>JAQPPZ010016969.1:1382500-3917035 GCA_028583015.1 Wollemia nobilis | reverse complement strand
GAGATTGGGCAAGTTTTGTGTGTACTTGTTAAGCTGATTTGAGATAAGTTTTTGAGAAGGCTTGTGGGCTATTTTTGTGTGAGCTTTTGTGGAAGCTTGCAATGTAGATTTGAGCAAGTCCTAGAGAAGACTTATTGAGCAGATTTTGACAGGTTCTATGTGGACATGTTGAGTAGATTTGGACAGGTTCTGTGTGGACCTATTGAGCATATTTGGACAGGTTTTGAGTGGACCTGTTGAGAAGAGTTGTGTAGGTTCTAAGTGGACCTATTGAGAAGATTTTAGCAAATTTTGAGTGGACCTGTTGCGCAGATTTGAGCAGGTTTTGAGTGGATATATTGAGCATATTTGAGCAGGTTCTAAGTGGACCTATTGAGAATTTTTGAGCAGGTTTTGAGTGGAACCATTGAGCAGATTTGAGCTATAATTTACTTTTGTAGAATTGAAATAACAGAATTAAAATATTGCTATTTTGAAGTCCTAACTCACACTCGCAGAATTGAAACCTAGTTTACTCTTGCAAAATTGAAATGATGCTTGGAAATAAAACTTATTCTAAAAACACCTATCAATTTCCTGGTATATAAGGTCATCAAGCTTCTACTATAGGAATTGATAGCAAAATATATGCTGAAAATTTGATAAAAGTTGTTGAAACATGAAAATAGGGGAACATGGAAAGCAGAGGAAACAGGATAAAACATAGGTCTAATCTAATTTTTTAGCTGACACACACATTGGATGCACAAAAAAAACACAATTGAACACATGAAAAACATCACACAAACTTAAAATAAGAAAATAAAATCTAACAAGCAATTTGTTAATTCTGCTGTAATAAAATTATAGAAAAACTTTTCATAATAGTCCTCCTTCTAGGATTAAAAGTGGTCCCAAGCTTCCTGATCTAGACGAAGGTGGTAAAATTGCTCTTTAACTAATTAACCCTCACACTCACTCATGAACATAAATTAAAAAAATAACTGCACTTTTATTAATTATTGCACAACATTATAATGTTGCAGGAAATTCCTACCAATTGCTAAAAATAAATTACAGTCTATTCTAATTCTCTCCTCTATTCTACTTAGCTCAACCAACTAAGGGAGATTTTATTTATAATAAAATATTACAATGCATCTCATGCTCAGATTAGCCTAATTTATTTTTTATAGTGATTTGCCAAATATTTTGCAATTGATTGGGTCTTATTTCAAGATAGGATAGGCTACTTCAGTGGGTGTTTGCTTGAGATATATCTTTACTGGTGGGAATGAGTTAGAAATGGTGATAAATAGTCTTGCACACTTGTATCCACCTTATAATATCCTTTCCATACCAATATAGGTACTAAATCATTTATTTGACCAAAATTGGTTATTTTCCCCCTTATTCTAGAGCATCCTCACAATATCTGGTTGTGAAACAACTTTATGCTCAGATGTGACTAAATTGCTGCTCATGTGGTTGTAACTGGATAGTATGTCTATCCTATCCCTAAGGAATTATTTCCAACTGCTTTCGTCCATTTATATTAACAATTTTTATGCCTTCCTTTACAATTGCATAATTCTGATTTTTATATGCATTTCCAACCGTTCCTGCTTTTCAGCCTTTTTATCTTGTTTCTCCCAATTGTACTATGTGGAAATGCTTCTAGGTGGATCAAGAGTCATTCCTAACATTCGTAAACTATTTCCAAGTATTTTTATCCTCTTTATTTGACAAATTCTAAGTCATCAATAAAGTGATAGCTTACTATTTTTTATATGGCTATTTTTTTCTTTAGTTGACAGTTTGTTGCATAGTCATAAAAAATTGATGCCAAATTGTATTTCAAATAATTTGGAAGGCAAGAAAATAATTCAAACATCATTGTGAGGTTATAGAAATCATCATGCAATATACTGTAGTTGAATTTACATATTTTATCCACTAATTAATCAAACTAAAATAATGCAGAAGATACTGCACAACTATACTTATTTTGTGATGCCATGTTGTTGTCCATTTAGAACATGTGGAAATGCATCCAAGTACGTCAGAAATCTTCCTAAGTCTCTATGAATACATTCCATATATTTTTTCTTGATTTTTATGATAATTTTAAGGTGTTCCTTTAATGTGACAGTTGGCTATTTTTTTTGTATGCTATGTAAAACTTGTCACTGCCCTATTTTGCAGCAGAGATGATTTTCATGCCAAATCACTTGACAACTTTAGTTTTGAAATGGGATGACACTTCAAACATGCTGGAGTTAGCCACAGATCTGAACATGCTTGTCTACTTTATTTTTCTATGTTATTTTCATCAACAAAATCATGTCAAAAACAATCATAAAATGTTGAAAAATAGTCAAAATAGGGGTATAGTGTTCCTAACATAAAATCATGCAAATACTTAAAAAATAATATATTCTAATCAATTATTTGATAGTTAAATTTATCATGTTTGGTAATATGGTAGTTTTTTTATATAACATAGTGTAATAATGAGGTATTTCTAGGCCTCATCATTCCCCCTAGCTTGAACTTATGCATGCCCTCATGCATCCTAGTAGGCCATAGTAATATGCAGGTTTTTTCCTTATGAAAAAAATCCTTTGCCACCTGATACCTGAGAGATTTTTCCTTGATGCACTATATCAAGCATTTTGCAATTAAGCACATGAATTTAATTTTTTCCCACAAATTTTCAATTTTTGTAGCACCTGCAATTTGTCTTTTCTTCCCCTCTTTTTTTTCCTACTCTTTATTGCATTTTTTCATTTTAAATTGCAATCCTTTTGACTTCTGCACTTTCATCCTTCAATATTGTAATTTTTGTAGTTTCTAACTCTTTGACTCTTTTTTTCCCTTCTACCAGTTTTAGTGTTGCAAGGTACCTATTAAAGGCTTGGTGTCATGTGATTCATCTTGCAATAGCCTTATTGTATTTTCCTAATGGAACCATATTTGGTATATGCACTACTATTGTTGGAATTTTCTATCTTAACAACATTTCAGCCTGGATACCTATTTTTATTGTTTTGCACTTGACAAAAATTCAATTTTGAACCTTTTTGAGGGATGTACTTACTTGTGGTAGAGCTTTAGGAAACTCAATATCTAATATGAATTACTATTCTGCAACATTTTTAGGAATTTTTGGCATAGTTTATCTCATTTTTAAGCTTGCTTTGAAATGAGACTGTTGTTCTGAAGATGCTTTAGAATGAGACTGTCATTCCGAAGATATGTAAAAATATGCCAAAATGACCTCCTATGCAAACGTTAGCTGCAGATTCTATTATGGGCCCATATTTAGGGTGTGTAAGACTTCCATAACATAAAAAATCCTTGCTCTATCATTTTATTTAGATGCTATTCTTCATTTTGTATGTTGGTTTATTGCAGTAGTAGTAAAATAGGATCATCAGGTGTATTTTCTAGATTATCCTCTTCAAATTTTATGAAGTATTTATGGGGTATCAACTTGTAGTTCTCCTTATGAAACATGCCCTACCAATTCAAATAGAGTTGCTGCCATGTCTATCTCAAAATCAGGTTTTCTAGCTGAAAGTTGCAACAATGATGCACCCTTTCTTTCCATATGAGTAATAAGAGCCTTCTTATATTATTATTAACTCCTTATTGCTAGAAATGAAGCATTGACTTCATTGTTCTTCCTCCATGCTGAAATTGATGTGTATCCTCATGTATCCCTATTTTGTGGGACATGCTTTTTGCTGCAATTTTTCTCTTTTTTCTTTTTCTCTCTTTTTTTTCTTTCTATTTTCTTGTGTCTTGCTTGTGCCCATGAAGGAATTTCACAAACAAGATTATTCTTCTTTTTTTTGTTTTTCTTGTATTTTTTTCTTCTTTTTTCTTTTTGTCATCACTTTGAATCTGACATGGAAGAGAAATTCTCTTCCATCATGTGTACATCCAATTGTTTAATCTCCCTCAAGAACTCCTCCTTAGTTAATGGTGCATGGTATACTCGAAGGCAATGTCCATTCACCACTAACTTCCTCCGTGAATCACCAATGGGAGAAAGAAGCACTGCTCCATATCTAAAAACTTCTTCAATCAAGTGTGGTCCATGTCTCCTAGTCTACAAAATCTTGTCAATTTGTACTTGAAACAATTCAATACCAATTCCCAAAGATTTTAAAAGCATTAGTAACTCAATTTCAACAGGAAAATATGGTTTTTTATCATAAACCAGTTCATGCAGTGTGAAACTGGGTATGTCTAACATCTTATCAATAAATAGAAAATGGTCCTTATGTGTGATTGATTTCAGTTCTTGATAATCTTCACACACTCTCAGTTTCCTATTTTTATTTGGAATAATAACTAATGGAGGAATCCATAGATTTTCAAAAATTGGATAAATGAGTCTAACCTCTAAGAGTTTCTTTATTATATTTTGGACAATATCTCTTAAGGTAGACTTTAATTGCATTTGCAGTTGTTTCATAGGTTTAACATTTTTAATATATATCCTATGAGTGCATACATCAAGATGAAATCTTGATATACCCTTGTATTTCCATGCAAAAGGATTGAAATATTGTTTCAAAATAACAAATAATTTTGCTTTTTGTTCATAAGTCAGCCAGCTAATAATGTTCAAGAATTTTCTTGGTTATACTTCAATTTTTTTCATTCCTAGGAGGATAAAATTTACCCCTTTGTAATTGCTTACTAAGGAGTTCAATGGAAGTAAATTTTCTATGTGTAGATTTTCTAGTTTCTCTCCTTTACCCAAGGCTAATTTCTATGTGTCTGGACTAAAGGGTTTTTGTGTATCTCCATTGATTTTTATCTCTTCAAACTTAGGTAAGTTCTTTTTTGAGCATAGTTGGATGTTGCTATAGTCAATAACATTTCCTGCAATTTTTTTATCAGATTTAGCTACATAGACAAGGGCTACCTGTCCTGTCTTATTCAAATTGGCCATAGGTTGGGCTGGAGGTGGTGGTTTATTTACTTGCTATGTTTGTTGTTGTTGGGATCTCTCTTGAGAAAAATTTAGACTAGGCAACAAATTTTGCATCTCTAGGATATTTTTGAGTTGTGGAAGTAAATGGCATTCATCAGTGATATGTCCTTGTGAACAAATGCTACAAGTAGCTGATATGGTTGTTTTTCTCAAGGGATAGTCTTGTATATCTGCCATGATGTCTTCCCAACACCTAGTACAAATTTGTTTATACTACCTTGATGATATGGATATAAAAAATGGCAATACTAGCAGATGACTCTTCTAAAATTTTCAAAGAGATCTTATGTTTCCTGATAATGAGGATGATGAATTCTTTCAATTTTTATCAAGAATTTCAAACATAGGCAATTTAACCCCTAAGTGTGAAGATCACCTCCATGTGGTTTCTTGCTTGTTTTCTAAATGTTATGAAATGCAACTATCAAAAATTATTATTTATACTAGTTATGATATTCAGATTTTACTCTAAAGTTCACAACTTAGCACAATAATAATTATTTGACTGCTTTTACCCTCTAACAACACCGTGTCCCCAACAACAATGCCAAAATGATGAGTGTCATCAATCACATCATTTAATATTATGATTTATCAATTCGGGGTGGTGTCCAAGGTTGTCTACGATAGAAGGTTAGGGCAGAGTACAATTTAGGAATTCATATTTCAAGCATTCATTGGGTGAAATAGATGTTGGTTTAGCCTTTTGGTGTCACACTAAACCTAGTCTGTAGAATGGAAACTTGCAAGAATTGAAAACTAATTCTAAGTTGCAAAAATTGACAATTAACTACAATTGCAAGAATTTAAAATTGCTGAATTGAAATCTAATTTACTTTTGCAAAATTGAAATAACATAATTAAAATGTTGCTATATTGAAATCCTAACTTACACTTGTAGAATTTGAAACCTAGTTTACTCTTGCTGAATTGAAATAATTCTTGGAAATAAAACTTATGCTAAAAACACTTGTCAATGTCCTGCTACAGAAGGTCGTCAAGCTTCTACTACAAGAATTGACAGCAAAATAAAATATGCTGAAAATTTGATAGAAGTTGCTAAAACATGAAAACATGGGAACATGGAAAGCAGAGGAAATAGGAGAAAACACAGGTCTAATCTAATTTGTCAACTGACACACACACATTGGCTGCACAAAAACACAATTGAACACATGAAAAACATCACACAAACTTAAAACAAGAAAAGGAAATTTGACAAGCAATCTGTTAATTCTACTGCAACAAAATTACAGAAAAACATGTCATAACAGTCCTCCTTCTAGGCCTGAAAGTGGGCCCAAGCTTCCTGATCTAGAAGAAGGTGGGAAACTTGCTCTTTAACTAATTAACACTCACACTCACTCATGAACATAAATTAACAAAAGAACTGCACTTTTATTAATTGTTGCACAACATTACAATGTTGTAGGAAATTCCTGCTAATTGCTAAAAATCAATTACAGTCTATTCTAATTCTCTCCTCTATTCTACTTAGCTCAACCAACTAAGGGAGATTTTATTTATAATAAAATATTACAATGCATCTCATGCTCAGATTAGCCTAATTGCTATTTTATAGTGATTTGCCAAATATTCTGCAACTGACTGGGTCTATTTTAGGATAGGGCAAGCTGCTTCAGTGGGTGTTTGCTTGAGATGTATCTTCAATGGTGGGCATGAGTTGGAAATGGTGAGAACTAGTCTTGCACACCTATATCCACCTTAGAATATCCTTTCCCTACCAATTTGGGCACTAAATCATTCATTTGACCAAAACTGGTTACTTTTTCCCCCTTATTCTGGAGCATCCTCAGAATATTTGGCTGTGAAACAACTTTATGCTTAGATGTGACTAAATTAGCTACCAATGTAGTTGTAACTGGATAGGATGTCTGTCCTATCCCTCAGGAATTATTTCCAACTATTGTCGTCCATTTATATTGACAATTTCTATGACTTCCTTTATAATTGCATAATTTTGATTTTTATATGCATTTCCAACTATTCTTGCTTTTCAGCCTTTTATCTTGTTGCTCCCATTTGTACTATATGGAAATGCTTCCAAGTGGATCAAGAGTCATCCCTAACCTCCCTCAACTATTTCCAAGCATTTTCCTCCTCTTTATTTGACAAATTCCAAGTCATCAATAAAGTGATAGCTTGTTGTTTTTTATATGGTTGTTTTTTTCTATAGTTGACAGTTTGTTGCACAATCATAGAAAATTGATGCCAAATTGTATTTCAAATTAGTTGGAAGGTGGGAAAATAATTCAAACACCATTGTGAGGTGATAGACATCATCACACAATATACTGTAGTTGAATTTACACATTTTATCCACTAATTAATCAAACTGAAATAATGCAAAAAATACTGCACAACTGTACTTATTTTGTGATGCCCTATTGCTGTCCATTTAGACCATGTGGGAATGCATCCAAGTAGGTCAGAAGTCTTATTTAGTCTTTGTGAACACATTCCATACATTTTTTCTTGCTTTGTCTGACAATTTTAAGGTGTTCCTTTAATGTGACAGCTGGCTATTTTTTGTATGCTGCATAAAACTTGTCACTGCCCTATTTTGCAGCAGAGATGATTTTCATGCCAAATCACTTGACAACTTTGGTTTTGAAATGGGATGACACTTCAAACATGCTGGAGTTAGCCACAGATCTGAACATGCTTGTCTGCTTTATTTTTCTATGTTATTTTCATCAACAAAATCATGTCAAAAACAATCATAAAATGTTGAAAATAGTCAAAATAGGGGTATAGTGTTCCTAACATAAAATCATGCAAATACTTAAAAAATAATATATTCTAATCAAATATTTGACAATTAAATTTGTCATGTTTGGTAATATGGTAGTTTTTTAATATGTCAAACATAATGTAATAATGAGGCATTTCTAGGCCTCATCACATGCGACGATCTTCAAGGTATCCTCTACGAACTTCCTCCAAGCCGCTCCTAACTGTTCTTTTGGTAGAGGTTCACCCCATTCATTAGTGAAGTCCAAATATACTAAAACAAAAAGAGTGTCAAAATACGTCATGGAAACAATATGCTCTCACTCGATGATATTAAGGATTTTCTAGCCTTCTCTCACCAGGTCTATTCTCTAAAAATAAATCGGTAGTGTGACTTTAGAAGTGGATCAAACATGATCCATTTCACTTAAGGGGTGAATGTGGATGCTGGAGTTGGCTAGAGCTTGAATTTTTACTACCATCTGCATATAGGGTTCCTATATGTTCTCTGTTCTATCAATTAATTGTTATCCCAACTAGATCTGTATGCTAGCCTCCCATAAATAATGTAAAACTTGAACTGCTTGTTCGACCAGATTTTCATAGTTATGAGTTGAGTGAAGGTATGCCTTCTTAATAATTTGAAAATAAAAACTTGTAGCCTATATGATATTTTCCTCCAATTGATTCTTGATGGCTTCCAGATACGTTTGGAGTGAATGCATCTCTATCCTGGCTATGTCTCTTTCCTTCAAATACACTCCTACCTATCAACACAAGTTTTCATTTTCTATAGTTGTCTTCTCCTCTTGTGCTCTACTTTTGGCTAGGGCAGTTTTGAGTTCAATGATTTTATCTTCATGCTCAAAATATTTATGCTTGTAATACTCTCCATGCAAGTATACCAAACTCATATCAACCTGAATGTTAACCATTTTCTCTGTGGGATCGATCTTGGTGAGACCCTCCATAATAGTCTCATAGACATAATCACTCAACAATATTTCTCCTTGTGGATTTTGGACCAAGGGAGTGATTTTAGTCATGTGAGCTTCCATGGAAACGAGGTCAAAGGTAACATTCTTGAGTGGTCGATATGGAGCCATAGCTTCTTTTTATCTCTTAATTTTTAAACTGTGATAAACTTAGCAGCGCTTAATTGATTTTATCCATGTTGGGTTGTTTTGAAACCACCTGAACCTCGAGCAGGGATTGCAGCTCCAAAAAGGGTGTGAATGGAATCAAAAAATTTGAGCAATCAAGATCAAAGGAAGCGAATGTGATGGCTAAGAGAGGGGGAACTGAAATGGTAGAATGGATTGAGAAACTAGGTTTGGCAGTATTTACGCTTACTCTGGGAGGAGCCTACGTACTTACGGTCTTAGTGGAAGTGGTGGTATAAATGGAAGGGGAAGGGCGCGAGAATGGGTTCGACCCATATGCATATGAACTAAAATAAATGGAGGCCAAAGAAAGGAGGAGAGAATAAAGAGAAGTAGTAACTTCAAGAAATGAATAAGAAGGAAGTGAAATGGATACATAGGGCATACCGAAATGTGGAGATACAAGCATGAAAATGGATGGAAGTGAATTGAAAGTCACTACATGCTCTAGAAAAGACAAAGAAGAAGAAAAAGTAGATGTACCTTCATGCATGGGTGTCATGTGATGCGATGATGGGAGCAAATATGAAATAACTTCCTCCTATTATTCTTGTTGCTCTTTTGCTCTCTCCTTAATATTTACATCCTCTATGACATCCATGATCTCTATCGAAGAACTCTTAGATTGTTGATCCTCTTCTTGTTCTTGGATAATTGGAAACATCTATGCAACTATCATCAGAGCCTCAATCACCTATGAGGGATTGATAACCATTGCTAAAATGACCAGAACTATGGGAATTGTAGCAACTGAAACCTCAGGAGTAGAGGAGGAAATAGCACTATTCCTTGGTATTTTTGTCACTTTGGGAAATGGGGGTGCATTCTGCACATTTTGCTTCTCTAACATAGGTGCTTCCTTAATTTTCTACTTTATTCATTATGACCTTCACTTAAACACATACTGCTATTCTTCCTCTTTCGGGATATATTCTTCAATTGATAGGTGTTCTCCCTTGTCCCCGCTTTCACCACTATTATAATGTCGAAAGCTTCGGGGTAAAATATTGGTGAAAGTGATAGATTTATAAGAATAAAAAAACTCATCATAGGTGTCTGAAAATACCTTGTCTAACTTCAACCCATAAGGAGTTGTGGTCTTTCCTTGATGAACCCGCATTATCCACTAGTTCATAATTTTCTCTTCAGTCCATTCTAATTCACTATATTTTATCTGACTAAACATCCCATGTGGAGGAATATGATTCGTGTACCTTGTTGGATTTTATTTAGCATCATTTTTGTAGCAGTCATGCCAAGGGGGAAGCGTCGTCATGTCTTCTTTGTGCCAATCCATATCAAGCCCATCAAAATTATTTGGAATTTTCTCAATGTTGGGTCGTGGACAGTAGTGAAATGATTTGGCTTTTATTATTTCTAGAAATTTACCCAATGGATCATACCTCCAATGATGTGGTAGTTCTATCAGCCCTAAATCCTATAGTGTCATTGTGAGCAGCTGATTCTATCCAATCTGGCTCACTTCTATGCTGTCAAACTTAAATGACATATTACAAGTTGTTTTCTTTTTGCATACTACTCCATATACATCATTTACATAGTCTGATTGGCACACCACCTCCATAGCAAAAATGTTCTCGGTGGTAATATATTGCAACAAAAATGGATTACTTGTGAATCTAAAAATTCTCACAACCACACCCTGAGTAAGCAAAAAAATATCTCATTTCACTTTGGTAACTACTGCTTCTCTCAATTCTCATGGCACCCTTTCACATGTACCATAAAGTAATTCCATGGCAGTCCCCAAAACAAATTGTTAAAACTATAAAATGACTCCCTATTTGACAAAGTGGAAGTCCACCTATACACTGGGAGAATTTCATCCCTCTCATCCATTTGCTTTACTACGATAAAAGGAAAGTGTTGTTGTAAATAGAAAAAGAAATACCATACCAGAAACGAGGTATGTCTGAATGACATCTCTTCCCAAGTCTGCAAATTTTCCAACTAAAAATTTAATCTTCGAAAAATAAAATCAGTCCAATCGAAGAAAATTGGATTGGTGCTTTACCTCATAGCTGGTGAAGAGTAAAATTCAGTCTAGAAAATACACTATGCTAGGGTCTTTTGCCATTTATAAATAGTATAATCTATAGGTAAACCCGCAACGTATGCCAACATAGAGTAGATATCTAAGTTCTTGAATTTTGTGAGTAGTTTCGATAAATTTGGAATTTTCTCCATCGGTGGCTCCTTAATCAGCTATGTCTCCATGAATTAGTGCATGGTTACTATGGAGACATACCTATCCTCTTGCACATGGATATGCAATTTTTTGGAAATCACATAAGAATGATGCTTCAAACCACAAGAGAATGCTTCCCGCACTTCCTTTGGGGTAATGGTAAAAAGTATTTCTCTACTCGTATTCCTCACCATCCTTGTAAATGGATCGTAAAACTGAGTAATAAGCTGCACAAGCTCTGGATAAGGATGTACGGGCAGACATAGGTACCAAAATAATTGTGAATGATACGACACTATCAACAAGATTTTTTATGTCACCCCCTAGTTTACTGCAATCTCCACATCCTATCACAATTTATCCATGCCCTTATGGGTAATTGCACAGTCACCAATTTTTGCCATTGTATCGGCATATGGGTCTAAATCGACATTTTTCATTCCTTCGGGTCT
Source organism: Wollemia nobilis (assembly GCA_028583015.1). Lineage (NCBI taxonomy): Eukaryota > Viridiplantae > Streptophyta > Pinopsida > Araucariales > Araucariaceae > Wollemia > Wollemia nobilis. The sequence goes on along the minus strand of JAQPPZ010016969.1, from coordinate 3,905,467 downwards.
TCTTGGATTTAGACCCTCCTTCTATTTTCCTTTACTTCTTAGGATCTGCAACCTCTATAGTCTCTTTGCTCCTCTTTCCCATTATTTCTCTTTGATGAGTGCTTTAAATATCTCTAAAAATTTTTGCAATAACAGTTTGCAAGCACAACAACAGTAGAATTTGTATAAAATAAAATAAATTGTGGGCTTTTACCTGGTCCTTTACATAGAGCACTTTAACAAACGTAGTAATAAATATTGAATTATCCTCAGGCAATTTCAAAATAACATGTGCATTGATTCACCCACCTGACACTACTTCCAATGCTTTAATGGTATCATCTTTCATTCGCCACAAGATTAACTTCAAAAAGTATGCTCTAATGTGTCACATAAGTTTATTGTAAAATATGCCCAGGCAACCGAAGCTTTTTTGGAAAAACAAATTTACCACCCAAATCCAATAATATGTATTTTTGCTCCTCAAGAAAACAAAATCTTCCTCCTATATAAATTCGGGTACATGTTCGAATTAAATGGATTTAAAACATTCTTTGACCTGCATGCATAATTTTCAATCTCTACCATGTGTCAAGGGATGAAACTCCTTTGCGAGAGCATTTCTAAAATCACCTGCTTCAAAAAAGAAAGAGGGCGAAAGCATTTTAAGTTGCGCTTGTTCTCCTTTTTTGACATTTTTCTTTCGCTCCAAAATGTCTTCAACTTTGCTTGGTAGAACTTCATAGCGAGCGACCTTCTTTTAAAAACCTTCTATATTCTACTTTTCACCAATATTTATAAAAACTTGCTTTTCTATAAAAAAATAGCCGTTTTTAGGGCTCTTCTTTGTTTTTAGTTTTTTTATTTCTTTTTTGAAAAGCACCTTGTAATAATATTTGAAATCCTTTTATCAATAAGAAATTAAGGTGCCCATGATTTTTGCATTTTAGATGCTTGTCGCCCCATGCCGAACGAAGACACTTTTAATTTCACCTTGCAATAATACTTTTAAGAATCGCGTTTGCCCCAATATCTGGGCGAACGAACATGTCACCCTATCTTCGAGGTGAACACAACTTTTTTGGCATCTTTGGCACTTGTGATTTTTATAAAACAACTTTTATACTTCCTCACAAATTTGGCGTGCACTTTTCCAATGCGTTCACCCCATTTAGGGGTGAACGACCATTTTGCCCCTTCTTTAAGGCGAGCACAATTTTAACTTTTTAGATACCACATGGAACAAGCACTTTTTCTTTTCCTGCTTTTTGTTTACCTCCAAAGGGGACACTTAAGGCCTTGCGCTTCTCCCGTGGGTGAAAACACTTAAACATTTTTATTTTTAATCACAAATGTACTACTCGATGGGGGTGAAGATAATATGTCTTTTAAAAGGAATACTCCTTGCTAAAAATTTGTAACATTGTTTATTTAGCCAAAATATTTTGACATACAAGTAAATTCGAAATGAAACTGATTTAAAAAAAACAACACTTTTCTTTTCTTTTCTTTTCTTTTATTTTCTTTCTCCTTTTTTTTTATATATATCACCATATAAAGTAAATAAAATGCTAACCAGAGAATATGTACATATTTACAAGATAATACCTCTTTAAAATCAAATAATTGAATATAGGCCTTCAAGTGAAGGCCATTCACCAGAATAGGAAGATCCAAACCCTCCATGTCATAAATATGACACGCATTTTTTGAATTCACTGTAGAAATATGAAAAGGGCCTTTCCAAATTGATTAAAACTTGTGGTGTTTCCCTGGCTTGGCCTTTTTCTCATTCCATTTGAGAACTAAATCTCCCACCTGAAACCTATGCTTGGTTGTATTATTTACAAACCACTTATTAATTACCTTAGTTTGATTGAGGAATGCTTGATAAGCCTTTTCTCTATCTTCCTCCAACTACATTAGTTGTGCCAACCTCGCACTCATCGAGTCATATTCTTCATATCCATATTTAAATAACTACAATGTTTGGAGCACTGGAAGCGCAATGTGAGTAGGCAAGATTACTTATTTCCCATACACCAAAGCATACGGAGAAATTTTAATATATTTTTCATGGATATGTAATTTTCCTAAAGAGCCTGGTTCAACAATAGGTGCCAACTCCTTTTATTATTTTTGAGTGTCCTTTTTAAAATCCATAAGTTTTTATTTGTAGATTAGGCCAAGCCATTCCCTTTCGGGTAGTAATTGGATGTCGTCTTAAGATATATTCCATACTTGCTGGAGAATTCAATAATTTTGGTCCTAATGAATGGAGTTCCAATATCTATCACAATATATTTTGGGACACCAAAATGTGTGATGAGTCCTTCCATAAAAGAGATGACAATCACCTGATATGCTTTTTTGGTAGGGATAGCCTTCACCCACATGGTGAAATAATTAGTCATTGTTAAAATGTATTTATGTTATACAGAGTAATGTGGATCAATGAATCCAACAAAGTTGTGACCCCACTACAAAAAGGACACTTCTACTTGAATTGGGCACAGAGGTAATATTCCTTTCCTGGTCCTGCCAACATACTGCTGACATTTATCACAATGTTGACTTAATTTATGAGCATCAACAAACAAAGTAGGCCAAAAGTAACCAGCTCGGATGATTTTCAAGGCCATAGGCCTTCCTACATAATGGTCACTAGAGAGACCAAAATGAAATTCTTCCAGTATTTTCTCCTTTTTAGACTCCTTCACACATCTAAAGAGAATTCCATCAAAATTCTTGTATAATAACCCGTTAGGAAACAAAACATATTTGAGTGCTTGTAGCTTAAACCTCAAACATTGTGAAGCATAAAGGTGTGGTGGACACTTCCCAGAAGTAAAGAAATCAACAAACTCCTCTATCTAGTCACGATCGCTCGTAGAATGATTTGCACAAATGATTTCACCTACCTATTCTTCTTACATCATATCCAATGATTCATATGTAACACTTTTGGCCATCTCCTGACAGAGAGATCCTTAATGAACTAGCTTTTTTGATCAGATCTCCACATCATTTTCTTGAATTTTTGAGACCTAGTATGCTATTTTGTCACCTAATTCTCCTTAGAGAATGAAGTTTCAGACATCAGGGTGTATAACATAAACAACCATTTTGCTTTGTGATATGAAGTGCCTAAACTGTTGGACTAATCGCCAGCGTCCCTCCTCGGGAATCATGACATGGACTAACCGCCTCCCGTAGGTTAAAGCCCTGGCCTGTAGCGGCTACCTCTAGTTCGAGCTTTTGGTAGAACGGCAGGTTTCACCTTTCTAACAATTGGTATCAGAGCAAGGTGCCTTGTTCAAGCTTAATCAACTAAGGAGATATTGGAAGAAACAATGGCAGGCGATAAAGGATTCTCATCTAACAAAGCTCCCTTATTTGATGGAACAAATTACACTTTCTGGAAACTCAGGATGCAAACATATCTGAGTGCATTGGGATATGATATTTGGGATTATGTAGATAGTGGATACATAGCAACCACTACTCCTCCAACAGATACTGCTGAGAAGAAAAAATTTGAGAACAACTCCAAAGCTAAGAATGCCATAATGTGTGGGATTGTTGACAGTGAACTGATAAGAGTCATGAGCTGTAAATCAACAAAAGACATGTGGGATAAACTGAAAAGCATCCATGAAGGAGACAACAAGATCAAGGAAGCCAAGCTCGCAAACTCATCGAGCATAGTTCGAAGCACTGCAAATGAATGAAGATGAGAACATAGAGGCTTATATGCTGAGAGTCAATGGAATCATTAATGCAATCAGAGGACTCGATGAAGAAATTGATGATGCAGTTGTTGTGAAAAAGGTTCTCAGAACACTGCACAAAAGATTTAACTCCAAAGTTTCTACAATAGAAGAGGCAAAAGATCTAAACAACTTCAACTTGGATGAGATGCATGGTTCTCTAACAGCACATGAAATGAGAATAGAACAAACCAAGTCTATAGACAAAGAAGCAGCTTTTAAAGCACACAAGAATATAAAAGTTGAACATGAATATGAGGATGAAGAGACACTGGATGAAACATAAGCTAATTTTGTTCGAAAACTCACAAAGGGAAAAGGAAAATATAGAGGAAAGCTACCTTTTAAGTGCTTCAATTGTGGAGGAGTCGGTCATTTTGCAGCCAAATGTCCAATGCAGGAGAAAACCAAAAATGGTGAAGGCTCACACCAAGAAAAAGGTGACTGGAAGAAGAAATTTTTTTTTAGAAAGAACAACTTCAAGAAGAAAAGCTTCATATCCAAGAATGTCAGCACTTCTGAAGAAAGCTCAGATGAGGATTCTGAAGAAGAAAAAGGTGAAGCTCTGTTCATGGCACTTGAAGAGGAAAGAACAAAAGAAAATCAGGAAGGTGATGAAAACTTTAAAGATGAGGTTGAATTTTATCTGGAAGGAGAATTGGTTGTTGCACTTGAAGAGTTGAGTGTTGAAAGGAAAAAGAACAAAAAGTTTTCAAAGAAACTAGAAGATGCCACTGACATAATAAACAGTTTAAAAATACAGACAAAGGAATTCAAAAAAATGTCTGAAGTTCTTGATGAACAATTAACTCAGAAAGACATTTGAATGCATCAAGCTAGATGAAGACATGGTTAAGTTAAGAATGCAGTTAGAGGAGATGAATAGAAAATTGAACTATTTTTATAAGTTTGAAGAAAGTACTGTAAAGCTAGATAAAATGTTAAATAACCAAAGGCATTCCGGCATCAAATTTGGTTTAGGCTTCGATGAAGGAGAATCATCAAAGGGTTCAAAGGCCTTGAATGTAGAACCCATAAAGAAAGAAGAAAAGATCAGGGTTGACCTTGAAAAAACAAATCATGCCAAAGAAAGCAACAATGCCAGATTCAAGAAAAGTACTGACAAATATGGATTCACAAAAGTCACACATCCAAGAAGGAAAAGATTCATGGCTCCCACTTCAAATCGGCAAAGACCTGCACCCAGGTTTAATAATTCCTTTTCTAGTTATTGTTTTAAATGCAATGCTTATGGTCATAAGATTTCAGATTGCAGGCATAATGTATCTCAAAGGAATTTCACCAACAGAAATGTTTTTTCTCCTTTAATGAATTATGCAGTTGAATGTTATAATTGTCATAATTTTGGACATATTTCTAGAAACTGTAGAAGCACTTTTGCATCAAATAATTATCAGGGTAGAAAATCTCAACCAAGTGGGTTGAAACAAAACAAGAAATTTCTGAAAAACGGGCACATGCTAATGAAAGGACAAAGGCAAAACAAGTAGACAAATCTGCTATCAAACCAGAATGGAAAGAAAAGGAATATTTGATTGTTTAGACTGCCTTTAAAGCTCAGAACAAATTTGCACCTTGGATACTTGACAGTGGTTGCTCCAGTCACATGACAGGTGACAAGCAAAAATTTGAGAATTTAAAGAATTATGAAGGTGGTTCTGTGAAATTTGGAAATAATGATGGAGCAAAGATTGTGGGAAAGGGATCAGTCAAGATCAGTGATGGCAATATAAAATCAAAAGAAGTCTTGTTTGTGATTGGTCTGAAGCATAACTCGCTGAGTGTAAGTCAAATCTGTGACGGAGGTCATGATGTAATCTTCAAGAAGGAGGGCTGTGAAGTAAGAAAGACAAAAAATGGAAAGTTAATAGCCACTGGACTGAGAACTTCTGGAAATCTGTATACTCTTTCAGAGAATTCATAAGGAGCTTGTTTGGTTGGTCAGGAAGAAGAAAACTAGCTGTGGCACAAGAGACTCGGTCACATAAGCTTTGATAATCTAGTAAAAATTAGCTCAAAAGGGGCAGTAAGAGACATACCAACTATTGGTAAACCTTCAAACAATATTTGTGAGTCATGCCAAAAGGGAAAACAAACCAGAGCCACTTTCAAAGCAAAATAATATTTCACGAGCAAGCCATTAGAACTAATTCACACTGATTTATGTGGACCCATGAGAACCGAAAGCATAAATGGACACAAATATTTTATGCTGTGTATAGATGACTACTCAAGAATGACATGGGTACTATTTTTGAAACCTAAATCAGAAGCCTTTGAGATGTTTAAAACCTTCAAAAATATTGTTGAGAATCAATCAGAGAAAAGAATTAAATGCCTAAGATCGGACAAAGGAGGAGAGTTTATTTCGAAGAATTTGCAAAATACTGTCAAAAATATGGGATAAGAAGACAGATTTCAGTAGCTAGAACACCTTAGTAGAATGGTGTTGTAGAATGGAAGAATAGGACAAAGGCAGGAAATGGCACGGACAATGTCGTCGAGAACAAAATAGTCGACATATTTTGGAAAGAGGCGAGACATACGACAGTTTACATTCAAAACAGGTGCATGTTAAGACCAAATGAGAGCAAAACACCATATGAGCTATGGTTTGGCAGGAAAGGCAACAACTAGACATTTCAAAGTATTTGGCAACAAGTGTTACATCAAACAGATCAATATAATCTCGATAAATTTGAAAATAGAGTTGATGAAGGTATCTTTCTTGGTTACTCAACAAAAAGCAAAGCCTACACATGTTACAACAAAAGGCTAAAAAAAATTGTTGAGAGTGCTGATGTGAAAGTTGATGAAGGTAGAGAACAAGAAATTACTTATCAAGAAAACTACCCCATCTATGAAGAAGTCATTGAAGGTGATGATGAAAAGGAAACAAATAAGAATCACAAAATTGATCTAGATGGTGTAAAAACTGAATCAGAAGAAGAAGAAAATAGGAAATTTAAAATAGACAACTGGCAAAAAAATCATCCAAGTGAACAGATTATTGGGGATCCCAAAGATGGTATTCAGACAAGAAGAGCAAAGAGTGCGAAACTATTCTCTGTTATCTAGCATTGAACCTAAAAATGTTGCTGAAGCAAGCACTGATGGAAGTTGGTTGAATGCAATTAATGAAGAACTAGATCAGATTGAGAAAAACAATACCTGGGAATTAGTACCTAGACCAAAAAATAAAAACATAATTGGCACTAAATGGGTTTTTCGAAATAAATTAAATGAAGATGGACAAAGTTGTCGTAAATAAGGCAATATTGGTCCGTAGAAGGATATGCTCGGGTTGAAGGCATTGATTTTGAGGAAACTTTTGCACCGAGTAGCTGTACTAGAGGCATTCGAATGTTTCCGGCATTAGCAGTTCATAAAAACTTCAAAGTATATCAAATGGATGTAAAATCAACATTTTTGAATGGAAAACTGGAAGAAGAGGTTTACATTGAATAGCCAGATGGCTTCCAACTTGGTGACAACCCAGATTTTGTTTGCAGGTTAAAGAAAGCATTATATGGTTTGAAATAGGCACCCAGAGCATGGTATGCAAGGTTGGATAACTATCTAATTAAACAAGGGTTCAAGAAAGGTTTGGTGGACAACAACTTATATGTCAAAACAGAGAAGGGCCATCTTATTGTTCTTTTTGTTTATGTAGATGATATAATATTTGGCAGTAGCATGGATGAATACTGCAAAGACATATCAACTAAAATGAAGAAAGAATTTGAGATGTCTATGATTGGTGAACTTTATTATTTCCTAGGTCTACAGGTCAATCAAAATGAAAAAGGCATTTTTATTTCTCAAGTTAAATATGTAAAAGAAATGCTGAAAAAGTTCACAATGGAAGATAGTAAACCGGTTAGCACTCCCATGACAACAGGCTGCAAGTTGAGCAAGGATGATAAATCCCCGGATGTAGATCAAACAATGTACAGGTCTATGATTGGAAGCTCATTGTATTTAATACACCACTAGACCAGATATATTACAAGCAATATGCATGGTTGCAAGATTTCAGGCCAGTCCCAAAGAAACTCATTTAACAGCTATAAAGAGGATCTTCAGATATCTCAAGGGCACTATGGATTATGGGTTGTGGTACCCAAAAGGTAAAGATTTCACTTTGATTGCATATTCTGATGCAGATTGGGCAGGATGTATTGATGAAAGAAAGAGCACAAGTGGAGGAGCATTTTATCTTGGAGACAGATCGGTCGCATGGCACAACAAGAAACAAGAATCAGTGATCTCTATCCACTTGCAGAGGCAGAATACATTGACAGCAACAACATGTCAGTACTCGGATATTATGGATGAGACAAACGTTGAAAGATCTTGGTATTCATTTCAAAGAGCCAATTTCAATTAAATGTGATAACACTAGTGCTATCAACATATCCAAGAATCCAGTAATGCATTCAAGAACCAAACATATTGCAATCTGATATCATTTCTTGAAGGATAAATTTGCAGAAGGAGAGTTCAAATTGGATTTTGTTCCAACTACAGAGCAAGTAGCTGATATATTCACAAAACCTTTGCCAAAGGAAGTATTTGAATACCTTCGAAAGAAGTTGGGAGTAGTCACACCACCCAAGCATCGACTAGCTATGGGAAACACATTCTCAAGGGGAGCATTCAAAATTTTTAAGCCTGAGAATGTTGTGCATAGACTCAGGGGGAGTCTCGACAAGACCCTTTGGTATTATTGGCAAAGGGGGAGAAGAAATTGAGCAAGGTTGCAAGTAGTGTTGCCAATAATTCCAAAGGGGGAGATTGTTGAGCAAGGTGCAACAAAAGAATTGCAAAAGTATTTTCATTGTTGTCAACACAGATGCATTGATGCAATTGATGCGGCTCGGAGGTCACGTCAGATCAAGTGCAAGTGAATTTCAAGGAAAACGAGAGGTGACCCAGATTCAGAAATTGGCAAAAAAAGACAAGGAAGAAAACTGTCGCGATATCGCGACATGTTTTCTGTCGCGATATCGCGACAAAACAGAGGAGAGAGAAAATGCAAGAAAAATTGTCATGATTTCGCGACATTACCGAGGAGAGAGAAAATGCAAGAAAAATTATCGCGATTTCGCAACATTGCCGAGGAGAGAGAAAATGCAAGAAAAATTGTCGCGATTTCGCGACATTACCGAGGAGAGAGAAAATGCAAGAAAGATTGTCACGATTTCGCGACATTACCGAGGAGAGAGAAAGTGCATGCCAAATTGTCGTGATTTCGCGACATGGCCGAGGAGAGAGAAAGTGAAAGGCAAACTATCGTGATTTCGCCACATGCTGGTAGAGAAGGAAGCAAGGTGAAAAGATGTCGCGATTTCGTGACATAAATGGAGGAAAGGAGCTTGCAACGAAAAGTGTCGCGATATCGCGACACATCGGGTTTTCACGACCCGAAGAGGAGAGAGAATGCTCAGCAACAAAGGTGTAGCAATTTCGCTGCATGTTGAAATGAATGGCAACAAAGGTGTAGCAATTTCACTGCATGTTGAAATGAATGGCAACAAAGGTGTAGCGATTTTGTTGCATGATAAAATGAATGGCAACAAAGGTGTAGCGATTTCGCTACAAGTCCAAAATGCACAACCTGAAGGTGTAGCGATTTCGCTATCGGTCAAAATTGCAAAATTGAAAGATGTAGCAAGTCGAAAGCACAAGGCATAAAGTTGTAGCGATTTTGCTACTACATAAAGCAAAGATTGTACAGAAGCAGAGAACGTCACGATTTCGCGACATGTTCCATTTTTGCAGTTGCTGGCAAAGAAGAGTGTACGGAAGCAGAGAACGTTGCGATTTCGCGACATGTTCCATTTTCATGATTGCTGGCAAAGAAGAGTGTACGGAAGCGAAAAGCGTCGTGATTTTGTGACAAAGATGAGGATGACGTCAGCAAAATTGAAAATGTCACGATTTCGTGACAGAGTGCAAGGAAAGCTGCTGGAAGCCGAAAGCGTCACGATTTTGCGACAACATTGAGGATGACGTCAGCAAAAGCTGAAAGTGTCACGATTTCGTGACAAGTTGCGAGAGAAGCCTCAGGAATCTGAAAGCGTCATGATTTCACGACATCATTAAGGATGACGTCAGAAAATTTTCAAAGTGTCGCGATTTCGCGACATGAACAGAGGGAAAGCTTTCAAAAGCCAAAATGATCATGATTTTGCGACAACAAGGGCATGAAGGGTACGGCTACAAAAAGTGTCACGATATCACGACAAGTAAAAATTTGGTAGGTAAAAGCTGAAAAAGCATGCAAGGTGACACGTGTCAGAAAAAGCAGACAGGAAAATCATGCAACCAGTTACGTAAAAAGTAACTAATGTCGATCTAGCACATGCATTGACAAGTGTTAGTCATGCACTAGAACAGCTGTATATGCACGACTGAAAAAGCATTCGAAGAATCAAATATGAAGGATCGAAAAAGATTTCTAAAAGACATTTTTGCAGCATTCGAAAAGCCAAATTTGTAGGGTTTCGAACATCCGTATTACAGGATTTCGAACAGTCGTATTGCTTGGAATCGAACAGCCGTATTGAATGGATTCGAACAGCCAAATATGCAGAATAGAAAAAGTATTCGAATGGTCGTATTTGATGTATTCGAACAGCCGAATATGCAGGATCGAAAATGCATTCAAACAGCCATATCTGGAAGGACTCGAACAACCGTATTTACTAGGTTTCGAACAGTCGCTTATTGAAAAAAAAAAAAAAGAATTCGAACAGTTGGGTATGTGTTTCGACTGCATACATGATTGAAGAGAGATAGAAGACGAATAATCTCTATGAGAAAAATGGCTATAAAAGGATAATCATGCAGAGAATTTATGTTGCTGTTGTAAGAGGGAAATTGCTATAAAAAGAGGGTTAGAAAAGAGTCAAGAGAAAAATTAGCAGAGCCGTGAGAGTGTGCAGAGTTGGGTTAATTACAGACCAGTCAGGGTCGTGCATGAAGTGAAGACATTCTTATGTCATTTTAAATTGATCAGAATTGCAGTCCAAGTTGGTGCTTGGTACTAGGGGTTGGTGCTCCATCTATTGCAACAGAAAATTAAGGGGTTGGTGCTCCTTCCAGTAGATGCTGGTAAAGTATTTGTAAAATTGGTATTTTGCAAATACTGGATTTGGATTGGAGTCCAAGCAGTCATTTTTGAGGAGTAGCCAAATTGGTGAACCTCGGTATATTGAGTGTTGTGGTGTGCTCTCTTGTTCAATTTGTTTTTCTAGTTTTCAAGTTCTCTTTATTTCATATTAAATGCTGTAGATATTAAAATTAATAGCTACACTGATTCAATTCCTTTCCTGGTCCTGCCAACATACTGCTGACATTTATCACAATGTTGACTTAATTTATGAGCATCAACAAACAAAGTAGGCCAAAAGTAACCAGCTCGGATGATTTTCAAGGCCATAGGCCTTCCTACATAATGGTCACTAGAGAGACCAAAATGAAATTCTTCCAGTATTTTCTCCTTTTTAGACTCCTTCACACATCTAAAGAGAATTCCATCAAAATTCTTGTATAATAACCCGTTAGGAAACAAAACATATTTGAGTGCTTGTAGCTTAAACCTCAAACATTGTGAAGCATAAAGGTGTGGTGGACACTTCCCAGAAGTAAATAAATCAACAAACTCCTCTATCCAGTCACGATCGCTCGTAGAATGATTTGCACAAATGATTTCACCTACCTCTTCTTCTTGCGTCATATCCAATGATTCATATGTAACACTTTTGGCCAGCTCCTGACAGAGAGCTCCTCAATGAACTAGCTTTTTCGATCAGATCTCCACATCATTTTATTGAATTTTTGAGACCTAGTATGCTCTTTTGTCACCTAATTCTCCTTAGATAATGAAGTTTTAGACATCAGGGTGTATAACATAAACAACCATTTTGCTTTGTGATATGAAGTGCCTGAACTTCTTCAAATATTTCATCACCATGTATACCTGTTTTTCAATGAAATTTTATTTCTCCTAGTGGGACACAATGACTTGGCTTAGAAAGGTAATGGGATTTTCATCTCCATCTTCTTGCTTCTACATCAAAATTGTATCATAACTCTCTTGCTCACCCACTACATAGATAACGAAGTCCTTTGAATAATTAGGATTGATCAATACTATTGCTTGGGTGATTCTTTCCTCGATGTCCTAAAAATCTTGTCTTCTTGTCTCGGTCCATTTAAAATCCATACTTTTTTAAGAGCTTAGTCATGGGTTTCACTACCTGAGAAAAGTCAGCAATGAACTTATGAATGAAATTTATTTGACCAAAGAAATATTGTAGGTCCTTTTTGTTGGGTGGAAATGGTAGCTTTAGGAGTGCTTCAGCTCTTGTAGGGTCAATAAAAAATCCTTCTTGTGAGATCACGTGACCCAACAATTTCCCATATTTTATAGCAGAGATTGACTTCTTTGGATTTATTGAAATTCTAAACTCACGATATTTTCTGAACACCTACCTCAAATTAAAAACATGGTCTTCTCTGCAATGTGAAAACAAAGTCATGCCATCAATATAGATTACAATAATTCTATTCAATAACTCACTAAAAGTGATGTCCATGGTCCTCTGAAAAGTAGTGCCAACATTTTAGAGACTGAATGACATCCTTTGGTAGGTAAATTTGCCCCACTTGGTAGTGAACGCCATTTAATGTTGGTCTTCATATTTCACCCATATATGGTTATAACCAAAGAAACCATCTAACAATAAAAATCTCTGTGCGTCAGCAACCACATGAAGGATTTGATCAATTTGAGGTAAAGGGTAATGATATTTTATGGATGCCTGGTTTAGGTTCCATAAATCAATGCACAGTCAAATATCTTCATTCTTATTTCATACCGAAACCAGATTCACCATCCATGTTGAATGCTTAATCAGGTATATTATCTTTGCTTCCAGCATCTTTAATAGTTTCACCTTCATGAGCACTTCTATCTTGGGATTGATGGGTCATTGTTTCTGCTGAAAAGGTTTCACCCCCTCCTACAACTCAATGGTATGTTGAATTACATTCTTATCATATCCCTTTAAATATTGATAGCTCCATGCAACGATGTCGGGGTATTCATAACATAGGTTCTTTATGTCTTCTAATTATTCTAGTATGTAATTAGTCCTGATTTTGATGATTTTTTTAGGTTTGAACTGCAACTCCTTATACTCCTTTGCATCCACCTTAATATTGTGCTTCTCAACCCTATCATTTTGGTTGAAAAAACTCTCGAGTGAAATCAATCCCCTTGGAATGTGGTTATTCTTCAACTAAATTATTCCCTCCATCTCTTCTCTGACAAGTATTGTGTCATCCACACTTGCATCTTCCTTGATCAAAAAGTTAACTATTTGCTCATCATTGTCAAATAATTAATAATAGAGGTTCTTATCAGAGACTAAAGGCCTATAGATCACCCTAACAGTTGAAGGTTTTATGACTACTTGCTCCACTGGAGAATAGTTTACACCAAGATAAGCTAAAATATCTACATGTTTTTTCTATTCGTGGGAGATCGCCTGAATATTTAAGGTTGTAAAGGACTCAAAAAAATCCCACACTTTTTTGCTATATAATTTTAGGTAATTCTTCTTAGAAACACACATATTGGTGGTTTGATTGACAATAAGCTTAGAGTCACCAAAAATTTTGAATTGTTTCATACCCAACTTTTTAGCCTTCTTCAATCCAAGGTATAATACTTCATATTCAGCTGCATTATTTGTGCAAATCCAAGTTAGTTTGTAAGAATAGGTCTTCTATAATACTTCAGGAGAGACCATTACAATACCATCTCCTTTGTCATTCTCACACCTAGCACCATCGAAGTATAGCTTCCATAATTGATCAGCAATAGGATCTAGGGAATCTGAGACATTTTCTTCAATCTACTCAGGTTTGGCTATAGTATAACAACCAATGTATTTTTCAATCATTGCATTAAAATTCATGAGCAATAATTCATCTTCAAGGTGAAGTTCACCAAGTGCTTATTCCATTAATTCAACTTCTAATTCCTCAATCATCATATTAACTATGCCCGAAGATATTTCTTCTTCCTCCAACTTCTCAATATGAAAATTTGATGGCTTTTCATTATAAATACGAATTCGCTTTCCTTTAAATAAAATATCCAATATGAATAGTCTAAGGAAAGGTATCCTCCCAACTTTGTTGTGAACTCCCTTGAGAGATACATGCTAAAATATGGCTCCAAGTCAACCATGACTACTTTCTGGATGACAGTAATTTGTGGCATGCTATGTAAAAAAATGGGGATATCCTTGATTACTCCTACCATTTTAACTGGGGTCCCATCCAAATACAACACTCCTGAGATACTTCTTGTGTATTCCATCCCCATAACTTCACATATTGCATTTGGTATGATAGTAGTTGCAACATCAAAATCGATCATACAATTGTGTACAATACACCCCTCCATTTTGAGTGACAAATAGAATGGGGATGGCCTATTATTTCCTGTGACTGAAGTCAGGAGTGTTTGAGCTAACACAGTTTGAGAATGAATCTTCTTTTTATCCTTTGTAGTCTTAAGATATTCTTGCAACAAGTGAACTTGTCTTGGTAGCTACAAAGCATTGTATAAGCTAACTTTTGCAAGTGTCTTCTTCATATCTTCCATAATGTTATAATTAGAAACACCAGGATACTTTTCTTCTACAATCCGCTCATATTTATCTCGATACTATTGAGTAGCTTCCACCCTTTATTTCTTAGTCAATGACGGATAGCAAAGGTGTTCTTTGGATTGTTCCTTTGCTTCATTCTGCTCCGGAGCAACTACAGGCTGTGTAAGTGGTGCCTTCATATTTTCCTATTTGGGATTTAAATCCTTCAACAAGATAGGATCTTGTTGTTTCACCATCACATCAGGTGCATTTTTTGGAGGCTTTACTATCTCATTTTGTACTTTCAATTCTATAGGAACTTTCAAAGGATCCAATTCCACTAGATTCACAATCACCATTTTTTTCCCAGATCTCGTAAGAACTGAGACCTGCTCCAAATAAGGTACCATAAAATTGTAATCATCCTCCATTATCATATTAACTTGGCCACCAACAAAACTTCATGCTAGCGTATGTATGTAGTTCATATTTACCATACATGTGTCTTCTCCATGAGGATCATTGCATGTCGAGCATTAATATACATTTTTAGGTGTGCTAGCTTCTTCATTTTCTAGGACTGTTGTTTTCCTCTTAGGAACCTTACTGGTGGTAGCCTACTACTACAAGATCAACGGTGTCTAAAATATCCTTGACCAAAAATCAGCTTTAGCTTGCTTCTTCCTTACTACTATCAACTCATTTGATATTGTCCTTAAGGCTGAATTATTGGATTTCACCTCCTGTAACAACGTTGTGTAGGGATAAGGATTGGGAAGTGTAGGAGGTACTGGTAGAAGTAAAGGTTCTAGTGGTGCAGGTAACGGGAGTGGAACCGATGGCGCTAGCAATTGTGAAACTACTGGAGCATATAACTGCGGAAAGCTTAGAGCAAGAAGTTGTGTGACAAGAATAGGGGTGACTTGTGATGGATCTAAGCTTCATGAGGGAACTGGGTACATAGAAGGCATAGGCAAAAATGCACTTGAATACAAATACTATGGAAGGTCAGGGATGATAGGCATGGTCATTTTTGGGGGAAGCTTGCCTACAACAATTAAATCTGACTTGATATTTTGTGCCTGCATGTATAGTTCTAGAAACGTATTCACATTGGATTGCCAAACAACCATGCCAATATCAGTATTGAAATATCTAAGATAGTAGAACACATCTTGTTCATGTGTAGGCTGAAGGTCATCAGGAATCCTTTACCAACTTAGGGTGAACCTGAAGTTGAAATCAACTATCTCCTCTTGCAGATATCTTTGGATCATCATAAACTAGTGCAACAAGGAGAATGGGTCAGCTTGTTCTTAAAAATTCTTGACCAATAGCATTGCCAACTAATCCCATGAGGTAATAGTACCACATTACAATGATTGGTATCAATACAACAATTTACCTCTCAGCGATAACACTAGCAATCGCACCATAATGTCTTCATCAGCTAAGCCATGGATCATAGCCAAAGAAGCCACATATTGAATATTCTTATAAGCAATTTTACTGGTACCATCATAGGTAGGCAAAGCCTTCATAGGTAGTTGAGGCACTAGATTTTACGCTTGTAAATTTAAGGCTCCTAAGCTATTCCATGTTGGGAATTGTCTTAGAGGTTGTTTCTATGGTTGTGGGTTCTAAGCCATGTGAACTAGTGTATGTGGTTGAGCCCGAGGAACGCTAGTCATAGTACTAACTAGACTTGTAGGAGCAAAAAATACACCAGCTAATTGTGAGGATGATATGGACACTGTATGTGACATATTATATAATGGAATCGTACGACACAAATTGACTAGTTGAGGATGCTCTCCTAACATTTGGATATCAAGTTCGTAAAGTTCAATAGGATTTTTAGAATTTTTTTCCTTCAATCTCATAATCATGAAGTACAACTATCACTGCATTCACATTTGGATGTTTCTAGGTATGATTGAGTTTCCAGATGTTCTAACTCTATAGCACAAAGGTGAACATCAAACCTTGATACTATTGGAAGTGGAACTTTTCAGGGTCCCACCAGGCATGCCAGAAAATGTTGGTCAAATATCTACCTAATAAAAAATACTACGTTTTTGCACCCTAGACATGGTCAATATTGAATGACCAGAGTAAAGTAATGTCCTTTGTGCCAATATCTAGAGAGCTTTGGATCCCAAGCTAAATTCTACATGGGTTAAAGACTAGAGTTGCACGAAATAAAATATAAATTGTAGAAATATGGTAAATATAGCCACAGGTTGAAGGTGTAGGATTTGGGTAGAATTACAATAGTAAATTCACCCAAGCATGAAATAGCATGTAATAAAAGATAAGCAGTAGAATTTATTCATAATATTGCAAATACGACCTCCAAAATAACACTCCAGCACTCACTCCCTCACTAACAATATTTAAATTTAGATGCAGAATTTAAATTCAATAGAAACCAAGGAACATGAGCATAAAATAGAAATGTATGAATACAAAAGGAAATTGCACACAAAATCAGTTAAAAATTTAGAAGCCTTGTCTCTTCTATTGATGCAAAGAACTTGGAAAGTTTTCTCGCAAAATGTCTAACCTCTATTACAATAAAAATTGAGTGATATTTATAGAGGATTTTGTATATTTCATTAAATGCACATGAGGAAAAAATAATCATAGATCAGGAACCATAGTGAGGAAATTCCTCCTTGGAAATATTAAACTCATCATTTCAACACAACAATCTAGATTTTAAGGATATTCCTCCAGGAAATCGATATTTTTTAGATTTGATGCATAGAAAATTGTAAGGTTTGGTTGTTGATTGGAGACGTTCGCCATCTTGAAAACACTCTCTTGCTTTGAAAATGATGAAAAATTGTATTACATCCTTAATACGGCTGCCTTACCTATTCGAGATCTACAATCTGAGCTACTCCATACCTTCATCATTAAATGTCTCTTATTGACTTGCCTTGAGTACCTCTAAACCCATGGCAACATCGATAGCCCCTTTCGTATGATTAGGATAGGGAGTGGATGCACATTTAATTATTCTAGATCATGCACTGGTGGAGAATACACCTTTATAAATTCAATGGGTCACTTCTTCCTTTAGCCACGACAACATTTATTCCTTTTATTCCAGGCGTGAAACTAAATAGCTACACATATTTTTTCTTTTGAGATCGCGTTCACCCCAAAAGGGGCAATAGATACAATCGTCTTTCCATTGGGTTGAACACTATGTTGACTATTCAACATCACTCCAACCCTTAGTGCATTTTCCTGACCATTCAATAATATGTTTGCCCGAATCTATTTTTTACATCGTGTTCACACGACTTTGGCATTTAGAGTACGTTCGCCCAGAGGAGGGGTGAATGGATCTTTCACCCCTCGAACAGGGTGAATGCAACTTTGAAAAGTCAACCTTTCAAATTCAATGTCATTTTCCCCATTTTGAACGCACTTTTTCGAGCCAATTTCTTCTCTAAGTCCATTACGACTTAGAAATTTTGCCAAATGTTTCTTTATTGTGATGGGCAGGATAATTCCTTGGGTTTTCAAAGACATTCATTCCAAAGTGGGGTGAATAAATTCTTCGCCCCAACTTTGGAAAAAATGTGATTTCTCCTTATGCTTCAACTTTGGGCAAAGGCATTAATCGACTTCTTTTTTGAAAACTTAGTCATTCTTTATTTTCATTTTCTTCTTTCACTTCAACAAGGGATGCACATGGCCTTTTTTTCCTTGGTTAGGGTGAATGTGCTTTTGTTTTTAGCAGATATTTCAAACTCAAATATTCAACATGTTTTTTCAACTTCCTTATTTAGACACCCATAAGAAAGTATATACAAAAAAAAATAAAAAAACTGCAATATATAAATTTGGCCAAAATATTATATTCTTGGATTTAACATATTTTGTCGCATTACAATCAAAATGTTCCTATATTACCCAGGTGTTGTAGATGATTTGGATAGGAGAGGGCAATCCTCCAAGGGAGGTCCCAAGTTCAAATCTCCACACTACCAAAACGTTAAATTGGGTATCCAAAATCCAATTGATAATGTTGGTACGGGCAGGGTTGGGTGTGACTCTCGAGTGAATTTGATGGTGTAGAACCCCCTGTTCGTGTGGTGATGGTGTATAACCCCCTGTTCGTGGTCTCTCAGACCAAGGCGGCTTCGCAAGGGGTTTTCCGCTTAAAAAAAAAAAAATGTTCCTATAAAATAAAATCAAAATCCCAATGTGGCAAAGTGCAAAACTGCCAACAAAAATACATGAAAGGATGGAGGAAGAGTAGTGCTAGGGTATATCTAGGAAATAGTGATTGGATTAATGAGTGAGTACTTGGGCATTGTGACTAGTCATCAGGCTAAAGCTAGAGCGATGTTGGTAGATGTAAATGTGGATGTTTAGTTTAGATCTAAGAGATTAACAACTAAGGAAGACTCTCTAAATATTGTTAATTATCTCAATAAAGGTTGATGGAGATTAGTAGAGTTCAATCAAAGAGGAATATAAAATATGGATAACTGATGTGTATAAATAAGGAAATGGAGTGGCCGATTGGGTGAGTGTTCTAATTTTTAAAATTTCCATAGTAAATTGATTTTTTGGAGATATGTGGACTTGTATGTTGAGGGACCTATTTTTGGATTTTTATGGGATTTTTCATCTTGTATCTGTAAATAAAAAGAGAAATATTTGGGTTTATGAGGGATTTGTCTAATGAGGGTTCCATTTTTTGAATATCTATGTCTATTAAGGGACCAATTTTTGGAGATCTATGGATTTTTTTACTGAGGGTTCCTTTTTTTAAATATGTATGGTTTTGTCTACTGAGGGTTCCATATTCTAGAGATATATGGATTTGTATGTAAAGGGATCCATTTTCTAAATATATTTAGATTTGTATTCTAAGGGAACCATTTTTTAGAGACTCTTCAAAGATATGAATGTATAAAGACTAGTAAGGAATGTAAATCTAAAGAGATTTAGAACCGGGTAATTCAATGTTTTGAATGTCCTGTAGCCCTTTGAGATGATACTTTTTGGTTGGTACAACTAGATAGAGTAGTCTAGGATTGTAAAAGAGTTTTATCCATTTTAAAAACCCATATTTTACCCTAATAAAAATATATATACCCTTTCTATGATAATGATTATCACAACAAAAAGCTCTTGGAACTTATATTCTTCTAAAAATAGCCTTAATTCTAATAAAAAAACCTCTTATCCTATTATGTCAATCTAATTTACATTTTAAAAAAACTTATAATTTATTTTTCAATTTAAGATGAGGAATTTGATGTTTGAATTCACATTTTTTTTCTGAAAACATCGTGAAACATCCATTCACTAGAATCATATGAAAAAAAAACAAAGAAGAGTAAAATAGAAGAGCATATAGAAAAAAACAAATAAAGAGATAAATGACACAATTTAAGATAATGAAAAAGGTATGGGTTACCATAGGCACTCCCACAAAATTTTCATATCACACTATTTTATAAATTATCAATAATTGGGGTGTATTTATAGTGGTACGAAAAAATATTGATGAGTAGTTAACCTAAATTTGATATTAACTTGAATTTGAGGTTAACTTACAATAAAATTATTATAAATTAAACCCTTTAATAAAGGCTATCCATAAAGATTGATTAATCAATATTGCTAAGGGGAAATTTAGTATTACATAGAAGAACTCTCATAGGATTACATAGAAGAATGCCCATATGCGTAAATAGAAATATGCACATAGGCTTACATATAGATTGCTAATATACTTAAACACCCCTCTATAATTTAAAATGAGGTGCCAAGGAGAGAAGACATTGGATATGGTAATCTACACCCATATTGAATTCAAATATGGACCAATGGATACTACTATTTTTTTCCAAAGGTACATGAACTAGATCAACCTCTCCTAAACTTAAATCCATAACTCCACCTCTTGGATCAATATGTTGAGCTTCTTATGATAATATCTTCAACATGCACTATGGTGACCACAATATATCTCCCAATATCAAGAGGAGGAAATTGATTCATGAAACAATAGACATATATTTAAATAATCAACCCCAAAGATTAGAAAGGACCCATAGAAACAAGGCATACCTTACACTGATCATCAAAAATATACTCCTCTTATAGTCCAAAAGACTAAAATCACCACACTAATGATTTGTTGGAGTTAGAGGAAAAATTCACTATGAGAAAAAAGACAAACATAGGAATTTTAAAATATATCAAATATAGTATAACTAACCAAATATTACATGGTCAAACTTAGTTGGAATTATATATTTGGTGCTTTATGAAGACAACACAAATATTGTGATAAATGAATTTATAGAAAATAGTTTTGAACATGTGAGGTCTTCATAGAAGGATTTGAAACCAGTTATGAGATGGATGCAAGCAAATTTACCAATTGTCATACTAAGGGGCTATTGGAGTTAAAATTACACCAAAAAAGGAGAATGCATCTAGGTCCATTTTGCATAGAAAAATACCATTAAAAATAAAAGGTCCTTGAGATGATGCCACCAATCTATAGAGCTCAAAAGACTATGCAATTAAAAAAAAACCCAAAATCCTTCCATATGCTTAAGTTATAGCCTCCAAAATTTTAGGCATATTAGATTTGAAAGGAGAGTAAAAAATTAAATGACATATACAATCTATGGTATTCACTAAAGCAGTCTATTCATTTTAGCTTTATTCAAAGATCAAGAGAGTTCTCAAAATGAAAAAAATGATCCTTTACAAATGAGCTTCAAATCATATTTATCGTAAACAAAATTTAACTAAACTATTAATTGTATTAAATAAAACCCTAACCTCTAATTTAATATAAAATAGTGAATTGTAATTTTAAATGATAAGTGGTTACCTATGCATACAATTTTATCATTAAATGCTCATTCTTATGCATTTTTCTAAGTTGTTATAATGGGTCCCAATTAAATTGGTTTATGTTTTCAACCAAAATCATGCATTAGATCAATAAATCTATATCATCTCTCTATATTTCTAATTTTGCAGCTATTCTACTTGATGTGTTATCAAAGAATTAGTCACTATTACAAGCTAATTGGCTTTCTCTACACACTTCTACCAACAAGTAACTATCACAAGTTGATCAACCCTTCTACATGTACTTTAGTCAGCAAGTCACTATCATTTGAGTGAATTGACCTTGTGTTATAAAGTAGTTTTCTATGAGTCAAAATTCTTAACATTTGATAGAATATTTGCACTATGTCCTTTTTATTGTTTAAGTGGCACTTTCATATATGGTTCTTATTGTCAACTTCTCATTGTCCTTCCTTGGTGGGAAACCAAATCTAAACTTTGTATTATTATTTAGATTTGGATGATTAATACCACTTTATGACATCACATTTGAAGTGGATCAACTCTTTTTATTCATTCTTTCAAAACCTTCTTGTTACCTCATGAAATTTATTTTCCTATTGGTGACTGTGTGGATCATGCACCAATGCATGAAATTGAACAAATTGATCTCATTAAGCAAATAAAATTATATTTCTCCATGAGGAATTTAATTTCTCCATATGAATAAAGTAGCATACACCTGTCTTAGAATTGGTGAATCATTCATTATTTAGCAAATCAGACTTAACAAATACATTTTTTATGATAAACTAAATTCTTCATTTGCAGATAGAACACCAATACATTTTTTCTAACAAGCTAGCTTCTTCATTTGCTAACACGGTCACATTACTTTTAGGCATCTTGTTGGTTGAAGCCGCTTGCTCTCTAGTGATTTACAGAGGTTGAAATATCCTAGGTTGGAAATATCTCTCAACTTACCTTTTCTTAATGGTTGTGATCTCATTCATCATCACTATCATTACTGAGATCATTGATTGTATCTCCTACAACAATTTCACCTGAGGATTGGTATTTGAGGGTGTCATAAAAGTTGGTAATGGTTGAGGCACTGGTGAATATGGTAATACAGGGAATAGAAATGGAGTGGGTATATGTGGAATGGAAGAAGCAGGTAGTTGTGGGATAGAAATTATCAAGGTTTGATATGAACTCAGATTACATGAAGGAACTGGATATAGGGGTGACATTGGAAAATACTACGAGGATGCATTGGAATATAAATGGTGTGGGAGATCAAGAAATATAGGAATCATCATATTCAGTGGGAGCTTGCCAATAGTGATTAGATAAGGTTCAACCTTTTATTCTTAGGAGTATAAGGGAAAGAATGTATCAATGTTGTACTGACGAATGACCATGCTAATATTGGAATTTAAGGCTTGGAGATAATAAAATGTGGCTTTTTCAGGAGTCGGCTAAAGATCATTAGGGAATCTCTACCAAGTTTGAGTGAACCTAACATTGAAGTCAACTATTTCCTCCTATGGATACCTTTGAATATTATTAAATTAATGCAATAGAGAAAAAGGACCCGCTTGCTCATTAAAGCCTTCAATGATTAACTTAGTCAAATGATTCCATGTGGCAATAGTGGAGGGTGGTGAGGTTTGGTACCAATACAACAACTTACCTCTAAGAGAGACCATGAGCAATCTGACCATGACATCTTTATTTGTGATGCTATGAATAGTTTCCAAAGAAGCCACATCTTGAACATGCTCATAAGTTATTTTTCCTATACCATCATTAGTAGGCAAATCATTTAACACTGCTGGTGGGATCAAGTTCTGAAAATGCAGATTCAAATATTTGAAATGGTTCCATGCTAGAAACTATCATGGTGGTGGTGGATTTTGATCCATCTGAACCAAAATATTTTCTTGGTGAGGAAAGCTAGTGGTATTTCTAGAGGGAATTGATGGAATAGAAAATACAATAGCTACCTATGAAGATGTTACAATTGATGAGGTAGTCATAGTAACTAATCTAGGATGTTCTCCTAAGACTTGGGTATCAAGATAAAAAAAAATCAATGGGATTTTCTAAATTTTTAGCCTTCGATATCATGATCATGAAGTAAAGCTTTTGCTAACTTCACATTCAGAGGCTTCTAGGTAAAAATGAGTCACTATATGTTCTAACAAAATAGTAAAATATGAACATCAAGTCTTACTACAACTTAAAGTGGAACTTTAGGGTCCCACCGAGCATACCAAAAACTACTGGTCATGAATCTACCTAAGTATAAAAATATGTTCCCTAGAATTTACCAACATTGAAAGGTTGAAGGAAAGAGATGTCCTTCAAGGAAATCTCTAGAGAGGGTTGGTTCCCTTATTAATCTAATAATTGGTATAAATATTATGGAGATAAATTAACAAAAAGATATGGGAAATATGGCTATAAGCCAAAAACATAAATTGGGGGTGAAATAGAAACTAAATAACCAAATAATGTTCTAACCAACATTTAATAGAAATAAAAACATAAGAACCAATCATAGATTGCAAAGATAACTTCCAATTAGCATTTCAACATTCACTTCTTCATAAAAAATTAAATTCAAATGTAGAATTTAATCTATCTAAAAACAACATGAATATAAT
Source organism: Wollemia nobilis (assembly GCA_028583015.1). Classification (NCBI taxonomy): domain Eukaryota; kingdom Viridiplantae; phylum Streptophyta; class Pinopsida; order Araucariales; family Araucariaceae; genus Wollemia; species Wollemia nobilis. The sequence goes on along the minus strand of JAQPPZ010016969.1, from coordinate 3,881,506 downwards.
AGAAATTATGGACATAAAGAAATCGCATACACAATTGATCCAAGAACCAGAGTCCAACAATATTTCAATTAAGGTGAAAGCTTAAACTCAAAGATTTTTTTAGTAGAATTCCCATCTTCTTTTTGCATCAATTTTATTAGTTTTTATAGAGGATTTTGCCTCCAAAATTAAATGCTCAATAAACAAAAATTATGGGAAATGACATATTGGTCAGTCATAATTCTCTCCTTAGTAGTAGCAACGAACCAATATGGTTGCTTCTTGGGAATCAATGAGTAATTTTGGGATATGGTGTACTAGAACCTAGCTTGAATCATCAAAAAAAATCATCTTCATGGTGGTGCCTTGAAAACAGTAGGATCACACCAAAGTCAAGAGTGAACGGTATTTAATTTGAACAATCTTCTGGTTATCTTTTGAACCCAATATTTATTAGTAATAATTATAAAAAAATTAACCTCTTTTGCCCCAAAAATTGAATTAGCAGGCCTTGTAATCCCCTCCAATCCGATCTTTGCTTAAAGTGCCTTTGACAATGAAGTACTCTTGGGAAAAATGGTGACATCTAATTTCACCAAGGCAAAGCCTAAAAGGGGATTTCACCAAGGCATGTATTCAAAATGGACTTCCACTATGCGTTGCATGAAACATGTATACACATAGGTGTGAGTGAAAATGTGACCTGTTGCATTACAGTGTGAAATGGTATTTTTGATACGACATAGCACAAAATGGTGCTTTTGCTCCAACATGAGTGAAATGGTGATGGTAGCAAGGTATATGCCATATGGTGGTTTTCCAAGATACTGTATGAGGAAGTTGATTTCACCAGGTTATTACACATCATGGGTTTTTTACCAAGAAAACGCCCCATGCTTCGCATAAATCTACCTTCATTTTAGAAAATGTGCCAAGTGCTGCTACTTTCACCAAGTAACATGTGAAAAGAAGTTTCACTCAAAATTTACATAAATCAGGAGTTTCTCCACAGTGAGGCACAAAAGGGAATTTTTCCCAACAACTGTGCTCAAAGGTGATTTTGCTGAAAAAGCAAGCAAAAGGGGAATTTCACTGAAAAGTAAGCGAAAATGAATTTCATTGAAAAGTGAGTGAAAAGGAATTTCCCTGAAAAAGCAAGTAAAAGGGGAATTTTGCCAATGCAAGAACAAAAGGATAATTTCACCAATGTAGGGCGTGAATAGGGATTTCACCAAGAAAGGAAGTAAAATTGAATTTCACTCTAATTTTACCCGATATGAAACCCACTAAACACTTAAACAAACAAATTTTAAAATTTATTTTAGTGTGGAAAAAATGCCAATAGATTCATTCTTGAAAGCTTCATGATGGATGGCGTCCTCCTCCTTTACATCCTGCTCTAAGAGCTCCACCATCCTCACCTTCATATTTGGCATTTTAATGAACTATCTCATTTTGTAAGATCTCCTATGGATGACCATTGGATAATATTCTTTAATTTTAACCATTGGCCAACTCACCTCCATATATGTAGGTCTCATTTATGTAATACTGGCTTTACTAGAAGTTGGGGAGACATCTGCCATCTAGGTATTCTTTGAATCCTCTCTCGATGAGATTTTCTTCGTGTCTTGTGTACTAGGTAAGATTTTATATTTTACCTTTGAAATATTTTCCTTGTCCTCCACATCATGAAGCTTCTCACATTTCCAACAATATACTTATTCACCATAAAATGCTTTAAATTGATTTAGAGAATACCTTGGTGTAGCAGGGTCAAATATTTTCCATGTTAGATGTCTCCTTTTCCTTCGAAATATTTGGGTTCTTATCCACCTCCTTAAGCTTCTCGTCCTTGGGATCCCATAGAGATTTCCCAAGAAGACCCTCCTTTGCCATAACATGTTTAAAAATTATTAAGAGAAGAACCTCGTGCAACATGTTGGCTAGACATCATCAATAATTTTATCCACAAATTTGAAAAAAAAACTGGTATATTCATATTCCATCCTCTCCGAAGATATTTTAGAAAAGCAAAGTAGAAAATCCTAACAATTGTGATCTTTGAGTCCAATGTAATATAGTCCATAATTGGCTAGACTACTCGACGCCAAGGTTGTGGCAATGAATCCCACACCACCCCATTTCCATTCCATTGAGGATGCTCATTAATAATGAAAAACCTCTCCATTTTTTCATCTAAAGAGCATCTTTCCATTTAGACCAAGTATGAGAAATTTATGTAGAAAATTCTAAATCAAACCCCTCAAATTTCCTTAGGAACTACATGAATCCCCCTATCCAGGATCTCCTAGATCTCCTTGTCCACCTATAAAAGAAAATATTTCAATCTTAGGTTCTTAACTTTCATCTTTAGAATTATTTCCCTCATGTTCTTATTAAACTAGATTTATCACTTCCAACTCCCAAATGATAATAAGAGCTTAGGCAGAAGGGAACATAAGACTCTCATGATCCTTCATTATTACCATACCATCATGCATGCACCCCTCCTGAAGGTCATCCTAGGTAGTGTAGGATATTGTCCAAATTATCTCCATCCTCTTAGGACTTGGATGAACCAGTGAAGTGAAATTCATCCCAAGCAAGCCTTTCGTTGTTAACTTGTTACTCAAACAACTATGATTAGCAATAAAAATAAATTCATAAAGACAAGTGAGAGGGATATACTGGGCTGAAGAGTATCCCATATTTTAGGACTTTCCTTTTTCATAATTTATTCTAGGATTATCATCATTGTCGCATGCCTTAAAATCTTCCTATGAGAAGAATATACAAGATGACAACTAGCATTTCTTGATTTCTAGTTCCTAGATATAATTGTGATCTGGATAATACCATATCTTTTCTAGTTGCGCAATATAATTTTGATTTGGATGCATTTATTTCTTTTCTTATAGTACTGTCTTTATAAAACTTTAATCTATTTTTATTTTTATGTGATTTCAAGATATAAGAGGTAGAATCATAAATAGACATAGATAAAATACAATATGCAAATATTGAAAGCAATATTAGTGAATAATTCCCCCCCTAATACTCTTTTTGATAGGTAAAGAGCTAATGACCTTACAATATTTAATATAGTATTTAATTGATCTTGTGTCCTATAAAAAATATTTGTATGGATTAAAATAAGTAAAAAAAAAATTATAAGTTACCATAAAAATTAGCAAACAAAATATGTTATCTCTAAGTAATACAATATCTTTAACATTGTAATTAAAACTCCACAAAATTTAGTCTTTTAAAATTTCTTCATTATCTAAGATCTAAATTTGAATAGACATAAGACAAATAAAAAATAATAAAATCTCAGCTAAAGTATGAGTTAATATAATTTGTGCCTTTATTCTATATTCTCCTTCTTTCCCCCACTAATATTTTAATCGCTAAATGCATACACCAGTGAAATTCCAACTAATCAAATAATACATACATACACATACAATGAATATATAAGTCATCAAATAAAAACAAACAAATAAGTGTGACTACTAAAAATCAGTTTGACCACAATAAAAACAACTCAAGCTCTACCCTAATACCTCTTTATATATTTTTTCCAATCCAAATGATTCATTTTGCAATGATTGTCCATATTTAAATCTTTATAACATCTCAAATTTCACTTTCAAACAATAACATTTTTGTAACAACCATCTATTATAAATTTTAATAATAGCTAAGATTTATGTTTTCCTTCTTCTAGATTTTAATTTAGTTTTTACTTGGTTATTAGATATATGGAATTCTAACTTCTATGAATGAGAATTCGCTTCTCTAAGTGTAAATCAATTGTTAGTTTGATTCTTAGTCAAGTCTTCAAAGTTGTATTTCCTTGTTACAAACATCTATGCTCCAAATGTAAGTATATTAAGAAAGGCATTTTATAAAGAGCTCAAATTTATAGGCCAATAAGCTAGGGGGATAATATGGATAATGGTAAGAGAACTCAACACTCCATTAAGACTAGGTGAGAAGAAAGGTGGATCCCAAGGATTCAATGAAAGTACGAAGTACCTTAGCAAGTTTATACTATCATCAAGTCTTTATGACATTTATTTGAGTGGTAAGGCATTCACATGGACTAATAACATATTAGGGGAGGACTTGATCTAGGTGATATTAGATAGGGTTTTTCTATCCTTGGAGTGGTTTGAGAAAAATTGCGAGAATACTTTGAAACCATTGCCAAGAACATGGTCAAATCACAACCCTCTTGTCTTTTGGTGTAATCTAAAGGATAGAAAGAAAAACAACCCCTTAAAATTTTAATTCATGTGGCTGCAACACCCAAGTATTTATGAGAAAATGGAAATATGGTGGATGCATCTGATCCAAGGATACAATATGTATGTGGTTTCTACAAAATTAAAATATGTGAAGAGGAAATAAAAATTTGGAACAAGGTCTTTGGAAATATATTCTTACAAAAGGAGAATTTAAGGCAAGAATTGAGTCAAAATGAAGAGGAATATGCAAAAATGAGATGGACCAGGTCCTTTTTAATGAAGAGAAAGTTATCTAGGCAGAATTGCATACAATAATTGCAAGGGAGGATATGTACTGGAGATAAAAATTAAGGAACCAATGGTTAAGGGAAGGATATAGGAACACAATATTTGTACATGTTTCTATCGTACAACATAAAAGTGCAACAAGGATATCTAAAATTCAAAAAGAGGATGAAGAAGTAATAAGAGATGAAGATAAAATAATACAAGGGGTGGTGGAATTATTTATATTGTTGCTAACAAATGACATGGAGGATGATCAAGAAGCTATGAAGAAATTGTTTCAACATATCACAAGGATTCTATCTCTATACATGAACACAAAACTTATCAAAGAGGTGAGTCAGGAGAAGGTCATTGGAATATATTACATTATCTAGTACATGCTAATGTACCACCTTGGATATATCTTTAGATTAGGAGTGTATCTTAGATTAGAATTTGAGTATTTACTTTATGCAATATAATAAATGCACAAGTATTGTTAGAATAGGTAAAGTATTAATGATGTAAATGTACATGTTGTCCACGTGCACATGAGTCCATAGAATAGGAAGGTGAAGAGTAATAGGAAGATGGAAAACCAAGAGTCACATCTCATTATTGATCTAGGTACATGCTTAGTACAAGAATTCAATGAGGTCAATGCACTATAGCTGGTCCAAATATCTATCTTGGGAGATTAATACACTCTAGTTAAAGTAAGCACAAATAAAACAAATTTAAAAAAAAACTCAAAATTTGGTGATTTAAAGGATATTGCTTGACAAAATGGGAAGGTGTCTAAGGATAAAACTTAGCAGGATAGACATAGATAATTATAATGTATAAACAAACTGACTTTTAGGTCACTATTGAAATTTTAAATAAATTCCAAAGAGGCATATGAAGAATATAATTTCATATTTTTTTAATAGGTTGAAAAGTTAGGGGTACATCAAGGGCCACCCTCCCTGTGAATTGAACTTGGGTCTCTGCTAGGAGAGCCAAATACATTTTTTCGTTGGTGTCCCTATTGGAACTATAAAAAATATTAAATTTTTATTAGAGTAAAAAGAGGTTTTAGGATCCCCAAACGTGTACATCAAGTTGTGTTAGTTAGTACAACATGCTGCAACAACCTTAGAAAATACTATCATCCATTTACTATTATTACTGATCCTTAGAATACCATATATCAATATAACAACTTCTAAAACATGAAAAATTAGTAAAACACTTCCAAAATATAAACTTAAAAAAACAAAACTTGTAGCTACCACCCAATCATAACAATAACAATGATTCAAAACCATTGGGGTTGTTACAAATTTCGTAGCTAATGGGTGTTTTGATTGTTTTTTCTATAGCATAGGTTCTTCCTCCTTTAGAGTGGCAAGATCTGAGAATGCATTTTTACATTCCACTTTTCGGAGGTAATATCTAGTTGTAACATATTTTGTATGATCTTCATTTTAGAAAACTAATTTTCATTTATTGTTTTATACTTACCTTCAAGAATAACATATTAAGTGCTAATATTTTCTATGGAATTGACTGGATGGTTTCTAGTAACCATTTGAATTTTATCAATGATTTGATTTGAATTCATATTTTAGGGTTGATTCTTCTATTGTTTGTTTGATTCTTACTAGATAATTGATGTAGCTAGAGGATGAGTTTCTTCCTTGTGAACTGGGACATTTGAAGGTTCAGGATCATTTGGTGTAAGGTCTTCTCCTCCACCAAGAAGAAATTAGAACATGATCAGATGAACGAGCATCTCTTCTTTAGGTGTCCATATTGTTGATAACCATAACATCTCAAGAAGAAGTTTTCACATTCAATATCTTGGGTTCATTCCCCTTTGCTTGAGGAGATAGTAATGGATTGAGGTCAAGGAACTAAAACATCCATCCAAACAACCAATCTTGTTTTACTAATATTAATTTTAGTAGACAAATTTTTTTCTGCTTGTGTATCCATATATTGGAATGCATCAATGACGTTACCAATTGTAACGAATATCTTCTCTCCATAAAACTTCATAGGGAGAGCATATATATTCACCTAGACTGGGAGTCCATCAACTTATTCTATAAGAGGATTGAAATGGGAGTCCAAGGTCATATATAAACACCCCTTTATTCAAAAAATCAATTGTATCTAAATAGATTACCCTATCTCTATCCACTAAATCAGAAAAGAAAAAAAATTGGATAATAGAGTTACTTGAAAATTACTCGACCACCAAAGTTTAATGTATCCATTGAGCTCCTCTAGGCTTAATATTTGCCCTTGAGTTTGCAAATTACTGTTCAGGCTTCATGATTAATCAGATCCAACCTAAATTCATCCTCCAAAATCCTGATAGAGGGTAAATATTCATCAGAAAGCTCCACCCGTGAACCCAAATATCCTTGAGAGACATTTCTTCTGATCGAAGAGGCTTTCTCACAAACTGAAGAGCAACTAATATCCTCTTGAGTACAACAAGAAGACTACAAACAAAATTCTTTCTGCAATGCTTGATTGCACCTAGGTTTTGCATCCATTGTACTATGTTACATCCTCATATCCTCCTAAGTACAACAAGTGGATTGCAAACAACCCTCTTCTTGCAACACTTGACTCCACCTAGGGTTTGCATCCCTTTTTCTCTATTCCATCATCATGTCCTCTTGAGTACAACAAGTTATCTGCAAACAACGCTCTTCCTGCAAAGCTTGACTATAACTAAGGTTTGCACCCCTTTCGCTTCATTCCATCCTCATGTCCTCCTAAATACAATGACCATGTTATAATCTTAATGTAATTTCATATTTACTTAATATAAAATTACAATTTATTTGGAAGAAAAAATTAAAAAAAAAAACACATCATTTTATATACCTATAATTTTTAAATAATAAAATCTACTTTTATTTATTTCTATATATTTATAACAATAAAATAAAATTACAATAAAATTTATTATCTACTATTAATATAAGGAATCTTAAAGGAGGTTATTGTTTTTAATAGAGGCGAAAACTTTTTATGAACTTTTAAAGATAATTCAATATATATATAAAATCACGAACACGTGATTCTACTTTGAATATTCTTCGTAAAATTGTCGACCAAGCTACATTTTAATTATATTAAAACTATTTTCGTAATAGATGTTAATGTAATTTTATTAAAAAATAAAAAAATTTAAAAAAATATGTGGCATACACGGACCTCAACCTCTCTAAAAATATATATAGACATTAATGATGGTTTTAAAATAAATAGAGGTTAGAAATCCTTACAGAGTAAATGCTCTTATTAAGAAAAATGGTAGTGTTAATTGAAATAATGAGACACAAGATTATAATAATTGCTTTCTAAACGATTCTTCCGTCTGTAGTACAATTTGAAATAGGACTCTACTGGTGGTTAAAAAAAAAAATTAGTATTATTTGAAATATTACTCTACTGGTGGTTAGTAATGGGTGGGATTTCCATAATGTGAGCACGTGAATTAGTATAGTGCTGTTTTCCGCGTACCGTTAAAAGATTAAACAGTCTAAACCTTATCTGCTGATGTTGAATAAATGATATTCGATTCGTGAGTGCCACAAGATGCTTTGTCTGTGCAGAAATTTATTTGGAGGCTGCGCTGAATTATTAGTATTATTATTTCTTTAAATAAGGAATTTATAAAAACTTTGCTTATTAAAAGGTAGACATTAAATTCAAATATTTTATTAGTTTTTTTTTAATAAAACAGAAGAACTAAACCTTACTTCTCATAATCAACAGATCCAAACCTTACCAATATATATATATATATATTTTATAAACATTTGGTCAAAACAACTAACCGACAGGAAATTATTACTAGCTTGTCAACTCATGTTCGTGGTAGTTCTTTCTACTTTATTCAAAGGTGTCCTTTGACATAATGGTGGAAGTGCAGGCTGAATGTTCAATATGTCTGCAAATTAAGTCATCTCTCTTTTTTTCCCTTGGTAACTTTGTATTCATCGTTTGGAATATCTAAGCAGCATATAACTGTTTATTAGAGTTTTCATTTTACTAATTTGGTTTGCTTGTTTACAAGGAAAATCGAACAGTAAAATGGATCAGACCAGAGTGAAAGAATGTCTGTAAGTAATTATTCGCTCGATTTTAGATGTAATAGATTGACTCGTTCCACCACATGCTTGCTTTCATCGAAAAATTTATTTATATTTAGAGGCTTGTGGTCGCACAGCTGAGAGTGAGCAAAATACATCGTTATAATTATAATTACAGAAAAAAAACATCATGTATGCGGATATGTAACTTTGGGGTGTGTTAATCACATCCATCCAGTCATTAAAAAAAAAAATTTCAAAAACATAATTTTAGTTGGGGAGGCTAGGTGGATTGGTAAGACTTTGGGCACTTACTACAAGGAGACTTAGGTTCAAACCTGGGAGACATGCCTACTTTGTGCAAAAGGTAGTAGTCTGTTCCGAATCCTCCTCCGAGTGCGCACTAGACTGACGATGATGGTAAAAATCCCGAAGCAAAGGTGATTCCTATCTCGAATCACGACAGTTAACCTTAACAAGATGGATAGGTTTAGTGGTTGCAGTCCCTGTGGTTTGAACCCTACGAGTTAGAAAAAAAGTGAAAGCAGAGTTTATTGACAATTGCAAACATGTTGAAGGAGAAAAGAATGTTGGAATTATTAAATCAAACTTCACGCCCGCAAGCGCTTCGGCGCGAAGCATTATTAAAACACCTTCGGAATATGCTTTGCTCCGAAGTAAAATTAAGACGCCCCCTAAAATCACTTCGCCGCGAAGCACTTATAAAACAACTTCCGGCGTAACCTCGAAAAATGCTTCGCCGCGAAGTAAATTCATTTTGCCCTCCGAAGTGGAAATCAGCCGAAGCAAAAATCAAGCACGGGAATCGACGCATTAATTTCTCGAAGCGTGCGAGTAGTTGGGGTTGTTCGGCAATTGGTCGAAAACCCATTTCGGCATTTAAATTATGTCAGCCGGTTGGTGGATTTATCCCGCCCTTTTGTCCTCATCCCCCGCCTATAAATACCGGGGCATTTGTCATTTTGTGTAGAGGAGGATAGCGGAAGGAGGAGAGCAGCAGAGAGGATTGGAGAGCCCAGAACAGCCGCAGAGCTAGGGTTTCGACCAGCAGAGCAGAAGAAGGGCAGAAGTAACAGCCGCCATCAGCGGAGAGTGGAGCAGCAGTCTCCCACCTAAGTTGTGTGTTTATCCTGCAGATATTTTATCTGGCAGAAGTTTGTAACCCCGACATTATAATTTAATATATAAAATATTTATTCTGCTATTTGGGTCTCTTGTTAGTGTTTAATCCGCAGACATTCTTCAGCTAGGGTTTGCCCCGAAGTGGCAAAATACCCGTTTCGATCCAGAAGGGAATCGCATTTATTTGTTTGTGCCGAAGCACATTGCGGGACTTTGTCTCCCCGAAGTTGGACCCTGGAGCCATTTCGTCGAAGCTGCCGAAGTTGTCGTGTGCTACAGAGCTTCGCAGCTTTCCCGTCCGAAGCGTCACTTCGGCTGGAAAATTCCCGAAGTGATTTCACTTCGGAGCCAAACTTTGCGAAGCAGCAGCTTCGCTGGGAAATTCCCCGAAGTAGTTTTACTTCGGCAGTTTTTCCCCGAATTGTTTACTTCGGGAGCTTTTTCCCCGAAGTAGATTTACTTCGGCAATAATTTCCCCGAAGTGCATACTTCGGGAGAATTTTCCCTGGAGCTCCCTCCCTCGCGTGAAAACCTTTCGAAGTGTTTTTGCAACGCGAGCGTCGTTTGTTGACGCGATTTGAATGAATTTTAATTAATTCCTTCAAATTGGTATCGAGCTTATGGTGTCGTGACGCGGAGATAGAAGCATGGCTTCCGAAAACAATTCCCTGCAGTTGCAGATCCCGCGATTTAACGGCAAGAACTATGATTATTGGAGCATCCAGATGAAGATTCTCTTCGGGTCTCAGGATTTGTGGGACTTGGTGGAGAATGGTTACCCGGAATCGGCAGATGCAGCAGCATTGGCCGCCCTCTCCCAAGCTGACAAAGATCTTCTAAAGGAGAACCGGAAGAAAGACCAAAAGGCCCTGTTCTATATTATGCAAGCGGTTGAAGAGACCATCTTCCCGCGGATCGCATCAGCCACCAAGGCCAAGCAGGCCTGGGAAATTCTGGCCAGTTCGTACCAGGGCACCAACAAAGTGAAGTTGGTAAAACTACAGATGCTCAGGAGGGAGTTCGAGAACCTGCAGATGAGTGAGTTCGAGTCGATGAGCGACTTCTTCACCCGGACAACTGATGTCATCAACCAGATGCGGTTGAATGGTGAGATTGTGCAGAATCAAAGGATTGTGGAGAAAATTCTGCGAAGTCTGCCAACAAAGTTTGATTCTGTGGTAATTGCAATAGAGGAGTCAAGAGATTTGACAACCCTCTCAGTGGATGAACTCATGGGTTCTCTGCAGACACATGAGCAGAGGTTGAGCCGCTCAACTCAGTCCTCTCTGGAGCAAGTGTTTAAGGCGCAAGTCTCAGTCCGAGACAGCAGCAGACAAGACTCCCACCAAGGCGCTTCTAGTTCTCAAGGTGGAAGAGGCAGAAGTAGACGTGGGAGAAGTAACAAGCAAGGAGGGAGATCAAACCCTCATGTTAGTGAGACCAGCTGCAACTTTTATCAGCAAGGTGGCTCTCAGCAGAAGGACATGTCAAAAATCAGCAAGGTGGCTCTCAGCAGAAGGACATGTCAAAGGTCCAATGCTACTACTGCAAAAAGTTCAGCCATTACATCTCACAGTGCAGAACGAGGATGGCGAACGAGAATCAGCAGCAAGCCCATTATACGGATGAAACTAGAAATGCGATAGGAGGAAATATGTTGCTGACTTGCAGTGTTGAGGAGGAGAGCAAGAAAAACATTTGGTATCTTGACAGTGGGTGCAACAACCACATGACTGGGAACAGAGAGATGTTCTCACAATTGGATGAAACAGTCCAATCTAAAGTCAATATGGGGAACAACAGCAAGGTTCCCGTGATGGGGAAAGGAAAAATCCTCATCCGCACCCGACACGGAGAAAGAAAACAAATTTGCGATGTTTATTATGTGCCTGGGTTGAAACACAATCTGCTAAGTGTTGGACAACTTGTGCAGAAGGGACACACTATGCAGTTTAAAGACGGTGTCTATTCCATTAGAGACAAAGTGCATGGACAAATCGCAACCGTGTCCATGACAAAAAATAAGATGTTTCCACTGCAGATTCAGAATGAATCTTTAATGTCTCTGAGTGCAGTTGTGAAGGATGCTACCTGGCTGTGGCATCTCAGATTAGGTCATCTAAGTTTCAGTAACCTGAATTTGTTGCACAAGAAGAAAATGGTGAAGGGTTTACCCCTTATTGAGCAACCGAACCAAGTTTGTGAAGATTGCCTGGTCAGTAAGCAACAAAGGGATGCATTCCCTGTAGGACAGTCTTGGAGAGCATCACAACCATTGGAGCTAGTGCACTCAGACATTTGCGGTCCCATGCAGACCAACACATATGTCGACAACAAATACTTCCTGACCTTCATAGATGACTTTAGCCGGAAGACATGGGTTTATCCCATTAAGCTAAAGTCAAAGGCATTTGCGAAGTTTAAGGAGTTCAAGGCTCTGGTTGAGAAACAGAGCGGGTATTACGTGAAGACTCTCAGAACTGATGGAGGAGGAGAATACATCTCCAACGAATTCCACAACTTTTGCAAGCAACATGGAATTCGAAGGCAGTTCACTGCCAGATACACACCGTAGTAGAATGGTGTAGCTGAGAGGAAGAACAGAACAATCATGGAGATGGCACGGAGCATGTTGAAGGCGAAAAGTTTGCCACATGAGTTCTGGGTAGAAGTTGTGTCATGTGCAGTTTATCTGCTGAACAGATGTCCCACCAAGAGTGTGAAGGACAAAATTCCAGAGGAAGCCTGGAGCAATCTGAAGCCAAGTGTGGCTCATTTGCGAGTTTTTGGGTGCATTGCATATGCACATGTTCCAGATGAGAAAAGACGGAAGCTGGATGACAAATCTGAAAAATGCATTTTCACGGGGTACAACGAACAAGCAAAGGCATACAGGCTGTACAATCCGGTGACGAAGAAACTTGTCATCAGCCGAGATGTGAAGTTCTTGGAGGATGAAGCCTGGAACTGGAAGTCAAAGACTGGTCAGCCTGAACCAGCAATTATTGAACCTATAAACTTGGAGGAAGATAGTGTGCAGCCACCTGTACCTTCAAGCAGCAACAGTGGTGCCAGCAGTAGCACAACCTCATCATCCCGGTCACCTCCACTTGCAAGCAGAATTCAAAATTTGAGGACACTTGCGAAGACTCGGAGCTTGCAAGACATTTATGAGGTAACCCGTAATCAGATAGATGAAGAATATTCTGACTTTGCTTTATTTACTGAGTGTGATCCAGTGGAGTTTGAAGAGGCAAGTCAGAATCGCACATGGGTAAATGCGATGGATGAGGAGATAGCAGCCATTGAGAAGAATGAGACATGGTAGCTGACAGATCTTCCAGCAGGAAAGAAGACCATTGGGGTCAAGTGGGTGTATAAAATGAAGTTCAACGCCCAAGGAGAAGTTGACAGGCATAAGGCCAGATTAGTGGCGAAAGGCTACAAGCAAAAGTCAAGAGTTGACTATCATGAGGTGTATGCACCTGTAGCCCGACTTGACATAGTCAGAATGATTCTGGCACTAGCAGCTCAAAAGGGATGGAGCATTTATCAGATGGATGTCAAGTCTGCCTTCCTGAACGGAGTGTTGGAAGAAGAGGTCTACATAGACCAGCCACCCGGATATGAAATACAAGGGCAAGAAGGCAAGGTCCTGAAGCTGAAGAAGGCCCTGTATGGGTTGAAGCAAGCACCCCGGGCATGGTACAACCGGATTGACGGCTATTTTTAGGAGAATGGGTTTCAAAAATGCCCATATGAGCACTCCCTATATCTGAAGACAAATGCAAAGGGTGAGATGATAATCGTCTGCTTGTACGTGGACGATCTGATATATACTGGCAATAGCAACAACCTATTTGCACAGTTCAGAATAGCCATGAAGACCGAGTTTGAAATGACAGACATGGGGCTGATGAAATTCTTTCTTGGTATTGAAGTTGACCAATCAGCAGATGGCATCTTCATTTCTTAGGGCAAGTATGCAAAGGATGTCCTGAAGCATTTTAAGATGGAGGACAACAAACCTACCATCACCCTGATAGCCACTGGTTTGAAGTTGAGCAAGACTGACAACAATAGAAGCGTTGACCCAACTCTCTATAAAAGGTTAGTTGGAAGCTCTGATGTACTTGACTGCAACTCGGGCGGCAGATTTGATGTTTGTCGTGAGTTTAATCAGTCGGTTTATGGAGTCACCCAAAGACACTCACTGGCAAGCAGGCAAGAGAATTCTGCGATATGTCAATGGCACGAGGAACCACGGACTTCACTATGCCAGACAAGACCAGCTTGAGTTGATTGGCTACACTGATAGTGATTGGGCCGGTAGCGTAGATGACCGGAAGAGCACTTCGGGATATGCCTTCCATTTTGGATCCGGAGTTGTCTCTTGGTCCTCGAAGAAGCAGCCAATTGTTGCTTTATCTACAGCAGAGGCAGAGTATGTTGCTGCCACCTCAGCCGCCTGCCAGGCAGTCTGGATGAGAAGAGTTCTAAGTGAACTACATCATCCGCCAGAAGCAGCAACAACAATATTTTGTGACAATAACTCTGCCATCGCGCTCTCGAAGGACCCAGTATTCCATGGCCGGAGGAAGCACATTGATATCCGGTATCATTTCATCAGAGAGCTGGTGAAATTTGGCGAAGTACAGTTGCAGTTTTGCAGGTCCAAGGAGCAGCTGGCTGACATCTTCACAAAACCCTTGAAGGAGGAGGACTTCGCCAGACTGTGAGAAATGTTGGGCGTCAGAGAACTCGTGAAGTTTGGTTTAAAGGAGGGTGTTGGAATTATTAAATCAACCTTCACGCCCGTAAGAGCTTCGGCGCAAAGCATTATTAAAACACCTTCAAAAGATGCTTCGCTGCGAAGCAAAATTAAGACGCCCCCTAAAATCACTTCGTCGCGAAGCACTTATAAAATGACTTCGGAACTTTTCCCCCTTCCCCAATCCCTCGAAAAATGCTTCGCCGCGAAGTAAATTCATTTTGCCCTCCGAAGTGGAAATCAGCCGAAGCGAAAATCAAGCACGGGAATCGACGCATTAATTCTCCAAGCGTGCGAGTAGTTGGGGTTGTTCGGCAATTGGTCGAAAACCCATTTCGGCATTTAAATTATGTCAACCGGTTGGTGGATTTATCCCGCCCTTTTGTCCTCATCCCCCGCCTATAAATACCGGGGCATTTGTCATTTTGTGTAGAGGAGGATAGCGGAAGGAGGAGAGCAACAGAGAGGATTGGAGAGCCCAGTGCGGCCGCAGAGCTAGGGTTTCGACCAGCAGAGCAGCAGAAGGGCAGAAGCAACAGCCGCCATCAGTCGGAGAGTGGAGCAGCAGTCTCCCATCAAATTTGTGTGTTTATCCTGCAGATTTCTATCTTGCAGAAGTTTGTAACCCGAGCAGTTAGTAATGGTTAAT
Organism: Wollemia nobilis; assembly: GCA_028583015.1. Taxonomy (NCBI): domain Eukaryota; kingdom Viridiplantae; phylum Streptophyta; class Pinopsida; order Araucariales; family Araucariaceae; genus Wollemia; species Wollemia nobilis. Next base: position 3,866,341 of record JAQPPZ010016969.1, on the reverse strand, counting down.
ATATAAAATATTTATTACTGCTATTTGCGTCTCTATGTAGTGTTTTATCCATCAGACATTCTTCAGCTAGGGTTTGCCCCGAAGTGGCAAAATACCCGTTTCTATTCAGAAGGGAATCACATTTATTTATTTGTGTCGAAGCACATTGCGGGACTTTGTCTCCCCGAAGTTGGACCCTGGAGCCATTTCACCAAAGCTGCCGAGTTGTCGTGAGCTGCCGTGCTTCGCAGCCTTCCTGCCCGAAGCAGTCACTTCGGCTTGAAAATTCCCGAAGTGATTTCACTTCGGAAGAAAACTGTGCGAAGCAGTTGCTTCGCCAGGAAATTCCCGAAGTAGTTTTACTTCGGCAGTTTTTCCCCCGAATTGTTTACTTCGGGAGCTTGTTCCCCGAAGTAGATTTACTTCGGCAATAATTTCCCCGAAGTGCATACTTCGGGAGTTTATTCCCCGAACCTCCTTTCTCGCTCATAAAAACTCCGAAGCTCCTTTCCTTGCGCAGTAAATTTGCGAAGCGTCTTTTGTTGACGCGATTTTAACGCGAATTAATTTATTTAATTCCTTCAAAGAATGCAGTTGGTTGCGTCAGATTGGTCAGGGGCCCAGAAGTACAGGTGAAGAATAAACTGATCGCAATAGATCCTCTCAATTCTTGTTACACATACACAATCATGGATAACAACCTTGGGCTTGAGGGGTATATTGCCACATTTCAGTTGATCACGATGTCTAATGGAAGCGGAGTTATAGAATGGAAATTCGAGGCCGATCCTTCCCCCTCTTATACTTAGGAGAAGTTCGTTAGTAAAATAAGTTCTCTTTTAGATAAAGCCATTGAAGGGCTTGAAAGAGCTGCCGCCATTGAAGAAAAGTGAGTGAATGTGCAACATTCCCTAGCATTTATTGTTAAATAGGCTTCACGTTAGCTTGCATATCAGTACATTAGAACAATAGGAACCAAGCGTTGAAAGTCCCCTTTCCAGGGAGACTGAACAATTAATAATGGTATCCTTGTTTAAAGTTTTCAGTTTTGTTCTTTTCGTTTGCTTTTCTTGAATTCTACCTCACGGTGGATCTTGAGCGCAGTGCACTCTTCTTATGTAATGTTATTGACTAAGTTATGCAGGCCGGTATTTATAGAAGGGACCATAGCATATGCACTGCCCTGGTCTCCTTTGCCTTCCAAAGCTTTGCCCGTCTCCTTTGCTTTCCAAAGCTTTGGGGCAAAAGTTGTATCCAATAGTATCTTGACTGAATATTTTTGTTTATATGAATTATGTAATTTTAGGAGTGGATCGACCATTCAGATCATCTACTCAGGTTTAAGTTTTGGGGTAAAAGTTGTATCCAATAGTATACGAGTGAATATTTTTGTTTATATGAATTATGTCTGAATGATTTTAGGAGTGGACCGACCATTCAGATCATCTACTCAGGTTCATCGAGTTAAGTGAACACAATTTGGTTCATTTGGGTAGAAAATAGTATCTTACAATATGTCAAGTGATTTTAAGATTTGTTGAAGATGAGTGGGTTTAATCAATAATTACTATGAAATCAATTATCTTTAACGCTGGTCTGATCCATTTTACTGTTGGAATTTTCTGGGAAAGAAGCAGACCAAAAAAAAGTGGTGACCCCCGGATAAGTGGATAAGGTCTGTAATGGTTTCCACACATCCACTCACGAATTGAATAAAATATATTCAACATCAGTGGATAAAGTTTTAACTTTTAATCTTTTAACTGTACGCACAAAACAGCACCAAAACACTTGCTCACATTGTAAAATTTTAAATTCAAACAAATAATCCCATTTTGTCCCTACTGGCATATATGTTTAAGCTTTTAAAGTATTTAAAAAAAAACATATTCTTCTCTTCACTCCCATAGTATGAGAGACGCAATGAATAGTGGGTTAACGGATCAAATCAGGGACTCAATAGTGGTTATTTTTTTTTATAGTTGTTATATCTATATTTTTTGTTTTTTTAAGTAATTGTTGGATTTAAATCATATGAATTGTATTCAATAAGTTTATATTATTTAATTATTTTGACCCAACTTTATACTATTAAAATTTATTCCTACATTAATTTCATACTGCCTAAAATCTTAGTAAATTTTGTATTAACCTTTGTTTAATTTGTGGATCTTCTTAATAAATACCTAAACATACAAATAACTATTGATAAGAAATATCTTACTATACAAACAATTATCAATAAAAAATACTTGACTATACAAATAATTACTTCTCATTTAATTTTTTTTTTTTTTTTATAAATAAAAAATTTTGAATTTTTTTATTTTTGATTGTGTATACTTAACTAGTTTAATATAAAGGATATATATTTAAAAATGTAGAGAGTTATCAATCTCGATGCACCTATCTCATTTCTTGGGGGTGTGATCTTCAAGATAGGCACCTCGGGATTGATATCTCTCGGCGTTTTTAGATATATATCCTTTATATTTAAGCTAGTTTAAATATTTTAAATTTTTGCAACGGTTGGTTAGTCGATTGTTTTAGTTTAAATATTTTAAATGTTTTTGTTAATATCGGTTTTTTTAATAAATAAAAAAATTATTTAAGGCATGACATGTATGACCTCTTTGCCTCCCACCCCGTTTGCCATTGTAGGAACGCCTCTTGACGTAATTAATTTATATTTATGTGTTTGGTAAAATAAAAAAATTATGTAAGGCATGACATGTATGACCTCTTTGCCTCCCACCCCTGTTTGCCATTGTAGGAACGCCTCTTGACGTAATTAATTTATATTTATGTGTTTGGTGAAGGATATTACAGTAGTATGTTTTTGGTTTTTATCCAAGAGACCAAGTTCAAACTTCAATAAAGCTAATTTGGTTGTAATACATAAAAAAAAAAAAAAAATCGATATTTGAAAAGAATCTAAGTACCTAAAAGCTATAGTAAAATTTAATCTATTTTTATTTTTATGTGATTTCAAGATATAAGAGGTAAAATAATAAGCAAACATACAAAATGCAATATAAAAACATTGAAAGCAAGATTAGTGAAAAATATTTCTTCCCTAATACCCTTCGTGACAGCTAAAGAGTTAATAACCTTACCATATTTAATATAGTATCCACTTGATCTCATGTCCTATAAAACATATTTGTATGGATTAAAATAAGTGGAAAAATGTAATACATTACTATAAAAATTAGAAAATAAAGTATGTTACCTCTAAGTAATATGATATCTTTGGGATTGTAATCCAAACTCCACGTAATTTAGTATTCTAAATTTTATCCATTATCTAAGATCAAAATTTAAATAGACATAAGACAAAAAAGAATAAAATTTCACCTTAAATATGAGTTAATTTAAATTGTGCCTTGTTTCTACATTCTCTTTCTATCTCCCACTAATATTTTCATGGCTAAAAACATACACTACTAACATTAAAACTAATCAAATAATACATACATACACATATGTTGAAGATAAAAGTCATCACATAAAAACAAACAAATAAGTGTGACTAGAAAAAATCAGGTTGACCACAATCATAACAATTCTACCCTAATACTTCTTTATATATGTTTTCCAACCCAAATGATTCTTTTTATAACATTTGTCAATATAAATTTTTTATAACATCTCAAATTTCACTTTCAAACGATAATATTTTTGTAATCACCATCTATTCTAAATTTTAAAAATAGCTAAGATTTATGTTTTCCTTCTAGATTTTAATTTAGTTTCTACTTGGATATAAAATATATGGAATTTTGACCTCTATGAGGAATAAGTCATCTCTCAAAGTGTAAATCATTTTTTAGTTCTATTCTTAGTCAAGTTTTGAAATTTAGCTTTCATTGTTACACATGTTTATGCTCCAAAAGTAAGTAGATTGAGAAAACAGTTTTAGAAAGAGCTTAAACTTATGAGACAAAAAGTTAGGGATATAAGAGAGATAATGGTAGGACAATTAAACACTATATTAATAATAGGTCAGAAGAAAGGTGGGTCCTAGGGATTCATCGAGAGTATGGAGTACTTTAGCAATTTTATATTAGCATAAAGTCTTTATGGCCTTGATTTGAGTGACAATGCATTCACATGAACTAATAAGGTATTAGGGGGGACTTGATCTAGGTGAGATTAGACAAGGTTTTGCTATACTTGGACTAGTTTGAGAAAAATTGTGAGCATACATTGACACCATTGCCATGAACAAGGTCAAATCATAACCGTATTGTCTTTTGGTGTAATATAGAGGATAGAAAGAAAAATGACCCCTTCAAATTTGAATTCATGTCAATACAACACCAAAATATTTATGAGAAATTGGAAATATGGTGGATGCATCTGATTCAAGGATCCAAGATGTATGTGGTTGCTACAAAATTAAAACATGTGAAAAAGAAATAAAAAAGTGGAAGAAGCTATTTTGAAATATAATCTTATAAAAGAAGCATTTAATACAAGAATTCAGCCAAATTAAAGAGGAATAGGCATAAATGGGAAGGATCAGGTCCTTTTTAATAAAGAGAAAGTTATCCAGGCATAATTGCATACAATAATTGCAAGGGAGGAGATGTACTAGATATAAAATTAAAGGAACCAATGGTTAAGGGAAGGAGATAGGAACACAATATTTTTACATGTTTCTACCATAAGATATAAAAGTGCAACAAGGTATCTGAAATCCAAAAAGAGGATAGAGAAGTAATAAGAGATGATCAAATAAGACAAAAGGTTGTGGATTTATTTAGATTGTTGCTAACAAGAGATAGGAAGGATGATCAAGAAACTATATAGGAATTATTTCAATATATCCCAAGGATTCTATCTCTATACATGAATGTAAAACTTGTCAAAGAGGTGAGTGGGGAGAAGGTTGCTAGAATATATTACATTATTTGGTACATGATAATGTACCACCTTGGGTACATATTTAGATAATGAGTGTGTCTTAGATTAGATTTTGTGTATTTATTTTATGAAATGTAATAAATACACATGTATTATTAGAATGCGTAAAGTATTAATGATGTGAATATGCATGTTATCCATGTGCACATGAGTTCATAAAAAAAGAAGGTGAAGAGTCATAGGAAGATAGAAGGCCAAGAGTCACATCTCATTATATATAGGCCTTTATGAGAAACATTTGTGTGGCATAATGTAGAGGTATAGTAGAGAACAAGGTAGATACAATGTAGAGCATGTATGAAGTATGAAGAGTTAGAGATCTCTATTTTATATCAATATACTATTTTTATGAGCTTTCATTAATGTCTGTTTTATGAGTAGTTGCAAAATTTTATTATGAGTTTTACATGCTTAGTATATTATCATTATCTTATATTTAATATTACATGCTCATTTTAGACCTTGTGATTATTTTTCATTAAGTATTTAGCATTCAAAATATAACAATCAGGGTTATGCATAAGGGGTCGGACTCGAAATGTACTTGTAAAAAATAGGTAAATTCATTTTAAAACTGCGTTGAATCCTATCCAAACTTACGTCGAAGGAAATGGTGAATTACCTTGGTTTTTGGAAAAAAATTGGAGAAAATAGTAACTTTGATAGTTTTTGATGGATCGGATCCTGTCTGATGCATAACTAGATCTGGATCCAGTTTGATGCATAACTAGGTCTATATTTGGACTTATTCATAAATAGGTTTAAATCTAGACTGATGCATAACTATGTTTAGATCTATACTGATTCATGCATAACTAAGGTTGGATCCGGTCTGATGCATAATAAGATATGAGGATCCGCTTTGATGCAAAATAAGGTTCGAGTGTCAGGTTTGTTGCATAACCAGGTCTAAACATTAGGTTTGATGCATAATAAGTTCTGGGTGTCAGATCTCATGCATAATAATATCTAAGAGTCTAATCTGATGCATAATAAGATCTAGGTGTTAGGTTTGTTACATAACCAAGTTTGGGCATCAGGTCTGATACATAATAATGTTTGGGTTGGGTCTGATGCATAATAAGGTTCAAGGTCAAATCTAATGCATAATAAGATTTGAGTGTTAGGTTTGATGCATAATAAGGTTCGAGTGTTAGTTCTGATGCATAATAAGTTCTGGGGTCAAGCATAATGCAAAATAAAGTCTGGGTGGTAGGTCTGATACATAATATAGTCTGAGGTCGGGCTTGATGCACAATACAGTTTGTTGTTGACCACTTGCCATGTGTTACACAATCGACCATCCATGCTGTATATCCAATGCAATTAGACCACGTGTCAAATCCATCCATTTTATCTATAAAAGGACATCAATGTCATTTTTTGATTTCATTTATGCAACTGCACCCAATTAGAACAAACTATTACCGAGCAACCAATTTCTCCTATTTTTCGTATTTTCAAGTTTCCAAATTATAGCAATTGCCACCACTTCCACCCCTAATCCAAATTTCAAGAACCCTTCTTGCACATTAATTTTAGATTTTTTAATTACACCAGCTACGAACTTATCATGGTTAGAAGACGCAGGTTTGTTAACCTTGGTGTCAATGCCACATTTTAAAATTGATAAAGTCCTCTTACAACATATTATTAGCGATTATGACCATGACAAGGCCATGGTCAAAATTAAAATATGAAATATAAATCTATCATTCACCATCATAGCTATAGACATTAACAGATTAATAAATCTTCTTTTCAGTTATTGTGCTCCAGTGTTAGCGAAGTGATAGCTCTTTGCAGAAGAGAAAGGCTACCTCAAGAAAATATACCAAATCAACATAAAAGATTTGGCAGATATAATTCTTGTGTCTTAGAATTTTTTAATGCTAAAAATTTTAAATTTGTAAATTGTTATCAAATTTTTTCTTTTTGCATCTTCCAACGCAAAGTACAAAAGGGGGTTAACAATCACCAATGCTAAGAATGTAACTCTTAAGGCCATTATTGAGTTCTTCCAAGGACGAATAATTATTCTTGGAAGATCAAAATTTCCATTTTGGGTACTTTCATATTTTATTCACTATAAGCATCATGAGAGGTTCGATTGGTGCACCTATATTGCAGATCGCATCAGGACCAAGCTACATGCAGTGCAATTGCAAACCAACACCACACAACCCATTATGGGCACTATTAATTATAGTTTAGCTCTTTATTTTGAAATTTTTTATAATTTGCAAGATACTACTCTTACTGTAGTGCTTGCAACACTTCAAGCCATTTCCTTGACACCAGATGAATTTTAGGTAATCAATCCATATTTGACAATCAAAAGTGTTTTATATTTAACTATATTTTTGTTTTTAAATTTTTATTTTCATATAAATATAGGGTAGGGTAGCCACAATAAGGAGTAAACAATATGTTTCCAATAGGAGTCATAGGCTAGAGGATATTGGTGATTCTGAGGACAATGGATCAAAAATTTCACCATTACAAAGGGCACCAAAGTGTTCAAGGTAAGCTCATTGACCTGGTGGATCTCGTATGCCTAGGTATGCACAAAAAATATAGGTTGAATCTTGTGTGGCCACACCCTCCTCCATCGGTGCAAAAATTCAATACATTTTATCATATTCAGGTAAAACAATGTGTATTTACTTTGAATTAATTATTATTATATGGCACCACTGCTTCTACCACATCTACTTCTTCCACCACAATAACATCACCAACAATAATAACAACAACAACAAAAACAATAGCAACATTTGCATTCACAATAATGATAGGCATAGGAACAGACTAGCCCTACACAGATGAGAGGCCAAATGTGCGTTGGAAAACAACTTTTTTCATAGAGATCACAGTCGACTCAAAGTTTTGAGCCTAGGTTCTCATATTTTACATTTCACACTTCTTCAAAAGTATCAAAAGTTTCACCTATTGGGTTGGATAATATCCAACTTGATGATGATTTTCTATTGTAGGGCAACATTTTAGATTTTAAAGCAATAGATGTGCTTCAATATCCACTAGATGAAGCACAAAAATAGGAAGCCTTTGCACCTAAGCATAGATCATTCCCAGATCTAGAATAAAATGACCCTCATTGTCAAAATGAGGATGACATTGTTAATTTTGATGAAAAAATTTTAATGGTTGAAAATATGGAAGCGACAATGAAAAAGGTTGTCCTTCAAGATTCGTAAGAAATGAAGGATTGGAAATATTGGGCCATGGTTCTAATAAAGAAAATAAATGCCCAATATAAGAATTTTATTTTATTTTTTAAGCTAAAAACCCCTTGCGGGGCTGCCTTGGTCTGAGATACCATGAATAGGGGGTTCTACACCGTCAAAGTCACCTGGGAGTTGCACCCGGCCCTGCCCGCACTAACATTATCAATTGGATTTTGGATACCCAATTCAACTTTTTGGTAGGGTGCATATTTGAATCTGAGACCTCCCTTGGAAGATTGCCCTCTCCTCTCCAACTCACCTACAACACCTAGGTTCGATATAAGAATTATGCAAAAATAAATTCTATTTATTCTTTGGTTCAATATGAACCAGAAAATCTTAGTGGCATGCTGAGTTAGGCCACAACAGGAATAGTAAATTCTAAAATTGATTACGATGATGATGTTTTAAATGTTTTGTCAGCATATTAGAGAATATTAATGCTGAAGCCCAAGATTTTTATAACCAATGGGCTTTCGATAAAGAAAAATTTGAACTTGCTGAGTCTGTTAGGGATGTGGCTGAGGTAAGAAAATATTTATTTATTTTTCATTTTGCTTTTGCACTTTATTTTTCATATTTTAATTTTATTTAAAAAAGTAACAATTATTCATATAGCTATTTTGAGTGATTTACCATTTTATTTTTTCGAGTCAAATTTTGAGAACTTAAAAATACAAGTTAACAGAATGCAAGTTAATATCAATGCAATTTTTTTTTTTTTTTTGCATAATGCAATGGAAATGAAGAAAAAATTCAATTAAAAGTGGTGGATGGTAATCGTTTGATAAAATATATCAGGGAGAAGATCCAATAAGATCTGAACGTCGTACCACAACACCAAAAATAAAAATGAAAAACTTCCAACAATAATCGAAGATCCAAACCAACAAGAAAACACATCGTTGGGAAGTATTGTAAAAGGCCAAGAAAATCTAGTCATATTTGGTGCATTGTTGGAACAAGGAGCTAAGCAAGGAGATAAAGAAAAAGAAGTCATTGTTGCAAGTGAAACTGAAGCAGATTTGCATTAAACAAAAACACATACAATCCACCCAAAGCAAAGAAAATGCAAAGGAGCCAAAGATTTTTTTCTGTATTACTGCCTGAAAATGGAGCTTACAGAGACTAACTCATTACAAATTCGAAATTCCCCCCAAATACCCTGTTTTCCCCTTTCCCGCCTAAAACTATGTATTTGAAATTTGAATTTCGGGGGTAAACTTCCCGAGGTCATAACTCCTCACTCGTTGCTCAAAACGACTATTATTGCACCTTTTTGGAAAGCTCTCGAAGGGGTAGGAAGCCTGATATTATGTTTACACAAAGTACCACCATATTTCAGCCCTTAAAAAGGCCTCTAAGGCCTTCAAAATTGGCCTCCAAGTTTTACTAGCAGGATTTCCACTAGTTTTGGCAGGGTTTTCACTAGGATTTTCACTAGTTTTGGCATATCTCCCAAACCGCTCAGGATATTGGGGCAATTCTTTCACCGTTAGGTCTATTTTTCCATACCCTAACAACTAAACACACTTATAACATAAAAAGCAAAATATTAAATTTTTTGGATTATGTAAGATCACTCTTACACCACTGGATGCTCCTGGCATCAAAAACTGATGTAGCTATGCCAAAATAAGATACTTTACAATGTTGAAATATTTTGAAGTTGATTGTAGTCAATGATTTTGTACAATGTAATATATTTTCAATTGTATTAATGAAAACCATATTTTCTAAATTTGTGTCTTCAATCATTCAAAGGTTGTATGCATTTATAATTTTGTGTTATTTTTCTATTATTAATCGTCAATATTATTTACTATCTTCATCTCAACCATCAAAAGAATATTTTTATTTATTATAATTGATACATTAAAAATACAATACCAATATTGTGATATAAAATAAAAGACAACAATTTATTAAGGTAGTTCAAATAGTATGATAATAAACCTTCAATTTCTAAAATTATAATGTGATATTAAATATACAATTTTTATAAGCATAATGTGAAAAAGTAAAATTTTGAAATCATGTACATCTAAAACAACATTGTGAAATATAGAATGAATAGTTGTTAAATCTAGAATGAACAATTCTCAACTTGTGAAACTACGTTGTGAAATCTGTAATGAACAAATATTGTGAAATCTGATAACAAAGAAAGTCAAAAGTTACATTGTTGTGAAACACTGTAAAAAATTAGAATTCAGGTAGCTAAAATGAACACCTTTCAACTTGTCAAAAATAAATCTATGAAGACACCATTTGATCGCTAAAAGCATCATTATCCTCCTTATCAGTCATATTTGTAATTCCCCTTATGTCTTAAACTGAATTCCAATATGTTAATTCTTAGTCATATGGAAATTTTTCCAAGCTGATATGATGACACAAATTCTTAAAAAAATTCTAGATTTTTGTCCAACCTATTGCGGAGCTTATATTTAACAAAATATAGTGCACTAAAAACCCTCTCATCTTCCACAAATCCCAAAATCATTGTTTGACATAATTCATATAAAAAAAAGTATTCACTGATCATATCTTGTAAGATACTACTTAGATACAACTTTTGCCATAAACGTGCAATGGAACCAGTCTCATGGATATTACTCAAAAGTTATGCTTGATGAACCATTGTTCTTCCAAAATGTTGTGACTTTTGTCTTAAAAGATCTTTTTTGAGTATACATTTTATTTTAACACCACTGAATTCCACACTTCTATTGAAATGCTCAATAAGGTTACCTATATATTTAATAAACAACTCTTGTGTAGATTTTTGATCATTGCAAGAACCCAAAAATTAAGGGTTAACAACACCCATGGTCTCAAGCAACTCATGTCTTTGAAACTGATCTCTTATCTCCTTTGTCAATGGTTTTGCTATGTTGAACATTTTTTTTTGATATTGTGTATAACAACTTCGTACCTATTGTGTGTTACACAAACTCTTTCAAAATTACTAGTAACTACACTTGAATGCCTTTCATAGCAATATAAAGGTGTCATATTTTCAAGAAAATTAATACAAATATTATCATTAATGTTAAACTTCAAAAAACTATTTGCATATTTCACATTTGTCAATGTTTTCCAACTTTCAAATAAGGGATCTGTAAAATCTAATTCAGACACATATAACCTATCAATAATAACACATACTTGTTTTATCATCCTTATGAAATCAATGATATATATGGATCTCTCTTGTGTAAATTTAATCAATATGTTCATTTCTTGTAACATTGGAAAAATACCACATAATGTTAAAAGAGTTTCCAAGTTAGTCAAACAAAACAACATATCATTTGCCTTATCAATTTATCTACTATTTGCATACATAAACCTTGTTAAAGATTTATATTTAGTAAAAAATTTGAGTGCAGGTTGATACAATGAAATCCACCTTGTATCCACATCTTTCAATAATTTTTTCCTTCAGTAACTCCTAGTGCAAACTGTTGAAACTCTATAAATATTATAGGACAGCAAGAAAAATAAGAATGTATTTCAGGAATGAGATCTTCCACTTTAGCAACATTATCAAATGTGCTCATGATTTTATAAGCAAGATCACTCTATGAGCCATGCAATGAATGGGTATCATATATGGGGTAACTAAAGTTTGGAGTCGAACACATAGGTCATTCTTGTGCCCTTGCATTATAGAAGCACCATCAGCTCCAATACAAATTAACTTTGTGGCTACATCGATATCATTCATTCTCGCAATTTCCTTTAAACTAGTCAAAACCACATTATAGATGTTTTTTGCATTTGAAATTTCAACCATCTTATGTAATCCTAGTAAACTAGGCCTTCTTACATGATTTTAAAATGTGTACACATGCATTCAAATCCAATATGTGTTTTCCACAATCGTCACCTCATCAATAGAAAATGAAATGAATATGGCATGTTTTACTTGCTCCCCCAGGTCTTCCTTCTCAACTAATGATAGACATTTTACCATTTCCCAACTACTTTGATTTGATCAATGGGAACTAGAAAGGTTTTGCACATCAACTAGTTGATAAAGGTGATTATAATAAATAAAATTGGATATGGGTCTACCCTTTTTTAGAATACCAAATATAATAGCAAACTGTAAACTTTTTGAAGTTAAAATGGTCTTCTACATTTTATGAAATTTGGTTTCAATTGTTCCACCTTTCTCAACAAGGGTTTGTTGTTGCTTTAAGTGATTCTCATAATCTATTGTATATCTGACATGCATACATTCTGATTCATCCTTCCACCTAACGGATTTTGTAATTTTACCATCACTTCCTATAACTATTACATATACTTTGCCAGCATATTTTTCTAGAGAAGTTTATCTATTTTTAGAGATCTAGAGATTTATATGAATTTGTTTGTTTTTGTCAAATTTTTTTGTTGTTTAGTTCCTATAAGTTGAGAAGATTCCTACAACGAATAGAGAAGAATTTTATCTTCGATTAGCTAAAATTCTATGTGCTTTCCTCATGTAGGGATTAGTTTTATGTTGCAATAAAAGAGTATACATTGAATATTGAAGAGATCCAAGAAGGAGATCCCCATAGAATAATGCACCAAAAAATAAAAATGCATATAGGTCCATTTTGCATAGAAAAATACAATTAAAAGAAAAAGGTCCTTGAGATGATGCCACAAATATATAGAGCTCAAAATATTGCAATTAAAAAAATTCCAAAATCCTTCCATATGCTTAAGTTATAGTGTCCAAAAATTTAGGCATATTAGATTTGAAAGGAGAGTAAAAAATTAAATGACATACACAATCTATGGTATTCACTAAAGCATTCTATTCAGTTTAGCTTGATTCAAAGATCAAGAGAGTTTTCAAATGGGAAAAAATGATCCTTTACAAATGAGCTTCAAATCACACTTATCGTAAACAAACTTTAAGTAAAGTATTAATTATAGTAAATAAAACCATAACATCTAATTTAATATAAAATAGTGAATTCTAATTTTAAAAGAGAAATGGTTACCTATCCATACAAATTTGGCATTAAATGCTCCTTCTTATGCACTTTTCTAAGTTGTTATAATGGGTCCCAAACCTGTTTTATATTTTGTACTAAAATCATGCATTAGATAAATAAATATATACCCTCTCTCTATATTTCTAATTTTATAGCTATTCTACTTGATGTGTTATCAAAGAATTTGTCACTATTACAAGCTAACTTTCTTTCCCTACACACTTCTACCAGCAATTAACTATCACAAGTTGATCAACCCTTCTTCATGTACTTTAGTTAGCAAGTCACTATCATTTGAGTGAATTGACCTTGTGTTATAAACTAGTTTTCTACGAGTCAAAATTCTTAATATATGATAGAATATTTGCACTATATCCTTTTTCTTGTTTAAGTGACACTTTCATATATGGTTCTTGTTGACTGCTTCTCATTGTCCTTTCTTGGTAGGAAACCGAATCTAAATTTTGTATTATTAATTATATTCGGATCATTAATACCACTTTATAACATAAAATTTTAAGTGGATCAACTCTTTTTATTCATTATTTCAAAACCTTATTGTTACCACATGAACTTTATTTTCCTATTGGTGATATTATGCCATCATGACATTGCTTCTTTATAGACTGTGTGGATCATGCACCAATGCATGAAATTAAACAAATTGATCTCATCAAAAAAATAAATTTATATTTCTCCACGAGGAATTTAATTTCTCCATATGAATAAAGCAACACACACCTCTCTCAGAATTGGTGAATCATTCATTATTTAGCAAACCAGGCTTAGCAAATCAACTCTTTTGAAACTTGCATAATTATCCTGTAAATTATTTGGAATTTCCACTTTATTCGTTAGGTTTTGGCATTTTGGATGTCCCTTAATAATATTCACTTGTATTTTGACCATTTTATAGCCCAAATTATATTGATTTCTCTTCGAATTCCTTTGCATGATTGATCTTGCATCTAGTAATATAATAGTAGTAGTATACTAATGTAATAACTTTCATAAGTTGCTCAATTTTTCATGTTCTAAAAGGTGTTTTTATTTTTATTTCTGGTATGTGACATAGATGACCTAACATCATATATTTATCATCCTTAAAGCATCCCTTCTTGGAATGTGAACAAGCACATTATTCTTTATTAATACCCTTACATGTTTCCAACTTAAATAAGATGAAGAGAGTTAACATAAATTGGTTGATAACATATCTTTCTTGTATTTAGATTTTTTCTTAGAGGTGAATTTTCTCTTTGTAAATGATTCCTAGATTGATCTTACATTTGTAAAAATTTACTTTCACACTAGGGTTTTTCCATAGAATATATTCTAAGTATGTATTGAGTCTCACGTGCTTAGTGAGTCTATTGGTAAATTATTTCATTAGTTCTCTATTTTTAATATATTTTACGTTATTTTGGTACTAACCCTTTTCTTTAGTTACATATAGAGTTTGAGGTAACAATATGATTTTGATTTTTTCCGTATGCATTTCACATACATTCATGCATGCACACACACATTAAACATTCATAAAAAACTATACTATTTTCTTGAGTTGCAATAAATATTTTATGTGGTAATTTTCTTATATACACATACATATAATTAGGATAATTCTTTTCCTCGTATAATAATTTATTTTCTAGGGTACGGAATTTGACCCATAACCCCAATTATTCTAGAAAAACATGTTTTTGGATATCAACATTTCTAAAAAAATATTATCATACATCAAGTACCCAAGTAAGAAAAATAACGTAAAAAATATTTTTACCAAATATTTATTAAAATAATTTTATTAATTTATGTTTTCCTAATTGAGTTCATATATGTTTATTTAACATGATATAAAGATATTGCATATATTTTTTCATGTATTTCTCTACACAATGATTCTAATTTTAAATTTTATATCACTAAATTCAAATCTGAAGTACTTTTATAAATAAACCACCTCTAATTTTTCATTAGATATGATGCATATGTCTTCTCTTGAAAACAAGTCATTGTTACCATTTTTTTACTTATACTAAATATTAAAGTGTAGCTATAAAATTAAGTTTTTATTTAGAGTAGCTATAAAATTAATCTAAAGGTAACATATGGATTTATACTCTATATTTATGTTTTCTCATTAGTATAACATCATATGCAAAAATAAACAACAATAAAATGTGTGTAAAAACACCTTGCAATATGTATAGATAATTTCGTCATTTTTTATCTAGCCTACTAATTCATTTTTTAATGTATAAAATAAAATGAGTAAGATACACAAGCTATTGTATATAGCAAATGTTGTTATTTATAGTTCCTTTCTCATTCTATTTCTAATGTTTATTATATTTCTAATTATGTGAAAACCTTTTCATTTAGTAATAGTGTTGCTTGTTCTTTACTATTCTTAGTGGATCCAAGCTTGATTGAAACGTAAACAAGAAAGGAAATGAATAAATGTCAATTTAGATTTTTTAGGTGTAGATGACAAATTGCATCATTGGAGAGCAAGACATTGAAACACACAATATAAAAAAAATTAGTTACATATTTTGATTCAAATTTGTAGCAATCATGATCCCCTCTTTGGTAAATCATCTTATCATAGAGATAATTTGATTTGTTGGCACACTTACCCCTTAGTGGCTATCGCTATAAATCCACCTACAAATTTTAAAATCATATATTCACCATCAATAGATAAGGTTAAAACTTTTTAATATTTTAACTGTACATGAAAAACAACACCAATCATGTCTTCACAATATGACAATCCCACACAGTACTACCCACTGGTAGTGTTATATTTAAAATAAACCTACCATTGTTCTTAAAAGAACACTCTATCAAGGATTTATAACATATTTATTTATTTTAAAACTATATTTAATATTTATATATATTTTTAAAATGGGTGAAGAGTATGCAATATACATTTATAACACCTTAATAAAAGTGGTATATATATATATATATATATATATATATATATATATATATATATATAAAGATATTGTTTTTAAAAGGAATTTGAAAACAATATATTAAAACATAGATTATTTACAAGTTGGGATGAGACTCCACTTAGCCTTACCTAGCAAGAGCACCTATTTCCTCATTTTAAATTTCCAACAAACTTCCATAACTCTAAAGCTTAAGATACTTAAAAATAACCATTTTTGGTCACAACATTAAAACTAAATCTACATTGGATCTAAATATCCTAAACTATATATCTTCTATGGCTATTCAAATTAGCCAAACACCGTATTTTATCACCAACCTACCTAACCCTATCATCCTCAATGGCCATCAAATTATTCCACTAAACCCATACCTCCTTCTTGATACCCATATTAACCAAGAAGTCTACTGCTATGTTCATAGCTCTACACATATAAATCAGGATCACATCATACAATTCACTCCTTACCTATTTAATTTGGGTGACAATATTCCTCCTCCACATCACCAAAGAAAAGTTTCTTATGCAATCCATAACTCTTGCCAAGATTTGAGAATCTGATTTTATGATTATCCTCCTATAACCTTGTCTTATTGCCCAAATAGAAGCATATTTGATAACTAAGGCTTCTACTTCATTATTTGTGGCCTTGTCTAGGATCTATAGTTCCAAATGGAGAATTTTCCCAACATGATTGCTATAGAACACTCCAATTATATCTCTACTCGGATTTCCTTTTGTAGCTCCATTAATATTAATTTTAATCCATCCTTTTGGGGGTGTTTTTCAACTAGCTCTGTCCTTCCCCTCTTGCACTTTGGACTCCTCCTTTGTTCTGCACTTCAACTTCCTTCTCCATCATCTTCATGACCTACTAGATGCCATCCAAGTATGAAAAGGTTTCTCTATTTTTTATGGCATTTCTCTCCAATCATAGTTACCACTAACTAGAGTTTAAATAAAACTTCCACCTAATATGAAGAGCTTCAAATTTATATCTACCCATCTTCCATATTTTCCAAATATTAATCTAGTTCAAATCACTATTGGCTTGGATTTAAAAGCTAAAAACCATCTATTCTAGATCTGGATCATGAATAAACACTCAAAAATTAAGTGGTCATATGTTTCCTCACTTTTATGGAATAAAATACATTAAAATTGTCCAACTATTCCCCTACACTTTAGATTATCAAAAGCAATAACTCCATTGTGCATGAACTTCCAGACAAAGAAGTTTAATTTTTGTCAACCCTTGGACTGCTAAATCTTTCTCCAATCCTTAATTGGATATGCATGAGGAGGATCTAGAAGGATATTTTTATATCCATCCTTCATCATGTAGACTCCCAAGGCTCCCATAGCCCTAAGATAATTCATCCTCCTCATTGCTACCTATGAGAAATAGTTCTACCAAGATTTTAGTCATGATGGGTACTAATTCTAGAGGAATTAGAATTTGTCACGCATCCAATTTATTAAGATGTTTAAACATATAATCCTCCAACTGAATGATGTTGAAATACCTTTCAATATTGATCCAAACCCTACTTTCTATTTTTGTTTTTATTGCTTGCAATTTTGGAAATTGAATAATGATATTGGGGTATTTATCCCATGAATCTATCCAAAATCATGCCTTCTACCCTCTCTTCACTTTCCATAATAATCCATATTTCACTACTTGAGATCCTAGATTTAGAGCCTACCATGCTAGGGACCTATTACCATTGTCATGACTCTCTCTAGCAAAATTTATGGTACAAAGAAAACAATGTATTAACCTATGATATGGTGATACTTAGTTTGAACAATTGAACCAACTATATGATGTTTATTTTATTTATAAGGGCGTGTTATCGCTAATATATTACCAAGTGTGTAGGATTAGGTACACTCGTAGGTGGAGTAGGCAGAATCACCCACCAAAAATGAGGGTACCTAAGATCAAGGGAAATGATGATTAAGGTACTCAAAGGTAACATGGATAGATACCTTCATATAGGCATGCATTGTTAGAAGGGATAATCATCGATGACTGATCACCTTGAGCTTTAGTTGATAGCCTAGTAGCTATCGTAAAATATTTGGCTAAGATAGGTGATTGGGTTGATGGAAATATTCCCTCTTTGTTGTTTTATAAATTTATTTTTTCTCTTCTGCATCATGGCTTGGGTAGCTTAATGTTGGGATTTCTATGGGAGAACAACTACAAAATGTATGTGGATGCATAAAGTAAAATGTCATGTTGAAGTGAAAGTAGAGTATCATTCTTATGAAGAAAAGAAAATTAAATTTATATGCTAAATAAAGATTTCCTTTAAATTAATTAATGAGGTTTTAATTAAATAATGTTTGACTCATTTGAGCTCATTAGTAAACTTCATTGCAATTAATAAATGAGATTTCATTTAAATTAATTAAAAGTGTTCATTTTAATGATAATGGAAAATTCATTAAAAGACTTTAATTAATTGAAATAAATGAAAGAAAATTCATTTAAGAAATAGATACCTTTTATTTTACTAAAAAAAGCAATTATGAATTTTTTTAAATAAAATAAATATATTTTAATGGTGATAAATATCATGTAAATGATATTTTATTTAAAAAGTACCATTCTTCATTTTAAAAAATGTAAATATCCCTTTTCCTAATATAGTGTAACCTACGAAAATAATCTAGGGGGATACTAATTTCCAAAGATGGAAATTATGGGAAAAGGAAATCCTTGTTGCCAGAGGATAAGGGATGAAGCATTGAAGGAAGGGGGCTCGAGGTTGGGCTCAAGGTTCGAGAAGGATGGTGGATGGGCCACCTGGAGCAAGGAAGCACATAAGGTGCAAGTAAGGAAAATGAAAATGAAAGAGGGAAGTAGGAGGGAGTATGAAGGGAGGACAAAGGAGACGTAGACCAGGGATAGGGAAACAGATAAGAATATACCGTAAGCAAGGAGGAGAGGCAACCAAGACACCACCAAATTTCCATATTCATAGAAGTATTAAGGTTGGAGTGTTTTAAACTTTAAATCTATTTTTACTTGTGTTGGTATGGTGAAAAACCTGGTTATGCTCCCCTAGTTATACTTCCCTATAGCATGAAAATCCATGGGAAAATATTGGAAACCACCTACATCTAAGTTTAGAAAGAGTGATATGCATTTGATGGCCATTGTGTGTTTAGAGAGAGCGTTGTGCATTTGATGGTCACTATGTGTTTAGAGAGAGAGCATTATGCATAATTGATGGCCATTGTGTGTTTAGAGAGAGCGTTGTGCATATGTGATGGCCATTGTATGTTTAGAGAGAGTGTTGTGCATATGTGATGGCCACTATGTGTTTAGAGAGAGATTGTTGTGCATATTTAAATGCCATTGTATGTTGAATAGAACATTGTGAGTGTTCAAGGGCATTGCATATCTGAGAGCACTATGACTGTTCAAGGGCACTACATATCCAAGAGCATTGTGGGAGTTCGAGAGCGCTATGTATTTAAAAGTATTGTATTCCAAGAGTGGGAATCATGTTTTAGAGACATCTGCTATAGTGGGAAGACCTCTTATACTCCAAGAAAGAGCATTGCATTTGGGAGCGTTGCCTATAGGAAAAGCACCTGTGTTTAGAGAAAGGACTAGGTTTAGAAAATGTTGGTGTTAGCATAAGACCATCTACGTTTGTGGGGAACTCTATTGCTACGTAAGTTTAGCGACGATAGAAGTAAAAATATAGTACCTGGTTCTATTTTGTTTAGACTCTAGGTTTTGCAGAGATTGTTTAGCATCCGCCATGGAGGGTGTTAGCCTTTGCTTGTAGATCTTGGCTTAGAAAGGTTCACTGTGTAAATTTAATTAAACTGGAGCCTTTAATTTAAATGAAATATATTGAAGGATTTTAATTAGAAAGGAACCTTTGATTTAAATGAAATATATTGAAGGATTTTAATTAGAAAAGAACCTTTGATTTATATGAAATATATTGAAGGATTTTAATTAGAAAGGAACCTTTGATTTAAATGAAATATATTGAAGGATTTTAATTAGAAATGAACCTTTGATTTATATGAAATATATTGAAGGATTTTAATTAGAAATGAACCTTTGATTTAAATGAAATATATTGAAGGATTTTAATTAAAAAGGAACCTTTGATTAATGTTGATTATCTTAGGAGATTTTAATTAAAAATGAGGTAGATTTATTCTTTGAATTGAAGTTATGGGGCTTTGATTTAGGGAATGAATGAATGATTGTTTTAGAGATTAAAGGTATGGGACTTTAATGCTTTAAAACAATAATTGATTTTCTTAGGATATTTTAATTAAAAAGAATGTAGATTTATTCTTTGAATTGAGGTTATGGGGCTTTGATTTAGGGAATGAATGAATGATTGTTTTAGAGATTAAAGGTATGATACTTTAATGCTTTAAAATAGTAATTGATTTGATTGAAATTTGTGAATTAAAAAGGATGTAGATTTATTCTTTGAATTGAAGTTATGGGGCTTTGATTTAGGGAATGAAAAATAAAGGGATTGTTTTAGAGGTTAAAGGTATGGGACTTTAATGCTTTAAGACATGAATGAATTTGATTAAAGTTAGACCTTGATCTAAGTAGTACATGTTGGATGACTCTCTAAGGGAACTTGAGAGGTGAAGATAAAAGTAAAGGATCTTTTATAATATCCATTATGCATTAGATGGTTGGAAACTTAATTGAATTTTGTATAGTTGCAATTTGGCAAAGTAAATGAATAGATGCATTTAAAGGTATGCCTATCCTGAACCATGAGTACCCTGATCCCCTACTACCCTCAAAGAACCAATGGGAAGTAAGAAGAAACAAGGAGTTCAATGGAAACAAAGTATAGGTAATTGTATCTTATGTTGATTTACTTATGCTCAAATAGACTAGAATTGTGGGGAGATATCCCCAATGTAGTTAATGTAATATTATTTAAAGTAAGAAGGATTTACCATGCAATATTTAATGCGATAACTATTTATTGGTTTAGAGAAGGTACTTTTACTTTATTTTTGTATTTGGTTATACTATGTAGCTGATTCTCTTTTAGTGTTAATCATTCTTTATTTTTTGGATGCTTAGCGATTACTCTTTGTTGTTTTAGTTTCTAGTTTCATTCTTGTTTGGTTGCTTGATATTAGAAATCTAAGAGTAGAGTTCTAGGGTGAACTCGAGAGGTGACCTAAGGGAATTGAGAACCCCTTAGGGTGAACATAGGTGACCTAAGGGAATTGAGAACCCCTTAGGGTGAACATAGGAGACCTAAGGGAATTGAGACCCCTTAGGGAGATAAAGGACTAAGTTGTGGAGAGACTACATCTGAGTTAAGATAGCTCATCGTGTAGATGAGATAGATAGCTTAACTCACAATACTCGTAGTATACCTACACATAATGATTTGTGTATGGTATGGATATGTGTGTATACCTTTGATGGATTGAGGGTGATAAGTCTAGCTCATCAAGAGTGATGGGATAGATGGGCTTATTTGCAGTAACACATGGTATGCCTACACAAATGGGCTTGTGTTAGGGCACCTCATGAGATGTAGCTTTCAAGAAAACTTAGGGGATCGAAACTTTAGGTAAATACTAGTTGGGTTAGGGGTTCATGAAGGGTTCATGTATCCCTTTCCTTAGTAAAAAAAAATTTTTATATTTTTGTATTTTGTGTTTGTGTATTTTTGGATCATTACATTTGGTATCAAAGCTCTAGGTACGAGGGTATAGATCTTCTATGTGTGCTAAAGGGAATTAGATGTATCCAATGAAGGTTTTCTTAAGGAAAGGGCTAAATCTGGGATGATCTAGAATACCCTATTTACTAGAATCTTACGGGCATAAACCTTAAGGTAGAGTGGATGTTAGGATACCTTAGTATGGGCTTCAGTATCAATAACATATCCTAGCCTAGGATATTACCCTAGTTAGGTTTTTAATGCATATAGCAAGAGAACTCTGTATTATGGCTTGAATTAGAGGTACAACTTAAGATGAAACTATAATCTAATCTTCTTTCTTGGATGGAATCAGGTTAAGATGCCACCTAAGACCAGAAGAGGGAGGCCTATGCCTAGACAAACTTGACAAAGTAATGTCAAAGAAGAAAACCAGGATGGGGAACCAACAAGCCCCAATAGGGAGGTAGAAGACCTCACCGCTATGGTCGTTGCTATGCAGGATCAGATAAGATAGTTGCTAGAAATGGCTACGAATCAGAATTTGCAAGTTTGAGGCTTAGAGATTGGTCTAGATAGTGGACTAACTATAGAACAAGTGCAATCCAAAGCCTTAGAGGAAAATAAAACAACTAGGGACATGAAAAACATCAGTATCTCCAAGTTTTATGGAGAGGGCGATGGGGATGCAACGAAAGCATGGCTGAGAGAAGAAGAGGTTCACTTTATGGTAAAAGGCTACTCATCAGGAACCCGAACACTTTGGGCTACGATTAACCTAGAAGGGGTGCTCTAGAATGGTGGGAAACCCACTATGAGGAAACTAATATTGAACCTATTGACACCCCATGGGAAGAATTTATAAACATATTTAAGAAGAGATTCCTAACAGAGCATTTCTATGCCTTAAAGTTTGAAGAATTTGCTAGTCTGAGACAAGGAACCAGAATAGTAGAGGTGTACTATAAGAAGTTGGTAAGACTATTCAAATATGTACCCATTTATAATGAGAAAATGTGGGTTCACAAGTTCACTCTTGGATTGGAATCTAGGTTAAAGCATGATGTAGACATGTAGGAGCCTAAATCACTGCAAAAGGTATATGACCTAGCAAAGAAAGTAGAGTCACACTTCTATTATAAATATGACACTCTACTCGAGCAAGCTCGGTAGGAGCTAAAGAAGAGGAATAGTAATGGGTTTGTAAAATGGGAGGCTGATCAAGAGCGAAAAGCTAAGAACCCCCAAAATCCTGAGAAGAAACCTTATGGAAATCAGAAGAAGTTCAAGAAGAACTTTTGTAAGAAGGATAACAAACCCAATAACATGAAACCTCAACCACAAAAGTCACAAGCTCCAACTCCAATAGTTAAAAGCAAGAATGAGAAACCTAAAAAACATAAAGGACCCAAGGAAGGGTGCTACAATTTTCGGGGACCTCATTACTATAATCAATGTCCATATCAAGCAAGGACTAGCACAGCTAATGCAAAAGGGAAGGAATTGGAACATCGGATCTATGCCACAATCGACAAGCAGAAGCTAGAGGGACAAGCCACCCCATTACTTGTGAAAGGTAAGGTTTTTAATAAACAAGTAAAAATTTTGATAGATAGTGGGGCCACTGATAGTTTTATTTCGTCTAGTCTAGCAAGGACTGTGTCGAAAAGGCCTGGATATTTGGCTCAAGGGTGGAAGGTTGAGTACGGTTCTGTGCAGACCTACTCGATGAACCAGTGTTATCCTATGGCAGATATCACTCTATCTAATGGGACTATGGAATGTTGTTTATATGTAGCTCCCCTACACGCCTTTGATGTGGTCCTAGGGATGGATTGGCTATAGGCTCATAAAGCCTTAGTCAATTTTCAAGACCGATGGATTGAGTATTCAAAAGAAGGCAGAAAGAGACTAAGAATTCATAGCAAACAAGGGGCATTTGAACCTCAGATTTTTTCTGCTATGCAATTAAAAATGCCCTAAAGAGAGGAGGAATAGTGTATGTGGTAAAACTTAATGAAGTGGAAGACTACGAGAAAGGAGAAATACTAAGACAACATCCAATTTTATAGGATTTTTAGGATGTATTTCTAGAGGACCTACCTGGCTACCTCATGTACGAGAATTTGACTTCACAATTGAACTTATGATGGGAGTCAAACCTATTCATAGATCCCCGTATAGGATGAATCCTATTTAAATGCAAGAACTAAAGGTTCAATTGCAAGGATTATTGGAGAAGGGTTTGATAAAACCAAGTGTGTCACCATGGGGTGCACTAATTTTATTCATGAAAAAGGATGGTTCGCTAAGATTGTGTATTGATTACAGGATGCTAAATAAGGCTACAATAAAGAATCGGTATCCTTTACCTAGGATTGAAGATTTATTTGATCAACTAAAGGATGCCAAGGTATTTACTAAGATCGATCTAAGGTCAGGGTATCACCAGCTAAGGATTCATGAGGAAGACACTCACAAGACGACATTTAAGACTAGGTATGGGCATTATGAGTTTATGGTTCTACCCTTTGGACTGACTAATGCCCCAACTACTTTCATGAACTTAATGAACAGTGTGTTCAGAAGGCACTTGGACTAGTTTGTCTTGGTATTCCTAGATGATATCCTTATATACTCTCAAGATAAATAAGAACACGATAAACATCTTAGGATCGTGTTAGAATTGTTAAGGAAGAATCAACTTTATGGAAATATGGCTAAGAGTGAATTCTATGTTCTAGAGGTACGATATCTTGGACACGTCATATCAACAAAGGGAATTGTTGTGGACCCAGAGAAGATAGAGGCTATTCTGAATTGGCCACCCCTACTAATGTGATTGAAGTACGAAGTTTCATGGGGTTAACGGGCTACTATAGACGTTATATAAAGGACTACTCCAAGATTGTTGGACCCATAACTAACCTTCAGAAGAAGGGAAAGGAATTCAAGTGGTCAGAGAAGTGTGAGGCTGCCTTTGTACTACTAAAGCATAAGCTTACTACTACACCAATACTAAAGGTTCCCAATACTCAAGGGGACTTTTCAATGTGCACTGATGCATCAATAGATGGGTTGGGTGGGGTACTCTCACAAGAGGAATTAGTAGTGGCATATACTTCAAGGAAGCTCAAAAAACATGAAGTTAATTATGCTACGCATGATTTAGAGCTAGTTGCAGTGGTGCATGCTTTAAAGTTTTGGTGCCACTACTTGGTGGGAAGGCCCTTTGAGTTAAAGATAGACCATCAAAGTCTACGATACATATTCACCCAACCAATACTCAATGCGAGACAGAGAAGATGGGTGGAATTTCTTGCTGAGTATGATTTCGAAATTGAGTACATAAAAGGAAAAGAGAATAAAGTAGTTGATGCTTTGAGTAGAAGGAAATATATAGCAGCCATAACTAAAATCCACATGGACCTGATGGATTGAGTAAGACAGGAGCAATCTCAGGATGAGTATTGCCAAGGAATTCGAGTTAGGATGAACATATATCCTGAAGGAAATAAGGAATTTAGTGTGAAATATGACTTTTTGTGTTATAAGGGAAGGGTCATCATACCAAATATGGGTGATTTAAGGAACTTGATAATGCAAGAAGCCCATAGATCTCCTTATTCTACTCATCCAGGAGGAGCCAAAATGCGAGAAAACATGAAAATAACCTTCTTTTGGGTAGGAATGAAGAAGGACATCACGGATTTTGTTTCTCGATGCCTTGAATGTCAGAAATTTAAGGCAGAACGCTAGAATCCTATAGGAAAACTATATCTACATGATATACCTACGCAAAAATGGTAGGTTATATCTATGGATTTTATAGTGGGTTTACCCAAGACTCGGTACCAACATGATGCCATATTTGTAGTGGTCAAAAAATTGACTAAGGTTACCCATTTCATATCGGTAAATACCAAGGATGATGCTCAAGTAGTGGCTAGTAGATTTTTAAAAGAGGTATTCCGATTGCATGGATTTCCTGAGGTAATTATCTCAGATAGAGACTCCAAATTCACTTCTGAATTTTGGAAATCCCTTCATAGTACAGTTGGTACAAAACTGAATATGAGTTAAGCATACCACCCTAAAATCGATGGCCAAACAAAGCGGGTAAACCAAGTTCTGGAAGACATGCTTTGCATGTACTGCATGGATCACAAATCTCGATTGGAAGATTGTCTACCTTTGGTAGATTTTTCCTACAATAATGGACATCACTCCTCGCTAGGAATGGCACCTTTCGATGCCTTGTATGCATGAAAGTGGAGGACACCATTGTCTTGGGATAACCTAGAAGATCGAGTTGTGATTGGGCCAAAAATGGTTAGGGTAATGGAAGATCAGCTAAAGGAAATTAGGCAAAGGCTTAAAGAAGTTGTGGATAGGCAGAAGAGTTATGCAGATCTAAAAAGGACTCCAAGAGAGTATTCTATTGGAGATAAGGTGTTCTTGAGGGTTAAGCCAAAGAAGAGTGCTATCAAATCCATGAAGTTGGATCCACATTTTGTGGGGCCCTTTGAGATCATGAAAAATATCAGTTCGGTTGCATACCGACTTGCATTACCACCTAATCTATCCAAAATCCATGACACCTTCCACATATCCTTGCTTAGGAAATATGTTGCTGACCCTGAACATGTGTGGGATGTTTCTAATTTGCAGATGGTAAATCCGGAGGCCATTGAAGTACTATCAATGAAGATTCTTGAGTTTCATTCTAAATCTCTAGACTCTCAAATAGTGTAAGGTCCAGTGGGACCAGTTCTCTGAGAAGAATGCCACTTGGGAGAAAGTGGAGGTTATGCAAAAATATTTTCCCTTTTTTTTTAAGCTATATGATGTAATAATTTTTACTTTCTATTAAAAACAAAAGGAAAACTAGAAACACCGAGGACGATGTTTAATTCTAGTGGGGGAGGATGTCATGACCCTCCCTAGCAGACTTTATGGCACAAAGAAAACAATGTATTAACCTATGATGTGGTGATACCTAGTTTGAACAATTGAACCAACTATATGATGTTTAGTTGATTTATAAGGGTGTGTTATCGCTAACATATTGCCAAGTGTGCAGGATCGAGTACACTCATAGGTGGAGCAGGCAGAATCACCCACCAGAAATGAGGGTACCTAAGATCAAGGGAAATGATGATTAAGGTACTCGGAGGTAACATGGATAGATACCTTCATATAGGTATGCATTATCGAAAGGGATAATCATCGATGACTGATCACCTTGAGCTTTAGTTGATAGCCTAGTAGCTATCATAAAATATTTGGCTAAGATAGGTGATTGGGTTGATGGAAAGATTCCCTCTTTGTTGTTTTATAAATTTGTTTGCTCTCTACTGCATCATGGCTTGGGTAGCTTAATGTTGGGATTTCTATGGGAGAACAACTACAAAATGTATGTGGATGCATAAAGTAAACTAGTCATGTTGAAGTGAAAGTAGAGTATCATTCTTATGAAGAAAAGCAAATTAAATTTATATGCTAAATAAATATTTCCTTTAAATTAATTAATGAGGTTTTAATTAAATAATGTTTGACTCATTTGAGCTCATTAGTAAACTTCATTGCAATTAATAAATGAGATTTCATTTAAATTAATTAAAAGTGTTCATTTTAATGATAATGGAAAATTCATTAAAAGACTTTAATTAATTGAAATAAATGAAAGAAAATCCATTTAAGAAATAGATACCTTTTATTTTACTGAAAAAGCAATTATGAAATTGTTTAAATAAAAGAAATATATTTTAATGGTGATAAATATCATGTAAATGATATTTTATTTAAAAAGTACCATTCTTCATTTTAAAAATGTAAATATCCCTTTCCCCTATATAGTGTAACCTATGAAAATAATCTAGGGGGCTACTAATTTCCAAATATGGAAATTATGGGAAAAGGAACTCCTTGCCTCCAGAGGATAAGGGACGAAGCATTGAAGGAAGGGGGCTCGAGGTTGGGCTCAAGGTTCGAGAAGGATGGTAGATGGGCCACCTGGAGCAAGGAAGCACGTAAGGTGCAAGTAAGGAAAAAGAAAATGAAAGAGGGGAGTAGAAGGAGGGAGGACGAAGGGAGGATAGAGGAGACGTAGACCAGGGACCGAGGGAATAGAGAAGAATGCATCGCAAGCAAGGAGGAGAGGCAGCCAAGACACCACCAGATTTCCATATCTGCAGAAGTATTAAGGTTGGAGTGTTTTAAACTTTAAATCCATTTTTACTTGCGTTGGTATGGTGAATGTCTTAGTTCGAAACCTGGTTATGCTCCCCTAGTTATACTTCCCTGTAGCATGAAAATCCATGGGAAAATATTGGAAACCACCTACGTCTAAGTTTAGAGAGAGAGCATTGTGCATTTGATGGCCACTATGTGTTTAGAGAGAGCATTGTGCATAAGTGATGGCCACTGTGTGTTTAGAGAGAGCACTGTGCATAAGTGATGGCCACTGTGTATTTAGAGAGAATTATGCATTTGATGGCCACTGTGTGTTTAGAGAGATAAATGTGCATATGTGATGGCCACTATGTGTTTAGAGAGAGCGTTGTGCATATGTGATGGCCACTATGTGTTTAGAGAGAGCATTGTGCATATGTGATGGCCACTGTGTGTTTAGAGAGGATGGATAACTAACAATCCCCAATAAGGAGGTAGAAGACCTCATCGTGATGGTCACTGCTATGCAGGATCAAATAAGATAGTTGCTAGAAATGGCTATGAATCATAATGCATAAGTTTAAGGCTCGAAGATTTATCTAGATATTGGACTAACTATAGAACAAGTGCAAGCCAAAGACTTAGAGGAAAATAAAATAACTAAGGACATGAAAAACATTAGTATCACCAAGTTTTATGGAGAGGGTACTGAGGATGCAGTGGAAGCATGGTTGAGAGAAGAAGAGGTTCACTTTATGGTAAAAGGCTACTCATCAGGAACTCAAACACTTTGGGCTACAATTAACCTGGAAGGGGTGCTCTAGAATGGTGGGAAACCCATTATGAGAAAACTAATATTGAACCTACTGACACCCCATGGGAATAATTTATAAACATATTTAATAAGAGAGTCATAACAGAGCATTTATATGCCTAAATTTTGAAAAATTTGCTAGTCTCAGATAAGGAACCAGCATAGTAGAGGTATACTATAAGAATCTGGTAAGACTATTCAAATATGTACCCATTTATAATGAGAAAATGTGGGTTCACAAGTTCACTCTTGGATTGGAGTCTAGGTTAAAGCATGATGTAGACATGCATGATCCTAAATTACTACAAAAGGTATATGACCTAGTAAAGAAAGTAGATTCACACTTCTGTTATAAATATGACACTATACCTGAGCAAGATCAGCAGGAGCTAAAGAAAAGGAATAGTAATGGGTTTGTGAAATGGGAGGCTTATCAAGAACAAAAATCTAAAAACCTCAAAAATCCTGAGAAGAAACCTAATGGAAATCAGAATAAGTTCAAGAATAACTTTTGTAAGAAGGATAACAAACCCAATAACATGAAACCTCAACCACATAAGTCACAAGCTCCAACTCCAATGGCTAAAAGAATGAATGAGAAACCTGAAAAACATCAAGGACCCAAGGAAGGGTGATACAATTGTCAGGGACCTCATTACTATAATCAGTGTCCATATCGAGCAGGGACTAGAACAACTAATGCAAAATGGAAGGAACTGGAACATCAAATCTATGCCACAATCGGGAAGCAAAATTTAGAGGGACAAGCCACCCCATTACTCGTAAAAGGTAAGGATTTTAATAAACAAGTAAATATTTTGATAGATAGTGGGACCACTGAAAGTTTTATTTTGTCTAGTCTAGCAAGGACTGTGTCAAAAAGGCTTGGATATTTGGCTCAAGGGTGGAAGGTTGAGTATGGTTCTGCGCAGACCTACTCGGTCAACCAGTGTTATCCTATGGTAGATATCATTCTATATAATAGGACTATGGAATATTGTTTATATGTAGCTCCCCTACACTCCTTTTATGTGGTCCTAGGGATGGATTTTCTATAGGCTCATAAAGCCTTAGTCAATTTTCAGGATCGATGGATTGAGTATTCAAAAGAAGGCAGAAAGAGACTAAGAATTCATAGCAAACAAGGGGCATTTGAACCTCATATGTTGTCCGATATGCGATTAAAAATGCCCTAAAGAGAGGAGGAATAGTGTATGTGGTAAAAATTAATGAAGTGGAAGACTACAAGAAAGGAAAAATACTAAGACAACATCTAATTTTATAGGATTTTTAGGATGTATTTCCAGACCTACCTGAGCTACCTCCTGTATGGGAATTTGACTTCAAAATTGAACTTATGATGGGATTCGAACCTATTCATAGATCCCTATATAGTATGAATACTATTGAAATGCAAGAACTGAAGGTTTAATTACAAGTATTATTGGATAAGGGTTTGATAAAACCATGTGTTTCACCATGGGGTGCACCAATTTTATTCATGAAAAAGGATGGTTCACTAAGGTTGTGTATTTATTACAAGATGCTAAATAATGCTATAATCAAGAATCGGTATACTTTACCTAGGATTGAAGATTTATTTGATAAACTAAAGGATGCCAAGGTGTTTACTAAGATCAATCTAAGATCAGGGTATCACCAGCTAAGGATTCATGAGTAAGACGCTCACAAGACGGTATTTAAGACTAGGTATGGGCATTATGATTTTACATTTCTACCCTTTGGACTGACTAATGCCCTAGATACTTTCATGAAATTAATGAATAGTGTGTTTAGAAGATACTTGGACTTGTTTGTCTTGGTATTCCTAGATGATATCCTTATATACTCTCAAGATAAATAAGAAAATGATAAAAATCTTAGGACCGTGTTAGAATTGTTAAGGAAGAATCAAATTTATGGAAATTTGGATAAGAGTTAATTCTATGTTCCAGAGGTAAGATATCATGGACACGTCATATCAATAAAGGGAATTATTGTGGACCTAGAGAAGATAGAGGTTATTCTGAATTGGCCATCCCTACTAATGTGACTGAAGTACGAAGTTTCATTGGGTTAACGAGATACTATAGATATTATATAAAGGACTACTCCAAGATTGCTGGACACATAACCAACCTTCAGAAGAAGGGAAATGAATTCAAGTGATCAGAGAAATGTGAGGCTACCTTTGTACTACTAAAGCATAAGCTTACTACTACACCAATACTAAGGTTCCCAATACTCAAGGGGAATTTTTAGTGTGCACTGATGTATCAATAGATGGGTTGGGTGGGGTACTCTCACAAGAGGAATCAGTAGTGGCATACACTTCAAGGAAGCTTAAAAAAAATGAAGTTAACTATGTTGCACATTATTTAGAGCTAGTTGCAGTGGTGCATGCTTTAAAGGTTTGGTGCCACTACTTGGTTGGAAGGCCCTTTGAGTTAAAGACAAACCATAAAAGTCTACAATACATATTCACCCAACCAATACTCAATATGAGATAGAGAAGATGGGTGGAATTTCTTGTTGAGTATGCTTTCAAAATTGAGTACATAAAAGGAAAAAATAATAAAATATTTGATGCTTTGAGTAGAAGGAAATATATAGCAACCATAACTAAAATCCACATGGACCTTATGGATCGAGTAAGATAGGAGCAATCTCAAGATGAGTATTGCCAAGGAATTCGAGTTAGGATGAACAAATATCCTAAAGAAAATCAGGAATTTAGTGTGAAATATGAATTTTTGTGTTATAAATGAAGGGTCATCATACCAAAGATGGGTAATTTAAGGAACTTGATAATTCAAGAAGCCCATATATCTCCTTATTCTACTCATCCGGGAGGATCCAAAATACCATAAAGTATGAAAAGAACCTTCTTTTGGGTAGGAATGAAGAAGGAAATCACGGATTTTTTCTTGATGCCTTGAATGTCAGAAAGTTAAGGCATAACGCTAGCATCCTATAGGAAAAATATATCTACATGATATACCTACGCAAAAAATGGTAGGTTATATCTATGGATTTTATAGTGGGTTTACCCAAGACTCAGTATCAAAATGATGCCATCTTTGTAGTGGTCAAAAAATTGACTAAGGTTACCCATTTCATATCAATAAATACCAAGGATGATGTTCAAGTAGTGGCTAGCAGATTTTTCAAAGAGGTATTTCAATTGCATGGATTTCCTGAGGTAATTATCTCAGATAGAGACTCCAAATTTACTTTTGAATTTTAGAAATCCCTTCATAGTGCAGTTGGTACAAAACTAAATATGAGTTCAACATACCATCCTGAAACTGATGGCCAAACAAAGCAGGTAAACCAAGTCTTGGAATACATGCTCCGCATGTACTGCATGGATCACAAATCTTGATGGGAAGATTGTCTACCTTTGGTAGAGTTTTCCTACAATAATGGACATCACTCCTTGCTAGGAATGGCACCTTTCGGTGCCTTGTATGGGTGAAAGTGTAGGTGAAAGCATGAGATTTCGGAAAATAAAGAAAACAGTGTTCAGATGTAATAAAGATAAAACCAGATTTATACGTGAAATGACATGGATACAATCAAATTAAAATAACAGGAGGACAACCCCTTTTATTAATAAGATTCTAGCCCGGTTACAATAAATCTCTTTAGTGCAATATTCTCAGTTACACCGGATAAACGGTGATCTCTTTCCGCATGCCCACATGTAAAATAGACGGGTTGTAGTGTTGCCGCCGCTTGATGTTTGATTATGGTGAGTTCCTGCTTGCTGCTGTTCTTGCTGTAAAAGAAACAGTAAACGGTTAATAGCACGTGCGGTAAGAAGTCGGAACGCTTGACTTTGTGAAACAATGAATAATGTATGCAAACATTTGATTAAATGCATATTAAATAACTCTACGTAACCTGCCACTTTTATAAAGAACAGAGCACGACAGACATTCGAAACAACATGTATTCGCCAATATAAGACGTAAACTGTTATTTAACGAATTCGAAGACGGCATACATTATAAAAACATGAACTGTTGCGTTAATACGTTTGAAAACAGCATATACGAAACATAAACGACTTTAATCCATTCGAAACAAAGCATAAATTGAATTAGTACTACGAACATAAGTGGGATGCCCAAGCGGGCCGCCCTATAAAAATCCGACTTCGACGCCAATCCACTAGGAATTGACTCAAAGTCCCGGATAACGTGTTGTCGTCGAATTGATGGATTATTGTAATCCACTGCCGGAATTGCAAGATTCAAATGACTGTGTTTAGTTTAACAACACTTCGTTCCTTTTCCAGAAAATGCTTCCTTCTCTTTACGTATCGAGCCGGTTCTATTTATAGAGGGTTCGGCCTCTGAAAACATTAATGTTCAAAACCCTAAATCCGTAAGGCCGCTCAGATTTGATCCTTATCGGGTCATTACTAAGCATGGCTCGCACTGACATTGGAAGTTATGAGGCATGGCCTCGGATCGGATATTTATTAAAACCGCTCGTCTAATTAATACTCGCCATTGAATCCGTCGTTCTACAGACCCGCGGGGTTTTTTTCGAAAAGGGACACGTAGAGGGTGCCACGTGGCGGTCGTTCCCTAGGTAGTTGACTGCATGCCTTTGACTGATGACGTGTCAGCTCGGGGCCCAAAGTGTCGCGATATCGCGACGCTTTGGGCCGGCTTTGGCTCGGGGCCAAAGTGTCGCGATATCGCGACACCTTGGGCCGGCTTTGGTGGGGCCCAAAGTGTCGCGATATCGCGACACTTTGGGCCGGTTTCCCCTTCCTATCCCACTTTGGCCGTGGGGCCCGTGTCGCGATATCGCGACACTTCGGGCCCGCTTGGGGTCGGGGCCCAAAGTGTCGCGATATCGCGACACTTCGGGCCCGCTTGGGGTCGGGGCCCAAAGTGTCGCGATATCGCGACACTTCGGGCCCGCTTGGTGTCGGGGCCCAAAGTGTCGCGATATCGCGACACTTCGGGCCCGCTGTGGGGCCCAAAGTGTCGCGATATCGCGACACTCCGGGCCCGCTGGTCGGGGCCCAAGTGTCGCGATATCGCGACACTTCGGGCCCGCTTGGTGTCGGGGCCCAAAGTGTCGCGATATCGCGACACTTTGGGCCCGCTGTCGGGCCCAAAGTGTCGCGATATCGCGACACTTTGGGCCCGCTTGTCGGGGCCAAAGTGTCGCGATATCGCGACACTTTGGGCCCGCTTGTCGGGCCAAAGTGTCGCGATATCGCGACACTTTGGGCCCGCTTAGGTTTTTGACAAAAGGCTTGGCGCGGAAGGCTTTGAAGAAGGCTAAGAAGTTTGCTAAAGGCTCTAGAACGACCGACTTTGCTCTGCTCATTTTCCGATCTTCCGAACTGTTGTGCGAGTGGTTAAGACCACTATTTGACCTCTAAGGGCTGCCCTAAAAGCCGTGATATCAATGTGATCAATGTTTGTAATCACTTAATCGAAATGGTGCTGTTTTGGTGTCTACAGATGCCCCTTTTTGGGAAGCGCTACGGGTGACGCAGTGCTGAGCAAAAATATACGACCAAAGCACTAAAGATTAGGGTTCCTTGGTAACCTAACCAACTTTTAATGCCCCAAGTATGGAAAGGGCATGCATTCTTGAATCCTTGCTTCTGACGAGCTAATGAATTTGATTTCAAGTGTTAACCTGTTTTGGTGAGGTGTGACTTGAGCTTGGACATTGATCAGTCATGATTAGGCAAAGGGCGCAACCTTTTATCCACAAGGGAACCTTGTGCTCATGCTTCGGGAATGCCAAGTATTTGATCAATTTAATGATTGCTTGTTTACTGCCCCAAGCAAGAGCGTGATTGTCTTTGTCAATGATTCTTTGAATGCATGTCATTGCCTTGATTGGGTGTGTGCTTGTTGATTGGTGACTAAGTGTGACTACCCCCTCAAGCGACGAATCGATGAGGGAATGACCTTCGTGAGAAAAGCGACGAGTCGCTTGACCCAAGATGACTTAGGTTAGGGTGGCTTTAGATGTTTTTCCATTTGAGCACGTGCAATCTCCCGACATTTGGACCTATTTTTTTGGTGGGTGTTAACCCTTTTGGTGATGCCATAATAGGGTGAAATCATCAAAAACCCGTCTTCCTGTGGAGCGGTCCAGCTATGATAGCCTTCTTAAGGAAGTAGGAGAATGAGAATTTGGGCCCCGACATCGATTTTCTATGCCAAGAGGTTGAGTGCAAGAGCACTCGTGTCCGGCAATGCTTATTGCTTCTTTTTGTGTTGCATTTTTGTGATGTTTTTGTTGTTTTGATTTTCTTTCTTTACGTATATGTCATGATTTTATGCACAATGGTTGATGTTGATGGGTGCATGCTACTTGATATGGATGGATGCATATGGTATGATAATTACCAATGTTGTATGTGGATTTAGTTTGATGGATGTATGATGAATGTAAATGCATGTGATATGCAGAAATGTAATGGATGTATGGACTTGGTGAGAGTTGGTTATGGCACCATAGACTGTTTAGAACTCCATTATTTGGCTATGTACAAATGTGGTGTTTCGTCTTTTGGTATTTTCTGATGGTATTGCAAGGATGAAAAGCAGTGCAATTGGTTTAGCAATGTAGCAAAGGTTTTCGGAGACTTAGACAGCTTTGAGCTTACTAGCCATGATTGTACTTTATCTTACAAGACTTTTGAACAAGGTATGAATCGGACTTGTTTTTAACCAAGTTATTTCACATCCCTCGTGTGTGCAATTGAGTTCATTTATGTGGTATTTGTCGGATACCGCCAGTGCGGATGGGCTTTCAACCGAACCTGTATCGAGGATCACCTAATTAGCTCCACTAACTCCTTTGGTGTATGTAGTTAGATTAATCTGCGGTGTTCTCCAGGATACCATAAGCTAGCTCATCCACATGCAAATATTGATCTGTACACAAGTTAATGTGACAGATATATCGTCATGCGAGAAGTTTACCGCCGATGGACCGATAGGCTATCAACCAAACCGGTACTGAGGCTTGCCTCATGACCTGTCAGAATGCTCGAGAGTTCCAGGGATTCAAGGTCAACTCCCTTCTTTTTTTTTTTTTTTCAATTGTACTGGGATACTTGCTCGTTATAGTGATAAGAATCACTGTTTATTTTGATTTGTTTTTCTTTTCTCTTGAGCAAGGGATATGGAGTGACGATAATCACTATTCTTTGTGCTTTTTGAGATGTGCACTGTGGGGTGTCAAATTTTGAAGTTTTGACATTTTGCAAATTTTTGACGTTTTGCAACTTTGGGATTCTTAGGGAATTGGGTAGGGAGGACGCTTGTCCTTTTGCCAACTCTCAACATTCTTGGGGTCATTCGCACAGGGGGATGAGCAAGATAACCGTTTCGCTTATGGTAACCTCGGATTATCGTGCAGGTTTCATCCTTCGTTCACACAACTCGGGAATTTTTATGTGTTTTAATTTGTGTTGGGATGTTACGTAACAAGGTGTATTGCAAGTGCAACTCTACCTTCGTAAAATCTGTTTGACTTGATACATTTCAGTGCTAAAGAGCAAAATGATGACCGAATCACGAAAAACTCTTGATACATTAAGAGACCACCGACTTGGTGTGGTAAAGTGCATGATGTTTTGCTGTTTTTGTAAAATGGAACAGTGTGGAACAAGATGGACTAGTAGAACCATGACAGCCTATGGTGCCTTTGACCTATACGACCATGAATATACAATGTATGGATGCAATGCTTGGATGCAGCTATGTATTTTTGTATTTTTGATGGATTGATTGTGGTGAATATGAAGATGAATTGCGAGAAGAACTGTCTATTTGATGAATTTGAATATGCCTAGAAGTAAGATGCAAATTTTTGTTGTTTTTGGTGATTTTTGTTGTTTTTGAATTTTCATGATTTGTGACCAAGTGATTGTGGAAATCCTTGGAGCGTTTTGAGATTGACCAAGCGATTGTGATAATCCTTGGGGCTTTTGGGGTGACCAAGCGATTGCGATAATCCTTGGAGCATTTTGGGGGATTGACCAAGCGATTGTGATAATCCTTGGAGCCTTTTGGTTTGACCAAGCGATTTTAAGAATCCTTGGAGCCTTTTGGGATATGGCTTTCTTTAGATATGAAATGGTCGTAAATGACTGATATTCAAGGGTTCTGTTTCCTTGATACCATCAAGAGAAGCTAACCAGTATGTCCCGGGTCCGATTTTGCTATCAATGACATATGGACCTAACCAATTTGCCGCAAACTTGTCCCTTAGGTGGGATGGCAAACTGGAATTTTGTTGATTTTCCTTCAAAACCAAATCACCAACGCGAAAGTCCCGAAGGTGAACTTTCATGTTGTAAGCTTTCTTAAGTCGTTCTTGATAAATGCGTAAATGCTCGAGAGCATTAACGCGTCGTTCGTCAAGCAACGTAAGCTGGTCTAACCGGGCTCGCCGCGCGTAATCATCATCTATGAACTCATGCATTGATATGCGCAGGGAAGGAATCTCCAACTCTAGAGGCATGACTGCCTCGGAGCCATACACGAGCGAAAACGGAGTGGCCCCAGTGGGCGTCCGAATGCTAGTGCGATAGGCCCATAGGGCAAGTGGTATTTGAATGTGCCAATCCTTATGACTGTCTGCGACGGTCTTTTTAAGGATGGCAACTAGCGTTTTGTTTGACGCCTCTGCTTGTCCATTTGCCTCGCGGATAATAAGGTGTTGAAAAGTCGTGCTTGAATCTTGTACTTTGTGGTCAAAGCACGCACGTCTTTATTCTTGAAAGGTGTCCCATTATCCGAGACTATTTTGGATGGAATACCAAAACGACATATGATGTTATGCAAAATGAACTCCACAATGCGGGGTCCTGTCGTAGAGGTAAGCGGAATTGCTTCCACCCACTTGGTGAAGTACTCTGTGGCCGTTATGATAAACGTGTGACGGCCTGATGACGCAGGGGAGATCTTTCCAATGAGATCAAAGCCCCATTGCGAAAACGGCCAGCTGCACCGGACTGTCTCGCAAGGCCCGAGAAGGTACGTGCATTAGATTGGCATGATGTTGACACTTCACGCACTTCTTGACATAGGTGCAACAATCTCGCTCTAAAGATGGCCAATAATAGCCCATGCGAAGAATGCGCTTTGCGATGGCCATTCCACCGAAGTGGCCACCACATGTACCATCGTGCGCTTGGGCGATCGCCCAAGTGGACTCTTGTCGGTCCAAGCAACGAAGGAGGATTCCTTCATAGTCGCGACGATACAAGATGTCTCCTATCAAGACATACTTAGCCGCTTTCCGCTTGAGTGCTCGTTTTGCGGCATGAGTCAAATCAAGTGGGAGACTACCTAACTTGAGGTAGTCTCGAATGGGTAAATACCAGTCCTGTTGATCAGAAACCTCGATAGTATGAACAACCAATCCCTCCTGAAGTTCATCCCTAGCAAATGCTGAATGAGATAGAACCTGCAAGAATAGTATTGTGTTGCTATTAATGGGAGTAGGGGAGAACAAGGACCCCCGCCTTGGCGTGTTTCGGACGATCTCGGATTCGAGAGAACCTATCCGAGGATGGTTCAATTTGTATCATGTGGATTCCTGGCGTCGAGTCTAAACTTGCACGCTCCATCGCGGATTGCGATAAGGTTTTGACTTGAATGGTTGTCATATCACCAGAAAGGTCCTGCGGAATTAACGACCCCAAGGAGGCCATTGTATCCGCAAAACGGTTTGATGATCGAGGGAGTGCCTCGATGTCATACCACTCAAGTTTTACCAGGAATTTGTCCACAAGGGCTTTATAAGCCTTCAGAACTGGGCATTTGCATTGATATACCCCTTTGACTTGATTGACTATTAACAGCGAATCACCGAAGATGTTCAGTCTTTTGATGTTCATGGCGATTGCTGTCTGAAGACCTAGGAGCAAGGCTTCATACTCTCGTTGTTGTTGGTGCACGGGAAGTTTAATTTAAATGACAGGGGCATTGGAGCACCCTCGCGGTGTGAAAAATACAATGCCCGCACCACCACCTTGCTCACACTTGGACCCATCGAAGAATAGGGTTATGTCGGCTCGTGACTCGGGCTCATCGGAATCGGCGATTCTGAGACATGAAAGACCCCATCATCGGGTAGGTCTATGACCAGAGGCTGATTGTCTTCAAGAGGAGCCTCTGCTAGTTGATCGGCTATGACTTGTCCTTTGATAGATTTTTGTCCAATAAATTCTATGTCAAATTCCGTCAACAACATGATCCATTTCGCCGTGCGACTACTATGATAAGTACGACTCATCATGTATCGCAATGGATTCTCCTTAGACACAACATACGTAGTGTTGCTCAAGCATGTAGTGGCGTAGCTTTTTGGTAGCAAACACCACCGCCGTGCAAAGTTTCTCAACGTATGCATAGTTAAGTTCGTAATCGACCGCAGTGCGGCTAAGATAGTATGTAGCCTGTTCCTTGTGAAGTTCATTCTTCTGGGCTAGCATGGCGCCCAGTGCCACCTCAGTAGCTGAGATGTATAAGTAGAACGGCACTCCTGGCCTAGGTGGTGCCAATACTGGCGGCGAAGCCAAGTATTGTTTGATCTCGTCAAAGGCTGATCGGCACTCGTCATCCCAATGAAATGTAACCCCCTTGTGCAATAATTTGTTCATGGGTCGGCACTTGTCGGATAATTGCGCTATGAAGCGTTTAATCGACGCGACCTTCCCTCGCAGACTCCCGAGCCGCTTGATTGTGGTTGGGGGAACCATTTCAAGGATTGCCTTGACTTTCTTTGGGTCCACCTCGATTCCTCGTTTTGAGACTATGAAACCCAAGAGTTTTCCGGATGTGACGCCAAAGACGCACTTCTTGGGGTTTAGTCCGACTTTATGCTCCATGAGGCGATCGAGGATCTTGCTTAAGTCGGCGATATGATTTGAGCGCAAGAGAGACTTGGCTAATAAATCATCCATGTAATCTTCCAAAGTTTTGTGCATGTAATCGTGGAAGATATACGTCATGGCACGTTGGTAGGTGGCACCAAGGATTTTTAAGGCCAAAAGGCATGACCTTATAACAAAATGTTCCCCAAGGCGTTGTGAATGCCGTTTTGAGTTGATCCTCGGGATTGATACGAATTTGATTGTATCCTGAGAAACCATCCATTAGGGAGAGCATTTCGTGACCTCGTCGTAGCGTCTACTAACGCATCGATGCTCGGCAAGGGGAAATCATCTTTAGGACTCGCTTTGTTTAAGTCTCGAAAATCGGTGCATATGCGAATCCTCCCGTCGGGCTTCTTGACGGGAACCATGTTGGACAACCATGGCGGATAATCCACGCAGATGACAAATTGTGCGTCCAACAGCTTTTGTAATTCATCTTTGACCATCAAGGCCACTGTTGGGTGCATCTTACGTAGTTTTTGCTTTACAGGCTTGATTGTCGGATCAAGTGTTAAATTATGCGTGACTAGCTACGGGTCTAGTCCCGGCATATCCTTGTACGACCATGCAAAAACCTCCTTCTTCTCTTTGAGAAGGGCAATGTATTCGGCTTGCTCTTCGGGGGAAAGACTTACCCCGCACTTGAGAATCTGTGGATTCATTGGATCTCGTGCCGATGTCTCACGCGGTCGTCTCCTCGACTGACATGTGGGATCCGTCCTCCAACTGATGTGGAGTCGGGATCAAATGGATATCGTTAGCTGAATTTAGATCTATGTTTGGAATCTCAGGTTCCTCTTCAGCTTGAAAAATATCCTGAGTTGTCCTTGGGGTAAAATGAGGCGTTTCACCGAAAGGCCAGTACTCTATTGGTGATAGGGGTGAATTGACGCGATCCCAGTCGATGGCATCTATGTCGAGATGCAATGACCGTGCTGGATCGGCCGGATTGCGGATGGGTGCGGTCAAATCAATGGAGATCATGTGGATGGAATGAATTTGGTCTCCATTACCGCGGGTATGATAACTTGATTTTTCTAGATATTCCCTATACTCTGGATCTGGTTCTATGGGAACGGGCACGAACGGATCGGCCCTATGTGCCAAATGGAGGACAGGGTCTTCCCTCGGCACTGTTGTTATGATAGGGTCTCGAGGTGGACGGTGCTCATTGTGAATGTGGAGCCATAGATCCAAGATCAGGTCCCACCCTGCTGGGTCGACCCACCATTCATGCCCTAATCGTATGCCCATCTGTCCCATTAGATCTTCATGAGTTAAAGCATGATAATGTCGTCGCGCATGTCTGAGATAGTCCATCTCAGTCTCATCTTCTGAGTCACTTTCGAAGATTCAAAAATGTTCATTCTCTTCAGCGACTATTGCTGGCGATGTTGAGGACTCTCCTTGCTCCAATAAGTTAATCTGGTCCCATCGCGGTTGTTCCACTGTTGGTGGAGGGACCTGACTCTCTTGACATCGTGCTAACTCAACTGGAATCTCTAAGGGGAACAGCTTTGAAAAGATGTCCGGACACCATTGATATTCTTTTTGGGGATGGGTATCTGAACTTTCGCCTCTCTCTGGCAAAGGAGAGGGATTACTGCTGTTACCAAGGGTGTTGGGTGACCATGGGAGGTAATCTCCCAATGTAAATTCTGTTTTTGGGTTGGCATAGAGATCTAGTGCCAATCCCCCCTTGTTGCCTATTTCTAGGTCTTGCATATTTTCAACCAAGATGTCCAAGGGCAGGGGGTGGTTGAACCCTACTCCTGACTTGTCATATGGCATCTGATATCTTGGTTGGCAAGGGAGACGCATCCCTTGCTCATATCTCGCCTAGCCCGTATCCATGCCAATGGCATTGGCCGAGATATTTGAGGGCAAATTGTGGGTTTGACAGATAATTGATGTTTTCAACAAAAGGTTCTTCGTCTGCTTCCTTTTGCAGACATGGTTCAAGACCATGATCAAGGCCCCCATACACAAAATTTGTCTGGTTGGGTGGGTGACCTAGGGGAACAACTCGTTCCTATGGGAAGGCGAGGTCTTCCCATATCCTGGACCGACTCTAATGCGGGCGTTGCCACAACATTCTCGCACTATGTACTCCCCAGTGCCCGTACTAGCCATTTTAACAGTGATTGTTGATGCTTCGGAGGGAGGGAACGGGAGCCCTTCCTGAGTCCATTCCATGTTTGGTAGGTTTGGGGTCTCAGCTTCCGTTGGGCTGGATATTTCCTCTGTTGATATCGTTGATATTATGGGCAACCCCTCTTCTAAGGGCTGAGCCTCTTCCATGATTTGTTTTCCCTTGTCCTTCTGTGTAGCCATGATGGGTGGCGTTGATGATGAAGGAGCAGATGATGAAGTCTCACCTGGCTGGGGTTTTGGTGATTCGGTCATCGCGGGTGCTTGCGGTATTGGACCCTGTTTGGATGGATTTAATTGGAAATCCAAATGCGTTGAAGGGAGGGTCGACTGAGGCATTAGTTGTACCGCATTGCAATACTTGAAGGGTTCCAAGTCCATTGGGACTACGTGTATTTCACCTTCAAAAGCATACTTTAAGCACTGGTGAGCGATGGAAGGGACACACTTCATGTCCCGAATCCAAGGCCGCCCTAGAAGTATATTGTAGGCCATCTCGCCTTCCAACACATGGCACAATGTTGGTGTTGTCTTTTGTCCTACCCGGACAGTAGAACAACCGTGCCGACCGTCGAGCATATTGCATCATTGAAAGCTCGCAAGTGTGTACGTGGAGGCCGTGATATGAGAGGTCGGCAGCCTTCAAATGTTTCAGTGGCTGCAGTGGTAATAATATTATCGGACGAGCCGTATCTACCAACACTCTCTTATACGGGATCCCGTTGATCCGCGCAACAACATGTAGGGGTGGATCAGCCGCGTCATTCGATATTGCTTTGACTTCATCCTCTCTGAAGGTGATGACCGGCTCAGGACATCGTTTTACATGTCCCACGAAGTTGTTGAAAGAATTTGCTTCTTGGGGCGGTAATTCGATGGTTTTTAAAATGTCCATAAGAGCTTCTCTATGAGGTGTTGATTGTTGAATAAGCTCGTAAATGGACAGCCTAGCCGATGTGGTCCGCAAACTCTGCGTGAGTTTGGACCGTATCGTGATTTCTGGTCTAGGCGGAGGTGACTGTATAGGGTGTTGTTGAGGCCGTGACGTTGTCAGAACTTCCTTTGTGGCTGCCGCAGGGGCAACTCGCCGAGTATTTTTTATTCCGCGTCACTATGCTAATCATTCCCACAAATCCTTGCATGGGAAGATTCTGGCGTACTTCATTAACTTGGAGAGGTTTTGCCTGTGTCTCGTGAGCAGGCAAGGGGTCTTTGAATACCCCCATTTGTTGGTTGTTTGGCGCTATGGGGTTGTCCACGGCCAACGTTTTATTTTCGATTAAATCTTGGATTAGACCTTTGAACTTCCAACATCCATTCAAATCGTGTCCCCTTCGCCTATGAAATCGACAGTATAG
Organism: Wollemia nobilis; assembly: GCA_028583015.1. NCBI lineage: Eukaryota > Viridiplantae > Streptophyta > Pinopsida > Araucariales > Araucariaceae > Wollemia > Wollemia nobilis. The sequence goes on along the minus strand of JAQPPZ010016969.1, from coordinate 3,823,079 downwards.
TTCCTCTCTATATCCCTTAGGTTTAGGAGCGTTAGGGTCTATAGTCGGGATCTCTGGAAGGGTTACTAAATTTGCCGCCGACAAGCGGTCAAATAAGGAGTCCCTAGACTCCGTGTAGGGGGTGAATTGTCGCTTAGGGCGACGCCGCCGATTCTCGCTCCCGTTTCTTGTTATCTTTCTCATAACTAGGAGGCACTGCCCGGTAATTGGCCTTTTGAGGCCGCGTGTCTTGCACCGGCTTGGGAACATTGATTGCAACTTGATTAACCGCCGCGGGTTGTGACTGCGTATTCCCGACCTTAGTGGTTTTATTCCACTCTTTCTTCTTAGGCTTGGCAATTGCGCCTTCGCCTATTTTAATCTCTTCTATGACTCGGCTTGCGCCAAGGCTTCTTCTAAGCCGTCGTATTGCTGTAGCAAGAATAGCCCGTAGATTGATTTTAAGCAACTCCGTGCGAACATCTGAGTGAGATCAGACATAGGGGGACGGTACGGTAGCCTGGAAAGCAAAGCCCTCCATCGGTTCCCGTATGCTGCTATTGTTTCCTCCTCATACTGCCTGAGGCTGGCCAAATCACTTAGTGATGCCTTCTTCCTTGTGTTGAAAGCAAAGCGTTCAAGAAATGCATCCACTAGTTGATCTAAGTTGTTGATACTGTGTTTGGGCAATTGTGTAAACCAATCCGAGGCAGGGCCCGCGAATGTGGTTATGAAAGTTCTAAGCAATAATGCATCATTGTCTTGGATACCGAAGCATTGACTCAGGAACCTCGTGACATGTTCTTGTGCGTCCTCCTCCCCTTTAAAGACTGCCAATTGTGGCAACTTGAAATGTTCAGGGTAAAGAGGTATGGGTACCGAGGGATGCACCGGATGACTCGCGGAGTTGACGTAGTGTGGGCTTTTGATGCCCATAAGCTTTTATCTCTACAGACTCCAAACGCTCTAATAGCGCTTTGTATGCATCCGAAGATTTTATTTCTTCTTCTTTGGTTTGCTCCCGTTGTGGGTCAAGGGAGACTGGAGGCCTATGGGGAGGTGGCCGATTGGCAGCGCTCCTGCCTTGATGGGGCGTGTCGACCCATTCTATTTCTGGTTCATACTCCTCATAAAACTCTTGAGGAGTCTCTGGGCGAGCCCTATAACCTTGATTGAGTCCCCGCTGAGGGTACCCATCATTATTCCAGGGAGTGGCCTCCCTTTCGGGTCTATAAGGTCTCAGAGGCAAAGCTTGACGAGGTCGCGGAGACCTGTTCTGCCCCAACAGGTTGTGCCTCTCATACTGTTGTGCTCTTTGGATGCGAGGGGTTGGCCCCCTCTCAGGTATTTCATAGCGTAACTCATCCGCTTCGCGTTGCATGCGCTCTCTATCCAAGCGGTATCGATATTCTATTTCCTGATGACTTTGTTTAAGCCGCATGATCTGGGCTTGACGAGCGGCATGTCTGGCGACTACCGGGTCAACTGGGTCTGCCCTCTTTTGTTGAGGAGGCTTGAATGTTTTGCCCATGTGTTTGCCTCGATCTTGATGGTCGAGAGTTTCAATGGGTTGCTTCCCTTTGTCGGGGTAAGCGACATTTGTTTGAGGTTCTGGCCTCGATGTGTGATTATGATATCTGGGGTGCAGAAACACAAGGTTCCCGCGCTGTTTGTTGTTCTCGAGGAATGTGATGGTCTTCCTCGTACTCCATTTTATAGGCATGAGAGAGGCGGGCGGAGTTAGCTAGCCCTGTGTAAAGAGCCCTGCGCTCTGGATGTTGTTTTTCTGTTCTGATGGGAGGTAAATAAGGGATGCCATATCCACGTTGCCCCTCCAAATGGACAGTATGCCTCTCTAGCGCTTCATCGCGCTGTGGCCATTCAGACCTAGCCTCAAGAGGTGGTTGTCTACTTATATTGAGATCTGCATGTGAACCATCTTCCCGAAAGGGGGTGCGTTGAACGGGTGTATTCCAATGAGGAGGTTCCCAATAGTTCCTTCTTGAAGTGGCCTCGATGTGGACTTTGTTGTAGGCCGGATCGCCAAGATGGTTTAGCTAGGTCCTCGGGGCTAAAGCGAAGGCGACTAGCGCCCTCTCTTTGTGTACCTTCCATAGCGTCTGCCCTTGATTGGGCTTGGCTACGAGTGTACACCATTGTGATGTGTCGCTACTATCTAAGCAGATTTTATCTCGTTTATGATGATTTGTCTTTTGTGCACACCAAGCAGAAATGAACACACACATACGCAAAACCGTGATTATCTCTTTTAAGGATTGATAGTGTGTCCTAAACTGGTCTATTGCATTTTGATGTTTTGTTTTGTTTTTGCAATTTTGGAAGAACGTTTAAATGCATAATGTTGGCTCATATGACTCCCATAAATGGTCGCCCCTTCAATATACCATTGCCGGACCGATATACCAACCTCTCTATATACCCGCCCTTACGTGAGGGAGACTATAGGTACGTGAGAGCAGATGGTACGTGGAACATAGGCGGTACGAAAGGGGAATCGCTCTGTTTATGACACCTACCATAGAAAACTTATCCTCGCGTGCATGGGAATCACCCCAGCAACACTCGGTCAGCTTTCGTCAGGATTTACGTCTAGCAACAGTCGCGATCGAGGTAATGGATGCAATATCTCAAGCCAAAGTGATAATGGAATCCACCTTTGGTCTTGCTCAAGGGTTGGGGTTTTAAGACCAACGCCTTGGTTTAAAGTACCACGTGGTGTGTGGGATTCATTTTACTTTGCAAATTTGAAACAGGCAACTGAAAAAGAAATCTTTCCCTATGCCAGACAGATAATACTACAAACTGGAAAACAGCAAGTAGAAAATTAAAAGTTTACGATTAAAGCAAGAAAATTTTAAAAAAATCCTCTACCCTTCTTTAAATAAAGCAAAAATATTTTTTTATTTATTTATTTATTTATTTATTTTATCTTTTAAATAAAGCAAGAAAAATTAAAATCCTTCTACCATTATTTAAATAAAGCAAGAAAAATTAAAATTCTTCTTATCTTTATTTAAATAAAGTATAAAACAAATTTTAAGCCGCCCAAACTATAAAAAAAAAAAAAAAAAACAGAAGACCGGAAAACAAAAATTTTGACAGGAGCTATAAAAACCCCTACCTCTTTTCTGCCTAACTGGATGTCTCTGATTTTCTCTGAAAAATGCGAGATTCGTAATCGTCCCTGGGTGAGACGAATAGCGTACCTGTAAAAAGCAATTTTTAGATCAGTAACTTAATCCAAAAATAAAACAGTGGACCTGGGTCCCACCGTGATCGCCACTGAAAGCATGAGATTTCGGAAAATAAAGAAAACAGTGTTCCGATGTAATAAAGATAAAACCAGATTTATACGTGAAATGACATGGATACAATCAAATTAAAATAACAGGAGGACAACCCCTTTTATTAATAAGATTCTAGCCCGGTTACAATAAATCTCTTTAGTGCAATATTCTCAGTTACACCGGATAAACGGTGATCTCTTTCCGCATGCCCACATGTAAAATAGACGGGCTGTAGTGTTGCCGCCGCTTGATGTTTGATTATGGTGAGTTCCTGCTTGCTGCTGTTCTTGCTGTAAAAGAAACAGTAAACGGTTAATAGCACGTGCGGTAAGAAGTCGGAACGCTTGACTTTGTGAAACAATGAATAATGTATGCAAACATTTGATTAAATGCATATTAAATAACTCTACGTAACCTGCCACTTTTATAAAGAACAGAGCACGACAGACATTCGAAACAACATGTATTCGCCAATATAAGACGTAAACTGTTATTTAACGAATTCGACGACGGCATACATTATAAAAACATGAACTATTGCTTTAATACGTTTGAAAATAGCATATACGAAACGTAAATGGCTTTAATCCATTCGAAACAAAGATAAATTGAATTAGTACTACGAACATAAGTGGGATGCCCAAGCGGGCCGCCTCGTAAAAATCCGACTTCGACGCCAATCCACTAGGAATTGACTCAAAGTCCCGGATAACGTGTTGTCGTCGAATTGATGGATTATTGTAATCCACTGCCGGAATTGCAAGATTCAAATGATCGTGTTTAGTTTAACATCACTTCGTTCCTTTTCCGTAAAATGCTTCCTCCCTTTACGTATCGAGCCGGTTCTATTTATAGAGGGTTCGGCCTCTAAAAACATTAATGTTCAAAACCCTAAATCCGTAAGGCCGCTCAGATTTGATCCTTATCGGGTCATTACTAAGCATGGCTCGCGACCGACATTGGAAGTTATGAGGCATGGCCTCGGATCGGATATTTATTAAAACCGCTCGTCTAATTAATACTCGCCATTGAATCCGTCGTTCTACAGACCCGCGGGGTTTTTTTTCGAAAAGGGACACGTAGAGGGTGCCACGTGGCGGTCGTTCCCTAGGTAGTTGACTGCATGCCTTTGACTGATGACGTGTCAGCTCGGGGCCCAAAGTGTCGCGATATCGCGACGCTTTGGGCCGGCTTTGGCTCGGGGCCCAAAGTGTCGCGATATCGCGACACCTTGGGCCGGTTTTGGCTCGGGGCCCAAAGTGTCGCGATATCGCGACACCTTGGGCCGGTTTTGGCTCGGGGCCCAAAGTGTCGCGATATCGCGACACTTTGGGCCCGCTTTGGGGCCCAAAGTGTCGCGATATCGCGACACTTTGGGCCCGCTTCGGGCCCAAAGTGTCGCGATATCGCGACACTTTGGGCCCGCTGGGGGCCCAAAGTGTCGCGATATCGCGACACTTTGGGCCCGCTTTGTGTCGGGGCCCAAAGTGTCGCGATATCGCGACACTTTGGGCCCGCTGTGGGGCCCAAAGTGTCGCGATATCGCGACACTTTGGGCCCGCTTGGGGTCGGGGCCCAAAGTGTCGCGATATCGCGACACTTTGGGCCCGCTTAGGTTTTTGACAAAAGGCTTGGCGCGGAAGGCTTTGAAGAAGGCTAAGAAGTTTGCTAAAGGCTCTAGAACGACCGACTTTGCTCTGCTCATTTTCCGATCTTCCGAACTGTTGTGCGAGTGGTTAAGACCACTATTTGACCTCTAAGGGCTGCCCTAAAAGCCGTGGATATCAATGTGATCAATGTTTGTAATCACTTAATCGAAATGGTGCTGTTTTGGTGTCTACGAGATGCCCCTTTTTGGGAAGCGCTGCAGGTGACGCAGAGGCTTGAGCAAAAATATACGACCAAAGCACTAAATATTAGGGTTCCTTGGTAACCTAACCAACTTTTAATGCCCCAAGTATGGAAAGGGCATGCATTCTTGAATCCTTGCTTCCGACGAGCTAATGAATTTTATTTCAAGTGTTAACCTGTTTTGGTGAGGTGTGACTTGAGCTTGGACATTGATCAGTCATGATTAGGCAAAGGGCGCAACCTTTTATCCACAAGGGAACCTTGTGCTCATGCTTCGGGAATTCCAAGTATTTGATCAATTTAATGATTGCTTGTTTACTGCCCCAAGCAGGAGCGTGATTGTCTTTGTCAATGATTCTTTGAATGCATGTCATTACCTTGATTGGGTGTGTGCTTGTTGATTGGTGACTCCCAAAGTGTCGCGATATTGCGACACTTTGGGCCCGCTTTGGGACGGGGCCCAAAGTGTCGCGATATCGCGACACTTCGGGCCCGCTTTGTGTCGGGGCCCAAAGTGTCGCGATATCGCGACACTTTGGGCCCGCTGGGTCGGGGCCCAAAGTGTCGCGATATCGCGACACTTTGGGCCCGCTTTGGGTCGGGGCCCAAAGTGTCGCGATATCGCGACACTTTGGGCCCGCTTTGGGTCGGGGACCAAAGTGTCACGATATCGCGACACTTTGGGCCCGCTTTGGGTCGGGGCCCAAAGTGTCGCGATATCACGACACTTTGGGTCCGCTTATGTTTTTGACAAAAGACTTGGCGCGGAAGGCTTTGAAGAAGGCTAAGAAGTTTGCTAAAGGCTCTAGAATGACCGACTTTGCTCTGCTCATTTTCTGATCTTCCGAACTGCTGTGCGAGTGGTTAAGACCACTATTTGACCTCTAAGGGCTGCCCTAAAAGTTGTGATATCAATGTGATCAATGTTTGTAATCACTTAATCGAAATGGTGCTGTTTTGGTGTCTAAAGTAGGACACCATTATCTTGGGATAACCTAGAAGATGATGTTGTGATTGGACCAAAAATGGTCAAGGTAATGGAAGATTAGCTAAAGGAAATTAGGCAAAAGTTTAAAGAAGTTATGGATAGGCAAAAGAGTTATGTAGATAAAAAAAGGACTCAAAGAGAGTATATTATTAGAGATAAGGTTTTCTTGAGGGTTAAGCCAAATATGAGTACTTTCAAATCTATGAAGTTGGATCCACATTTTGTGGGGCCCTTTTAGATCACGAAAAATATCAGTTCGGTTGCATACCAACTTGCATTACCACCTAATCTGTCCAAAATCCATGATACCTTCCACATATCCTTGCTTAGGAAATATGTTGCCAACCCTAAACATGTGTGGGATGTTTCTAATTTGCAAATGGTAAATCCGCAGGCCATTTAAGTACTACCGATGAAGATTCTTGAGTTTCATTCTAAATCTCTAGACTCTCAAATAGTTTAAGGTCCAGTGGGACCTGTTATCTGAGAAGAATGCCACTTGGGAGAAAGTGGAGGTTATGCAAAAATATTTTCCCTTTTTTTTTGAAGCTATATGATGTAATAATTTTTGCTTTCTATTAAAAACAAAAGGAAAACTAGAAACACCGAGGACAATGTTCAATTCTAGTGGGGGAAGATGTCATGACCCTCCCTAGAAGACTTTATGGCACAAAGAAAACAATGTATTAACATATGATGTGGTGATACTTAGTTAGAATAATTGAACCAACTATATGATGTTTATTTGATTTATAATGGGTGTTTTATTGCTAACATATTGCCAAGTGTGTAGGATCGGCTACACTCATAGGTGGAGTAGGTAGAATCACCCACTAGAAACAAGGGTACCTAACATCAGGGGAAATGATGATTAGGTACTCGAAGGTAAAATGGATAGATACCTTCATATAGGTATGCATTATCGGAAGGGATAATCATCGATGACTGATCACCTTGAGCTTGAGTTGATAGCCTAGTATCTATCGTAAAATATTTGGCTAAGATAGGTGATTGGGTTGAAGGAAAGACTCCCTCTTTGTTGTTTTATAAATTTTTTTGCTCTCTACTGCAACATGGCTTGGGTAGCTTAATATTGGGATTTCTATGGGAGAACAACTACAAAATGTATGTGGATGAATAAAGTAAATAGTCATGTTGAAGTGAAAGTAGAGTATCATTCTTATGAATAAAAGCAAATTAAATTTCTATGCTAAATAAATATTTCCTTTAAATTAATGAATGAGGTTTTAATTAAATAATGTTTGAATCATTTGAGCTCATTAGTAAACTTCATTGGAATTAATAAATGAGATTTCATTTAAATTAATTAAAAGTGTTCATTTTAATGATAATGGAAATTTCATTAAAATACTTTAATTAATTGAAATAAATGAAAGAAAATCCATTTAAGAAATAGATACATTTTATTTTACTGAAAAAGCAATTATGAAATTGTTTAAATAAAATAAATATATTTTAATGGTGATAAATATCATGTAAATGACATTTTATTTAAAAAGTACCATTCATCATTTAAAAAAATGTAAATATCCCTTTCCTCTATATAGTGTAACCTATGAAAATAATCTAGGGGGCTACTAATTTCTAAATATGGAAATTATGGGAAAAGGAACTCCTTACCGCCAGAGGATAAGGGATAAAGCATTGAAGGAAGGGGGCTCAAGGTTGGGCTGGAGTGTTTTAAACTTTAAATTTGTTTTTACTTGCGTTGGTATGGTGAATGTATTAATTCAAAACCTGGTTATGCTCCCCTAGTTATAATTCCATATAGCATGAAAATCCATGGGAAAATATTGGAAATCACCTACGTCTAAGTTTAGAGAGAGAGCATTGTGCATTTTATTGCCACTATGTGTTTAGAGAGAGTTGTGCATAAGTTATGGTCACTATGTGTTTAGAGATAACACTATGCATAAGTTATGGCCACTGTGTATTTAGAGAGAGCATTATGCATTGATGGCCATTGTGTGTTTAGAGAGAGCAATGTGCATAAGTGATGGCCACTATGTGTTTAGAGAGCGTTGTGCATATGTGATGGCCATTGTGTGTTTAGAGAGAGTGTTGTGCATATGTGATGACCAATATATGTTTAGAGAGAGAGTGTGCATATTTAAAGACCACTATATGTCGAAGAGAGCGTTGTGAATGTTCGAGGGCACTATGTGTCCGAGATATTTGTGGGAGTTTGAGAGCGATGTGTATTTAAAAGTATCATGTTCCAAGAGTAGGAACCCTATTTTAGAGACATCTTATAAAGTGGGAAGACCACTCATACTCCAATAAAGAGTGTTACATTTGGGAGCACCACCTGTAGGAAAATCACCTATGTTTAGAGAAAGGGTAGGGTTTAGAAAATGTTGTTGTTAGCATAAGACCATCCGCATTTATGGGGAAATTTGTTGCTACGTAAATTTAGTGGCGACATAAGTAAAAACATAGTACTTTGTTCTATTTTTTTAGACTCTAGGTTTTGCAGAGGTTGTTTCACATCTGCCATGGAGGGCGTTAGCCTTTGGTTGTAGATATTTGTTTAGAAAGGTTCACTGTGTGATTTAATTAAATTGGAGCCTTTGATTTAAATGAAATATATTGAAGTATTTTAATTAGAAAAAAACCTTTGATTTAAATGAAATATATTGAAGGATATTAATTAGAAAGGAACCTTTGATTTAGATGAAATTTATTGAAGGATTTTAATTAGAAAGGAACCTTTGATTTAAATAAAATATATTGAAGGATTTTGATTAGAAAGGAACCTTTGATTTATATGAAATATATTAAAGAATTTTAATTAGAAAGGAACCTGTGATTTAAATAAAATATATTGAAGTATTTTAATTAGAAAGGAAAATTTGATTATATGAAATATATTGAAGGATTTTAATTAGAAAGGAACCTTTGATTTAAATGAAATATATTGAAGGATTTTAATTAAATAGGAACCTTTGATTAATGTTGATTATATTAGGAGATTTTAATTAAAAATGAGGTAGATTTATTATTTGAATTGAAATTATGGGGCTTTGATTTACAGAATGAACTAATAATTTTTTTAAAGGTATGGGACTTTAATGTTTTAAAATAGTAATTGATTTGATTGGAATTTGTGAATTAAAAAGGATGTAGATTTATTCTTTGAATTGAAGTTATGAGGCTTTCATTTAGGGAATGAAAAAAAAGGGATTGTTTTAGAGGTTAAAGGTATGTGACTTTAATTATTTAAGACATGAATGAATTTGATTAAAGTTAGACCTTGATCTAAGTAGTACATGTTTGATGACTCTCTAAGGGAATTTGAGAGGTGAAGATAAAAGTAAAGGATCTTTTATAATATTCATTATGCATTAGATGGTTGGAAACTTAATTGAATTTTGTATAGTTACAATTTGGTAAAGGAATTGAATAGATCATGGTAGGGTGTGTGAATAATATATATAAAAATTTATCCAATATTTGGTGGCCACTGTAGCAGCCGACACTGTAGAAGCCTGCAAACTATAGCAGCCACCACTGTATCATCCCGTGCACTGTAGCGGCCGCAAATATTTTGGCCTTAAAAAAAATGGCAGATTTTGGAGGCAGCAAGTTGTGACAGATGGAGCAGCAAGGAGGAGGAGTGGGAGGTCTAGGGGCAACAAAACCTAGGTGTGGGGCTTAGGAGGGCAGATCAGTAGATGCGGTAGGTGGGGGCTTTGGTGAGTTAGCAGACCCCCAGGTGGAGGATGTGGACAAGGAAGTTCTATAGGAACCGGTCCAAGGGTGTTGGGCAGATGCGGTTGAAGATATCTTTGAGGGGGACCAGGACTCTATGCGTCAGTATCAAAGGAAGACCCAGGAAGGAGACAAAGAGAAACCTGGAAATTGGATACCTTCATATCTTAATGCTCTTCACGGTAAGAAAAAATTATCCGACTCTTGTTTTAATCTAAAATCTGTCAATGGTAGGTTGCACGTCTCGCATACCTTAGCTCAGCATGTGGCTATGGATGACAGAACATCTCTGGTGGCTAAATTTATGGGGGTGAGGTCAGACTTGGAAGTCATCAGGAGATGGGCCATCCAAAAATGGCAGCCAAGGGCCGATATGATGATTAAGGCTTTACCCAAGAGTTTTCTTTTGGTGACATTTCAATGTGAATAGGACATGGAAAGGACTCTCCAAGGAGGTCCTTGGTTTTTTGGGAAAATGGGCTTGTATCTGAAGTGTTGGTCCCCCGATTTCAACCCCCAGACTCAGGTGTTGGATTTGGCTCCTATTTGGGTTAAGATGTCGGGATTACCTCTACTTTTTTGGAATGAACAAATCTTGGTTGGGATAGCTACAGAGATTGGAGAACTAATAGATATTGATCCTACAACCTTGAGCAAATTAATACTCCTTTCTGCTTGCATGTGTGTGTTGGCGGACCTGAGTAAAGAGCTCCCTAAATCCATTATTTTGTCGTCTATGTTTGGCCTTCATACTCAGGTCTTTGAATATGAAAATATGTCTTTTAAGTGTAGTGTTTTCGGGAAGGTAGGGCACCAGGGTATCCACTGCATTTCCAAGAACCATCCCCCACTCCAAAATACTGCTCCTCAAACCCAGAATAATATCCCTTCCCTGTAGATCTCCATTTCTACCCAACATGGGCCTCAAGGACGTGGAGCTCGAAATCTAAATATCAGATACCCTATTCGCCCTATTGTAAGCAAGAGGCAACGTTATAACCCTCCTCCCAAAAATACCTATGCCCCAAAACCCTCTCATAGGGGAGCTGGTCCCTTTGATGGGAACCCTCAAGCTCATCCTGCTCCTAAGATGATACAGCAAGCCTCAGAGCCAAATCACAAAGGAAAGAACCCCATAGATCTTTGCCCTGGGGCAAGTAAGTTTAATTGGGTAATACGGGAGGCCTATGGAGGCTCGGTGGAAGTGGTCCCATGTACTGCAGAGGAATTTATGGGAAGAAATTCCAAGGAGATCAACATCCCAATGGAGAACATTTTTGATGCATTAAATCATCTGAAGGGAGATGATATGGATAGCCAAGAAGTGGAATCTGAGGTAGAGGAGACTCAAGAGAAGGATTTATAGGAGAAAAATCAGAGGAAGGAGCAAGAAACTAATAATACAGGTAAGGATACTCAGGAGGAAGAGGTGAACCACCAAGATCAGTGTAACCCCAAAGTAGGGAAAAAAGAATCTACTAATCAAGAAGCTAAGAGCACGAAATCATCTCCACTGTCAGAAAGACCAGTTATCCTAGAAAGCCAGATTGTTACCCAAAAGACAAATACTGACCTATCCAATATGGTTACTAGAATCCAAGTGAATCCCAAGGAACCCCAGCCTAGAGCGGATTTATGGGGATATGGTTCAGTAGGAAGAGGGAAACCTAGCAATGCTGCCTTAAAGCAGAAAGAAGCAGAGCGAGGAGTGGCTGATGGCACTCAAGCAGTATTGCTCTTTGGGGCGAAGGCTCGAGGATCCAAAGCCCATAAATGAATATTATTTCATGGAATATTTGTGGGAGTAATCCTACAAAAATAAGAGCTTTGTATGCTCTTAGACAAGAACACAATCGGATATGATTTTACTGCAAGAAACTAAAATGGAGGAGAGTAGAGTTATTCCTTTTAAGAATAGGACTTGGCGAGAAGCTAAAGTAGTAGGCCAAGATGCCACTGGAACAGCAAGAGTGTTTCTTGTTATGTGGAACAAGAATGTGATTGATAGTAGAGTGATTCTGATGTCTAGTTGGTTTATTTGTCTCTTATGTGTGGATAAAACCACGTAGGAAGAGTGGATCTTAATGAATGTATATGCTCCAGTTAGATAGGGACTAAGAAGGGTTCTTTGGAGTCAGCTAGCTAAATTTAGGGAGACGGTCCCCAACTACCCTTGGATTGTGGCAGTGGATTTCAATTGCTACCTTAATCCTGCAGATAAATTAGGGGGCTCTCAAAGAATAACTACTGATATCTACGAGTTTAGAGATTTTGTTGAGCAACATGATCTGATGGATGTGGACCTGCGTAGATTCTCCTATACATGGTCTAACAAAATATTGAAGGAAAACCAAATTCATATCAGATTAGATAGGTTTCTTCTTTCTCAAGAATGCATGGAGAGGTTTGGGGACTCTTCATTAACATCACTCCCAAGAATCGGGTCTAATAACAACCCAATTCTATGGGAAACAGGGGAGGACTCTAAGAAAAGATACATCAGACCCTTTCGATTCGAACTTATGTGGTTCCAACATTAGGATCTCAAGGATCTGGTTGCCCAATGGTGGGACAAAAAGTATAATGGTTCGAAACTGGCCCAAGTGGCATGTAAACTAAGGAATGTGAAGGCTAACATTAGAGAGTGGAACAAAAATTCATTTGGCAATATTTTTGTTAAAAAGGCAGAACTAAAAGACAACATCAATGAACTACAGGAGAAGCTGAAGTCAGATCATCTTACAGAGGATATAAGAAACCAGGAGAGGGAGCTATTAGCCGAATACCACACAATGCTAGGATTTGAAGAAACCTTTTGGAGGCAAAAATCTAGACTGCGTTGGTTAAAGGAGGGTGACAAAAATACAAAGTTCTTCCATGTCTCTACTCTTCACCATAGGATTACTAACAAAATTAAGGAGATCAAGATGGCCGATGGGTCTAACACCAAATATATGGAATACATAAGGAGGGAAGCGATTGAGTACTTTAAATCGTTGCTAGAAGATGTAAATCAGACTATTGAAGAAGAGGACTCTCTATTGGCAGCCATTCCACCCCTCATAACTGAGAATCTTAATGGATTCTTACTTAGTCCTTTCACAAAGGAGGAAATAAAGAAGGTGGTTTTTGACATGGATGGTAACAGCTCCCTAGGACCGGATGTCTTCCCTACAGCTTTCTTATAGAAGTTTTGGGATATCCTAGGCAATGATGTAGAGGAAGCTATAATTGAGGCTCAAAAGGACATGGAAATCCCATAAGGAGTTAATGCTACATTTTTAGTCCTCATCCCTAAACTAGTGGGAGCAATGGAATTTTCTAGTTTTTGCCCTATCAGTTTATGTAACACTCTGATGAATATTCTCATAAAAACAATTGCCAATAGGCTAAAGGTTATCCTTCATTTCATCATTGGTATGAACCAAGGAGGCTTTGTGAAAGGGTAACAAATACTGGATGGTATCATCACAATTCATGAGGTTATTCATTCAATGGTGGCTAGTAAGGAAGTAGGTATGTTACTAAAGCTTGATATGAATAAAGCCTACGACCGGGTCTCTTGGCGGTTCCTCACAAAGATTTTGGGTAAGTTTGGTTTCTATCCCCAGTGGATTAAGTTGATTTTTAGTTGTATCTCTACTACAAGATTTTTTTTCATGGTGAATGGGTCACCCTACAGTTACTTTAAGAGTGAAAGGGGGTTGCGACAAGGAGATCCTTTGTCTCCATACTTGTTTATTATTTTAGCGGAAGCATTGGGTAGGAACATTTCAGCAGTGGTGGCAGATGGTCATTTGGAAAGTTTCAAACCAGCCTCAATAGCAGAGCCAGTGTCTCACCAAAAGTTTGTGGATGATACAATCATTGTGTCCAAAGCCTCGGTGCCTCAGGCTAGGAAGCTGAAGAGAATTCTAACCAAGTATGAGACAAAAGCAGGACAGTCCATAAACTATAAGAAGAGTAGCATCTACTTCTTTAACACGCTTGGTGGGAGCGAGGAAAGAATAGCTAACCTCTTCGGTTGTGGAAAGGAGCTTCTACCAGCAACTTATCTGGGCATGCCTATGTTCGAAGGAAGAATGAAGGCTACATTGTGGAACTCAGTCATTGATAGGATCTCCAAAAAGTTAGCAGGGTGGAAGGGCAGCCTTCTCAGCTCCGTAGGAAAAGCCTTATTAGTTCAAACTACTTTACGAGCATTCCAATTTATTGCATGTCTCTATTTAGAATGCCTGCAAATGTCCGAGCTACATTGGAGCAAATTCAACGTAACTTCTTGTGGTCAGGTTCAGAGGAGAGAAAGAGAATTTCGTTGATAGCATGGAATCAGGTGTGTGCAAGCAAGGATCAGGGGGGCCTGGGGATAAAGATAATGAAATAAATGAATCAAGCTCTAATTGGAAAACAGGTATGGAGATTTATCAATAATGATCAATTAGGATGGGTAAAAATTCTTAAGGCAAAATATATTAGAAATAATTAGGACTTCCTGAAAGTTGATAATCTCCCTAGAGGATCCTATTTCTGGAATTGTTTGCTCGAATTTCGGGAGGTAGTCAGGAAAGGCATTATATGGAGAATTGGTAATGGAAGACAAGTGGACTTTTGGCAAGACCGATGGTTGGAAGAGGCCCCTCTGAAAGATAACTTAGACCTTCAGGTCCTCCAACATAAACTTTCGAAGGAAATGGTAGGAAAAGTAGGGGATTTTATTGTTGTAGCATAGGAAACTTCCTCTTGGAAGAAAATCACAGTTCATAATCTATCAGAGCAAGAGAAGGTGGCCCTAACCAAACTCAATGATGCTTTAAGGGTGTTCCCGATCATTCCTTGGGAAGGAAGAGACAAGGTGATTTGGGGCAAAACTACAAGTGGGATCTATTCAGTAAAAACTACCTATAAGTTAATCCACTCAGGATTCAATGGCTGGACTCTGACTTCTATTATTTGGTTAAATAATTTAACCCTAAAAATAGCTTTCTTCTTTTGGTTTGCAGTTCAAAATAAGATTTTGACAACAGATAATCTGCAAAGGAGAGGTTTCCAATTCATCAATCGATGTATCTTATGTGAGAAAGCGATAGAATCTTTAAGTCATATATTTCTAACTTGTGAATTTTCTTGTACAGTCTTCCAAATGATCCTGTCCAAATTTTATATAGATTGGGTCTATCCAAATAGCATGTCTGAATTCTGCATACTGTGGGCTTCCCCCTTCCGGGTGAAACTTTTGAATTGGCTCTGGAAGCTCAGCTTACCCAATTTTTTATGGGGGATATGGAATGAGAGAAATAAGAGAGTATTTAAAGGATGTAAGAAAGATCTCAGGTTATGTGGTAATAAAATAATCAGAGCTTTGAAAGAAAACTGGAAAACTTTCTTCTTCAAAAATGAGACCATGTCTCTAAGGAAAAGGAGGATTTTATGGAACTGGGGAGAGGAACTTCCAGACATAGACATTACAACCAACCCATGGGATGGTGTCAAGTGGATACCCCCCACACAAAAGTGGGTTAAGTTTAATTTTTATGGGGCAGCTAAAGGAAATCCGGGGACTACAGGAGCAGGAGGAATTTTGAGAAATGAGGAAGGAAAAGTGGTCCTTGCCTTTGCAGAGCCTTTGGGAACTCAAACAAATAATTTTGCAGAAGCCCGAGCCTGCATGCAGGCAATGAGAATTGCCAGACTTGAGGGTTATAAGGAAGTTATCTTTGAAGGGGATTCACTTAATATAATCAAGGCAATTAAGGAGGATAGAGACCCTAGCTGGATCATCTTGGAGCTTATCCTAGAAGCAAATATTCATAAATGTCATTTGGTTAATGCCCGAATCCAACACACCTTCAAAGAAGGGAACCAGGCGGCGGATCTAATGGCAAATATTGCAGTTTCTGTTGGGGAGATGCAAATTTGGAAGATAACTTCCCTTAAGAACTATTGGTGTTGGATTATAGAGAAGAGCTAAGATCAAACCTGTTAGAGCATCAAGAGATCATAGGGGTTGATGATGAGTAATCCGACAGATGGAATTAGGCAGAAAAGGCATCCCATTTGTTGGGGCCTGGGAGGTGACAAGTGTACAGTACAACAACCTAGTGGTATTAGTAAGTGCTAGGCGTTGTTTGGTTTTTGTTTTATCTTGAATAGTCAAGCGAAAAGTATAGGACTGTGGACTCTAAGTATGGATTAATGTGGGTCTTAGAAATATCCATTTTGTATTTTTATTATATGGGCTTGATGCTAGAACCAGCCCATTTTGACTTTGTAAAAGGTTTGTGGACCTTATAACCACCTCTACCTTATACCAAAAAAAAAAAGGAATTGAATAGATGCATTTAAAGGTATGCCTATCCTAAACCATGAGTACCCTAATCCCCTACTACCCTCAAAGAAACAATGGAAATAAAGTAGAAGCAAGGAGTTCAATGGAAAGAATGTATAGGTAATTGTATCTTATGTCGATTTACTTATGCTCAAATAGACTAGAATTGTAGGGAGATATCCCCAATGCAGTTAATATAATATTCTTTAAAGAAAGAAGGATTTACCATGTAATATTTAATGTGATAATTGTTTATTGGTTTAGATAAGGTACTTTAGTGTTAATCAGTCTTTATTTTTTGGATGTTTAGCGATTACTCTTTGTTGTTTTAGTTTCTAGTTTCATTCTTGTTTGGTTGCTTGATATTAGAAATCTAATAGTAGAGTTCTAGGGTGAACTCAAAGGTGACCAAATGTAATTGAGAACCCCTTAGGGTGAACATAGGTAACCTATGATAATTGATAACCCCTTAAGGTGAACATAGGATACCTAAGAGAATTGATACCCCTTAGGGATATAAAGGACTAAGGTGTGGAGAGACTACTACATCTGAGTTAAGATAGCTCATCATGTAGATGAGATATATATCTTAACTTGTAATACTCATAGCATACCTACACAAATAATTTGTGTATGGTACAAATATGCGTATATACCTTCGATGGACTAAGGGTGATAAGTCTAGCTCATAAATAATGATGGGATAGATGGTCTTATTTGCAGTAACACATGCTACACTTACACATAATGGCTTGTGTTAGGGCACCTCAGGATATGAATATTTCAAAAAAAATTAGGGGATCGAAACTTTAGGTAAATAATAGTTGGGTTAGGGGTTCATGAAGGGTTCATGTATCCCTTTCCTTAGTTAAAAATTTTTTTTTTTTTCTATTTTTGTATTTTTTGTTTGTGTGTTTTTGGGTCATTACAACCATCCAAAGGGAAATTACTTACCTCATTTAGCTTCACTTGTCCCAAATATTTACAAGTTAAAATTTTGTTAAATGAAGTTGACATGGAGATCCACTTATAGTAAAGCTTTCTAGACAAAGCTTTATCATTTATCTTTAATATCCTTAGGCCCAAACCTTCCTTTGCAATGGGTTGGATTAATTTCTCCCAACCTACTAATGCCTATTTACTCTCTCCTTTTGCTCCTCCCCATAATTTTTTTTTGGCTATCATGTCTGACTCTTTCCATATGGCATGTGGGGCAACAATGATAAAAAAATTGTAGATTGCAATGGTCTAAATGACTAACTTTAAAAATTTAATCTACCCCAAAGCTTAACCATTTTTTATACCAACTATTAATTCATTCTTTGATAAGATTCAAAATATTCCTCCAAACAACTTTCTTTAATTTTTTAAAATATAGAGGGACCTCCAAATAGACCATTAGGAGAGAAGTCCTTGTGAATTGAAAGATCTCTAAATTTTTTTCCTAAAGCCTTCTATCAATATTGAAGAAGAACAATTTGGACTTCTTATCATTGATGACTTGGTTTGTGGCCCTAAGATAAACATTAAGAGTATTTATGATCATTCTTGTTTCCCTAAGCTTGGCCATTCCTATCAATCCTATGTAATACATAAATTTTAGGTGAGTCAAAACCTCCTCACCAACCTTTATACCTATGAGAAAACCCTATTTTCTTGTCCTTAACATAAATATTCCCAAGCTTTCAACCAATATGAAAAAAATATAATGAGAACAAAAATATCCTTGATGAAGGCCTCTGGTGGCTCCAAATGGTTGCAAGTGAAGACCTTTGATTAACACTAAGTATGTCAGAGTAGAGACACAACTTATGATCCACTCTATACAATTTTGAGATAAACCAAAGCCTATCATAATCCTTGACAATAAGGTCCACTCAAACCTATCATAAGCATTTGACATATCAAATTTTATGAACATTCCTCTTTGCCATTTTTTTGCATTAAGTGGATTGCCTCTAGAGCTAGAACAACACCATCCAAGATATGCCTAGCCTCTATAAATTCCTTTTGTTCTAAGGAGATAATTTTATTTATAGGGATTAGGATTGCATTTAATATTCACATGGATCATGCATATTAAATGCCACTTTTGTAAAGGTAAACAAACCTATAAATATATTTTTTATTAATGTAATGGGTAGTTTTTATCGTGCTCATTCATGCATTCTTGCTCTCAAGTGTTCTTTCCATATCAATGGTATCAAATTTAAAAATTGGATTGGTGAGTATACTCTTCCTCTAGGTAATTTTGGTTCATAAGAGGAACGAGAAAACCACCAGCAGATCTAGGATTGGAAGGAGCACTTTTTCCTTTTCGTAAACGTTTTCAAGTACTTTTCATTTGAAAAATCTTACTGGGGTCCCTTTTACTACTGAAATTTAGCTAACTGGGTCTATGTGACTTCAAATATTTAGCTACTAATCCAAGTATCCACCCGTATATTTATCATTCCTTTGACACCATGCTGCCAAATTCAATCCATTCATTGGATGAAATATCTCTATGGTATAGATAGATCGATGTTGAATTTTAGTTGATTCAAAAAGCCATTCTAATCGATGCTATGGTATCTGTTGAAGCTAACAACTCTAAATCAATACCTGGAAGTAAACCAAGGTTTATGGGCAAAAGGCCCATCATCCTTCTTCTAAGTGAAACTAAAAAAAGAGAAACTTGAAGAAGTTTTTGAAAAATATCAACAACTCAATGTTGAGTTTCAGTTTGTCCGAGATGCCATCATTGCAGTAGAACTGACATCTTCTGAATATGAAAATATACCTACTATAATGGGAGATGAAATCCTTCATATATAGGAAGAATAATTTAATAAAAATAAAGAAACAACACCTAGATTCAAACTAGGATTTATGGGTGAAATATCCATCGTCTTACCTTTAGAAAATTTTTCTACATCACTTGAAGATATTGATGGACATCCTGTTGTTTTTTTATGTAGATTTGAGCCCCATGGAAGCTCCTGTTCACCGTATTCTTGATGATAGGCTTGAATACACTCCACCTCTAAAACTCACTCCAGTTGGTCTTGCTATTTTTTTGTGATCTATTTTGGCTGTCTCTTGCTCATGTTTCTATCATTGTTGTTTCACCATTCTTTGGCATGATCGCTACCATTTTTTTCTTCCCGTGTGTGTATTTCAGTGGAATATGCGTTAATATGCAAGGGTTCCACCTTGCTCGAGTAGCACTTCCTTTGTTGCTCACTCATGGATGTCATACATTTTTTGAGATCCACCTTGGCCACCATACATGCTCCCAATGATCTGTTCCCACCAAATGTTTTCCATAATATCCCACTACACAGTATTTTCAACTTCATTCAAAATGCTCTCTACTATTATTGAGCATTTTATGAAACCTAAGGCACTTTACGGTGACATTTTGTAGTTCCCTCTAACATCACAATCCAACATCTTCTAGCATCATTTTGAACACTTCCTACAATTTTTGGTACACCTCCACCATGTTTCACTTGTTCTTGCAGCCCCACTATGACACTCTATGGAAAATCTAGTGAGTTCAATGATAGATATATTATTTTCAACACATGCACTCCAGTTTTGGTTATCATTTTGACGTTCTCTAGCCGCATAAACATTTGCAATGAGAAAAATTATGACAAATGCTAAGGTTTTGGTGAGATTTAATTCTTTCCAGTGGATTCCTTTTTCTTAGTGTTGTCGTGGCTCCTTTTTAGCCTCAAAATCTCCTTCAAGATGCTCCTTTCGATCTCTAACACCTCTCATGCAATTTTTTGATGACATCACCACTAGTTGCCTTTGTTGTTGCCACTACTTCTTGTCAGCACTGTTGTTTCCTTG
Organism: Wollemia nobilis; assembly: GCA_028583015.1. Lineage (NCBI taxonomy): Eukaryota > Viridiplantae > Streptophyta > Pinopsida > Araucariales > Araucariaceae > Wollemia > Wollemia nobilis. The sequence goes on along the minus strand of JAQPPZ010016969.1, from coordinate 3,803,053 downwards.
ATTGTTCTGCATCGCTTATTAACTACACCCGCATAGATCACATCTCGAACACATCCATGGACTCCATCACATGTAACACCTAAGCTTTCTGATGTGAGATGTTATCTATTGAAATCTCCTAGATTCGCATCCTCCACCAAAACCACCATCCAAATATAACTGTAGAAAGTAGATCTATTCGTTTTGATGTTATCCTACCTCTGACCATTGATTTACTCGAATCCAAACCTACTCGCATAATTCAGGTGATATTATATTTTATGGGCACCAATTACAATCATTTTTAATGTTTTCCACCATGTTCTGACATTACACATAGTTTATCGATGACCGCCCAAATCTACGATATTAAAATTTAATCTGATTCTATGGTTTCAAGGAAATTTATTTCTTTTTTGACAATATTTTTGCGGTCTGTGCGCGATGTCATTTTTGTTCTTCACATCATCCGATTATCCCACCTACATGGATTTCTGACACATTTAAATCTTTTTTGACATCTAAATTTATTTTTTTGGTGTTTTTTGATTTTGCATCAGGCATAGTCATTTTATTTTACAATTTGCATCATGGGAAACATCCCACATCTATGAGGAGGTGACAATTTCCTAATTTATATTGGGCCCTTCACCCATATTAAAATAGCCAGTGCTTGGGCAAGCACTGGTTTTCTCCATACCTCCTCTACTATTCGTCTGCTTCACCACCAATCAACCATCCATGCATGTCACCTGAGTCATATGCCAGTTGAAAAACCGATCAATCAACATCCATTACCATACCTATCCAACTGTCCTTGATCAAAGCCATTTTTTTATCTTTCATATCCTTTTTAGCCAATTGTTCACTATTTGCATCAAGTATGCCTTGGTGTCTATGTTTGTCATCCTCCTATCACCAGTATTCACATTTGCATGTCCTCCATTATGTGTCGATCACCTCTATCCCTTTTCTCAATCAAATCTTGTCATTAGTTGACTTACCCCTCCACCTCCATATCACCTTCCCCATTTTTACACCAAGTTTTTCGTTCATGTAGCCCCTATCATTCTGCCACACACAACCTAGTCTTGCTCAACGTTCCCTTAGTATGTGATCCATGTTGTTAGTCCTCGTGTTTCTTGTTATCCACCCAACATCGCATCCATATTTATTAGATCACCTTACACCTTGTCCTTTCCTAACACCTTGTGTCACCACTACCTACGCCAACATTCCCGAATCTTGTCATCATCCACACCACTTTGTCACTCATGGTCAATTAGTCTGATATCTTGTGGCATAGTCTAGTCGACCTAGAATGTCAATCTAGTTCCTCATGGCATCATCCTCATTGTCCAAAATTCTATGTGTGTCAACCAGTTCAGTTTGTCACACTCCCAAAGTTCATATTGGTTTGTTTCCATCTTTATCAACCTGTATTTTGGACACGTAGTCAGTTCCTATCCTATGTCAGCATCCTCCTACATCAGTCATCCTTCCATATTTTATTCCACGTGTTTCATCTCCATGCGTCCATTGACATCACATCTCCAATCAACGAGTTAGAGTCAATTTTCAAGATGTTGATGTCATCCCCAGTTAGCAAATCAAAGTCAGTCTCAGTCAGCACTTTAGTCCATATATCAGGTCGATCCGTGTGTTCGATTTGGTCAAATTCAACCCCATTATTCAAACTTTAAATAATTGTATTTATTAATGCATCTTATTCTATCCAATCACATTTAATAATGCACCTCACATTTATTAATACGTTATAAATATCATTTTCTTGAATTTATTAATGTGCCATAGTTCATGCAACAAATGTAAATTTTCGCTTGGAAAATTTTGTGCACGTGGTTCGAGGTATCATTGGCTGCATATTCTTTAACACTGTAGTTGCTTCTATCTTCTACCAAATTCAGGGACCCATTTCAGCTATCCACCAGCATAGCAATGTTTACAGTCATTGGAGAGCATTTTTTTAGCCATATCTAGATCCAATGTCATGTTTTGATTTTCTAAAGATATGTAAAACTTTGTTATTTTGGTCTTCATATTTTTGTAACAAGAGTGCATTTTCCGTTGTACTCGACACTCTTCAACTACCCATATTTCTCTTCCAAACCTGTACACATTGGGGACCAATGCTTCCTTAGTGGGGAGGAATGATAGGGATTAGGATTGCATTTAATACTCACATGGATTGTGCGTATTAAATGCCACTTTTGTAAAGGTAGACATACCTATAAATATATTTTTGATTAATGTAATGGATCGTTTTTATCGTGCTTATTCCTTCGTTCTTGCTCTCGAGTGTTCATTCCATATCAGTTATCTAGGAGAGGTTTTAGCCACTCAACCATTATATTTGTGATTATTTTGTATATGAAATTGCATAAGGTAATAGTTTTATAGTTTTAAATAAGACCCCCTCCTCCTACTTTAAAATTAAGGCAATAAATGTTGTATTTAATTATCTAAGCATTATTTTTCTACCCCTATACTCCTTTTTAACAATCATTACCTCCTCCTCCAAGTTGTCCTAGAAGGTCTAAAACTTTTTAATTGGGAAGCCATTTGGATTTGGTATTTTTTTCTATACTCATTTCAATTACTACATCTCTTTATCAATGGATTTAAACAAGGCCTGGTTTTGTCCTTTAGAGATGATAGAGTGTATGATAACAAGAACTTCTTTCTAAGCCTCTTTGTCTTGCAATAACCCTTCCTTAAATAATTTAGTAAAATAATCCATTGAATGGAAATGCATACCTAGGATCATATCAAAGGAGAGCTCATTCTCATCCTAAATACATTCCATATTGTTTAATTTTCTCCTAGCACAAGCATCCCAATGAAAAAATTAGTATTTCTATTATTTTTTAGTAACCAAGTGGTTCTTGCTCTCTATTTCTAGTAGATCTCATTTTGGTTGCCAATATCCTCAACCACTTTATGCAACTCATCATATTCTTCTTTGACTTGCTTTGTAATTGTTCCTTCCCTAAAAAGGTTTTGCACCTCATTCCATTTGACCACCAATGGAGCTATTTGGGTCTAGAAGTCCAAATTTTTAGATCACCTCCATCATTTTAGTTGATCCTTGATATAATAAATTTGCTTGTGGAATCTAAATATTGTTATCCCATATGCTCAACATTTATCTTCCCACCATTGTGGCTTTTTATTTTAGAGTTTCTCCTTTTGTAATCAAAATTTTTCAAATCTAAATGGTTTTTGGTGCTACCCTATCATGATCTCCTACTTCAATGTAATGGAAAATTGATCTAAGACTAGACCCTCCAGAATATAAAATTTTAAATTACATTTCATATATACCTCCTCTAAAACTAGAAAATTATCTAACTTCACATTTTTGCTATGTGGATCGCTCCTCTTATTAGTCCAATTATAGTTGGTTCTAGGATATTAAATATACAACAACTGTAATGCAGAGACCTAAGCAACCATAAGCCGATCACATGAGTCTAAAATAGGAGTTCCCTCTTCTTGATATCTAGATTATAATATAGCATTAAAATCTCGAACATAAATTCAATCTAAGTCCTCCCTCGAGACTCTCATATTATGCACAACTTTCTATTGATGAATATGACTATCTAGTTTTTGAGCCCCATAAAAATTTATGATTAAAAATTTCTCAACTATCACATTGTTCCTAAAATGGGATGTGAGGACACACCTCCAAGCTATATGCTCTATTGCTATCCATTAAAAAGAGTTTCAAAAGGTAACTATCTCCCCTGAGACCCCTTGGGTATCCACTTCGATATGACCACCACCCCTCCAAAGTCTATTTACTATTTTATACATGAGATACAATGATAATTTGATCTCCTATATAAGCAAACAATCTATTTTACTTTTCTCTAAGAGTTATCAAATAACATATTGATGGGTTTTATTGTTTAAACCCCTAATATTCTATGATTGTATAATCATTGGTTACCTTGAGACTAGTAAAAGTCTATTGTAATCACCAATACCCTTGTGACCAATTTGTTTTCTTGAGATGCTATTAATTTCTTATTTGATTTTCTACCCACTACTTAAGAGTTGATATTCTTTGATCTCTTTTCCACCTGGTTGATCCCCATGATTGGATTATCTTTATTCTTTTCTATCACACCCATGATGACATCCTTTACTATCGTGCTCTTAGTTATGCACTATTAATGCCCTTACCATATCTGATTGTGCTAACTCACTACACCCTATTACCTACTCTAGGATAGGAGAAATTGGAAAGAGGTTCTTGAAAATAACTGTTATTATTCTTATTATTCCCATTCATTTGTTCCATTAGTTATTGTTCTTTCTACTCCACTAGTGTATTGAAGATCTCATACTTATTTGAGATTTTGGGTTGGTTTACCATTATTTTTCTTTTACCTCATTTTAGGGTTGTTCAAAACCATATCCCTTTGCTTCTCCTTCTTGAGAAGTGTTGGATGTTTCTTTAATGGCTATAGAATTACCCTCCTTAGGAATATTCAACATTCCCAAAAGGGCCTCCATTTTTTTGACCATATTATTTGGGAAGGACCAGACCAAATGCCCATATTTATGGTAAACTCTACACCTTCAAGGAAACATTTCATAATCTAGTTGCTGAATCTAAGATAGTCCTACAAGTTTGAGTTCCACTTTTGTTGAAAAATATTGGATGAGATCCATTTCAACACATAATTTAGCATAAACAGTTGTGTTTCCTTTTATTGTTTCTCTAGAAAGACACAAATATCTTACAAGAAAGGTACCAATGATTGCTAATACCTGGTCACTCTAGAATTCCATTGAGAGTGTATACAATTGGAACTAAACTGGAATAATAGTGGATTTAATTTGGGGATTAAATCCCACTCTCGAGGGCTAAGAAAATAGTCCTACTAGGTCGTGATTTATATTTTTGATTCAAATGTCTTATTTATGTCAGTTAGTGAGGAAAAACTAATAATAAAATATCCATTGCTAATAAACCACAGAGAATACTCACCAAGAGCTTCCCAATTCTACCAAACCCACAAAGACATTAGGGTAGGACGAATACCCATAAATTTATAGATCAGGTCATGATTGGCTCCATATGAGACCATTTATTCTACTATACTTTGTTCAATGGCAATCTTTGGTATTGATTTAGTTTGTGACAAACATCCATTGACTTTGTGAGGTTTGATATTTTTCCTACAATCGAAGAGTATTTTTAATGCAAATTTATGTGCTTATTTCATCTCTATTTAAGATTTCATTAAAATACTTTAATTAATTGAAATAAATGAAAGAAAATCCATTTAAGAAATAGATACATTTTATTTTACTGAAAAAGCAATTATGAAATTGTTTAAATAAAATAAATATATTTTAATGGTGATAAATATCATGTAAATGACATTTTATTTAAAAAGTACCATTCATCATTTAAAAAAACGTAAATATCCCTTTCCTCTATATAGTGTAACCTATGAAAATAATCTAGGGGGCTACTAATTTCTAAATATGGAAATTATGGGAAAAGGAACTCCTTACCGCCAGAGGATAAGGGATAAAGCATTGAAGGAAGGGGGCTCAAGGTTGGGCTGGAGTGTTTTAAACTTTAAATTTGTTTTTACTTGCGTTGGTATGGTGAATGTGTTAATTCAAAACCTGGTTATGCTCCCCTAGTTATAATTCCATATAGCATGAAAATCCATGGGAAAATATTGGAAATCACCTACATCTAAGTTTAGAGAGAGAGCATTGTGCATTTTATGGCCACTATGTGTTTAGAGAGAGTTGTGCATAAGTTATGGTGACTATGTGTTTAGAGATAACACTATGCATAAGTTATGGCCACTGTGTATTTAGAGAGAGCATTATGCATTGATGGCCATTGTGTGTTTAGAGAGAGCAATGTGCATAAGTGATGGCCACTATGTGTTTAGAGAGCGTTGTGCAGATGTGATGGCCATTGTGTGTTTAGAGAGAGTGTTGTGCATATGTGATGACCACTATATGTTTAGAGAGAGAGTGTGCATATTTAAAGACCACTATATGTCGAAGAGAGCGTTGTGAATGTTCGAGGGCACTATGTGTCCGAGATATTTGTGGGAGTTTGAGAGCGATGTGTATTTAAAAGTATCATGTTCCAAGAGTAGGAACCCTATTTTAGAGACATCTTATAAAGTGGGAAGACCACTCATACTCCAATAAAGAGTGTTACATTTGGGAGCACCACCTGTAGGAAAATCACCTATGTTTAGAGAAAGGGTAGGGTTTAGAAAATGTTGTTGTTAGCATAAGACCATCCGCATTTATGGGGAAATTTGTTGCTACGTAAATTTAGTGGCGACATAAGTAAAAACATAGTACTTTGTTCTATTTTTTTAGACTCTAGGTTTTTCAGAGGTTGTTTCACATCTGCCATGGAGGGCGTTAGCCTTTGGTTGTAGATATTTGTTTAGAAAGGTTCACTGTGTGATTTAATTAAATTGGAGCCTTTGATTTAAATGAAATATATTGAAGTATTTTAATTAGAAAAAAACCTTTGATTTAAATGAAATATATTGAAGGATATTAATTAGAAAGGAACCTTTGATTTAGATGAAATTTATTGAAGGATTTTAATTAGAAAGGAACCTTTTATTTAAATAAAATATATTGAAGGATTTTGATTAGAAAGGAACCTTTGATTTATATGAAATATATTAAAGAATTTTAATTACAAAGGAACCTGTGATTTAAATAAAATATATTGAAGTATTTTAATTAGAAAGGAAATTTTGATTATATGAAATATATTGAAGGATTTTAATTAGAAAGGAACCTTTGATTTAAATGAAATATATTGAAGGATTTTAATTAAATAGGAACCTTTGATTAATGTTGATTATATTAGGAGATTTTAATTAAAAATGAGGTAGATTTATTATTTGAATTGAAATTATGGGGCTTTGATTTACAGAATGAACTAATAATTTTTTTAAAGGTATGGGACTTTAATGTTTTAAAACATGAATTGATTTGATTGGAATTTGTGAATTAAAAAGGATGTAGATTTATTCTTTGAATTGAAGTTATGAGGCTTTCATTTAGGGAATGAAAAAAAATGGATTGTTTTAGAGGTTAAAGGTATGTGACTTTAATTATTTAAGACATGAATGAATTTGATTAAAGTTAGACCTTGATCTAAGTAGTACATGTTTGATGACTCTCTAAGGGAATTTGAGAGGTGAAGATAAAAGTAAAGGATCTTTTATAATATTCATTATGCATTAGATGGTTGGAAACTTAATTGAATTTTGTATAGTTACAATTTGGTAAAGGAATTGAATAGATCATGGTAGGGTGTGTGAATAATATATATAAAAATTTATCCAATATTTGGTGGCCACTGTAGCAGCCGACACTGTAAAATCCTGCAAACTATAGCAGCCACCACTGTATCATCCCGTGCACTGTAGCGGCCGCAAATATTTTGGCCTTAAAAAAAATGGCAGATTTTGGAGGCAGCAAGTTGTGACAGATGGAGCAGCAAGGAGGAGGAGTGGGAGGTCTAGGGGCAACAAACCCTAGGTGTGGGGATTAGGAGGGCAGATCAGTAGACGCGGTAGGTGGGGGCTCTAGTGAGTTAGCAGACCCCCAGGTGGAGGATCCAATTTTTTGATGACATCACCACTAGTTGCCTTTGTTGTTGCCACTACTTCTTGTCAGCACTGTTGTTTCCTTTATTGTTCTGCATCGCTTATTAACTACACCCGCATAGATCACATCTCGAACACATCCATGAACTCCATCACATGTAACACCTAAGATTTTTGATGTGAGCTGTTATCTATTGAAATCTCCTAGATTCACATCCTCCACCAAAACCACCATCCAAATATAACTGTAGAAAGTAGATCTATTTGTTCTGATGTTATCCTACCTCTGACCATTGATTTACTCGAATCCAAACCTACTCGCATAATTCAGGTGATATTATATTTTATAGGCACCAATTACAATCATTTTTAATGTTTTCCACCATGTTCTGACATTACACATAGTTTATCGATGACCGCCCAAATCTACGATATTAAAATTTAATCTGATTCTATGGTTTCAAGGAAATTTATTTCTTTTTCGACAATATTTTTGCGGTCTGTGTGCGATGTCATTTTTGTTCTTCACATCATCCGATTATCCCACCTACATGGATTTCTGACACATTTAAATCTTTTTTGACATCTAAATTTATTTTTTTGGTGTTTTTTGATTTTGCATCAGGCATAGTCATTTTATTTTACAATTTGCATCATGGGAAACATCCCACATCTATGAGGAGGTGACAATTTCCTAATTTATATTGGGCCCTTCACCCATATTAAAATAGCCAGTGCTTGGGCAAGAACTGGTTTTCTCCATACCTCCTCTACTATTCGTCTGCTTCACCACCAATCAACCATCCATGCATGTCACCTGAGTCATATGCCAGTTGAAAACCCGATCAATCAACATCCATTACCATACCTATCCAACTGTCCTTGATCAAAGCCATTTTTTTATCTTTCATATCCTTTTTAGCCAATTGTTCACTATTTGCATCAGGTATGCCTTGGTGTCTATGTTTGTCATCCTCCTATCACCAGTATTCACCTTTGCATGTCCTCCATTATGTGTCAATCACCTCTATCCCTTTTCTTAATCAAATCTCGTCATTAGTTGACTTATCCCTCCACCTCCATATCACCTTCCCCATTCGTACAACAAGTTTTTCGTTCATGTAGCCCCTATCATTCTGCCACACACAACCTAGTCTTGCTCAACGTTCCCTTAGTATGTGATCCATGTTGTTAGTCCTCGTGTTTCTTGTTATCCACCCAACATCGCATCCATATTTATCAGATCACCTTACACCTTGTCCTTTCCTAACACCTTGTGTCACCACTACCTGTGCCAACATTCCCGAATCTTGTCATCATCCACACCACTTTGTCACTCATGGTCAATTAGTCTGATATCTTGTGGCATAGTCTAGTCGACCTAGAATGTCAATCTAGTTCCTCATGGCATCATCCTCATTGTCCAAAATTTTGTGTGTCAACAAGTTCAGTTTGTCACACTCCCAAAGTTCATACTGGTTTGTTTCCATCTTTATCAACCTGTATTTTGGACACGTAGTCAGTTCCTATCCTATGTCAGCATCCTCCTACATCAGTCATCCTTCCATATTTTATTCCACGTGTTTCATCTCCATGCGTCCATTGACATCACATCTCCAATCAACGAGTTAGAGTCAATTTTCAAGATGTTGATGTCATCCCCAGTTAGCAAATCAAAGTCAATCTCAGTCAGCACGTTAGTCCATATATCAGGTCGATCCGTGTGTTCGGTTTGGTCAAATTCAACCCCATTATTCAAACTTTAAATAATTGTATTTATTAATGCATCTTATTCTATTCAATCACATTTAATAATGCACCTCACATTTATTAATACGTTATAAATATCATTTTCTTGAATTTATTAATGTGCCATAGTTCATGCAACAAATGTAAATTTTTGCTTGGAAAATTTTGTGCACGTGGTTCGAGGTATCATTGGCTGCATATTCTTTAACACTGTAGTTGCTTCTATCTTCTACCAAATTTAGGGACCCATTTCAGCTATCCACCAGCATAGCAGTGTTTACAGTCATTGGAGAGCATTTTTTTAGCCATATCTAGATCCAATGTCATGTTTTGATTTTCTAAAGATATGTAAAACTTTGTTATTTTTAGTTTTCATATTTTTGTAACAAGAGTGCATTTTCGTTGTACCTGACACTCTTCAACTACCCATATTTCTCTTTCACAACTGTACACACTAGGGACCAATGCTTCCTTAGTGGGGAGGAATGATAGGGATTAGGATTGCATTTAATACTCACATGGATCGTGCGTATTAAATGCCACTTTTGTAAAGGTAGACATACCTATAAATATATTTTTGATTAATGTAATGGATCGTTTTTATCGTGCTTATTCCTTCGTTCTTGCTCTCGAGTGTTCATTCCATATCAGTTATCTAGGAGAGGTTTTAGCCACTCAACCATTATATTTGTGATTATTTTGTATATGAAATTTCATAAGGTAATAGTTTTATAGTTTTAAATAAGCACCCCCTCCTCCTACTTTAAAATTAAGGCAATAAATGTTGTATTTAATTATCTAAGAATTATTTTTCTACCCCTATACTCCTTTTTAACAACCATTACCTCCTCCTCCAAGTTGTCCTAGAAGGTCTAAAACTTTTTAATTGGGAAGCCATTTGGATTTGGTATTTTTTTCTATACTCATTTCAATTACTACATCTCTTTATCAATGGATTTAAACAAGGCCTGGTTTTGTCCTTTAGAGATGATAGAGTGTATGATAACAAGAACTTCTTTCTAAGCCTCTTTGTCTTGCAATAACCCTTCCTTAAATAATCTAGTAAAATAATCCATTGAATGGAAATGCGTACCTAGGATCATATCAAAGGAGAGCCCATTCTCATCCTAAATACATTCCATATTGTTTAATTTTCTCCTAGCACAAGCATCCCAATGAAAAAATTAGTATTTCTATTATTTTTCAGTAACCAAGTGGTTCTTGCTCTCTATTTCTAGTAGATCTCATTTTGGTTGCCAATATCCTCAATCACTTTATGCAACTCATCATATTCTTCTTTGACTTGCTTTGTAATTTTTCCTTCCCTAAAAAGGTTTTGCACCTCATTCCATTTGACCACCAATGGAGCTATTTGGGTCTAGAAGTCCAAATTTTTAGATCACCTCCATCATTTTAGTTGATCCTTGATATAATAAATTTGCTTGTGGAATCTAAATATTGTTGTCCCATATGCTCAACATTTATCTTCCCACCATTGTGGCTTTTTATTTTAGAGTTTCTCCTTTTGTAATCAAAATTTTTCAAATCTAAATGGTTTTTGGTGCTACCCTATCATGATCTCCTACTTCAATGTAATGGAAAATTGATCTAAGACTAGACCCTCCAGAATATAAAATTTTAAATTACATTTCATAAATACCTCCTCTAAAACTAGAAAATTATCTAACTTCACATTTTTGCTATGTGGATCGCTCCTCTTATTAGTCCAATTATAGTTGGTTCTAGGATATTAAATATACAACAACTGTAATACAGAGACCTAAGCAACCATAAGCCGATCACATGAGTCTAAAATAGGAGTTCCCTCTTCTTGATATCTAGATGATAATATAGCATTAAAATCTCGAACATAAATTCAATCTAAGTCCTCCCTCGAGACTCTCATATTATGCACAACTTTCTATTGATGAATATGACTATCTAGTTTTTGAGCCCCATAAAAATTTATGATTAAAAATTTCTCAACTATCACATTGTTCCTAAAATGGGATGTGAGGACACCCCTCCAAGCTATATGCTCTATTGCTATCCATTAAAAAGAGTTTCAAAAGGTAACTATCTCCCCTGAGACCCCTTGGGTATCCACTTCGATATGACCACCACCCCTCCAAAGTCTATTTACTATTTTATACATGAGATACAATGATAATTTGATCTCCTATATAAGCAAACAATCTATTTTACTTTTCTCTAAGAGTTATCAAATAACATATTGATGGGTTTTATTGTTTAAACCCCTAATATTCTATGATTGTATAATCATTGGTTACCTTGAGACTAGTAAAAGTCTATTGTCATCACCAATACCCTTGTGACCAATTTGTTTTCTTGAGATGCTAGTAATTTCTTATTTGATTTTCTACCCACTACTTAAGATTTGATATTCTTTGATATCTTTTCCACCTGGTTGATCCCCATGATTGGATTATCTTTATTCTTTTCTATCACACCCATGATGACATCCTTTACTATCGTGCTCTTAGTTATGCACTATTAATGCCCTTACCATATCTGATTGTGCTAACTCACTACACCCTATTACCTACTCTAGGATAGGAGAAATTGGAAAGAGGGTCTTGAACATAACTGTTATTATTCTTATTATTCCCATTCATTTGTTCCATTAGTTATTGTTCTTTCTACTCCACTAGTGTATTGAAGATCTCATACTTATTTGAGATTTTGGGTTGGATATCCTCTTTACCATTATTTTTCTTTTACCTCATTTTAGGGTTGTTCAAAACCATATCCCTTTGCTTCTCCTTCTTGATAAGTGTTGGATGTTTCTTTAATGGCTATAGAATTACCCTCCTTAGGAATATTCGACATTCCCAAAAGGGCCTCCATTTTTTTGACCATATTATTTGGGAAGGACCAGACCAAATGCCCATATTTATGGTAAACTCTACACCTTCAGGGAAACATTTCATAATCTAGTTGCTGAATCTAAGATAGTCCTACAAGTTTGAGTTCCACTTTTGTTGAAAAATATTGGATGAGATCCATTTCAACACATAATTTAGCATAAACAGTTGTGTTTCCTTTTATTGTTTCTCTAGAAAGACACAAATATCTTACAAGAAAGGTACCAATGATTGCTAATACCTGGTCACTCTAGAATTCCATTGAGAGTGTATACAATTGGAACTAAACTGGAATAATAGTGGATTTAATTTGGGGATTAAATCCCACTCTCGAGGGCTAAGAAAATAGTCCTACTAGGTCGTGATTTATATTTTTGATTCAAATGTCTTATTTATGTCGTTTAGTGAGGAAAAACTAATAATAAAATATCCATTTCTAATAAACCACAGAGAATACTCACCAAGAGCTTCCCAATTCTACCAAACCCACAAAGACATTAGGGTAGGACGAATACCCATAAATTTATAGATCAGGTCATGATTGGCTCCATATGAGACCATTTATTCTACTATACTTTGTTCAATGGCAATCTTTGGTATTGATTTAGTTTGTGACAAACATCCATTGACTTTGTGAGGTTTGATATTTTTCCTACAATCGAAAAGAGTATTTTTAATGCAAATTTATGTGCTTATTTCATCTCTATTTAAGATTTCTCCTTCAAGAAATCTGCAAATGAACTTTTTCTATCTAAGAAAAAATCTAGAAGCATTTGCATTAAATCCTTCCAAAATAATTCTCGTATTTAATTCTGCATCAACCAAAAAGTAATTTATCTACTTATATGCAACATATTTAAAAAATAATAATTTATTTATTTTTATAAACTTAAAGTAACATCTAATAAAAGAAGATGCTTTTAATATAATTAAAATATAACTTAGTTAGTAATCCTATGAAGACGATTCAAAGTAAGAATCCCATATATTCATGGTCTAAATATATATAAATATATAAATATATATATATATATATATATGATATGATATGATATGATATGGATTATAAAAATATTTATAAAAGTATTAGATCATAAAAAAATACCTGTAAAAGAAATTAACTTCCTTTAAAAACAATAACCTTGTTTAATTTTTCTTATACTAATTTAATTATATTAATAATGTTTTTTGAATTTAGTAAAAAAAACATTTTGTTAAGAAACCACGATCAAGGGTTTTACACTGTCAAAATTATTCGAGAGTTGCACCCGACTTAGCACCAGCATAATCAACTAGATTTTGGGTACCTAATGCACGTTTGTTAGAGTAGAGATTCGAACCAGGGACCTCCTTGGAGGATTACCCTACCCTCTCCAACTAGTAGATCTAGTTATTTTAATAATTAAGAATAACTTTTATTCTATTTTTATTTCAATATTAAAAAAAACATATAATTATAAATTAAAATTAAAATTTTCATTAAAACACTACATTTTTAATATATATTATAAAATATATAAAATAATATATTATATATATAAATAAAATAGAATTTAATCCTCAACCTTTTATTTACAATTCCAATGTCTAGTCTTAACTATAGTGGAACTGTAAACAAGAAAAGTAGACGGAGATGGATTTAAACTTGACACCACATACCTAATATCAAATGAGTCTCCAAACATATAAAAGTAAACATGAAATTATTATTATTTTCTTATTTTATCATTCGGTAGATAGTACACGTTAAAGTAAACATCTAACATTTTTTAATCTAGAAGTTGTTCTTCTCATTCCTAAAGAAATTGTAAATGTTTTTTTAACAATAAAAAAATTGGAGCTTTTATTTTTGACTATGTATTGTCGCTTAATTAACTTCTATTTATTGGCTGCTCTCCAAACAGTCAAACATGTAGAAACACAAAAGACGAGAGATTAAAATGTGTTTTTTTTTTTTTTCTAATTGATAAAAGTTTAATATGGTTGTACATGTAACATGTAATTTCTTTCTTTCGATATATATATTTATTTATATTAATATAGAAATATAAAGAGGTTATTTATATTTAATGCGCAGTTTGAATTTAGTTTTTTTTTTATATATTTATTTATATTAATATAGAAATATAAAAAGGTTATTTATATTTAATGTATAGTTTGAATTTAGTTTTTTTTAATGAAAATCAATACATTAATTATAGAAATTAACGAAGCACATCATTCATTTTGATTGATATCAATATAAAGGTTAAAATGTGGGTATGAGTTGGTTTATCTAACCAACTTGGTGGTTAATAAACCAACCTAGAGAGCGCCTACGAGCGCTACCCTTTTGCAAATAATGTAATGACAATGACATATATGCTAATATCCCCCCTTATTACATTATTGGCAAATTCTAATAGTATCTCGAAACTTTTCATATTTGATATGCCCAAGTGCTTTGGTAAAGATATATGCAACTTGCGCATCAATAGGAATGTATTGAAGTTGTATATGGTGCTTGGGAACTTCATCTCGAATGAAATGACATCTGGTATCAACATGTTTGGTACGTTCATGAAAATTTGGATTTTTGACAAGATTCAAAACACCTTGATTGTCGCAAAACAAATGAAGAGGAATATTCTTTGGAAGACTCATGTTTGTAAGAATGCAACTTAACCACATTATCTCACAGACTACTTCACTGGTTGTGCGATATTTTGCTTCTGTAGAAGATAAAGCAACCACATGCTGCTTCTTACTGTGCCATGAGACAGGTCCAGATCCTAGAAGAAAAACATATCCAAAAGTGGATTTACGATCATCAATGGATCCAGAATAATCCAAGTCTGTGTATCCTAGTAAGAAAAACTTATTATTCTTTTTGTATTCCAGACCATAATTTGTACTACCACAAACATAATGAATAACTCTTTTTGTTGATTTCCAGTGACTCATCTTAGGCTCTTGCATGAACCTTGAAAGATATCCCATAGCAAAACTGAGATCTGGGCTAGTATTTGTCAGATATAGGAGACTTTCAATCAACTGGCGATAGAGAGTACCATCTACCTGAGGTGATTCATCATATCAGGATAACTTAAGTCCTTGCTCCATTGGAGTTGCTTTTGACTTACAGTTAGTCATCCAATATTTTTCTACTAAAGTCTTGGCTTATTTCTTTTGTGTTACTCTAATATGAAATCTTTGCTGAGTAAATTCTAAACCAAGACAATAGTGCAGAAGTCCTAGATCTGTCATTTCAAATGATTGCTTCAAATAATTTTTCACTAAGTCAATCATTCTTTACAAGCTTCCTGTTATGATCAGATCGTCTACATAAAGTACAAGGATCACTATATCAGAACCATTTTTCTTAATATAGAGATTTGCATCTGAAGGACTTCTTTTGAATCCATGTTGCACAAGGTGACTGTCTATCTTGATATACCAAGCTCGAGGAGCTTGTTTTAGCCCATACAAGGATTTGATCAACTTGCATACTTTTTGTTCTTGCCCCTCGACCACAAATCCTTCTAGTTGAGTCATGTATACTTCTTCCTGTAAGTCACCATTCAAGAAGGCACTTTTAACATCCATCTGATGCAACTTCCACCCAAACTGAGCTCCCATGGCACAAAGTACTCGAATGGTAGTCATTTTTGTAGTAGGGGAAAAAGTCTCTTCATAGTATGTACCTTATTTCTAAGTATATCCCTTTGCAACAAGTCAGACTTTATGCTTATCAATAGATCCATCTTCCTTATACTTCACTTTGAACACTCATTTGCAGCCTATGGGTTTCTTTCTTGTTTGCAGATCGACTAACTTCCAAGTATTGTTTTTTATGAGAGACTTATGTTCTACATCCATGGCCTCTTTCCACTGTGGTTTATCAAGTGCAAATTGAACCGTTGTGGGTTCATTTGCATTCAATGTAGACATATAAATATTTTCTTCATCCTCATCTTCTTCTCTATCATTTTTTGTACCCACTGACAAATCATCAAAGTGTTGACAAAGTTCGTCAACCTCTGAAGTAGATTCCTTTACTCTCATTTGCTGAGTCATACTGCAAGTACATGGCCTATCTAGAGATAGATTTGGAAGGGAATTCAACTTAGCATCTCTCAAAGTGCTAATGTACCATTTTGGAACTTTCTATTGTTGTTGTGGAAGTTGAACCTCCTTCTTAGGTTCTTCTTCATCTAGATATATAGCTGTGGATGTGTCTTTTGATGTGAAATCTTCATCAAATATAACATATCTACTTACGTGTATCTTCTTAGTCTTAGGATCAATCAATTGATAACCTTTTGAATACTCATCATAGCCAAGAAAGATACACTGCAGGGTTTTCTCATCCAACTTCCTCCTTTTCTATTTTGGAATGTGCATGAATGCATTACATCCAAACACCCTTAGATGAGAAATGGAAGGTTTCTTACCACTCCAAGATCCTTATGGTGTTTTCCCTTGTAGATCTCTATTGGGTGCTCTATTTAGGTGGTATAATGTTGTGTTTACTGCTTCTGCCCAATATTGATCCTCAAGATGTGCTTCCTTTAGCATACATCGAACCATTTCCATAATGGAACAATTTCTATTTTCTGCAACTCCATTATACTGAGGTGTATAGGCTATAGTCAGTTGTATTTTGATCCCATGTTTCTTAAGAAACTCTAAAAACTCTTCAGAGGTGTATTCCCCCATTGATCTGAGCGGGGGATTTTTATCAAACAACCTGACTCCTTCTCGACAAGTTTCTTGAATTGTTGAAAGTACATAAATGCTTCTAATTTCAAGTAAAGAAAGAAAAACCACATATTTCATGAGTAATAGTCAACAAATAGTTGAAAATACTTCTTCCCACCATATCTGGTTGGCATAGGACCACACAGATCGATATGTACCAGCTCTAAAGGGTTTGTAGCTCGAGAGGAGCTAGCTTCAAAAGGTACTCTATGTTGCTTCCCTGCTAAGCAATCCGAGCAAACTGGTAAGATAGATGAGAGTGGTGGAAGACCTTTCACCATCCCATATTTGTATAATTCAAGAAAATATCCAAAACTAAGGTGCTCATAACGTTTATGCTAGAGAGAGGTGGCCTCCTTTGTAGTTGCAACCAGGACAACATGAGGAGTTGAAAGTGCATCTAGAATGAACAAGCCATGTTTGTAGGATCCAGTTGCAACATGTTTACCACTGTGGGTGATAAAACATCTCTTCTTGCCTTTGACAACTCGAAACACGACATCCATATTTCTATCCATCATTTGTGTGACCGAGAGTAGATTATTGGCTAAACCTGGAACATAGAGAACTTTCTCAATTTAACAATTACCATCAGGAAGGGACACAGAAATATCCCATTCTCCCCGTACTTGATAGACTTGATTGTCAGCAATTGTGATTGGCTTACCCTCTTTCTCCACAAAAGTATCAAACCATGATTTGTCCCCAGTCATGTGTTTGCTAGCTCTTGAATCAATATACCATACAAAATCTATCTGGGAAGACGAAGTATGGGTCATGAGCACCTTGTGTGCTATTTTAGAGTTAGAATTTGAATCGGACCCAAGAGAATCTGAGTCTAAGTTGGAGTTAGCATAAGCAACATGGCCTTTAGATTGCTTATGTTTTTTGTATTTCTGTTTGTTTTTGCCCTTCTTCTGAGGACCTCTATCGTTTTGTTGCTTGTTTTTGAACCAACACCTATTGGTGTCATGGTTATTCATATCACAAATCTTGCAATATTTTGTATCCTTCTGCTGATTTTTCTTCTCTTTTCCTTTGGAAGAAGGACCCCATTTTTGAAACTGATCTTTTTTTTTACCACTTTGTTGTGTGGAAAGAGCATTATCTGGAACATCATATTTCTAGACTTGAGTTGCCTCCTCAGTCTGAAGCAAATTTACTAGCTCCACAAATGATACTTGTCTACCAGAAACATTGAGAGAAGTGATCAACATCTTGTAGGAATTTGGTAATGCTATTAAGATGACATAGTTCAAGATATCAGCATCCACTGGTTTTCTCATGGCATTCAATTTGGATTTCAAGTTAGCCACTCTGCAAGGGAATATATCAAATGTTTCCCAAAAATTCATACTAAGATTATGTAGTTGAGTTTGAATATGTAGAATAGATGATTGATTCTTTCCTTCATATAATGTTATCAAGGCATCCCAAGCTATCTTACTAGTTTGGCATCACAAATATGAGGTTGCACCTCATCTATAGTAGCGAGTAAGATAAACACGAGACTCTTCTTATCTTTCTTATCCCAAGCATATTGATCTATTCCTATTGTCTAAGGACGTTTTGCAGTGCCAGTCACTACATCCCATAAATATTCCAACTGAAGAATAGCTTTCATCTTTGTTTTCCATGGAACAAAATTAGGACCTTTCAACAATTGTGAATCTGAGAGATATTTATGAATTGTGGCCATTATGAAGGTTCCTTATATCACCAATTGGTATCCCTTTCTTTATACCTTCCAGATGTTTATATCGTAACCATTCAATATATACCCGCCCTTACGTGAGGGATACTATAGGTATATAGAAACAGTATACTACTCAATATGTACCCGCCTTTACGTGAGGGAGACTATAAGTACATATGAGAAGCACAATATATTTAACATAGGCGATACTGAAAGGGCATCGTGTTGTTAATGCCACCTACCATAGAAAGTTTTATTCCTCATGCGTGGGGCATAACTTCCCCTAAACACTTTGGAAAAAAAACTTTTGTTAGGATTTACGCCTAACAACAATCACGATGTGGGTATGAAATGGAAAAAAAACTAGTTTGCCTTATTTCTCCCCGACGATTAATAGAGAAAAAGCTCAGATGTAATTGTTGCAGCTATATTATGTAGTGAATACAGTAGTCCAAAGCACGACAACATTACCTGTAAGTGTGGACTAGAGGTATCTCAAATATCGAATGTTGTTGTGCAATAAATTGCACAAATAGGGTATAAATTTGGGGTCTTATATATATTTTAATTTACGATTGTTAATGCAAGAAAAAAACAATCACAAATGCCCACAAATTTAAGCACCTATTACAAATCTAGCAATTATTCTGCCAAATGGTTTGATTTCCCCCTTTATCTTACAATTTTGCAAATGAATCATGTGAAGACTAAGATCTCCCCCCCGTCGAATTGCAAAATAGACAAGGAGTGAAAAAAAATGGTACCTAAACACCCAAAAAAATATTTTGGAGCCTTCAAGGTGTCATTGGACTGCACAGGCGTCAAATGACCACTTTCGGGTGTCAACTGGGCATGTTCAGGCGTCAACAATGCACTGCAAAATGTCAAAAATGCCACCCGCCATCAAAACATGCGTGGGGCGTCAAAAAAATACCACCCACCATCACATCACATGTAGAGAGAATGGAAACCATGACCTATCGCCTAACAATCATCATGCTTACCACGAGAGCCAGAGGGCCCGATGTGAACAAGTATGGACCAGGCATGTGTTAGCAGCATCGAGGCCAGAGAAGGGAAAAACAATCTTTAATCCCACATGGCCTATGCTGCCACTATGGGGATCTTTAAAAACACAAAAAGATACTATATATTTCGGTTGCCTTCAGGCAATCACCCTGCCCTTTTGCCTCCACAACCGTCCACCATCGACCCATGTGCCCGATCCGCCCTGTCAGGATTTCCTCTATCTACGTGTCTCACGTGTCCTTTGTCTATGTGCCTCACGTGTTTGATCTGCTCTCCTCTATGTTCATGCCTTCAGTCTTGTTGGTTGGTAGTCTGTCCTCTATCTACGTTCATCAGTCTCACATCCGTCAGGGTCCTTCAGTCTCGTTGGCTGGTAGTCTTGTCTGCGTCCGTAGCTCTGATGCCATATAGAAATTGACGAAGCACATAATTCATTCTGATTGATATCAATATAAAGGTTACAATGTGGTTATGAGTTGGTTTATCTAACCAACTTGGTGGTTAATAAACCAACCTAGAGAGCGCCTACGAGCGCTACCCTTTTGCAAATAATGTAATGACAATGACATATATGCTAACATTAACTTAGTTTTTCGATATTATTCATATTTAATGTATAGTTTAAATTTAAGTTTTTTTTTTTTTAATTGTTGGATGAAAATCTAAAGACATATTAATTCATTGTATTCACAAGGATAAAACAAAGACAATATCTTAAGAAACTAGTGATGTTGTATGATTTATTCTTTAAGTTGGTTTTTATAAGTCTCTATGGTGGGTTTGTAGAATCTTAACAGATTGACTACATAAACATTCTATCTAGTTCAACTTTAACAATGCAACTCTAATCTTGGTAAGATTAATGAACTCTCACATAAACCAATGGAAGCAAAACATAAGAGTTGAACTCTCCTAGGATTAGTTTTGGCATTACCCAGATACATGAATGAACAAATAAATAACTTGAAGCAATATCAATATATACCCAGAAACAAATAAATCAACATTTGAATGTTGTAGCAAAAACTAATCTATTCCATGCTCTCACTGAAATGATTCACAAATGATATTACAATCATATTATGTATGTATTTTGATAGAATATCATACTCTACATTATTGCTACATCTATGCTTTGAAAGATCTCACCAATCTATTTGACTCATACTTTGAGCTCCATACTAATCTAACAATCCATTACAATGCTTATATAGATTTTTCCAAGTCACTACATTACAATATAGCAATCAACAAATATTATTCCCATGCTTAGCATGAAATCCATGAATCTAACAAACCAAAACAACTCAACCAAACTTAAACAAACAAATGCTTAAAATAGCTAAGATCCAAAACTTCCCAGATTCTGAATATGGATCATTCTGACTATGAAATAAAATATCGGTTTTTTGATGTCTTCTTGATGTGATCAGGTTCAAATTCCAGCATTCTCCCCCTTGATGCTGAAAGGACTCATTCCAGAAGTTCAGAAGCATCACAAATTGAAAAAAACTGATTGATTGATCCTTCTCTTGTTTCCTCCAATTTTGTAACAACAAAATAAAAGATTTAAATAATTTGTTTTGGGCACTCATGCTCTTCATCTTTCGGCAGGCTATCCTCCATATCTGTTTCTTTATTCACCAAATAACTGAGTGCCTTTTGATGAACAACTCCACTTTCATAAAAAAACTCATCTATCAACAACACACTCCTGTGAGTGTTTACAACAATGGTTTTCAATAACCATTCTACATTCACATTTCCATGACTGTGCAATACTCCATATGAGTATTTTTTGAAATGAACCATCTCTGATAGATGATTATACCACACAACTCTTTCACAAATATCCACACAAAATATCAAAACAAACATAGCCATAAAATGACTAACCACATATGCAACTAGTGAATAAACCTCCTCACACAAATCATCACTCTTCACTATTGTTGTACATTCCTCCTTCCAAGGAATTTTGAACACATCACAAAAATCAAATAAGTGAAATAAGTGACCCAAGTGGCCCAACATTGTCTTCTCCACAAGAAGACCTTTCAATAATTGCTCACAAGAGCAAACTCCCAATGATGCACAAACTCCCAATAATGCCTCTGTAAGACATTTTCCATTCTTCTCACACATAACAACAACCTCTGAAATGCTCATCAAACATCTACTCATCAATAATAAAAACAACAAACAAAAAATCATTACCTCTAATTTTATTTATGTGAGTAGATTCCCATCCTTCCTTTGTTTCTTTTGTGCTTCCCATGAAGTCATACTGCTACAAATTTCTTTCACTATTTGTTGCTATTGAAGCAACCATTAACTCTTTAACAAGAGTTTTCCTCCTTTGTGCAATCCTCTTGGGTATTGATTTCCTTGGTGTTGTGAGACACCATTCAAACAAGCAATCATTTATTGTTACCCCTTCAATACAACCCACATTCTTCTTTTCAATTACTCTTGCTGAGTAATTTTACTCATTCTTCTGTACAATACAATTTTCAGTTTTCTCTATCTTCTCTTCAGGAAGATTTTCATTTTCTATATCTCCAATGAGATAGTCCTTTGTGTTTTCCTTTTCAAACAAAACTTTTCTCACTCTTGATGAGTGATCCTCTTCAAGCATGAAGCTGATAGCTTTCATCTCTTCTTCATCTTCAACACTTGGGTAATCATCCCAAACAATCTCAACAAGTGCCTTCTCAAGACATCCATCATTCACTCCTGATGAGTGAGTTTCCAAATCTGATTTTTCAAAATTTCCATCCACTCCATGTAGATGGTCTTCAAAATACCCATCCAAGCAACATTTGGCATTCTGTAGTGACGAGGCATCCAACTGAAAAGAAAGAAGGGAATCATCCACAAAATGATTATTCATAATAGGTTCTCCAGGAATACCAATCCCTTTGACTAAACCCGCACCTCTCTTTGATTCTAGCATATAACCTAGACCATCAGCAATGATAACAAAAAAAATGGGAGTAAGAGGGCACCCTTGTATAACGAACTTGAAAAGACTTATTTAATTAGTGATCTTACCATTAACTACAACTTGAGCAAAGGCATAGGTGAATAAGACCTTGATTTTATCCACTAGTCGTTTGCTGAAGCCAAGCCATTCCATCATACTAAAAATAAATAACCAATCCAACCAATCATAGGCTTTGTCAAAGTAAATCTTAAGCATAATGGCTTTCTTCCCACTTTCCTATGCACATTCCAAAGTCTCCCAAGTAGTCAGGACCGTATCAAGAATGAACCTACCATTGATAAAACCTGTTTGCTCTCGTCTCACAATCCTAGCAGTAACATCTCTGAAGCGAAGAGCCAATGCCTTAGCAACAATATTAGAGGAACCATTTAAAGAGTGATAAGTCTCCATATCCCCATAGTTATTTCCCGTTAGCCTTCAAAATAAGATTAATCAGACCTTGATTAAGCATATCAGAAAAGGAGCCTTTCTCAAACACTTCCTAAATCATCTTAGTATAGTCATTACCCACAGTATCCCAACAAAATTTGTAGAATTAAATAGGAATGACATTAGGACCCAAAGATTTACCATATTCATTTTCTTAAAAATTTCAAACAATTCATCCTTTGAAAAGAAATCAGCTAGACGATCATTTTCATAAATATATACCTTCTTAGGAACACACTTCTTAATCTCTTCTCTAGCCTCCAAAACTTGAGGACTCAAAGGATAAAAATAAAATATCTTAAAAAAATGATCTTCAATAACGACTCAGATACTTTCATCATCTTCCACCAATTTATCATCAATAGTGTGAAGAGCAGTGATTCTCTCGGCAATATATTTATTTTTAATGTGATTGAAGAAAAACTGAGAGGGGACATCTCCTAGCTGAAGCCAATGAATCCTGCTTCTAATATGGGTACCTCTGCTAACGTAATCCTCATAGCACCTGATTTCATGTTCACACTTAGTTGCTTTCTCATGAAACTGAACATTAAAAGAATCACCTTCAAGGTCTCTTCTGGCTACCTCCAAGTCCTTCCTAAGTTGTTTTAATATTTCCTTCCTTCGACTAGCAACCAATCTGCACCAACCCCTAAAAAATTTGATAGTGCGCTTGATAGCTACTTCCCACCAACCAATCCAGCCAGATCCAACCGAACGTGGCTCCAAATTCTAGACATAATGAATCAGGTCCTTACAGTCTTTAGAATCCATATGAGAAACATTAATTTTGAAGGCAAGTTTATAATCCACCATAGTAGCTCCACCAAAGAAAATGGAAGAGTTAATAGGAAATTGATCAGAACCGAAGGTCAAGAGATCCACAAAAACAACTCTACTTCCTCGACCAATACATGTAAATACAATTCTGTCCACATAAATCCTATCCAAATGAACCATGATTATATCTCCCCCTCTTATCTTATTACACCAAGATAACCATCCTATGGATTCTAGAGACTTATACCTGAAATTAGCATCAAATGTTTGTAAAGAAGCCTTCAAGCTGTACCAATACTTGTTCTCAACACCTACAATACAACCACCATGTCCCCCTTCATGATATCCATCCCATTCCACCATATTAAAATCTTCCCCCATGATCCAATTAGCATCGAGAAAATTTATCTACATCCAATCCCATAAGGTAGTTCTCTCAGTAGAAGAATTGGGAACATAAACTAAAAAAATACCAATTACTTGGCCAACAATTGCGAAAGTAGCCCAACAAATCCTACCAAACAGACCCTCCCACTGATAAATCAACAGTGCAACTAGCCAAGACCTGACAACAAGGACTACTTCCTCAAAATCTTTGTCATGAGAACAAGCCCACCAGGCCCTAGACCAACTATTATCAATATAGTCATGGACAACAAAGCCATCCACCTTAACCTCCTGAAGACAAACTACATCAGCACTAACAGAACACAAAAAAATTACTAACCAAACTTCTCCTAGTGGGAATAGACATTCCCCTAACATTCCACAAACTAAAGTCCACTTTAATTGAGAAACCTCAGTATTAAGGGCTTCAAACCGATTGCTGATCTCCATAGACCTACCAGATGGAGATCTACTTCTTTCTAAAGATGAGCTTCTGCTATTCTTTCTACCCTCCGTAGCCTCCAAGTCTTCATTGAGGTTCCTACCAATCTCTAATATTTTGTTAGCCCAAGGAGTATCCTTGGAGCCAACATTAACCTCTCTGGATCTCCCCTAGAGGAAGAGGAGTCCTTAAATTTAGAGGGCCTATCTCGTGAACCAACTTCCAACCAGTGTCTTATTTGTTACTCGTTTCTTGGTTTCCTACATCCATCTCCATTTCTTGAGTCTCCTCATTAGAATCCTTGTTGGGCTAAACCTTCCCACTGGCTATACAAGAGTCAGGTCCCTTCACACCCTTCTCATTTTCTACCTTCTAAAGTTTTCTCAAAGGACAGTCACGGATTAAGTGATCTTGAGACTGGTAGAAAAAGCAGACATTAGGTAAATTTAAATAACGAACCTCCTACAAGATTACCCGTTCTTGTGTAACGATTTTCAAACATTTTAACAACTTCCTTTGTAGGTCAACTTCTACAAACACCCTTGGGCTAAATCGAAAAGACATACCTGAAGAGGGTTCAATAATAACTTGTCCAAATATTTGATCTATGGAATGAATACCTCAAAATTCTGATTTCATGGCAACAAATTCGATCCAGAGGATATCTAGCCTGCAAAACATCTTTAGGGTCAAAATTCGGCTGCCATGATTGAGCAAACGCAACCGAACCCACATTAAACCATGTCTCAAATTGCAACATAAATTTGGCAACTTTCGGAGAATAAAAAAAAATAGAAATATAGCGTCCTCCCAAACCCCAATGGGATTGCACAGGAAATCCTTTAGCCTCCCAATTCAGTCACAAACATTTTTGAAAATTAGCTTCTCAGAATATTTTACGAAGAAAAAATAGAATAATTGCATTTCTCAAGAGGTTATTCCTTGCTGCCAAATACTTTTCATGTTCATCTGCCATAAAAGTAAACTCATCCTCACCTAAATCCACCAACATGGAGTCCATTATGTCTAATCTGATAGCCTCATCCTCCAACAAATCTTCACCGTATAAATCCGCATTTGCATGCAATTTTTTGCTCAATCCTCTATTTTTCATTACAACGTATTACAATTTTTATTAAAAAATAGATGGTTTTTAAAAAATATGTTGCATACACCTACGTCAACCTCTAAAAAAAACATATAAATATTAAAGATGGTTTAAAAATAAATACACTTTCCAAAGGTTAGGTGGATCTTTCCAAAGGTTAGGTGGATTGGTAAGTGCTAGTCTCATTGACCGAGATTCAAACCTTAGGGGAACCATGTTTGCTAGTTTGGCTAACTCAGGTTTAAACCTTGGGGGAAGCCTATTGCAAAGGTCGTTGTCTGATCTGAATCTTTGAGTGTGCGCAAGACTGACGAGGATGGTACGAATCTCGAGCACTCGATCAGACTATATAAAACAAAAGATGATGGTATGAATTTTGATCAGGCTATATAAAACAATGAGGTGGACGATGATGGTATGAATGTCCAACATCCCATGATGGTATGAATTTGAGTACTCAAACGGATGGACTATATATAAAACAACGAGGTTGATACGAATCCAAAGCACCTGGTGGTCGATTTTGCTATGAGTTATAAAACAATAAAATGAAATAAATTTAATGGATGTCGAGTCTCTTTGAACCTTTACTTGTAACCAATCCGTGACATTACTTGTAACCAATCTGTGACTGTGCTCTCTTAAGAAAAGTGGTGTTTTTTTTTTAATTAGGCCACTACTGACGGGTAGGAATGGGTGGGATTACCGTAATTTGAGCACGTGATTGGTGCTGTTTGTGGTTGTTTTATTTTAAATAGGACACTACTCACGGGTAGGAATGGGTGGGATTGCCGTATTTTGAGCACGTGATTGGTGCTGTTTGTGTTGTTCCTTTTTAAATAGGACACTACTGACGGGTAGGAATAGGTGGGATTGCCGTATTTTGAGCACATGATTGGTGCTGTTTGTGGTAGTTTCTTTTTAAATAGGACACTACTGACGGGTAGGAAAAGGTGGGATTGCCCTATTTTGAGCACGTGATTGGTGCTGTTTTCCGCGTAGCTGTAAAACATAAAAAAAACTTAAACCTTATGTGCTATGTAGCTGTAAAAGAATTAAAAAGCTTAAACCTTATGTGCTGTGAGAGGCCTTCATAGCCACAGGCACAGGCTGCCCTTTGTGTGGAAACCATTTCATACCTTATCAACTTATGCGGGGGAGGGGGTCACTATTTCTACTTTATTTAAAGGACTGTCCTTTGACACAATGGTCCAAGTGTAGGTGAATGTTCAATATGTCTGCAAATTAAGTCATCTCTTTTTTTTCCCCTAGCTTTGCTTGTAATATCTGTTTATTAGAATTTTCATTCCGAGCAAAATCAATCAGTAAAATGGATCAGACCAGCGTGAAAGAATGTCTGTAAGTAATTATTCGCTCGATTTTAGGTGTAATTGATTGATTCGTTCCACCACATGCTTGCTTTCATCGAAAAATTCATTTATATTTAGAGGCTTGTGGTCGCACAGCTGAGAGTGAGCAAAATACATCATTGTTATAATGATAATAACAAATAAAAAACAGCCCTAATGGGAACATTGATTTTTGCAGGGAAGGGAGTGAAACTGTTCCTAAAAGGTGGAGCGGATCGGTGACAAGAACAATACAGTCGCGACCTGAAATAGTATGGAAACTCAGCGCAGACTTTTTAGGTGCGACTAAATATGCAGAGTTTATTGACACTTGCGAACATGTTGAAGGGGAAAAGAATGCAGTTGGTTGTGTCAGATTGCTCAGGGGCCCAGAAATACAGGGGAAGAATAAACTGATCGCAATAGATCCTGTCAATTGTTGTTACACATACACAATCACCGATAACAACCTTGGGCTTGAGGGGTATAAGGTCACTTTTCAGTTGATCACGATGTCTAATGGAAGCGGAGTTATAGAATGGAAATTCGAGGCCGATCCTTCCCCCTCTTATACTGAGGAGAAGTTCGTTAGTAAAATAAGTTCTATTTTAGAGAAAGCCATTGAAGGGCTTGAAAGAGCTGCCGCCAATGAAGAAAAGTGAGTGAATGTGCAACATTCCCTAGCATTTATTGTTTAATGGGCTTCACGTTAGCTTGCATACCAGTACATTAGAACAATAGGAACCAAGCGTTGAAAGTCTCCTTTCCAGGGAGACTGAACGATTAATAATGGTATCATTGTTTTAAGTTTTGTTCTTTTCGATTGCTTTTCTTGAATTCTATCTCACGGTGGATCTTCAGCGCAGTGTACTCTTTTATGTAATGTTATTGACTAAGATATGCAGGATGATATTTATAGAAGGGACCATAGCATATGCAGTGCCCTGGTCTCCTTTGCTTTCCAAAGCTTTGGGGCAAAAGTTGTATCCAATAGTATCTTACAAGATATTTTGTTTATATGAATTATTTCAAACAATAATTTTAGGATTTGTGGTAGATGAAAGGGTTTAATCAACAATTGCTATAAAATCAATTAGATCTGAAATCGAGCGAATAATTACTTACGGACATTCTTTAAAGCTGGTCTGATCCATTTTACTGTTCGATATTTCTGGGAAAGAAGCAGACAAAAAAAAATAGTGACCCCCGCAATAGTGACTCAATGGTGAACGAATGGATCACTGCCATAGTATGAGAGACGCAATGAATAGTGGGTCAACGGATCAAATAAAGGACTCAATGGTGAACGAATGGATCACTCCCATAGTATGAGAGACGCAATGAATAGTGGGTTAACGGATCAAATCAGGGACTAATTGGTGGTTAATTTTTTTTTGATACAAAGAGGAGTTGTTGACATCTATATTTTAAAAATAATTGTTAAGGATTTAAATTATATAAATTATTTTCAACAAGTTTATATTATTTAATGATTCTGAGCCAACTCTATACTATTAAATTTACGTACATACTGTCTAAAATTTTAATAAATTTTGTATTAACTTTTTGTTTTAATTTGTAAATCTTCTTAATAATAAATACTTGACCACACAAACAACTATTAATAAGAAATATTTTACTATACAAACAATTATCAATAAAAAATATATGATTATACAAACAATTATCAATCTATCTAATTCTAAAATAAAATGACGAGTTAACTTGAACTCTCGGCAATCTATCTAACTCTGGGGTAGAATGGTGTATAAACTTGACCTCGCAGCAATCAATCTAACTTTAGGATAGAGTGGTGGGGACCTCGCAATAACTATGACGTTATGCCTCTTTCAAACTTTGTTAGTTAATTGAAACATGGAAATTTTTAATTAAACCTTTCTTCAAAGGTGGGGTACAGAGAATTATAAAAGTGAAGATTATAAAAGATAAAGAGATACACTTTATCTCATAAATTCAAAGTCGCAATAGATAATTATAAGTTACATGTAAACAACTAACTCTTCTCGTTCAAGAGTTTATTTATTTTTATTCTTTTTTAAAAAATAAAAAATAATTTTTATTAATAAAAAGTTTTAAAACTTTTTATTTTTGATTGTGTATACTTAATTAATTTATATTTATGTGTTTAGTGAAGGATATTATAGTAGTATGTTTTTTGGGTTTTTATCTAAGAGACCAAATTCAAACTTCAATAAAGTTAATTTAGTTCTAATACATTAAAAAAACTTCTTTCAATATTTGAAAAGAATCTATGCACCTAAAAGCTATAGTAAAATTTAATCTATTTTTATTTTTATGCAATTTCAAGATATAAGAGATAAGAGGTAAAATCATAAGCAAACATAGACAAAATGCAATATGCAAATAATGAAAGCAAGATTAGTGAAAAATATTTCCTCCCTAATACCCTTTGTGATATCTAAAGAGTTAGTAATATTACCATCTTTAATATAGTATAGACTTGATCTTGTGTTCTATAAAACATATTTGTATGGATTTAAATAAGTAAAAAAATGTAATACGTTACTATAAAAAATTAGCAAACAAAGTATGTTCCGTCTAAGTAATATGATATCTTTGATATTGTAATCCAAACTCCAAAAAATTTAGTATTTTAAATTTTCTCCATTATCTAAGATCAAAATTTAAATAGACATAAGATATAAAAAAGAACAAAATCTCACCTTAAATATGATTTAATATAATTTGTGCCTTGTTTCTACATTCTCCTTCTATCTCCCACTAATATTTTCATGGCTAAACACATACACCACTAGCATTACAACTAATCAAATAATACATACATACACATATGTTGAAGATACAAATCATCACATAAAAACAAACAAATAAGTGTGAATAGCAAAAATCAGGTTGACCACAATCATAACAATTCTACCCTAATACTTCTTTATATATTTTTTCAACCCAAATTATTCTTATTGTAATGATTGCCTATCTAAATTATTTATAACATCTCAAATTTCACTTTCAAATGATAATATTTTCGTAACCACCATCTATTCTAAATTTTAATAATAGCTAAGATTTATGTTTTCTTTCTAGATTTTAATTTAGTTTCTACTTGGATATAACTGAAAGCATGAAATTCGGGCAAAGGAAACACCAAGTGCGATTGCATTCAAAATTAAGTACGCTTAAGTCCTAGAAATGTAAATTGCATGAAATGGAAAAGAAACACATTGGAAGAGACACAATCAAATAGAGAAAACACAACCCTTTCATTAATATCCCTTGATCTCTGTTACAATGATGTCTCCTCCCTTTTCAGGGGCTAGGAGCGCAAATAGAGTTTGATTACAATCACTGAATGATTCCTCTTTTCGCGTGCCCACGATTGCAATGGGCGGGCCAAGATGATGTCGCCACTGATGTCGATGAGTTCTTCACCTCTGCTGCTTCTCCTGTGAACAAAGAAACAACCAAGATGTCAGTAGCACCTGCTGCAAATGAAAAGTGTTTGCTCTCTAAAACTAACGAAATATGCATGTAAATATTTGCCTAAAACAGTAATTACAGTGAGTCCAAATGGCTTCAAAACTTGACAGAAGGTAAGAAAAGTTACCAGAAGGCCACTTCCACTGAGGCAGCTAGCCAATCCACCTTCAACTGGAATTCGTCCCTGGGCAGGACAAATTCTGACTGTAATTCGTCCCTGGGTGGGACGAATTCTTCTATGTTGAAGAAACCGACCTGCTGCTGCTCCAATGTCGGATCCCGAGACCTGCAAAACGCCTGCAAACAGGGGGGTTATGTAATTGGGGCCATTTTGGGACGACCCAGATGGTCGGATTTTCCCAATTTGGCCTCCACCCTCGGGAATTTGACCTTGACACCTGCAAGTTAGCGAAACGACAAAGCAATACAAAACATCCTAGAATTCGACCAAAAGTTACAAAATTGCAGCTATGGATTAATCAAACCTAATAACACAAAATGCAATCTAAAAAATAATCTAAAATTCTCAAAAACTAAAAATAGGACTTGGGAGGTGCGGGGGTGCCCAAGTGGGCCTCCCACCGTTGGCCCTCGATTTTGGAGCCAATCCACCGGGGATGGGCCCAAAACCTTTTAGGATTGGGGGGTCGGCGAATTGGTTGGTTCAGGTGTCCATGCGTTGGATTTGGGTAAGGTTCGAGCTTCCAAAGGCCACCCAACAACCTCCCTTGCAAAAGAGATTGGTGGATGTGGGAAGGTGAACCAAAAGGGATGCAAGTGGGTCTTCAATTCGGTAGCACTTCGTTGCTTGAAAACTCCTTCAACCTGTATGTTTTGGGTGAGAAAAGTCCCACCTTTTATAGACCCATGGGGTCTCTTTTGGGAGGGAAGCACAAATGCCATGTGTTGGCCATAGGCGCCATGTGGCAGTCTTGTCTTCCCATGAGGGAGGGGAGTCCTCCATTGACTTGAGCTTTGATAAATGCTTTTTGTAACAGTCTTCTAATGGCCCCTCTATCCACTTACACACGCGTGCAAGGCAGGAGTCCTTAACTGACTGTTTTGGGCTGCCACTTGGCACCATTTGCCTTTTTTCCCGTTAAGCTTAGAATTCGTCCCACCCAGGGACGGATTCAGAATTCGTCCTGGGGTGGGACGGATTCTATTTTGAATTCGTCCCGGGGTGAGCCGAGTATCGGGCAAAGTGTCCAAGTGTGCCAAATTGCTTCTTGACCTTACAAAATTGCTATGAAAGTGGTTAAGACCATTGTTTAACCTCCGAGGGCTGCCACTGGGGGCTGTGTTTGTCAAAGCGATCGGTGTTTGCAGTCACATAATCGGATTGGTGCTTGTTTTGGTGTCTACGAGATGCCCCTTTTTGGGAAGCGACTGTGGGTGACGCGAGTCTTGAGCAAAAATAGATAACCAAAGCACTAATGATTAGGGTTTCTTGGTAACCTAACCAACTTTTGATGCCCCAAGTATGGAAAGGGCATGCATTCTTGAATCCTTGCTTCGACGAGCTAAGGAATTTTATTTCAAGTATTAACCTATTTTGGTGAGGTATGACTTGAACTTAGACATTGATCAATCATGAACAAGTGAAGGGCATTTTTATCCTCAGGGGGAACCTTGTGTTCATGATTCACGAAATGCCAAGTGTTTGATTGATTTGATTGTTGCTTGTTTACTGCCCCAAGCAGGAGCATGATTGTCTTTGTCAATGATTCTTTGAATGCATGTCGTTTTCCTTAATTGGGTGTGTGATTGTTGATTGGTGACTAAGTGTGACTACCCCCTCAAGCGACGAATCGATGAGGGAATGACCTTCGTGAGAGAAGCGACGAGTCGCTTGACCCAAGATGACTTGTGCAGGTGTGCCTTAAAGGGTTTACCGTTAAGCGTGTGCAATTTTTCCAACATTTGGACCTATTTTTGGTGGGTGTTAACCCTTTTGGTGATGTCATAATGAGGTGAAATCGTCGAAAACCTATTTCCCGTGGAGCGGTCCGGCTATGATAGCCTTCTTGGGGAATTAGGAGAGCGATAATTTGGACCTCGACATCGATTTTCTTTGCCTAGAGGCTAAGTGCGAGAGCACTTGTGTCCGGAATTATTTTTGCTTTTTGTTTTTGTTGAATTTTGTACTATTTTTTTTGTTTTTGTGACACCATTTGGTGATTGAATTGTCGGCAATCCGTCCTCCCGTGGAGCGGTCCGGCTATGGTAGCCTTCTTCGGGAGTAGGATAGTGACAATGTAAACCTCGACATCAATTTTGCTATGCCAAGAGGTTAAGTGCAAGAGCACTTGTGTCTGGCAATGTTTATTGTTTGTTTTGTGTTGCATTTTTTGTTGTTTTGTTGTTTTTTTTTTTTGTGACACCATTTGGGGATTAAATTTTCGAAAATCCGTCTCCCGTGGAGCGGTCCGGCTATGGTAGCCTTCTTAGGGAGTAGGATAGTGACAATGTAAACCCCGAAATCAGTTTTGCTATGCCAAGAGGTTAAGTGCAAGAGCACTTGTGTCTGGCAATGTTTATTGTTGGTTTTGTGTTTGTTGCATTTTTTCTTGTTTTTGTGACACCATTTGGGGATTAAATTGTCAAAATTTGTCTTCCCGTGGAGCGGTCCGGCTATGGTAGCCTTCTTAGGGAGTAGGATAGTGATAATTTGTGACCCCGATGTCGATTTTGTATGCCCATGTTGTCAGGTGCATTTGCAATCCTGTCAGGCAATTTTATTGTCTATTTTTAGTGCATTTTTAGTCATTTTTGTTGATTTTTTTTTTGTGCTGGCCTGAATTCGTCCCTGGGTGGGACGAATTCCATCTGGAGAATTCGTCCCTGGGTGGGACGAGCGCTGATCAGAGCGCTCGTCCCAGTCAAGGATGAATTCCAGCGCAATAGGCCTATTTAATGGCCAAAACTTGATTTTGGGCTCATTTGTGTCATTTTTTTCTTGCGATTTTGGAGCTCTGGGAGGAGGAGGTAATTCTGCAAAGCGAAGCGCTGTTGGAATTCTCTCTGCCATCATGAGTGCACAAAGCGGGTTCGAGCGGCGGAGCCGAGGCGAGACCTTGTAAGTGACCCTAGGGTTTATTTTGCTTTAACTTAATGCATTGTTTTTGTGTTGACGCTTTTCAAAACTTTAAGATTTTTTGTGATGTTTTTGTTTAACAGTTAAGGTTAGAAACCCTAGAACTGAAAATTTGATCTGTTATATTTATTTATTTATTTTTTTGTGCTTGCAGGTTGTTAGGAGCCGGTACCGTGTACCCGCTGCATTTACTGAGG
Source organism: Wollemia nobilis (assembly GCA_028583015.1). Taxonomy (NCBI): domain Eukaryota; kingdom Viridiplantae; phylum Streptophyta; class Pinopsida; order Araucariales; family Araucariaceae; genus Wollemia; species Wollemia nobilis. The sequence goes on along the minus strand of JAQPPZ010016969.1, from coordinate 3,769,050 downwards.
CACGGTTGGCATTGACCGATGATGACTGGGAATGGCTTGATGCCCTTGGGCTCAAGCAGGTGGCTCGGACCGGAGCTCGTGGTTTCGGATCGAGGCCTATCCGACGGCCCCGATCAAGCTTTGGGATCCGTGGACCAATACTTTCCATCTCCCGACGGGGAGATGATCGTGACTCTTGAGGACATCTATCGGTTGCTTCGGATTTCGATAGATGGTCCGCCTATTAGGACATCTCCGTTTGATCGGTGTCTTGCTATACTTACGAGATGTTTTGGGCATGGGGGGAGGCGGGTGTAGCGGACCCGAGTGGAGACAGACGAGCGGATTGCCGGTCGGCGGGATTTTGGTTAGCTGGTGGACGGAGAGGGGGGTGTTAGGAGTGAGGCACACATTCTTGATGGGCCTCATTTCTAACATTCTTCTCCCTGATTCGTAAGGCGCGAGGTTCCCGTGGAACCCGCTTGGATTTGGTGTGGCAGTTGGCAGAGTGCCCAATAGAGGCACCGTTGATTCTGAGATGGGGACAGACTTTGTTGGCACAGCTTTACGGGGAGCTATACGGGGTCCGCTGTCGACAGCGGAAGGGTGTCAGTTGCAGCTTTTTGTTGCAGTGCTGGGGTTGGCAGCACATAGCTATTGAGAGGCCTACCGGGTTACCGTGGACGACTCGGGCGGCGATGGAGGATGAGGAGATTGGTTATGCGGCTTTGTGGCGACGGTCTGCGGAGCAGGGGCAGAGTCGGCGATGGGCAGGTGTCGTTGAGCACTACATTGATGCCTTTTCTCGGCTCACTCCGGGGGAGGTGTTTTGGCGTCCCTATCGGGACTGTCCAGCTTGGCCTGAGGCTGGAGAGTGGCTCCGACGGGTACGGAGGGAGCGATGGTTGACTAGGCGGCACGGGATGGAGCATGAGTTCTTTTCGTATCGTCGGGTTACACGATAGTTTGGGGTGCACCAGGGGTTGCCTGGTGAGCCCGTAGGCTATCGACGTCGGGGAGATGAGAGGGATCTGGAGCCACCGGTCCTCGTGCCATTGGGCGAGGAGTCGGATGCGGTGATTGAGGTGTTGGATGTGGATGACGTCGGTACTACCACTGAGTATGACTCATGGTGGGTATTGCGGCACTGGAGAGGGGAGGGTCCACTGGGAGGCGCGAGGCGGCAGTGGAGGATGCTGAGGCGGCAGGGGGTGATTGGGGGGGGCCATTGGATGATGCAGACATGGTGGATGTGGGAGATGAGGATGTGGACTTGGGTGTTCCGGAGCAGCCGGACATGCAGGATGTGGAGGGGCAATTGGAGCCTGAGCAGGCTACTGTCCCCGCGAGTCCTATGCGTCCGGAAGATACAGAGGAGGTGGGGTCGGATGTAGGCGGTGAGGTTGCACGACTTACAAAGCTGCTACGGATGCGGGATCTGGAGAGGGATCTTCTGCGGGCTCAGTTGGCAGAGCGGGATAGAGTTTTGGTGCAGCGCGATGATGCATTGTCTATCTATCATCGACGGGAGGCAGAGTGGTGTTTGTATCGGATAGACTTGGAGAGGGAGGTCATCCACCTTGGCGGGCGGCTACCTGAGCCTTCGATCAGTAGATCTTCTCGACGGACGAGGGATAGTTTGACTAAGCAGTCAGCATCATCTCGTCGCAGGCGGTTAGATGAGGGGGTGGTAGTAGGCATGATGCGGGGGCTAGCAGTAGCCGCCCTGCAGGGTCCCGTCGGACCCACACCACGAGGGGTAGTTCCCGTCGCACTAATCCTGCGTGATCATGGTGGTCGACGCCTTAGGTTGGGTTTTTGGATATGCTTGCGGGGTCTGAGGACCAGTTTTGTAGCCTGCGGGCATCTTTTTGATGATATATATATATACCGGTTTTATTTTTGGCTTTGTACATGTGATGATGTGATTTTTTTTGTTATGCATGTTTATTTATTTTGATGAATGCAGATGTTATGATAAATGTATATGTTTTTGATGTCTATGTGATATGCAAGGTGAAATGGATGAATGATTTTTGTAGTTATTGCACTTTAGGCTGTTTAAGAAGCTCTTTATTTATCTGGTTTTTTCTGTTTTTGTATTTTCTGATGGTATCATGAGGATGGTAAGTAGCGCAGATGGTTTTGGGATGAATGTATGATTTTACGAGATTCGAGACAGTTTTATCTCACTATCCATGGCTTGTACTTTATCTTACAAGACTTTTGAACAAGGTATGAATCGGACCTGTTTTTGACCGAGTTATTTAACATCCCTGTGTGTGCAATTGAGTTCATTTAGTGGTATTTTTTAGGATACCACCAGTGCAGATGGGCTTTCAACCGAACCTATACTGAGGATCACCTAATTAGCTCCACGAATTCCTTTGTTGTATGTACTAAGATTAATCTGCGGTGTAATCCAGGATGCCATAAGCTAGCTCATCCACATGCAAACATTGATATGTATGCAAGTTAATGTGACAGATATATCGTCATGCGGGAGGTTTACTTCTGTTACCGATAGGCTATCAACCAAATTGGTACTGAAGCTTGCCTTATGACCTATAGAATGCTGAGAGTTCCAGGGATTCAAGGTCAACTCCCTTCTTTTTTTCAATTGTATTGGGATACTTGCTCTTTTGTAGTGATAAGATCACTGTTTATTTTGATTTTTTTTTTGTTTTTTTTTTTTTTTTTTGAGCAAGGGATTGGGGATATGGAGTGATGAAAATCACTGTTGTTTGTGCCTTTTGATGTGTGCACTATATTTGTCAAATTTGGAGTTTTGACATTTTGCAAATTTTTGTGTTTTGCAACTGTTGAGAACTTTAGGGATTCTTAGGGAATTGGGTAGGGAGGATGCTTGTCCTTTTGCCAACTCTCAGCATTCTAGGGGTCATTCGCACAGGGGGATGAGCAAGATAACCGTTTCACTTGTGGTGACCTAGATTATTTTGCAGGTTTCATCTTTCGTTCACACAATTTTGGGAATTTTAGTGTTTTGATTTGTGTTGGGATGTTACGTAACAAGGTGTATTTCAAGTATGACTCTACCTTCGTAAAATCATGTCGACTTGGTACACTACATGGCTAAAGAGGAAAATGATGACCGAATCATCGAAACTCTTGGTACATTCCCAGACCACTGACCGTAGTGTGGTAAAAGTTATGCTTGGTGTTTTTTGTTGTTTTTGATGAATTCGAGTATGCCTAGAATTGAGATGCAAATCTTTGTTGTTTTTGATGATTTTTGTTGTTTTTGTTGAATTTCTTGATTTTTTTTTTTTTACCAAACGATTGCGATAATCGTTGGAGCTTTTTGGGTTGACCAAGAGATTGCGATAATCCTTGGAGCTTTTAGGTTGACCAAGAGATTGCGATAATCCTTGGAGCTTTTAGGTTGACCAAGAGATTGCGATAATCCTTGGAGCTTTTAGGTTGACCAAGAGATTGCGATAATCCTTGGAGCTTTTAGGTTGACCAAGAGATTGCGATAATCCTTGGAGCTTTTTGGATTGACCAAGAGATTGCGATAATCCTTGGAGCTTTTAGGTTGACCAAGAGATTGCGATAATCCTTGGAGCTTTTTGTATTGACCAAGAGATTGCGATAATCCTTGGAGCTTTTAGGTTGACCAAGAGATTGCGATAATCCTTGGAGATTTTTGGATTGACCAAGAGATTGCGATAATCCTTGGAGCTTTTTGGGTTGACCAAGAGATTGCGATAATCCTTGGAGCTTTTTGGATTGACCAAGAGATTGCGTTAATCCTTGGAGCTTTTTGGATTGACCAAGAGATTGCGATAATCCTTGGAGCTTTTTGGGTTGACCAAGAATTTGTGATAATCCTTGGAGCTTTTGGGTTGACCAAGAATTTGTGATAATCCTTGGAGCTTTTTAGGTGACCAAGAGATTGCGATAATCCTTGGAGCTTTTTGTTTGTTTTTTTTTTTTTGGTACATGGCTTTCTTAGATATGAAATGGTCGCAAATGACTGATATTCAAGGGTTCTGTTTCCTTGATACCATCAAGAGAAGCTAGCCTGTACGTTCTTGGTCCTATTTTGCTATCAATGACATAAGGACCTAGCCAATTTGCCACGAATTTGTCTCTCATATGGGATGGCAAATTAGAGTTTTGTTGGTTTTCCTTCAGAACCAAGTCACCAACCCAAAAGTCTCTTAGGTGAACTTTCATGTTGTAAGCTCTCTTAAGCCACTCTTGATAGATACGTAAGTGCTCGAGAGCATTAACGCGTCTTTCGTCAAGCAACGTAAGTTGGTCTAACCGGGCCTGTCATGCAGTGTCATCATCGATGAATTCCCGCATTGATATGCGGAGGGAAGGAATTTCCAACTCGAGAGGCATTACTGCCTCTGAGCCATACACTAGTGAAAACGGAGTTGCCCCAGTGGGCATCCGAATGCTAGTGCGATAAGCCCAAAGGGCAAGTGGGATTTGTATGTGCCAATCCTTATGACTGTCTACGATGGTCTTTTTAAGGATGGCGACTAGCATTTTGTTTGACGCCTCTGCTTGCCCATTTGCTTGCGGATAATAGGGTGTTGAAAAGCTGTGCTGAATTTTGTACTTTGTGGTTAAAGCACGCACGTCTTTGTTCTTGAATGATGGCCCATTGTCCGAGATTATTTTGGATGGAATACCAAAACGACATATTATGTAATGCAAAATGAACTCCGCAATGCGGGGTCCTGTCGTAGAGGTTAACAAAATTGCTTCCACCCATTTGGTAAAATATTCTGTGGCCGTTATGATAAACGTGTGACGGCCTAACGATGCAGGGGAGATCTTTCCGATTAGATCGAGGCCCCATCTGCGAAAATGGCCAAGCGATCGGACTGTCTGTAGGGCCTGGGAAGGTGCGTGCATTAAATTGGCATGATGTTGACATTTTACGCACCTCTTGACATACGCACAGCAATCTCGCTCTAAAGATGGCCAATAATAGCCCATGCGAAGAATGCGCTTTGCAATGGCCATACCACTGAAGTGGCCGCCACATGTACCGTCATGCGCTTGGGTGACTGCCCAAGTGGACTCTTGCTGGTCCAAGCAACGAAGAAGAATTCCGTCGTAGCTGCGACGATACAAAATGTCTCCTATCAAGACATATTTTGCTGCTTTCTGTTTGAATGTTTGTTTTGCGGCTTGCGTCAATCCAAAGGGTAGATTACCTAACTTGAGGTAGTCTCTTATGGGTAAATACCAGTCCTGTTGATCGGATACCTCGATAGTTTGAACAACCAATCCCTTTTGGAGTTCTTCCCTAACAAATGCTGATTGGGATAGAACTTGTAAGAATAGCGTTGTGTTGCTATTAATGGGAGTGGGGGAGAACAAAGACCCCCAGTTGGCATGTTTCAAATAGTCTCGGATTCAAAAGAACTTATCCGAAGATGGTTCGATCTGGATCATGTGGATTCCTGGCGTCAAGTTTGAGCTTGCGCGCTCCATCACGGGTTGCGATAAGGTTTTGACCTGAATGGTTGTTATATCACCGAAAAGGTCTTGCGGGATTAGTGACCCTAAGGAGGCCATTGTGTCCACAAAACGATTCGATGATCGAGGGAGTGCCTCGATGTCATACCACTCAAGTTTTGCCAGGAATTTATCAACGAGGGCTTTATAGGCCTTCAGAACTGGGCATTTGCATTGATATACCCCTTTGACTTGATTGACGATTAACAATGAATCACCAAAGATGTTCAGTCTTTTGATGTTCATGGCGATTGTTGTCTGAAGACCTAGGAGCAAGGCTTCATATTCCGCATTGTTGTTGGTGCACTTGGAAGTTTAATTTAAATGACAGGGGCATTGGAGTGCCCTGCGGTGTGAAGAATACAATTCCTGCGCCACCACCTTGCTCGCATTTAGAACCATCAAAAAATAAGGTTATGTCGGCCTAAGACTCAGGCTCTTCAGAATCTGGTGATTCTGAGACATGGAAGACCTCATCATCGGGTAGTTCTATGACCAGAGGCTGATCGTCTTCAAGAGGAGCCTTTGCTAGTTGATCGGCTATGACTTGTCCTTTTATAGATTTTTGCCCAATAAACTCAATGTCAAATTCCGTCAACAACATAATCCATTTCGCCATGCGGCTACTATGATAAGTACGACTCATCATGTATCGCAATGGATTCTCCTTAGACACAACATACGTCGTGTTGCTCAGCATGTAATGGCGTAGCCTCTTGGTAGCAAACACCACTACCAAGCAAATTTTTTCAACGTATGCATAGTTAAGTTCGTAACTGACCAGGGTGTGGCTAAGATAGTAAGTAGCCTGTTCTTTGTGAAGTTCATTCTTCTGGGCTAGCATTGCGCCCAGTGCCACCTCGATGGTTGAGATGTATAAGTAGAACGGCACACCTGGTCTAGGCGGTGCCAATACTGGTGGCGAAGCCAAGTATTGTTTGATTTCGTCAAAGGCTGACTGGCACTCGTCATCCCAATGAAATGTGACCCCCTTGTGCAATAGTTTGTTCATTGGTCGGCATTTGTCAGATAATTGCGCTATGAAGCGTTTAATCGATGCGACCTTTCCTTGCAGACTTCTAAGCTGCTTGATAGTGGTTGGGGGAGCCATTTCAAGGATTGCCTTGACTTTGTTTGGGTCCACTTCGATGCCTCTCTTGGAGACTATAAAACCCAAGAGTTTTCCGGATGTGACACCGAACACGCACTTCTTGGGATTCGATCTGACCTTATGCTCTATGAGGCGATCGAGAATCTTGCTTAAGTCACCGAGATGATCTGAGCGCAAGAGAGACTTGGCTAACAAATCATCCATGTAATCTTCCAAAGTTTTGTGCATGTAATCGTGGAAGATATAAGTCATAGCACGTTGGTATGTAGCGCCAACATTTTTAAGGCCAAAAGGCATGACCTTATAACAAAATGTCCCCCAAGGCATTGTGAATGCCATTTTGAGTTGGTCTTCAGGATTGATACGAATTTGATTGTATCTCGAGAAACCGTCCATTAGGGAGAGCATTTCGTGACCTGCTGTAGCGTCTACCAATGCGTCGATGCTTGGCAAGGGGAAATCATCCTTAGGACTCGCTTTGTTTAGGTCTCAAAAGTCGGTGCATATGCGAATCCTCCCGTCGGGCTTCTTGACGGGAACCATGTTGGAAAACCATGGCGGATAATCCACGCAGATGACAAATTATGCATCCAACAGCTTTTGTAATTCGTCTTTGACCATCAAGGCCACTTGTTGGGTGCATCTTTCTTAGTTTTTGCTTTAGAGGCTTGATTTTCGGATCAAGCGTTAAGTTGTGCATGACTAGTTGTGGGTCTAGTCCTGGCATATCTTTGTATGACCATGCAAAAACTTCCTTCTTCTCTTTGAGAAGGGCAATATATTCGGCTTGCTCTTCGGGGGAAAGGCTTACCCCTGACTTGAGAATCCGTGGATTCATTGGATGCGTGCCGATGTCTCACGTCAGTCGTCTCTTCGACTGACATGTGAGATCCGTCCTCCAACTGATGTGGAGTTGGGATTAAATGGATATCATCAGCTGAGTTAAGATCTACGTTTGGGACCTCGGGTCCCTCTTCAGCTTGAAAAATATCTTGAGTTGTCCTTGGGGTAAAATGAAGCATTTCACCGAAAGGCCAGTACTCTGATGGTGACAATGGTGAATTGACGCGATCCCAGTCAATGGCATCCATGTTTAGATGCAATGACCATGATGGATCGGTCGGATTGCGGATGGGTGTGGTCAAATCAATGGAGATCATGTGGATGGAATGAATTTGGTCTCCAGAACCACGGGTGTGATGACTTGATTCTTTTAGATGTTCCCTATACTCTGGATGCGGCTCTACGGGAACAGGCACGAATGGATCCTCTCTAGGTGCAAATTCATCTCTATGTGTGAAAAGGAAGGTGGGGTCTTCCCTCGATGCTGTTGTCCTAATGGGATCTCGAGGTGGACGATGCTCATCTTGAATTTGGAGCCATAGGCCTAACACTTGGTCCCACCTCGTTGGGTCTACGTGCCATTCATGTCCTAACCGTGTACCCATTTGTCCCATTAGATCTTCATGAGTTAGAGCGTGGTGATGTCGTCGCGCATGTCTGAGATAGTCCATTTCAGTTTCGTCTTCTGAATCACTTTCATAGATCCAAAATTGTTCATCCTCTTCAGCATTTGTTGCTTGCGACATTGAGGACTCTTCCTATTCCAGTGTATTAATCTGGTCCCATTGCGGTTGTTCCACTCTTAGTGGAGGGACCTGATTCTTTTGAGACTGTGTTATTTCGTCTGGAACCTCTAAGGGGAACAGTTTCAAAAAAATGTCTGGAAGCCGTTGTTGTTCTCTTTGAGGACTGCTCTCTGAACTTTCACCTCTCTCTAGTAAAGGAGAGGGATTATTGCTATTTCTAGGGGTGTTTGTAGACCATTGGAGATAATCCCCTAATGTGTATTCTGTGTTTGGATTGGCGTACGGGTCTTGTGCCAATCCCCCCTTGTTGCCTATTTCTAGGCCTTGCATATTTTCAACCAAGATGTCTAATGGCGGGGGATGGTTGAACCCTACCCACGACTTGTCATATGGCATCCGATATCTTGGTTGGCAAAGGATTCGCATCCCTTGCTCATATCTCGCCTAGCCCATACCCATGCCAATTGCATTGTTCGAGATATTTTAGGGCAAATTTTGGGTTCGACAGATAATTGATGTTTTCGACAAAAGGCTCTTCATCTGTTTCCTTTTTTTCGCATGGTTCAGAACCATGATCAAGGCCCCCATACACAAAATTCATTTGGTTCGGTGGGTAGCCTAGAGGGACGATTGTTCCAATGGGAAGGCGAGGTCTTCCCATGTCTTGCACCTGACTCCAGTGTGGGGGTTGCCACAACATTTTGCACTAAGTACTCCCCCAGGCCCGTCTTGGCCATCTCAACAGTGATTGTTGATGATTGGGTAGGAGGAAACGGTAGTCCTTCCTGAGTCCATTCCATGTTTGGTTGTTCAGGAATCTTGGTTTGTGTTATGTTGGGTGTTTCCTCTGTTGATATCGTTGAAATTGTGGGCAACCCCTCTTCTAGAGGCTTAACCTCTTCCATGATTTTCTTTCCCTTGTCCTTCTGTTGGGCCACGATAGGTGGCGTTGATGATGAAGGAGCCAATGATGAAGTCTCACCTGGCTGGGATTTTGCCTTATTGGCCACCAGTGGTGCCTGCGGTATCGGACCCTGTTTAGATGGATTTAATTGAAAATCCAAATGCGTTGATGGGAGGGTCGATTGAGGTATGAATTGTACCACATTGCAATACTTGAAGGGCTCTAAGTCCATTGGGACTACATGTATTTGCCCTTCATAGGCATACTTCAAGCACTGGTGTGCGATCGAGGGGACACACTTCATGTCCCTGATCCAAGGCCGCCCTAGCAGTATATTATAAGCCATTTCGCCTTCCAGCACATGGCACAGTGTGGGTATTGACTTTTGTCCTACCTGTATAGGCAGAAAAACCGTGTCGACTGTCGAGCAAATTGCATCATTAAAAGCTCGCAGTGTGTACGTGGAAGCGATGATGTGAGAGGCTGGAAGTTTTAAATGTTTCAATGTTGCAGTGGTTATAATGTTACTGGACGAGCCAGTATCTATTAGCACTCTCTTATACGGGATCCCATTGACCCGCACGATAACGTGCAGGGGTGGATTCGGCATGTCATTTGATATCATTTTGACCTCGTCTTCTCTGAATGTGATGACAGGCTCCGTACATTGTTTCACATGTCCCACGAAGGCGTTGAAAGAATTTGCTTCGTGGGGTTGTACTTCAATGGCTTTTAAAATGTCCATAAGAGCTTCTCTATGGGGAGCTAATTGTTGAATAAGCTCGTAGATGGACAGCCTAGCCGACGTGGTCCGCAAACTCTACGTGAGTTTGGTTCGTATCGTGACCTCAGGTCTAGGTGGAGGTAACTGCGTTGGGCGTTGTTGAGGCTGCGATGTCGACGGAACTTCCCTCGCAGCTACCTCGGGGGCAACTGTTGGGTATTTTTTGTTCCTTGTTACAATGCTAATCATTCCCACAAATCCTTGCGCGGGAAGATCTTGTCGCACCTCGTTAATCTGGAGCGGTTTTGTCTGTGCCTCGTGGGCAGGCAAGGGGTCCTTGAATACCCCCATTTGTTGGTTGTTTGGTGCGATGGGGTTGTCCACGACCAATGTTCGGTTGTCGATCAAATCCTGGACTAGTTCTTTGAATTTTTAGGTCATGTCCTCTGCGCCTATGGAATCCGCAATACAATTCCTCCCTATACCCCCTAGGTTTGGGAATGTTAGGGTCAAAAATTTGGATTTCTGGCAGAGTAACTAAATTTTCCGTCGACAAGCGGTCAAATAAGGAGTCCCTAGACTCCGCATACGGGGTGAATTGTCGCCTAGGGCGACGCTACTGATACTGCTCCTGTCTTCTGTTATCTCTTTCGTAAGTAGGAGGCACTGCCTAGTAGTTAGCCTTTTGAGGCTGCATTTCTTGCACAGGCGCGGGGACATTTATCGCAACTTGGTTGACTGCAACGTGTTGTGGTTGCATTGTCCCAATTTTAGTGGTTTTATTCCACTCTTTCTTCTTAGGCTTGGCAATTGCGCCTTCGCCTATCTTAATCTCTTCTATGACTTTGGCTTGCGCCAAAGCTTCTTCTAAGTCGTCGTATTGTCGCGACAACAATAGACCAGAGATTGATTTTAAACAACTTTTTGCGAACATTTGCGTGAGGTCCGACATGGGAGGACGGTAGGGTAACTTAGAAAGCAAAGCTCTCCATCGGTTCCCATACGCTGCCATTGTTTCCTCCTCAAATTGTTTAAGGCTAGCAAGATCACTAAGTGATGCCTTCTTCCTTGTGTTGAAGGCGAAACGTTCAAGAAACGCATCTACTAGCTGGTCTAAGTCGCTTATCTTGTGTTTGGGCGGTTGTGTGAACCAATCCGAGGCGGGGCTCTGTGAATGTGGTTATGAATGTTCTAAGCAATAATGCGTCATTATCTTGAATGCCAAAGCATTGGCTTAGAAATCGTGTAACATGTTCCTGTGCGTCCTCTTCACCTTTAAAAACTGCCAATTGAGGCAACTTAAAGTGTTCGGGGTAAAGAGGTGTAGGCACTGAGGGATGCACTGGATTATTGCGGAGTAGACGTAATGTGGGTTTTTTATGCCCAGCAGCTTTTGTCTCCAGAGACTCCAAACGCTCCAATAGCGCTTGGTATGCATCGGAAGATTTTATTTCTTCCTCTCTTGTTCTCTCTTGTTGCAAGTTATGGTAAACTGGAGGCCTATGGAGGGGTGGCCGAATGGCATCCTTCCTGCCTTGATGGGGAGTTTCAACATATTCCTCTTCTGGTTCATACTCCTCATAAAATTCTTGAGGAGTCTCTGGGGCGAAACCTATGACCCCGATCAAGCTCTTCTTGAAGGTACCCATCATTGTTTCGGGGAGTTGCCTCCCTCTCAAATCTATGAGGTCTTGGGGGCGAGCTTGACGAGGTCGTGGAGACCTGTCCTGCACCAACGGATTATGCCTCTCATACTGTTCAGCTCTTTGGATGCGAGGGGTTGGCCCCCTCTCAGGTATTTCATAGCATAACTCATCCGCTTCGCATTGCATGCGTTCTTTATCCAAGCGGTATTGATACTCTATCTCTTGCTAACTTTGTTTAAGCCGCATGATTTGGGCTTGACGGATGGTATATCTGGCGATAGCCGGGTCAATTTGATCTACCCTATTTTGTTCAAAAGGTTCAAATGTTCCTCCTATGGGTTTACCTTGGTTTTGATGTTCTAAAATCTCAAGGGGTCGCTTCCCTCTGTCGAGGTAGGCGATATGCGCTCGAGGTTCTGGCCTCAAGGGGTGATCATGATATCCTGCTGGTGCGGAAATGCAAGGTTCCCGCATTGTTTGTTGCCCTCGAGGAATGCGATGGTTTTCCTCATACTCCCTTTCACGGGTGTAAATGGGATGGGCGAGTTAGGTCGCCCTATGTAAGGAGCCCTGTGCTCCGGATTTGGTCTCTTTGTTCTGATGATAGGTAAAGAAGGGACGCCATATCCACGTTGCCCCTCCAAATGGACGGTGTGCCTGTTTAACGCTTCATCGCATGGTGGCCACTCATGCCTAACTTCAAGAGGTGATTCTCTATTTAGGTCAAGGTCTACATGTAAGGCATCTTCCCGAAAGGGGCTACTTTGAATAGGCATACCCCACCGAGGATTCTGAATTGGATTTTTTTTGTAAGTTTGACCTATAAGGCGGTAGACCAAATCCTCAGGACTAAAGTGAAGGCGACTTGTGCTTGCTTTTTGTGTACCTTCCGGAGCTTCTGCCCTTGATTGGGCTTGACTGCGGGTGTACACCATTGCGGTGCTTCTATGCTATCTAAATAAGTTTTTATCTCGTTTTTATGATTTTTTTTTTTTTTGTCTACACTAAGCAGAATTAAACACACACATTCACAAAATCGTGATTATCTCTTTTAAGGATTCTTGGTGTGTCCTAAACTGGTTTAGTGCATTTTGATGTTTTGTTTTGTTTTTGTAGATTTTGTAGAACGTTTAAATGCATCATGTAGGCTCTTATAACTCCAAAAAGGTCGCCCCTTCAATATACTAGCCAGGCCGATATACCAACCTCTCTATATACCCGCCCTTACGAGAGGGAGACTATAGGTACGTGAGAGCAGAAGGTACGTAGTACATAGGCGGTACGGAAGGGGGATTGTCCTGTTAATGGCACCTACCATAGAAAACTTATCCTCGCGCGCATGGGAATCACCCTAGCTACGCTCGGTCTATCTTCGTCAAGATTTACGCCTAACAACAGTTGACAATCGGGAAATGGATGCAAATCAAGCCAAGGTGGTGATGAAATCCACCAATGGTCTTGATCAAGGGCTGGGGTCTTACGACCAGCTCCTTGGTTTAAAATTGTTTCGTGATGTGTGTGGGATTCGTTTTATTCAACAAAATGAAAATAGCATACATGACTTTTCCTAATGCAATGCAGGATTAAATGAAAACAATTAAAGAAACAGAAACAAAAATAGAAAATTTAATAGAGATGATAAAAATCCCTACCTCTTCTCTGCCTGCTCCAGTTGCTTCTGAATTTCTGCTCTGAAAATCTACAGACAGGAATTCGTCCCTTTGGGAGACGAATTGCAGAACAGAATTCGTCCCTCCCAGAGACGAATTTGAATTCGTCCCAGGGTCAGACGAATTGCAGAAAAGAATTCGTCCCTGTCAGAGACGAATAGCAGTCTGCAACAAAAAAAAATGTACCTGTCAAGCACAAACACAAAAATTTGATCAGTTTCTGTGATTTTAAAAACCAGGGAACAGAGTCCCACCGTGATCGCCACTGAAAGCACGAGATTCCGGGCAAAGGAAACACCAAGTGCGATTGCATTCAAAATTAAGTACGCTTAAGTCCTAGAAATGTAAATTGCATGAAATGGAAAAGAAACACATTGGAAGAGACACAATCAAATAGAGAAAACACAACCCTTTCATTAATATCCCTTGATATCTATTACAATGATGTCTCCTCCCTTTTCAGGGGCTAGGAGCGCAAATAGAGTTTGATTACAATCACTGAATGATTCCTCTTTCCACGTGCCCACGATTGCAATGGGCGGGCCAAGATGATGTCGTCGCTGATGTCGATGAGTTCTTCACCTCTGCTGCTTCTCCTGCGAACAAAGAAACAACCAAGATGTCAGTAGCACCTGCTGCAAATGAAAAGCGTTTGCTCTCTAAAACTAACGAAATATGCATGTAAATATTTGCCTAAAACAGTAATTACAGTGAGTCCAAATGGCTTCAAAACTTGACAGAAGGTAAGAAAAGTTACCAGAAGGCCACTTCCACTAAGGCAGCTGGCCAATCTACCTTCAACTGGAATTCATCCCTGGGTAGGATGAATTCTGACTGTAATTCATCCCCGGGTGGGACGAATTCTTCTGTGTTGAAGAAACTGACCTGCTGCTGCACCAATGTCGGATCCCGAGACACGCAAAAGCGCCTAAAAAAAGGGGGTTATGTAATTGGGGCCATTTTGGGACGACCCAGATGGTCGGATTTTCCCAATTTGGCCTCCACCCTCGGGAATTTGACCTTGACACCTGCAAGTTAGCGAAACGACAAAGCAATACAAAACATCCTAGAATTCGACCAAAAGTTACAAAATTGCAGCTATGGATTAATCAAACCTAATAACACAAAATGCAATCTAAAAAATAATCTAAAATGCTCAAAAACTAAAAATAGGACTTGGGAGGTGCGGGGGTGCCCAAGTGGGCCTCCCACCGTTGGCCCTCGATTTTGGAGCCAATCCACCGGGGATGGGCCCAAAACCTTTTAGGATTGGGGGGTCGGCGAATTGGTTGGTTCAGGTGTCCATGCGTTGGATTTGGGTAAGGTTCGAGCTTCCAAAGGCCACCCAACAACCTCCCTTGCAAAAGAGATTGGTGGATGTGGGAAGGTGAACCAAAAGGGATGCAAGTGGGTCTTCAATTCGGCAGCACTTCGTTGCTTGAAAACTCCTTCAACTTGTATGTTTTGGGTGAGAAAAGTCCCACCTTTTATAGACCCATGGGGTCTCTTTTGGGAGGGAAGCACAAATGCCATGTGTTGGCCATAGGCGCCATGTGGCAGTCTTGTCTTCCCATGAGGGAGAGGAGTCCTCCATTGACTTGAGCTTTGATAAATACTTTTTGTAACAGTCTTCTAATGGCCCCTCTGTCCACTTACACACGTGTGCAAGGCAGGAGTCCTTAACTGACTGTTCTGGGCTGCCACTTGGCACCATTTGCCTTTTTGCCCGTTAAGCTTAGAATTCGTCCCACCCAGGGACGAATTCAGAATTCGTTCCTGGGGTGGGATGGATTCTATTTTGAATTCATCCCGGGGTGAGACGAGTACTGGGCAAAGTGTCCAAGTGTGCCAAATTGCTTCTTGACCTTACAAAATTGCTATGAAAGTGGTTAAGACCATTGTTTAACCTCTGAGGGCTGCCCTGGGGGCTGTGTTTGTCAAAGCGATCAGTGTTTGCAGTCACATAATCGGATTGGTGTTGTTTTGGTGTCTACAATAACATATGTGGAATTTTGACCTCTATGAGGGAGAAGTCATCTCTCAAAGTGTAAATCATTTGTCAGTTCCATTCTTAGTCAAGTATTAAAAGTTTGCTTTCATTGTTACACATGTTTATGCTCCAAATGTAAGTAGATTGAGAAAACAATTTTAGAAAGAGCTTAAAATTATGAGAGAAGTTAGGGGACAAGAGAGATAATGGTAGGATAATTAAAAACTCCATTAAGAATAGGTGAAAAGAAAGGTGTGTACCAAGGATTCATCAAGAGTATAGAATACCTTAGCAAGTTTATATTAGAATAAAGTATTTATGGCCTTGATTTGAGTGACAATGCATTCACATGGACTAATAAGATATTAGGGGATGGTACTTTGACTCCATTGCCATGAACAGGGTTAAATCATAACCTTGTTGTCTTTTGGTGTAATCTAGAGGATAGAAAGAAAAACAACCCCTTCAAATTTGATTTCATGTGAATGCAAAACTGAAAGATTATGAGAAATTGGAAATGTGATCCAAGATGTATGTGGTTGCTACAAAATTAAAACATGTGAAAAGAAAATAAAAAATTGGAACAGGGTATTTGGAAATAGATTCTTATAAAAGGAGCATTTAAGACAAGAATTGAGCCAAATTGAAGAGAAATAGGTAGAAATGGGATGGACCAGGTCCTTTTTAATAAAGACAAAGTTATCCAGGCATAATTGCATACATTAATTGTAAGGGAGGATATGTACTCGAGATAAAATTCAAGGAACCAATGGTTAAGGGAAGGAGATAGGAACACAATATTTTTACATGTTTCTACCATAAGACATAAAAGTGCAACAAGGATATCTGAAATACAAAAAGAAGATAGAGAAGTAATAAGAGATGATCAAATAAGACAAGGGGTGGTGGATTTATTTATATTGTTACTAACAAATGATAGGGAGGATGATCAAGAAGCTATATAATAATTATTTCAATATATCCCAAGGATTCTATCTCTATACATGAATGCAAAACTTGTCAAAAAAGTGAGTGAGGAGAAGGTTGCCCGAATATATTGTATTATTTGGTACATGCTAATGTACCACCTTGGGTACATCTTTAGATAATGAGTGTGTCTTAGATTAGAGTTTGAGTATTTACTTTATGCAATGTAATAAATGTATAAATATTGTTAGAATGTGCAAAGTATTAATGATGTAAATATGCATGTTGTCCATGTGCACGTGAGTTCATAGAACAAGAAGGTGAAGAGTCATAGGAAGATAGAAAGCCAAGAGTCACATCTCATTATATATAGGCCTTTGTGAGAAACATTTGTATGACACAATGTAGAGGTGTAGTAGAGAACAAGGTAGATACAATGTAGAGCATATATGAAATGTGCAGAGTTAGAGATCTCTATTTTATATCAATATACTATTTTTGTGAGCTTTCATTAATGACACTTTTATGAGTAGTTGCAGAATTTTATTATGAGTTTTACATGCTTAGTATATTGCCATTATCTTATATTTAATATTACATGTTCATTTTAGATCTTGTGATTTTTTTTCATTAAGTATTTATCATTCAAAAGCTAAAAATCAGGGTTATGCATAAGGGGTTGGACCCAAAATGTATTTGTAAAAAATAGGCAAATTCATTTCAAAACTACGGTGAATCTTGGTCAACCTGACATCGAAGGCAATGGCAAATTACGTTGGTTTCTGAAAAAAAAAATTGGGGAAAATGGTGACTTTGATAGTTTTTGACGGATCGGATCCTGTATGATGCATAACTAGGTCTGGATCCAGTCTGATACATAACTAGGTCTAGATCCGAACTGATGCATAAATAAGTTCGAATTCAGACAGATGCATAACTAGGTCTGGATCCGAACTGATGCAAAACTAGTTCTGGGTTCAGTCTGATGCATAACTAAGCTCGGATCCGATTTGATAATCTCTGAGGATCCGCTCTTATGCAAAATAAGTTTCGAGTGTTAGATCTATTGCATAACCATGTCCGAACAGTCTAATGCATAATAAGATCGGATCGAACTTTTCGTTCCACCACATGCTTGTTCCACCACATACCACATCTTGATTTCATGGAAAAAATCATTTATATTTAAAGGCTTGTGGTCGCACAACCGAGAGTGAAACAAAATACATCATTGTTGTAATAAAAAATAAAAAAACATCCCTGATGATTGGGAACATTGATTTTTACAGGGAAGGAAGTGAAACAGTTCCTAAAAGGTGCAGCGGATCGGTGACAAGAACAATAAAGTCGCCACCTAAAATAGTATGGAAACTCAGCGCACTTTTTAGGTGCGACTAAATATGCAGAGATGATTGACACCTGCGAACTTGTTGAAGGGGAAAAGAATGCAGTTGGTTGTGTCAGAATTATAGACGAAGGAAAAACTGATCGCAATAGATCCTCTCAATTGTTGTTACACATACACAATCACTGATAACAACCTTGGGCTTGAGGAGTATACGGCCACTTTCCAGTTGATCACCATGTCTAATGGAAGCGGAGTTATAGAATTGAAATTCGAGGCCGATCCTTCCTCCCCTATTGGTACCGAGGAGAAATTCGTTAGTCAAATGAGTTCTCTTTTGGAGTCGATCCTTCCTCCCCTATTGGTACCGAGGAAAAATTCGTTAGTCAAATGAGTTCTCTTTTAGAGAAACTCATTCAGGGGCTTGAAAGAGCTGCCACTAATGAAGAAAAGTGAGTGAATGTGCAACATCCCCTAGCATTTCTTGTTTAACGGGCTTCACGGTAGCTTGCATACCAGCACATTAGAATAATATGAACCAAGCGTTAAAAGTCTCCTTTTCAAGGAGCCTGAACGATTAATAATGGTATCTTAGTTTAAAGTTTTATGTTTTGTTCTTATGTTTGCTTGTCTTGAAGTCTACCTTACAGTAGATCTTCAGCGCAGTGCACTCTTGTTATGTTATGTTATTGACCAAGATATGCACTGGTTTACAGGCGGGACCATAGCATATGCACTGGTTTTATTTTTTATTTAAAAATCAAAATTTTCATCGGGGATTTCTTTTAAAATAAAATTTCCGTTGTTCTTTGTTATTATTCTAAACATTATTCTAAACATTTTTATTTATTCTTGTTTTCTAACCGTTAATGTTAATGTGATGGTGCAAGTCTAGTAGTATATTTCATGATTCGAATTGCGGTTCACGTTAGGTGTAGTTTGTGTGTGTTTGTGAATAATACCACATTAAAACTTGAGTGGTTTATAAACCCAAATACTTGCCATATTCTTTGCCAATGGGAGAGTAGGCTTGAAGGCACAAGTCCGTGGTCCCACTTTGTGAGATTCCTCTCACCCTTATTAACATCAAGTTTGAGCATGTGTGTGGGGCATGGGTGAGTATGTGAGAGGGTGGGTGTATGTGTATTCAATAAAAATAAATAAATAAATAAACCATATATTAGAGTCCTAAGCTTTTCTATATACATTTAACATAAAAAAAAATTTATTAAAATAATTATTTATAATTATTAGACCATTAAAAAAATGCTTATGAAAATTTTAGTTTTATTTTTTTTTTCAATTTTTTTATATTAATTTAATTATATTAATAAAAACAATAAATTGTATCATAATTTTTATTTTTAAAATTTTGTTTTATTATTATTTTTTTAATAAAAAAGCAAATTTACATTCATTTAAGATAAAAGTGTTTACAATAAAAAAAAAAAAGGGTGGGTTAACACATCCCATGGAGAATTAAACTAACCCTTATTGACAAGGGTTGGGAAACAAAGTCGCCAACAAAACATAAGTTTACCAATTATGATCATTGATGATCATTACATCAAAGAAAGCATATCATATGGAGTAATGGGCCTTGGTGTATTGTCTTGCATAAACAACTAGTGATTATGGGATGGGAATCCACTCCTTTTCATCTCGATTAAGACCTTCAGTACTTGCGTCGCTCCAACCAACAACTAGCCCAGGTGAAATTGGTTGAACATCATACCATCCCCCAACCTGGTGAGACGAATAAGCAATGTCAACATTAGGCCGCTTCTTGAATTGCAAGAGCTAGGACTAGTGCCTGTTTGTAGGAGCACTTCCTGCATATGACGAAGGGTGACGATGAGAGGAGGATCAAAAATGCTCCTAAGAAGAGTGCTCTTGGGGAATCTAGTTGAATGTACATAGAACATTGGCATAGTGCACCAGGAGAACTTGCAAGTGATCCAAATCCATAGCAACTTTGTTGTCTTGAGTACAAATCTCTAGCCACATGTCATTAAAACTTCTAATTTTTCAGCATGAGTAAATGTGACAGAAGGTGTATATTATTTAAAAACAATTTTGTTGTCGGCCTTCCAAATTATGAAAGTGTAAGCTAATCTTGAAAACCTGCCACACTTCAAAAAGTGGGAGATACAAAGTAAAAAACTCCCAAAGAAGAGATTAGGGCCAAGAAACTCTTGCAGCTATAAATAGGGAAAAAGAGGAAAGAACCCATTCCCAAGCTTACCTAGATCTTCTACAATTCCAAAAGAGGCGAGTACAAGAAACTCTTGCAACTGTAAATGGAGAAAAAAAGAAAAGAACCCATTCCTAAGCTTGCCTAGATCTTCTACAATTTTAAAAGAGGTGAGTACAAGACTAAGGTACACCACAAAAAGGATATTTAGGATCAAGAATTTCAAGATGCTTCAAATTTTCCCCTAAGGGAAGGCCTTGACACAACAAGCTCCACACAAAAAACATTACTTGGGCTCAACATAAGTAGCCCAAACATTCTGAAATCTAGAATTCCATCTAGTCCTTGTAGAAAATAAGTCCCAAAATTGATTGAGCTTAGGTACGAGAAGAAGATAAGGAGATAACCATTTATACCCTAAATGAGCCTTATAATTAAGCAAAGGAGTGTCTACACGCCATCTCCAGTATGACCATGATCACCAAGGATGCTGTGAGCGCAAACCAATCTTATGCAACATAGAAAAAGAGGTGAGAGCAATAACAACATCATAAGTATCTTTGTCGGTACCATTTATCCTGAAGGTGTATTTGAACTCATTCCATGGGATCCAATCCCTGGTCTGACAAGAAAAAAAATCAGCTATTGTAACAATACCCCTTTTGAAAAATCGTTGAGCATGAATCCATTGCACCCAAGCTAAAGGAGAACCTTGATGAAGAAACATAGGGGACCACCAAATATTCATAGAATTGATGTATAAACCTTTATGGAAGACATCTCCTCTCCAAAAAATCCAAGGAATGCGTTGCTGCTAGGTTTTCCATATACTTTTAATAACAAAGGAGCCATAAATCTTAACAAAAATTGGAGCAAAAATGAGAAGGGGAAAATTCAACCCTCTCCATGTGTTTTAACTTTTAACATATACATATTTATTAAACCAACTTTACCCATAGAATTTAACCTTAAATATTCTATTTAAAATTATAATGTATATTCTTAACTATAGTGGAGTTGTAAAAATAAAATAAAATAATAGAATTGTATACAATAAAAATGAAGGGGGATGATTCAAACTTGACATCATATACTCAACGTCACATGTGTTTCCCTAAATATTGAAAATAAACTTAAAATTATTATTATTTTCTCATCTTATCATACATTAGAATTAAAAGGTAGATAAATATAAGTTACATGTAAATATCTAATTCTTCTCATTTAAAAGTTGTTTTTTTCTTATTATTCTTTCTTTCCTTAAATAAGTAATAAATATTTGTTATCAATAAAAATTTTGAAACTTTTATTTTTGACTTTGTATACTCAATTAATTTATATTTGTGTCTTGTGAAGAATATCACAATGATATGTCTTTGGGTGTTCATGGGAGACCTAAGTTCAAACTTCAATAAAAATTCTTTGGGTTTCCTCTCCTCCTATGAACCCATCCATGAACAGGGTCATGATTTGATCCCCTTCAAAAATAGAATGTAGAGGAAGAAAGTGATATCCCTCATATGCCTTGCCTTTAAGCGACACCACTAGAAAACTTAGGGCTATGTTTTTCTTGGTGATTTTGTGTAATTGATTCTTGTAGATCATATATTGAAGATGCTTTAGCGAGGTTATCATATATTTTGTGGTATAGTATGGTATGAATTGAAGTGCTGACATCGGAATATCATCCCATACTTTTAGTGGCACTGGAGGCCACAAGGGATTCCAATTACTCCATACTATGAAGCTCCAAGGTGGTGGAGTGGCCATCAACAACAAGTATCTAATTTCAAAGTTATTCATTTATAACTTTTGGATCCTTTGCTTCAAGTAGAGTTGTCAAGTGAATATTGGATTGCTATTCAAGCTAATATATTATGATATTCATTGGAATTCCAACCCGATGTCTTCAAAGCAGCTTCTTTTGATCATTCATTCTTGAGCAAAATCATTAGATGAATAATTTTATTGCTTAAATTGAGTGGTAGCCTAAGATATTTACCTAAATCTTGAGTTAAGTTCCTTGTGATGTGATTCATCCTATCAAACATACCAAAAGAACAATTGGTGATCAGATATGACTCCATCCAATCCATCAACATGATGACCACCTACTGTAGTTGTTGGGTGCATCTGATGCTTGCACCTCATATAGGGCATGTAGTCTAGGAATTTTAAGGAGTGTGGGATGTGGCATAGGGGATGACCTCTATGTTTTTTACCAAGGTCAACTCCTTTTTTGGATGTTTTCTTAGTACAATTCTCTTATAATCTAGCCTAGACTACTAGGTTCTATGTAGGAAAAGGGGTTAAAAAGAAAATAAAAAGAAATCAAGTACTATACTAACAGGTGATGATGCACCAAGGGTAAGATCCTTTGTGTAGTTATGGTATTAGTAAATATATGAACCACCCATTCTAGGAAGGTGACCATGTCTTGTTGCAACATGAAACTCTATCTTATGAAGCCAATGCAAAGAAGGAACATATACTACTCATGAGGTTCCCATGCAAACTTGCATGCACATAAAAAAAGAGCAAACAAAAATAGCCATAGCTCTTATATGCATGTGTGTGTGCTAAAAAACTAGTAAATTACATATTAAAAAAAAAATGCTTGAAGGGGCCTAACACAATGACTTGAGGTTCGAGTCTAGATTACTTCATAAGAGAAGATGAGAGAAAAACTTCTCTTTGACCAAATACTAGGCATGAGGAAGTACTTAATTTTTCCCTATTTTACAATGCAAATAAAAATATTTATAGATAAAATTGGAAATATTTCCCTCCTAATTTCAAAATTCCATTTCAAAAATCCTACCTAGGTCTTTGTGTGCAATCCTAAGTTCTTAGATCTAGAGTCATTGATGTTATAGGGGGTTTGGATTCTTCAAAGATGATGCCTTATTTACTATGTTTTAAATATATAGTGATTAGATGTATGTATCCCCTATAATAAATATTGTCAGGTATGTGGATGTTCCTTAGCAATCCTTAGGTTGATGCCTTAAATGTCATCCTTCTTTTTAGTAGGAGATTGTACACATAGGAAGACCAAACACCTCAACACAATGAGCAAGGATACAAGATCATGATCTCAACTAGGGGGTATGGGGCTAGGAGGCCCCCAAAGCAAATCTCAATCTCCTAAATTTTTGGAGAATGGATGGAGGTTGCCCAACTAGAATCCAGATTATTGCTCTTTCAAGTGCAATCTTCTTTTGAATCTTGATCAAGGTTTTTGTCCTTGGTCCTTTGTGCATTACCTCTATTAATGTAAGGAAAAATCCTTTGTTGAGATCTCTCCATTTCCATTTTCTCTATAGCATTGACCTTGTTGCTGATATTTTCAAAGAATTTTGAATATCAAGAAGCAATGGAGACTCCTAAGGTGCTTGAGATGGTAATGGGAGAAAAGGTGCAAAAACATGTAATTTAGGAGGTGTTAGTGAATTTTTTGTAGGAAAATGAGTTGTTAATGGTAGGGGATTCATTGTGGGAAAATATGTAGTTGAAGGATGGAGAGAGTGTTGTGTTATTTCAGGAGTGTATGGAGTAACATGTTTTGGAGGTAATCTTCCTACGAAAATCAAGATATCTTTGGCATGGACTACTATTTGATAAACATGAAGGAATGTAGTTATTCTAGATTGTTGGGTTTTTAAACCAATGTTAGACCTTAAAGCTCTGGTATAATATATGTAAGGTAGGGGAGACACTGGTCTGAATTCATTGGGGATTATTTTCTAAATTTTACTAAACTTGAGGTTGAAATCAGACAATGACTCTTGAGGATGCCTTTGAATAGCTCTGAACTAAGTTAGAAGTGAAAATGGATTTGTAGACTCATTGAAATCTTCTACAAAGGGACAAACTAAGTCAACCCAATTTATAATGGAACCATTTTCTAAGGTTCTAAACCAATGTAGGATTTTACCCCTAAAGGAAAGGATCAGAACTTTTACAATAACATCTTTGTGCCTGATTTTATGGACAACCACCATGGATAACACATCTTGGTATTGATCATATGACGTTCTCCTAGTACCATCATATGTAGGTATGAATTTGACTGCGACATGATGGATATCATGCATAACTTGAAATGATAGTGGGGTTGCAGTAATCTAATTAGGGTAATTTTGTTGAGTTGCTTCCTGATTGGTATTCATATCTACTTGGGTATGGGGGGTTTCGGTACCATAATAGCTTAAGGTAGAGGATGATGTTTGAAATTCTTCTATGGAAGTTTTAGAAGATGGATATATTGAATGCTTGGATTTTGATAATAGCTCATAAAATTTGGTAGGTTGATTACCTTTCTTAGCAACACTTCTGGTAAATATGAAAGTATAAATATTAGGATCAAGGTTTATTTGGATTTAATCTTACGGAGTCACCAAGTGAATCTACTTTCTTTTCTTAAAAGGTCAATGTAATTCACTAAATCTTGATTCCTTTGGGTAAAATGTAAAAAATATATATGGTGGAAAATTTCCCACCAGGTGTGCTAAAAACTGTTGTAGTTTGGTTTGTCATCAAGCCAACACTAGAAATATGATCATTAAATTTATAAATTTAAATGTGAGCACCTACTAATCATAGCCCAGAATCAACATTGGAAGAATTAAATTGCTTTTATTCAACCTTTAGAGAATGCTGGTATACCTTTGTCAATTTAATAGGTGTTGACTCTCTTTTAGCTCAAAATAGTAAAAAGCTTAAGTATAGGGATAAAAGGGTTAGAAATGTATGAATAAAAGGTGGACGGGTGAAGCTAACAACATAGACATCCATAAAGTATCTTCCAGAAAATTAGAACTTCAGAAATAGTATTCAAGACTAACAACATTCAGAATTCTATAACACTCAGTATTGATGGCCTTTGACACACTCAAAGAATTATTCCAAACATCTAAAGCATTAATTATCTAAATTAATAGAATAATATCAATGCCTTGACTAACAAAAATAGAATTCCCATAAGCATGTGTGTAAGAATAAATTATTTCAATTTTACCCTAAGTTAGTGTAGACACCAAAATTCAGCCACTTGTAAGTCATCTATACCTTCCTGCCAGCCACGTGTCAGTCATCCATCCTTCCCGCCATTATTTGGCCCAAATCCACACTTTCCCACCATTATTTGGCCCAATTTCACTTTTTTCGCCATTTTTCATCCCCAAATTTATTTAAATTAATATTTATATATATATATTTTAATATTTTAATATATTTTAATATATATATAAATAAAGTTTAAGTGATTTAATCTGAGCCATCCATCCTTCATTTAATCTCATCCGTTCATCCATCTTAATCCGTTTCACAACCTAGATTTATTATCTACCCTTGGATCCACTTTAATCTTAGCCACACGTTCAAAGTGTCGTTAAAACCCTAAAGTGTGCCCTAAAAGTAGATTATAAATTGAGTCACCTTGATGGCTCAAACCCTATCTATCTCTTCGGCTAAACCTACCTATCTTTCCAATCTAAGTCTGGAGTTGGCTATTGCTATTAATCCTGAGTCTTCTGAGTCTTCTACGGCCCTAAGTCTAAACTAAATCCTTTCGCCGCATCCATCGCCGCCGCCTGGTCTCGCCACGTTAACAGGAAAAGTTATAGATTTGTCTAAAGCAAGTAATATTTCTTTATGTATTAATCTGCTGTTAAATTCTGCATTCCGTTTTATTTCATTTCATAAATCTAGGGTTTTAGACTGTTTCTGAGGGCTCACACAGTGGAGCCCTCTTATTAGTTTCTCATTTGTAGATTAAAGATACAACGCCAAACAAAAATAAAGAAATCACAATAAAGGAATGCAGAACAGTTGTACAAAATGAATGATTTTTATTAATCAATGGAGTTTAGAAACTCCTTTTAAGTACAACTTATACAACACATCCCCCAAAAGAACAAAACGAGCTGCCCTTTTGCTTAAAGTAGCGATGGGCAGTTCGAGACAAATCAGATGGGAGTGTTCCAAACTTGAGGAAGGATACTATCTATAGACACCAAAACAGCACCAATCCGATTACGTGACTGCAAACACTGATCGCTTTGACAAACACAGCCCCCAGGGCAGCCCTTAGAGGTCAAACAGTGGTCTTAACCACTTTCATAGCAATTTTGTGAGGTCAAGAAGCAATTTGGCACACTTAGACACTTTGCCTAGTAATCGTCTCACCCAGGGACGATTGCTAACTTGAAATCGTCTCACCCAGGGACGATTTCTGAAATCGTCCCTGGGTGGGACGATTTCCAAGTTTAACGGGCAAAAAGACAAATGAGGCCAAGTGGCAGCCCAGAACAGTCAATTGATGACTCCTACCTTGCACGCGTGTGTGAGTGGACAAATAGGCCATTTGAGGACTGTCACAAGGGCAGTTATGAAAGCCCAAGTCAATGGAGGACTCCCCTCCCTCATGGGAAGACAAGACTGCCACATGGCGCCTATGACCAACACATGGCATTTGTGCTTCCCTCCCAAAAGAGACCCCATGGGTCTATAAAAGGTGGGACTTTTCTCACCCAAGACATAGAGGTTGAAGGAGTTTTCAAGCAACGAAGTTCTGCCGAGTTGAAGACCCACTTGCATCCCTTTTGGTTCACCTTCCCACATCCACCAATCTCTTTTGCAAGGGAGGTTGTTGGGTGGCTTTTGGAAGCTTGAACCTGACCCAAATCCAACACATGGACACCTGAACCAACCAATTCGCCGACCCCCCCATCCTAAGAGGTTTTGGGCCCATCCCTAGTGGATTGGCACCGAAATCAAGTGCCAACGGTGGGAGGCCCACTTGGGCACCCCTCGCACTCCTCAAGTTCCATTATTTTTAGCATTCTAGATTATTTGTTTACATTGCATTTTGTGTTATTATGTTTGGTTAACTCATAGCTACAATTTCGTAACTTTTGGTCAGATTCTAGTATGTTTTGTGTCGCTTTGTTGTTTCACTGACTTGCAGGTGGCGGGATCAAATTCCTGAGGGTAGAAGCCAAATTGGGAGAATCCGACCATCTGGGTCATCCCAAAATGGCCCCAATTACATAACCCCCTTGTTTGCATGAATTTTGCAGGTCTCGGGAATCGACATTGGAGCATCAACAGGTCGGCTTCTTCAACACAGTAGAAATCGTCCCACCCAGGGACGAATAGCAGTCAGAAATCGTCCCACCCAGGGACGATTTCCAGTTGAAAGTAGATTGGCCGACTGTCTCAGTGGCAAGGGCCTTTTGGTAACATTTTCTGCCTTCTGTCAAGTTTTCAAGCCATTTGGACTCATTGTACTTACTGTTTAGATGAAATGTTTGCATGCATATTTCGATAATTTTAAAGAACAAACACCTTTCATTTGCAGCAGGTGCTACTGACATCTTGGTTGTTTCTTTGTTCACAGGAGAAGCAACAAGAGGTTAAGAACTCATCGACATCAGCGACGACATCATCTTGGCCCGCCCATTGCAATCGTGGGCACGCGAAAAGAGGAACATTGAGTGATTGTAATCAAATTCTTTTAACGCTCCTAGCCCCCAAAAAGGGAGGAGGCGTCATTGTAACAGAGATCAAGGGATATTAATGAAAGGGCTATGTTTTCTCCATTTGCTTGTGTCTCTTCCAATGCGTTTCTTTTCCATTTCATGCACTTTACGTTTCTAGGACTTAAGCGCATTTGATTTTGGTTGCATCACAATTAGTGTTTCCTTTGCCCGAAATCTCGTGCTTTCAGTGGCGATCACGGTGGGACCTGTTCCCTATTTTTAAGATCACAAAAAACTAATCGGGTTTTTGTGTTTTGTGTTTTACAGGTACATTTTTTTTTTGCAGACTGTTAATCGTCTCTGACTGTTACGATTACTTTATCGGAAATCGTCTCACCCTGAGACGATTTTAAAATCGTCTCTGCCAGGGACGATTTCGGTTTCGTAAATCGTCTCACCAAGGGACGATTTTCTCGTCTGTAGATTTTCGAGCAGAAATTCGGAGGCAACTGGAGCGAGCGAGAGAAGAGGTAGGGATTTTATCATCTCTGTTAAATTTTTTGTTTCGTTTTCTGTTTCTTTGACTTGTTTTCATTTTATCCTCGCATACTTAGGGAAAATCATTCATGCTTGTTTCATTTTCGCTAAATAAAATGAACCTCACACACTCCACGTAACAATTTTAAACCAAGGAGCTGGTCGTAAGACCCCAGCCCTTGATCAAGACCATTGGTGGATTTCATCACCACCTTGGCTTGATTTGCATCCATTTCCCGATTGTCAACTGTTGTTAGGCGTAAATCCTGACAAAGACAGACCGAGTGTCACTGGGGTGATTCCCATGCGCGCGAGGATAAGTTTTCTATGGTAGGTGCCATTAACAGGACAATCCCCCTTCCGTACCGCCTACGTACCACGTACCTTCTGCTCTCACGTACCTATAGTCTCCCTCTCGTAAGGGCGGGTATATAGAGAGGTTGGTATATCGGCCTGGTTGGTATATTGAAGGGGCTACCATTTTGGGAGTTATATGAGCCGTCATAATGCATTTAAACGATCTTCAAAACCTACAAAAACAAAACAAAACACCAAAATGCACTAAATGGCACACCAATCCTTAAAAAGAGATAATCACGGTTTTGTGAATGTGTGTGCTTAATTCTGCTTAGTGTAGACAAAAAAAATCATAAACGAGATAAAAACTTATTTAGATAGCATAGAAGCACCGCAATGGTGTACACCCGCAGTCAAGCCCAATCAAGGGTAGAAGCTCCGGAAGGTACACAAGAAGCAGGCACAAGTCGCCTTCGCTTCAGTCCTGAGGATTTGGTCATACCGCCTTATAGGTCTAACCTACAAAAGAATCCAATTCGGAATCCTCGGTGGGGTATGCCTATTCAAAGCAGCCCCTTTCGGGAAGATGCCTTACATGTAGACCTTGACATAAATAGAGAATCACCTCTTGAAGTTAGGCATGAGTGGCCACCGCGCGATGAAGCGCTAGACAGGCACACCGTCCATTTGGAGGGGCAACGTGGATATGGCATCCCTTCTTTACCTATCATCAGAATAGAGAGACCAAATCCGGAGCGCAGGGCTCCTTACATAGGGCGACCTAACTCCGTCCACCCCCTTCCATTCCTCGAGGGCAACAAACAATGCGGGAACCTTGCATTTCCGCACCAGAAGGATATCATGATCACCCCTTGAGGCCAGAACCTCGAGCACATACCGCTTACCTCGACAGAGGGAAGCGACCCATTGAAACCTTAGATCAGCAAACTCGAGGTAAACACATAGGAGAAACATTCGAACCTCCCGAGAAAAATAGGGTAGACCAAATTGACCCAGTTGTCGCCAGATATACCACCCGTCAAGCCCAAACCATGCGGCTTAAACCAAGTTATCAGGAAATAGAGTACCGACACCGCTTGGATAGAGAACGCATGCAACGCGAAGCGGATGAGTTATGCTATGAAATACCTGAGAGGGGGCCAACCCCTCGCATCCAAAGAGCTGAACAATATGAGAGGCATAATCCGTTGGTGCAGGACGAGTCTCCACGACCTCGTCAAGCTCTGCCTCCAAGACCTCATAGATTCGAGAGGGAGGCAACTCCCTGAAACAATGATGGGTACCTTCAACAAGAGCTTGATCAGGGTCATAGGTTTCGCCCGGAGACTCCTCAAGAATTTTACGAGGAGTATGAACCAGAAGAGGAATATGTTGAAACTCCCCATCAAGGCAGGAGGGATGCCATTCGGCCACCCCTCCATAGGCCTCCAGGTTCACCGTAACTTGCAACAAGAGCGAACAAGAGAGGAAGAAATAAAATCTTTCGATGCATACCAAGCGCTATTGGAGCGTTTGGAGTCTGTGGAGACAAAAGCTCGCTGGGCATCAAAAACCCACATTACGTCTACTCCGCAGTAATCCGGTGCATCCCTCAGTGCCTACACCTCTTTACCCCGAACACTTCAAGTTGCCTCAATTGGCAATTTTTAAAGGTGAAGAGGACGCACAAGAACACGTTACACGATTTCTAAGCCAATGCTTCGGCATCCAAGATAATGACGCATTGTTGCTTAGAACATTCATAACCACATTCGTAGGCCCTGCCTCGGATTGGTTCACACAACTGCCCAAACATAGCATAAGCAATTTAGATCAATTAGTAGATGCGTTTCTTGAACGCTTTGCCTTCAACACAAGGAAGAAGGCATCACTAAGTGATTTAGCGAGCCTCAAGCAATTTGAAGAGGAAACAATGGCAACGTACGGGAATCGATGGAGAGCTTTGCTTTCTAGGTTACCCTACCGTCCTCCTATGTCTGATCTCACGCAGATGTTCGCAAAAAGTTGCTTAAAATCAATCTCTGGTCTATTGTTGCTGCGACAATACGACAGCTTAGAAGAAGCTTTGGCGCAAGCCAAGGTCATAGAAGAGATTAAGATAGGTGAAGGCGCAATTGCCAAGCCTAAGAAGAAAGAGTGGAATAAAACCACTAAAATTGGGACAACGCAACCACAACACGCTGCAGTCAACCAAGTTGCGATAAATGTTCCCGTGCCTGTGCAAGAAACGTAGCCTCAAAAGGCTAACTACCAGGCAGTGCCTCCTGCTTATGAAAGAGATAATAGAAGACAGGAGCAGAATTACCCGCGTCGCCCTAGGCGAAATTTCACCCCATATGCGGAGTCTAGGGACTCCTTATTTGACCGCTTGTCAGCGGAAAATTTAGTCACTCTGCCGAAAATCCAAATTATAGACCCTAACATTCCCAAGCCTAGGGGGTACAGAGAGGAATTGTATTGTAGATTCCATAGGCGCAGAGGACATGACTTGAATGGGTGCTGGAAATTCAAAGACCTAGTCCAGGATTTGATCGACAATAGAACATTGGTTGTGGACAACCCCATCGCACCAAACAACCAACAAATGGGGGTATTCAAGGACCCCTTGCCAGCCCACGAGGCACAGACAAAACCACTCCAGATTAACGAGGTGCGACAAGATCTTCCCACACAGGGATTTGTGGGAATGATTAGCATAGTAACAAGGAACAGAAGGTACCCGACAGCTGCCCCTGAGGTAGCTACGAGGGAAGTTTCGGCAACATCGCATCCTCAACAACGCCCAACGCAGTTACCTCCGCCTAGACCTGAGGTCACGATACGAACCAAACTCACGCAGAGTTTGCGGACCACGTCGGCTAGGTCTGTCCATCTACGAGCTTATTCAACAATCAGCTCCCCATAGAGAAGCTCTTATGGACATTTTAAAAGCCATTGAATTACAACCCCACGAGGCAAATTCTTTCAACGCCTTCGTGGGACATGTGAAACAATGTACGAAGCCGGTCATCACATTCAAAGAAGATGAGGTCAAAACGATATCAAATGACATGGCAGATCCACCCCTGCACGTTATCGCGTGGGTCAACGGGATTCCGTACAAGAGAGTGTTGATAGATACTGGCTCGTCCAGTAACATCATAACCACTACAGCCTTAAAGCATTTGAAGCTGCCAGCCTCTCACATCACAGCCTCCACGTACACACTGTGAGCTTTTAATGATGCAATATGCTCGACAGTCGGCACAGTCGTTCTGCCAGTCCAGGTAGGACAAAAGTCAATACCTACACTGTGCCATGTGCTGGAAGGTGAAATGGCTTATAATATACTGCTAGGGCGGCCTTGGATCAGGGACATGAAGTGTGTCCCTTCGATCGCCCACCAGTGCTTAAAGTATGCTTATGAAGGGGAAATACATGTAGTCCCAATGGACTTAGAGCCCTTCAAGTATTGCAATGCGGTACAATTCATACCTCAATCGACCCTCCCTTCAACGCATTTGGATTTCCAATTAAATCCATCTAAACAGGGTCCAATACCGCAAGCACCACTGGTGGCCAACAAGACAAAATCCCAGCCAGGTGAGACTTCATCACCTGCTCCTTCATCATCAACGCCACCTATCATGGCCCAACAAAAGGACAAGGGAAAACAAATCATGGAAGAGGTTAAGCCTCTAGAAGAAAGGTTGCCCACAATCTCAACGATATCAACAGAGGAAACACCCAACACAACAGAAACCAAGACTCCTAAACAACCAAACATGGAATGGACTCAGGAAGGACTACCGTTTCCTCCCACCCAATCATCAACAATCACTGTTGAAATGGCCGATACGGGCTCTGGGGGAGTACTTAGTGCAAAATATTGTGGCAACCCCCACATTGGAGTCAGTACAGGACATGGGAAGACCTCGCCTTCCCATAGGGACAATTTTTCCTCTAGGCTACCCATCGAACCGGACAAATTTTGTGTATGGGGGCCTTGATCATGGTCTTGAACCATGCCAACAAAAGGAAACAGACGAAGAACCTTTTGTGGAAAACATCAATTATCTGTCAAACCCAGAATTTGCCCTAAAATATCTAGGCCAATGCAATTGGCATGGATACGAGCTAGGCGAGATATGAGCAAGGGATGCGGATCCTTTGCCAACCAAGATATCAGATGCCATATGACAAGTCAGGGGTAGGGTTCAACCATCCCCTGCCATTAGACATCTTGGTTGAAAATATGCAAGGCCTAGAAATAGGCAACAAGGGGGGATTGGCATTAGACCCTTATGCCAATCCAAATACAAAATACACATTGGGAGACTACCTCCCATGGTCAACAAACACCCCTGGAAACAACAATAATCCCTCTCCTTTGCTAGAGAGAGGTGAAAGTTCGGATAGTAATCCTCAAAGAGAACATCAATGGTTGTCGGACATCTTTCTGAAGCTGTTCCCCTTAGAGGTTCCAGATGAAACAATATAGTACCAAGAGAATCAGGTCCCTCCACCAAGAGTGGAACAATCGCAATGGGACCAGATTAATTCACTGGAACAAGAAGAGTCCTCAACATCACAAGCAACAGATTCTGAAGAGGATGAACAATTTTGGATCTATGAAAGCGATTCAGAAGATGAAACCGAAATGGACTATCTCAGACATGCGCGACGACATCACCGTGCTCTAACTCATGAAGATCTAATGGGACAGATGGGCATACTGATGGGGCATGAATGGCATGTAGACCCA
The DNA here is from genome assembly GCA_028583015.1 of Wollemia nobilis. NCBI lineage: Eukaryota > Viridiplantae > Streptophyta > Pinopsida > Araucariales > Araucariaceae > Wollemia > Wollemia nobilis. Next base: position 3,736,386 of record JAQPPZ010016969.1, on the reverse strand, counting down.
GCGAGGTGGGACCAAGTGTTGGATCCATGGCTCCAAATTCAAGATGAGCATCGTCCACCTCGAGATCCCATCATGACAGCAGTGCCAAGGGAAGACCCCGCCCTCCTTTTCATAAAATTCGTGCATAGGGCCGATCCATTCGTGCCCATACCTCTAGAGCCAGATCCAGAGTGCAAAGACCATCAAGCTGGGGGTACCTCTATCCCTTGAAGTACCATAATCCAAACCAAAAAAGCTCCAAGGATTATCGCAATCTCTTGGTCACCCAAAAAGCTCCAAGGATTATCGTAATCTCTTGGTCAACCAAAAATCTCCAAGGATTATCGCAATCTCTTGGTCACCCAAAAAGCTCCAAGGATTATCGCAATCACTTGGTCACCTCAAAAAGCTCCAAGGATTATCGCAATCTCTTGGTCACCAAAAAAAGCTCCAAGGATTATCGCAATCTCTTGGTCACTCCAAAAGCTCCAAGGATTATCGCAATCTCTTGGTCACCCAAAAAGCTCCAAGGATTATCGCAATCACTTGGTCACCCCAAAAGCTCCAAGGATTATCGCAATCACTTGGTCACCCAAAAAGCTCCAAGGATTATCGCAATCTCTTGGTCACTCCAAAAGCTCCAAGGATTATCGCAATCTCTTGGTCACCCCAAAAAGCTCCAAGGATTATCGCAATCACTTGGTCAAAACCCAAAAAGCTCCAAGGATTATCGCAATCACTTGGTCACCCCAAAAAGCTCCAAGGATTATCGCAATCACTTGGTCAAACCCAAAAAGCTCCAAGGATTATCGCAATCACTTGGTCATCCCAAAAAGCTCCAAGGATTATCGCAATCACTTGGTCATCCCAAAAAGCTCCAAGGATTATCGCAATCACTTGGTCATCCCAAAAGCTCCAAGGATTATCGCAATCACTTGGTCACCCAAAAAGCTCCAAGGATTATCGCAATCTCTTGGTCAAACCCAAAAGTTCCAAGGATTATCGCAATCACTTGGTCAAAACAAAAAGCTCCAAGGATTATCGCAATCACTTGGTCACCCAAAAAGCTCCAAGGATTATCACAATCACTTGGTCAATCCAAAAAGCTCCAAGGATTATCGCAATCACTTGGTCAAACCTAAAAAGCTCCAACGATTATCGCAATCGCTTGGTCAAATTCATCAATAGAGAGTTCATTCTCGCACCTCATCTTCACATTCACCAAAATCAATCCATCAAAAATACAAAAATATGTAGCTGCATTAAGCATTGCATCCATACATTGCATATTTGTGGTCGTATAGGTCAAAGGCACCATAGGCTGTAATTGCTCTGCTAGTCCATCTTATTCCACATTGTTCCATTGTACAAAAACAACAAAAACACCATACATCACTTTTACCACACTAGAGTCAGTGGTCTATTAATGTATCAAGAGTTTTCGTGATTCAGTCATCATTTTGCTCTTTAGCCATGTAATGTATCAAGTCAGAAAGATTTTACGAAGGTAGAGTCATACTTGAAATACACCTTGTTACGTAACATCCCAACACAAATTAAAACACATAAAACAATTCCCGAGTTGTGTGAACGAAAGATGAAACCTGCATAGTAATCCAGGTCACCATAAGCGAAACGGTTATCTTGCTCATCCCCCTATGCGAATGACCCAAAGAATGCTGAGAGTTGGCAAAAGGACAAGCATCCTCCCTACCCAATTCCCTAAGAATCCCTAAAGTTCTCAATAATTGCAAAACATCAAAAAATTTGCAAAACGTCAAAACTCCAAAATCTGACATCCTACAGTGCACACATCAAAAGGCACAAGCAATAGTGATTTTCGTCACTCCATATCCCCAATCCCTTGCTCAAAAGAAAAACAAATCAAAATAAACAGTGATCTTATCACTACAAATGAGCAAGTATCCCAATACAATTGAAGAAAAGAAGGGAGTGGAACTTGAATCCCTGGAACTCTCAGCATTCTAAAAGGTCATAAGGCAAGCCTCGGTACCGATTTGGTTGATAGCCTATCGATAACTGGCGGCAAACGTCTCGCATGACGATATATCTATCACATTAACTTGTGTATAGATCAATGTTTGCATGTGGATGAGCTAGCCTATGGCACCCTGGATAACATCGCAGATTAATCTAACTAAATACAACAAAGGAGTTAGTGGAGCTAATTAGGTGATCCTCAGTACAGGTTCGGTTGAAAGCCCATCTGGCACTGGCGGTATCCTGATAAATACCACAATAACGAACTCAATTGCACACACAGGGATGTGAAATAGCTTGGTCAAAAACGAGTTCGATTCATACCTTGTCCAAAAGTCTTGAAAAACAAAGTACAGTCATGGCTAGTGAGTTAAAACCGTCTGAGTCTCAGAAAACCTTAGGTACATTTCTAAACCAACTGCGCTACTTTTCATCTTTGCAATACCATCAAAAAATATAAAAAAAAGAGAAAAACCACATGAAAAACATACAAAGTCATGCATCACAGTAATCGCCTAAAAAAAACAAAATAACAGAGTTCTAGACAGTCTATGGTGCCATAGCCAAACATCACAAATCCCATTCATCCATTTCATCTCTGCATATCACATATAAATCAAAACCATTTGCATTCATCATAGCATATGCATCCATCAAAATAAATCAACATGCATACATCCATATTCATCAACCATCATGCACAAGATCAAAGAAAATCAAAACAACAAAAACAACAAATAAATGCAACACAAAAACAAAAAGCAATAAACATTGCCAGACACAAGTGCTCTTGCACTTAACCTCTTGGCATAGAAAAATTGATGTCAGGGTCTACATTGTCGCTATCCTACTCCCTAAGAAGGCTACCATAGCCGGACCGCTCCACGGGAAGACGGATTTTTGACAATTTCATCCCCAAACGACGTCACAAAAGGGTCAAAGCCCACTCAAAAACAACAAGAAAATCAAAACAACACAAAAAGCAATAAACATTGCCAGACACAAGTGCTCTTGCACTTAACCTCTTGGCATAGCAAATCGACATCGGGGTCACAAATTATCACTATCCTACTCCCTAAGAAGGCTACCATAGCCGGACCGCTCCACGGGAAGACGGATTTTTGACAATTTCATCCCCAAACGACGTCACAAAAGGGTCAAAGCCCACTCAAAAACAACAAGAAAATCAAAACAACACAAAAAGCAATAAACATTGCCAGACACAAGTGCTCTTGCACTTAAACTCTTGGCATAGCAAAATCGACATCGGGGTCACAAATTATCACTATCCTACTCCCTAAGAAGGCTACCATAGCCGGACCGCTCCACGGGAGACGGATTTTCGAAAATTTAATCCCCAAATGGTGTCACAAAAAAAAAAAAAACAACAAAAACAACAAAACATGCAACATAAAAACAAAGCAATAAACATTTCCGGACACAAGTGCTCTTGCACTTAAACTCCGGGCAAAGAAAATCGATGTCGAGGTCCAAATTATCGCTCTCCTACTTCCCCAAGAAGGCTACAATAGCCGGACCGCTCCACGGGAAGTTAGATTTTCGATGATTTCACCTCATTACGACATCACCAAAAGGGTTAACACCCACCAAAAATAGGTCCAAATGTTGGAAAAATTGCACACGCTTAACGGTAAACCCTCTAAAGGCACCCTTGCACAAGTCATCTTGGGTCAAGCGACTCGTCGCTTCTCTCACGAAGGTCATTCCCTCATCGATTCGTCGCTTGAGGGGGTAGTCACACTTAGTCACCAACCAACAATCACACACCCAATTAAGGAAAATGACATGCATTCAAAGAATCATTGACAAAGACAATCACGCTCCTGCTTGGGGCAGTAAACAAGCAACAATCAAATCAATCAAACACTTGGCATTTCGTGAATCATGAACACAAGGTTCCCCCTGAGGATAAAAACGCCCTTTGCCTGTTCATGATTGATCAATGTCTAAGTTCAAGTCACACCTCACCAAAATAGGTTAATACTTGAAATCAAATTCCTTAGCTCGTCAAAAGCAAGGATTCAAGAATGCATGCCCTTTCCATACTTGGGGCATCAAAAGTTGGTTAGGTTACCAAGAAACCCTAATCATTAGTGCTTTGGTTATCTATTTTTGCTCAGCACTGCGTCACCCGCAGCGCTTCCCAAAAAGGGGCATCTGTAGACACCAAAACAGCACCAATCCGATTACGTGACTGCAAACACTGATCGCTTTGACAAACACAGCCCCCAGGGCAGCCCTTAGAGGTCAAACAGTGGTCTTAACCACTTTCATAGCAATTTTGTGAGGTCAAGAAGCAATTTGGCACACTTAGACACTTTGCCTAGTAATCGTCTCACCCAGGGACGATTGCTAACTTGAAATCGTCTCACCCAGGGACGATTTCTGAAATCGTCCCCGGGTGAGACGATTTCCAAGTTTAACGGGCAAAAAGACAAATGAGGCCAAGTGGCAGCCCGGAACGGTCAGTTGATGACTCCTGCCTCGCACGCGTGTGTGAGTGGACAAATAGGCCGTTTGAGGACTCGTCACAAGGGCGTTTATGAAAGCCCAAGTCAATGGAGGACTCCCCTCCCTCATGGGAAGACAAGACTGCCACATGGCGCCTATGACCAACACATGGCATTTGTGCTTCCCTCCCAAAAGAGACCCCATGGGTCTATAAAAGGTGGGACTTTTCTCACCCAAGACATACAAGTTGAAGGAGTTTTCAAGCAACGAAGTTCTGCCGAGTTGAAGACCCACTTGCATCCCTTTTGGTTCACCTTCCCACATCCACCAATCTCTTTTGCAAGGGAGGTTGTTGGGTGGCTTTTGGAAGCTTGAACCTGACCCAAATCCAACACATGGACACCTGAACCAACCAATTCGCCGACCCCCCCATCCTAAGAGGTTTTGGGCCCATCCCTAGTGGATTGGCGCCGAAATCAAGTGCCAACGATGGGAGGCCCACTTGGGCACCCCTCGCACTCCTCAAGTTCCATTCTTTTTAGCATTCTAGATTATTTTTTTACATTGCATTTTGTGTTATTATGTTTGGTTAACTCATAGCTGCAATTTCGTAACTTTTGGTCAGATTCTAGTATGTTTTGTGTCGCTTTGTTGTTTCACTGACTTGCAGGTGGCGGGATCAAATTCCCGAGGGTAGAAGCCAAATTGGGAGAATCCGACCATCTGGGTCGTCCCAAAATGGCCCCAATTACATAACCCCCTTGTTTGCAGGCATTTTGCAGGTCTCGGGAATCGACATTGGAGCATCAGTAGGTCGGCTTCTTCAACATAGTAGAAATCGTCCCACCCAGGGACGAATAGCAGTCAGAAATCGTCCCACCCAGGGACGATTTCCAGTTGAAAGTAGATTGGCCGACTGTCTCAGTGGCAAGGGCCTTTTGGTAACATTTTCTGTCTTCTGTCAAGTTTTCAAGCCATTTGGACTCACTGTACTTACTGTTTCAGACAAATGTTTACATGCATATTTCGTTAATTTTAAAGAACAAACACCTTTCATTTGCAGCAGGTGCTACTGACATCTTGGTTGTTTCTTTATTCACAGGAGAAGCAGCAGAGGTTAAGAACTCATCGACATCAGCGAAGAAAAGGGAGGAGGCGTCATTGTAACAGAGATCAAGAAAGTTTAATGAAAGGGCTGTGTTTTCTCCATTTGCTTGTGTCTCTTCCAATGCGTTTCTTTTCCATTTCATGCACTTTACGTTTCTAGGACTTAAGCGCATTTGATTTTGGTTGCATCGCAATTAGTGTTTCCTTTGCCCGAAATCTCGTGCTTTCACTATCTCACTAGACCAAGGCTCATATGGATCCGAATGGATAAAGCAAACATATTTTTCATCCTTAGACTCAGAACAGACAATTGCAGACTTAGAGATTGTGGAAATGATTAGGGGTTGTACCTCTGCAAGGGAGTCCTTTGGAATCAATGATCCAAGAGAGGCCATGGCATCCGCGAATCTATTAGTCGAACGAGGCAAACTAGTGATCTCATACCAATCAAACTTAGAGAGCAACTTCATTGCTACATCATGATAAAGCTTAATGGTAGGTTCTTTGGCTTGGTATTCTCCCGTAATTTGTTTAACCACGAGTTGAGAATCCCCAAATATTCGAATACGCTTAATACTCATAGCTATGGCTAATTGAAGACCTAAAAATAAGGCTTCATACTCTGCTGTATTATTGGTGCATTGGAAGTCTAGTTTGAATGATAAAGGGATGGGAATCCCTTGAGGTGTATGAAACACAACTCCAACACCTTGACCTTTCGCACACTTAGAGCCATCAAAGAATAGCGTGATGTCAACATCTTCCTCCGGAATGATGTCCTCTTCTTGTTCGAGTGATAGCAAATACCGAATCATCTCGGGAGCTCAATAATCAAAGGATGATCACTAGGTAGTGGAGCTTCCGCAAGTTGATCGGCTATAACTTGACCTTTAACGGATTTTTGGCTAATGAATTCAAGATCGAATTCGGTAAGCAACATTATCCATTTAGCGGTACGAGTGTTATTATAAGTGCGAGACATCATATAACGCAGACGGTTTTCTCTAGCTATGACATATGTTGTATGGCTAAGCATATAATGACGAAGTTTCTTAGTGGCAAAAACCACTGCTATGTACAACTTTTCCACATAAGCGTATCGGGTTTCATAGCTTACCAATGTTCGACTAATATAATAGAGAGCTTGCTCACGATTTTGTTCATTCTTTTGTGCAAGCATTGTCCCTAAGGCAAAGTCCGTTGCTGAGATATAAAGATTGAAAGGGACCCCTGGACGAGGTGGAGCTAAGATCGGCGGAGATGCTAAGTACTGCTTGATGTCATCAAAGGTTTTCTGACACTCATTTGTCCATGAAAATTGTACCCCCCTTTTGTAGTAGGTGGCAACATGGCCTACATTTATCAGAAAGTTGTGCAATAAAGCGACGGATTGAATTAATATTTCCTTGTAAACTACGCAACTCCTTCAAATTAGTTGGAGGACACATTTCCATAATGGCTTTGACCTTGTTTGGGTCCACCTCAATACCTCGTTTAGAGATAATAAAACCTAGGAGTTTGCCTGAGGTAACACCAAAGACACATTTCTTAGGGTTCAACCTTACTTTATGCTCTAGAAGTCTATCAAAAACTTTTTCCAATACATCAAAATGCTCTTGTCGAGTTTTAGATTTTGCCAATAAATCATCCACATAATATTTGATAATCTTATGCATATAATCGTGGAAAATATAAGTCATGGCTCGTTGATAGGTTGCACCTGCGTTCTTTAGGCCAAAGGGCATCACCCTGTAACAAAAAGTTCCCCAAGGTGTGTTAAATGTTGTTTTGTGTTGATCTTTAGGGTTTATTCGAATCTGGTTGTATCCTGAAAATCCATCCATGAACGAAAGCATTTCATGACCAGTGCAGGTATCGACAAGAGTATCAATGTTTGGAAGAGGAAAGTCATCCTTAGGACACGCTTTATTTAGATCTTGAAAATCGGTGCAAACACGTATCCCCCCATTAGGCTTGTGAACGGGTACCATGTTAGAAAGCCACTCAGGATAATCAATCGGGACGACAAATTTAACATCCAAAAGTTTCTGAATCTCTGATTTAACTATGAGGGCCACGGTAGGATGCATTTTCCTAAGTTTCTGTTTGACAGGTTTAGCCTCTTTTTGTAAGGTGAGGTTATGGACAACCAAATTAGGGTCTAGGCCTGGCATGTCTTTGTAAGATCATGCAAATATCTCCTTCTTTCACTTGAGTAGAGCAATCATTTGCTCTTGTTCATCTGATGATAGACTTTTAGCCAGTTTCACAATTTGGGTGCCATATTGGTCTGTACTAAGGTCTACATCGATAGTTTCTTCAATAGACATGTGGGAACCTTCCTCAAGCTGATGGGGAGTAGGGATCAAATTTATGTCATCTAAAATGTCATCAAGCTCCTTTGCCTTGCTCTCGTCTATGTCTGCCTGGAAAACCTCTGGCTTAGAAGATGAAGGTGAATGTGGAGGTGAAGGAAGAATGTAGTTGGCAAAAGCCCTTAACAATTCCTTGAAAAGGATGAACTCTGAAATAGATGGAGAGGATGAAATCCGATCCATGTCAATCAGGCTTGGGTTGATCGGGATTGGCTTATCCGGATCATATGGATTATGGAGCGGGGTGAATAAGTCTTCAAAATTCATTGTCGACTTATGGAAGAAAGGATGGGCGAAATGGAAGGGAAAACCGGTGAAGACCTCGGAAGACCTGAAATGCAAAACAACATAATTTTTCAGTTTTTTTTTTTTTTTAGTTTGAGTTTTTTTTTTTTTTTTGCAGTGTTTTATGATTTTTTTTTTTTGGTAGTGGTGAAAACCACTATTTTAGTATATACATATAATACAGGTTTGGATTATGGCTTATGGATGTAGCTGAGGGGGTGGTTCACCTCGTTCTTATGGAAGAAACAAGCGAAAGATGGCTTATTGGAGAGGGAACAATTGGAGATAAAACTCGTCTTGTTCAGTGAGGGTAACAATTGGCACCGACTCTTCTTCAGATTCATCACCATTTGACATGACGTCAAATTCTTCATAGGCTTCATCTTCGGATTCGTCGGGGTGGAGGATTTCTTCTTCTGAATTAAGATTAATGCTTTGAAAAGCTTGTTCAAAAGAAGAAAGGGATGGAAGTGGTTGGTAGCCCAGACCAAAATGCTCAGTGGGTCTCTGGTATGGAATATCGATGCGTTCAGTTACCCCTTGCTCGTATCTACCTAGGCCAAATTGCTGCCTATTATGTCTGTGGAAATAGCGAGAGGGAAAACCCTCCATCCTTTCGATATTGGCAAGGACTGGATGCTTGGGTTCTAGTATGGTGGTAGGACTAGAAGATGACTCTATTCCCCCATATAAAAAATTAATGGAATTTGGCATAGAACCCATGTTATAAACTGATCCAATGGATAAATGTTGGTCATGTGGACGACCAAAATCTTTAACTGTTTGCACATTGAATTGTGTGATGTGGACATCTTGGATGGCATACTCACCAATACCTGCATCAGTTAGATGGATCTTGACTTGGGAGGGAGATGGACTAGATGATGGAATAGAAGAATGTGGGATAGAAGAATTGGAAGGATTTGGTTGGGTTGATGCTTCACCGACTTGTGAAACATCAGTGGTGATGGTTGGGAAGATGGAGGAATAATAGGTGATGTTGAAGAAGGTGTAGAAGAAGGGGGTAATGACGTGGAAAGAGATGATTGGTCATGGCCACATGTGCATGTGGTCACCGATGAAGAAGAAGGAAGATTAGGAGATGAAGAAAGTGGTGAATGAGATGGAATAGCGGAAGAGGAAGATGGTTGCGATATGATGGGTAGCTCCTCGGGAATGGGAGCTTTAGAAGAAGATGGTATAGAAGAAGTAGATGGGGTCAAGAAAAGATGAGTGGATGGCAACACAATCTCATAAGGATTTGAGACATAGTTGCAATGTTTGAAGGGTTCAAGTGTCGACAGGTACACAATGAACCTGTCCCTCATATACATACTTCAAAAATTGATGCAGTATAGAAGGTACACATCTCATCTCCCTAAGCCAAGGCCGTCCAAGCAATACATTGTATGCCATGGACCCTTCCAAGATGTGAAAAAAGGTATGCAAAGTTTGGGCCCCTACCTCAATGGGCAAGATAATCGTGCCAACCGTGGAAGATAAAGCATCATTGAATACTTTAAGAGTAAAAGTCGACTTGGTGATAAGGGATGGCGACAGCTCTAAATGACTAAATGCTGATGTTGTAATGATATTGATTGAGGAACCGGTGTCAATTGAGACTCTCTTGAATGGCTTGTGATCGATCTTGGCCATGATATGCAATGGAGGATCTATACTTTTTGTTGACAAAGGTTTGATTTCAAAATCATAGAAAGTGATGGAGGGCTCCATGCATGTTTGAATACTCCCCACAAAGTTGTTGAAGGCATTAGTATCTTGAGTTTGAAGCTCGATTGACTTTAATATTTCCATTAATGCCTCTCTATGCGGGGGAGATTGTTGAATGAGGTCATAGATCGATAACTTGGCGAAGCCATTTTTAAAGCTGGTAGTTAATCGGCTACTCAATGACATGATGGGTCATTGGCGTTGAGTAGAATGATTTAGCGGTTGTTGAGAAGCACTAGCACGTCGTTGGGTCACTGTTACTCGAGGTGGACTGGGGTTTGTACAGGTGGCCGTGGTTCGACCTGATTTGGTTGGTTCGCCCTTTGACCCTGGGTTACTACGTTAATAGTACCCACAAAACCTTGGTATTGTTGTACATGGTTGACTTGATTAGGAGGAGTTACCTGAATTACTCCCCCTGAGTTGTTGGAGCTTCCTCCCGATGTGGAAGGGGTGTTTGAAATACACCAAGATTTTGATTTTGTTGGGCTAAGGGGCTATCCAATTTAATGGCTCCAATCTCAATAAGATCTTGGATCACATGTTTGAAATCTGTACAATTATTGATATCGTGTCCATTTTGCCTATGATAAGGACAAAATAGGTACTCCTTGTAATACTTCCCCCTTCTAGATGGTTCTAAAGGTTTAAACTCAGGTAAAGTTAACTGATTTGTGCTATATAACTTGTTGAATATGACCGCATATGGTTCATCTAAAGGTGTGAACTATCGCTTGGGATGATTTGTTTGCCAAGGTCGAGTTTCCATGGTTGGCCCAATATTGTGAGCTGGTTGAGGAGGGGCGGGTACCGCATGATAAGCAATTGGTTGCGGTTGACTTTGCATTACTTGTTGTTGTTGAGCCATTATGGGCTGGCTCACCACCACTTGATTAACTTGGTTAACATTTGAGGTTGTACTAGCCTGTGCTTGTTTGTTTTGGCCATAATTATTATTTCATTGTTGGACCTTTTGTTGCCATTCTTTTCTACGAGGTTTTAAAACACCCTCTTGGACTTTAATGTCTTCTATGATACTTTCTTAGGCCAAAGCCTCTTCAAAAGTCCTGTATTGTTGTAATTGGAGTAACCAAGAGATAGGTTTTAGACAACTATGGGTGAACATTTTGGTTAACTCCTCCATTGGTAGGGAGAATGGAAATTTATTAATGATAGCCCTCCAACGGTTTCCAAAGTCATAAACAGTCTCATCGTCATGTTTCTTGAGCTTGTATAAGTCGGACAATGAGACTTTCCTTTGTACATTTAGGGAGAATCGTTCTAAAAATAGATTAATCAATTGCTCATAAGCATAAATGCTATGGTGAGGTAAATGATTGTACCATTGTATAGCATCTCCTCCTAATGTCTGAGGAAAAGTTTTGAGCAGAAGAGCATCATTATTTTGGATTCTAAAGCAGGCATGCATGAATGAGCTCACATGTTCATGAGGATCCTCAGTTCCTCAAAATTTGTCAAACTTTGGTAATGTGAAATCAGTCGGATATGGCGGTGAAGGTACCGAAGGATGAATTGGTTGATTGATCAACGCCCTTAGTGTAGGTTTTTGACTAGATGCGCCAGGCATGTTGAGCGTAAGGTTGTCAATCTGTTGTTGCATAGCATGGAGTCGATAATCTTCATGAAAATTTTGATTCATTTGATGATTATGATGATGCAATGGAGGAGTGGAAAAATGATGAGATGGGATGAAATTTCCTGGATTAGGCGGTGTGGAATGGACAGGTTGTTGGTATGGATGATACCGGAAAGAAGGTGATTGGGGTGGATGATGAACTGGACCGGGTTGGGAGAAAGGTGGGGTAGGAATGGACACCACCGAAGATTGGGGTACCCAGGTGGGGCCTAAGCTAAGAAAAGCTGGCTAGGTAGAAATTGGTTGGGGTGTAGGATTTACTACGACAGGTGGTTGGGAATTTTGTTGCTGTTGTTGCTGAAGCAAATTGTCGAGGTACTCCCTAACCTTATTAATTTCTAACCCAAGGGATGTGGGATGATTGGATGAAGGTGGAGGGCAGGCTGCCATGGTAGTCACAGGAGACTGTGTAGCAGGGGCAATGAAGGTGGCTTAAGTAGGCGGTACTTGGGAAGAAACAGTAGACTGTGCCCCAGGTAGGGTGAAACCATAAATGGTTTGGGAAGAAGAGGGTTGAAATTGGTCATGGCTAGAGGAGGTTCCACCAACCTCATAGAGAGAATTGGTGTACAACCGGGTAAATGGAGGAGAAAGTGGTCGGGAAGACACTACATTTGTCTCCAAAGGAGGACAATTGAGCATCTGGGAAGATGTTGGAGATGAAGCCGGCTGAGCAGATACAGCATTAGCCTCAAATATGGGGCTAGTGTAGACCTAAGTGAAACCAGCGGGTAGGGTTGATGTAATATCCTGCTGAAAAATAGAATCTTGCATAGGGGAATCTTGGATTGGCTCAAGGACATAGCCAGTGCCATCTCTTAAGTGAGTTTGCACTTGGGCCATATCAATGTGGGTAATATGACAGGAATTGTCTTCCTCCATGGGCATGGCCATGCGGCAGACGTCAGGAGGATGTAAAAGACCTGTAGGCGAACCTGCCTGAAATTCACTAGGATAATTGGCCATGCTGGTAGTGGAGATGTTCTGTGAATTATTCATTTGATTATTTAGATTTAACATTTTAGATTGATTCCTTGTTAAGACCATAAAGCAATAAATATAAACAAATTCAGAAAAGAAGAATTCAAAACTTGAATGATAAATTTACACTAAAGAAATTATCAAAAAATAGTCACAACCTAGGTTTCAACCAATGTGTCTTACCTGCGGTTAATTACTTATTTTTTGATCTTAATCTGTAGTAAATTTTAAGTGTCCGGTTTATGAGTTTTGCATGTGATCTAATCTTGAATTATTCACAAAAAAGGTAAAAACTATGGCTAGGAAAGGACAACAAGATTCTTACTGGTGATGAAATCCAACAAGTTTTCTCGGGGGTGACCTATGTTGTCTGAGGCAGAAGTTTAATGGATGGAGATGAATTCCACCGTCACTAAACTTCAAGAAATACCTGGTGATGAAATCTAGATATTACTGTTTTAAATGCAATATGAAATGCAATGAATTTTATTTTAAGTGTTTTAGTTGTCTAATGTATACATACAAAGCTATAAATCAAAATTTCTAATGATCTAAGCAAGAGGCCACTGAAAATATGCCATTTCCTCTAAAGAAGTGGAGTACACCGTTTAAAACCCCCTGCCTACCAATGATATCAGATATCAAAGGAGCAACCGGAAGGTTCGTCCACTTCTCTGGCTCGGAATCACCCAATGGCGGGAGTACTATTGACATCCAATCAATAGTCCTACTTAGATAACTAAAACAGATAATTCGTAGCTATTCTAATATGCAGCTAGGTATGCAATTTTTTTTTTTTTTATGCAAGCAACAACCAATAATGCAATGCAGAAAAATGTAACTAAAAATGTAACAAAAAAAAATGTATATACAGCTTAACTGTTCTTTTCCAGATTACTTAGTTTTTGTTCATTTTAAAGCAATGATCTGAAAAAGAAACAGAATACGATAGAAAAACCAAAAACGTAAAAAGTACAGTTTAACAAAGAAAAAAAAAACGCACTTACTCGGAAGCCTACGCTTTTTCTGTAAAACTACCTTCAAACGCCCAAGGGAGTCTGTGCAGGCTGAAACGCACCTCTGCATTTTGGATTGGACTTCCAAATGCCGCTTTGCGTCTGCTACGTTTTTTGCAAACTCCTCAGAAACCCTAGTTCGCTGGAACAGCGAATTTCACAATTTTTGAAACCTACAAAATAAAACAAAAACAAGAATAGATCAGTAAAGCAAGTATTAAAAACATGAAACCCTAGGGGGTCCCACCGTGATCGCCATTTGTAGATTAAAGATACAATGCCAAACAGAAATAAAGAAATCACAATAAAGGAATGTAGAACAGTTGTACAAAATGAATTATTTTTATTAATCAATGGAGTTTAGAAACTCCTTTTAAGTACAACAGGGCCTGTAACCCTTTTCGTGATACAAAGTTACAATTTGTGCTAGGGTTCTCCGAAACCCTAGCTGGCACAATGTGGTGGCATCTCCGAAGATGTATCCTTAACCTCAACGGAATGAGTGGGCTTCGTTGTATCCTTTGGCTCGGACCACTCCGAGCTTAGCGACTGCTATCAACAAATCGGATCTACCACTAGAATCCTGCACACATTAAAATTATCAAAGAGTTAGAAACTAATAAGAGGGCTCCACTGTGTGAGCCCTCAGAAACAGTCTAAAACCCTAGATTTATGAAATAAAAATAAACAGAATGCAGAATTCAACAATAGATTAATACATAAAGAAAGATTACTTGCTTTAGACGAATCTATACCTTTTCCTGTTAAGGCGGTGAGACCAGGCGACGGCGATGGATGCGGCGAAAGGGTTTAGTTCAGACTTAGGGCCGTAGAAGACTCAAAAGACTCAGGATTAACAGCAATAGCCAACTCCAGACTTAGATTGGAAAGATAGGTAGGTTTATCCGAAGAGATAGATGGGGTTTGAGCCATCAAGGTGACTCAATTTATAATCTACTCTTAGGGCACACTTTAGGGTTTTAACGACATTTTGAACGTGTGGCTAAGATTAAAGTGGATCCAAAGGTAGAGAATAAATCTAGGTTGTGAAACGGATTAAGATGGATGGACGGATGAGATTAAATGAAGGATGGACGGCTCAGATTAAATCACTTAAAATTTATTTATATATATATATTAAAATATATTAAAATATTAAAATATATATATAAATATTAATTTAAATAAATTTGGGGTTGAAAAATTGCGGGAAAAGTGAAATTGGGCCAAATAATGGTGGGAAAGTGTGGATTTGGGCCAAATAATGGCGGGAAGGATGGATGACTGACACGTGGCTGGCAGGAAGGTATAGATGACTTACAAGTGGCTGGATTTTGGTGTCTACAGTTAGCTATGCAAATTAACACAATAGACTAACCATAGCACTAAGAACATAAATAATTTTATGGGATTATGAATAGCCAATCAACACAAATGCAAGTTTGAGTTAAAAAACCCCTTGTAATGTTTCTTTCATTAATTGTAGAATATGTACATAGCAGTGCAAGCAAATACTTTAGAGTTGACCATTTGAAAGGAGGTCACTACATTTATTTATAGATTTATAGTGAATTTCATGGTAAGCATTATAGGGAAGTTTTCTTTGAATTATTGGCCACTTGTCATTGATGGTGCAAGCCAACTGCCTTCTTGATCCTTTATAACAGAATTTCAGATCAGAGATTTTTTGGCCCTTGATGATTCTTGCTACCTTCTATCTTCTATTGATCCATAACTAAATATGGTTGAATAGGAGATTCTGGAAGTTTCTGAGATTTAGGATCTATGGCACTTGGTTTGACCTTCATCTTCTTCTCTACAATAAGCAACAACGTGAGAGTGCACTATAATATTAAAACTTAAGAAATCCCTATCATCAATCTATTTTTGGATGGTTGTGATCAATTACCATGTGGTCACTCGTTTCTTTGTGAATCTGCAAGAAACTAAGCTTTTACCAACCTTAGCTATCGAGGCAAAAGGGTGAGTGAAAATGATATTTTGCTCAGATTTCCTTTACTTTTTATTTACGTGCTAATAACAAAGTAGATAAAAAATCGCGTTTCTTTCTAGTTTAGGTCTTTTGGTAACCTTTTCCTGAAAAATACCCCTTTTCAACGAATTTCTATTGTCTAGCAATTTTAATATTGTGTGTGGAAAACTAAGAAGACAATAAATCTCAACACTTGGTTTTTATCTGATTTACCCTCTTTTTCGTGAACTAATTTTTAGTGCATTTTGATTTCCAAAGAAATTGAGAAGCCTCTTATTACAAATTTTTCTTGTGCATCCCATTTTTCTAGTGCTTTTTGTATTTTGGCATTTTCTAGCGCTTTCAGGTTTACACACAGTCATCAAAGGAACAAGAAATAATGCACATTGTAGCCTTTACTTGAACTTTAGTGCTTTCACATTTTCCAATTCTTTTTTATTTTAGGGTGCTTTCGTGTTTTTGCACGAACAACAAAGAGGGTAAGAAATCACACCATCACACTTATATCAATTTTACCCCTTCTTCCATGATTTCATGTTTTCTGGTGCTTTCATGTTTTTGTGCAGACAACAAAGAGGGAAATAAATTACACTATCACAATTATATCAATTTTACTCCTTCCTCCACAATTTCATGTTTTCTAGCACTTTCAAGATTACGCATGGATAACAAAGGGATTAGGAAATGTACTTACCAACTTTTCTCCAATCTCAATGAAAATATGTTTTTTGGAACTTTTTGGTTTACGATCGGACAACAAAGAAGTTTGAAAATCACTATTGCAGTTCATTTTTTCTAATTTGATCCTTTTATCGTGGATTTGCTTTTTTCAATGAAAACGGAAAAATTATCATATCTTTGCCTACTTTATCCACACTTAGTCAATATTTTGCAAAATCTGAGATAAGTTGGAATGTAGATGATTTTGGCCTAAGCAATAAATTTTCAACTCTTTAACCAATGCTATGAATAACTTCTCTCAATTCTAATTTTCAACAATTTAATTTTCTAAATTCCAATAGACTAAGTTTTGGTGTAGTATTCCTTATATCTCCCAAATTTGGAACTTTAGAAAATAATAACACTTGAAAAATAATTTAATTATCTAAGTTGGAAGCCCTTATATCTCCTAATTTTATTATTTTGCAACTACTATGTTATTGGAATTTCATACAATAGAATTTGAAATTCTCTTTTCAAAATAAACTTCACCCTTCAATTAGCTTTATAAAACCTAATAGAATATCTAAGGTTTTATCTTCTTATTCCTCCTATTTTTTAATAAACCAACCTTAGGAATTGAATAACCTTTATATAAAGCAATTAATGATATATTGTGGCTTATACCTTTTAATAATGTGTTTCTCATTGCTTGTTGTTTGTTGTTCGATGTTCGGCATAAGTTTTAACTATGAATTTCAACCTCTTAAATGCTAGATCTCCATAGTCCACAAGGTTTAGTATTAATAAATACTTTGGACGATGTTCTCGACATTCTTTAGACTGCACTCCCTCCCTTATTAATAGTTTTTTTACTATGTAGATAAAATATCCTTCTATATTTTCCTTATTGTTAGAGGTATTTAATGAATCTTACCTCCTTATGTAACTTATTTGAAATGGCATATACGTTATTTCTTGAGCCTATCACTCCTTGTTAGATGTCACCAATTTGTGAGGTATGTTAGAAGATATCACTCTTGGGAACATAGGTATTATTACAATGCTTATATTATTGAATGATGGTTGAACTTTATCAATTTGTGTAAAATGTTACTTTGGCACTCCTCTTCCTTTGCACATGTTATGAATGAAGGCATTATAAAAGACTCTAACGACACTCCTTTGCTCCTTAAGTCTCGTGCCAAGTGGCACAATTTTTTTTTGCTCGAGATGGCAAGTGGACATCTTCAACCTTGCATGTAGCTATGCCCTTTCATTCGCTTATTAGCCCAAAAATTCTTGCCAACTATTGATCATTTGCTCAACATTTTATTGCTTAGCTTTCTCCAGCTAATGGTGGTTCTCTCCAATGCTTCTTGCTTTGCTTTCTCTAGATAATGTTGGCTCTCAAATTCTTCTTTCTTAGCTTTCTCTAGCTAATAATGGCATTCTCCAACATAGGTGGTCCCAAGGTGCTTCACTCTTGATGATTTGAAGGTATTTGGTTTATCCCTAATATTGTTATTCTTCCAAAATTTTGATAACATTCGCTTGGGTAATAAGCTCCTTGCACCTTGATTTCATTACTTTTTTGTTATGCTATTTCTCTTACAAATTTTGTGTTAGAATTGCCTTGCTGACATGGCCATGCTTTTCCATCTACGTATCCTTGTGACATAGATTGAATTGCACCATGAATGTTGCTTGATATGAGACCAATCGATGCTTAATCTTGTGGCTCGAATGCTGGTTTGATGAGCCTTTTTTTGACTTCCTCCTTTGCTTCAAAATGGTTTCTTGAATACTCTGTTTTATTGGTCATTGTAATACCTTTTGGAGGTTATATATTTTGTCCTTCTTGGATATTTTAAATGACAAGAATGGTGCTTATCATGTAACATAAATATCCCTATAATAGTTAAGATAGAACACCTTAACTTGCACCAAATTTTTAGGTCGAATGTCTTCTTCTCCAAGTTTATAACTTATTCTATTAAGCAACTTCTTGGGGGTAGATAGTGATCTAATAACACTAACCTCTAACTCACTTTCTTGAATACCTTGCACTAATAATTTCAAGCAACTAATATGTCCTTCTTTTGATGACTTGCTTTCACCAAGATATGAGGTAGATTTTGTGTGATCAACAGTGTTAATTGAAACTTAATCTTACTTGTGCACTAATTATCACCTTTGAAAAATATTTAATGTACTTAAAAGGATATATTAAGTATAACTAGTATAGTGCACTATTAATCTCACCTTATTGCTCCTTAAATATAACTTGTAAGATGCACTAAACTCTATGCAACTTTCACTTAAAAGTAACATCTTCTTTGTTATAACTATATAATAGGAAGATGATAATTTTCTTTCTATAAAAATAAATCTAACTCCTATTTTAATATGTAGGTATATCCTTAAAATAAACTATCTTCTGCACTCCCTTGAGGACTTTAACGTGCAACATTATTCTTGCAACTCTAAACTCTAATATGGTGCTTTAATGAAACTTAATAATGAATCAAGTAGTTAATTTTCAAGTAATGAACCATTTACATCAATGTTGCTTACCTTAATGATCTTTGTAGATGAAGGTTTTTGAGATGATTAGATTCACCTAACTATTACCTTGTAAATGTAGTTTGGTGTCTTCAAATCCCCTTTAGAATTTACTTTGAAAAATTAAAACTTAGCAGCTATTGATGCTTCCCAAATTGTTGCTTTATTTCTATCATCAAATCTAAAAATCTTAGATTGTAAAGTAGTCACTCTCCCATTGAAATGCTATCATTGAATCTCAAAAATTTGGTAGGAAAATCCTCCAAATTGCAGCTAAGATTTTCCTTCAAGAACCCTTTAGTTTTCTACTATAGAAACCAACAAAACCTCATTTCTATGAATGAGCCTTATTGCCTTCAAAGGATATATTGAAACCTCATATATTTTATAGTAATGTATGGCTCCTTTCTCCATGTTAAACTCAGACTTCAATCTAGACCTTATTCTCAAGAATCTGAAAGTCTTGAGGTCTTCACCAATCTCCTTCGAAATTTGGTAAACTTCTTGCCAAATCATTTTCTCTTGGGCTTGTTGTTGGATGGCAATAATTGTCCCAAATTATTTCTTTATCATGAAATTCTCCTTGATGGAAAATTTCTCCAATGAGTTCCTCTAGGAACTCCCCCAATAGTCTTCTTCGAATCTCCTTCCATAAGGCTCTTCAAGCCTTCTCCTTGATACCTCTTCTCTAGGGTATTTGTTCCCATAGCTTATCTGGTCTTCCCAATGAGATATTTACTTCAACATTATACTATGGAAGTGTTGCAATGATATATCCCTCTCGAATCTCTAAAATTTACTGCTACTAAAATATAGAATTGGACCTTTGCTAGTCCTTCTTCACTCTGTAATCTATAGTTTTCAATGAATATCACCAACCTTCAATATTCTCTTGGACTCTTCTCTAGAATCTCTTCTCAAATCTGCAACAAGGATCCTATGTCCTTTTCTTATTTTACACTCGGTAGGTTTGCAACTTATGGCAATGGGACCTTTTCTATAGGCCTTCAAATCTTTGATATTTCATTTGTTTACTAGATTGATTCAAAATAAGATATTCTTCCTAGATATTTGTAGGAAGCTTACCAAATTTATTTGAATCTCCCTTTATTGCAACAAAGTATTAGGATTGAAATGGAAGAAACTCTAAATCTAGATATGATAAATCTTCACTAGTTAATTTATCAATCTAGTGGAATCAATGTTGAGTCCTAGTCTTCACAAGTTTTTTTGCAAATCTGTGGAAAGACTCTAGCCAACTACAATCTCAAAAATTATGGAACTGAGATTTGTTATCTACTCTCAATCTCGCTTGTGGCTCTCCCTAATTCCTATCTGATCTACTATGGCTTTGATACCATTGTTAGCTTTTTATGGGTATGTAATGAATGAAATGCAACCACAATATGCATAATAAGTAGTTTGATATGAATATATGATAATGGTACTAAAATATGCAGGGAAATAATAATATGAACTTCTACAATAACTCAATAAAATGCTCTTAATGTAAGTTCACAAAATATTACAATGCAATACAATGGAGGACAAGAACACTCCACAAACTATTTTGAAAAAACTACATTATACTCATAATATCACTATTCTATGCACTCTCTATTCTATATGTTACCACACTCTCTACTCACTCTATACGCCCATATATATAGGAAGATATGTTCTTTGACCCTCACTCAACTTGTGACTCTTCATCTACCTTTCCTATGACTCATGTACAAGTGGATTCCTTATACATTTACATCATTTCACATGGACATTTGTGCATTTATTACATTGCTAGAAGTAACTACTTAAATTTACTCTAAAGTAAACTCCTACTCTAGTTATGTATCCAAGGTGGTACATAAACATGTACCCAATAATGTAATATACTCTAACAAGGATTGGCATTTAAAACATGTGTTGTAAAAATTAATGTAGAGGACCCATTGAGATTGCATAGTGTCACCAACTTGTATGTCAATTGTCTCCTTGAGATCTCAAGAAATATCAATCTTGATGCAAACACGTTTTTAGGGTATGCATAACTTTTTTTCACAACTTTTGACGCTTTTTTTATCAATTAACTCTCTAAAGTAGAAGGTCTAAAGTTCAATATAAAAATATCATCTTGTTAATAGGAAAATATTGCCTTCCTATAAAATTATTGACTAGTAGGTCCTAGTGGGGACAACATAATAATACGGGCTTTAGGTCTTCTTTGGGAGGTCCAAGTTTCAAATCATAGCATGATTGACTATGTGAGGGGGTGGGTGTGTGTATGGTTGTCTATTTAGTCCCTATTGATAAGATTATCTCTCGTCCTTACGAGGGGTCATGGTTGTGATGAGAATGCCCAAACATAAACATTGGTCGTAGGGGTTTCTCACACTACCATAACAAAAAAAATATTGACTAGCAATTTAAAACTGTTACTGAGGCTCAAAATTTTACAAATATTTAAGTGAATTTTGTTTAATTTTATCCAATGCATTTATAATTTTAAAATTGAAAAGGTTTTCTAATGAATTTTAATTATCATACCAATCAATATTGCTTCCTTAAAAAAAGTCATAATTTAATACTAAGGAAATGTGAAATTACATTCTTTAGATGCCTCTTTGGTATTTCTTCAAAGTTTCAATAATGACCTAAAATTCAGGTTGCTTATACATCATAACTAGCTATCTCTATCAGGCTAAGTTCTATCCTTAGACACCTTCTCAATTTATCAACCGATATCCTTTAAATCACTAACTTCTGAGTTTTTTTAAAAAATTGCTTTATTTGTGCTTGCTTTAAAGAGTGAATTTATACCCTCAAATAGAGATATGGACCAACTATAGTGCATTTACCTCATTGAATTCTTGTGATAAGCACGTACCTAGATCAATTTGAAGTGCCTCCTTTGAGAGTTCATCTGATTTCCTATTCAATTCTCTATAAATATATCAAAAAACAAAAGCTTCACTTCAGTCCACAACTTATTTTATTTGAGAGAATATGGGTTGTAGAATCATGTTTTCTATCCTAAAAACACCAAACATCTAGTAATTACCACTTGTGAGTCTCCATAAATTTGTTTTTTTTTTTTAATTCCTTTTGATTTTGCCAACTGAACCAACAAATTGAGGGCCATAGTTTTAGCATAATTATTAGAACCTTCTCTGAATCCAACTTTGAATTATAATAATGAGAATAAAAAATATATAGTAATCCTCGTGCTCCACAAACTCCAAGAATCCCTATCTAGCCCCATCAAAAAGCCTCTAGGCCCTTGATTTATCAATATTTGGAGGGTTGATTTGTTTGTTTACCTTTGTTGTTGCCAAAACCTTACAATTATTAAAACTTCCAATGATTTGGGAGGAGACCTACCAAGTAGGCTTCTCGTGATCTTAAAAAAATATTGAATTCCTAGACAACCATACTCCCCAAGACACAAACAATGAGAGAGCTATAAAATATTGATATGACCTATTTTCAAACGAATATTTTAAGCACACTCCTAAGGAATCTTCTTGTCATCCTATACGAAGCTTTAACTATGCTATAACCTCCCTACGAACTTGTTTAGTAAAGGAGCAAGCTACCAGTAAATGATAAATTATTTCATTGTTCGAATTACATAAATGACACCTTATTATACCATTCCAATTCTTCTTCTATAATACCTCCCAAGTAAAAACATTATTTTTCATGGCAAGCCATATAAACAATCTTGTCTTCAACGAGTTTTATGCTTCCAAAGTGCCTCCCACTACCATTTTGGATCATCATTGCTATCTTCCAATAGAATATTATACCCCAACTTTGGAGTATACTCCATAGCTCCATTCTTTATCCAAATGAATCGATCAATTTCCTCTCTTACAAACGAAATTAATCTTCGTTATAATTAAAATCATCAAACTAAATTGATTTTATTGTATGACACAATCCTTTTCAACTCACTATAAATAAATATAAAAACCAACTTAAACATAATTTATATAATATTATTAAACAAAATTTTATTTGTATAATTTTATCATGTTTTAATTAATTTTTTAACAAAATTGGTGCATTTTTTAAAATGCCACTAATTGCCTAAGATTATGGTTTTTCCTTCAAGACCGTATATAAGAACCACATGTGCAAACATATCCACACTTTATTTAAAAGAAAAACAACAATTAAATAAGGAAGAAGACCATTTTAATCTCTAGTGCCTCATGGCCTCTCTCGTCCAATTGTCTTTTGTGTTTCTAGTTGTTTGACCTTTTGGACGTTTCCCCGGCTATGCAGCCAATAATTATGTTAACACATAAATATAAGTAGTCGGTATACATAGTTAAAAGTTCCAAATTTTTTTATTGATAAAAAAATATTTATTATTTTTAAGAAATGAAACAAGAACAACCCGGTTAGATATTTACCTTCACGTGTAATTATCTATCTTTAACCCTAATGAATGATAATGATAAAAAATAATAATAATTTGATGTTTATTTTTAATGTTTAAAAAAATATATGATATTAACTTTTTATATTGAGTTTTTTAAAGATCCATTTACAGGGAAGGTTTTTATGTGTCTTTTCTTTTCAACTTCTTTAAAAAAAAATAATATGATATCAACTTTAAATCTATCTTTTAAATTTTTTTTTTTTTTTTTCCTTTTTGTTCAACTTCATTAATTATACTTAAAATTAAACATTAAAACTCAAAATAAAAGGTTCAAGATTAAATTCTATAAAATAAAATATATATAATAAAAACATATCAACTTATAAATCTATAATTTTTAAATACCAAAATTTATTTGATTTATGACTTAAATATTTGTAACAGTAAAATAAAATTATGATAAAATTTGTTATCTATTATTAATTTATTAATTTAAAGAATATTATTATTTTTAATAAAAGTAAAAACTTTAATAATTTTTTTGATAATTTAATATTAAAAAAAAATTATATTACGCATATATAACCACGAACGGATGGGATTCTACTTTGAATAATATGGGATTCTACTTTGAATAGATTGTTGACCAGGCTAGATTTTAATTATATTAAAATTATTTTTATAATAGATGTTATTGTATTTTTCTTTTAAATATGTTGCATACACGGATCTCAACCTCTCTAAAAAAACATATAAATATTAAAGATGATTTTAAAATAAATAAAGACGTTATAAATCCATGACAAATAAAGTGCTCTCTTAGTTTTATTTATAAAGATGGTTTTATTTGGTTTTAAAATAAATAAAAAACGTTATAAATCCCGACAGAGTAAAGTGCTCTTTTAATAAATATGGTAGATTTATTTTAAATAGGAAACTACTGGTTAGGAGCTGTGGGTGGGATTGCCGTATTGTGATCACTTGATTGGTGTTGTTTTCCGCGTGGCGTTAAAAAGATTAAACAGTTTAAACCTGATATGCTGATTTAGAATAAATGATATTTAATTCGTGAGTGGCAATAAGTACGACAACAAATTAAAAAGATTCTTTGTCGGTGCAGAAATTTATTTGCAGGCTGCCCTTTCTGTGTAAATTATTATTATTTTTGTAGTTTCAGAAGGGTAGTGGATTAGTAAGATGTTGGACATTTATTAAAGGGGAGATTCAGGGGTTTGTTTAATCTGGTCAAAGGTAGAAGTTTGACCTGAGTCAACTGAGTGTGACTACTGTGCCAACCCTAAATTAGGTGGTGTCTTTTCCTCACTCTTTGCCATATTTACGGAAGCGAGATAGGGGTTATAATAGTAAGGGCATGTCCAATCTGAACAAAGGTAGTTGTCTAATCTTGTATCCCGGTTAAGGAGACGAGATATGAGTTATAGTGGTAGGGGCATGCCCAAACCCCAAGCCACGAAGGGTCTTCCTCACTTTGTAGTGTGTTTACGGAGGCTAAATAGGGGTTATAATGGTAGGGACATGCCCAATCTAGATAAAGGTAGTAGTCTTACCTCAGTCACGGTGAATCTTTATTCAAGTAGTGATAGTGTCATGGTGGGATAGGAGTTATTGGTAACACCATGATATAAGTCAGTATTGATTTAAGTCAGTATTAGAGAAATCACTATAAACCAGGATATGGGATTGAGGATATCCTCACTATAAACCAGGATATGGGATTGAGGATATCTTCAATATAAACCTAAATTTTAACCTGCTGGGTGAAATTAGTCTTTATCTCCTTTTAAGATGACTAACAATTAATTAGTCTCTTCCAATAAACACTAAACCACTACGAATAAAAAGGAGTGCGCGTAGACAGAATGGTCGAACTGCATGTTAAGTCTATCTCTCTTATTTCCCCTAACTTTGTCTTCATCGCTTGTAATATCTAGCCAGCATATAACTGTTTATTAGAATTTTCATTTTACTAACTTTTGTTTTGGTTTGCTTCTTTCCAAGAGAAATCGAGCAGGAAAATGGATAAGACTCGCTCGATTTTAGATCTAAATGATGTATTTTGTTTCACTCTCAGTCGTGCGACAACAATAATTTTTCCAATGAAAGCAAGCATGTGGTCGAACGAATCAATGATTTAGATCTAAAATCGAGCGAATAATTACTTACAGAACATTCTTTCACGCTGGTCTCATCCATTTTACTGTCCGATTTTTCTCGGAAAGAAGCACACCAAAAAAAAACAGTGACCCCGTGTATGTAATGGTTTCCACACAAAGGGCAGCCTGTGCCTGTGGCTATGAAGTCCACTCACGAATCGAATATAATATATTCAACATCAGTAGGTAAGGTTTAAACTTTTTAATCTTTTAATGGTACGCACAAAACAGCACCAAAATCACATGTTCACATTGTAAAAACTTAAGTTCAAAATGAAAAAAAAAACCAGTAGTCCCATTTTTGTCCCTACTGACATATATGATAAAGCTATTAAACTAGACGACATCCTTTTTCTCTTCCCTTCTCCATTTCTGCCCCTTTTTCGATAATGTGTTATCCATTTTGATCAAAAAATTCCAGGTTTGCTGGACCCGGTCCAAGACTGTTGTTGAAATGTTCATTCAATGGCCAGGAATTTTCCAAAACTCTAGACTTCGATTCCTATGGAGTTCCATGCTTCATCATGCGGTCTGGCAAATTTGGTTGGAACGTAATAACCGCATATTCAAAGAGGATACCAATAATTCGGAAGATGTTTTCAATAGAGCACTATCCCTAGCTATCAAAATAGTATACTGATTTTGTGCGAAGAGGTTCCCAACTATGGGTTGGAATCCCTTATTTTTGCTTCCCTTAAGATTCCCATAGACTGTAGTAGAATCCATAAGACTGGTAACACCCAAACCCTGGCTAAATGGACCCCTCCCCCGCAGGGATGGCTCAAAGTCAACTTTGATGGTGCTTCAAAGGGAAATCCAGGGAGAGCTGGGACAGAAGGTGTCATCAGAGACCACATAGGAAGCATAATCAAAGCATTCTCAAAAAATTTAGGGACCCAAACCAATAATTATGCAGAAGCTAGAGCCCTATGGAGGAGCATCAAGGAAAGTAGAACCTTTCCCAAGCCAATAATCTTTGAAGGCGACTCATCTGTGATTATTGACCACATTACTTAGGAATGCAATGTTCATTGGGGCATGCAAGGATCAAATGTAGAATGTGTTGATTGATAAGGTCTAAAGTAAATTAACTAGTTTGAAAGGGATTTTTTTGAGTTAGGTAGGTGAGTTAGAAATTATTAAGAGTACTCTCTTAGTAATTTTAATATATTTATTATCAACGTTTCATATCCCACTCAAATCAACTAATATAGTAAAATGTATCAAAATAAATTTTCTATGGTCAAGAATAGAGGAGAAGAGCAAAATTTCCCTAGTAGATTGGGAGAGAGTATGTAGGGATAGATAAAGTGGAATTAGGATAAGAAGAATAAGGGATATGAACAAAGCCTTATAAGCAAAGATGGGTTGGAGGCTAGTGAAGGAGGGCCATTCCTTATGGGTAATAATTCTAAGTGATAAATACCTTGACAACCTGGACGATAGTAGATTTTTCACCACACTAGAGCCATACTGAGGATCTTATTTATGGAACCACATAGTAAAGGGTAGAGAGATGCTATGAAAAGGCACATATTGGAAGGTATAAAATGGTAATTCTATCCAATTTTGGGAATATGCATGTCTAGAGATGTACCCATTAGTGAAGGATGAGGAGTTAACAAGTATCAAAGTAGAGCTAGAAAAAAATTATGGGAATATGGTGAGTGATTATTTGGCTATAGAAGGAGATGAGTTAATAATAAAGGATCTAAAAATATATAATCAATATGAGGATGAGATCCAAAAGCTAACAACTAAACTAATAGCATATTAAATAAATCCCAATTTGGTTGAGGATACAATAGTATGGGGAGCTACTGAAGATGGGTCATTCACTGTTAAATCGACCTATGATATTTCACATGTAGTTTTTGATTCAATGGGATAGAATATGGGGAAGGAAAGAAATTTTGAAGTTAAGAAATTTTCTTTGGTTGGATGTCCAAATTAATATTTTAACAATAGATAACCTTCATAAGCAAGGTTTTCAATTCCCTAATAGATGTTACCTTTGTGAAGCTCATGAGGAATCAATGTGTCACATATTACTATAATGTAACTACTTCCTTAAAATATTGTATGCTATAATAAATAATATCGGGGTGGTATGGGTATTTCCTAATAACTTGGTAGGATGGATAGAATAGTTGGAGAAGCCTTTTAAAATCCCAATATTGAATCAAATTTAGAATCTAATTCTCTTACATTATATGTGGGGATTTTTTTTGGAGAGAAATAAAAGAATTTTTAAAGGGGATAAGAGATATACAAATAGGAATATAGAATACATCATGGATAATATTAAAGCATTGAAAATGCATGATTCTAGATTCATTGGAGGAGGCTAAATTAAATGAAAATTAGAACCTAAGTCTAGCTAGGGTGAATGACAATGCCCAAGGAGGTTGGAGGAGCATGACCAAGTGGAAACTGCCAAAATTTTAATAATAACTAAGATTTATGTTTTCCTTCTAAATTTTAATTTAGTTTCTACTTGGATATAACATATGTGAAATTTTTACCTCTATGAGGTAGAATTCATCTCTCAAAGTGTAAATAATTTTTTAGTTCTATTCTTAGTCAAATCTTGAAAGTTGGCTTTCCTTGTTATACATGTTTATGCTCCAAATGTAAGTAGATTCAGAAAGTAGTTTTAAAAAGAGCTTAAAATTATGAGACAATATGTCAGGGGTATAAAATGGATAATGGTAGGAGAATTCAACACTCCATTAATACTAGGTGAGAAGAAAGGTGGGTCCCACGTATTCATCGAGAGTATGGAGTACCTTAGAAAATTTATATTAGCATAAAGTCTTTATGGCCTTGATTTGAGTGGTAAGGCATTAACATGGAATAATAAGATATTGGGGGAGGACTTGATCTAGGTGAGATTAGATAAGGTTTTTCTATCCTTGGATTGGTTTGAGAAAAATTGTGAGCATACTTTGACACCATTACCAAGAATAGGGTCAAATCGTAACTCTATTGTCTTTTGGTGTAATATGGAGGATAGAAAGATAAACAACCCCTTCAAATTTGAATTCATGTGAATGCAACACCCAAACATTTGTGAGAAAGTGAAAATATGATGGATGCATCCGATCCAAGGATCCAAGATGTATGTGGTTACTACAAAATTAAAACATGTAAAGAGGAAATAAAAAAGTGGAAAAAGGTATTTAGAAATATATTCTTACAAAAGGAGCATTTAAGACAAAAAAATGAGCCAAATTAAAGAGGAATAGACAAAAATGGGATGGACCAAGTCCTTTTTAATATAGAGAAAGTTATCTAGGCATAATTGCATACAATAATTGCAAGGGAGGAGATGTACTGGAGACAAAAAATGAACCAATGGTTAAGGGAAGGAGATAGGAACATAATATTTTTACATGTTTCTACCATAATACATAAAAGTGCAACAATGATATCTGAAATATAAAATGAGGATGAAGAAGTAATAAGAGATGATCAAAGAAGACAAAGGGTGGTGGATTTATATAGATTTTCTCTAACAAATGATAGAGAGGATAATCAAGAAGCTATATAGGAATTATTTCAACACATCCCAAGGATTCTATCTTTATACATGAATGCAAAACTTGTCAAAAAGGTGAGTGAGGGGAAGGTCGATGGAATATATTACATTATTTGGTACATATTAATGTACCACATTAGGTAAATATTTAGATAATGAGTGTGTCTTAGATTAGATTTTGAGTATTTATTTTATACAATGTAATAAATGCACAAGTATTGTTAGAATTTGCAAACTATTAATGATGTAAATATGCATGTTGTCCATGTGTACATGAGTCCACAGAACAAGAAGGTGAAGATTCACAGGAAGATAAAAGGCCAAGAGTCACATCTCATTATATATTAGCCTTTGTGAGAAACATTTGTGTGGCACAATGTATAGGTGTAGTAGAGAACAAGCTAGATACAAAGTATGAAGAGTTAGAGATCTCTATTTTATACTAATAAACTATTTTTATGAGCTTTCATTAATGGCGGTTGTATGAGTAGTTACATAAGTTTCTTATGAGTTTTACATGCTTAGTATATTGCCTTTATCTTATATTTAGTAATGCATGCTCATTTTAGACCTTGTAAATATTTTTCATTAAGTATTTAACATTCAAAAGCTAACAATGGCATTAGATCCACAAGGGAGATTAATAAGAGATAGGAAGATCCACAAGAGATATTTAGAGGAGATAGAGAGATCTCATTTTCCAAAAAAATTGAAGTTGTTTTTTTGGTTAGAGTATTTTCACAAGGTTGTAGAAAAACTCATGAAGAATAAGACTCAACATAGATCTCTTTCCACTATATTAAAGGATAACTAGTGATGTTTATTGATTTTTAGAGTTCTAGAGATTTATATTAATTTATTTGTTGTTATCAAAGTTTTTTTTTGTAAAAAAATAGTTCTTAGAAGTTGAGAAGCTTCCTACAATGAATAGATAAGAATTTTTTCTTTGATTTCTTAAAAGTCTAGGTGCTTTCCTCATGCAGGGATTAGTTCTTTATTACAACAAAAGAGTAAACATTGAATATTGAGGAGACCTAAGAAGAAGATCCTCGTAGAATATTGAATATTTAAGATTGAAGATTGAGGAGACCCAAGAAGGAGGTTCCCATAGAAGATTAAATATTGAGAAAGAGGAGATCCAAGAAAGAGGTCCCCATAGAATATTGAAGGCTACAGATTGAAGAAAGAAGCCAAAGAAGCTCAATTGAAGATTGAAGAAAGAGGAGACCCAACAGGAGAGATCTTAAGCAAACCTAGAAGGAGAAAGAATAAGTCTAGAAAATTCCTATTGAAAAGTTGAAGAAGTGCCCATTGGATAATATTTGAAGAAATCTCAAGGTAGAAGGTTGCAAGCAAGGAGAAACTACTCATAAGAAGAATTTGGAATAA
Source organism: Wollemia nobilis (assembly GCA_028583015.1). Taxonomy (NCBI): domain Eukaryota; kingdom Viridiplantae; phylum Streptophyta; class Pinopsida; order Araucariales; family Araucariaceae; genus Wollemia; species Wollemia nobilis. The sequence goes on along the minus strand of JAQPPZ010016969.1, from coordinate 3,706,073 downwards.
TTATTATCATACGAAAACAATCCCAAAAGAAAGAAGGATTTGGTAATACGTTTGTCATATTTTGAAAAGGTTTTTTGAAGACCTCAAGACATTCACATTTTTAAGATAGAGGCTAGTGAAAGAGGCTAGATTTAAAGTCAGAATTTGAAAATAATATTGGAGGAGAAAGAAGCTAGAAGAGGCTAGTAGATTTGAATTTTTGAAGACATCCATAAAGTATTTGAAGGCTCATTTACAAATGAGAAGATTAATATTTTTGTTGTAGAGTTTTAAGAGTCATAAGACAAGTTGTTCAATGTGACATACAATTGCAAATTGAAGAAGAATTGGGTAGATTTAGAAGTGCCTTTGTATAGACAATTAAAGAAAGTCTTGACAACAAAAGAAGGCAACAATTTGGAGGAATTGAATGCTCTTTTTGGACAACAAGAAAAAGGACAAGAAATCAAAATTTTGGACAAAAAAATTAAGAGATTTGGAGTGTAAAAATTGGGCAACATTAGAAGGACAAAAGACAGTTGTGATTTGGAGAAGCTAAAGGTATGTTTGAGAGAGATTTGGACAACAACAAAAAAATAATAATTTGGTAACATTTCATGAAGGATAATTGAAAATTATAAAGATATTTGGATAGCATAGAAGTTGATTCTTGAACAACATTGAAAGCTACAAATTAAAGGTTTTTTGAACAAGCTAAAGGCTAAAAGGTAGAGAGTTTTGGGTAACAATTAGAGCTACAAAATTGATAAGTTTGAGGCAGCAATTGAGTAGAAAGGAGAGCTACAAATTTTACAAATTAGGGGCAGTAAATAGGTGAATCAAATCACCAATAAGACTAGCTACAAAAGGAATCCAAAAGGTGTGTAATAGTGGTGCTATGAAAGTTTATTATCTAAGCATTTTAACTAGTTCATTATAATATTTTTTGAAAGCACCATATTAGAGTTATTTAAGGAGAAAAGCTAGTTTAAGTTAAGTATATACAATCCAAGGGAGGAGACATCATTATCATCTTGAAATATTAAAAAACACAACATAAATTAAATTTAAAAATTGCTTGAAAAGGATTGATAAGAAGAAGTAGCATATGTTGTTTTTATAATTTAAGTATAAACATTTAAAGTCCTATTGAGTAAAATAAAGAGATTTAATAGTGGCAGATTTGAGGTGTCTAAAGACACCAAGAGGTGTGCTAATAATTGTAAAATTTTGGTGAAGACAAGTCACAAAAGGGATAGAAGAACCACCATAGTGAAGAAGCACCACCATATTAAAGGAGGAGCCACCATAGTGAAGAAGAGCTACCGTACTATAGGAAGAGCCACCATAGTGAAGTTGAGCCATCATTGAAGAAAAGTCACAATATTAGACAAAGAAAGTAATATAAAAGAATAAGGTAATTGGATAGAGAGTCCAAACATTATAGGAGGTAGTGTTACTTAGAGAATATGAAACATCAAAGAGCTTGAGCTCTAGAAATTGAAAAGCCACAAAATATAAGAGCAAGCATTGTTACAAAGGAATATTGGAGAGCATAAAAATGGTGGAAGTTTTTGGGAATTGAAACCATAACCAAATAAGTGAGAATAATCACCAAGGTTAATCTACCATAGGAGGAGAGCATTGGAGAAAATATAGCCAAAAGGGCATTGGGTAAATATTGGAAAGCTAAAAAAACACAAAGGAATTTTGAATGCTTGAGAGACAAGAAATAAAAGAGTTGAATTAAGGGAAATTAGGAGCATCATAAATAAGGTCAAGAATTTAAGAAGTTATTTGTTGCATGGAGGATGTTAAATTTACCATTAGAAGAGAGCAACATTTCAATTACAATATTCATGGAGTCATAATACCTTCAAATAATTCGATCCCACAAAATATAACATTCTTACCAAGTGATAAGCGAAGAACAATTGGGTGGAGCACCATAATAAATAACCACTGAAGTGCAATATACATGTTGTGCCATTTGGCACTTGAAATTTAGAATGCCAATCGTGATTGGAGGAAGGTGCAATGTCTTGGAGTTCCTATTAATGCATAGTCTAAAAATAGTCTGAGTACAACAAAGTGAATACATTAGAATTGGAGTGCCTCGAAAAATCCTGAGTGTACATAGAGGAGATTCAAACTGTTGAAGACCGAATTTAATGAGCAAGGAGGAGAATTAATTGTAGATATGGAAGAATATTTTAGAGCGTAGGTTGCAGAGTTGATAAGGCTCATGAGAAGTAAGTAATGCACCATATACAATGAGGTAAAAAATATTTGACTTAATTTAAAACGTTTGAAAATATTAAAGGAGGTATAAGACATATTTTTGAGGTTAATATTAATTAATATTTTATACTTAAGGTTATTTGAATAAAGGAGAATTAAGGTAATGAATTATAATACTAGAAGAATTATTTAATGCCTTGGAAGATATTTGAAGTAAGAAGTATATTTTTGAAGGTTTTGAAATTCAAATTGCATAGAAATATTTTCAAATAGTTTAACTTGGAGGAATAAGGATTTCTACATTGAAATAGGAATATTAAATTTGTAAATACCTTTGTTTTCTAAATTTCTAATTAGGGAGTTATAAGGAGTTCAACACCAACTTAGGTTCTTGAAATTTAGAAACTTTACTATTGAAAATTGAAAGATATAAGAAATACAACCTAGAGTTGTTGGAAAGTTGGAAAATTACTTTTGGTATTAGTATCTTGCTCAAATTAATGAGACACAAGGAATCCAACTTAAAGTTATTGAAATTAGAGAATCCTATCAAAAATTGAAATTGCATCAAAATTATCTTTAGATTTCTATTCATAATTAGGGAAAAAAAAATTCAACTCAAAGGTAACTTAGAGAGCAAAGTATTTTATCAAGCTATCCTATATTCAAAATACTAGGGAGCTAAAATGAATTCTACCTAGAGATTTGAAAAATTAAATCCTTGTCAAAACCATTGTTTGATCATTAGAAATTACAAATTATACTACAAAAGTTGAAGAATTAAAATTTAGTATTTGATTGTATACTCAAATTCAACTTAAAATTTAGAAGTTGAAGATATTGGAAGACATAAGGAATACAACAATAAAACTATTTTTGAAGATAATAATGGATAAGTTAGCAAGAGGAACATATCATCACAAGGTATACTATGAAAGGATCCAATATCAAAATCCATATAATATTCCATATCAAAAATGTAAATTACTTCATCAAAAAATTATAATGGAAATTTGACTTGTTGATTCTAGTGCAAGTCACCACATGAAACAAACTTTACAATGGTTTGATTGCCTTGAAGTCACTAAAAATATTAGGTTGAAAATTACAGATGAAAAAAATTATCTTATACATGGATATGGGTGTGTAATACCTAGTACATAAATTTCAAATATTTTGTTACATGATGTAATGTGTGTTCCTGGATTAACATCGAATTTCATTACAATAGCCAAATTGGTAGAGAGCAAAATGATGGTTGATTTTAGATATATAAATAGAATAAAAAAGTGTCTCATTATAAATCAAAATGAGATAGAAGCTAAAATATCAATGCACAATAATATATATGCTCTAGACTCAATTGGGATTTCACAAGATATTATTGTAGTTAAAAACAACACTAATGGATTTTTGTGAGGAACATATTCCAGGAAATGAAAAATTAATCTATCGTAAAAGTCAATGGGGAAATCAAAGATTTAGAATGGGAAATATGAGAGGACAACAATACTTTGGACTACTTGGCCATATATATATTAAATAAGAAGAAAAAAAACCTAATCAAGTTGAAGAACATATGAAAGGTGAATATCCATATTGAAGACTAAAGTCTTCAATGACCAAATAATTTAATACAGGGGGTGTTGGAATTATAAAATTATTTGGTACATGCTAATGTACCAACTTGGGTACATATTTAGATTGGGATTGTGTCTTAGATTAGATTTTTTTTATTACAAGAATTGTTATAATGTGGAAAGTATTAATTATGTAAATGTGCATGTTGTCCATGTGCACATGAGTCCATAGAATAGGAATGTGAAGAATCATAGGAAGATGGAATGCCAAGAGTCACCTCTCATTATATATAGGTATTTATGAGACACATTTATGTGGTACAACATAGAGATGTATTAAAGAACAAGGTAGATACAATGTAGACCATGTATAAAGTATGGAGAGTTAGAGATCTCCATTTTAAATCAATATACTATTTTTGTGAGCTTTCATTATTGGCAGTTTTATTAGTTGCAGAAGCTTCTTATGAGTTTTACATGCTTAGCATATTGCCATTATATTATATTTAATATTGCATGCTCATTTTAGACCTTGTGATTATTTTTCATTAAGTATTTACCATTCAAAAGCTAACAAATGTTAAGGAAGTAGTGTTCTCATTAGGAAAAGATAAAGTTTCAAGTGGGTTTCTTCCAAGCCTTCTGGAATATAGTGAGAAATTATGTAGTAGCAACAACAAGAGAGTCACACCATTCAATAAAAGTGTTAAAATAATACAATAATACTTTCCTAGTTCTCATTCCAAAGAATCCAAGTTGAAGGGATTTAAATAATTTAGGCCAATTAGTTTGTGTAATATCATTTATAAGATAATATAAAAAGTGATTGTGTTACGACTAAAGTATGTTCTCCCAAATATCATTACAAATAAGAAAGGGTGCTTTATGAAATGTAGGAAATTTTAGGATGAAGTAATCAAGCTCCATGAGACTTTAAATTTAGTTAAATTTAGTAAAATGGAAGGAATGGTATTAAAGCTTGACACAAAAAAATCCTATGGCTAGGTCTCATTGTATTTATTGGATAGTCTTAGATAAGTTTACCTTTAGTAGACATTGGAGAATATGGGTGAATAATTCCTATGGGGGACCTAAATTATTGATTATAATGAATAATTATTCAATTGGATTCTTTGAAAGCAGCAAGGGATTAAGGCAAGGTGACTCTTTGTCCCTGTATCTCTTCATAATAATGATAGAAGTTTTGCAGAGGTTCATTTGAGAAGCAAATAAAGTGGATGTATTAAGTGGGTTTAAACCATTTATATCTATAGAATCTATTACTAAACAACAATTTATGGATGAATCAATTTTATTAGGGAGATTTTCTATAGATGAGGTAAAGGAATTTCGAAGAATACTAAATATTTATGATAAAGCATCCCAATAAATGATAAACATGGATAAGAGTAAGGTATTTTTTATAAACACTATAGAGAATTTATAGAGAAGAATAACAACATATCTTTGGTGTAGTGTTTCAACTCTCCCTTTTGTTTACTTAGGAATGATATTTTCTTTGGGGCATGTAAGGATAAAATGTATAATGTGTTGATTGATAAGGTCTAAAGTAAATTAACTAGTTTGAAAGGGATTTTTTTGAGTTAGATAGGTGAGTTAGAAATTATTAAGAGTGGTCTTCAAGCAATTTCAATATATTTATTATCAACGTTTCATATCCCACTCAAATCAACTAATATAGTAAGAGGTATCAAAAGAAATTTTCTATGGTCAAGAATAGAGGAGAAGAGAAAAATTTTCCTAGTAGATTGGGAGAGAGTATGTAGGGATAGATAAAGTGGAATTAGGATAAGAATAATAAGGGATATGAACAAAGCCTTATAAGAAAATATTGGTTGGAGGCTAGTGAAGGAGGGTCATTCCTTATGGGTAAGAATTCTAAGAGATAAATACCTTGACAACTTGGACGATAGTAGATTTTTCACCACACTAGAGCCATACTGAGGATCTTCTTTATGGAACCACATAGTAAAGGGTAGAGAGATGCTATGAAAATGCACTTATTGGAAGGTATAAAATGGTAATTCTATCCACTTTTGCGAATATACATGTCTAGAGATGTACTCATTAGTGAAGGATGAGGAGTTACCAAGTATCAAAGTAGAGCTAGAAAAAAGTTATGGGAATATGGTGAGTGATTCTTTGGCTATAGAAGGATATGAGTTAATATAAAAGGATCTAAAAATATATAATCAATATGAGGATGAGATCCAAAAGCTAACAACTAAACTAATAGCATATTAAATAAATCCCAATTTGGTTGAGGATACAATAGTACGGGGAGCTACTGAAGAAGGGTCATTCACTGTTAAATCGACCTATGATATTTCACACGTAGTTTTTGATTCAATGGGATAGAATATGGGGAAGGAAAGAAATTTTGAAGTTAACAAATTTTATTTGGTTGGATTTCCAAATTAATATTTTAACAATAGATAACCTTCATAAGCGAGGTTTTCAATTCCCTAATAGATGTTACCTTTGTGAAGCTCATGAGGAATCAATGTGTCACATATTACTATAATGTAACTACTTCCTTAAAATATTGTATGCTATAATAAATAAGATCGGGGTGGTATGGGTATTTCCTAATAACTTGATAGGATGGATAGAATAGTTGGAGAACCCTTTTAAAATCCCAATATTGAATCAAATTTAGAATCTAATTCTATTACATTATATGTGGGGAGTTTCTTTGGAGAGAAATAAAAGAATTTTTTAAAGGTGATAAGAGATATACAAATAAGAATATAGAATACATCATGGATAATATTAAATCATTTAAAATGCATGAGTCTAGATTCATTGGAGGAGGCTAAATTAAGTGAAAATTGGAACCTAAGTCTAGCTAGGGTGAATGACAATTCCCAAGGAGGCTGGAGGAGCATGACCAAGTGGAAACCACCAAAACAAGGATTTTTGGAGTATATTATATTATTTGGTACATTATAATATACCCCCAGTGTACCTTCATGGTACATCTTGTAATTATTACATTAGGGTTGTGTCTTAGTGTAGAGTGTGAGTAATATTTAATGTAATTTTGTAATGTGTAGGAAATACATGAGTATCATGTGAATAGGTGTGCAAGTGTAATGTGAGTATATGTGCATAATTATCGTATATGTAAATGTACACAAGATTCCTTAAATTAGAGTATGCTAAGTGAAGAGTCATGTCTAGGTGTGCATATAATATAGAGTCGTGTATGCAAGTGTCAAGTAGAGAAGCCAAGATTCATGATACTTGGCATAAGGAAAGGAATAGTCAGGTATACAAAGAATTATTATACTATGACTATATAGTACTCTATAGAGAAGCATGAATCAATGAATTCAAAATCAATTATAATTTATCAAGTGTAGAAAAGCAAGTGTTATATTGTAAGAGAAAGAGGAGTAATAAAGTTTACATACATTTGAGAAACTAATATTGTAAGTTGTGTTGCATGCTTTGTACATGTATGATTCAAGATATTTACATTCATAATGTTGCTCATTAATGAATTTTAGTTGATATATTATAAGCCTTGATATACATATATCTAGCTCATATTATTATTTTTACATCATTATCTTGATCTTACTATATTGTGGCTATATTATATTTGATCCTATTAGATTTATATTATTATTAAGGGTTCAAATGCCATCAAGGATGAATGAAACTAAATTTTTATGGGCTTCTAAAGGAAATACAAGAAAGGATGGAGGAGTAGTGCTAAAGGATGGCTGGGGAATAGTGATTGGAGTGATGAGTGAGTACTTGGGCATTATGAGTAGTCATCAGGATAAAGCTAGAGCGATGTTGGTAGATGTAAATATGGATGTTAAGTTTGGAGCTAAGAGATTAATAACTAATGTAGAATCACTAAATATTGTTAATTATCTCAATAAATGTTTATGGAGAGTAGTAGAGTTCATTAGAAGAATTTCAAGTGGTACATGTGTATAAATAAGGAAATGGAGTGGCCGATTGGCTAGCCTATTGAGGAGATCTCAAAGAGAAAGATAAAATATGGATATTACTAGATGGGATCCATCTAGATGTACTATATTTAGTGGAAAAGGATGGAGGACATCTAGAAAGTCAATTCAATGGGTGAATGTTCTGATTTTTAAAATATTCATAATAAATTAATTTTTGGAGATTTGTGGACTTGTATGTTGATGGGCCTATTTTTTGAGTTCTATGGGATTTTTCAGCTTGTAGCTATAAAACTATGAGAATATTTGGGGTTTTGAGAAATTTGTATGATGAAGGTTCCATTATTGAGGGTTCCTTTTTTATATATGTATGGATTTGTCTACTAAGGGTTCCATATTATAGAGATATGTGTATTTGTATGTAAAGGGATCCATTTTCTAAATATATATGGATTTTTATGCTGAGGGAACATGTAGACACTAAAATATGGTCAATCTGATTATGCCATTGCAAGCAATGGCTAAATGATAGAACAAGACCCCTAGAGCAGCCCTCAATAGGTATGCAATGGTCCTAACCACTCATTGCAAGGTTTTGGAAGGTTTCAGGCCACTTTTTGGGCCTTTTGAACACCCTATTTCTATTCATCCCAATCTGGGATGAATACAAAACCTATTTGTCCCACCTTGGAGCGAATAATAGCATTCATTCCAGGGTGGAGCGAATGGTAGGTTTGATAAAAAAAAATTCAAATATGGGCCAAAGGCACCCAGTAACGATTAGATTCCTGGCTATTATTACCCACAGGTTAGGGAAAATAGTAGATCTTATGATATGCTCAATGAATGAGGCCAATTTAGGAGATTATCTTCCTCCTCCAATGCATGCCACCCCGATGGCCAAGTTGCGCCTCTTGCCCTGCATGCCCTCGCATGCCTTTTGACCCATGAAGCCTTCTTGGCTATAAAGTGGATCCAATTTCCACACAAGATAGGGAGGAATTTTGAGGACAAAGAAACAAATTTATGCCAAGATTTCATTTCACCTTTCGTACCCATTTTTACCTTGAAATCTCTACCTAGCGATGGAGGTTTGCCAAAAAACTAGTAGATGCAATTTATCACATAACCAAACCATATGAGTTAATACACTCACCAAATTTGATGAAAATACATCCCAAATTTTTTTGCATCAATCCTTAGTGGAATAGGTGGTAAAATTTAGGCAGAAATAGTGGGTGTCCCATCCCCGGGTGCCCCCCAATTTGTGACAATCTTATTCATGCCACATTGTTATGAATAGAAATATGTGTATGATTTTGTTACTATTTTTAATTATTTGTTTTATACATTATCGTATTATTCTGCAATTCAAATTTTAGGCCATTTTAAGCTATATTGGCCGAGATATTGCAATTTTAGTGTTTTGTAAGGTCTCATGCAGGTCTCGAGTGGTCATCTGATAAACACCTAAAATGTTACTGATTTTGAAAATATGATCAAATAAATTTATTTAAAATATCATTTTATGTTTTCTATCCAATTTTCATGTTTTTTGGATATGTGTAGGGCAAAAAATTGTTTGTTTTGTGTTTTGCAGGTTATGAACAATCACTACAATTACGAGGCACCATCAGACTCAATATTAGTGAATTTTATAGTGATATATTCCCAAAATATTATGTTTTACATTCATCTATAATTTCAAGTCATTTGGAGTTTATTTGATGCTTATTATCACTATTAGCTATTTGGCCCCTATGGGGATTACATGTTTCTCATTACACGCACTTGCTATTTGACATTTTTTATTTCCTTATGTGTAGGTGTAGGCTATAAAATGCATTGGGGATTAGCATAGGACCTCAAATAATAAAATATACAAGCGACGGCAGTGTTGGTCCGCCCACTTCGATTGTGGGTACGAGGAAAGACACTGGATGTGCACCCGAGTTACTTGAAGGATTTTGATCCTTGGGCACCCGATTTGTAAACATTTGTATCATCTATTTGATCCCTTAAAGGGTACATTTTTTAACCTAGATTTAATCTACCCAATTAATAAGAAGTCAATTTGGTTTGCTTTATTTCTTGTTATTTGCTATCTTTTTCATCTTACTTGCATGCTTCCATTTGATGCTCATACGCAATAGGACATATATACGCATATATTTTATCATAATTTGGCACATAGTTTTTCCCTAATTTAGTGGCAATCATGGTGGGATCCTATAGCTTTTTATTTATGTAAAATTTGGAGCTCATTTTCATCTTTTCATGTTGCAGGTGCTATTCCTTCTGGATCAAAACGAACTCTGACCTACTATACGTGCCACCCTAGGACGAATGAAAATTTCTCCCACATTGGAATGAATGCATACCTACTATTTTTCCCACCCTATATTGAATAGAAACTAGAGATATTTTTGGATAGAATTCCAGAAATAGCAAGTTTCAGCAGTGATGAGGTAGGCATCTGAATCTTCTGTCTCTATTTTTCATTTTCAAAACTTCCTTATTTGGTTTTTCTTGCATGTTACACTTGTTTATAAAGGTTAAAATTTATTTTTCCTTTTCTTAAATGCAAAATAACAAAAACATATAAAAGGATAAAAATCAAAATAAATCAAAGTAGGAATGCATCTCTTTGGATTGCTTGCTTGTAGCCTACCCAATGGGTAGGCTAGCATTTAGGATTTTGCATTTATAGATACATTTGTGAGTTCTTTTTATACTAAATTTATGAAATTAAAATGCACCTTTCGCATGCATTTAGTGAATTATCATTGAATACTTCCTTGCTTACTTTATTTTAATTAAAAAAAACCACACCCACCATGATTCACTTAAACGCTAGTGAGGTGGATTTCATCACCATCCACTGGTAGAGTTTGATGAAGTGGATTTCATCTCCATCTGTTGCCTCAAATCCCATGAACCTTGTTCTTTGCCAATTATGGTTCCAAGATCTGTCATAGCCTGTGGGTTATAGCATGTATCTCTCTTCGAAGAGGTATATAGAATACCGTGGGTGAACTAGATGAGGAACTGGTAGGACCTGTGATCCCTGGCCGTGTGTGGACCTTATCACCACACATTATAGGTGGGATAACATGACATGAAGTTCATAGCTAGGTTTTTGAGCTATGAGTATACAGGTGAAATCCAATTTAACACAATATTATCATCCAACAATATTTTCAAACATGTGACACAAGGTCATTCTTTAAAAACAACATATATAAAACACAAAAAATAGTCTAGGGATTCACATCTAAAATTTCAAAGAGATAACCATCTATCTTATTGAGTTTTTCCTTTCTTTTAAGAATTTTTAAATAAGATAATCACTTAAGGTTTGGTAGATATTTATGATGTTGTGCACTCGTAGCCAAGCCCAATCATAGGTAAAAGTTGTGAAGAGTGGACTAGGAGACACGAGTCATCTATGCTATAGCCCCAGGGACATGGTCATACTTCCCTAGAGAGCCTCTACTCACCCTAACCCCAATATAGCGGGGAACGAGCCACACTTACGAGGGAGCCCTATGTAGGAAACCCCTAGAGATGATGGAATTTACTTAAGAGAGTGTTCCTAGTACTTATATATGTCACATGCCTTCTTGAATGAAAGACAATAGCATGTTGAGGTGCTAGTATATAGAGTGGTGCCATGCATCCGCATACCTTTTAGGGCTAACACACTTGTTCATAAGCTAGAGCTCGACTTCACACACTGGGTAGAGTAGGTTGATATGACCTTGCCTACACATCACCTTGATAGGGTATAACATATTAGACAAACTGATAGGTATGATACTCGTCACTTAAGGTGAGCCAAATCTGCCTTGCCCTTCCTTTTCCAAGAAGGAAGGCATGAGGAGATCCCAAAATTTTCTTAGGAGTAGTATTCTTCGCATGAACGATGTGCCTCTACGTCAACTGACTATAATGAGCATATGTTACGGCCCAAACCTCAAGTCAACACGATGACCCTCGATCGAGGGAAGCACATGATGGATATCATAGATTATCTTGAACGAGGTCAACCTTAGGGTGAGACTCTAGGCCTCTTAGGCCCCACACAGTGGAAAAAATTAATCAAGCAGTTGTAAGGTACACAAAATGCCAAGATCAATTAAAGTAGCTTCAAAAAGACAAAGAGAAACTAGACCACTTGCATCAACTTGAGAAAGAGAGAATCGAATGGCAGACCAAAGAGCTATTCAAATTTTCCATAAGACTCTATAGGAGAGGGTTACCACCCCTAAGACACATAGGCAGGAGTTACACTTGAGGAAACCTACACTCATTAGAGATAGGTCTCCTACACCTTATCCAATGTTACCTCTATGACCCCCTAGGCCAGATCGAGATATGCCTCCTAGTCCAAAAATAGGGCACCCACAACTAGCAAATAACCCTCTCTATAGATCGGCTCGTGAAACACCCTATGGTACTTACATTGAGCACAAGTTGGAAGTAGAGTACTTGGATATTCCTTACCAAGGTAGTGGGGTGACATGCCACCACCCTGAAATAGGTTGGAGGATCCTAGACCTCTGTCGTAGGATGTGAACAAGGACGAGGAGATAAAATCCTCAAACCCTTATAAAGAGATTCTATAGTTCCTGGAGCTAGCAGAGAACAAGAACTCTGGTTTGGATATCAAAATACCACTATGCACCAATTACGTAGTCAACCCATACATACTTCAGTGCCTACGCCTCCCTATCCAGAGTAATTTAAGTTGCCTTAATTGACTACATTTAATGGAAAGGAAGATGCGCAAGAACATGTCACTAGATTCTTGGACCAATTCTTCGACATTCATGATGATGATGCTTTGCTTTTGAGGACATTCATGACTAACCTCTCGGGCCCCACCTCGAAGTGGTTTTACCAAATTTCTAAGAATAGAATCACCATGGACCAACATGCAAATGTGTTCCTAGAATGCTTTACCTTCAATACCAAGAGGAAGGCGATGTTGGCCAAATTAGCTGGGTTGAAACAGTATGACGATGAATCAATAAAAGACTATGGCAATAGATGGTGAACCTTACTCGCCAAGCTACCTTATATTCTCCCCATGTTAGAGTTGACTCAGATGTTCTCCAAGAGCTACCTAAAGTCAATATTCTTGTTGTTGTAGCTATAATATATCCAACTCTTGAAGATGCCCTAGCATAGTCTAGGATCATCGAAGAAATCAAGATTCAAGAGGGTAAAATTATGAAGTCTCTCAAGGAGTGGAATGATAACACTAAAAGCACCCTAGCGTAGTCTAATCCAACATCAATAAATCAAGTTGCCATTAGTTTCTTGGGGCTAGCATAAGCCACACTGCCTCAAAAGCCTAATTATCAAGCAACACCTAGGAACTATGCCAAGGATAACCAAAATAGTCAAGGAAAAATCAACGTCTCCCAAAGCAATAGTTCATGCCTATTACAGAGTCTATGGACTCATTGTTTGACTGCCTCTTAGCAGCTAATGTGATCCACCTGCTTGAGAGTTGACCTATCGACCCAAATGCCTCGAAGCCCAAAGGATACAAAGAATACCTATATTGCAAGTTTCATAGGCAAAATGGGCATGATGTTCAAATGTGCTACAAGTTCAAGCACTTGGTGCAGGACATGATCAATAGGAACACCCTTTAGGTAGACAATCCTATAACACAAAATAACCAACAGATGGAGGTCTTCCAACACCTCTTCCCTACCCATGTAGAGCAGGCTAATCCAACACCTCAGGTGAATTAGGTTCACGACCTCCAACACCTCTTCCCTACCCATGTAGAGCAGGCTAATCCAACACCTCAGGTGAATTAGGTTCACCATACCTCCTTAAGTAGGGGTATGTCAGCATGATTAGCATTGTAATAAGGAATAGGCAGTACCTAAGTATATCCACACAACCTGTGGCTCAGAGTGATGTCCCCTCGATGTCGTAGCCTCCATCACCTCCTATTTCAAGCCTCCCACCCAATCCTATGGTCACCATTAAGAGTAAGCTTGCTCATAGCTTAATAACAACATCTGCTCGACTCTCCATAAATGAGCTCATCCAACAATTACAACCTCATAGAGAATCCTTGATGGAGATCCTTAAAGCAATCGATCTTCAGCCTCGATATTTTGACTCCTTCAATAACTTCATGGGCACGTGCGACAATGCATGGAAACAATGATTATATTTCGAGAAGACGAGCTTAAACTAGTTTCAAATGACATGGTAGATCCCCCTTTGCACATCGTCGCATGTGTGAATGAAACACCATACAAGAGAGTGTTTATAGACACTAGGTCTTATAGCAACATCATCATGACAATAGCTCTCAAGAATTTGAAGCTCCCAGTATCTCACATTATCGCATCTACCTAGACCCTCCGAGCCTTCAATGATGCCATATGCTCAATGGTTGGTATGATCTTCCTACCTATTTAGGTAGGGGAAAAGACCATCCCAATGTTGTGCCACATCTTGGAGGGTGAGATGGCATACAATATCCTGTTAGGTAGACCATGTTTCAGGTACATGAAGTGTGTCCCTTCCATCACTCACCAGTACCTTAAGTACACTCATGAAGGGCAAGTTCATGTCATCCCTGCAGATCTAGAGCCCTTCAAATATTGTAATATGGTGCAGCAACTTCCTGAGTTGACCTTGCCATCAACCCATATGGATTTTCAATCGAATAAATCCAACCAAGGTTTGACTCTACTACCATTACAAGCCATGCCATCCACATCATCGACATCCCCCCATATGCCAATGCATTTATGGATACTTTACCTAGGAACCTAGGGAAGTGGCCTATTAAGGAGGCCCAGCTGACCATATCCACCATCTACACAGAGGAGGTTCTTAGCCAAGTAGATGAGGAGCTACCACATGAGATGAACGATGAATTAGATCAGGTCTCACTCTCATCCCTCTTTTATCTGCAACCTTGGGTCACTGTGCACTTGGCTTCCATAGGATTGAGGAAGTACATGGTTAGGAATGTTACAACCATCCCTTCTATAGATTCGGTGCAAGACATGTGTCAAACCCGTATTTCCATAGGAACCATCATATTTGCATAGGCTAAAACCGTATTTTTATAGCCACATCGACCATCGCCAATCATTCCACCACCCCCATAGCCACCTCCTTAGGTATTGTGATATCCAAAGGTCTATGGACACCATCAACCACATAGGGAAAATAATCCATTGATAAATATGATTTCCATAGATTTTTTTGAGCCCCTGCGAGATCCAAATAACCTGTTGAAGCCATTGCACCTTTACTTGCGAGTAATTGACTTTGATCGAGGAGATTCACTTCCATCACCCTTTAAGTACTGGCCTTGCGATGAGATGTTACAGTCGTTCCATTTCTCTACAGGGCCAACTCATGATGTCTTCCATGCTGAGGAGGAACTCGAGTTTCCCATTGATGATTTAAATCTAGCTGATGACATCCATTTTATCCCTACCCCCCATTAGTTTGAGGAAGGGTCACATATATCAATCGAGCCTATGATTGACAAAGATATCGGCTCAGATCCCAAAAACCTGTAATGTATCAAGCTAGGGCAAAGTCTATACCTTGTAGAGCAAGCCGATTACATAACCCTTCTCACAGAGAAGAAGGTAGATTTTGCATGGTCCTAAAAAGACATGCTGGGACTAGATCCAAATCAAGTCATCCACAATCTGATGCTTGATCCCAAGGCTAAGCTTGTCAATAAAAAGCTAAGAAATATGCATCCAACGGTGGCTCTAATGGTTAAATATGGGCTACATAAGTTGTTGGATGCCAGGTTTGTCATTTCTATAGAATATCCACCATGGTTTTCGAACATGGTTTTCATTAAGAAGCTTGATAGGAGGATTCACATTTGCACTAATTTTTGAGACCTAAACAAAGCAAGTCCTAAGGATGATTTTCCTTTTCCAAGAATTGACACCGTGGTTGATGCCACATCAAGCCATGGAATTTTATCCCTTATGTATGGCTTCTCTAGGTACAATTAGATTCGTATCAACCTAGAGGACCAGCTCAAAACAATGTTCACAATACCCTAGGGAACATTTTGCTATAATTTCATGCCTTTTGGCCTTAAAAATATCGATGCCACCTACCAGTGTGCCATGAAATACATATTCCACGGCTACATGCATAATATTTTGGAAGATTACATGGATGACTTACTGGCTAAATATTTTTTATGCCATGAGTATCTTGATATCTTGCACAAAGTCCTCAATCACCTTATCAAGCATAATGTGAGAATGAATCCCAAGAAGTGTGTCTTCGGTGTCACATCTAGAAATCTCTTGGGATTCATAGTTTTTGAATGAGGCATTAAAGTAGACCCCAACAAGGTCAAGACCATCCTCTAGATGCCTCCACTAACTACCATCAAGCAGCTTCAAAGTCTACAATGCAAGATCGCGTCCATCAAACGATTCATAGTGCAATTATCGGACAAGTGTTGACTCATGAATAAGTTATTACACAAGGGGGTCGCATTCCATTGGGATGACGAGTTTCAAGAGATATTTGATCAAATAAAATAGTACTTGGATTTGACTCTAGTGTTGGCTCTATCGTGACCAAGAGTGTCATTCTGATTATACATCTCAGCCACTGAGGGTCGCATTGGGTGTCATTTGTTAGATTTACTATAGTAATTCTTAATTATTACTTTATTTATAGGGTAGTTAGTTAACTACCTAGGTTAGTTACGCTATTGTTAGCGTATATAATATTTGGTCTATTTTTATTATTTTATTTTAGACCTAAGTTGTTGATTAGATCCTAGGATTATGAGCTAATATGGGCTCTATAATGTATTATTTATACTGGTTCTAATCAATGAAATATTGGTCGTTTACTTCAACACCATTAGCCCAGAACAATGAATTGTATAAGGAGAAGGCTACTTAATATCTCAGATGCACCCTTGTCAACTATGAGATCAAGTATGCATACATTGAGGAGTTATTCCTAGAGGTAGTTTTTACCACCAAGAAGCTATGACACTACATGATTAGCCATACTATGTATGTTGTATCTAAAGAGAATCCATTGTGATACATGATGAGTCACACTTATCATAGCAGTCGCATGGTGAAATGGATCATGTTGTTGATGTAGTTCAACCTATAATTCATTGGACAAAAATCAATCAAGGGTCAGGTCATCGTTGATCAACTCGCAAAGGCTCCTCTCCATGATGATCAACCTCTTAGTATGGAGCTTCTCGATGATGGAGTCTTCCAATTATCAGAATCATCTAATTCTAATGAGCCTGAGTCGCAGGCATATATGACTCTATTTTTTAATGGTTCCAAATGTGAGCAAGGAGGTGGTTTAGGGATCACATTTTTCACACCGTATGTGGCTCCCTTACCCCTATCATTTAAACTTGATTTCCCGTGAACCAACAACAATGTCGAGTATGAGGCCTTACTCATAGGTCTTCAAATGGCTATCACCATGAAAATCACCAAGATTAACATCTTTTGCGAATTCTTGCTCATTTTTAACAAGGTCAAAAGGATATACCAGTGCAAGTGCCCAGTTCTACAAGCCTACAAATCCCTTGTGGATAAATTCCTAGTAAATTTTGAATGGTATGACATCAAGGCACTCCCTCGATTGTCTAATAATTTTATGGATATGGTGGCCTCCTTAGGGTCCTTGATCCTGTAAAACCCCACTGATGAGATGATAAACATTCATGTCAAAATGCTCTCGCAGTCTGCGGTTGAGTGTGAGGATACTCAGGCCACACCAGAAGTCCACTTGATTCAAATTGAACCTCATCAAGAGATATTCTCGCACCTTCATGAGAGCTTGAATCGTGTTGATTGGGGGACTTTGTTACCTTAAGCCGCTTTCGATAGTAGTATAATGTTATTCTTACAAATGCTTTCCCACTCAACATTCACTCAAGATAAATTTCAAGAGGGATAGGCAATTCACGCGATTGAGGCTTCCTCACAACAAAACTAGTCCACACAAATCATGGAGTATCTAAATCTTGGTAATCTCCCTCCTGGATTGTCACATACTACTAAAAGAACATTCAAATATAAGGTGACAAAATATGTCTTGCTAGGAGATATTTTGTATCATCGAAGCTATGAAGGGATCCTCCTTTGCTGCTTAGAGCATCAAGAGTCGACTTGGGCAATCACCCAAGCACACGACGGTACATGTGGTGGCCATTTTAGTAGTATGGCCATTGCAAAGTGCATTATTTGCATGGCTACTATTGGAAAAATTTAGAGCAATATTGTTGCACATATGTGAGGAAGTGCGTGAAGTGTCACAATCATGCTAACTTGACACACGTACCTCCCTAGGACTTACAACCGATCCAATTGGCTTGACCATTTTTGCAATGGAGGTTGGATTTAATCGAGAAAATCTCCCCTGCATCCTCGGGCCATCACACATTTATAATTATAGCTACCGATTATTTCACAAAGTAGGTGGAAGCAATTCCCCTTACCACTATGATAGGATTTTGCATTGCGGAGTTCATTTTGCATAATATCATTTGTTATTTTGGTATTCTATCCAAGATAATTTCGGATAATGGGACATCATTTAAGAATAAATATGTGTGCACTTTAATAGAAAAGTATAATATCCATCACAACTTTTGGATGCCCTATTATCCATAAGAAAATGGGCAGGTAGAGGCCTCCAACAAAACATTGATTGCTCTTCTCAAGAAAATCGTCAAACAGAATCACACTGATTGGCACACACAAATACACCTTGCTTTATGGGTCTACCACACTAGCATTCAGATGCCCACCCCATTTTATCTAGTGTATGGTGTCAAGACAATCATACCTCTAGATTTGGAAATCCCATCGTTGTGCATATCATGCAGGAGTTCATCAATGATGACACTACACAGTAGGCTCACCTAGATCAACTTACATTGCTTGATGAATGTCATATTAATTCTCTCGAGAACCTATACATTTATCAAGAGGGACTTAAAAGAGCCTATAATATGAAAGTCCATCTTAGAGATTTTCAAGTTGGTGACCTTGTTCTAAAAGAGAACCAAAAAATTCTAATTTGACATCCCATATGAGGGACAAGTTTGTAGCAAACTGGTTAGGTCCCTATGTCATTACTAGTCAGATCGAAATTGAAACTTATAGCCTAGCCTCCCTTGAATGCGTCAAGGATTCTGAACCATCGAACATCATTCACTTGCAACCTTTCCATGCTTAGAGTGTTGTGGCTCAACCTAAAATGCTCCTAGGAAGTCTATAACCATATAGGTCACCCCAAAATGCTCCAAGGGTGTCTTTAACCTTCTTGGTCAACCTAAAATGTTCCTAGTTGGACTATAACCATCTAGGTCATCCAAAAATGCTCCAAGGGTGCCCTTAACCCGTTTTCTCAACCTAAAATGCTCCTAGTTGGTCTATAACCATCTAGGTCATCCAAAAATGCTCCAAGGGTGCCCTTAACCCATTTTCTCAACCTAAAATGCTCCTAGGTGGTTTATAACCATCTAGGTCACCCCAAAATGCTCCAAGGGTGGCTTTAACCCACTTGGTCAACCTAAAATGCTCCTAGGTAGTCTTTAACCATATAGGGCATCCCAAAATATTCCAAGGGTGCCTTTAACCTTCTTTTTCAACCTAAAATGATCCTAGGTAGTCTATAACCATCTAGATCACCCAAAAATGCTCCAAGGGTGCCTTTAACCTGCTTGGTAAACCTAAAATTGTCCTAGGTGGTTTATAACCATCTATTTCACCCCAAAATGCTCCAAGGGTGTCTTTAACCTACTTGATCAACCTAAAATGCTCCTAGGCATTCTATAACCATCTAGGTCACCCCAAAATTATCCAAGGGTACCTTTAACCTGCTTGGTCAACCTAAAATACTCCCAGACAATCTATAAATGTCTAGGTCATCCCAAAATGCTCCAAGGGTGCCTTTAACCCGCTTGGTCAACCTAAAATGCTCCTAGGTGGTCTATAACAATCTAGGTCACCCCAAAATGCTCCAATGGTGTATTTAAATAGCTTGGTCAACCTAAAATGCTCCTAGGTGGTCTATAATCATCTAGGTCACCGCAAAATTCTCCAAGGGTGCCTTTAACCCACTTGGTCAACCTAAAATGCTCCTCGGCAGTCTATAACCATCTATGTCACCCCAAAATGCTTCAAGGGTGTCTTTAAACCATTTGGTCAATGTAAAATTTTCCTATATGATCTACAACCATCTAGGTCACCCCAAATTGCTCCAAGGGTGCCTTTAACCAGCTTGGTCAACCTAAAATATTCCTAGGTGGTCTACAACCATCTAGGTCACCCAAAAATGCTCCAAGGGTGCCTTTAACCCACTTGGTCAACCTAAAATGCTCCTAGGCGGTCTAGAACTAAGACTGTACATCTTGCATCAGTCCAAAATAAAAACACAACAATGGTAATTATGTCAAACTCGTTATCCACATCATATCGGTTTTCCATTTATCATGTTTACTTACAATTTGCATTGGTAATAATAGTGTCTATCTCCCATCACATAGTCATTTGTTCTAGAATGTCTTTCAGTTTTTAGTCACTCAACCATATCTAGTTTTCTTTTTCAAAGTTTTTAGAAAGCTATCATGATTTTTAGTAAGTAGAGTCTTGCTTAGATTATACCTTGTATACAACATATCCCAACACATTTACACATAAATAAATCCAAGTTTTGCACAAGGAAAGATGAAACCCACAAAGTGGTCTAGGTTTCTTTAAGCAAAAAGGTTATCTTGCTCATCCCCCTATGTGAATGGTTCAAGAATTCTTAGAATTGGAAAATGTACAAGCTCTTACCTACCCAATTCCCCAAAATAAACAGTGGTTTTCACCACTATCAAAAATCCCAAATCCCAATTCCCAAAATCCCAAAAGTTAAAAAAAAAATCAAAATCCCAAAAGTTGAAAAAAAAATCAAAAACCAAAATGTTAAAAAAAAAAATCAAAATCCCCAAGTTCAAAAATCAAAATCCTAAAAATTCAAATTCAAAGTCAAAAGCAACATCCCAAAATAAAAGCAAAAGCAACAAAATTCAAAATAAACAGTGGTCATCACAACTTCCCAAATCCCTTGCTCAAAGAAAACAAAATACAAAATAAATAATGATTATAATCACTACACATGAGCAAGTATCCCAATAAAATTGAAGAAAATAAGGGATCTTGAGCTTGAATCCCTGGAATTATTAGTATTCAAAAAACCATAAGGTGATCCTCATTATAGGTTTAATGGATAGCCTATTTGTCAATGGCAGTAGCCTCCCGCATGACAATATGTCTATCACATTAGCTTTTGTGTGTTTGCAGACCACTTTGCATGTGGATGAGGTAGCTTTTGGTAGCTTATATTTCCTAGTGGTCTAATCCTATCAAGTACAAACCTAGGATCATGAAATTCATAGGGTGATCCTCATTCCAGGTTTGGTGGATAGCCTATCTGGAAATAGTGGTATCTTTATGCATCTCATAGGAATGAATTCACTTGCATACATAGGGATGTGAAGTATCTTGGTCATCCTAGCAGATTCATACCTTGTCAAAAAGTCTTGCATAACCAGTAAATAACTTTGATCAAGTTAATTAGAGTGTTTGAGTCTCAAGAAAACCTCATCTACATTCTTTAACATCTCATTTCACTTATTCCATTACATAACATTGCAATAACACATTTCCATATATCCAATACACAAAAACAGTATAAAAAAACAAAAGGAGCTAATGCATTTTATATAGTCTATGGTGCTAATATAGTGTGGTAAATCATTAGTCACAATTCAATATATCAAAGCATGTAAGTCATCCATTTAATTATGAATCCACACATATACATAAGCAACAAATCATATCACAAAAGCATTCATATGCATACATAATAAACATCAACCACACTTGCATTACATCATAGAAGCATACATGTGCATACGTGGTACAACATCCATCAGTACTACAATAGATCACATAACAATATCCATCTACAACAATCATTAGAACTTAACATACCATCATAAATCACATACATACATTGCATCCATCTCATAAAATAATAAAAGAAACATGATTCCCATACAAAAATCTCATATATATTGGGTAAAAATATACATCATAGTTTCAAAAAATACCCGTAGTCTACAATAAAGTGGGTCCTCAAAACTCACCAGTACCAAAAAGCAAAAAGTAAAAAAGTGTCTCAAAAGTACCCATCACCATGGTCACATAGGATCGATGATGCGACTCGCACTGCCACCCATAGTTTGGGTCTGCTATGAACCTCCATGCCTGCTACCACCAACCCTATCATTCCTCCACTTAGAAGAATACTACATTGTCTTGCTTTGTCTAGTCCTATGTGATCCACTAGTCTCTCCATAATTAGTAAGATGCCCTCTAAGGTGCACCACCTCCATATCTAGTCTATCCATATAAGCATGTCTCTACTGTCCTCGTGACTGGTATGTCTACACTACTGACTATAGCCGAAGCACCTCTACCCATAGCCTCTCTACCTACCCAATGCTAGACCCTTCCTACATAGGACCCTATGCTCTCAACTATGCCTATAGGGAGGATATCTCAGCCTGGTCCTCCTGCACCTGTTCTCAAAGAAGATCCCTCTCTTGTTTGACCTTGACAAACTCCACCTATAGCTCCAGGTATCGATCACCCTAGATACCCTACTATACCTGTGCCCCTTGGTCTTCAACCTCCCCCTCATCACCCTAATCCTCTAGTTCTAGTAGATCCACCTGCTCATCTGCCTACTAGTGATGCCCATGTGGCTCATCCACCTCTACTTGGTCGTCCTCTGGAGCATCCTCCATCACATCATTCACTGCCCCAGCTGCCTCACCTCTGAGAGCCCCTACACCTCGCCATTAGCACATCACCCACCACGAGTCATAATTTTATATATTCCCCATGTCATCCATGTTAGGAACATCCACTACAGGTTAGGAGTTGGATTAGAAGGAATGTGGACTTGCCTCCCCATTTTTCCCAGGTTATCTTCAAATAGTCTCCCATAAGGGAAGAAGGTTTCTAGACAGCCAACTATTAAGTGGACTCACCATCCCGTAAAAGGGTTATCTTCAAACAACCTCCCAAGAGTGGTGGAATCGAACCATCTGGTAAAATGGGACCATTCAAAAGGGCAAGAGAGGTTGAAGTCTCTATCTTGAGTGAGTCAGTGTGAGTAGAGAGTCTGACCTCTTACCTTTTGGGCTGAAAGAGGCTCCTTTTCAAATCGCTTAGCTTGCCTTTAAAAGCCGAGGGGAGGGGAGAGGTGTGATGCCGGTGTGTTTCCGGTCTCTATGCCCAGTGTGTGTTCGGTGTTGAGAAGTGTGTGTTCAGTGTGGAGTGGATAGTCTGAACAAAGCATTCAAGCGGATTTTAAGAGCGGCCGGCTTTTAAAAGGCCCTTTTAAACGGGCTATGGCCCCCTCGGCGCATGGCTATTTAATCCAATGGCTATTTAAAGGGCGGGCGCTTTTGCCCTTTTAAATGGTGGGGGTGAGTAGAGGAACTTTTTTGGTGCCCATTCATTCCCATCTCTCTCTACATGAAAAGAAAGAGACGAACGGCCTGTACTCCGGAGGGAGAGGCCCTTTAAAATCTTGGGCCCTCTCTATTTTAAAAGGACACTCGACCTCCCCTCCCTATCTCAAAAAGAAGAGATAGGGTGAGCCCTCTATAATGGTACTCGACCTTTCAGGAGGGAGGGGGGAAGTGGGTCGAGAGTAAGTCCTATCTATAGACGAATTCGACATGGCATAGCAACGCCTGCTGCAGTCACTCTAGTTGCTCCGGCTGCACCTCTTATTGGATACTTGCCCTGCATGCCCTCACATGCCTTTTGACCCATAAATACTTCTTGGGCTATAAAGTGAATCCAATTTCCACACAAGATAGGGAGGAATTTTTAGGACAAAGCAATGGAGTGCTGCCAAGATTTTCTTTCACCTTTTGTACCTATTTTTGTCTTAGAATATCTACCTAGCGAAGGAGGTTTGCGAGTGAACTAGTTGGCATAATTTGTCACATAAACAAACCATATGAGTGAATACCCTCCCCAAATTTAACTACAATACATCCCAGAGTGTTTTACATCAATCCTCAGTGGAATTGGTGGTAAAATTTAGCCAAAAATGGTGGGCGTCCCACCCCCAGGCACCCCCAATTTGTGACAGTATTATTCACCTCACCTTATGGTGAATAGAAATATGTGCTTTATTTTATTACTATTTTTAATTAGTTATTTTCTACATTATCATATTATGTTGCAGTTCAAATTTTAGGCCATTCTGAGGTATATTGGCCAAGATATTGCAATTTTAGTGTTTTGTAGGGTCTTATGCAGGTCTCCGATGGTAAAATGATAAAATATGATAAAATGCAGGTCTCCGAGGTGTTACTAATTTTGCAAATATGATAAAATGGGTTTCTTTAAAATATAATTTTAAGTGTTATTTTCAATTTTCATGTGTTTTGGATATGTGTAGGGCCAAAAATTGTATACTTTGTGTTTTGCAGGTTATGAATGGTCACTTCAATTATGAGGCACCATCATACTCAATCTTAGCATAATTTCTAGTGATATCTTCCCAAAATATTTTGTTTTACATAACTATAATTCCAAGTAATTTGGAAGTTATCTGATGCTTATTATCACTATTAGCTATTTGGACCCTATGGGGATTACATGTTTCTCATCACACACACTTGCTATTTGACATTTTCTGTTTCCTTGTGTGCAACTGTAGGATATACAACACATTGAGGATCAGCATAGGACCTCAAATAATCAAAGACACAAGCGGAGGCAACGTTGGACCACCCACTTTGATTGTGGGTACAAGGAAAGACACTAGATGTGCACCCAAGTTACTTGAAGGATTTTGATACTTGGGCACCCGATTTGTAAACATTTGTATCATCTATTTGATCCCTCAAAGGGGAAATTTTATAACCTAGATTTTATCTTCCTAATTAATAAGAATTCAATTTGCTTTACTTTATTTCTTGTTATTCGCTATCTTTTCCATATTACTTGCATGCTTCCATTTGATGCTCATACGCAATAGGACATAGATACACATATTGTTTATCATCATTTGGTGCACCATTTTTCCCTACCTCAGAACCATTTTTAGATACTCTTCAAAGATTTGAATGTAAAAATACTGATAAGAAATGTAAATTCGAAGAGATTTGAAACAAGGTAATTTAATGCTTTGAATGTATTGTAGCCTTTTGAGATGAGGCTTTTTGGTTGGTACAACTAGATAGAGTAGTCTGTGATTGTAAAAGAGTTTTATCCCTTTTAAAAACCCATATTTCACCCTAATAAAAGAACATATACCTTTTCTATGATAATGATTATCACAACAAAAATCTCTTGGAACTTATATCCTTCTAAATATAACCTTCATTCTAATAGAGAAACCTCTTATCCTATTATGTCAATCTAATTTACATTAAAAAAAAAACTTATAATTTATTTTTCAATTTAAGATGATGAATTTGATGTTTGAATTCACAATTTTTTCCAAAATCATCTTGAAACATCCATTCACTAGAATCATATGCAAAAAAATAAAGAAGAGTGAAATAGAAGAGCATATAGATAAAAAAATAGAGAAAGAGATAAGTAACACAATTTTAGAAAATGAATAATGGATGGATGCCCATAAGCACTCCCACAATATTTTCATATATCACATTTTTTTATAAATTATCAATCATTTGGGGGTATTTATAGTGATATGAAAAAATCTTGATGAGTAGTTAACCTCAAGTTGACATTAACTTGAATTTGAGGTTAAGTTACAATAAAATTATAATAAATTATACCCTTTAATCAAGGTTATCCATAAAGGTGAATTAATAAATATTTCTAAGGGGACATTTAGCCTTACATAGAAGAATGCTCATAGGATTACATAGAAGAATGTCAAATGTTTAAATAGAAATATGCACATAGGCTTACATATATATTGCTTATATACTTCAACACCCCTCTATAATTTAAAATGAGGGGCCAAGGAGAGAAGATATTGGATATGGTAATATACACCCATATTGAATTCTCATATGGACCAGTGGATCCTTTTTTTTTTTTTGCCAAAGGTACATGGACTAGATCAACCTCTCCAAAATATAAATCCATAACTCCACCTCTTGGATCAAGATGTTGAGCTTCCTATGATAAGATCTTCAACATGCACTATGGTGACCACAATATATCCCCCAATATCAAGAGAAGGTAATTGAATCATGAAGCAATAGACATGTCTTTGAATAATCAACCCCAAAAATTAGAAAGGACGCATATAAACAAGGCATACATTACACTGATAACCAAAAACCTAATCCTCTTATAGCCCAAATTATTATAATCACCACACTAATGATTTGTTGGAGTTAGAGAAAAAATTCACTATGAGGAAAAAATACAAACATAGAAATTTTAAAATATCTCAACTAACCAAATGCTACACCATCAAAATTAGTTGGAATTATATGTTTGATGCTTTATGAAGAAAAAAAAAATATTGTGATAAATGAAATAAGATAAAATAGTTTTGAACATGTGAGCTCCTTATAGAAGGTTTTGAAATCAATCATGAGATGGATGCAATAAAATTTACCAATTTTCATACCAAGGGACTATTGGAGTTAAAATTGGACCAAAAAATAAGAATGCATCTAGGTCCATTTTGCATAGAAAAATACCATAAAAAATAAAATGTCCCTAAGATGATGCTACCAATCTATAGAGCTCAAAAGACTGCAATTAAAAAAAAAAATCAAAATCCTTCCATATGCTTAAGTTATAGCCTCCAAAATTTTAGGCATATTATATTTGAAAGGAGAGTAAAAAATTAAATCACATACACAATCTATGGTATTCACTAAAGCAGTCTATTCAGTTTAGCTTGATTCAAAGTTCAAGAGATTTTTCAAAATGGAAACAATTATCCTTTACAAATGAGCTTTAAATCATATTTATCATAAATAAACTTTAACTAAAGTATTAATTGTAGTAAATAAAACCCTAACTTCTAATTTATTATAAAATCTAAGTTTAAATGATAAATGGTTACCTATCCATATGAATTTGGCATTAAATGCTTCTTCTTATGCACTTTTCTAAGTTGTTATAATGGGTCCCAATTAACTTGTTTTATGTTTTATACTAAAATCATGCATTAGATCAATAGATCTATACCCTCTCTCTATATTTCTAATTTTGTAGTTATTCTACTTGATATGTTATCAAAGAATTAGTCACTATTACAAGCTAATTGACTTTCCCTCCACACTTCTACTAGAAAGTAACTATCACAAGTTGATCAACCATTATATATGTACTTTAGTTAGAAAGTCACCATCATTTGAGGGAATTGAATTTGTGTTATAAACTAGTTTTCTATGAGTTAAAATTCTTAACATTTGATAGAATATTTGCACTATATCCTTTTTCTTGTTTAAGTGGCACTTTCATGTATGGTTCTTGTTGACTGCTTCTCATTGTCCTTCCATGGTGGGAAACTGAATCTAAACTATGTATTATTATTTAGATTTGGATGATTAATACAAATTTATGACATAATATTTTAAGTGAATCAATTATTTTTATTAATTCTTTCAAAACCTTCTTGTTACCTCATGAAATTTCTCTTCCTATTGGTGATCTTATGCCATCATGACGTAGCTTCCTTATGGATTGTGTGGATCATGCACCAATGTATGAAATTTAACATTTTGATCTAATCAAGCAAATAAAATTATAGTTCTCCATGAGGAATTTAATTTCTCCATATGAATAAAGAAACATACACCTCTCCCAAAATTTGTGAATCATTCATTATTTAGCAAATCAAGCTTAACAAATCGACTCTTTTGACACTTGTGTAATTATCCTATAAATTCTTTGGAATTTACAGTTTATTCATTAGGTTTTGGCAATTTGGATGTCCCTTAATCAGATTTACTTGTATTTTGACCATTTTATAGCCCAAATTACATTTATTTCTCTTCTAATTCCTTTGCATAATTGATCTTGCATCTAGTAATATAATAGTAGTAGTATACTAATGTAATAAATTTCATAAGTTGCTCAAGTTATTATTTTCTAAAAGGTGTTTTTCTTTTTGTTTATGGTATGTAACATAGATGACATAACGTCATATATTTCTCATCCTTAAACTATCCTTTCTTGGAAAGTGAACAAGAACATTCTTCTTGATTAATATCCTTACATGTTTCCAACTTAAATAAGATGATGAGATTTTAGCATAAATTGGTTGATAACATATCCTTCTTGTATTTAGATAGTTGCTTAGAGGTGAATTTTGTCTTTGTAAATGATTCCTAGATTGATCTTACATTTGTAAAAATTTACTTTCTCACTAGGGTTATTCTATAGAATATATTTTAAATATGTATTGAGTCTCAAGTGCGTATTGAGTCTATTGGTAAATTATTTCATTAATTCTCTATTTTTAATCTATTTTATGTTATTTTGGTACTAACACTTTTCTTTAGTTACAAATAGAGTTTGAGGTAGTAATATTATTTTTTCCATATGCATATCACATACATGCATGCACATGCACACACACATTAAAAATTCATAAAAATCTATACCATTTTCTTGAGTTGCAATAAATATTTGATGTGGTAATTTTCTTATATACACATACATACATATAATTAGGATAATTCTTCTCCTAGTTTAATAATTTCTTTTCTAGGGTAAGGAATTTGATCCATAACCTCAATTCTTCTATAAAAATGTATTTTTAGACAATATCAACATTTATCAAAAAATATTATCATACATCAAGTCCCCAAGTAGGAAAAATAACATAAAAAATATATTTTTACCAAAGCTTTAATAAAATAATTTTATTAATTTTTTTTTTCGTAATTGAGTTCATATATGTTTATTTAACATGATATAAATGAAGAAAACAAACTTATACTGAGAGGGGGGTGAATAGTATAAGATCACTTTTTACTTTTCTTTCCTAGTCAATGTTATGTAATGTATATATAGCAATATCAATAGTAGTAATCAAAGAAATGTACAAAAATTAACACACAATAGAGACACCACAATTTACGTGGTTCACCCAATGTGGGCTACTCCACAGAGAACATATTTCACTAAATTTTTCTGGATTAGTATCTTGGGAATCCTTTCCCTATTACAATGCTTATGGACCTCTATCCAATTGAGATGTTGATCCCCTAAATCAGGTTCATGGATCTCTATCCATAGGAGAACTCCTTCTTCTCTACTCTAGCTAGTGATCCTCTAGAAGACTACTACCTCCATTGCACTTGCTTGTAGATCTCTCTCCACTAAAAACTCTTGTACCCACTCAGAATACCTATCCTCACTACCCTGGTAGATGGATATCTATAAATTGGATACTACTATCCTCTCTGCTTTGTCACCTCCAAATATATGTCTCAAATCTAAACTAAACTCAGTCCTTCAATCTAGCACAAATCTGCTCAACAAGTCCACTCATAACTTGCTCAAATATGCTCAACAAGTCCACTCAAAACTTGTCCAATTCTATTCAAAAATTCCACATAGAACTTGCTCAAATATGCTCAACAAGTCCACTCAGAAATTGTCCAAATATGCTCAACAATTCCACTCAAAACTTGCTCAAATCTACATAAAAAGTCCACTCAAAACTTGTCCAAATCTTCTCAACAAGTCCACTCAAAACTTGTCCAAATATGCTTAACAAGTCCACTAAGAACTTAACCAAATATGCTCAATAAGTCCATGTAGAACTTATACAAATATGTATTGTAAGGTTTCCATAAAAAGCTCACACAAAATGAGTCCACAAGTCTTCTCAAAGACTTACCTCAAATTTTCTTAACAAGTACACACAGAACTTGTCCAATCTCATAGAAACATAAAGAGAATTGTTAGAGACTCAATATGTTCTACACTCAATGCTCATTCTATTTATCAACTCAAAACAAAATATAGAATAGTTTTTTTTAAGGAACTTGAACAATCACTTCACACGACCACTTGACTAGGCTCAATCAACTCTACTCAACCAATCACTTGATAAAACATCCCCTTCTCATTTAACCCTAGTCCAATAATATATCAACCAACTAAAAATATTTCCAACAATGCTCAACAACAAATATCACATAACAATGATACTCATGTTCTTTTCAAACCCTAGTTCAAGTTTTTTACACAACAACTCACTTCAACAACAATGCTTATAAATAATATTCACATAACAATGATACTCGTGTTCTTTTCAAAATCCTAACTCAAGTTCTTCACACAACCAATGGCTTCAACAAAAATTCTTATAAAATATGGTTTTAACAACACATATTCATTCCATAATACCTTGAAGCATTACCTAAAACACTCATGAAAAGGAAACCCTAATCAAGTTATTTTCACTTCAAACTTATTTTACAGAAAAACAATCAATAAAATCAACTATGGAAGAATGTGTTCATACCTTTTTCTTGATGGTGAAGGGAAACAACCACAATCACTTCTATGCCAAACTTAAATAGGTTAGAAGATAAATATTTATCACAATATAATTCAAAAACTCAATTACAACTTATCTCTCCACCTTTCAAAGACAACCAACAACATACATAAAATATTTATCCAATAACACCTTATAAAATTCCAACTAAAATAATTTCAACTTCCACCAAAATAACTCAAAACCTCTTTAATCATTTTTAATGGCAAAAAGAACTTTGACAAGAATCAAATCCTTTTTCCTTAAAATAACATAAATCACTTCTCAATAAATACTCTTTCAAAAACTCTTTTAACTCCAAATGGCACAAAAAAAATTCCAATAAAATAATTCTTCACAAATCCTTATAACTCCTAACAACACAAATTAATTATGAAAATTAATTCTTCACAAAACCTTATAACTCCTAAAAACACAAACAAATAATTCTCCACAAACCCTTATAACTCCTAACAATACCTTGAAAAAAAAATTGGACAATATAAAAATTTAATCAAAAATTACCTTTGCCACTTAGTGGGATTCGAACCCATAAACTCTACCCCCGTGAGCGCTCTAGCTGTAGACATAGTGACCGTGTGTGCTAGACGCACGCTTAACATTCCACAAGCACCTCGTGCTCCTTATACCACACTTGGCACTCAAAACCGAACATGATCAAAAATTTTCCTTGGCGCTCAAGTCAACCATTCCAATCGTCCACGTGAATCGATCATGGACTCCTCAACTCCCAATACTTTTGCAAAATATACGCTTACAATGGAACACCATGTCCTTTGAGAATCAACCAAAAAGCTCTTTCGATTTTATCTTTTACCTAGCGCTAAAGACAAGCGAATCCTTGTCTTCTTCCTCAACAATCATGATTTCACCAAAAACATTTCAAACTTATCGCATACATTAATAATGTCGAGGGTTAAATTTTGAATACCTCTTTGGCATTAATTTATACATGAACTCCCTTTATGTTTTAGACGTCGGTGCTCCCACTTGTTTGATGACGTCGACGCTTTCCAACCTTTATAATTTATAAATTATTTAAATTCTAAGGAATTTAAATTTTAAAAATTATATTTTTAAACTTTAGCTTTAAGGAGATAAATCATTCCTTGGGTTTAAACTTAAAACTTAAAATTTATAAACAATTCTTGCACCGTGGGTATTTTTAAAATCTTAACTCCCATCTCAATGTGCGAGGAGACTTTTATATCCTCATAATGAATTTAATAAAACCATTTAATCTTCCACCATGAGTTTACCGTAAACCTTAATAAAATAATATTTTCCAACTTTGTCTTCAATTCTTTGCATTGTTCCTGGTGCTATTGATGGTGTTCTCCATGATATTAATGATGACTTTTCATCTTGACATCAATGAAAACTAAATAAGCTTAAAATATCCAACAATAAAGAGATGTAATATATTTTGTCATGTATTTCTCTCCACAATGATTCTAACTCTAATTATATATCACTAAACTCAAATCTAAATTACTTGTATAAATAAACCACCTCCAATTTTTCATTAAATATGATGCTTATGTCTTCTCTTGAAAACAAGTCATTGCTACCATTGTTTTACTTATACTAAATATTAAATTGTATCTATATAATTTTAAATTTTAATTTAGAGTAGCTATAAAATTAATCTAAAGGTAACATATGGATTTATACTCTATATTTATGTTTTCTCAATAGTATAACATCATTTGCAAAAATAAACAACAATAAAATGTATGTAAACACACTTTGCAATATGTATAGATATCTTCATAATTTTTTCTCTAGTCTACTAATTTATTTTTGAATATATAAAATAAAATGAGCAAGAGACAAAAGCTATTGTATATAGCTAATGTTGCTATTTATAGTTCCTTTCTCATTCTATTTCTAATATTTATTATATTTCTATTTTTGTGAAAACCTTTTCATTTAGTAATAGTGTTGCTTGTTCCTTACTATTCTTAGTGGATCCAAGCTTTATTGAAATAGAAACAAGCAAGGAAATGAATAAAATATGATTTATATTTTTAATGTGTAGATTGCATATTGCATCATTGGATAGCAAGACATCGAAACATAAAATATAAAAATTTTAGTTACATATTTAGATTCAAATGTGTAGCAATCATGATCCTCTCTTTGGTAAAGCATCCTCTCATAGAGATAATTTGTTTTATTGGCATACTTACCCCTTAGTGCCCATATCTATAATGCCACGTACAAATTTAATATCATATATTCACCATCAATAGATAAGGTTAAATTATTTTAATCTTTTAACTGTACATGAAAAGCAATACCAATCATGTCTTCATAATATGACAATCCCACATAGTACTACCCACTGATAGTGTTATATTTAAAACAAAGCTACCATTGTTCTTAAAAGAACACTTTGTCAGGGATTTATAACATCTTTATTTATTTTAAAACTATATTTAATATTTATATATATATTAAAAGGGGTGAAGCATATGGTATGCAACATATTTTTTTTAAATAATTTGAAAAAATTATATTAAAAAAAATATTATTTACAATTTGGAATAAGACTCCTCTTAGCCTTAGCTAGCAAGAGCACCTATTTGGTCATTTTAAATTTCCAATAAATTTCCATAACTCTTAAGCTTAAGATACTTAATAAAAACCACTTTTGGTCACAACATTAAAACTAAATCTACATTTGATCTAAATATCCTAAACTATATATATGATATTGTTGTCCAAATTAGCCAAACACTATTTTTTGCTTACCAATATACCTAACCCTCTCATCCTCAATAGCCAAACAATTTTTCTACTAAACCCCTACCTCCTTCTCAATACACATTTTAGCCAAGAAGCTACTACTATATTCATAGCTCTACACACATAAATCAGGATCACACCATCCAATTAAATCCAAACCTATATAATTTGAGTGACAAGATTCCTCCTCCTCCACATAACCAAATCAAAGTTCCTTGTGCAGTCCATAACTCCTATCAAGATTTGAGAATCTGATTCTATGATTATCCTCCTATAACCTTATCTTATTGACCAAATAGAAGCATATTTGATAGCTAAGGCTTCTACATCATTGTTTGTGTTTCTAGGCTCTATAGTTCCTAATAGAGCATTGTCCAAACATGATTGCTATAGACCGCTCCAATTATAGCTCTACTCAAATTTCCTTTCATAGCTCCATCAATATTAATTTTGATCCATCCTTTTGGGGGTGTTTTCCAACTATATTTGTCCTTCCCCTCTTGCACTTTGGACTCCTTTGTTCTGCACTTCAACTTCCATCTCCATCATCTTCATGACCTACTAGATACCATCCAAGGATGAAAAGGTTTCTCTAAAAATTTTGTCATTTCTCTCCAACCACAGTTACCACTAACTAAAGTTTAAAAGAAAATTCCACCTGATATGAAGAGCTTAAGATTTAAATATATCCCTCTTCCATATTTTCCAAATATTAGTCCGGTTCAAATCACTGTTGGCTTGGATTTTATAAGCTAAAAACTATCTCTTCTAGATTTGGCTCATGAATAAGCACTCAAACATTAAGTGGTTAGATGTTTCCTCACTTTTGTATCGTAAAATACATTGATATGGGCCAACTATTCCCCTACACCTTAGATTAACAAAAGTAATAACTCCATTGTGCATGAACTACCAGACAAATAAGTTTACTTTTGGCTAACCCTTGGATTGCTTAATATTTCTCCAATCCTCAACTTGATATGCATGAGGAGGTTCTATAAGGATATTTTTATATCCATCCTTCATCGTGCAGACTCCCAAGGCTCCCATAACCCCAAGTTAATTCATCATCGTCATTTCTACCTATGAGAAATATTTCTACCAAGACTTTAGTCATGACAGGTGCTAATTATAGAGGAATTAGAATTGGCCACTCATCTAATTTCTTAAGATGCTTAAATGTATAATCCTCCAGATGAATAATGTTGAAATAAATTTCAATCTTGATCCAACCCCTAATTTCCATTTTTGTTTTTTTTGCTTGTAATTTTGGGAATTTAGTAATGATAGGTGGGTATTGATCCCATGAGTCTATCCAAAATTATACCTTCTACCCTCTCCTCACTTTCCATAATAATCCATATTTCACTATTTGAGATACTAGATTTAGATCCTACCATTCTAGGGACATATTACCATCCAAATGTAAATGACTCACCTCATTTGACTTCACTTGTCCCAAATATTTACTAGTCAAAATTTTGTTGAATGAAGTTGGCATGGATATCCACCTCTAGTAAATATTTCTAGTCAAAGCTTTATCATTTATCTCTAATATCCTTAGGCATAAACCTTCATTTTCCATGGGTTGTATTACTTTCTCCCAACCTACTAATGCCTATTTCCTCTCTCCTTTTGCTCCTCCCCATAATATGTTTTTGTCCATCTTGTCTGACTCTTTCCATATGGCATGTGGAACAACAATGATAGAAAAACTTTAGATTGGCATAGTCTGAATGACTGACTATACAAAAATTAATCTAACCCAAAGCTTAACCATTTGTGATACCAATGGTTAATTCATTCTTTTATACTATCCAAAAAATTCCTCCAAACAACTTTCTTTAACTTTTTAAAATGTAGAGGGTTCCCCAAATAGACCATTGGGAGAGAAGTCCTTGTGAATCCCAAGATATCTAGTTTTTTTCTAAAGAATTTGATCAGTATTGAAGAAAACCAATTTGGATTTCTTATCACTGATGACTTGGTTTGTGGCCCTAAGATAAACATTAAGAGTATCTCTGATCTTTCTTGTTTCCCTAAGCTTCGCCACTCCTATCAATCCTATGTCATACACAAATTATAGGTGAATCAAAACCTCCTCACCAACCTTGATACCTATAAGCAAACCCTATCATCTTCTCCTTCATATAAGTCTTCCCAAGCCTTCAAAAAATATGAGAAAAATATAAGGAGAACAAGGATATCCTTGACGAAGGCCTCTAGTGGCTCCAAATGGTTGTAAGGGAAGACCTTTGATTAACACTATGTATGTCAGAGTAGAGATACAAATTATGATCCACTCTATCCAATCTTGAGAGAAGCCAAAGCCTACCAAAATCCTTGACAATAAGGTCCACTCCACACTATCATAAGCCTTTGACATATCTAGTGTTATGAAAATTCCTCTATTTCCAGATTTTTGCATTATGTGGATTACCTTCAAATCCAGAACCACAACATCCAATATATACCTATCCTATATAAATTCCTTTTGTTCCAAGGAGATAATGTTATCTAGGAAAGGTTTTAGCCAATCAACCATTATCTTTGTGATTATTTTGTGTATGAGATTGCATAGGGAAATAGTTCTATAGTTTGAAATATACATCCCCTCCTCCTTTAAAATTAAGGCAATGGATATTTAATTTAATTCTTTAAGCATTATTTTTCAACCCCTTGAATCCTTTATAAAAACCATTACATCCTCCTCCATGTTGTTCTAGAAGGTCTAAAAAATATTGATTAGGAAGCCATCTGGATTTGGTATTTTTGATATAATCATTACAATTACTACCTCTCTTTATCAATGGGTTTAAACAAGGCCCAGTTTTATTCTTTAGAGATGATAGATGGTATGACAACAAGAACTTATTTTTGAGCCTCTTTGTCTTGCAACAACCTTTAAATAATTTAGTAAAATAAACCATTGAATGGAAATGCATACCTACGATCATATCAACGGAGAGCTCATTCTCATCCTAAATACATTCCATATTGTTCATATGTCTCCTAGTACAAGCATCCCACTCAAAAAATTTGGTGTTTCTATAATTTTTTAGTAACAAAGTGGTTCTTGGTATCTATTTATAGTAGATATCCTTTTGGTTGCCAATATTATCTAAACAGGTTTTGCACCTAATTCCATTTTACCACCAATGGAGCTCTTTGGGTCTAGAAGTCTAACATGTGAGATCACCTCCATCATTTTAGTTGATCCTTGACATAATGAAGTTGCTTATGTAATCTAAACATTGTTGTCCCATATGATCGACATCTATCTTCCCACCATTGTGGGTTTTTGTTTTAGAGTTTCTCATTTTGTAACCAAAAGTTTTCAAATCTAAATGGTTTTTGGTGTTACCCTATCATGATATCCCCTTTCAACATAACGACAAATTTATCTAAGACTAGACTCTCCAAAATATAAAAATTTTAATTATATTTCATAAATACCTCCTTTAAAACTAGAAAATGATCTAACTTCACCTTCCTACTGTAGACACCAAAATAGCACCAATCCGATTATGTGACTGCAAACACTGATCGCTTTGACAAACACAGCCCCCAGGGCAGCCCTCGGAAGGTCAAACAAGTGGTCCTAACCACTTTCATAGCAATTTTGTAAGGTCAAGAGGCAATTTGGTACATTTAGACACTTTGCTCAGTATTCGTCTCACCCAGGGACGAATTCAAAATGGAATCCGTCTCACCCAGAGACGAATTCTGAATTCGTCTCTGGTAGGGACGAATTCTGAGTTTAACGGGCAAAAAGAAGAATGGCGCCAAGTGGCAGCCCAGGACAGTCAGTTGATGACTCCTGCCTCGCACGCGTGTGTGGGTGGACAGATAGGCCGTTAGAGGACTGTCACAAGGGCAGTTATGAAAGCCCAAGTCATGGAGGACTCCCCTCCCTCATGGGAAGACTTGACTGCCACATGGCACCTATGACCAACACATGGCGCTTATGCTTCCCTCTCAAAAGAGACCCCATGGGTCTATAAAAGGTGGGACTTTTCTCACCCAAAGAGATAGATTGGAGGCGATTTCAAGCAACGAAGTGTTGTCCGATTGATTACCCACTTGCATCCTTTTGATTCACCTTCTCACATCCACTAATCTCTTTCGCAAGGGAGGTTATTGGGTGGCTTTTGGAAGCGTGGATCCAACCCAAATCCAACATTTGACCACCTTACACCACCAATTTGTAGACATCCCAATCCTAAGAGGTTTTGGACCCATCCCTAGTGGATTGGCTCCGAAATCAAGTGCCAACGGTGGGAGGCCCACTTGGGCACCCCGCACTTTCCAAGTTTTATTCTAAAAGCATTCTAGATTATTGTTTCAGGTTGCATCTCATGTTATTCTATTTGGTTAACTCATAGCTTCAATTTCATAACATTTTGATCAGATTTTATCATGCCTTTTGTCGCTTTGTTGTCCTACTAACTTGCAGGTGGCGATATCGAATTCCCGAGGATAGAGGCCAAATTGGGAGAATCCGACCATCTGGGTCATCCCAAAATGGCCCCAATTACATAACCCCCCTATTTGCAGGTGTTTTGGAGGTCTCGGGAGTCGACATTGGAGCGGTGTCAGTTCGGCTTTTCCAACACAGTAGAATTCGTCCCACCCAGGGACGAATTGCAGTCAGAATTCGTCCTGCCCAGGGACGAATTCCAGGTGAAGGCAGATTGGCCGACTGTCTCAGTGGCAATGGCCTTCTGGTAATATCTTCTGTCTTCTGTCAAGTTTTCGGGTCATTTGGACTCACTTTATTCATTGTTTCAGACAAATGTTTATATGCATCTTTTGGCGATTTTAGAGAACAAACACTTCTTATTTGCAGCAGGTGCTACTGACATCTTCGTTGTTTCTTTGTTCGTAGGAGGAGCAGCAGAGGTCAAGGACTCATCAACATCAGCGACGACATCGTCTTGGCCCGCCCATCTCAAGTGTGGGCACGCGGAAAGAGGAACCTTAAGTCTTGATTGTAATCAAATTCTTTTAACGCTCCTAGCCCCTGAAAAGGGAGGAGGCGTCTTTGTAACAGAGATCAAGAGAGTTTAATGAAAGGGCTGTGTTTTCTCCATTTGCTTGTATCTCATTTCAATGCGTCTCTTTCATTTCATGCATTCTACATTTTTAGGACTTAAGCGTATTTGATTTTGAATGCATCGCAATTAGTGTTTCCTTCGCCCGAAATCTCGTGCTTTCAGTGGCGATCACGGTGGGACCCTGTTCCCTGGTTTTTAAGATCACAGAAACTGATTAAATTTTTGTGTTTTGTGCTTGACAGGTACATTTTTTTGTTGTAGACTGTTATTCGTCTCTGACTGTGACGAATTCTTTACTGTAATTCATCGACCCTGAGACGAATTCAAATTCGTCTCTGGCAGGGACGAATTCTGTTCTGAAATTCGTCTCACAGAGGGACGAATTCCTTCCTGTGGATTTTCGGAGCAGAAATTCAGAAGCAACCGGTCCAGGCAGAGAAGAGGTAGGGATTTTTATAATTTCTGTTAAATTTTTCTGTTTCTGTTTCTGTTCCTTTGATTGTTTTCATTTTATCCTCGCATTGCTTAGGGAAAGTCATTTATGCTTGTTTCATTTTCGCTAAATAAAATGAATCCCACACACTTCACGCAATAACTTTAAACCAAGGAGCTGGTCGTAAGACCCCAGCCCTTGAGCAAGACCAACGGTGGGTTCATCACCACCTTGGCTTAGCTTTGCATCCATTTCCCCGATTGTCACTGTTGTTAGGCGTAAATCCTGACGAAAGCTGACCGAGTGTCACTGGGGTGATTCCCATGCGCACGAGGATAAGTCTTCTATGGTAGGTGTCATTAACAGGACAATCCCCCTTCCGTACCGCCTACGTACCACGTACCTTCTGCTCTCACGTACCTATAGTCTCCCTCTCGTAAG
Organism: Wollemia nobilis; assembly: GCA_028583015.1. Classification (NCBI taxonomy): domain Eukaryota; kingdom Viridiplantae; phylum Streptophyta; class Pinopsida; order Araucariales; family Araucariaceae; genus Wollemia; species Wollemia nobilis. The sequence goes on along the minus strand of JAQPPZ010016969.1, from coordinate 3,667,021 downwards.
GGCGGGTATATAGAGAGGTTGGTATATCGGCTTGGTTGGTATATTGAAGGGGCGACCATTTTGGGAGTTATATGAGCCTTCATTATGCATTTAAACGTTCTTCAAAAACATTCAAAAAACAAAACAAAACATCAAAATGCACTAAACCAGTTTAGGACACACCATTAATCCTTAAAAGAGATAATCACGGTTTTTGTATGTGTGTGTTCATTTCTGCTTAGTGTAGACAAAAATAAAATCATCATAAACGAGATAAAAATCTACTTAGATAGTAGAGAAGCACCGCAATGGTGTACACCCGTAGCCAAGCCCAATCAAGGGCAGAAGCTCCGAAAGGTACACAAGAAGCAGGCACAAGTCACCTTCGCTTCAGTCCTGAGGACTTGGTCATACCGCCTTATCGGTCTGGCCTACAAAAGAATCCATGTCAGAATCCTCGGTGGGGTATGCCCATTCAAAATAGCCCCTTTCGGGAAGACGCTTTACATGTAGACCTTGATGTAAATAGAGAATCGCCTTCTGAGGTTAGACATGAGTGGCCACAGTGTGATGAAATGCTAGAGAGGCACACTGTCCATTTGGAGGGACAACGTGGATATGGCGTCCCTTCTTTACCTCCCATCAGGACAGAAAGACAAAATCCAGAGCGCAGGGCTCCTTACACAGGGCGAGCTAACTCCGCTCGCCCCTTTCAAACCAATGAAAGGGAGTACGAGGAAAGCCATCGCATTCCTCGAGGACAACAAACAACATGGGAACCTTGCATTTCCGCCCTTGCTAGGTATCATGATCATACATCGAGGCCAGAGCCTCGAGTAAATGTCGCCTACCTCGACAGAGGGAAGCGACCCATTGAAATTTTAGATCATCAAGATCGAGGCAAACACATAGGAGAAACATTCCAACCTCTTGAGCAAAATAGGGTAGACCAAATTGACCCGATAGTCGCCAGACATGCCACCCGTCAAGCCCAAATCACGCGGCTTAAACAAAGTCATCAGGAGATAGAGTATCGACACCGCTTGGATAGAGAGCGCATGCAACGCGAAGCGGATGAGTTACGCTATGAAATACCCGAGAGGGGGCCAACCCCTCGCACCCAAAGAGCCAAACAATATGAGAGGCATAATCCGTTGGTGCAGGACAGGTCTCCACGACCTCGTCAAGCTTTGCCTCCGAGACCTTATAGACCCGAGAGGGAGGCCACTCCCCGAAACAATGATGGGTACCTTCAACAAGGATTCAATCAGGGTCATAGGTCTCGCCCAGAGACTCCTCAAGAATTTTATGAGGAGTATGAACCAGAAATAGAATGTGCTGAAACACCCCATCAAGGCGGGAGGGCTGCCAATCGACCACCCCTCCATAGGCCTCCAGTCTTCCATAACGCACAACGGGAGCAAACAAAAGAGGAGGAGATAAAATCTTCAGATGCATACAAAGCGCTATTAGAGCGTTTGGAGTCTGTGGAGACAAAAACTTCTGGGCATCAAAAGCCCACGTTACGTCAACTCCGCAGTCATCCAGTGCATCCCTCAGTGCCAACACCTCTTTACCCCGAACACTTCAAGTTGCCTCAATTGGCAATCTTTAAAGGTGAAGAGGACGCACAAGAACATGTCACAAGGTTCCTAAGTCAATGCTTCGGCATCCAAGATAATGATGCATTGTTGCTTAGGACATTCATAACCACATTCGCAGGCCCTGCCTCGGATTGGTTCACACAATTACCCAAACATAGCATAAGCAACCTAGATCAATTAGTAGATGCGTTTCTTGAACGCTTTGCCTTCAACACAAGGAAGAAGGCATCACTGAGTGATCTGGCTAGCCTCAGGCAATTTGAGGAAGAAACAATGGCAGCATACGGGAATCGATGGAGAGCTTTGCTTTCTAAGTTACCTTACCGTCCCCCTATGTCTGATCTCACACAGATGTTCGCAAAAAGTTGCTTGAAATCGATCTCTGGGCTATTGCAGCTGCAGCAATACGCCAGCTTAGAAGAAGCTTTGGCACAAGCCAGAGTTATAGAAGAGATCAAAATAGGCGAAGGCGCAATCGCCAAGCCTAAAAAGAAAGAGTGGAATAAAACCACTAAGACCGGGACAACGCAATCACAACACGCTGCGGTTAACCAAGTTGCGATAAATGTTCCCATGTCGGTGTAAGAAATGCAGCCCCAAAGGCTAATTACCAGATAGTGCCTCCCGGTTATGAAAGAGATAATAGAAGGCAGGAGCAGAATCAGCAGCGTCGCCCTAGGCGACAATTCACCCCTTACACGGAGTCCAGGGACTCCCTATTTGACCGCTTGTCAGCGGCAAATTTAGTCACTCTGCCAGAAATCCAAACTATAGACCCTAACGCTCCTAAGCCTAGGGGATACAGAGAGGAATTGTATTGTAGATTCCATAGGCGCAGAGGACACGACTTGAATGGATGCTGGAAATTCAAAGAATTAATCCAAGATTTGATCGACAATAGAACATTGGCCGTGGACAACCCCATAGCACCAAATAATCAACAAATGGGGGTATTCAAGGACCCTTTGCCTGCCCACGAAGCACAGGCAAAACCTCTCCAGATTAACGAGGTGCGACAGAATCTTCCCATGCAAGGATTTGTGGGAATGATTAGTATAGTGACAAGGAACAAAAAGTACCCAGCAGTTGCCCCCGAGGTAGCTACGAGGGAAGTTCCGACAACATCGCAGCCTCAACAACGCCCAACGCAGTTGCCTCCGCCTAGACCCGAGGTCACGATACGGACCAAACTCACGCAGAGTTTGCGGACCACATCGGCTAGGCTTGTCCATTTACGAGCTTATTCAACAGTCAGCACCCCATAGGGAAGCTCTTATGGACATTTTAAAAGCCATCGAATTACAGCCTCACGAAGCAAATTCTTTCAACAACTTCGTGGGACATGTGAAACGATGTACGGAGCCGGTCATCACCTTCAGAGAAGATGAAGTCAAAACAATATCGAATGACATGGCAGATCCACCCTTGCACGTTATCGCGCGGGTCAACGGGATCCCGTACAAGAGAGTGTTGGTAGATATTGGCTCGTCCAGTAACATCATTACCACTGCAGCCTTAAAACATTTGAAGCTGCCAGCCTCTCACATCACAGCCTCCACGTACACACTGCGAGCTTTCAACGATGCAATATGCTCGACAGTCGGCACAGTTGTTCTGCCTGTCCAGGTAGGACAAAAGACAATACCTACATTGTGCCATGTGTTGGAAGGCGAGATGGCTTATAATATACTGCTAGGGCGGCCTTGGATCGTGGGACATGAAGTGTGTCCCTTCGATCGCTCACCTGTGCTTAAAGTATGCTTTTGAAGGAGAAATACATGTAGTCCCAATGGACTTAGAGCCCTTCAAGTATTGCAATGCGGTACAATTCATGCCTCAATCGACCCTCCCTTCAACGCATTTGGATTTCCAGTTAAATCCATCTAAACAGGGTCCAATACCGCAGGCACCACTGGTGACCAAATCAACAAAATCCCAGCCAGGTGAGCCTTCATCATCTCGCTCCTTCATTATCAATGCCACTTGCCATGGCCAAACAGAAGGACAAGGGAAAACAGATCATGGAAGAGGCTAAGCCCCTAGAAGAGGGGTTGCCCACAATTTCAACGGTATCAACAGAAGAAACACCTCACACAAGAGAAGCGGAGACTCCTAAAATGCCGAACATGGAATGGACTCAGGAAGGACTCCCGTTTCCTCCCACCCAATCATCAACAATCACTGTTGAAATGGCCAGTACGGGCCTGGGGGAGTATTTAGTGCAAAATGTTGTGGCAACCCCCGCATTGGAGTCAGTACAGGACATGGGAAGACCTCGCCTTCCCATAGGGACAGTTGTTCCTCTAGGCTACCCACCAAACCAGACAAATTTTGTGTATGGGGGCCTTGATCATGGTCTTGAACCATGCAAACAAAAGGAAGCAGACGAAGAGCCTTTTGTTGAAAATATCAACTATCTGTCAAACCCGAAATTTGCTCTAAGATATCTCGGCCAATGCAATTGGCATGGATACGGGCTAGGCGGATATGAGCAAGGGATGCGGGTCCTTTGCCAACCAAGATATCAGATGCCAAATGACAAGTCAGGAGTAGGGTTCAACCACCCCCTGCCCTTAGACATCTTGGTCGAAAATATGCAAGGCCTAGAAATAGGCAACAAGGGGGGATTGGCACCAGATCCTTATGCCAACCCAAATACAGAATATACCTTGGGAGATTACCTCCCATGGTCAACAAACACCCTTGGCAACAATAGTAATCCCTCTCCTTTGCTAGAGAGAGGTGAAAGTTCGGAGATTAATCCTCAAAGAGAACATCAACGGCTTCGGACATCTTTTTGAAGCTATTCCCCTTAGAGGTTCCAGTTGAATCAATAAAGTGTCAAGAGAATCAGGTCCCTCCACCAAGAGGGGAACAATCGCAATGGGACCAGATTAACTTGCTGGAACAAGGAGAACCCTCAACGTCGCAAGTAACTGTTGCTGAAGAGAATGAACATTTTTGGATCTCCGAAAGTGATTCAGAAGATGAGACTGAGATGATCTATCTCAGACATGCACGACGGAATTATCGCCCTTTAACTCATGAAGATCTAATGGGACAAATGGGCATACGGCTAGGGCATGAATGGTGGGTAGACCCAGCAAGGTGGGACCAAGTGTTGGATCCATGGCTCCAAATTCAAGATGAGCACCGTCCACCCCGAGACCCTATCATGACATCAGTACCAAGGGAAGACCCCGTCTTCCTATCAACACATAGGGCTGATCCGTTCATACCCGTCCCTACAGAACCAGATCCAGAGCATAGGGAGCATCTAGAAGGTTCGAGTTATAACACCCACGGTAATGGAGACCAAATTCATTCCATCCACATGATCTCCATTGATTTGACCGCACCCATCCGCAATCCGGCCGATCCATCATGGTCATTGCATCTAGACATAGATGCCATCGACTGGGATCACGTCAATTCACCTTTATCACCATCGTAGTACTGGCCTTTCGGTGAAATGCTTCATTTTACCTCAAGGACAACTCAAGATATTTTTCAGGCTGAAGAGGGACCCGAGGTTCCAAACGTAGATTTAAACTCAGCCAATGATATCCATTTGATCCCGACTCCACATCAGTTGGAGGAAGGATCCCACATGTCAGTCGAGGAAACGACTGACGTAGACATCGGCTTAGACCCAATGAATCCATAGATTCTCAAGCTGGGGGTAAGTCTTTCCCCCGAAGAGCAAGCCGACTACATTGCCCTTCTCAAAGAGAAGAAGGAGGTTTTTGCATGGTCATACCGAGACATGCCGGGACTAGACCCGCAGCTAGTCACGCATAATTTAACGCTTGATCCGACAATCAAGCCCGTAAAGCAAAAACTACGAAAGATGCACCCAACAGTGGCCTTGATGGTCAAAGATGAATTGCAAAAGCTGTTGGATGCACAGTTTGTCATCTGCGTGGATTATCCGCCATGGCTGTCCAACATGGTTCCCGTCAAGAAGCCCGATGGGAGGATTCGCATATGCACCGATTTTTGAGATCTAAACAAAGCGAGTCCTAAGGATGATTTCCCCTTGCCCAACATCGACGCGTTGGTAGACGCTACAACAGGTCACGAAATGCTCTCCCTAATGGATGGTTTCTCAGGATACAATCAAATTCGTATCAATCCCGAAGACCAACTCAAAACGGCATTCACAATGCCTTGGGGAACATTTTGTTATAAGGTCATGCCTTTTGGCCTTAAAAATGCTGGCGCTACCTACCAACGTGCCATGACGTATATCTTCCATGATTACATGCACAAAACTTTGGAAGATTACATGGATGATTTGTTAGCCAAGTCTCTTTTGCGCTCAGATCATCTCGGTGACTTAAGCAAGATTCTCGATCGCCTCATAGAGCATAAGGTCAGATTGAATCCCAAGAAGTGCGTATTTGGCATCACATCTGGAAAACTCTTGGGTTTTATAGTCTCAAAATGAGGCATCGAAGTGGACCCAAAGAAAGTCAAGGCAATCCTTGAAATGGCTCCCCCAACCACTATCAAGCAGCTCAGAAGTCTGCAAGGAAAGGTCGCATCGATTAAACGCTTCATAGCACAATTATCTGACAAATGCCGACCCATGAACAAATTATTGCACAAGGGGGTTACATTTCATTGGGATGACGAGTGCCAGTCAGCCTTTGATGAAATCAAACAATACCTGGCTTCGCCACCAGTATTGGCACCACCTAGACCAGGAGTGCCATTCTACTTATACATCTCAGCTATTGAGGTGGCACTGGGCGCCATGCTAGCCCAAAAGAATGAACTTCACAAAGAACAGGCTACTTATTATCTTAGCCGCACCCTGGTCAGTTACGAACTTAACTATGCATACGTTGAGAAACTCGCTTGGCAGTGGTGTTTGCTACCAAAAAGCTACGCCACTACATGCCGAGCAACACTACGTATGTTGTGTCTAAGGAGAATCCATTGCGATACATGATGAGTCGTACTTATCATAGTAGTCGCACGGCGAAATGGATCATGTTGTTGACGAAATTTGACATAGAGTTTATTGGACAAAAATCTATCAAAGGACAAGTCATAGCCGATCAACTAGCAGAGGCTCCTCTTGAAGACGATCAGCCTCTGGTCATAGAACTACCCGATGATGGGGTCTTCCATGTCTCAGAATCGCCAGATTCTGATGAGCCTGAGTCACAAGCCGACATAACCCTATTCTTCGATGGTTCTAAATGTGAGCAAGGTGGTGGTGCGGGAATTGTATTCTTCACACCGCAGGGTGCTCCAATGCCCCTGTCATTTAAATTAAACTTCCAGTGCACCAACAATAATGCAGAATATGAAGCCTTGCTCCTAGGTCTTCAGACAACAATCGCCATGAACATCAAAAGACTCGAACATCTTTGGTGATTCGCTGTTAATAGTCAATCAAGTCAAAGGGGTATATCAATGCAAATGCCCAGTTCTGAAGGCCTATAAAGCCCTTGTGGACAAATTCTTGGCAAAACTTGAGTGGTATGACATCGAGGCACTCCCTCGATCATCGAATCATTTTGCGGACACAATGGCCTCATTGGGGTCACTAATCCCGCAAGACCTTTCCGGTGATATGACAACCATTCAAGTCAAAACCTTATCGCAATCCACGATGGAGCGTGCAAGCTCAGACTTGACGCCAGGAATCCACATGATCCAGATTGAACCATCTTCGGATAAGTTCTTTCGAATCCGAGATCGTCTGAGACGTGCCAACTGGGGGTCCTTGTTTTCCCCCACTCCCACTAATAGCAACACAATGCTATTCTTACAAGTTCTATCCCATTCAGCATTTGTTAGGGAAGAACTTCAAAAGGGATTGGCTGTTCATACTGTCGAGGTTTCTGATCAACAAGACTGGTATTTACCCATTAGAGACTACCTCAAGTTAGGTAATCTTCCCTTTGGATTGACGCACGCCGCAAAATGAACATTCAAGCAGAAAGCGGCTAAGTATGTCTTGATAGGAGACATTTTGTATCGTCGCAGCTATGACGGAATTCTTCTTCGTTGTTTGGACCAGCAAGAGTCCACTTGGGCAGTTGCCCAAGCGCACGACGGTACATGTGGTGGCCACTTTAGTGGTATGGCCATTGCAAAGCGCATTCTTCGCATGGGATATTATTGGCCATCTTTAGAGCGAGATTGTTGCGCATATGTCAAGAAGTGCGTGAAATGTCAACATCATGCCAATTTGATGCACGTACCTTCCCAGGCCTTGCAGGCAATCCAGTCTGCTTGGCCATTTTTGCAATGGGGCTTCGATCTAATTGGAAAGATCTCCCCTGCATCATCAGGCCGTCACACGTTTATCATAACGGCCACAGAGTATTTTACTAAATGGGTGGAAGCAATTCCGTTAACCTCTACGACAGGACCCCGCATTGTGGAGTTCATCTTGCATAACATCATATGTCGTTTTGGTATTCCATCCAAAATAATCTCGGATAATGGGCCATCATTCAAGAACAAAGACGTGCGTGCTTTGACCACAAAGTACAAAATTCAGCACAGCTTTTCAACACCCTATTATCCGCAAGCAAATGGGCAAGCAGAGGCGTCAAACAAAATGCTAGTCGCCATCCTTAAAAAGACGGTCGCAGACAGTCATAAAGATTGGCACATCCAAATCCCACTTGCCCTTTGGGCTTATCGCACTAGCATTCGAACGCCAACTGGGGCAACTCCATTTTCGCTCGTGTATGGCTCAGAGGCAGTAATGCCTCTCGAGTTGGAAATTCCTTCCCTCCGCATATCAATGCAGGAGTTCATCGATGATGACACTGCATGGCAGGCCCGATTAGACCAACTTACGTTGCTTGACGAACGACGCGTTAATGCTCTCGAGCACTTACGTATCTACCAAGAGCGGCTTAAGAAAGCTTACAACATGAAAGTTCACCTAAGGGACTTTCGGGTTGGTGATTTGGTTTTGAAGGAAAACCAACAGAACTCTAATTTGCCGTCCCACCTGAGGGACAAGTTCACGGCAAATTGGTTAGGTCCATATGTCATTGATAGCAAAATAGGACCCGGGACGTACCGGCTAGCTTCTCTTGACGGTATCAAGGAAACAGAACCCTTGAATATCAGTCATTTGCGACCATTTTATATATAAGAGAGCCATGTCCCAAAAATGCTCCAAGGATTATCGCAATCACTTGGTCAAAAAAAAACAAAAAGCTCCAAGGATTATCGCAATCACTTGGTCAAACCAAAAGCTCCAAGGATTATCACAATCACTTGGTCAAAACCCAAAAAGCTCCAAGGATTATCGCAATCACTTGGTCAAACAAAAAGCTCCAAGGATTATCGCAATCACTTGGTCAACCCCAAAAAGCTCCAAGGATTATCGCAATCACTTGGTCAAAACCCAAAAAGCTCCAAGGATTATCGCAATCACTTGGTCAAACAAAAAGCTCCAAGGATTATCGCAATCACTTGGTCAACCCAAAAAGCTCCAAGGATTATCGCAATCACTTGGTCAAACCCAAAAAGCTCCAAGGATTATCGCAATCACTTGGTCAAACAAAAAGCTCCAAGGATTATCGCAATCACTTGGTCACCCAAAAAGCTCCAAGGATTATCGCAATCACTTGGTCACCCAAAAAGCTCCAAGGATTATCGCAATCACTTGGTCACCAAAATGCTCCAAGGATTATCCACAATCACTTGGTCAATAAAAAAAAAAATAATCAAAAACAACAAAAATTTGCATCTCATTTCTAGGCATACTCAAACTCATCAATAGAGAGCTCTTCTCGCACCTCATATTCATATTCACAAAAATCAATACATCAAAAATACAAAAATATGTAGCTGCATTAAGCATTGCATCCGTACATTGCATATTTGTGGTCGTACAGGTCAAAGGCACCATAGGCTGTAATTGCTCTGCTAGTCCATCTTGTTCCACACTGTTCCATTTTACAAAAACAACAAAAACACATTGCCTTGTACCACACTAGAGTCAGTGGTCTTTTAATGTATCAAGAGTTTTCGTGATTCAGTCATCATTTTCCTCTTTAGCCATGTAATGTATCAAGTCAGACAGATTTTACGAAGGTAGAGTTAAACTTGAAATACACCTTGTTACGTAACATCCCAACACACATAAAAACACATAAAACAATTCCTAAGTTGTGTGAACGAAAGATGAAACCTGTAGGGTAATCCAGGTCACCATAAGCGAAACGGTTATCTTGCTCATCCCCCTGTGCGAATGACCCCAAGAATGCTGAGAGTTGGCAAAAGGACAAGCATCCTCCCTACCCAATTCCCTAAGAATCCCTAGTTCTCAATAGTTGCAAAACATCAAAAATTTGCAAAATGTCAAAAACTCAAATATTTGACATCTTACAATTGCACACATCAAACGGCACAAACGATAGTGATTTTCATCACTCCATCTCCCCAATCCCTTGCTCAAAAGAAAAACAAATCAAAATAAACAGTGATCTTATCACTACAAACGAGCAAGTATCCCAATACAATTGAAGAAAAGAAGGGAGTTGAACTTGAATCCCTGGAACTCTCAAGCATTCTAACAGGTCATGAGGCAAGCCTCAGTATCGGTTTGGTTGATAGCCTATCGGTAATTGGCGGTAAACTTCTCGCATGACGATATATCTGTCACATTAACTTGCGTACGGATCAATGTTTGCATGTGGATGAGCTAGCTTATGGCATCCTGGATAACATCGCAGATTAATCTAACTGAATACAACAAAGGAGTTAGTGGAGCTAATTAGGTGATCCTCGATACGAGTTCGGTTGAAAGCCCATCTGGCACTGGCGGTATCCTGACAAATACCACATAAATGAACTCAATTGCACACACAGGGATGTGAAATAGCTCGGTCAAAAACAAGTTCGATTCATACCTTGTTCAAAAGTCTTGTAAGACAAAGTACAGTCGTGGCTAGTGAGTTAAAACCGTCTGAGTCTCAGAAAACCTTAGCTACATTTCTAAACCAACTGCGCTACTTCTCATTCTTACAATACCATCAAAAAATACACAAAAAAAGAAAAAACCACAGCTACATATACAACGTCATGCAATCGCATAAAAACAAAAATAAAAAGCATCCTAAAACAGTCTATGGTGCCATAGCCAAAAATCACAAATTCCATTCATCCATTTTGCATATCACATAAGAATCAAAAACATTTGCATTCATCATTTGCATAAGCATTCATCAAAATAAATAAACATGCATAGTCATTAGCCATCATGAATAAACATCAGATCATCACATGTACATAACCAAAATAAAACCGGTATATATATATATATCGTCAAAAAAAATGCCCGCAGGCTACAAAACTGGTCCTCAGACCCCACAATCATATCCAAAAACCCAACCTAAGGCGTCGACCACCATGATCACGCAGGATCGGTGCGACGGGAACTACCCCCCGTGGTGTGGGTCCTATGGGACCCTATAGGGCGGCTACTACTAGCCCCCGCATCACGCCTACTACCACCTCCCTCATCTAATCGCCTGCGACGAGATGATGCTGACTGCTCAGTCGCACTATCCCTCATTCGGCGTGAAGATCCACTACCCGAGGGCTCAGGTAGCCGCCCACCAAGGCGGATGACCTCCCTCTCCAAGTCTAGCCGATGCCTACACCATTCTGCCTCTCATCGATGATAGTAAGATACTGCATCATCAGCTTGTGCCAGAAACCCTATCCCGCTCTGCTAGCTGGGCCTGCAGGAGATCCCTCTCCCGTAGCGCGTCCCCCAGCTCCAGATCCCGCATCCGCAGCAGCTCTATCAGTCATGCATTTTTAGCGCGTATCTTCGACTCCATCTCCTCTATATCTGCCTGACGAACAGGACCCTCTGGAATAGCAGCCTGCTCTGGCTCCCACTGCTCCTCCACATCCTGCATGTCCGGCTGATCCGGAGCACCAAAATCAACATCCTCATTCCCCACATCCACCATGTCCGCATCATCCAACGGACCTCCCCAATCATCACCTGCTGCCTCAACACCCTCCACTGCCGCCTCTGCGCCTCCTAGTGGCCCCTCCCCTCTCCATCGTCGTAGCACCCACCACGAGTCATACTCAGTGGTAGTCCCGACGTCATCTACGTCCGGGACGTCAATCACCGCATCTGACTCCTCGCCCAATGGCACGGTGACCGGTGGATCTAGAGCCCTCTCATCACCCCGGTGTCGATAGACCACAGGCTCACCAGGAAACCCCTGGCGCACCCCAAACTGTCGTGTAACCTGGCTATATGAGAAAAACTCATGCTCGGTCCCGTGCCACCCAATCAACCACCGCTCCCTGCGTACCCGTCGGAGCCACTCTCCAGCCTCCGGCCAGGTTGGACAGTCCCGATAAGGGTGCCAAACCACCTCCCCTAGAGTGAGCCGAGAGAAGGCATCAGTATAATGCTCTACAGCACCTGCCCATCGCCGACTCTGCCCCTGCTCCGTAGACCGCCGCCACAAAACTGCATAGCCTATCTCCACATCATCCATCGCCGCCCGAGTCATCCATGGTAACCCGGTTGGCCTCTCAACTGCTATGTGCTGCCAACCCCAGCACTGTAGCAGATAACTATAGCTGACCCCCTTCCGCTGCCGACAGCGGACCCCATACAGCTCCCCGTAGAGCTGTGCCAACAATGTCTGTCCCCATCTCAAAATCAGCGGTGCCTCTATCGGGCACTCTACCAACTGCCACACCAAATCCAGCAGGTTCCACGGGAACCTCACGCCTGACGAATCAGGTAGAAGCATGTTAGAAATGAGGCCCATCAAGAATGCGTGCCTCACTCCTAACACCCCCCTCTCCTGCCACCAGCCAACCAAAATCCCGCCAGCCTGGCAGTCCACCTCGGTTGTCTCCACTGGGTTCGTTACACCCAGCCGCCCCCCATGCCCAAAGCATCTCGTAAGTACAGCAGTCCACTGATCACGCGGCGATGTCCTAATGGGCAGTCCATCTATCGGAATCCGAAGCAACCGATAGACATCCTCCAAAGTCACAGTCATCTCCCCTGTCGGGAGATGGAACGTGTTGGTCCACGGATCCCAAAGTTTGATCAGGGCCGTCAGATAGGCCTGATCCGGGACCACAGGCTCCAGTCGAGACACCTGCTTGAGCCCAAGGGCATCAAGCCATTCCCAATCATCATCAGTCAGTGCACCCCGCGCCTCAGTAAAAGCAGCAGGTACACGGTACCGGCTCCTAACCTGCAAAAGAAAACAATTCAACAAAAAAAATTAAAAATCATGGAAAAGAACTGTACAGCAATAACAAGAGCAAAAATTCAAATAAAAAAAAAACAAATCTTCAGTTCCAAGGTTTCTAATCTTAACTGATTAATTCAAAAACAGCATAAAAAAAAATTCAAAAAAAAAAAAATAATACGTCTTAGGGTTTTACGTTCCGTTATCCTAGGGTTTAGTCATAAGAAAAATTCTTTACCTAGGTTTTACGTTACGTTTAATTGTACAGTAAAACTTAGTTGTCTTAAATCCAGTTTCAGGGTTTAAGTTTTAAAACATATTTTGAAAAACATCATCACAAAAACAGTTAAATAAAACAAGTGCAATTTTAAACAAAAATAAACTCTAAGAGGCACTTACAGGTTTCGCCTCGGCTCCGCCGCTCGAACCAGTTTGTGCACTCATGATGGCAGAGAGAATTCCAGTAGCGCTTCGCTTCGCAGAATTACCTCCTCCTCCCAGAGCTCCAAAATCGCAAGAAAAAAAATGACACAAATGAGCCCAAATTCAAGTTTTGGCCCTTAAATAGACCTCTGAGCTGGAATTCATCCTTGACTGGGATGAGCACTCTGGTTAGCGCTCGTCCCACCTAGGGATGAATTCTACAGCTGGAATTCGTCCCACCCAGGGACGAATTCAGGCCAGAACTTCAAAAACATCAAAAAATGATAAAAAATGCACTAAAAATAGACAATAAATTTGCCCGATAGGAGTGCTACTGCACCTGACATCCAGGGCATACAAAATAGACATTGGAGTCACAAATTATCACTATCCTACTCCCTAAGAAGGCTACCATAGCCGGACCGCTCCACGGGAAGACGGATTTCCGATAATTTAATCCCCAAATGGTGTCACAAAAAACAACAAAAACAATAAATAAACGCAACACAAAAACACAACAATAAGCATTGCCGGACACAAGTGCTCTTGCACTTAACCTCTAGGCAAAGAAATTCGATGTCGGGGTTCAAATTTTCACTCTCTTACTTCCCCAAGAAGGCTACCATAGCCGGACCGCTCCACGGGAAGATGGGTTTTTGATGATTTCACCCCATTATGGCATCACCAAAAGGGTTAACACCCACCAAAAATAGGTCCAAATGTTGGAAAAATTGCACATTCTTAAACGGTAAAACATCTAAAGGCACCCTTGCACAAGTCATCTTGGGTCAAGCGACTCGTCGTTTTTCTCATGAAGGTCATTCCCTCATCGATTCGTCGCTTGAGGGGGTAGTCACACTTAGTCACCAATCAACAATCACACACCCAATTAAGGAAAACGACATGCATTCAAAGAATCATTGACAAAGACAATCACGCTCCTGCTTGGGGCAGTAAACAAGCAACAATCAAATCAATCAAACACTTGGCATTTCGTGAATCATGAACACAAGGTTCCCCCGAGGATAAAAGGTTGCGCCCTTTGCCTAATCATGACTGATCAATGTCCAAGCTCAAGTCACACCTCACCAAAATAGGTTAACACTTGAAATCAAACTCCTTAGCTCGTCAGAAGCAAGGATTCAAGAATGCATGCCCTTTCCATGCTTGGGGCATCAAAAGTTGGTTAGGTTACCAAGAAACCCTAATCATTAGTGCTTTGGTTATCTATTTTTGCTCGGCACTGCGCTATGCACAGCGCATCCCAAAAAGGGGCATCTGTAGACACCAAAACAGCACCAATCCGATTATGTGACTGCAAACACTGATCGCTTTGACAAACACAGCCCCCAGGGCAGCCCTCGGGAGGTCAAACAGTGGTCCTAACCACTTTCATAGCAATTTTGTAAGGTCAAGAGGCAATTTGGTACATTTAGACACTTTGCTCAGTATTCGTCTCACCCAGGGACGAATTCAAAATGGAATCTGTCTCACCCAGAGATGAATTCTGAATTCGTCTCTGGTAGGGACGAATTCCAAGTTTAACGGGCAAAAAGAAGAATGGCGCCAAGTGGCAGCCAAGGACAGTCAGTTGATGACTCCTGCCTCGCACGCGTGTGTGGGTGGACAGATAGGCCGTTAGAGGACTGTCACAAGGGCAATTATGAAAGCCCAAGTCATGGAGGACTCCCCTCCCTCATGGGAAGACTTGATTGCCACATGGCACCTATGACCAACACATGGCGCTTATGCTTCCCTCTCAAAAGAGACCCCATGGGTCTATAAAAGGTGGGACTTTTCTCACCCAAAGAGACAGATTGGAGGCGATTTCAAGCAACGAAGTGTTGTCCGATTGATTACCCACTTGCATCCTTTTGATTCACCTTCTCACATCCACTAATCTCTTTCGCAAGGGAGGTTATTGGGTGGCTTTTGGAAGCGTGGATCCAACCCAAACCCAACATTTGACCACCTCACACCACCAATTTGCAGACATCCCAATCCTAAGAGGTTTTGGACCCATCCCTAGTGGATTGGCTCCGAAATCAAGTGCCAACGGTGGGAGGCCCACTTGGGCACCCCGCATTTTCTAAGTTTTATTTTAAAAGCATTCTAGATTATTGTTTCAGGTTGCATCTCATGTTATTCTGTTTGGTTAACTCATAGCTTCAATTTCATAACATTTTGATCAGATTTTATCATGCCTTTTGTCGCTTTGTTGTCCTACTAACTTGCAGGTGGCGATATCGAATTCTCGAGGATAGAGGCCAAATTGGGAGAATCCGACCATCTGGGTCGTCCCAAAATGGCCCCAATTACATAACCCCCTGTTTGCAGGTGTTTTGGAGGTCTCGGGAGTCGACATTGGAGCGGTGTCAGTTCGGCTTTTCCAACACAGTAGAATTCGTCCCACCCAGGGACGAATTGCAGTCAGAATTCGTCCTGCCCAGGGACGAATTCCAGGTGAAGGCAGATTGGCCGACTGTCTCAGTGGCAATGGCCTTCTGGTAATATCTTCTGTCTTCTGTCAGGTTTTCAGGTCATTTGGACTCACTTTATTCACTGTTTAGACAAATGTTTATATGCATCTTTTGGCGATTTTAGAGAACAAACACTTCTTATTTGCAGCAGGTGCTACTGACATCTTCGTTGTTTCTTTGTTCGCAGGAGGAGCAGCAGAGGTCAAGGACTCATCAACATCAGCGGCGGCATCGTCTTGGCCCGCCCATCTCAAGTGTGGGCACGCGGAAAGAGGAACCTTAAGTCTTGATTGTAATCAAATTCTTTTAACGCTCCTAGCCCCTGAAAAGGGAGGAGGCGTCTTTGTAACAGAGATCAAGAGAGTTTAATGAAAGGGCTGTGTTTTCTCCATTTGCTTGTATCTCATTTCAATGCGTCTCTTTCATTTCATGCATTCTACATTTTTAGGACTTAAGCGTATTTGATTTTGAATGCATCGCAATTAGTGTTTCCTTTGCCCGGAATCTCGTGCTTTCACCTACTATGTGGATCTCTCCTCTTATTAGTCCGATTATAGTTGGTTCTAGGACATTCAATATCCACCAACTGTAATGCATAGACCTAAGCAACCGTAAGCCGATCCCATGAGTCTAAAATTAGAGTTCCCACTTCTTGATATCTGGATGATAATATAGTATTAACACCCCCAAAAACAATCCAATATAACTCCTTCTAGACACTCATATTATGCATAACTTTCCATTTATTAATATGACCATCTAGGTTTTGAGCCCCATAAAAATTTATGATTAAAAATTTCTCAACTATCACATTGTTCCTAAAATGGGATGTGAGGACACCCCTCCAAGCTATATGCTCTATTGCTATCCATTCAAAAGAATTTCAAAAGGTAACTATATCCCCTGAGGCCCCTTGAGGGGATATCCCCTGAGGCCCCTTGAGTAACTATATCCCTTGCTATACATGAGATATAATGATATTTTGATCTCCTAGATAAGAAAACAATCTATTTTACTTTTCTCAAAGAGTTATCAAATAGCAGATTGATGGGTTTTGTTTTTTAAACCCCTAATATTCCATGATTGTATAATCATTGGATACCTTGATACTAGTAAAAGTCTATTGTCCTTACCAGTCCCCTAGTGGCCAATTTGTTTTCTTGATATGCTATTAATTTATTATTTGATTTTCTACCCTCTCCTTAAGAGTTGATATTCTTTGATATCTTTTCTACTTGGTTTATCCCCATAATTGGATTATCTTTATTATTTTCTATCACACCCATGATGACATCCTTTACTATCTATTGCTCTTAGCACTATCAATTCCCTTACCATCTCTGATTGTGCTAACTCACTACACCCTATTACCTACTCTAATATAGGAGAAATGGAAAGAGGGGCTTCAACATAACTGTTATTATTCTTATTATTACCATTCACTTGTTCCATGAGTTATTCTTCTTCCTACTCCACTAGTGTCTTGAAGATATCATACTTATTTGAGGGTTTGGGTTGGATCTGCTCTTTACCATTATTTTTATTTTATGTCTTTTTTGGGATGTTAAAAACCATATCCATTTGCTTCTCCTTCTTGATAAGTGTTGGATGTTTCTTTAATGACTGTAGACTTACCCTCCTTAGGAATATTTGACATTCCCAAAGGAGCCCCCATTTTTTTGACCATATTATTTGGGGAGGACCAATCCAAATGCCCATATTTATGGTAAACTCTACACCTGAAGGGAAAAATATCATAATCTAGTTGTTGAATCTAAGATAGTCCGACAATTTTGAGTTGCATATTTGTTGAAAAATATTAGATGAGATCCATTTCAACACATAATATAGCACAAATGATTGTGTTTCCTTCTATTGTTTCTCTAGAGACACTCAAATATCTTCCAAGAAAGGTACTAATGATTTACAATACCTGGTAACTCTTGAATTCCATTGGGAGAGTATATAGTTGGAACTAAACTAGGATAATACTGGGTTTAATTTTGGGATCAAATCCCACTCTCAAGGGCTGAAAAAATAATCCTACTAGACTGTGATTTATCTTATTGATTTGAATTCCCTATTTATGTCAGCTAGTGAGGAAAAACTAATAATAAAATATACATTGCTAATAAACCACACAGAATACTCACCAAGAGGCTCCTAATTCTACCAAACCCATAAATACAGAAAAATTAGGGCAGGACGAATACCCATAAATTTATAGATCAGGTCATGATTGGATCTATATGAGAACATGTCTTCTACTATACTTTACTCAATGGCAATATTTGATATTGATTCAGCATGTGACAAACATCCATTGACTTTGTAAGGTTTGATATTTTTCCAATAGTTGCAAAGAGCATTTTTAACGCATTTTTTGTGCTTCTTTAGTCTCTATTTGAGATTTTTCCTTCAATAAATCTTCAAACGAACATTTTTTAAGCATCCTCATTGGGCCCTTCGAAGAAAGCATTCTCGTATTTGATTCTCCATCAACCAAAAATACTTTATACTTATATGCAACATATTTTAAAAAATAATAATTTATTTATTTTTATAAAAGTTAAGTAACATCTAATATAAGAAAATAATTTTAATATAATTATAATATATCTTGATTAATAATCCTATGAAGACAATTTAAAGTAAAAATCTCATATATTCATGGTTTCAAGTTTATATATATATATATATATATATATATATATATATATATATATATATATAAATATATATAATATAATATAATAAAAATATTTATAAAACTATTAGATCATTTAAAAAAAACAAGTGTAAAAGAATTTAACCTCCTTCAAAACTAATAATCTTCTTTAATTTACCATGATAGTTTTGTGGGTTTTCCTTTTTTCTTCTGCGTTTTTTTTTCTATTCTGAAGTTACCATATTTTATTCTCCTTTTTAACTTCCAATATTTTAGAGATTCTGATTCCATTCTTATACAAAGTTTTTTTGAATCCCTTTGTCCAAATATTTTTTTACTAAAATATATAAAATAATATATTATATATATAAATATAAATGATTTTAATCCTCAACCTTTTATTCAAGATTCCAATGTCTAGTCTTAACTATAGTGGAACTGTAAAAAAGAAAAGTAGAGGGAGATGGATTTAAACTTGACACCACATACCTATTATCAAATGAGTCCAAGCATTAAAAAGTAAACATCAAATTATTATTACTTTCTTATTTTATCATTCGATAGATAGTCACACGTTAGAGGTAAACATCTACGTTTTTTTTCCTAGAAGTTGTTCTTCTCATTCCTAAAGAAATAGTAAATGTTTTTTTTAACAATAAAAAATTTGGACCTTTTATTTTTGACTATGTATAGTCGTTTAATTAACTTATATTTATTGGCTGCTCTTCAAACGGTCAAACATGTAGAAACACAAAAGACATGACCATAAGACACGAGAGACTAATTTTTTTTTTTTATATAATTATAAGATAAAAGTTTAATATGGTTGTATATGTGGTAAGAACCATAAACAGTCATGTAACATGTAATTTGTTTTAATTTTAAAGAACATATAAATATAAATATAAATATAAATATAAATATAAATATAAAGAGTTTATTTAATGTGTAGTTTGAATTTAGTTTTTTTTTATGAAAATTAAAAGACATTAATTTTATGTTTTTACATTATTCATATTTAATGTGTAGTTTAAACTTAATTTTATTTTTTATTTTATATAAATCTAAAGACATATCAGTACATGGATTAAAAAAAAAAAAGACAATATCTTAAGTAATTAGTGAGATTTTAAAAAATATACTAATAAAAAATAATCAAAATATGATTAATTTGTACACATGAGATTTTTATAACAATGTTGCATGACCTATTCTTTAAGTTGATCTTTAAAAGCCTCTATGATAGGTTGGGAGAAGAATATTGTCATACAATAAAATGAATTTAGTTTGACAATTTATATCATAACAAAACTTAACTTGGTTTGTAAGATTTGTGAATGTTTGAGCCTATTTGTTCATATCCCTGTTGAGTAGGCCTCTAATTGGCACCTATTGTTTCTATTTTTAACTTTAGACCTATTCTAAAGAGCTAAATGATAAAACAAGGTGTCAAAAGATAAACTACAAAATAAAAGTTAATACATCAAGGGGAAATAAATCAATATAGATGAAAATAAATAAATTTTCATTTAAAATTTTGTCATGAAAGCTATTGTTAACAACCTTTTTAGCCACTTTGGTTGATTACAAGAACAATGGCTCAGAAAGCAGTAGCCACTTGGTTCAAAATTACTATTCGATTGCAAAGAAAAAAAGAAAAGAAAAAGCTAAAAGTTGCACAACTAATAGATGGTTTTTGACCTCTGTAACCCGCTAGTGAGCTATTATTTATATAATTTTTGGCTTTTTTTTGTTTGTGGAAAAAATCATAGAAGGGATGCCACTTTTGGGTAAGACCCAAGGAGGCAAGGGTATCTCTTCTGTCAAAAACACCCAGGGCTCACACCTGGTCTACCACCTTTGATACACATAAGGAGCATGTCTGAAACAACACAAAAAAACTAAAACAAAAAAAAAACATACTCCTTGAGTGTGTCGATAAGAAAAGGCACAACCAAACACACACACAAAAATAATACAAAAAAAAACATGAACCACATAGAACAAAAACACAATAAAAATCTCACAAAAAAAAAAAAAACAACAAAAAAAACACCAAAACATGAAACATAGAAAAAACCATAAACACCACATAAAAAAACACTACCAAAATAAAAATAACTAAAAGAAACAAAAAAACCACAAAAAAAAACCATAGAACACGAACACAAAAAAAACCACAAAAACAAAAAAATAAAACAAGTCCAAAACAAAAACCACAAAATGAATAAAAAACACCACAAAAAAAATTAGCAAAAACAAATACAACAAAAACTAACCAATAGGAGCTAAATACAAATCAAACAAAAAATGGTAACACTTAAAATAAATCAAAGCTTAAAAAATTACCAAAAATATAAGAAATTGCTTAGAAAAATAGCCAAAGCTTACAACATTGCCGTAAAAGAGACTGACTATAAACCTTAGGATTATGGCATCCTTATACTTTTATTCGTATCTTGCTTCATTCAAGTTGGGACTATAGGCTGGTTACTTGGAGCTACGAAACTACTATTGGAAATTGTATGGTCTTTTTAAGGATCCGTTTTGTTTGTAGTTTGAATATGTCCTTTTGTTTTTGAACTTGGGTTGGTTTTCTACATTGTATTTTTTTCCTTTATTGTTATTTATTAGCATCAATGCAAGCTCTTTTAGTGATTTCTCATAATGCAATACTTCATGTTCTCTCTTTTCATCTAACTATGTTTCCATAATAATTATTTCCATTTGACCATCCTCATCCTTTGCTTGCTCATCCATGTAGAGAATTTCGAAGGTGTTAGATTAAATTACTATTTTCTCTTTTGCTGCTATTTTTTTCTTTGTGTTTTTTTATTTAGGGATTTGAAACCCTTCCAAGTACCCATCCTTTTCTCTTTGTTAGGGATCTTATGTGAAAAATCCTTGGCTAGATGGCCATATTCATGACAAATTTTACATCTAAAAGGAATATTTTCATAATCTAATACTTGCTCCCATATTTCTTTCCCATATTGTAAGGTAATATTCTTTGGAAGTGGTTTTTCAAAGTCAATCAAAACACAAATTCTTGCATAAATTATATGCTCTAAGTATTGGGTGGTATCAGAAGTCATCATGTAAACTCCTAAAGAATTGCTAATTTTTGCAAATATCTTTGGATGCAATTATTCTAAATAAAGACCAAATAAATGGACCCAAATAGGGGCTATTGATGTCATTTCTTCCTTATATTTGAACTCACCTAGCATTATATTTCGTAATATATTTTCATCTACTTCGAGGATATGCCTCTTGAAATTAAAATTCCCTCCATATTGTAGCCATGTCTCATAAAGTCTTCATCTACAGTGAGCCCTACAATTGCCTGCATTAATTTCCAACTCACACGACGCTTAGGAATTCTTAAACCACCATATCTCAGTAATTTGGCATTCTACAAAAAAAATGTGGATCATTGATTTCATGCATCTTCCATCTTCGCATGATTGTACTACCCAGTTTGCATTGGAAATCCATGCCTACCATTACGTTTGCCATTTAATGTAGCAACCAACAAAATTTTTGCAAAAATTTAAAAAGAGGCAAAGGTTAGAACATTAATATTATAATTAAATTATTTTAAAAATTTCCTCGGGTTTTGATTTTTTAATTTTAATTTATTAAATTTTTCTAAGGTTTTGAAACTTTTAACTTTTTTATTTTTATTTTTAATAAATATGTTTTGACATTGTAGCAAATTATTTTCTCAGGTTTAAGACCATACTTTTTTGACATGACATTATTTCTCATTGCTAGGGCATCAATTTGGGTGGGCCTCCAATTGTCGGATGAAAAATTTCATGGCCAAAATTCATTTTGTATTTTTCAGATTTCATTTCTCATTTTTTCGGGCCCTTAATTTCAATTGGCAAGATTTTAGGTTTCTTCGATGATGAAATCCTCCCCTAAATTCCGACACTTTCAATATTTATCCAATTTTAATTTATTCAATTTTTTTTGGATAACGAGGTTTTGGGATGCTATGAGGTTTTGAGGTGCTATCGGGCTCAAAAAAAGCTTCATTTCTCCACCAAGTGCAACAGTTAGTCAACAGGATTTTGGGATCTATATTTATTCCACCAATGTCCCATTTCTTAGCCAAGCGCAATGGGGTTTTCGAGATCTCTCTTTCTTCTACCAATATCCCATTCTTTGATAAATGCAATACTTAGTTGGCGAGGTTTTAGGATCTCTCTTTCTTCCACTATTGTCTCATTTATCTACCAAGTGCAACACTTAGCCGATGGGGCTTCAAAATCTATATTTCTTCCACTAATATTCCATTTCTCTACCAAGTGCAACACTTAGCCGACGTGGTTTTAGGATCTCTCTTTCTTCTACCAATGTCCCATTTCTCCATCAAGTGCAACACTTAGCCAATGGGGTTTTAGGGTCTCTTTTTATTCCACCAATGTCCCATTTTTCTACCATGGTATAAAATCTCTGACCAAGCTTATACTTAAATTTTTTTTACTTTTCTCCAAGATTTTGGGTGGTGGGGTTTTGGGACCCATTTAGAGCGTGATAGTGATCCATTTTTTTTCCTAGTGCAACACTTAGACAACAAAATTTTGGGATCGCTTTGGAGTATGGTAGTGACCCATTTTTTTCCATTACTCATAGTGACCCATTTTTCCACCAAGTGCAACACTTAGATGATGGACTTTTGGGACCCCTTTAGAGTATGGTACTGACCCATTTTTTTACCATTGCTCATACTTAGAAAGTTTTTCCTTAGGCATTATAAATTGGTTTTAAAGACTCTGGATTTGTGTACTTTGTATTTTGATGGCTTTCAAAGGATATTATTATTATCCAGTAATAATCTTTTAAAACTTGGAAACAAAATTGAATTGCTTGGCAATGAATTTCTTGTGGTGCAAAATCAAGTGCCCAAATTTTGAGAAAAATTTCCATGCATCTAAATAGGTTAAATGGGTATCCAAATATATAAATAAAATTAACAGTTTATTGCATGTCATGAGATATTGTATTTAGAATTTCACAGGCTGCAATCGAGAAACTACTATTTTTGGATGTAATTTATGTTCATTTTGTTGTAATTTATACCATTGTAAATAGGATTTGAAGATATTTCAACCAGAATTCAAATCACTTTAAACATGGTTTTCAATCAAGAGTTATGGCAATTTCAATTTTGGGGTAAATTTAGGGCAAGATGAAGAACCCTAAAATTGATTTTATTTATTTTTAACCTTACGAAAAACCTTTGAAATTTAATTTCTAAATATTCAATATGCAATAATGCCATTGAAAATTAGGTTCAAGGTGTAGACCAATTGGTTTGACCAAAACCTCGTAAGGGGGACAGAGGCCCAAGGTTCAAATCTTGGGCCTCATCATACTGAATACTTATCCCTTTCTTGGTGCTTTCAATGACCTAAAATGTTTAAAATTATTGTGGCATGGTGGTTATAGGGTCATACTGCATGAATATCTGTGTGGTGGCTTCTGGGGCAGACAACGTAAAATACTATGGTGGCCATAAAAGTCAGACAACCTTCCTGAATTCATGGTGGCTATCGATTCCACCATGTAAATTAAAAAAAATAATGCCATTGAAAATCCAATATTCAAAATGCTCAATGCAATCACTTTAAAAATGCTCTATGTAAGCCATTTTGACACCTTAATGTAAGCAAATTGTAAAAAATAATGCAAACAAAATTTAAAATCTTGATGAAAATAAAATTTGGAATTTAAACCCCAAATTTCAAGAGGATCCCCAGTTTGGATTGGTTCGTGTCTTGTAAGGACAACAAAAAATGGTGACTCTGTTGGAAAATGCTACCAAGCATTTTAGAAATAGAATGAACCATCCCAGAAAAGAATGAAACTTCTAAACTAGCAAAATCCAAAAATTTGGCATCCACCCAAGGCTAGGATTAGGAAATTTATTTGAAAGTAAAACCTCATCTTATCTTAGCAAAGGTGTGTGCATGTGAATTCATTTTGTTCTAAAACTAGTTAAAGTTTACCATCATAGCTTGGAAATTAGGCTATTTTACTCCTAAGCAAACATTGGTCTACTAATGATGAGCTTTTTCACACAAGTAGATATATCACCAATTGTTGGATATTGCTCCATTGTCGATCGATCATCTATAGCCCCGATGGAGTTATATCTGATTCCACTCTGGACCTTTATCTACTACCAGCCAGGTGTTCATAGCCCTGACATAGGTTGTATAAATCATCCAAGAACTTGAACCTTTTCTCTCTTTTTATTTCTCTTTCTTTTTGAACATAGATATTTGTTTTTTTAATACCGAGAAACCTCAAAAGTATTGGGTTCTACTTTTGGGTTGGGGATTACTATGGCAAATAATAAGGTAAATAATTGAATGAATTTCACCTAAAAATAAAACCATAATTGTTTCATTCCTTCTAATTTGAAATTTCCTTAAAGTGGTTTCAGTGTGAAGTTGCAACATCATTTTGGCAACACTTTCAAATTCATTCAATTTTCCCCAAATAATGGATAAACATAAAATATTTGATCAAATTAATTTCGGCTTCATTGAGCTCAATGTGGGAATTTTCACCCCTAAATTACATAAAAATACTTTTCAATGTAGAGCAACAAGAAGCAGACTGCACTCAGATGATTTAGACCAAACTAAAGAAAAGCATAAAATAAACTAAAATTAAAAACAACAACAAAGCAAAACTAGCACAAATAGAACAAAAAAATAAATCAAACAAAACTAGCGAAAAAACATAAAGTACTAACTATATACAAAAATATTTACAAGATAGGATCACAATATTCTCAAACACGGAGAGGGAATAAAGTAGAGAGGTGAGGGCTCTGGTCCCTCCCCTACTCCCCCTCCCATGGCTCCTGGTTCCTACCCAGTCCCTGGCTCAACCCAGGTCATCCCTCTCGGGGAGTGGTTGTTTGCAGATGATCTCCTGGGGGGAGATCCTTCTCCACTATCTGTGCCCCTTTCGACCGGCTAGGGTTTCCTTGTTTTTTTTTTCGGACTGGTGCTTCCTAGGGATCCCTGTTTGGTTGGGGATCCCTTCCCTTTTTCCCTCAGGCTTCCTTCTGGGGTTTTTTGCAGGTTATTCGCATGGATCTGGTCCCCTGCATTTCTCGATGTGGTGGAGGTGATGGTTTAGGGTTTGGATAGCTTTCTGGGGTCTCCCTTGAGGTCCTCACAGCTTTGGGGGTGGTCTGGGGGGCCTCTTTCCTCATTTGGTTTGTGAATCCTCGGCGGGATCTTGGCTGCTATTATTCTCGCGTGGAGGCTTCTTCGTGCTGGATCTGCTCCTTGGTGGACATCCTGGGCATCTGGTTTGGCCTTAGGGGGGGCTTTTACCTGTCTGGGTTGTTCCCATTCCCAGTCCCAGTTCCCTGAAGCTGCCTCTATGCTTGGACGGGATTCTTGGTCCCTACTGCTGGGTATCCTTTTTCTGCTGCATGTTTCATTCTTGGGGGGGTCTGATATTTGCATGCAGACCATAGATCCCACTATTTTGGTTCCTAATGATCTCATCCCTGTGACTGTTTCCTCTTCCTGCTCGGGATTCCCAGTCCCTGGATCCCTGGTCCCTTAACCTGCTGTTTCTTTTTGTTTTTTTGGGACAGGATCCTCTTCTGTTTTCCCGGGGCGGGTTCCTCGTGGTGCAGCTCTTTGGTCAATTCCTGATGGGCTTGATCCTCTATGTGCTGACTGTAGGCTTCCTGCAGGATGGCTCTCGTTGAACGTAATGTTTTACCGGTGCGTGGGATGGTTTCTCCACAGGGCGGGATCCGCAAAATCCGTCAGTTTTCCCGCAAGGTGGGATCCTTTCTTTTCTGCTGGTTTCCCGGATGGCGGGATTTCCCTGGTGCTTCCCATTAGGCGGGACTGTTTGTGGTGGTTTTGACTGCTTCCCATGAGGCGGGATTTTATTGTAATAGTTTTTCTTTGCTTCCTGCTGGGCGAGATCTTCTCGATGGTGGTTTTTGGCTACTCCCCGTTGGGCGGGATCTCCAAAACTACTTTCTTTCTTGTTTTTTTGTTTCCCGCTGAGAGGGATTGTTTCATGCTTATTGTTACCGCTGGGCGAGATTTCTGTTTTGGTGTTCAGTTTCAAGGGATTGATGCCCTAGGCCCATTGCTTATGTAATCAGGTTTTGGGATCCTTGTTAAAACCCACTGTAAATACAAACACTACTTACCAAAAAAAAAAATATTCTCAAACACTAAAATAATGCTTGATAAAATGGCCATTCAATGGTAACGGAACATATTCTCCAGTTAGAATTTTTCACCTAAAAGTATTCTCCTAGAATATCAGATATTTGAAAGGGACCTAACCATAGGGTGTCAAAATTTCCATGGTCTTCTTTCTTTTCATAGGCCTTATCTCATAGTAGCACTAGATCAACAATTTTAAAGGCTTTTATTTTGGCCCTCTTATTGAACCATCATTTTACCATTTCTTGATGCTTACTAAAATTTTGTGGTGCTTCTTCTCTTTTTTCATCCAAACTCATCAAATTCAACAGTCTAGATTCTACCTTGTAATCTATTTCTAAGTGGTATTTCATGAATTGCAAGGTAAGGATCTTGAGGTTGGTGGGAAATATAGGATCTTCATAATAAAATAGATGATAGGGAGATGTGCTTAATGAAGAATTAATCCTTTTTCTCTCTGACCATAATACATATTTCAAATTATTATGCCAATCCCTAGGATTTTTGTCTAAAATTTCCTTAATTATTTCCTGTAGATTTTTATTAGTTGACTCTACTACTCTATTTCCTTAAAAAATAATAATTAGAAGAAAATTTTAGAGTTACCTTGTTATCGTAAGCCCATTTAGTAAATTATAAAGAAGACAAAGCATACCCATTATTACATACTAGATCATATGACATCCCAAACCTGGCCACAATGTTATCTTCGATGAACTTGATCACAACTTCAGTTGTGTAGTTTTTGAATGCTCGAGTCTTTATCAAATGTGTGTAATAATCAGTGGAAGTAAAAAAGAACTTATGGTTGGCTGATGAGTTACAATTAATTACACCAAAAAAGTCTGATATCCATTGTGAAAATGGATAGGCTTCAATCACTAGTTGTAGAGGTATGGGAGAATTCTTCTCTCAATGAGCTACAGTTTGACAAACATGACACTATAGAACATGTGCATGTAAATATTTAAATATGTTGGGCCATTAATACCCAATTTGGTGTGTAGTGGTATTCCCAGATCCATGTTCAGTTCCATACTTGCTATAAAAATATTTGAGAACCTCAACAACTTCTTGCTTGCTTAAACACCTCAAGTGGATTCTATCATCATTTTTTCCATATAAAGTACCTACTTTAATCATGAATTTTGCATTTTTGAGACACAATACTCTCCTTTGGGTGGAATTTAAGTGACTAGGGCATGATCCATTCAATAGATAATAAACAATGTCTCGATACACTCATCATTTGTAATTTCTCCCATGGAATATTATTGGCATGAAATATGGGTCAACTTCTACTAGTGTTCTTATTAGTCCTTATCCTCTAAAAATTCCCATAGGTTGAATTTCCAGATTAAACTCTTGCAATATAGACATCCACTTTCTCCCACATTCACCTAACTCATTTTGCATCAATATTATTTTTACTGCTGGATCTGGCACTATCACAAACACTCTACTATGTAGGATGTAATATTAAAATTTCTTCACAACATGGATCAAAGCAAAGACTTATTTATCAATAGTTGAATATCTGAGTCGAGAACCTTTCAAAAGTGAGCTTACAAAAGCTATTGGCATTTCATCACCAACCTATTTATTCTGAGTTATAACACTAGTAGTTGAATGTTCAGATTCAAATGAATAAATATAAAATGGTTGAGTGTAATCAAGATTGATTAATACTAGAGTATTCATGATTACCATTTTAATTTCTTGAAAGGTAGTTTGTGCTTCACCAGTCCACACTATCTTGGCATTTTTTTTAACATTGCATTTAGAGGTTGAACTATTTTTGCAAAACTAGAAATAAATTTTCTCACAAAATTAATCTTACCAAAGAAATACTTCAACTCCTTTTTACTCCTGGGAGGGAGAATTTTTTGAATTGCTTCAACCCTATATGGGTCAATAGAAAAGCAACTTTAAAAACGACATGCCCCAATAGTTTTCCTTCTATAATTTCAAAAATGTACATTTTTGGATTCAATGAATTTCCATGCTCTCTTCACCTTTGTAGCACCTTCCTCAAGTCTTCCACATGGTTTATACACATATTAGAAAACACAAGAATATCATACATATAAATCATAATGTATTTCCCAATGAGGTCCTTGAAAGTGATGTCCATAGCTCTTTGTAATATTGCTCTTGCATTGATTAGACCAATCCTCTTATATGCAAAGGATACCCACTTGGTAGTAAATGCAGTTTTAATCCTATCCCAAGTATCTACCATTATATAATTATATCCTAAGTAACCATCCCTAAAATATATCATCTGAGAGAAATTCACCATTTACAATATTTCATCTAGGGAAGGGAGAGGATAATTATACTTCTTAGATCCCCTATTAAGATTTCTAAAATCTACACACAAGAATATTTTCTAGTTTTTCTTATTGATAGGTACCATATTTGCAACCCAAGTAGAATATCTTACTAGAAAAATAATGCGAGATACCAACAATTTTTGTATTTCTTTGAGAATAAGGGGATCCAACAAAAAATTCATCGATATTTGCTTTTTATAGAAAGGTTTTGTTCTTGGCTTCAAGGGAATAGTATGGGTAGTGATGGATGTGTCATATGTCTTCAAATATTTGTAACTCCATATTATGACATCTTGATAATATTTTAATGTTTGTATTATTCTCTCTTTTTATTCATTAGTGCAAGATTTTCCCAAGCAAACATTTTGGAGGGTCTCAACATTTCCTAAATTATAAGCTTCATATGATCCTTTCTCATTTGGAGAAGTGTGATGTTTTCGATCTTGGTAATCCATATCAAATATTATTTCCAAAGAAACCATACCTTTAGGGATGGTATTTTTTTATTTAATTCACCCTCCTCATCTAGATATGCACAATTTCTATCTTTATCATCTATGATCTGAGCTTCAAATGTGTCGAAGCTAGTGATAAAATCAACTATATGCTTGTCTTACTCAAATACCTAGAAATTTTTTATGTTGTCTAGCATGGAGGGAGTAATAACCAAATCTATCGAGAATTACCTTATCTTGGAATAGGTAATGACAAGGTTATGCACAGTGGTGAATATTCACAAATAGGGTGAATATTAGGATTTTCAAAATTGGAATTTGGCGAATATGGGGACCCTAGACGTTGGCCCATTCACCCAAAATTTTTGGGACCAATTTTTTTAGGGTCCATTCGCCCCACTATGATACTTATTTCATGGAGCATTCCCACCTAACATTCACCTTCAAATTATAAAAAAATTTATTTATCCCACCAAATTTACCTCTTATACCCCCATTATATATAGCTAACATGAGAGTGATACTCATACATTTAAAACACTAATTCTCCTCGATAGCGAGTGATACACAATAGGTGACAAACAATAGGTGAGACAATGAGTAGAAGATAAAAACAAAGTGATAGAAAAAAGGTAGCTAACACCAATGACAAATAATAAGCAACCATAACAAATGAGAACCAAGAGATAACCATAGCAGGCGATCGTAGTAGGCGACAAACATAGGTCAATATTTCTATCTTCCATTCATATTTGCTATAGATATCTAATATTTTTATCAGTCACCATATGTCTATCTTTCTATCTATCATATATATCTTTGTTTCTATTTCCATATGTTTATTTTCTCATATGTCTATCACCATATGTTAGTCCATTATTCCACATATCATATGTTGGCATATGTCTACCACCATATATCAGGTGCCATATGTTAGGTACCATATGTCTATCTCCATATGTACAATGCCATATGGTAGGTGCCATATGTTAGTCACCATATGTCATCCACCATATCTTAGTCACCATATGTTAGGTGATATATCTACAACTATATGTCATATACCATATATCAAACACCATATGTCAGTCACCATATGTCAGTGCCTGACATATATCATCTATCATATGTCAAGTGCCATATATCAGGTGTCATATATTAGGCACCATATATCTGATGCCATATATCAAGCACCATATGATAATTACCATATGTCATCCATCATATGTCAGGTGCCATATGTTAGTCACCATATTTCATTCACCATATATTAGGTACCATATATTGGTCACCATATGTTGATAACCATATGTTATCTCCCATATGTCAAGCACCATATATCATATGCCATATAATAGGTGCCATATGTCATCCTCCGTATATCATCTACCATATGTAAGTCACCATATATCAGGAACCATAGATCTAGTACCATATTTCAGGTGCCATATGTTTGTTTTCATATGTCAACCACCATATATCAGCCACTATATCTCAAGCACCATATGTTTACCACCATATGTTAGGCACCATATGCCAGTCACCATATGTCAAGCACCATATTCCAGTCACCATATGTCAAGCACCATATGTTAGGTGCCATATGTATACCACCATATATCAGTTGCTACATGTCAGCTGCCAAATGTCATCCACCATATGTTAGTCATAATATGCCATCCTCCACATGTCATCCACCATATGTCATTTTCCATATGTCATCTACCATATATCATCCACCATATGTTATCTACCATATGTCAAGTACCATATTTTAGGTGCCATATGCCAGTAACCCATATGTCATCCACCATATCTTAGTCACCACATGTCATCCACCATATATCAATTGCTATATACCATATGCCATATGTCAAGCACCATATGCCATCCACCATATTTTAGTCGCCATATGTCAGGCACCATATGTCAACCATATATTTCATGAATCACATGTCTATTGTTAAATGTCATCCACCATATATTAGGCACTATCTATTGGTAATTTTATGTCTGGTGCCATATGTTAGGTTCCATATATCAGGTTCCATATGTCATCCTATTTTCCTAACCAATAATTCTTTTTACCAGTAATTTTTATTTTTTAAACATGATGTTCATGTTCATCTTCCATTTATACAGGTAAAATGTCACCTGTTGGCAATGGAAACAAGGGAGGCCAATATTTCGATAAAAAGAGTATCCTAAAATACTTTCATCATATTTTAAAATCCAGTCAACCATCAACATCTGCACAAATTCAAGGTACAAACACCTTTTACTTACTAACCAGTTAATTTTTGTATATTATTAATTTTATATATAATGTCTTTCTTCATTAAAAATGGTGTTTTTTTGGTTGATGGCTTTGTCCAGTGTTTATCTATATTTTTAATAGAATGTGTGTTTTTAAATCAAAAAATGATATGGAAAACCTTTGTTTGCAGAAAACACTATTGACCTTGGTATGCCTCCACTTCAAGATATCCTCGATAATGAAATACCCATAGATGAAATTTTTCTTAATGAAATGCAACAACAACATGAAGAGATACCTGAAACTAGCATGCCAAATGAAAAAGAAAATAATAGTTCTCATACAATCCCCACTTTCGGAGAATCTTCTTCTAAGAAACCTAAATGTAGAAAGTTAGCCAAGTGGACTATTGGAAGAACATTTTAGCCTGAATGGTCATCAAAATTTCTATTTATTGAGCCAGTGCAGCCAGAGAATAGTAATGAAGAACTAAAAGAATGTAGATGCATAATTTGCAGTTGGAAACTCGAAAAGGATCATAGATTGCAACTTAAGAAAGATACAATAGAAAAATATTGTGGAAAAGTTTATCTAACAATAAAAGAAAGTGATGGAACCATAACAAAAACTATTAGGTGGAAGGATGCATCAGAATGCGCACATGTCAGATATGCACAAGAATATGATAAAGAAATGAAACAACAACAAACTCTGGTTGAGAAAGGTGGAATGATTCAAGCCCAATTTCAAAAAATGAATAAGATCACTTTAGCTTCAAAAAGTTTGCAGTTTGTTGTTGTATATACTATTCTTAAAAAGGGTAGACCTATGTCTGATTTCATTGATTATAAACATCTATTTCAACTAGCTGATGTGCAGAACCTTCCCAATGCCCATTGGTCAGATCGAAGTGGTTGGAAAATGGTAAAATGTCTCTCATTGGTTGAGAAGGAGGACCTCAAAGAGAAAGTAAAACATGCCAAATTCATTTCACTTTCAATTGATGAGGTGACTATTGTTGATAACACATCTTGGATTTGCATGCATGTTTACACATTGGAAAATCATTTTAGGCAACCTCATTTACTTGCACTACATAAGATGGTGGAAAATTGCAATGCAAAAAACCTTTACAATGTTGTTGTAACTAGTTTAAAGGAAATAGCAGGAATGAATGATATGGAAATAGCCACTAAGTTAATATGTGTCAGAGCTGATGGTGCTGCTACAATGCAAGGACACATGAATGGTCTTTGTGTTTGATTACAAACATCAATTACCCCATATTTGATCCCTATTCATTGCATGGCTCATAGAATGAATCTTGCATACAAAATTGTGAGCACATTTGAAAATGTAGCGAGAGTGGAAGAACTTGTCCATGAAATTCATGCTTATTTTTCATGCAATCCAAAAATATTTTCAGAGTTTCAATAGTTTGCACTAGGAGTTACTGAAGGTAAAAAATTGTTAAAATATGTAGATACAAGGTGGATTTCGATGTATCAACCGACATATAGAGTTTTCAAAGAATATCAATCCTTGGCAGGGTTTATGTACGCAAATCGTAGGGTAGTTGATAAGGCTAAAGATTTATTATTTTGAATGAGTGACTTGGAAACACTTCTCACATTGTGTGGTATTCTTCCAATGTTGGAAGAAATGAATACTTTGATTAAACTTGCACAACAAAGATCAATTTATATTATGGATTTCATTAAGGTGAGAAAACAAATTTGTATGCATATTGATATGATGTACACGTCTGGTGAAATTTTTATGGATCCCATGTTTGAGAGTTGGAGAACATTAACAAACATCAATGATCCTCAGAACTTTTTGAAGTTCAACATAAACGATCATCTTTGTATTAATGTCCATGGAAAGGTGATACCTTTATATTGTTTTGATAAACGAATGGATATAGCTACAAATGAAGTTGAACAACTACCCATAACATACAATAGATTTGATGTAGTTGTACATGATACAAATATTAAACTGAGAAAAATAGCAAAAACCTTGACAAAAGAAATAAGAGACCATTTTCAAAGAGATGAATTGCTTGAGGCTATGGGTGTGGTTAACCCCATGTTTTGGGATCCTAATATTGAATACCAAACTATAAATGGTTTGTTTCTCAAATACATGGGCACTCTTGTTAACCATTTCACTAAACGTGTGGAAGTCAATGGTATTGAAATCAATGGTGTTCTCAACAAAGATCTTTTGATAAAACAATCAAATAATTTTGGAAGGACAATGGTTGGTCAAGTTTCACGATTGACTAACCATCATGAACCAGGTTCTATTTCACGTTTGTGGAAAATATTGCATCCCAGTAGTGTCTTACAACATACGATGAGTGAATATTTTCTTTTATATGAATTATGTCAAACAATGATTTTGGGATCTGTGGAAGATGAAAGGGTGTTTAGTGCATTATCGTTTGTAAAATCTAAAGTTCGAAATAAGTTGGATAAAAATTTGGAAAATTGTTTGAGAGTATATGTGTCGACCTATGAGGTGGATAAGTATCCTTATGAAAGAGCTTTGGCATATTGGAAATCTCTAGCAGATAGAAGAGGTGTCATGAATACTCATGATGATGAGCATAAGGGTAACACTGATCAGATTGTAGAGACAAAAATTTTGGGTATGAGTACAAAAGATTTTGTACAATCTGAAGAGTGTTTGTTTCAGCTTCCAACATTGTAATCAATGGATGATTTAAAATTTTGAATATATTTCACATTATTCATTATCAGATTTCTACAGGATATTGAGAATTGATTTTTCATTTTACTAGGACATGTATTTTTTGATATTTGAAAAGTGTTTGTTTCAGCTTCCAACATTGTGAATTTGTTATTTTTATATCATATCATTGTTATTCTATTGTGTCTATCTCCAAAAAATTCTATTTTTTATATCATAGATGTGTTATTGGATTTTTTATATCATAGCCCTACTATTTGATTATGTATATGTTGATGAAATTGTATGTTTAATATTTAAGCCTTGTTATTGGATTATTTGTCTATGATATTTAAATTATTTATTAGATTTGTATTTATAAACCATTTATGGCAAAGAAGATATCTGTGTTGCAATTCAGTGATTTAAAAAGTTTTTATAAAACATAAGAGAACTTTTTTCCTATGTCCATCTTTCTTAGCAATTCATTCGTAATTGATAATTATTTATTGCATCCACATTAACTAATTAAAACATCATAATTTTTAAAATAAAATTTCATAAATATAATACACAATTTTTGGAAATGGTCTCTTTATTGATTTGAAAGCATTCTTTTACAATTTACAAAATTGTTGACTACTATACAACAAAAGCTACAATCAACTAGTTGGCTTTCTCCTGGGTGCCTGAAGCATGAGTTGGATCTTCTAGAGAATGAGTTTGTGTTGATGATCCCTCATCAATATCCCTCGCTTCTAGTGCACCAACTCTTACCAGACTTTGAGTCGTAGTGGTCAACCCCGCTAGCAATGATCTATCTTCTTTCGAAGGATCTTCTCTAAAAGGTGCATTAAGTTCTTTCTCATTTTGTTTTAACAAAATATCCACATCCAAGCCATTATCTCTGATGACCTTCTTGAGCCAATTGTTTTCCCTGATGGTGTATTGTAATATTTTTTCACTTCCATAGCATTAAGCACACTATTTCTTGCAGTTTTAATTAATTTTCTTATGCCACTCACTTGCATCTTTAGGTATTCAAAATTAGACTACAAAAGAGAAGAGAAAGATGTTAATATAAATAAACAAATATATATGTAAGAAAAAAATGACTTTCAGTTATATGTAAAACTTACATCAACGGTAACTCTTGCAGTTTCTGCAACTGCTACTTTTTTCTTATCTGTTGACCATTCGTTGAAATATGCCTGGGCCTCGACATTGAGGTTTTCCAATCTGTTCAACATAATTTTTAGAATTTCATCATTGTATGTGGAGTTGACCTCCACGCTATCGGATTCAGCCCGATGTAACAATGCATCAAGCTTTTGCGGTTCATTCTCCACCAATGAAAACATCTCCTTTCTTTTTGAAAAATTCTTGTATCGAGCATTTATTTCTTTTATCAAAACCTTCACTCGATATTCCCAATCTTTTAAGCCTTCAATATCTGAAAGTAGACTATCCTTAACTGTAGCTTCACATCTATGAGCTAATAAAATATTTTCTAGAAAATTAACTTTCTCATCATCGCTTAGAGGATGTTGGGTGGTGGTTTGATGGGGGGATGAGGTAAGTGTGGTGGTATCTATCCTAATTGCCTCAATCATGTCATGGCAACCATGCCATGGTGGTTGTATCATGGTGGTAATGCCATATCGGCCATGCCATGGTGGCTGCATGATGGTGACCATTCCATGGCATCCATGACATGTCAATCATGCTATGGTAGTCATACCATGGAGGTTTCATCAAGGTGATCGCACCATGGCATCCATGACATGTTGATCGTACCATGGTAACTATGTCATGGTGATCATACTATGGTGGTCATGTTATGACATCCATGTCATGGTGGCCACACCATTGTGGCCATACCATGACATCCACGACATGTCTCTCCATGTGAACATTTGACATGTGTCATAGGAAAATATTATAAATTTTGAGTTAGTTGTGTTGTCATTGATGTCAAGAGTCAATATCAGGAATCAGTGCAGGACTTGGCAAAAGAAGGGTTAAAATATTTATATTTTAAGCCCAAGAGATTTGGTTTAAGAGCTTCACATGATTGGTCAAAAGGATGGTTAAATACCCTGAAGAAAAAGCCTAAAGGAAATAATATTATAATATTTATTATTATAATATTAAAGGAGGTCATAAAAGGTCTAAGGGCGAAAGAGAAAAATACCTAGGCCCAAAGGAAATAATATTATAATATTTTTATTATAATATTAAAGGTTAAAATTAAAGCCTAAGGTAGTTTATAAATTATTTATAATATTTATATTATAAATTAATTTATAAAATAATATTATTTAAAACCCAAAGTAGGGTTGGGCGCAAATTTAATTTAATTTTTTATTCCCCCACCGACATTCGAAGGAAAGAGGCATATGGTATAAATACCATAAGGTTTGCCTCACAAATGCAAGTCTCTGAATATTAATGCACATGCGATTATTGAGAGTGGAATGCAAAAATTTTGTGAGAAAAATAAGACAAGAGGAAATATTTTATTTGCAACCAAAACGTGAAGGTCAAAGTGACCAAGGCATAAAGCCTTGTCACCAACCAATCGGTTGGGCTAGTGGTAAGTTGTTGGTGTGTAAGGCGCAGGGTACATAGGAGACCCGTATTCGAGTCTCGGTGGCTGCGAAGGGACAAAGCCTTTTTTTGGCTTTGGCACTGGTGGAAGAAACAAAGCACTCAAAGCGCTTTTACCTCCCACGTGAGCACCTAGCTCACACGGCAGCTTGGCCATGGCTAGGGCATAGGCGATAGCTTGACCTGGGATCGAATCCCACCGAGGAGTGTGCAAAGGTACTTTATTTTTATTATAATGTGCATGTGGTCTAAGGTTGTATTGTGAGCACCTTGGGAGATATAAGGTGATTAAAGAAATTTTTATTTTAGTTAAAGGTTGTGAAGGATTTAATTGTTGTTTAAAAGTGAATTGCATTATTTCTGGATAAGAGGTGTTAATTATTTTGAAATGCAATTTTTAAGTTGGGAGATATAAGGTGATTAAGATATATTTTATTTTTGTCTTAATTGAAGATTGAGGAAGATTTAATTTTGGCTTAAAAGTGAATTGAATTATTTTTGGAAAGGTGTGTTGATTATTTGATAATGCATTTTTGAGTAGGGAGATATAAGGGAGTTATTTTGATTATTTTATGCATTAAAATTCTGAAGTGAATTATTGTGAAAGTAAGTTAATTGAACCTTTGTTAGTTATATGAAATATTATAAGGTGTACTTGAGACTTGTTATTTTTGTATGGTGAAATAAATATTGAGGAGAATTTTGAGTTGAGATTTTGAGATAGATTTTTGCTACCTAACCTTGGAATTGGCAAAGAGGTTTTGATTGTGATTAAGACAGGTTTTGAAGATATATCTCCATCAAAAAAAAAGGTATGGGCACATCTTCCTTATGAGTGAAATATTTTTGGATTGAATGTTGTGAAATGCAAAGTTGGAGTGAAAAGGATTGTTTGATAAGCATTGTTGGAAATATTTGAGTGAGTGTTCATGTGCATGATTAAGGTTTGTGAAAGAACATGAGTATCATTGTTATGTGAATTTGAAATCATCTTGAGTCAAGGTATTGAGTAAAAAAAGAAAAATTGTTAGGGTTTGTATAGAAAAATGTTTTTTTAGGGGGGGGGGGGGGAGAGAATTATAAGATTTATATTTTTTGAGGGGAATGGGGTGATAGTTAAAATTGTGAAAAAAATTATTCTTTATTAAATTGATTTGAAAGTGAGTTTGAAAGTGTTAGAGTGATTTGTGAGTGTGAAACATATTGAGTCTCTTACCATTCTCTATATGTTTCTATGGTTAAAAAATATTTTGAGTGAAACTTGTTTGTGTGATTAAAGAGGTTTTTTGAAAGGATTAAGTTGAGTTGTGTATGCTAGTTTTACAATTAATTTGAATAAAGTTTTTGTGAAAGCTAGTATTGGAGAGAGGGGACTTAAGGATAGATTTGTGTGAGCTTTTGTGGAAGCTTACAATCATATTTGAGGTAAGTCTTGGTGAAGACTTGTTGAGCATATTGGACAAGTTCTAGAGAGGACTTGTTGTGCAGATTTGAGATAGAGATTGAGTAGATTTGTGCTAGACCAAAGGATAGTGTTTAGTGTATATTTGAGATAGATATTGAGTAGATTTGTGTAGGGTAAAGGATAGTGTTCAGTATAGATTTGAGATAGAGATAGAGTAGAGTTAGAGTAGGCTTTGGAGGTGATAGAGTAGAGGATAGTAGTCTCTAGTGGATAGAGATCCATTAGCTAGGGTAGTGAGGATAGAGGTCTTCTGAGTGAGGATAGAGGTCTTCTATGGAGAGAGATCCACAAGCCAATGTAGTGGAGGTAGTAGTCTTCTAGAGAGATCATCATCTAGAGCAGAGGAGAAAGGGTTCTCCTATGGATAGAGATCCATGAACTTGATTAGGGGATTGGTGTCTCCTTTGGATAGAGGTCCATAAATATTGTAATAGGGAAGGATTCCCAAGAGAATTTATTGAGAAAATTTTATAAGGAATATTTTCTCCGTGGAGTAGCCCACATTGGGTGAACCATGTTAAATCATGTCTCTCATGTGTGTGATGCTTTGTGTAATGCTTACTGCTTTAATATTGTTGATGTTATCATATGGTTTGAAAAGCAAAATTTTTTATCTTATACTGTTCACCCCCCTCTCAATATAAGCACATGTTCTTCAATTGGTATCAAAGTGGGTCTCTCTATGAAAAGACTAACATCTTGGAGGAAGATCCATCAGAAACACACATGACTTCAGAGAATGAAGAAGAGACCATGTTTGACATAAAAGAGGAATTCTTTGCTGCTCTCAGGAACTTGGAAAATGTTAGAAAGAAGAACTCAAGTTTGAAGGATCAAATTCAAGAGGATGAAGAAGCAAATATAGAACTTCTATAGAGTCTCACAAAACTCAAGATAAAGGTAGAATAAGGAAATAAAATTGAACAAGATATGACAGATCTATTAAGAGCAAGGGAAACAAAGTGTGAAATATTGGAAGCAAAAATTGTTTCTCTAAGGAATGAAGTTGAAAAGACCAAGTTACAACAAGATATAAAGTTAGGGAAATAGAAAGAGGAGTCAAGCTTTCATGAGGTAGAGACATCAAACAAAGATAAGCTTGTGACTCATACTCTGGAAGGAAAAGACATTAAGAAAGAAGAAGGTAAAGAAGAACCATGGACAAGAGTTAATCACAACAAAAGGAGGAGCACTCGACCATATTTTCCAAGGCATTCAAATAGGTTACATAATATCTTCCATGGCTATTGCTTTTCATGTAACAAATATGGTCATAGAGTTGTACATTGCACTGGTTATGTTAAAAATGATGTTGATAGAAATTTCAATTCTTTTGCACCTCTTATGAATAATGATGTCATATGTTATAAGTGCAATAATTTTGGTCACAAGGCTAGATGGTGCAAAATGGTATTGCCTGAGTCAAGTAAAAAGAATACAACATCAACAATTAGGAAAGAGAGAAAAGGGCATGAGAAAGCTAGATCAATGTTAGTACAAACAACTCTTCATGTTTAGGATAAGGGAAAATAATGGTTTCTTGATAGTGGATGTTCTAGTCACATGATAGGAGATAAAAGTAAATTTCTTGTACTCAAAGAAACTGATGGAGGATCAGTAATATTTGGTGATAATGGATCAACAAAAATTTTTGGGAAAGGAACTTTGAGTTTAGATAATGGGAAAACAAAAATAGAGAATGTATTGTATGTCAAGGGGTTGAGGCACAATCTACTAAGTGTGAGCCAACTTTGTGATCAAGGGCACATGGTTACTTTTCATCCAAGTAGGTGTGAGATTAGGAAGTCTAAAACTGGAAAACTTATTGCAAATGCAAATAGAACTACAAACAACCTCTACATGTTAAGTGAGATTAAAGGGGAAAAGTGTTTTCTATCACAAGAAGATGAGAGTTGGTTGTGGCATAGAAGAATGGGTCATTTGAACTTTGAAAACATAGTAAACATAAGCAACAAGCAGGTTGTCAGAGATTTACCAAAGCTAAAAAGGCCACAAAACACAATTTGTTCACAATGTCAGCATGGGAAGCAAACTAGAACAAGTTTCAAGTCAAAAGGATTTATGTCATCTGAGCCATTGAAGCTAGTGCACACTGACCTATGTGGTCCTACAAGGACAAAGAGTTTACAAGGTGAAAGTTACTTTATATTGTTTATAGATGATTATTCCAGAATGATTTGGGTAGCCTTCCTAAAAGAAAATTTAGAAGCTCTTGAGAAGTTTAAAGCTTTTAAAGAGTTAGTGGAAAATGAAACAGGGAAAAGGATTAAGAGTTTAAGGTCAGATAGAGGAGGAGAATTTACCTCAAATGAATTCGTAGAATTTTGTGAACAACATGGGATCAAAAGAGAATATTCAGCAGCAAGAACTCCTCAACAAAATGGGGTAGTTGAAAGGAAAAATAGGACAGTTGAGAATATGGCCAGAGCCATGTTAAATGAGTCTAAGATTTCAGATGGTTTTTGGAAAGAGGTGGTACATACAACAACATATATCATCAATAGAGCTCAAGTAAGAGTAAACCATCACAAAACTCCATATGAGCTCTGGAAAGGAAGACCAACTACTATAAAGTACTTCAGAATTTTTGGAAGCAAATGTTACATAAGATGAGAAGAGAAAATTTTGGGTAAGTTTGACCCAAGATGTGATGAGGGTATCTTTCTTGGCTATTCCACTAAGAGCAAAGCCTATAGATGCTATAACAAAAGGACACGTACTATTATAGAAAGTATAAATGTAACAGTTGATGAGAAGATAGGATCAAGAGAACCAGTTCAAGAAATTGTGTATCAAGAAGATGAAAGTTGTCAAGAAGAGTTATGTGAAGAATCAGAGGAAGAAGATGAAACACAAAGACTATTTCCTAAGACTCCATCTAGGTATGTATAGAAAAATCATCCAAGGGATCAAATAATTGGGAATCCAGATGAGATATAGACAAGGAGAAGGATAATAACATCAAATCAACAAGTAAATTTCTCCTTGTTATCTAAAGTTGAGCCAAAATATTTCAATGAGGCAAGTGAAGATGACTTTTGGATTAAGGCAATGAATGAGGAACTAGATCAGATAGAGAAAAGTAAGACTTGGGAACTTGTCCCATGACCAAAGGACAAGAATGTGATTGGCACTAAATGGGTATTCAGAAATAAGTTAAATGAAGATGGTCAGGTAGTCAGAAATAAAGCAAGATTAGTATGCAAAGGTTATGCACAGGTAGAGGGAATTGACTTTGATGAGACATTTGCTCCAGTTGCATGACTTGAAGCTATCAGAATGTTCTTAGCCTTCTCAAGTTTCAAAAACTTCAAAGTATATCAGATGGATGTTAAATCAGCCTTTCTAAATGGTGTTCTAGAAGAAGAGGTTTACATTGAGCAGCTAGAAGGATTCAACTTGACTGATAAACCAGACTATGTATGCAGATTGAAGAAGGCACTTTATGGACTAAAGCAAGCTCCTAGAGCTTGGTACTCAAGATTGGATAAGTACCTACAGGAATAGGGTTTTAGGAAAGGAATAGTGGATAATAACTTATACATCAAAAATGAAGGGAATGACTTACTAATTGTGGTTGTTTATGTGGATGATATTATTTTTGGAGGCAACAATGATAAGATGTGTCAAAAATTTGCAAAGAGCATGCAGAATGAATTTGAGATGTCAATGCTTGGTGAGTTGTCCTTCTTTCTTGGACTTCAGATTTCACAATCAGAGAAAGGAGTATTTCTTTCACAAACCAAGTATATAAAAGAGATGCTAAAGAAATTCAAGCTAGAAGATTGTAAACCAGTGAGTACCCCCATGGTTACAGGATGCAAGTTAAGTAAAGATGATGAATCTCCGGAGGCAAATAAAAAATTATATAGATCTATGATTGGCAGCTTATTGTATGTCACAACTACAAGACCAGATATCATGCAGGCAGTGGGATTAGTGGCAAGGTTTCAAGCAGCACCCAAGGAGACACATGTAGTAGCAGTAAAGAGGATTCTCAGGTATCTAAAAGGGACTATGGATTTTGGGCTCTGGTATCCCAAAAGTGATAGTTTCACTCTCACAGCTTATACAGATGCAGATTGGGCTGGCAACATTGATGATAGAAAAAGCACAAGTGGAGGAGCATTCTTTCTTGGAGACTGTTTAGTCTCTTGGTTAAGTAAGAAATAGGCATCAATATCCTTATCCATAGTAGAGGTAGAGTATATTGCAATAGTTTCTTGTTGTACACAGGTATTATGGATGAAGTAAACTTTAGAGGACTTCAAGATAAAGCATGATCACCCTATTCCCATATTGTGTGATAATACAAGTGCTATAAATATCTCAAAGAATCCGGTGATGCATTCTAGGACCAAGCACATTCCGATCAAATATCATTTTCTGAGAGAGTAGGTGACAGATAAGCAAGTCAAGTTGGAATATGTTACTACAAAGGAGCAGATTACGGATATCTTCACTAAGCCACTTTTGAGAGAGACTTTTGAGTATCTTCAAAGAAAATTAGGAGTAGTTTTACTCCCATCCCAAAATTAATCACCTCAAGGAGAGGAGGTGGGGAGGGGGCTGAGCTAAGAGTCTTATCTTTAGCCC
The DNA here is from genome assembly GCA_028583015.1 of Wollemia nobilis. NCBI lineage: Eukaryota > Viridiplantae > Streptophyta > Pinopsida > Araucariales > Araucariaceae > Wollemia > Wollemia nobilis. The sequence goes on along the minus strand of JAQPPZ010016969.1, from coordinate 3,623,971 downwards.
CAAAGGTGGCCCTTTGCCATTGATGACAAAGGGGGAGAGATTTGAGTTAGGGGGAGAGCATTCAGTCAGGGGAGATAGTTTTGGAAAAAGGAATGGTTACAAAAAAGGGGTTGCCATCAATGACAAAGGGGGAGATTGTTGGAAATTTTGAGTTAGTTGTGTTGTCATTGATGTCAAGAGTCAGTGTCAGGAATCAGTGCAGGACTTGGCAAAATAAGGGTTAAAATATTTATATTTTAAGCCCAAGAGATTTGGTTTAAGAGCTTCACATGATTGGTCAAAAGGATGGTTAAATACCCTAAAGAAAAGGCCTAAAGGAAATAATATTATAATATTTATTATTATAATATTAAAGGTGGTCATAAAAGGTCTAAGGGTGAAAGAGAAAAATACCTAGGCCCAATGGAAATAATATTATAATATTTTTATTATAATATTAAAGGTTAAAATTAAAGCCTAAGGTAATTTATAAATTATTTATAATATTTATATTATAAATTAATTTATAAAATAATATTATTTAAAACCCAAAGTAGGGTTGGGCGCAAATTCAATTTAATTTTTTATTCCCCATCGACGTTCGAAGGAAAGAGGCATATGGTATAAATACCATAATATTTGCCTCACAAATGCAAGTCTCCGAATATTAATGCACATGCGATTATTGAAAGTGAATGCAAAAAGTTTATGAGCAAATAAAGACAAGAGGATATTAATTTTTTATTTGCAACCAAAAACATGAAGGTCAAAGTGACCAAGGCATAAAGCCTTATCACCAACCAATCGGTTGGGCTAGTGGCAAGTTGTTGGTGTGTAAGGCGCAGGGTACACGGAGGTTCCGTGTTCGAGTCTTGGCGACTGCAAAGGGACAAAGCCTTTTGTTTGGCTTTGGCATTGGTGGAAGAAACAAAGTGCTCAAAGTGCTTTTGCCTCCCACGTGAGCGCCTAGCTCATGCGGTAGCTTGGCCATGGCTAGGGCATAGGCGGTGGCTTGACCTGGGATCGAATCCCACCGAGGAGTGTGCAAAGGTACTTTATTTTTGTCATATGTGCATGTGGTCTAAGGTTGTATTTTGAGCACCTTGGGAGATATAAGGTGATTAAAGAAATTTTATTTTGGTTAAAGTTTGTGAAGGATTTAATTGTTGTTTAAAAGTGAATTGCATTATTTCTGGATAAGAGGTGTTAATTATTTTGAAATGCAATTTTTAAGTTGGGAGTTATAAGGTGATTAAGATATATTTTATTTTTGTCTTAAGTTGAAGATTGAGGAGGATTTAATTTTGGCTTAAAAGTGAATTGAATTATTTCTGGAAAGGTGTGTTGATTATTTGATAATGCATTTTTGAGTAGGGAGATATAAGGGAGTTAGTTTGATTATTTTATGCATTAAAATTCTGAAGTGAATTATTGTGAAAGTGAGTTAATTGAACCTTTGCTAGTTATATTTTGAAAAATTTGGAGATTATAAGGTGTACTTGAGACTTGTTATTTTTGTATGGTGAAATAAATATTGAGGAGAATTTTGAGTGGATATTTTGAGATAGATTGTTGCTACCTAACCTTGGAATTGGCAAAGAGGTTTTGATTGTGATTAAGATAGGTTTTGAAGACATATCTCCATCAAAACAAAAGGTATGGGCACATCTTCCTTATGAGTGAAATATTGTTGGATTGAATGTTGTGAAATGCTAAGTTGGAGTGAAAAGGATTGTTTGATAAGCATTGTTGGAAATATTTGAGTGAGCCTTCATGTGCATGATTAGGGTTTGTGAAAGATCATGAGTATCATTGTTATGTGAATGTGGAATCATCTTGAGTCAAGGGTTGAGATTCATAGAGTGAGTTTGAAAGTGATAGAGTGATTTGTGAGTGTGAAACATATTGAGTCTCTTACCATTCTCTATATGTTTCTATGGTTAAAAAAGATTTTGAGTGAAACTTGTTTGTGTGATTAAAGAGGTTTTCTAAAAGGATTAAGTTGAGTTGTGTATGCAAGATTTACAATTGATTTGAATAAATATTTTGTGAAAGTATGAGGGGGATTAAGGACAAATTTGTGTGAGATTTTGTGGAAGCTTACAAGTAGATTTGAGGTAAGTCTTGGTGAAGACTTGTTGAGCAATTGGACAAGTTCTAGTGAGGACTTGTTGTGTAGATTTGAGATAGAGATTGAGCAGATTTGTGCTAGACCGAAGGATAGTGTTTAGTGTAGATTTGAGATAAATATTGAGTAGATTTGTGCAGGATAGAGGATAGTGTTCAGTATAGATCTAAGATAGATATATAGTAGAGTAAGAGTAGGCTTTGGAGGTGATAGAGTAGAGGATAGTAGTCTCCAGTGGATAGAGATCCATTAGCCAGGGTAGTGAGGACAGAGATCTTCTGAGTGAGGATAGAGTCTTCTGTGGAGAGAGATCCACAAGCCAGTGTAGTGGAGGCAGTAGTCTTCTAGAAAGATCATCATACGAGCATAGGAGAAAGGGTTCTCCTATGGATAGAGATCCATGAACTTGATTAGGGGATTGGTGTCTCCTTTGGATAGAGGTCCATAAACATTGTAATAGGGAAGGATTCCCAAGAGATTTATTGAGAAAATTTTAGTGAAATATTTTCTCCGTGGAGTAGCCCACATTGGGTGAACCATGTTAAATCATGTCTCTCATGTGTGTGATGCTTTGTGTAATGCTTACTGCTTTAATATTGTTGATGTTATCATATGGTTTGAAAAGCAAAAAGTTTTATCTTATACTGTTCACCCCCTCTCTCAAGATAAGCACATGTTCTTCGAAAATAACTAGTAAAGTACATATTTTTTATATTGAATTCTATTAAATAATAGCATATGTTTTATATTTTTATTTTGCATATAATATAAATATTTATAGGAAGAGAGGTTTTTCAAACAATGGTGAATCATGATATTTTTATTAAGTTAATTATTTGAATATTTTAGAAGAAAAGAGGGATCAAATAGAGAGGGGACATCTATATTAGCGAAAAAAAACAAGCCAATATACATTAAATTAAATTAAGTGGTAGGAATTATTACAACAATAATTATGTCCCAAGGTGTCGTGTCCAGGATGCCCCATCTGTTCCGAGCTGGGTAAAGAAGTGCCCTTTCTTCTTTCTAGAGAGCTTTTAAGGGAACATTAACCTGACTCTTATTTCTAGAACATTGACAAGATCAATATGAGTACTGTACCGATGTGACTTCAGGGTCATTCATTGAAAGTCTTATGCACTGGTTGCCGGAGGGTGGGCTTATAAAAACGAAGTATGGTTGGAAGTCGGGAATAACGTGAAGCTTTTTTAGTGATAGTGATTAAATATCTTGACCATTTTATATAAGTATATTTTAATTTTATAAGGCTGTGAAGTTTCTAGTTTACTAATTCTTTTTTAATAAGTTGTATGTGGCTTCTTTCAATGTCACTTACATTAAAATATCAAGGTATTACAATTTCTATTACACATTAATTATAGCCTTTGATAAGTCTAATATTTATTGGAATTAATAACCATTAATTGTGATCCTAATACATACACAATCTTTCATATGTTTAGACAATCCTTAAACTAGGTTTAGCCTAACATAGCAAGAAAAAGAACCCTTTCCATTGTATTTAAGATTTAGATGAACCCAAGAGATCCTTGACAAAACCCTCCCATATAAGTTCAAAGACTTAGTTGCTTTGTTCAAAGTAACCTTCATAATGTGTCTTCTTAGCCAAAACAATGCCTTAATTAGAATGTAGTCTCTTTCATGATTAATTACTTTATCTATAATCACCACATCATTTAGATCGCACTTATGTTGCATATTTTTTAGACTATTACAATATCACCTTCCTAATTAATTTGTTTCCTTTTCATCAATATGCATCTCATTTTATTATTATTCTTCTCCTTTTAAATTCAATTCTTATTCCATGGTGAATTGGATACCAAATGGTGGAGGATTTAGAAAATTTCAATCATTGTTATACTTTATTATTGGAGCATAATCATCATGCCAATGTAGCTCTGATACTTGTGTTATTGTGCACTCTTTATGTCTCAATATAGTGACTAACTATAGTGCCAATGTAGTACCTATGAACCATTATAGTTTTGACATACTATCAAATATATTTTCTAGACAATGGGTGCTACTTAGACAACAATTACTTAATTTTAAAAATATTTAAATACACATTTTAAAATTGGTTATATAGGATTGAAATATTCTCCACCTATATTATCCCATGACCATGTTAACAAGGTATTTTAACCAACCATACAATAATATTACAACTATTGATTATACATGTATCACCTAACAAGATTTCAAACTAAGTCTCAACATTAGGATCCTAGTAGTCTCAATCAAACCCTCTCAGGTGCACATATTAGCCACACCATGTTACCCACACCATATCAATCATATATTATATCCCCAATCTGTATATTATCACATATATTTTATTTATTGTTGAATTCACCAAAAAAAAAAATTGTGAAAAATAAAAGAAATTGCCACAATTTTATATGAGTTTAGACACGATTCACCTTGAATTTAAAACTGATTCACCCCATTTTTATAAATACATTTTGGGTATTATCCCTTATGCATAACCCTAGGTAATGGGTTCTAGGGTACTTGATGCTACTACCAATGACTCTACAATGTGATTATTTTTACATGGAATGGTCTAGATATTGAAGGCATCAAATTTTGATTAAATTCCACACTCAAAAATAAAAATTTAAGAGATGTTTATCATGGGAGACATACTTATTTCACACCTATTAATCACTAATTCAAAATATCCTAGGACCTATATGTATTTAGCTCCTTTCTTTATGGTAAATTTTAGCCCATGGATCAATGCCTCATATTTTGCAGCATTGCAGGTGCAAGAAAATTTATGTCAATAAGTTGCAAGATGTTATTTACCTTTAGGATTGACCAATTCAATTCCAATGCCATTGTCGTGTTTGCATTTTTATCCATAAAACTTGAGAGTACATAAATAATATTAAATTATCTTTTGTTTGCTTTCCTGGGTCTCTGCTACCAAATTATTCTCTTTGCATTTTGTTTCCACTGCTATAGTGTAGACTCCCAATTCTAGATTAGTTTACAAAATTTCATTAAAATTGTTGTACTATTTAATTAGCTCTTTCATATTGACACTCTTTCAACCTATATTTGAATGACTATGACATGCCAAGGAATCCACATATGTGAGAAATTAGTTGCCATTTAACCATTTAGAGTTCTTGGCCAATCACGACTAAGAAACATCCCATATGTATGTAGGATATCCACCACATAGATTGTTGGCAATTTTGGGTACTTTGGGTACATTGCCTTTGCTCAAGTGTATAAGTTGTCATTGATGTCAAGAAGCTCTTGAAGGAATTTGATTTGATGTCAAATAATTTGTTTTGATGAAGGTTACGGCATGACAGTTTCAAAGGTCTTTTGCAAACCCCAAGTTGGCGAAGTTTAGAGATTACAGGTGGATGCATTGGTTTAATGCATTTGGGTCCAGGAGGAAGTATTTATTTAAATAATTAAAAACCTTGTTAAGGTTCCATTTAATTATTTTTAAATAAATAAATTATTATTTGCAATGGGTTCTCCTAATCCATGGCACAAATGTTTTAAGTTGTGGGCGCTAGCAAAGACCTCCGCCGACGTGTTAAACTCCTCGTCGACGTCAAAGAGCTTATGGTAAATTGCATATAAATCTCCCTCGACGAAAACAAATATTGATCCCATCCGAATTTTGAAAGGAGTTGCTCGCTGTAAATTTGTCTGTGTATTCGTCATTTTTCGTGGATCCATTGTTCGTTTGTCTGCACTCATCGTTTGTCGAATCCGCCATAAATTTTATTGTCATCGTGTCATGGCAGAGGAAAGGAAGGGACTGTGGTTTCATTTTATCCCTGGCGCAGAAGGATCAAGGTTAACAGCGTGAGGTTTAAACCTCATCGAGTGCCTTTGGCGCACCGATAGCTGCTAGGCTATTGGTGCGCTACCCGAACGGGAGGTTTCGCGTTCGAATATCGTGAAAGGGTTTTTCGTCGTGAAGTGGATGCAGCGGGTGGTGTTAGAATTCATGCGCAAATTTCCCCATAGCGATTTTTGATGTGGCTAAGGTATTTTTGAAATTAATTTTTGCTAAGTGTTTTTGTGGATGGAGGAAGTTTGTTAGAGGGAAAAACAACTTAGGAGTTATAAGGAGTTTAAAGCTTGTTTGTATTTTGATAAAATATTCTTTTTGAAGATGTTGTTGAAATTTCTTATTGCATTCTTATGAGAGATAAATTTTATTTGTGATAAGACTATAAGGGAGAAATAAGGTGTATAAGGGTTAAATATTTCTTGTAATGTTGAGAGTGCTTTTGGTTGTTTATGGAAATGAAAGCATGATGTTTTAAGGTCAATTGCTTCTTGTGTGAAGTTGTGAAACCTTAAGTGGGCAGCTTTGAGATTGATATTTGCTTTCATTAAATTGGTAATAATCAAGCTATTCTTTACTTGGTTAAAGTGTTGAGCTTACTCCTTTATTGATGATTTGAAAAGTTGTGTGTGCTATTGTGAGTTGAGTTGGTGGATGCTTTTGTTCAAACAATATTGGAGAGAAAAGGAGTTCTACTTGTTTCCTTTTCTGATGTTGATTGTGAAATGCTTCAAGGTTGTGTTTTGAGCTGAATGGTGTTGATTGAACCTTGTTTGATGAGCATTGTTGTTGAAGCCCTAATTGATGGTGAAAAGAACATGAGTATCATTGTTATGTGATTCTTTGCATAGTTGGCAATTGTTGGAGTTTCATGTTCTTGAAAGAAAGCATTCTATCCTATCCATTTCAGATATTGAGTTGAGTTTTCAGATTTGAGATTGAGTTTGAGTTGAGTTTTCAGATTTGAGATTGAGTTTGAGTTGAGTTGATTTGAGTTGAGTTTTGAGATTGGGAGTTGAGTATAGAACATATTGAGTCTCTAACAATTCTCTTTATGCTTCTATGAGTTTGACAAATCACATTGGGTCTCTAACAATTCACCTTGTGATTTCCTACTAAGAAAGTTTTTCTTGGTGAGCTTGTTGAGGTTTTGGACAGGTTTCGGTGGGGACTTGTGAGCAGGTTTTGGACAGGTTCCGGTGGGGACTTGTGAGCAGGTTTTGGACAGGTTCCGATGGGGACTTGTGAGCAGGTTTTGGACAGGTTCCGGTGGGGACTTGTGAGCAGATTTGGATAGGTCCTAGCAGAGGACTTGTGAGCTGAGTTTTGATAGTTCTATCAGAGAACTTGAGGACAGAGGAGCACTGGTTCTTTGAGAAGAACTATGAGGATAGATTTGGCAAGTCTTTGAGAAGGCTTGTGTGTAGAGGATTGATTTGTTCAAGTGTTGGATAGATCTAACAGACAGAGGAAGACTTGTACTAGACCGACTGACTATGTTTGGTATAGGTTGTTGAGCTGCTGTGGACGTGATCATAGAAGGCAGAGGTCTCTTAGGCTAAGCATTGAGGACAGGAGGTCTTCGGTGGAAAGGAGTTCCACGTGCTGGCAAGAGGTAGAGGCAGTTGATCTTCTGAGGGATCATTTCCAGAGCAGAGGGAAGGTATCTCCTTTGAGCAGAGGCTCATAAATTTAGATTGAGGGGAAGGTATCTCCTTTGAGCAGAGGCTCATAAATTTAGATTGAGGGGAAGGTATCTCCTTTGAGCAGAGGCTCATAAATTCAGATAGAGGGGAAGGTATCTCCTTTGAGTAGAGGCTCATAAATTCTGATTGGGGGAAGGTATCTCCTTTGGGCCGAGGCTCATAAACATTGTAATTGGGAAGGATTCCCAAAGAACTTTGAGATAACTTTTAGAGAAAAGTTTTGTGGATGTAGCCCGACCATTCTGGGTGAACCACGTTAAAATTGGTGTCACTTTGTGGATGATATTGTGCATTGCTTTGATATTGCTTTGGGTATATTGCTTTACTATTTTGAAGTATAAAGGAAAAAGTAAAAAGAGGTCTTATACTGTTCACCCCCCCTCGTAGTATAAGCTTGTGTTCTTCAATTGGTATCAGAGCAGGTGCCTTCGAAAAGTTTAACAACTTGAAGGAAAAGCTAGTAAAGAACACAATGGATCATTCAAGTAGTAATGTAGCACCTATTCTTGATGGGTCAGATTTTGGTCTTTGGAGTGCAAGGATGAAGGTTCATCTAATGGCACTTGGTAATGAGGTATGGGAAGTGATTGAAGATGAGTACACTATTCCTGTACATGGTCCTAATACTAAAGAAGAAAGGCTCCTACATCACAACAATTCAAAAGCAATGAATGCAATCCTAAAAGGCTTATAGAAAGCAGATCTCACCAAAGTGATTCACTGCAAGACAACTAGTGAAATGTGGAAACAGTTGAAGGTGGTTCATACAGGTGATACAAATGTCAGAAAGGCCAAGTTGAGACACTTCAAAGGTATGTTTGAACAACTCAAGATGAATGATGATGAAAATATTAGTGACTACATGCTTCGTATGGATGAGGTTGTTAACTCCATGAAAGACTTAGGTCTTGAGCTTGCTGAAAATGATGTTTGTGATAAGATTTTAAGATCTCTTCCTAATAGATTTAGTGAAAATATTTCTGCTATTGAGGAAGCTAAAGATTTGGATAAGTTGAAAAAGGATGAGCTCCATAGTATACTTGCAGCATTTGAGTTGAGAACTCAAGTGAAGGTTGATGTCAAGAAAGAGGCAACTTTCAAGGCTACCAAGGAATCCAAGGGTAAACAGCTTCAAGATAGTGATGAGTCTTCTAGTGATGAAGAGGCATATTACAACAAGAAAGGCAAGTTCTCTAGAAAACACAAAAGTATGAAAAATATAAGATGTTTCAATTGTGGAAAGTTTGGTCATTATGCTACTAACTGTACTGTTCCCAAGAATGAAAGTGATGAAGATAAACAGGATTCTAAGAGCAAGGATTCTAAAAAGCACAAGCATCACAGGAAGATCAAATATGAGCACAACAATCAAGGAAAGAGGTATTCTCACAAGCACAAGAAGAGTTTCTACCTAGACAAAGCAAGTAAGTGTTCTAGTAGTGATAGTGAAAGTTCTTCAAGTGATAATGAAAATGAGATGTTGTTCATATGAGAAAAAGAGGAAGAACCGAAACATAGATTCATTATCATGAAATGTCTTAGATGTGGAAATTTTGGTCACCTTGAGGATGATTGCACAAATAATGATTTGGTTTCTAGTATGTATGAGGATGCTTCAGAAAACTATAAGGAAGATGCATGTATGGTTTTTGAAAAGGGTAGCACCTCTAGTGATAAGAAATCTGAAAAAGGCTTTGATGATTCAAAAGGAAATCAAATAAAGGATCTTGAAAGTGAACTTATTAGTGCTCTTAGTGCTTTGAAAAAGGAAAGAAAGAAGAATGCTAGACTCAAGGATAAGTTAGATGAATGTTGTATGGAGAGAGATGATCTTATAGAAAGTCTTGACTTCTCTATAGCTAAGACACAAGAACTCAAGGATGAGTTAGAGTCTAAGGTTCTTGAGTATAGTGAGTTAGAACAGAAAATGGCTTCTTTGAAAGAGGAAACTAAAGAGTACAAGGATAAGCTTTACAGGTTTCAAGATAGCTCCAAAAATGTTAAGTCACTCATCAAAGGTCAAAGAAAGACAACAGATAAAACAGGCCTTGGTTTTGTTAAGCCACACAAGGAACAAGTTGGAGAGTCTAGTAAGAGACTCCAAAAGGAAGAGAGTTCTGATGAGGAAAGTACTTCAGAAAAGGAGTCCTTGAATGATAGATGCACAAAAATAGAAAACAGAATTCAGAATGAGAAGAGAAGTTTTCAGGACCCAAGAGGTCAAATAAAGGAAAGTTTCAAGGCAGATGTTTTGCTTGTCAGAGGTTTGGTCACATGGCTTCACATTGCATGGCTCAAGTGAAGAAGGTAAATGACAATTTTAGAAGTGCTAGTTTCTTTCAAGGGTATTGCTACTCTTGTAAACAGTTTGGGCACAAGGCAGTCTATTGCAAGGTAAATAACAGGAACAGGTTTGATCAAAACAGGTTTGGTCAGAACAGGTTTGGTCAGAATAGGTTTGGTCAGAATAGGTTTGGTCAGAACAGGTTTGGCCAGAATAGGTTTGGTCAGAATAGGTGGATTCAAAGATCAGGTTTACCTCAGAGAAACAACATCGTCAAGTGTTTCAAGTGCAACAATGAAGGTCACATAATCAGACAGTGTAGAGCTGAAATTCTAGAATACAGGAACATGAACAGTGGCATGATCAGGTCCAAGGATCAAGACATGGACAAGAACAGGGATGAGAACAAGAACAAGAACAGTGACAAGAACAGGAATATGGACAAAGAGTTCAAGAGAAGGCCCGACAAGGAAGTTATAGATGCTGATGATGATCGATTCCTAATGGGAGTTTTACTCCCACCCCGAAATTAATCACCTCATCAGGAGGTGGGGGAGGGACTAAGCTAAGAGGCTCATTCTTAGTCCCGAGCCCCAAAGGTGGCCCTTTGCCATTGATGACAAAGGGGGAGAGATATGAGTAAGGGGGAGAGCTTCAAAGTGAAGAGGAAAGCTTCAAGTCGGGGGGAGCAAAACTTCAAAGGAAGATTCTCGGTTGTGGGCACGGTTTCTCGGTTGTTAGCATAGTTGGTTTCGGTTTTGGCTCTTGAGAAGTGTTTTCGGTAAAGGTTTGCCATCAATGACAAAGGGGGAGATTGTTGGCAATTTTGGGTACTTTGGGTACATTGCCTTTGCTCAAGTGTATAAGTTGTCATTGATGTCAAGAAGCTCTTGAAGGAATTTGATTTGATGTCAAATAATTTGTTTTGATGAAGGTTACGGCATGACAGTTTCAAAGGTCTTTTGCAAACCCCAAGTTGGCGGGTTTAGAGATTACAGGTGGATGCATTGGTTTAATGCATTTGGGTCCAGGAGGAAGTATTTATTTAAATAATTAAAAACCTTGTTAAGGTTCCATTTAATTATTTTTAAATAAATAAATTATTATTTGCAATGGGTTCTCCTAATCCATGGCGCAAATGTTTTAAGATTGTGGGCGCTAGCAAAGACCTCCACCGATGTCATCAAAGAGCTTATGGTAAATTGCATATAAATCTCCCTCGATGAAAACAAATATTGATCCCATCCAAATTTCGAAAGGAGTTGCTCGTTGTAAATTCATCTGTGTATTCACCATTTTTCATGGATCCGTTGTTCGTTTGTCTGCACTCGTCGTTTGTCGAATCCGTCATAAAGTTTATTGTCGTCGTGTCATGGCAGAGGAAAGGAAGGGACTGTGGTTTCATTTTATCCCTGGCGTAGAAGGATCAAGGTTAACAGCGTGAGGTTTAAACCTCATCGGGTGCCTTTGGTGCACCGGTAGCGGCTAGGCTATTGGCGCGCTACCCGAACGGGAGGTTCCGCGTTCGAATATCGTGAAAGGGTTTTTTGTCATGAAGTGGACGCAGCAGGTGGTGTTAGAATTCATGCGCAAATTTCCCCATAGCGATTTTTGATGTGGCTAAGGTATTTTCGAAATTAATTTTTGCTAAGTGTTTTTGCGGATGGAGGAAGTTTGTTAGAGGGAAAAACAGCTTAGGAGTTATAAGGAGTTTAAAGCTTGTTTGTATTTTGATAAAAGATTCTTTTTGAAGATGTTGTTGAAATTTCTTATTGCATTCTTATGAGAGATAAATTTTATTTGTGATAAGACTATAAGGGAGAAATAAGGTGTATAAGGGTTAAATCTTTCTTGTAATGTTGAGAGTGCTTTTGGTTGTTTATGGAAATGAAAGCATGATGTTTTAAGGTCAATTGCTTCTTGTGTGAAGTTGTGAAACCTTAAGTGGGCAGCTTTGAGATTGATATTTGCTTTCATTAAATTGGTAATAATCAAGCTATTCTTTACTTGGTTAAAGTGTTGAGCTTACTCCTTTGTTGATGATTTGAAAAGTTGTGTGTGCTATTGTGAGTTGAGTTGGTGGATGCTTTTGTTCAAACAATATTGGAGAGAAAAGGAGTTCTACTTGTTTCCTTTTCTGATGTTGATTGTGAAATGCTTCAAGGTTGTGTTTTGAGCTGAATGGTGTTGATTGAACCTTGTTTGATGAGCATTGTTGTTGAAGCCCTAATTGATGGTGAAAAGAACATGAGTATCATTGTTATGTGATTCTTTGCATAGTTGGAAATTGTTGGAGTTTCATGTTCTTGAAAGAAAGCATTCTATCCTATCCATTTCAGATATTGAGTTGAGTTTTCAGATTTGAGATTGAGTTTGAGTTGAGTTTTCAGATTTGAGATTGAGTTTGAGTTGAGTTGATTTGAGTTGAGTTTTGAGATTGGGAGTTGAGTATAGAACATATTGAGTCTCTAACAATTCTCTTTATGCTTCTATGAGTTTGACAAATCACATTGGGTCTCTAACAATTCACCTTGTGATTTCCTACTAAGAAAGTTTTTCTTGGTGAGCTTGTTGAGGTTTTGGACAGGTTCCGGTGGGGACTTGTGAGCAGGTTTTGGACAGGTTTCGGTGGGGACTTGTGAGCAGGTTTTGGACAGGTTTCGGTGGGGACTTGTGAGCAGGTTTTGGACAGGTTCCGGTGGGGACTTGTGAGCAGATTTGGACAAGTCCTAGTAGAGGACTTGTGAGCTGAGTTTTGATAGTTCTATCAGAGAACTTGAGGACAGAGGAGCACTGGTTCTTTGAGAAGAACCTAAGGACAGATTTGGCAAGTCTTTGAGAAGGCTTGTGTGTAGAGGATTGATTTGTTCAAGTGTTGGACAGATCTAACAGACAGAGGAAGACTTGTACTAGACCGACTGACTGTGTTTGGTACAGAGTTGCTGAGCTATTGTGGACGTGATCATAGAAGGCGAGAGGTCTCTTAGGCTAAGCATTGAGGACAGGAGGTCTTCGATGGAAAGGAGATCCATGTTCGGCAAGAGGTAGAGGCGGTTGATCTTCTAAGGGATCATTTCCGGAGCAGAGGGGAAGGTATCTCCTTTGAGCAGAGGCTCATAAATTTAGATTGAGGGGAAGGTATCTCCTTTGAGCATAGGCTCATAAATTTAGATTGAGGGGAAGGTATCTCCTTTGAGCGGAGGCTCATAAATTCGGATAGAGGGGAAGGTATCTCCTTTGAGCGAGAGGCTCATAAATTCTGATTGGGGGAAGGTATCTCCTTTGGGCCGAGGCTCATAAATATTGTAATTGGGAAGGATTCCCAAAGAACTTTGAGATAACTTTTAGAGAAAAGTTTTGTGGACGTAGCCCAACCATTCCGGGTGAACCACGTTAAAATTGGTGTCACTTTGTGGATGATATTGTGCATTGCTTTGATATTGCTTTGGGTATATTGCTTTACTATTTTGAAGTATAAAGGAAAAAGTAAAAAAAGGTCTTATACTGTTCACCCCCCTCTCAGTATAAGCTTGTGTTCTTCATAAATGTCAATGCATTGTTATATTTGAGGTTCAAAATCTAACTATATATGGATATAGTTCAATGCCCCAACCACATTCACCTCTATATTATCCATTTTAATAACCTTATTGTTATAGGGAGTAGGAGTCAGTCCAAATTTTTGACTAACTACATATGGCATCACATTGTTGGAAGCACCTGAATCAACAAGACAATTGTGTAAGTTTTTTCCAGTGATTCTAATGGTCAAAAGTAAAGGAGGGGATTCTACCTTCTCTTTGTATACTACCACATGAGCATCAATAGTATTTTTTAATTATTTTTTCTTTGACCATAGAGTTTTTTGATAAGTTAATTGAGCTACCTCAAATAGTGAAATATTTGCCTTGGTTTCTTGAGGTATTCAATGATCCTATATCCAAACTTGTTTTTCTCTAGATTTTTCTTTACCTATGATAATGACATGTTATGTTTTGGTGGAGAAAATGTTGTATGACCTTTATGTGGGATTGGATTTATGTTGGCTTGCTCATTATGTGGGATGGAGGTTTTTTAGGATGTGTAGAAGAATTCATCGAGGATTTTCATTTACTCTAAAGAATATAATTACTACCTCTTTGAAACTATTGATAAGTTTGCATTGTAATGACCCAAAAACACACAAACAGAAAAATACAAAAATAGAAAAAGTTTTTTTTTCACTAAGGAGAGAGGTACATGAACCCTTCATGAACCCCTAATCCACTAGAAAAACCTAAAGTTTCATTCTCCTAAGTTTCCCTGGAAGTTACATCTCATGAATTACCCTAGCACAAATCCATCTGTGTAGGCGTATAATGTGTTACTATGGATAAGTCCATCTGTTTCATCATCCTTGATGAGCTAGACTTATCACCCTCTATCCATCGAAGGTGTACACGCATCTCCATACCATACACAAATCCTTATGTGTAGGTATGCTACGAGTACCACGAGTTAAGCTATCCATCTCGTCTCCACGATGAGCTATCTTAACTCAGATGTAATCTCTTCCTACTTAGTCCTCTATCTCCCTAAGGGGGTCTCAATTCCCTTAGGTCCTCCTATGTTCACCCTAAGGGGGTCTCAATTCCCTTAGGTTACCTCTGAGTTCACCCTAGAACTCTACACTAGATTCCCTATCATCAAGCAATCAACGATAATACATCTATGCTACCACATCATAAAACAATCAAACAATAATAGAGAAAATGAAGCAAGATTAACTCTAAAATAGAATCTAATACATGGCATAATCAAATACAGACATATAGTAAAATTACTTTCAATAACCCAATAACGATTAACTCAACATTACTTGCATAATAAGCCTTTCCTACTCAAAGGTATCACATTAACTATATTGGGGATATCTCCCCACAATTCTAATCTATGGAACATAAGTAAATCAATGTAAGATGCCATACCTATTCTTTGTTTCCATTCGATTCCTTGCTTCTCCTTGCTTCCCTTTGGTTCTTTGAGGGTAGTAGGGGATCAGGATACTCATGGTTCAGGATAGGCATGCCTTTAAATGCATCTATTCATCTACTATGCCAAATTGCAACTATACAATATTCCATTAAGTCTCTAACCATCTAATGCATAATGGACATCATAAAAGAAACCTTACTTTTATTTTCACCTCCACCAAATCCCCTTGGAGAGTCATCCAAACATGCTATCACTTAGATTAAGGTCTAACTTAATTTCATTTCATTCATGTCCTAAAGCATTAAAGTCCCATACCCTTAACCTTTAGAACAATCATTCCTTCATTCCCTAAACCAAAGCCCCATAACTTCAACTTAAAGAATAAATCCACATTTCATTCTATTTAAAAACTCCTAAGATAATCAACATTAATCCAAGGGTTCTCTTTAAATAAACCTTCCATATCTTTCCCTAAGATCAAAGGTTCCTTTTCAATCAAAACCTAACATTTACATATCCCATATAAATCAAAGGTTCCTTTAAATAAAACCCATTATATGTCTCATATAAATCAAAGGTCCATTTAATTAAAACCTACTATATGTTTCACATATAAATCAAAGGTCCATTTAATTAAAACCTACTATATGTTTCACATATAAATCAAAGGTCCATTTAATTAAAACCTAATATATGTTTCACATATAAATCAAAGGTCCTAATATATGTCTCACATATAAAAAAAGGTCCATTTAATTAAATCCTAATATATGTATCACATATAAATCAAAGGTCCATTTAATTAAATCCTAATATATGTTTCACATATAAATCAAAGGTCCATTTAATTAAATCCTAATATATGTTTCACATATAAATCAAAGGTCCATTTAATTAAATCCTAATATATGTTTCACATATAAATCAAAGGTCCATTTAATTAAATCCTAATATATGTTTCACATATAAATCAAAGGTCCATTTAATTAAATCTTAATATATGTTTCACATATAAATCAAAGGTCCTAATATATGTCATATATATAAATCAAAGGCCCTTATTTTTATTTAAAACCATGATCTAAAACCTTTCGTAAACTATGGCTCTTTTACGTAGAAAATCTACAGTCAGTGCTAACGCCATACAAGGCACACCAAACATCCATGGTGAACCTAACATCCACTAAAACTAGGGATGTTCTACTGATGCTAACTGGTTTTCTCAACTTGCACTCCCTAAAACCTAGGGGTTTTCCTTTGTCAAACACTACGCTTACTTGTCGAACGTTGTTCCAAGGCAAACAGAGCATTTGACATCACTCTCTACAGCACTGGTTAAACATGGTGCCCTCTCATGGTGCCAGGGGTTTCTGACTCAAACATAGCATAGAGTGGCCTTACCAACAACACACCTCTCCCACTGGTATTGAAGTTCCCAATGTAGGTACAATGCACTTCCAGGATGGTTTCAAAATAACACTTCAAGCAAGAATGGCTTCACTAAAACACATAGTTCTCCCACTCAAGGTGGTTCCAAATGAAGGTACAATGCACAACGCTTCCAAGGCAAGAATGGCTTCACTAAAATAGCCTAGTTCTCCCACTCATGGTGGTTTCAAACATGGGTACAATGCACAACACTTCCAAGCAAGAATGGCTTCACTAAAACACATAGTTCTCCCACTCAAGGTGGTTCCAAATGAAGGTACAATGCATAATGCTTCCAAGGCAAGAATGGCTTCACTAAAACACCTAGTTCTCCCACTCACGGTGGTTCCAAATGAAGGTACAATGCACAATGCTTCCAAGCAAGAATGGCTTCACTAAAAACACATTTAATTAAAACCAAAGCTTAGCTTAGAATAACCCAACCTATGGTTTCACTGAGATAGACGTTCGATGAAGTCTGTTGCCTCCCTTTTGGCTCTTGGTGCGCTTCCTTTCCTCTACCTTCCCCCTCGCTTCCTCTGTTCTTCCCTTACATTTTTTTTTCCCCCTTTCATTCTACCTCTTCCTTATGTGCCCCCTCACCTTGGTGGTCCGTCTACCGCCCTCTCGAAGCTTGCACCACCACCTTTCCATCAATGCCCATCCCCTATCCCTTGTGCATTCCTCCCATATTTTCCTTCTTTGGCAAGTTTAAGCATCGTAGGCCTTTCCTTAGGTTGCACCATGTAGGAATGTGGGATCATGACATATTATTTTAAAATAATAAAGATATTTATAATATATTATAATATATCTATTATTCTTTTATTTAAATGAAAGATCCTCTTTCAATTTATTCTTAATTAATTAAAACTTTTTTAATGAATTTTCTCTTATCATTAAAATAATCACTTTTAATTAATCTCTAATGAATCATAACCACTATTAATTAAAATATCTATTTTTAATTAATTAAAATGAAAACTCCTTAATTAATTGCAAATGAAGTTTACAAATGAGCTCTAATGAGCCAATCATTATTTTCCTAAACTCCATTAATTAATTTAAAAGCATCTAAATTCAGCATATAACTTAATTTGTTCTCTTTCACAAGGAGGATGCTTTGTTTTCATTTTTTAATATGACAATTAATCTTATGCATATATAATCATCTTGCAGTGGTTCTTATATAGGAGCTAAATCATCAAACTACTCAAGTTATGATGCAGTAGAAAGCAAACACATTTATACAATTAACCAAAGAGGGAGTCTTTCCATCAATTCAATCACCCATCTTAGCTAGAGATTTTATGATAGCTACTAGGCTATCAACTAAAGCTCCAGGTGATCGACTATTGATGATTATCCCTTCCATCAATGCATGCCTATATGAAGGTATCTATCCATGTTACCTTCGAGTACCTTAATCATCATTTCCCCTGATCTTTGGTACCCTCATCTCTGGTGGGTAACTCTGCCTGTTCCACCTACGAGTGTACCTGATCCTGCACACTTGGCAATATGTTAGCAATAACATGCCCTCATAAATCAACTAAACATCACATAGTTGGTTCAATTGTTCAAACTAAGTATCACCACATCTTCGGTTAATACATTGTTTTCTTGTGCCTTAAAGTCAGCTAGGGAGGGTCATGACATCCTCCCCCACTAGGATTAAACATCATCCTCGGTGTTTCCAGTTTTCCTTTTGCTGTTCAATAGAAAATAAAATTATTACATCATATAGTTTCAAACAAAAAGGGAAAATATTTTTGCATAACCTCCACTTTCTCCCAAGTGGCATTCTTCTCAGAGAACTGGTCCCACTAGACCTTACATTGATCGAGAGTCTGATTTCATAGATATTTGGATTGAAACTCAAGAATCTTCATCGGTAGTACTTCAATGGCCTCTGGATTTGCCATCTACAATTTAGAAACATCCCACACATGTTCAGGGTCAACAACATATTTCCTAAGCAAGGATATGTGGAAGGTGTCATGGATTTTGGATAGATTAGGTGGTAATGCAAGTCGGTATGCAATCAGATTGATATTTTCTATGATCTCGAAGGGCCCCACAAAATGTGGATCCAACTTCATGGATTTGATAGCACTTTTCTTTGGCTTAACCCTTAAGAACACCTTATCTCCAATAGAATACTCTCTAGGAGTCCTTTTTAGATCTGCATAACTCTTCTACCTATCCACAACTTCCTTAAGCCTTTGCCTAATTTCCTTTAGCTGCTCTTCCATTATCCTGACCATTTCTAGCCCAATCACAACTCGATCCTCTAGGTTGTCCCATGACAATGGTGTTCTGCACTTTCATCCATACAAGGCATCGAAAGGTGCCATTCCTAGCGAGGAGTGATATCCATTATTGTAGGCAAATTCTACCAAAGGTAGACAGTCTTCCCACTAAGATTTATGATCCATGCAGTACATGCGGAGCATGTCTTCTAAAACTTGGTTTACCCACTCTATTTGTCCATCAGTTTTGGGATGGTATGCTGAACTCATATTCAATTTCATACCAACTGCACTATGAAGGGATTTCCAAAATTCAGAAGTGAATTTGGAGTCTCTATCTGAGATGATTACCTCTGGAAACCCATGCAATCGGAATACCTCTTTGATGAATCTGCTAGCTACTACCTGAGCATCATCCTTGGTATTTCTTGGTATGAAGTGGGTAACCTTAGTCAACTTGTCGACCACTACAAATATGGCATCATGTTGGTACCGAGTCTTGGGTAATCCCACAATAAAATCCATGGATATGACCTACCATTTTTGCATAGGTACCTCATGCAGATGAAGTTTTCCTATGGGATGCTAGCGTTCTGCCTTAACCTTCTGACATTCGAGGCATCGAGCAACAAAATCTATGATATCCTTCTTCATTCCTACCCAAAAGAAGGCTCTTTTCATGTTTTCTCACATTTTGGTCCCTCTCGGATGAGCATAATAAGGAGATCTATGAGCTTCTTGCATTATCAAGTTCCTCAAATCACCTATCTTTGGTATAATGACCCTTCCCTTATAGCACATAAAGTCATATTTCACACTAAACTCCTTATTTCCCTCAGGATCTCTATCCATATTGACTCGAATCCCCTAGCAATACTCATCCTGAGATTACCTCTATCTCACTTGATCCATCAGATCCATGTGAGCTCTAGTGATGGCTGCTATATATCTCCTTCTACTTAAAGCATCAACCACTTTGTTCTCCTTTCCTTTTATGTACTCAATCTCAAAATCATACTCAATGAGGAATTCTACCCATCTTCTCTACCTTGCATTAAGTATTGGTTGGGTGAATATATACCGTAGACTCTGATGGTCTATTTTCAATTCAAAGGGCCTTCCCACCAAGTAGTGGCACCAAACCTTTAGAGCGTGCACCACTACAGCCAGCTCCAAATCATGCGTAGCATAATTAACTTCATGCTTTTTAAGCTTCCTTGAAGTATATGCCACTACTAAATCCTCTTGTGAGAGTACCCCACCCAACCCATCTATTGATGCATCTGTGCACACTAAAAAGTCCCCTTGAGGATCGAGAACCTTTAGTATCGGTGTAGTAGTAAGCTTATGCTTTAATAGCTCAAAGGTAGCTTCACACTTCTCTGACCACTTGAATTATTTCCCTTTCTTCTGAAGGTTCGTTATGGGTCCAACAATCTTGGAATAGTCCTTTATATAACGTCTATAATAGCCCATTAACCCCATGAAACTTCGCACTTTAGTGACATTAGTCGAGGGTGGCCAATTCAGAATAGCCTCTATCTTTTTTGGATCCACAACAATCCCTTTTGTCGATATAACGTGTCTGAGGTATCTTACCTCTAGAACATAGAATTCACTCTTAGCTATATTTCCATAAAGTTGATTCTTTCTCAACAATTCCAACATGATCCTAAGATGCTTATCATGCTCTTCTTTATCTCGAGAGTATATAAGGATATCATCTAGGAATACTAGAACAAATTGGTCCAAATATCTCTAAACATTTTGTTCATTAGGTTCATGAAATCGGCTGGGGCATTAGTCAGCCCAAAGGGTAGAACCGTAAACTCATAATGCCCATACCTAGTCTTAAATGTCATTTTGTGAGTATCTTCCTCATGAATTCTCAACTGGTGATACCCTGACCTCAGATCAATTTTGGTAAACACCTTGGCATCCTTCAATTGATCGAATAAATCTTTGATCCTAGGTAAAGGATATCGATTCTTGATTGTAGCCTTATTTAGCATTTTATAATCAATACATAGTCTTAGTGAACCATCCTTCTTTTTCATGAATAGAATCGGTGCACCCCATGGTGACACACTTGGTTTTATCAAACCCTTCTCCAATAACCCTTGCAATTGAACCTTTAGTTCATGCATTTTAGTAGGATTCATTCTATACGAGGATCTATGAATAGGTTCAGTTCCCATCATAAGTTCAATTGTAAAATCGAATTCCCATATAGGAGGTAATCTAGGTAGGTCCTCTGGAAATACATCCTAAAAATCCTATAGGATTGGATGTTGTCCTAGTATTTCTCCTTTCTCTTGGTCCCCCACCTCATTGAGTTTTACCACATACACTATCCCTCCTCTCTTTAGGGCCTTTTTCACTTGCATAGCGAGACAAAATTTGAGGTTCAAAAGCCCCTTGATCACTATGAACTCTTAGTCTTTCTCCACCTTTCTCTGAATACTCAATCCAATGGTCTTGGAAATTGACTAAGGCTTTATGAGCCTATAGCCAATCCATCCCGAGAATCACATCAAAGGCATGTAGGGGAGCTACATATAAACAACATTCTGTAGTCCCTTCAGATAAAGTAACTTCTGCCATAGGGTAACACTGGTTTACCGAGTAGGTTTACCCAGAACCGTACTCTACCTTCCACCCTTGAGCCAAATACCCAGGCCTTTCCGACACAGTCCTTGCTAGACTAGATGAAATAAAATTGTCAGTGGCTCCACTATCTATTAAAATGTTTACTTGCTTATTGAAAACCTTACCTTTCACAAGTAATGGGGTGGCTTGTCCCTCTAGCTTCTGCTTCTCGGTTGCGGCATAGATCCGATGTTCTGGTTCCTTCCCTTTTGCACTAGCTGAGCTAGTCCCTGCTCGATATGGACACTGATTATAGTAATGAGGTCCTCGATAATTGTAGCACCCTTCCTTGGGTCCTTGCTATTTCTCAGGCTTCTCATTCCCATTCTTAACTACTGGAGTTGAAGTATGTGACTTCTGTGGCTGAGGTTTCATATCGTTGGGCTTGTTATCCTTCTTACAAAAGTTCTTCTTGAACTTATTCTGATTCCCATAGGGTTTCTTCTCAGGATTTTGGGGATTCTTGGCTTTTCGCTCTTGCTCAGCCTCCCATTTTACAAACCCATTACTATTCCTCTTCTTTAGTTCTTGTCACGCTTGCTCGGGTAGAGCGGCATACTTATAATAGAAGTGTGACTCCACTTTCTTTGCCAAGTCATATGCCTTTTGCAGTGATTTGGGCTCCTGCATCTCCACATCATGCCTTAACCTAGATTCCAATCCAAGGATGAACTTATGAACTCACATTTTCTCATTATAAATAGGTACATATTTGAATAGTCTTACCAACTTCTTATAGTACACTTCTACTATGTTGGTTCCTTGTCTAAGACTAGCAAATTATTCAAATTTTAGGGCATAGAAATGCTCTGTTAGAAATCTCTTTTTGAATATGTTTATAAATTCTTCCCATGGAGTATCAATGGGTTCAATATTGGTTTCCTCATAGTGGGTTTCCCACCACTCTAGAGTAGCTCCTTCTAGGTTAATCATAGCCCATAGTGTCCGGGTTCTATATGAGTAACCTTTTACTATAAAATGAACCTCTGCCTCTCTCAGCCATGCTTTCGCTGCATCCCCATCACCTTCTCCATAAAAATTTGAGATACTAATGTTTTTCATGTCCCTAGATATTTCATTTTTTCTAAGGCTCTGGATTGTACTTGTTCTATAGTTAGTCCACTATCTAGGCCAACCTCTGAGCCTCAAACTTGTGAATTCTGATTTGTAACCATTTTGAGCAACTATCTTATCTGATCCTACATAGTAGTGATCATAGCGGTGAGGTCTTCTACCTCCCTATTGGGGTTGGTTGGTTCCTCATCCTAGTTTTCTTCTCCAACATCACTTTTTTGAGTTTTTCTAGGTGTAGGCCTCCCTCTTCTGGTCTTAGGTGGCATCTTAACCTGATTCCATCCAAGCAAGGGGATTAGATTATAGTTTCATCTTAAGTTGTATCTCTAATCAAGCCATAATATAGAGTTCTCTTGCTATATGCATCATCAACCTAACTAGGGAAATACCCTAGGTTGGGATGCATCATCGATACCAAAGCCCATACTAAGGCATCCTGACACTCCACGCTCCCTTGGGCTAATTCTCATTAGATTCTAGCAATTGGGGTATCCTAGATCATCCCAACTTTAGCCTATGCCATAAGCGAGCCTTCATTGGATGCATCTAATTTCCCTTTAGCACACATAGAAGCTCTATACCCTCGTACCTAGAGCTCTGATACCAAATGTAATGACCCAAAAACACACAAATAAAAAAATACAAAAATAGAAAAAATTTTTTTTCACTAAGGAGAGA
The DNA here is from genome assembly GCA_028583015.1 of Wollemia nobilis. Taxonomy (NCBI): domain Eukaryota; kingdom Viridiplantae; phylum Streptophyta; class Pinopsida; order Araucariales; family Araucariaceae; genus Wollemia; species Wollemia nobilis. The sequence goes on along the minus strand of JAQPPZ010016969.1, from coordinate 3,600,969 downwards.
GGTACATGAACCCTTCATGAACCCCTAATCCACTAGCAAAACCTAAAGTTTCATTCTCCTAAGTTTCCCTAGAAGTTACATCTCATGAATTACCCTAGCACAAATCCATCTATGTAGGCGTATAATGTGTTACTATGGATAAGTCCATCTGTTTCATCATCCTTGATGAGCTAGACTTATCACCCTCTATCCATCGAAGGTGTACACGCATCTCCATACCATACATAAATCCTTATGTGTAGGTATGCTATGAGTACCATGAGTTAAGCTATCCATCTCATCTCCATGATGAGCTATCTTAACTCAGATGTAATCTCTTCCTACTTAGTCCTCTATCTCCCTAAGGGGTCTCAATTCCCTTAGGTCCTCCTATGTTCACCCTAAGGGGGTCTCAATTCCCTTAGGTTACCTCTGAGTTCACCCTAGAACTCTACACTAGATTCCCTATCATCAAGCAATCAATGATAATACATCTATGCTACCACATCATAAAACAATCAAACAATAATAGATAAAATGAAGCAATATTAACTCTAAAATAGAATCTAATACATGGCATAATCAAATACAGACATATAGTAAAATTACTTTCAATAACCCAATAATGATTAACTCAACATTACTTGCATAATAAGCCTTTCCTACTCAAAGGTATCACATTAACTATATTGGGGATATCTCCCCATAATTCTAATCTATGGAACATAAGTAAATCAACGTAAGATGCCATACCTATTCTTTGTTTCCATTTGATTCCTTGCTTCTCCTTGCTTCCCTTTGGTTCTTTGAGGGTAGTAGGGGATCAGGATACTCATGGTTCAGGATAGGCATACCTTTAAATGCATCTATTCATCTACTATGCCAAATTGCAACTATACAATATTCCATTAAGTCTCTAACCATCTAATGCATAATGGACATCATAAAAGAAACCTTACTTTTATTTTCACCTCCACCAAATCCCCTTGGAGATTCATCCAAACATGCTATCACTTAGATTAAGGTCTAACTTAATTTCATTTCATTCATGTCCTAAAGCATTAAAGTCCCATACCCTTAACCTTTAGAACAATCATTCCTTCATTCCCTAAACCAAAGCCCCATAACTTCAGCTTAAAGAATAAATCCACATTTCATTCTATTTAAAAACTCCTAAGATAATCAACATTAATCCAAGGGTTCTCTTTAAATAAACCTTCCATATCTTTCCCTAAGATCAAAGGTTCCTTTTCAATCAAAACCTAACATTTACATATCCCATATAAATCAAAGGTTCCTTTAAATAAAACCCATTATATGTCTCATATAAATCAAAGGTCCATTTAATTAAAACCTACTATATGTTTCACATATAAATCAAAGGTCCATTTAATTAAAACCTACTATATGTTTCACATATAAATCAAAGGTCCATTTAATTAAAACCTACTATATGTTTCACATATAAATAAAAGGTCCATTTAATTAAATCTAATATATGTTTCACATATAAATCAAAGGTCCATTTAATTAAATCCTAATATATGTTTCACATATAAATCAAAGGTCCATTTAATTAAATCCTAATATATGTTTCACATATAAATCAAAGGTCCATTTAATTAAATCCTAATATATGTTTCACATATAAATCAAAGGTCCATTTAATTAAATCCTAATATATGTTTCACATATAAATCAAAGGTCCATTTAATTAAATCCTAATATATGTTTCACATATAAATCAAAGGTCCATTTAATTAAATCCTAATATATGTTTCACATATAAATCAAAGGTCCATTTAATTAAATCCTAATATATGTTTCACATATAAATCAAAGGTCCATTTAATTAAATCTTAATATATGTTTCACATATAATAAAGGTCCTAATATATGTCATATATATAAATCAAAGGCCCTTCTTTTTATTTAAAACCATGATCTAAAACCTTTCGTAAACTATGGCTCTTTTACGTAGCAAATCTATAGTCAGTGCTAACGCCATACAAGGCACACCAAACATCCATGGTGAACCCAATGTCCACTAAAACTAGGGATGTTCTACTGATGTTGACTGGTTTTCTCAACCTGCACTCCCTAAAACCTAGGGGTTTTCCTTTGTCGAACACTACGCTTACTTTTCAAATGTTGTTCCAAGGCAAATAGAGCATTTGACATCGCTCTCTGTAGCATTGGTTAAACATGGTGCCCTCTCATGGCCCAGGGTTTTTGACTCAAATGCAGCATAGAGTGGCCTTACCAACAACACACCTCTCCCACTGGTATTGAAGTTCCCAATGTAGGTACAATGCACAATGCTTCCAAGCAAGAATGGCTTCACTAAAACATAGTTCTCCCACTCAAGGTGGTTCCAAATGAAGGTATAGTGCACAATGCTTCCAAGCAAGAATGGCTTCACTAAAACACATAGTTCTCCCACTCAAGGTGGTTCCAAATGAAGGTACAATGCACAATGCTTCCAAGCAAGAATGGCTTCACTAAAACATAGTTCTCCCACTCAAGGTGGTTCCAAATGAAGGTACAACATAAGCTTCCAAGGCAAGAATGGCTTCACTAAAACACATAGTTCTCCCACTCAAGGTGGTTCCAAATGAAGGTACAACACAATGCTTCCAAGGAAGAATGGCTTCACTAAAACACACAGTTCTCCCACTCAAGGTGGTTCCAAATGAAGGTATAACACACAATGCTTCCAAGCAAGAATGGCTTCACTAAAAACACATTTAATTAAAACCAAAGCTTAGCTTAGAATAACCCAACCTATGGTTTCACTGAGATAGATGTCCGATGAAGTCTGTTGCCTCCCTTTCGGCTCTTGGTGCGCTTCCTTTCCTCTGCCTTCCCCCTCGCTTCCTCTGTTCTTCCCTTACATTTTTTTTTCCCCTCCTTTCATTCTGCCTCTTCCTTATGTGCCCCCTCACCTTGGTGGTCCATCCACCGCCCTCTCGAAGCTTGCACCATCACCTTTCCTTCAATGCTCGTCCCCTATCCCTTGTGCATTCCTCCCATATTTTCCTTCTTTGGCAAGTTTAAGCATCGTAGGCCTTTCCTTAGGTTGCACCATGTAGGAATGTGGGATCACGACATATTATTTTAAAATAATAAATATATTTATAATATATTATAATATAATATATTTATAATATATTATAATATATCTATTATTATTTTATTTAAATGAAAGATCCTCTTTCAATTTATTCTTAATTAATTAAAACTTTTTTAATGAATTTTCTCTTATCATTAAAATAATCACTTTTAATTAATCTCTAATGAATCATAACCACTATTAATTAAAATATCTATTTTTAATTAATTAAAATGAAAACTCCTTAATTAATTGCAAATGAAGTTTACAAATGAGCTCTAATGAGCCAATCATTATTTTCCTAAACTCCATTAATTAATTTAAAAGCATCTAAATTCAGCATATAACTTAATTTGTTCTCTTTCACAAGGAGGATGCTTTGTTTTCATTTTTTAATATGACAATTAATCTTATGCATATATAATCATCTTGCAGTGGTTCTTATATAGGAGCTAAATCATCAAACTACTCAAGTTATGATGCAGTAGAAAGCAAACACATTTATACAATTAACCAAAGAGGGAGTCTTTCCATCAATTCAATCACCCATCTTAGCCAGAGATTTTATGATAGCTACTAGGCTATCAACTAAAGCTCCAGGTGATCGACTATTGATGATTATCCCTTCCATCAATGCATGCCTATATGAAGGTATCTATCCATGTTACCTTCGAGTACCTTAATCATCATTTCCCCTGATCTTTGGTACCCTCGTCTCTGGTGGGTAACTCTGCCTGTTCCACCTATGAGTGTACCTGATCCTGCACACTTGGCAATATGTTAGCAATAACATGCCCTCATAAATCAACTAAACATCACATAGCTGGTTCAATTGTTCAAACTAAGTATCACCACATCTTCGGTTAATACATTGTTTTCTTGTGCCTTAAAGTCAGCTAGGGAGGGTCATGACAATATTTAGATTGTGTAGATGCAAGTCTAACCTGATTTTGTTTACTATTCACAATCTTCATTTTATATAGAATAGGAGAGTTAGTTTATAGTAGCTCTCTTTGGTTGTATTTTTGCACATTGTTTTAATATTTGTTTTAGATTTTAATTTTTTTCTCTAACCCTAACCTTTGTCATTTTTTTTTTATATTTCATTTTATTTGCTTTAAAATTCCATCAAACACTCAAAACCCTAAAAGATTATATTGTTTTACATAAAAATAAATAAAAGGATCATTAATGGGGGTTTTGAAGTAATTAAAACATCCAAATAATTTTTTTGCTCAAGGCTAACTTATTAAATTATTTGGACTCATTTTAAGGCATTTTATTTTAAGGTTCCAAAATATTTTTTTTTACACTCCATAGGTTATATCATTTTCAAATAAGCTTAACAAAGTTCACTTTTTTAAAGGAAATTTGCAAATTTAAGTTTTGCACAAATTCACTTTTAAAAGGGAATACTAAATTCAAACTTTGCACTATTAAAGACAAGCAAATTAATTTCATTTAATGTGAAATATGGAAATTTTAATAACTTCCAAAATTTCATTAAAATGAATCATTAAGGTGCTATTCCAAAGCTACTACATTGCAAAGTTAGATTTTAGTTATTTTTCTTTTATGCTCAAACAGAGCTTAACAAAGCAAGATAAAATCCATTCACAAAGCAAGATAAAATGAATTCAATCATCATTCAAGATTCACATTTCAAAGATAGATTTTAGTCTTTTCTTTTATGCTCAAAGAAAAGTTTAACAAAGGAAGATAAAATTTGTTAAAATATGCTTAACAAAAGAAGATAAAATCTACCTAAAACACTTCAAGATAAAATGAATTAAATCACCATTTCAGGATGGTCATATGAGAACCAATCACATCATATTTTCTTTTCTTTCAAATTTTTTGAACAATAAAGAGCATGACAAAATCAATATTAATACCAACACATGCCCCTTGTTAATAGTTACTTGCACCTCTAAGGTATTTCAACACATATTTGGCATATTTTTACAAGCATATAAGCACACATTAAGTAAATAAGAACGTTGGAAAATTTTGAATTTCTTTGCAAGAGAGGATTTTTTTCTAACAAAAATCCTAACTATGAGTGTGATTTTACAATAGGATAAAATTATCACTCAACAAGTCTTACTATATGATCTACCAACCATACTTCCCTAACATAGTTACACACAACTTAGCACCTTCAATATTTCAAATCAATTCATGCAACATCCAATTATCTCTATTAACTTCTAATCAAGAACATGTATCTAATACTACCATCCGAATCATCCTTTGCAAAAAAAAAAAGACAAATTACCTCTTAATGCATGCAACTCGAACAGATCCTTCAAAGGGTTTGGGTGAACTATAAAAGCACCCTTGGAGGAAGAAAAAAAGAAACTTTTCTCTATAGGCAACCATATACTTTTATAATTTGAGGTGAAAAGAACATTTGTCCATCCATATACTTTAGACGTTTTTTAAATCAACCTTGGATCCAAACAACAAGGGCATAGTAAGTAAACAAAGGGGGAAATGTCCAAGGGGAATTCTATAAGAGCATAATGGAAACATGGGCATGATTTTTTCTTTAATTCAAATTTAACAACCAATTGTAGAATAGATTTTACTGTCCATAAATTAATATTTTCTTCTTAAAATTTATTCTTCAATAACTTAAGGAATAAAAGAAATTCAAATTTAACAACCAATTGTAGAATAGATTTTACTGTCCATAAATTAATATTTTCTTCTTAAAATTTATTCTTCAATAACTTAAGGAATAAAAGAAATAGGGGACTGTTTTCTTATGTATAGCAAATTTTATTACGCATCATTTATTATTTTCCTCTTCAATCATTTAATAAGAATGGAAACAAAGGTAATTTTTTTTATTTTAAATCAAATTTAATAGCCAATGGTAAAAAAACAATTGTGCATCATTTGGTATTTTCTTCATTGAAATTATTCTTCAATTATTTAAAAAAATAGAAATAGGGGTAGTTTTTTTCATTTAAAGAAAATAATAGCCAAGTGTATAGCATATTTTATTGTGCATAATTTGGTATTTTCTTCTTTAAAAATATTCTTCAATCATTAAAAAAAAGGAAACAAGGACAAGTTTTCTTCTTTTAAATCAAATTTAACAATCAATGGTATAGCGTATTTTATTGTGCATCATTTTTATTTTCTTTGTTTAATTTATTATTTAAATATTTAAGGATAAAAAGGAAGGAGGGTATGTTTTCTATTTTTAAATTTAATTTAACAATAAATTGTATAAAAAAATTTATTGTGCATCATTTTTTTTTGATAAAAAAGGTAAAAATATTATTTCAAAGAAACTTAAGTTATAAATTTACTTTTCATAACCTGCCTTTCCTGGCAAGGCTCAAATGCAGCTCAACTCTATTTATTTGACTTCCAACTTTTGGATTTTCCAATTCCTACTAGATGATCCATTAAGGTGTTCCATCCACCCTCTTGTTTTGAATCCCTTCCTTAATCCAGAATCTACAAATCTCTCTTTTTATTATTATCCTCTCTTTCTTAGTTCTCATATTGTAGTTGCTTTTAGAGTTGTGTCCATATATTTTCTTCATCCTCTATCATTTAAGAGTCCTCTTGAGTTCTAAATTAAAGTTTCCCAAATTATTTCCTCTTGTCTAAATTCTTATTTAAAAAGATTGTTGTTACATTCCAACAAAAATTGTTAGTAGATGAAATCCAAACCCCTACCCTATGAGCCTGAGGAGCTTTTCCTCATCCTTTCCTATTTTTTTTCTTCATTTTTATTTTTTCTTCTTTGACAATCTTTTTTCAGACAACTGAGGGAGTATGCTCTCCATATTTGATGGAACAGAAACCAGAAGTTTTACGAAATCATGGCTGCCATTTTTTTATGGAGAATTTTTTTTTTAGTTTGTTAAGAAGGTTTCTTCCTCAATTTTGAGAAGAATGTATGAGTGCTTGCGATCATAGTGCTGGCTAATCTGTGTGGTGCAGAGCTAGGATTTGGCTGTTGCGGACCAAGTCTGTGAAATTTAAGTGCTCGCTGGATCTGAAGCAGCCTATTGCTGCGAACGAGACGCAGAAAAACCAAGAACACAGCATCCAATAACCATTTGTCATGCATAGTTTATGGCAGATAACCATTTGTCAATGTTTATGATACATGCAGCTTTGCCGTTTGGATGGATGTTATGGATGTTCGTGAAGACTGGGAAGCTTGCAGCCACATTCACAGGAGAAATCCGAAATCTACAGTACTATATGATAGAACCCCTGGCAGTCCAGGCCACGACATCTCATTGGCAGCCACCTGTTTTGTTGGAAGGTCGAGACTTCGATGGAGTCGTTGCCCTCTGATCGTAATGCAGAATGATTAAAAGGAGGGGCTATGATTGTTTTGACCCTCACACTGCGGGGAATTTACTTGAGTGCATCTCATTTATGGTAGAGGAGGGCCTTGTCTGGCATGTTACGATCCGCGTACACCCACAAGGGGAGTGTTGAAATGCAGTATTTTAATCCTCTATGGACAACCAATTTTTTTACCTGCTCGCTGCTATACCTTCATGTTTTTTTGTCACAGTTTTATGGTAGTGGTTGTCACAGAACGTTAGATCAAAATTGAGTCTGCACTGATGTTTTGCCCACGTATCTGTTTCTGTTCTCGTTTATGATATTTGCGGAATTTTTTTTTCTCAGTAGCAACTGTTTTTATTGTTCTACGCGTTACGTTATTGAGTGAGCTCATGGCGGTTGAGATCCTCGATGTTACTGCAATCTGGCGGTGTGAGCTATATATGTTTTTCTGGCGATCTGTACCTGACGTAGGGAAGAACCGTTGCGTATGCCTCTTAGTTAAAGATCCACGCGCCTTGTTGCTGTTGTACACGGTGTTATTGGCACGCTGCGCTCTTATCACTTGATGGTGTTGGCGCAGGAATCAGAAGTGGTGGTGCGAACGGATTGAACCTCGGCTCCCCATTTTCAGCAATTGTGAAATCTCATGCACGCGTCCTTGATGCATGTCTTTCGGCAATTTTTGTCTTCTTGAACCTTGGAGACGTAGATCTTTTACCTAGATTTCGTTGTTGTGAGCACCGAGAATACTAAGATTTGTTCCCTTGATCACGGCGGGATACTGAGCGGCACTCGGGATCAGCATGGGCATGGCATGTGCAGACGCGACGGTCATCAGTTTTATAATACACGGCGTGATGGCTTTGGTAGCATTATTTGTCGAGCGCGATAGAGCGGAGCGTGGCGTCAAATGGGGAAAAATCGGACGTGTGTCTGCTTTCATTTTCACAGATTCAGAGCAACGACGTATGAATCGTCTGCTTGTATTGCTGAAAGAAGCCAAAGGCCTACCTGCTCCCAACGGATACACGCGTGACGAGCCGTTGAAGCCCCACATAGGACGTTGATGCTCGTTTGCTCCGGTTGATGCGTAATTTGAGTATAAACTGTAGTTATGGTTGCTCCCAATGGATACACGCGTGACGAGCCATTGAAGCCCCACATAGAAGGACGTTGATGCTCGTTTGCTCCGGTTGATGCCTAATTTGAGTATAAACTGTAGTTATGGTTGCTGTGCTCAGATTCTGAAAACTATCATCCACTCGACTTTCACAGCTCACATGGAATCACGGTAGCCGGAGTTTTTTCACACGTAGCTATCTTATTTGACAAAAATCATGCAGAATATCCATAGGCTTTGTCACCTTCGAGATCAACCTACGGCCAAGGATAGAGCACCAGTTTGAGAACGTGCGCCTATTGATGTCCTACTTAGATTTCGGTGCCTTTTAAGTGGAGTTTAGTGCCATTGGAGTCTTGCTGCTGTAGCAGAGCAGCGTGATTCAAGTTTGTGACATACAACATGTTAAGCACTTGTGTTTTGGTGCATTCAAGTTAATAATAGTTGTGGTTCACTGCAATGGTTGTTCTTTTCCATCACTACGGAGGAGCACATTTTTTTGAGAGAAATTCCAATACGTCTGTGTTGAATGGAGAAGGATATGAGTCTTGGGCCATTATTTTAAGAGGATTTTGCGGCGATCGACCAGTTTGGGCTGGGGGCCAATTTTTTTTTTTGAGATACATTCATGTTTTTATGTTGGAGCACTTCTAGGTTGCAGTGATGAAAGCAGCATCCAGTCAGATCAGTGCTCTTTGGAGCGACGAGTGCCTTCACTGCTCCTTGTATACTAAAAACCAAAATAGCCATATCTGCAATAGAAGATTAGTGTTTAATCTATAGCTGTGCAGAGCTATCCACCATTCCCGCGTGTCTGGGCACGAGAACAGTGTAGTATCATGGTGAATAGTGTCACTCCCTCCTGGCGACTCTTTTTTCACATTCGTCGTTCTCGGAGTAGGACCACAACACCAGCGATGATTCCCAGTTTTTTGAATGGAGATTCAACGATTTTTTTAACCATGGCATCTCAGTAAAATCATGGAGGAGCAATGCATTGATCGTGGAGAAGTTGACCAATGGTGATTTAATGTGGAGAAGCCAGTCCTTTCGGCTATGTATTTTGTGACACCAATGCTTGAAGGATTTTTTTGAAGCAGGCCCTCAGAATTCGGCCCCACATTCTTTTGAGACCCGTGGTGATGCACTGCTTCAGTGCTGGTGCGCTATTAGCATTTGTTCGAATCTGATGATGCCAGTTTTACAAGAAGATGATACCTGTGTTGTTGTCTGCCTTCTGCAAGCACCGAGGAGGATGCAAAATTGCTGATTAAAAAAAAATCTCTCCATATAAGGTTTTATCTTTGGAGAATGTTGATCGTTGCTTGAGCTCTAAATGATTTGTCCTACCGGTTTTTTTTTAACTGGAATATTATTGCCATTGTCGTTATATGATGGAGTAAGAGTTTCACGATTGCCTGTCATCGGAGTGATGTTCGCCGCAAACGCCTTGCAGTTGTTCGTGTTCCAGGCTTGATCAGCAGTAATCTGATGGACTGTTGGTTCTCTGGACGCGATTTGTCTGTCACGTTGTAAACTTCACCTAACCGCAGTTGGCCGCGATGAATGAAATGGGAGAACTGTGCAATGGCCATGATGATGAATGAGGCACTGTTTCAATTTAAATTTATGCCGTTGTTTCGCTAACCGCTGAGCTCACCCCACACGGACTTTGAAAATGTTGGTATTGAGACAGGCGAAGAAGTTCGGGTGAGGAAGTTCAGAATGCATGGTGGCCAGTTTTCTGTACGTGTTGGCAGCCACTAGCATCTGCCATTTTTTCCTATATTGGCACGGCATTGATAATACCAGAGTTAGCGGAGTGGCGTCGATCTGCACTGTTGATTTACTGGTGATGTAGTGATATCACGCTAGTTCTTGTGCATTCAACAAACGCGAGGTGCTCAGTCCGCATAATGAACTGCAAGTTATTGTTTAGTTGTTTTGATATTGTCGCGCACCAATTAATAAAGTGAATAGTGTTGGCAGGCGACTCTGGCCCTTGAATCTGTTTTTTATTCCGCAAGTAGAAGTTAGAGCTGACGACAAGGATGAGTCCCTGTCAAGTTAAGATGATAGGGAATCTATGGCGTGAGGAGATTATAAAAATGCAAGTGGCGTAGGACGTACTCTCATAATTTGATTTTGGAGGGACAAAAGACTGCTCTTCGCGTTCATCTATTCGAGCTGCTGAAGTTTTTTCGAGGGTAAAAAGCAGACGCACGCTAAAGAGTGCGATGTAATGGCGTGGCGTGGCGAACAACATGAGACTGAAGATTATTGGACATCATGAAAGATAGTGCATCCATTTGCAGTGATTTGAACAAGAAACATCGCGGCGTAAGAAAACTTTGATTTAAGAAAACTTTGATAGTGTTTATGTTAAAAGATGCAGATATCGTCGGTTCCATGATGAAAACGAAATATAATAAGCTTGGTTTGATGGCCATACTGTTCTCGGCTAGTGCAATGGTGTTCCAGTTATGGCAGTGTCATCATTACTGCTGTGTTGTGTGCATATTGCGAAGGTTCGTTACAGCAGCTGTTTATGTTTTTTCTACCGTTGTAAATTTGGAGACGCCGGAGATGCCGCGGCAAAGCTGTGATATGCGTGGAAATAATTGAAGCGAATACTTGTCCGACTTCTGAAGTTTCACAATAACCACCAATTTTTTTAATGTTTCCATGCATAATTTTTACATGACACGATCTAGCAACCACATCCACTTATGGATAGTGGTAGCAACCTTATTTTTAATTTTTGTTTATATATTGGAACGCTTTCCATATAGCCTATAATGAGGTGCCCGTGAGTTTTGACCGACCATCTGGTCAATGGCACATATTTTTATACATGGTTCATGCTTTATGGGAAGAAACAATTTTTAATATTTGCTTTTCTTTAAGCAATTATGGTCCATGTAATTTTTCCGAGGGAAAAAGTTACCCATGTTTTTCCTGCAATGAAAATATTTTGAAATGTTCTTCTTGATAGAGAAGAAGATAATGAAGGCCTCATGGTTACCTGATCATAGGGATAGTTATAATCGTTGGAAAGGTTTTTTTGAGTTGAACATAATGGAGGTGATCATTTTTAGTTTTGAAACTGTTTTTCATATGTTTTTGTGGATTTAATACTATTGTATCATGGAGTGCATTCTCGATTGAACTCGACACTCCAATATCATTTGGTGCCCTTGTTTTGTTGTTTGTCCATTTTTTTGGACATTTATCAGCCCATTGTGTCCATATAGGTGGTAACCACATACTCATGCTTGTGAAGTCAATTTGGACTTCCCTAGCGATTCTTGTGGTTCTTTCCACACTATCTTCATACCTTTTTTTGTGTGAGACACATTGGTTTCCAGAGTTTTTTTTAGTGACCTTTTTTCATGGTTCACAACCTTGATCTGTGTCACAAGCACCAGTCTGGGAGTATGATTTCATTCATTTCAGTGATGAGTCTCTACTTTTTTGAGACATATGATGGGTCCTTTATAGATTTCTTGATGGAATTTGTCCTAGGGGGTTGAAGAGGACATCTTCCTTCCTCTCCATCCTCCATGCACATCTTCCTTCTTCTTCTTCTATTCTGGTAGGTGGTTTTCTCCCTTGGGGTTTTTTCATCATTCCCTTGTTTTGTTGTTTGTCCATGAGTTTTGGACCTTATTTCAGCCCATTGTGCTCATATAGGTGGAAACCACATACTCATGCTTGTGGAGTCATTTTGGACTACCCTTATGATTTTTGTGGTTCTTTATCCATCCTATCTTCACACTCCTTTTTGTGAGACACTTTTGTTTTTAAGGGAGTTCTCTTTGGTGATCTTTATTATTTTTTATCACATATTGTACATGAGTACCTTATTAGGCCTTATTTTTGGGACTCATTTTCTGTGGGTATGCCACATCTTGTTTAATATTTTTTTTAATGAGGACAATCTTCGCCATCCGAAGACATGCCTCTTAATTTTTTGAAATATGGTTTTTCCCATGCGATTTTTCACCATCTCTCATATATGTAATGACATTGTACACGAGTACCTCATTAGGCCCTGTTACTGGGACTCATTTGTTAAATTCACCCCTAGTATCACTTAAGGGGGGTGTTAGAATAAATAATTATTCTCTTAAGTTCTACTAGGATAGACTTACTTGAGTTACCACTCTTCCATGAGTCAGGTGAACTCTCAGTTTATCCTAGTTCATATTTGATGAGTTGTAATCCAACGACTCTCAATGATCAACTTTGCTATTTATACAAAGTTGATCTATGAAATAAAACAATCAAGTATTTCTACTTTTCTAACATACACTCTTTGGGGCTGCCAAAATGGAGAAATTGTAAATTAGAATTGCTTGTAAAACTTATTTTAGCAATGCTACTCTTCCTCCAAAAATTAGCCACCTATTGGTCCAATAAAAAAGTGTTTTAAGTAGATCTTGTCTCTTATTGATTTCCAATATTTATTTTTAAGGTCATTCTTTATTAGGAGGATACCCAAATATTCTAATGGTAGGGATGCTTATGAGAATCTAAGGATGTGGGTTATCTATTCTCTTAATAATTTTATCACATTAAAAAATTACTTTTGATTTTGCTTCATTTAGTAGTTGACTAGTAGTCACTATGTAACCTTCCAACACTTCTCAGATATTCATTGTCTCTTATCAATGATTTACCCTATATTCATGTGTTATTTATAAACTGAAGGTGAGTAAGTTTTATGTTATTGGTTATACTCACCATTGCAATGGTGTTCTCTACTCTTCTTTTATGTATGAGTCTTCCCAAGTCCTCTACAAAAATGAACAATATGGTGAAAGTGGGTCCTCTTATAGGATGCCTCTAGAAGATTTAAACAATCAAGATGGATTATAATTAATGAGCACTAAGAAAGAGACTATAAATATGCATTTCACAATCCATTGTATTCATTCTTCTCTGAAACCAAATTTCTTTGGTATTTGGGCTAAAAATTTCCAACTTACTCTATCATAAGCCTTGGATAAATGTAGCTTAAGGAATATACATTTGTTCTCCTTTTGGCAAAGCTTGTGAATTATTTTTTATTTTCTTATTTAAGTTTATAATTAGTCATTTAAGGTAAAAAATAAAAGAAAACAAAGAGTAATATTTCTTCCTCTTTTAAATCAGTTAATAAGTATTGGTTCAACTAGTTTTTATGTTATATCATTTGTTATCCCTTTTAAGATCTTTTATCTTTTAGAAAAGAAAAAAAGAGCAAGAGTTTTTATTCTTTAAAATTAGTTAGTAGATATTTGTTTAGCTAGTTTTTATTTTATATTTTGTTTATCCTTTTAAGAACCATCGTATTTCAACCTTTTATCAAAGAATAAATGATCCTGACTATTCAAGTTAGAAATTTTATTACTTTCCTCAAGTTTCACACGCCCCTAAAAAACTGATACCAATTTTAATTATTCTTGCTTTTGTAGGCTCAATGAATTCACTATTTGGTAGTAGTTTATCATAGTAAATCTAGATTCAAGTAGTGGATGTGTGTTAGTAACGAAACCAAACAATTCAAATCCATAAATCCTATTTTTTTCTACTTTGTAGGATAACTTATTTTTTTTTCTATCATAGCATACACATTCTATTTTTTTAATCTTCTAACATGTTTAAAGGGAAAAATTAAGGAATGTATTTTGGTTTATAAAAACACCGAAGGACTTTTTCTAAGTTGAATACTAGGCATCAAAATATAATACATGAAGTGTGCATTTGGGATAAAATTATATATTGTATTAAAAGAGCATATATTAAAAAAAAAAAAGGGGTTATCATACATCTTGTTTTTCTCTCTTTGTAAAATACTTAGGTATTAAAGTTAAAAATACATGTTGTTTACATCCTTTAATAATTGTACTTGTTTTATGTGTATGGATTTTTTTCTTTCCTTATAAAAGGAAAACAACATATTTTCTTTCCCTAGTAATCATTGGAAATGGAAAAAGTATTTATAATTAGGACCTATATTCATGTGCACACTTGCATTGCATCCTCATATTTTTGTATCTTAGAGGCTAAATAAAAACCTTAGGTGTTTGTTAAAAATAATTCACAAAATATAGACTTAAGGTGAATCTATAAAGCATCCTTATTAAACACATTTTCTAAAGAATAGTAAAAATCAAGGGCATAAACATGATTCCCTTGATCCAAGATGTGGTAGCAGGATCCCCTTGATATTTATAAGTGGGATCATGTTTAAAATGAAAAGAGTGCTAGAGGAGTAGAAATATGAAAATTTACACTATGATTTTGGCCTTAGGAGCAAATCTTGGGTGTAGATTATCTAGATATCAAGGAAAAATTGGAAAAAATATTAATTCAAAATATACAGGTTATCCTATAGCACTAAAATTATTTAGGAAAGGAACCCTACCCAAAATATCGTCAGCATAGAACTTCATATTAGATATGTTGTAATTGATAAATAAACATATTAGATTGTCAATCAATGAGTGGAATTATGCAATATTTTATCTATTGATTGATTGAAGCCTTATTCTTTTATGGTTGAATAAAAAAGGCAACCATTGGCTTGGGTAAGCCTAGCTTATAAAGGTCCATAAGTCAAATATTATATTAGTATGAGAACTAACTCTAGGTGACAAATTTCTATTAGTAATTTAGTTGAAGAAGAGAATATCAAAAAAACTAAATATGAATTTCAAAAAATGCTTCAAGAGTTTTATTATTTTCCATTTCTTCACAAAAGGATGGGTTGGTTTAAAATATATAAAAATTTGGTGGATACTCGCTTGAGTTGGAATATTAGAATTTAAAGCAACCAAAATTTTCTAATCCCAAGGATTTTTCTTAGAAGAATATTTGATCACTAGATGTTGTCATTAAGGCCTCAAAATTCCTTTTGTTAATATTTCAAAGTAATATTCTCATAGAAGAGAGTATAAATATGAGAATATCATATACCTTTTATATGTACATTGTGTAAGTGGGACTTAAAAATATTAGGCTATTTAATTCTTCATTGTCCCTTTACTCTCAAGATTTGGGGTTACGATTCTAAAAATATAAAAATATATTGGGTAGTTCCATCAACATTGAAAGAGTTGATGGAATGTTTAATTAATTTTTCCGAAGCTATAGCATTATGCATTTTTTTTTTAGTATTGGTCCTCCCATTATATGTTGGAAAATATGGTTTGAGAGGAATAATAGAATTTTTAAAGTAAATCTCAAAATTATGCCCAATTTTATGTATGAGTGCCTCTATTATAGAATATGTATATATATGATACTCACCATGAGAATTTTTGAGTGTAGAAAAAGATATGAAAACAACTTGGTTATAGGATTTGAACATGAATGGAAGATTCATATGTAATAATGTCATTAATAAAAATGATCTACTTTGATCTATGGTAATATTAAATTATCATTAATTTTAATGGTGTTTCTAAAGAAATTTTGGGTAAGTTGATGGAGGTATTTTTTTTATAAATAATAAAGGAAAAATTCTCCTCAATTACTTAGAGTAGTATGGGAATTCAATTAAAAACTATGTAGAGACTAAGTCTCTTGTTACAAGTATTACTCAATTACTTAGAGTAGCATGGGAATTCAACTAAAAACTATGTAGAGACTAGGTCTCTTGTTACAAGTATTAAAATTACAAGAGAAAAAGGATAAATACTTAAATTGAGGAGGATATGGAAATTATCATTAATATTATCAACACAAATAGATGTGGGGCTTGGATAGAAATAATTTAGCATTCATTATTGAAATAAATATCTTGAAAATATGAGCATATTTGTAGAGATGAAAATCAAGTAGCAAGTTGTATTGATGTTCATCAAGGTGAAAAAAAAAAAAAAAAGTAGAAGGTAACTAGTTAAACAAGATTTTATCTCTTAATAAAAATGATGTCAAGGAATGGATTATTTAAAAATAGAAAATTAAGAAATTTGAACAATATATTTGATAAAAAAAATTATAAAAATGTTTGTGATAAAAATACATGTTGGATATGGTTTAATTTGCCTAACAAAAAATGTAATATTTGTATATTTTGATGGGAGTGCCCCCAATAGAAGCCACATAAACTTATTTAAAAAATAATAATAATTAACAATACAAAGGCATACTATTCAAAAATAAAATAAATAATTTTAAAGGAAAGGTTAACATAAACTTACTTGTCATTAAAAACAATCTTCTTTTGTTGATGATATATGCAAGATATTTTTTTGTGCACTTTTTCATGAAGGGATGACCTAATTAAGAACAAATTAATTTATCGAACTCATTGAAAATTAGTTAAAAGATACTCATTTAAACAGTGTTATATGAATGATACATACATGAATATTGTATCCAATCATGCGTGCTTAGGCTTAAAAATTTAATCATGCTCGCACCAATTTAAAAAGAGAGACCACACATGTCTAATATTAACATGGAAAGGTAGTAAATTAATTTCTTTTTGGAATTATAAGCTTTAATTCATCTTGAGGTTAGTGTATGATAATAAATAGATAAGAAGATGTATTTATATTCACCTCTAGGCATGTCAAAAATGTGGTTCCACCATGATCATTAACAAGTATGAGAATCTTGATAATTTTAAGCCATAGTAGATGAAATAATAAAGAAAAATCTGGTTTACTATCATATAGTAGAAACAAGCTTATAGGGTTAAGTAGATATTCAAGTCATTTCTTGATAAATTGGATGACTATTTATGTTAGATATTTTCTCTGAATTCATATGAGACAATTTTTTACCACCATCTTCAAAAGAGCAACAAGGATGCATCTAGATTGCTTTTATTTACTTTTATTGAAATCAAACACCACATTCAACCAAAATTTATAGGAATATTTAGCAAGCTAAAAGACTATATTAATAAAACATAATATCAATATAAACAAAATTAAAATCATCTATGAAGATAAAGATCTTTAAATATTTGAGAGAAAATCTTCTCACATTTTATTTAATAAATATGAAATAAAATATTTTTTAAAACAATATTCTTTAATTAAAAATATTTTGAAATATTAAGAGCCAATATATTAAAGCTTGCAAAGTTGAATATGGCTATCGTCGACAATATCCATCTACAAAATTTCATGAATTTTCAACGATACCGTGACAAAGATCCTCAGGTTCTCTTGTGGGTTGTACATGATTTGGGAGTGGAAGTATGAGTGTCAAACTAGTTGAACATGAGATTTGGACCTAATATGAGGAGTGAATATTAAAATTTTTATCAGAGATATTTGAAGTTTCATTACGCTTTATGGTGGAAATTTAGGGTTTCCAGCAACTTCATTTTTTAAATTTTGGGATGGAGGGTTTCCACAAAGATGTATGCATTGAGCCAAAAATAAAATTTGAAGAAGCAATCCGTTGAGGACCACTTCTAATAGGAAGGGAACACAATCAATAATTACCAAGGAAACCATTAAGGATGTCAAAGGTTGATTTAAGGAAAACAGAGATGGGTTGCATGAAAGCAACTAATGGATCCCTAGTAGTGAAGTTGGAAATAATGGATGTCTAGGAAGGAATAGATGTGATTGAGAGGAAAAGCCTAATTTGTCAATTCATAGGATTCTGGTCGACTCTTTCTACCTTCAAGCACTGGGTTGCCAAAAACTAAAGCACTAAAGGTCAGTTCCAAATTTTTACTTACCCTAATGGCTACTTTATTATTTCTTGATAATGAAGAAGATAGGAATAACTTTTTTTAATGGGGGTATGTTTTTTTGGTAGGGCAGGGCTCTTTGTGAAGCCTTGGCATACCAATTTTAAAGTTGAGGAAGAGATGCCATCACTACCCCTGTTTGGGTCCGTTTATTTGGTCTTCCAATAGAATATTGGCATCCAAAGATATTTGCAACAATTGGAAATTCTTTAGGAGTTTACATGATGACTTCTGATAGCAACCAACACTTAGAGCATATGATTTTTGCAAGGATTTATGTTTTGATTCATTTTGAAAAACCACTTCGAGAGAAGATTACGTTACAATATGGGGAAGAAATATGGGAGCAAGTAGTATATTATGAAAATATTTAATTTAGATGAAGAATTTATCATTAATTTGGTCATCTAGACAAATATTTTCCACATAATATCCCTAAAAAAAAAAGGAAGAGGATGACGAATTGGCAGGGATTCAAATCCCTAAATAAAAAAACACAAAGACAAAAATAGAAACAAAAGAGAAAACATTAATTTCACCTAACACCTTTGAAATTCTTTCCATGGATGAGCAAGTAGATGATGAGGGTGGACAAATGAAAATAGTTATTATCGAGACACAATTTTATGAAGAGGGGGAACATGAAGGATTGCATTAGGAGAAATAATTAAAAGAGTTTGCCTTGATGCTAAGAAATAATAGTAAAGGAAAAAAAATAAAATGTAGAAAACCAACCAAAGTGCACAACAAAAGGGCAAATTCAAACTACAAACAAAACAGGTAGTCAAAAAGACCATACAAATTCCAATAGTAATGTCATGGTATCAAGTAACCACCCTATAGTCCCAACTGGAATGAATAAAGATACGAATAAAAGGATAAGGATGCCATAATCCTAAGGTTTATAGTCAGTATCTTTATGCCAATATTGGAAGATTTGGATATTTTGCAAAGTAATTTCAGATATTTTTGGTAATTTCTTAAGAATTGGTTTATTTTTAGTGTTATCGTATTTTGTTTATTTTTTTCTATAGCTCCTTTGTGCTTTGTTTTTGTTGTATTTATTTTTCTTGATTTCATTTGTGATGCATTTGATTCATTTTGTTTTTTTTTTTTTTTTGGATTTTTTTTGTTATGTTGTTTTGGGGTTTTTTTGTGTATTTCGTGTGTTCTGAGGTATTTTGGTTTGTGGTGTATTTGTTTCTTTTTGTTGTTTTTGTTATGGTAGTGTTTTGTTATGCTGTGTTTGTGATTTTTGTTGTGTTTCATTTTTTGGTGTTGTTTATTTTTGTCATTTTTTAAATTATTATTATTATTATTTATTTTTTGTGTTTTATTTGATTGTGTTTTGCAAATTTTATTTTATTTTTTGTGCATGTGTTTGATTGTGCTTTTTCTTGTTGACACACTCAAGCAGTATGCTTTATTTATTTTAGCTTTTTGTGTGTTTAGGTTTGTGTGTTCTTGTTTTGTGTTGTTTTAAGCAAGCTCCTTGTGTGTGTCAAAGATGGTACACCATGTGCAATCCCTAGGTATTTTTTATGGAAGAGATACCCCTACGTCCTTGGGTCTTATCCAAAGGTGGTATCCCTTTTGGGATGTTTTCCACAAACAAAATAAAAAAGACAATATATTAACCTCTCAAGAAAAAACATAGGTTCTTTTAATTTATATTTCTAGAATTTTAATTACCAATCAAAATATATGTAAAAAATATTTTAAAATCCAAAGGAAATATATTATTAGATTTTTTGACCATCATATTGCTATGTAGTTTATACTACAATGTGTTACTTGAATAAATAAGAGATATTATTAAACAACTAGAAGGTCTTAAATGAGTGTGTTTATAAGTGAGTGTAATAATATTTTTAAATTAAGGCACACAATTTTTTTTAGTTTAACAAAAAACCCCTTGCGAGGCCGCCTTGGTCTAAGAAACCATGACTAGGAAGTTCTAAACCGTTAAAATAACCCGAGAGTTACACCTAGCCTTGATTGAACCAACATAATCAGCTAGATTTTGGGTACCCAATGTGCGTTTGTCATAGTGGATATTTGAACTATGAACCTCCTTTGGAGGATGCGCTAGCCACAAAATTTTTAATATATATTCTCCAAAGGGACAGCGCAACAGTTCGGGATTTTGGCTCTTCTTCGATAGGTCCAAGGTTCAAACCATGGTGTGGGTGAGTGTGTGAGGGGGTGGGTGTGTGGTGGTTTTGTGTTAAATTCCCTATTGATAAGCATAGCTATCAGATTTATGAGGGGTCATGGTTGAAAGGAGACTACTTAGCCCTTGAAAATATTTTTAAGATGTCTCATAGGGACATCCTAATGGTATGTCATTGGATTGTTATCAAATCTACCCAAGTTCAAATTAAAAGGATAAAGGCACTAGTTGTGCCCTTGGGAAGTGTGTCCCCTAGTTGTGCCATCCATTGTACTTTGCCTATCTAGAAAAATAAAACTATGTAAATATAAAAGCACTTAAACATAAAAATTCCTGAAATAGTGTTTGTTTTTACATGAATTTTTTTCCTTTTTTTCCTATAAATTTAGTTTTAATAAATTGAATGTTATTTTAATGACATAGTATGGAAGAATCTAATATTTTATATAAAATTATTCGTTCCATACAAAAATTAAAAATAATTTCTATTAAATACTTTTAGTAAAGAAACATAGCAACATTATTTCTCAATATCTTTCATATCCAAAATATAAAGCAATTAAAACATTAAATAACAAGTCTACCTCATGAAATAATTCATGCATTATACTATGACACAAGCATAGAGTAAAAATACATTAGCATGCTATGGGTAGAAATAAAAGTATGGAATAAAAGGCACAAGAATGAGTATCTATAAAACTTGTCATCATGTCTTTCCCTTTAAAATAAACCTCAATTATTTTTATGCTATTTTTTTTTATGGGTGAACTCCTTACAGTTAAATTGTTTTATATCTTTTAAAATTATACAAAATTTAGCCCTTTAGAAAATATGATTATTTTATAAGCTAATATTAATGGTAAAAAATATGGGAAACATTATTTTGATATTGTACTTAATAAAATGAGGATAAATTTGCACCCCATTTAGAAATTTAGAAAATATAGGGTGGTAATAAATATACCTCTATATTGGACCTATACCATGATTCACTTTGTCATATCCTTGTATTAATTTATTGTATATATTATATAAAAAATATACTATAATAATTAAAGTTAATTTAAATGATATATCTAATGTTATATATATATATATATAAACTAAAAATTGATCGACTTCTACATTGATCTTTATTTGAATATCCATCCAATCATTTAAGAATTATGGAAAGTTCTCTATCATATGCAATATTTTTATTTTCTACCTATATTGGTTATAGTATATACAAAAATTATTTCAATAAGAAAGTAAATAAGTACAACAAGGATATCGTAGTGGTTTGAGACTTGGCCTTTCTTTGGGAGTTTTAAGTCTTAAACCATAAAATATCCAAATGGGGATAGGTTGGATGGTAGAGGCCAAGTGTTTTTCAATTGACTACCCCAATATGATGTATTCGAGGGTTAGGGTCTCATTGAATTCATCTAACCCAATCAGCTAGGGTTTATAGTTGAAGAACCTAATGGTGTTACTGATTCTCCTATGTATTTAAAAAATAAGAAAGTAAAGAAACTCCATAGGACTATAATACATTATATATTGTCATCTTAACATAAAAATATTGGATGCAAAACCATAAGTCAATACAAAAAATTGCTATATTGAATTGTCTAGCGTTTGCTAACCATAATAAAATATTTAGAATATTTGATTTTATAACCTCTTTTGAAAAGAAAAATCCTAGATATTTATAAGAATTATGACAAGGCTTCTTAAAAATGGTGAGTGTTGTGACAAATTTAGAACATATGCCAAGAAAACCAAATGATAACAAAATAGAAGGAATACAAGATCTTTAATAGTTCAACATAAAATACCAAAGGAAAAATCCTTTAAAGCTTTTAGCCTTTTCAAGTTTAAATTTGAAGAAAAATGGAATTAATAGGAATGCATTTAAACATAAGATTATACTTATAATTATGACATTAAATAAAAAATAATGAAATTTTACCTATTGAGTAAACTACAAAATTAAAAAAATAGAAAAAATACAAGAACTTTAGTAGTGCAATACAAATTGACAAAAGCAATGCCTTTCAAATTTCTTAGGCATTTTGGATGCAAATTTGAGATTAAAATATTTAATAGGAATGCAATTAAACATGAAAGTATACTTGGCTCTCTAGTTCCCTAAGCACCCCTAGTTGTTTTGGATGCGAGTTTCTCCTATACTAGCCCTTGTTGCCAGCTGGTTGTTTAAACATGATAATCTATTTTATTTTCTTTCTTGATATCTTATTGCTAGATCTAAAGTTTGGGGATGCTTTTCAAAACCATACTTGTAATAGATTCGAGAACCCTTTAAAAAATCCTTTTTACCAACAAAAAAAACATAAAAATATACCTATGATTATTAAAATAAATAAAAAAATAACCTTGAAATAACTTACAATAAGTAAAACCAGTTTACACTACACTAAACATGAATGACAACATAATTTGACTACAAATAGAATAATGTGAGCTTATTGAAGATGACAACATAATTTAACTACAAATAGAACAATGTAAGTTTATTGAGGATGCACTTTTGTCTAACATTTATTTATATATTTTGTAATCTAAAATGACAATATTTTTTAATGATTATCTTTCGATAGATCTTAATAAAATCTAGTTAATAATCTTGACTTCTTTCAATTTAGATTTACCTTCTCTTGAGACAAATATTCTCTCTTTTAGTTGTAATCATAGGTTTAGTTGTAATCATAGGTTGTATGTTGTGTTTTCTATTTACGCACGTGAATCAATTAAAAATTAGATTTAAGAAGCTAAATGAATATATGATCCGTTTGTCCTATAGATAATTCAAATGCTCATTTATTTAATGACATGACATACCAAAAAAATATATGTACTCGCAATATATGTATATCATTGTAAATTTAAAATAACATGCAGATCGAATTAGATTATGATAATTTTTCAGGGTAGGAGGAGAATACAACATTCTATATTAGAATTTATATTTAATTGTTACTAGCATCAAATCAAATATTAGGGAAGCATGTGATGCAGTGTTCTTGCTTTTTGTTTTTTATTTTTCCTTATGCAATTTTTAAACGGAAAATTATTTTAAATGTAATATTTTGATAATTTTATTTAGATGTTTTTATTGTACTTGAGATTTCATTATCACAAAACAGTAATCACTTTAACTTTAATTTAATAATATTTCTTAAAAGAGTGATTTAAACGTCCAAATATTTGTAATATGATTTTATTAAACAAAGGTCAACAATGAAGAAGTATTTATGGGTGACCTTGATGCAGCCTATATGCATGTGCTATATAATCCTTCAAGCATCTTAATGTATTCATATAATTATTTTATATTTATGTCTGTGATCATATTTCTATGCAAGACTATCAGCATTCATCTATGTAACCCTAAAGGTACCATGATGTATGCCTAAAGGCACCTTTCATGTTTTCACCCTTAGGCATACCGGCAAGGACGCCACTTGCATTATCGGTGATGTGACCCAGGTTCAACCTCCACAGTGGATATGTATATGTATAAGAAGTATTTACTCAATAAAAAAATAGTCTTTTTATAGATCACGTTGATTAAAAGGTGTAATTGTTTATTATTGTATTGTAAGTTAACCTCAAAGTTAAGTTAATATTGAATTGAGATTAATTACTTATTGGGTTTTTTTGGGTATCACTATAATATTGTGATAATATGATATACAAAAAATATTGTGATTGTACCTACAAGAACCCACATCTTACTCCTTTCAAATCATAGCATTTATTTCGTTATTTATATTTTGTGCGTACACTCTTCTATTTCACTCTTCTTCTATTTTCTTCATATGAGTATGTTGACTGGGTGTTTCTAAACATATATATTTTTCTTTCAGTTACATAGGAGAGCTGGTCACAACCACACTATTTTTAGTTTTTAACAAATGCAGGGTTCAAACAACACGGGCTACTTCCACCAAATCTATTCCGCTTCATTATTTTTTATCCAGCGTGAAAGGGACCACCGGTCGTTTAGGATTCGTATCATCATCATCGGTCTAAAACACACTCAAAGAATTTATATCAGACTACTACCTTTACAAACAGGCTACCCTCGAGGTTTAAATTTGTGTGTCTTCTTAGTAAATTCTTGGTCATAAAAACATTTACCAATCCACCACCTAACCTTTTGGTGGGATGTTTTTCAATTGTTTTTAAAAAGTATTTTGAATTCAAACATGGTATTTAAGACAAAACAAAATAACTCTACTCAATTGCATAAAATATATCATATAGGGTAAATCATAATAGATATGAATAGACCGTTAGCTTCATTGGACTCCATGAGAAATTTTAAAGGGATCCCAGCTTATAAATTTTATGTTTTTATTGAAGGATGTATCCCTTTCACATCCAAAAATTTCATTCTTTTCTCTTTAAAATAAAAAATTTGAAATGAAAGATTTTAAAGAATATTCCATTAGTGATAGGAGAGGATAGGACAAAATATAGTTGTTTTAGTATTAAACTTTAGATGATATATTTTACCTCGTTTTTCACTTTGAGGCCTTACTTATGAGAGACACTATGGTAATGCATATCTAGAGATAGAATATCTTGTGTTTAAGTTTGCATGATTGAATTCTAATTTTTTTTTTTTTAATGATATAGATATGTTATGATGCATACATGTGTTCAAATATTTCTTTTTAATCTTATTTGCATGATTGATGTAGTGGTAATGCTTGAGCTTTTTAACCTGGAGGTTTTATATTTGAATCATGATGGAAAGAGGAACAATGATGTTGGTGCATTTTTTTATACACATACCTTGGTACTCGATTAAAGGGGAGCAATATTTTACTATAAATCATATTTATGTATATGGCATAGTGATTGTAGGTTCTATTTAAGAGTGGTAAGTCATGTGTTCAAACTTTACTAATATATTTTTTTAAATATATGCAACATTATTTTAAGGTTTACTCTTTAAATTTTTTTATGCTTTTCATTTCAATAGAATGTATAGTGCACTTGGCTAATATTTTAAGCTTGAGGTGCTCTTTAACATAAGGACCTATGATCGAGTTTTGTTAATAACATATCCTAAACATCGAGCATCTAATTTAGCCAAATATCAACACAATTTTGCTATCACCATCTCAATGGGTAGTCTTATTAGTGAGTAACATTAGTAGAGGTGGAAAGTGGTGGTTTTTGATAGGTTGATTTTTTTCTTAAAGTATGTCAACTATTTTTTTGCTTTCCTTTTGGTCTAATATTCCTAAGCTTTTAGAGGCCATAACTTTTTTATTTGGAATCATTTTGGACCTGATTTTTTAAATTGCATATATTTTTTAGCTCTATATATTTTTACTATTAGATAAAGAACCTATATATTTTTTTATATTATTTTTCTATGCAAAATGCACCTAGTTGGCATTCTTATTTTTCAGCACAATTTTAACTCCAATAGTCCACGTATGTGATACTTGGTAAAATTATTTATATCCATATCATATCTGATTTCAAAACCTTCTTTTGCAAGGATATGTGTTCAAGAACATTTTATCTTATTTATCTTATCACAATATATTCCATATCTTCACAAGGTACCAATTATCTAATACCAATCAAGCTTGATGGTGTAACAATGTGTTTTTTGTACTATATTCGGAAGATTTCAAAATTATTATGTATATACATATCTTCTCTCATCGTGGATGTTTGATCTAAATCTAACAAACTATTAGTGTAGTGATCGGTAATATTTTGGGATATAAGAGTAGTTTTATATAATTAGTGGAAGGTATACTTTTTTTCTATGGGCTCCTTCGAGCCATAGGGGTTGATTATTCAAAGACTTACCTATTAATTCATAATTTTTTTACCTTCTATTGATATTGTGGGATATATCATGGTCATCATAGTGCATGTGAAAGATCATCTCTTACAAAAATCAACATCTTGATCCAAGATATGGACTTACGGATTTATGTTTAAAAGAGCTTGATCTAGTTCATGTACCTTTGGAAAAAATATGATAGTAAGATACATTTAACCATACGAGATTTCATTATGAATGTAATGGATTGAGGTCAAAGAACTAAAAAATCCATCCAAAAAGAAGGTCAAAAGTTAGTTGAGGAAGGTAATGGATATGCAATCTTTCAAGCATATTGATATAAGCAAACAAACATTTTATATGTAATCCAATGCGAATATTTCTATCTAATCCTATAGGCATTCTTCTATGTATGCCTATAGGCATTATTCTATATAAGCCTAAAGTTATCCTTAGTGATATTTATTAATTCATATTTTTAAATAGACTTGATTAAAGCATATAATTTATTATTAATTTTATGTAGGTTAACATTAAATTTAAGTTAATATCGATTTAAGTTGAACTATTTATGGGGGATTTTTGGTATCACCATAAATACCTCCAAATGATTGACTATTTGTAATAAAGTATGATATACCGTCGAACCCTATGTTGACCTAGCGCTTCATCGCGCGGTGACCACTCATAGCGATCATGTAATGGAGCTCTCCTATGGATGTATCCCTCATTAGAGGGTTTGTGTTGAATGCTATGTTGAACAGGAGTGCCCCTTGAAGAGGTGTCCCTGTAGTCCCTTTCCTTTAAGGTGTGGAGGGGACTGCCTTGTGTGTTAGGTCGCCAAGGTGGTATGACAAAATCCTATAGATTGTAACGGAGATGACTCATGCCTCCTTGGACATTACCCACAGCCTCCGCCCATGATTGGGCTTGGCTACGGGTGAGCACCATGACAATGTCTCTCTAAAAATCCTAAAAATTGAAATGAGTCAGATGGGGCCCAAAATTTGTGTGTGCATCCCTCTTATAGTAGATAAGACAAAAATTAAGTTTCAAGTCCTAGATCTGAATACATTAGGATATATTGACATCCGAACAGCTCAAAAAGTGTAAAAAAATGCGTGCCCAATTTTAAAACCTAATTTTGGGGCACTAGATGATGGAATTTGGCCCCGAAAACTGAATTTTCTAGGCAAATAGGATTCTAGAGAATTGTATTTGTTTAAAATTATCCCAACTAACTTCCTGTAAAATTTCAAGTCAATCGGAGCTACGGTTGAGAAGTTATGGCCCCGGCAAGATGCACTAAAATTTAGGGAAAAATATAAGATTTCCCATACTTTGTTGGATGGTCCTGCATCACTTATGGGCACATTTGGGGTGATTTTGGGTTGACCAAAGGGTTCATGGACACCTTTGGGGCATTTTGGAGTGACCAAGCGATTACGGGAATCCTTGGAGCTTTTGGAGAAAATGACAAAATGCGTAGATTTTTATCTTTTGTTTATGATGATTTTTTTTTATTACACTAAGCAGAAATGAACACACACATACACAAATAGTGATTATCTCTTTTAAGGATTAATAGTGTGTCCTAAACTGGTTTAGTGCATTTTGATGTTTTGTGTTGTTTTTGCAAGTTTTGAAGAACGTTTAAATGCATAATGAAGGCTCATATAACTCCCAAAATGGTCGCCCCTTCTATATACCAACCAGGCCGATATACCAACCTCTCTATATACCCACCCTTACGATAGGGAGACTATAGGTACGTGAGAGCAGAAGGTACGTGGTACATAGGCGGTACGGAAGGGGGATTGTCCTGTTAATGACACCTACCATAGAAGACTTATCCTCGCGCACATGGGAATCACCCCAGCGACACTCGGTCAGCTTTCGTCAGGATTTACGCCTAACAATAGTGACAATCGGGAAATGGATGCAAAGCTAAGCCAAGGTGGTGATGAACCCACCGTTGGTCTTGCTCAAGGGCTGGGGTCTTACGACTAGCTCCTTGGTTTAAAATTGTTTCGTGATGTGTGTGGGATTCATTTTATTTAGCGAAAATGAAACAAGCATAAATGACTTTCCCTAAGTAATGCAGGATAAAATGAAAACAGTCAAAGAAACAGAAACATAAATAGAAATTTTAACAGAGATTATAAAAATCCCTACCTCTTCTCTGCCTTCTCTCGTTGCTTCTGAAATTCTGCTTTGAAAATCTGCAGGAAGGAATTCGTCCCTCTAGGAGACGAATTGTAGAACATAATTTGTCCCTCCCAGAGACGAATTTGAATTCGTCTCAGGGTTAGACAAATTGCAGTTAAGAATTCGTAACAGTCAAATACGAATAGCAGTCTACAACAAAAAAATGTACCTGTCAAGCACAAACACAAAACTTTAATCAGTTTTTTGTGATTTTAAAAATATGGGACAGGTCCCACCGTGATCGCCACTGAAAGCACGAGATTCCGAGCGAAGGAAACACTACTTGCGATGCATTCAAAATCAAAAACGCTTAATTCCTAGAAATGTAAAGTGCATGAAAGGAAAAATACGCATTAAAACGAGATACAAGCAAATGGAGAAAACACAGCCATTTCATTAAAATCTCTTGATCTCTGTTACAATGATGCCTCCTCCATTTTCAGGGGCTAGGAGCGTTAAAAGAATTTGATTACAATCACTTAATGTTCCTCTTTTCGCATGCCCACGATTGAAATGGGCGGGCCAAAATGCTGTCGTCGCTGATGTTGATGAGTCTTTGACCTCTGCTGCTCTTCCTGCGAACAAAGAAACAACGAATATGTCAGTAGCATCTACTGCAAATAAAAGGTGTTTGTTCTCTAAAATCATCAAAGATGCATGTAAACACTTGCCTGAAATAGTAAGTACAGTGAATCCAAATAGCCTGAAAAACTGATAGAAAATAGAAGATCTTACCAGAAAGCCATTACCACTGAAACAGTCGGCTAATCTACCTTCACCTGGAATTCATCCCTGGGCAGGACGAATTCTGACTGCAATTCATCCCTGGGTGGGACGAATTCTTCTGTGTTGGAAAATCCGAAGTGATTTGTTCCAATGTCGGCTCTCGAGACCTCCAAAACACCTGCAGACAGAGGGGTTATGTAATTGGGGCCATTTTGGGATGACCTAGATGGTCGGATTCTCCCAATTTGGCCTCTATCCTCGGGAATTTGATATTGCCACCTGCAAGTTAGTGAAACAACAAAACGACACAAAACATACTAGAATCTGATCAAAAGTTATGAAAGTGCAGCTATGAGTTCACCAAACAAAATGACACAATATGCAATGCGAAAAAATAATCTAGAATGTTAAAAATAATGGAACTGAGGAAGTGCGGGGGTTCCCAGGTGGGCCTCCCATCGTTGGCACTTGATTTTGGTGTCAATCCACTAGGGATGGGCCCAAAACCTCTTAGGATTGGGGGGTCGGCAAATTGGTTGGTTCAGGTGTCCATGTGTTGGATTTGGGTCAAGCTCAAGCTTCCAAAAGCCACCCAACAACCTCCCTTGCAAAAGAGATTCGTGGATGCGAGAAGGTGAACCAAAAGGGATGCAAGTGGGTCTTCAACTCGGCAGCACTTCGTTGCTTGAAATCTCCTTCAACTTTGTCTATTTTGGGTGAGAAAAGTCCCACCTTTTATAGACCCATGGGGTCTCTTTTGAGAGGGAAGCACAAATGCCATGTGTTGGTCATAGGTGCCATGTGGCAGTCATGTCTTCCCATGAGGGAGGGGAGTCTTCCATTGACTTGGGCTTTCATAACTGCCCTTGTGACAGTCCTCTAACAGCCTATTTGTTGACCCACACATGCATGCAAGGCAGGAGTCATCAACTGACTGTCCTGGGCTGCCACTTGGCGCCATGCTTCTTTTTGCCCGTTAAACTCAGAATTTGTCCCACCCAGGGAAGAATTTAGAATTCGTCCCTTGGTGATACGGATTCCAATTTGAATTCGTCCCAG
This sequence comes from Wollemia nobilis, assembly GCA_028583015.1. NCBI lineage: Eukaryota > Viridiplantae > Streptophyta > Pinopsida > Araucariales > Araucariaceae > Wollemia > Wollemia nobilis. The sequence continues at coordinate 3,570,733 of JAQPPZ010016969.1, read as the reverse complement.
GGTGGGACAGATTTGGAGTAGGTTGTCCGAAGGTGCCAAATTGCCTTTTGACCTTCCAAAATTGCTATGAAAGTGGTTAGGACCACTGTTTGACCTCTGAGAGCTGCCCTGGGGGCTTTGTTTGTCAAAGCGATCAGTGTTTGTAGTCACATAATCAGATTGGTGCTGTTTTGGTGTCTACAGATTCTAGTGCAAGTCACCACATGAAAGGAATATTACAATGGTTTGATTACCTTGAAGTCACTAACAATATTAACTTGAAAATTGTAGATGGAAAAAATTATCTTATACATGGATATGGGTGTGTAATACCTAGTACATAATTTTCAAATATTTTGTTACATGATGTAATGTGTGTTCCTGGATTAGCATCAAATCTTATTTTAGTAGCCAAATTTGTAGAAAGCAAAAGGATGGTTGATTTATATATAAATGGAATAAAAAAACATCTTGCTATAAATATGAGGATACAAAAATGCAACACCAAACAATGCTAAATAAATGAAATACAAGGAACATAAAATTGCACAATAGAGTGATTTTTATTAAAAGAGGGAGCCTAAAAAATCCATTATTACAATGTGGATCCTTGAATATTTTTTTATAGAATTTTACAGTGGTTGGGGTTCTCCAAAACCCTAACAAATAAGGTTGTGGTGTCTTCAAGAGAATCTTGCTCCCAATAGAATTGAGTGGGCTTCTTGATACCTGATGCTGGACCACTACAACTTAAGTAGCTATACAATGATGATGTGGCACCTTCATATCTATATAAAATGACTCAAAAAATATTTAGTAATACCTATGAGGGCTCCACAATGTGAGGCCCTCTATAAGAAATAATAAAACCTTAACTAAATGTTGAAAATGGAGTGACATACATGAAAATACATAAAATGAAATTAATAACCAGTAGATTTACCTTACTTTTCTTGTTGTATTCCAATCCATAATTTTTTTTTGTAGGTAGTAGGTGCGTTGATGCCCTAGCATCACTTGAAAGCTGAGGTCCTCAAAATGCTTACGTAAAATGCTCGCGAGCGGTCAACGGCTATAGGAAATGCCCATCAATGTCTGGGAATGGTAGGGAAGCACTTGTAGGTGCACGACGGTGATAGTAGGTACCCGGAGGCATTCTACAAATGACGAGGGGATTTTGCAAAATCATATCTGATGAGAGAAGTAGATGGCGATGGTTATGGGGGTTACAGTGAGCGAAGGTGAAGGTAGAAGCAATAAGACCACTTAGAGAACTCGGGGTATACTCAAGGCATAAATTTACTTAATGATATTTAGCACTCAGGGGTTGAGCCATAAAATAACTTCTATTTATAATCCAACCTAGGTCATGCTAGGGTATCAACAACACTAATAGTGTGGCTCAGATTAAAGTACATCAGAGGGTGGATATTAAATCTAAGGCGTGGGATGGATTGATGTAAATGGATGGTTAGTATTAAATGGAATTGGATGACTGGGATTAATTCACTTAAATAAATACATATTTATTAAGCATATATTAAAATACAATATAAAATATTATATTTAAATATATATATAATTAATAAATATAAATAAATATGAATAATGATAAAAAATGGTGGGAAAGCATAGATGGAGGACAAATGGCTGGGTTTTGGCAATGGAAATGGAAGGAAGGCTAAGATGGAGGACAAATGGCTAGATTTTGGTGTCTACAGATGTTCCTTTTTGTACAATGTTGAGTGGAACACAATGCAGTGCAAAAATATGAGACACCTATTTTGGCCAGGTGCAGAAGCAACTTCTCTTGGAATGTGGAGTACGAGCTTGAAAAAAAAATAATAAAATAATTTGAGTTTTACGTAGCTTACCCCCTCAATTGACGAATGAGTTTGCAAATGAATCTCATGAGTCAATTGCAAAATCTATGCAAATGGAATGTTGATGATATGAATGATGTAAAATGTGATACCATTTTTTCCCCAATGGTGGGAGGAATATTTTTGAAAGATATGAAATAATTGTGTCTATTTTTTCCCCAATAGATTAAGGGTTTTGTGATGATGTGATGGAAAATGTATCTATATTTACCACAATAGATTAAGGGATTTTTACCAAATGTAGATGCCATGATCATGTAAGATGTATCCCGATGTGGAGAAGTCAAAAGCAAATGTGGTTACCCCAAACTTGGGGTGATTTGATGCTTTTGAATAATATGCCTTATGGCATCATTGATATGCAAATATGATAATGCAGAAAGATAAAAATAGTCAACTTCAGAGGACCAACTTGTGATTGTTAGATAATTTCTATGGTTAGAACCAATCACCCTAGCTAAATCTAGTAGCCATGATGACTATCAAGGAAATATGAAATTTTAAAATTTGACTTTTTCCATGTTTTAAGCCCCACGAACTAGGCCATCAATGACAACGGTTATGCAAATTATTCTTGGTAAGGTTTCACTCAAAATGTGAAGTACCAAATATGATTGTGATCTCGAGCAAGGATATAAGTGATGATGATCATAGACAAGTGTCCCTATGGTAGGCTATTCATCTTACTGAATTACATGGATGCAAATCATTGCAATCACCAATTATATAGATTAATCCACTATATACAAGGTTCACTTGAATGTCGATTGGAACTTGGAAAATGTGTGAATGATGACATGAAATGATGACACGATGATGTATGAATAACAAAAATGATGATAATTATCATTTTGTGAATATTTGGATCATTTTGGGGTGATTTTGTAACTTGTATGGTGAATTTGCAAACTGTGGTCACAAACGAATATTATGCATCCAAGTCAATTGAAATCTTCACAAAACCTTATACAATGATGGAATAAATACATAGATGAAATTTATAGTGATTTGGTTGGGAGAAGCCACTGTTTTGTGAAAATTTGGTCCTCTATGCAATTTGAAACAAGACATTTGCGGGCGCTTTCTATCTATCGAAATGCCCACGGATGCTTCAATGCATCAAGAAACACCCATGGACATTGCAAGGTGCCTAAAGTAGCTATAAATTGCTTACTGGATAAGATTGAAGATCATTTCTGTATTTGAGAATTTGAGAAGCTGCATGTATTTGAGAGTTTGAGAAGCTACATCTTAGGAGTGAGGTGATGTGAGGACTGAAGTGAGGTAGTAGAATTCAGGCGTAGGAGCTATGGCAGCAAAGGGAGAGGGTGTGGAGGCTAGGGTTACAGCTAGGATGCAATTTGTTGAGGTAACACCTTGTTTATTATGATTTTATATTGTGTAAAGTTATGTATATATATATATAACAAATATTTTGTGTTGTGTTAGGATTTTGGAGACTCAGCACTAATTTTTGCCCTATATCCCTGAGATGAGGAAGGTAGAGAAGGATGAGGAGTGGGAGTTAGAGGATGTGGGGCTAGCAAAGTTATCCCAATTGGATGTAGTGATTGCCTATGAGGGGTACCTCTCTACCTTAGCAAATAAGGGGCACCTCTCATCCCCCACTTTCTAGTATATCCATTCTTTTATAAGTGATACCCCTCTCTTTATAGATTTCTATGTCTTTGATCCCTTTCCTATTACTAGAATATGAGGAATATCTTTTGTATTTTATGAGGTATAGTATTTAGCTTTCAATACTTGGCTCCAAAGTTGGTCCTAATGAGTTAACCATCTCCAATACAACTTGGCCAGTAGAGCTTGGTTGTTTATTATTGTTGCTCTAATTCCAAGACCTCCAGGTTCCTTTGGCTTACAAATCTTATCCCAACTAACTAGTACCCTTGTGTGATTACCCTACACTCTAGACCAAAGAAAATGTCACATCATCTTGTGCAAATATTTTAGGACACTCTTCAGGGCTGCCAAAATGAAGAATTTGTAAACTAGAATTAGTTGTAAAACTTATTTTAGAAATGTTACTCTTCCCCAAAAAATTACCACCTATAGGTCCAATGAAAAGTGTTTTAAGTAGATCTTGTCTCTTATTGATTTTAAATATTTATTTTTAAGGCCTTTCTTTATTAGGGGGATACCCAAATATTCTAATGGCAAGGATTTTCATGAGAATCTAAGGATGTGGGTTATATATTCTCTTAATAATTTTGTCACATTAAAAACTACTTTTGATTTTTCTTAATTTAGTAGTTGGCTAGTAGCCACTATGTAGCCTTCCAACACTTCTTAGATATTGATTTTCTCTTATTGATGATTCACCTTATATTCATGTGTCACTTATAAACTTAAGGTGAGTAAGTTTTATGTCCTTGGTTATCCTCACCCTTGCAATGTTGTTCTCTACTCTTCTCTTATGTATGAGTCTTCCTAAGTCCTCTACAAAAATGAACAATATGGTGAAAGTGGGTCCTCTTATTGGATGCCTCTAGAAGCTTTAAAAAATCAGGATGGATTATAATTAATGAGAACTAAGAAAGAGACTATAAATATGCATTCCATAATACTTTGTACTCATTCTTCTCTGAAACCAAATTTCTTTGGTATTTGGGTTAAAAATTTTCAACTTACTCTATCATAAGCCTTGGATAAATGTAGCTTAAGGAATATACATTTATTATCCTCTTGGAAAAGCTTGTGAATTATTTTTTATTTTCTTCTTTAAAAATATAATTAGTCCTTTAAGGTAAAAAAGAAAAGAAAACAAGGGGTAATATGTCTTCCTATTTTAAATCAGTTGGTTCAACTATTTTTTATTTTATATCATTTGTTATCCCTTTTAAGATATTTTATATTTTAGAAAAGAAAAAAAAGAGCAAGAGTTTTTATTCTTTAAAATTAGTTAGTAGATATTTTTTTAGCTAGTTGTTATTTTATATTTTTCTTTATCCTTTTAAGAACCATCGTATTTCAACCTTTTATCAAAGAATAAAGGGTCCTGACTATAAAAGTTAGAAATTTTATTACTTTCCTCAAGTTTCACGTGCCCCTAAAAAGATGACACCACTTTTAGTTATTCTTGCTTTTGTAGGCTCAATGAATTCACTATTTGGTGGTAGTTTATGATAGTAAATCTAGATCCAGGAAGTGGATGTGTGTTAGTAACAAAACCAAACAATTCAAATCTGTAAATCCTATTTTTTTCCTACTTTATAGAATAACTTGTTTTTTTCCTATCATATCATACACATTCTATTTTTTTAATCTTCTAACATATTTAAATGGAAAAATTAAGGAATGTATTTTGGTTTATAATAATAACAAACGACTTTTTTTACTTTGAATACTAGGCATAAAAAATATAAGACATGAAGCGTGCATTTGGGATAAAATCATATACAATATTAAAGGAGCATATATTAAAAAAAAGGAAGTTATCATACATCTTGATTTTCTCTCTTTGTAAAATACTTAGGCATTAAAGTTACAAATACATGTAGTTTGCATCCTTTAATAATTGTACTTGTTTTATGTGTATGGATTTTTTTATCTTTGCTTATAAAAGGAAAATAACATATTTTCTTTCCCTAGTAATCATTGGAAATTGAAAAATAAGAACTTGTATTCTTGTGCACACTTGCATTGCATCCTCATATTTTTAAATCTTAGAGACTAAATGAAAACCTTAGGTGTTTGTTAAAATTAATTCACAAAATATAGACTTAAGGTGAATCTATAAAACACCCTTAGTAAACACATTTTCTAAAGAACAATAAAACACAAGGGCATAAGCATGATTCCCTTGATCCAAGGTGTGGTAGCAGGATCTCCTTGATATTTATAAGTGGGATCATGTTTGAAATGAAAAGAGTGCTAGAGGAGTAGAAGTATGAAATTTTACACTATGAGTTTGGCCTTAGGAGCAAATCTTGAGTGTATATTATGTAGATATCAAGAAAAATTGGAAAAAATATTACTTCAAAATATATAGGTTATCCTATAGCAATAAAATTCTTTAGGAAAGGAACCCTACCCAGAAGATCATCAACATAGAAATTCATATTAGATATGTTGTAATTGATAAATAAACATATTATATGGTCAATAAATGAGTGGAACTATGCAATTTTTTATCTATTGATTGATTGAAGCCTTATTCTTTTATGGTTGAATAAAAAAGGCAATGATTGGCTTGGGTATGTCTAGCTTATAAATTTCTATAAGTAAAAAATTATATTAATATGAGAAATAAATCTATGTCACAAATTTCTATTAGTAATTTAGTTGAAGAATAGAAAATCAACAAACTGAAGATGAATTTCAAAAAATTCTTCAAGAGTTTTATTATTTTTTATTTTTTCACAAAAAGATGAGTTGGTTTAAAATATATCAAAATGTGGTGGATACTCGCTTGAGTTGGAATATGAGAATTTAGAGCAACCCAAATTTTCTAATTCCAAGGATTTTTCTTAGAAGAATATTTGATCACTAGATGTTGTCAATAAGGCCTCAACATTCCTTTTTTTAACATTTCAAAGTAATATTATATTAGGAGAGATTTGATGCAGGAGCATCCGGTGAAAGTATGAGCAATCTTGCATCTTTTATTTTTCTTTAAAAAAAAATCTGGTATTTTTGAAGCAATTTGGTTCTTTTCCGGGGAAGGAGATGTCGTAAGACAGAAAAGGAAGTTGATAAGGGGACTAAGGCAAAAGTTGGTGTGAGGTCGCGAAATCGCGACCTCATTTGCTGTTGCAAGGACGGAGCAAGTTTCGTCGCGATATCGCGACGTCGCGATATCGCGACAGGTTAGGTTGGCCAAGTGGACGGAGCAAGTTTCGTCGCGATATCGCGACGTCGCGATATCGCGACAGGTTAGGTTGGCCAAGTCTTAAGTTACGAAGGGGGTTGAAGCTGTTGCAAGGAGTGGGGGTTGGAGTCGCGAGATCGCGACGCGTCGCGATTTCGTGACACGTCGCGATTTCGCGACGTCAAAGGCAGAGACAATGCAGGACGTACTTTTGTCGCGATATCGCGACGTGGTTTCAAAGCTGAGGGCGGACGTCAGTTGGGTAGCGATATCGCGGCCCAAGAAAAGTCAAACGGAATTAAACACGCGGACGGTCGGACAGGGGAAAATTGACACGTGGTTGCCACGTGCCTTAAAGGCAACACTACCAATGGGGAATAGAGTCAAATTTGACACGTGGAGGCATGCTTGTAACAGATCTTGAGGATGAGGGCCACGTAATCGGAGGAGAAAGATATAGATGTCGACCAAGTTTAATTATCTGGGAATGTTGTTTCTGGAGAAACCGTAGTTACAGGTGAAAGACTTAATGGCGGAGACAACGGTACTTAAAGACAGTCGATTAAAACGGCGGGTGCAGGGTATGGAAAGCCATGAATGCAGGCTCTGGACGGATCGGACAGTTGCCATTTATGGCAGAAAACAAAAGGAAAGGAAAATTTTGAAATTTCAACGGAGGGAAGATGAAATTCGAAAGGGGTCTTCGGGCGGGAGCATTAATTTCAGGGAAGGCCGAGACCACATTAAAACGGGGAAATTTGTATGGGAAAGGGGTGGTGAAGTTCGGGATTGGGGGAGAAGTGGTATACTGGAGTGGCTATTGTAACCGTATTTTGCTATTTTTAATGAAATTTTAATGAAATTACTGTGAATGTGTTTGTGTGAATCCCGGCTTGCCATCAAGTGGTATCAGAGCGGGAGCTCCTGAGCGTGTAACAGATCGTCGGAGAGAGGCAGTTGCACCAGGATCTATGGAAGAATTCTAAAAAATATATATATATATATATATAATACAGAGAAAATATCATGCCTCCACGAAGGAACCGTGGCGGAGTAGGAAATGTGGTGCCGGTCGAAGACTTCCGGGCCTTGCAAAGACAAGTTCAAGCCTTGCAAGCAGAGTTACGCAGAAGGCGCGAACCCGGAGGGGAAGAGGAAAGTGAAGATGAAGTTGAAGAGGAAGAACGAGTCGAGGAAGAGGCGGAAGGCGTGGATCCAGCTCAGGCCCGGTTGTATAAGGCCATCTCTCAGATTGGAAAACAGCCAAAAATGGAGGTATCTACCTACTCAGGAAATCTAAATCCAGAAGAAGTGATTGACTGGATAAATGATTTAGAGGAATATTTCGAGTATGAGGAGATTGAAGACCCTAACCGGGTCGATTTGCTAAGACCAAGTTAAAGGGTCATGCCAGCATTTGGTGGAAGGGAATGCAGTTGGAGAGAAACAGAAGAGGGAAAGAGAGAATAACAAGATGGGATAGAATGGTGGAGAAGATTAAAAGACAGTTCATCCCGACAGATTACGAGTTGGATCTGCTAAGGAAGATGCAGAGCTTGAGACAGACAAACAAAACTGTCCAAGAGTACACTGAAGAATTTTACAAAATTTCTATTAGAACAGGGCATTTAGAGGCAAATAAGGAGAAAGTAGCCCGTTACATTAATGGGCTGAGGCTTGGTATCCAGGAAGAACTGAGCCTGGTTCGAGTAAACACCATTGAGGATGCTTATCAATTTGCCTTGAAGGTAGAAGAAAAGCTAAACAGGCGGTTTGAAGGCAAGCAAAGAGGAAGAGGCCGAGGTGGAAGGACTGGTGGGAGGACCAGTGGAGAAAAGTACAAGGATCCGAAGAAGACTGGTGAAGCCGGTAGTAACCAAGGACCAAAAAGAAGAAGATGTTTATCAGCCCCGAGATCAGAACAGCTACCCAAGAGGACGGGGTGGATCTGGACGAGGGTTTGGAAGGGGAGTATTTCGTGGAACATGTTTCCACTGTGGTGAAGAAGGACACAGGGCATTTGAATGTCCACAACACCGAGAAAGAACAAACAAGAGGCACGAGGGCCCGACCGGAGCCGTTGTGGCGAGAGGAGGATGTTGAATCTGAGCATTCCGAAGAAGCGGAGAGAGGAGAAACAATGGTTGTAAGAAGAGTCCTGTTGAACGAGGAGAAGGACATAGACCAGAGGAGAAGTTTATTCCGCACTAGATGTAAATGTGCGGGCAAGGTTTGCAATATCATTATTGATAATGGTAGCACGGACAACCTGGTTTCTGAGGAAATGGTTACAAAGTTACGGTTAGAAAGGAGGAAACACCCACACCCATACCGGGTCGCATGGTTACAAAAGGACCACGGAGCTTTGGTCAACGAGCAGTGTTCTGTTAAATTTAACATTGGGAATTATTGTGATGAGGTCCTGTGTGACATCTTACCCATGGATGTTTGCCACATGTTGCTGGGGAGACCCTGGCAGTTTGACCGGAGTGCAGTACATGATGGCCGTGCCAACACCTACTCATTGACAAAGAATGGTGTACGCCATAAACTAAAGCCCTTGAAGGATACAGATGAAAAGGTATGTAATATTTCCAGAGTCTGTTTAGTTGAGGGGAGAGAGTTTATGAACGGGTTAAAGCATGAACGTTTATGTTATGCAATAATCCCTAGAGTTAGGGGGAAGGAATGTCGGGATACCCCAACAGAAGTTCTAAATCTGTTGGAGGAATTTTCAGACATTGTGTCTGACAATGTGCCTGAGGGCTTACCCCCTGTGAGAAAAATTAGCCATCATATAGATTTAGTACCAGGATCAAGCCTGCCAAATAAAGTCGCACACAGGATGACACCTGTAGAGACTGAGGAGTTAAATAGACAGGTCCAAGAATTATTAGAAAAGGGATTAATTCGGGAAAGTTTGAGTCCATGCGCAGATTCATGAGTGCTTGGCGCCAAAGAAGGATGGAGAATGGAGGATGTGTACAGATTCACGGGCCATCAACAAAATTACTATTAAGTACAGATTCCCGTTACCAAGAATGGATGATATCATGGACTGTTTAAGTGGAGCTGAGTACTTCACAAAGATTGACCTGAAAAGTGGTTATCATCAGATCCGTATCCGAGAGGGGGATGAATGGAAGACAACCTTCAAGACAAGAGAAGGCCTGTTTGAGTGGTTGGTCATGCCCTTTGGACTGTCCAATGCACCAAGTACCTTCATGCGGCTGATGAATGAAGTACTGAAAGAATTTCTGGGAAAGTTTGTTATTGTTTATTTAGATGATATATTGATATTTAGCCAGACCCTGGAGGAACACTTGATGCATATCAGGAGAGTCTTTGAAAAGTTGCAAGAAGAACAGTTATTAATAAATTTGAAAAAGTGTAATTTTGTCAAGAAAGAATTGGTATACTTGGGGTTTGTAATCTCAGCGAGAAGGCCTGAAGATGGACCCCGAAAAGGTGAGAGCCATCATTGAATGGCCTACTCCAAGGAGCACAACAGAAGTGAGGTCATTCCATGGTCTGCCAGCTTTTATAGGAAGTTCATAAAGAACTTCAGCGATATTTGTGCACCTTTCACGGAGACAATGAGGGGAGATAAAAAGGAGTTCAAATGGACATCGGGAGCTGAAAGGAGCTTTGATACATTAAAAGAAGAAAAGTTACCGAGCAGCCTTGTTTTGGCACTTCCAGGACTTCAACAAGGTATTTCGGGTGGACTGTGATGCCAGTGGCAGTGCAATAGGGGCGGTACTGAGTCAAGGAGGCAAGCCAGTTGCTTATTTCAGTGAAAAGTTAAATGATGCCCGAAAAAAGTATTCTGTCTATGATCAAGAATTTTATGCTATAGTTCAGGCCTTGAAAAAGTGGAGACATTATTTATTACCAAAGGAGTTTGTACTGTTTACTGACCATCAGGCTTTGCAATACATTAACAGTCAGACAAAACTCGAACCAAAGGCACATGAAATGGGTGGAGTTCCTCCAAAGTTACACCTTTGTACTAAAGCACGAAGTGGGAAGTCAAACAGGGTTGCGGATGCCTTAAGCGAGAAGCGTGACTCTGACCGCAGTTGACAGATGGAAGTAGTGGGGTTTGAAGAACTGAAGGGTCTATACCTCGCAGATCCGGATTTTGCAGAAGCCTGGAAGGCTTGCTCAATACCTCTTACCATGGATAGAACAAAATGGTTGGATTTCTTAATCCAAGACGGGATGTTGTTCAAGGGTAGTAAGTTGTGCATTCCCAGAAGTTCCATGCGGGAGAATTTAATCAAAGAAAAGCACAACGGAGGATTGGTTGGGCATTTTGGTAGGGATAAGACCATTGCCTTGATTGAGGAAAATTACTACCGGCCACAACTTCGGCAAGATGTACGGAAGTTTGTGCAAAGCTACGAGAATATGCCGGGATGGCAAAGGGTGTAAAACAAAATACGAGACGGTACCAGCCATTACCCGTGCTCGAGAGACCATGGGAGGACATAAGCATGGATTTTGTTCTTGGATTGCCGAGAACACGAGAGAGGAAATGATTCAATATTTGTGGTGGTGGACCGGTTCTCCAAAATGGCACATTTTATTCCCTACCAAAAGACAAGTGATGCAGTTCACATTCTTTGGGTTGTTCTTCAAGGAAGTGGTACGACTTCACGGTCTACCGAGAAGTATAGTTTCGAGACAGAGATACAAAGTTTGTTGGGTATTTCTGGAGAACTCTGTGGAAGAAATTGAAGACAGACTTGAAATTCGATTCAGCATACCATCCACGGACGGATGGGCGGACGGAGGTGGTCAATAGAAGCCTGGGCAATTTATCGCGGTGTTTGATAGTGGATCAACCCAAGGGATGGGATTTGGTCTTACCACGGGCGGAGTTTGCATATAACAGTTCAGTTAATAAAAGCACAAATAAATCTCCGTTCCGAGATAGTATATGGAAACAGCCCGAGGAATGTGTCTGAGCTAAGAAGGTTGGACAGAAGAGAAAAATGTAGTGCCGAAGCCGAAGAATTTGCAGAACATATGAAAAGTCTGCATGAGGAAGTAAGAAGACAAATTACAAAAATGAACAAGTCAATATAAGACAAGGGCGGACCAGAAGCGGCGGTTCAAGGAGTTCAAGGTAGGAGATGAGGTCATGGTGCATCTCGGGGAAGAGAGATTTCCTGCCAAGACTTATAATAAATTGAAAATGAAAAGGTTTGGACCATGCGAGAATATTGGGAAAGCGAGAGTCAGGAAATGCGTATGAAGTGGAATTGCCAACTTGGCTTGATATTTCACCAATTTTTAATATCTCAGATTTAGTGGAATACCATGAGGGAGAAGGTACAGAAATGCAAAGTCCAGAGTTATGGCAAATTCCAGCATCTACTCCGAGCACAGATGAAACCGAAGAAGTATTGGATACTCGTGAAGGCAAAAACACCAGGAATAAACAGTATACTGAGTATTTGATCAAGTGGAAAGGCAGGCCTATTGAAGATGCAACTTGGGTATCGGAGGCGGAGGTTGACCGATTGGGTCTTCCCCCAACAAAACAGAAGTGAGGGTCACTTCTAATCTACCCCGGGTGTCTGATGCAGGAGCATCCGGTGAAAGTATGAGCAATCTTGCATCTTTTATTTTTCTTTAAAAAAAATCTGGTATTTTTGAAGCAATTTGGTTCTTTTTCGGGGAAGGAGATGTCGTAAGACAGAAAAGGAAGTTGATAAGGGGACTAAGGCAAAAGTTGGTGTGAGGTCACGAAATCGCGACCTCATTTGCTATTGCAAGGACGGAGCAAGTTTCGTCGCGATATCGCGACGTCGCGATATCGCGACGTCGTGATATCGCGACAGGTTAGGTTGGCCAAGTGGACGGAGCAAGTTTCGTCGTGATATTCGGCGTCGGAATCGGAGGGACGGTTAGGTTGGCCAAGTCTTAAGTTACGAAGGGGGTTGAAGCTGTTGCAAGGAGTGGGGGTTGGAGTCGCGAGATCGCGACGCGTCGCGATTTCGTGACACGTCGCGATTTCGCGACGTCAAAGGCAGAGACAATGCAGGACGTACTTTTGTCGCGATATCGCGACGTCGCGATATCGCGACGTCGCGATATCGCGACGTGGTTTCAAAGCTGAGGGCGGACGTCAGTTGGGTAGCGATATCGCGACATGTCGCGATATCGCTACATGTCGCGATATCGCGGCCCAAGAAAAGTCAAACGGAATTAAACACGCGGACGGTCGGACAGGGGAAAATTGACACGTGGTTGCCACGTGCCTTAAAGGCAACACTACCAATGGGGAATAGAGTCAAATTTGACACGTGGAGGCATGCTTGTAACAGATCTTGAGGATGAGGGCCACGTAATCGGAGGAGAAAGATATAGATGTCGACCAAGTTTAATTATCTGGGAATGTTGTTTCTGGAGAAACCGTAGTTACAAGTGAAAGACTTAATGGCGGAGACAACGGTACTTAAAGACAGTCGGATTAAAAAGGCGGGTGCGGGGTATGGAAAGCCATGAATGCAGGCTCTGGACGGATCGGACAGTTGCCATTTATGGCAGAAAACAAAAGGAAAGGAAAATTTTGAAATTTCAACGGAGGGAAGATGAAATTCGAAAGGGGTCTTCGGGCGGGAGCATTAATTTCAGGGAAGGCCGAGACCACATTAAAACGGGGAAATTTGTATGGGAAAGGGGTGGTGAAGTTCGGGATTGGGGGAGAAGTGGTATACTGGAGTGGCTACTGTAAACCGTATTTTGCTATTTTTAATGAAATTTTAATGAAATTACTGTGAATGTGTTTGTGTGAATCCCGACTTGCCATCAAGATTCTACAAAGATGAGGATATCATATACATTTTATATGTACATTGTGTAAGTGGGACTTAAAAATTGTCCCTTTACTCTCAAGATTTGGGGTTACCATTCCAAAAATATAAATATATACTGGGTAGCTCCATCAACATTGAAAGAGTTGATGGAATTTTTGATTAATTGTTCCAAAGCTAAAGTATTATGTATTTTTTGGAGGATTAGTCCTCCCATTATATGTTGGAATTTATGGTTTGAGAGGAATAATAGAATTTTGTAAAATAAATCTTAAAACTATGCCTAAGTTTATTATTGTATGAGTGCCTCTGTTATGGAATATGTATATATATGATATTCACCATGAGAATTTTTGAGTGTAGAAAAAGAGATGAAAACAAATTGGTTATAGGATTTGAACATGAATGGAAGAGTCATCTGTAATAATGGCATTAAGAAAAATGATCTACTTTGATCTATGGTAATATTAAATTGTCATTAATCTTAATGGTGTTTCTAAAGAAATTTTGGGCAAGTTGATTCTCCTCGATTAATTAGAGTAGTATGGGAATTCAACTAAAAGCTATGTAGATACTAGGTCCCATGTTACAAGTATTAAAATTACAAGAGAAAAAGGATATAAACTTCAATTGAGGGGGATATGGAAATTATAATTAGTATTATCAACACAAATAGATGTGGGGCTTGGATAAAAATTATTTAGCATTCATTATTGAAACCAATCTCTTGGAAATATGAGCATATTTTTAGAGATAAAAATCAAGTAGCAAGTAATTTAGCCAATCATGGTATTGATGTTCATCAAGGTGAAATTCAAATTTTAGAAGGAAACTAGTAAAACAAGATTTTACCTCTTAATAAAAATGATGTCAAGGAGCTGATTATTTAAATATAGAAAATTGAGGAAGTTAAAGAATATATTTGATAGAAAAAATTATAAAAATAGTTGTGATAAAAAGAATTGTTCGATATGGTTTAATTTACCTAACAACAAAAGCAATATTTTTGTATTTTGATGTGAGTGCCCTCCAATAGAAGCCACATAAAATTATTTAAAAAATAATAATTATTAACAATACAAAGGCATACTATTCAAAAATAAAATAAATAATTTCAAAGGAAAAGTTAACATAAACTTACTTGTCATTAAAAACAATCTTCTTTTGCTGATGCTATATGTAAGATTATTTTTTGTGCACTTTTTAATGAAGGGATCACCTAATTAAGAACAAATTAATTTATCGAACTCATTGAAAATTAGTTAAAAGATACTCAATTAAACATTGTTATGTGAATGAGACATAAATGAATATTGTATCCAATCATACATGCTTAGTCTTAATAATTTAATCATGCTTGCACCAATTTAGAAAGAGAGACCAAACATGCCTAATATTAACATTGAAAGATAGTAAATTAAATTCTTTTTGGAATTATCAGCTTTAATTGATCTTGAGGTTACTGTATGATAATAAATACATAAGAAGATGTATTTATATTCATCTCTAGGCATATCAAAAAATTTGGTTCCACCATGATCATTTACAAGTATGAGTGTCTTGATAATTTTAAGCCATAGTAAGTAGATGAAATAATAAATAATTTTTTTTTTTACTACCATATAGTAGAAACATGCTTATAGGATTAAGTAAATATTCAAGTCATTTTTTGATAAATTGGATGACTATTTATGTTATATATTTACTCTCAAGTCATACAAGACAATTTGCTACCACCATCTTCAAAAGAGCAACAAGGATGTATCTAGATTTCTTTTATTTACTTTTGTTGAAATCAAACACCACATTCAACCAAAATTTATAGGAATATATAGTAAGGTAAAATACTATATTAATAAAACGTAATATCAATATAAACAAAATTAAAATCATCTATGAAGATAAAGATCTTTAAATATTTGAGAGAAAATCTTGTCACATTTTATTTAATAAATATTAAATAAAATATTTTTTAAAACGATATTATTTATTTAATTTTTTTTTTAAGATTAAGAGACAATATATTGAGGCTGCCGAAATTGAATCTGGCTGTCGTAGGTGATCTCCATCTGCAAAATTTCATGAATTTTCAACGATACCGTGACAAAGATCCTCAGGTTCGCTTGTGGGTTGTACATGATTTGGGATTGAAAGTATGAGTGTCAAACTAGTTGCACATAATATTTAGACCTAATATGAGGAGCGAATATGAAATTTTGAATCGGAGAGATTTGATGTTTCATTAAGGTTTACGGTGGAAATTTATGGTTTCCCACAACTTTATTTTTTGAATTTCAGGATGGAGGGTTTGCATTGAGCCAAATATGAATTTTAAAGAAGCAATTTATTGAGGACCACCTCTAACAAGAAGGAAATACAATCAATAATTTCCAAGGAAACCATTGAATATGTCAAAGGTCGATTCAAGGAAAACATAGATGGGTTGCATAAAAGCAACTAATGGATCCCTAGTAGTGAAGTTGGAAATAAAAGATGTCCTAGAAGGAATAGATGTGATTGAGAGGAAAAGCTTAATTTGTCGATTCATGGGATTCTGATCAACTCTTGCTACCTTCAAGCAATGGGCTGCCAAAAACTAGAGCACTAAAGGTAAGTTCCAAATTTTTACTTACCCTAATGGCTACTTTCTTATTTTTTGATAATGAAGAATATAGGGAGAACATTTTTTAAGGGGGGGTATAGTTTTTTGGTAGGGAAGGGCTCTTCGTGTAGCCTTGGAATACCAAGTTCAAATCTGAGGAAGAGATACCATCAACTGCCCCTGTTTGGGTCCATTTATTTGGTCTTTCGATAGAATATTGACATCCAAAGATATTCACAACAATTGGAAATTCTTTAGGATTTTACATGATGACTTTTGATAGCATACAACACTTAGAGCATATGATTTATGCGAGGATTTGTGTTTTGATTAATTTTGACAAACCACTTCCAGAGAAGATTACTTTACAATATGGGGAAGAAATATGGGAGAAAGTAGTAGATTATGAAAATATTTCATTTATATGCAGAATTTATCATTAATTTGGTTGTCTAGCCAAATATTTTCCACATAATATCCCCCCAAAAAAGGAATAGGATGGGGACTTGGCAAGGTTTCAAATACCTTAAACAAAAAACACGAAGAAAAATAGCAGCAAAAGAGAAAACAATAATTTCACCTAACACCTTTGAAATTATCTCCACGGATGAGCAAGTAGATGATAAGGATGGTCAAATTAAAATAGTTATTATGGAGATACAGTTTTATGAAGAGAGGGAACATGAAGGATTGCATGATGAGAAATCATTAAAAGAGCTTGCCTTGATACTCAGAAATAATAGTAAAGAAAAAAAAACTAAAATGTAGAAAACCAACCCAAGTGCAAAACAAAAGGGCAAATTCAAACTACAAACAAAATGGATCCTCAAAAAGACCATACAAATTCCAATAGTAATGCCATGGTACCAAGTAACCAGCCTATAGTCCCAACTGGAATGAAGAAAGATACAAATAAAAGGATAAGGATGCCATAATTCTAAGGTTTATAGTCAATCTCTTTAAGGCAATATTGGAAGCTTTGGCTATATTTCTAAGCAATTTGGTATTTTGTTAAGATTTGGTTTATTTTTAGTGTTATCGTATTTTGTTTGTTTTTTCTATAGCTCCTTTGTGCTTAGTTTTTGTTGTATTTATTTTTCTTGATTTCGTTTGTGGTGTATTTGATTCATTTTGTTGTTTTTGTTTTGGATTTGTTTTGTTATGTTATTTTTAGGTTTTTTTGTGTGTTTCGTGTGTTCTATGGATTTTTTGGTTTGTGGTGTATTTGTTTCTTTTTGTTGTTTTGTTATGATGTGTTTGTGATTTTTTTTGTGTTTCATTTTTTGGTGTTGTTTATTTTTGTTGTTTTTTTAAATTATTATTTTTCTTATTATTATTGATTTTTTGTGTTTTGTTTGATTGTGCTTTTTCTTGTCGACACACTCAAGGAGTATTATTAGATTTTTTTACCTTAAAATTGATATGTAGTTTATACTACAATGTGTTACTTGAATAAATAAGAGATATTATTAGACAACTAGAAGGTCTTAAATGAGTGTATTTATAAGTGAGTGTAATAATGTTTATAAATCAAGGCACACAATTTTTTTTTTGAATTTAGCGAAAAACCCTTTGCAAGGCCACCTTGGTTTAAGAAACCATGACCAAGGAGTTCTACACCATCAAAATCACCTGGGAGTTGCACCTGGCCTTGACCAGACCAGCACAATCAACTAGATTTTGGGTACCCAATATGCATTTGGCATAGTGGAGATTCAAATCAAGGACTTCCCTTGGAGGATTGTGCTAGGCACACAATTGTATATATATATATATATATATATATAGATATATAGATATATAGATATATAGATATGTATGTATAGAAGAATAGTGGATTCAAACCAGGGACCTCCATTGGAGGATTGCACTAGGCACACAATTGTTGATATATATATATATATATATATATATGTATATATATATTTTTTCTCCAGTGGGACAGTGCAACCGTCCGAGCTTTGGCTCTTCTTCGATAGGTCCAAGGTTCAAACCACAGCATGGACGAGTGTGTGAGGAGGTGGTTGTGTGTTAAATTCTATATTGATAAGCATAGATCTCAAATTTATGAGGGGTCATGGTTGAGAGGAGACTAATCAACCCTTGAAAATATTTTTAAGATGTCCCATAGGGACATCCTAATGGTATGTCATTGGATTGTTATCAAATATACCCAAGTTCAAATTAAAATTATGAAGGCACTCGTTGTGCCTCTGGTAAGTATGACCCCTATTTGTGCCACCCATTGTACTTTGCCTACCTAAAAAATTAAAACTATGTCAATATGAAAGCACTTAATCATTAAAATTCTTGAACTAGTCTTTATTTTTACATGAATTTATTTTCTCCTTTTTACTATAAATTTAGTTTTGAAGCAAAACTAATATCACACACAGAAAAAATTCACACAAATTTCATTAACAGAGGTTTCAAATTTGGAAATACAACAATTATATTCAAAATGGCCAAGAAACCCTTTTACAATGTATGCATTCCTTTTTATCACAGACCCGACCCCATTCGAACATCATTACATAGAATGTGGGATTCCTTGTACCGCTCACATGAGTGTTCTGTCACCGCCTGCATGTTGTGGCCAGGTATCTTCCATCATCATGGCATGGGGTGGCAAAGTGCCCTGTAGCTGCCTGTCCATCCACCCATTGAGTCATCATTTGTAGGAATGCACCATAGCCATCTGTAATCTGCTACTACGTGCCCTTCTGCAATGGCCTCTATAACCGCCTAGTGCTCTATGGCCACCTGTAATTTGATGCCACGTGCCCTTCTGCAATGGCCTCTGCAATCACAATTGTCGTGATATCGCGACGTGTTTGCTTCCTTACGCCCTCTCTCCTTTTCGATCGTGATATCGTGATGTTTTGGCGTTCAGCCTCTATTTTCTCCTTCAGGCCATGAAATCGTGACATGTCGCAATTTCGTGACCATTTTTCCCCTTGGTGCCTTTGCCCCAAAAGTGTCGCGATTTCGTGACCACTTTGCACCCTGTCACCTTGCTTTCGAAAGTGTCGCGATTTCGTGACCACTTTGCGCCTTTGAGCCTTTGGTCCGAAAGTGTCATGATTTTGTGACCACTTTGTGCCTTTGAGCCTTCACTCCGAAAGTGTCATGATTTCGCGACCACTTTGCACCTTTGAGCCTTTGGTCCGGAAGTGTCACGATTTTGCGACCACTTTGCGCCTTTGAGCCTTCGCTCCGAAAGTGTCACGATTTCGTGACCACTTTGCACCTTTGAGCCTTTGGTCCGGAAGTGTCACGATTTCACGACCACTTTGCGCCTTTGAGCCTTCGCTTCAAAAGTGTCACGATTTCACGACCACTTTGTGCCTTTGAGCCTTTGGTCCGGAAGTGTCGCGATTTCGTGACCACTTTGCGCCTTTGAGCCTTCACTTCGAAAGTGTCATGAAATCGTGACCATTTTGTGCCTTGGCTCCTGTGCTTCGAAAATTTCATGATTTCGTGACCATTTTGCGCCTTGGTTTCTTTGCTTTGAAAATGTCCCGATTTCGTGACCATTTTGCGCCTTGGCTCCTGTGCTTCGAAAATGTCATGATTTCGTGACCATTTTGCGCCTTGGATTCTTTGCTTTGAAAATGTCCCGATTTCGCGACCATTTTGCGCCTTGTTCATGACCATTTTGTGCCTTGGCTTCTTTGCTTTGAAAATGTCACGATTTCACGACCATTTTGCGCCTTGGCTTCTTTGCTTTGAAAATGTCATGATTTCGCGACCATTTTGTGCCTTGGCTTCTTTGCTTTGAAAATGTCACGATTTCGCGACCATTTTGTGCCTTGGCTTCTTTGCTTTGAAAAAGTCACGATTTCATGACCATTTTGCGCCTTGGCCCCTTTTTCTCAAAATGTGTCATGATATCGCGACAATTTGACCCTTTGGTGCCCTTTCTCAAAAAAGTATCGCGATAACGCGACAACTTTGGCACTTAAAGAAAAAAATATTTTTGGGTGATGCAAGATTGCTTTTCCACCTCCGGATGCTCCTGCATCAGACACCCGCGATGAATTGAGAAGTGACCTTCACTTCTGATCTATCTGAGGTAGACCTAGGCGGTCAACCTCTGCCTTCGACAACCAAGTCTCATCTTCTATGGGCCTGCCCTTCCACTTGATCAAATACTTAGAATAACACCTATTTCGAGTACTTCGGCCCTCACGCGTATCAAGGACTTCTTCTATCTCATCTGCGACTGGAGTAACCATGGGAATGCTCCACAAATCCGGGCTTGGTGTTGCACTGCTATCTCCTTCATGAAACTCGACCAAATCCAAAATGTTAAAAACCAGTGAGATGTTAAGTTTGCTCGGCAACTCCACCTCATATGCATTACCCGAATCCCGTTTCCCAATGATCCTACATGGCCCAAATTTCTTCATCTTCAGCTTGTTATAGGTCTTGGCAGGAAACCTCTCTTTTCTTAGATGGACCATGATGGAATATCCTACTTCAAACTCCTTAGCCCGACGCTTCTGGTCTGCCCTGGATTTATACTGAGTATTCATCTTAGCTATGTGCCTTGTCACCTCCTCATGCACTCCCTTCAGGTGTTCAGCAAAGTCTTCAGCCTTAGCACTGCATTTTTCTCTTGTATCCATCCTTCTCAACTCTGAAGCGTTTCTTGGGCTACTCCCATAGATTATCTGGAATGGCGATTTATTGGTACTTCTATTGACAGAGCTGTTGTAAGTGAATTCTACCTGTGGTAGAACTAAATCCCATCCCTTGGGCTTGTCTCCGACCAAGCATCTCAGTAGATTTCCCAAGCTCCTATTTACCACCTCTATTTGGCCATCTGTTTGGGGGTGGTATGCAAAACTAAATTTTAAATCCGTCTTCAGTTTCTTCCATAGGGTTCTCCATAAATACCCTACAAACTTGGTATCCCTGTCCGACACAATGCTCCTTGGCAGCCCATGAAGGCGTACCACTTCCTTGAAGAATAAACTAGCCACATGGACCACATCGCTAGTCTTCTGGTAGGGAATAAAATGAGCCATTTTTGAAAACCTGTCCACTACCACAAATATGGAATCGTGCTCCCTCTACATCCTGGGTAAACCAAGAATAAAATACATGCTAATATCCTCTCATGGCCTTTTAGGTATAGGTAATGGTTGATATAAACCAGTAGGCTACCTCACACCTTTTGCCATCTGGCATATCCTACAACTTTGCACAAATTTTGCCACATCTTATTGCAATTGCGGCCAGTAGTAGTTTTCACTAACAAGTGATATGGTCTTGTCTCAACCAAAGTGTCTAGCTAAACCTCCACCATGCTTTTCCTTGATGATATTCTCCCTCATTGAGCTCCTCGAAATGCATAATTGGTTCCCCCTGAACAACATTCCATCTTGAATCAGAAAATTTAACCACTTAGTCCTGTCCAATGTAACAGGCGCAGTGCAGGCTTTCCAAGCTTCTGCGAAGTCGGGGTCTACAGGGTATAAACCCTTGAGCTCAGCAAACCCAACAACCTCCACCTTCATCTTCGTCAGTAAACATTGCCTCCTACTCAAGGCATCCGTAACTCTGTTGGACCTCCCACTCTGGTGCTTTAGCACAAAGGTGTAGCTTGGCAAGAAATCCACCCATTTTAGGTGCCTCTGATTTAACTTTCCTTGACTGTTAATATATTGTAGTGCCTGATGATCAGTATAAAGAACAAACTCCTTTGGAAAAAAATAATGCCTCCATTTCTTCAGAGCCTGAACTATGGCATAGAACTCCTTATCATATACCGAGTACTTCTTCCTAGCATCGTTGAGCTTCTCACTAAAATAAGCAACATGCTTACCCTCTTGGCTCAATATGGCTCTTATGGCACTACCGCTCGCATCACAGTCTACCTGAAACACCTTGTTAAAATATATAAGGGCTAAGACAGGTTGCTCTATGACCTTCTTCTTCAGCATAGCAAACCTTTTGTCTACTCCAGCTGTCCACTTGAATTCCTTCTTGTTCCCCCTCATTGTATCTGTAAGGGATGCGCAAATACTGTTGAAGTTTCTAATGAACTTTCTGTAGAAGCTGGCCAGATCATGAAATGATCTCACCTCAGTCACGCTTCTTGGAGCAGGCCATTCTATGATATCCCTCACCTTTTCGGGGTCCATTTTGAGACCATCTACTGAGATAACAAATCCCAGGTATACTAGCTCCCTCTTCACGAAGTTACACTTTTTTAGATTTATCAATAGCTGCTCCTCCCACAGTTTCTCAAAAACCCTCCTGATGTGCATCAGGTGTTCCTCCAAGGTTCTGCTAAAAATCAAGATATCATCCAAGTAGACAATAACAAACTTGCCTAGAAATTGCTTCAGGACTTCATTCATTAACCGCATGAAGGTACTCGATGCATTGGTTAGCCCAAAAGGCATGACCAACCACTCATACAGCCCCTATATGGTTTTAAAGGTTGTCTTCCACTCATCCCCTTCTCTAATGCGGATATGATGGTAACCACTTTTCAGGTCAATCTTCGTGAAGTACTCAGCTCCACTTAAATAATCCATGATATCATCCATCCTGGGCAATGGGAATTTGTATTTGATAGTGATATTGTTAATTGCCCGAGAGTCTATGCACATTCTCCACTCTCCATCCTTCTTGGGTGCCAGTACTACAGGTACTACACATGGACTAAGACTCTCCCTAATCAACCCCTTCTTTAGCAGATCTTGAACCTGCCTATTTAACTCCTTAGTTTCTACAAGCATCATTTGGTGTGCTTCCTTATTCGACAAGCTCGATCCAGGCACCAAATCTATGTGGTGACTGATCTTCCTAACAGGTGGTAAACCTTCAAGAACATTATCAAAAATGATATCTGGAAACTCCTCTAACAATCCCATGACTTCCACTGGAGTTTCCTTGCATTCTTCTTCCCTGACCCTAGGGATTATTGCATAACACATATGATCTGGCTTCAGGCCATCTAAAAATCTTCTACCATCAACTAGACAGACTCGTGCACTGTTGCATACCTTCTCATCCGCTTCCTTCAAGGGTTTCAACTTATGGTGAACTCCATTTTTTGACAAGGAATATGTATTGGCTCGACCATCATGTACAACACTTCGATCAAACTGCCATGGTCTCCCCAGCAGTAGGTGACATGCATCCATAGGCAAGATGTCACATAAGACCTCATCTCGGTAAGTTCCAATGTTGAACTTCACCAGACATTGCTTACTAACCAGCACTCGATGGTCCTTTTGTAACCATGCAATCCGATAAGGGTGCGGGTGTTTTCTTCTCTCCAGTTGTAACTTAGCAACCATCTCCTCAGATACCAAGTTGTCAGTGCTTCCATTATCGATGATGATGTTACAGACCTTACTTGCGCACTTGCATCTTGTTCAAAATAGGCTATTCGTCTGGTTTTCCTTCTTTTATTCGTTCAACAAGACTCTTCTGATGATCATCGCTTCCCCTCATTTTGCCTCCTCAGAGTGCTTAGATTTGACACCTTCATCTGCTACAATAGCTCGGGCCTGACCCTTAGGTCTTCGATTTGGCATTTCTTGATGTTGCAAGCAGTTGTATGCCCGATGTCCTTCTTCTCTGTAGTTGAAGCAGGTTCCTCAAAAGACACCTCTTCCAAGCCCTCGCCCAGGCCTACCTCTTCCCCTTGGGTAGTTGTTGTTCTGATTGCATGGGTGTTGGGTATTCTCCTATTTCTCTTCTTTCTAGTTCTGGCTCCTGCTTGCTTCACCAGTCTTCCTCAAATATTTGTATCTTCCTCCATTGGTTCTTCGACCAGCCCTTCCACCCCTGTCCTTTCCTCTCTACTTACCATAAAATCTCCTATTCAGTTTCTCCTCCACTTTTAATGCAAACTGCTATGCATTCTCAACCATGCTCATCCTAACCAGACCTAGTTCTTCTTGAATGTTGGTTCTCAATCCATTGATGTATCGTGTGACTTTCTCCTTATTCGCCTCAGAATGGCCGGTTCTAATCGAGATCTGATAGAACTCCTCCGTATACTCCTTGACAGATTTACTTGCCTGTCTAAGACTCTGCATATTTCTCAACAAATCCAACTCATAATCTATAGGGATGAATTGCCTCTTCAACTTCTCTACCATCCTATCCCACCTGGTGATCTTTTCCTTTCCCCTCCTATTCCTTTCTAGCTGCACTCCTTTCCACCAGATGCTAGCATGTCCCTTCAACTTTGTTTTTGCGAACCTGATCCGATTCGGATCTGAGATCTCCTCATACTCAAAGTATTCCTCCATGTCGTTGATCCAATATATCAACTCCTTGGGATTGAGATTCCTAGAATAGGTGGAGACATCAAACTTCGGCTTCTTCTCGATCTGGGATATGGCCCTATACAGCTTAGCCTCTGCTGGATCCAATGCTTCTTCCTCATCAAATGGACCCTCTTCCTCCCAAACTTCATCTTCACTAGGTTCCTCCCTTCTTGTCTCAACTCCTCTTCTGATTTCCTCCTACAGGGCTTGAAGTTGCCTCTGCAAGGCTCTAAGATTGACCTCTGCTCCCCTATTCCTCACACCACCATGGTTCCTATGCGGAGGCATTCTGCTCGCTTCCTCTCACCCACAACCACAATCCTGGCATAAACTGCCTCATTGTCGACGATCGGTTTGCGCACTCAGAACCAACCTGGCTTTGATACCACTTGAAGCAGAACTAATATCACACACAAAAAAAATTCACACAAATTTCATTAACAGAGGTTTCAAATTCAGAAATACAGTAGTTATCTTCAAAATGGCCAAGAACCCCTTTTACAATGCATGCATTCATTTTTATCACAAACCCGACCCCCTTTGGACATCATTACACAAAATGCAGGATTCCTTGTAACTGCCCGCATGAGTGTTCTATCACCACCTGCATGTTGTGGCCAAGTATCTTCCATCATCATGGCACGGGGTGGCGGAGTGCCCTGTAGTCGCTTGTCCATCCACCTGTCGAGTCATCATTCATAGGAATGCGCCATAGCCATCTGTAATCTGCTACCATGTGCCCTTCTGCAATGGCCTCTGTAATCGTCTAGTGCTCTATGGCCACCTATAATTTGATGCCATGTGCCCTTCTGCAATGGCCTCTGTAATCGTCGGCTAGTCTGGAGTCGTGAGAGTTTTGTCGTGATATCGTGATGTGTTTGCTTCCTTACGCCCTCTCTCCTCTTCGGTCGTGATATTGCGACGTTTTGGCGTTCGGCCTCTATTTTCTCCTTCGGGCCGCAAAATCGTGACATGTCGTGATTTCATGACCATTTTGCCCCTTGGTGCCTTTGCCCCAAAAGTGTCACGATTTCGCGACCACTTTGCACCCTGTCACCTTGCTTCCGAAAGTGTCATGATTTCGCGACCACTTTGCGCCTTTGAGCCTTTGGTTCGGAAGTGTCACGATTTCGCGACCACTTTGTGCCTTTGAGACTTCACTCCGGAAGTGTCACGATTTCATGACCACTTTGCACCTTTGAGCCTTTGGTCCGGAAGTGTCATGATTTCATGACCACTTTGCGCCTTTGAGCCTTCGCTCCGAAAGTGTCACGATTTCATGACCACTTTGCGCCTTTGAGCCTTTGGTCCGGAAGTGTCACGATTTCGCGACCACTTTGCGCCTTTGAGCCTTCGCTCCGAAAGTGTCACGATTTTGCGACCACTTTGTGCCTTTGAGCCTTTGGTCCGGAAGTGTCACGATTTCGTGACCACTTTGCGCCTTTGAGCCTTCACTCCGAAAGTGTCGCAAAATCACGACCATTTTGCGCCTTGGCTCCTGTGCTTCGAAAATGTCACGATTTCGTGACCATTTTGCGCCTTGGCTTCTTTGCTTTGAAAATGTCATGATTTCGTGACCATTTTTCGCCTTGGCTTCTTTGCTTTGAAAATGTCACGATTTCACGACCATTTTGTGCCTTGGCTTCTTTGCTTTGAAAATGTCACGATTTCGTGACCATTTTGCGCCTTGGCTTCTTTGCTTTGAAAATGTCATGATTTTGCGACCATTTTGCGCCTTGGCTTCTTTGCTTTGAAAATGTCACGATTTCGTGACCATTTTGCACCTTGGCCCCTTTTC
Source organism: Wollemia nobilis (assembly GCA_028583015.1). Taxonomy (NCBI): domain Eukaryota; kingdom Viridiplantae; phylum Streptophyta; class Pinopsida; order Araucariales; family Araucariaceae; genus Wollemia; species Wollemia nobilis. Next base: position 3,544,516 of record JAQPPZ010016969.1, on the reverse strand, counting down.
TCAAAAACAGTTTGACCCTTTGGCGCCCTTTCTCAAAAAAAGTGTCGCGATATCGTGACAACTTTGGCACTTAAAGAAAAAAATATTTTTGGGTGATGCAAGATTGCTTTTCCACCTCCAAATGCTCCTGCATCAAGTTTTAATAAATTAAATGCTATTTTAATGAAATAGTATTAAATAATATAATATTTTGTATAAAATCATTTGTTCCATACAAAAATTAAAAATAATTTCTATTAAATACTTTTAGTAAAGGATTATAGCAACATTTTTTCTCAATATAAACATTACATAAAAGTATATCCCATGAAATAATTCATGCATTATACTATGACACAAGCATAGAGTACAAATACATTAGCATGCTATGGATAGAAATCAAATTATGGAATAAAAGACACCAGAATGAGTATCTATAAAACTTGTCATTATGTCTTTCTCTTTAAAATAAACCTCAATTATTTTTATGCTATTTTTTATGGGTGGAATCCTTATAGTTAAATTGTTTTATATATTTCAAAATTATACAAAATTTTATAATCTAATTATTATGCATCAATATGTGGTTTTTTAGGCCTTTAGAAAAGATGATTATGTTATAAGCTAGTATTAATGGTAAAAAATATGGGAAATATTATTTTGATATTGTACCTAATAAAATGAGGATAAATTTGTACCCCATTTAGAAATTTAGAAAATATAGGATGGTAATAAATATACCTTTATATTGGATCTATACCATGATTCTCTTTGTCATACTCTTGTATTAATTTATTGTATATATTATAAAAAAAAATTACTATAATAATTGAAGTTAATTTAAATAATATTTCTAATGTTACTATTATAGATATAAAAACTAAAATGTGATCAACTTCTACATTGACCTTTATTTAAATATCCATCCAATCATTTAAGAATAATGGAATGCTCTCTATCATATACAATATTTTTATTTTCTACCTATCTTAGTTATAGTACATACAAAATTTATTTCAATAAGAAAGTAAAGAAGTACGATAAAGATATCATAGTGGTTAAGGATTTGGCCTCTCTTTGGTAGTTCCAAGTCTTAAACCACAACATATCCAAATGGGGATAGCTTGTATGGTAGAGGCCAAGTGTTTGTCAATTGACTACCCCAATTTGATGCATCGAGGGTTAGGGTCTCATTGAATTCATCTAACCCAATGAGCTAGGGTTTATAGTGGAAGCACCCAATGATGTTACCGATTCTCCTATGTATTTAAAAAATAATAAAGTAAAGAAACTCCCTGGGACTATAATATGTTATATATTTTCATCTTAACATAAAAATATTGGATGCAAAACCATAAGTCAATACAAAAAAATTGCTATATTGAATTGTCTAGTCTTTTGCTAACCATAATAAAATCTTTAGAATATTTGATTTGATAACCTCTTTTGAAAAAAAAATCCTAGACATTTATAATAATTATGAAAAAGCTTCTTAAATATGGCGAGTGTTGTTACAAATTTAGAACATTTGCCAAGAAAACCAAATGATAACAAAATAGAAGGAATACAAGACCTTTAATAGTGTAGCATAAAATACCAAAGGAAAAAGCCTTTAAAGCTTTTAGCCTTTTCAAGTTTAAATTTGAAGAAAAAAGGAATTAATAGGAATGCATTTAAACATAAGATTATACTTATAATTATGACATTAAATAAAAAATAACGAAATTTCACCTATTGACTAAACTACAAAATAAAAAAATAGAAAAAATACCAGAACTTTAGCAGTACAATACAAAATGACAAAAGCAACGCCTTTCAAATTTATTAGGTATTTTGGATGCAAATTTGAGATAAAACGATTTAATAGTAATGCATTTAAACATGAAAGTATACTTGGATCTCTGGTTCTCTAAGCACCCCTACTTGTTTTGGGTGCAAGTTTCTCCTATGCTGGTCCTTGTTACCAGCTAGTTGTTTGACCATGGCAATCTCTTGTATTTACTTTCTTGATATCTTATTGCTAGATCTAATGTTTGAGGATGCCTTTCAAAACCATACTTGTAATAGGTTCGAGAACCCTTTAAAAAAACTCTTTTACCAACCAAAAAGAACATGAAAGTATATTTAATAAGTAAATAAAAAAAAATGACCTTAAAATAACTCACAATAAGTAAGACCCGTTTACACTACACTAAATATGAATAACAACATAATTTGACTACAAATAGAACAATATGAGCTTATTGAAGATGACAACATAATTTGACTACAAATAGAACAATGTGAATTTATTGAGGATGCACTATTGTTTAACATTTATTTATATATTTTGTAACCTAAAATGACAATTTTTTTGTAATGGTTATCTTTCGATAGATCTTAATAAAATCTAGTTAATAATCTTGACCACTTCTTTCAAATTTAGATTTACCTTCTCTTCAGTCAAATATTCTCTCTTTTAGTTGTAATCATAGGTTGTATGTTGTGTTTTCTATTTACGTACGTGTATGTTTATAAAAATTTAAGAATCAATTAAAAATTAAATTTAAGAAGTTAAACAAACATATGATTCATTTGTCCTATAGATAATTCAAATGCTCATTTAATGACATGACATACCAAATAATATATGTACTAAAAATATATATATCATTATAAATTTAAAATAACATGTAGATCGAATTAGATTATGATAATTTTTTAGGGTATGAGGAGAATACAACATTCTATATTGGGATTTATATTTTATTTTTACTAGCATCAAATCAAATATAAGGGTGTGAAGCATTTGATGCAGTGTTCTTGATTTTTTTTTTTTCCCTTATGTAATTTTTAAACTGTAAATTATTTTAAATGTAATATTTTGATAATTTTATTTGGATATTTTTATTGTATTTTATATTTTATTATCACAACAAAATAGTAATAATATTTAACTATAATCTAATAATATTTCTTAAAAGAGTGATTCAAACGTCAAAATATTTGTAACATGATTTTATTAGGCAAAGGTCAACAATGACAAAGTATTTATGGGTGACCTTGATGTAGCCTATAGGCATGTGCTATTTAATCGTCAAAGCATCCTAATGTAATCATATAATCATTCTATATGTATACCTATGAGCATATTTCTATGTGAGACTATGAACATTCATCTATGTAAGCCTATAGGTATCATGATGTATGCCTAAAGACACCCTTCATGTTTTCACCCTTAGTAATAGTCCTTTATGGATAACCTTGATTAAAGGTGTAATTGTTTATTATTTTATTGTAAGTTTTTTTTTGTACTATTAAAAATAGAGGGTTTTAACGGGATCCCACAACCACTACACGAAAGACCAAATGGGAGAAAACCCTAAACTAAACCTGGAAGAAACCAAAGGTAAACCAGAACAAGGGTGAAAGCCAAACCAAAAGGGGACAAAGAAAGGAGAACTGAGAAGGTTCTACCCTAACTTATGAACACCTTGAGTAACATTAGCCACCAAAATTGAAACATTATCTGTCAAATCAAGGGTAAGTTTCAACGAGCTCAAAATTTTACACTGGTTAATATCAATAAGCAATAAGTCTCGGAGAACCACAGCTTTAAAAAATTTTGACTCTCTTGGAGAAATGATTTCCTCCATAGACTTTTCCTCGAGAAAATCTTGCGAAATAATATCTATATCAGAAGAAGCCATCACAAAGGGAGAGTCATCCTCCACCACCTTACTTCGAAGACGCTAATAAAAATGATGTTTTGTAGTAGCAGGACCATCCGACATTGGATCAGAACCACCAAGACCAACCAAGCTCTCCTTATGGGAAATCTCTAAATTATAAGTTAACCTTACTCTGAAGCCGCTTAGACAAATGACGTTCCACAATAACAACACCATACGACATCGGATCAGAACCACCAAGACCAACCAAGCTCTCCTTAGGGGCCAACTCTAAATTATTTTATTGTATGTTAACCTCAAAGTCAAGTTAATATTTACTTGATATTAACTACTCATTGGGTTTTTTGGGTATCACTATAACATATTGTGATAGTATGATATATGAAAAACATTGTGATTGTCCCTTCAAGAACCCACCTCTTACTCCTTTCAAATCATATTATTTATTTCCTTATTTATATTTTGTGTGTACACTCTTCTATTTCACTCTTCCATTTTTTTCATATGATTGTGGTAAGTGGATGTTTCTAAATGTTTTTTTTTCTTTTAGTTACATAGGAGAGCTGGTCACAACCACACTATTTTTAGTTTTTAATAAATGCAGGGCTCAAAAAATAGGGGCTACTTCCACCAAACATATTTCGCTTCATTATTTTTGATCCAGTGTGAAAGGACCATCGGTCGCTCATGATTTGTATCATCATCATCGGTCTGGCACACACTCAAAGAATTTATATCAGACTACTACCTTTGCAAACAGGCTACCCTCGAGATTTGAACTTGTGTGTCTTCTTGGTAAATTCTTGGTCAAAAAAGCACTTACCAATCCACATAGCACTCGGGTGTGATGTTTTTTAATGGTTTCTAGAAAGTGTTTTGAATTCAAACATGGTATTTGAGACAAAAAAAATAAATTTACTCAATTGCACAAAAATATATTGTATAGGGTAAATCATAATGGATATGGATATCTTGTGTTTAAGTTTGCACAAAAATATCTTGTGCTTAAGTTTACATGATTGAATTCTAAATTTTTAATGATATAGATATGTTATGATGCATACATGTGTTCAAATATTTCTTTTTAATCTCATTTGCATGATTGATGTAGTGGTAATGCTTGAGATTTTTAACCTAAAGGTTCTAGATTTGAATCATGATGGATAGAGGAACAACAATGTTGGTGCATTTTTTATACACATACCTTGGTACTCCATTAAAGGGGAGCAATATTCTAATTTAAATTAAATTTATGTTTATGGCATAGTGATTTTAGGCTCTATTTAAGAGTGGTAAGTCATGTGTTCAAACCCCACTAGTATATTTTTTGAAATATATGGAACACTATTATGAGGCTTACTCTTTAAATTTTTTTATGTTTTTCATTTCAATAGAATGCATAGTGCACTTGGCTAATATTGTAAGCTTGAGGTGCTCTTTAACATAAGGACCTATGATCGAGTCTTGTTAATAAAATATCCCAAACATCGAGCATCTAATTTAGCCAAATATCAACACTATTTTGCTATAACCATACCAATGGGTAGTCTTATTAGTGAGTAACATTAGTAGAGGTGGAAAGTGGTGGTTTTTTATTGGTTTATTTTTCTCCTAAAGTATGTCAACTAATTTTTTGCTTTCCTTTTTGTCTAATATTCCTAAGATTTTAGAGGCCATAACTTTTGTATTTGAAATTATTTTGGACCTGATTTTTTAAATTGCATAGTTTTTTTAGCTTTATATATTTGTACTATTAGATCAAGGACCTATATTTTTTTATATAGTATTTTCCCATACAAAATGCACCTAGTTGGCATTCCTATTTTTCAGTGCAATTTAAACTCCAATATTCCACATATGTGATACTTGGTAAATTTATTTATATCCATATCATATCTCATTTCAAAACATTCTTTTGCAAGGCTATGTGTTCAATAACCTATTCTCTTATTTATTTTATGACAATTTATTCCATGTCTTCACAAGGTACCAAACATTTAATACCAATCAAGCTTGATGATGTAACAGTTTGTTTGTTGTACTATATTTGGAAGATTTCAAAATTCTTATGTTTATACATATCTTCTCTCATAGTGGACATTTGCTCTAAATCTAACAAACAATTAGTGTAGTGATCGGTAATATCTTGGGATAGAAGAGTAGTTTTTTATTATTAGTGGAAGGTATACTTTGTTTCTATGTGCCCCTTCTAGCCATAGGGGTTGATTATTCAAAGACTTACCTATTACATCATAATTTTTTTACCTTATATTGATTTTGTGGGATATATTATGCTCACCATAGTGCATGTGAAATATTATATCTTACAAAAATCAACATCTTGATCCAAGATATGGACTTACGGATTTATGTTTAAAAGAGCTTGATCTAGTTCATGTACCCTTGGAAAAAATATGATAGTAAGATCCATTGACCCATACAAGAATTCATTGTGGGGGAACATGTACCATCTCTAACATCTTCTCTACTCAACACATTAGTTTATATTATAAAGATATTTTAAAATATTTATAATCTGACCTTATTAAGCAAAGATCAATAATCATAAAGTACCTAGGGTTCTTTTAACGTAGCTTACTATGAAGTGATATGCAAATTTTCAAGCTTTATGATATAAACATACAAGCATTTTATATGTAATCCAATGCAAATATTTCTATCTAATTCTATAGGGATTCTTCTATGTATGCCTATAGACATTCTTCTATATAAACCTAAAGGTATCCTTAGTGATATTTATTAATTCATATTTATAGATAGACTTGATTAAATCTTGTAATTTAGTATTATTTTATGTAGGTTAACGTAAAAGTTAAGTTAATATCGATTCAATATTAACTGTTTATGGGGGTTTTTTGGTATCACTATAAATACCCCCAAATGATTGACTATTTGTAATAAAGTATGATATATGAAAAATATTGTGGGTGTATCAATAGGCATCCACCCCTTATTTCTTCTTTCAAATTGTGTCATTTATCTCTTTCTCTATTATTTTTCTATATGCTCTTCTAATTCCAAATCCAAAAAAATATGCTCTTCTATTTCATTATTCTTTATTTTTTATATAAAATTTTAATGAATGGATATTTCAATATATTTTTAAAAAATATTATGAATTTCAGCATCAAATTCATCATCTTAAATGGAAAAAAAAATTAAATATTTTTTAAATATAAATAAGATTGATAAAATAGGAAAGATGTAAGCTTACTTGAGTGGTAAGGGATTTGGCCTCTCTTTGAGAGGTCCAAGGTTCAAACGCTACTCATTACGAGGGGACCACAATCCCTCTTAAAAACATGTGTAAACTCATTAAAAAAAATATTAACATAATAGGATAAGAGATTTTTCTATTATAATCAAGGTTATTCTTGGAAGGATATAATTTCCAAGAGCATTTTTGTTGTGATAAATATTATCATAGAAAGGGTATAAGCCTTTATGCAAGTATAAAAAAAAATTAATGTTTAGAAGGAGGACACAAACCTTAGCCATTACAAAAATTTAGGAATAGATGGTTGATACAAAAAAATTATTGTTTGAAAGTGAAATATGAGAGGTTATTAAAATTTAAATATGGTTAGTCATTACAAACATAGTTGTTTGTATTGGAAAAAATATATAAAGAAGCATTAGGGCTTGATTTTATTTATTTATGGTCAAATTGTTTTTTGCTAGTGAAAATTATTTATTTTTGGTATGTGATGACTTGTATCTTGAACACGTGTATGAATGTATATTTTAATTAGTTGTAATATCAGTAATTTATACATTTAGCCCTGAATAGATGATTGTGAGGATAGAAGGAGAAAGAATAATAGTGACACAAATTAGAATAACTCATACTTAAGATAACATTTTATTCCTCAATATTCACCTTATGAATAATAAATATTAGATCTAAAATATTGGAGAAATTTTAAACGACTACATTTAGTAGATTTTGGATTACAATGTTGAAGATATCATATTACTGAAACAAAACATATTTTGTTAGCTATTTTTTATGATAATTTTTTTAGAATAAGTGAATATTCTCTTAAGTTCATTAGGATACACACTTGAGTTTCTACTCCTCCATGTGTCAGGAGAACTCTAAGTGGTGTCTTCATCAGGTTTTATGAGTTTTTGTAATCCAACGACTCTCAATGATCAACTTTGTTATTTATACAGAGTTGATCCTAGAGATAAATCAATCATTTCCACTATTCTCTTCAATTCTTGTGTAATACTTTGCATATCTATTATTGTGTAAATTCTAACATGGTACCAGAGCAGGATAGATTTTGCTAGTATTCTCTCTTGAAGGTTCTAGGATCTGATTCATTTACTTTGGATTTTTTTTGGATATCTAACTTCAAATTTTGCATTAGTCTACTTTTATCCATTGTTATTTTATTATTAGCATGTTTTTTTTATGTTGCATATTCTTTAATTTCTATTTTGAATGCATGTTGAAGGATAATGTTTAAGAAAATTTAGCTATTTTATCCTCTGTGAAGGCGCAAGATTATTGCCCTTCTTTTTCAAATGAAAATAGCCCATTTTTTTTCTTAAATTTTTAAATTATTCCTCAATGTATTCATGTACCTCTAACACTCGGTTAAATAATTTATTTTTTGCTTGTTTAAAAGGGAAACTCTGATTAAATCAAAGTGTTATGTAAAGGATTATTTTTTTGAGTTTACCTTTTAAATATAACTCTTGATTTTTGGCACCTTCATTGTTGGCACTATTAGTCAACTCAAAAAGACATTTGGCCCGTAGCAACATCATTGGCACTCTTAGTCAACTTGATGAACATTTGACCTATTGCAATGTCTTTTTATCTTGGTACACTTTAAGAAATCTAGGGGTCACTCCGCTTTGTTCGCTTGTGCACTCCTCATCGATTTTCTCTACAGGTTTCCCAAGCATGGTGCTGAACGTGGGGCTCAAAACAAGCGCTTGAGAGCCTTTGTAGGCATTTCAAATTTTTGAAGATTTCTCCAAAATGTTTTTCGAATTAATTTTTTTTTGGATTTTCAATTTGGATCATTATATTTATCTGGTTTTCAAAAATACCCATTTGGATTTCATTTTAATATTCTGCACTAATGTATTTTGTAGGATTCTTCTAGTTTTCGAATAGAATTCCAATACATTGATTTCGATTTTTATTCACTAACATATTTTGCAGGCTCCCAAGACAAGAAATTGATTCCAATATATTTGGATTTTGTTTCAATGCACTAACACATTTTGTAGGATTCATTTTATTTTTTGAAATGGATTCAAATACATATCCATTTCGATTTCATTTTAAATATTTTGCACTAATGTATTTTGCATGCTTCTTCTAGTTTTTGAAACAAATTCCAATACATTGATTTCAATTTATTTTGCACTAACGTATTTTGCAGGCTTCCAAGGCAGCATATTTAAGTTATAAATTTTTTATTTTTTCAAAAGTTTTATATGCTTAAATATCCATAAGTTTTCTGTAGGGTTCTTAATAGTTTTATACGCCATATAAGAATTTTTTATATTAATTGCCTTTAATTTCTTTTACAAATCTAAGAATATATTATCTAAATTTATGTAGTGCTTCATGGAAACATTTGCCGGTATTAGACTTTAGAGGAATATCCTTTTATCCTGATTCTCAGTGAAGCTACAAGGATGATCGCTTGATTTTACCATTTGTCGAACTCTTCAACGGATACAATTTCCACCACTTTTGTTTCATGGCATATTGGTGTATTTATTTTTCTATTTTTCATTTTAGAATTTGATTCTACAAATTGTCGTTCTTTCGAATCCTTGTCTTCGTTTGTTTTAGGCAGGCCACATTTATTTGTGGCTCTCCAAAATGATAGACGACTCAAATTTGTAAATATTTAATAAAAAAAATTGTGAGGGTCTTATAGTGCCAATTTTTACACTATTGTGAGTCAACGGGGGGTTTTATTTTCATTACTTTTATCTCCGAAAATAGTTTAAGTAGCTACATCCTTTTTACTTTTCATAAGTAATTAATATTTGAATCATATAAAATTTAAGTAGCCTTTATTTCCTCAATTAGTTCATGTACGTACTTTATTTTCTTATTTCAAATAAGGATCTAATATTTGAATCATATCAAACATTTTAGAACTTATTTTTCTCAAAGCTTCAAAACTAATTTTGATTCAGTATTAGCATTTCAAAAGTACTTCATTTAAAAATTAAAATTTATTCAAAGAAAATTATATATATTTTTTAAAACAACATAATTTGTATATTTACCCAAAAATATTTTGTCTACGTTCCACATATCAAACTCCTTAAAACTTGAAGTCTCCCTCATTTAAGGGCGGGTTTTTTTGGAAACTTGGTATAAAGGCCTGACATATATTTTTCTATTAATAGTTTTATTGATAATCTCTAAACTTATAGTCTCCCTCACATCAGGGCAGGTTTTGATATCACATTTAAACTTTTTACTCCTTGCACTTCACCCCAAAACCCTTCTTTGCTTGCAATACTTATAGTTTCCCTCAAGTAAGGGCAAGTATTATGATTCATTGAAAATTTAGAAATCTAAAGCAAACAATCATTGGCCTCTTTATACTTACACTTTCCCTCTAGTAAGGCCAAGTATATTTTAATTACCTTTTTTTGAAGAAGCTTCATTTCATAATAATTTCTTTGTATTCCATTTTTGAAGTTTTAAAGGGGGTATATTAATAATCTTAAATCCTCAAAAATAAATTCAATTGAGCCTCTCACCCCTCATAATTTTCACACTTGGAAACCTAAAATTCTAAATCTCATCTCTCAAAAAGGTCTTACTCATTTATTAGAAGAAAATCAACCAGAATTTGATAAATAATATGAAATCTTTGTTCATAAAGGAAAAATGCATGAAACTATGGGTATTATTAGCACTAATGTTCATGAAATATTGTGGTTTCACATTACAGATTGTAAAAATCCTCATGAAATTTGGGAGAAATTAAAAACCCTATTTGAAAAAATAGATCAGATGAGATCAATGCAACAAGAAGCTGAATTAACTTCTTTATATCCTGAATATTTTAGTAGTATTATTGATTTCCTCACTAAGTTCAAAGAAATCCTCACTCAATATAAAGGTAGAGGTAAGACTAAGTCAGAAGAAGAATATATTTATCTAATCCTTTCAAAACTAAATGGTTTTTTTCAAATATTTGAGACCACCTTCATATCTACTAAAGATGCTCTTGGTGCAACCTTTAAAATGCCCTCTTTAGAAGAATTTGTGATAGATTAACTAGGGAATAAACCAAACTTGCTAGATATGAAAAATATTCTTCAAAATCCTTAGTAGCCTCCAAATCCTCCAAAGAAAAATTTAAAAAGAAGGAAAAGACTCCCATTACCTATACCCACTATAAAAATAATGGTCACTCTGCTAACAAATGCTAGAAAATATTACAACAACTAGAGGCAGCTATAAAAGATCAAAAGATAGAAAATAATAAGCAAATAGGAAAATCCCTTAATGTTCAAGGAAAAACCTCCAGATATTCCTCTAATTATTGGATCCTAGATTCTAGAGCAACACATCACATGTCTACTTTAGACAAGTCTTTTTCTTCTATCTCCTCTAGCTCTACTCATAGCATAGAAGTAGGAGACTCTTCCTTCATTCCTATCAAATGAAAAGGGGATATAACCATTGATGGTGGCTCTATAAACAATGTTCTCTATGTTCCAGACATTGCCATCAATATCCTATCCATTTATCAAATTTGTACTTTTTGAAATAAGAAAATGGTTCTCTTCTCCCCAGTAGGAATTGAGATAAGAGATTTTCAAACCCATCATTTGCTTATAGCAAAAGGGGATATTGATCATAAATCTCATATTTTTTACTTCAAAATCTTTCAAAATCCATAAGGAGCCTCCTGTTTTGTGGCTCATAGTAATCTTGAAAGTCAAATTTGGCATGAAAGGTTTAGTCATATTAATTATAACTATCTAAAGGATTTATACACCCATAATATGGTTAAAGGATTACCCCAAGTCTCTTCCAATGATGGGGTTTGTTCTAGATGTGCTCTTGGAAAGCAGCATCAAGATCCTTTCCACCCAAGTAGCTTTCTTAAATCCTCATATCCTCTAGATTTAATCCATAGTGACTTAATGACCTTTCCTGAAACTTCTTTTAAGTGAGAAAAGTATTCTCTTACCTTTATTGATGATTTTTCTAGAAGGTCCTGGGTCTACTTCCTCAAATATAAAAGTGATGTGTTATCCCACTTTAAAGTCTTTAAAGGCTTAGTTGAAAATCAGGCTTCTTGCAAAATCAAGAAAATTCGTACTTATAATGGGGGAGAATACTATAGTAATGAGTTCTACATATTTATTTCTAATCATGGTATAATACATTAACATTATGTCTTCCATAATCCTCAACAAAATGGCATTGCAGAAAGAAAAAATCGGACATTAAAAGAGATGGCTAATTGTATGCTCCATTCAAGAAATCTCCCAAAAAAAATTTGGGCAGAGGCTATTAACTGTGCCAATTATATTCAAAATCGCACACCTCATAAAGCTCTTGACCAAATAACCCCTGAAGAAGCATGGACTAGCTTAAAACCAGATGTTTCCAATTTCAAAATTTTTGGATGTACTGCTTGGGCTCACATCCCAAAGAAGAAAAGGAAATCTCTTGATAAGAAAAGCAAAAAGCTCATATTTGTTGGTTATTGTGAAGAATTGAAAGCTTACAGGCTTCTTGATCCCTCAACTCATGAGGTCTTATTTTATAGGAATGTCCAATTTGATGAAACATTCCCTCAAAAAGAACCTCCAAATGACTCTTCCTCCATTGAGCCTACTCCTATAGTAGAACCTCAATATTATGAAGAGCCAACCATTGAAGTTAATTTGGTTATTGATAATCAATATGAAGAACCTACAACTCCTTGTCAAATTATTTCAACTACTTCAACTCCTTCTTCTATGCCAAAATGGGCCCGCACAATTGTTAAATAAGCTACTCCCTACATTCAAAATCTTCCTTCAAACAGATCTTCCAACCCCACAGGTTCTGGTCTTGTATGTCAATCCATTTCTTCTAATTCTCAATCCTTCAAAGAAGTCTCAGGTATAAAAGAATGTAAATATGCCATGGATAATGAATTTTCTTCCTTGCTCAAAAATGATACTTGGGATTTAGTTCCCTTACCTAAGGGAAGAAAATTAGTTTGATGTAAGTGGATCTTCAAAATAAAATATGGGCCTAATGGAGAAATAGACAAACACAAGGCTCGTCTTGTAGCCAAATATTTTTCTCAAATAGAGGGTATTGATTATACATAAAATTTTGCTCTTGTTGCTAAAATGGACTCTGTTAGATTGGTTCTTGCTTTGGCTGCTTCCAATAAATGGCCAGTCTACCAAATGGATGTAAAAAGTGCCTTCTTACATGGAAATTTAAAAGAAAAAATATTCATAGAACAGCCCTCTGGTTTTACTCAAGACTCCTCTCTTGTTTGTTGGCTTAAAAAATCTCTATGTGGCCTCAAACAAGCCCCTAGATCTTGGTATGAAAATATGGACTCATTCCTTATTTTAGCAGGTTTTTCTCATTGTGAGTCTGAAAATATAGTTTACATTTGAAGAAGTAAATGAAATATCACCATTCTTGTTCTTTATATTGATGATCTCCTTCTCACAAGTAGTAACCTCACTCACATTCAGAATATCAAAGACTTCCTCTCTAAAACATTTGAGCTCACTTCTTCCTTGGAATTCAAATAAAATAAAACAAAATAGGGATCACCTTATGTCAACAAAAGTACACTCAAGATCTTCTTCAAAATTTTAAAATAACTGATTGCAAACCTTCTCGTACTCCCTTTCAATTTGGCATTCATCTCAATACTTCCTGCTCATCCCCTCCTTGTTATGCTACTCTATACCATCAACTTGTAGGTACTCTGTTATACCTCACTCATACTCGCCTAGATATCTCCTATGTTGTTGGGCTCATATTCAGGTTCTCTCATAACCCTTATTTCAGTAATTGGAAAATAGCTAAAAGAATTCTCCATTATTTGTAGGGTACTACAAACTTTGGGATCATCTATAAAGGAGACTCCATGGATATCATTGGCTATACAGATTCAGATTGGGTAGGATCAGTAGATGAAAGATGTTCTACCTCTGGATATATTTATTGCCTTGGTTCTTCACCAGTAGTCTGGTTATGCAAGAAACAACAAACAGTAGCATTATATTCTATAGAGGTAGAATACAAAGCAGTAGTTTTAGCCAGTCAAGAAGCCCTTTGTCTTCATCAAATTCTTAATGAATTTAGATTTTTCCAAGAAGTGCCTATAACTCTATGGTGTGACAATCAAAGCACAATTCATATTGCATGCAATCCAATTGAGCATAAGCGCGCCAAACACATTGAGATCCACATGCACTTCATCAGGCAAAATATTCAAAAAGGAGATATACATAAGGAGTATATTTCGACAGAGAATCAACTTGCAGACATCTTCACCAAGTTATTTCCTTCTCCATGTTACCTTCAGTTGCAAGAGAAACTCAGAGTATTAAAACTGCATTGACAAAGGGGTCTTCCACCTCTCTCTATATTGTACATGAGTACCTAATCAGGCCTTCTTGTCGGGACTCATATTTTATTTGTTAAAGAGGACAATCTTCACCATCTGAAGACAAGCCTCTTTCATACTTTTTTGTTTTTTATTGGTGGATTTTCCCATTGGGTTTTTAACATCATTTCAAAACAAAGAAGTGATAGTATGTTTTTTCTCACAGGGTTTTTTCCATCAACTATCTATGATGTACATGAGTATCTAATGAAGCCTCGTTTTCGGTACTCATTTCTAGTATCTCCCCTAGTATCACTTAAGGGGGGTGTGAGAATAAGTGAATATTCTCTTAAGTTCATTAGAATACACACTTAAGTTTCCACTCCTCCATGTGTCAGGAGAACTCTAAGTGGTGTCTTCATCAGGTTTGATGAGTTTTTCTAATCCAACGACTCTCAATGATCAACTTTGTTATTTATACAGAGTTAATCCTAGATATAAATCAATCAGTTTCACTCTTCTCATCATCTCTTGTGTAATACTTTGCATATCTATTATTGTGTAAATTCTAACAAATTTATGACGTTTTTTTATTTATTTTAATCTATACAAATATTTTTAATAGGACATACGATCAAAATAGTGCTAGAATAAGTATTGTAGCATTATTAACTCTTTTGAGGTTTTTTCCATTAATGTTGTTTCCAATATTTGAATATTGCATTTTGCCTATGTTAGCTTATGATTTTACCTTTTATATCTTGAAATCACATTAAATAAAAGTAGATTACATTTGACCATAGTTTTTATGTGGATTTGAAATATACTGAATTGTAATTTCCTTTTGATCCCAAAGATATGCCACTCTTGTTGCTGCCCCTTTGGTGTTGATAGACACTACTTTACTGGTTGGTCACATGTTATTTGTTATTATTTTCATTTCTTCAATTGAAACCTTTATCTTCTAAAGAAAAAGAAGTTGAACCTGATTTTTTTTATCATTCTTCTAATTTATGTTTGTTTAGAAGCACTTCTTTTAAAACTTCTAATTTCCAAGTAATAATCTTCCTAATTAATAATGTGTACTACTACCTTACCTTCCTCAACTAACTTTCAACCTTCCCCTGCTAGGTAATGCAAACTAAGTATATAAATTTTATTAAACATTTCATGTGAAAATCCATATATAACAGTGAAATAAGAATTTAAAAAAAAAACATCATAAATTTTCTCTTTTAAATATAATTAAGCTATTATAAAAATAAGTTATTGTTTTAAAAAATAAATAAATAAAACATTTACGATGGTCCGATAGTTTTTAAATAGACATATATTTTTATCTTCTTGAAACCACGAACACATGAGATTCCCACTTGAAATTTTAATTATATTAAAATTGTTTTCGGAGTATGGTATCTAATATATTATAATTTTTAAGTGCCATTGGATATTCAATTCGTGACTAGGCTTCGTAGCGAGCTATTTTAGTTATATTAAAATTATTCTCCTAGTATGTTATCTAATATGATTTAATATTTTAGTCCCATTAGATATTAAATTCGTGATTAGGCTTCATAGCGACAGGCACTTAGAGGCAAGTGCGACAACAAATTAAAATATGCTTCGTCGTCCCTATGGAATATTATAATAGTTTAGGTTCTGAGTTTTCTTTTTTAATATTTAAATTCAAATTTTTATATATTAGGTATAAAGAATGTTTATAATGTTTAGTTTATTACATAGAAAATGAAATTAACGGAAATTATTATGTTTTTATTAATATATTATTTAAAATTTTAATTTTTTCAAGATTTAAACTTATATTGGTAAAGAAACAAAGTTATTATTATTCCTATTTTATATGGTAGAAGCCACCGCCCACCTATACATCTATATGTCCGCTCGAAGCCCGAAGAACTGAAACATAATATTCTGCATAGTCAAACGAGCTTGTTATTATTATAAAAAAAAAAAAAAAAACTTTATTTAAAAGGAGTGCCCGTAGACATAATGGTCGAAGTGGAGGCTTAATGTTTAATATCTGCAAATTTATTATTTTCCCTTGGTAACTCTGTATTCATTCCGCTTATTAGAATTTTTTTTTTTATTGTAATGGGTTTTAACAGGATTTCCGAAATCTTTACAACCAGTAAAAGACAAAGATTACCAGCAATATACTTGTGTATATTTATGCAATATAATAAATACATAAGTACGGTTAAGAATTTTTTTTTAATGAAAATCGTATATTAATAAAATTAGTTCAAAGGCAGTAGTACTAACATATAAACATCAGCCACAAACTAAAGAGAGTGGCATAAAACCCGAATAAAAATAACTAAATGATTATAAAAGTATTTACAATATATATACATGTCCAAAATTAAATACAGACTGTAGAAGATGAGCAGCAGAGCCGAAGGGTCAAAACTCTGCAAAAACCAAGTGTCAGCCATCCGCGAAGTGTAAATTATATATCTGAATAAACAGTTGTAAATAAAACTGTAACAATTGCACCTGAAGGTATCCATCCATATTAACCTGTAGAACCTGAAGTTGGGGGAGCACCATCGGATTCTTGGATCTGAACTTTGATTTGAAAGCAATAAGAACCCGAGCAACCTGAAGCAAAATTTTAAATCTGGTGAGTCTCCTCAGAGACTCAGTAAGAACCCTCGTAACACCACTAAATAACTCCTCATTTCTGGATAACCATATAAACCATAAAACCTCCATAGAAAAGAGCATCCAAAATTTATTATAACAATGATGAAACTGAGGGATAAAGCCAAAAATAATATAATGTCAAAAGTGTGAATGATCAATATTCCATCCATGTAAATCAGAAAGAAATAACCCTCATATCTCACCAGCAAATAAACAGTCAAGGAGAATATTCTCAACAACATCAGGCTCCTGACATAAAGAACAAACAGTATAAGTCTTAGGATATTTACTGATCGGTAACCTCTGCAACAAAAATAACCATCGAAAAAAGCCTTTTTAGGCTCCAATGGATTGTGCCAAATGTGCTGAAAAATTTTGTACACCTGTTTGTCAATAAGAGTAAATCTCCATCTAGTATTAACATGATTTACGATACCAGAAACATCATAAAGCAAGTGATACAAAATTTTTGGTTTTATACATCTCAATCTGGTACCATCCTGCCATTTGAAAGCATCAAAAAAATCCATCTCATTATCAATCAAAATCAGATTATTGACAGCCATAAAAGAATCTCGTAAAAGTGAATAAGTCCGCCACTGAGACTGTGGAAGATCATACTTAGCACACAGAGATTCCCATGTCATAAAAGAACCATTAATCAGAACATCATTAAACGTATTAATGCCTTTAGATGACCATTTCTTAGCAGAGCAGCCAGGAGTACGAGCAAGAGGCCTATTACTGTGCCAAATATTCCACCAAATAGAGCTGCTTTTAAACAACAAAACAATCTCATGCCCAATAGCTTTAGAAACCAAAATTTTATCTTTAACTAATTCCCAAGCTTTCCAAATACTACGAAAAACAACTGAACCAACAGGTGTAATAGGAAATTTACCAAATAAAATATCCGTAATGTGAAGACCTTTCCAAAATTTAGCATTCTTTGGGACAACATTAGCTAAATTATGACACACAAGAACTTTCCAGGGTTCATTACCTTCAATGCAATTCACAATCCATTTAACTGACAGAGCAATGCCTTGTAATTTAAGATTTTTAAGCCCCAAACCACCCTTTCGCTTATCAACTGTACACCAATCCCAATTTATAGAATGGCGTTTACCAACTCCCTGTCCATCAGACCACAAAAAATATTGGATATACTTTTGAATAATATTAACTTGATAAGCAGAAAATAGCCAAGCAGAAGCAAAATATGTAGTGTAAGATGACAAGATCTTCTGACAAACTTGAATACGACCAGCAATATTCAAGTGGAGTTTATTCCACTTGCTAAGTTTCCCAATCACCTTATTTTTCACCCAATCCCACATACTCTTAAGGCAGGGATCAACCGCAAAGGGGATACCAAGATAACACATCTATTTAGAAGGACCCCCCCAAGGAATATTAAATCTAGAAAGCCACTGAGGAGGACTGTCATCCCAGCTTAAAAGAATAGACTTAGGCAAGGAAATCTTAGCACCAGAAGCACTTTCAAAGATAGACAGAACATAGAACAAATTATCCATGTTATCTTCTTCAAGCGAAACAAAAATATTAGTGTCATCAACAAACTGGACATTAATAAGATCTTCCCCATTAGGAAGTATAAGGCCTCTAACCTTAGGAAAGTACACAGAATGCCTAAGCAAATAGAATAAGGCATCACTAGCAATGACAAAGAGGCTAGGGGCCAAGGGACACCCCTGGCGTATAGATCGCTGAAGATGTATAGGATTAGATAGGGAGCCATTAATATCAATATAAGTGACCGCATCCATTAAAAGAGTCTTAACCATCCTGCAGAAATTAGGAGGAAAACCAAAAGCATCCAATACCATAAAGATATACTCCCATTCCACACGGTCATAAGCCTTTTCAAAATCAAGCAACAGAATACCAACATTTTGACCAGATGATCGAGCCCAGCTCATGGCTTCCCAACATGTTATTAAATTTTCTAAAATATACCTGCCTTTTATAAAACCAATTTGAGTAGGACTAATAAATCTTTTCAAAACATTTGTAAGACGTAAAGCCAGGACTTTAGCAAGAATATTATAAGAAACATTTAACAACGTAATGGGATGCCAATTTTTGATGACAACCTTATCACCACCTTTAGGCAATAACCTAACAATACCAGTATTAATGTGTTGTCCCAAAGAACCCTGTTGGAGAGCTTCAGAATAGACATCAAAAAGATCATCACATATCCAGTCCATATTATTTTTATAAAATTCAATCGGTAAACCATCATAACCAGGCACTTTATCACTGTTAATGGCAGTAATAGCAGCCCTTAGTTCATCTTTTGAAATGGGTTTATCCAATTCAACAAACTCTTGATCAGTGAGCTTTTTAGGCATAAGTTTTTTACAAAGTTCCCTATTCATCTGTCATTGATTATTATCATCTGATGAAAAAATATCATTGTAATATTGATAAATTAAGTTCTGAATGATAACAGGATCAGAAACAAGTTCATCACCATTCCAGAGAGCTTTAATAGTTTCATTCAAGCCTTTTTCTCTAATATATTTAAAGAAAAATTTTGTGCCTTTATCCCCATATTGAAGCCAATGCAACCTAACCCGAATCTTTTGCCCTTGAATTCTTTTAACTTGAAATCTCTTCAGATCATCTTTAAGACCAGAAACAATTTCTTGCCAAACCATGTTATGCGGATGTGACTGAAGTTGACTTTCAGCAAGAAGCAGATTAGCATGCAGTTTTTTCTCCTGAAACCAAAAATCCAAGGCCTTTTTCTTTCCTATAGTTTGAAAAATCCTTTTCCATCCATGAGTGTTTCTATTCCACCTAGAGATAGCCCCTTCATGCTTATAAATCCACCTATTAATTTCCATTAATGTGAAAATTACCTCATTATAGTCATCAAAATCCAATATAGAGGAATTTTAAAAAAATATGCTATTATGCAAAATTCCAACATCCAAATCATTTTGAAGCAGCAAGTGAGCACATATTGGATAATGATATGAAATTGTGGTGGGGGTCACAAGAACCCTAGTAAAAGGAACAACATTATCAAAAGTAAAGAAGTTATGATTGGCATAAAATCTATCAAGATGAGACAAAATTCTATAATCTCCTTGTTGAAGGTTACTCCAAGTAAACCAAGGAGTAGACAATTGTTGAACAGAATCACCTAGAGGATCAAAAATATTGAATCTCGACTTGAAATTGAACCAAAATTCATCCTCATTGCCTTTCCAAGAAATAGGAACACCACCAATTTTGTCTTTTTGAGATTCTACCATGTTAAAGTCACCACATACAATCCAAGGTATGTCCTGAAGATGACAAAGCTCCTGCCACAACAGACCTCTATCTTTATAGTTGTTTGGAGCATATATAGAACATATGCCAAACCTCAAATCATTATAATGTAAAACCACCCAAACAACATGATTACATGATGAGCAACCAGAACTAATAACTTTATTAGCCCAAAAAGGTGAGAGCATAATAACAGTACCACCCCTACCTGGGGGATGCAAAGTGAAATAAGACATAGCTTCATGCCATATAGTTTTTAAAACAAATTGCAACGGAATACCAGTAGCCTTAATTTCTTGCAGCAATAAACAGTCAATATTTCTACAAGACTGAATATAATCTCGAATAACATATTTCCTATCAGGGTATTCAAGTCCCCTTACATTAAATTGTTAAAATTAGATGATTTACTACTGGCAACCGCTTTAGTAGCTCTCATCGAGTTATCATGAGAATCAGAGTCCTTAGACCTCCTTCTCTTGTTAGATTCAACCTTAGTCTACCCATTACCAGGAAGAAAACCATCATTTCTTAAAGAAAAATCAACAACAGAGGCGTTTGGTTCATCAGATGAAGAAGTCTTCAGATTAAGAGTATCTTGTTCACTATTATTTTCTATTACAACTGTTGATTCAACTGTAGTCATAGTTGAAAAAATTTTATGATTCTTAGCCCTCAGGTGAATGGTTTCAAGAATGAGCTCCTGCGCATTAAGCTGCTTGCTGTTACTATTATGATCAACTTTCCCGATATTAGTTGTCTCATTTTGAGGCATATTAACGAAAGTGTTATTATTATGAGTTTGGTCATTCTTAAAGCTTTCAAACATAACCTCCAACTTCAAAATAGAGAACCCATCATTGTTATTCTCTGCATTAATAGAATAAATAGTATTGCAGGAATCTGTGGAGATATTAATATTATTCGGATTGGCAAATAGAAAAGCATCACCCATATCCAAAGAAGATTTAGGCAAGGAGCCATCCATGAAATTTTTAGCACCTGAACTAATAGGATGAACAACATTACTCAACACATTTTGCACAGTAGCCGTATTATCACAAACCATATTATTTGAAGTATCAACATGAATAGATTCACTATTATTGGAATTAACCGTTCTCCCTGCAAGCCTAATGTCTTTCATGCTAGGATCAGACCTAGAATGATTTTCACCACTGGATAAATCAGAACCAAATGAGGCTTTCATATTTCTATATGTACCAGTATGGCAAACAGTCGAGGGACGAGTTGAGCCCCTATTTTGAGCTGCTAAAACTGGGTACTTTTTTTGAATGTGATCCTCATTTTTGCAAATATGACAAGCATTAAGTCCTCCTAACAGTTCAATTTTGCATGAAAAAGAACCACAGTCTAACTCTAATACAACCTCTTTTGGAATATCAATTCCTAGTATTAAAGATACTAAAAGCCTGGCTTCCAGATGGGATAACGTCATCTTCGATTCCATAATTTTGATAACCTTACCGAAGGAGACAACAAGCTGGGGAAAAAAATCCCACAAGAAAGGAGGCACATTTCTCATCATTACCCATATAGGGTAAGACACAGTGAAGATTTATTCGCTCAAGATTTCATATGACCATGCAACAGCACGAAAAATCAATTTCCCTACACTCCAAAATTACTTTTTCAAGGACTTTTTTTTGCATATCATTAGATTTGAAAAAGATAACAAATAACCATTTTGTATCATTCTATAGAAGGAAATATATATGCCCTAACATTTAACCCAAATATTATTTAACCAATCATTAAAGAAACATCGGATGGCTGATTATTAATATCTAGGGCCACAATAAAAACAACCTCAATTTTCAAACGATTCTGATCCTCTCAGATAGCATTATTCATATAATTATTATGAATGAGAATAATTTTAGTAGTGTCGGTCATAGGGTTTTTACATTTCTGAATGAAGGCAGTAGAGCAAGCAACTGGAGTCGCATCACCACTCAACACCGCATCTTTGAATGATTTCTTAGCACTATCCCCATCACCTGGTGGCTGAGAATTTGGGCCCATGATATCGAAATATGACCACAAGAAATTGCCAAAATCCTTTATTCATGGCCGAATCATTTAGAGAATATCCGAATGTAGAAACCGTTGCTGCTAGGGTTTGCAGAGCGCTGAAAGTAGAGAACAAAAAATCTATCAGTATTGTTAAGTATTGTTAGAATGTGTAATAATATATGCAATATAATAAATACACAAGTATTGTTAGAATTTATAAATTATTAATGATGTAAATGTGAATTTCATCCATGTGCACATGAGTCCATAGAATAAGAAGGTGGAGAGTTATAGGAATATGGAAGACAAAGAGTCACATTTCATTATTGATCTAGGTGCATGCTTAGTACAATAATTCAATGAGTTCAATGCACTATAGTTGATCCAATCTCTATCAGGGGAGATTAATACACTCTAGTTAAAGCAATTAAAGCAAGCACAAATAAAACAACTTAAAAAAAAAAACTTAGAATTTGGTGATTTAAAAAATATTGCTTGATAAATTAGAAAGGTGTCTAAGGGTAAAACTTAGTAGGAGAGAGAGCTAATTATAATGTATAAACGACCTGACGTTTAGGTCATTATTGAAATTTAGAAGAAATGTCAAAGAGGCATCTGAAGAATGTAATTTCATATTTTTTTAATAGGTTGAAAATTTGGGGGCACATCAGGGACCACCTTCCCCGTGAATTGAACTTAGATCTCTTCTAGGTGATCCAAATACCTTTTGCCGTTGGTGTCCCTATTGGAACTATAAAAATATTAACTTTTTTATTAGATTAAAAAGGTATTTTAGGGCCCCCAAACCTATACATCAAGTTGTGTTAGTTAGTACAACATGCCGCAACAACCTTACAAAATACTATCATCCACTTATTACTATGACTGAACCTTAGAATACCACATATCAATAAAACAACGTCCAAAACATGATAAATTAGTAACCCACTTCCAAAATAGAAACTTTAAAAAATACAAAACTTGTAGCTATCACCCAATCACAACAATAAAAATGGTTCAAACCCATTGGGGTTGTTACAAATTTCGTAGTTGATGGGTGTTTTGATTATTTTTCTTCTGTAGCATAGGTTCTTCCTCCTTTAGAGTGGCAAGATCTGAGAATGTATTTTTACAATCCAATATCTTGATATAATATCTAGTTGTAACACATTTTGTATGATCTTAATTTTATAAAACTGATTATCATTGATTGTTTCATATTTATCTTCAAGAATACCATCTTAGGTGCTAATATTTTCTATGGAACTGACTCGATGGTGTTTAGTAACCATTTGAATTTTATCAATGATCTATTTTGAATTCACTTTTTAGGGTTGAGTCTTCTATTGTTTGCTTGATTCTTACTAGATAATTGGTGTAGCTAGAGGATGAGCTTCTTCCTTGTGAACTAGGACATTTGAAGGTTCAAGATCATTTGGTGCAAGGTCTTCTCCTCCACCAAGAAGAAATTAGAGCATGATCAGATGATTGAGCATCTCTTCTTTAGGTGTCCATATTATTGACAATCATAACATCTCAGGGAGAAGTTTTCACATTCAATATTTTGGATCCATTCCCCTTTGCTTGAGAAGATAGTAATGGATTGAGGTCAAAGAACTAAAACATTCATCCAAAAACCCAATCTTGCTTTACTCATATTAATTTTAGTAGACAATTATTTATTTATTTAGGTACCATATATTGGAATGCATCAATGATGTTACCAGTTTTAGCAAATGTCTTCTATCCCTAAAATTTCATGGGGAGAGCATATAGATTCACCTAGATTGGGAGTCCATCAACTTATTCTATAAGGGGATTGAAACGGGAGTCCAAGGTCATATATAAACACCCCTTTGTTCAAAAAATTAATTGTATCTAAATAGATTATCCTATATCTATCCACTAAATCAAAAAGGGAAAAAAAATTGGATAGTAGAGTTACTTGGAATTTACTCGATCACAAAATTTTAATGTATCCTTTGAACTTCTCCAAGCCTAATATTTTGCCCTTGAGTTTGCAGATAACTATTCAGGCTTCATGATCAATCTTATCCAACCTAAATTCATCCTCCAAAATCTTGATATAAGGAAGAGGTTCATTAGAAAGCTCCACCCGTGAACCCAAATATCCTTGAGAGACATTTCTTCTGATCGAAGAGGTTTTTCATATATTGAAAAGTGACTAATATCCTCTTGAGTACAACAAGCGGGCTGCAAACAACCTTCTTTATGCAATGTTTGACTACACCTAGGTTTTGCACCAATTTCACTCCTTTCCATCCTCATTACCTCCTGAGTACAACAAATGGGTTGCAAACAACCCTCTTCTTGCAACACTTGACTCCACCTAGGGTTTGCATCCCTTTCTCTCTATTCCATCCTCATGTCCTCTTGAGTATGAGTTATATGCAAAGCTTGACTATAACTAAGGTTTGCACCCTTTTTGCTCCATTCCATCCTCATGTCATCCTAAATACAATGAACACACTATAATCTTTATGGAATTTCATATTTACTTAATATAAAATTATAATAATTTGTTTTAAAGAAAAAATAAAAATAAAAACACAACAATCTATATACCTATAATTTTTAAATACCAAAATCTACTTTTATTTATATCTATATATTTATAACAATAAAATAAAATTATGATAAAATTTATTATCTACTATTAATTTAAGGAATCTTAAAGGAGGTTATTGTTTTTAATGGAGGTGAAAACTTTTATGGAATTTTTTTATATAATTTAATATAAAAACAATTATATATATTTTATTATATAACCATGAATACATGAGATTCTACTTTGACTAGTCTTCGTATTCTTGTTGACCAAACTACATTTTAATTATATTAAAATTATTTTCGTAATAGATGTGAGTCTAATTTTATTAGAAAATAAATTATTTAAAAAAAAAATGTGGCATACACGGACCTCAACCTCTCTACCTCAACCTCTCTAAAAATATATAAACATTAAAGATGGTTTAAAAATAAATAAAGACTTTATAAATCCTTGACAGAGTAAATGCTCTCTTAAGAAAAATGGTAGTGTTTTAAATTAAAAAAATTAAAAATAAAATAAAATAAAAAATGGTAGTGTCATTTGAAATAATGGGACAAACGATAAATGAGGATTCTTCTTTCTTGTGTGTATACAAAATAAATATATTATTATTTGAAATAGGACTCTACTGGTGTTTAGTAATGGGTGGGATTGCCACAATGTGAGCACATGAATTAGCGCTGTTTTCAGCGTAGCATTAAAAGATTAAACAGTTTAAACCTTAGCTGTTGATGTTAAACAAATGATATTCGATTCGTGAATGGCCTTCATAGCGACAGGAACAAAGTGCGACAACAAATTAAAAAGATGCTTTGTCAAATAAAGTCAATAAAATGGACTTTACAAATATAGTTTCTAGTAAATACTTGACCTTATTACCTAGCTTATCGACTCATGCTGGTGGTAGTTATTTCTAGTTTTATTTAAAGAAGTGTTCTTTGGCATAATGGTGGAAGTGCAGGGTCAATGTTCAATATGTCTGCAAATTAAGTCATCTCTTATTTTTCAGTGAAATTTTAAATTCAATAGTACACGTATGTGATACTTGGTAAATTTATTTATATCCATATCATATCTGATTTCAAAACTTTTTTTTAACACAATTTTAAATTCAATAGTTCATGTATGTGATACTTGGTAAATTTATTTATATCTATATCGTATCTGATTTCAAAACCTTATTTTACAAGGATATGTGTTCACGACCCTTTTCTATTATTTATTTTATCACAAAATATTTCATGTCTTCACAAGGTACCAAATATCTAATACCAATCAAGCTTGATGGTGTAACAGTTTGTTTGTTGTACTATATTTAGAAGATTTCAAAATTCTTATGTTTATACATATATTCTCTCATAATGGATGTTTGCTCTAACTCTAACAAACTATTAGTGTAGTGATCAGTAATATTTTGGGATATAAGAGTAGTTTTCTACAATTAATGGAAGGTATACTTTGTTTCTATGGGTCCTTTCTAGCCATAGGGGTTGATTATTCAAAGACTTACCTATTACTTCATAATTTGTTTACCTTCTATTGATATTTTGGGATATATTATGGTCACCATATTGCATGTGAAAGATCATCTCTTACAAAAATCAAAATCTTGATCCAAGTATGGACTTATGGATTTATGTTTAAAAGAGCTTGATCTAGTTCATGTACCTTTGGCAAAAATATGATAGTAAGATTCATTGACCCATACAAGCATTCTTTATGGGGGAACATGTACCTGTTAGAATTTACACAATAATAGATATGCAAAGTATTACAAAATATATGAAGAGAATAGTGGAACTAATTGATTTATCTCTAGGATCAACTCTGTATAAATAACAGAGTTGATCATTGAGAGTCATTGGATTACAACAACTCATAAAACCTGATGAAAACACCACTTAGAGTTCTCTTGATACATGGAGGAGTGGAAACTCAAGTGTGTATCCTAGTGAACTTAAGAGAATATTAACTTATTCTAACACGCCCCCTTAAGTTATACTAGGGGAGATTCTAAAAAAGAATCCCGACAACGAGGCCTGATTAGGTACTCATGTACATCATATATAGTTGGTGGAAAAAAACCCTGTGGAAAAAAACAACTATCACTTCTTTGTTTTGAAATGATGGTAAAAATCTAGTTGGAAAAGCCACCAATAAAAAGCAAAGAAGTATGAAAGATATTTGTCTTCGGATGGTGAAGATTGTCCTCTTTAAAAAATAAAAGATGAGTCCCGACAAGAATGCCTGATTAGGTACTCATGTACAATATAGAGAGAGGTGGAAGACCTCTTTGTCAATGTAGTTTTAATACTCCAAGTTTCTCTTGCAACTGAAGGTAACACGGAGAAGGAAATGACTTGGTGAAGATGTCTGCAAGTTGATTCTCTATCGAAATATACTCCAAATGTATATCCCCTTTTTGAATATTTTTCTTGATGAAGTGCATGTGGATCTCAATGTGTTTCGTGTGTTGATGCTCAACTGGATTACGCACAATATAAATTGTGTTTTGATTGTCACACCACAGAGTTATAGGCACTTCTTGAAAAAAACCAAATTCATTGATAATTTGACAAAGCCAAAGGGCTTCCTAATTGGTTGAACCTGCTGCTCTGTATTTTGCCTCTATAGAAGATAATGCTACTATTTTTTGTTTCTGCATAACCAGGATACTGATGAAGAACCAAGGTAGAAAACATATCTAGAGGTAGAACATATGTCATCTACTGATCCTACCCAATCTGGATTTGTATAGTCAATGATATCCATGGAGTATCCTTTATAGATGACCCCAAAGTTTGTATTACCCTGCAAATAATGGAGAATTATTTTAGTTGCTTGCCAATGACTAAAATGAGGGTTATGATAGAACCTAGATATGAGCCCAACAACATAGGAGATATTTGGGTGAGTATGAGTGAGGTATAACAGACTACCTACAAGTTGACAGTATAGGGTAACATCACAAGGAGGGGATGAGAATGAAGTACTGATATGAATTCCAGATTGAAATGGGGTAGGAGAAGGTTTGCAATCTATCATTTTAAACTTTTGAAGAAGATCTTGAGTGTACTTTTTTTGACATAAGGTGATCTTTGTTTTGTTTTGTTTTATTTGAATCCCAAGGAAGAAGTGAGCTAGACCTAGATCAACCATTTCAAATTTTTTAGAGATGGAGTCTTTGATATTTTGAATGTGAGTGAGGTTAGTACCAGTGAGAAGGATATAATCAACATAAAGAACAATAATGGTGATATTTCCTTTACTTCTCTAAATTTAAACTGTATTGTCAGACTCACAATGAGAAAAACCTGCTGAAAGAAGGAAGGAGTCCATCTTTTCATACCAAGATCTAGGGGCTTTTTTGAGGCCATATAGAGATTTTTTAAGTTGAAAAACAAGAGAGGAGTCTTTATTAAAACCAACGAGCTATTCCATGAATATTTATTCTTTTAAATTTCCATGTAAGAAGGCAATTTTTTCATCCATTTGGTATATTGACCATTTATTGGAAGAATTCAGAGCAAGAACCAATCTAACAGAGTCCATTTTATCAATAGGAGCAAAATTTTTTGTATAATCAATACCCTCAATTTGAGAAAAACCTTTGGCTACAAGAAAAACCTTGTGTTTGTCTATTTCTCCATTAGGCCCATATTTTATTTTGAAGATCCACTCACATTGAACTAATTTTCTTCCCTTAGGTAAGGGAAATAAATCCCAAGTATCATTTTTGAGCAAGGAAGAAATTTTTTTATCCATGGCAACTTTCCATTATTTTATACTTGAGGTTTCTTTGAAGGATTGAGGATCAAAGGAAATGGATTGACATACAAGACCAGAACCATGCCTTGGGAGCCTACAAAATACGTTAGTGCATAAAAAATCGAAATCAATGTATTGGAATTCATCTAAAAAACTAGAAGAAGCCTACAAAATAAGTTAGAGTGGAATATTAAAACGAAATCCAAATGGGTATTTTTGAAAACCAGATAAATATAATACTCCAAATCAGAAATCCAAAAAATTTAAATTCAAAAAACATTTTGGAGAAATATTCAGAACTTTGAAATGCCTAAAAAGGCTCTCAAATGCTTGCTTCAAGCCCCACATTGGGCGCCACGCTTGGGAAACCTGTAGAGTAAATATAAAACCAAGAAAACTCTTCACATCCACTTCAAATAATCAAAAAAATATATATTGAATGCAATAAGCTATTTGAAATTATTTTAGGCAAGAGTACATATAAATAATCGCTCAGGAGTGCACTGACGAACAAAGCGGAGTGACCCCTAGATTTCATAGAGTGTGCCAAGATAAAAATATTTTGCAATGGGCAAAACATCCATTGAGTTGACTAAGAGTGCAAACGATGTTGCTACGGGCCAAATGTCTTTTTGAGTTGACTAATAGTGCCAACAATGAAGGTGCCAAAAATGAAGAGTTATACTTAAAAGGTAAACTCAAAAAAAGAATCCTTTACATAACACTTTGATTTAATCAGAGTTTCACTTTTAAACAAGCCAAAAATAAATGATTTAACCGAGTGTTAGAGGTACATGAATACGTTGAAGAATAATTTAAAAATTTAAGAAAAAAAGGGCTATTTTCCTTTGAAAAATAAGGGCAAGAATCCTACACCTTCATAGAGGATAAAATAGCTAAATTTTCTTAAAGGTTATCCTTCAACATACATTCAAAATAGAAATGAAAGAATATGCAACATAAAAAATATTCTGATAAAAAAAATAACAATGGATAAAAGTAGACTAATGCAAACTTTGAAGTTAGATAGCCAAAAAAAACTAAAGTAAATGAATTAGATCCTAGAACCTTCAAGAGAAAATACTAGCAAAATATATCCTGCTCTGGTACCATGTTATAATTTACACAATAATAGATATGCAAAGTATTACACATGAGATAAAGAGAAGAGTGGAATTGATATATTTATATCTAGGATCAACTATGTATAAATAGCAGAGTTGATCATTAAGAGCCGTTGGATTACAACAACTCATCAAACCTGATGAAGACACCACTTAGAGTTCTCCTAACACATGGAGGAGTGGAAACTCAAGTGTGTATCCCAGTGAACTTAAGAGAATATTCACTTATTCTAATAGTACCATCTCTAACATCTTCTCTAATCAACACATTAGTTTATATTGTAAAGAGCTATTAAAATATTTATAATCTAACCTTATTAAGAAAAGATCAATAATCATGAAATACCTAGGGTGCTTTTAATGTAGTTTACTATTAAGTGATATGCAATATTTCAAGCTTTATGATATAAGCATACAAGCATTTTATATGTAATCCAATGCGAATATTTCTATCTAATCCTATAGGCATTCTTCTATGTACTCCTATAGGCATTCTTCTATATAAGCCTAAAGGTATCCTTAGTGATATTTATTAATTCATTTTTATAGATAGACTTGATTAAAACATGTAATTTATTATTATTATATGTAGGTTAATGTCAAAGTTAATTTATTATCGATTCAAGATTAACTATTTATGGGGGATTTTTGGTATCACTATAAATACCCCCAAATGATTGACTATTTGTAATAAAGTATAATATATGAAAATATTGTGGGTGTATCAATAGGCATCCACCCCTTATTTCTTCTTTCAAATTGTGTCATTTATCTCCTTCTCTATTATTTTTCTATATGCTCTTATAATTCCAAATACAAAAAAATATGCTCTTTTATTTGATTATTATTTATTTTTTTATATATATGATTGGAATGAATGGATATTTCAATATATTTTTTAAAAATATTATGAATTCCAACATAAAATTCATCATCTTAAATGGAAAAATAAAATTAAATATCTTTTAAATGTAAATAAGATTGATATAATAGGAAAGTTGCAAGCTTACTCCAGTGGTAAGGGATTTGACCTCTCTTTGAGAGGTCCAAGGTTGAAACCCTAATAAT
Source organism: Wollemia nobilis (assembly GCA_028583015.1). Classification (NCBI taxonomy): domain Eukaryota; kingdom Viridiplantae; phylum Streptophyta; class Pinopsida; order Araucariales; family Araucariaceae; genus Wollemia; species Wollemia nobilis. The sequence goes on along the minus strand of JAQPPZ010016969.1, from coordinate 3,513,720 downwards.
TATAATGGGATCACGATCCCTCGTAAAAACATGTGTAAAGTCATTAAAAAGAGATTAACATAATAGGATAAAATGTTTTTCTATTAGAATGAAGGTTATCCTTGGAAGGATATAATTTCCAAGAGCATTTTTGTTGTGATAAATATTATCATAGAAAGGATATAAGCCTTTATGCAAGTATAAAATAAATTAATGTTTAGAAGGAGGACACAAACCTTAGCTATTACCAAAATTTAGGAATAGATGGTTGATACAAAAACATTATTGTTTTAAAGTGAAATATGAGAGGTTATTAAAATTTAAAGATGGTTAGTCATTACAAAAATAGTTGTTTGGATTGGAAAAAATATATAAAGAAGCATTAGGATAGGGCTTGAATTTTTTTATTTATGGTGAAATTGTTTTTGCTAGTGAAAATTATTTATTTTTGGTATGTGATGACTTGTATCTTGAACACATGTATGCATGTATTTTTTAATCAGTTGTATATCAATAATTTATACATTTAGCCCTGAATAGATGATTGGGAGGATAGAAGGATAAAGAATAACACTGACACAAATTAGAATAACTCATACTTAAGATAGCATTTTATTCCTCAATACTCACCTTATATCTAGTCACTATTATATCTAAGTTGAAAATATCATATTACTTAAACAAAATATATTTTGTAAGCTAATTTTTATGATAATTTATGACAACTTTTTTATTTATTTTAATATATACAAATATTTTTAGTATGACATAAGATCAAGTTAGTACTAGATTAAGTATTGTAGTATTATTAACTCTTTCTAGACTTTTTTTCCATTAATGTTGTTTCCAATGTTTGAATATTGCATTTTGCCCATGTTAGCTTATGATTTTACCTTTTATATCTTGAAATTAAATAAAAGTATATTACATTTGACCATAGTTTTTATGTGGATTTGAAATATACTGAATTGTAATTTTCTTTGGATCCCAAATATATGCCACTCTTCCCGAGGTCCCTTGGGTGCTGGTAGACACTACTTTACTGGTTAGTCACATGTTATTGGTTAGTCACATGTTATTTGCTATTATTTCCATTTCTTCAATTGAAATCTTTATCTTTTAAAGAAAAAGATGTTGAAGCTGATTTTTTTGGACCATTCTTCTAATTTATGTTTGTTTAAAAGCACTTCTTTTAAAAATTCTAACTTCTTTTAAAACTTCTAATTTCCAAGTAATAATCTTCCTAATTAATAATGTGTACTGTTACCTTATCTTCCTCAACTAGCTTTTGACCTTCCCCTGCTAGGTAAGGTAAACTAAGTATATAAATTTTATTAAACATTTCATGTGAAAATCCATATATACCAGTGAAATAAGAATTAAAAAATAAAAATCACCATAAATTTTCTCTTTTAAATATAATTAAGCTATTATAAAAATAAGTTATAGTTTCAAAAAAAAATTAAACACTTACGATTGTCCGATATTTTTAAATATGCATATATTTTTATCTTCTTGAAACCACAAACACATGAGATTCCCACTTTAAATTTTAATTATATTAAAATTATTTTCGGAGTATGGTATCTAATATATTATAACTTTTAAGTGCCTTTGGATATTCAATTCGTGACTAGGCTTCATAGCGAGCTATTTTAATTATATTAAAATTATTCTCGTAGTATGGTATCTAATATAATTTAACATTAAAGTCCCATTAGATATGCAATTCGTGAGTTGACTTCATAGCGACCGGCACTTGGGGGCAAGTGCGACAACAAATTAAAAGATGCTTCGTCGTCCCTATGGAATATTATAATAGTTTAGGTTCTGAGTTTTCTAAAGAATGTTTATAATGTTTAGTTTATTAAAAAAAATGAAGTTAACAAAAATTATTATATTTTTATTAATATATTATTTAAAATTTTAATTTTTCAAGATTTAAACTTATATTGGTAAAGAACGAAGTTATTATTATTACTATTTTATATTGTAGAAGAACCACGTCCACCTATACATCTATATGTCCGCTCGAAGCCAGAACTGAAACATAATATTCTGCATAGTCAAACAAGCTTTTTATTATTATTTAAAAAAAAAAAAAACTTTATTTAAAAGGAGTACCCGTAGATATAATGGTCGAAGTGGAGGCTTAATGTTTAATATCTGCAAATTTATTATTTTCCCTTGGTAACTGTGTATTCATTGCTTGTATATATCTGCTTATTAGAATTTTTTTTGACCGATAATGGGACCTCCGAAATCTTTATACCCAGTAAAAGATAAAGATTACAAGCAATATGCTTGTGTATATTCATGTAATATAATAAATATAAAAGTATTGTTAGAATGTGTAAAGTATTAATGATGTAAATGTGAATTTTGGTCATGTGCACGTGTGTATAGAATAGGAAGGTGAAGAGTTATAGGAAGATGGAAGACAAAGAGTCACATTTCATTATTGATCATATGCTTAGTATAAGAATTCAATAAGGTCAATGCACTATAAGTGATCCAAATCTTTATCAGGGGAGATTAATGCACTCTAGTTAAAGCAAGCACATATAAAACAACTTTTTCAAAAAACTCAGAATTTGGTGATTTAAAGGATATTGCTTGAAAATTTGGAAAGGTGTCCAAGGATAAAACTTAGCAGGATAGAGATAGCTAATTATAATGTATAAACAACCTGAATTTTAGGTCACTGTTGAAATTTTGAAGAAATGCCAAAGAGGCATCTAAAGAATGTAATTTCATATTTTTTTAATAGGTTGAAAATTTGGGGGCACATTAGGGGCCACCCTCCTTTTGAATTGAACTTAGATCTCTTCTAGGAGAGCAAAATACCTTTTGTCGTTGGTGTCCCTATTGGAACTATAAAAATATTAACTTTTTTATTAGAGTAAAAATGGGTTTTAGGGCCCTAAACCTATACATCAAGTTGTGTTAGTTAGTACAACATGCTGCAACAACCTTACAAAATACTATCATCCACTTACTACTATGACTGGACCTTAGAATACCACATATCAATAAAACAACTTCTAAAACATAATAAATTAGTAAACCACTTCCAAAATAGAAACTTAAAAGAAAACAAAACTTGTAGCTTCCACCGAATCATAAAAATAATAATGGTTCAAAACCATTGGGGTTGTTACAAAATTCATAGCTAATGAATTTTTTGATTGTTTTTCTTCTGTAGCATAGGTTCTTCCTCCTTTAGAGAGGCAAGATCCGAGAATGCATTTTTACATTCCAATATCCTGAGATAATATATAGTTGTAACATATTTTGTATGATCTTCATTTTAGAAAACTGATTATTATTGATTGTTTCATAATTATATTCAAGAATACCATCTTAGGTGCTAATATTTTCTATAGAACTGACTGGATGGTTTTTAGTAACCATTTGAATTTTATCAATGATTTGATTTGAATTCACTTTTTAGGGTTGAGTCTTCTATTGTTTGCTTGATTCTTACTAGATAATTGGTGTAGCTAGAGGATGAGCTTCTTCCTTATTAACTAGGATATTTGAAGGTTCAGGATCATTTGGTGCAAGGTCTTCTCTTCCACCAAGAAGAAATTAGAGCATGATGAGATGATCGAGAATCTCTTCTTTAGGTGTCCATATTGTTGACAACCATAACATCTCAGGGAGAAGTTTTCACATTTACTATTTTGAATCCATTCCCATTTTCTTGAGGAGATAGTAATGGATTGAGGTAAAATAACTAAAACATCCATCCAAAAATCAAATATTGCTTTACTCATATCAATTTTAGTAGAAATTTTTTTCTCTATTTGGGTATCCAAATATTAGAATGCATCAATGACGTTAGCAGTTTTAACGAATATTTTCTCTCCCTAAAAATTCATAGGGAGAGCATATAGATTCACCTCGATTGGGAGTCTATCAACTTCTTATATAAGGGGATTGAAACGGGAGTCCAAGGTCATATATAAACACCCCTTTGTTCAAAAAATCAATTGTATCTAAATAGATTATCCTATCTCTATCCACTAAATCAGAAAAGAAAAAAAAAATGGATAGTAGAGTTACTTGGAATTTACTCGACCACCAAAGTTTAATGTATCCTTTGAGATCCTCTAAGCCTAATATTTTTCCCTTGAGATTGCAGATAAACTGTTTAGGCTTCATGATCAATCTGATCCAACCTAAATTCATCCTCCAAAATCCTGATAGAGGGCAGAGGTTCATTAGAAAGCTCCACCCGTGAAACCAAATTTCCTTGAGACATTTCTTCTGATCAAAGAGGCTTTTTTACATATTGAAAAGTGAATTATATCCTCTTGAGTATAACAAGTAGGCTAAAAACAACCTTCTTTCTACAATGCTTGACTACACCTAGCTTTTGGACCCGTTTCAGTCCTTTCCATCCTCATATCATCCTGAGTACAACAAGTAGGTTGCAAACAACCCTCGTATTGCAACACTTGACTCCACCTAGGGTTTGTACTCATTTCACTCTATTCCATCCTCATGTCCTCGAATACAATGAATTATCTACAATGCTTGACATAGTTTTGCACCCCTTTCGCTCCAATCCATCCTCATGTTATCCTAAATACAATGAACATACTATAATCTTTATGTAATTTCATATTTACTTAATATAAAATTATAATTTATTTCAAAAATAAAAATAAAAATAAAATTACAACATTCTATATACCTATAATTTTTAAATACCAAAATCTACTTTTATTTATATCCATATATTTATAACAATAAAATAAAATTACAATAAAATTTATTATCTACTATTAATATAAGGAATCTTGAAGGAGGTTATTTCTTTTAATGGAGGTGAAAACTTTTATGGACTTTTATATATATATAATTCAGTATAAAAAAATTATATATGTTTTATTATATAACCATGAATACATGGGATTCTACTTTGAATATTTTTTGTAAGATTATTGATCAAACTACATTTTAATTATATTAAAATTATTTTCGTAATAAATGTTTTAAAAAAAAATGTGGCATACACGGACCTCAACCTCTCTAAAAATATATATAGACATTAAAGATGGTTTAAAAATAAAGACATTATAAATTGACAGATCCTAAATTCGGCCAAAAAAAATTGGGTAAAAAACAAGCATTAAAAACCCTAAAATCAATTTTTAGCTTAAAAAAATACAAAGGAAGCACTATAAACACAACAGCTATGAACAAACCCTCCTACAATCTCCCTCCTACAACATGCAATTTGGAAGCTTGAAATTGTCTGAAGCAACAATTTTCAATCTATTGGGATGTTATTTTCTTTACTTCTTTATCATCATTTGAAAGAATAGATAGCTCTGAAAGGGAACTTGAAAAACAAATATCTCATTTGAGGGTTTCATTATTCTTGCACCTACTATTTAAAATACTCCTTGTCTCAATTAATCTATAAGTTGTTGAAAATAAAAGAAAGAAAAAATATTGCTCTTTAATGTTAAAATAAATAAAAGAAAAAAAACACTTCTCTTTAAAAAAAATATTGTTGCTTTAACCCTAAAAGAAAAAAACTTTGCTCTTTAACCCTAAAATAAAAGAAAAAATATTTTTCTTTAACCCTAGCTTATAAGATATTTTAAGTGCTTTCTTTTATGCATGATCTAACAACTTTTTATTTTTTACGCTTTTTTAATTAAAATTGATAGAAAACTTATATTCTATATTTCAAAAAAATTATTTATTTAACCTTTAAGAATGTGTTAAAAAATTATTATATTTACATAAAGTTAAAAAAAATGTTTATATTTAATATATATTTATTATATATTTTATTTTTAATTTTTTTATAAAAAAAAAATTATCGAATTTTATTACAAATTTTTAAACATCTCGAATTTCTTTCAAACTTGAAAAGTATCGAATTCGAATACGAAATCGAACTTGATAACTAAGATTACAACTAATTAAATAATACATACATACACATATGTTGAATATACAAGTCATCACATAAAAATCAAACAAATAAGTGTGACTAGAAAAAATTAGGTTGACCACAATCAAAACAATTCAAGCTCTACCCTAATACTTCTTTATATATTTTTTCAAAACCAAACCCAAATGATTCTTTTTGTAACACCTGTCCATCTTAAATTTTTTATAACATCTCAAATTTCATTTTCAAATGATAACATTTTCTTAACCACCATCTATTCTAAATTTTAATAATAGCTAAGATTTATGTTTTCCTTCTAGATTTTAATTTAGTTTCTACTTGGATATAACGTATGTGGTATTTTGACCTCTATGAGGGAGAAGTCATCCTTGGAAGTCATGGGAAATCATTTCTACGTTCTATTCTCAGTCAAGTCTTCAAAATTGGATTTCCTTGTTACAAATGTTTATGCTTCAAATGTAAGTAGATTGAGAAAAGATTTTTAGAAAGAGCTTAGACTTATGAGACAACAAATTAGGGGGATAATATGGATAATGGTAGAAGAATTCAACACTCAATTAAGACTAGATGAGAAGAAAGGTGGGTCCCAAGGATTCATCAAGAGCATGGAGTACCTTATCCAATTTATATTAGCATCAAGTCTTTATGGTCTTGATTTGAGTGGCAATGCATTCACATGGACAAATAAGAGGTTAAGGGAGGACATGATCTAGGTGAGATTATATAGGGCTTTGTTATCCTTGGAGTGGTTTGAGAATAATTGTGAGCATACTTTGACACCATTGCCAATAAAAATGTCAAATCATAACCCTCGTCTTTTTGTGTAATATGGAGGATAGAAAGAAAAAAAACCCTACAAATTTGAATTTATGTGGCTACAACACCCAAGAATTTATGAGGAAATGGAAATATTGTGGATGCATCCTATCCAAAAATCTAATATGTATGTGGTTGCTACAAAATTAAAACATGTGAAGAGGGAATAAAAAAGTGGAACAAGGTCTTTGGAACCATATTATTACAAAAGGAGTATTTAAGGCAAGAATTAAGCCAAATTGAAGAGGAATAGGCATAAATGGGATGGACCAGGTACTTTTTAATAAAGAGAAAGTTATCTAGGTAGAATTACATATAATAATTGTAAGGGAGGAGATGTACTGGAGATAAATGTCAAGGAACCAATGGTTAAGGTAATGAGATAGGAATACAATATTTTTTCATGTTTCTACCATAATACATAAAAGTGCAACAAGAATATATGAAATCCAAAAAGAGGATGTAGAAGTAATAAGATACGAATATCAAATAAGACAAGGGATGGTGGAATTCTTTAGATTGTTTCTAAAAAATGATAGGGAGGATGATCATGAAGCTATTGAAGAATTATTTCAACACATGTCATAGCAACAACAAGAGGGTCACACCATTCAGGTAAAGTGTCAAAGAATACAATAATACTTTCCTAGTGATCAATACAAAGAAACCTATATTGAAGGGATTTAAAGAATTTAGGCCAATTAGTTTGTGTAATATAATTTACAAGATAATATCAAAAGTTATTGTGTTAAGACTAAAGTATGTTCTCTCAAAGATCATTACAGAGAAGCAAGGGGCTTTTTGGAAGGTAGAAATTTTTTGGATGGAGTAATCACACTCCATGAGACTTTGAATTCAGTTAAAATTAGTAAAAGGGATAGAATGGTATTATTAAATACTTTAGGCCAATTAGTTTGTGTAATATCATTTACAAGATAATATCAAAAGTGATCGTGTTAATACTAAAGTATGTTCTCTCAAAGATCATTACAAAGAAGAAAGGGGCTTTTTGAAAGGTAGAATTTTTTTGGATGGAGTAATCACACTCCATGAGACTTTGAATTCAGTTAAAATTAGTAAAAGAGAGAGAAGTAATAAGAGACGAAGATCAAATAAGACAAGGGGTGGTGGACTTCTTTAGATTATTTCTAAAAAACGATAGGGAGGATGATCAAGAAGCTATGGAGGAATTATTTCAATACATGTAATAGCAACAACAAGAGGGTCACACCATTCAAGTAAAGTGTCAAATAATACAATAATACTTTCCTAGTGATCAATACAAATAAGCCTAGGTTGAAGGGATTTAAAGACTTTAGGCCAATTAGTTTGTGTAATATCATTTACAAGATAATATCAAAAGTGATTGTGTTAAGACTAAAGTATGTTCTCTCAAACATCATTACAGAGAAGCAAGGGGCTTTTTGAAAGGTCAAAATTTTTTGGATGGAATAATCACACTCCATGAGACTTTGAATTCAGTTTAAAATAGTAAAAGGGAGGAAATGATATTAAAGCTTGACACAAACAAATCCTGTGGATAAGTCTCATCATATTTTTTGGATAAAGTCCTAGATAAGTTTGAATTTAGTAGACATTGGAGAAGATAGGTGAATAATTGCTATGGGGGACCTAAATTTTTTATTATAATGAATAATTATTCAACTGGATTCTTTGGAAGCAATAAGGTATTAAGTAAAGAGGACACTTTGTCCCTGTATCTCTTTATAATAATGATCAAAGCATTGGGGAGGTGCATTTGAGCAGCAAAGCAAGTAGAATTATTAAGTGGGTTGAAACAATATATATCCCTAGAAGGTATTACTCAACAACAATTTATGGATGACACAATTTTGTTGGAGAGATTGTTTATAGGTGAGGTGAAGTAATTTAGAAGGATACTAATCTCTATGATAAAGAATCCCAAAAAATGATAAATATGGATAAGAGTAAGGTATTTTTTATAAACACTGTAAAGAATTGACAAAGAAAAATAACAATAGAGCTTTGGTGTAGTGTTTCAACTCTCTCTTTTGTTTACATGAGAATACCAATGTTCATTAGGGAATGCAAGGATCATATGTAGAACGTGTTTATGGATAAGGTCTAAAGTAAATTAGTTGGTTTGAAGGGGAATTTGTTGAGTTCGAAAGGTAATATAAATTCTTATTTTGGGATTGAGTCTTATGTTGCTTGCATGATTTCTACTGGATAATTGGTACATCTATAGGATGATCTTCTTTCTTTTGAACTAGAACATTTGAATATTTTGAATCATTTGCATGCAAGACCTTCTCCTCCACTAAGGAATAATCAAAGAATGATTGAATAACTAGGCATCTCTTATTCAAGTGGCCATATTGTTGACAACCATAACATGATATTAGGGAGAAGTTTTCATATTCAATATATTGGATTCATTCCCCTTTGCTTGAGGAGATAGTAATTGATTGAGGTCGAGGAACTAAAACATCCATTCAAACAAACAATCTTGCTTTTCTCATATTAATTTTACTAGAAAATTTTTTCTCTGTTTGGTCATCATATACTGGAATGCTCCATGACATTATTGATTTTTGTGAACATCTTATCTCCCCAAAACTCCATAGGAAGAGCACAAATATTCATGCAAATTGTGAAGTCATTAACTTATTCTATAAAGGGGTTGAAACTAGGAGTCCAAGCTCTTATATAAACACCCATTTTTCCAAAAAAACAATTATATCTATAATCCATTCCCTCATCTCTATCCACTAAATTAGAAAAGAAAACATAAAATAAATTTTTGTATAGGAGAGTTATGTAGAATTATGTATTGGTCCACCAATCTGTAATGTATCCTTTAGGCTCCTCTAGACTTGGTATTTTGTCCTTGAGTTTGCAAATAATTATTCGAGCTTCATGATCAATTAGATCCAACCCAAATTCATCCTTCGAAATCGTGCTAGAGGGTAGAGGCTCATCCACCTGCGAACCCAAATATCTTTGAGAGATATTTCTTTTGACCAAAGAGGCTTTCTCATAGATTGAAGAGACAATCTACAGAAAACCCTCTTCCTTCAACGCTTGACTCCACCTAGGGTTTGCATCTATTTCTCAAATATTATAGCCAAATTTATCACTTTGTTCCATCGCTGGAATACACCTAGGGTTTACACCCCTTTCGCAAAGACTTCAATTCAAGGTATTTGTATAATCTAGTGTAATTTGATATTTTTTTCAACTGGTTATATGGATTGAAATGAGTCTCACCCTTATGACATCATCACCACATAATTGTATTACAACAAAGCTTGGATATTATCCATGTATGACTTGGCAAGATTTGAACCTTGGTCTCCTCAAATATTGAAGAATCTAATTGGTTGAGCTAATACCATTAAATTAATGTAATTTTATATTTACTTAATATAAAATTATATTTTGTCTAAGATAAAAAATAAAATAAAAAAATATCATCCTATACACTTATAATTTTTAAATGCTATATATTTGTAATATTAAAATAGAAATACTGATCTTTATCTACTATTAATATAAGGAATGTTAAAGGAGGTTATTGTTTTTAAAGAAGGTGAAACTTTTTATGGAATTTTTTATAATTTAATATTTAAAAAATATATATATTTATTTTTATATTATGTATATATAACCACAAACACTTGAGATTCTACTTTGAATGATCTTGGTAGGATTGTTGACCAAGCTACATTTTAATTATATTAAAATTATCTTTATAAATGTTTATTTTTTAATATGTTACATACATGGACTTCAACGTCTTCAAAAATATAAACATTAAAAATGGTTTTAAAATAAATAAAGACGTTGGAAGTGGTGGGTGGATTGCCGTATTGTGATCACGTGATTGGTATTGTTTTCCGCGTGGCGTTAAAAGATTAAACAGTTTAAACCTTGTCTCCTGAAGTTGAATAAATGATATTCAATTAGTGAGTGGCCTTTGTAGCGACAACCACTAAGTGCGACAACAACTTAAAGATGCTTTGTCCGTGCCTGCAAATTTGCACGCTGCCCTTTGTGTAAATTATTATTATTTTTTTTTTACAAAAATAATACCCTTATTTTTTTATATAAGGTAAGATATAAATCCAAATATCCTTCTTATAAACCTATGAAAGGGACAGACACTCTGCCGCATCTAAAATCCATCCTTGCAAAAAAAAAATTAAAATTGTATGCTCTCAACAAACTTATTTTTTTATCCAATTTTAGATTGTTAAATTTATTCTTACACTCACCTTTATACTGTGATTTTGATGGCCATAATCCACATTTTTATAGTTAAAATCCTATTAAATTTTGTATTAACTTTTGTTTTAATTTTTAAATATTTTTAATAAATATTTAATCATATAAATAATTACAATTTATCTAATTTTAAAATAAAATGATGAATTAACTTGACCTTAAGTTATGTCTCTTTCAAAATTTATTAGTTAATTGAAACATAAACCGTTTTAATTAAACCTTTCTTTGGACTTTTAGGGTGGGGTGCGGAAAATTATAAAAGTAAATATTATAAAAGATAAAGAGATACAATCTATCTCATAAATTAAACCTTTCTTTGGAAATTTAGGGTGGAGTACGGAAAATTATAAAAGTATAGATTAGAAAAGATAAAGAGATACAATCTATCTCATAAATTCAAAGTCGGCATAAATAATTATAAGTTACATGTTGACATTTTTTTATTTTTCTTTTTTAAAATACAGTAAATATTTTTTTATTAAAATTGTTTTGAAATTTTTATTTTTGATTGTATATATTTACTTAATTAATTTATATTTATATGTGTTTGATGGTATGTTTTTTTATTTTTATTTAAGAGATCCAAATTCAAATTTTAGTAAATCCAATTTAATTATAATACATTAAAAAAACTTCTTCAAGATTTGAAAAGAATCTATGTACCTAAAAGCTATAGTAAAATTTAATCTACTTTTATTTTTATGTGTTTTCAAAATATAAGATGTAAAATCATAAGCAAACATAGACAAAATTCAATATGCAAATATTAAAAGCAATATTAGTGGAAAAAATTCCTCCTAACATCCTTTGTGACAACTAAAGAGTTAATAACCTTACAATATTTAATATAGTATTGACTTTATCTTGTGTTCTATAATATATTTCTTTATGGATTAAAATAAGTGAAAAATGTCATAAGTTACTATGAAAATTAGGAAATAATGTATGTTGCCTCTAAGTAATATGATATCTTTGACATTGTAATCCAAAATCCACAAAATTTAGCATTTTAATTTTTTTCCATTATCTAAGATCTAAATTTAAATAGACATAACACATAAAAAAGAATAAAATCTCAGCTTAAATATGAGTTAATCTAATTTGTGCCTTGGTTCTACATTCACCTTCTATATTCCACTAATATTTTTATGGTTAAACACATACACCACTAACATTACAACTAAACAAATAATACATATATACACATATGTTGAAGATACAAGTCATCACATAAAAACAAACAAAAAAGTGTGACTAGAAAAAATCAAGTTGACCATAGTCATAACAATTCAAGCTCTACCCTAATACTTCTTTATATATTTTTTCAACAAAAATGATTCTTTTTGTAACGACTGTTCATCTTAAATTTTTTATAACATCTCAAATTTCACTTTCAAATGATAACATTTTCTTAACCACCATCTATTCTAAATTTTAATAATAGCTAACATTTATTTTTTCCTTCTAGATTTTAATTTAGTTTCTACTTGGATATAACATATGTAGAATTTTGACCTGTATGAGGGAGAAGTCACCTCTCATACTGTAAATCATTTGTTTGTTCTATTTTTAGTCAAGTCTTGAAAGTTGGTTTTCCTTGTTACACATGTTTCTTCTCCAAATGTAAGGATATTGAGAAATGAGTCTTAGAAAGAGCTTAAATATATGAGACAACCAGTAAGGGGTATAAGAGGGATAATGGTAGGAGAATTCAACACTCCATTAATACTAGGTGAGAAGAAATGTGGGTCCCAGGGATTCATCGAGAGTATGGAGTACCTTAGAAAGTTTATATTAGCATAAAGTCTTTATGGTCTTGATTTGAGTGGCAAGGCATTCACATGCACTAATAATATATTAGAGGAGGACTTCATCTAGGTGACATTAGACAAGGTTTTCCTATCCTTGGAGTAGTTTGAGAAAAATTGCAAGCATACTTTGACACCATTGCCAGGAATAGGGTCAAATCATAAAAATATTATCTTTTGGTGTAATATAGAGGATAGAAAGAAATAAAAAATCCTTAAAATTTAAATTCATGTGAATGCAACACCCAAACATTTATGATAAAATGGAAATATGGTGGATGCATATGATCCAAATATCTAAGATATATGTGGTTTCTACGAAATTAAAATATGTGAAGAGGAAATGAAAAAGTGGAACAAGGTATTTAACAAAATATTCATACAAAAGGAGAATTTAAGACAATAATTGAGCCAAATTAAAGAGGAATAGTTTGAAATGGGATGGACCGGTTCTTTTTTAGTAAAGAGAAAGTTATTCGGGAAAAATTGCATACAATAATTTCAAGGTAGGATATGCACTGGAGATAATATTCAAGGAACCAATGGTTAAGGGAAGGAGATAGAAACATATTTTTTTTACATGTTTCTACCATAAGACATAAAAGTACAAGAAGGATATCCAAAATCCAAAAAGAGAATGAAGAAGTAATAAGAGATGATCAAATAAGACAAGGGGTAGTGAAATTCTTTAGATTGTTGCTAATAAATTATAGGGAAGATGATCAGAAAGCTATATAGGAATTATTTCAACATATCCCAAGGATTCTATTTCTATACATGAATGCAAAAATTTTCAAAGAGGTGAATGAGGAGAAGGTTGCTAGAATATATTACACTATTTGGTATATGTTAATGTGTCACATTTGGTACATCTTTAGATAATGAGTGTGTCTTTGATTAGAGTTTGAGTATTTACTTTATGTAATGTAATAAATGCACAAGTATTTTTAGAATGTGCAAATTATTAATGATGTAAATATGCATGTTCTCCATGTGCGCATGAGTCCATAGAACAAGAAGGTGAAGAGTGATAGGAAGATAGAAGGCCAAGAGTCACATCTCATTATATAGGCCTTTGTGAGAAACATTTGGGTGGCACAATGTAGAGGTGTAGTAGAGAACAAGGTAGATACAATGTAGAGCATGTATGAAGTATGAAGAGTTAGAGATATCTATTTTATACCAATATTCTATTTTTATCATCTTTCAATAATGGTAATTTTATGAGTATTTGTAGAAGTTTCTTATGAGTTTTATATGCTTAGTATATTTTCATTATCTTATATTTAATATTGCATGCTCATTTTATACCTTGTGATTATTTTTCATTAATTATTTAGCATTCAAAAGATAACAATGGTATCAAAGTTACAAGGAATATTGATAGGAGATAGGAAGAACCACATGATAGATTGAGAGGATATAGAGAGATATCATTTAAAAAATATTTGAAGTTGATTTTTAGCTAGAGTCTTTCCATAGGGTTGCAAAAAAACTCATGAATACTATGACTCAACATATATCTATTTCCACTAGATTGAAGGATAACTAGTGAAGTTTATTGATTTTTAGAGATCTAGAGATTTATATGAATTTTTTTGTTGTTGTGAAAGTTTTTTGTTGTAAAAAAATAGTTCTTAGAATTTGAGAAGCTTCCCACAAAGAATAGAGAAGAATTTCATCTTCGATTACCTAAAAGTCTATGTGCTTTCATCATGCAAGGATTAGTTCTTTGTTTTAGAAAAATAGTAGACATTGAATATTAAGGAGACCCAAGAAGGATATCCCCATAGAATATTGAAGATTGAATATTGAGAAGACCCAAGAATGAGGTCCCCATAGAATATTAAATATTGATAAAGAGGAGATCCAATAAAAATATTCCCATAGAATATTGGAGGCTATAGATTGAATAAAAAATCCAAAGAAGCTCTATTGAAGATTGAATAAAGAGGAGACCCAAGAGAAGAGATCTCAAGAAAAATTATAAGGAGAAAGAAGAAGGCTAGACAATTCTTATTGAAAAGTTGAAGAAGTGGCCATTGGAGAAGATTTGAATAGAGCTCAAGGTAGAAGGTTGCAAGCAAGGATAAGCTCCTGATAAGAAGAATTTAGGATAATTATCGCCATCCAACAAGAAGCCCAAAAGGAAGATGGATTTGGTAAGAATTTTTTCATTTTTTAATTTTTTTTTTGAATACCTCCAGACATTCATATTCTTAATATAGAGGCCAATGAAAGAGGCTAGATATAAAGTCAAAATTTGACAATAATATTAGAGGAGAAAGAAGCTAGAAGAGACCAATAGATTTGAACTTTTTGAAGACATACATAAAGGATTTGAAGGCTGATTTACAAAGGATAAGATGGTTATTTTTGCAATAGAAGTTAAAGAGTCATAGGACAACAAGTTGAAGGTGACATAGAGCTACAAATTGAAGAAGAATTATGTAGATTTATAAGTTCCATTGTATAGCAAATTAAATGAAGGCTTGACAACAAAATATGAAAAGAATTTGGAGGAATTGCATACCATTTTTGGAAAACAAGATAAAGGAGAAGAAATCAAAATTTTGGAGTAAAAAATTAAGATATCTGGAGTACAAAAATTGGGCAACATTAGAAGGAAAAAATAGAGCTGTGATTTGGAGAAATTCAAGGTATATTTGAGAGATCTTTGGACAACAAAATAAATAAGGATTTGGAAACATTTTAAGAGGGATAATTACTACAAATTATAAATATATTTAGATATCATAGAAGCTGATTCTTTAACAACATTGAAAGCTACAAATTAAAGGTTTTTTGAACAAGAAGTTAAAGGCTAAAAGGTAGAGAGCTTTGGGCAACAATTAGAGCTAGGGAAAAATTAGAGCTACAAAATTGATAAGTTTGAGGTAACAATTGATTAGAAAGGAGAGATGCAAAATTTATAAATGTGGGCCAAAATATAGATGAATCAAATCACCAAGAAGACTAGCTACAAAAGGAATCCAAAAGGTGTGTAATAGTGGTGCTATGAAAGTTCATTATTTAAGCATTAAAACTAGTTCATTATAAGGTTTTTGAAAGCACCATATTAGAGTTATTTAAGGAGCAAAATCTAGTTTAAGTTAAGTATCTCCAAGAAAAGTAAGGAGACATAATTATCATCTTGAAATATGCAAAAATACAACAATAAATATTGAAGTTAAAACCTGCTTGAAAAGGAGTGATAATAAGAAGTAGCATATGTTCTTTTTATAATTTAAGTGCAAAATTTTTAAAGTCCTATTAAGTAAAAAAAGAGATTTAATAGTGATCAAAGGCAAGGTATATTTGAGGTGTCTAAAAACACCAAGAGATGTTCTAAGAATTGCAAAATTTTGGTGAAGACAAGTCATAAAATGCGTATAAGAACAACCATAGTGAATAAGCACCACCATATTAAAGGAGAATCCACCATAGTGAATAAGAGCCATCGTACTACAAGAAGAGCCACCATAGTGAAGTTGAGCCATCATTGAAAAAAGCCACAACATTAGACAAAGAAAATAACATATAAGAAGGTGAAACATAATTTGATAGAGACTCCAAATATTATAGGAGGTGGAAAGATGAGACATTGAAGAGCTTGAGTGCTAGAAATTGAAGAGCCATCAAATCTGAGAGTAAGCATCGTTACAAATGAATATTGAAGAGCATGAAAATGGTGGAAGTCATTGGACATTGAAACCACAACCAAAGAAGTGAGAAGAATCACCAAGGTTTAAACACCATAGGAGGAGAGAATTGGAGAAAAGATAACCAAAAGGGCATTGGGTGAACATTGGAAAGCTAAAAAACACAAGGTAATTTTGAACGTTTGAGAGCCAAGCAATAAAAGAGACAAATTAGGGAAAATTAGGAGCATCATATGGAAGGTCAAGCATTAAAGAAGCTATTTTTTGTGTGGATTATGTTAAATTGCCACTGGAAGAGACCAACATTTCAATTATAATATCCAGGTAGTCATAATACCTTCAAATAATTTTATCCCATGAAATACAACATTCTTACCAAGCACTAAGTGAAGAACAATTGGGTGGAGCACCATAAGAAATGACCATTGAAGTAAAAAATACATTTTGTGCCATTTGGCACTTGAAATTCAGAATGCAAGTCATGATTGGAGGAAGGTTCAATGTCTAGGAGTGCCTATTAATGCATGGTCCAAAAATAGTTTGAGTACAGCAAAACAAACACATTGGAATTAGAGCACCTTGGAAAAGCCTAAGAGGACATAGAGGAGATTCAAACTCTTGAAGACCAAATTAAAGTTATGCATAGTGGTGAATATTTGCAAATTAGGCAAATATTAGGATTTTCAAATTTTTAAATTGGTGAATATGAGGACCCTCGGCATCAACCCATTCACCTAAAATTTTTAGGACCAATTGTTTCTTAGGGTTAATTTACCACAATATATATCCAAAAATAGGCATATTTGTACTCGTTGGAAAGATATTTTCAATATTGATCTAATGGTGGTGGTTTTATGAAGTTATAAGATGATTTAATAGGTCACAAGTGGCCCCAAATGTTCACATTTTAGGGCTTCAAATACCCCAAATTTTGGTATGAATATGCTTGATTTGATTTGCTTAGGATTATCCATGATTCACCTTGATTTTTATTAGGATTCACCATTTTTTTACAAGTATATTTTGAGTCCAAACCCTTATGCATAAACCTGGACCAAATTTAATGAGCAAGAAGGAGCATTGATTGCAGAGAGGGACGACTATTTTAGAGTGCAGGTTGTAGAGTTGAGAAGGATCATGAGAAGCAATTGAAATTTTAACACACACTACACAAGGGATAGAACTGTAAAAGGAGGATTTTCTCTAGATGATATCTATATGATCCATATCACCAAGGGTAGCCTCTTTAGCACACTCCTTTGGGATCACATCTAGCTCAGGATGCACCAAAGTTACCATATTGTAAGACAATATGTTTGAGGAATAATGGGGACTCTCATCCTCATCACTCCACTCCAAGCCTTCAAAATCTAAATATTCAACATAAGTAATTAGGTTATAATCATTATCAAATGGTAAAGGTTGGTTTTTATTAGGTATGTAACCTATTCCACATCTCCCAGGCCAAACCTCAACATTCAAAGGCTCATGAATGCCTCTCTATTAGGGCTCCATACCTTTACCTATATATCCCATACTAGATAGGCTCTATTTGGGGAGTGGGTAAACATTGAACAAGTAACAATGGATAAAAGAATACTCTATAATATAAAGGTTGCTACCATGGACCTTTTCATTGAAGGTTGTACTTGCAAATATTAAGGTACATGTGCCAATGTGTACAACTTTACCCTTATTACAAGGTAAACCCATAGTCCTTTGTGAAGGTGTGAGCTTGAAAATATCCAAAATAAGCTCTTGAATAAACGAATTAAACTGATTCTATTATGAAATATTGATCATTGGTTCCTCACTCACTTTAAGATTTTCAATTTGTTTAGATTTGTAAGATGATGAAACTGATGGGCATAAATTGAGAATGGATTGAGCTTGTTCAACCATTGAACAATATTCAAATGGATGAGGATCACCCAAAATATTGTCAAGTTGATTCTTAAATTTATTTATGAAGAGTGTAAGGGACAACTCTCGTCGCATGAATCCAAGAGCATCCAAGAAGAAGATTAAAATATGCAGGGCAAGACACCACATAGAACAAGGTATCCAAGATCTTAGGTTTGACCCTAATATGGAGAGATATAATCTCATAAATCTCTTGGGACTCGTTGAAATATTTGATAATGATTTCAGATTTAGTTAACTTCTCCTCTTTTAATCCAATTTTTTGAAAAATTTGATAAGTACATAAATTAAGGGAAGAACTATTGTTAATCAAGTTTATCTTGGCAAATATTTCCCTAATGAATTTTATGATGTATAGGTATGCATCCTCTTGTAAGTTTGAGAAATGCATATTACCATTTGAAAATGTGATGTGATGTATCCCAAGAGAACCTACAACATTAACCACAACACTAGGAGAAATATTTGAAGGGATATATTGTTATCTTAGGAGCTCTAACAGGGCTTCCTTATGAATAGGAGAAGTTTGTAAAAGCTCTAATATGGAGAGCTTAGTTGGGGTACTAGCTAATTGCTATTAAGAGTCAAAGGAAACTTTAGGTTGTGGTTTCAACACTAAAGGTGTATTTCTACCCTTGTGCTCCTTCTTTGTGTATTCTTCAAAATTAAGAGATGTTTTGAAGGTAGGTTGGATGAAGAACTTATCTCCTGCTGAGATCTTTGAGTAGATTGAATCTATGCTTGTTACCTTATGGTCATTGCTATCATATAAACCACATTATAGTAGGGAGAGGGCACATTTTGATATGATACATGATGAGAAGTTTTTTTCCCATGCTTAGGCAGGGGGTCCTGGAAGATCTCCATATCTTGATTAGTTGTGGGTGCTTTTTGGGTAATAGGTTGATTGTTTGTTGGAATATTGGGTTGAGAACCTTCTATAACCAGATGACCAATGTCAATGACGTATTTAACCATATTTTTCAACCTCTTACAAGATTTTTTCAAGTGCCTCTCTACCCTTTGGTACTCATAGTATTGAAAATATTTGTACCAATTAGTTGTGGTATCAGGTTACCTTATACATGGTAACTCAATCATGTTAGCTTCTAGATTCTGCTTTAGGACCACGATCATAGGTATATTGATTCTTGTGAAATTATTTTGTTGGGGTTTTTGAGGTTGGCTAAGCACCATATTTTGTAGGGTGTTAACAACATTTTTAACAAGACTATAATCTATTACCCCATCACCAAATACATGCTTCTTCTTATACTGTGTGTTAGTAGTCCTATATTATTTTATTTTAAGTTGACCTCTTTTGATAAGGTCTTGCTCTACCCTTCTTGCTAGATCTATTGCTTGGTAAAAATATGTGATAGTTATTGTTTCCAATGCATAAGATATTTGGTCTTATAAATTCCAAATAAATATCTCAAGCATGTCTTGAGAAGGTAAGGTATATCTCAAGCATCCAACTAGACTCCTTCAATAAGATAAAATTTGTAAAAAACTTTCATATTTTCTTGTTTTAACAGATAGACATCTTTCGTCATCACATTCATTTCAAAATAATCCCCAAATTTTTGAACAAAAAATTCAACTATCTCTTCAAAATTCCTCAAAGAATGATTAGGAAATTGATAATACCACTCTAAGGCCATGCCACCAAGGGTCTTAGGGAATTTCTTAAGTGACAACATATCATCATATATGATGTCATGACACACTATTTTTAAACATCATTAAGTGTTCAATTGGATCTTTTATTCCCTTATAGATAGGTAAAACTAATATTGAGAAATACTTAGGGTAGGACCTAGAGGTAACAATAGCGTATAGGGGATGATTGTACATTTATTTACAATTGTAGGTGAACCTAGGAGGTTGAATCATATCCACTCTTGAAGCCAATTGTTTCACCATATTAGTTAAACTTTGCATTTTAGAATTGTTGTTGTGCAATACCCCTAGGTTCCCTAGGGGAGGGGTATAGGTAGTCAATTGAAAGGGAACTTAGCCTATATTGGAGCTATTGACATTATTATGATATGGGTTATGATATGTGGTATATTGCTACGGAGGATAACTGATAATTAGTGGAACAAAAGCATAAGTGTTGAGATGAGTAGAATGAGGAGGAAATTGAACATAATCTTGATATGCACTACTAGTTGGAGAGACTTGTAGAACCCTTCCAATGTTGGTGGTTACAGTAGAAACATATGTTGGTTTATGTAATGGATTGCCATGATTTGAAGATTCAAACAAAGGGTTATCATGAATATTTCTAGGAGAAATGGCTGGAGGAGAAGGAATCTCATCCCTTTCAATCCAAGCTTCCTGCTCAATATATTTGATCAAAACCACCCTATGGCATTTCATGAAACTCCAAACATGATCAAATTATGTAAAAATAAAGCCACCATAAGGCCCTTCAAGAGGATCATATTTTGTATCAATTTCAACATGTTCTTGCTCTTCTATATCAAGGCTAGGATTCTCTCTATCAACTTGATCATATTCTTGGAGAATTTGATCATATTATAGATGCCTTCATTGACTCCTAAGAAGTGGAGCCATTAGAAGAAGAGAAGGGATAGAAGAGAAAACCAAGGAATGGCACATAAGAATATTCTTAAGATATTTTATTTTTTTATTTAAAGCAAACAAATTAGTGGTATTATTTAAAGTTTTCAAGATAAAAAGCACCAAGTGAGAGGCTTCCTAATTTTT
The DNA here is from genome assembly GCA_028583015.1 of Wollemia nobilis. NCBI lineage: Eukaryota > Viridiplantae > Streptophyta > Pinopsida > Araucariales > Araucariaceae > Wollemia > Wollemia nobilis. Next base: position 3,492,589 of record JAQPPZ010016969.1, on the reverse strand, counting down.
CCACTAATATGTGTTTTCATGTTGGGTTCACCAAATATGCATAGAGAGAAAATTATGCATTGCATTTATCCACTAGGAGTCAAGGTGATCATGATGGCTGTTATATTCTTTAAACTCTAAGGATAATGTAAATGCTTCACTAGGAATGGTTTTAGGACCTGCTCCATGTTTGGAGTGGAAGTGTTTAATGTGTCAATTAAGTAACCACCTAGGTCTAGCCTCCATAAATTAAATTATGCAAATAAAATATTGAGGTATGACACACAAGATGTGATAAAATAATATCTAATCCTAGTATGATTCTTGTATTCAATGATTTCTAATCCTAGGTTGCAAGAAATATATTTTTTCTCTTTGATAAAGGGCACAAGTGAAATGCACAAATAAGACTAAGCCCTAAAATGCAAACTAAAATACTCTTTTCTTTTGAATGCCTAAATGTAAATCAAATGTTTATTTTTTTCCTTTTACTTAATCTATGTTTTGAATAGAAATAATAAAAGATACAACAACAAACAACCTCAAGATTCACCAAGGGCACTTATCTATTTTGGTGTTTGATCCAAGCTTTAACTTACATTCAAAATGTTCCACAACTTCAACCTACAAAAAATTATCTTTACAAAAATGCTAGAAAATATGATAAATGTTAGGGTGCCTACTTAGGCCATTAAGTAGCAGATCTTGGGAGCACAACAGTCAAGCCCCTTAGGTCCTTTTAGTTGACCTTTATAAATCAAGAGTGAATGTTGACCATTTTTAAAAATAGATAAACATAATATAATGAAATAAAATAGTGTGAAAAAAATGTAAATAATAGTATTATGTCCTAAATGCAACATGCAAACACAAACCTGGGTTTTGAGATTTAATCTTATCCCCAAAATTGAGGTAACTAAAATCACATCTTATACGAGGTGGTTGTGATATCAACTCTATTGAAATAATGCTTCATAAATACAAGGTGTAATTTTATAATATTTTAATGAAAATAGCAGATCTATACGAAATGAATGAAGACAATAATGTAATTAATAATCTAGGAATAATAAAATATACAAAAGAACCTAGTGGTAGCGAAAGGGGCAAACAAAAGGATGAAGACCTCTAGAAGATGGTTGACTTCTACTTAAGGATCCAACACTTGTCCATCAAAGCTAGTGAATCAACAAAGAAATAAAATAATACCAAAAGAAACTTGCCAAAGAGTTTATGATTTTTCTCTTAACTTACTAGGTAGAATGCTTGTTATTGCTTCTTCTCGGGTATGAAAAGGAGACACAAAACCTTCTATTTATAAGGTATTTGAAACACAAATGGGCATGAAAACCCTAAGGGAGGATTGACCTTAAATAAGTTGGCTCGAAAGTTAGATTTTTTAAGAGAAAACCCTAACTTGCCAAAATCATGCCCTGTAAAGGATGATCACGATTTTGGTAAAACTAGGAGAAACAGAGGAAATAGGTGAAAATAGAGGCCCTAAATTACATTTCGATAAGTTGGAGGGTCTCTCTAAGGTTCTAGGGAAAATGACTCACTTGGGTGGGTCAATTTTTTATGTCTACATATATATGTATGTATTATTTGATTAGTTGTAATGACAATAGTTTATGTGTTTAGCCATGAATAGATCAGTGGGAGGATATAAGTATAAAGAAGAGAAAAAACACAAATTAGATCAACTCATACCTAAGTTGATATTTTATTATTATTTGTTTGCCTTATGTCTAATTAAATTTGAATCTAAAATATTGGAAAATTAAAAAAAACAATATTATGTGGACTCTAGATTACAATGTCAAAGATATCATATTATTTAGAGACAACATACTTTGTTTGTTAATTTTTGTGATAACTTATGAAAACTGTTTAACTTATTTAATCTATATAAATGATTTTTTTATAGGATATGCGATCAATTTAGTACTATATTAAGGATTGTAAGGTTATTAACTCTCTAGCAATCACAAAGGACATTGGGAGAATTTTTTGCCACTAATCTGGTTTTTAATATTTGCATATTCCATTTTACCTATGTTTACTTATGATTTTATCTTGAAATCACATTTAAAAAATAATTTAATGCATTACAACAAAATTCGCTTTCATGATAAAACTTTATATAAATGATTAATTATTATCCTCCATATTAGTTCATTTTCTCTTGATCTCCTAACTTTTATTTTATAATTTAGCTTGTAACACCTTGTTTTATCATTTAACTCTTTAGAACGTCTAAAATAAAAAATAGAAATCTCATCTTATTAACAACACAATATTACTTTTTATGTAAAATAATTAACTAACATTTTGAATTGTTGCTAATACTCAACTTTTACAAATAATTAAGTCAATTTTGTTTAGTTTTATCCAATACCCTTATAATTCTAAAATTAAAAAGATTCCTAAATGATTTTGAGTTATAGTACTAGTCGATATTACAAGCCAAGCTAAGCGTTGGCATGATTTAAATAGTCAAAATAAATTAATTTTATTTAATGGCATAAATTTCTCCTCTCAGCCTACCATAGTCATGATTGTAAGGATCAACTTAAAAGTATTTTATACAAAATCATTATAAAAAATTATGTACAAATTGTTTTAATTAATTTTTTATTAATATATTTTAAAAAAAAATTAATCGTGCCCTTTCTCCTCTCGTTGTCTTTTGTGTTTCTACATGTTTGACCATTTGGAAGTTTCCCACCCTATGCAAACGTCTTTTGTGTTTCTACATGTTTGACCATTTGGAAGTTTCCCACCCTATGCAAACGTCTTTTGTGTTTCTACATGTTTGACCGTTTGGAAGTTTCCCACCCTATGCAAACGATAAGTATGTTGACGCATATAAATTAAGCTAATTAAGTCGGTCGGTATACATAGTCAAAAATGGAAGTTCCAAATTGTAAATGAGAAGAGTTAGATGCTTACCTTTTATCAAAATAATTATAATTTGGTGTTAAGGGAGACTTACGATATTAGGAATGTAATCCATGCTCTATTTTTTTTTCAACTTTATTATAATTAAGGTTAAAAATTAAACCTCTATATATTGAAAGTTGGAGTCATAACGTGTGAAGTACCTAAATGAAAAACCTACTCCCAGTCCTCAGTCAGAAAAACTTGAAGTTATAACGTGATAGGGAGAAAATTTATCCAAGGATTCAGAAGTCATTTTTATTAAGGGAGACTTACGAATGTAATCATCCTCTATTTTTTTTAATTTTATTATAATTAAAGTTAAAAATTAAACCTCTATATTGAAAGTTGGAGTCATAACGTGTGAAGTACCTAAATGAAAAACCTACTCCCATTCCTCAGTCACAAAAAAATAAATCTGGAAGTTATAATGTGATAGGGAAAAAGTTTATCTAAGGATTCAGAAATCATTTTTATTAATGTGAAGTACCTAAATGAAAAACTTACTCCCATTTAAAACGAAAAACTTATACTTGAAGTTATAATGTGATAGGGAGAAAATTTATTCAAGGATTGAGAAGTCATTTTTATTAAAATTTTATGAGTTTCTAAGAGTGAAAGTGGGAAAAGTAGCTGAGGAAATGAAGGTGGAAAAATAATAATTAGATTATATAAGTTATATTGTGTTTGATTATTGATTGATATCATTGAAAGCTGGAATAAAAAAATCATACAATTTTCATTTTAAAAATTTTAAACTTTAAAAACCTTAAATTTAAACTTAAACTTTGATGCTCTTGACAGCACCAGTAATTTTATAAAAAAATTATAAAAAAACACTATATTCGATATATCCTATCATTTTTAAATGTTAAAGTCTACTTTGCTTTATAACTTAAGATTAAAAATTAAAAATTGTATAATATAAGTGGTGTTTTGCGGGTAAACTATACGCATGCGGATGAGTTAAAATCTTTTCATGAGCATTTATTATGGTCCAATATTTTAATATATTTTTATGCTAGCATTTCTTATTGTCTAAAATTTTTAAATATATTTAAATATCGAATCTTGAAACCACGAGCATGGGATTCCCACTTCGTTCTACCTGCTTTTTAATTACATTAAATTATTTTCGTGGTATCGTACTTAACCCAATATAACGTTTAAGTCCCGTGACTAGGCTCCATAGCGACAGATACGACAACAAATTAAAAAGATGCTTTCTCTGAGCTGACGGCGGTCAAACTTTATTTGCAGGTTGAATGTTCAATATATACACAACTAGTGGGTGGGATTTCCGTATTGTGTTTGTGCCGTATTGTAGATCGAAAATGGATCAGACCGGCGTGAAAGAATGTCTGTAAGTAATTATTCGCTCAATTTTAGATCTAATTCATGCTTGCTTTCATCGAAAAATTCATTTATATTTAGAGGCTTGCGGTCGCACAACTGAAAGTGAAATAAAACACATCATCGTTAGAATGATAATAAAAAGTAAAAAGCATCCCTGACTGGAACATTGATTTTTGCAGGGAAGAGAGTGAAACGGTTCCTAAAAGGTGGAGCGGATCGGTGACAAGAACAATAAAGTCGCGACCTGAAATAGTATGGAAACTAAGCGCAGACTTTTTAGGTGCGACTAAATTTGCAGAGTTTATTGACACCTGTGAACATGTTGAAGGAGAAAAGAATGCAGTTGGTTGTGTCAGGTTGTGCAAGGGCCCAGAAATACAGCTGAAGGAAAAACTGATTGCAATAGATCCTCTCAATTGTTGTTACACATACGCAATCACCGATAACAACCTTGGGCTTGAGGGGTATATGGCCACTTTTCGGTTGATCACGATGTCTGATGGAACCGGAGTTGTAGAATGGAAATTCGAGGCGGATCCTTCCTCCTCTGATACTGAGGAGAAATTCGTTAGTCTAGCAAGCTCTATTATAGAGAAACTCATTCAAGGGCTTGAAAGAGCTGCCACCAGAGAAGAACAGTGAGTGAATGTGCAACATTCCCTACATTTATTGTTTAATGGGCTTCACGTTAGCTTGCATACGAGTACATCAGAATCATAGGAACCAAGCGTTGAAAGTCTCCTTTCCAAGGAGACTGAACCATTAATAATGGTATCCTTGTTTAAAGTTTTCAGTTTTTTCTTTTGTTTGCTTGTCTTCAAGTCTACCTTACAGTAGATCTTCAGTGCAGTGCACTCTTGTTATGTTATGTAATTGACCCAGTAATGCTTATAGAAGGGGTCATAGCATATGCACCGCGTTATGACGAAACAAGAATATTAGTTAGGATACCATTAAATTGACCGACCTATATAAATAGGCTTGGATGTCAAGGGGGAAGTGAAGAAAAGGTTATATGTTTCATGAATATTTGTAGAGGACTTTTGATATAATTAAAAAATAATGTGTATTCTAAAATTTGTAAAAATCTATTTGATTTCTTGTATAGGTGTATTACTACAGTCTAATAAAACCAACATCAAAGAATAAGTTATAAGTTATTCAGTTTTGATATAATAGGATTGTTTCATTCATTTTCAATATACTAGGATTAGTGTAGAAGATTCTCATAGATCCATTCAATGTTGAGAGTATTTTAAAATATTTAGTTAGACAAAAATAGTTTTTAAAATATAAGGTTTAGGAAATTATGAAAGCATAATGATAGCCTAGAGAAGGTGTATTAATTAATCAAACCTTGAAAGCATGTAATTTATTTTATTATTATTATTATATATTGTTAAGAGGCATTAAATTGTTGTATTATTGCAACTTTTTTATTAATAACAATAAACTAAAAATATAAAATAAATTAAAATAAACTTTAAAATAAAATATTGTTTTAGATAGTCAAAAATAACTTATTGGATCATTCATAATGGTCAATAGATAATTTTTTGGATAGATTTTTCAGATGGTCAGAAGCCTTTGATAACTCAGTTTCCCGATTGGAGGCCTTGGATGGAGGAGCTTCACCGAGCTAACTGGATGATAGTGGCTAATTACTTTCGGTACCATACTAGTAATTCAAAGGTTGGTAGATATTGGATCCCTATTGAGGACTGACTTGTTCAAATCCTAGAAAGGTAAATACAAGATATCTAATGCATTCTTCATTTGAGATCTCTCTCTTGGTCCCATGAAAAATATTGTTTTGGATGGAACAACACTACTAAGGGTGAGTATTCAGTTGCTCAAGGTTATTTGGCCTTATGCCACAATAATTCCAACCAATCAACTGACATATTTTCTTAGTTGTGGGTTCAAAATATTTGGCCTAAGGTGAGGTTCTTTACTTGGATTTTATTGCATCATAGGGTGCTTACTGGTGAGCAACTTATGAAGCATGGTTTTCATGGCCCTTTTAGATGTGAAATATGTGAAGAGAATGTGGAAAATCTCAACCATATTTTTATTGAGTGTACTTTAGCCTCTGAGCTATTGAGGAGAATGGACACTTTACTTGGCTTACAGTGGTCCAATTTTTTTTTACTTTTGAATAAATTTGGAGGGATTGGCCTAAATAAGAGGGTGTTGATCATTTTATAAGATAGTTAGTTTGGATGGGTTCTACCATTCTTATTTGGAATATCTCGAATGAAAGGAACAATCGAGTTTTTAATCAATATAGGAAGGATATTCACTATATCTTGCAAAATACCATTGTCAACATAGTTGAATCATTCCAACAAGTCCTTAGTCATCCCAAAACTCCCATCAAATATGGGATCAAGTGATGCAAATATTGAATATTAACTCTTTTAAGGGCAACCAACTTAAAAGGAATGTGAGTAATTGTAGAATTTATAGAACAAGGAATTGGCAACCTCCTCCTAAGGATTTTGGAAAAGTCAATACTAATGGAGCCTTTAGAGGGAACCCTAGAAAAGCTAGTGCAAGCGGAATTGGCAGACTTAAAAATGGCTCCCTAGTTTTACTTTTGCTGAGAATTTGGGTATTCTATCGAATAACCTTGTTGAGGGGTATGGTATCCTCAGAGGCCTTCAAGAGGCTAATAATATTGGATGGTAAAATATGCTAGTTGAGTCTGACTCTTAACTCATGATTAATATTTTGAAGACTCCTTATAAGAATCATAAGGTTGATTGGAGAATAAATAGAATTATTGAGAAGATTTAATTAATCCATATGGGATTTTTGAAAGTTTATTACAATCATTTGATCAGATATCAGAACAAGAGTGTTGATACTTTAGCTAATTGGGATTTAGACAAAGGTGATCTTACTTACTACAACCACTCTCCTAGATGGTGGGATTCACAAATAACTAAAGCCCTTTTTTCTATCATTTATTTGGATGGCTCCAGTTCTAGAGGTACCTAGTTTCTTCTTGCTTTATTTTTGCTTATCTTTTGTTCGGTCAGGGTATTTTAGTTCCCTAGATCAAACAATTCTTCCTTTTATTTCCTCTATTGATTCTTGTCTTAAAAGTCTTTTGGTCTAAAAAAGTCATTATTGTGTTAATTTGTTTTCTTTTTTGTTTAGTTTTTTTAGGTGTGTGTGTTATTTGTTTTATTTTGTTTTTGTGTTTTTTGTGTTGTTTTTGTTTTTCTTGTATTTTTTTTTTTATTTTCTTGTGTTTCTTGTTATTGTTCTTATGTTTTTGTATTTATTGTTCTTGTATTTTTGTATGTTTGTGTTAATTGGTGTTTTTGTGTTTTGGTGTGTGAGTGTTTTTTATGTTCTTATTTTTGTTTATTGTTGGTTGTTTTTAATTTTATTTTTATTTTCTAGGTTTTGGTTGTTTTTGTTGGTTGTGTCTTTGTAGCATTCTATATTTTTAATCATGTTTGTGTTTTATTATTTTGTTCTTGTATTTTTTTGTGTGTTTCATGTTGTGTTTTTTTTGTTATATTATTGTGTGTGTTTGGTTGTGCTTTATCTTTTCGACCAGGTGCAAGACCTGGATGATTTTAGTGGAATAAATATCCCTACCTCCTTAGGTCTTACCCAAAAGTGATATCCCTTCTAGGATGTTTTCCACACACAAAAAAAAAAACTTATATCAAATAGTATAGTTTTCAATATGTAAAAAATTAAAAAACTACTCAAGATATGAATAACTCAAAACATAGTAAAACACATGAACATGAGCGTCTAATGCAACAACTCAAATTCATCTATTTGGGTAACTCAAAAAATTATATATAAGTAGTTACACTAGTTGTAAAGGACCATAAAAAAATTAGTTTATTATCTTTGTATAATTTTTATGAACTTTACTATAAGAATATAATAAAAATAATTTTAAAAGAATAAAAATACATGATATAGAATACAAGCAAGGCAAATGATTAGACATTTTTTGCAGGACTTCCCAAACTACCGAACTCGTTTCGGTCATATCTCACTCATCCGGACTCGGATTGAGCTAAAATTTTGAGGGTAGATGCCTGAAAAACCCTAGAATGTCTCCACCAATTTTCATATCATTTGGAGCAACACAGATCCTAGCACATCCCTATGTGTGAACGATATATTTGGCAAGTGGCTATGTGAGGGTTTCATCTAGGTTGAGTGCAAGCAGCTCCAGAGGTTGGTTTTTAGGGCCTTCGGGCCCTAGAGGCCAATATTTTTGTGGTTTATGCTCAATATTTTAGCAGGAAATGTTGCAGGGGATACAAGATGGGTTAGAAATTTGTCTTTCAATAGATCATACTGTGAACTTGAGTGACAACGACTTCCAATTTGTTGCACAAAAGAAAAGTGAAAACCATACCTTTCCACGACGTCTAGGGCAAGGATTAAAGAGATCACGAAACAAGTTTCAAGCAGTTGATCAAAAAATGGCTCATATCTCAAGTGAATCTAGTGCTAAGGTGCACCCACAAAATAATTCTACTGTGAAAACCCCTGTCAAGGGTAAGAATTTCGAAGACTCAGTCCCAAAAATGAATTTTAGGGATGCCCTTCATGGTGGACAACCTCAGCCCAATGCTAATATCAATATTAGGGCTTCCCATAAACCTCTAAGAATGCCTAAGATTGATCCCAGGAAAATAGAGTCAGGATGTCTTAAAGCAGTTGATGGAACTCCTATTGTTAAGCTTGATATGGGTAACATTCAGACTGGCATTGAAGATTTGGAAAAAAGAGGACTAATTTGTCGGTTCGTGGGTTTTCGTCCGAGTCTATCTGCTTTCAAAGTTTGGGCTACAAAAATCTGGAAAACTAAAGGTGAGTTACAAATCTCTATTTATCCAAATGGTTATTTTCTTGTTTTATTTGCTAATAATGAAGATAGAGAGAAAAATTTTCAAGGGGGTCCTTGGTTTTTTGGAAGGGCAGGGCTTTTCATGAAGCCCCGGCATACTAAATTTAAAGTCGAAGAAGAGATGCCTTCTATAGCTCCCGTGTGGGTTAGACTCTTTGGCCTCCCTATTGAATTTTGGAATCCTACTATTTTTTCTTCAATTGGAAACTCTTTAGGAACTTTTATGATGACTACTGATTGTACTCAAAATTTTGAACATATTATTTATGCTCGGATTTGTGTTTTAATGGATTTTGACAAACCCCTACCTAAAAATATCACATTACAATTTGGGGAAGACACTTGGGAGCAAGTAGTGGACTATGAGAACATTCCTTTTCGTTGTAGAATTTGCCATGAATATGGTCATTTGGCTAGTGCTTGCCCAAATAAAATTCTTGATCAAAAGAAAGAAGATATAAACTCAGTAGGTTTCCAAATACCTAAGAAGAAGAACACTAAAAAAAAACTAGTTATGAAGGATCAATCAAAGTCATCTGCTAATATGTTTGAAATCCTTTCCACAAATGATGTCCCAAGTGAGGAAGAGGAAATAATGGAAACTGAAATCTTAGAAACACAATTTAAATATGAAGGGAAGAACTCAGAGACAAACCAACAAATCAAAGGTTTTCAACAAAAAAAAAGGAGAAAATTTACACAAGAAAAACAATATTTCAAATGTCAAAACTTCAAATAATGTAGGTCCCAATATAGACTCCGTTGAACCATCTAGTAAAATTTTGGCTGTGTATGAGCATTCTTCAAGGTTAGAAGCCATCTCAGATTCAATTGGAATAAGTCAAGAAAAAGGGAAAAAAAAATTGAAGATGGATTCTAATAAAAAAGTAGGTCACAAGACCAATCAATATCATATGGTAAAAGAAGGTGAAAAGCTTGTAGAGGAAGGTAAGATTAATGCCCTTCCCAACTTTTTTAGCCCTGGTATTAATGAAGATCATCACTTGGAATATTAGAGGACTCAAAGGGAGTCTTTCAAAACAAAATGAAATTAGAAGAATGATTCAGATAAATCATCCACATCTTGTTTTCCTTCAAGAAACAAAGATGTCAATGGAGGATATGGACTTAATTGCCAGTAAAATTTGGCCAGATGGAAAAGTGGTTTCCCTCAGTTCCCAAGGGACTTTGGGTGGCATTGCTTGTCTTTGGGACCCAAAAGAGGTAGTTATTCACCATATGGTTGGCAGTTGGGGTTTGTTGGCTATAGCTATTCAAAGTAGACATTCCAACCAGATTATGCTCTACATTACTTGTTTATGCTCGACTTCTTTGGAGGAAAAAAGAAGACAATGGAAGGATATTACTCATATTATCTCTCATTTTCCTAAATCTTGGATCTTGATCGGAGGAGATTTCAATACCATCCTCTCTCTGGATGAGAAAATGGGGGGAAATAGAAATTTGGACAAAAGCATTGACCTCATGAGCGAATATATTGCAAACCTCCATCTTGTGGATATCCAACCAGATAATGGCCTTATGACTTGGTCTAACAAAAGGCAAGGCTTAGCTTGTATAATGGAGAGATTGGATAGGTTTTTGCTCTCTAAAAATTTCTTAATCCATGGTCACATTCCTAAAGTGAAGACTCTTAATAATGCTGGTTCGGATCATTGGCCAATCATGGTGGAAATGTGGAAAACCAATGTGAGTTTCTCTCCTTTTCATTTTCAATTAATGTGGCTTAGAGACATTTCCTTCGGACCTCGTGTGCAACAATGGTGGAAGAAAGGTAAACCTAGGCATGGGACTAAGATGTTCTGTTTTGCCAAAATATCGCAATACATTAAATCCAAAATCAAGACTTGGAACTGGAAAGAGTTTGGGGATGTTCATAAAAAAAACATGAAGTTATTGCTCATATTGAAAATTTGAATAAGAAAATCCATTTAGATGGCCTCACAGAGAAGAGAAGTGCAGATGAAATTAAACTCACAACTCGGTTAGAGGAATGGGAAAAAAGAGAAGAAATCTTATGGAAGCAAAAATCTAGAATTCAATGGCTCAAAGAAGGAGATCGAAACACAAATTTCTTCCACAAATCTCTTCTAGCTCGAAGATCTCACAACTTTATTTCTTCCTTAAAATCAGATTCTGGAGATGTTGTTTATACTTGGGATGGCATGAACTCTATTGTTGTTGATTACTTTTCCAATATTTTTGTTGCTACTCCTCTTGACTCAGCTTCTCAACATAATGTTCTTCAAGCAATCCCTTCTCTTATCACTTTTGAGGAGAACTCTATTTTGACTGCTCCTATTACTATCAATGAGCTTCAACAAGTAGTTTTTAAAATGCAAAAAGGGAAAACCCTAGGTCCCGATGGTTTTCCTATTGAGTTCTACCAAGAGTTATGGGATATCCTTCATGTTGATTTAGTAGAGGTGGTGGAAGAAACCCAGGAAAGCCAAAGAAATTTTGAAGGTTATAAATAAAACTTATACTACTCTTGTTTTGAAAGCTCAAAATGTTGATCATATCTCAGCTTTTAGACCTATTGCTTTATGTAATGTTCTTCTCAAAATCATTACTAAAATCATGGCAGAAAGGTTGAAGCCTCTTTTGCATAAGATTATTTCCCCAGAGCAAGGGGGTTATGTGGAAGGATGTCAAATAGTAGATGAGATAGTTCTTGCTCAGGAAGCCATCCATTCCATGGATATGCAAAATTCTCCTTCCATGTTCATTCGGTTAGACTTATCCAAAGCTTATGACATAGTGGATTGGCACTTCCTTATCAAAGTTTTGAGGCAATTTGGTTTCTCTAAGGATTGGATGGATTGGATTATGGGATGTATCTCTTTAGTTTCCTACTTAGTTCTTATCAATGGTAGGCCTTCTCGGTCTTTCCCAGCTTCCAGAGGTATTAGGCAAGGTGACCCGCTATCCCCTTATTTATTCATCATTCTTGTTGAATGCTTGGGTAGGACTATAACCAAAAAGAGGGAAAACAAAACCCTTGAGGGAGTTACCATTGCTCATGGAGCTAGACCTATCTCTCATATTCAATTTGTGGATGACTCTACTCTTTTAGGTAAAGCTACGGTTAAGGAAGCTTCTAATATTAAGCAAATCATTAGCTATTTTTCTAAGGCTACTGGGCGGTTGATCAATGAAGACAAATCTAAAGTTATTTTCTTTCACTTATCTCGCTAGACAGGAATCCATGGTCTTGGATAAATTAATATATAAGAAGACCTCTCTTCCAATCACTTATTTAGGTATTCCCATAAATATTCAAAGGCAAAAAAATAAAGATTGGAATTGGTTGTTGGACAAAGTCAAGAAGAAAATTGGAAAGTGGACCAACAAGTGGCTTTCTTCTGGGGGTAGAATCACCTTGGTAAAATCAGTCCTTCAAGCTATTCCTATTTATGTTTCTTCCATTTTGAATATCCCAAAGGTTGTTCTTCGAGAATTGGATCAAATCAGTCATCGTTTCCTTTGGAGTGGTACTAAGGAGAAAATAAAATGGGCCTTGGTGAAATGGGATACTTTATGTCTTCCTAAGAGTGAAGGGGGGTTAGGATTCCGGTCTTCAATTAATAACAACAAAGCTTTAGCTGCTAAATTATATTGGAGGATGTTGCATAACCCCAATGCTCTTTGGGCCAATAATCTCCGTGCTAAATATGCTTGAGAACAAAAGTCTCGAAAACCTTGTTCGCTATCAACTTCCTACCAAAGGTTCTCCCATTTTAGCGAGTTCTTAAGATTGGTGAGGATTTGATAAAGAAAAAATTATTTTGGATCATTCATAATGGTCAACATGCAAATTTTTGGACAGATTCTTGGGATGGTCACAAGCCTTTGATAACTCAGTTTCCGATTGGAGGCCTTGGATGGAGGAGCTTCACCGAGCTAATTGGATAAAGGTGGCTAATTACTATCGGTACCATACTGGTAATTCAAATGTTGGTAGATATTGGATCCCTATTGAGGACTGGCCTATTCAAATCCCAGAAATGCAAAGACAAGATATCCAAGGCATCCTTCATATGAGATCCCTCTCTTGGTCCCATGAAAAAGATTGTTTTGGATGGAACAACACTACTAAGGGTGAGTATTCAGTTGCTCAAGGTTATTTGACCTTATGCCATAATAATCCCAACCATTCTTCTAACATATTTTCTCGATTGTGGGCTCAAAAGCTCTGGCCTAAGGTGAGGTTCTTTAATTGGCTTTTATTGCATCGTAGGGTGCTTACTGGTGAGCAACTTATGAAGCATGGTTTTCATGGCCCTTTTAGATGTGAAATGTGTGAAGAGAATGTAGAAAATATCAACCATATTTTTATTGAGTGTACTTTAGCCTCTGAGCTATGGAGGAGAATGGCCACTTTACTTGGCTTACAAGTGGTCCAATTTTTTTACTTTTGAACAACTTTGGAGGGATTGGCCTAATCAAGAGGGTGTTGATCATTTTATTAGGCAGTTAGTTTGGATGGGTTCTACCATTCTTCTTTGGAATATTTGGAATGAAAGGAACAGCCAAATTTTTAATCAAGATAGGAAGGATATTCACTATATTTGGCAAAATACCATAGCCAACTTAGTTGAATCAGTCCATCAACTCCTTAATCACCCCCAAAACTCCCACCAAAGATGGGATCAAGTGATGCAAATATTGAATATTAAACCTTCTAAGGGCAACCAACTTAAAGGGAATGTGAGTATTAGTAAGATGGATAGGACTAGAAATTGGCAACCTCCTCCTAAGGATTTTGGAAAAGTCAATACTGATGGAGCCTCTAGAGGGAACCCTGGAAAAGCCAGTGTGGGAGGAATTGGTAGACTTTCGGATGGCTCCCTGGTTTTTACTTTTGCTGAGAATTTGGGTATTCTTTCCAATAACCTTGTTGAGGGGTATGGTATCCTCGGGAGGCCTTCAGGAGGCTACTAAGGTTGGATGGGAAAAGGTGTTAGTTGAGTCTGACTCTCAACTTATGATTAATCTCTTGAAGACTCCTTCTAAGAATCATAAGGTGGATTGGAGAATAAAAAAAATTATTGAGAAGATTCAGTTAATCCGGATGGGATTTTTGAAAGTTGATTACAATCATGTGGTTAGAGATCAAAACAAGAGTGTTGATGCTTTAGCTAATTGGGCTTTGGACAAAGGTGATCTTACTTGTTATGGCCACCCTCCTATATGGTGGGCTTCTCAAATTAGGGAAGCTCTTCTTTCTATCATTTCTTTGGATGGCTCCAGTTCTAAAGGTACCTAGTTTCTTCTTTTTTTTTTTTGCTTCTCTTTGGTTCATTCAGTTTTTTTTAGTTCCCTAGCTCATTCTATTCTTTATTTTGTTTTCCTCTGTTGATTCTTGCCTTAATAGTCTTCTGGTCTAGATAGGTCATTGTTTTGTTCATTTTTTTTCTTTTTGTTTTTTTTTTTTTGTTTAGTTTTTTAAGGTGGGTGGGTTCTTTTGTTTTGTTTTGTTTTTGTGTTTTTTTTTGTTCTTGTGTTTCTTTTGTTTTGTTTTTTTTATGTTTTTTGTTATTGTTCTTGTGTTTTTTTTTTTCGTTCTTGTTCTTGGGTTTCTCTTTGTTTGTGTTATTTCGTGTTTTTATGTGTGAGTGTTTTCTATGTTTTTTGTTTTTGTTTATTGTCTGTTGTTGGTTGTTTTTTATTTTTATTTTTATTTTATTTTTTTAAGTTTTTAGGTTTTGGTTGTGTTTATTTTTCATGTTTTTTTTGGGTTATGTCTTTGTAGTGTTCTGTTGTTTTTGTCTTGTTTGTGTTTTGTTATGTGGTTCTTGTGTTTTTCTATGTGGTTTGTGTTGTGGTTTCTTTTATCTTATTGTGCGTGTTTGGTTGTGCTTTTGTTTTTGACACACTCAAGGAGCATGTTTTTTATTTTATTTTATTATTTTTGTTGTTATTTACTTATTTTTAAATTGGTTTTGTGTGTTTGTTTGCTCCTTGAGTATGTCAAAGGTGGTAGGCCAGGTCCGAGTCCTGGGCATTTTTGGTGGAATGGATACCCCTGCCTCCTTGGGTCTTACCCGAAAGTGGCATCCCTTTTGGGATGTTTTCCACAAATAAAAATAAAAAATAAAAAATACATGATATAATGTTTATAAGTAAATTTTATATAAAAATTAAATTTAAATGGAATTTGCCCCCACTTTTTTACCTCTTCAAAAAAAATGGAATGAAAAATATATAATTTATTGATTAAAAAATATATATAAATTTTAATTATGTGAATATTAAAAATAAAAATTAAAGTAATCTTAAACATAAAGAAGGTCATATGTTGTATAAAATAAATATTTAAGACTCATAAGTTATATAAAACTTTGTGGTTTATTACATGGAGTATGTCATATAACCGTACCTTCTATTGAATATCAATCTTAATCCTCTTATTTAGAATTTCAAAATATTCACCATTAGATCCAAATTTTTATTGAAGTATTATAATTTAGGAAAATAATGAATATTAAAATTTCTAAAATGCTTTAAAAGTAATAAATATTGTTAAATTAGTTATAGGGTAAGATTATAATTTGAGTCTTCCTTTTTGTGGTTCTTTGCTTTGGCATTATATATTTAAGTGTTTTTTTTTGGATAACAAGCTCACTTAGACATGGTCACATACCCCATCCCTAGGTCTCATGAAAGAAATCACAAAAGCCAAGCCCTAACTACCGTGGTGTCCCACATGGACATATTTAAGTGTTTTATCTAACATCATTTAACAAATAATAAATAAAAATCATTAAATACAAAATAAATAACAATTGCATAATAACAACAATCACAATAAAAGGATAATTAAATCCAATAACTTTTAAAATATAAATAAAAGAAATTAATGAGATTCAATATGTCTAGGATTTTTAGTTAGAAGTGTGGAGTTCGACACTACAGACCAAATTAAATTGAATTTATAAAAAATTTAAAATAACACATCCACCCCCTCACCCACTCACCCATGTGGATTTATAAAATTATAAGATAAATGAATCAAATACCTTAACTTTCAATATGTGCCAAGTGATATGTGTGTTATGAATGGAGCCTAATTATGAGGAGGCTAAACAGAGAAAGTTTTTGGACTTACTATAGGAAGAGCAAGGAGAGTCCCCAGATTTACAGTCTATTAGTCTACCAGAGAAAGTTTCCAGATTTACAACAGGATAGCTAGAGAAATTTGTTTTGTTTTTATCCCAAAATTAGGTGTTGGGAACTCAGTTTTAATCTTGGAATGTATTAAGAAAAGTAGTTTTTTTTCTTATATATAGTTGTGAGGAAAAACATAGTATACAATGAAAATTACTGTGTTGATTCCTTGTAAATATAGAGAGGAAATTATAACAGATGTTTGATGTAGGTTGTAACCCTCTATTGCTTGGATTGAGAAAGAAAAGACTAAAAATTCTTGGTGTATGTAACCCACATTGGGTGAAACACGTTAAAATCATTGTCTCTTCTAATGTGTGTTTGTCTTATTTTGTTAATTATGTTGTTAAAGTTTGAAACACTATAATTTATTTTCTATATTTTATATAGTGATTTTCTCTAACAAGTGCTATCAGAGCATTTTTTTTTGGGGTGCACTTGACAGAAGGAGAATTTCTAGATCAAGTGGGAGCAATGGGGGAAGAAGGGAGGTTTAGAGTTGAAAAATTCAATGGCCAGAATTTTCAATTCTAGAAGATGCAGATGGAGGATTACTTTTACCAGAAATATCTTTACTTACCTCTTGAAGGGGAAACATAGAGACCTTCAACTAAGTCTGATGAGGAGTGGAGTCTTCTTGATAGAAAGGCATTGGGTACTATGAGGCTGTGCTTAACAGCCACCGTAGCCTTCAACATCTTCGATGAAAATACTACCAAGGGAGTCATGGATAAGTTGGCCAAGATTTATGAGAAACCATTAGCATCAAAAAAGGTATTCTTAATGAAAATGTTATTTAACATGAAAATGAGTGAAGGAGGATCTGTGCAGGATCATTTAAATGAATTTAATACTATCATTAACCAATTGAATTCAGTAGGATTAGATTTTTATGATGATATTAGAGACTTATTAATCTTATGCTCTCTTCTAGAAAGTTGGAACAGTTTGGTAAGGACAATAAGTAACTCTACTTCGAGTTCAAATAAATTAGAATTTGATGATGTCGTTGGTGTGATATTCAGTGAGGACATGAGAATAAAAACCATAGGAGAATCATCTAGAACCGCCTTAATTGTTGAGAATAGAGGAAGAGGAAGAGAAACAGGTAAGAGTTCACATCATGGCAAATCCAATGGCAGATCCAAATCATGTGGAAAATGAAAGCTACAGTGTTGGCACTATGGCAAAAAGGGTCATCTCAAGAAGGACTATTTGCAAAGAAAGGGTGATGGAAATGAAGGTAATGAAAATAATGGTAACACTTCAGAAGCCAATATTACTGGAAAAATTCTACAAGATGCTTTAATATTATCTCTTGATAGAAATAGTGATTATTGGGTAATTGATAGTGGTGCTTCATTTCATGCTACCTCACATAAGGAATACTTCATAGATTATATTTCTGGAGATTATGGACAGGTTCTATTGGGAAATGATGAACCATGTAAAATCATGGGTATTGGAAATATTTTGATTAAATCCCCAAATGGATGTCAATGGGCTCTTTAAGAGGTGAGACACATACCAGATTTAAAGAGAAATCTTATATCGGCAAGTAAGCTTGATGATGTAGAATACACGGTTGCATTCGGAGAAAATGCTTGGAAAGTTACTAAAGGTTCATTGATAGTAGCTAGAGGTAAATTGGTGGGTACTCTTTATTTACTTACTGATTTTTCTCACTGCTCCATGAATTTAGTTTCTACAGGTGAGAGTGCATCTTTGTGGCACCAAATACTTGGCCATATGAGTGTAAAAGGTATGGAAATTTTACATTCAAGAAATTTATTGCCTAAGTTAAAAGATATTTATTTAGAATTCTCTAAGGATTGGATTTATGGTAAAGCAAAGAGAGTTAGATTTCTCAAGGATGGCAAGGAAAGGAAGAAATATAAATTTGAACTTGTGCACTCAGATGTTTGGGGCCCATATTAGGTAACTTCTCTTGGAGGTTCCTCTTACTATGTACTTTTTATTGATGATGCAACAAGGAAAACATGGATATATTGCATTAAGAATAAAAGTGATGTTTTTAATACCTTCAAGAATTGGAAAGCATTAGTTGAAAATGAAACTGGAAAAAGGTTAAAGTGTCTAAAGTTGGATAATGGTGGAGAATATTGCAGTAGAGAATTTTATGTGTTTTTTCTAAAAATGGAATTAGAAGAATCAAGGTAGTTCCAACAACACCTCAAGAAAATGGGGTTGAAAAAAGAATGAATAGAACCATCATGGAGCATGCTAAATAATGAGAATACATGCAAGCTTACCATTATTTTTATGGGCTCATGTTGTTGATACTGTAGTATATCTGATTAATAGAGGACCATCTAGTGCCTTGGATGGAGGAATTTTGGAAGAGCTTTGGATAGGTAAACTAGTAAATTATTCTTTCCTTAAGGTATTTGGATGTGAGGCTTTTATGCATATAGACAAAGAGAACACAAATAAATTAGATGCTAAGGCCCAAAAGTGCTATTTTATTAGTTACGATATTGATGGCTTGGGTTACAGATTATGGGATTGTGATAATCAAAAAGTCATTAGAAGTAGGGATGTCATATTTAATGAAAAAAACTTGTATAAATATTGGTTGCAGGGAAATAAATAGAAAGAGAAAAATACTGAATACATAGACCTCGATGGACACATAGAAAAGGTAACTCCAAAAGTGGTAGAAGATCAAAATATACAACAACAACAACAAGCACCTCAATATCCAAAAAGTGTTGTTAGACAATCTACCAGGATAAGTAGAACTCCTCAATATTTCTCTAATTATGTTTTGTATACTGATGTTGATGAGCTAGAATATTTTTAGGAAGCATTACAGATGGATACCAGGAATAAGTGCGAGCTTGCAATGAATGAATAAATGGACTCTTTATTCCATAACCAAACTTGGGATTTGGTTGAGCTATGCAAAGGTAAAAGAGCTTTGACCAATAAATGGGTGTACAGGATTAAAGAGGAGAATGAAGGGCATAAGAGATACAAACCAAGACTAGTGGTCAAGGGGTTCGCTCAAAAAAAAGTATTGATTTTGATGAGATTTTTTCTCCAGTTGTAAAAATGACCTCTATTAGAGTTATTTTGAGTCTTATAGCTATAGAAAATTTGTATCTAGAGAAATTGGATGTGAAGACAACATTTATTCATTGTGATTTTGAGGAGGAAATTTATATGCACCAACCAGAAGGCTTTTAGGTGAAAGGTAAAGAGGATTGGGTATGTAAACTGAAAAAGAGCTTGTATGGGTTAAAACAAGCTCCTAGATAGTGGTATTTAAAATTTGATAAGTTCATGGCTAATCAAAGGTTTGAAATATGTCAAAGTGATCATTGTGTATATTTTAATCAAACTGGAAATGGTAACTATGTTATTTTGCTATTGTATGTGGATGACATGTTGGTTGCAGGAACAAATATGCAAGATATAAACATGCTCAAGAAGAATTTGGCTAAATACTTTGCCATGAAGGATTTGGGAGAAGCCAAACAAATCCTTGGTATGAGGATAAAAAGATATAAGGAGAGTCACACTCTAAAATTATCACAAGTAGAGAAAAATTGCTTAAGAGATTCAACAAGAACAATGCAAATTTTGTTGCTACTCCATTGGCAAAACATTTCAAACTCACCAAATATTTGTGTCCCAAGACACAAAAGGAACAAGAGCATATGGATAAATTTCCCCATGCATCAGTAGTTGGAAGATTGATGTATGCAATGGATTTTACAAGACTATACATTGCCCACGCAGTGGGAGTAGTGAGTAGATTTAGGAGTAATCTAGGAAAAGGACATTGGCAAGCGATAAAATGGATACTCAGGTACTTGAGAGGAACTTCAAATTATTATTTGAATTTTGGAGGCTCTAATATATGCTTGAAAGGTTTTGTAGATTTTGATATGGCAGGTGATCTTGATGGTGGAAGGAGCACTACTGACTACATATTTACTATAGGAGGATGAGCGATTAGTTGGATTTATAAAATACAACACGTAGTTGCCCTTTCAACCACTGAAGTTGAATATGTTTTTGCTGTAGAAGCAAGCAAAGATATGGTTTGGTTGCAAAGACTAATGGAATAACTGGGGGAGAAGCAAGAGGATAATAGGTTGTGGAGTGATAGCCAGAGTGCTATACACCTTGCAAAGAATTTGGCATTCCATTAAAAAACTAAACACATCAAACTTAGGTATCATTTCATTAGATCAGTAGTGGAAGATGGATCTTTGAAATTAGAGAAAGTTCACACATAACAAAATCCTGCTGACATGCTTACAAAAGTGGTGTCAAGAGAAAATTTGAGCTTTTGCTCAACTTCAGTTGACCTTAAGGAATAAGAGGCCATGATGAGAATTTTTCAATTCTTGGTTGTAGTATGGTGCAATTGAATTAGTCTCCAAGTGGGAGATTGTTAGGAATGGAGCCTAATTATGACAAGGCTAAACAGATAAAGTTTTTGTATTTACTGCAGGACGGGTAGGAAGATTTTCCAGATTTACAGTCTGTTAGTCTACCAGAGAAAGTTTCCAAATTTACAATAGGATAGCCAGGAAAAGTTGTTTTGTTTTTATCCCAAAATTAGGTGCTGGGAACTCAGTGTTAATCTTGGAATGTATTAAGAAAAACAATTTTTTTTCTATTTTTTTCTTATATATAGTTGTGAGGAAAAACAGAGTATACAATGAAAATTACTGTGTTGATTCCTTGTAAATATAGAGAGGAAATTACAACAGATGTTTGTTGTAGGTTGTAACCCTCTATTGCTTGGATTGAGAAAGAAATGACTAAAAATTCTTGGTGGATGTAACCCACATTGGGTGAACCACATTAAAATCGTTGTCTCGTCTAATGTGTGTGTCTTATTTTGTAAATTCTGCTCTTAAAGTTTGAAACACAATAATTGTTTTTATATATTTTATATAGTGATTTTCTCTAACAATGTGTATATTTTTCCAATAATATTTTTCTAATACCACTAAGTTTTCATATCAAACCATTTTAATCCCATATATCCATCTAAATAATCATATAATAAAAATTAAAAATCACCTAGTCCAATTGACTATACAAAAAGTAAAAAACACATGATTAAGTAAAGGAGATAAAAAATTAATAATAATTAGATGTCATAATATGTTTGTGGGATGATAAAAGCAATAAAATATATTTCCAAGACAAAAGGTAGGTCATTGGGATGACGAGACATAATTTTAGAATGTTGTAATGCATCTCAAAGATAAATCACAAAAAATTGAAATATGTCCTTCTATAATATTAGAAAACAATTATTATTGAAATATTACAATTAATAAAAATAAATTAGTAATAAAATGAAATACCACTAAGAATAGTAAAGGACAAGTAACACTATTATTATATGATTTAAAAAAAAAAATAGAAATATAACAAATATTAGAAATAGAATGAGAAAGGCCATAATAGATAACAACATTGCTACAAAATAGCTTTTAATTCTTTCCCATTGTATTTCATATATATAAAAATGAATTAGAAGACTATATAATAAAAATAGAGGATATCTATACATGTTGCAAGGTATGTTTACATCCACTTTCTTGTTTTTTATTTTTGTAAATAATGTTATACTATTGGGAATATATGTGTTAGCTTTAGATTGATTTTATAGCTTCTCTAAAATAAAAATACAGTTTATAGATACACTTTAATATTTATTATAAGCAAAACAATGGTTGTAGTTACACAAGTACTTTGGACTTGAAATTGCTGCTAGATATAATTTTTATTAGAATCATTGTGTAGAAAAATAGATGAAAAATATATGAAATATATTTATATCATGTTAAATGAATGAAGATTAACTTAATTAGGAAAAAAAAATAATATAGCTATTTTAATAAATCTTTGGTATAAGCCATTTTTTAATGTAATTTTCTGAATTGGAACATGATCTATGAAAATAATTTTGCAAAAATATCAATATTTGAAGAATTGGGGTATTGATCATTTTTTTTTATGGTGGAAAATAATTACTAAATTAGAAGAATTATACAAATTATATGTATCTATGTATTTTTGTGTAATAAAATTACTAATTCAAACATATCTAGCAAATCAAGAGAAGGATATAGCTTTATATGAATTTGGTGTGTGTGTATGTGTGTGCATGCATGGATGCATGTGTACATGCATGTGAACTGCATATGGACAAAAGCATATTGTTACCTAAAACTCTATTTGTATGTCAAGAAAAGGGCTAGTACCAAAATGATGTAAAGTGGATTATAAATAAAGAATTGATAAAATAATTTAAAAATAGACTTACTAAGTATTTGAGACTCAATACATACATAAATATATATTCTATGGAAAAATACTCATGAGAAAGCATATTTTTACAAATGTAAGATCAATCTAGGAATCACCTACAAAGAGGAAAATATCTAAATACAAGAAAGATATGTTATCAACCAATTTAAGAACAAGGAAATTTTTAAATAATGAACAAAGTGGGGAACACAAGGAAAGAAGTAAGGGGCATGGGCTTACAAAATTTGAAACGAATGCATAAATATTTGATAGAGAAATTGGGTTGGAAAATTATAAAGGATAAAGACCTTATTGGGGTCCACATCCATAAATCCAAGTATATAAAGAACCAATCTAGCTTACTAGAGGAAAGTGAGTTACCTTGTGGTTTAATTTTTTGGATTAACCTTCAATTGTCTAGATATTTATTGAATAAGGGTATTTATTGGAAAATTGGAACTAGATCCCAAGTCTATTTTTGGAAGGATATATGGCTAAAGAACATTCTCTTATGTGAGTACCTAAATTTTGCTCGGCTAGAACAAGTATTTTATACTCTTTGTGGAACCTCTATGCAAAAAAACATCATATCTGATAATTTTGATAAAATATGGAGGCATCTACATGTATATGGGTTGGACGAAAATAAACTCATACAACCTAATTAAGCTCAATAGGATGATACAGGCCTATATTTTAAATAGTTCAAGAAATTCGAACACTCTCCTATGGAAGAAGTAGAAGGAAGGTGAGTACTTAGTTAAATATGGTTACAACATTCTAGAGGGAGAGGGCCTAGCCTAGATTTCTGTTACAAAAGTGTGTATCAAGGAGCTCCTTATAGAAATTGCATACTTTTATTGGATATTGGTCTTAAATAACATTATTATGATGGATAATATTTGCAAGAGGGGGGTGATAATTCCTAATAGATGTGTGTTGTGTAAAAATAATTGGGAAGATATAAATCATATCTTCATTGAGTGCCTCTTTAAAATCTAAATATTGAACAAAGTGCTCAAAAAATTATAACTTTCTTGGGTCCTTCCAAATTCCATTTGAGACCTGTGTCTCTAGTGGAAATTTCCCTTTTTAAGCAAAATACTAAAAATATTTTGGAAGCTAGGCCTTCCCCATGCCTTGTGGGGAGATTGGAAAGATTAAAATAGTAATAAAATAAAATATAAAAAAGAGATATCACCTCCAATAAATTCAAATCATCCATTGCCACAGTGCAAAATTTCAAGGTGATAATTTTTAAAGATGTCTAGAATCTTGATTGAGAAAAATAGATTATCAGTAATTGGGTCTTGGACTTCCAGGTTGAGAGACCTACTCTATCATTAGGACTAATACAAAGTGTAAACCACCACTCCCTATTTAGTTGAAGTTAAATTTATATGGTGTGGTGAAAGGTAATCTAGGAAGGGCTAGAGCAAGCGATATTTTTAGATATCATAAGATAAAGGCTATCCTAGCCTATGTAGAGGCCTTAGGGGAGTAAAGTAATCACTTTGGTAAGCCTAGGCCTACTTTCATAGGCTTAAATATTATTGAGAGACTTAATATTAAAAATCTAATTATAGAGGGTCATTCACAAAATATTATTAATATTCTAAAAGGAAATCAACCAACTAGCTAGAGTGTTACTAATATATTTTTGGAATCTAAGCATAAAATAATCTTTGTGGAGAATATTTAATATAACCATATTTTTAGATAAGGTAATGGGGTTTTACGTAGCTTAGCAAACCTAGGGGTGATCCTAGATGTTTTTCAAAAAGGGAAAGTTATTTTTCCTAGTCAAGTCTAAGATTTGGTAATTTTGGAACCTCATGTCCATGATGAGCACATAGATCACAATGTATAGAATATCTAAGGGGTTAATCAAGTCTATGCTAGATTAGCCACCATGTTTACCCATAAGGCGGATGTCAGAGCAATCACAATTTGATTACATATCAAAAGAGGGTTATATTGATAAATGCTAGAGTTGGACTTTGTGGGGTATTCAATTCCTCCTAAAAATAACTAGGCTAGAATTATATGAAAGAAGTAAACACCAAAATTATTGTATATACTCTACCTAATGAAACACAACATCATCCTAGTCATATCAGGAGGCTCGATCTCCCTATGCACTCTTTATCCTTTATGTTTTTTATCTCTAATATTTTTCATAAGGTGTACGTTTAATGATCTAGTGGAAGAGCTTGAAGCATCATTGGGGTATATGTTGTAGTTGTACAACCTTATTTTTCGATAATCATATGTACCATTGCTACTTAATTATGATTTTTTTGGTTCATTCTCGAGTGTATTTTTTGACTAGCCTATCAAAGCAAAGAGATTATTTTTTTTATTTTTTATCAAAATATCAATACCACCAATCTAGAAAATTCTTGATCTAAGATAAGTTCAAGTAATTATGGTGTGGCATGTATGGAGTTACAGTCATTAGGAATACATCATTTAGATAATACTCGTACTTTCCTCTCATCAATAGAAGTTAAATCAAGATAATATATTTTTTGAGTTCATATGAGAAAATAGAATTGGTGGTCCATGAACTTGACTGATCTTACCTTTACCTAATTTGTTGATAAGTCTAGTCTCTTTGTGTTTGGCTCTTGCTCTACAATGGTATTTTGTGTTGGGTCTTTAGTAATATATTTTAGATAGTCTTGGTTGATGGAGTCTTTCTATGTGGCTCCTTAGTTGGGTGTTTTGTCTCCTCTTTTCTTATTTTAGTTTTAGATATTTAATGTTTAATATATGAAAGGAAGTGTAAAATTTTTTTGGAGCCTCTCAAAATCCCTTCTCTCTACCATAATAGAAAAAATCAACCAATTTGTGCTAAACTTTGATCGTATTATAATTAATGTGGAAGCATGTAAAGGTATTAACCAAGAGGAATGTTATTGTTTACTTTCTAAGAAAGGAGAATTGAAAAATAATAAATATATGATATTGTGTTATCATACATATTAAAAGCTAAAAAAAATGCACTTGTTACAACATGATGACTTGACGACTTATGAAAGCTATAAAAATAGTATACTACTACTATTATATTACTAGATGCAAGATCAATCATGTAAAGGGTATAAAATACAAATAAATATAATAAGGGCTATAAAATTATTTAAAGACAAGAAAATAAGATTAAGGGATATCCATATTATTTAAAATTAATAAATAAAGGATACTTTTGCTATTTTGAGAACTCTATTAATATTTGAATCAAGCTTAATTATATAGACTACTCTAGTGAATGCTATAGATTATGTAAATCATTTGATTTTGAATTGTATTTACTCTATTCTCACCTCTTTGATTTTAAGTGAATAATATTTTTGGATCTATCTTCACCTAGTCCTTTATATTATTCCAAAAAACTAAAGCTACTTGTTTACATGGTATGCTAATTGGATCACACTTATAATGTTATAGCATAATAACTGCATTTACTTTATTCCCTTATATTTTATTTGTATAACACTTTTTCAAAAATATTTATATTAGTTTATTTATAGTAAAAAGGAACTAATCATTTCATTAAAGTGAGTGGGATTAAACATTCTCTTCATATCTACCTAGGATTTCTAGCATATATCACAATTAATTACATCAATAATTATGATTTTTGGCATGTATTTATATGAATTCCTAGGTTCATTAAAATCATGTTTTGAAGTATTACATTGCATACAATGATTTCATGCTCATTACATATATTGTTAGAATGAGAATGTAATTCATTATCTATCCCTTAAGGTTAGTGGTAAAATTTTCCATATGATTAAGTTTAAGCTTATCATCAACCATATTCTACCTATAAAAAGTAGAGGGGCTTAGCTTTGTTCTATTGAATCACACAATGATTAATCTAATTTGAGTATTTTAGCTAGCAATTATTAGTTTGGTTGAGTTTTTTTGAACATGAATTTAAGAATCATATAATAATTATATAAATTTAAATCTCCACCAAGGGAGGTGTATATGAGTTGGAGAGGAGAGGGCAATCCTCCAAGGGAGGTCCCAGGTTCAAATCTCCACCCTACCAAAAAGCTGAATTGGGTATCCAAAATCCAATTAATAATGTTGGTGCGGGTAGGGTCGGGTACGATTCCCGGGTGACTTTGATGGTGTAGAACCCCTTGTTCATGGTCTCTCAGATCAAGGCAGCCCCACAAGATATTTTTTGCTTAAAAATAAATAAATAAATAAACTATTTACAAAATGGAGTAGAACAATTACCTAATGATTATCAAGATCATAACAAATTGGTCATAGTACCAAGGTTTTATTTTTCATAGCTTCCATAGGTGTTAGGATAAAATTCTAACACATTTTACCATCACACTCTCGGTAAGTACATAAAATTATATTGGCTATATTTTAAATAGTCTTCAGATTTATCCTAGAAGTAAATAATGATTGCATGCTCCATAGGTTCAATTTATCCTTTTAAATATCAAGAAGGTATAATATATCATTAAATTATCTCATATTTCTAATATTTATTACCATAAGTAACTCTATGTTTGTTATGTATAATAGGCCACTATCTAGTGTCAATGATACACTTATATAATCTACCTTGTATATCATCAAGAACTAATAACTAGAACAATTTCAATCATAAGAAATTCCAAAATAGATCATCAAAATTCATTCAATCAATCATTATTTTGTATTATATATATGTCATATTCCAATACAATATTTAACTTGTATTCACTATGATATAATGATTACAACATCAATAATTTATAAAAACATTATCAGACCACTTCCATAAGGAGTTACATATTATGATACAACAAGTATTATGATAATAAATAATGTAGTTCTAATATCAAAATTATAACTATTGTGCAACATAATTGTAAAATTTACAATTCCTTTAGTTACCATTTCATATATTTAGTTATGGATTCTAAATCTAAATTGAGTAACATTTACATAAGTTATTTTCATATAAATTTGTGTACCTTTTGTAAAAGTTCAAAGAGGGTAATTACATAGTTTGCATGAAAGCCCATAGGTTTCCATTTAGAGGTACCAAGTTTCCAAAATTTTGTAAAATAATTTTTTAGATTATGATGAAAGGTTGATTTAAGATTATGTTATAAAATTGTAATACTAGGTCTACTTAATATCTACATAGAACATCAAATCAACTTTTTACTTACACATTTTTTAAAGAATATACTTGTCTAGCCTAATAATAAAGTTTTATATACAAATTTTACGCAAATATTACATTATGTAATATGTTTAATAAAAATATCAGTATCACTATAACTATTAGGTATAGAACATACACAAATTTATAAATCTCCTTTACAACATCTCTAATGTGTACAAGGTACAATATTTCCAGTTTGTACTAGATGTTTCCCATTGCTTGTCATGCATTGTTCACATTTATTATGTATGATGTTTATAATTAAAAAGAGCATACTATGTGTTTTCTCTACCTGACCTTTACACCTAAGATTACAAAGTGTAAATTTTCCATTGTGAAGGTTAAGGGATTTAAACACGTCACATAAATATGATTGTAAAAGGGAGAAAATTACTTGAGGGGTTTATCTCCCAACCATGGAATCCATAAAAATTCCCTTGGATCTTATTCTTACCTAGATGAGTTGACCCTTTGTAATAAAAGAAAATATGGTACATAAACATAATAGAAGGATAATTTTATGGTACTACTAATCTATTTATATGAATTAAATAATAAATCATGTAGGTTAAAAAATAAATATTTTTTTCTAAATACATGAAGTCAGTAGTAAACCATTCTATCAATTGCCATAATGATTACTTAAATTATAGTTTGAATAAGCATTTACTTATGTAGTATACCCTATTTATGTGTAGTTTATATTATAATTTCCATGGGCACATGTAAATACTAAATTTTATACCTATACCTATGTCCATACACATTATGCATGGTGTATAATTCATTCTACCTTTCAAATATACCCCTATTTTTCTCAAATCATCCAATATTATGTCTTAATTTATAAGTTTCATGTTATGGGATGTTGCTTACAACAATCACTCTAGTATTCAAGAAATACTATACATATACATACTATTTCATTCACCTAGCTTCTATGAAAATTACTTGCATTCATACAATATATAGTCATTATTTTCCATTTATATTCAAGAAAAATTATTAGTAGTCAACACAATTTAGTAATAGGTTTCTTGAAAGGTCTTGTATGAGATACAAATAAATATTTTTCTTTTGAAGCATATATTTGTATAAGTATACTTCAGCAATTATAAAATGTGATAGTTAAAAAATAAGCTAAACAACTAGATTTACTATAATACTCACCTAAATTCATGCATCTCATAATAGTAGAGAATGAACTATAAAATAAAATTTTGAATAACAGTTTCAATATTGATTGTGTATAAACTAAACTAGAATAATAGTCATGAGAAAGCGTCATTTTTTTCTAAAATAATATTAGAGGATATGTTGAAAGAAAAATATATTTCCACCTTTATTTTCTATCAAATCATGGAATGCATTCTATATCTTCTACAAAATCTCAACTAATGATTCTAGAGAATGAAAAATTCAAAATAAAAGTTGTACAATATTACAAAATGGCTAGGAAGAGAAACAAAGTAATGCATTTATGCATACCTTATTTCTATACTAGAGGTAAATTATTTTCCCTTTAAAATTTAAAATTCATTATAGTTCTGCTATGAATGTGACTGTACAAACTAAGTTTTTTTTCTTATCAAACAAGAAGTAAGGTTTTCAATATAAAATAAGAATTTTCTATTTTGATTTTACACACATGAAAATGAATAAATATGAAATAACATAGAGGTAGGGATTCCTTATTAACACATAAATTAAACCAAAATTTTAAAATACTTTCTTAGATATTTTTAAATACATGACAAAAATATAGAGGTTTGATTTTATTTGTAACCCATTTCATTTTTTCCATTCCAAATGTAACCCATTTTATCAAAAATAGAATAATTGTATGAAATTAAAATACACTTTTCAATTGCAAAACAAAAATAGAAAAGAAATACATATATTTTGAAATGTGCTACACACTATAAATACCCATTTTCTCCAAATGCAAAAATAGTTCACATTCAAGGAAGAAACAAACAAATGAATGAAATAGTTAGGGTGTTTTATTTATTAAATAAAGATAATTCTATAGAAATAAGAAATTGATGTTTTTACATACTACATTCACAAGTAAGCTTAGCAAGGTCTAAAAAAAATAATTGTAAGCACTAGACTAAAAACCATGGTGAACAACTAAATAGCTTCAATAAAATCTCATAAAATATTTTCATATATACTTTGATTCTAGACTCTCCTCCACTGTAGAATAAAAAGTTTCATTATATACTTTTTCTAAAATTTATCGCTACTCAAGAAGCTCTCAAAATTAGTGTAATTCTCATAAGGAATCTCATAATTTGTTTTGCTAAAAATGGCATAGTGGTCCAAGGAGACAATTTTCTACAACTATTAATTAGAGTGATTTTTGCAATGGACTACAATATCAATTAACCCTTCATAATAGTTATCTTTCTTATTCTCACTTTCATGTAAAAAATTAGTGGCTATCAATGATTGTGTTTGTTGATATCCAAATAAGGAAGATCATGTCTAGGATCAAAGATGAATCTTGGGGTGGCTAAGGGAGTATATGATGTATCTAAAGCCTCAAATATTCATATTTAGTATTAATTTTGATAAACTATTAGGATTTATTATAATATAATATAGAATCAAAGTGGATTGTGATAAATATAATTTGTTTTTGATATTCCACCCCCCCACACTCAAACCCAAATTAGTATTCTACAAGGTAAAATCCAAGCCATATAGATATTTACAACCTAATTGGTCATCGAGTGTCATCCCTTCACCAAGATTTTAAGTAAGAATATGATATTTGGATGGAATTCCAACTATAAAGTAACATTTGATTCTATTAAATCCAACCATTTATCCCCATCTATTCTTGTTCCACCTAATCCCCATAATCCCTAGTTACTATACATAGTAACCACCAACCATGCATTAGGAGATATGTTGGTGTAGTATGACAAGAAACATAGAGAAAGCACTATTTTCTACATGATAGGACTTTGGTCAATTACAAAGTATGATTTAGACCTTTTGATAAGCTTTGTCTCTCCATAGTGTTTACCTCTCAAAATATTGGACATTGTAGACACCAAAACAGCACCAATCCGATTATGTGACTGCAAACACTGATCGCTTTGACAAACACAGCCCCCAGGGCAGCCCTCAGAGGTTAAACAATGGTCTTAACCACTTTCATAGCAATTTTGTAAGGTCAAGAAGCAATTTGGCACACTTGGACACTTTGCCCAGTATTCGTCTCACCCCGGGACGAATTCAAAATAGAATCCGTCCCACCCCAGGACTGAATTTCGAATCCGTCCCCGGGTGGGACGAATTCTAAGCTTAACGGGCAAAAGGGCAAATGGTGCCAAGTGGCAGCCCGAACGATCGGCTAAGGGCTCCTACCTTGCACGCATGTGTAAGTGGACAGAGGGGCCGTTAGAGGACCGTTACAAGAAGCATTTATCAAAGTTCAAGTCAATTGAGGACTCCCCTCCCTCATGGGAAGACAAGACTGCCACATGGCGCCCATGGCCAACACTTGGCTTTTGTGCTTCCCTCCCAAAAGAGACCCCTTGGGTCTATAAAAGGTGGGACTTTTCTCACCCAAAACATACAGGTGGAAGGAGTGTTCAAGCAACGAAGTGTCGTCGAATCGAAGACTCACTTGCATCCCCCTTTGTTCACCTTCCTACATCCATCAATCTCTTTTGCAAGGGAGGTTGTTGGGTGGCCTTTGGAAGCTCGAACCTTACTCAAATCCGACGCATGGACATCTGAACCTACCAATTCGCCGACCCCCCAATCCTAAAAGGTTTTGGGCCCATCCTCGGTGGATTGGCTCCAAAATCGAGGGCCAACGGTGGGAGGCCCACTTGGGCACCCCCGCACCTCCCAAGTCCTAATTTTAGTTTTTGAGCACTTTAGATTATTTTTTAGATTGCATTCTGTGTTACTAGGTCCGATTAGTCTATAATTGCAATTTTGTAGCTTTTGGTCATAGTTTAGGGTGTTTTGTATTGCTTTGTCGTTTCGCTAACTTGCAGGTGTCAAGGTCAAATTCCCGAGGGAGGAGGCCAAATTGGGAAAATCCGACCATCTGGGTCGTCCCAAAATGGCCCCAATTACCTAACCCCCTATTTGCAGGAGTTTTGCAGGTCCCGAGATCCGACATTGGAGCAGCAGCAGGTCGATTTCTCCTATTCAGAAGAATTCGTCCCACCCAGGGACGAATTACAGTCAGAATTCGTCCTGCCTAGGGACGAATTCCAGTTTAAGGTGGATTGGCCAGCCGCCTCAGTGGCAGTGGCCTTCTGGTAACTTTTCTTACCTTCTGTCAAGTTTTGAAGCAATTTGGATTCACTGTTTTCACGGTTTCAGGCAAATATTCGTATGCATATTTTGTTAGTTTTAGAGAGAGAATGCTTTTCATTTGCAACAGGTGCTACTAACGTCTTGATCATTTCTTTGTTCGCAGGAGAAGCAAGCAGAGGCGAAGAACCCATCGACATCAGCGGCGGCATCATCTTGGCCCGCCCATTGCAATCGTGGGCACGCGGAAGGAGGAACCATTCAACGATTGTAATCAAACCTTATTTGCGCTCCTAGCCCCTGAAAAGGGAGGAGGCATTATTGTAACAGAGATCGAAAGAAATTAATGAAAGGGCTATGTTTTCTTTATCTGATTGCGTCTCTTCCAATGTGTCTCTTTTCCGTTTCATGCAATTTACATTCCTAGGACTTAAGCGTGCTTAATTTTGAATGCAATTGCACTTGGTGTTTCCTTTGACCGGAATCTCGTGCTTTCAGTGGCGATCACGGTGGGACCCTGTTCCCTGGTTTTTGAAATCATAGAAACTGATCAAAGTTTTGTGTTTGTGCTTGACAGGTACACTTTTTTTGTTGCAGACTGCTATTCGTCTCTGACAGGGACGAATCCTTTTCTGCAATTCGTCTGACCTCGAGACGAATTCAAATTCGTCTCTGGGTGGGACGAATTCTGTTCTGCAATTCGTCTCCCAGAGGGACGAATTCTCGTCTCATGGATTTTCGAGAGAAAAATTCGGAGACAACAGGAGCAGCAGAGAAGAGGTAGGGATTTTCATGATCTCTCGTTATAATTTTCTGTTTCGTTTCGTTTCGTTTCGTTAATTGTTTTCATTTAATCTTGCATTGCATTAGGAAAAGTCATGTATGCTAGTTTCATTTTGTTGGATAAAACGAATCCCACACACATCACGAAACAACTTTAAACCAAGGAGCTGGTCGTAAGACCCCAGCCCTTGATCAAGACCATTGGTGGATTTAATCACCACCTTGGCTTGATTTGCATCCATTTCCCGATTGTCAACTGTTGTTAGGCGTAAATCCTGACGAAGACAGACCGAGCGTAGCTGGGGTGATTCCCATGCGCGCGAGGATAAGTTTTCTATGGTAGGTGTCATTAACAGGACAATCCCCCTTCCGTACCGCCTATGTACCACGTACCTTCTGCTCTCACGTACCTATAGTCTCCCTCTCGTAAGGGCGGGTATATAGAGAGGTTGGTATATCGGCCTGGTTGGTATATTGAAGGGGCGACCTTTTTGGAGTTATAAGAGCCTACATGATGCATTTAAACGTTCTACAAAATCTACAAAAACAAAACAAAACATCAAAATGCACTAAACCAGTCTAGGGCACACCAAGAATCCTTAAAAGAGATAATCACGGTCTTGTGAATGTGTGTGTTTAATTCTGCTTAGTGTAGACAAAAAAAAAAAAGAGAAAATCATAAAACGAGATAAAAACTTATTTAGATAGCATAGAAGCACCGCAATGGTGTACACCCGTAGTCAAGCCCAATCAAGGGCAGAAGCTCCGAGAGGTACACAAAAAGCAGGCACAAGTTGCCTTCACTTCAGTCTTGAGGATTTGGTTATACCGCCTTATCGGTCTAACCTACAAAAGAATCCAATTCAGAATCCTCGGTGGGGTATGCCTATTCAAAGCAGCCCCTTTCGGGAAGATGCCTTACATGTAGACCTTGACATAAATAGAGAATCACCTCTTGAAGGTAGGCATGAGTGGCCACCGCGCAATGAAGCGCTAAACAAGCACACTGTTCATTTAGAGGGGCAACGTGGATATGGCGTCCCTTCTTTACCTATCATCAGAACGTAGAGACCAAATCCGGAGCGCAGGCTCCTTACATAGGGCGACCTAACTCCGCCCATCCCATTTACACTCATGAAAGGGAGTATGAGGAAAACCATCACATTCCTCGAGAGCAACAAACAATGCGGGAACCTTGCATTTCCGCACCAACAGGATATCATGATCACCCCTTGAGGCCAGAACCTCGAGCACATACCACCTACCTCGACAGAGGGAAGCGACCCATTGAAACCTTAGAGCATCAAAATCGAGGTAGACCCATAGGAGGAACATTTGAACCTCCTGAACAAAATAGGGTAGAACAAATTGATCCGGCTGTCGCCAGATATACCACCCGTCAAGCCCAAATCATGCGGCTTAAACAAAGTCAACAAGAGATAGAGTATCAATACCGCTTGGATAAAGAACGCATGCAACGCGAAGCGGATGAGTTACGCTATGAAATACCTGAGAGGGGGCCAACCCCTCGCATCCAAAGAGCTGAACAATATGAGAGGCGTAATCCGTTGGCGCAAGACAGGTCTCCACGACCTCGTCAAGCTCTGCCTCCAAGACCCCATAGATTCGAGAGGGAGGCAACTCCCCGAAACAATGATGGGTACCTTCAGCAAGAACTTGATCAGGGTCATAGGTTTCGCCTTGAGACTCCTCAAGAATTTTACGAGGAGTATGAACCAGAAGAGGAGTATATCGAAACTCCCCATCAAGGCAGGAAGGATGCCATTCGGCCACCCCTCCATAGGCCTCCAGTTTACCGTAACTTGCAACAAGAGCGAACAAGAGAGGAAGAAATAAAATCTTCCGATGCATACCAAGCGCTATTGGAGCGTTTAGAGTCGGTGGAGACAAAAGCTGCTGGGCATCAAAAACCCACATTACGTCTACTCCGCAATAATCCGGTGCATCCCTCAGTGCCTACACCTCTTTACCCCGAACACTTTAAGTTGCCTCAATTGGCAGCTTTTAAAGGTGAAGAGGACGCACAGGAACATGTTACACGGTTTCTAAGCCAATGCTTCGGCATTCAAGATAATGACGCATTATTGCTTAGAACATTCATAACCACATTCGCAGGCCCTGCCTCGGATTGGTTCACACAACTGCCCAAACACAGCGATAAGCAGCTTAGATCAGCCTAGTAGATGCGTTTCTTGAACGCTTCGCCTTCAACACAAGGAAGAAGGCATCACTTAGTGATCTTGCTAGCCTTAAACAATTTGAGGAGGAAACAATGGCAGAGTACGGGAACCGATGGAGAGCTTTGCTTTCTAAGTTACCCTACCGTCCTCCCATGTCGGACCTCACGCAAATGTTCACGAAAAGTTGTTTAAAATCAATCTCTGGTCTATTGTTGCTGCGACAATACGACAACTTAGAAGAAGCTTTGGCGCAAGCCAGAGTCATAGAAGAGATTAAGATAGGCGAAGGCGCAATTGCCAAGCCTAAGAAGAAAGAGTGGAATAAAACCACTAAAACTGGGACAACGCAACCACAACACGCTGCAATCAACCAAGTTGCGATAAATGTCCCCACGCCTGTGCAAGAAACGCAGCCTCAAAAGGCTAACTACCAGGCAGTGCCTCCTGCTTACGAAAGAGATAACAGGAGACAAGAACAGTATCAGCAGCGTCGCCCTAGGCGACAATTCACCCCGTATGCGGAGTCTAGGGACTCCTTATTTGACCGCTTGTCAGCGGCGAATCTAGTTACTCTGCCGTAAATCCAAATTTTTGACCCTAACGTTCCCAAGCCTAGGGGGTATAGGGAGGAATTGTATTGCAGATTTCATAGACGCAGAGGACATGACCTAAATGGGTGCTGGAAATTCAAAGAACTAGTCCAGGATTTGATCGACAATCGAACATTGGTCGTGGACAACCCCATCGCACCTAACAACCAACAAATGGGGGTATTCAAGGACCCCTTGCCTGCCCACGAGGCGCAGACAAAACCGCTCCAAATAAACGAGGTGCGACAAGATCTTCCCGCACAAGGATTTGTGGGAATGATTAGCATTGTAACAAGGAACAGAAAATACCCAGTAGTTGCCCCCGAGGTACCTGCGAGGGAAGTTCCGTCGACATCGCAGCCTCAACAACGCCCAACGCAGATTACCTCCGCCTAGACCTGAGGTCACGATACGAACCAAACTCACGCAGAGTTTGCGGACCACGTCGCCTAGGCTCGTCCATCTACGAGCTTATTCAACAATCAGCTCCACATAGAGAAGCTCTTATGGACATCTTAAAAGCCATTGAAGTACAACCCCACGAAGCTAATTCTTTCAACGCTTTCGTGGGACATGTGAAACAATGTACGGAGCCCGTCATCACATTCAAAGAAAATGAGGTCAAAACAATATCGAATGACATGCCGGATCCACCCCCGCACGTTATCGCGCGGGTCAACGGGATCCCGTACAAGAGAGTGCCGATAGATACCGGCTCGTCCAAAGAACATCATAACCACCGCAGCGTTAAAGCATTTAAAACCGCCACCTCTCACATCACCGCCTTCCACGTACACACTGCGAGCTTTTAACGATGCAATTTGCTCGACGATCGGCACGGTTGTTCTCGCCTATACAGTAGGACAAAAGTCAATACCCACACCGTGCCATGTGTTGGAAGGCGAAATGGCTTATAACATACCGCTAGGGCGGCCTTGGATCAGGGACATGAAGTGTGTCCCCTCGATCGCACACCAATGCTTGAAGTATGCCTATGAAGGGCAAATACATGTAGTCCCAATGGACTTAGAGCCCTTCAAGTATTGCAATGCGGTACAATTCATACCTCAATCGACCCTACCATCAACGCATTTGGATTTTCAATTAAATCCATCTAAACAGGGTCCGATACCGCAGGCACCACTGGTGGCCAATAAGGCAAAATCCCAGCCAGGTGAGACGTCATCATTGGCTCCTTCATCATCAACGCCACCTATCGTGGCCCAACAGAAGGACAAGGGAAAGCAAATCATGGAGGAGGTTAAGCCTCTAGAAGAGGGGTTGCCCACGATCTCAGCAATATCAACAGAGGAAGCGCCCAACGCAACGGAAACCAAGATTCCTGAACAACCAAACATGGAATGGACTCAGGAAGGACTACCGTTTCCTCCTACCCAATCATCAACAATCACTGTTGAGATGGCCAGTACAGGCCTGGGAGAGTACATAGTGCAAAATGTTGTGGCAACCCCCACACTGGAGTCAGGACAAGACATGGGAAGACCTCGCCTTCCCATTGGAACAATCGTCCCTCTAGGCTACCCACCGAACCAAACGAATTTTGTGTATGGGGGCCTTGATCATGGTTCTGAACCATGCGAACAAAAGGAAACAGATGAAGAACCTTTTGTCGAAAACATCAATTATCTGTCGAACCCAGAATTTGCCCTAAAATATCTCGAACAATGCAATTGGCATGGGTATGGGCTAGGCAGATATGAGCAAGGGATGCGGATCCTTTGCCAACCAAGATATCAGATGCCATATGACAAGTCGGGGGTAGGGTTCAACCATCCCCCCGCCATTAGACATCTTGGTTGAAAACATGCAAGGCCTAGAAATAGGCAACAGGGGGGGATTGGCACAAGACCCATACGCCAATCCAAACACAGAATACACATTGGGGGATTATCTCCCATGGTCTACAAACACCCCTGGTAACAACAATAATCCCTCTCCTTTGCTAGAGAGAGGTGAAAGTTCAGAGAGCAATCCTCGAAGAGAACAACAACGGCTTCCAGACATTTTTCTGAAACTGTTCCCCTTAGAGGTTCCAGATGAAATAACACAGTCTCAAAAGAATCAGGTCCCTCCACTAAGAGTGGAACAACCGCAATGGGACCAGATTAATTCACTGGAACAGGAAGAGTCCTCAATGTCGGAAGCAACAGATGCTGAAGAGGATGAACAATTTTGGATCTATGAAAGCGATTCAGAAGACGAGACTGAGATGGACTATCTCAGACATGCGCGACGACATCACCGCGCTCTAACCCATGAAGATCTAATGGGACAAATGGGTATACGGTTGGGACATGAATGGCACTTAGACCCAACGAGGTGGGACCAAGTGCTAGGCCTATGGCTCCAAATTCAAGTTGAGCATCGTCCACCTCAAGATCCCATCAGGACAACAGTACCAAGGGAAGACCCCGCCTTCCTTTTCGCACATAGAGACGAATTTGCACCTAGAGAGGATCCATTCGTGCCTGTTCCCGTAGAGCCAGATCCGTAGTATAGGGAACATCTGAAAGAATCAAGTCATCACACCCGTGGTTCCGGAGACCAAATTCATTCCATCCACATGATCTCCATTGATTTGACCACACCCATCCGCAATCCGACCGATCCATCACGGTCATTACATCTAAACATGGATGCCATTGACTGGGATCACGTCAATTCACCATTGTCACCATCAGAGTACTGGCCTTTCGGTGAAATGCTTCATTTTACCCCAAGGACAACTCAAGATATTTTTCAAGCTGAAGAGGGACCCGAGGTCCCAAACGCAGATCTTAACTCAGCTGATGATATCCATTTAATCCCAACTCCACATCAGTTGGAGGACGGATCTCACATGTCAGTCGAAGAGACGACTGACGTAGACATCGGCACAGATCCAATGAATCCACGGATTCTCAAGCTGGGGGTAAGCCTTTCCCCCGAAGAGCAAGCCGATTACATTGCCCTTCTTAAAGAAAAGAAGGAAGTTTTTGCATGGTCATACAAAGATATGCCAGGACTAGACCCGCAGCTAGTCATGCACAATTTAACGCTTGATCCGAAAATCAAGCCAGTAAAGCAAAAACTAAGAAAGATGCACCCAACAATGGCCTTGATGGTCAAAGATGAATTACAAAAGCCGTTGGATGCACAATTTGTCATCTCGCGTGGATTATCCGCCATGGTTGTCCAACATGGTTCCCGTCAAGAAGCCCGATGGGAGGATTCGCATATGCACCGACTTTCGAGACCTAAACAAAGCGAGTCCTAAGGATGATTTCCCCTTGCCAAGCATCGACGCATTGGTAGACGCTACAACAGGTCACGAAATGCTCTCCCTAATGGACGGTTTCTCAGGATACAATCAAATTCGTATCAATCCTGAAGACCAACTCAAAACGGCATTCACAACGCCTTGGGGGACATTTTGTTATAAGGTCATGCCTTTTGGCCTTAAAACACTGGCGCTACATACCAACGTGCTATGACGTATATCTTCCACGATTACATGCACAAAACTTTGGAAGATTACATGGATGATTTGTTAGCCAAGTCTAAATTGCGCTCAGATCATCTCGGTGACTTAAGCAAGATTCTCGATCGCCTCATAGAGCATAAGGTCAGACTGAATCCCAAGAAGTGCGTGTTCGGCGTCACATCTGGAAAACTCTTGGGTTTTATAGTCTCCAAAAGAGGCATCGAAGTGGACCCAAACAAAGTCAAGGCAATCCTTGAAATGGCTCCCCCAACCACTATCAAGCAACTCAGAAGTCTGCAAGGAAAGGTCGCGTCGATTAAACGCTTCATAGCGCAATTATCTGACAAATTCCGACCAATGAACAAATTATTGCACAAAGGGGTCACATTTCATTGGGATGACGAGTGCCAGTCAGCCTTTGACGAAATCAAACAATACTTGGCTTCGCCGCCAGTATTGGCACCGCCT
The DNA here is from genome assembly GCA_028583015.1 of Wollemia nobilis. Taxonomy (NCBI): domain Eukaryota; kingdom Viridiplantae; phylum Streptophyta; class Pinopsida; order Araucariales; family Araucariaceae; genus Wollemia; species Wollemia nobilis. Next base: position 3,452,919 of record JAQPPZ010016969.1, on the reverse strand, counting down.
AGACCAGGTGTGCCGTTCTACTTATACATCTCAGCTACTGAGGTGGCACTGGGCGCAATGCTAGCCCGAAAGAATGAACTTCACAAAGAACAGGCTACTTACTATCTTAGCCGCACCCTGGTCGGCTACTTAACTTAACTATGCATACGTTGAGAAACTCGCTTGGCAGTGGTGTTTGCCACCAAAAGGCTACGCCACTACATGCTGAGCAACACGACGTATGTTGTGTCTAAGGAGAATCCATTGCGATACATGATGAGTCGTACTTATCATAGTAGCCGCACGGCGAAATGGATCATGTTGTTGACGGAATTTGACATTGAGTTTATTGGGCAAAAATCTATAAAAGGACAAGTCATAGCCGATCAACTAGCAGAGGCTCCTCTTGAAGACGATCAGCCTCCGGTCATAGAACTACCCGATGATGAGGTCTTCCATGTCTCGTAATCGCCAGATTCCGAAGAGCCCGAGTCTCAGTGCCGACATAACCTTATTTTTTGATGGTTCTAAATGCGAGCAAGGTGGTGGCGCAGGAATTGTATTCTTCACACCGCAGGGCGCTCCAATGCCCCCGTCATTTAAATTAAACTTCCAAGTGCACCAACAACAATGCGGAATATGAAGCCTTGCTCCTAGGTCTTCGGACAAAGAATCGCCATGAACATCAAAAGATCGAACATCTTTGGCGATTCGCCGTTAATCGTCAATCAAGTCAAAGGGGTATATCAATGCAAATGCCCAGCTCTGAAGGCCTATAAAGCCCTCGTGGATAAATTCCTGGCAAAACTTGAGTGGTATGACATCGAGGCACTCCCTCGATCATCGAATCGTTTTGCGGACACAATGGCCTCCTTGGGGTCACTAATCCCGCAAGACCTTTCCGGTGATATAACAACCATTCAGGTCAAAACCTTATCGCAACCCGCGATGGAGCGCGCAAGCTCAGACTTGACGCCAGGAATCCACATGATCCAGATCGAACCATCTTCGGATAAGTTCTTTCGAATCCGAGACTATTTGAAACACGCCAACCGGGGGTCTTTGTTCTCCCCCACTCCCATTAATAGCAACACAACGCTATTTTTACAAGTTCTATCCCAATCAGCATTTGTTAGGGAAGAACTCCAAAAGGGATTGGCTGTTCAAACTGTCGAGGTATCTGATCAACAGGACTGGTATTTACCCATAAGAGATTACCTCAAGTTAGGTAATCTACCCTTTGGATTGACGCAAGCCGCAAAACGAACATTCAAACAGAAAGCGGCAAAATATGTCTTGATAGGAGACATTTTGTATCGTCGCAGCTACGACGGAATTCTTCTTCGTTGCTTGGACCAGCAAGAGTCCACTTGGGCAGTCACCCAAGCGCATGACGGTACATGTGGCGGCCACTTCAGTGGTATGGCCATTGCAAAGCGCATTCTTCGCATGGGCTATTATTGGCCATCTTTAGAGCGAGATTGCTGCGCGTATGTCAAGAGGTGTGTAAAATGTCAACATCATGCCAATCCGATGCACGCACCTTCCCAGTGCCCTACGGACAGTCCGACCGTCTTGGCCATTTTCGCAGTGGGGCCTCGATCTAATCGGAAAGATCTCCCCTGCATCGTCAGGCCGTCACACGTTTATCATAACGGCCACATAATATTTTACCAAATGGGTGGAAGCAATTCCGTTAACCTCTACGACAGGACCCCGCATTGCGGAGTTCATTTTGCATTACATCATATGTCGTTTTGGTATTCCATCCAAAATAATCTCGGATAATGGGCCATCATTCAAGAACAAAGACGTGCGTGCTTTAACCACAAAGTACAAAATTCAGCACAACTTTTCAACACCCTATTATCCGCAAGCAAATGGGCAAGCAGAGGCGTCAAACAAAACGCTAGTCGCCATCCTTAAAAAGACCGTCGCAGACAGATCATAAGGATTGGCACATACAAATCCCACTTGCCCTTTGGGCCTATCGCACTAGCATTCGGACGCCCACTGGGGCAACTCCGTTTTCACTAGTGTATGGCTCAGAGGCAGTAATGCCTCTCGAGTTGGAAATTCCTTCCCTCCGCATATCAATGCAGGAATTCATCGATGATGACACTGCACGGCAGGCCCGGTTAGACCAGCTTACGTTGCTTGATGAAAGACGCGTTAATGCTCTCGAGCACTTACGTATCTATCAAGAGCGGCTTAAGAGAGCTTACAACATGAAAGTTCACCTAAGAGACTTTCGGGTTGGTGATCTGGTTCTGAAGGAAAACCAACAAAACTCTAATTTGCCGTCCCATATGAGGGACAAATTCACGGCAAATTGGTTAGGTCCGTATGTCATTGATAGCAAAATAGGACCAGGAACGTACAGGCTAGCTTCTCTTGACGGTATCAAGGAAACAGAACCCTTGAATATCAGTCATTTACGACCATTTCATATCTAAGACAGCCATGTACCAAAAAAAAAAAAAAAAAATTCAACAAAAACAAACAAACAAAAAGCTCCAAGGATTATCGCAATCTCTTGGTCAACCCAAAAAGCTCCAAGGATTATCGCAATCTCTTGGTCAACCCAAAAAGCTCCAAGGATTATCGCAATCTCTTGGTCAACCCAAAAAGCTCCAAGGATTATCGCAATCTCTTGGTCAACCCAAAAAGCTCCAAGGATTATCGCAATCTCTTGGTCACCCAAAAAGCTCCAAGGATTATCGCAATCTCTTGGTCAACCAAAAAGCTCCAAGGATTATCGCAATCTCTTGGTCACCTAAAAAGCTCCAAGGATTATCGCAATCTCTTGGTCAATCAAAAAGCTCCAAGGATTATCGCAATCTCTTGGTCAACCCAAAAAGCTCCAAGGATTATCGCAATCTCTTGGTCAAACAAATCAATAAATTCAACAAAAACAAAACAACAAAAATCATCAAAAATAACAAAGATTTGCATCTCAATTCTAGGCATACTCGAATTCATCAAAATCAACAAAAACACCATGCATAAATTTTACCACACTACAGTCAGTGGTCTGGGAATGTACTAAGAGTTTCAGTAATTCAGTCATCATTTTCCTCTTTAGCCATGTAGTGTACCAAGTCGAACGGATTTTACAAAGGTAGAGTCATACTTGAAATACACCTTGTTACGTAACATCCCAACACAAATCAAAACACTAAAATTCCCAAAATTGTGTGAACGAAAGATGAAACCTGCAAAATAATCTAGGTCACCACAAGCGAAACGGTTATCTTGCTCATCCCCCGTGCGAATGACCCCTAGAATGCTGAGAGTTGGCAAAAGGACAAGCTTCCTCCCTACCCAATTCCCTAAGAATCCCTAAAGTTCTCAATAGTTGCAAAACACAAAAATTTGCAAAATGTCAAAACTCAAAAATTTGACAAAATATAGTGCACACATCAAAAGGCACAAACAACAGTGATTTTCATCACTCCATATCCCCAATCCCTTGCTCAAAAGAAAAATCAATCAAAATAAACAGTGATCTTATCACTACAAAAGAGCAAGTATCCCAATACAATTGAAAAAAAGAAGGGAGTTGACCTTGAATCCTTGGAACTCTCAGCATTCTGTAGGTCATAAGGCAAGCTTCAATACCAATTCGGTAATAGAAGTAAACCTCCCGCATGACGATATATCTGTCACATTAACTTGCGTACAGATCAATGTTTGCATGTGGATGAGCTAGCTTATGGCATCCTGGATTACACCGCAGATTAATCTTAGTACATACAACAAAGGAATTCGTGGAGCTAATTAGGTGATCCTCAGTACAAGTTCGGTTGAAAGCCCATCTGGCACTGGCGGTATCCTAACAAATACCACTAAATGAACTCAATTGCACACACAGGGATGTGAAATAACTTGGTCAAAAACAAGTCCGATTCATACCTTGGTCAAAAGTCTTGTAAGATAAAGTACAATCGTGGCTAGTGAGCTAAAACCGTCTGAGTCTCAGAAAACCTTAGCTACATTTCTAAACCAACTGCGCTACTTTTCATCCTTAAAATACCATCAGAAAATACAAAAAAAGAAAAACCATGTATACATACAAAGTCATACATGACAAAATCACCTAAAAACAAAATAACAGAGTTCTAAATAGTCTTTGGTGCCATAGCCAAACATCACAAACCCCATTCATCCATTTCATATCTGCATATCACATATAAATCAAAACCATTTGCATTCATCATAGCATATGCATCCATCAAAATAAATCAACATGCATACATCCATATTCATCAACCATCATGCACAAGATCAAAGAAAATCAAAACAACAAAAACAACAAATAAATGCAACACAAAAACAAAAAGCAATAAACATTGCTGACACAAGTGCTCTTGCACTTAACCTCTTGGCATAGAAAATTGATGTCGTGGTTTACATTGTCACTATCCTACTCCCTAAGAAGGCTACCATAGCCGGACCGCTCCACGGGAAGACGGATTTTTGACAATTTAATCCCCAAATGGTGTCACAAAAAAACAAAACAAAAAAAATGCAACAAAAAAAAGCAATAAACATTGCTAGACACAAGTGCTCTTGCACTTAACCTCTTGGCATAGCAAAATTGATGTCGGGGTTTGCATTGTCACTATCCTACTCCCGAAGAAGGCTACCATAGCCGGACCGCTCCACGGGAGGACGGATTGCCGACAATTCAATCACCAAATGGTGTCACAAAAACAACAAAAATAGTACAAAATTCAACAAAAACACAACAAAAACATTGCCGGACACAAGTGCTCATGCACTTAACCTCTAGGCAAAGAAAATCGATGTCGAGGTCCAAATTATCGCTCTCCTAGTTCCCCAAGAAGGCTATCATAGCCGGACCGCTCCACGGGAAATAGGTTTTCGACGATTTCACCTCATTATGACATCACCAAAAGGGTTAACACCCACCAAAAATAGGTCCATATGTTGGAAAAATTGCACACGCTTAACGGTAAACCCTCTAAAGGCAACCTTGCACAAGTCATCTTGGGTCAAGCGACTCGTCGCTTCTCTCACGAAGGTCATTCCCTCATCGATTCGTCGCTTGAGGGGGTAGTCACACTTAGTCACCAATCAACAATCACACACCCAATTAAGGAAAACGACATGCATTCAAAGAATCATTGACAAAGACAATCACGCTCCCGCTTGGGGCAGAAACAAGCAACAATCAAATCAATCAAACACTTGGCATTTCGTGAATCATGAACACAAGGTTCCCCCGAGGATAAAAATGCCCTTCACTTGTTCATGATCGATCAATGTCTAAGTTCAAGTCACACCTCACCAAAACAGAGTTAATACTTGAAATCAAATTCCTTAGCTCGTAGAAGCAAGGATTCAAGAATGCATGCCCTTTCCATACTTGGGGCATCAAAAGTTGGTTAGGTTACCAAGAAACCCTAATCATTAGTGCTTTGGTTATCTATTTTTGCTCAGCATTGCGTCACCCGCAGCGCTTCCCAAAAAGGGGCATCTGTAGACACCAAAACAAGCACCAATCCGATTATGTGACTGCAAACACTGATCGCTTTGACAAACACAGCCCCCAGGGCAGCCCTCAGAGGTTAAACAATGGTCTTAACCACTTTCATAGCAATTTTGTAAGGTCAAGAAGCAATTTGGCACACTTGGACACTTTGCCCAGTATTCGTCTCACCCAGGGACGAATTCAAAATAGAATCCGTCCCACCCCAGGACGAATTTTGAATCCGTCCCTGGGTGGGACGAATTCTAAGCTTAACGGGCAAAAGGGCAAATGGTGCCAAGTGGCAGCCCGTAACAGTCGCTTAAGGGCTCCTACCTTGCACGCATGTGTAAGTGGACAGAGGGGCCGTTAGAGGACCGTTACAAGAAGCATTTATCAAAGTTCAAGTCAATTGAGGACTCCCCTCCCTCATGGGAAGACAAGACTGCCACATGGCGCCCATGGCCAACACTTGGCTTTTGTGCTTCCCTCCCAAAAGAGACCCCTTGGGTCTATAAAAGGTGGGACTTTTCTCACCCAAAACATACAGGTGGAAGGAGTGTTCAAGCAACGAAGTGCTGCCGAATCGAAGACTCACTTGCATCCCCCTTTGTTCACCTTCCTACATCCATCAATCTCTTTTGCAAGGGAGGTTGTTGGGTGGCCTTTGGAAGCTCGAACCTTACTCAAATCCGACGCATGGACATCCGAACCTACCAATTCGCCGACCCCCCAATCCTAAAAGGTTTTGGGCCCATCCTTGGTGGATTGGCTCCAAAATCGAGGGCCAACGGTGGGAGGCCCACTTGGGCACCCCCGCACCTCCCAAGTCCTAATTTTAGTTTTTGAGCACTTTAGATTATTTTTTAGATTGCATTCCGTGTTACTAGGTCTCGATTAGTCTATAATTGCAATTTTGTAGCTTTTGGTCATAGTTTAGGGTGTTTTGTATTGCTTTGTCGTTTCGCTAACTTGCAGGTGTCAAGGTCAAATTCCCGAGGGAGGAGGCCAAATTGGGAAAATCCGACCATCTGGGTCGTCCCAAAATGGCCCCAATTACCTAACCCCCCTATTTGCAGGAGTTTTGCAGGTCCCGGGATCCGACATTGGAGCAGCAGCAGGTCGGTTTCTCCTACTCAGAAGAATTCGTCCCACCCAGGGACGAATTACAGTTAGAATTCGTCCTGCCCAGGGACGAATTCCAGTTTAAGGTGGATTGGCCAGCTGCCTCAGTGGCAGTGGCCTTCTGGTGACTTTTCTTACCTTCTGTCAGATTTTGAAGCAATTTGGATTCACTGTTTTCATGGTTTCAGGCAAATATTCGTATGCATATTTTGTTAGTTTTAGAGAGAGAATGCTTTTCATTTGCAACAGGTGCTACTAACGTCTTGATCATTTCTTTGTTCGCAGGAGAAGCAGCAGAGGCGAAGAACCCATCGACATCAGCGGCGGCATCATCTTGGCCCGCCCATTGCAATCGTGGGCACGCGGAAGGAGGAACCATTCAGCGATTGTAATCAAACCCTATTTGCGCTCCTAGCCCCTGAAAAGGGAGGAGGCATTATTGTAACATAGATCGAAAGAAATTAATGAAAGGGCTGTGTTTTCTTTATCTGATTGCGTCTCTTCCAACATGTCTCTTTTCGTTTCATGCAATGTACATTCCTAGGACTTAAGCGTGATTAATTTTGAATGCAATTGCACTTGGTGTTTCTTTTGACCGGAATCTCGTGCTTTCAGACATTATATGCTTGGCAAAAAAAGCTTTGTCAATAAAAGGTACAACACCTTGAACTAACTAATGTTCAAACCTCACCTCTTAAGGTGAACCACTATGTATGTCATTTTTCTTAGTGAATTAGATTTTTATTTTGTCAATAAAAAATCTATTAAAGCTTAGGTTGTTGAACAATTAGTGACTACAACTTTAGAAGCTATACATCCCTTAGTGGTAGAATTTCCTTATGAATTACTCTTCACGCTAGAAGTAGATCATCCTAACTCTTGTAATCTATACTTTGATGACACTATATGTCTCAAATGAGTGGGTGTAGGAGTAATATTGGTCATTGAACTATAACCAATCTATCTATCTTTTAAGTTTAATATTTCTTATGTCAACAATACCACTATGTATAAAGTCATTATCCTAGGACTACACACAAAATTAGCTCTCTAGGTTATAACCCTTTCTGTCATTGAATATTATTATATTATTGTCAATGACATCAATGGTATCTATCAAACCAAAGAAGATAATTTCAAGCTATACAAGAATATTATCAATAAACTAATGGTTAACCTTATCAAAATAACCACTAATGCTATTCCAAGATCTAATAATCATGATGTAATTTTTTGGCCTCAAATGAATCCCTCATCCTATTAGAGATAGATGAAATAATATATAATCATTATTTAGTAATTTATATAACCTAAAAACGTAGAATCTAGTCAAGTATTTTCCATACAAGCAATTTCACCCCTTATTCCTTGGTATAAGGATATCTTTGCTTATTGTAAGGATGATACTTTGCCTAATGGTGAGTGCAAGAATATAAATTAATTTTCTTGTAGGTATAATATAATTGGTGATATCTTATACTAGTGTGCCCTTGATGGCATTTTACATAGATTCTCATACTCAACCAAAGACCAACTAGTCATCAAATAGGTCCATGATGGATCATGTCATGGGAACTTTAACGGTGTTGCATCACCAAGAAATTTCTATGAATGGGTTATTTTTGATGACTTATGGAAAATGACTCTTATAACTATGTCAAGAGATGTGATAAGTGTTAAAAGCATGATAAATTTATCCACATTTCATCCTAAGTTCTCTAGTATTTGATCTTACCATGGCCTTTATCCATTTAGAGATTAACATCATTTGGAAGATAGATCCCACGTCATCCAATGGACATAAATTTATCATCATATATTATGAATACTTTCCCAATTGGGTTGAAGCTATAATTTTAGCCTCAACCACTAGATTCCATGTTTCCAATTTCATCCTTAATTAGATTATTAGCTATTATGGCATCTCTTCTATGCTAATATTACATAGAAAAATACCCTTTAAGAACAAGGATGCCTAATTTTTATCCAGATACAATATTTAATACAAATGGTCTACATATTACTATCCTAAAGGTAATCATAAAGCTAAAGCGTCTAAAAAGACTCCCATAAAAATCCTTTAGAAGCTCTTCAATAAAACTAGTAGAGACTAATATCTCAAATTGTATCCAATATTATGGGTATATTTCACTAGTGTTAGAACTCCTATTCACATGATGCCCTACTCTTTGGTCTATGAAACCAAAATAATATTACCATTTTGAGTTGGAGGTTCCTTCTTTATGCAATTTTCTAAAATACACCTCCATTGGAGATTAATATCATCATGCCCATCTCAGCGACCTAGAACTAATTGATAAAAAGTGGATCAAAATTCTATATTAAGGGTCTACCAACAAAGGATTACTCATGACTATATAAATAAGGTATCATATTGATCCTTTAAATTTGGTGATCTTATCCTCAAAGAGGATTAAAAAAACACCAATATGAAAAGTAGGCTCAAAGGTAAATTTAAGCTAAATTTGCTAGGTCCATACATCATAATTTCTAAGTATGGTGTATGTGCTTATCACCTCTCCATGCTTGATGAAAAAATATATAAAAACCAAACAATATAATGCATATAAAATGCTATTATATCTAATATTACATTCATTACATATTTGATTTCAACTACCTATCATTGCTTGATTACATATTTTTGACTCCATATCTACTTACATGCATGTGCTTGTCTCTAATTGTATTACATACTATATTTTGAGTCAATGATCTATGATAACATACAAATATAATTAGGAAATATTATTTACCTAGGACAACAATGCTAGTGGATCCTCCTAGTCTCATTGATCACACAACTTAATCTATTATAAATTTTGTCTTCTATGGTTTGTATCAAACTTATCTTTATCTATTATTATATATCATCAATCATCAATATATTACTACATTATGAATACTATGAGGTTCATAGATATTGGTAGCAAGATCAATATTATATTTTTTATCTTCTATCTCTTTAAACACTTGCTACATGGTGAACACTATGAAGTTTGCTAGTACCAATAGTAATATCAATCATCTCATCTCTTGTCTCATATGCACTACCATACATGGGGGTACAAATATATCAACACTAATCTTCAAGAGGCCTAGGATTTGGCGGCATAAAGGACAACTTACTTCAACTAGCTTATGGTGCCAAGCAAGTTATGCTTCAAAGTTTTAAAGTAAAATGATATGTGATGAAGTCTCTCTAAAATAGCAAAGAAATTTCACTTATAGATAATATAAATATAGATAGAATATAGAATACAAAACCCATATGGTAGAACTTTTAATAGTATATATGATTAGTTACATGAGGTATGGTTTGCACTTGGCACATTATACTTTATTTATTTGTGGTGAAAGAAGCATTTGAACAAAACCTTAGAAAACAACAAAGACAAAAATATCTACAAGAATGAAGGAAAGAAAAGCTAACAAGTTAGGGACAAAGAAGAATAAAGTATTAAACTATAATTATAAGCTAAAAATGATACATAACAATTATAAAATAGTTGGAAGGGAAAAAAATCATCTTCTAACTAATCATCAAGCATTTTAAAACAATACGTGTAGTTAATTTTGTACACTAGTAGAGTTGTTGCTAGTTAGCATGGTTCTATGGTGTATGGGTAAGTAGTTGTAACTAATATGTATTTGATACTTAGTTCTACGAGTATTATTCATACAAAATCTGGTATATTTTTATGGTATGAGGTATTATTGCCATAATTATCTTAGTCTGAAAGCATGGTTTTCATAGGCATTGATTCCAAGATAGACATGACACCATAGTAATCTTGGTGCTAAAAGTAATGTTGAAAATATTATAGTTATTTATGTAAGTCTAGTGAGGATTGAAGTTCCATAATGGTTGTAATGTAGAAACCTTGTAATTATTTTTTACTATGTTGGCTAGCCATCTAACATCATTTAGAGTGTGTAGATCATTTGTATAAAATTTCTAATGGATATTTTAAAATAGGTTTGCAAAGAAAATAATAGGTTTGTAAAGAAAAGACTACTAGAGAAGCATAAATGTGAAATTGAATTCTTATTAGTTTGTACTTAGAAGTAAATATTGGTTGGAGATTATGTAGATATCAAGAAAAATTGGGAAAAATATTACTTCAAAACATGTAGGTTATCTTGAAGTAGAAAAATTATTTAGGAAATTAATGTTGGCAATTTTGGGTATGTTACCTAGCTTCATGTTTGTGAGTTGTCATTGATGTCAAAAGGAGTTTTTGTTGATGTCAAAAGGAATTTGTGTTGATGTCAAAAAAAAATTGTGCCAAAAAGATCTTGAAAGTTCCATGATGTTTGTTTAAGGTTTTTTATTAAAACCATCTGGAATCATTAAGGGTTTTTAACAAAACCATCTTAGCTTAATGAAAAGGTTTTGCTCCTTGAAAAAACCTTAAAAGTCCATTTTTATTATTAATAAATAAATTAACTCAAACCTTTGAAAAGGTTTTAAGTTAATTTTATTATTAATAAAATAATAATTATTAATTTAATAATTATTATTGAAAGGGTTTCTAAACCCTTAGCGATGCTAATGTAGAAGACTTACCTCACCGACATTGTTTGTTTGGAAGGAGCGCCGACATCAACTTGCATGGGATGCAAAAGACTATTAAAGGACATTAATTCCTAAGGTTCAATACACCTCCGATTTGCACGATTACCTTCGAATTTGTATTGCTATGTGACCTTCAATTTTGTATTGCTCTGTGAAATTTGATTTTGGATTACTCTGTGATTTTCGTGTTTCGTATTGCTCTATGTTTAAGTTTTGATTTCATACGCCTGTGAGGAAGACAAATATGTTTGTCTTTAATTTTTGTGAGCAAATGGAAGGTAAAACACTGAGTAGTGCTTGATATTTTTGTTAGGCACTTGTGCTCCAACAGTGGAGGTAGTGGAGCGAATGCACTCGCTAGGAAGAGGTGTCGAGATCGATTCGTGTCAGGCGTGTTTCATTTTTGGTCGTGGATTATTATACACATGGTACAGTAGTTGCTTTGGACCATGAGTTTGGATGAGGAAGCGCTTTGGCACTTATGTTTGTGTCTCCACACTTCTCCTAAGGTTGGAGAATTTATTTTTGGCCAAGGTAAATATTTTTTTAATAACATAGAATATTTGATTTGACTTGGCAATTATTGTTGGTAATTGGATGGAGGTATAAGGTTAAATAGAAATATTGCTTTGACATTGTTATTATTGATTCTTAATGTTTATATGGTAAACGCATTTAGAATTAAATGTATTTTAGCAGTTATAAGGGTTTAAGGAATAATTGTGCTTAATGTCATATTGGTGTTAGAAAGACTTTGGAGTTATTGAGTGGATACTCCCTTGTAATTATTTTTTGAGTTTGAAGTTATTTTGTGATATATTAAGTAGGATTTATAAGGTGTAAAGGAATATTGTTGATATGTATATTTGTGAGTTTTAATTATTGATGAGTTGGAGTGATAAGATGTTATTAGGACTCTTATCATTGTGCATTATTCCATTGTTGCTAACTATAATTTTTGGCAAATTGAGAGTTAGTGTTGTGACATATTTTGAGTTCTTCTTCTTCATCAAAGCAAAGGTATGGGTACATTCTTCCATGGTTATTATTGATTAATGGTTTTCTGAAAATAAGTTTGGAGTGAAAAGGATTAAATTAAGTTTCCTTATTTGGAGTGGATCTTATTTTCTGAAAGTGGAAGTATTGATTATGCATTATGAGGTCATGATGACTTTATGAATTATTTCATAATTCTGGTTTATGAGAGTGGAAGCATTTGAAGTTTTCTTTAGGGTTTTTGAGTGAGAAGCTTATGCCATTGCTATAAGTTGTTGAAATCCTAATTGAGTTTTTTGGTTGTTGAGAGTTTGGTTTTGAGATTGCTTCCATTGATATTGAGTTGATCAAGTTATGCTTTACTTGATACATGAGTTGGGCTTGCTCCTTTTATATTTGATTTTATCAAGTTGTACTTTGCTTGATAAACTTGGTTGTGTGGTTAATTTGAGCATTCCAATTTGAGAGAGGTTAGAAATATCTTGAACCCCCTTTTTTATGCTTAGAGAGAGATTGCTTTGAGTTCTTGAAAACTAACTTGGCTAGGGTTTGATAGTAAGTTATGGTTCTATGTTGGATGAGTTGATTCCTTTATATTGCATTATTGACAATTGTTGGGTTGTGGTTCAATATCTTGTGAAAGTATACTACTTCTATCTTTATTCTGATTTGAGAAAGAGTTTGTTTTTGAGTTGAAGGATAGAACATATTGAGTCTCTAAAAATTCTCTTTATGCTCCTATGATATTGATTTAAGTTGAGATTGAAAGTTGAAGGATAGAACATATTGAGTCTCTAACAATTCTCTTTATGCTTCTATGATATTTATTTGAGTTGAGATTGAGAGTTGAAGGATAGAACATATTGAGTCTCTAAAAATTATCTTTATGCTTCTATGAGATTTATTTAAGTTGAGATTGAAAGTTGAAGGACAAAACATATTGAGTCTCTAAAAATTCTCTTTATGCTTCTATGAGATTGATTTGATATGATTGGATGAAACACATTGGGTCTCTAATAATTATCTTTGTGTATTCACATTGGGTAAGTGTCTTGGTAAACTTTCTTGAGCTGATTTGGGCAAGTTCTTGGTGAGCTTGCTAGGACTGATTTGGACAGGTTCTTGTGGAGAACTTGTGGACTGATTTGGATAGGTTCTTGTAGAGAACTTGTGGACTGATTTGGATAGGTTCTTGTTAAAGAACTTGTGGACATATTTGATGAAGTATTGGTGGAGACTTGTAAGTAGTTGTGATTGATTTGTTCAAGCTTTTGGCTTAATATTAGGATAGATCTGACAGATATTTGAGAGAATATTTGTGTTGGACCAGAGGATTGAGTTTGGTGTATATTTATGATATATTTTGAGAGGACTTGTACTGGACCGACTGATATGTTTAGTATAGATTTTTATTAGCAGTCGTGGAGGTGATCAGTGAGTACAAAATTCTCTAGAGCCAGAGTAAGGAGGATAGGAAATCTTGTGTGGAATGGAGTTCCACTTGCTAGCAGCAGAAGAAACAGTGATCTTCTGAAGTATCATTTTTAGAGATTTGGGGGATTGGACATATCCTTTAGGCAGGAGGCTCATAAATACTTCTTTGGGGGATAGGACATCTCCTTTGGGTAGGAGGCTCACAAATATTTTATTAGGGGAAGGATTCTACTTTAGATAGGAAGTCCATAAACATTGTAATTGGGAAGGATTCCCAAAGGATTTGATTGAGAAAAATTAGTGAAATATTTTCTTTGTGGAGTAACCCACCTTGGGTGAACCACATTATATTGGTGTCTCAATTGTGTGATGACTTGTACACTAGTTTTATTACTGCTTTGATTTTGCTATTGGTTCATTGCATTTATTTCTAAAGTAAAAGGAAAAACTTAAAAAGTGGTCTTATATTGTTCACCCCCCCTCTCAGTATAAGCTTGTGTTATTTAATTGGTACTAAAGCAGGTTCTTTCGGAAGAGTTTCACATCTTGAAGAAAAACCTTGAAAAGAACACAATGGATTTTACAAGTGGTAATTCAACACCTATTCTTGATGCGACAAATTTTAGTCTATGGAACATAAATATTAAGGTTAATCTAATGGCTCTTGGAAATGAAGTTTGGGAAGCATTTGAGTTTGGTTACACTATTCCAAAGCTCCATCCTACTAGTAAATATGAGAAAATTCTACATCACAACAATTCAAGGGCAATGAATACAATTCTGAAAGGTCTATAAAAGGTAGATCTTACAAAGCTGATTCATTTTAATACAACAAAGGAAATGTGGGATCACTTGCAAGTGGTTCATACAGGTGATGCAAATATCATAAAAACATAATTGAGATATTACAAAGGTATGTTTGAACAACTCAAGATGAATGATGAAAAAAATATTAGTGACTATATGCTTCGTATGGATGAGATTGTTAATTCCATGAAGGAACTAGGTCTTGAGCTTGCTGAAAATGATGTTTGTGATAAAAATTTTAGGTCTCTTTCAAATTGATTTAGTGAAAATATTTCAGCTATTGAGGAAGCCAAGGATTTGGATAAATTGAAAAAGGATGAGCTTCATAGTATACTTGAAGATTTTGAGTTAAGAACTAAAGTGGTACATGATCCTAAGAAGGAGGTAACTTTCAAAGCTACCAAGAAGTCCAAGGGTAAACAATAAGAAGATAGTGATGAGTCTTCTAGTGATGAAGAGGCAAACTACAGAAGGAAAGGTAAGTTCTCAAGAAATCACAAAGGTATGAAATCTATTAAATTTTTCAATTGTGGAAAGTTTGGTCACTATGCTATTGACTGTCCAGAACCCAAGAATGATTGTAATGAAGAAAAATAGGATTATACGCACAGGGAATATAAGAAGCGTTGGTATCAAAGGAAGAATAGAAATGAGCAAAATAGTAAAGAGAAGAGGTACTTCCAAAAATAGAAGAAATGTTTCTACACAAACAAAGCAACTAAGTGTTCTAGTAGTGATGATGGAAGTTCTTCAAGTGATGATAGAAATGAGATGTTATTTCTAACAAAAATGGAAGAAAAAAAAAAGAGGAATCGATTTGTTGTGCTTAAGTGCTTTAGATGTGGAAATTTTGGTCACCTTGAGGATGATTATACAAATGATGGTTTAAATTCTAGTAATACTATGTATGGGGATGCTTCAAAAAATTATGAGGAAGATCTTCTTATGGATTTAGATGAATGTAGCACCTCTAGTGGTAAGAAATTAGAAAAGGATATGGATGTTTCAAAAGGCAAACAAATAGAGGATGTTTCATAAAAGGGAGAAGTAGATCTTCAGGATGAACTTGTTAATGCTCTTGATGTGTTAAACAAAGAAAGAAAGAAATATGCTAGACTCATTGATAGGTTTGATGAATTTCGTTATGAAAGAGATGAGCTTATAGGGAATCTTGATATCTCTATAGAAAAGACATAGGAACTCAAATAAGAGTTGGCAACTAGGTCTCTTGAGTGTAAAGAGTTAAAACATGAAGTAGCTTCCTTGAAAAAGGAAACTAAAGAGTACAAGGAGAAGCTTTACAGGTTTGAAGAAAGTTCCAAGAAGGTAAAATCAATCATCAAGGATCAAATAAGGACAATAGATAAAACATGTCTTTGTTTTGTAAAGAAATAAAAGGAACAGGTTGAGGAATCTAGTATGAGCTCCCAAGAAGAAGATGGTTCAGATGAAGAGAGTACATTAGAGAGTAAGTTTTCATATGGTGATTTAGATAGCACTGAATCAGAAAACAATAATTAGAATAATGGGAGAAAGACTAAAGGACCTATGAGTTCAAGGTAAGGAAAGTTCAGTGGAAGATGTTTTGCATGTCACAGGTTTGGACACATGGCTTCACAGTGCAGGGCTCAAGCAAGACAAATTAATGGAAATTTCAAAAATGGTAATTTCTTTTAAGGGTATTTCTACTCTTGTAATTATTTTGGGCACAAGGTAGTTAATTGTAGGGTTAACAATAGGAACAAGTTTGTTCCAATAGAGAGGATTCAAAAAATAGGTACATATCAAAGGAATAACATTATCAAATGTTATAAGTGCAATAATGAAGGACATGCAACCATATGGTGTAGATCATAAGTTCCAAGGTATAGGTTCATGGCTATGAACAAGAACATGAATAATGGCAGGAACAAGAATAATGATAGGAATAGGAATAATGGCTTGGACAGAAACAGGGATGAGAATATGAACAAGAACAAGAACAAGAACATGGAAAAGGATATTAGGAAAAATCATGGAAAGATAGCTACGGACACTGATGATTATTAGTGCCTAATGGAGTTTTACTCCAACCCCAGAATTAATCACCTCAATAGGAGGTTAGGGAGGGGCTAAGCTAAGAGGCTCATTCTTAGCCCTGAGCCCCAAAGGTGACCCTCTACCATTGATGACAAAGGGAGAAAGATTTGAGTAAGTGTGAGAGCCTTGATTCAGGGGGAGTAAAGCTTTAGAGGATGGTTTTCAGTTGGTTTCAGTTTTGACAGCTAGTAATTTCTTGAAAGTTTTTTTTAGCAGTGGTCTCAGTAGTGGTTTGCCATCAATGACAAAGGGGAATATTGTTGGTAATTTTTGGTATGTTGCCTAGCTTATTGTTTGTGAGTTGTCACTGATGTCAAAAGGAGTTTATGTTGATGTCAAAATGAATTTGTGCTGATGTCAAAAAGAGTTTGGTGCCAAAAATATCTTGAAAGTTCCATGATGTTTGTTTAAGGGTTTTTATTAAAACCATGGTGACAAGGTTACATTTTTTTCTTAAAACCATCTAGACTCATTAAGGGTTTTTATAAAAACCATATTGGATTAATGAAAAGGTTTTGCTCCTTGAAAAAACCTTAAAAGTCCTTTTTTATTATTAATAAATAAATAAAATCAAACTTTTGAAAAGGTTTTAAGTTAAGTTTATTATTAATAAAATAATAATTATTAATTTAATAATTTTTATTGAAAGGGTTTCTAAACCCTTAGCGGCACCATTGTAGAAGACTTACCCCATCGACGTTGTTTGTTTGGAAGGAGCACCGACGTCAACTTGCATGGGATGCAAAAGACTATTAAAGGACATTAATTACTAAGGTTCAATACACCTCTAATTTGCGCGATTACCTTCAAATTTGTATTTCTCTATGACATTCGATTTTGTACTGCTCTATGACATTTGATTTCAGATTGCTCTATGATTTTAAATTTTTGTATTGCTCTATGTTTAAGTTCTGATTTCGTACGCCAGACAAATATGTTTATCTTTAATTTCTATGAGCAAAGGAAGGTAAAACAATGAGTAGTGCTTGACAGTTTCATTGGGCACTTGTGCTCCAATGGTGGAGGTAGTGGAGTGAATGCACTCGCTAGGCAGAGGTGTCGAGATCGATTTGCATCGGGTGTGTTTCATTTTTTGTCACAAATTATTGTGCACGTCGTACAACAGTTGCTTTGGACCACAATTTTGGAGGAGGAAGCACTTTGGAACTTATGTTGGTGTCTCCACACTTCTCCTGAGGTTGGAGAATTGATATTTGGCCAAGGTAAATCTCTTGTTGATAATGTGGAATATGTGATTTGACTTGGCAATTATTTTTGGTAATTGGATGGAGGTATAAGGATAAATAGAAATATTGCATTGACATTGTTATTATTGATGATTAATATTTATATGATAAATGCATTTAGAAGTAAATGTATTTTAGGAGTTATAAGGGTTCAAGGAATAATTGTGCTTAATGTCATATTGGGGTTAGAAAGCCTTTGGAGTTATTGAGTGGATATTCTCTTGTAATTATTTTTTGAGGTTGAAATTATTTTGTGATATATTAAGTAGGAGTTATAAGATGTAAAGGAATATTGTTGATATGTATATTTGTGAGTTTTTATTATTGATTATTTGGAGTGATAAGGTGTTATTAGGACTCTTATCATTGTGTATTATTCCATTGTTGCTAACTCTAATTTGTGGTAAATTGAGAGTTAGTGTTGTGACAGATTTTGAGTTCTCCTTCTTCATCAAAGTAAAGGTATGGGCACATTCTTCCATGGTTATTATTGATTTATGGTTTTATAAAAATATGTTTGGAGTGAAAAGGATTAAATTAAGTTTCCTTATTTGAAGTGGATCTTATTTTATGAAATTTGATATATTGATTATGATTTATGAGATCATGATGAGTTTATGAGTTATTGCATAATTCGGTTTTATGAGAGTGGAAGCATTTGAAGTTTGCTTTAGGGTTTTTGAGTGAGAAGCTTATGCCATTGCTATAATTTGTTGAAACCCTAATTGATTTAGTTGGTTGTTAAGAGTTTGGTTTTGATATTTCTTCCATTGAGATTGAGTTGATCAAGTTATGCTTTACTTGTAACATGATTTGGGCTTGTTCCTTTGAGATTTGATTTTATCAAGTTGTACTTTGCTTGATAAACATGGTTGTGTGTTTAAGTTGAGCATTCCCATTTGAGAGAAGTAGGAAATATCTTAAACCCCTTTTTTAATGCTTAGAGAGATATTGCTTTGAGTTCTTGAAAACTAACTTGGCTAGGGTTTGATAGCAAGTTATGGTTCTATGTTGGAGGAGTTGATTCCTTAATATTGCATTATTGACAATTGTTGGGTTGTGGTTCAAGATCTTGTGAAAGTATACTACTTCTATCTTTATTCTTATTTGAGAAAGAGTTTGTTTTTGAGTTGAATGATAGAACATATTGAGTCTCTAACAATTCTCTTTATGCTCCTATGAGATTGATTTGAGTTGAGATTGAAAGTTGAAGGATAGAACATATTGATTCTCTAAAAATTCTCTTTATGCTTCTATGATATTGATTTGAGTTGAGATTAAGAGTTGAAGGATAGAACATATTGAGTCTCTAACAATTCTATTTATGCTTCTATGATATTGATTTGAGTTGAGATTGAAAGTTGAAGGATAGAACATATTTAGTCTCTAAAAATTCTCTTTATGCTTCTATGAGATTGATTTGATATGATTGGATGAAAAACATTGGGTATCTAAGAATTCTCTTTGTGTGTTCACATTGGGCAAGTTTCTTGGTAAACTTGCTTGAGCTGATTTGGGCAAGTTCTTGGTGAGCATGCTAGGACTGATTTGGACAGGTTCTTGTGGAGAACTTGTGGACTGATTTGGACAGGTTCTTGTGGAGAACTTGTGGACTGATTTGGACAGGTTCTTGTTGAAGAACTTGTGGACAAATTTGATGAAGTATTGGTGGATACTTGTGAGCTATTGTGATTTATTTTTTCAAGATTTTGGGTTTATCTTGGGATAAATCTGATAGAGATTTGAGAGCAGATTTGTGTTGGACCAGAGGACCGATTTTGGTGTAGATTTGTGATATATTTTGAGAGTACTTGTGCCAGACCAACTTGCTGTGTTTAGTACAGGTTTTGATGAGCAGTTGTGGAGGTGATCAGTGAGGATAGAAGTATCTAGAGCTAGAGCAATGAGGACAAGACATCTTCTATGGAAAGTAGTTCCACCTGCTAGCGGTAGAAGAGGCAGTGATCTTATGAAGTATCATTTCTAGATATTTGGGGGATAGGACATATCCTTTGGGTAGGAGGCTCATAAATACTTCTTTGGGTGATAGGACATCTACTTTGGGTAGGAGGCTCATAAATATTTGATTAGGAGAAGGATTATCCTTTGGATAGGAAGTCCATAAACATTGTAGTTTGGAAGGATTCCCAAAGGATTTGATTGAGAAAATTTAGTGAAATATTTTCTCTTTAGAGTAGCCCACCTTGGGTGAACCACGTTATATCGGTCTCTCAATTGTGTGATGAATTGTACACTAGTTTTATTACTACTTTGATTTTGTTATTGGTTCATTGCATTGCTTTCTGAAGTAAAAGGAAAAAGTTAAAAAGTGGTCTTATAATGTTCACCCTCCCTCTTAATATAAGCTTGTTTTCTTCAAATAACCCTACCCAAAAGGTCGTCAGCATAAAATTTCATATTATATATGTTGTAATTAATAAATAAACATATTATATGGTCAAATAATGAGTGAAATTATGTAATTTTTATCTAATTATTGGTTGAAGCCTTATTCTTTTATGTTTTACTCAAAAAAAAAAACCATTGGCTTAGGTATGCCTATCTTATAAGTGTCCAAAAGTCAAAGATTAAAATTATATAAGTATGGAAAATAACTCTAGGTCATGGATTTCTATTAGTAACCTATTGATGGAGAGAAAATAAAATAAAATTTAGATGAACTTCATGAAATTCTTCAAGAGTTTTATTTGCCAATTTTTACACAAAAGGATGAGTTGGTTTGGAATCTATCAAAATGTGGTGGGTACTTGTTTGAGTTGGAATATGAGGACTTAGAGCAATCAAAATTTCCTAATCATAAAAATTTTCCTTAGAAGAATGTGTGATCACTAGATGCTCTCCCTTTGCTTCAACATTCCTTTGGTTAAAATTTTGAAGTAATATTCTTATAGAAGAGAGTATGAAAATAAGAGGATAGCATGGACCTTTCAAATGTGCCTTCTGTAATAAGGACTTAGAAACTTTAGACCATTTAATTTTTCATTATTCCTTTACTCTCACTATTTGGTATTACTATTTACAAAACATAAACATATATTGGGTAGCTCCATCAACATTGAAAGAGTTGAAAAAATATTGAATTAATTATTCCAAAGCTAAAACATTATATATTTTGTGGAGGATTTGTCCTGCCATTATTTGCTAGAATTTATGGCTTGAGAGGAATAATAAAATTTATAAAAATAAATCTCAAAATTAGGCCCAAGTTTACAACTACATCATTACCTCTCTTGTAGAATATATAGATATATGATTCTCACCATGGGAAGGGTCAAATGTAGAAAAATATATTGCAATAAATTGGTTATAGGATTCGAACATGCATGGAAGAGTCATATGTAATAATAGAATTAAACCAAAGGATCTACTCTAATCTATGGTAAATTATAATTTCTAGAAACTAGATTTATCAACATTAATTTTAATGAATCTTCTAAAGAAAATCTAGGAAGGTTGATAGAGGTGGTGTTTTTCAAAATTATAAGGAAAATTTACAATCACTCAAAATAATAAGGGACTTCAACTAACAACTATGTAGAGAATAAGCCACTTCTTATTGGGATTAAAATTATAAGAGAAAAACGAAGGAAATATACTTCAATTGAGGG
Source organism: Wollemia nobilis (assembly GCA_028583015.1). Lineage (NCBI taxonomy): Eukaryota > Viridiplantae > Streptophyta > Pinopsida > Araucariales > Araucariaceae > Wollemia > Wollemia nobilis. Next base: position 3,431,529 of record JAQPPZ010016969.1, on the reverse strand, counting down.
GGTTTTAGAAACTATCAATTATATTATCAATATAAATGGGTGTCGGGATTGCATAGAAAAATATTATTGTTAATTATGCGGACATCAACGACACATATTATTATGCATTATTGTAACCATGTGAAACATCACATAGGATTCGTTGTTAGCTAGTTAGCTATTGGTTTCAACTTCTTTTGTATTCTTCCAATTTTCTAAGAATAAAAAAACAATATTCAATTGTATTTTATGCTATTTAAGCACCATTAAATAATGCAAAACTAGGTAGAATTTTTAGTTCTACATCAGTGATATCAAAGTAGTATATTTTTGTCCTATCTACGTAGGGCACCATGTTGTCTACTCAAGATAAAATTTTCTTTGAAAATTTAAAGCAATGACTCAAAATGATCGTTTCTAATGTCCAGAATATTGAAGCTACCCATCCGGTAGAAGAAATGACAGAAGAATTTACTACAAAAACTCAAATGTTTGTATAAGAAATTGTTGTAAAAGAAATTCTTCCTACAGAATAAGAAACCCTTCCTGTGGAAGATATGTATGTAGAAGAATATTTTTTTCCAAAAGAAGAAATTCTTCTTGTGGAAGAAATTCCCATTGCTACTATAGAGGAAATTACTGAAATTCCTGTTGTAGAAGAAATTACTTTCAAAGAAAAATTGCTACAAAAAAAATTATTGAAGAAAATCCCAAAGAAGTACCTAGAATTGAACCAGGATTTATGGGTATGGAGCCCATTATCCTTCCATTGGACTATACTACTGTTACAACTAAAATTAAAAAAATATTTGAGGATGGTCCCATCAATGAATTTGGTGATTCAAAAAAGAAGAGGTTTTTATACCTCATGGTTATATTTTGGATGTTGGTGGTGATATTATTGTTGCAACTCTAGAAGAAGAATATATGATTGCAATTTTATCTAGTGTAGATCTAACAAAAGTAGATCTTGCTACAATTTTTGATAATGTTAAAGTTATTATACCTAATTTACATGATATTACCATTGTAGTTTCTTATGGAACTACTGCAGATATTTTTATATGCTTAGAAAAGAAGTCATTTCCATGAATTTTGTTTTTGGGTCAAACCCATGTTTGTGGTGTGATCTTTGGTCCTGTTAGCTGCATGCTCCAGATGTTCCATTTCCAGCTATGTGGTCCCTGTGCATTCACTATATAGTCTCCCTCTACCACCATAGTGTGGACTATTCATATTGTAATTTTTTGTCCACCCCCATGGCCCCAACCATGGCCACTGTCACTTTGTTGAAGTATGGTTATCTCAAAATCAGATATGATGTCATATGCTCAGGTTGATCTAGTCCTTGAATATGTTGGCCATGATGGATATTGCCACACAAAGTGCAAACCCACAGATGAGGACCTTCCCATGCATAGTGTAAACCTAGAGATGAGGAATCTTGCTCTTGGGAGGATATTTCTAATTTTTCTACCTCTAGATCTGACCTTTAAAATAGCTCGATGTGGCCCCTTCAACCACAAATATCGATGACCACCTAAAAACCCTAATGTTGCCTTCGATCTACATGAAATGGGGGGAGGCCTTTGGACAAAAAAAAAAAAAAATACACCATGCTCTTATTTTACCCCACACTTGTACCTTTCCCTCATCCAGTAGGAAGTGCCACATAACAAGCCCCACCCCACACCTACCACAAAGCATAGACCTGCACATAATACACAGGTAGGTCCTACACCTTACCTTTATGCGAGAGGGCTTGAAAAGGGCCATACATTAGGCTTGTCCTATGTGCACATCCAAATACATAGAGCACACTTGTGTGTGCCTCCACATACATAGAGCATGCTTGTGTGTACCTCCATGTGTATGGAGCATGCCTGCATGTGCCTCAACACATCAAAATGTGCACGGTCAACCCACGTTGAGCATATGCACAGTGCGTAGAGCACACCTGTGCATAATCCTAAGCACCAACATGTGCGCGGTCATCCATGTTGACTGTTCATAGGGCACATTTTAAATTTTGAATTAAAAAAAAAATTATATAAAAATTTATTAATTCATTAATTGATTTAATAAATTAAAATTAAAATTAATTAATTAAATCAAATAAATAATTAATTTAATTATTTTTGCACCTTTATAATTAATTATTATTTTTAATAATTAATTTTTTTAACTTTGTATTAAGGTGCTTTGGGTTCTATTTTTGAACTTTATTTTGGCTTAAGGCCATTTGTATAATTTTGTAACCGAGTGTCCTTGTAAGATTGTATTTTGGAGTGCAATTTTGGTTGTACCCAAAACTTCTAAGTTCTCGCCCACTTTCTTGTAAAAGCATTGGAGTCCAATGCTTATATAGTGGGGAGGAATGATGAGGACATCAAAGGTGCATATTATTATGCATTATTGTAACCACGTGAAACATCATGTAGGATTGGTTGTTAGCTAGTTAGCTATTAGTTTCAACCTCTTTTGTATTCTTCCAATTCTATATGATTTGGAAGAACTATATTCAGTTGTATGTTATGCTATTTAAGCACCACTAAATAATGCAAAACTAGGTAGAATTTTCAATTCTACATCAGTTGAAGTTTAACATATATTCCTAAAATTCATGAATTTCTTGAACTAAGTGTCCATTTTGTTTTCCTTCTCTATATTGTAGTTGAGGATGATTATATTGATTATAAGAATTGTATGGACACTAAAACTATTGTTGATATGTATTATATTGATTATGATATTTTCTTGGCTAGAGTGGTCTACTCGATTGGTTTCCAAAATTTTATTGATTTCCTTGAAACTGATTTGTTGGATTGAATCTACAATAATTTATACAATGTTATTTTTTTTTTCATACTTGACAATATCTATTATTCCATTTTGATATTCCTTTTGTGGATTATCTTTTGAGACAAAGGCATTGTTAGTAATTTCATGTTTTACTAAATTTTCTACGTCATATTATTGTAGGATATTGACTAACTCATCAAATGATGTATCTTTACCTAGAATTTTTAAATATGTGACTAGATGCTTGTAGCTTTCTTGAAGAGATCTTAGGATTACTTGAACAAGAAACTTATCTTCAATAGTTTCTCCTAAGGTTAATGATTTTTCTTTTATATTTGGTACTTTCCTTAGGAACACTTCTATACTTTCACCACTATTAAATTTTAGGAAATGTAATTGTGTTTGAAGATTAAAGATAGTGGCTTTATTTCTTCCTTCAAATATCTTGGATAAAATTTTCCAAGCTTCTCTAGAAGTTGCTACTGAACTAATGTATGGTCGTACTTTATCTATAATTACAAAAGTTATTATCATTAGTGTTTTTGTTTTATTTTATTCAAACTTTTAAATCTCACTATCTCCTATAGTAGGTTTAGTTTTTTCTCCTTTAACAATATCCCAAAGATTTTCAACTATCAATATTGACCTCACCTTATTTTTTCATGAAGTGTAATGAGGTCCTTTAAGTAGTTGGGATTCTGAAAGCATGAATTTTTTGTAGCCATAATAATACTTTTGTACTATGTTATATATCCCTAGTTTTGAATATATTATTGTCTTGATGAAGTGCTTATATTTATATAAATTTCCTTTGATTTGAATTGCTTTTATCTCCCTAATGTTCAGCTACTATTTTTAATCTTATTTCTCCATATTTGTGAAAGCTAGAAATAATTTTAGTGCACTTTTACTTTGATAATGTTCTCTATTTTCAAGACCCTATAGTTGTATTTTTGTCCCTTCAATTTGTGTAGGAGACTAGAATCAACTATAATTTTCAACTCTCAATCAATTCTATGTTTTATTTCCTATATCCTTTAGTTCTCAATGATTAAGATTTCTAAATTTCAAGATATTTAATTTGGTGTTGAACTCCTTATATCTCCGTGGTTATAAATTTAAAAAATGAGGATATTTACTAAAATAATGATTCAATTTCAAGGTAGAAAACCTTATATATCCTAGTTTAATTGTTTGCAAATATTTTGATACTTGATTCTTCAAATAATGTAATTTTGAAAAAAATCTTAAGTTATAATTTCCTTCACTTGTATTTCTAATCCATTAATGAATTATATAATGTTGTAATTTCCTTATATCACCTTGCATTAATTAGTTAAATTTGGCCTTAGAAATAATAGACCTTATGCCTTTGTAAACTTGATGGAATACAAATAATAATTTAATATCAATATACCTTTCTCTTTGGTAAGGTACTATGTATTGATTCACTCCTCATTTAACTGCACTTTCAAAGCTATTTAGGCATTATTATTGTCTTAGATATTTGGGAATGACAATACTACATTTATTTATCCTCTTTCTCTGGTGCACTCTTCTACTTTAGACTGTCTTCCTTATCCTCTTTAATGTTCTCTAACTCTAGAATCTTGATATACAAACTCTCTTCAGGTTTGGGCTATTATTACTTGACTATCTCCTTTGCATTGCATACCACATGGCATATAATGTAGCCTTTGAACATAGTTATTCCCTATTAGGTGGTGCAAATATGTTGTAATATTTAAATGACATTGATATTAGATGGCATAGGGATTACCCTATTTGGACTTTGCTATTAGATGGTGCACGTGTTATTTCAACCTTTGGACGTTGGATTAATGATGATATATTTCCTCCTTATTTGTATAAGGTGTTACTAAGGACTATTGGTATTATGTGATGTAGGTATTACTAAGGAATTGTTGTGACTATTGCAACAACTAGCCCCAAACTTGGGGATCCACCTTAAATTTCATGTTTTGGGGAGTTTTGGGATTCTTTGAATGCTAATTTGGTAGTATCCAAGGTTCACTTTGGATTAGTGCCTCTTTCTTGCCTTCTTGTGAGGTCTTTGGTGATGGTTTACCTTTGTCTCATGGTTATATTTTTATGATATTTTAATTAATTTTAATATTTTGAAATTAAACTAGTTAAAACGTTTGAAACCAGTTTCATATTAATAAAATAAAATAAAAATAAAATCTTATATATATTTATATATAGATTTAATAGTAAAAATAAAAATTAAAAATATAACTATAAATATTCTGATTGCATTATTTTTTTTATGGTAATAATATATATATATATATATATATATATATATATATATATATATATATATATATAAGCAATGCATTGTCCTCTTTATCAAAGGCTATCTCCATATATTATGCACAAATATTAACCTTAATTATTCTTAATGTGTAGATACAAGTATGTGAGGTAACATGGATGCAAAGGAGATGAGAATCTATGAGACAACAAGACCCATGACGATGAATACTACAACCCGATGGAACTGCCAACCGACATAGTGTCCATGGTGATGAGTCAAAAAAATGTGGAATACACGAAGGAAACTGACCACATAGATGCATAGTGACCATGAGGACACTTAACATGGACTCTATACTGACTTGTAGAGTCGAACGATGATGATGACCAATCGGGTGAACATGTTGGAATCACAAACAATGACTTTTAAGATCATCATGAAGACAAAAAGGATGAGGATAAGTTATTGGTGTACCATTGGATGTTTTCAAGAAATGACACACCTAGAGCATGATGACATAGTGATAATGTGGCAATGTAGACCATGACATGGAAGATTCAACATCATCGTTGAATGTGTTGCACACCAATTACCACATTCATGATACACACATCGTGGAGAGACCAGTAGAAGATGGTGGAGGAAATCAAGATATGACAATGAGTATGTGTAGACTTAGCAGTAATGCAATAGAGTCTACCATAGGATTCGTGGTTTCCATCTATTAGGTGGAAATGAAGAAATATAAATATGGGCTCGTAAACTAGTTTCAGTAGGGACAAGCATTGTGACAATATTTATAGTGGTGCAAAATCTAATATACAAGCCTATTTATACTGCAAGATTTTATGATTTCTATGATAATGCTAGGTAGTAGAATTTGGCAGCTATAGAGGGTTAGAAATAGATTTGGCATGCAAATATGTTCTGAATAAGAATATTTGGTGCCTTCTCACATAGTTTAAAATGACCTATCTAATATTTTGGAAGCTATATTAGTATGCACATACAAATTAGATCAGTGTGGACATCCTGTAGAGGGGAACAATTGCCCTACCACGTACAATTCCAAGAAGCTGGATCCATAAGAGAGAAGCCTTTGGGGTGAACCATGGGTTTATGTTGTTCTCTAAACTTGGTGCTAAAGGGGGATGGGTTCACCAAGAATGGTTTTAGGACTCACTCCAAGTCCTCAGGATATTTGGGATAGTTTGATGTATTTAGTTTAAGAAAACACCTAAGTATGGTCTTTCTACATCTAAGCTAGAAAAAATAAAGAAAAATGCAGAAAACAAAATAGGACAGCTAAAAACATAATGTAAGCATACAAGAGCTAGCCTAAAATGATTCTTTATTTGGGATGCTCACTATTCTAGGGTTTTATTTATGAAACCTTTAAAGCAGAAATATAGAAAATAGATGCAAAAAAATTATCCCTAGATACAAAATAAATGTGTTTCACTTTTATATACCTAAGAATAAATAGTTAAATCAGATCTTCAACCAATAGAATTATTAGAGCACTTATCTAGACCGGTGGTTGATTTATCTTTTTTTACCTCTTGTCCAAAGATATCAAGAATACCTATTTCTGCAAGAAAACTCATGAAACACTTAAAAATAAAATTAGTATTAGGAGGCCTACTTAGGTCATTGTGTAACAGATCTTGGAGGTGTAACAATAAAGACCCCTAGGTCCTTTTAGATGACATTTTAATACAAAAAGTGGAAATAGACCATTGAAGAATTAATCATAAAATATAAATACAATAACAAAGAACAGAAAATAGAATACATCAGTATGATATAGATGTAGAATGGAATGCAATAGTGAAAATAGAATCTTGAAATTATCCCTGGTGTGCCCTAGGGAAAAATCATGCCTCGCTTGGAGTGGGTATGATAACATAGCAGCAAAGTTGCACCCTAACTGGATGAGGTATGATTTTATTTCTAAAAACTTGTTTGCCCTAATTAGATAAAATGAAGTTGCACCTTGCTAATGCAGGGCACGATATCACTGTAGACTAATTAAAAAAAATAAGTGTAGAAGATAAAATAAATACAAAAAACAAAGTGAGTAAATTCTAATGGATTTCATAGAAGTAGGAAGAGAATATTGAAGTATCTGAGTGGGCACTTTATCTTTCCAAACTACACCGTGGATCCACAAAGTCACACAGGAAATCAATCTAATCCATGCAATAGAAGATCAAATCCAAAATTTGCACTTCGAGGTTAGCTTGTAGTAGAGAAAAAAAAGGAAGAAGAATGAACTATCATAAATATTTTGAGCTTAATCAATAATCAAAATTTTACATTATTCACATATCACATTGTACTTAAACTTTGCATATATGATTTGGCAAGAACATTCTTCCTTTTATAGTTGAAATCACAGTAGAAAAGGTGGGCAAAATAATCCCAAAGCCGATGCCAAAACATGCTAGAGGGTTTAAACTTGGGTCTAAGTGAGCCAAAAATAATAAAATAAAAATTAAATTAAAATTTATGTTAAAAATAGTGAAGTTGCATCCCATCCTAATGGGGAGCAATATCATTTGTGCAAAGTCACACCTCATAAATATGGGGTGCAATTTCACTAAAAGACAAAATAAACTAAAAATTAAGGGCAAAGAGGTCTTCCCTTGCTCTTGGTAGGGGTTGAGGGTCTCTTATTGGTTATAAGGAAGATTGCCCACTAAAAGTGGGTCAATTTTTCGTGTCTACATTTTACCCCCTCTTTGATGCATTTATGACCTATTAAATACGTCAAAGAAAGGATGTAGGCACACACTAGAAAACAAAAAACAAGTGAAAATGGGGTGGCCGAGTTATAATAAATAAGTGGTGCAAAAATGGTGTCATTCTGGACACTTTTTTAATTTACACGTAAATTGAGGCATTAAGGACATTAATGCCTCTATAGGCTAGGGTGACCCTCGATTTTTTATGAAAAAGTGATCTTTCATAAAAAATCAATAGAACTGACATAGAAGAAGAGAGAGAGAAAGAGCAGAAACTGAACAAAAAAAGAGGTAAAAAGAAAAATAAAAAGATATGGTTAAAAAGGTAAACAAAGATAAAATCCTAATTCATTTTCACCATGATGAGGAGAGAAAATAGAGCTCTGGAAGAAAATGACAATGGCACTTCTAGTTCACTAAGAGATAACTATGAGGGGTAATTTCAGGTCTTGAGAACAGGCAAGGATTGCTTTTGATCCTTCTTTCACTTTATTTTACCTTATCTTTCACGATTCGATTAGGGTTTTCAAGAATTTTTAGAGAAAATCATCGTAAAAAATCAACGGATTTCATGCTCTGACCTAGGAAAAACTTTGTAGATCGATCATGATTTTGCCTTCGGTGAAGCATGATGAAATTGCACCTGGTAAAAACCAGACACGACTTTACGAATTCGCATCTGAAAAAAATGAACATTATTTTGCGAAAGTGAAGACACGCATCCTAAAAAGAGGATGTGATTCCATGAAAACTAAGCAAAAAAGAAGAAAATCAAAAGGAAAATGATAAAAAGAAATAAAATAAAGCAAATAAGTAAAACCTGAACTGTAAATTTTGAATTGTAAATTCCATATCCCTAATAAATGATGTTGAATTTTAATTTCTTTAATTTTTTTATGGAACTGATAAAATTTTATTTTGTTTGGTGAATGCAGATAGGTATTCTCGAGAGTCAAGAGTTATGAGTAGGGACTTTGGCAAAGTTGTACACTCTAGGATAGGCATAGGAGGCTAGATTGGATGTTATGGGGCTTGATCATATGGTGAGGTTACCACAAATAGAGATAGATAGGGCTATGTTGATCACCCTGGTAGAGCAGTGGTATCTGAAGACTTTCACTTTTTGGTTACTAAAAAGGGATATTACCATCACACTGGACGATGTGTGGTGGATATTTAGTATCCCTATAAATGGGAATGAGGTTTACAAGACTAGTAGGAAGGCAGCTACTCTAAAATGGTTGTCCATAGATTTTACTTGCCAAGTGTGAGAGAGCACCATAGCAGTTGATGACCTAGTCGATCGCTATAGAGTAGACCCTTTGATTGTGATGGTCTTAGGGGTTGTGGTTGGTCTCTTGACCTACCACACTAGTAGATGAAACTTGCCAAGGGCAATAGAATGAGTAGTGATAGAAATGCGATATCAAAGGGTTCAATCCACATGAGGCCCTTATGTGTTGGCCCTCCTATGCAGGACATTGTACAACATTGTGTATAAGCAGTGTACATGACTAGTGTGTATGAATTTTTTCTAGGAGTGGTGCTAGAAGCACATTGTAGTGTAGATACCATTAGCACTACTAGGATCATCACCCAGCCCAAAGTGGCCAGTAGCATATAGAGGTTTGAGATCCCTAGAGAGGACCATGAGGACCTATGTAGGGAACCTATCACTAGCGAGGTGGGTGATTGACGAGCTTTAGGATACGTAGCTCATCTGGTGATCATGGAGGATTCACACTAGATAAGAAAATTATAGGATATATTTGGCAAGGGCAAGGAGGATCATATGACTAAGATAAAAGAGGAAAGAGACAAAGATACTTAGGTTCGATCGAGTCTTATGGTAGTTCAAGATATTACAGGGAATCCCAAACCTGGGGGACTACTGGTACTAAAGGGTGACTCTGGATCCAACAGGGGTTGGAGGTGAGCCATACCTCACTAGATGGGATAATAAGAACATATATGATTCTTCTTACATTGATCCATGGGTATACAATGTAGAGGTGGCCATTAGATACAAGTGGTGACACAAAGGAGTTTCACCCTAGAGGATCTCCCTGCTCGTACCAGTACAGAGGTTCCAGGTGATGGACTTGGGCATGTAGTGATCATTCTAAGAGGTATCTCATAGGGCCATAGATAGGGTACATCAGGCTCCTACCACGCCAAGATAGAGGTAGACACGGGTTCAGATTTGGGTGGTAGAGGAGACCATCCCAGGAATAGGTACTAGAGAGGGAGGATCAAGAGATACCCCACACCGATATAGGACCCATAGGTTAGATACCCTAGGATGGCATCCACATCAGTAGTGGTGAGATGCTAGATCTAAGGGATAGAGGAGCTACAAGCACAACTAACTTATCTAAAAACATAGATGGCCCAGTTGTAGGCGGATAGGGACACTGCACTGGAAGAGGTTACCCGATTATAGGGAGAGGCATCCTGACTAGATGGAGAGTTCCAATGGACCAGGGTTGAGGGGATGGCTACCATTAGGAAAAACCAGGTAGGGGATGCAGTGTAGATACTTCAGGTAAAATAGTGGCATACTGGTGATAGGTTGGAGATAGCCATTTGGAGATCCACATTTTACGAGGTGGCTTACTCTGCAACTATATCTCTAGAGTGAAGGATGGAGCCTACTCTATCCCTTTAGTCAGTAAGTAGATTGTTTTAGAGTTAATGTAATATGCACTATGCCTTCCTTGACACTTGTCAGTTTCACTTGACAAGTATCATGCATTTCATATAGGCTTATGCCTATATATTGTAACTCATTTCATTTATTTTTTTTTTTTTTTGGAGAATTCATTTTTCATGGTTTTAGTCAGCATTCTTGAGAATCCATGCCAAAAATGTGGCACGATTCATCGCATAAAAGTACTGTGGTGGAGGCTTGTTAGGGGCAGGATAGTAGGGATTCGTAACCGGGGTGAACGTCGACAAATTCGAAGGCTGGGCATCCATGTCTTCCCTCTTGGTTGTGTATTGTGTTTGGAGTGTGTGTTGCGCTGATGATGGGATGCGATGGATTTATCTAAAGAAGAAATCACTAGATCGTTCTCTTCTTTGTGGTCATGAAATTTCTAGGAGAAAATGTGATATTGTTGATAAATTTGTTCGAAAGTATACCCCGCAAGGAGGTTGGGAGTTCGCGAGCTCAAGGGAGAATCCGTCGACCATTACGAGAGGGCCAACGACAACCCCATCAGAATGACCGGGCCCATCCTGCCACCCGAGGCCTTCGAGGACCGCTGCCATGGCAAAAAAAAAAATTGTGCACGCCGTCCAAATGGGGGCAAACACCGACGAAGAAAAGTCTCACCAATTTGCAGAAATAGTTCAAGCGTCCCTGCCATGGAAGATATCTGGACAAGCCTAGAAGCGTAGTAGTACTTTTTCTAGCCTAGGGAAGCTTTTGAAGAGCCAGTAATTTGATTTTCAGCCCCTTTGGCTCTGATTTTGCACAGTTCTGTGCAAAGCTCAGGCAGAGCTGGCGGCTCGCATTAGCCACATCATTCCACCGGTTAGCTACAACATATATGTTTGAGAGTAATATGTATGTTGCATGGTCTTCTGGTTCCAACCGAAGAACAAATTCTGCCGCATGTCTCCCTATATCAACGTTGCAATGGAGGCTATAGGCACCAAGCAATGTCTTAAGATGTGGGCAGCGTTTGGTTTGAGCACTCTGATGTGGAGGCATCCATCAAGGATGCGGAGTGCAACCAGGCATTTATTTGATCAGCAAAACAATGGTGTTGTGCCTTAGTACAGTGACAAGAACTATGGTAGAGATAAAAATAGTTTCCATGGGGCTAATAGTGTTAAAGTGACTTCATTTGAAGAGGAGGCTCTTCGAACAATGAAAGCATTTTGGCTGCCTTCTGCAACTCCTGGGGCACCAGTAAAAGTTGAAGCACCATCTTCTGACACAATTTGCCCAGAAGGTCAGTCAATCAAGCTGCGATGCTCAAGTTCCCAGAGAAGTAGATGTTGCAGATGATGCACCTGATGAATGGAGAATGAACATGTTAATGGATCAAATCATTCAATTTTTTGTGGTGTGTATTGTTGCGAGGTCGAAGTAACCTCCCTCAATGTGACCATTGTGGAACATGCTCAAATTGAATGAGATATGAATGTGAAAGTGTTAATAAATATTCAAGTTAGAGAGGCACAAGGTGTTTTTACTACTGCAGTCGAGTGTTAATAATGGCCATTTGAAAGACTCCCTCTTGAGTGCAGTGAGTTTGCCGATAATGCCATCATGAAGCACTTGAGAGCGCATGGTACAAGGACTGGCATATAATTTTTTTTATTTATTTAAGTGTAGTGATGTGCTATTGAATGATGCACAATGTTCACATTGGATGACCTTGATGGCGTGTGAAGTTGTCGCACGTTTCAGCAAGAGAAGAGCCTCAATGCAGTTTCGGGAGGATGTAGCAGTAATGTGTTTTAAAGGTGATAGCACATGGATTTGATGCTAACAAACAGGCCTGTTCAATTCCTATTGATGCAGTGCATGGGTTTTTCAATCTTAGGAGATCGAAAAGATTGCATTTTTGATGAGTTAACATTAGTTGATGTCAATTTTTTTTGGAGCCCGCGTAATAAGCCAGTTTTTGGTGACGTTGGGCGCTTTTCAAAGTTTCAAAATGCCTCAAGTTGCTCCTGCATTTTTTTGCAATTTATGGAGATATGGATCATTGCAATACATTGGGGGGAATATTTTATAAAAGTGGACGAGATGACTTTTATTAAAAATGCAAGATCACTTTTACTTGACAACTTTATTTTTTTTTTAAATGGGATAATTTAAAAAAAAATGCATAGGCAATATAATGTTTTTACTTTATGTAGAACATGGCCATGTAATGTTTTAAGAAATTCAAAGTGGAAGGCTTATATAAACTATGTAATATCCATGTAAGGCAAAAGTTGTTTTTTATTCCACCGGATATCAATGCAGCCACAGAGCGAGGTACTAGTTGCTGCCTTGGAGAGGATGTTTTTTATTATGATGAAGGCCTCTTTGATAATGGAATATAGGGGTATTTATAGTCATTGGAAATGTTTTTCCGTGACGGACACAATGGTGGTGTCATATTGTAATTTTGAGGCTGTTTCAATTGAGTTTTTTTAGCCTCAAAGTTTTTCTACCTTGGAGTGCACTCTCGGTTGTACCCGACACTCCCAAGGTAATTTTATTTGCAATCCTTATATCTAGTGACTTTTTCTATACACTTGGTGAATGCACTGGTTACCCATGCATTTCGGTAAGATGACATGGTCACCATAAGGACACTTATTCTAGGGACTACAGACATAGACACCCTAGACTCTATCCGAGTTTTTTTTCGGATCTACTTCTGAAGACTATAGACAAAGGCACTTTAGAAGATTCTCTTTTTTTCTTCTTCTCTCCTCCTATTTTGATCTATGGCTCATTTTATTGTATTGAGTGCATTTTAGATAGAGATTGACACTCTTATATGGCTCGTTTTTCCTTTGTATTAGGTTCATTTTCGGCAGAGACCGACACATTCTAGATTGAGTTCACCATGAGGAGGGATTTCATATTTATGGTGAATCTAGTCAGTGACCTACGAGAGGCAACATCCTCTGAGGATGACCTACAGAGGCAACAGACCCAGAAGTGGCTGACCCTGAGGCACTTAGACGGCTGACCCAGTGGCAACAGACCCATGGAAGTGGCTGACCCTGAGGCAACAACCGAGATGTATACACAGTGAATCTAGCATTATTCATAGTTGGAGAGCCAAGATCACAGAGCATGAGCCTAGACCAAATCAACAATAAGGAGGATGATAGGTTGTTTTCGAGAAGTCAACATTAAGGGGGAATGTTACATAATGTTGACTTATTTTTTTCTTTAGTTAGGATAGTGCACTTTAAGGGGGAATGTTAGAGTTAAAGTGCACTATGCCTTCACATTGACACTTGTCAGTTTCTCTTGACAAGTGTCATGTGTTGAATATAGGCTTATGCCTATATATTGTAACCATTTTTATCAATAACATTAATCCCCTTCAGTTTCTCCTCCTAACATATTGTGATATTGATCATGGGAATTTATGACATCTTAGCAGTCAGTTGCATAATTGAGATTACCTCTACCCTAGGTAGGGCCAGAGGGAGTTGTCTCTTAGAGCTAGGATAGGATAGGGATCAATATAATGCACCCATTTTTTATTGTGGTGTGCATCCCTAGGTTGAGTGTACCGATCCTAAATTATGGTACACCAAACTCCCATGATGTACTCTTTTTGTTATGAGTAATACATAGCTATGAATATTATCGTGGTCTATGTGTTCTATGTGTAATGATTTAATGCATGTGTTTTTATATGCTTTGCTTATTTATTTTAGGTATTTTTATGTATGCAAACTATCCTAATGTACACTACATGAGGATAAATGAATGCAAATGGAATAATAACAAGGAGATAAAATAAGAAGAAATGATATCAAGAAAGATAAAACAAGAGAAATAAATAAGAGAGAAAAAAATAAATAAGGAAGAAGAAAGAAAAAAAAAGAGAAGAAAGAGAAGAAGAAGAGAAGAAAGAGAAGAAGAAGAGAAGGAAGAGAAGAAGAAGAGATGAAAGAGGAAAGGAAGAGAAAAAATGAAGGTCCAAAAGTCAACCAATAGAAAAGGAGAAGAATAAATGATCCAAAGTATAGGGCTATCTTAGGTTGTAGGGAACCAGTGTAGTCAGACACTATGGATCGTATAAATGAGGTAGCTAGAACCTCTATGGGTATAGCGCTTGCATAAATGTGAAAAATGTGTGGAGGTTTGACCCATTATGGGTGGTTTCTCCCTTATTGACTGTTGTGATGTGATTACCTACTAGGATGTATGTCGAGGTCTACTGAAAATGACCAAGGAACTTATCCTGTAATGGGGTGATGAGCCTACTAAGTCAAAAAAGAGTATGACCTGATAGAAGATCACAAATAGTGCAATACCCATTAGGATGTATAAGTATCCCATATGGGGTGTAATAAGTAAAAAAATAGTATGCAAGTGCTATCCCATATAGGGATCTGAAGAAGACTTTGTGCAATAAGGGTTATCAATATCATAAAGAAATCAAGAAAAGGAGAAGCGGTCATAAGAAAAAAAATAAGAAGAAAATAATTCCTAGGGGGGATCTTGATAGGCATTAGAGTCCTAGTGAAAAGTGTAATGCATGTGAGCTATGACCTAACTAGGTATCATCACATGCCATTATCACAAGATATCCAAAAATATATATGAGCAACCAGTCATGAATAAGAAATCACGCATTTATGACAGGCAAACATGCAAGGTGTTAGGTTAGATGTCAAGCAATCATGCAAGGATGACAAGCAATAATGCAATATGAGCAAGCAAGAGAAAAATACAATGGAAAATGAAGATGCAACTATATGAAAGTTTTTTTTTGTTTTTGTTATGTAGAGTTAAAATCAATGCAAAGCCTAAATGCACCATACATCTTATCAAAATAAATTGGTGTTCCATGAGGTGTTGGATCAAAGACATCCTCAAAATCATGGATAAGATCTTTTAAGGCTCTTCGTTCAACATTCATGGCATGATAATCATAATATTTTCTAATAGCACTATTATTTTTAGAATAAAATACATCATACAAATATTCATCATTCTCTAGAACGAAAGCAAAGTTATCTTTAGAACAGACAAATCGAACCATATTATAAGACATTATCTTTGAAGGAAAAATAAATTAACACTTTTATTATCATATATTGACAACTTTTGATATTCCATGTATTCTGCATAAGTCATAAGATGGTCATCATCCTCAAAATGTAGAGGTTGATTCTTATTAGGTATAAAACCTATACCAGATCTCCCAAGCCAAATCTCAACATCCAAGGGCTCTTGAATACCCTTATGTTGTGGTCCTAATCCTTTACCTGCATATCCCATACTAGATAGGATCTTCTTAGTAAGGGGATAATCATTAGTAATATAACATTGAGCAAAAGAGCACTCATTGAGAGATGGATTTTCTACCATGAAGCTTCTCTTTAGAAGCCACGCCTTTGAAGATAAAAATACATGTGCCAATGTGTACAACATCACCCTTCTTATGAGGCAAGCCCATAGTTCAGGGTGAACGTGGTAGCTTGGCTAGATCCAAAAGAGTCTCTTGAAGAAACTGATTATCATGATCCAAGGAGAAAGAATGGGTCTTATGTTCCTCACTCACTTTTAAACTTTGAAAATACTTAGACATTTGAGATGAGGAACATGGAGAAATTGTTGAATAAATAGAAGGAGAATATTAAGAAAATATTTGAGCTAACTCTATATTTGAACATAATTCAAATGGTCGAGGATCACCCAAAATGGTGATAAATAGATTCTTGAATTCAAAATTGAGACACTAATGAAAAGTAGAAGGGATAGCCTTCATTGCATAGGTCCAGGATCGCCCAAGAAGAAGATTAAAAGATGCAAGAAAATGTACCACATAAAAATAAAGTATCCAATATTCTTGACTCCAATTTTAAGGGAAGAGATATGACACCACATGCCTTTTGGGACTCATTGTTGAAAGCTTTAATGATGATATCAATTTTTGTTAAATATTCCTCTTTTAATCTAAATTTTTGAAAAAACTGATATGTACATAAATTGAGGAATGACCCATTATCAATCAAAAATTGGTTGATAAGGATATCCCCAATAAATTTGGTGATGTAAAGTGATGAATCTCTATGTAATTTTTAGGAAGGTTTATCATCATCTGAGAATGAGACATGATGTATCCCAAAATAATCTCCAGTTTCGACTATGGAATTAGGAGGGATGCCTAGGAAAATAGATTTTTGTTGTAAAAATTTCATTAAAGTATTTTTGTGATTGAGAAAAGTCTACAAAAGCTCTAACACTAATATATTTTTTGTCATACTAGCTAACTACTTCTGAAGATCAAATGAAACTTATGAATGTGGCCTCAACACTATAGGTGGAATCCTTGTAGTTGAATCTCTTCTCTGATTCTCCTTTAAAACTATACTAGGCTAAGATGCTGAACTTTGCATTTACTAATGTTGCTGATTTTGAGTCACCCCAACCATACTAACCACATTGCTATGGCATAGGAATCATCTTTATGAGCCACTTGGTTGGCTACTTGTTGATCATGATTAGGTAGGAGATCCTTAAATATCTCCATATCTTGATTTGTTGTTGTAACTTGTTGATTAGGAGTTTGATTACTTGTTGATTGGAGATTTCTTAAATAAATGCATCCTACATCAATCAAGTCTTGAACCATATGCTTCAGCTTCTTACAAGTGTTCATATAATGTCCTTCTACCCTATGATAAATGTAATATTGACCTGCCTTATACCAATCACTAGAGGTAATTATATTACCTTGGCATCTAAGAGTCACTTTAAAACTGCTTCCATAGGGATATTAAGTCTTGTGAAGTTTCTTTGAGGATGCTTTTGAAGCACAATATTTTGTAGCTTGTTATTAATATTATTAACATGTCTACTATCACTATTTCCTCGTATTTGTTTATTCTTATGTTAAGACTTGATTGGATTATCTTATTTAATATTGAACTGACCACTTCTAATGAGAACTTGTTCCACTTTTCTTGCTAAATCAATTGCTTGATCTAAAGATGTGATAGTAGTAGTTTCTAGAGGATAAGATAATTGTTCTTGTAAATTACAAATGAATATATCAAGAATATCTTTCTAAGATACAAGTTTTCTTAATCAGCCAACTAAAATTCTCCAACGAGCTAAGAATTATGAAACAATTTCTTCTTTACTTTATTTTAAATCATATAGATCTCTCATTGTTACTTCCTTTTCAATATAAGCACTAAAATGATGAACAAACATTTATACAGTCTTCTCAAAAATTTTCAAAGAATAATTGGGCAACTGATAATACCATTTTAATGCCACTCTAGAAAGACTCTTTGGAAATGTTTTCAATTAGAGCATATCATCATAAGTAAGATCATGACAAGATATTCTAAATCCTCTTAAATGCTTTATTGGATATTTAGTCCCTTTATAGATCATCAAAATTGGAACATAAAAATTCTTGGGATAAGGTCTAGCAACAATAATAGGATCTAATGGCTGAATACACATTTATTTATAGTTGTATGTAAACCCTAAAGGTTGAATCATATCCATACTTGAAACCAATTGATTCACAAAAATTGTCAAATTTTGCATTTTTGAATTAATATGTGTGTTCCCTAGAATTTCCAAAGGAGGAATGTATGTTGAAATCCTGATGTTGGATTTAGATTTTGGATACCTTGGTTGTATGTGGCATTTTGAGGATAAATTACATTTGGTAGAATGGAAGCAATAGTATTGACATTGGAGGATGAAGGAGGAAATTGAGAATAATGTTTTGAGCCACTACTAGTTAGAGGGAATTGCATATCCTCTCCAACATCAGTGGCATTAGTAATTGCATAAGTTACCTGGTTCTTCATATTTTTTTTGATACAGGGATTGAGATGTAGGAATTCCATGATGAAGTAAAGGAGACCTATTGGGAGTGGAATGGGTAGCATCCTATTTTTCAATATGAGCATCTCGTTCCACATACTCGAATATTTTTTTCTTATGAGCTTTCATGAATTTCCAAATGTGATCAAATGATGAAAAGACATAAATTTCATTAGGTCCAACAAAAGTACCATTATTTTTAGTTTCCGTGTCTACCTCTTCTTGCTCTTTTGGTACTACATTAGGGTCTTCCATATCAATCTAATCATATTATAAAGGAATATAATCAAACTCTAACTGTTTCCTCTAACCTCTAAGGAAAGGAGCCATTAGAAGTAGTAAAAAACAAATAGGGAAAAACACTAACAAAAAAAATTACTTTAATATTTTCCAAACAGAATTATTGATATTGCTTGGTGTTTGAAAGAAAAGGAGGTGTTCATGTCGGGTTCACCAAATATGTAGAGGGGTAAAAATGCCCTATTGTGTATAATTCCTAAAATTTGGATCCACAAGAGATAAGCCTTTGGGGTGAACCATGAGGGTATGTTGTTCTCTACACTCGGTGCTAAATGGGTAAGCGTTCACCAAAAATGGTTTTAGGACTCACTCTAAGTCCTCAGGATATTCGAGATAGTTTAATGTATTCAGTTTAATAAAACACCTATGTTTAGCCTTTCTATATCTAAGTTATAATAGATAAAGGACAATGCAAAAAATAGAACAGGACAACTAAAAATAAAATGCAAGCATACAAGTGCTAGCCTAAAATGATTCTTTATTTTGGATAATCACTATTATAGGGTTTTATTTCAGAAACCTTTAAAGCAAAAATATATAAAATAGATGCACAAAAATTATCCCTAGATGTAAAATAAATGATTTTCACTTTTATATGCCTAAGAATCAATAATTAAATGAGATCTTCAACCAATAGAGTGATTAGAGCACATATCTAGATTGATGGTTGATTTAACTTTTTTTACCTCTTATCCTTGATATCAAGAATACCTATTTCTACAGGATAACTCATGAAACACTTAAAAATAAAATTAGCTTTAGGGGTCTACCTAGGCCGTTGTGTAATAGATATTGGAGGTGCAAAATTCAAACCCCATAGGTCCTTTTAAATCACCTTTTAATACAAAAGTGAAAATTGATCTTTGGATATTTAATCATAAAATAGAAATATAGTCATAGAGAACAAAAAATGGAATATAGAAGTATGATCTATATGCAGAATGGAATGTAATAGTGAAAAGTAATCTTTAAATTTCCCCCGATGTACCCTAGGGTAAAATTGCACCTCACCTAGAGAGGGTATGATAACTTAGCAACAAATTCGCACCTTGGTTGTATGGGATGGAATTTTACTTCTACAAACTAGTTTACCCTAATTAGGACAAGTGAAGTCGTGCCTCTCTAACGCAGGGTGTGATATCACTGTAGACTAATGAAAAATAAAAATCGAGTGCATAAGAAGAAATAAATACCAAAAACAAAGGGATCAAACCCTAATGGATATCTTAGAAGTAGGTAGAGAATACTAAAGTATCTAAGCGATCACTCTATCTCTCTGAACTACACCATGAATCCATCAAGTCACATAGCAAATCAATCAAATCCATGCAATAGAAGATCAAATCCAAAATTTATACTTCGAGGTTAGATTACAATAGAGAAAACAAAGGAAGAAGAATGAGCTATCATAAAAAATTTAAGCTTAATGAATAATCGGAATTTTACATTACTCGCATGTGACATTGCACTTAAAATTTGCATATATGATTTGGAAATAAGATTATTCCTTTTATAGATGAAATCGAAGGGGAAAAGGTAGGTAAAATAAACCCAAAGTCGATATTAAAACACGCTAGAGGGCTTAAACCTGGTTATAAGTGAGTCAAAATAATTAAAATAAAAATTAAATGAAAATTTAAGTTAAAAATAATGAAGTCATACCCCATTCTAATGGGGCGTGATATCTCTTGCATGAAGTTGTGCCTCATAAATATGGGGTACGATATCTCTTGCGTGAAGTCACACATTGTAAATACGTGGTACGATTTCACTTAAAGACAAAACAAACTAAAAAAGAAGGGAAAATAGGTCTTCCCTTGCTCTTGGTAGGGATTTAGGGTCTCTTAGGGGTTACAAGAAATAGTTCGCACTAAAATTTTGTCAATTTTCCATGTCTACACGTCCCAATAGTGTAGTAAAATGGTGGATGATGCTAGACATACCTATAACTGGGGGACATGACTCGAATGACAATAGAGGAATTTTGTGATGGTGCAGCCTTGGATCCTTACCAATATCGATGTTATGTGGCTATCCTGCCCGGTCTCGATCGATGAACAATTCAGCATATGTATGCTAGGTTGTTTGATTTATAGTACTAAATTAGTGTCTCAAGATGTGAATACTAATGTTACAACTTCAAGATCGCGTGTCATTTGTATGAGTGTGAGACTCACCGATATTGTTGAAGTACTCTTGACAACAACAAGAAAGCATTGGAGCATTTCATCATATCTATACAGATTTCGGGTTTGTGAGTTCATCGATGAGAATTATCGATAAAGATTATCTCATAGGGGAATAGGAGGACGTACATTATTATATTTCAAGGTGATTAGAGGTAGTGTGCATGCAGTGGTCTCCACTATAAATCCTTGAAGATGACAGTTACCAACACATGTGTTTTCCTCCACTTCCATAGTGATGTTTATTGCAGAAGTAGTTAAATTTGTGGATGATGAAATGATGAAGTGCAATTGGCCCACTATGGCAGTTTGAAGGATAGCATAAAGAAAGTACGAGGTGTTGACAATTAAAGTTGATAATGAGCAATTTTTGAGGCTAAAGTAACTAGTGGGGATTGTTAAGCATTACCAAAGTGGGTGTTTTAAAATGAATAAACTTATGATTGTCTATTATGAAGCTCGTACAAAGAGACATACACGGACATGTTGGCAGTGCATAAAAGATAATGATGGTTTGAGCCAATGGGGCATGATACCTCTAGTTTCATATAAGGTAGTGTGGTGGTTAAATTACCCAATTAGGTAAGCATC
Organism: Wollemia nobilis; assembly: GCA_028583015.1. NCBI lineage: Eukaryota > Viridiplantae > Streptophyta > Pinopsida > Araucariales > Araucariaceae > Wollemia > Wollemia nobilis. The sequence goes on along the minus strand of JAQPPZ010016969.1, from coordinate 3,410,091 downwards.
CTCGAAGAAGGTATCTACATTGTGTGAGGACTATGAAGGTCATATATGCGAGGCCCCACGTATTGGGAGTCAGTTTCTGAAGGTTAGAAAGAATGAGATTTTTATCATATCTTATGCAACAGATGTGGTGATAATTAAATAGATTTTCATAGCATGTTACTCTCCTTAGAAAAATACAACTGAATATAGGGGGACCTTTACAAATCAAACAAAGGGAATTCGAAAGTGAAGCATTCATTGGAAATACAAACGAAGGAGAAATAAAATGAAAAAAGGAAAAGGAAATGAAAAGTTATAGCAGAAAAAATTTAAATACAATTTGAAATGGCATAAAAAGGGTTAGAATTTTGTCCAATACCAAGGGTTGGACCTTTTTGGAGGCCAAGGACAGGAAATATGTTGTTGTAGGACTGTATTTTTTGTTTTGAAATCAAAATTCTTTAGAAACTTGCAATTTGTTAGCAAGATTGGAGAATATTATCTTTTGCATATTTGGATTATTTTTCTCCTTCCATGTTTTAGGATTATAGGCAATGGTTTATGCATTTAAACGGTAGCATTTTCGAATGTTTAAAATATGGAATTTTTTTTTTTTCTTAGAAGCTTGAACGATTTGGGTAAACCAGGTTACATGCAGAAATTTATCACATCTCCATTTTGTAGGACAGGGTAGCATTAGACTGAGAGTATTTTGTATGTTAGCATTTTCAGCTTTCTGGTCCATTTTCCAAAATTTGCTTTTATTTTTCTAACCTTTACATTTTTGCATTTTTTTAAAACTTCGACAATTAAAAAATAAATAAATAAAAAAATTAAAATTACAAAAATAGATGCGCGAGTCTCTAGAATAAGCTTTAACTTTTCATCTTATACAATTTCAATTTCATTTTGACGCCATTTCAAAATTATAAAAAATATTAAATGTTGTTTTTACAGGTATTTTATAATTTTGAATTTTACCTATTTTCGCATTTCGAAGGTAAATCAAAATTTCAATATTTTCATGTTCATTATGCAAGTAGTAAATTAAATTTCCTTTATGAAAATTACAATTTCATTAAAGGGGAGTGATTTATATGGCATTTCAAAAGGCCATTATTTTTAAAGAAATAAATTGACTTCTCTTTATGAAAATTCTAATTTCATTAAAGATGGGTAATTTATTTATTATATCAAAGGCTATTTTTACTTTCATATTCAAAGCAACATTAAATGAATCCTTTCATAATTTAAGATTCACATTTAGAGATAGATTTTAATCTTCTATTTCATGCTTAAAGTAGGGTTTAATGCAAGATAAAACTTGTTTAAAATTTTCTTAACCAAAACAAGATAAAATCTACCTAAAATAATTCAAGATAAAAATGAGGTAAGTCTTTACAGTGTGGTCATATGAGGGCCAATCACACTATTATTTCTTTCAAGTTTCCTAAATAATCAATAGCATAACAAAATAAAATAAATCAACATAGACCCCTTGTTAACAGTTACTTGCAAATAATTAAGGTATTCTTAGAACATATTTGATACATATTCACAAGATTACAATCACACATTAAGTAAAAGGAACCTTAGAGAAATTTCTATTTCTTTTCAAGAGAGGGTTTTCTAATCAAAATCCTGACTGTGATGGTGATTTTGCAATTGGGTAAAATTTCCACTCAACAAAATTGGTGCTAGAAGGAGGGATTGAATTGGTTTACTTTATTTCTATTGAAATGCTAACTTGTTCATGTTACTTAAAAGAGTTAATTAAAAAGTATTGGTCTTGACTAAAAAAGTTTTGTTTTTTTGTGATTACTTTCATTGATTCAAATATTTTCTAATTGATGATGCATTAATGCTAATATTTTACAAATTGGAAAATGTTCTCTAATGTCATGGTTTAATTGATGCATATATTTTGGTTGATATACATGATGATTTATATGTTAAAAATTTGAAATTTGTTAGTCATTTCATGCTTCTTTGCAAGATATATTTATTTGACTAACAAAATTCACATTAAAGTTGTATTCTTTAAGGTCCACTAATGGAATTCCTTACTTCTTGGAGGGTAGGTTGTCCTTTAAACATATATGGGCCTTCACATCCTATGCCTATAGATATTTTGGATCATCTACTTTAGTTTAGATATGATGGAATAGAATCGGCCGAGAAGCATATTCAGGCATACAAGAACACTTTAATTTAATTATAAATTATGTATGAAGATGTTTCTTTTAACATGTTTCCATTCAAATTATATGAATTTGTTTATTATTGGTATTTTAATTTACCTATAGGTTCTATCACTTCTTGGACACAAATAGAATCAACATTTCTTAGTCAATCTGGAAAGCTAGTTGACTTGGATATGATATCAAATTAGTTTATCTCTATCTATAAGAAACATAACAAATCCACGAGTCAATTTAATGATAGGTTCAATAGGTTGTATACCGAAATAGAGATGCATTATACCATTTCATAAGAAGAGGTCATCAAAATATACTTAGAATCCTTAGAACCCTTTAATTTCATATTTCTAAGAAGAATTCTTAAATATCCATCCTTGACTAGAATCTATAGTGAGGCCATAATAGTAGAACAACGATGGATTTCAAAGGTATGGATGTGGTTCGATTAGCATTTCTCAACCCTAATTCTTGCAATCAAATGCCAATCATAAGTCTAGTTAAGGCACAACCATCTCCTATGATGAATTATTTTTTAGAAGTTATGGATTCCAACCAATACCAACCATCTAATCTAGCACCCTCGAATCAAATGATGTCTAATATGATCAATCAATGGGATGAATTTGAATTTCCAAATGTTACAACCACATTAGATATTGTTCAAGAGGAGATGCAATTTTCAAAGCCAATATCCACAAATGAGGATTGTGTAGATATGGGTTCATATTTAGAAATGCATGAGTATTCAGATGATGGAGGAGTCCTATATGTAACTAGCATTGAGATATGTGATATATCAAGATCTTCCATAGAATTGAATGAAGTGGTTGAAAGAAATGATAAATAATGCCAATACGTCCCAAATGATGACCTTTTTTTTTGGGAAATAAAGGCTTTAGAATCATTATTCACAAATGAGGATTGGGATGATCATAGAAACAATAATTTAAAAATTAATCCCATTATATAAACCCATAAGACATAAAAATTGGTTGAAAGTGATGTTGAAAGATAATTAATAAATGGAATCGAAGACATAACATAATTTCACCACCTGTTCTCGAAAGACACTTTGGATGAGATTGTTGAAACTGATGGTCAAGAAAACCCACATCTTCCAAATTCTGATAAAATTGAATCATGGGTTACAAATGTGGATTGTGATCTTACAAGCTTGAATACAAAGAGTAGCTCACTTTTGAAAATAATTTAACCATCTAAGGAAGGTGAAGGTGAATTTTATGAGAAACATGTTGATGAATTGGAAGATGGTGATGAAGTAGTTGATTTTGGAATATGATTACTATAATTCTAGGGATAAATGGGAAGAATATGCTCACTTCAAACATTCTAATAAAAATTTTGTATCAATTTATATACAGGATAATACAATTGCTTTCTCACATGAGGATATTGCAAGTTATAAACAATATGATAATGTTTTGGAAGAAGGGTTGGAATATCATCAAGTGCTGAAAAATGATAATGATTATACTACCATGGATAAAAAAGAAAATGAATTGGTAGATGAATAAAAATATCATGTCAAAGATACAATAGAGTTTCATCCCATGAATTTAGATGAAAATTTTTATAATGGTTGGGGAAGATATGAAGAATCATTGGATTTTCACACCCCTATTGATGAGATTTCTATTGACATGCAGGATGCTAAAAATGCTATCTCACATGAAGATCCTATAATTCCTGTACAATAATAAAGTGGAATGAAACATAGAAGGTTCCTAAATTTAACCATTTTGAATATGAATTTATGGAACAACTTGTTGAAGTAGAAAAATAAGAAATGGTAAATGTTTCCTATGATTCATTTGTTATGGATGAGGAAGAGGTGAAATCTACTCTTTTGTTCTTGAATGTTGAAAACATGGGTGAAAATTCTCATGATTATCTTGAATATTCTAAGGAATAAATATCATGGATGGTCAACAAGGAATGATAACCAAATGATAAAAATGTTGTTTTATTTGAAGCAACTCAAGTAATTGATCATGGAGATTTTTTATTTGACACATCCCTTGATCAACAAAAGTTATGTTTTCAAAAGGATGGACATGCTTTAGGTTGGGTGCCTAACTTTGGTATTTTTGAATAAGAATTTGATGATGATGAAAGTTATGAAGAAAAAGGAAGGATTACAAATGCTAACAAAGGTTTGGAAAATGAGAATTTGCAAAAGGTAAAATATAAACCTTTATGTTCCATTACCCAAAATCTAGGTAAAATGTTGCATCATGAAATTTTGGATTCAAATGTTCTTTATGATGAAATACCATTGGAGGTGAATCAAGAAGTAGAGTTGATTTCTACTCACACCGATAATTATATTATTTTGTTGAATGAAATAGAAGTTGATGTGCTTGAATTGTTGAATAAAATTCTCTACTTCTTTCTACTCACACCACAAATTATATTGTTTTTTTGAATGAAAGAGAAGTTGATGTGCTTGAATTATTGAATAAAATTCATCAACAATTGATAATGGAATCTAGGATAAAAACTTATAATGATCCTCATTTAATAGATATCCTATATGCTTGCAAATTATTGCATAAGCATGATTGGCCTAAATATGTAATTAATGAATTGGCTTCAAAAATTTCAGAAATAACTTCTTATTTGAAAGAAAACATACCCATTGATGAAAGTAAAAAATCAAGTCAAAATAATGAATCGGGTTATGAAATTTACACCTCACTAAGGGAGCAAGAAAGAATGGAAAATCAATTATTGTATTATCAATTTAATGATTTGAAGCTCCACTATGGGATTGCTAGTGGAACTAGATCAAATTGGTGGGGTGAGAGAGATAAAATAATGATTATCACATTTTATGGCTTAATCTTGTTTTGGCTAGATTCCTATAAATCTTGGCATGCACATCATAGTATTGTTCTCTAAAAATGTGCTAATTGTGTTTGGGATCCAGGAAAGTGATAGCTTATTTTTGCACCATCTTGTACATTATTGTATATTGCTATATATAGTTTTGTTTTTCATTTTTTTGTGTTAGCTTTATGTTTTTGTCCCTTATCCCTAATTTTTTTTTTAATTTACATGGTGGAATCGATAGCCGCCACGAATCTGGGTAGGCTATCTAGATTTTATGATCGCCACAATATTTTGCGCTGTCCTCCCTAGAAGCCACCACACATATATTCGTGTATTCCACCCCTATAACCACCATGCCACAATCATTTTAAACCTTTTACACCACTGAAAGCACCAGGAAAGGGACAAGTGTTCAGTTCAACGAGGATCGATATTTGAACCTTGGACCTCCACCCCCTTATGGGATTTGGATGAACCAATTGGTCTACACCTGGGACCTAAAACAAAACCTTTATCCCTAATGTTTGGTTTGACAAGTTTCATGGTTATTTTCTTGTCAGTTTGCATTAGGTCAAGTTTTAAGTTTTGGTTTACGAGTTCTGTTTTGGGTTGGTCCCTTTGTTTGAGGTGATGTTTTATGGTTTCTAATAATGGCCTCATATCTATTTTTTGTGTTCCTTTGTCATGAAGGGTGAATTGCCTATCATGTGGACCAAGGAAAAGGGAATGAAGTTGTTTAGTAACTACTCCTAGATTTTGGGACTAAGATAGTGAATTTTGGAATATTGAATCATTTTGCTAAAGCTACACACAAACACATCATATTAAAGGGCATGCTTTGAAATATTGAAGGATGAAGTCATATTGGTTTGCAAATTAAGGTGAAAATCTAATACGCTCCACTTCAAATACTCTCTAACCCAAGTGGTCCCTATATTTTTGCAAGGTCTTATAAAAAAATTAAGCAAAGAAAAACATGCTAAAATCAGTCATCAGATCTAGATAAACTCTACCGAGGCATGTCTGACTGGTAATAGGGCTCTGTCTAGAAAAAGCTTGTTAAAAAAAAAGGTATTGCAAAATATCAATTAAACCATGGGTAATATAGATAAACTCTACTGGGGCTATAAACGCCTAACTGGTAGTAGGGATTTTTCTATTAACTTATTTTTGGAAGCAATACTTCATAACATAATGCAAATTAGGTGATGGAAGTTTGATGGTTTTCAAGAATGCAAAATAAAATCACCTTTACACACAAATATAAATCTAAGGGTTCATGTGTTTCATTTGTAGCTATCTACCCCACATTATTGGAAGTTTCTAGATGATGTATATATTTTTGATATTAGTTTGTTTGTTTTCAAAATTGGGTTCTTCACCCAAAATGCACAGGAGCATTTTCTAGCAAAGTGGCCATTTTTTGTGACTATCGTAACATCTAGCCCCAAACTTGGAGACTCACCTTAAATTTCATGTTTTGGGCAGTTTTGGGATTCTTTAAGTGCTAATTTGCTACTCTCCAATATTCACTTTAGATTAGTGCATCTTTCTTGCCTTCTTATGAGGTCTCTAGTGATGGTTTACCTTTGTCTCGTGGTTTTGGTTTCACGATGTTTTAATTAATTCTAATGTTTTAAAATTAAACTAGTTAAAACATTTGAAACAAATTTCATATTAATAAAATAAAATAAAAATAAAATCTATCTATATATATATTTGATAGTAATAAAAAAAATATAAAAAAAATATAAACTATAAATATTCTAATTGCATTGTTGTTTTGGTGGTAATAATATAATAATATAATTATATATATAGATATATAGATATATAGATATATTTAAAAGCAATGCATTAACCTCTTTATCAAAGGCTATCTTCTTATATTATGCACAAAACTTAACCTTAATTGTTCTTAATGTGTAGATACAGGTACGTGAAGTAACATGGATGTAAAGAAGATAAGCATCTATGAGGCAACGAGGTCCATGATGATGTATACTGTGACCTGATGGACCCTCCAACCGACACGATGTTTATGGTGATGACTCAATAGAAATGTGGAAGACACAAAGTAGACAGGACACGTAGATGCATAGTGAAAATGAGGACACTCGACATGGACTCTAGAATAACTTGTAGAGCAGGATAATGATGATGATCGTCAAGATGACCGAGATGAGGAGAAGTGATTGGTGTTCCATTGGATATTTTCAAGTAATGACACCTAGAGCATGGTGAAACAGTGGGAATGTGGTGATGTGGACCATGACATGGAATATTCAATGTCATTGTTGGACGTGATGCGCACTGATTACCACATTCATGATATACACATCGCGAAGAGGCCAATAGAATATGGCGGATAAAATGAAGATATGATAGTGAGTATGCACATACCTAGCAGTAATGCAATAGAGTCTACTATGGCATTCATGGTGCCCATCGATCAAGTGAAAATGAAAAAATGCAACTATTGGCCCATAAACTATTTTTGATAGGGACAAGCATTACCACAATATTGATAATGCTACAAAATATGTTATACAAGCCTATTTCCACTACAATATTTCATGACTCCTCTAGCAATGTCAAACAATAAAATTTGGCAACTATAGTGGGTTATCATCAGGTTTGGCATGCAAATATGTTCTGAATAAGAAAATTTGGTGCCTCCTCACATAGTTTCCAATAATGTGTCTAATATTTTGGAGGCTATATTAGTTTACACATACAAATCATATCAGTGTGGGCATTCCAACAGTGTAGGAAAATGATGAACGATGCCATCCATACTTGTACCCAGGGGACATGACTCGAATGATGGTAGAGGAATTCTATAATATTGTGGCCTTAGATCCATACTAATATCGGTTTCATATGGCTACCCTTCCCGAGATCAATCGATGAGCAATCCAACATATGCATCTTAGATTGTTTGATGTACAATGGTACCATAATGTCTCAGGATGTGAATACTAATGTTACAACCTTCAAGATCACATGTCATTTGCATGAGTGTGAGGCTAACTGACATTGTGGAAGAAATCTTGGTAAGAACAAGAAAGTAGTGAGAATTTTTTCATATCTATAGGGGTTTCAAATTTGCAAGCTCATCGACGATAATTACCAATAAATATGATCTCGGAGGGGAATAGGAGGATGTAAATTGTTAAATTTCAAGGTGATAAGAGGTAGTGTGCATGCGGTGGTGTCCACTATGACTTCTTTAATATGATAGTTACCAACACATACATTTATATCCACTCCCATAGTGATGTTTGTGGTAGAAGCGCTTAAATTGATGGATGATGAAATGATGAAGCACGACTGGTCAACTATGGTGGTTTGGAGGATATTGTAGAGCAAGTTCAAAGTGCTAATAATGAAAGTGGATGACGAGTGATTTACAAGGCCAAAGTAACTAGTGGGGATTGTTAAGTGTCACCACATAAGGTGTTTTAAAATGGATAAAGTTATGATTGTCGGTTATGAAGCTCACATAGAGAGACGTACATCGACATGTTGGCAGGGAATAATAGACAATGATGAATTGGGCCAAGGGGGGAATGATACCTTTTGTTTGAGATAATGTAGTGTGGTGGTTAAATTAGCTAGTTATGAAAGCATACTCGAAGAAGGTACCTAAATTATGTGAGGAGTGTGAAGGTCACACATGTGAGGTCCCATGTGGTTGGAATGGATGTTCGAAGGTTGGAAAAAATGAGGTTTTCATCATATATTATGTAGCGGATGTGGTTATAATTAAATTTTTATTGATAGAATGTTACTCCTTGGACCAATACAAATGCATATAGGGGGGTCATTACAAATCAAACAAAGGGAATTCAAAAGTGAAGCATGCAATGAAAATCCAAACGAAGGAGAAATAAAATGAAACAAGGAAGAGGAAATGAAAAGTTATAGCAAAACAATTTTAAATACAGTTTTGAAATGGTAGAAAAAGAGCTGGTAGTTTATCCAATGCCAAGGGCTGGACCTTTTTGGAGGCCAAGGGCTAGAAATATGCTATTGTAGGACTGTATTTTTTTTATTTTGAATGAAAAGATGATTCAAAAACTTGCATTTTGATAGCAATATTGGTGGAGATTATATTTTGCATGTTTGGATTAAATGCCTATTTTTCCCTTTCCATATTTTATTCTTATAAGTAATGTTTTATGCATTTTAAATGGTGGGATTGTTTTTTTTTTTGTTTTTTTGAAAATTTTGAAAAAACTTGTATTAACACAAAGATCAATTACAAAAAGGGAAGAGACTCTTCCCATCCGAACTCAGAGAGAACACAATCTTACAATAGAAGAAGCAGCTTGTCATGAAATCGTGACACAAATCTTCTCCTTAGGCCGCGAACAAGCAACATGTCACGAAATCGTGACACCTTTCCCCTTTGGCCGCAAAAAAGCAACATGTAGTGAAATCGCGACATTTTCCTCCTTTGGTCATGAAAACTCAACAAGTCACGAAATCGTGACACTTTTCTCCTTTGGGCACGAAAGTGCAACATGTCACGAAATCGCGACAAAAATGGTGGGATTGTAGAATGGTTAAATTATGGAATTTATTTACTTTTTCTTTAGCACCTTGCACTTGGGTTATTGTGGGTTGTCCAAATGCAGATTCGGGTAAACCAAGTTACATGCATAAATTTATCACATCTCCATTTTTTAGGATAGCATATCATTAGACTGAGAGTACTTTGTATGTTAGCATTTTCAGATTTCTGGTCCATTTTCTAGAATTTATTTTTATTTTTCCAACCTTACCTTTTTGTAGTTTTTTTAAAACTTCGGAAATTAAAATAAAATAAAATAAAATAAAATTCCAAAAATAGATGCATGGGTCTCTAGAATAAGCTTTAACATTTCATATTATGCAATTTCAATTTCATTTTGAAGCCATTTCAAAATTATAAAAATTATTCAAAGTTGTTTTTATAGGAATTCTATAATTTTGGATTTTACCTATTTTCGCATTTCAAATATAAATCAAAATTTAAAGCTTTGCATGTTCATTCCCAAGCAATAAATCAACTTTAATTTATGAAAACTACAATTTCATTAAATGGGAGTGATTTATATGGCATTTCAAAAGGCCATTATTTTTAAAGCAATAAATTGACTTTTCTTTATGAAAATTCTAATTTCATTAAAGAGGGGTAATTTATTTATTATATCAAAGGCTATTTTTACTTTCATATTCAAATCAATATTAAATGAATCATTTCATCATTTAAAATTCACATTTAGAGATAGATTTTAATCTTCTATTTCATGCTTAAAGTAGGGTTTAATGCAAGATAAAACTTGTTTAAAATTTACTTAACCAAAAGAACATAAAATCTATATAAAATAATTCAAGATAAAAATGAACTAAGTATTTACATCATGGTCATATGAGGGCCAATCACACTTTTGTTTTTTTAAGTTTTATGAACAATCAATAGTGTAGCACAATAAAATAAATCAACACAGTTCCCTTGTTAACAGTTACTTGCAAATAACTAAGGTATTCCTAGAACTTATTTGATACATATTCACAAGATTACAATCACACATTAATTAAAAGGAATCTTGGAGAAATTTCTATATCTTTTCAAGAGAGGGTTTTCTAATAAAAATCTTGACTATGATGGTGATTTTGCAATTGGGAAAAACTTCCACTCGAAAAGACCATTGGTATTAGGTGGCATAGGTATTATTTCAAAATTGGATGATATATTCCCTCCTGAGGCATTACTAAGGACTTGTTGGTGATGTTCTGATTTATGCCAAATGGCATATGATTATTTATTCATTGTAACAAGTGGTGGTTTCTTCTCTTGCATTTAACCTAGCATTCAACATTCCCTTCTTTTCCTTTAAAATACTTACCAAATCCTTGCAAGTTATTTGTTCTTATCTTGTAACAAATGCATGCTTATTGATCTGCAACATATAGTGGTGGCTCCTCTCCAATGCAGGTGGATCCTCTAGTGGTGTTTCAATACTTCTTTTATGGTACTATAATTCTAATGAATTTGTAAACGAGGGCCTTGGATTATAATAAAATTACCTCATTTTCCACCACTTCAGGTTGCACCTTAATCCATGGTCGCTTCTCCTTATGAGGAAGTCAAATGTTCACCTTTCTATCACCACCCACCAACATTGAAGCCATTACACCAAACCAATCCTTCTTTAGGGAATCATACACTTTACAAACTCTATCAAGGCTAAACCCTAAAGAACCCACAACCACCCCCTTAATGTTCAAAATCAGGTTACCCTAGGGGTCACCCCCTCTTCCTCCAATAGTAGTATTCATATAAAACTTAAAAAATTTCTCCCACCTCTATTATAAAACCTATCCATCCCTCTACAAACCCTAATTTCTTCAAACACTTTGTTATACATACCAAATTCTAGCCTGCCAACTTATTATTATTATTGTATTAACAATGGGTTTTTCATTTTTTGTAATCAATATTAATTTATTCATATAAGTCAATTGTTAATATTAATTAATATTAGTTGAAGATTAAAATTTTTATTTTTAATATATTGAAAACCCTTATTATATTGATGTTGATTGAATAATATGTTTGTTTATTAATCAACATGATTCTAGTTATTTATTAATTAATAGTTTTACTAAGTCATAGGGTGAAATTATTAATTAATATTAATAAAATTTTGAAGACTTTGTCATATTAATATTGATTGAGTAATGTGTTTGATTAAACATCAATATTAATTTATTATAGTTGGGTTTATTAGGAGAGTAATAAACCCATGTTATAAAAGAAGTTTGTAAGTATTATGAATAGAGAAAATATATTAAAAATTAGGGAATTAATATTTACACTTGAAGGTTGAATAATAAATTTATCCAAGGGGATGGTTATGGATTGGATAGCAAAAGAGCCATAATTGAGTGAGATAATTATGGGCTTATCTTATTTTTTACTAATAATCATTACACCATAATAATTCTACATAGATGCTAGTATGTGGGGTTAGGGGATATGTGTCACCTTTAAGTGATATGAGCCTTAAAGGTTAAACCTATGTTGTGGTCAAGTTGTTTTCTTATAGGGTACTGTAAGGAAATGGGTGGAACCACTTATGGCATAATTTTTAGCATTGAAGTTAGAAGAGTGAACCCCCACATTGGAAGAATTCTTTGAAGTCTATTATGCAGTGAAGATCTTGCATTGTGGTTAAATGATTTTATTTACATGATGTATGTTCTTGCATTTTTGTTAGATGGTTTTATTTGCATGATGCATTTTAGGTTTACATATTTATTCAAAGAGTTGTCCTGATCCCTAAAACATCATTCAAAAGTTTTATGAAGAAGATCTATCAAGTAGAAAACTTTGAGAAAGAAGATGAGACTATTGACAATTATATATGTTTAAATCTAATATTATATTTGGATATGAAAAATACTTAAAAATTTTATATGTAGTAGTTATACTTTGCAATGATCATGATGAAACAATGGATTATATTGTAAACATTCTTGTTATATTGCCATGAATTTTGTTCAAAATATGAAAGATAAATAATTACTTCTTTGTATGTTGAGTTTCTTTTGAAATTAATTGTTAATAACAAGATGGATAAATTGTATTTATTTAATAGAATGCTAGAATAATAAGAAAAGTAATTAATGTAATTGGGTTATGATTTCTAGGTGATGTTTTACTTTGTTTCATGTATATAAAGGAAATACCTATTTCTAGTGTTATGTTGGAATTAAGTACTTGAACCCTGTAGTTTCCATAAATATGTTATGTTCATGTTAGTATTAAATTTTTTGAATGATTTATTATAGCACATTATTTTTGTGAGTAGACAAAAATATTGAATAGAAACCTTGGGTTTAAAAAGGGGGGGTTATTATATGTAAGGATTGTAATGCCATATTTGTAATCCCTTGGTTTGAGTTGTACCCAATACTAGTTGAGTTGTGGATAGAAAACTCAACTAGGTAATTGTGAATGATAAACCCTAGTAGTAAGGCATGGGTGGACCTAGAAGTGAGGCCTAGGTGATTCCTAGTGGTAAGGCTTTGGTAATATTAATGGTGAATTAGTATGGTACAATCTACTAGGTAATTTATAGGGTAGTATAGAGGTTGGTTTCTCGTAGATTAGAAAGTGTGACCATTATCATTATTAGGTGAGTGCTAATGGCCTTAGTTAGTTCATGGATAGATGAAACTAACTAATCATTAAGGAATTTCACCATAATAATCCTACATAAATGATATTATGTAGTGTTAGGGGATAGATGTCACCTTTAAGTGATATTGGTCTTAAAGGGTAATTCCTTGGGTTGAGATAGTGGGTTTTTATAGTTGGTATCAGATCCTAGGTTGTAGGGCTCAATGCTTTATTCAAAATAACTAGGATGGAATTTTCCTTGATGTGCTATTGTTAAGAAAGATATATATTTTTTTAAGGATATTAAATTGATATGGGACAATCAGGTATTGCATGTCATCTTTACCTATCATACCAAGAAGTAAAAAGCCTAGAAATAAAATTTTCTTATTGGTAATTATAACCTAACCTAACTCATTTTTGTGACTATGAAATAACATTTATTTTGAGATGTGGATCTTCTAAGAAGCTCAGGTCAGCTATGCAGGAAGAAGATACAACTTATCCCTAGAAGGAATCTATAATATCAAGGGATTCCAACAAGAGTATGTCAAATCTAACATCAGTAATTAGGTTTCTACAAGAGACTATGGAGTAACAACAAAAAATATTGGAAATACGTCTTAACTAGGAATCCAATAATCAGGATTTAGAGGGTAGACAAGAATAGAATATTACAAGAGGATTCCAAGAGGGTAATTCTCATAGTGAGTTTGAGCTTGCTAAGGAATTAAATAATGTCAGGGTACCTAAATTTAGTGTAAGAAAAGGGGGTGATATAGTGAAATACTATTTGAATGAATTGGAGACCTATTTTTCCATTAAGAACTACTCACCTAAAACACAAACTATTTGGGCCACCCTTCATCTATAAGATGTTGCCTTGGAATGGTGTAATACATTCAAGGTGACTAGAGGAAACTAAGCAATGAATTTTAAATGAAATGAATTTGTAAGGGTATTCAAGAAAATATTCCTAATAGAACAATTCTATGTAGAACAATTTGAGGATTTTTCTACACTTCAGCAAGGTACCTTGACTATGGAAGCTTATTATTAAAGGTTTATCAAAATTTTAAAATATTGTAATAGCCCTCATTCGTAGAACTCATTATTGGCAATGAATTATTGATTGGTGTAAATTTTTAATTATATAAATTTATTTTTATGATGTCAATTATTACATTCCACTATACTATTATCTACATTTTTTAATTTATAAATATTGCTTTATGTTTTGATAGTCTATTTTTTGTAATTCACTCTCAGAAGGAAAAACTAGAGCATAATTAGATATTAGTAATTTGAATTATTAGTTTAAAGTTTAATTTTTTATTTTACTTTTCAAGGGCATGAACTTAATTATCTCAATTTCATATTTCTCATAAAGGTTTGGTAAAATTAATTAGTTTTGATTTCATCATTTCCTTTTCGAACTTGTTTCTATTTATGCATGTTTAAATGTGAGACTTTATGAGTATTTAATATTATCATGCATAGACTATAGAAAACCCTACCAACAACCTTACTATTTAACTATTTTTTATCACATGTAGCCTATGGACAACACCATAGATTTGACAAATTAAAGTGTGGTTTAATGACATTGATCACTTTTTTTGTACTATTGTTGGGGACATATTGTTGCTACGATTTTTTTAGAATTGGTTGAACATCCAACATTGTAAAATTTTGCTTAGTTAACAAACTTCTTATTCATAGAGGTATCCCACCTCCTTATTTGCCTTTATTGATATGACTATTAACTAGGATAAATTGATTCTGATATTATAAACTAAGATACCTAATGCTCTTATTTGTTTTTATGCCAATAGGATACTAATTAGTTAAAATTGTATGAAATTAGTAGTGTTGAGAAGGAAATATAGATATTATTAGAATATGATTTATTTTATAAGTTAGAGTGTATTAATAGGTATAGGGATAAGAATGAAAGGTTTATTAAAAATAACCCCCAACAAGCCGTAAGAGCATACAATAATACCTAGAGGTTGCACAAGAGTAATAATTACCCATAGCCATAATTCCAAGTGATTCATTGCAAGAAGATAATAAAAGTACTAGTAGATAATCATCATCAGTTCTAGGATCTATAATATTTCTAAATTAGAAGAGAAAACCAGTATTCCACCTATTCCATACATATTTACATCTTCATAGAACTTTAGATAGGTCTATAATATTTTTTGGTAAGACAACAATATGGGGGATAGGCAAGGTGAAAATAACATAATGGACGGTCAAAGTGACATACATCATGGGGAAACCATTAATGGTTATAGAACCTTCACATATCCCATTTGATTAGATTCCAATACACAAGCCCCTATGAAAATATATTTCTATCAAAATTACCTTTAAGGGGATTATAGGAGAAGAGCCAAATCAATTTCTCTTCAAATTTAAAGTCATATGTTAAACTTATAATTACACAACCAACAATCGTAAACATAAACTATTTCCCTCCTCACTCAAGAACTCAACTATGTGATAGTTTATGGGGTTAGCCCCAAAATGCATTCATAGTTTTGTTGAGATGGAAAAGTTCTTATTATATAAATACTAGGAATATTATCATGTCAGAGATCAAAAATAATAATTTTTAAGACAAAAAAAAAATGAGGAGAAAATTCTTGAAGATGACCTAGATATATTTCTTTTTGTTTAGAAAATATGTGGGGAAGGTATGGACCAAGTCCTTATCAAAGTAATATTTTTGCAAGGATTAGAATATGATTCAAGGGATGTCTTAAACCTTATTGGGAAAGGTGATGTAAACAAATTAGATCTTTCTAAAATTATAAAATTGTGCAGGAATTACTTCTAAATAGGGAGATGAACCCAAAAACATTGAGTAGGAAAGAGTGGCAATGATATAGGAGAACTATTATAAGATTTTTTCTTCTTTAAAATTGATATTATCCTACACTTAGACACAATATTGGATGAGATACAAGCTAAAAATAAGGTAAATGAATCATTGGCCATATATTGTCCAAGCTATAGACATAAACATACCTTACAAGATTGCCCTCTCAACAAAACCAATATCTATAGTATATATGAAAAATTCACCTTATGGATAAGTATGATATCTTACTAAAATTCAAGGCTATCCTTTGGATAAATCATCATAATATAGAAGAACTCAATTATGTATGACAACACAATAATTTTTCCTACAAACTAAAAGCATCATGGGCATAAAATTCATGTAATTATACATGGAATATTTCCCCACCACAACATTAATGGGGCTAGTACCCCTGGTTTTGATCTCTCAAATGGACTAATCAAGAATGGTTTAACTCATATTGAATGAAACCAATATCTAATCAATCAATGGTAAAATTAGAACCAGCAATGGTTAAGACCATCATAGTCGAATCAACCTTATGGTAGAAAATAATGATTTCAATATTAACAACAAGCATTGCTACCAGGAGCTATTGATGTCGCTCAAGGAGTACAATCTTAACTACCCAAGCAATATCCACTACAAACTCAACCTATGGCCAACCCAAATAGTAATAGATAAGAAACCCCTACCTATAATACAAAATATAACGATATAGTTAATATAAATTCTATCAATTGTGACAATGTGCAACTCCTATTAAGAAAGGTACTACCTAATATAGAACCCACTAAATAGAATAATTACAAAAGGAAAGGCAAACTAGTCCAACAAATACTAAGAAAATGAATAAATAAGAAGAAAATATTCCAACAACGATACCTTTAAAAACACATAAAGCACAATATCCTAAATGGTTAGAACCTAAGGAAGAGCATTATGAGGAATCTGATATGTTTGAAAAGTTAAAATACTTAAACATAAAAATCCATTTACTCCAATAAATCAAGGATGTACTGATTTTGAACAAGGTTACCCAAGAAATATGCATCAAGAAGCCTAGGAGAAAACAAAAGGCTTATCCCAAGACCATACTAGTGAATGAAAACTAGCTAAACTCTTAGCAAGAAAGCTTATTCCACCTAAATATGGGGATCCCAAAAACCTTGTCATTACCATATTTATTTATGTAACAAAAGTAAAAAATATATTGATTGAATTAGAAGTATATTTAAATTTCATGATGATGAAAATGATGAATCAATTATCCCTGCCTAATACATGATCTACCTCTACTATACTTCATCTATTGAATCAATCTATAATACAACCTAAAGGAATAATAGAATATATGCAAGTGACCATCAAATAATGGGAATATCCCATTGATTTCATTATTTTCCAACCAATAAGTAGGATAAATGGTTATCCATTGATCCTTGAATGAACTTGGTTGTCTATGACTACTGCTTTCATAGATTGTTGTTTAGGGGATATGACTATCTCCAATAGATTGAATTCCAAGAATATTTATTTTTATCCTTGAACTAGACATTCCATGTATTTCTCTAGAAATATATGGGTGGGCAATGTAGGTGAACAAAATAATATTACTTTTCTAGATATAGTCATAGTAAATTGTTATGTATAAGAGCTAGATCTACTAGGATGAAATCTCTTAAAAAATGATACTATCCTTTTATAGTTATCAAATGAATCTTGCTCAAATGATGAGGGGATTACAAATCACAATTTTTTATGGAAATATGAATAGGAAACCTTTGAATCTTTGTCACTTGTATCAGTATAGGATAGTCCATTTACTATGACACATAGACATCAAAGGTATCACCTATCATATTTTAAATTTCCTTTAAGAAATATCATTCTTGCAGGAATTAATTTTAACAAAAACACTAGAATATTTAATTCTCTAATACCACACCATTTTCCTTTAAACTCATTAGTAAGTAAATAAGTTAATTCGATGTAACCAAACACAAAAAATTAGAAATACAACCAAGAAAGTATGTTAATATCAATAGTTGGTTATTGGATACAAAAGAAGCTGAATTGTTTAATGTCTTAAATTGATACATCAATATCTTTGCATGGTAATATGGTTATATGAATGGAATCCATCCCAATATATTTACTCATAGAGTCTACACCACTGAGAAGAAACCTGTCTACCAATTCCATAGGAGGATAAATCCTACTTTGAGGGATATGGTAAAAATGAGATTGAGAAGGTATTAGATGCAATATTTATTTACCCAATATCTTATAGATAATAGGTGTCACCGTTAGTTATATTTCCCAAAAATAACAAAAAATGTGAGTGTATATTGATTACAAAACTTAGAAAATCCACAAAAAAATATCATTTTTCCATTACATTTTATAAACCAAAACTCAATACCCTTTTTGAAAAAAATGCTTTTCTTTCTTGGATGGTTTTAGTGGTTATAATCAAATACTGGTGGTACCATAATATCAAGATAAAAAAAAATTATAGGCCATGAGAACATTTTCCTATAGAGTCTTACCATTTGGTTTGTACAACACTCCTATGACTTTCTAGTGGGTGGTTCTTGCTATTTTTGTGGATCTTACTAATGAATGAATTGATGCATATATGGATAAATTCATAGTATATAAAGAAACCTTTTATTAGTCTCTCTATAATTTATATTTAGTTCTCACCTGATTTAAATCTCATAGTTTGTCTTTAAACAATAAAAAGTCTTCAATGGTGATGGATGAGAGAATCATATTAGGGCACCATATCTCACCTACATGCATCAAAGTGGATCCTAAGAAAATGGAAGTTATAAGTGAATTACTTCCACCTAAGACTCGAATGAATGTTAGAATCTTCTTAGGACATGATAGTTATTACAAATAATTTATTAAATTTTTTAGCAAACTTACCACTCCATTATTCACTTTTATTACCAAAAATGTTGAGCCTAAGTGGCCCAAATAATGTCATGTGTTATTTGAAGCTATCAAGTAATATTTTATCTTTGTACCATTATTAAGAGGACATAATTGTAAGCTCCCATTTTAAATTCATATTGATGCTTCTAATATTTTAATAGGTGAAGTCCATGGTCAACACGATAAATAAAATAAGAAAAATCATATTATTTACTACATTAGTAAGAATTTAATGAGTTCTGAAAAGAACTACACCATGACCAAAAGATAAATTTTGGAAATAGTCTATGCCATCAATAAATTTCATCACTATATCATAGGTACCCTGCATATGTGCATACTAGCCACTCTCTAATAAAATACATAATGAATAAATTAATGGTGAGTAGACTAGTGGTCAAAAGGCTATTATTATTATAGAAATTTGACATCACTATTATATATAGGTATGGTAGAAAACATGTATTTGTTGATTTATTATCAATAGTAAACACTACTAAAGAAAAAATGAGTGGATGATTACTTTATTGATGAACATTTGTTCGTAATATTAGTGTGCTTTCCATTGTTCATAGATATCGCTAACTATTTTATGTCTAGAAATATTTCTTCTCAAATTAATCCAAATGAAAGACTCCAATTATATCGATAAAGTTGATCCTTTCAATGGATAAAAGGATCATTGTTCAAATGTGGACCTAATTATATTTTGCAAAGGTGTGTGAGGGAAGATGAAGTCTATGCAATCCTTTTGATATGTCATGATGAACCTTCTATGGGATATTACTTAGTAAGATATATCACACAAAAGGTTCTAAGAGTAGGATATTACTGGCGATCACTTTAGAAGGATGTGTAAAAATATATTTTCCATTGTGATCAATGTTAATTAATGGAAAAACCTATAACACAAAATTATATGCCTCTTCAACCTTAATTATTTTTAGAACCATTTGAGAAATGGGGAATATATTTTGTAGGATACATTGATCCACCATACTAGGTAAAACAACACATCCTAGTATGTACACAATATGTAACTAAATGGGCCAATGTAATCTCTCCAATATGCCAATAAGGACAAAGTAGT
The DNA here is from genome assembly GCA_028583015.1 of Wollemia nobilis. Classification (NCBI taxonomy): domain Eukaryota; kingdom Viridiplantae; phylum Streptophyta; class Pinopsida; order Araucariales; family Araucariaceae; genus Wollemia; species Wollemia nobilis. The sequence goes on along the minus strand of JAQPPZ010016969.1, from coordinate 3,389,971 downwards.
TGACTTCTTATATGAACACATATTTCAATGCTTTGGTGCTCCTCATGAAATCCTTTCTAATCAAGGATCCTTGTTCAGATTATAATTTATTCATTTATTCATGAAATATTATCAAGTATTGCATAAAATGTCCTCACCATATCATCTATAGGTCAATGGTCAAGTAGAAATTACTAGTAGAAAATTATAAAATATTTTGACAAAAATTGTAACTTCACTAGGAAATATTGGGTTTATAGATTATCATAAGCTATGCGGTCGTATAATGTTACTTGGAAATCTACCACTTGAGTCATCCCTTATGACCTAGTCTATTGATAGAAACATGTTTTACCTATTAAGTTTGAAGTGCAAATATTATGCACTATACTTGATGTTGATATTGAGTTATCATAGGTAAAACAAGAAATAATTATGTAGCATAATGCACTTGATGAGTTATGAAGGTATGACCTTAACTAGATAGAAATTATTCAACAATAATAAAAGGAATGACATGATAGAAATATTAAATACAATAAGTACAATTTTTGTGATTGGGAACTCTAGTTTGATTGACATTATCTTGATTTCAAGGGTAATCTCTATCCTCAATGACTAGGACTATATGATATTGATCAAGTTTTTGATAATGGTATCATGCGACTGGAACTTATTGATGGATCAAGGAGGAAGATACTAGTGAATGGACATCAATTAAATCTATATCATAAATCAATGATAAAGGAAGCATTTTACAGTTGCTCTTGTATTCTTATATGTATGTTTTGGGAGAGACATATTATTCCACAATGAGTTAAAATGATTGTGTTCTTTATATATTAAAAAAATAGATTTAATGGTGAAACCCACTTTAGGGGCACCATTAAGACATGATTAGTATGAAAACTATTTTTTGGTATATTAGTCTTGTAACTAAACCATGGTTGTGAAAACCCTTTGTGGATGCAACCAGGGTAGAAGTAGCTTGAAAATAAAAAAATTGCAGTATCTTCTATTTAAAAAATAGTGCAAGACTATTTAAAAACTTAGTTCTTCCTATAGGACACTATTTAGATCATACTCTTTAAAGTTTTCTACACTATCCACCCTAATTAGCTACACATTTTTCTTATTTATCTTTTGATTAATTTTAATTTTTAGTGTAGATTATAAATTATCTAACTTATCATGCAAAAATAAAGGATAATACAGTTCCCAATTGGATTTTATGATCTCATGTTCACTTGAGCACTAGACTTGTCTAATGCCAAGATATTTCTTGTCATATAGCACTAGACCCATACAACACCAACATGTAAAAATAACATGACTATGAGTCCCATAGCAATATAAATTTAAACCATGATGAGATGGTCCAATGCCTATAAAATAAGGTATGTCTTTGAAAGCACTTGGATCCATGAAAAAATGGCCAATATTGAGGGCCATGTGGATAGGAAATATTGTGCACCATCCATACCCCACCATCACTTTAACGCCTCACACAAAATTCAAAGAACTATTTATTTGCATGGAAGCACATGATTCATGAAGAAATATTAGAGGAGATACGTATGCACACACCTAAGAATGATGGGGTGACATTTGGAGCATGTGGTCATAGAATTTGAATAGTAGGAAGAGATGACAAAAATAATGGGGCCACATGTTCATGAGGCGATGGTCCATGATGTTGGAAGGATGGTGAAGTATTTCCACATAGAAATTTGCATTAGCAATGTAAATCATAGTGTTATATCCATGGAAGATGCATTTCCATGATACTTGACATCCAATATCTAGATATGTAAGTAGAAGGTAAAATATATTTTATTTGCAACCACCCTAATAGAACACTACATAGTGCACCACCATAGCTATCACTGCCACCATTCAATATCTATGTTCTACAAAATCATGAAGATGAAACATAGAGTTGATCCTAATAATATAAAACAACCATTATAGGATGCTGAAGCAACACATATATTTTGTGCAACCAGTTAGATGTAATTATTTAAGCATTCCAATGGACATCATGCTTAGCTAATGATGGAATTTTCCATGAACACATATGATGGGGTTTCTAGAGTAAGTAGAATGAATTTTTCTATGACCCCATAAAATTAAGCCAAGCTTTAGGGATCTCCCATGTAGGTCATAATTTTTTTAAATGTATTTATACAATACCTAACTCACATAGTTCTAAGAAGGATCTAAATCTGATATAAAATATGTCTATGGCGATAAGTGCAAGGGTTTAAAATGAATAAGCCTCATGCAACCATGAGATGTAGTGACACTATGGGTGATGAAATTTGTAACATGTGATGGCCAATTATGTTAGCTATTGATGATATATATTTAAGGAAACGCAACCACAAGATCTAAAATGAGCAATCAATGTTAACTATATGATAATGATAATATAAAATGTAGGAAAAATAAATGAGAAACTTATGTAATAACTCATAAAATAGCCATTACTGAAATCTCATGAAAATAGTACAATATTGTATAATGGAGGTCTCAAACACTCTAAAATGTATGTATGATCTAAGTTGTATCTACCTTCTATTCTCATCACTATTATCGACCATTCTACATGCTTCTCCTCTCTTTATTCACTCTACCAAAGGCCTATATATATAGAGATATGTCCCACGGCCTTTCACTTACCTATGACTCTTCATATTCATATTCTATGACTTATGTACATGTAGACTACATGCACATTTATATCATCAAGTACTTTGCACATTCTAACACTTGCATTTATTACATTACATAAAGTAAATATTCAAATCCTAATCTAATATAATTTTCTATTCTAAATATGTAACCAAGGTGGTACATTGGCAAGTATTAAATAATGTAATATATTCCAACACCCCACTATATTACTCTATTTAGGTATTGAATACTTTAGTCTTCAATATGGTCTTCATCTTGGTTCTAGAACTTAAGCTCTTCTTTCCTGATTTCTTCATTTTACTCTATCTCTATATTTTGATCAGGCAAACAATTAGTATATTCATAAAATACTAATTTTTCCGAAAGAGCTTTAACTTCATTTTCATCTGTAGGTTCTTTTAGTTCCTAAATTTCTTGAATCTCTTGAACTAAGTATCCTTTTTGTTTCCCTTCTCTATATTGTAGTTAAGGATGATTGTATTGATTCTGAGAAGTATATGGGCACTAAAACTATTGTTGATGTGGAATATATTAATTTTGATATTGTCTCGGTTGGAATGGCCTACTTGATTGGTTTCCAATTTTTTTTTTATTTCTTTGAAAATGATTTCTTGGATTGAATCTACAATAATTTGTACTATGTCCTTTCTTTCTACATATTTGATAATTGTTAGGGAATATTACATTATTTGGTACATGTTAATGTACCACTATGGGTACATGAATAGGATTTTATCTTAGATTGGGATTTAAGTATTTACTTTATGCAAGTGAATAAATGCACAAGTATGTGCAATGATGTAAATGTGCATGTTGTCCACATGTACATGAGTCCTTTAGAATAGGAAGAACAAGTGTCTTTAGTTAGGTGTGCATGTGCACAAGTGTCTATCATGTAGAATGCACATGTGTCCTTAGGGTAGGAAAGTGAAGAGTCACATACTAGTATATATTTGTGACTAAGCATTGTAATTGTCAAGGAAGCATACATATGTAGCATGCACTAGTGAGAGCATCATATATTGTATCAAGTTCCAATTTTCATGATTTTATTATAATAACTATTTCATGAGTCATTTCAGAAGTTTCTTATGTTATTTACTTGCTCATTAGACTTCCATTAACATAGTTATAATATTGAAATCTTATTTTATTACTTGTGGCTAGGGTTACGTGTAAGGGGTCAACCCCAAAATGTATTTATAAAAATTTGGCAAATTAGTTTTGAAATCTAGGTGTAGTGTCCAAACACATGTAGAAGGATCACTATTATGAGGGGTAATGTTGGAAATTTAAACTTAAAATGGTCAAATTATTATAAAATTGGGGCGAATCAACCCCAAAGAAATTTTCTCCCAAAACATTTTGGCTAATGGGCCCTAGTCAAGGGTCCCAAATATTAGTCAATTCTAAATTTTGAAAATCCTAATTTTAACCAATTTGGCGATAAATAGCCGCTATGCATAACCCTTCTTGTGGCTAAATTTTCTTTAATTTTATAGCTTCAAAAGCTAATAGTAGTATCAGAGCACAAGGTTGATTGATAGGAAATTGAGAAGAGCCACAAGAGAGATTGAAGGAGACTCAAGAAGAAGATCTCCATTGAAGATTGAAGAGATCACGGAAGGTCTCATTGAAGTTTTAGTAGAAGGGAAGTTGCAAGATTGAAATCCCAAGGACAAAGGATTTGGCACTAAGTTTGTAAAATTTTGGAGGAGAAATTGACTTCATTATAATCTGAAAATTACAGATTTGAGGACAGCAAGAAAGCAGCAAATTGGACAACGTTAATAGTTGTTAATTTCCAGATTTCTCGAGAGCAACTTCGAGGAGGTTTGAAGTCACCAATTCACTTTTTCAAGCAGCAAGGTAGAAGAGTTTCAAAGCTACAAATCACCAAGAAATTCATCATCAAATGGAATTCACAAAGGTATGCAACTTTGGTGCAAAAGGTTATTATTTGAACATTGATATTAGCATTTTATCGTCTTTAAAAATGCCAAATTCGAGGTTCAAAGCTGTAAGAGAAAGGTTTCTGGTTTAACTCTTCAAGGAAGTGCAGAAGATGGTTTCTACAAGGTTTTAAACCTGCACAAAAGAAGAGGAGTTAGATATATTTCAAGAGAAAGGAAAATATTTACTCCCTACTATCTAATACAAAGCAAGTCTATCACTAAGTAACAGTGTGAGAGTAGCCACCATTGTCAAAGAACAATGGTGCACAAAAGTTTGTGAAGGACAAGCTGAAGTTCAAAATGTTCGAAGGCAGTATTCTTCAGGTAGACAGCAAACAAGGAGTATTAAAATATCACCAAGTGAAGAAGCAAAGTGACATGATCAGAATAGAACATTCACCACATCATAACAGTGGAGGCCAATGCCACTAGACACAAAAATTTACAGGCTCAGTGGTATTTATCACCAGGGAGACGTAGCCATCAGTTGATGTTGGAGGCTTGCACAGCACGTAGAGCGCTGTAGACGTAGCACTAATATTGAAGTGCTAAATTGGAGGAGCGATGTTAGAATAATCCGAAGAAAAAAAATCACCGGTAGAAACTTGTTTTCAACCACACTTAGTGCATGCAGAAGAGACACAGGTGGAGTTCTATTCGCGCGCGTATTCCAGGAGGAGTGTTGTTCACGCGCATTCAAAAAACTTACCTGAGCATCAAATTCAGTGCAAGTGAAATCGAACAGCGACATTCGAGGTTACAACGAGCGTCAGTTTCACCTAATCCTTTAGGACCGTTGAGAGGAGAAAATAAGAGCGTCATTGACAGTATGAAGTGTTTTGAGAAATCAATAAGTAAGACCGTATTAGCATTCAAGGCAGTATGAAGTGTTTTGAGAAATCAATAAGTAAGACCGCCATAGGAAAGAGCACAACATTAAAGGGACGCAATACTGTCAGTAATGAGCACCAAGTAAGGGACGCAAGACTGTCAGTAATGAGCACCAAGTAAGCTCGCAGTTGTTGAAGTCTCATCAATTCTCACTCTCAAATGTTACAAAAGGTATTATATTACATAGTTTATTATTTGCTTTCATAAGGAATGATAAGGGATAGAATAAAAGACTCAAAAATTGAAGATACTATTACAAAATCAACTTTAGTAAACTTGAAGGAAAATTAAAAGGAGTTTATATAATTTTAAATCACATTTACTAGTATTTGCAATTAAATAACATTAGAGATATAAGGATTTTTACTTAGTAAAGAAAACTATCATTATTGCAAATATGAATCAAATTTCAAAATTCGAAATTAGGGAGTTATAAGGGATACTACATCAAATCTTAGGTACTTGGAATTTAGAAAATTGAATTATTGAATAGAAAAAGCAATTTATTGTTTATAGAGTTGGAATTTACTATACTTGTCTTATATCCACATTAAAGAGACAAAAGAAATCCAACCTTAGAAAACTTCATCAAATTCATAAGTGCATAGTTCAATAAGATAAATATGGTTAATATAGGAGTTGATTGTTATCATTCTCAAAACATTGCAAAAGCAACTTAAATGGTGAACTAATAATAACTAACCAGTTTATCAAGTTTATAGCTTACTCTAATTACTAGGGAGACATAAGGAGTTCTACAAAACCTAATTCCTAAATTTTTTTTATCAAATTAGTTCACATACTCAAAACTAGGGAGCCATAAGGAAGTCAAATTCAAAGGATTAGAACCTTCAAAGCTAAAACAATTATGGATACAAAAACAAGTAAACATATAAGTGAAAATCCACAATGGTTTGATCACCTTAAAGTATCAAGTATCTTTAATTTGAAAGGACTAGTTACAAACCACATTGTAGTAACCAAACCAAATGAAAGCAGAGATATAGTAGAATCCAAGTATGAAGTAGAAGCTATAGAACTTATTAATAATGGTACATATGATCTAGATTTATTTGGGTTCACACAAGATATTGTTATTCAAGATAACACTAATGAATTTTTTGAGAAACAGATTACAGGGAATAAAAAGAAAAATGGATCAATTATGATCCAAATTTACCTTCCATATTCATACACAAGAATCAAATAATGGAAGTGATGAAGCAAAATTTTCTAGAAATAAAATTAAAGGATAACATGATTCTAGGAACAAAGGAGAAAGGAAAATTCTTATACAAGAATTTGATGACTATGAAAGAGCTCAAGAGACTTGTAATCTTGAAGCCACAAATATTGAAATATACTAACCATTCATTTGATCAAGTATATAGGAAGGTAGCAGATTGGATCAAGGAGGAAAAATATATTAGCTCTAAAAATAAATTTAAGACTAAATCAAACAAATAAGAAGAACCCGAACAAGATGAAGATGCTCATCCAAATTCATACAAGAAGATAATTAATAATTTAGAAGAAAAGAATACATATTCCAGATCTAGAACAAAGATCTATATTGAAGACTAAAGTATTTAATACCCAAATAATGTAATACAGAGGGTGTTAGAGAATATTATATTATTTGGCATATGTCAATGTACCACCATGGGTACATGTTTAGAATAGAATTTTGTCATAGATTAGGATTTTTATTTTTTACTTTATGAAAAGGAATAAATGCACAAGTATGTGCAATGATGTAAATGTGCATGTTGTCCACATGTAAATGAGTCCTTTATAATAGGAATAAAAAGTATCTTTAGTTAGGTTTGCATGTGCACAATTATCTATCATGTAAAATGCACTTGTGTCCTTAAGGTAGGAAAGTGAAGAGCCACATACTAGTATATATTTGTAACTAAGCACTGTAATTATCAAGGAAGCATGCATCCATAACATGCACTAGTGAGAGCTCCATATATTGTATCAAGTTCTAATTTTTGTGAGTTTACTATAATAGCTATTTCATGAGTCATTTCGAAGTTTCTTATGTTATTTACTTGCTCATTAGACTTCCATTAACATAGTTATAATATTGGAAGCTTATTTCATTACTTGTGGTTGGATTTCCTTTAAGTTTATAACTTCAAAATATAACAATAATATATATTATTCCATTTTGATCTTCCTTTTGAGAATGAGGTAATGTTTACTTGTGGATTATATTTTGAGACAAAGGCATTATTAGTCATTTCTTCTTTTACTGAATTTTCCATCTCATATTCTTGTAGGATATTGACTAACTCATCAAATGATGTATCTTTCCCTATAATTTGTAAAGATGTCACTAGATTCTTATAGCTTTCTAGAAGTTCTCTTAGGATTACTTGAAAAGGAAACATGTCTTCAATAGTTTCTCCTAAGTTTAATAATTTTCCTTTTATATTTGGTACTTAGGAACACTTCTATACTTTCACTACTATTAACTTTTAGGAAATGTAATTTAGTTTGAATATTCAAGATAGTGTCTTTATTCCTTACTTCAAATATCTTGGATAGTTTTCCAAGCTTCTATAAAAGTTGTTGTTGAACTAATGTATGGTTGTATTTCATTTGTAATTACAAAATTTATTATCATGAGTGCTTTTGCTTCATTTTCTTCAAAATTTTGAATCTCACTATCTCATGTAGTAGGTTTAGTTTTTTCTCCTTTAACAATATCCCAAATCTTTTCAACTATCAATATTGACCTCACTTTGTTTTTCCATGAAGTGTAATTAGGTCCTTTAAGTAGTTGGGATTCTAAATGTATGATTTTTTTGTAGCCTTAATAATACTTGTATACCACATTATATCCCCATTTTTGAATATATTATGGTCTTGATAAAGTGCTTAGATTTTCTTAAATTTTTTTATTTGAATCCCTTTTATCTCCCTAATATTCAACTATTATTTTTCACCTTATATCTCCCCATTTGTGAAAGCCAGAAATAATTTTAATATACTTTCATTTTGATAATGTTCTATATTTCCAAGACCCTATAGTTTTTTTGAATTTAGAGAAAAAACCCTTACGGGTCCATCTTGGTCTGATAAACCACAACTAGGGGATTCTAAACCATCAATATCACATAGGAGTCGCACCTGGCCTTGACCACACCAACATTATCAACTAGATTTTGGATACCCAGTGTACGTTTTTTAGGGTGGAGATTTGAACCAAGGACCTCCCTTTGATGATTTCCCTACCCTCTCCAACTCACCTACAACACATGGGTTTCAAGACCCTATATTCGGATTCCTTTTGTCCCTTCAATTTGTATATAAGACTAGTATCAACTATAATTTTCAACTATTAAGCAATTTTATGTTTTGCTTCCTATATCATTTAGTTCTCAATGATTACTATTTCTAAATTTTTAGATAGTTAATTTGGTGTTAAACTATTAATATATCCCTTATTATAAATTAAAAAATGAGGATATTTTTAAAAATAATGCTTCAATTTCAAAGTAGAAAACCTTATATCTCCTAGTTTAATTATTTATAAATATTTTGATACTTGAATGTTTAAATAATGTAAACTCTTAAGTTATAATTTTCTTACTTCAATTATCTTTCTAATACATCAATGAAATATATAAGGTTGTAATTTCCTTATATCTCCTTGCATTAATTAGTTAAACATAATCTTAGAAATAATATAACTTATGCCTCCTTAAACTTGATGGAATACAAATAATAATTTAATGTCAATATACCTTTCTCTTTGGTGAGGAACTATGTATTGATTGACTCCTTTGATTGCACTTTCAAAGATATTTAGGCATTGTTCTTGCCTCATACTTCAGGGTATTACATGACAATACTACATTTATTGCTCCTTTATATGGTGCACTCTTCCACTTTAGACTGTCTTCCTTATCTTCTTCAATGTTCTTTGACTCTAGAAGCTTGATATACATGCTCTCTTCAGGTTTGGGCTATTAATACTTGACTATCTCCTTTGCATTGCATACCACATGGCATATAACGTAGCCTTTGGATGTAGTTCTTCCCTATTAGGTGGTGCAAAGATGTTTTAATTTTTATATGATGTTGATATTAGATGGCACAGGTATTACACTATTTAGAATTTGCTATTAGATGGTGCATGCATTATTTTAACCTTTGGACATTGGATTAATGATGATATATTCTCTCCTTACTTGTATGAGGTATTACTAAGGATTATTGGTATTATGTGGTATAGGTTTTACTAAGGATTATTCGTATTATGTGGTTTATAGGTTATTTAAAACTTGGATGACATATTCCCTCCTGAGGTATTACTAAGAACTTGTTGGTGCTCTTCTCGTTTGTGCCAAATTGCATACGATTCCTTTATTCATTATGACAAGTGGTGGCTTCTTCTCTTACATATAACCTAATGTTTAACATTCCCTTATTTTCCTTTAATGTACTTGCCAACTCCTTGAAAGTTGTTTTTTCTTCTCTTTCAACAATTGTGTGCTTCTTGATCCCCAATATATGGTGGTGGCTCCTTTCCAATTAAGGTGGCTTCTCTAGTGGTGTTCCAATGCTTCTCTCATTGGTGGCTATTCTACTAGATATTTATACCTCTTATGCTTGGGTAACATCTTTATATATATATTATTTTCCTTACTACTTGCACCTTGTTCTTGTCGTTCTTACTTTATACATGTCTTCTTTCTTTTACTATAGTTTTCTATTCACTATGGGTGCTACCTTATTAAAACTACGACACTCTATTTGGTTGATTTAAATACCTGTAACATGTTAACTTTAATACCTTATTCGACTCTTTCTCCTTCACTTCGTGGCTTCTTATTTAAACATGATAATACTACAACTAATGATTATAACTTTTTATAATTGTTTGGTGTCTGAAGACACTTATAATATTATCTTTCTTTTGCTACTTTGGAATTGACAAATATGATGCTTTTATAAATTATAAATAAATATGTTATAAACTTAAGATAAAACACCTTTATTGCACTAGAACTTTAAGATATTTTAGTCTCCTTACTTTCTTGTCTTTATCAAATATTCCTTTTTGTTTTAATATGGTGGCACCTCCTCTTTCTCTTGGTGGTTGTACTACTCCTTTGGAAGCTTCTCTTCACCAAGACTTGCTATAGCTTTACCTATGTTCAATGGTGTATTTTGACACTCTATATTAGCCTTGTTTTTTAGCACTATTCTTCCTGATGAATACTTTTACACTTTTATAGCTCTCAGAAACAATATTTATTAAGCAGTATCTACTACTTCTTATTACTACTTTTAAGGAACTTATAACACTAACTTGTGTTGATGCATTTTGCAGGTTTCAAAATAATAATGCTACCTCCTTACTTAATTTTAAGACATTTAATATTAAACTCCTTTTGCTACCTTTAATAACTTTAATATGGTGTTTTCAAGGAACTTAAATAATACTTGGATAAAAACTTTAATTACACCAATTTTCAAACCTTATTTTAGACTTCATTGTAGCATATTTCTTAGTGATTTTATTAACCTATTTACTATAATGTTTGCAGTTTCAAATCCTTGATATTTCTTGCATTTTACTTCCTATAAATGCTTGAATCCTTATTATTTAGTTTCTGTCCTAAACTCTTGTATCTCCCAACTTCCAAAGTTGCCTACTTCTCCTTCAAATTTCTATTATAGGACCATAAAATTTGCAACTATTAGTGCTACCTAAATTGCTACCCTTTTACTATCCTTAAATTTAAAATTTTCAGATTATAATGTAGTTAATTTCTCCTCCAATATGTTATCCTTAATCTCTTGAACTTATGCTGCAAAAAAATAATCTTCTCTTCTGCAAATCAGCCTTCAATTTATTTATGGATGTCTCAAATTTATTTAATCTAGTGGCCTCATCTAGCTCCTTTCTCCTCCAATATCCTTATAGAATTTTTAATTTAAACTTGGCCTATTTTCTAAACTTCTTATCAAAAATCTAAATGTTTTGAGGTCTTCTAGAATTTGTTCCAAATTCTTTCCAAATCCTTTTTCTTTTAAGCTTGTTATTAGATGGCAATAATTGTTCCAAATTCTTCTTTGTAGGTGCTTCTCCTTGCTAGCACTCTTTTCCCTTAATCTATCTTCAAATATCCTCCAATGGCCACTTCTATAGGATTTTGGTAGGGCTCTTCTAGCCTTCTTCTTATCTTGCTTTTAACGTTTCTTGAGACCTCTTATCTTGGTTCTTTAATTTTTGTAGCTTCTAAAATATTTAATAGGACATTTTTAGTTCTCTATCTTCAATTTTCAATATTCCAAATCTGGAAGTTCTTTAATGGTACCTTTTCCTTGGGTCTCCATCTTCTAGAGTTGCTTTCTTCTTCCCTTCACTTTACAATTTACAATATTCAATCTTCTATGGAAACCTCCTCCTTGGTCCTCCTTGATATTCAATCTCCAATATTCTATGGGAATCCTTTTTTTCTTGAGTCTCCTCTTTCTTCAATCATCAGTAGGGTCTTTTTTCCTCTTTATTCCTTCTCAATATTCAATCTTCTATGGGGAGATATTTTTCTTAAGTCTCCTCAATATTCTATCTTCAATATGCAAATCCTGCAATGGGACCTTTTTTTGAAGCCTCTAAAATATTTAATCTTCAACTTGTTGCTTCAAGTACTATATTGATTTCAAAGAAGATATTATTCCTAGTTTATTATAGGAAGATTTTCAAATTTATTTGAATATTATCTACAACAAAATATTAGAATATGATAATAGATATTTTTTAAATCTAAAGAAATGAACTTCACTAACTGATTTTTCAATCTAGTGGAGTCAATATTGATTCCTAGTCTTCACGAGTTCTTTTGCATCTTTGTGGAAATAATTTAGCCAAAATGTAATTTTAAAAAATTTGAAAATAATATTCCCTATATCCTCTCAATATCTCCTATGGATTTCTCTATTTCATATCCATATACCTTGTGCTTTGATACCAATGTTAGCCTTTGATGATATATATTTAATAAAATGCAACCACAAGATCAAAAATGAGCAATAAATGTTAACTATATGATAATGGCAATATAATATGCTGGAAAAATAAGTGAGAAATTTTTTTAATAAATTAGAAAATATCCAACCTAGGTGTTGTAGGTGAGTTGGAGAGGAGAGGGCAATCCTCCCAGGGAGGTCCCAGGTTCGAATCTCCACCCTACCAAAAAGCTGAATTGGGTACCCAAAATCCAATTGATAATGTTGGTACGGGCAGGGCTGGGTGTGACCCTCGAGTGACTTTGACGGTGTAGAACCCCCTATTCATGGTCTCTTAGACCAAGGCAGCCCCACAAGGGGTTTTTTTCTTTAAAAAAAAAAATAAATTAGAAAATATCCAATAATGAAATCTCATGAAAATAGTATAATGTTGTATAATGGAGGTCTCAAATACTCTAAAATTCATGCATGATCTACATTGTATCTATCTTCTCTTCTCATAACTATTATATACTATTCTATATCCTTCTCCTATCTCTATTCACTATATCAAAGTCCTATATAGAGAGAGATATGTCTCTTGGCCTTTCACCTACCTATTACTCTTCATCTTCCTATTCTATGATTTATGTACATGTAGACTACACGCACATTTATATCAATAAGTACCTTGCACATTCTAAACATTTTGTATTTATTGCATTGCATAAAGTAAATATTCAAATCCTAATCTAAGATAAAATTGTAATCTATATATATACCCAAAATGGTACATTGGAATGTACCAAATAATGCAATATATTCCAACAAATTTGTTATACTCTCTATATTGTAGTTTAATATCTTCTATATTAAATGAGGTGAGCACCAATACAAACAACATATTACTTTACCTTTTTATTTGAATTATTTATTGCAATATATAGCCACTAGATGCCATGCTAGTAAAACTAGTACGAAGCATCACAACCTCATTAAATTAATCTATCATCACCATTTCAAGGTAAGCAGAAAGGAGGAAAATAAATGATAAAATTTTTGGTAAATTTTGAGCTAAACCCGTAGCCTCAAGCCTCACCTACTGAGGTGCATGATGGTGTAGAAAATTCTAGGATGGTGAGAACCCCTAAAGACACAAAATCTCTAGAAGTATCAACATAGGAAGGAAAGGACCATAGGGTTGAGGAGTCATTTTATTTATCAAAACACTCATGAGATTAGGTTGGATGAAGAGAACCATAAACAAGGAGGATCTACCAACCCTAGAAGAAATGTTCCCAAGCCAAAACAATACTAAACTAGTTCAAAACATAGGAATCCCTTGAAATCCTATAGTATCTAGATATGTTATAATCCTCTAAAGAACACATAATTTTGGAAACCCTAAAAATCCCCAAAATTAAAAGAGGTCAAAAAAGGCTAAGACCAGTAATACTTCTAGAGTTTGATGATGTGAGTTTTAGGAGAAGTATGTGGTCCATAAAAATTCAATATTATAAGAACCACTAAATAGTATATGGGGAGCCAATTTTGGTAGATGGTGCAAGCCAACAAGAGGTGACAATAATTGATGGTGAGAAAAATGAAATTCCAAACTCCCCATAACCATAAAAACAAATGCAATAAGGAACCCATAAGAAGTGTAGAATGGCCCATCAAAATATATATTTTTAAGGAAATATCACTCACCAATGCCATTGGAGAATTTGATCCACCAAAAAAATCATCAGATATACTGATGAAAGTTGAATTAATTGAGAATACCATAGTGACAAGTGGTTAAGAAACAAGTTGCTCAAGGTTACCATAGGAAGATGACATATTTAAATAATTTGGATTTAAAAGGGAATAAGTTGATTATATAGGCTTTGCATATAGCATTACAACATTTTAGAATCTATTAAAAGACAATACTGAGTGCATAAGTCAACTTGAAGACTATCTAGTCACAACAAGAATCTAGAGAGAGATAACTCTAACCATTTTCTTGAGATACATGACATGGGTGATAGAGAAAATTATTGAATATAATAGAGTTTGACAAATGAAATGCTAGGGTGTGCAAGAATAGAAATGGAATGAGAACATCCAAATATAGTAGAGAAGTAATCATAGGTTCCTCAATTATTTGAGACAAAATAGTAGGAGATATATACTAATATACTAGAGCCTCCATGACCAACCATAATCATTCCACCAAATATGGTTACCCTAGATAGCCATAATTTAATTGTCTCATGATGGTCAAGTTGCTATTTGTAGCAAGAATAGAATATTCAGGTCCTCAAGGTATTTGAAGAGAAAAATCAAGAATTGACATTGGATATGGAGGGATAGAAAAATAAAAATACCAAATTTCTAGTAAGACTTCACTTTGCATATCATATTGTTGAAAGGTTCCTTGAGTGTAGAAGACTTTCTAGAATTTATAGTTTATTTTTAAGGAAATAATTTTATCATTGATTTTTTTTATGATTTTATTGTTATCAAAATCATGATTTAGAAACTATTAAAGAATTTCTATATGATTTCAAATAGTCTAGCTTTGAACATAAAAATTGGTTGTGATTTTTATGTTAATAAGTATACTTTGTCTCAATATTTTATATTTTATCCCAGATTCTATGTTCGGTATGTTCAACTAAGAAATTTTCTATCCACTCTCCATAATCAAATCTAGAGGTAGAACATAGTAACTAAATATGAGGATAGGGAGGAGGAGTTTGGACTGCTATTTCACTTTTAATTTGACCCTATAATTGAGCAACATGTCACCCTTATAGCCAAAGCACATATTAGAACAGAGTATGTAAAAAAAATTAATATTTGTATTTTTAATCACTGTTGTTAAATTGGGTTTGTGATAGCTAAAAGGGCGTGTATTCATATATGGTGTGATATGGGGTTCTACTTGAGAAAGCAAGAGCCCATATCCCATTACAACCTAGACTGGTCCTATCACAAAGCCTAGACAATGGCATCCATTATAAATAAAGATATTTTTTGTTGGATAGGAATGCAATTAAGACCTCCACAAGTGTTAGCCCCAATTCCACCATAATTTTTATGTATAGGACTAGTAAGTAGTAATTAGGAGCAAATAAGAACAATTCCTTAATATTTGGAAGCGATGAACTAGGGTTTCTGAAGCTAAGAAAAATCTAGTGCATTTGTTGGGTTTTTGAAGAGATCTCTGGTTACTGTGGATCTGAAGGCAAGATTGCTACTCCAGGAAGGTCCAATGGGGACTTCTCTAGATCCTCTCCTAGATAGGAATAGCTCTTATGCAGATATGCTAAAAGATAAATCTCCTTCCAAGATGGACGAAGCTCAAATATTTGCCTTTAAAATGCTCTTTATGGCCGTGGGAAATAGATCAACAGCGCATCGGGTCAATGGATGCCTACCACAGTCTGATTCATGGCCCAATATTGTCATTGAGCCAAGGATGGTCGAAGAAAAAGTCTTATACAGAGTCAATAACGATCTGATCTACAAATTCATGGGTATTCGCCCTACACTAATTTTTTTGCATTTCTAGGTTCGGCAAAACTGGGAGCCTCATGGTGAGTACTCTTTGTGGTTTATTAGCAATGGGTATTTTATTATTAGTTTTTCTTCTCTAGCCGATAGAAATAGGGCTTTTGAATCAGAGAAGAGGAGTTATGGTCCAACAGGTTTATTTGTTCAACCCTGGAGAGTGGGATTCGATCCCTGAATTGAACCCACTACTGTCCCGATCTGGATCCTTCTATATGCACTTCCAATGGAGTTTTGGAGTGAGCAGGTTTTGGAGATGATCAGTAATTCCATTGGAAGACATTTGGTTGTCTCCAAAGATACAATAGAAGGGAACACAGTTGTTTATGCAAGAATATGTGTGGAAATGGATCTTATCTAGCCTCTCTCGGCAGAGGTGGAACTTGAACTTGCAGGACTATCATGGATTCAACAGTTGGATTATGAGGCTTTGCTCTTTAGATGTAGAGTTTGCCACAAACACGGGAATTTGGCCCGATTTTGCCCAAATAATAGTACCACAAAAATGAAGGCTCCTCTAAGAATGTCGAATCTTCCTAAGGAGGGTAAGGCAGCAATAAACAAAGAACAAGCCAATACCCCCTAGGTCAATGAAGCTCAGAGAGATGGTTTTGAGTAGCCTAAAAGAAGGAAAAGGCAAAAGAAAAAATATGGCAAGGAGCAAACTCACCTCAAACCCGCCAATAGATATGAAATATTTAAGACACTAGTGGACCAAGAGGAAAAATTCATGGAAGGCATGGATGGTAATAGTGAAAATAATAACATTCACATTCATGCTCCTCTTTCTTCTCCCCCTGTCATAGAGCAGGTAATTGACCATAGTGGGTTACCACAGTTTGAGAGTGTTGGGGCATTGATAGTTCATAACCAAGAGCAGCCAATGATCAAGGATGTCAGCATAGGAATAGCAAAAAAGAACAGAGAAAGGCCAACTTTAGGGATAACTCAGGTGGAAAAGAGGTCAAAGAATGGCAACTCTCAAGGAGTGGGTAGAAAATCAAATAAGGAATTTCTAGTAGCTCAAGGAGACAAACTGATCATTGGAGGATTGGTGAGGCCAATAGATTCTTATTTCTCTTAAGGTAACTAATGATTATACAATCATGGAATGTTAGGGGTTTAAACAGTAGAACCCATCAATCTGTTGTTCGAAGAATCTTAGAAAACTATAGAACAAACTTTTTGCTCATCCAAGAGACAAAAATATCGTTAGATCTTATGTGTAAAATAGTTAACAGAATTTGGAGGGGTGCTGGTCATATGGATGTGGCTGCACAAGGGGCCTTAGGGGGGATTGTTACTCTCTGGAACTCTCTTGATTGGACTGCAATAGAACATCTAGCCTGGAGGGGTGTTCTCACATCACATTTTAGGAATAATGTCACAGCTGAACATGTTTTAATCACAAATTTTTATGGGGCTCAAAACCTTGATGGTCAGTGGCTCCAATGGAAATTTGTGCATAATATGAGAATATCAAGGGAAGATTTAGACTGGATTATTGTTGGGGACTTTAATGCTAAATTATCCTCTAGAGATCAAGAAGGGGGAACCCCAATTTTGGACCTAGGGGATCGACATATGATTGCTCAATTCCAGGCTTTACACTTAGTGGATATCAAAGGCCCTAGTACCAACTATACTTGGACTAATAAGAGGAGGGAGCCACATAGCAGGAAGGTATGTAGACACAAAAACAACACCAATCTAATTATGTGACTGTAAACACTGATCGCTTTACTACACACAAGCCCAAGGGCAGCCCCTAGAGGTCAAACAGTGGTCCTAACCACTCTCACAATAGTTTTGGAAGGTCAGGGATCAATTTGGCACCTTCAGGCACTTTGCTCAGTATCTGTCCCACCCTGGGATGAATTCAATCTAGGATTTTCCCCACCCAGGGAAGAATTCTGAATTCGCTCCAGGGTGGGGTGAATTGCAGGTTTGACGGGAAAAAATTTAAATCTTGATAAATGGCAGCTCAGATCTACCACCCAATGCTTCCTTCATCGCATGGGAGTATGGGTGAGCATTTTCAAGTGATAGAGGCATCTGTAAGGTTAGTCATGAAGTCCTAATTTAGGGATGAATCTCCTTCCCCCTGGGAGGGCATGATTGCCATGTGGCACCTCTGCATGCCCATTTCAAGAGACCTCCAGGTCTATAAATTGGTCAGTTTCCTCGTTTCAAACAATTTTGATCATATTTCTATCTTCGGTCATTTTTACTAACCTACAGGTAGCATCATAAAATTCTCATTAATGGAGGATAAATTGGGAAAATATGACCATCTGGGTCTTCCCAAAATGCCCCCAATTAGGTAACCCCAAGTTTTTAGGTCTTTTGGAGCTTCTAAGATGGGACATTGGGACAGTACCTATTCGGCATTATGTTGTAGGTGAATTCGTCCCACCCTGGAATGAATTCAAATCGGTGAGGAATTTTTGGACTGTTCTTTTTGCAAAGCCTTCCTGATGATGTCCTAATTTCCCTATCAAATTTTCATAGCATTTGGACTTGTTTTAGTCATAGTTTAATTCATTTTTCTCATTCACTTGGCGTAGGCTTGAGGATTGCATGCTTTGTTCCATCTGTAGGTGCTACTGATCGTTTCTTGTTCTTTTGAACATAGGGTTTGGACGTCGAAGGATCAGTGAGGATTCTAGACTCATCAACGCAAGCGACGGCGATGTTTGGTCCTCCCATTTTACATGTGGGCACACGAAAGAAGGAAAGGCACCCATGGATGTAATTAGAAAGAATGCTTAAACACTCCTAGCCTTTGGAGGGGGAGGATGCACATTGTAACCGAGTTTGGAAAATATAAATGAAAAGGGCTGCCTTTCTTTAATTCACATTTGTTCCAGTTTGATTCGATCATGCTTTTCCCTCTTCTCATGCACTTTCAAGTTTTTAGGATTTAGCGTTCGGTTTCTTTGTTTGCATATCACATGTTAGCTTTCGCTTTTTGCTTTCGTATCCTTGTGCTTTCAGTGGCGATCACGGTGGGATGTTGTCTTCTATTTTTAAGATCAGATATATGATCCAAAATTGGATTTTTGCTTTTAAGTATTGCGTTTTCATACGTTGACTGTTGTTCGTTCCATTAGGGGGTGAATACAGACCTGTAATTCGTCTCACTAGGGGACGAATTGGAATTCATCCCACCTTGGGGTGAATACAGTCTTGTAATTCATTCCACCCCAGGATGAATTCTAGCCTGTGAATTTTTCAGGAAGAAACTCAGAACCGACAGATTCGGGCAGAGAAGAGGTAAGAATTTTGTACTTTTTCCTGTCATTTTCTGTCTTCAGTTTTTCTGTTTTCTGGTTCCTTCTACATGCATAGAAAAAGTTGTTGCATGTTTATTTTTATGCAAAATAAAAATAACCCCACACACCACATGGAAAATCAAACACCAAGGAGCTGGTCGTAAAACCCCAGCCCTTGATCAAGACCAACGGTGGATTTCATCACCACCTTGGCTTGAATTTTGCATTCATAAACCCCGATCGCTACTGTTGCTAGATGTAAATCCTGACAAAAGTTGATCGAGTGTAGCTAGGGTGATTCCCAGTGCACAAGGATAAGTCTTCTATAGTAGGTTTCATAAACAAAGTGATTCCCCTTTCGTATCGCCTATGTTCCACGTACCATCTGCTCTCAAGTACCTATAGTTTCCCTCACGTAAGGGCGGGTATATAGAGAGGTTGGTATATCAGCCTGGCAATGGTATATCAAAGGGGCGACCAATTTTGGGAGTCATAAGAGCCCTCATTTTGCATTTAAATGTTCTTTAAAAAAAACTTAAAAAAAAAACAAAACACACTAAACCAAGTTTAGGACACACTTTCAATATTTAAATGAGATAATCACTGTTTGCGTATGTGTGTGCTCTTTTCTGTTTAGTGTAGCATAAAAAAAATCATAAAAGAGATAAAAATCCATTTAGCTTGTAGCACATCAACACCATGGTGTACACCCGTAGCCAAGCCCAATCAAGGGCAAAAGCTACAAAAAGTGTACAAGGGGGTACAAGTCACCTCCGCTTTAGCCCTAAGGACTTGGTTATACCGCCTTGGTGGCCTAACCCACAAGAGAGTTCACGTCATTCCATGTCAAGGTGGAATTATAGGGACACCCCTCTGGGGGACACGCTCGTTCATCACAGCCCCTTTTAGGAAGAATCCTTACACGTGGCACTCAACATAGATAGGAAAGCTCCCTTAGAAGCTAGATATGAGTGGCCACCATGTGATGAAGTGCTAGAGTGGCATAGTGTCCATGAGGAGAGGCCACATGACTATGGCATCCCTCCTTTGCCCCCCATCACTGTTAGAACCAATAGACAAACCCCAGAGTGCAGGGCTCTCCAAACAGGGTGAGCTAACTCCGCCCACCCCTTTCACACATACAAAAGGGAGTACGAGGAAAACCATCACATTCCTCGAGAGCAATGTATAGTGTGGGAGCCATGTTCTTCCGCACCAGCTATGTACCATGGTCACCAATTGAGGCCAGAGCCTCGGGTAAATGCCACCAACCTCGACAGAGGGAAGCGACCCAGTGAGATCTTGAATCATTGCGACCGAGGTAAGTGCATAGGAGAGGCATCCAGGCCTCCTAGGCTCAAGATGGTGGAACAAATTGACCTAGTAGTTGCCAGACATGTCACCCACCAAGCCCAGATCATGCGGCTTGAGCAAGATCAACAACAGCTAGAGCGTCTATACCGCCTTAGCAAGGAGCGCATTCAGCGCCAAATAGAGGAGTTGCTTCATAACCCACCTGAGAGGGTTCCAACCCCTCGCACCCAAAGAGCAGAACCATATGAGAGGCATAATCCCTTGGTGCGAGATAGGTCTCCGTGACCTCATCAATTTTTTCCTCCGAGACCCCCTAGACCTGATAGGGAGGCCACTCCCTAGAAAAATGATGGGTACCCTCCACGGGGACCCACCCAGGGTCATAGGTCTCACCCAAAGACTCCTCAGGAAGTTTACGAGGAGTATGAAAAAGAAGCAGAGCGGGCCGAAATGGCCTACCAAGGTGGATGGGTTGCTATCCGGCCACCCCCCCATAGGCCTCAAGTCTCCCACAACCCACAATGGGAGCAAACTAAAGAGGAAGAGATTAAATCTTTCGATGCATACAAAGCGTTGTTAGAGCATTTGGATTCTATGGAAACCAAAGCTTATGGGCCCCAAAATCCCACGTTACGCCAACTCCGCAGTCATCCTATGCATCCATCAATGCCTGCACCCCCTTACCTCAAACACTTTAAGTTGCCTTAGTTGGCAATCTTTAAGGGTGAAGAGGATGCCCAAGAGCATGTGACAAGATTCTTAAGCCAATGCTTTGGCATTTAGGACAATGATGCACTATTGCTAAGGACATTTATAACCACATTCATGGGCCCTGCCTCGGATTGGTTCACTCAGTTGCCAAAGCACAACATCAATAACTTGGATTAGTTAGTGGATGCATTCCTTGAACTCTTCGCCTTCAACACCAAGAAGAAGGCGTCACTAAGTGACCTGGCCAGCCTCAAGCAGTATGAGGAAGAGACCATGGCGGCCTACGGGAATCGATGGAGGACTTTGCTTTCCAAGCTACCCTACCTCCCTCCTATGTCCGATATTACACAAATGTTCTCAAGAAGTTGTTTGAGATTGATATCGATGCTATTGTAGCTGCAGCAATATGCCACCTTAAAGGAAGCTCTGGTGCAAGCCAGGATTATCGAAGAGATCAAGATACAGGATGGCAAGATTGCCAAACCTAAGAAGAAAGAATGGAATAAGAACACAAAAATAGGGACTACGCAACAAAAACCCACTACGGTTAATCAAGTTGCTATAAATATTCCTAAGCCTGCAAAAGAAATATAGCCTCAAAAGGCTAACTATCAGGCAGTGCCTCCTAACAATTATGAAAGAGAAAACCAGAAGCAGGAGCAAAATCAACAGCGTCGCCCTAGGTGACAGTACACCCCTTATACGGAGTCTACTTGTCAGCGGTGAACTTAATCAACCTCCCAGATATTCAAACCATAGATCCTAATGCTCCCAAGCCTAAGGGATACCGGGAGGACTTGTATTGTAGGTTCCACAGGTGAAGGGGACATGACCTAAATGCATGTTGGAAGTTCAAAGGATTGATACAAGACTTGATTGACAATAAGATGTTGGCAGTGGACAACCCCGTAGTGCCAAAAAACCAATAGATGGGAGTTTTCAAAGACCCCTTGCCTGCCCATGAGGCTCAAGTGAAACCCCTTCAAGTCAATGAGGTGCAACAGCATTGCCCCATGCAAGGGTATGTAGGAATGATAAGCATAGTGACTAGGAACAAGAGATACCCAGAAGTTGCCCCCACGGTAGCCACAAGAGAGGTTCCATCATTGTCACAACCTCAATAGCACCCTATGCAGCTACCTCCGCCTAGGCCCATGGCCATGATTCGGACCAAACTCACTCATAGTTTGAGGACCACGTCGGCTAGGCTCTCCATATACGAGCTTATACAGCAATCAACACCCCATCGGGAGGCTCTCATGGAGATTTTGAAAGCCATCGAGTTGCAGCCCCACAAAGTGAATTCCTTCAACAACTTCATGGGACATGTCAAACGATGCATGAAGCCAGTCATCACCTTCCGAGAAGATGAAGTTAAATCAGTGTCTAATGACATGGCAGATCCACCCCTGCACGTTATCACGCGGGTCAATGGGATCCCGTATAAGAGGGTGTTGATAGACATTGGCTCATCCAGTAACATCATTACCACAGCAACACTAAAACATCTAAAGTTTCCAGCCTCTCACATCATGGCTTCCACCTACACACTGCGAGCATTCAATGACGCAATATGCTCGACAGTTGGCACAATTGTTCTACCCGTTCAGGTAGGACAAAAGATGATACCTACATTGTGCCATATTTTGGAAGGCGAGATGGCTTATAACATCTTGCTAGGGTGGCCATGGATCAGGGACATGAAGTGTGTCCCGTCAATAGCTCATCAATGTTTGAAGTATACATTTGAAGGGGAAGTACATGTAGTCTCGACGGACTTAGAACCCTTCAAATATTGCAATGCGGTGTAGCTGATGCCGCAATCGACCCTCCCATCGACGCACTTGGATTTTTAGTTAAATCCATCTAGATAGGGTCCGATGCCGCAAGCACCATTGGTGATAAATCCATCAAAACCCCAACCAGGTGCATCTTCATCGTCAGCTCCTTCACCACCAATGCCACCTATCATGGCTAAACAAAAGGACAAAGGGAAGCAAACCCTGGAAGAGGCTCAACCCCTAGAAGAGGCATTGCCAACAGTATCAACCATCTCTACCGAAGAGATGACTAGCACAATGGAAGTTGAGGCTCCTAGTCCACCCAACATGGAGTGGACTCAGGAAGAGCTTTTGTTCCCTCCCTCTCAATCGCCAACAATTACTATTGAAATGGCCAATATGGGCCTGGGGGAGTATCTAGTGCGGAATGTTGTAGCAACGACCGTGCTAGAGTCCATGCAGGACATGGGGAGACCTCGCCTCCCCATTGGTACAATTGTTCCCTTAGGCTACCCACAAAACCAGACAAATTTTGTGTATGGGGGCCTTGATCATGGTACTGAGCCATGCATGCAAGAGGATGCAGATGAAGAGCCTTTTGCAGAAGATGTCAACTATCTGTCTAACCCAAATTTTGCTCTGAGATATCTGGGCCAATGCAATTGGCATGGATACGGGCTAGGCAGGTATGAGCAAGGAGTGCATGTCCTTTGCCAACCAAGATACCAAATGCCTTATGACAAATCGGGAGTCGGGTTCAACCACCCCCTACCCTTAGACATCTTGGTGGAAAACATGCAAGGCCTAGGGATAGGCAACAAGGGTGGGTTGGCATCAAATCCTTATGCCAACCCAAACACAACATACACATTGGGAGATTACCTCCCATGGTCAACAACCACCCTTGTTAAGCTCAATAACCCTTCTCCTTTGCTAGAGAGAGGTGAAAGTTCAAGGAATCACTTCCAAGGAAGATACAAATAGTGTCAAGAGGGATCTTCGAAGGATGAATCGGAATATGAACCAACATCATATGATCCCTTCGAATCCGATAGTGATCACTCACAAGTGCTCCCCATGGATGACCTTCAAGAGAGCCTTTTGACTATGTTCCCTCTAGGGGCTCCAAGCGAGCCAGTGTCGCGTCAAGAGAATTAGGTCCCCCCATGGAGCGTGGAACAACCACAATGGGGCCAGATTAATTTGCTTGAGTAGGATGAGCCTGTAATGCCTCAAATAATTATCGAAGCCAACGAGGGTTTTTGGATCTCCGATAGTGATTACGAAGATGAAACAGAAATGACATATCTTAATCACATGCGACAGAGGCCGCAACCATACCCCTTGGAGATTAATTATATATTTGAATAGATGGGCATAGTGCCAGGGCACGAGTGGTACGTAGACCTAGCAGGGTGGGATCAAGTGTTGGATCCACTACTCCAGGTATACAAAGAACGCCTTCCACTCGAGGGACTCTAGGGTGATTTGGTCTTGAAGGAAACCTCACGTTCTCCTCCTCTAGACCAATAGGCAATAGAACATCTAGTGTTAGTCATCATCCCATCGTAAGGGAGACCAAAATATTTCATCAACATGATCTCCATTGACTTAACGCATCCACAATTGGATGATCCAAACGGTCCTTCATCTAGACATAGATGCCATTGACTGGGATGATGTCAATTCACCTCCATCCCCATCAGTCTCTTTTTCTCTTTTCCCCACAACTAGTATCTTTCATGAGAGGACCCAGGTCCATGATTTAAATAATGATATCCTTGATCCAACTCCACATCATTGGAGGATGAATCCCACATGTCGTTGAGGAGACGACCGCTGACATCGGCTTGGATCCAATTCCAAGGATTTACAAGCTGGAATCCCAAAATGCTCAAGGATTCCTAAATTGGTAATCCAAATGTAGGATTCCTACAATCCTTGGTCTCCCCAAATGCTCAAGGATTCCTACAATCGCTGCAATCCAAAAAGGATTCCTACAATTCTTGGTCAATCCAAAATGCTCCAAGGATTCCTATAATCGCTTGGTCAATCCCAAAATGCTCCAAGGATTCCTACAATCGCTTGGTCAATCCCAAAATGCTCCAAGGATTCCTACAATCGCTTGGTCAATCCCAAAATGCTCCAAGGATTCCTATAATCGCTTGGTCAATCCCAAAATGCTCCAAGGATTCCTACAATCGCTTGGTCAATCCCAAAATGCTCCAAGGATTCCTACAATCGCTTGGTCAATCCCAAAATGCTCCAAGGATTCCTAAATCGCTTGGTCAATCCCAAAATGCTCCAAGGATTCCTACAATCGCTTGGTCAATCCCAAAATGCTCCAAGGATTCCTACAATCACTTGGTCAATCCCAAAATGCTCCAAGGATTCCTACAATCGCTTGGTCACTCCCAAAATGCTCCAAGGATTCCTACAATCACTTGGTCAATCCCAAAATGCTCCAAGGATTCCTACAATCACTTGGTCAATCCCAAAATGCTCCAAGGATTCCTACAATCGCTTGGTCAATCCCAAAATGCTCCAAGGATTCTTACAATCTGTCTCCCAATTCGGATTCCTCCTTCATCCCAAAATGCTCCAAGGATTCCTACAATCACTTGGTCAATCCCAAAATGCTCCAAGGATTCCTACAATCGCTTGGTCAAAAATAAGAAAATTCAAAAACAGTAAAATCATCAAAAAAAAAAAAACAAATTTTTTTTTGCATCTCATTGCCAGGCATGCTCAAACTCATCAATAGAGAGCTCTTCTCCCATCTCATCTTCATATCCACAAAAATCAATCCATAAAAAACACAAAAATATGTAGTTGCATTGAGCATCACATCCATACATTGCATATCTGTGATCATACAGGTCAAAGGCACCATAGACTGTAATCACTCCGCCAATCCATCTTGTTCCACGCTTCTCCATTCTATAAGCAGTCCATCAAAAATAAACACCATTCACTTCTTTTTACCATACCAGAGTCAATGGTCTTTTAATGTATCAAGAGTTTTCATCTTTCAGTCATCATGTAGCCTTCTAGCCACGTATTGTACCAAGTCAGATAGATTTTACGAAGGTAGAGTTCTACTTGGATCACACCTTGTTACGTAGCATCCCAACACAAATTAAAACACATAAAAATTCCCAAGTTGTGTGAATGAAAGATGAAACCTGCACAACAATCCAGGTCACCATAAGCGAAATGGTTATCTTGCTCATCCCCCTGTGTGAATGACCCCATGAATGCTAAGAGTTGGCAAAAGGACAAGCATCTTCCCTACCCAATTCCCCAAGAATCCCAAGTTCTCAAAAAGTTGCAAACATCAAAATCTTGCAAAAAGTCAAAACTCCAACAAATTTGACATCACCACCAAAGTGCATACATCAAAAGGCACATAAAATAGTGATTCTCATCACTCGAAATTCAAATCCCTTGCTCAAGAGAAAAATATATAAAAAAAATAAACAGTGATTTTTATCACTACAAAAGAGCAAGTATCCCAATACAATTGAAGAAAAGAAGGGAGTAGAACTTGAATCCCTGGAACTCTCAGCATTCCGACAGGTCATGAGGCAAACCCTAGTACCGGTTTGGTTGATAGCCTATTGGTCATTGGTGGTAAACCTCCCGCATGATGATATATCTATCACATTAACTTGTGTGCAGATCAATGTTTGCATGTGGATGAGCTAGCTTATGGTATCCTAGATAGCACCGTAGATTAATCTGGCTAAACACAACAAAGGAGTTAGTGGAGCTAATCAGGTGATCCTCAGTACAAGTTTGGTTGATAGCCTATCTGGCACTAGCGGTATCCTGACAAACACCACATAAACGAACTCAATTGCACACACAGGGATGTGAAATAACTTGGTCAAAAACAAGTCCGATTCATACCTTGAGCAAAAGTCTTGTATGACACAACTACAGTCATGGCTAGTTAGTTACAACATCTGAGTCTCAGAAAACCTTAGCTACATTTCCAAACCAACTTGCCACATTTCATTCTCCCATTTGCCATCAAAAAAAAAATCACATGAAAGTTCTAAACAGTCTATGGTGCCACTACCAAACATCACAAATTCAATTCATCCATTCCATTTTTGCATATCACATATAAATCAAAAACATTTGCATTCATCATAACATATGCATCCATCAAAATAAATTAATATGCATGCATCCATACTCATCACCCATCATGCATAAAATCAAATCATCACATGCGCATAAACAAAATAAAGTCATCTATATATATCATCAAAAATGCCCGCAGGCTACAAAGAACTGGTCCTGTGACCCCGCAACAAAATCCAAAAGCTCAAAACCCCCAAGCCTAAGGCATCGGCCACCATGATCACATAGGATCGATGCGATGGGAACTACCCCCCATGGTGTGGGTCCTATGGGACCCCTCAGGGTGGCTACTACTAGCCCCCGCATCATGCCTGCTACCCCCTCCCTCATCCAGTCGCCTACGACGAGATGATGCTGACTGCTCAGTATCACTGCCCCTCATTTGGCACGACGATCCACCTCCTAGGGGCTCAGGTAACCGCCCACCGAGGCGGATAATCTCTCCCTCCATATCCATCCGATGTCGAGACCAATCTACCTCCCACCGCAACCACTCTACCTCCCATCGATGGTAATAAGCTACTGCATCATCATGCTGCACCAAAGCCCTATCCCTCTCTTCCAACTACGTCCATAGGAGATCCCCCTCCCGTGTAGCATCAGTACCCCCACCCTGTCGGTAGTAGGCAGCCAATGCATTCTCCCGCTCTGCCAGCTGCATGCGTAGGAGATCCCTCTCTCGTAGCGCATCCCCTAGCTCCTCATCTCGCCTCCACAACAGCCCCTCCAACCGCGCATTCTCAGTGCGTAACCTAGACTCCGTGTCCTCCGCATCCTCCTGAGGCATGGGACTCTCTAGAATAGCAGCCTGCTCTGGCTCCCACTGCTCTGTGATGTCCTGCATCTCCGGTTGATCCAAAACCCCCAAATCCACATCCTCATCCTCCACCTCCACCATATCTGCATCCTCCCGAGGAGCTCCCCAATCATCTCCTGGTGCCTCGACACCCTCCCCACCCGCTGCTGCTGCCTCCGTGCCTCCCAGTGGCCCCTCTCCCCGCCATCACCGTAGTACCCACCATTGGTCGTACTCTATGGTAGTCCCGACGTCATCCACATCTGGGACGTCGATCATCGCATCTGAGTCCTCGCCTAGTGGCACGATGATGGGTCGATCCAGAGTTCTCTTGTCCCCCCGACGTCGATAGACCATGGGCTCACCAAGAAACCCCTGGCGCACCCCAAACTGTCATGTCACCCGGCTATAGGAGAAGAACTCATGCTCGGTCCCATGCCGCCCAATCAGCCACCGCTCCCTGCGTACCCGTCGGAGCCACTCTCCAGCCTCTGACCAGGCTGGACAGTCTCGATAAGGGCGCCAGAACACCTCCCCTGGAGTAAGCCAAGCGAGGGCATCGACATAGTGCCCTACGGCACCTGCCCACCGTCGACTCTGTCCCTGCTCCCCAGACCGCCGCCACAACACCGCATAACCTATCTCCTTATCCTCCATCTCTACCCGAGTCATCCACGGTAACCCGACTGGCCTCTCCACCGCTATGTGTTGCCAAGCCCAGCTCTACAACAGATAGCTGCAGCTAATACCCTTCCGCCTCTAGCAGCGGACCTCGTACAGCTCACCATAAAGTTGTGCCAGCAATGTCTGCCCCCACCTCATGATCAGTGGTGCCTCTATCGGGCACTCTACCAGTCGCCAGACCACATCCAGTAGGTTCCACGGGAACCTCGCACCTGACGAGTCAGGTAGCAGCATGTTGGAAATGAGGCCCATAAGGAATGCGTGCCTCACTCCCAACACCCCCCTCTCCAGCCACCATCGGACCAGAATCCTACCAATCTGGCAGTCGCCCTCTACCCTCTCCACTGGGCTCTCCACGCCCAGCTCCTCCCCATGCCCGAAGCATCGTATCAGTACAGTTGTCCGCTGGTCATGCGATGACGTCTTGATCGGTAGTCCATCTATCAGAATCTACAAAAGCCGATAGACATCCTCCAAGGTCACTGTCATCTCCCCTGTTGGGAGATGGAAGGTGTTGGTCCGGGGATCCCACAGGTTGATCAGGGCCGTCAGATAGGCCCGATCCCCGACCACAGGCTCCAGTCGAGCCACCTTCTTGAGCCCAAGGGCATCAAGCCAATCCCAGTCAGCCACAGTTAGCGCCCCCCACGCTTCAACAAAAGTAGTGGATACACGGTACCGGCTCTTAACAACCTGCAAAAGAAAACAACACAAAAACATTAAAATAAAAAAAAAAACTGTACAGCAATAACATGAATATACAACATTGCCTACCAATGTACAGCCAAAAACAAAACAAAAATTCAAACAAATTAATTTGTCAGTTCTAGGGTTTCTAATCCTAACTGATAAATTTAAAAACAAAACAAAAAAATTTTACAAAACTTAATTTGTCAGCCCTAGGGTTCCTAATCCTAACTGATAAATTTAAAAACAAAACGAAAAACTCAAAAAAAATTAATTTGTTAGTCCTAAGGTTTATACAGTTGTCAGTCTCGGGATTTCTATATTTTCACTTTAAAAAGTCTGTACAAACAGCACAAAATTAAAATAACAGTTTTTAACCTAGGGTTTTCACCTACGTTTTAAAACTGACAAGCTCAGCCTAAAAAACTAGGGTTTTTCGTTCCGTTTATCCTAGGGTTTTAGTTAAAAGCAAAAATAAAGATTTTTCACCTAGGTTTTAGCTACGTCCTCCGTTCAATTTTCAGCTAAAGTCTTGGTTTGTGTTCAGTTCAATTTTTAGGGTTTCCATTTTAATTTTGAGAAAACAACATCACAAAAGAAAAATAAACAAATAACTTGCAATTTCAAAAACACATAACAAAAGCAATAACACTAAGGAGCACTTACTGGTCTCGCTTCGGCTCTGCCGCTCGATCCGGTTTGTGCACTCATGATGTCGGGAGAAATTTGGCAGTGCTTCGCTTCGCAGAATTAACCTCCTCCTCCCCAGAGCTCCAAATCGTAAGAAAATTCAGATGCAAATGAGCCCAAACCCTAGTTTTGGCCTTTAAATAAGCCTTTTTAGCTTATATTCATCCCCCCCTAGGATGAGCGCTCTGGTTAGCACTCGTCCCACCCTGGGACGAATACTAAGCTAGAATTCGTCCCACCCCAGAACGAATTCAGGGCAAAAATTTCAAAAAACAACAAAAATTGAACAAAAATGCACCAAAATACCTAATAAACTTGCCCGATGAGAGTGCTTTGGCACTTGACATCCCGGGCATGCAAAATAGATGTCGGGGTCACAAATCCTCGCTATCCTATTCCCTAAGAAGGCTACCATAGCCGGACCGCTCCACGGGAAGACGGATTTTTGAGAATTTCATCCCCAAACGGCATCAGCAAAAGGGTCAAAAACCCACCCAAAAATAAGTAATAACATTGCCGAATGAAGGCGCCTTCGTGCCTGACATTCTTGGCATCCAAAATAGACATTGGGGTTACAAATTGTCACTATCCTACTCCCTAAGAAGGCTACCATAGCCGGACCGCTCCACGGGAGGATGGATTTCTGCCAATTTTAGCTCCAAAAAGCGTCACCAAAAAGGGTTAACACCCACCAAAAATAGGTCTAAATGTCGGAAAACTGCACACACGTTCAAGGATAAGAATCTAAAGGCACCTTTGCACAAGTCATCTTGGGTCAAGCGACTCGTCGCTTTTCTCATGAAGGTCATTCCCTCATCGATTCGTCGCTTGAGGGGGTAGTCACACTTAGTCACCAATCAACAAATACACACCCAATTAAGGAAAATGACATGCATTCAAAGAATCATTGACAAAGACAATTACGCTCCTGCTTGGGGCAGTAAACAAGCAATAATCACAATCTGATCAAATCACTTGGCATTTCGTGAATCATGAACTCAAGGTTCTCACAGACAAAAGGTTGCGCCCTTTGCCTATTCATGACCGATCAATGTCCAAGATCAAGTAACACCTCACCGAAAAAGGTTAACACTTGAATTGAGTTCCTTCGCTCGTCAGAAGCAAGGATTCAAGAATGCATGCCCTTTCCATACTTGGGGCATCAAAATTTGGTTAGGTTACTGAGAAACCCTAATCATTAGTGCTTTGGTTATCTATTTTTGCTCGACGCTGCGCCATGCACAACGCATCCCAAAAAGGGGCATCTATAGACACCAAAATAGCACCAATCCGATTATGTGACTGCAAACACTGATCGCTTTGACACACATAGCCCCAAGGGCAGCCCCCAGAGGTCAAATAGTGGTCCTAACCACTCTCACAGCAGTTTTGGAAGGTTAGGGATCAATTTGGCACCTTCGGGCACTTTGCTAAGTATCTGTCCCACCCTGGGACGAATTCAATCTGGGATTCGCCCCACCTAGGGACGAATTCTGAATTCGCTCCAGGGTGGGGCGAATTCCAGGTTTGATGGGCAAAAAGTCAAATCTTGACAAATGGCAGCTCAGATCCACCACCCAATGCTTCCTTCATCGCATGGGAGTATGGGTGAGCGTTTTCAAGCGTTAGAGGCATCTACAAGGTCAGTCATGAAGTCCCAATTCAGGGAGGAATCTCCTTCCCCCTGGGAAGGCATGATTGCCATGTGGTGCCTCTGCATGCCCATTTCAAGAGACCTCCAGGTCTATAAATTGGTGAGTTTCCTCACCCCAAAATAGAGAGAAGTAGCATTTTAGAGCAACGAAGTGTTGTCATTTTATTTACACACCTCACACCTTTTGGATTTGCGCCTTTCACATCCTTGATCTCCTTTAGAAGGGAGGTCATTGGGTGACTATTGGGAGGACGAATCTTGATCCCAAAACCTGACATTTGGTCATGATATCCCACCAAATTTTTTGAAAATACCACACAAGAGGTTTTGGACCCATCCCAAGTGGATTGGTGCCGAAATCAAGCCTCAAACGACGGGCGGCCTGCCCCAGGGGCGCCCCCTCCCACACTGCCATAGTCCTAATCACCCCCTTTCGGAGTGATGGGAATTCCATGGCAGATTTGCTTTCTTTCATTTTTGCATTCGATTCTATGATGCTTAGATAGGTTGTCATTTGAATTTCATCTCGTTTCGAACAATTTTGATCATATTTCTATCTTTGCTCGCTTTTACTAACCTACAGGTAGCATCATCAAATTCCTATTGATGGAGGCTAAATTGGGAAAATATGACCATCTGGGTCTTCCCAAAATGCCCCCAATTAGCTAACCCCAAGTTTTCAGGTCTTTTGGAGCTTCCGAGGTAGGACATTGGGACAGTACCTATTCGGCGTTATGTTGTAGGTGAATTCGTCCCACCCCGAAATGAATTCAAATCGGTGAGGAATTTTTGGACTGTTCTTTTTGTAGAGCCTTCCTGATGATGTCTTGATTCCCCTGTCAAATTTTCATAGCATTTGGACTTGTTTTAGTTATAGTTTAATTCATTTTTCTCGTTCACTTAGCCTAGGCTTGTTGGCAATTTTGGGTTTGAGATCCTAGCTTCTTGTCTATGAGTTGTCATTGATGTCAAAAGGAAATGGCATTAATGTTAAGAGGATGTGTTGGCTTCAAAGGTGGAAGATTCCAAGAGAATCTGGAGAGATTCCATTGGCAAGGGTTTTTCATTAAAACCAAGTTAAATGGTTTTTATTAAAACCAATGGAGGTTCTCTTTATTATTTATTTAATTATTATTTAAAACCCTTCAAGGTTTTAATTAATTAATTATTTAATTAATTAAGGGAGAAATTATTTTTAATTTATTAAAAATACTTAAGGGTTTTTAAACCCTTTAGAATGCAAATTTCGATTAAATTCGAAATTACTTTTCTTTGCAGCTGACATGTTCTAAAGTCCACGTATGGACTATAAATATGAGAAGGTTCCTAAGGTTAAACCTCTTGGAAAATCGAAGGCAATTAATTGGTTTGGCTATGATCGAATGTTCTGTTTACGCTGCGAAAGAGGAGAGCTCATGGTTTGAAAAGTTTTCGGAAAGCTTGACCATTCATGTGGAAGGAAGTCTGTCTTGGACTTCGTAAGCCTCTTGTGGGCTAGTGGCAGCGAAGGCTGCGTTTGGGCTTTGCGTAGGTGGAGGTCTGCGTTTTGATCCCCGCAGAGGGAGCTGTGCATGGATTAGTCACGTTTTTATTAAAACGTGTTTTGTGCCATGAATTTCGGATTCTTCAAGGGCAACCATTATAAGGTGTGATTATTTTCTTGATATGATTTTTGGCATTGTTTAGCATTGTTTAAAAGACATAGGAGAAATAAGGGGATATTTCTTTGGTTGTATTTTTGAGATTAGTCTTTTGCTATGCTAAATTTAAAAATGAAGATATAAGGAGTAAGTTTTGGTTGTTGTGTTTTTGGCTTCTTTGGTGGTTGTTTTTAAAGAAGAGGAGCTAAAAAGTGTATTAAGGAAATTTTTTATATATGCTCATTTATCTTGGTTCTAACCCTAACTTGGTTGAAAGTTTGAGGGTTGTGTGTGGTGACAACTTTAAGGATCAATTTTCTTCTACTCCAAAAAGGTATGGGCACATTTTTCTTATGAGTATGATTGGTGTATGTTTTTCTGAAATAAGGTTGGAGTGAAAAGGTTTTCAACTAGGTTTCCTTTGGTTGGGTGTAAATCCTATTTTCTAGTTTGTTGAAGACTACTTATGCATTGTTATCCTTAAGGAGAGTTTTTTGTGAATGCATAATTTTTGGTTTGAGATAGTGGAAGCTTTGTGCAATAGGGTTTATATTTGTTAGTCTAGCTACTTGCATTGAGTTGGTGGAACCCTTGGTTGGCTGTTTTGAGTTTGATGGTTGAGTTGCTTCCATAGAGGTTGTTTGATCAAGTTATTGCTTTACTTGATTCATGATATTGGACTTACTCCATTGAGTTGATTTGAGCAAGTTATTCTTTGCATTTGGTGATATTGTGTTGGTGGTTGTTTTGTTCAAATATCTTTGGAGGGAAAATGATTTCTACTTGTTTCCTTTTCTTGTGATGATTGGTTGAATGCTTCAAGGTTGATGTTGAGTTGAATGGTGTTGGTTGACTAAACCTTTTTTGATGAGCATTGTTGTTGAAACCCTAATTGATGGTGAAAATAACATGAGTATCATTGTTATGTGATTCTTTGCATAGTTGGCAATTGTTGGGGTTTCATGTTCTTGAAAGAAAACATTCTATCCTATCCATTTCAGATATTGAGTTGGGTTTTCAGATTTGAGATTGAGATTGAGCTGAGTTGATTTGAGTTGAGTTTTGAGATTGGGATTTGAGTATAGAACATATTGAGTCTCTAACAATTCTCTTTATGCTTCTATGAGTTTGAAAAATCACATTGGGTCTCTAAAAACTCACTTTGTGATTTCCTACTAAGAAAGTTTTTCTTTGTGAGCTTGCTGAGGTTTTGGACAGGTTCCAGTGGGGACTTGTGAGCAGTTTTTGGACAGGTTCCAGTGGGGATTTGTGAGCAATTTTTGGACAGGTTCTAGTGGGGACTTGTGAGCAGTTTTTGGACAGGTTTCGATGGGGACTTGTGAGCAATTTTTGGACAGGTTACAAAGAGGACTTATGAGCTGAGTTTGATAGTTCTATCAAAGAACTTGAAGACAGAGGTGCATTGGTTCTATGATAAGAACCTGAGGATAGTTGGTAAGTCTTTGAGAAGGCTTGTATGTAGAGGATTGATTTGTTCAAAAGTTGGACAGATCTGACAGATAGAGGAAGACTTGTACTAGATCGACTGACTGTGTTTGGTACAGGTTGCTAAGCTATTGTGGACATGATAATAGAAGGTAGAGGTCTCTTAGGCTAAGCATTGAGGACAGGAGGTCTTCGATGGAAAGGAGTTCCAGATGCTAGCAAGAGGTAGAGGTAGTTGATCTTCTGAGGGATCATTTCCAGAGCAGAGGGGAAGGTATCTCCTTTGAGTAGAGGCTCATAAATTTTGATTGGGGGAAGGTATCTCCTTTGAACAGAGGCTCATAAATTATAATTGGGGGAAGGTATCTCCTTTGGGCCGAGGCTCATAAACATTGTAATTGGGAAGGATTCCCAAAGAACTTTGAGATAACTTTTAGAGAAAAGTTTTGTGGATGTAGCCCAGCCATTCTGGGTGAACCACATTAAAATTGGTTTCACTTTGTGGATGATATTGTGCATTGCTTTGATATTGCTTTGGGTATATTGCTTTTCTATTTTGAAGTATAAAGGAATAAGTAAAAAGAGGTCTTATATTGTTCACCCCCCCTCTCAGTATAAGCTTGTGTTCTTCAAGGCTTGGGGATTGCATGCTTTGTTCCATCCACAGGTTCTACTGATCATTTCTTATTCTTTTGAATGCAGGGTTTGGATTTCAAAGGAGCAGCGAGGAGTCCAAACTCATCAATGCAAGTGACGGTGATGTTTGGTCTACCCATTTTACATGTAGGTATGCAGAAGAAGGAAAGGCGCCCATGGATGTAATTAGAAAGAATTCTTAAATGCTCCTAGCCCTTGGAGGGGGAGGATGCGCATTGTAACCGAGTTTGGAACATATCAATGAAAAGGGCTGCCTTTCTTTAATTCACATTTGTTCCAGTTTGATTCGATCATGCTTTTCCATTTTCTCATGCACTTTCAAGTTTTTAGGATTTAGCACTAATTTCGGTTTCTTTGTTTGCATATCACATGTTAGCTTTCCATTTTTGCTTCCATATCCTCGTGCTTTCAAGGTAAAGTTAGACCTTTTTTTGGTTTCATAGGAGGCATTTGTAAAATGGAATACAAAATTTCAGATTTTGGAGGGTCCTGTTTCAGATCATTTTCCCATTTTGTTGGAAGGAGGGACTAAGACAGGGCAGCATCACAAACCATTTAAATTTGAGAATTTTTTGTTACAAAAAGAGGAACTTCGAATGAAAATTCCTCAGTGGTGGGAAGAGGGCCACCCAGCCTATGGGACAACAATGTTTAGATTCCACAAACAACTTCATCATGTCAAAGCTCAACTGAAACTGTGGAGGCGAGCTAACAAAATAGACTTCTAGGTCCAAAAATCTCCTTTGGTGGCCATATGGGATGAGGTCCAAAGACAATTTAGGGAAGGAAAAATTACTGAGCAGCTCAAAGTCGAGGATGATGCCTTGCATAAAGTGGTTGAGGACATTGACAACCAAGAGGAGACCTTCTGGAAACAGAGAGCAAGAG
Source organism: Wollemia nobilis (assembly GCA_028583015.1). Lineage (NCBI taxonomy): Eukaryota > Viridiplantae > Streptophyta > Pinopsida > Araucariales > Araucariaceae > Wollemia > Wollemia nobilis. Next base: position 3,353,541 of record JAQPPZ010016969.1, on the reverse strand, counting down.
CCACTTGGTTATTAGAAGGTGATAGAAATACCAAATTTTTCCATCGGACTGCATGTGCTAGGAGACAGATGAATAACATGGAAACCCTTCAAGATGATAATGGACACTCCTTTGATACTCTTCCAGTTATGCAGTCCCATGCAATGGATTATTTTTCTAAACTTTTTAAGGAAAGTATGGTGCAAGATGAAGAGGCTCAAAAAAATGTTCTTGATGCCATACCTTCTATTATCTTTGAAGAATAAAATTAGTCCTTTCTCAAACCCATTTAAAGAGAGGAACTGAAGGATGTGGTCTTGGAATGAGCACCGAAAAAACTCCAGGTCCTGATGGCTTTCCAATTGAGTTTTTTCAGGCCTTTTGGGATAACTTGGAGGAGGATGTAATGGCTGTTATAGAGGAGTCCAGAGGTAATAAAATAATGCTTAAAGCATTAAATCATACTTTCATCACCTTAATTCCAAAAGGGGAGAATGGGGTTCATATTTCAGATTTTAGACCTATTGCCTTATGCAATGTGATATATAAAATAATCACAAAGGTAATGGCTGAGCGTCTAAAACCTCTTTTATATAAAATTATCTCCTCAGAGCAAGGGGGTTTTGTTGAGGGTAGACAGATCCTAGATGGGGTGGTTCTATCTTAGAAGGCAATCCATTCAATGCAAACTTTTGGTAATAAAGGAATGTTCATAAAATTAGATATTTCAAAGGCCTATGATAGGTTGGAGTGGAGCTTCTTGGCAAAGATGATGGAAGCCTTTGGTTTCTCTCAGGATTGGATAGAATGGGTCATGAGTTGTGTCTCTACTCCGACATACTCAGTGTTAATCAAGGGTCTCCCCTCGCAACCATTTGGAGCCACTCGTGGCCTTCGTCAAGGGGATCCCTGCTCTCCCTATTTGTTTCTCATATTGGCTGAAGGACTAGGTAGACTTTTCTTGAGAAGAAGATAGCAAGGTTTGCTAATAGGTATCAAGGTGGGTGAGGAAGTTTTGACTCACCTACAGTTTGTGGATGATACTAGATTGGTGGGAGTTGCCAGCTTCAGGGAAGCAAGAATGATCAGAGATTCTCTTAGTGTCTACCTTAGGGCTACAAACCAAGTCATCAATGATAAGAAATCCAAAGTGGTATTTTACAGTCTTGATCAGAGGCTTCAGGGTAAAATTTTAGAGATCTTGGGATTCACAAGGACTTCTCTCCTAGTGGTTTACTTGGGGGTCCCTTTGCACTTCAAAAAACTAAAAATAGAGATCTAGAGGAATATTTTGGATTGTATCAAGGATAGAATCAATCATTGTTCTCACAAATGGTTAAGCTATGGGGGTAGATTATCTTGTCTACAGTCAGTAATTCAGGCCATGCCAATTTATAAATTCTCTATCCTGGCTACCCCGCATTCTATATGGAAAGAGTTGGACAAGATGGCCAAAAAATTTCTATGGGAAGGAGCAAAATGCGAGAGGAAATGGGCCTTAGTTGGTTGGGACAAAGTGACCCAGCCCAAGGTAAAATGAGGTTTGGGTCTGAGAAGATCTAAGATAAATAATAAAGCTTTGGCTAGAAAGCTCTACTGGAGGTGGATTTCCCGGCCAACTTCCTTATTCAATGAGAATCCTTACCAGTAAATATTTGGGACATGTTAACCCAAATGAGGTGGGTCATTTCCCTTTGGAGGGTACTGGATCCTTAGTGTGGTAGGCTCTCAATTTAGGATCTCGGGTTATAAAAGATCGATTATTTTGGAAAGTGGGGAGAGGGGAGAAGGCACGTTTTTGGTCAGATTCTTGGGATCAATACCCACCTATCATTTTTGAATTTCCTGAATTGCAACCTTTAAAAGTAGCCATTGAAACCAAGGGATGGGTTAAAATTGAAAGTTATTTCACCACTGGTCATCTGGGGGATTACAAGTTTAAGCAGTTTAAGAAGTTGGATGAGTGGCCAATTTCAATCCCTCCGGATTTGGCACCCATCATGACTAAAATCTTGACAGAAAGATTCCTCATAGGAAGATACAAGGAGGATGAATTATCTTGGGGCTATGGGAACCTTGGTGTCTACACGGTGAAGGACGGATATGTCAAGATCCTTACGGAGCCTCCCTCGCATACTTTTTTAGTTGAGGATTGGAGAAAGATTTGGCATTCCAAAGGGTGGCTGAAAGTTAACTTTTTTTCCTGGCAGTTCATGCACAATGGAATTCTCACTTTTGATAATCTTAGATGTAAAGGAATCATCAGCCCTTCCCAATGTGTTTTATGCTACAAGAGAGAAGAAAAAACTGACCACTTGATGTTTGAGTGCTCTTTCACGCGTCAGATCTAGAAGAGATGGTTTTCATGTTTTAAAATTCAAGTTAATAGTGACTTGAACCAAATTAATATCTAGGAAATATGGAAGAGGGGTAGATTTAAATCTAAATATCTTCATCTTGGTTGGGAGCTTGGATTAAACTTCATTTAGTGGCAAGTGTGGTTGGAGAGAAATGCTAGAATCTTTAGAGAAATCTTTTCTTCGTTAGATGGAGTTTGGCAGGTCATTTGGAGTAAAGTCATTGAAACTATGGCTATCTATGCTAAAGAGGAAACTCAGGTGGCTGTCAGGGCAATGGAAGAAGGACTTGAATTGCAAGAGGAACAGATCAGAGCTAGTTGGAAACCACCCCCAGTAGGTTGGATTAAAATTAATATTGATGGTGCTGCAAAAGGCAACCCGGGTAGAGCTGGAATTGGAGTGGTTTTCCATAATCATGTTGGAGCAGTGCTTTATTGGGAATTGCAAGGCTTGGGAAGAGCTACAAAAAATGAAGTAGAAGCCATAGCTATCAAGTCTGCTTCTATTTGGGCAGTTAAACAAGGCCATATGAGGATAATACTCGAATAAGATTCTCAAATAATGGTCGGAGCTCTAGATTGCATGAGGAAATTTGCCTTGAAATCTTGGAGGTTGAGAATTCTTGTCAATCAAATTAAGGAACTATGGAGGCAATTAGATGATGTGGTTCCAGTCTACGTGAGTAGAGATTTAAACAAAGCGGCCGACTTCATGGCTAATTTTGGTGCTGAGGAGGTTGGGGTTCATTTGCACAGTGACATGGCTACTAAGGACGAGGTGATTAGGCAAGGTCTTGAAAGGTCCCTGAGCTAATGATCAAGGAAAAAGCAAAGGGTGGAATGGTGTCACGATTTCATGACATGCTGCTGCATCATGGCCAAGGGAGGAAAGTTGTCGTGATATCACAACATTTTGTTTCGTCATGGCCAAGGGAGGATAGTTATCACGATATCGTGACATGTTGTTTGGTCGCAATCACTGGAGAAAAGGTGTCGAGATATCATGACATTTTGTTTCATCACAGCCAAGGGAGGATAGTTGTCATGATTTCACGACATGTTGTTTGGTCATGGCCATGGGAGGAAAGGATAGTTGTCATGATTTCATGACATGGTGCTTGGTCACGACCAAGGGAGGAAGGGTGTCATGATATCGCGACATGTTGCTTGGTCGCGGCCAAGGAAGGAAAGTCATCACGATATCATGACATGTTGCTTGGTCATGGCCAAGGGAGGAAAGATGTCATGATTTTGTGACTTGTTGCTTGGTCATGGTCAATGGAGGAAAGATGTCGTGATATCGTGACATGTTGCTTGGTCATGACCAAAAGAGAGAAAGTGTCGTGATATCGCAACATGTTTGCTTTGTTGCGACCAAGAAAGAAAAAGTTTCACAATATCACATGTTGCTTTGTCACGGCCGAAAGAGAAAAAGTGTCACGATATCGTGATATGTTGCTTTGTTGTGGCAGTGAAATAAAAATGTTGCAATATCGTGACATGTTGCTTCATCGTGGTCGAGAAATAAAAAGTGTCGCGATATCACGACATGTAAAAAGTGTCATGATATCGCGACATGTAAAAAGTGTCGCGATATCGCGACATGTTGCTTCGTTGCGGTCGAAAGATAAAAAGTGTCACGATATCGCGACATGTTGCTTCATTGCGGTCGAAAGAGAAAAAGTGTCGCGATATCGCGACATGTTGCTTCGTTGCGGCCGAAAGAGAAAAAGTGTCGCGATATCGCGACATGTTGCTTTGTTGCGGCTGAAAGAGAAAAAGTGTCGCGATATCACGACATGTTGCTTCATTGTGGCCGAAAGAGAAAAAGTGTCACGATATCGCGACATGTTGCTTTGTCACGGTAGAGAAAGAAAAAGTGTCGCGATATCGCGACATGTTGCATCATTGTGGCCGAAAGAGAAAAAGTGTCGCGATATCGTGACATGTTGCTTTGTCACGACAGAGAAAGAAAAAGTTTCACGATATCGCGACAGGTTGCTTCGTTGCGGCCGAGAAATAAAAAGTGTCACGATATCGCGACATGTTGCTTTGTCACGACAAAAGGAGGAAAAGGTGTCACAATTTCATGACATGTTGCAACGCTGCTGCCCAAGGAGAAAAAGTGTCACGATATCACATCATGTTGCTTTGCTGTGGCCAAAGGATGAAAAAGTGTTGCGATATCGCGACATGTTGCAATATCATGGACAAGAGGAAAAAGTGTCACAATATCGCGACATGTTGCATTGTCGCGCCCAAAGGAAAAAAGTGTCGCGATATCGTGACATGTTGCATTTTTGCAGCCAAAGGAGAAGAGGGCAAGAGGTTCGCGATTTCGCAACAAGTTGCATCTACAGACCAATCTAACCCCCCTGGTTGCTAGTTAATGGTTTAGGAGATTTGGCCCCATTGCAAATATTCCTTCCTTTTGTAATTTGGTGTTCTCTTTGATGTCGGATGGGAAAATTCCCTTCCCAATTTGTAATTGATCTTTGTTTTAATACAAGTTTTTTTAATTTTTTCGAAAAAAAAAGTAATTAAGAGCAAATAACAATTTCAAGTATGTACGGATAAAGTTGATCAGTTTAGTGCATATCGTACATATTATAATAATTTTTATGCCATTATAATTGATGAATTTTATCTCAATGCAATCATATAAAAGTTAAATGCATGAGGACATGGATTGGTATAGGCATGGGGGGGTGATGAGAAGTTAAATTACCTCATTTTGGTACAAAATTTGAACCACCTTTGTGTTATTTAACCCTATTATGACATCATATATCACCTAAATATTATAGAAAGTATGGTAATTAAGGAAAATATACTACTAAATTAGATAGGATGATTGTATGTGCTTTTAAGAGTAAATTAGGTTTTTCCATCTAATTCTAGAATTCTTGACCTAGAAAGTGTATTGAGATTTTGTAGAATACCAATAGGGGGTATTTTGGTTAAAATAACCTAAACCATGATAAAATAAAATAATTAAACCATGAGAGAATTAGATAACTAGATCATGAAGAGCATCAAATGGGTCATGCCATGCCAATGACAAGCATTAACACATAATTTGATAGTGGGCATGATATGTTGAGCTGGAAATAGGAGATAAGCATCAACAAAAATCTATCGAGGAAAGGTTGTGATGTTAGTACCTACCTTGGATATAAGGAAAAAAGGCTTGACATGGTGTATTCCACTAAATTAATAAAGGATAAGCACATATGTGGTAGTAGTTCATATTGATATTACTAGAATTGGTGTTTCTTATCTAGAATGGCTTTAAGGTTATCTGATATTAAACAATAGTAATAAAAATAATTTAAAGGTGTAACAAGTCATCCATTTTTGGATGTACAATCACAACAAAATTAATACTCTCCAATATTTATTTTAGCTACGAGTAAAATCACATTTAGTTTATTTTCCCTAGCTAACAACATTGATTGTAATTTGTATTGTCTCTAAGTAGGGATGTGTGTGGTAATAAGATGGCTACTAATAATATTATTTTGAACCTCAAACTATTAGCTAAAAGTAATCTATTATTTTTAATTCCCATGTGCGTTGAGAGCATTTGTCTAGACTATTGTTGAAAATAATAATACTATAGTGATTTTCATTTTTGTGTTGAATTAATTTCCCTTTTCTTACCATTATAGATCTTAGACCCACTACAATTTGGAGAGAAGAGAATTCTTCTATCATGTTTGGGTAGGTATGCCCTGGTGTAATTTATTAATTGTATTCTTTGGTATCAACTATTACTTTTCACTATGTTGTAGGTTATGTATTTTAATTTATGAATGCCACTTTATATATTGATGTTTTGTTTGTTGTAATTCACTCCCAAGAGAAACAATTAGAGCATAATTAGATATTTGTAATTTGAATCATTAGTTTAAAGTTTAATTTTTACTTTTACTTTTCAAGGAAATGAGCTTAGTTAATGATCTCAATTTTATATTTCTCATAAATATTTCTCATAAACATGTGAAAATGTTAATTAGTTTTCATTTCAATATTTCCCTTCTAAGTTCATGTCCCTTAATGCAAGTTTGAGGCTTTGTGAATATTTAAATTCATAATGCACATACTATATAAACCCCTATGAACAATGTTTCTATCAAACTATTTACTAGTGCATCTAGCCTATAGACACCACCTCATATTTGAGAAATTAAAGTGTGGTTTAATGACACCCAATAAATGATATCGAACCTACATCCATGGTTGGAGAACTTCTATTTTATATAATAAGCTATGTCAATGGCATGCTTATCAAGTGAATTCTCATTGATAATGACAGCATTGAATGACTATAATCTAAATTTCATTAGTAATTTTAGATTAGGTAAACAATATTTGGAAAAAAATGATCTTATAATTAGAGCATTCATAAGTGAAGAGCATGAGGTAGGTGGCACTATAGTCTTACCTCTAAAAGTTAATTATCATATCCTCAATACCTTTTTATATCATACCTATAATTTAAGCTACAACATTCTTATTAGTAGGCTTTAGATTGATATGATGCAGGTTATTTCCTCTAACTATCACCAATGTCTCAAATATAAGTACCAAGGAAAAACATATCATTTTCCTGTTGACTTAGATTCATTTTCTTACTGTAGAGAAATCAAGATAAAAAATTGAAATCTTGTCTTTGTTCCTCCCTTAATCCAACCTCTTCTTCTTTGCAATTCCCTACCGATGATGCATTTAAGGCCTCAAAATAAACCCCCAAACCAATTGTCTTGATAATTAGTTTGAGGATAACAATTCTAATCAAACTAATGTAAATAACAATAATCAACCCAAAATTCAATATGATAAATAAATTATAATTCAACAAAAAAATAAATTGACCTAAATAATTAAGATAATAACCAAAATGTCATGGACCTAGGCAAACTCCTTCCTTCTTCCTAAACCATGGGATTTCCCTCTAATAAGGGTGAAAAAATACAAATAAGGATTTGTTCCTTTATTTATGTTAGTATTTCCAATGAGGAAAAAATTCATGGTAATAACCCTTACATGATTGAATGATAGTATGTCTTATGCTACTTATTTTACCTATATATTGTACATACGCAAGTGCTTTGAAACATGGAATATCAAAGCAAAGCACTATTTATCTATGAATAGGGAATGAAATAGATAATAGAGGCTAAATCCTATAAATATATTTATGGGATAGGTTATGTCCTTGACCATAATGAGACTCTTCCTACTTCATATTCATTTTATGTGATGATAAAGTCAATTTTGTCCTTTTGGAGTCCCATGACAAGACCTTCTCAATAATTAGGCTGAATTGGGATGAAGAGGATGATAACAAACTTTGGTATATATTATGTTCTTAATTTATTAACCATCTAACCATAGTTTATATTGAGTTAATTTCTATAAAATTAATTGTTAATACATTTCCCATAGTCCTCCTTGAGATGGCCCATTTGACTATATCATCCTAAATAACCTTTAATACAAAGGAAATTTATTCCATGGAGGTAATATTATTATCCGATAGTTTTCGAATCATTATCAATTAACTATATATCCCATAAACCTTGAGAGCCTAGGAGTTTTTCCTGCTTCCTTACAACTGGAAGATAAATCTCATATGTTAATTAAATAAACTATATACATCAATATTGGAATCCATGAAAACCATAAAAAATTAAAATTAGGAAATATTTTCACACAAAAATCTTAATTAATTTAATTGATGTCTTTGCCTAGTCTTATTTTGATATGCTAGGATTAGATATCTCTCATTTTTCATCATTTAGTACTCTAAACAAATGTAAAACTAGTTATGCAAAAATTGTAAAAAATGCATCCTAAGGTTGCTTTGCTTGTTAAGGAGAAGATTCAAATTCTCCTAAAAGTTACATTTGTCAAGGAAATTTATTTTCTTACTAGGTTTTTAACATCATTCCTATAGCCAAAAAAGAGGGTATTGTTAGGGTTTTTACCAATATTTGGAACAGTAGAAAAGCATGTCCAAAAACTATTTTCCCTTAGCTAATATCAATATGATTGTCAAGTGTTCTACAAGATGTTGAGTGTTGTCACTCATATATGGATTCCTAGGATATACAAAAATTATAATTACCCCCAAAGAGCATCCCAAAATAGATTTGATGACCTCCTGAGAAATGTGTTGTTATTTGGTCATGTCATTTGGCTTAAAGAATCCTAGCACAACTCATCAAAGAGCTATGAAGTATATTTTCCCTAAAATTATACATGACATCATGGAGTATTATATTGATGACCTTCTTGATTAGTCTCTGAATTGAGAAGATCATGTTCAACATGTAAGATACATTTTTGAATGTTTGAGAGAATATAAAGTCTACCTCAAGACTTTAAAATATTTCTTTCGAGTGACATCAAGGAAGCTACTAGGATTCATTGTATCCTAATGTGGTATAAAGGTTAACTATAAAAAGATATTTGCTATTATCAACATGAAATCCCTTCAAATACTAACTTAATTTGAATCCTCAAAGGAAAATACAAGTGAATATATGGATCATATCCTAGCTCGTTGATAAATTTAAACCATTTTCTAAAAATTAAAAAATATATATAAATATTTAGCTAGACATGGAGTGTCAAGTGGATTTTGATACTCTGAAGTCCTATCTAACCTCTCTACCTATTATCATACCTCATAATCTAACCAAGCCTCCCTTAATTTATATCATAGCCATTAGTCATGCTTTAGGCACTATGTTAGTATATTTGTATAATAAGCATAGTAAGAGAATCATCTATTCCATTATTAGGACCTTAATTAGTTATGAGGTTTGTTACACTCCCTAGAAAAGCTCTACCTAGTTGTAGTGTTTGCATTGTAAAAGCTTCAATACCATATTTTTAGTCATGAAACCTTTGTTATTACTACTTTCAATCCCTTGTGATATATTATGTAAAAAATTACCTTTCATGATAAACCACCAAGTGGGTCAATTATCTTATAATTTTTTTGTCTGGAATTCATTAGATAGAAATCAATAAATGACAATTCAATGGCTACCAATTAGTGGTAGCACATTTAGAGGCTATACATCCTATAGTTATTACCTTTCTAGCTGAACCCTTTTTTAACCTAGATACTGACTAAAATAATGCATGGACCCTGTAATTTGATGGTGTTGACTATAAAAAAAGGAGTGTGGGTAGGGGTCATGTTAGTCAAACTATAACAATAAATCATTCTATTGTTTTTCAAATTCTAATTCCACTATACTAGCAATACTAAAAATGATAAGGCTCTTATACTTGGACTCCACATAGATCTAAATTTTAAAGTATGCATGCTCTCCATCTTCAAATATTTTCAATTTGTAGTCAATTAAGTCAACATCATCTATCAAAATAAAGATGAAAATCCAAGATCATATAAATATATTTTTATAACCTAATGGATGCTATAGATAAGATTCCTATTTATGTCATTCCCTAGTATAGAAATAATTATGCTAACACTATGAATATATATGCTTACCTTATATTTGTTAGAGTAATATTCCATTATTTGGGATATTTACCTTTTTACTCCACTAGGTAAAATAGGTAGTATATTGCATTACACTACTTGGGTAGATTATTACATTTACTTTTCTATATTCTACCATGTAGATATTTACTGTCTTAAATATCTAATGGTTAATTTCCTAAATATCCTAGGTGGAAGAGTTTTAAACCAAAATCTCTTCCTCTTGGAAGATTGTTTGGCGTGATCTCCTGTTCATTCAGTTTGATTACCTATTTTGTAACATATTTAAACTATAGTTCCTAAACTATATGGTTAATACAAATATTTCATTTCATCAATAATTCATGATTTCTTAGTCACATTGGCATCAGAGCTAGAGGGAGCCAAAGGGAGGAAGCGCAATGAAACTTCGTTCCACTGGACAAGGCGAGGAAGTGCAATGAGACATCTTCATTCCGCTGGAGAAGGCGAAGGTGATCATGCAGGAGGAAGCACCATTTTCATTTGGTGACTTTAATTTATTTTTCCTATCTTCCTAAAGTTCCTAAGTTCTTAATGTTTGATTAATTATTTATTTAACCCACTAATCCCATAGGGAGAGGAGGTAGCAACCTAGATTTTTTTCTAGGCCTACCTCGATCCCACCTCATGAGGCTTTGGGGCCCTTAGGATATTTTTCGACAAGGCCCTATACATCGGTGATCTTTAGTACCTGTAGTCGATTGATCGGGAAGCACACTTCCTATCGGTGATCACATGCTCATGCCTAAGGGGTCAAAGAAGGAGCCTTTTTTAGGCTCCCTCCCATAGGGACAACGTACTCACAACAATCCAGTAGGAGCGCATAGAGGGTAGGATTACCCTCATGCTACCATGTGGCTAACCCAACTGGTAGTGCCTAGAGGACTGGAGCACCCTCACACTCTCGGTGAAGCACACCAGAATCCTAACCTAGAAACTGACGTCATTGACCAATAATACGCACCTCAAGGATGTACAAGACCTAACTTGAAGCTCTCCATGGTGGATACATTGTACAAGACCTAAACCTAAAGATACCTAGAAATCCATAGGAGGACATGTGGCATTGACCCATGGCCCGATGATCTAACAAGATTGACATCATCTAGCATGGGCTTGGATCCCAAGGAGGTGTTGTGGCAAGGCTGACATCATCAGGCATTGGATCAAATCCTGACGAGGTGGATGATACTTGCTGACATGATGATGGGGTGTTGACTTGGCGAATAGCAACAATCCATAGGGTCGAGAGCTCACGTGTCAACCTGATCTGGATTGACACATGGTGGATAGCCACTAGACATTGACCTAGACTAGGACCAACACGTGGTGGACAACCACTGGACACCAACTGGACAAAACACATAAGTAGACACATGGCAGACTAATAGGTGGTGGACAAACACTGAACATGACATGTGGACCAGACTACCGTCGACAAGTGGCATGGACTAAAACATGACTTGAACTGACTTCTTGAAGGTATTCAATAAGTAAAGGGCATATTTTCCCTTTTAAAGTGCAAAATTGCATCCATGGGATGCATGTGGGATTATTCCCACTTTAATCCAGCTCCACCATGGAGAAGCCTTCAAGGTGAAGGCCTTCCCCTTCAAGCTTCATCGGGCGGGATAGTCTGATTGGTTTGAAGAGCCTGCCAAGGGCTAAGTCCCATGGGGTCATGGGTTCAACTCCCCGGAGGGACACTATCAATATTTTTTTGATAGAAGGGGCACCACACCAAATGGTCTTAAGGTAATTTTTTATTTTTTTGTAATTTTTACTTAGTTTTGAGTTTTTTTTCTTAATAATTAAATATATTTTGTTTTAAAATCATGATTTTTTAACAAAATTATTATTATTATTATTATTATTATTATTATTATTTGTGGAAAACATCCCAAAAGGGATGCCACTTTCGGGTAAGACCCAAGGAGGCAGGGGTATCCATTCTGCCAAAAATGCCCAGGACTCGGACCTGGCCTACCACCTTTGACATACTCAAGGAGCAAACAAACACACAAAACCAAATTAGAAAAAGAATAACAAAATTATTTTTATTAATTAATTTGATGCTTAAAATTAATTAATAAAAAAATAATTTTGTTAAAAAATCATGATTTTAAAATAAAATATATTTAATGCTTAAAATTAATTAGAAATTATGCATTAAAATAAAATAAAAAGTATTCTATTTTGCAACTACAAGAATTTATATTCTTTGTTTTCTCCAAATTTGGGAATAAAAGACAAGAACTTAGCATGTTTTTATTGCAAATTTGACGCCTACAACTCTTCTACAAAACCCTTGTTAATTTTGCAAAATAAAAGGGGGGAAATATCACATTTTGTGATTCTTATTTTCCAAAATTGTAACACAAGGAGTCACCAGAACTTGCAAAATTCAAAGTCAAAATTTGTGCAATTGTTTTCTCCAAGGAGGGATAAAAGACAGGAAATTGCACATCTTATTTTTTGCAAAAAATTGTGACATTGCGTCCATATAAACTAAGTCGTGTGTCGACTTGTTTTGGAAGCCTTTCAAACATGGGTCATGTGTCGACTTGTCTTGAAAGGAGTGATATTTGTTAAATTTGCAAAACAAAAGGGGGAAGAAAAGAAATTGTATTTCTTTTACAAACTTTTAACACAAAAGAGAGGAACACCTAAAAAAAATCAAACTTGTTTATTTTGCAAAATTAAAAAATATAGGCAATTATTTGTTGTCACATTATTTGCAAAATTTTAAGACAAGGAGGAGACAAAAACATATCAATTTTTTGCACAACACAATTTCACATTTTGTTGCAAAAATTAAAAGGTGCATTTTCAATCTTGCTCGACACCTTCATTGGCAAATTAGGTGCATTTTTGGTTGCATCCGACACCTAGGTGATAAGAATTTTGTGGGCATTATTGTTTGATTATTGCATTATTTATTTTTTAATTATAAGTCATAGAATCAAGAACACTCCATGCCCTAAATTTTCACTAATAAATTTGTGTTAACCATTGCACAAATTTTTAGCCAATATTCACTTGATATTCTCTCCTACAAACAAAACCCCTAATTCACTCTATTTGTTTGGCTTAATTTCCTCAAACTAATTATACCTCTTCAAGAGGATTTTCAGGTAGGTTCCATTAAATATATTTTTGAGTGAATTATCTTTCATCTATTATTTGTTTGGCTTAATTTCCTCCAACTGATTATCTCTCTTCAAGAAAAAAATTTGGCAAGTGCCATTAAATATCACTTAAGAGTGAAATAAAAATCATCTTAGTGCAAATTCTAGGACCTTCATCATGGCAACTATCAAATACTTAAATGATACACAAATTGCTTAAATTTCCTAATTATTCAGCATGGAAAACTAATATGAAGACAAAGGCACAACATAGAAGAAAAACAAAGGTGATAAATCTAGTGAAGTGTCTAGTTTCGATTCTGATTTTGGTTTAGAAAAAGCACACAAAGTGCTCCTTGCTAAGACAGTATTGTAGAGGGAAAACACATTTTTCACCTTGAGCAAGCACCATTTCCTCTCTCTCTCTTTTAGGCTTCATAAATAGCATAATTTTTTGTTTGAAGTACTTGTAATAAAGGGGTGTTTATACCTCTTTTAGGCTTCATAAATAGCAAATTCTCATTGTTTGAAGTTCTTGTAACAAAAGGAGGGAATTTTTTGGTGTAAAATTTTCCTAGGAGGTGATATTTGTACAAATCCTTCACAAAGCTTCTTAATTTGCCCATATTTTGCAATTAAGGAGGGATATTAATTTCTTTGCTTCACAATTTTTTTGTAAAAAGAGAATAAGACTTATAAGGGTGCATTTTCAACAGTGATCGACACCCTAGTCAAAATTCTTTCAAAAATTACATGTTTTGCAATAAGGGGTGGGGGATTATAATGGTGCATTTTCGGCAATGACCAACACCTTAGCTACCTTATATTTTGTAAACTCATATTATAAATGAATGAACCTCGTATGAAGTGATCTATTATACTACACCTAGTGATTGCAGTGGTTGGTTACCCATGCAATTCAGTTGAATGATAAGATTACTATAAGGACATTCATTGGTGTGAAGAAAAAGTGAGGAATGACCCAATTTTTGCTTAGAAGCAACAAGAGTACTATGATAGAGCAAGAACCAGTAGATCGACATTTCCCTCCACTATATTGGGGCAGTTATATACTTTACCCAAATAATGTAATAAGGGGGGATGTTAGAGTAATATTCCATTCTTGGGGATATTTACCCTTTTAGTTTACTAGGTAAAATAGGTAGTATATTGCATTACACAACTTGGGTAGATTATTACATTTACTTTTCTATATTCTACCATGTAGATATTTACTGTCTTAAATATATAATGGTTAATTTCCTAAATATCCTAGGTGGAAGAGTTCTAAACCAAACTCTCTTCCTCTTGGAAAATTTTTTGGCATGATCTCTTGTTAATTCAGTTTGATTAGTTGTTTTATAACCTATTTAAACTATAGCTCCTAAACTATATGGTTAATACAAATATTTCATTTCATCAATCATTCATGATTTCTTGGTCACAATATCTCTATAATTTAATGATGAGCAAGCTATAATTACCATATGAAAAATTAGGGAACTTGAGATCTTAGATTCTAGCTAGATTCCATTAGAGGTTATCATTGTTGATGCCTCTTCTTCCAACATTCTTGGTATAAGGATATATTTTACTTCCTTGAATATGGTAGTTTACCTAAAGGATTTAACTATAATGTCTGTAAAAAACTAAGATAATAAGCTAGTCAAATTTTCATCATAAATTGTATATTGTATCATCGATCCTTTGAGGGTATTATTATTAAGTGCCTCACGTTGCATTAAGCCCAAGTAGTTTTTGAAGAATGCCATACAATATCATGTAGTTGCCACTATAGTAGAAATACCATTGCCAAAAAACTATTCTAGTTAGGTTATTACTATCCCTCTATGGAAAAATACTCTTGCAACTATGTCAAAAAGTATGATAAGTGTGAGAAACATGATGATGTTATCTATATTCCATATCAAGAGCTTAAATATTTGTCCTCTCTTTTGCCCTTTTCAATCTAGGGTATGGACATCATTAGAAATATTAATTCACTATCCACTGATTGACATAAGTTCATCATCACTACAACTAAATAATTTACCAAGTGGGTTGAGGCAATGCCATTAACCTCTTCACTATTGTCCAAATCTAAAAATTATATTGAATTAGATCCTTTGTTTTTATGAAATTCCCTCCATGAGCTTATCCAATAGCAAGATGTATTTTAAGAATGAGATCATCCAAAACATTTATGCTAAATGCAAAATCAAGCATAAATAGTTGATGTATTATTATCTACAAGGAAATGGATAAGAAAAATATTCCAACAAAATATTAATTAAAATCCTTAAAAGTCTCGTCAATAAGTCTACACAAGAATGACATCTCCAATTCTATCTTGCTTTATGGTCCTATTACACTAGAATTTGAAATTCTACTAGTGCAACACTCTATGCTTTATTCTATGGGATTGATGTTGTATTTACTTTAAAATTAGAGGTGTCATACTTATGCATTTTTTGAAGGACTTATCTATAGGTGACAAATATCACCTTGTTCATCTTAGTCAGTTGGAACTGCTTGAAAATAAAATGCATGGTTTAGAACACTTGTTAGTTTACTTGTAAAGTCTTAAAAAAACCAATGACAAAAGGGTATGATCCCATTCCTTTGATGTTGGTGATATCATTCTCAAGGATAACTAGAAAAATACCAAAGCAAAATATAAGCTTGAAGGTAAATTTAATACCAATTCACTAGATCCATTTATAATAAAAAATAAGTTTAGACCAGAGGCTTACCACATATCTATAATTTATAGGAAATATTTAAAAAAACCTATGAATATAATACATCTAAAAATATATTGCATCTAGGTTTATAGTTTTTATTTGCTTATTTGATTTCTTTCCTACATGATTGCTTGATTGCATGGTTATTTTTTTGCATGTATACCTATTCTCATGCTTGCATGGTTATTTTTTACACTTGTACTAGGTGATTTATGTAATAATATCCTCATAATACCCATTCATGATTCAAACCACTACTCTCTATGTATTTTTATATCCTTTCCACCTTGATCCAAGGTATCCCATAGTACTCTAAGAGGTGTCATTGTTTATATTTATTACTTGGCCAATATGCTAAGTTTTTATTCAATGGATTGGGAACAACCTACAGTTCTCATTGGTATACAAGGATGCCAATACAACTCTCTCTATCATTAAAATGATGATAAATAACCATGATGATGTAAATTATTATCCTAGTAAAGAATATTTTATTTTTGTATTACACTTGCACTAGGTGACTAGTGCTAGTACATTTTCTCTAGTTCTCCCTTTGTGGGCCAAAAATATTGAGTCCTATAATCCCCATTCCCTATTGATATTCATTTCAAAATATATATCTATTTGATATAATAGGACTTTAAGAAATATGGGTTTTTTTAGTTTTTTGGTAGATGTATATAGATTATATATTTTTCCAATAGATATATCTAGTTTCTTCCCTTCACTAGTTTACTAGAAGATCAAGAATACTCTACCAGCTACTCAAATATCTATGATAGACTCTATCATATCCTCATAACAGTGATACCCAAGTTACTCAAAATCAAAATCATTTCTTCTATATCATCATAGGCTAGATCATTTACATCATGATGATTCACATTTATGATAGGCTAATATTTATCCTCCTTTTTGTTTATGATAGGAGACCCAACAGAAAGGTCCCATTGAATAACTTCCAATTTTGAAATATTTAAGATTGAACATAGAGAACTAGGAAATTCCTATTGAAGAAAAGTTGTATAATTTGATGATCCAAGTATAGAGGTCTCAAGAAAATGAAGAAGGAGAAAGAAGGAGGAGGCTAGGAAAGCCTCATTGGATAATTTTAAGAAGACCATTGAAGGAGATTTGGGGAGAAATCAAGTGAGAATAGTGATAGCAAGGAGAAGTTCTTGATAGAGAAGAATTTGGGATAATTATCGCCATCCAAAAATAATCCCAAAAGGAAAAATTATTTTGTAAGAATTTTGCCAAATTCTAGAAATAATTTCTAAAGACCTCAAGACATTTAGATTCTTGATAAGGAGGCCAAAAAAGTGGTCAAGATTGAAGTCATAATTTGACAAGGAGCTAAGGACGAGAAAGGAGCTAGAAGAAGCCACCAAATTTGAGAGATTTGGATATTGCCATTGAAGGCTGATTTGTTAAAGATGAGAGTGTTATTTTTACAACATAAGTTCAAATGATTAAGGACATCATATCGGAGGAGAAATTGACTGCGTTAAAATTAAAAAAATTTGAGTTAAAGGCAAAAAATTGGAAAACACTAATAGATTTGAATTTTAGGGTTCTAGAACAAAAAAATGAATGTGAAATAGGCAGCATTAAAGAGCTAAAAAAATATACACATTCATGATAACAATGTATATAAAATTGGAGCTGAAATTTTGGGCAGCAAATATTAAGGAGTTGAAGCTATGTAAATTATAAAACTAGGACAATGATTAGGTGGATTGAATATTTCTACAAAGGAGACCAATATAAGGTTTGAAAATTTGGTGTTATTCAGGTTTTATTATTCTAATATTTTAAAGCTTTTAACACCATAGTTGAGTAGAAAAAGAAACATTTATGAGTTTACATCTTCTAGTACAGGGAAGACTTAGTTATATTGGTGCTATAGAGGTTGTTAAAAGTATTTATATTAAATATTTGTAAGATTACAAAGGAACCACATTAGAGCCATTAAATAGAGCTCTAAGTTTTAGTATCTCCAAGGTGAACGAGAGACATCTTGGACATCATAAAACCTGCACATTTCAAACAAGAAGTAAAGCAAATTAAATATTTCTTAGTGAAGTCATAAAATAAGAAAGCATCAAATTGATTTAGACTCTTCAAGGTATATAATTTTTCTAAGTTAAATTGAGCAAAGAAGAAGACTCAATAGTAAAACCTAAAGACACCAAGAAGGTGTTTCAAGTATTCAAAAATCCTTTGGTGAAGGTAAGGTTGACAAGGCATAGAAAGAACTACCTCAAGCAACATAATATTTTTGAAGAAGATAGCCACTTGGAAGGTGATGTAGAATGTAGAGGAAAAATCACTATTTATCCAACATAAAGCAGTTAAAACCAATCACGGACTGTAAGGTTAAGCCAACAAGTTTGCACCACCAGCAAGAATATAAGAAGAATAGATCTATAGGGCTGAGTCACCGAGGTTGCACCACTGACATAAGGAAAAGGATAGTTTTAACTTCTAGCATAAATACTACAGAATATGACATATGTATAGTTTGAATCTAGGAGGAGCATTGGAAAACAAGAGCTACTTGCATATGCATAATGCCATCAAGAAGTTGGAGAAATCATCACTAAACTAGTTACAATATTAGCTATGTAAAAAATACCATAGAGGAGAAGATTTGAAGAAGTTATAGGTGAAATAATTTTAGTGATTGTTAAGAAGCATCTATTGATAAGGCAAAACCAATATTAGGGTACATAAGTTAAGGCTATGTATTAAGAGAACATTTAATACATGGAGAAGGTTCCATATCCCATTGGAGACAATGTCATATTCGATAGAGGAGAAGCTATGCCAAATTAACCTAATACCCTCACACTCAACTAATGTTCAAGAAAGTGGCATCCCTTTTGGGATGTTTTCCACAAAAAAAAAAAAAGGGGTTCACCTCTAGGAAAACTAAGAAAGCTAAGCATACTATCAAGATCATAGTACATTCAAAACACTTGCAAGGTGGAAAGTATTTTACAAAACTTGAAAATTGAAAAGGTCTTATCAAGTTTGATCACATACTCTAGGGAGATATAAGGTAGCTTACAAGCATAATCCTCACAATAGAAAAGTTCATTCTTACATAATCCCAACTTATTAATGCACCTAATTAGTCTTCATGGAAAAGCAAATTGAGGTCAATATTGATAGTTGAAAAGCTTTGGGATATTGTTAAAGGAGAAAAAACAAAACCTACTACAGGGAATAGTGAGATTCAAAATTTTGAATAAAATTAAGCAAAAGCACTCATGATAATAACTATTGCAATTATAGATGAAATACAACCATACATAAGTTCAATAGTAACTTCTACAAAATCTTGGAAAACCTCATCCAAGATATTTGAAAGAAATAATAAGGCAACTATCTTGAATCTTCAAACTCAATTACATTATTTATAATTGAATAGTGGTGAAAGTATAGAATTGTTCCTAGTAAAAGTATTAGATATAAAAGAAAAATTGTTAACCTTAGTAGAATAGGTAGAAGATAATTTTCTTGTTCAAGTAACCCTGAGAGCACTTATATAAAGCTACAAGAATTTAGTTACATCTTTACAAATTCTAAGTAAAGATACATCATTTGATGAGTTAGTCAATATTCTACAAGAATATGAGGTAGAGAATATAGTAAAAGATGAAATTACTAACAATGCATTAGTTACAAAATATAATCCATAAGGAAATGTTGCATCATCTCCAAAAGGAAGATCAATATGGAATAATAGATATTTTTAAGTATGCAGAAAGAAAGGTCATAATACCAACTATTGCAGATTCAATCCTAGAAACCAGTCTCATGGAAAAAAAAAAAAATGGAAGCCAATCAAATAGGCCATTCCAACCAAGAAAATATTAGAATCAATACAATCCACATAAACAACAATTTCAGTAGCCATATACTTCTCATAATCAATAAAATTATCCACATCTATAATATAGAGAAGGAAAATAAAAAGGACACGTAGTCCAAGAGATTCAAGAAATTCAAAAACTGGAAAAACCTACAAATGAACATGAATTTAAATCTCTCACAATAAAAATAGTATTTTATTAATATACTAAATATTTATTTGATCAGGATATAGAAAGGGAGTAAAATGAAGGTAAGAAAAAAAAGCACAAATTCTAGAACCAGAATAAAGACCATATTGAATACTAAAGTCTTCAATAATAAATTAATGTAATACAAGGGGGTGTTGGAATATATTACATTATTTCGTACATGCTAATGTACCATCTCGGGTACATCAATAGATTATAATAGTGTCTTAGATTAAGGCTCGAGTATTTAATTTATGTAATGCAATAAATGCACAAATATTATTAGAATGTGCAATGATGTAAATGTGCATGGTGTCCATATGTACATGAATCCTTAGAATAGTAATATGAAAAGTCATAGGAAGGTGGATGGCCAACAGTCATGTCTCATTATATATATGAGTTTGGTAGATGGGTTGAGAGATGAATCAAGTAAGAGTAGTAGAGGTGATAAACTAGAGTAGATACAATGTAGAACATTTATAAAGTATGAAGCATTGAGATATCCACATATTGTAACAAGTTAAATTTTTTTTGATATTTTATTAATGGCTATTTCATGAGTTATTTCAAAAAATTTGCATGTTATTTACTTGATTATTATATTGCTATTATCACAGATATAACATTTCATGTCTATTTTACTAGTTGTTGTTGCATTTTAAGTTTATAGCATCAAAATATTACAAAATAAATCAATTAAATAATATATGTACCTTTAAATATGTCAATATATACATATATCAAGCAATATTATACCTTTAAATAGGGAAATAATACTTCTTTTACATCACCTAAGTGCTTGTCCAATAACTAGGCTAAAAAGCCATCACTTAAGGGTGAATAAAAAATAAGTCCTTCATGTTCATGTTTGAAACCTATAAAATATAAAAAGTTCCTTTAAGATCATCAATAAAAATGGTACGGTTTAGGCCCTTAGCTAAAGGTTAATCATTTAAATTTACCTAGGCATTTGTCCAATAATCAAGCTAGGAGGCCACTACTTATGGCTGAATTAAAACTAAGTCCTTCAAGTTCATGATTGAAGGATATCAAACACAAAAAACAATTCTTCAAGTTCACACTTGAAGGTCATCAATACCATAAAAAAAGTGCTTTTTAGGCCCTTGCCTAAATTTTAATCATTTACATCCATGTAAGTTTTATTATATTTTGAAGCTTTAAACTTGAAGGAAATACAACCACAAGTATAGAAATAAGCATGCAATGTTATACGCTATAAAAATTGATACAACACTCAAGAAATACTCATATAAGAAAGCTCACAAAAATATACAATACTCTCCAATGGAGGTCACAACCTCTCCATATTTACAAAATGGATATACAATATATCTACTACTACTCAATCTATGCACTCCAAAATCCTCTCTATTTTCTATTCTATGAAGGCCTATATATAATGAGATGCAACTCTTTGACTTCAGTATTCCTATGACACCTCACTATTCTATTCTAAGGACTTATGTACAAGTGGACTACATGCACATTTACATCATTTCACATTCTAAAACTTGTGAATTTATTATATTTATTTAAAAAAGTACTTAAGTCCTAATAAAATTCTAATCTAAATATGTATCCATGATGGCACATTAGTAAAGAACCAAAGAATGTAATATATTTCAACAAGTGTTTGGCCAATAATTAGGCTAAGAGGCCACTACTTAGGGGTGAATAAAACATGGTACTTCAAGTTTATTCTTTAAGTAACCCTATCACAAAATGCTCCTTTAGTTACCAGTCACTTATTAGTGCCCCTACATCACCTCCTAACTATGGTGCTCTAACCACATTGACATAGTGTCATAGTCATCCTTTCTACACCATCATCACCAATATGCCACAAAATTTCTTCACTAAGCACTATCTCCTTTCATGTGGTAATAATAAGTCTCATTTCACCCTTCCATCTCTTTTATCCCCCTCTCTTGACCTTTTTGTGTTAGACTTACAATGGCATTGAGAGGGGGGGGTGAATCAGTGTAGCTTTTTAAACTTAAATCTGCAACTCTTAAATCTGAAATAATGAAAGCTTAAAACCAGATAAAGCAAATATCAACAAGAGAGCATCACATAACACAATATGTAACGAGGTTCACCAGTTTTGGCTACTCCTCAAAAATAGACTGCTTGGACTTCCATCCAAATGCAGCCTTTGCAAAGCACCAACTTTACAAAAAATTTACCAGCACCCACTGGAAGGAGCACCAACCACTTAATTTATCCGCACCAATAGAAAGGAGCACCAACCCCTGATTTACCAGCACTGACTGGAAGGAGCACCAACCCCTAATTTATTTGCACCAATAGAAAATAGCACCAAGCCCTGATTTACTAGCATTGATTGGAAGGAGCACCAACCCTTGATTTATCTGCATCAACAGAAAGGAGCACCAACCCTTGATTCCAAGCACCAACTCAAAATTCTATATTATATCTCTCTTGACATAAAAATTCCTTCGCTTTTACAAGACCCTCACTGGTCTATTGCTCACATCAACATCATAGAAGCATAAAGAGAATTGTTAGAGACTCAATATGTTCTATACTCAAATCACAAACTCAACTCAAATAAATCTCATAGAAGCATAAGGAGAATTGTCAGAGACTCAATATGTTCTATTCTTAGCATAAGAAGTAATCTCTTCTGTGCTCTTACAACCCTGTCTTACGGCTTTCTTTTCGTAGCCGCACTCTGTCTTTCAGCTGCTCTCTCTTAGCTAAGCTCTCTCAACCACACTTTCTTAGCTACGCTCTCTTAGCCACGTTGTCTCAGCCGTGCTCTCTCAGCTCTGCTCAATGCTCTCTTATAGCCTTGATCTAACCCTCCTTTTTTACAACTTACTTTCTCTTGTGGTAGCGACACCCTTTTATCTCTTAATGTATTGAGCTCAAACCCTAAATTCTTAACTTATTGTCCATGAAACATACACATTCTTGTGGCTCTGCTTACTATGCTCTAACAGCCTTCTCTGCACTCTGATAGCCTTATCTGTGCTTTGACAACCGTCTCTGTGCTTTGACAGCCTTCTCTGCACTCTGACAGCCTTCTCTGCTCATTTCGGCACTCTAAAATTCTTATCTGCTCTCTTACACAGTTCAGAGCTCAACCCTAACCCTAAGTCTTCTATATCTTCCATTATCCCGCATGCAGCCTATTCATAGCTACTCCTGTAAGTAACTCCTTTCTGACATAATATTCTTACATGCAACCTATTAATAGGTTTGTCTCTTTATTTGGGACTCTCAGTATGGCCACTGCTCTAACAGTTTCATAGTGTCATGGCCCTGTAACAGTCGTTCTGTCATTAATGCACTGTTCTAATTTTAGCTGCATAATTTTATTCTGTAACTGCCCCTTGTAACTGTAGTTCTGACTCCATTTAACTCTTTTTTATTTTTCGCATGATTTTCTTTGCAACACCCCCTGCAACTACAGTTCTGACTCCAGTTAACTCTTCTTATTTTATTTGCCTAATTTTTCCTCTACAACTGTAGTTCTAACTCTAGTTAACTCTTCTTATTTTATCTACCTGATTTTTCCTCTACAACTGTAGTTCTGACTCTAGTTAACTCTTCTTATTCTTGCTGCATGAATTATTTTTGTAACTGCCTCTGTTACTATCGTACGACTTCAGATAATTTTACTTCGGTTGGGTTCTTCTTCTTCCATCATGCCAATGCGACCTATCGTGAAATCACGACACTTCTACCCCTTTGAATTTTTCTTACTGTTTGACCATGAAAACATGACATGCCATGATATCATGACACTTTCTGCCTCCTTGTCCTCTTCTCGGCTTGCACCCGCAAAAACACAACATGTAGTGATATCACGACACTTTTCACCTCCGTACACTCTACTTGGCTTGCACCAACGAAAACATGACATGTCATGAAATCGTGACACTTTTTTCTTCCTTGCACTCTTCTTGGTATGCACCAGTGAAAAAATGACATGTTGCGAAATCACAACACTTTTTGCTTCCTTGCACTCTTCTCGGCATGCACCAACGAAAACATGACATGTCATGAAATCACGACACTTTTCGCTTCCTTGTACTCTTATCTGCTTGCACCCGCGAAAACATGACATGTCGCAAAATTGTGACACTTTTATTGCCTTGTACTCTTCTCTACTTGTAGACACCAAAACAGCACCAATCCGATTATGTGACTGCAAACACTGATCGCTTTGACAAACACAGCCCCCAGGGCAGCCCTCAGAGGTCAAACAGTGGTCCTAACCACTTTCATAGCAATTTTGTAAGGTCAAGAAGCAATTTGGCACATTTAGGCACTTTGTCCAGTATTCGTCTCACCCAGGGACGAATACTAACTGGGATTCGTCTCACCCAGGGACGAATTCTGAAATCGTCTCTGGTCAGGACGAATTCCAGGTTTAACGGGCAAAAAGAAAAATGCCGCCAAGTGGCAGCCAAGGACAATCAATTATTGCCTCCTGCCATGCATGCGCGTGTAGGTGGGTAGGTTGGCAGTTGATGGACTGTCACAAGGGCAGTCATGGAAGCCCAAGTCAGGGAGGAGTCTCCTCCCTCTTGGGAAGGCATGGCCGCCACATGGCATCCCTGCATGCCCCTCCAAAGAGACCCCATGGGTCTATAAAATGGTGGACTTTCCCACCCAAAAGAGGAGAGATTGGAGGCGATTTCAAGCAACGAAGTGCTGTCCAATTGAACACCCATTTGCATCTTTTTGATTCACCTTCTCACATCCACTAATCTCTTTCGCAAGGGAGGTTATTGGGTGGCTTTTGGAAGCGTGGATCCAACCCAAATCCAACATTTGACCACCTTAAACCACCAATTTGCCGACACCCCAATCCTAAGAGGTTTTGGGCCCATCCCTAGTGGATTGGCGCCGAAATCAAGTGCCAACGGTGGGAGGCCCACTTGGGCACCCCCGCATTTTCTAAGTTTTATTCTAAAAGCATTCTAGATTATTTGTTCATGTTGCATTTTATGTTATTCTGTTTAATTAACTCATAGCTCCATTTCCATGATGTTTTGATTAGATTTCACCATGCTTTTTGTCGCTTTGTGGTCCCTCTAACTTGCAGGTAGCGACATCGAATTCTCGAGGATAGAGGCCAAATTGGGAGAATCCGACCATCTGGGTCATCCCAAAATGGCCCCAATTACATAACCCCTCTATTTGTAGGTGTTTTGGAGGTCCCGAGGTTCGACATTGGAGCGGAAGCAACTCGGCGTTCTAACATAGTAGAATTCGTCTCACCCAGGGACGAATAACAGCAGAATTCGTCCTACCCAGGGACGAATTCCAGGTGAAGGTAGATTGGCCGACTGTTTCAATGGCAGTGGCCCTCTGGTAATGTCTTCTGACCTCTGTCAGGTTTGCAGGTCATTTATGTTCATTCTTATTCACTGTTTTTAACAATCTTAGGCATACATCCTTCATTGATTTCAAAGCATAAATGTTTCATGTTTGCAGCAGGTGCTACTAACGCCTTGTTTGTTTCTTTGATTGCAGGAGGAGCAATAAGAAGTGAGGATTTATCAAACATCAGTGGCGGCAACACTTTGGCCCATCCATTTTGCATGTGGGCATGCGGAAGGAGGAAGACTAAGTCACAAATTGTAACA
This sequence comes from Wollemia nobilis, assembly GCA_028583015.1. Classification (NCBI taxonomy): domain Eukaryota; kingdom Viridiplantae; phylum Streptophyta; class Pinopsida; order Araucariales; family Araucariaceae; genus Wollemia; species Wollemia nobilis. The sequence goes on along the minus strand of JAQPPZ010016969.1, from coordinate 3,328,067 downwards.
AAGATCAATTTAACGCTCCTAGCCCCTAAAAAGGGAGGAGACGTCTATGTAACCGAGGATAAGAAATTTGAATAAAGAGGGTTGTGCTTTCCTACATCTTTTCTTTCATTTCCAATTTATCTCCTTTCTTTGTTTCGCGCATAGGATTAAAGCGTTACATTTTGTCTTATATTGCATAGCTATAGTTTTCCTTTTACTTCCGGAATCTCATGCTTTCAGTGGCGATCACGGTGGGACTCTGTCCCCTGGTTTTGAGATCAAATAACTGATCCTTTTTGTGTTTTTGTGCTTGACAGGTACAAGTTTTTAAAGCAGACTATTATTCGTCTCTGACTGCGACGAATACCTGACTGTAATTCGTCTGACCCTGAGACGAATTTTAAATTCGTCTCTGGTAGGGACGAATTCTGTTCTGTAATTCGTCTCACAGAGGGACGAATTCCTGCCTGTGAATTTTCAGAACAGAAGATCAGAAACAGCAAGTCCAGGCAGAAAAGAGGTAAAGTTCCAAACTGTCTTTGTCATTTTTTTGATTTTCTGCTTTCATTTTCTGTCAATTCTTGCGTGCTTAAAGAAAATAGTGGTTGATTGCATGTTTCATTTTTCTAAGTAAAATAAACCACACACACATCACGTGGCACATTTTAAACCAAGGAGCTGGTCGTAAGACCCCAGCCCTTGAGCAAGTCCAACGGTGGGTTCATCACCACCTTGGCTTAGCTTTGCATCCATTTCCTCGATTGTCACTGTTGTTAGGCGTAAATCCTGACGAAAGCTGACCGAGTGTCACTGGGGTGATTCCCATGCACGCGAGGATAAGTCTTCTATGGTAGGTGTCATTAACAGGACAATCCCCCTTTCGTACCGCCTATGTTCCATGTACCATCTGCTCTCACGTACCTATAGTTTCCCTCTCGTAAGGGCGGGTATATAGAGAGGTTGGTATATCGGTCCGACAATGGTATATTGAAGGGGCGACCATTTATGGGAGTCATATGAGCCAACATTATGCATTTAAACGTTCTTCCAAACTTGCAAAAACAAAACAAAACATCAAAATGCACTAAACCAGTTTAGGACACACTATTAATCCTTAAAAGAGATAATCACGATTTTGTGTATGTGTGTGTTCATTTCTGCTTAGTGTAAACAAAAAGATAAATCATCATAAACGAGATAAAATCTGCTTAGATAGTAGAGAAGCACCACAATGGTGTACACCCGTAGCCAGGCCCAATCAAGGGTGGACGTTGCGGAAGGTGCACAAAGAGAGGGCGCTGGTCGCCTTCGCTTTAGCCCTGAGGACTTGGCCATACCGCCTTGGCGGTCTGGCCTACAAGAAAGTCCACATCAGGCCACATCAAAAAGGAACTATTGGGACCCTCCTCATTGGGGTATGCCCATTCAACACAGCCCCTTTCGGGAAGATGCTTTACATGTAGATCTCAATGTAAGTAGACAACCACCTCTTGAGGCTAGATCTGAGTGGCCGCAGCGCGATGAAGCGCTAGAGAGGCATAGTGTCCATGAGGAGAGACAACGTGAATACGCTACTTCTTCCTTGCCTCACATTCGAACAGAAAGACAAAATCCAGAGCGCAGGGCTCTTTACACAGGGCGAGCCAACTCCGCCCGCCCCTTTCAAACCCATGAAAGGGAGTACGAGGAAAGCCACCGCATTCCTCGAGGACAACAAATAGCGTGGGAACCTTGCGTTTCCACACCTGCTAGGTATCATGATCATACATCGAGGCCAGAGCCTCAAGTAAATGTCGCCTACCTCGATAGAGGGAAGCAACCCATTGAAATTTTAGATCATCAAGATCAAGGCAAACACATAGGAAAAACATTTAAGCCTCCTGAGCAAAAGAGGGCAGACCAAGTTGACCCGGCAGTCACCAGACATGCCGCTCGCCAAGCCCGAATCTCGCAGCTTGAGCAAGGTCATCAGGAGTTAGAGTACTTATGCCGCCTGAATAAAGAGCGCATGCAGCGTGAAGTGGATGAGTTACGCTATAAACTACCTGAGAGGGTGCCAACCCCTCACACCCAAAGAGCCGAACAATATGAGAGGCATAATCCGTTGGTGCAGGACAGGTCTCCACGACCTCGTCAAGCTTTGCCTCCGAGACCTTATAGACCCGAGAGGGAGGCTACTCCCCGAAACAATGATGGGTACCCTCAGCGGGGACTCGATCAGGGTCATAGGCCTCGCCTAGAGACTCCTCAAGAATTTTATGAGGAGTATGAACCAGAAATAGAACGGGCCGAAACGCCCCATCAAGGCGGGAGGGCTGCCACTCGGCCACCCCCCATAGGCCTCCAGTCTCCCATAACTCACAACGGGAGCAAACAAAAGAGGAAGAAATAAAATCTTCCGATGCATACAAAGCGCTATTAGAGCGTTTAGAGTCTGTGGAGACAAAAGCTTCTGGGCATCAAAAACCCACATTACGTCAACTCCACAGTCATCCGGTGCATCCCTCAGTGCCCACACCTCTTTACCCCGAACATTTCAAGCTGCCTCAATTGGCAGTCTTTAAAGGTGAAGAGGACGCACAAGAACATGTCACAAGATTTCTAAGCCAATGCTTCGGCATCCAAGATAATGACGCATTGTTGCTTAGGACATTCATAACCACATTCGTAGGCCCTGCCTCGGATTGGTTCACACAATTACCCAAACACAACATAAACAACCTAGATCAATTAGTAGATGCGTTTCTTGAACGCTTTGCCTTCAACACAAGGAAGAAGGCATCACTTAGTGATCTGGCCAGCCTCAGGCAATATGAGGAAGAAACAATGGCAGCATACGAGAATCGATGGAGGGCTTTGCTTTCTAAGTTACCCTACCGTCCCCCTATGTCTGATCTCACACAGATGTTTGCACGGAGTTGCTTAAAATCAATCTCTGGGCTATTGCTGCTGTAGCAATACGACAGTCTAGAAGAAGCTTTGGCGCAAGCCAGAGTTATAGAAGAGATTAAGATAGGCGAAGGCACAATCGCCAAGCCTAAAAAGAAAGAGTGGAATAAAACCACTAAGACTGGGAATACGCAATCACAACCCGCTGCGGTTAACCAAGTTGCGATAAATGTTCCCAAGCCTGTGCAAGAAATGCAGCCCCAAAAGGCTAATTACCAGGCGATGCCTCCTAGCTATGAAAAAGATAATAAGAAATAGGAGCAAAATCAACAGCGTCGCCCTAGGCGACAATTCATCCCTTACACAGAGTCTAGGGATTCCTTATTTGACCGCTTGTCAGCGGCAAATTTAGTCACCCTTCCAGAGATCCAAACTATAGACCCTAATGCTCCCAAGCCTAAGGGATACAGAGAGGAATTATATTGTAGATTCCATAGGCGAAGAGGACATGACTTGAATGGATGCTGGAAATTCAAAGGGTTAATCCAAGATCTGATCGACAATAGAACATTGGCCGTGGACAACCCCATAGCGCCAAATAATCAACAAATGGGGGTATTCAAGGACCCTTTGCCTGCCCACGAGGCACAGGCAAAACCTCTCCAGATTAACGAGGTGCGACAGAATCTTCCCATGCAAGGATTTGTGGGAATGATTAGCATAGTGACCAGGAACAAAAAGTACCCAGCAGTTGCCCCCGAGGTAGCTACAAGGGAAGTTCCAACGACGTCGCAACCTCCACAACGCCCTGTGCAGTTGTCTCCGCCTAGACCCGAGGTCACGATACGGACCAAACTCACGCAGAGTTTGCGGACCACATCGGCTAGGCTTTCCATCTACGAGCTTATTCAACAGTCAGCACCTCATAGAGAAGCTCTTATGGAAATTTTAAAAGCCATCGAATTACAACCTCACGAAGCAAATTCTTTCAACAACTTCGTGGGACATGTGAAACGATGTACGGAGCCGGTCATTACCTTCGGAGAGGATGAAGTCAAAACAATATCGAATGACATGGCAGATCCACCCCTGCACGTTATCGCGCGGGTCAACGGGATCCCGTACAAGAGAGTGTTGGTAGATACTGGCTCGTCCAGTAACATCATTACCACTGCAGCGCTAAAACATTTGAAGCTGCCAACCTCTCATATCATAGCCTCCACATACACACTGCGAGCTTTCAACGATGCAATATGCTCGACAGTCGGCACAGTTGTTCTGCCTGTCCAGGTAGGACAAAAGACAATACCAACATTGTGCCATGTGTTGGAAGGCGAGATGGCTTACAATATACTGCTAGGGCGGCCTTGGATCAGGGACATGAAGTGTGTCCCTTCGATCGCTCACCAGTGCTTAAAGTATGCTTTTGAAGGAGAAATACATGTAGTCCCGATGGACTTAGAACCCTTCAAGTATTGCAATGCGGTGCAACTAATGCCTCAATCGACCCTCCCTTCAACGCATTTGGATTTCCAGCTAAATCCATCCAAACAGGGTCCAACACCGCAGGCACCACTGGTGACCAAAACAGCAAAATCCCAGCCAGGTGAATCTTCATCATCTGCTCCTTCACTACCAATGCCACCTGTCATGGCTAAATAGAAGGACAAGGGAAAATAGATCATGGAAGAGGCTCAGCCCCTAGAAGAGGGGTTGCCAACAATTTCAATGGTATCAACAGAGGAAATACCTAGCACAACGGAAGCTGAGACTCCAAAAACACCAAACATGGAATGGACTCAGGAAGGACTCCCGTTCCCTCCCTCCCAAGCATCAACAATCACTGTTGAAATGGCCAGCACGGGCCTGGGGGAGTATTTAGTGCAGAATGTTGTGGCAACACCCACATTAGAATCAGTACAGGACATGGGGAGACCTCGCCTTCCCATAGGAACAGTTGTTCCTCTAGGTTACCCACCAAACCAGACAAATTTTGTGTATGGGGGCCTTGATCATGGTCTTGAACCATGCAAGCAAAAGGAAGCAGACGAAGAGCCTTTTGTTGAAAATATCAACTATCTCTCAAACCCAGACTTCGCCCTAAGATATCTCGGCCAATGCAATTGGCATGGATATGGGCTAGGCAGATATGAGCAAGGGATGCGGGTCCTTTGCCAACCAAGATATCAGATGCCATATGATAAGTCGGGAGTAGGGTTCAACCACCCCCTACCCTTAGACATCTTGGTAGAAAATATGCAAGGCCTAGAAATAGGCAACAAGGGGGGATTGGCACCAGATCTTTATGCCAACCCAAATACAGAATATACATTGGGAGACTACCTCCCATGGTCAACAAACACCCTTGGCAATAGCAGTAACTCCTCTCCTTTGCTAGAGAGAGGTGAAAGTTCAGACAATAACCCCCAAAGAGAACATAGACGGTGTCCAGACATCTTTCTGAAGCTGTTCCCCTTAGAGGTTCCAGTTGAATCAATACAGTGTCAAGAGAATCAGGTCCCTCCACCAAGAGTGGAACAACCGCAATGGGACCAGATCAACTTACTGGAACAAGGAGAACCTTCAATGTCGCAAGTAATAGTTGCTGAAGAGAATGAACATTTTTGGATCTCTGAAAGTGATTCAGAAGATGAGACTGAGATGATCTATCTCAGACATGCGCGACGGAATAATCGCCCTTTAACTCATGAAGATCTAATGGGACAGATGGGCATAAGGTTAGGGCATGAATGGTGGGTAGACCCAACGAGGTGGGACCAAGTGTTGGATCCATGGCTCCAAATTCACGATGAGCACCGTCCACCTCGAGACCCTATCATGACATCAGTGTCGAGGGAAGACCCTGTCCTCCTTTCAGCACATAGGGCCGATCCGTTCGTGCCCGTTCCCCTAGAGCCAGATCCAGAGTATAGGGAGCATCTAAAAGATTCAAGTTATCACACCCACGGTAATGGAGACCAAATTCATTCCATCCACATGATCTCCATTGATTTGACCGCACCCATCCGCAATCCGGCCGATCCAACATGGTCATTGCATCTAGACATAGATGCCATCACTCGGGATCGCGTCAATTCACCTTTATCACCATCAGAGTACTGGCCTTTCGGTGAAATGCCTCATTTTACCCTAGGGACAACTCAAGATATTTTTCAAGCTGAAGAGGAACCCGAGGTTCCCAACGTAGATCTAAATTCAGCTAATGATATCCATTTGATCCCGACTCCACATCAGTTGGAGGACGGATCCCACATGTCAGTCGAGGAGACGACTGATGTAGATATCGACACAGATCCAATGAATCCACAGATTCTCAAGCTGGGGGTAAGTCTTTCCCCCGAAGAGCAAGCCGATTACATTGCCCTTCTCAAAGAGAAGAAGGAGGTTTTTGCATGGTCGTACAAAGATATGCCAGGACTAGACCCGTAGCTAGTCACGCATAATTTAACGCTTGATCCGACAATCAAGCCTGTGAAGCAAAAACTACGTAAGATGCACCCAACAGTGGCCTTGATGGTCAAAGATGAATTGCAAAAGTTGTTGGATGCACAGTTTGTCATCTGCATGGATTATCCGCCATGGCTGTCCAACATGGTTCCCGTCAAGAAGCCCGACGGGAGGATTCGCATATGCACCGATTTTTGAGATCTAAACAAAGCGAGTCCTAAGGATGATTTCCCCTTGCCAAGCATCGACGCGTTGGTAGACGCTACAACAGGTCACGAAATGCTCTCCCTAATGGATGGTTTCTCAGGATACAATCAAATTCGTATCAATCCTGAAGACCAACTAAAAACGGCGTTCACAACGCCTTGGGGGACATTTTGTTATAAGGTCATGCCTTTTGGCCTTAAAAATGCTGGCGCTACCTACCAACGTGCCATGACATATATCTTCCATGATTACATGCACAAAACTCTGGAAGATTACATGGATGATTTGTTAGCCAAGTCTCTTTTGCGCTCAAATCATATCGCTGACTTAAGCAAGATCCTCGATCGCCTCATGGAGCATAAAGTTAGACTAAACCCCAAGAAGTGCGTCTTTGGCGTCACATCTGGAAAACTCTTGGGTTTCATAGTCTCAAAGCGAGGAATCGAGGTGGACCCAAAGAAAGTCAAGGCAATCCTTGAAATGGTTCCCCCAACTACAATCAAGCAGCTCAAAAGTCTGCAGGGAAAGGTCGCGTCGATTAAACGCTTTATAGCGCAATTATCTGACAAGTGCCGACCCATGAACAAATTATTGCACAAAGGGGTTACATTTCATTGGGATGACGAGTGCCAGTCAACCTTTGACGAGATCAAACAATACTTGGCTTCGCCGCCAGTATTGGCACCACCTAGACCAGGAGTGTCGTTCTACTTATACATCTCAGCTACTGAGGTGGCACTGGGCGCCATGTTAGCCTAGAAGAATGAACTTCACAAGGAACAGGCTACTTACTATCTTAGCCGCACCCTGGTCAGTTATGAACTTAACTATGCATACGTTGAGAAACTCTGCTTGGCAGTGGTGTTTGCTACCAAAAAGCTACGCCACTACATGCTGAGCAACACTACGTATGTTGTGTCTAAGGAGAATCCATTGCGATACATGATGAGTCGTACTTATCATAGTAGTCGCACGACGAAATGGATCATGTTGTTGATAAAATTTGACATAGAGTTTATTGGACAAAAATCTATCAAAGGACAAGTCATAGCCGATCAACTAGCAGAGGCTCCTCTTGAAGACGATCAGCCTCTGGTCATAGAACTACCCGATGATGGGGTCTTCCATGTCTGAGAATCACCAGATTCTGATGAGCCTGAGTCACAAGCCGACATAACCCTATTCTTCGATGGTTCTAAATGTGAGCAAGGTGGTGGCACGGGAATTGTATTCTTCACACCGTAGGGTGCTCCAATGCCCCTGTCATTTAAATTAAACTTCTCGTGCACCAACAATAATGCAGAGTATGAAGCCTTGCTCCTAGGTCTTCAGACAACAATCGCCATGAACATCAAAAGACTGAATATCTTTGGTGATTCATTGTTAATAGTCAATCAAGTCAAAGGGGTATATCAATGCAAATGCCCAGTCCTGCAGGCTTATAAAGCCCTCATGGACAAATTCTTGGCAAAACTTGAGTGGTATGACATCGAGGCACTCCCTCGATCATCGAATCATTTTGCGGACACAATGGCCTCCTTGGGGTCACTAATTCCGCAAGACCTTTCCGGTGATATGACAACCATTCAAGTCAAAACCTTATCGCAATCCGCGATGGAGCATGCAAGCTCAGACTTGACGCCAGGAATCCACATGATCCAGATTGAACCATCCTCGGATAGGTTCTTTCGAATCTGAAATCATCTGAAACGTGCCAACTAGGGGTCCTTGTTCTCCCCTACTCCCATTAATAGCAACACAATGCTATTCTTACAGGTTCTATCCCATTCAGCGTTTGCTAGGGATGAACTTCAAGAGGGATTGGTTGTTCATACTGTCGAGGTTTCTGATCAACAGGACTGGTATTTACCCATCTGAGACTACCTCAAGTTAGGTAATCTCCCACTTGGATTGACTCATGCCGCAAAATGAGCACTCAAGCAGAAAGCGGCTAAGTATGTCTTGATAGGAGACATTTTGTATCGTCGCAGCTATGAAGGAATCCTCCTTCGTTGCTTGGACCAGCAAGAGTCCACTTGGGCGATCGCCCAAGCGCACGATGGTACATGTGGTGGCCACTTTAGTGGTATGGCCATTGCAAAGCGCATTCTTCGCATGGGCTATTATTGGCCATCTTTAGAGCGAGATTGTTGCACCTATGTCAAGAAGTGCGTGAAGTGTCAACATCATGCCAATTTGATGCACGTACCTTCTCGGGCCTTGCAGACAGTCCAATCTGCTTGGCCGTTCTCGTAGTGGGGCTTCGATCTAATTGGAAAGATCTCCCCTGCGTCGTCAGGCCGTCACATGTTTATCATAACGGCCACAGAGTATTTTACCAAGTGGGTGGAAGCGATTCCGCTTACCTCTACGACAGGACCCCGCATTGTGGAGTTCATTTTGCATAACATCATATGTCATTTTGGTATTCCATCCAAAATAGTCTCGGATAATGGGACGCCTTTCAAGAACAAAGACGTGCGTGCTTTGACCACAAAGTACAAGATTCAGCACAACTTTTCGACACCCTATTATCCGTAGGCGAATGGGCAAGCAGAGGCGTCAAACAAAATGCTAGTTGCCATCCTTAAAAAGACCGTCATAGACAGTCATAAGGATTGGCACATTCAAATCCCACTTGCCCTATGGGCCTATCGCACTAGCATTCGGACACCCACTGGGGCCACTCCATTTTCGCTCGTGTATGGCTCCGAGGCAGTCATGCCTCTAGAGTTGGAGATTCCTTCCCTACGCATATCAATGCAGGAGTTCATCGATGATGATTCTGCATGGTAGGCCCGGTTAGACCAGCTTACGTTGCTTGATGAACGACGCGTTAATGCTCTCGAGCATTTACGTATTTATCAAGAGCGACTTAAGAAAGCTTACAACATGAAAGTTCACCTGAGGGACTTTCGGGTTGGTGATTTGGTTTTGAAGGAAAACCAACAGAATTCCAGTTTGCCATCCCACCTAAGGGACAAGTTTGTGGCAAATTGGTTAGGTCCATATGTCATTGATAGCAAAATAGGACCCGGGACATACCGGCTAGCTTCTCTTGATGGTATCAAGGAAACAGAACCCTTGAATATCAGTCATTTGCGACCATTTCATATCTAAGAGAGCCATATCCCAAAAATGCTCCAAGGATTGTCAAAATCGCTTGGTCAAATCCCAAAAATGCTCCAAGGATTCCTAAAAATCACTTGGTCAATCCCAAAATGCTCCAAGGATTCCTAAAACTGTTTCATTCCTAAATAAAAATTTGGTCAACCCCAAAATGCTCCAAGGATTCCTAAAAATCGCTTGGTCAATCTCAAAATGCTCCAAGGATTCCTAAAATCGCTTGGTCAAAATCCCAAAAATGCTCCAAGGATTTCCACAATCGCTTGGTCAAAAATCAAGAAAATTCAAAAACAACAAAAATCATCAAAAACAACAAAAATTTGCATTTCATTTCTAGGCATGCTCAAATTCATCAATAGAGAGTTTTCTCGCATCTCATCTTCATATTCACCAAAATCAATCCATCAAAAATACAAAAATATGTAGCTGCATCAAGCATTGCATCCATACATTGCATATTTGTGGTCGTATAGGTCAAAGGCACCATAGGCTGTAATTGCTCTGCTAGTCCATCTTGTTCCCCACTGTTCCATGTTACAAAAACAACAAAAACACCATGCATTGCTTTTACCACACTAGAGTCAGTGGTCTTTTAATGTATCAAGAGTTTTCGTGATTCAGTCATCATTTTGCTCTTTAGCCATGTAATGTATCAAGTCAAATGGATTTTACGAAGGTAGAGTTACACTTGAAATACGCCTTGTTACGTAACATCCCAACACAAATTAAAACACATAAAAATTCCCAAGTTGTGTGAACGAAAGATGAAACCTGCACAGTAATCCAGGTCACCATAAGCGAAACGGTTATCTTGCTCATCCCCCCGTGCGAATGGTTCTAGAATGCTGAGAATTCACAAAAGGACAAGCTCTTTCCTATCCATTCACCTCCATATACAGTGGTTTTCACCACTACCAAATCCCAATCATAGTTGGTTCCCAAAGTTGTAAGGATTTGTACTACACGTCCCTGCCAAGGATGGGTAGTCATCCCCAAGACCTAAAAGGATCAACGCCATTCACAAACAAAATTCCAACAAATCATCATCCTAACACTTTCCATTCACCTTTGGTCTCCAAGTTGTAAGGATTCGTACTATCCGCCCCTAACCAGGATGGGTAGTCATCCCCAAGGCCTAAAAGATCAATGCCCTTACTCCATAATCTCCATCACCCCTTGGTTCCCAATGTCGTAAGGATTCGTACTATCCACCCCTCAAAGGATGCGTAGTCGTCCCCAAGGCCACAAGGATCAAAGCCACTCACAAGTCAAACTCACAATACTCAAAATACAAAATCAAATAATAGTGGTTATCACCACTATTCAAAATCCTTGCTCAAAAAGAATTAATAGAAAATAAACAGTGATTTTCATCACTATATAGACGAGCAACTTTCTAAATCATTCAGCCAACAAATATCCTGAACTTGAATCCCTGGAATTCTCAACATTCGAAAACCATCTAGGTGATCCTCATTACAGGTTTGGTTGATAGCCTATCTGGCAATGGTGGTATCCTACCCGCATGACGATATGTCTGTCACATTCGCTTTGCGTGTGTGCAGACCAATGTTTGCATAAGGATGAGCTAGCTTATGGTATCCTGGATAACACCACAGATTAATCTAACTAAACACAACAAAGGAGTTAGTGGAGCTAATTAGGTGATCCTCAGTACAGGTTCGGTTGAAAGCCCATCTGGCACTGGCGGTATCCTGACAAATACCACATAAATGAACTCAATTGCACACACAGGGATGTGAAATAACTTGGTCAAAAACAAGTCCGATTCATACCTTGTTCAAAAGTCTTGTAAGATAAAGTACGAGTCGTGGCTAGTGAGTTAAAACCGTCTGAGTCTCAGAAAACCTTAGCTACATTTCTAAACCAACTGCGCTACTTTTCATCCTTACAATACCATCAAAAAATACAAAAAGAGAAAAACCACATGTATACATACAAAGTCAGTTACATCATAGCAATCGCCTAAAAATGAAATAAAGAGCATCTTAAACAGTCTATGGTGTCATAACCAACCATCACAAAATTCCATTCATCCATTTTGCATATCACATAAAAATAAAAAACATTTGCATTCATCATAACATATGCATTCATCAAAATAAATAAACATGCATACATCCATAGTCATTAGCTATCATGCATAAAGATCAAATCATCACATGTACACAACCAAAATAAAACCGGTATATATATATATATATATCATCAAAAAAATGCCCGCAGGCTACAAAACTGGTCCTCAGACCCCGCAATCATATAACAAAACCCAACCTAAGGCGTCGACCACCATGATCACGCAGGATCGGTGCGACAGGAACTACCCCCCGTGGTGTGGGTCCTATGGGACCCTGTAGGGCGGCTACTACTAGCCCCCGCATCACGCCTGCTACCGCCTCCCTCATCCAATCGCCTGCGACGAGATGATGTTGACTGCTCAGTCACACTATCCCTCATCCGACGTGAAGATCCACTTCCCGAGGGCTCAGGTAGCCGCCCGCCAAGGCGGATGACCTCCCTCTCCAAGTCTAGCCGATGCCGAAACCACTCTGCCTCTCATCGATGATAGTAAGATACTGCATCGTCACGCTATGCCAGAACCCTATCCCGCTCTGCTAGCTGGGCCCGTAGGAGATCCCTCTCCCACAGCGCGTCCCCCAGCTCCAGATCTCGTATCCATAGTAGCTCTGTCAGTCATGCATTTTTAGCGCGTACCTCAGACTCCATCTCCTCTGTATCTGCCTGATGTACAGGACTCTCCAAAATAGCAGCCTGCTCTGGCTCCCATTGCTCCTCCATGTCCTGCATGTCCGGCTGATCCGGAGCTCCCAAATCTACATCCTCATCCCCCACCTCAACCATGTCCGCGTCATCCACTGGAACTCCCCAATCATCCCCTGCTGCCTCAGCACCATCCATTGCCGCCTCCGCGCCTCCTAGTGGCCCCTCTCCTCTCCATCGCCGCAGCACCCACCACGAGTCATACTCAGTGGTAGTCCCGACGTCATCCACGTCCGGGACGTCAATCACCGCATCTGACTCCTCGCCCAATGGCACGGTGACCGGTCGATCTAGAGCCCTCTCATCTCCCCGACGTCGATAGACCACGGGCTCACCAGGCAACCCCTGGCGCACCCCAAACTGTCGTGTAACCCGGCTATATGAGAATAACTCATGCTCGGTCCCGTGCCGCCCAATCAACCACCGCTCCCTGCGTACCCGTCGGAGCCACTCTCCAGCCTCCGGCCAGGCTGGACAGTCCCGATAAGGGTGCCAAACCACCTCCCCTGGAGTGAGCCGAGAGAAGGCATCAGTATAGTGCTCTACGACACCTGCCCATCGCCGACTCTGCCCCTGCTCCGTAGACCACCGCCACAGAGCTGCATAGCCTATCTCCTCATCCTCCATCGCCGCCCGAGTCGTCCATGGTAACCCGGTCGGCCTCTCAACTGCTATGTGCTGCCAACCCCAGCACTGCAGCAGATAACTATAGCTGACCCCCTTCCGCTGCCGACAGCGGACCCCGTACAGCTCCCCATAAAGCTGTGCCAACAGTGTCTGTCCCCATCTCAAAATCAGCGGTGCCTCTATCGGGCACTCTACCAACTGCCACACCAAATCCAGCAGGTTCCACGGGAACCTTGCACCTGACGAGTCAGGTAGTAGCATGTTAGAAATGAGGCCCATCAAGAATGCGTGCCTCACTCCTAACACCCCCCTCTCCTACCACCATCCAACCAAAATCCCGCCAGCCTGGCAGTCCACCTCGGTTGTCTCCACTGGGTTTTCTACACCCAGCCGCTCCCCATGCCCGAAGCATCTCGTCAGCACAGCAGTCCGCTGATCACGCGGCGATGTCCTGATAGGCAGTCCATCTATCGAAATCCGAAGAAGCCGATAGACATCCTCTAGAGTCACAGTCATCTCCCCGGTCGGAAGATGGAAGGTGTTGGTCCACGGATCCCAAAGTTTGATCAGGGCCGTCAGATAAGCCTGATCCGGGACCACAGGCTCCAGTCGAGCCACTTGCTTGAGCCCAAGGGCATCAAGCCATTCCCAGTCATCATCATACAGTGCCCCCCGTGCCTCAATAAAAGCAGTAGGTACACGGTACCGGCTCCTAACAACCTGCAAAAGAAAAAAAAAAATTCAACAAAAAAATTAATTAAAATCATAGAAAAAAACTGTACAGAAAAACAACAAACTTACAGCTTTAAAAACAAAAATAAACTCTAGGAGGCACTTACAGGTTTCGCTTCGGCTCCGCCGCTCGAACCAGTTTGTGCACTCATGATGGCAGAGAGAATTTCAGCAGCGCTTCGCTTCGCAGAATTACCTCCTCCTCCCAGAGCTCCAAAATCGCAAGAAAAATTTGACACAAATGAGCCCAAATTCAAGTTTTGGCCCTTAAATAGGCCTTTGAGCTGGAATTCATCCTTGACTGGGATGAGCACTCTGGTTAGCGCTCGTCCCACCCAGGGACGAATTCTACTGCTGGAATTCGTCCCACCCTGGGACGAATTCAGCAGAAACTTCAAAAACATCAAAAAATGAACAAAAATGCACTAAAAACCAACAATAAATTTGCCCGATAAGAGTGCTATTGCACTTGACATCCCGGGCATACAAAATAGACGTTGGGGTCACAAATTGTCATTATCCTACTCCCTAAGAAGGCTACTTTAGCCGGACCGCTCCATGGGAAGACGGATTTTCGCCAATTTCAGCTCCAGACAGCATCGCAAAAAGGGTTAACACCCACCAAAAATAGGTCCAAATGTTGGAAAAATTGCACATGCTTAATGATAAACCATCTAAAGGAACCCTTGCACAAGTCATCTTGGGTCAAGCGACTCGTCGCTTTTCTCACGAAGGTCATTCCCTCATCGATTCGTCGCTTGAGGGGGTAGTCACACTTAGTCACCAATCAACAAGCACACACCCAATTAAGGAAAACGACATGCATTCAAAGAATCATTGACAAAGACAATTACGCTCCTGCTTGGGGCAGTAAACAAGCAACAATCAAATTGATCAAACACTTGGCATTCGTGAATCATGAACACAAGGTTCCCCCGTGGACAAAAGGTTGCGCCCTTTGCCTAATCATGACTGATCAATGTCCAAGCTCAAGTCACACCTCACCAAAATAGGTTAATACTTGAAATCAAATTCCTTAGCTCGTCAAAAGCAAGGATTCAAGAATGCATGCCCTTTCCATGCTTGGGGCATCAAAAGTTGATTAGGTTACCAAGAAACCCTAATCATTAGTGCTTTGGCTATCTATTTTTGCTCGGCGCTGTGCCATGCACAGCGCATCCCAAAAAGGGGCATCTGTAGACACCAAAACAGCACCAATCCGATTATGTGACTGCAAACACTGATCGCTTTGACAAACACAGCCCCCAGGGCAGCCCTCAGAGGTCAAACAGTGGTCCTAACCACTTTCATAGCAATTTTGTAAGGTCAAGAAGCAATTTGGCACATTTAGGCACTTTGTCCAGTATTCGTCTCACCCAGGGACGAATACTAACTGAGATTCGTCTCACCCAGGGATGAATTCTGAAATCGTCTCTGGTCAGGACGAATTCCAGGTTTAACGGGCAAAAAGAAAAATGCCGCCAAGTGGCAGCCAAGGACAGTCAATTATTGCCTCCTGCCATGCATGCGCGTGTAGGTGGGTAGGTTGGCAGTTGATGGACTGTCACAAGGGCAGTCATGGAAGCCCAAGTCAAGGAGGAGTCTCCTCCCTCTTGGGAAGGCATGGCCGCCACATGGCATCCCTGCATGCCCCTCCAAAGAGACCCCATGGGTCTATAAAATGGTGGACTTTCCCACCCAAAAGAGGACAGATTGGAGGCGATTTCAAGCAACGAAGTGCTGTCCAATTGAACATCCACATTTGCATCTTTTTGATTCACCTTCTCACATCCACTAATCTCTTTCGCAAGGGAGGTTATTGGGTGGCTTTTGGAAGCGTGGATCCAACCCAAATCCAACATTTGACCACCTTAAACCACCAATTTGCCGACACCCCAATCCTAAGAGGTTTTGGGCCCATCCCTAGTGGATTGGCGCCGAAATCAAGTGCCAACGGTGGGAGGCCCACTTGGGCACCCCCGCATTTTCTAAGTTTTATTCTAAAAGCATTCTAGATTATTTGTTCATGTTGCATTTTATGTTATTCTGTTTAATTAACTCATAGCTCCATTTCCATGATGTTTTGATTAGATTTCACCATGCTTTTTGTCGCTTTGTGGTCCCTCTAACTTGCAGGTAGCGACATCGAATTCTCGAGGATAGAGGCCAAATTGGGAGAATCCGACCATCTGGGTCATCCCAAAATGGCCCCAATTACATAACCCCTCTGTTTGCAGGTGTTTTGGAGGTCCCGAGGTTCGACATTGGAGCGGCAGCAACTCGGCGTTCTAACACAGTAGAATTCGTCTCACCCAGGGACGAATAACAGCAGAATTCGTCCTACCCAGGGACGAATTCCAGGTGAAGGCAGATTGGCCGACTGTTTCAATGGCAGTGGCCCTCTGGTAATGTCTTCTGACCTCTGTCAGGTTTGCAGGTCATTTATGTTCATTCTTATTCACTGTTTTTAACAATCTTAGGCATACATCCTTCATTGATTTCAAAGCATAAATGTTTCATGTTTGCAGCAGATGCTACTAACGCCTTGTTTGTTTCTTTGATTGCAGGAGGAGCAATAAGAAGCGAGGATTTATCAACATCAGCGGCGGCAACACTTTGGCCCGTCCATTTTGCATGTGGGCATGCGGAAGGAGGAAGACTAAGTCACAAATTGTAACAAAGATCAATTTAACGCTCCTAGCCCCTAAAAAGGGAGGAGACGTCTATGTAACCGAGGATAAGAAATTTGAATAAAGAGGGCTGTGCTTTCCTACATCTTTTCTTTCATTTCCAATTTATCTCCTTTCTTTGTTTCGCGCATAGGATTAAAGCGTTACATTTTGTCTTATATTGCATAGCTATAGTTTTCCTTTTTACTTTCGGAATCTCATGCTTTCACTACTTGCACCCGCAAAAAAATGACATGTCACGAAATCGTGACACTTTCGTTGCCTTGTGCTTTTCTCTATATTTTTCCCACGAAAATAGAACATGTCATGAAATCGTGACACAATTGCCTCTGTACACTCTCTCTCCTCTTCGCATTTCTGCCTTCGAACAATCTATCTCCTTTTCGGGTCGTGAAAATGTGACATGTCACAATATCGCGACACTTTTCCTCCTTAGCTCTTTTCTTCTCTTTGGGTCACGAAAACCTGACATGTCGCGAAATCATGACACTTTTTCTCCTTAGTGCTTCCTCTTGCAAATTTTTGTGAAATCACGACACTTTTCCTTGCAAGCTCTTTCTCTCAAACATGTCACGAAATTGCGACACATTTTCATCCGTACTGCCTCTCTTGCAGATTTTCAAGAAATCATGACACTTTTCTTTGCAAGCTCCTTCTCTCAAACATATCACAAAATTGTGACACATTTTCGTCTGTACTGCCTCTCTTACAGATTGTCGTGAAATCATGACACTTTTCTTTGCAAGCTCCTTCTCCCCGAACATGTCACGAAATCGTGACAGTTTTCTTTGCTTGCACCTTTTCTCCGAAAATGTCACAAAATTGTGATAGTTTTTTTTGCATGTGCTTCTTCTTCGAACATGTCACGAAATCATGACAGTTTTCCTGGCATGCGCTTCTTCTTCGAACATGTCGTGAAATCGTGATAATTTTCTTGGCATGTGATTCTTCTTCAAACATGTCACGAAATCGCGATAGTTTTTCTACTTGGCTTTTTCTCTACCAACATGTCGCAAAATCATGACAGTTTTTCTTCTTGCCTTATTTGCTTCCAACATGTCACGAAATCATGATAGTTTTCCTTGTGCTTTCTCTCTCTTCAAACATGTCATGATATCACGACAGTTTTCCTTGTGCTTTCTCTCTCTTCAAACATGTTGCGATATCGCGACTGTTTTCCTTGTGCTTTCTCTCTCTTCAAACATGTCACAATATCGTGATAGTTTTTCTCTCCTCAACATGTCACGATATCGTGACACTTTTCTTACTTGTGTTTTTCTTTGATCTTTTGCATATGGGCCACTTATTTCTTCTTGGAGAATCATTGTACATGCTCTGAATAACCTCTGAACTTCCTATCCACTGCATCTGAGAGCTTCTAAACTTCTTGTCCACTGCATCAACCGATCTCCCTGACTATGTCCATTGCATCAACCGATCCTCTGTCTGTGTTGACAACAATGACAATACTTTTGCTGCACCTTGCTCATCAATGAACTCCTGTCCATTGCATCAACCGATCCTTTGTCTATGTTGACAACAATGACAATACTTTGGATGCACCTTGCTCATCAATCTCCCCCTTTGGAATTGTTGGCAACACACATAATTGCGTGCAATTACCTGTAACTCTTCTCCCCCTTTGACAATAATACCAAAGGGATGTTGTAGACTCCCCCTGAGTCCATGCACAACATTCTCAAGCAATAATTATTATAGTTAGCAGAAATCACAAACATGAGCAAAAAGATAATCAAATACTTAAATGCTCCCCCTGAGACAAAGACCACTTCATTTCACTATTTGAAAACATCATGATAAGCATAATAGGCATCAACAATATCAATAATGTGAATAACAGTAACAATGAGTGAATGACACCATCACCGTCAGTTTCTCCAATACAATAAGTGTAGGAACATGACTGGACCACTGTCTTCTGTGCAACTACCCTCTGTTGTTCTGTAATATCAAACTTGTCCACTATTAATGAAGGCATACAATGTTCGAATATATCCAAATTTTGTCCAATGTTTTATTGACACTGCAATTCCACTGTCAACTCTATGCAGGCACCAAACACTGTACCACTGCACAAACTAAAAAAAACACTTTAATAGCTTTACGATAATTTCCCGACTACTTGCCTTTCATCCTCAGATAACCGGCCAAATACATAGGAGCATTAAAATAAAATTTTAAGATTGCTCCCCCTGAGGATGTGCCACCTGGAGTGGCTTAGTGCAGTAGCACAGTAGTCTCCTTTACTCCAAGGAGACACGATTCCCTTTCTTCTGTCTTTCTCTAGACTTTCCTGAACTTGGGCTTGAGTTTTTCAATTACTTCCCTATTTTGCCCTTGTTCGTGAACTTGAACATTTCTCTTGCGGGGTTTTCTCTTGCGCATTCTTGATGGATGATTATTTTCTTTTCTTTTATGCATATGATATGTTCCCTCTCTGTGTTGCCCTCTTTGTGTCTGATGAAATCTAGGGTTTTACCTTAGATTAGATACATAAGTGCTTGGACAGAACCTTGCTATGTGCCCTTGACCATTACATTTAAAACATTGCACATGTTTTATTCCTTGTCTGCATTGCATTCTATGTGTATGATGAAATCTATGTCTTGCCTTAGATTGGATACAAAAGTGCTTGGACAAAACCTTGCTATGTTCCCATGGCCATTACATTTAAAACATTCCACAGAGTGTTCACTCAGGAAAGCAGATGTGTTTTTATCAGTATAACTTTTTGATCTATTGTTCGAGTCCACAATAAATTGCCTTGTGACCATAGCAGTTGCATTTAGAACAATAGCCATTAAAAGCATTATTATTAAAAGAGTGAGAGTGATAGAACCTCTTTTGCTGTGGTTGCTTTGCTATAGATCTCCTTTGATATTTTCTTCCTTTTGAAATTTAGCTTCAAACTTTTCTTGTTTCGATCCTTCAGTAGTGGACTTCTTCTTCTCTGCATATTTGGAAGATGATGGTTGTTCAACTTCACACTTCCCTTGCCTCGATCCTTCAGTCGTGAGCTTCTTCTTCTCAAAAAATTTGGAGGATGAAGGTTTTTCAGCTTCATATCCAAGACCAAACTTAGCCGTAGAGCTTCTTTGTTGCTTTATCATTGTATCTAGCAACTCTGTGCTCTTCTCAAATTTGAGACTTATATTGGCCTCTTCTAGTTGTTTCTTCAATGAAACAATCTCTCCTTCTTGCTGGTAGCAAACAATATCTTTCTCATTGATCTGTGACCTAAGAGTTTCTTCAGTTCTTTTGGACTCTTCTACTTGTAGCTTTAGATCACTGATAACTTTGTTAGATTCCTCTTCATGTTTGCTACATGCATCACCTTTATCATCCAAGCGTGACTTCAAGGCTTCTTCTATTTTCTTGGATTTCTGAATTTGTAAGAAGAGATCTTCAATATTATCCCCATATTCTTCCAACTTCTTGGACAGTCTTTTCTTATTTTTCATTTCTATATTCAACTCTTCAAATGTGGCGATCAACTCACCTTCTAGATCTACTTCAATCTCCAGGTTTTCATTGCATACTTCAAAGTTCACTTATTCTACCTTCTCTAGTGCAATTTTCTCTTTTGCAGGAACTGAAACTGACTGAGATGCCTTATTGGAGGAGGATCTATTCTTCTTACCCATTGCATACTAATCTAAGATCAACCCTGACTGATTTAGCCTAAATTAGGAACTTGGATCTGATACCAATTGTTAGACTTACAATGGCACTGAGAGGGGGGGTGAATTAGTGTAGCTTTTTAAACTTAAATCTGCAACTCTTAAATATAAAATAATGAAATATTAAAACCAGATAAAGCAAATATCAACAAGAGATCATCACATAACACAAGATGTAACGAGGTTCACCAGTTTTGGCTACTCCTCAAAAATAGGACTTCCATCCAAATCCAGCCTTTGCAAAGCACCAAATTTACAAACAATTTACCAGCACCCACTGGAAGGAGCACCAACCCCTTAATTTATCTACACCAATAGAAAGGAGCACCAACCCATGATTTACCAACATCGACTGGAAGGAGCACCAACCCCTAATTTATTTGCACCAACAAAAAGGAGCACCAACACCTGATTTACTAGCACTGACTGGAAGGAGCACCAACCCCTGATTTATCTGCATCAATAGAAAGGAACACCAACCCCTGATTCCAAGCACCAAATAAGAATTCTATATTAGATCTCTCTTGACATAAAAATGACTTCGCTTTTACAAGACCCTCACTGGTCTATTGCTCACATCAACATCATAGAAGAATCAAGAGAATTGTTAGAGACTCAATATATTCTATACTCAAATCGCAAACTCAACTCAAATCAATCTCATTGAAGCATAAGGAGAATTTTCAGAGACTTAATATGTTCTATTCTCAACATAAGAAGCAATCTCTTTTGTGCTCTTACAGCCCTGTCTTATGGCTTTCTTTTTGCATCTGCACTCTATCTTTTAGCCACTCTCTCTTAGCTGAGCTCTCTCAGCCGCACTTTCTCAACTACGCTCTCTCAGCCACGCTGTCTCAACCGTGCTCCCTCAGCTCTGGTCAACGCTCTCTTACAACCTTGATCTAACCCTCCTTTTTTATAGCTTACTTTCTCTTATGTTAGCGACACCCTTTTATCTCTTACTATACTGAGCTCAAACCCTAAATTCTTAACTTACTATCCATGAAACATACACATTCTTATGGCTCTGCTTACTGTGCTCTGATAGCCTTATTTGTGCTCTGATAGCCTTCTCTATGCTCTAATAGCCTTCTCTACACTCTGACAGCCTTCTCTATGCTCTGATAGCCTTCTCTACTCATTTCGATGCTCTGACATTCTTATCTGCTCTCTTACACAGTTCAGAGCTCAACCCTAACCCTAAGTCTTCTATATCTTCCATTATCCTGCATGCAGCCTA
Source organism: Wollemia nobilis (assembly GCA_028583015.1). Taxonomy (NCBI): domain Eukaryota; kingdom Viridiplantae; phylum Streptophyta; class Pinopsida; order Araucariales; family Araucariaceae; genus Wollemia; species Wollemia nobilis. Next base: position 3,306,606 of record JAQPPZ010016969.1, on the reverse strand, counting down.
TTCATAGCTACTCCTGTAAGTAACTCCTTTTTGACACAATATTCTTACATGCAACCTATTAATAGGTTTGTCTCTTTATTTGGGACTCTCAGTATGGCCACCGCTCTGATAGTTTCATAGCGTCACGGCCCTATAACAGTCGTTCTGTCATTAATGCACTATTCTAATTTTAGCTGCATAATTTTATTCTGTAACTACCCCCTGTAACTGTAGTTCTGACTCTGGTTAACTCTTATTTATTTTTCCTACATGATTTTCTTTGCAACACCCCCTACAACTGTAGTTCTGACTCCAGTTAACTCTTCTTATTTTATCTGCTTAATTTTTTCTCTGTAATTGCAGTTCTGTCTCTAGTTAACTCTTTTTATTTTATTTGCCTGATTTTTCCTCTACAATTGCAGTTTTGACTTTAGTTAACTCTTCTTATTCTGGCTGCATGAATTATTTCTATAACTGCCTCTGTTACTATCATATGACTTTAGATAATTTTACTTTGGTTGGGTTCTTCTTCTTCCATCATGCCAATGCGACCTGTCACAAAATCGTGACACTTCTACCCCTTTGAATTTTTCTTGTTGTTTGACCATGAAAACATGACATGCCGCGATATCATGACACTTTCCACCTCCTTGTCCTCTTCTCGGATTGCACCCGTGAAAACACAACATGTCGTGATATTGTGACACTTTTTTCTTCCATACACTCTACTTGGCTTGCACCAGTGAAAACATGACATGTCGCAAAATCGTGACACTTTTCACTTCCTTGCACTCTTCTCGGCATGCACCAGCGAAAACATGACATGTCATGAAATCGTGACACTTTTCGCTTCCTTGCACTCTTCTCGACATGCACCAGCGAAAACATGACATGTCGTGAAATCGTGACATTTTTCACTTCCTTGTACTCTTCTCTGCTTGCACCCATGAAAACAGGACATGTCACGAAATCACGACACTTTCGCTGCCTTGTACTCTTCTCTGCTTGCACCCACAAAAACATGACATGTCACGAAATCATGAAACTTTTGTTGCCTTGTGCTTTTCTCTGTCTTTCATCCACGAAAATGGAACATGTCATGAAATCACGACACAATTGCCTCTGTACACTCTCTCTCCTCTTTGGGTCGCAAAAATACGACATGTCACGATATCACGATATTTTTGCCTCTGAACACTCTATCTCCTTTTTGGGTCACGAAAACACGACATGTCGTGATATCATGACACTTTTCCTCCTTAGCTCTTTTCTTCTCTTCGGGTCGCAAAAACCCGACATGTCGCGAAATCGTGACACTTTTTCTCCTTAGCGCTTCCTCTTGCAAATTGTCATGAAATTGTGACACTTTTCCTTGCAAGCTCTTTCTCTCAAACATGTCGTGAAATCGTGACACATTTTCGTCCGTACTACCTCTCTTGCAGATTGTCACGAAATCGTGACACTTTTCTTTGCAAGCTCCTTCTCTCAAACATGTCATGAAATCATGACACATTTTCGTCCGTACTGCCTCTCTTACAGATTGTCGCGAAATCACGACACTTTTCTTTGCAAGATCCTTCTCCACAAACATGTCATGAAATTGTGACAGTTTTCTTTGCTTGCACCTTTTCTTCGAACATGTCATGAAATTGCGACAGTTTTTCTTGCATGCGCTTCTTCTTCGAACATGTCATGAAATCACGACAGTTTTCCCTGCATGCGCTTCTTCTTCGAACATGTCACGAAATCGTGATAGTTTTATTGGCATGCACTTCTTCTTTGAACATGTCACGAAATTGCGATTGTTTTTCTACTTGGCATTTTCTCTGCCAACATGTCACAAAATCACGACAGTTTTTCTTCTTGCCTTCTTTGCTTCCAACATGTCACGAAATCATGATAGTTTTCCTTGTGCTTTCTCTCTCTTCAAACATGTGATATCACGATAGTTTTCCTTGTGCTTTCTCTCTCTTCAAACATGTCGTGATATCGCGACTGTTTTCCTTGCGCTTTCTCTCTCTTCAAACATGTCACGATATCATGATAGTTTTTCTCTCTCCTCAACATGTCGCGATATCGTGACACTTTTTCTACTTGTGTTTTTCTTTGATCTTTTGCATATGGGCCACTTCTTTCTTCTTGGAGAATCATTGTACATGCTTTGAATAACCTCTGAACTTCCTATCCACTGCATCTGAGAGCTTCTAAACTTCTTGTCCACTGCATCAACCGATCTCCCTGACTGTGTCCATTGCATCAACCGATCCTCTGTCTGTGTTGACAACAATGACAATACTTTTGTTGCACCTTGCTCATCAATGAACTCCTGTCCATTGCATCAACCGATCCTCTGTCTGTGTTGACAACAATGACAATACTTTGGATGCACCTTGCTCATCATTTCGTCATTATAATATTTTAAAACCCTTTTTGTTAATTTTTACCCTTCCAACATTTCTCTTTTTTTTCCTCTTCCTGACCTTCATCTAATCATTGTCTAGAGTGGGTTGAGACCATGTAGAATTTCTTTGGTATCATTTATTTTTTCCTCAAAAAATCAATGGGGTATACCTAGGGCATGATTAAATTTGAATTAAACATAAATTGTTGTACCATTGTTATAATTTTGACCTTAGGTAAATAATAAATTTTTTCTTACCATAAAATTGAGGCATCTATAGTGGTTTTTGGTGCATTTATTTTACAATAAATGAATAAAAATAGGTAAAATATAGACAAAATTTTGCATTCTAATGATCATCAAAAAGGTCATTTCCCCCACTAACCAGTTTTCTAAGCAATTCAATTGAAATCAACTCCATCGTATCCAAATATGTAGCAAAAAGTGACATCATCTTTAAGGTTCATAGAACTACTAAAAATCATCACAATATTTAACAAATGGCATACTATTGGAACATTCTTAAAGAATAATTTCCAATGAGTAAAATCATACCTATGCTTACACTAGAATTGATGCCTCAAAATTCCTTAGCACTTTTTCATGGTATGATTGCATGATGCTTTTGCATGTCACTTTTGTGCAATGCTTTTGCATGGTACTTTTGTGTTTATTATGGAAATTTTGCCTTGAAATTATCAAAACTAAAATTTTGGTAGTTTATCTATCTATGAATACCTATTCCTCTATGAATTTTATCCTACTACCTGAGTCTACATGTATTAATATGGAAAGCTTTCAATCAGATATCCTTGATTGATAGTTACATAATTACATATCCTGATGCTACTAGAATCTCATTGACATACACCTTCTTGAGATATTTTTGGAGTGGCTTTGAGGTATCCATATCCTCATTTTTTTATAGGTGGAACATATAGCAATCAAATGTGTTGAAAAGGATTAATCAAATATCGACTAACTTCAATGTAGATGGACCTGCACCCTTTAGCTATCTTCCCCAACAAAGAGAAAAATGCACTATTTTAGGGTTATAGAATCTCTTATAATTTTGAAACTACTTATTATCTTATCTTAAGATTCATGCATCTTCCTTCTAGAATATAACATACATCGTTTAGTATCTTTATTCTATTTTCAATTTATAAGACTTATGCACTTTTTACTTTCAACATTGAACATGTATTTTATGATTGGTAATATTTTCATCTTGTATAATGAAAAATGGGCGTTTAATTCTTCCAAGAAATAAAGATAATTTATCCTTAATGAGATTAGATAGAACCTCTTACAATGATCACTTGTTTTTCACTATTTTTGTGTATAGATTTTTTTTGTTTTCTAGGTATACTCAAAAGAACTTTTGAAGAGAAAAAGTGTCATACAAATTTGTCTATGGCACTTTTATCTGGTGCTTCTATATGGTACTTCTACATAGTGATTTTGTATAAAATTGGTACACAATGATTCTACATGGTTATTTTACCTCAACCTAATGATCATGTGCAATATGTCTAATTTTTAGCTTATTTCTATTCTAAGGTTTTAAAGCCACATATTATATCTATTTTGTAGTTTTTGTTTCTGATTTTTTTAGGAATTTTGCAAAAATTATAATGGATCTATTTTGGTTATAAAATTATTATGGGAATAGTGATAAATCATAATTGATACATTCGTAATCAAATTAAAGCATATTTAGCTATAGTTCCTATTTTATAACCTTTTATTTATGTTTTATAAATAAATTCTATGAAAAAACATAAGGGATTTAGCCTTTTTTTACAAATTGATTAAAAAAATCAGTCTTGTTTCACATTTACATTACTAGAAATGAAATAAAAATGCATGCAACTACATCCTAGGATAGTCAACATGTTCTCCTTGTATTCTTGTTTGATTCTTCTTGTATTCTTTTTTGAAATGGAGATAGATTTTATTGCTTTTCATAGGCATTCAAAATAAATGTGCATGCAAAATAGGGTTTTGTATATCTAATTTTATTTACATGGTCTCAACATTAGAATAGGATAAATTTTAGAGGAAAGTTGTTGCTTTTCACAAAACCCTAAGGTGTTTGTGATTTTGATCAATTCAACTTACTTATTAGGATATGACAAGATATTCCCCAAATTATGAGTATGATATCATCCAAAGAAGGGTGCACATTTCTGATTGTCCCAATTTGAATAATCACAGTTCCAATCGTACAAGATTGCATCAATAACTAGTTGTTGTAACTATTTTTTTTTGAAAAATTTAAAAAACCTTGTATTAAAACAAATAACAATTACAATATGGGAAGAGACTCTTCCCAGCCGAATTCAGAGAGAACACAAGCTTACAATAGTAGAAGAAGATTTGTAGTGGAGCCAAATCTCCTGAACCATTATCTAGCTAGCAGGGGGGTCGGCATGGACAGTTGATGCAACTTGTCATGAAATCGTGACACTATTCTTCTCATTAGGCCGCAAAAATGCAACATGTCGCGATATCGTGACACCTTTAACCTTTGGCCACGAAAAAGCAACATTTCGCGATATCGCGACACTTTTCTCCTTTGGCCTTGAAAATGCAACATGTCGCGATATCGCGACACTTTTCTCCTTTGGGCACGAAAATGCAACATGTCGCGATATCGCGACACTTTTTCTCTCTTGGCCACGATGAAGCAACATGTCGCTATATCGTGAAACTTTATCTCTTTCAGCCATGACGGAGCAACATGTCTCGATATCGTGACACTTTTTCTCTCTTGGCCGCGATGTAGCAACATGTCACGATATCCCGACACTTTTTCTCTTTCGACGGCGATGTTGCAACATGTCGCGATATCGAGATACTTTTTCCTCCTTTTTTTGTGACTAAGCAACAAGTCACAAAATCGTGACACATTTTCTCCTTTGGCCGTGAAAATGCAACATGTCGCGATATCGCGAAACCTTTCTCCTTTGGCTGCGAAAAAGCAACATGTCGCGATATCGCAACACCTCTTCTTCTTTGGCCGCAAAAATGCAACATGTCGTGATATCACGAAACCTTTTCTCCTTTGGCCATGAAAATGCAACATGTCACGATATCGTGACACCTTTTCTTCTTTGGACATGAAAATGCAACATGTCACGATATCACAACACCTTTTCTCCCTTGGTCATGAAAATGCAACATGTCGCGATATTGCGACACCTTTTCTCCCTTGGCCATGAAAATGCAACATGTCACGATATCATGACACCTTTTATCCCTTAGCCATGAAAATGCAACATGTCACGAAATCATGACACCTTTCCTCCCTTGGCCGCGACGAAGCAACATGTCGCGATATCACGACAACTTTCCACCCTTGGCCGCGATGAAGCAACATGTCGCGGTATCATGACAACTTTCCACCCCTAGCCGCAACGAAGCAACATGTCGCGATATCATGACAACTTTCCACCCCTGGCCGCGACGAAGCAACATGTCGTGATATCGCGAAAACTTTCCACACTTGGCCGCGATGAAGCAATGTGTCACGATATCGCGATAACTTTCCTCCCTTGGCCGTGATGAAGCAACATGTCATGATATCATGACAACTTTTTGCCCTTGATCGCGATGACACAACATGTCACGATATTGCGACAACTTTCCTCCAGTGACCGCGACGATGCAACATGTCGCGATATCGTGATAACTTTCCTCCAATGACTGCGACGGTGCAACATGTCACGATATCATGACAACTTTCCTCCCTTTGCTTTTTCTTTCATCATTGGCTCAAGGACATTTCAAGACCCTCCCTAATCACCTCATCCTCAATAGCCATGTCACTGTGCAGCTGAACCCCTACCTCCTTCTCAGCACCTATCTTAGCCAGGAAGTCGGCCGCTTTGTTTAAATCTCTACTCACATAAACTAGAATCACATCATCTAATTCTTTCCATAATTCCTTAATTTGAGTGACAAGAATCCTTAACCTCCAAGATTTCATATCAAAGTTCCTCATGTAGTCTAGAGCTCCAACCATTATTTGCGAGTCTAGAGCTCCAATATAATATGTTATTTATTTCGAGGTTTACTATGTGTTTCACTTTTTATTCAATGCTACATACAATTTATCTTATTCCTAAAACTTACATATATTTTTAAGAAATATTCCTTCCCAAATTTTTGATTGATATTTGACTATCTTAAACCATATTTTATCCTAATGCCAAAATTACATTAAATATATAATTTTAATGTTATATTTATTATTAATTTAATAGTATAATATTATATATAGGAGTAATTTATGATGTAACCCTCACAAGATGTAGTTTACTAGTCTCAGTTGATAAGTTATATTTTTGACCAAGTAGACTATATTTTATTATAATTAAAACTAATTCTTAGTCTCCTTTTTCTTATGAAATGATGGAATTCCTAGATATATTTATGGTAATTTTCCACATTGAAACCTTAAATTGACAAACAAATACCTAGTTCTTGTCATATTAATATCCTCATGGTGTATTTTACATAACATTTTAATATTGGTTTAAATCAATGATATCAGTAAGGCATGGTCTAAAAAAGTGTTGGCAACAAATTAGACATAATTAAAAGGGACCAAATGTCACAACATGAACACCTTTATGGTTTTTCAATAGATCAATAAGAATTAAGAAGAGACACAAATATAATTAAACACTATAGTAGAGACCATATATTGATAATGGGAATACAAAATGGATATCCGATAGTCAAAATAGAATACTTAGGAGTTCCATAACATCAACCTTGATTAACATTATTTTTTAGAATATAATATCATAAATTCTAGCAAACCCTATTGTATGCATCAGTTTTGAAATCTAATTAAAAGCATACACAACTTATTAATGGACTAAAGAGAATGTACATCATATTCTATAATGGCTATAACATGAAGGATTTTCTTACCATAAATGAACCACATTTTCCTCTGTAATAATATAATATTATTAATTTTCAAATCTATTATAATTATTTTAAATTATATATTTTTTGGTAGATTAAAAGTGAGTTTTTGTAAAGGATACTAAAATATGATTACAAAGGATCATAATACAACACAAAACATCAGAATGAAACAAAAGGAATTTGTACAAGGATGGACAAAAGGACAGGCAAGGACATCCCAAAGGAATAAATTAAGGAACATGCAATCCTTTGCACCAGAGGAAGATGTCTTCATTTGCGCCAAAGGAAAAATAGGCAGGAAAGGAAAGCCCCCATAAATCCAAATTTCAATTACAAGGTGCTGAAAAAGGGTGGGAGAAAGTGCCAAACTACCCCAACCATGAAAAATCCTTTTGAAACTTTCCCATGGTAGGAAAAGAAAACAAAGCCAAAGTTTTAAAACTTGAAACATCCCAAGGGCAAGAAATCCAGAAACCACCCTTGGGAAACAAAGATCTGAAGATAACCAACATCCCACACAAGGGAGCCCAAAAAGAAGCAAAATGGAACAATAGCCTAAAGATGGTACTACAGTGGTTCAACATAAAAAGGAACATCCCAGACCACAGAGTCCTTATGCAGAAAAGGAAGACTTCAAAAAAACCTACCCAACAAAGGAAGCAACAGCAGCAGAACAACACTTCTAAAGGAAAGGATGGGAAAGTGCCATAGGAATTCACCAAGAAGGAAGCACGAGGATGCATGACTATAGACGTTAGAGCACAAAATAAAAAATAGAATCCATATATCCCATACAACCTTCAACAATAGCTTCAGGGTCAAATAAAAGGAAGTCCCATAAGGAATCAACAACAATAAAACTAGAGCCCCCCAAAAGCCACGAAAGGAACTGAGACCCACAAGAACTACCACTCCAGACCCAAAGAGCAGAGTCATAGTATAAATCACATGGGAAACCCATAAATCCCCAAAGGATGTTGTGCAAAACTGCTCATGAATCTATAATTCCTTAGACCCACCAAAAAGCAGCTTCAATAAAACGAGGAGAACCTGCAAGGATTCAGCAGTAAAAAAAATAGAGGCTGCAAAGCCACAAAAGGAAATGAAATCCTATAAGATCCACCACCTCAAATCCAAAGATTAGAGTCACAGTATCAAGCACATGGTACTTCCATTGACCAAAAGGATGCTATGCAAAATTGCTCAAGAATCCATAAATCCTTAGACCCAGCTAGTCACCACTGAAGATCCTCAATGAGAAGATGTTAAGAATACTTCCAAAAGCAACCTAAGAAAACCTAGGAAGAATCCCATGGAAGAACCTGAACCTGAACATACCAGAACCCAGACACCAAAGGATGGAATAGTGGGACAAAAATTTTCCTACATTAGGGCAAGGAAATGTTTACAACAATGGATCAAGGATATCCCACCAAAAGGATATTGTCTGCAACACCTTCCTTCCATGAAGGATGGGAAAATGTGCCAAGGAAATTGGGAAAGGATCAGGGACCTGGGATAGGGGAAAGGAAGGGATGCAGGAAAGAGGAACAAAGGAATGCAAGAACAAGACTTCCATGGGAATTCACCTGCATAGCCTCCCTCCCAAGTAGTTTTTGGTCTTGCAGGACCCCATAATTATTTTAAATTATATTATAATCCACATTACAAAGGAATAGTAGGTGAAAATTAACAAAATATTTTGTCTTATGTTTCTTAGAAATTAATTAATTTTTTTTTGCATTTATTTCATGTATTAAAGGTTTCTTCCTCATTACCTATTTAAGCATAACTAATATATGAATTGTCAATATATATCACAAAATTTTGAAAGAACTATATAAAACCAATCGTGGATATGCACCTATAAAGATAATTCTCTTTTATAGATCCTCCATCAATATTTTTTTCATAAATATCATATTCTATCTAATTATGATAATTGATGGAATATTTTTCAAAATCTCACATTAATCCTCCTAACCACACCCACTTTCACTACAAATAAATTTGAATTATTTTAATTTCTTAATTGATAGTTTCTTTTTATCATATCAATCTCACTTTGGGTTTCTTGTTATCTTTGTTCTCGCTTTGATGATTTCCCTCTCTTTATTCAATTCCCAATAATGCTTTGATGATCATCTATCTCTATAATTTATATCAACAATTTAAAATTTAGCATCATGTGTTTGATAATATAATGGTAATTGTGAAAAGAATTATTGAAAATAATTGCCATGTATACCAATAATTTTAAATATACACATGATATATGAATATGTTTTTTTTTTATTGGTAGAAAGGGTGTTGAAATGTCCCTAAACCTTGTACAAGAGAGATTACAAGAAATCCATATCAACCGAGGTGGTCCAAGAAGAAAGGAATAGAGAGCTGGCAAACCTCCACACTAGGGAAGGTGTCGCAAAATCGCGACCAAAGTGGTGATGTCGCGAAATCATGACAAGTTGCGCCGTTGATGCCAAAGGAAGAAAGGAAGTCACGAAATCGCGACAAGGAGCACCATCGGAGCCGAAGAAGGGAAGAAGTCACGATATCGCGACATGTTGCAAAGTGTCGCGATATCACGACAAGTTGCTAGGTTGGAGTCGGACGAGAAGAAGAGTCGCGAAATCATGACATGAAAGAATACCGTGCCCAGGAAAAAAAGGAGTCACGAAATCGCTACAAGAAGTAAGAACGCTGCCAAAGAGAAAGGGTGTCACGAAATCATGACAAGAATGAAGACCGCAGCCGAAATAGAAAATGAGTCACGAAATCACGACGAAAGTGGAAGCCTGCTGCCAAGAAGAAAATGTGTCGCGATATCGCGACAAAATGGAAGACCACCGTTGGAGGGAAAAAATGTCGCGATATCGCAACAGAAAGGAAGACCGCCGTTGGAGAGAAAAAATGTCACGATATCACGACAAAATGGGAGATCACCGTTGGAGAGGAAAAAGGTCACGATATCGCGACAGAATGGAAGACCGCCGTTGGAGAGAGAAAAAGTGTCGCGATATCGTGACAAAAAGGAAGACCGCCGTTGGAGAGAAAAAATGTCGCGATATCGTGACATGAAACAAGAAAGTGCCTGAAGGCCAAAAGTGTCATGATATCATGACAAGTTTGCAACAAAGCACCCGGAGAGAAAAAGTGTCACGATATCACGACAGAATGGAAGACCGCCGTTGGAGAGAAAAAATGTCGCGATATCGCGACAAAAAGGAAGACCGCCATTGGAGAGAAAAAATGTCACGATATCGCGACAGAATGGAAGACCGCCATTGGAGAGAGAAAAAATGTCGCGATATCATGACAAAAAGGAAGACCGCCGTTGGAGAGAAAAAATGTCGCGATATCGCGACATGAAGCAAGAAAGCGCCTGAAGGCCAAACTTGTCGCGATATCGCAACAAGTTTGCAAAAAGGCACCCGGAGAGAAAAAGTGTCGTGATATCGCGACAAGTTGGAAGACCGCACCAGAAGGAGAGAAAAGTGTCGCGATATCGCGACAAGAAGCAACCTCGTGGCCTAAGCAAAAAGGAAATTTCGTGATAACGCGACAAGCTGAGATTTTGCAACCAACTATGAAAAGTGACGCGAAAACGCTCCAAGATGCCAAAACGTAGCCAAAGGGGAAAAACCCGGAGCCCAGTAACCCACTCACATTGTGCAAACATTGGAACTTGAAGAAGCGTCCCTTAGGCTGATTGGGAAGGAATCTCTCCAAACCTGAATGCCTATTGCGTCAACTCCTTTGTTAGCAAGCCAGTCCATAGCTTTGTTTCCTTCTCGGTATTGATGTTGAATGATTAATTCTAGGTAAAAGCCAATTAGTGTCTTGCATTCTTCAAAGATGGAAACAAGGGTCCAGGGAGGCACAGAGGTTCCTTTGAGCCAGTTGATGCAATGCAATGAGTCTCCTTCTATGATGAGTTTATTGATAGTCAGGCCTTCCAAGAGAATCAAGCTTTGGAGCAAGGCCCGAGCCTCGGCCATATTGATGGATTGAATTCCTAAGTTCTAAGCAAAGGAAAAAATTATTTCTCCTCTGTGATTTTTGAGAATTCCACCTCCACCAGCCGCTCTAGGGTTGCCTTTGGCCATGCCATCGAAGTTAAGCTTGTGCCACCCAGAAGGAGGTAAGACCCACTTGATTACAGACCTATCAACAGAAGTGCGAGGTGTTGCAAAAAAATTGAAAATATTGAAATGATTTGTTAGATCCAATTCAAGTCCAGGAGGGGAGGTTTGGACGATGAGACCAGAGAGGCATTCTCCACAGCAAGGGCCAAGATTTTGGCAACAACAATCTTCTTGTCCGTGGCAAGGTTTTGGAAAATTTTGGCATTTCTCTCGAGCCAAATCTGCCATAGGAAAATGTGAAGGCAATCTTGCCACATGAATTTGAGTTGACTGCTCTTGAAAGGCCAGGGCCATTGTTGAAAAAGGAGGGGAATGGAATGAGGGATGGCTACGGAGATGGCAAAAGTGTTAAAAACCTGGTTGAGCACTACAAGGGAGAAGGGACATTCCAGAAAAACATGCGCAGTAGACTCACAAGCATTTTTACACAGGATGCACCAATTGGGGATGAGAAGCCCTCTGCTTATCAGATTGTCAGTGGTGAGGATTCTATTTTGGATGGCCAACCAGTAAAATAATTTGACCTTGGGAATGATCTTGGGAACCCAGACTAGATTAGCGAGGTCATGGCCATCACTGTGAGCTTCTTGGCTGTAGTAGGCAGATTTAACAGTAAACTACCCTGAATCTTCAAGGTTCCAAACCATGGAGTCTTATTTGTGAGAGCTGGGGATTATGTAGCTCCTCAGTAAGTTTTGTAACCACCTAAGCACCTCGGTGATATGTCTAGGCCCATTCAGATCTAGGTGTTTCCATTCGGGTCTTGTAATACCTAGGTTAATGAAATGACACACCTTATCTCCAAAGGTGGCTTCGGTCATCGTCTTGAGCATAGCAAGATGAGGATCTTGGCTGAGAGGTTTGTCACGGATCCAAGGGTCATCCCAAAAATGAATGGTTAATCCATTTCCAAGACACCACCTTAAGCATTCCATGATGATCTTCCTTGTTTTAGTGACACCATTCCAAAAATGAGATCCGCTAGGAAGGTTGTCCTCTCCAAGAAAGGGAACCTGATGAAGGTACTTAGCTTTGATGATGTCAATCTAGGTGGATTTTTTGTTGATGGTAAGTCTCCAGGCCTACTTGGCAATGAGAGCCATGTTCATCCGCTTGATGTCCCTGAAGCCGAGACCTCCATCCTTTTTTTTGGAACAAACCTTGTCCCAAGCAACAAGGGAAAATTTGTTCTTGTTTTCGTTTCTCGCCCAAAGGAATCTGCATTGAATTTTCTCAATTATTTGGCAGATGGAAGCTGGAGCTTTGAAGATAGATAAGAAAAAAATAGGAATACTTTGCAAGAAAGCCTGAACCAGAGTGGCTTTGGCTGCCTGACTGAGCAATGAACTTTTCAAGCCTGCAAGTTTCTTGTTGAGACGATCTAGAACAGGGTTCCACATAGTCGAGACCGATTTGCCATGGAAAAGCGGTAATCCGAGATAAGTAGTTGGAAGGCTCCCAATGATACACCCAAGGATCTCAGAAATCCTATTTTGCCTGTGGATGGGAGTATTGAGGAAGTATAGCTTGCTTTTGTAGTAATTGACTTTCTGGCCAGCCGCCTCTTCATAAGAGTCAAGGATGCTCTTAATGATTTTTGCTTCGGGGATAGAAGCATGAGAGGAAAGAATAGTATCATCCACAAACTTTTGATGGGAAATGGCATTGGTTGTTGAGGCTGGTTTTATCCCAGAGACGAGTCCACTATTGCAAGCAGCAGTAAGGGTTCTTCCAAGGGTTTCGACCAAAATGATGAAGAAGAAGGGTGACAGAGGGTCCCCTTGGCGAATGCCTTTAAAACTTAGAAAAAAGCCAATAGGTGAACCATTGATAAGAACAGAGAACCAAGTAGTAGAGATACATTCTCGAACCATCTCAACCCATTCTTTGTGAAACCCAAACTTCTCAAGGACCTCGAACAGGAATTTCCATGAAACCCAATCAAAAGCCTTGTTCATGTCAAGCTTAAGGAACATACTGGGTTTTTTGTTTTTAGATGCCGAATGAGCCAACTCGTGGATGGTTATCACTCCATTAGCAATGAATCTACCTTTGATTGAGCTGCCTTGGCACTGGTCAATGATGGAGGGAAGGATGTCTTTCAGCCTGTTTGCCATAACTTTGGTGATAAGTTTGTAGATGACACTACAGAGACTTATAGGTCTAAAGTCGGAGAGGGAAGCACGATCATTAGACTTGGGAATTAAAACAATGAAGGTGGAATTGGCTTCTCTCGGCATATTTTTGGCTCTCTGGAAGAATTTAACCATAGCAACAACATCAGGGCCCATAATATCCCAAAAGTGTTGAAAAAATTGGGGTGGAAAGCCATCGAGTCCAGGGGCCTTGTCAGGTTCCATTGCAAACAGAGCATATTTGATCTCCTCTTCAGTGTAGGATTGGAGCAATTTCTCATTATCATCGTTAGACACCATCATTGGAATGTTCTGAAGCAGAGAACTTGCTGTGTGGGGGTGGCAGTCAATACTTGGACCTAAGATTTCCTGGAAGTGGTGCATAGCATCCTGTCTGATGTCCTGGATATTAGAGACAATGGTACCATCAGCCTTGGTCAACTCAGAGATTTTATTTGAACCTCTGTGGCGCAAGGTGGAAGCATGGAAAAACTTCGTGTTGGTGTCTCCTTCTTTGAGCCAGAGGCTTCTGGATTTTTGTCTCCAGTAGGACTCTTATTTAGCCTTAACATTGTGGAGGTTTGAAAGGAGGCATTTTTCTTCCATGAAAGTTTCAACCCTCTGATCCCCTCCCTAAATAAGATTTTCCACCCTTTTGAGCTCATCCAGTAGAAGCTTTTTTTCACTAAAGAGGTTGTCGAAAACCTCCCTGTTCTAGCATTTCAGCTTGAGTTTGACTGCTTTGAGTTTGAGGAACAAATTCAAGAGAGGGTTTGGACAAAGGTTTTGCTGCCACCATTGTCGAATACACCGACCTAAATCTAGATGAGTGAGCCACATCTTTTCAAACTTGAAAGGGGTTTTAAAGGTTTTTTGGGGTCGGGAACAATCCATAATTATAGGGTTGTGATTAGATCCAATTTTTGGGTGGCTATGAAGCCTGGCATCGCCAAAAATAGGAATGAGTTCTTTGGACAAGAGAAATCTGTCAAGCCAAATTTGGATGTGATGAATGCCCGCCCATCTATTGCTCCATGTATAGTTGGATCCTTGGAGCGGTAATTCCATAAGCTCATTGAGGTTGACAAATTCGTTGAAATCTTCAATGCAGTAGATAGTGATCAGATTGCCTCCCTGGTTGTCAAACAGGTGAAGGGGAGTATTGAAGTCACCACAGAGCATCCAAGGAAAGTCAGGAAAGTTATTGCGCATTACAGTAATGTTATCCCATAGCAATCTTCTATTGACAGGACTATTTGGTCCATAAACATTGGTGGCAATCCATTGAAGGTTGGTGACTTTATTAGTGAACAAAATGTTGATGGTTCTGTCAGAGACTGAAAGAACTCTCCCCTTAATAGTTGTCGGATCCCACAAACAAAGGAGACCCCCAGATTCCCTTGAGGAGGGGCAAAAGGCGAAATTGCTATTTTCCCATATTAGCTTGCAAACTTGATTGTTGTTATTCTCATCCAGTTTAGATTCTTGAAGAAACATGATATTTGGTTTTAGGTTTTTTCTCATCGACTTGACAGTCCTCTATTTGCCAGTTTTGTTGAGGCCTCTGACATTCCAGGAGACAAACTTCATCGATTTGAATTGGGATTTGCTTTGTGACCTCTGCCTCTCCCTTGATATGGAGTAAGTTTAGGTCTAACCTCATCCAAATCTTGATGGGTGGGTTGTTCGGAAGTAGGTCCCAAGGAGGTAGGCATAGATCCATCAGCCACTTTAATCTCAGCTGCTTTGGCTAGCTTTTCTGCATTGGACGGTCTTCCCCTTCTCTGCACTTTGTTGACATCAACTTTGGGGGCAGGAATGGGAGATTTCAAAGGGTTGGGTGATTGAAGAATGTCGATGGTGATGGTCCCAGGAACAGGCCTATGGGGGGATGGAGAGCGGGGAGACTGGCATAGGGCAACAAACTCAGGGGAGAGGGTAAGAGGACGGTTCTAAGTTGGGGGAAGGGGTGGGAAGGGAAGTGGAAGGTGAGAGGGACCAGAATTTGAGGGTGAGTTTGGGGAGGTCATTGCAGACTTACCCTTGGACAAGGGAGACTGAATCGCAGTGGGTGTGGATGAGATGTTTGGATCTATGGGAAGGTCATCGGAGATGTCCTCACTAGTTTGAAGATTATTTATAGGAGCAAAATGATTGTAATGAGAAGGCAGAGCACTTACATTGTTGGGAGCAAATGTTTTAGGGGGGCCTACAGAAAGGCCACAACCCTTGCCAAGAGCCTTTTTCTAAGCGTTGGGGATCTGGGAATCCTTCTTCCTGCTAGAATCATTGGGGATATCTTTTTTTCGGGAAGGGCATTGAGTAGCCAAGTGGCCCTGAGTGTTGCACTCCAAACAAAAAGTGGGATTATTCTCGTACTCAACTCCTTGACATCTTCTGAATCTTCTCACGTTGATGCGATGCAGGTAGGTAGAGACGAATCAATATTAGCCATGACATAGACACGAGCATAGGTCATTCTGGTTCTTGCTCTGGTAGCAGGGTCGATGGCAACTAAATCTCCAATCGGTTGAGTGATGCATTTGAGGGCATCATTATAGAAGAACTATGGGGGAATCCCATGGAGTTTGATCCAAATCAGAGCGATGTTGATAGACTAAGTTTCAGGGTCGAAGTCATCGAAGTCTTACCCCCATCTCCGTAGAAATAGGCTTCGACGATCGAAAAACCAAGGTCCACCAGTGAGAATGTGTTGGGTGTCGAGGGCATTGTTTAGCCTTATCATAAAGAACCCCCTAGGAAAGGCCACAAGCTCCATGCTTCCAAACAGCCACCATTTGGAAAGGGCCCATTCACGAATAGTTTCCATATCAGGTCGGGCATCGAAAAATTTCCCAACCAGAGAGAGGGACTCTTGAAAGATTAGTGGCTCCATAGCCTCGCTTGGAAACGAAACTTCAGTGCCTGAAATATAGAAGGGCAAAGGAGTTTGAAAAGAGAACACTCCAGTCGAGGTCCTGACTTTATCCGCAAAGGACAAAGACCAAGGTCACGCTTTGGAAGGAGAGGAGGGTGAAACCCTACCGTTACCAGACGTCGGTTTCACCACGCTATTAGGGTCTTCATCATGACAATTTTTGAGTGGGCTTGTAGTAGGCCCAACACCATCTGCAGGGCCCGAGGGTAAATTTGCCAGACCATCAATCTTCTTTGACCCTCCCATCCCACCATCGCCATCGCCATTGTCCACAGACGTTCCCACTCCCGTTCCCGCTCATGACATTTCAAATTAATTTCTATCCGATATATGAATATGTTATCTTAATGCACAAGAGTTGAATTTCAATCATTAAAAAATAATGTATATAGAGCTATGGAAATTAAATTTTATAAAAAATATCAAATAAAGATTATATACATTAATCGAATGTTTCTCCATATTTTATTAACAAACTACATAATATCCAAATATAAAAAAATGTACTAATCATGGATATTTACTTATTTTACCTACTTTAAAATAAATAGTAATAATAAAAACTTAATTTTTTCATGATGTTGCATAAGCACATAAGCACATAAATCCACAAAGGATATTGTTGATAGTTCAAAGGATTTAATATCTAAACTTTTTCACATTGGAACATCCCACTCACTAAAATACTAATGTTTAAATTTATTTAAAAGTATAAAATCACATTTTTTTAGATTGGTGATGCAATTTGAATCAAAGTACCATGTGAAGGAAGTAGTTGAGAAATTTGTTGTCAACGAGTATATAGGTATTAGATTCTAGACCCTCTCCAGTGTTTCTCCTTCTTTTTTTCTAGGATATTAGTACCTGATGTCTCTTGGGACCAAATCAGATTTGGGTAGAACATCCACAAAGGATGTTAAAGTAAGTTCCCCATTTATGGATGATTCTTTGGTTGAGAAGTCATCACCTATTAAATTTTATTTCTCATGATGTTGCTCTTATGGAAAAGTCCTCTATTCAATATTTGAAAGGTCCATGTGATGGGGCTTGGGACATTTCTATTCAGTTTGGCTAAGTGTAGCCTTGGACAATGAAACATCTTATTTGGAGATTTTGTCTCTTCCAAAGATGTCAATTTTTTTTAAGGTGGATAAAAATCCAAATAATATTTCAAATTCAAAAATTTCACTCTCTAAATATGTCTCCCATAGAGGGAATATGGAAAATGAAGGAGTTAAAACTTTTATTGGTGACTTAAAAGTTGTTGCGAAGGAACCTATGTTAGAACAAGTCTCTAAGCTTGTGTCAGTTTCAAAAAATATTGTGTAAATCCTGGTGAATTTGATTTTGGGTAAGGTTCCTCATACACAATGTCTTCCTACACCTCTCTACTTGTTAATACCAAGAATATATATATTTTTGCAAATGTTTCCAATAGGTGTAGAATGAGCTCCTCTTGTAACAATGAATTTGAGTTGGTTTCTAACTCTAGAATCCTATCCATACCATCTAATATATTAAAATTAACCATGAGATATGGTGACCTAGCTCTGGTTGAAAAAATTATGGGTAACTATAGACCTGATTTAGACTCCGTTAGGAAACAAACATTCTTAAAATGGTTTCCTATGGGGAAATGGAAATCATTGCCCTTCCTAATAGTTTTTGCTTGACACAAATATCCTTAGAGTAGGAATTACACAATATTTTAAGTGGTGGCCCCTATTTTTTTAGGAGAAGAAGCCTTTTCCTTTACATATGGGGGGCTAACTTTGATCTTGCAACGCAAAAAATAAATACAACTCTTATTTGGTTCAAATTTTTGGCTCTCCCTTAACAATTATGGCATGAGGCAATTCTTAAGGACATTGAAAAAAGTTTAGGGGATTTAGTCATGATTGAAACTATAAGGAGAGCATGTTATAGAATGATTTATGCTTTAATGTGTGTTATGGTCTATCTTGATTCTAACCTCCCTGACTCTATTAATTTAATTTTTGATATGGGAATGAGAGTTCAACAAATAATTTATGATAACAAAATTCTATTCTATTCCAGGTGCAAAAATCAATGTCATTTTGTTTAGTTAGTTAAACTCCCATACTTTTAACCAATTAAAGTACTTATTACACCATTTCCTTTAATTAGTTAAAAGCCTATACTTTTAACCATTTAAAGTACTTATCACACCATTTTATTTAATTAGTTAAAAGTCCATGCTTTTAACCAATTAAAGTACTTATAACACCAATTACTTTAATAAGTTAAAAGCCCATACTTTTAACCAATTATAGTACTTATTACACCATTTTCTTTAATTTGTTAAAATCCTATACTTTTAACCAATTAAAGTACTTATCAAACCATTTTATTTAATTAGTTAAAAGCCCATACTTTTAACCAATTAAAGTAACTATCAAACAATTTTCTTTAATCAGTTAAAAGCCCATACTTTTAACCATTTAAAGTGCTTATCATACTATTTCCTTTAACCAGTTAAAAGCCCCTACTTTTAACCAATTAAAGTACTTACAAAACCATTTTTTTATTCAAAATAAAATAAATATCCTTCCTTAAATAAACCAAGTATCCTTGTTTTTATTTAAATAAACTAAATATCATTCTTCAATTTCCTTAAAATAAATATCTATCTATTTCAAGGAGGTTTTAATAGTCATGGCCACAACTCCACTAGTCAACAAAAAAATAGACCGACCTCATTCATGTGTTGGCCCAACAATACCAACATGGGTTCATAATATACAATCATCAATCTACTAGTCAACCAAGCACCAACTCTAAGCCAAGCGCTCTTACACTTGGTTGATCAACCAAATACACTTGAGTAATAATAGAATGTGTTTAAGCCCATTTCTTAGTGTAGGTGAGAACAATGCTATCCTAATTCAAAAGTTGCTTTAAATCCCCAACCAATGCATAACCATAAATCGTAATAGGTAGTTCTAATAAGCCACATGGTAGGGAGGAAATTAGTTTAACAATGGTAAATGAAACACAGGTATATAAGAGGGACTACACCAACCAACCGATGCATAGGAGTCACTACTTGGTGGTTCCCCAGACCACTAAGTGGTGGTCAATAGGCCTAGGTTGCATTTACCTATTTAAAGGGGTGAGAACAACCCCACATCCCTGATGTGGTATTAATATTAGGGAAGGCCTAAATGGACATTCCTTGTTGTGTCTTCTGAAGGACATAATCATCAAGTCACATTGCGACAAAGTGGTATTAGGGCAATGATTAAACCAAACTAAGGTTAATACACTAGGCTCGTACAAATTATGAGGTGATAGGAATATTCAACATATTAACCTATATGAATAGAGGTAACTATGTCATATTAAACTCAACCAAATGGAGTAGAAGAAACACTTGATTAGTATGTCATTCAGGTGAGAACAAACCAAAAAAATAAGCTCAAAAAACTTCAAGTCCATAGTTATGCTTAAGCCATTCTTAGACAATGAAAAATATACCATAAATAATTAAACCTGGTTTAAAGAGCTAGGTCATAGGTTTAACAAGGGGATACATGGCCAAGATTTCTCAAGTCATAAACAACCACAAAAGGATTAAACAAAAGTTTAGATAAGTGGATGCACATCATGATGGCATAGGCATAACAGGGTTAGAACATCATGAGAGTGATTTAGAATAGGTAACCTATAAATTTAAACTTACGGCTAGATCACAATCCAATTAGCAAGAAAACTTTCATCGAACAATGATAAAAATGGGGTCTAAAATTATAAATTCCATTTTTCTAAGACACGGGCCGTATTAGGCCACTTACAACAACACTGTTTTATCAAATGATCTATAAATACTATGAAGCATAATAGTATGATATTGTAGCTTAAAAGAGAGCACCCCAACCTGAGTCTCCTATGAATAATTCTCCTTTAAAAATCAAACTCCTTGCTTCTCTCCTTTGTATTTTATGTAGTCACCAAAAATAATCCCCCCTTCCTTCTTTGTTTGGCCATATTAACAAAGAATATATCTACCCCTTACTCAAAGTCTATACATAAGTGCCCTCTACCCAAAAGTAATACACGATGGAAAGAGGGAAGATATTTGAATTTAAAATGATTCTTCCCCTTTTTAAAATATCTTGATTTTAAATAAAACCTTTTATTTCTTTATTAAATCTATGAAAGGTATAAGGGAGAATCAAATGGAACTTTTAAAGCATTAATATTTATAAGATTGAATTAAATTTAATTCAAACCATATAAGCCATAAATCATTTTCTCATTTTATTAATTCAAATAAAATAACCATAATAATATCAAGAACTAGTAATATAGTATAAGTGAACAATGAATTAATAGAACCTCTATATATTTAATTCATTCTAGAAGGGATTCTTAACCAAATACACTTGCACAAAAACACGTGTAAATAAAAGTGAGCAATCAAGTGCATCAAATAAGGGTTGGTTAAGTCATCGTAATCCAATTATCAATCCTTTTCAAAGACTTACAATAACTTCTAGGTTACCAACTTATAGCATATGATGGTTGGGTTTTTTATGATCACCCTAAAGGTAAGAATACATGCATCTAAATGGGGTAGTCATTCATGTTACCCAAATTTGTCATAATCATTATTTCCCTTCTCTAGTACCTTGTTCTTGGTGGTTTATTCTACCTCTTCCACTCATGAGTGTACCTGGACCTGCAAATAAACACTACATTAGTAGTACCATATTCCTCAAGGATAAATCAACATAAATAATTGCATAACCATTAATAAGCATCAAAACTAGGCATCACATTAGCTTTCATCAATATATAGTCTATAAATGTAAAAATTCCTACCAAGGTCGGTCATGACATACTACCCCCTTGGAATAAACACAGTCTTGTGTATTTTTTCTAGTTATAAGAAGTTATTACAATATATTTTCAACTAAAAAAGTAAAATATCTCTTTATATCATCCACTTTTTCCCAAGTGGTACTTCTTTCATAATATTTGTTCCATTGGATCTTACATTGTTCTAGAGTCCATTTCCTCATCGATTTGGAATGAAACTTTAGAATATTCATCGACATCATTTTAATTATCTTGGGATTTACCATCAACAAATTAGAAATATCCCACACATGATCAAGGTCAACAATGTACCTCCTAACTAGGGATATGTGGAAGGTGTTATGGATCTTTGATAGGTTAGACAAAAAGGTGAGTCTGTATGCAATGCAACTAATATTCTCATTAATCCCAAAAGGTCCAACAAATCAAGGATCTAACTTCATGGATTTTATGGCACTTTTAATCAGCCTAACTCTTATGAACACTTTATATCCCACAAAGTATTTCCTTGATAATATTTTTATATAAGGTAGCTCTTCTAATGGTTGGTGGATTTTTTAAGCCTCTGCCTGATTGTCTTAAGCTGAACTTCCATTTCTTTGACCATGTCTAGTCTGATCATGACCTGATATTTTAAATTATCCTAAGAAAATGATGTTCAACATCTCTTACCATACAAGGCATAAAATGGGGCCATACCCAAATAATAATTATGACCATTGTTATCAGCAAATTATAAAAGGTGCAGATAGTCTTCCCAACAAGACTTTTGATCCATGGAGTACATGCAAAGCATACTTCTATGACTTGTTTTACCCTCTTAGTTTGACCATTGGTCTTAGGGTGATATGTAGAGCTTATATTCATATTTGTGCCCACTGCATGATGTAGATATTTCTAAAATTTAGAAGTGAATCTAGAATCCCTATCTAAAATAATCATTTTAGGAAATCTGTGTAACCTGGATATCTTTTTGGAAAATTTGTTAGCCACAACTTGAGCATCATATTTGATGTTTCCTGGTATAAAATGTGTAATCTTAGTCAATTTTTTGACTACTATAAGAACTATATCATTTTGATACCTTAACTTGGGTAAACCTACTATGAAATCCATAGATATAACCTACCATTTCTGCATTGGTATATAATGTGCATACAGTTTCTCTGTAGGTTGTCTATGCTCACTTCACCTTTTCGAATTCTAGGCACCAAGTAAAAAAATCGATGATATCCTTCTTCATTCTTATCCAAAAGGTCTTTTTCATATTTTCCCTCATCTTGGACCCTCCATATCCAAAAGGATATCTATTTTCCTCTTGAATGATAATTTTTCTTAAATCGTCTATTTTTGGTATGATGACCCTATCCTTAAAGTATAGAACACCATATTTTATACCAAAATATTTATTCTATTCAAGATTTCTTCCAAATTTAGCCCAAATTTCCTTGCAATACTCATCCTAAGATTGCATTTCCTTAAGTTGGTTTAATAAATCTACATGGCTTCAATTCAAAGCTTTTTTATGCCTTCTTCATCTAAAGGTGTCAACCACCTTATTTTCCTTCCCTTTGATATATTGAATATAAAATTATTATATTTATCTAAGAAATAAATCCATTTTATTTGTCTTGCATTGATAATATGTTGGATAAATATGTACCTCATGCTCTAATGGTATGTTCTTAACTCAAAGGTTCTTCCCACAAAGTAATAACGTCAAATCTTAATAGTGTGCACAACCACTATTAGCTCTAGATCATGCATAGCATAGTTAACCTTATGTTTCTTAAGTTTCCTTGATGCATATACTACGACTGAATAATATTGCAAAAACACTTCTCCTAAACCTTCTAGTGATGTAGTAGTGCACACTAAGAAGTTTCTCTAAGGATATAGAATCTTCAATATTAGCATCGTGATGAGTTTTTGCTTAAAAATTGTGAAAGGAGATTCACACTTAGTCATCCACTTAAATCCATTTCCTTTCTTTTGAAGATTGTTTATCGTAATAGCTATTTTGGGGTAATCCTTCACATAGTGCTGATAATAACCTATCATGCCCATGAAGCTTCTCACTTAAGACATATTAGTGGGTAGTGACCAATTAAAAATAATATTAATATTCTCTAGATCCACTCTAATACATTTAGAAAATATTATGTGTCCTAGGTATCATACTTTTGATTCATAGAAATTAATTTTTTATAGATTCACAAATATTTGATTCTTTCTTAACAACTCCAACACAATTTTGATATGTTTATCATTCTCTTTCCTATCCTAAATATTTACTAGAATATAATATAAGAATACGAGGATGAACTGATCTAGATGTCTTTTGAATATACATTTCATTAAATTCATGAATCTTCATAGGGAAATAGTCATCCGAAAGGGCAAGACTATAAATTCATAATGTTTGTATCTGGTTTTGAATATCATATTATAAGTGTCCTCCTCATGTATCCTTAATTTATGTTACCCAGATTTTAAATCAATTTGTGTAAATATCATGGCATCCTAATTTATCAAATAGGTATTAAATATTAGGCAAAGGATACCTATTCTTGATGGTTTCTTTGTTGAGAATTCTAAATTCTATGCATAACTGCAAAGAACCATCTTTCTTCTTAACAAAAAGTACTGATGCACCCCATGTTGACACACTAGGTTTGATCAATCCTTTATCTATAAACCCTTGCATTTTTACTTTTAAATATTGCATATCTATAGGATCCACATTATAAGGATCTATATGGATAGGTTCTTATCCTGGTATTAGATTGATAGTGAAATTTAATTCACACACAATAGGAAGTTTGGGTAGGTGCTCAAGAAATACATACTTACATTCTTGCAAAATTGGATGTTTCAAAAATACTTCTTCCTTCTAATCCTCCTTGACTATGTTGATTTTCACAACATAAAGTATACCTCCTTTCATGATGATTTTATTTAATTGCATTGTGGATAGCAACTGGGATTTGAAATATCCTTGCTCACTATAGATCCTTAATATTCCCTTGTCCGTTTATTAATACTCTATCCATCTATCCTGTAAATTGATTATGGCTTTATGAGTGTATAACCAGTCCATTTCCAAGATAATATCAAAGGCATGTAGTAGCACTACACAATGACATCCTACGAGATAACCATTGGTGATGGTAATTTCAGCCATAGGAAAATATTGATCCACCGAGTAGGTTTGTCTAGAACCATACTCAATCTTCCACCCTTGTTCCAAATATCTTCATATTTCTAGTATATCCATGATTATACTAGAAGAAATAAATCTATTTTTAGCTCCACTATCGATTATATTTTTTACTTATTTATTAAAATTCTTACCCCTTAAGAGCAATAGGGTGGCTTGCCCTTCCAATTTTTGGATTTTGGTCGTAGCATAAATCTTATGAGTAGGTTATTTTCCATTTGCATTGGATGTACTCGGTCCTACTTGATGTGGACAATGATTAACATACTACAAACCACTAAAATTGTAACACCCACCCTTGGGTCTTGAGTGTACTCCCTTTTTTTTTTGTCCCCTAATTTTCCCACTGGTATCAAATTTGGTTGCTTTTGTGGTTGAGGTTTATTAGTACTATTGTTGTTGTTGTTGTTTCCCTTTTGGAAGTTTCTTTTAAACTTTACCTACTTCCCTTAATTATTTATTTCAAACTTTGGTAAGTTTTTATTCTTTTGGTTTTGTTCTAATTTCCATTTCATGAACCCAACACTATTTCTTTTCTTGAGTGATTATCGGTCTTGCTTAGATAAAACTGCATAGTTAAAGTATAGATGAAGTTATGATTTTGTAGCCAATTCATAGGATTTTTGTAATATTTTTGGCTTGTGTAAATTCACTTCATGCCTAATATTAGGTTATGCTCTTGAGATAAATTTGTGAACCTTCATCTTATCATCATAGGTTGGTATGTATTTCAACAAATTAACCAACTTTTAATACTACACCTCAACCGATTTGTTTTGTGTTATAGTTTGGTGATTTATTCAAACTTTGTTACATAGAAATGTTCTATAATAAATATTTTCTTGAAATCTGTAATAAAATCCTCCCATTTTAAACTAACTACTTCAATCTTTGTCTCTGTTTGGAAGGTATCCCACCATTCTAGTCTAGTCTCTTGTATATGAAGTATAGCCCAAAATATCCAAGTCCCAAAATAGTAGTTCTTCTTAGTGAAATATATTTCTATTTCCCTCAACCATACTTTGGTTGCATCACCGTATCTCTTTCCATTGAATTTGGAGGTATGAACATTCTTTATATCTCTAGCCAGTATCATCTCTAGTAGAGATCTAGCTTCATGTTCTTTAGTGGCTGGTTTCTTGGCTTACCTAATATTTAAATTCTTAGCCAATGAATCTTGATTCACTATGGTTTCCAATAGTTATCTTTGTTATTCTATTTGTTCTTTTATTAATGTGACTATTTTAGTGAGGTTCCCCATATCTCTTCTATAATTATATGAGCATTCATCTTGGGATCTAGTATCGACATTATCTTTTTGGGCCTATATATTCTATGGAATAGACTTACCTCTTCTTATCTTTGGTGCCAATATCCTGATCATAGAAAAGTAAGAATAATATGTTAGGTTATAGTTTCTTCCCTGAAATATACTACTAAATCTAGCTAAATAGGTTATTTATGTAAGCTAACTACAAACATTTTATACCAATATCACCCCCACTCTTCATGGTGTGTTGCTTTAAAAACCTCCATATAATTATATTACTAATGAAGATACATACTATACGTAAGGTGTCGTATGGAATGAGCTATCCTTCCTAAGGTCAACTCTTTGTAATTCTAGCAATTGGAAATTCTAGATCTTCTTGGCTTTAGATTAAGAACTAAGCAAAGACATAAATAGGAAGATACATTAATCCTTAGTCCATCATACTTGGAGCTATGATACCAAATGTAACAACCCTAAAAACTAACTAACAACAAAAGAATATTTTTTTACAAACATATACTTGATAAATATTTCCATATCCTTATCCAATGTACATTAGTATAAGAAGTTACATAAGGCTTAATATAATGTTTTAAGTGGTATGCTTCATATCCATTATGATACAACTTATTCCATTGCTACTATATCAAAAGGATATGCCCATACCTGCAACATACATAAGTCTATCTGTGTAGGTATACTAAGTGTCTTGCAAATAAGCTATACATCATATTACCCATGAATGATTTAACTTATCTATTTTTTTTTATAAATGGGTACGCCCATCACTAAACCATGCATAAGTCTATCTATGCAGGTGTGCTAAGCGTAATGTGAATAAGCTATCAGTCTCATCTGCATGATGGGCTAAATTATTTCATCCATATTTCCTAGTGATAACTAAATTTATTTTAAATATAATTGATATTCTCGTGTATCTAACTAGTTTAGGTTTTCATAATATTTATGTGAAGAATAAAATTACTTAAATTTTCTCCTTAGGGGACCCAATAATCCCTTAGGTTTATTTTATACTTCTAAAACATATGCAAATTTATTTTAAATATGATCTCTAAATATCTAAACTATATTAAACCATTAATATCTTCAAATATTTCATTTCTTAGAATAAAATGATTAAGTTTGCCTACATAATTAAATATTGAATAATATCTATAAAAAATAAAATAAGATACATAAAGAAGATGAGATTTCTATCTAAATTATTAACAAGCATGATAGTTCATGAAACTATGACATCATAGATCCTTTAATTATAACAAGTAAAGATACTTCTTCCATTCATAAATTAAATCATTACATAACCCAAGTAGGGTAAAAGTATCACCACACTAAAATAATAGAGTATTACATCATTTGCCAACTAGGAGACTACTTATGCTATATTATGAGTGTCATTATTATCATCATTATTATTATGATGGTGTCCAAGGTTGTTTGTGATAGAGGAGTTTGGCAAGTTATAGTTAAATAATTAGTTCACAAGCTTATTCAATGAAAAAAAGGTTCATTTGGTCTTTTCAAGGTCACACTAACTCCTAATTTGTAGAATTAAAACTAATTAACTTGCAAAATTGAAATTACTTCTAAATTGCAGAATTGACACTTAATCTACAATTGCAGAATTGACATTTAAACTAAATTTGTAGAATTGAAATTGTTGAAGAAATAACTATTTTACATTTTCTAATTGAAATGACATGAATAGAAAATGCTAAATTGAAACCAACTAAGTTTAATCATGCTAAAATTGAAAATGCTAAAACTGTTAGAAAAGTTGTTGCAAAAACTGTCAGAAAAGTGTTGCAAAAATTGTTAGAAAAGTTGTTGAATTTGAAGTGTAGAAAATAGAGGTAATAAATGCATAAAAAATAGGGATCAGCTAGCTGTAAAAAAAATCACACAAATCACACTTAAAAAATGACAAAAATTATGCTAAAAATAGAGGTCAGTTCTATTATAGGAATTAAGCAAGAAATTGACAAAAATTACTGAAAATAAAAATTGTCAAAAACCTGCAAAATTGCTTCCTTCCTCCAAATATGAGAGTGGGCCCTTGATCCATGGTATAGAAGAAGGTATAATCACTCCAAAAGTCTAAATTCTAAACATTCACTCACAAATTAACACATTGGAATAACATTGCACTTTATTGAAAACTATTGTTGCAAAAATGTAATATTTTAAAAATTTTACATCTACTCACTTTCAAACTAATTCTTTAACTTTGAATACTAAATCAACTAATTGGTGAGTCCTTTTATTTATACTAGTTTCTAAATACACATTTGCAACTACATAATAAAGTATTGTATTGTACATGCATGCTTTATTGTTCTGTTGCAGCAGACTTGGTCTATTTCAGGATAGAATCTATTGTAGCAATCATCCATGAACATTTTCATACCTTTATTCTAATGGTAATTAGTTAAGAATGTATTAAATATGGTTCTTATACCTATCATCACACTAACCTCTCTCATTCCCCATGAAATGGATGTGATTTTATGCTTTTCAATTCAAATGGACCGTTTCTACTTGTCATTCCAAAGAGCTCCGTAATATCAGGTAGAATAAGTGGGATATCTTGATTCCATCAACTTAGACCACGTGTGGGAGCTTACAAGTGTATTATAGGTACTCCTTTATCTCCTTGAATGTTTTCTAACCAATTTTACTTGTTTTTTTTGACTTCTTCCATGCCCTCCTTTAATGTTATAGGCGAATCTCATTTGTATATTGTGTGCAATTGTCATGTCCAATTTCATAATAAAGTATTTGATTTGGAACCTTATCACCTCAAAAAATCATTTTTAGGGTAGGAAAAAATTCAAAATAATTCACCCAAACATAAGTCACAACACTTTTATTTGCTATCAATTTTACTATGTTATTTGCCACTAAAATCATGCAGAATAGAACATAAAATGTAGAAAAATAGTCAAAATAGGGGCATAGTATTTATAAAAATTCATTCATGCAAACATCAACAAATAATATACTTTAATCAAATATTTGACACAACATGATATTACATATTATTAAATAGCAATTTTTATATATCAATAATGCAACAAAAATGAGGTATTTCTTACCCTCATCATCCCTCCCAACTTAAACTGATGCATGCCCTTATGTATTTTTTTGGGCTACATATGCACTTAGATCTAGATCCTTGCACCAATTCCCCAAAAAAATATGATTTATAGGATAATATCCTCTGTTTTGACTTAACTCTCTCAACCAATTTTGAAACTATTAATCAGGTTGAGGATCAGAGTCAAAATAAAATAGGGCTTGTGTGATAATGGTGGGTGGACTAAACCTTATGCCTATACACTGATGTTTTAGTTCTAGTATCATTTTCATAACTACCTCTTTCCTTCTATTTATCCACAACAAGTTTTTTGGTGACATGGGTTCCCTTTTACAAGGATATGGATAATTTTATCCACCTATTTTTACATGTTGCCGAGTTTGCAAAATTATCTCTACAAAATTGCTAAAAATAATCTAAAATATCTTGAAGTTTCTATATATAGGTGATATTTATGTTTGGCTTAGTCATATAATTAAAATGTTGGCTTATTAATGTTGAAGGATTGGGCTGGATATGCCTTAATAGAAACCCATATCTTAATTCAACCTCCTTGTTCAGTTTCTTGATCCCAATATATTTGATTTTGCAAAGTAGAGACAAAGGATAAGAGCTATACATCACCTATATATTTTTGGCAGAAATTGTACATATTATGCCATGACAAATTTATGCAAAAATAACTTGTAGAACAAATTTTTCTGCTCCTTAGGACTTTTTAGGTATGCTTCTAGAAAATCTTGAGTGGTAATCAAATCATATGTTAAACCAGAACAAATCTGCATTACCTATCATTTATGGAATATTTACCTAAGGAGTAAGCTATATAACTTGATAGGACTTATGAATTATACCATGTATTCTGCAATATGACATAAATCCTTCACTTTAGCATGTAAATCTGCAATTTGTGCAATCTATTTTTTATTATGCTCTTCCATGGGTTTAATTGTTGCAAGGTGCAAATCGAGGGATTGGTAGCATGTAATCCACCCTACAGTAATATCATTGTGTTTTTCTAGTGGGACCATGTCTTGCAGATACACTACTACTTGTAGAGTTTCATGCTCTAACAATAATTCAACTTGAATCCCTATTTATGTAGTTTGCACTATTTGAACAATTTTTGTAAAAAAATGATTTTTATCCTCCTGAAGTGATGCAATCATGGTGAAGTATATTCAACTTTAGGGTCTTCAACTTCTAGTGTAATTTGCTCCTCATGTTGTTTTGGAGCTTTATCTTGACATTCTGACACAATTTTTGATCATTCCAGAGCTGCTTTGGAATGTGCCTATTTAGATTTACAATGTTTTGAAGTTGTTCCAAAATATTTTGGAGCTGCATCTAAAAGTGTTGGGATGTCTCCTTTTTCAAACTCGTAAAATTTCATTGTTGTCCCATATTCAGAGTATCCTCTCTCTGATGTGAAATTTCTATGACATCCATAAGATCCTTACTAGCCCTCTTTATAGGTGTAATCTCCTTTTCTACTTGTTGTTTTTCTACAAAAACAATCAGGATAGGAATAGAAATTGTAGGTACCTACTGTAAGGTATCTTACTCAAATATATGGGGCAATTATGGGATGTGTTCTTGTATTTCCCCTTTCAAAATTTGCTCTACTAATTTAAGAAAAAAATTTGCTATCTCCTTTATAGCATCAAGAATTGCATATAGTCCTTCTAATGGTATTATTTTTATCTTTAATTCATGTATTTCCTACAATAATTGATCAATATACTCATCATTTTCCTTAATTTATACTTGCTCCTTCTCAATCCAGGTATTTTGGGTCTTAATTATTACCCTGGTAGTCTTCATTAGGTATTCTAGTTGATAAGCCTCGTATTCTTCAAATTTTGAAGAATATATAGGTAAATTAATTATAGGTGGTGAACGTGGCTTTTCATTCTCTTCATCCCCTACAACTGATTCTTTCACCTAATCAGGAGTATCTTCTGCAATAATTTCATCTTCATCCTCTTGTATTATAATTTTCTCTTTATCTTTAGTGTAGATGATGCAGGAGATATATATATTTTTTATTTGTGGAAAACATCCCAAAAGGGATGCCACTTTCGGGTAAGACCCAAGGAGGCAGGGGTATCCATTCCACCAAAAACACCCAGGACTCGGACTTGGCCTACCACCTTTGACATACTCAAGGAGCAAACAAACACACAAAACCAATTTAAAAATAAGTAAATAAATAAGTAAATAACAACAAAAATAATAAAATAAAATAAAAAACATGCTCCTTGAGTGTGTCAAAAACAAAAGCACAACCAAACACACACACAATAAGATAAAAGAAACCACAACACGAACCACATAGAAAAACACAAGAACCACATAACAAAACACAAACAAGACAAAAACAACAAAACACTACAAAGACATAACCCAAAAAAAACATGAAAAATAAACACAACCAAAACCTAAAATATAAAAAATAAAAAAAATAAAAATAAAAAACAACCAACAACAGACAATAAACAAAAACAAAAAACATAGAAAACACTCACACAAAAAAACACGAATTAACACAAACAAAGAGAAACACAAGAACAAGAACGACAAAAACACAAGAACAATAACAAAAAACATAAAAAAACACAAAACAACAAAAACACAAGAACAACAAAAAACAACACAAAGAACACAAAAACAAAACAAAACAAAACAAAAGAACACACACCTTAAAAAACTAAACAAAAAAACAAAAAAAAGAAAAAAAATTGAACATAACAATGACCTATCTAGACCAGAAGACTATTAAGGCAAGAAACAACAAAGGAAACAAAAGAAAGAAAAGAGTGAGCTAGGGAACTAAAAAAACCTGAATGAACCAAAGAGAAGCAAAAAAAAGCAAGAAGAAACTAGGTACCTTCGAACTGGAGCCATCCAAAGAAATGATAGAAAGAAGAGCTTCCCTAATTTGTGAAGCCCACCATCTAGGAGGGTGGCCATAACAAGTAAGATCACCTTTGTCCAAAGCCCAATTAGCTAAAGCATCAACACTCTTGTTTTGATCTCTCGACCACATGATTGTAATCAACTTTCAAAAATCCCATCTGGATTAATTGAATCTTCTCAATAATTCTTTTTATTCTCCAATCAACCTTATGATTCTTGGAAGGAGTCTTCAAAATATTAATCATAAGTTGAGAGTCAGACTCAACTAACACCTTTTCCCATCCAACCTTAGTAGCCTCCTGAAGGCCTCTGAGGATACCATACCCTTCAACAAGGTTATTGGAAAGAATACCCAAATTCTCAAGCAAAAGTAAAAACCAGGGAGCCATCTGAAAGTCTACCAATTCCTCCCACACTGGCTTTTCCAGGGTTCCCTCTAGAGGCTCCATCAGTATTGACTTTTCCAAAATCCTTAGGAGGAGGTTGCCAATTTCTTGTCCTATCCATCTTACTAATACTCACATTCCCTTTAAGTTGGTTGCCCTTAGAATATTTAATCTTCAATATTTGCATCACTTGATCCCATATTTGGTGGGAGTTTTGGGGGTGATTAAGGAGTTGATGGACTGATTCAACTAAGTTGGCTATGGTATTTTGCCAAATATAGTGAATATCCTTCCTATCTTGATTAAAAATTTGGTTGTTCCTTTCAATCCAAATATTCCAAAGAAGAATGGTAGAACCCATCCAAACTAACTTCCTAATAAAATGATCAACACCCTCTTGATTAGGCCAATCCCTCCAAAGTTGTTCAAAAGTAAAAAAATTGGACCACTGTAAGCCAAGTAAAGTGGCCATTCTCCTCCATAGCTCAGAGGCTAAAGTACACTCAATAAAAATATGGTTGAGAGTTTCTACATTCTCTTCACACATCTCACATCTAAAAGGGCCATGAAAACCATGCTTCATAAGTTGCTCACCAGTAAGCACCCTACGATGCAATAAAAGCCAATTAAAGAACCTCACCTTAGGCTAGATATTTTGAGCCCACAATTGAGAAAATATGTCAGAAGAATGGTTGGGATTATTATGGCATAAGGTCAAATAACCTTGAGCAACTGAATACTCACCCTTAGTAGTGTTGTTCCATCCAAAACAATCTTTTTCATGGGACCAAGAGAGAGATCTCATATGAAGGATGCCTTGGATATCTTGTCTTTGCCTTTCTGGGATTTGAATAGGCCAGTCCTCAATAGGGATCCAATATCTACCAACCTTTGAATTACCAGTATGGTACCGACAATAATTAGCCACCTTTATCCAGTTAGCTCGATGAAGCTCCTCCATCCAAGGCCTCCAATCGGGAAACTGAGTTATCAAAGGCTTGTGACCATCCCAAGAATCTATCCAAAAATTTGCCTGTTGACCATTATGAATGATCCAAAATAAATTTTTCTTTATCAAATCCTCACCAGTCTTAAGAACTGCTAAAATGGGAGAACCTTTGGTAGGAAGTTGATAGCGAACAAGGTCTTCAGGACTTTTGTTCTCAACATATTTAGCACGAAGATTATTGGCCCAAAGAGCATTGGGGTTATGCAACATCCTCCAATATAATTTAGCAGCTAAAGCTTTGTTGTTATTAATAGAAGACCGAAATCCTAACCCCCCTTTATTCTTAGGAAGACATAAAGTGTCCCATTTCACCAAGGCCCATTTTCTTTTCTCCTTAGTACCACTCCAAAGGAAACGATGACTGATTTGATCCAGTTCTCGAAGAACAACCTTTGGAATATTCAACATGGAAGATACATAAATAGGAATAGCTTGAAGGACTGATTTTACCAAGGTGATTCTACCCCCAAAAGAAAGCCACCTGTTGGTCCACTTTCCAATTTTCTTCTTGACTTTGTCCAACAACCAATTCCAATATTTATTTTTCTGCCTTTGAATATTTATGGGAATACCTAAATAAGTGATTGGAAGGGAGGTCTTCTTATATCTTAATTTATCCAAGACCATGGATTCCTGTCTAGCAGAGTAGTGAAAGAAAATAACTTTAGATTTGTCTTCATTGATCAACTGCCTAGTAGCCTTAGAAAAATAGCTAATGATTTGCTTAATATTAGAAGCTTCCTTAACTGTAGCTTTACCTAAAAGAGTAGAGTCATCCACAAATTGAATATGAGAGATAGGTCTAGCTCCATGAGCAATGGTAACTCCCTCAAGGGTTTTGTTTTCCCTCTTTTTGGTTATAGTCCTACCCAAGCATTCAACAAGAATGATGAATAAATAAGGGGATAGCGGGTCACCTTGCCTAATACCTCTGGAAGCTGGGAATGACTGAGAAGGCCTGCCATTGATAAGAACTAAGTAGGAAATTGAAGAGATACATCCCATAATCCAATCCATCCAATCCTTAGAGAAACCAAATTGCCTCAAAACTTTGATAAGGAAGTGCCAATCCACTCTGTCATAAGCTTTGGATAAGTCTAACCGAATGAACATGGAAGGAGATTTTTGCATATCCATGGAATGGATGGCTTCCTGAGCAAGAACTATCTCATCTACTATTTGATGCCCTTCCACATAACCCCCTTGCTCTGGGGAAATAATCTTATGCAAAAGAGGCTTCAACCTTTCTGCCATGATTTTAGTAATGATTTTGAGAAGAACATTACATAAAGCAATAGGTCTAAAAGCTGAGATATGATCAACCTCTTGAGCTTTTGGAACAAGAGTAATATAAGTTTTATTGATAACCTTCAAAATTTCTTTGGCTTTCCTGGCTTCTTCCACCACCTCTAATAAATCAACATGAAGGATATCCCAGAACTCTTGGTAGAACTCAATGGGAAAACCATCAGGACCTGGGGTTTTCCCTTTTTGCATTTTAAAAACTACCTATTGAAGCTCATTGATAGTAACAGGAGTAGTCAAAATAGAGTTCTCCTCAGAAGTGATAAGAGAAGGGATTGCTTGAAGAACATTTTGTTGAGAAGCTGAGTCAAGAGGAGTAGCAACAAAAATATTGGAAAAGTAATCAACAACAATAGAGTTCATGCCATCCCAAGTATAAACAACATCTCCAGAATCTGATTTCAGGGAAGAAATAAAGTTGTGAGATCTTCGAGCTAGAAGAGATTTGTGGAAGAAATTTGTGTTTCGATCTCCTTCTTTGAGCCATTGAATTCTAGATTTTTGCTTCCATAAGATTTCTTCTCTTTTTTCCCATTCCTCTAACTGAGTTGTGAGTTTAATTTCATCTGCACTTCTCTTCTCTCGTGAGGCCATCTAAATGGATTTTCTTATTCAAATTTTCAATATGAGCAATAACTTCATGTTTTTTTTTATGAACATCCCCAAACTCTTTCCAGTTCCAAGTCTTGATTTTGGATTTAATGTATTGCAGTATTTTGGCAAAATAGAACATCTTAGTCCCATGCCTAGGTTTACCTTCCTTCCACCATTGTTGCACATGAGGTCTAAAGGAAATGTCTCTAAGCCACATTAATTGAAAATGAAAAGGAGAGAAACTCACATTGGTTTTCCACATTTCCACCATGACTGGCCAATGATCCGAACCAACATTATTAAGAGTCTTCACTTTAGGAATGTGACCATGGATTAAGAAATTTTTAGAGAGCAAAAACCTATCCAATATCTCCATTATACAAGCTAAGCCTTGCCTTCTGTTAGACCAAGTCATAAGGCCATTATCTAGTTGGATGTCCACAAGATGGAGGTTTGCAATATATTCGCTCATGAGGTCAGTGCTTTTGTCCAAATTTCTATTTCCCCCCCTTTTCTCATCCAGAGAGAGGATGGTATTGAAATCTCCTCCGATCAAGATCCAAGCTTCAGGAAAATGAGAGATAATATGAGTTATATCCTTCCACTGTCTTCTTTTTTCCTCCAAAGCAGTCGGAGCATAAACAGTAATGCAGAGCATAATTTGGTTGGAATGTCTACTTTGAATAGCTATAGCCAACAGACCCCAACTGCCAACCATATGGTGAATAACTACCTCTTTTGGGTCCCAAAGACAAGCAATGCCACCAGAAGTCCCCTGGGAACTGAGGGAAACCACTTTTC
Organism: Wollemia nobilis; assembly: GCA_028583015.1. Taxonomy (NCBI): domain Eukaryota; kingdom Viridiplantae; phylum Streptophyta; class Pinopsida; order Araucariales; family Araucariaceae; genus Wollemia; species Wollemia nobilis. Next base: position 3,270,591 of record JAQPPZ010016969.1, on the reverse strand, counting down.
CAGCTGGCCAAATTTTACTGGCAATTGAGTCCATATCCTCCATTGACATCTTTGTTTCTTGAAGGAAAACAAGATGTGGATGATTTATCTGAATCATTCTTCTAATTTCATTTTGTTTTGAAAGACTCCCTTTGAGTCCTCTAATATTCCAAGTGATGATCTTCATTAATACCAGGGCTAAAAAAGTTGGGAAGGGCATTAATATTACCTTCCTCTACAAGATTTTCACCTTCTTTTACCATATGATATTGATTGGTCTTGCGACCTACTTTTTGATTAGAATCCATCTTCAGTTTTTTTTCCCTATTTCTTGACTTATTCCAATTGAATCTGAGATGGCTTCTAACCTTGAAGAATGCTCGTACACAACCAAAATTTTACTAGAGGGTTCAACGGAGTCTATATTGGGACTTGTATTATTTGAAGTTTTGACATTTAAAAGATTGTTTTTCTTGTGTAAATTTTCTCCCTTTTTTCTGTTGAAAACCTTTGATTTGTTGGTTTGTCTCTGAGTTCTTCCCTTCATATTTAAATTGTGTTTCTAAGATTTTTGTTTCCATTATTTCCTCTTCCTCACTTGGGACATCATTTGTGGAAAGGATTTCAAACATATTAGCAGATGACTTTGATTGATCCTTCATAACTGGTTTTTTCTGAGTGTTCTTCTTCTTAGGCATTTGGAAACCTGCTGAGTTTATATCTTCTTTCTTTTGATCAGGAATTTTATTTGGGCAAGCACTAGCCAAATGACCATATTCATGGCAAATTCTACAATGAAAAGGAATGTTCTCATAGTCCACTACTTGCTCCCAAGTGTCTTCCCCAAATTGTAATGTGATATTTTTAGGTAGGGGTTTGTCAAAATCCATTAAAACACAAATCCGAGCATAAATAATATGTTCAAAATTTTGAGTACAATCAACAGATCATCATAAAAGTTCCTAAAGAGTTTCCAATTGAAGAAAAAATAGTAGGATTCCAAAATTCAATAGGGAGGCCAAAGAGTCTAACCCACACGGGAGCTATAGAAGGCATCTCTTCTTCGACTTTAAATTTAGTATGCCAGGGCTTCATGAAAAGCCCTACCCTTCCAAAAAACCAAGGACCCCCTTGAAAAGTTTTCTCTCTATCTTCATTATTAGCAAATAAAACAAGAAAATAACCATTTGGATAAATAGAGATTTGTAACTCACCTTTAGTTTTCCAGATTTTTGCAGCCCAGACTTTGAAAGCAGATAGGCTCGGACGAAAACCCACGAACCGACAAATTAGTCCTCTTTTTTCCAAATCTTCAATGCCAGTCTGAATGTTACCCATATCAAGCTTAACAATAGGAGTTCCATCAGCTGCTTTAAGACATCCCGACTCCGTTTTCCTGGGATCAATCTTAGGCATTCTTAGAGGTTTATGGGAAGCCCTAAGATTGATATTAGCATTGGGCTGAGGCTGTCCACCATGGAGGGCATCCCTAAAATTCATTTTTGGGGCTGAGTTTTCAAAATTCTTACCCTTGACAGGGGTTTTCATAGTAGAATTATTTTGTGGGTGCACCTTAGCACCAGATTCACTTGAGATATGAGCCATTTTTTGATCAACTACTTGAAACTTGTTTCGTGATCTCTTTAATCCTTGCCCTAGACGTCGTGGAAAGGTATGGTTTTCACTTTTCTTTTGTGCAAGCAAATTGGAAGTCGTTGTCACTCAAGTTCATAGTATGATCTGTTGAAAGATAAATTTCTAACCCATCTTGGATCCCCTGCAACATTTCCTACTAAAATATTGAGCATAAACCACAAAAATATTGGCCGCTAGGGCCCGAAGGCCCTAAAAACCAACCTCTGGAGCTGCTTGCACTCAACCCAGATGAAACCCTTGCATAGCCACTTGCCAAAAATCTCGTTCACACATAGGGATGCGATAGGATCTATGTTGCTCCAAATGATGATGCAGAAGATATTATTTTAGTGGCTACAACTATATTTTGTTATTTCCTCCTTAAAATCCTTCTTAAGGAGGTGAATATGGTTGTGTTGGTCAGTGGCTATTCTGCAAGGCTGCCTTCAACTTTCCTCTTCGTATGTGCCATTTTTCTTGCAACTGGTGGACCATGGAAGGATGAAGGGGTTTATTTAGGTTTGGTAATAAAAATTTCATTAGCATCTTATTCAGGGGTCCCTATACTATATGCAACTACTTCCTTTGCCTGTTCTAGCTCATTTTTAGCAAAAAATTGTTTCAAATGTAGTTTTTACATTTTTTCAATTGCACTCTAATTTCTTTTTTAGCTTGCTATTTTGAAAAAAAAATACATTTATTTAGAAATTATATGATTCTACATGTTGTGTAGCACTTTACCTATGAAGTTTCAGAACTCTTCCTACAACTCTATTTTTATCCTGCCAGACTGAATGTTTTATGTGACCAAGGATAGGATAGGGTTTTTCTTGATATTTTGAACATAATATTCCGTTTTTATTTTCTAAATATAAAAATAATTTATGCCAAATACTGATTTATCATATATTACATGCTAAATTCTAATTATGATTAAATACAAGAAACACATAGCTTACTACCCTAAAATTTTATCATGCACCTTACAAATCATTGCTTCTAATGATTGTTAGCAGGCTATCTGAAAACAAAAACATAACATGTGTGTAGTGAGTGATTTTGTACAATGATGGATAGTACCAAGAAGGTAAACATGTCAAAAAATTGGTTTTCATCTAAGCCTTAATTCAATAGCACCTTCGAAAATATTTTCACTATTGAATTATTCTTTTTTTCATCTATTTTTTTGTCATCTTTCTTTTTTCATATTTTTTTCATATATTTTTTATCTTTCTTTTTGCTTTGTTTTTTCAAGAGCTTCAATTAGAGAGAATGTCTCTCATTTTTTTTTTTGTATAAGAACAATCCTTATTTTACAAAAAATACATCTATCTTTTTTCTACATGAAAACAATGATAATGAAGCATCAACCTTTCTTTCCATATGAGCAATAAGAATCTTCTCATGTCATTATTACATCCTTATTGCTTAAAATTAAATATTAACTTCATTTCTCCCCCTTCCTACTAAAATCTATGCATGTCCTCTTACATCCTCATTTTGTGGCACATGGCTTATGCTAAAACTATCTTTTTATTTCTTTTCATTTTTTTTTCTCTTTTCTCTCTTTTTCATGATTCAAATATATGATCATTCAAAATATTTGTTAGAATAGGAATCCTCTTATATCATTTGCAAGTTTAACTATGATCAATATAAATAAAATTTGATATTTATCAGTGGCTTATGGTACAATCGTAAACTATTTCCATTCACCACTAATGTCTTCCTTGAATCATCAATCAAACAAAGTTAAACAATTCCATTCTCAAACATTTATAGTTCATTCTTAGTACTCCTAATGTGATCATCATGCCACATTTTCCATTTTTATTGAATGAAATTTGTTTGGTGAAGTACCTCCAACCAAAATTCATCTAATGCATTCAAATACATTTTTTTTTGTTTTATACTTCCAACAACTCAATGCCAACTTCCAAAGATGTATAAAGTGCTAGTAAAACATTAGGATGTTGGATCAATGCATCAAAAAAAATTTCTTCCTAATTATTAGTCAACCAACTATTGATATTCAAAGGTTTTTTTGGTTGTGTTTAAATTTATTTTGTACCAGGATGTATTGAATTGATTCTTTGAAAATTATGCATTAATAAATTAATATAGCAATGGTGTGGTAGAAGAGAATGGGATATTTATGTATGTTTATCTAAAACAATTCTTGAAGGAATTAAATTTTATGGATGGAAATTAAAAGATGCGAAAAGATGATGATGCCATCCATGTGGTAAATGAAAGGAAATATCTTATATTGGAATGGGTAACAAATGTTTAAGTTATTTTTTTTCACACCATAGTAATTTTTGGACAGTAATTGGTTCATATTTAAGCTCTAAATCATTCAATTTATTGATTAGAACATTTTCATTAGAAATAAATTTTTTGGATGAATCCAACTCTTCTACATTATGCTTTACAACTATGGTGGCCAAAGTTGAAATGTTCTTTTCATTTTTCTTATATTATTCAAGAAACCATGGACTTCCTAGACAATCATACTTAGGTGGACTAAGTTTTCATGTAAGCAAGTCTACTAATTTTCCACCTATTTGTAGGGTTTTAGGATATACTTTTTTTTTTTTCTCGATTTCTTAAAACACATTTATTGAACAATATGATTAATTATTGATACATATTTAATATCTTTTAATAAAATAATTGTAACATATAAATGTTTTAATTCCTTTATCAAATATAATTTTAAATATTTTACTTTTGATATCTCAAACTATTCAAGATATGGTACTTTCTTTGATGAGTTATCTTATGGGAGGTTTTCATTTTCTTATTTTTATGGTTCTTTTTATTGTTGTTTCAATATAGATGGTTTTCTTGTTTATTCCTTTTAACTCCAATTTATACAATGATAGATGGAGTAGGTTCAAGAAATGTATTCCTGAACACAGTTGAGTATTATCATAGTCACCAACGTTTATTATGGTTGTATCATTCAATTAAGCCATAGAGATGGGGTTATCTATTTAACATTATTGGGATTAGCCACAGGTTGAACTAAAAGTAGATATTATTTTTCTTGTTATTGTTGTTGTCCTTGAGATAAATTATGGGTACGAGTAGGCAGTAAATTTGGTTGTTTTTATATTAATGTTGTCCTTTGTACAGTTGTTGTCCTTACATTTATGGTTGCAACCATGATGGACATCATTGATTTGATTGTTGATTTATCCATCTATGTTGAGACCACTCTTGGTAATATGCCAATGGTGGTTGAATCCAATGTGGTTGAAGTAGACCTGAAGTAGACCATGACATATATAAAGGATTATTTTCCCAATTTTTAGGAAATTGAGAAGCATTTTGATATGTAAATTTAAGAAAATTACCGCCTTGTCTATGTCCTATAAAATTGAGTTCTTTCATAGGTTGAGACTATTTTACAAAGACACATTTGAGTCATGGTAATATTTGATATTGATATTTAGGATGTCATTTTTCACAAATGCTACATATAGCATATAAAAAGGACATTCATGAAAAGAGTACTTCTTCTTACATCCTGAACAATAAATAGCTAAAGATTCAATGGATTCATTATTTTGTATTTATTTCATCTAATGTGTCAAGATGTTCTAAAATATCAGGTTTTATATTAGCAAACTCTTTCATAAATTCTTTCAAAGCACTTATGTTATTACTAGTTTTCTTTTATCTATGTTTTGTGCAAGAATAATTTTTACAAAGTTCAATGATTTCCTAAAATTCAAGTGTATTTGCATATTATTTTCCCATAATATCCAATACATCTCTTGATTCATTTTGTAGTCCTCTCAAGAATATGGCTTCACTTAATTCTGATTCAACACCTCCACATCTCTTATGAACAAAAAAAAAAACTAGCTAGATAGTCTTCTAAAATTTCATCTTCCTCTTGTTTAATTCTAAGTAATTCATCATTTTGATTCTTGAATTAACAATATTCTTGGTATCTCTCCAAAAAAATATTTCCATTTCATCCTAGGTTTGAATTGAATCAGGTGCTAAGGTTATAAACCATAGTATGGATGATTCTTTAAGAGTGCAAGGAAACAATTTGAGCTTTTGATTATCACTGGTGTAGTCATGAGATTGGCATACAATCTTAAACTCAAATAGAAATAAATAAATGTCTTAAGATGTAACTCCATTAAATTTGGTAATACATAATGTGAAATGACTTTGATGGGATATTTTTGATTAGGATCTAATTGAATGGGGTTTTGAAAAGTTTTGGTAGGTGTACTATATGCACTAGGGTGGAGCACATTATTGTCTCTCCTTGGATTCTCTTGTGAGCCTACCATTATGGGTTCCCAATAGCAATTATAAACCCTTTTAAATTGTTATGATTATGTATATTTGTCAAGGAAAAGTGGTGTTGAACTAACACTTTGTTTTGTGTGTAATATTTTATCAAGGCTTTTTTTAATTTTTAAAATAGATGATTGTTTTTTTATTATTAATAAAAGGGTTTTGCAAGGATCCCTAAACCTTTTACAAGCCAAAAATAGAGGATCCTCAAAGAATAACCTCACCACAAACAATTATAATATAAAATGGAGGATCCTAAAGGAGAGACCTTATAGTATTGAAAAAAAAACAAGGGAAAGAGAGAATGAAAAAACAACAAAACTAGCCAAGATGACAAAGGCGGACAACTAATTAGAGAGAGGGAGATGGTCGAAAGGAATTTTTGACTTTTTGAAACATATGATTTTTTATTGATAAAATGGTTTTGAAAGGATCCCTAAACCTTTTAAAATCCAAAAAGAGATGATCCTATAAGGATAATATCACCACAAATAATTACAATCTAAAATGGAGGATCCCAAAGGAAATATCTCATAGTATTGAAACAACACAACAAGGGCAAGAGAGAATGAAGAAAAAAAAATATATATCCAAGATGACAAATACCCACAACTAATAAGAGAGAGGGAGATGGCCCTGGTTATCACCATTCACCTTCAAAAACTCTTCACCCAAAGCGATCATCTTTTGATTTTTTATTTTATTGATGAGTTTTCCAGTCTGAAGGAGCATTGAGATCACTAGGGATACAATGTCATCAATGTCAACCATAGGGTTTAATTACCCAAAGGACTGAGTTGAGAACACACCAAGGGAGAGAGCCATAGTGGTGTTTTGAATATTATGAATTAGAGCAGAAAAATCATGAGTAGTGGCCTTCACTAGATTTGGCAAAGGAATACATTTACCTTTCGCCATAGAGGAATTTACACGCAAACAAAACTGATTGGGAGTCAACACAACAATGAATGATCCCAATAGCAAATTTTACTTACTAGCTTTACTAGAAGATATGACCTCCACAACAATAATTTGGTCACTAGGCACAACATCTTGAGTAGCTAGGGATAAGCCTAGGATGGGAGCAAGAAGTTGATTCTCCACAATGCCCTTAGTAGAAAGAAAACTCTCTAAATTTAGTTCTAGATGATATAATTTAAAATAATTAAATGCAGATCCTGATGTTTCAAGTGAGTCAACTTCCCCTTCCTTACATTGTCCATTAAGATCTCCATAGAGCACAACAAATATTTAGGGATGTTAATAACTTTGATATCCCTTATAAAGTTGAGGAACGTCATGTGAAAGCTATGAAGATGTGAGGATGGCTCGTTAATTGTAAAGTATATAATTATAGGAATAAGCACTTTTTTCCATGGTTATGGAAGATCCTACCTAACAAACCCATTATCCTTCTTTACAAGAAATTTAACTTTGTCTCTAAAGTGCATCAACTCGGCCACCATGGAGTGTTTATCACAACAAATAATTTTGTCATTATTAGCTATACCTTTTTTTTGGTAAGTTAAAAAAAATTATTTATCAAAAGAGGGCATTTGAAAGGTGCCCTAACGCCTTGTACAACAACGAGACAAGAAGATGAACCAAATAAGAGAATAGAAAATAACACAAAATAGAGGTAGTAAGATTTATACATAAAAAATAAATCAACCTTAAATAAAAAGGAGCAAAAAGAAAAAGTCCTGAAGCCTGTAGGATACAACTGGACCAAATTATTTAGACCAAAGGAATGAAATAAAACCAGCAATAAGTGAAACCCCATCCTTGCTTAGAGAGGAACGTCAATAAGCATAAGAGAAGCGACAATGATTTCCAGTGTGGTATCCTTTGTTGCATCCTTCGGTGCATCCTTAGGAATATATTTTAGAACATCAATACATGCCTCCTTAGCAATATCCACCATGTCCTCATATTTATCGTCACCCTTGGCATCATAGGGACCCTCATCAACAAAAAAGGTAGGGATGTCTTCGAATGAATCACAAAATAATAGGATACTGAGAGCTTGGCACTGATCCTTTAACCTTGAAATTGCTAAACTAGTGATTTCATAAAGAATGCTAATTTTTTCAATGAAAGTGAGGCTACAAAGGTTGACAATGTCATTTTCACAGGATCGAACAAATTCCATGGATAATTCTGGATCATATCCTTGGAATTTTTTCAAAAATAGGAAAAGACCATGGGAACCAAGAATATCCACCACCAATAGATAAAGCTAGAGATATTCAAGCTCCACTAGAACCATCTTTAACCATTTCCAATCAATAGATGGAGACCGAACCACCCCAAAAACTAGAAATGAACCTCTCTCAAAAAATTTAGTAGAAACATGAGCAAAAGCAATGGGTTTTGTGTATGTCTATAATTTAAATTTGAGTTGCCCAAATAGCCAAAGAGGGATATGCCATCTATTTTTAAGGAAGGCAATAGATCTAGGCTATTGATGAAATGCTTCAATTTGAGAAAACCTCATCACATATGCTTTACCACAATCAAGAAATAATTCATCAATAAAATGAGCAAGCAGTAAAAAATGAGGTAAGTCGTTACAGACTAAGAACATCCATAAAAAAACATTGGAACTCAAAGGTTGACATGAATTGGATAGAGTGAATAGTTGCTCATGATTTAGAATAGTGGGTCAATGAAAATGGATTTTAGAACAAGGAACACTCCATTGTAAAATATTCTAGATATAAATTAAGGATAGGTGCACCAAACTAAGGTGACCCTTATGGGCATAGTAAAATTAAAATGAAAATCAGTGCCATAGATGACAATAAGGCTAGACTTCTAGGGGTAGCACAAAATTTTTAAAAAATCTCACGAAGATTGATAGCAGAATGTTTGATTGAGAAAACTAACATGAGACAAAGGGAAAATGTATGAGTTAGGATATCTTGGGCAAGTGCAAGACTCGAACATGTTAATTGTATGAGGTAAGCTCATTAGACATACACATGTCCAATAGGCACTAGGGGAACTCCCCTATACAAATTCTTAATGATTCCTCCTTCAAGCCATGGTTGGCCATAGTGTCAATAGTTTTATTGTCTTCATGAAAAATATGATGGATTAGAACTTTTTCAAAATTGTTAAGGCAAAGCTTAGACTCTTGGATCAAATTGAGGACACTCCAAGGAGGGTTTTGATATCCTTTTAGGTAGTTAATGGTATTGAGAGAATATCCCTCAAAAATGAGGTTATGAATTCTAAGCTCTTGAGCAGCAATGAAACATCAAAAGAGAGCCCTAGTATCAACAACATTATTTGATTGTATGCCTAAATTCTAAAAAAATGTAAGGATAATCTTGGCTTGGTCATCCCTAATGATGCCTTTGCAACATGCTCTACCAGGATTACCTTTAGTATCCCTGTCAAACTTTAATTTGACCCATCCTAGAGGATAAGGAGTCCATACAACCAATGAACTATTTGCTTTTGATAGGGGTTGACTATTAGAATAAATAATTTGGGGTTGATAGGGGTTGACTATCTCCATTTGAAGTATCCTTCTTTTGATTTAAATAAATTAAATATCATTCTCTAATTTACATAAAATAATTATCTTTCTATTTCAAGGGTATTATTCACACTCATGACCAAAACATCACCATCCAATGAACAAGCATATTAACCTCACCATTCATGTGGAGGTCCAAAAATACCAAGGTGGGTAAACAATATGTAGTCATTGATCTAGTGATCGATTGAGGAACAACTCTAAGCCAAGTACCCTTGGACTTAGTTGATCAATTAAATGTATTCAAGGGCTAATAAAATGGGTTTGAGCCCATTCCCCGATGCATGTGGGATCAATGTTATCCTAATTCAAAAGTTCCTTCAAACCCCCAACAAATGTGCAACCATAAACCATAATAAGAAGTGTCAAGAAGCCATATGGTAGAGAGGCAATTAGTTTAATATTGGTCAATGTAGTATAGGTGTCGAAGAGGGTTGCTACAAACTAGCTGACACATAGGTAGCCTCACTCGGTGGTTTTCTATACCATAAAGTGGTGGTCAATAGTCCTATGGGGTGATCACCTCTTTAAAGAGGTGAGAATATCCTTACATCCTTGATGTGGGATTAAAATTAGGTAATGCCTAAGTAAACTTTCCTTACCAAATATTCTCAAACATAGAATCATTGCATCATGGTGCCATGAAGTGACATTGGATCAACGATTAAACTAAAGTATGGTTTAAACCATAGGCTTGTACAAATTGTGAGACAACAAGAATATTCACCATATTAACCTGCACAAACAGAGGTGACTACGTCATACTAAAATCAATAGAAGGGGATAAAGGAAACACTTTATTTGGATGTTATTCAGGTGATAACAAAGCACAAAAAGAAGCCTAACAAACCCCACATATATATTCATGCTTAAGCCATTCTTAGTTGATTAAAAATAGTCCATAATCAATTAAACAACCTATTTTCAAGAGCTATATCGTAGGTTTAATAGAGGATATGCAACAAATATTTCTCAGGTAGCAAATACCTACAAAAGGATTAAACAAATGTTCAGTTTAGTGGATGCATACCATTATGGCATAGGCATAAGAGGGTCAGAAAAACATGAACATGCTTTAAAATAGGGATCTTAGAAATATAAACTTGTGGCTCTAACACAAGCCAATTAGCAAGACACACTTCATCAAACAATTATAAAAAGAAGGTATATAATTATAAATTCCATTTTGCTAATACACAGGCCATATCAGGCTACTTACAACAATAGTGTTTTATCAAATGATCTATAAATATTATGAAGCATAATACTATGATATTAAATCTGAAATGAGAGCACCCCAACCTGAGTCTCCTATGAAGAATTCTCCTTCAACAATAGAGCTTTTTGTTTTTCCCTTGATTCTCTCATTTGACTTTTGCATAGTACTAAAAAATAATCCCCCCCTTCCTTCTGTACTTGGCCCTCTTTACAAAGAATACCTATCTACCACTTCTCCAAAGTCTAAATTTTTACATAAATCCCTTCTATCCAAAAGTAATTCAAGACAACAATAGGGGAGATATTTGAATTTAAAATAAGTCTTCCCCCTTTTATATATCTTTCTTTTAAATAAAAAAGTATTTATTTATTAAATCTATGAATGGTATACAGGATAATCAAATGGAAATTTTAAAGCATTAATATTTATAAGATTGAATTCAATTTAATTCAAACCATAGAAGCCATAAATCATTTTCTCATTTGATTAATTCCAATAAAATACCCATACTAGTATCAAGTATTTGTCATGTATTTTAAGTGGGTAACGAATTAATAGAACATCTATATCCATTAATTCATTTCGAAGGGGATTATTCACCAATTCCACTTGCACAAAAACACATGTGTAAATAAAAGCAAGCAATCAAGGGCATCAAACAATGGTGGTGTTGAGTGGTAATTTTTCCCAATTGTAAAATCACACTCTCCCTTAGGATTTTAATCACAAAACCCTCTCTTGCAAAGAAGTTAAAACAAAACAACTTCTCCAAGGTTTCGCTATGTAAGCATTGCACATATGTATTAGTAATCTCAATAAAGTTATATTAGACAAGTGCTAGGAACACGTTAGTGATTGCAAGTAACTTTTAACAAGGGGTATGTGTTGGTGTATTTTATTATGCCATACTCATGATTGTTCATAAAACTAAAGAAAAGAAAATATGAATTGGCCCTGACCATGATGTAAAGCCTTAATTCCTTTTATCTTGGAGGATTTTAGGTGGATTTTATCTTCCTTTATTAAGTATATTTTAAACAATTTTTATATTGCATTAAATCCTACTTTAAGAATGAAGTAGAAGATTAAAACCTATATCTAAACATGAATTTCAAATGATGAAATAATTATTTTTATATTGCTTTAGAGCTCAATATGGAATAATTTGGATGATCCACTTTGTAGCTATCATAGTATTTGATATAATAAATAAATTATCCTTCTTTGATGAAATTAATTTTCACAAAGAGAGCAATTTATTGAATGATATTGAAATATCATTATTAATTATGCCTCTTTTTTTAATGAAATCATAAATTTCATAAATAAAAAATAATTTAATGTTTTAAAACAATAGCCTTTGATGTAATGTATAAATTACCTCTCTTTAATGAAATAAAAAAATTCATAAAGAAAAAGCAATTTATTTGCTCCAAAAATGATAGCATACGGAATGCCATAAAAATCGCTTCCCTTTAATGAAATTGGGATTTTCATAAAGGAAAGTCCATTTATTGCTTGTGAATAAAATACAAAGCTGAAAAATCTGATTTTGCTTTCAAAATGTGAAAAAATAAAATTTCGAAATTATAAAAATCTGAATAAAATAGCAATTTTAAACATTTTTTATAAATTCGAAATGGATTTATAATTAAAACATAAATGTGCAAGATGAAACTTTGAATTTAATTCTATCGAGACATACAATTATTTTTGGATTTTAATTTATTTTTATTTTTATTTTAATCTCTTGAAATTTAAAAAACCTGCAAAAGAGAAATTAGAAAAAATAAAAATAAAATTAGAAAACGAAACGAAACACTAAAAATATAAACATGCAAAATACTGCCAGTATAATGCCACCCAATTATGGAAATATTGAATATTTTATAAGTTCTCACATGCAATTGAGACTCCCTTTCATTAAGGTAAGCATTTGGTTTAAAACAAATTATCATCACATTATTCCTAAAAATGAAAAACACTACTAATTTTGGGATATTTTGACCTAACACAAAAATTCCCCTATATACGTACTCCTTCTATGTTTTGACCCTTTTTTTGGTATCCTACCATGGTCTGTGTGTCTATATATGCATTTGGTAACGCTCGATAGGAGTCAACATCATGCACATAAGCCATGTTTTATTTTACTTAGTCACAATGCTCCACCTCATGTATTCATACAATCTTTGCCTCGTTTAGCGATCCGACACCACCGCTACTCTTCCATACTATCCGATCCCAAACACATGTGTTGTGAACCTCTCATTATGCTTAATAGTGACACATCATCCACCGGTGTAAACTCAACTCTTATACCATCATTGCACCTGTTAAGTGCCTTCATTTGGTTTGTATCCTCATATGTGTTACTCTAACCACTATTTTCCTCTACAACTAGGATCACTTCACCTTTGTATCCCTCTCAGACTACTTTTATAACCATATTAGAAACATATATATATTTTTTTTTATAATCCACATGACTAATGAATTAAATTCAAATGTGAAACATACTACGACGAAATTTGTCCTTAATGTTGCATTTCGATTTAAAACAAACCAACTTCTTGAAGGTTCCACTATGTAAGAATTGCACATGTGTATTAGTAATCTCAATAAAGATATATCAAACAAGTGCTAGGAACACCTTAGTGATTGCAAGTAACTGTTAACAAGTGATATGTGTTGGTGTCTTTTATTATGCCATACTCATGATTGTTTATAAAACTAAAGAAAAGAAAATGTGAATTGTCCATCATATGACCACGATGTAAAGCCTTAATTCCTTTTATCTTGGAGGATTTTAGGTAGATTTTATCTTTCTTTATTAAGTAGATTTTAAACAAGTTTTATCTTGCATTAAATCATACTTTAAGCATGAAGTAGAAGATTAAAACCTATCTTTAAACATGAATTTAAAATGATGAAACAATTCTTTTTATATCGTTTTAGAGCTCAATATGGAATAATTTGGATGACCCACGTTGTAGCTATAGTATCCCTCTTCAATGAAATTATTTTTCACAAACAGAGCAATTTATTTCATGATATTGAAATGTCATAATTAATTATCTTTTTTTATTTAATGAAATCAATGTTTTCATAAAGAAAAAATAATTTAATGTTTTAAAACAATAGCCTTTGATGTAATGTATAAATTACCTCTGTTTAATGAAATCTGAATTTTCATAAAGAAAAAGCAATTTATTTTCTCAAAATATGATAGCTTACGGAATGCCATAAAAATCGCTTCCCTTTAATGAAATTGGGATTTTCATAAGGGAAAGTCCATTTATTGCTTGCGAATAAAATACAAAGCTGAAAAATCTGATTTTGCTTTCAAAATGTGAAAAAATAAAATTTCAGAATTATAAAAATCTGAATAAAATAGCAATTTTAAACATTTTATATAAATTCAAAATGGATTTATAATGAAAACATAAATGTGTAAGATGAAACTTTGAAGTCAATACTATCCAGACATACAATTATTTTTGGATTTTAATTTATTTTTATTTTTATTTTAATCTCTTAAAATTTAAAAAACCTGCAAAAGAAAAATTAGAAAAAATAAAAATAAAATTAGAAAATGAAATGGAACACTGAAAACATAAACATGCAAAATACTGCCAGTATAATGCCACCCAATTATGGAAAAATTGAATATGTGATAAGTTCTCATATGCAACCTAGTTCACCTAAATTGCATTTGCACAACTCGTAATAACCTAGGTGCAAGCTTGTAAGGAGAAAAACAAATAAATTTTCCATTTTAAACCTTCAATGGTGCAACCATAATAAAAAATGCATTCAACACCCTCTATAATCCTAAAACATGAAAAAAAAAATTAAACAGTTAAAATACGCATGCAAAAACAGACTCCTCCAATCTTGCTAATCAAATGCAATTTTCTAGCATATTTTGTATTACAATTACTATATATGCTTTTACATTGATTTCCAGCAACATGTCTCTCTAAAAAGAGCCAGCCCTTCTAAAATCCTTCAATGGTGTTTTTAATATTTTCGATGAAAGCTTTTCGTTTCCTATCCTTCTATTTTATTTTCCCTTCTTTTCATTTCATTTGATTAATGTTTGTTTATTATTCATTCATATGACTTTCGAAAGTCACTATTTCTTTTACGATGTAAGGTGCATTTTATTTATTTTAAAATTTATTTGGTAAAGCCTTGGTCATATGCCAACCTTGGTCGCATTACAACCGTGAGACTCCCTTTCATTAAGGTAAGCATTTGGTTTAAAACAAATTATCATCACATTATTCCTAAAAATGAAAAACACTACTAATTTTGGGATATTTTGACCTAACACAAAAATTCCCCTATATACGTACTCCTTCTATGTTTTGACCCTTTTTTTGGTATCCTACCATGGTCTGCGTGTCTATATATGCATTTGGTAACGATCGATAGGAGTCCACATCATGCACATAAGCCAAGTTTTATGTTACTTAGTCACAATGCTCCACCTCATGTATTCATACAATCTTTGCCTCGTTTAGCGATCTGACACGACCGTTACTCTTCCATACTATCCACTCCCAAACATATGTGTCATGAACCTCTCTGAAAATTTAAAAAAAAAAAACTGCAAAAGAAAAATTAGAAAACATAAATATAAAATCTAAAAAACAAAACGGAACACTGAAAACATAAAAATGCAAAATATTACCAGTATTATGCCATCCAATTTTGAAAAAACTGAATATGTGAGAAATTCTTGCATGCAACCTAGCTCACCGGAATCTGCATTTGCACAACTCATAATAACCTAGGTGCGAGCTTCTAAGGAAAAAAAAACAAATAAATTTCATGTTTTAAACCTTCAATGGTGCAACCATAATAAAAAATACATTCAACACCCTCTATAATCCTAAAACATGAAAATAAAAAAAATAAACAGACATGCAAAAAATAAACAGACATGCAAAAAATAAACAGACATGCAAAAAATTCAATAGGGAGGCCAAAGAGTCTAACCCCAACGAGATCTATAGAAGGCATCTCTTCTTAGGCTTTAAATTTAGTATGCGAGGGCTTCATGAAAAGCCCTGCCCTTCCAAAAAACCAAGGACCCCCTTGAAAAATTTTCTCTCTATCTTCATTATTAGCAAATAAAACAATAAAATAACCATTTGGATAAATAGATATTTGTAACTCACCTTTAGTTCTCCAGATTTTTGCAGCCCAAACTTTGAAAGCAGATAGACTCGGACGAAAACCCATGAACCAATAAATTAGTCCTCTATTTTCCAAATGTTCAATGCCAGTTTGAATGTTACCCATATCAAGCTTAAAAATAGGAGTTCCATTAGATGCTTTAAGACATCCTGACTCCATTTTCCTTAGATCAATCTTAGGAATTCTTAGAGGTTTATGGGAATCCCTAAGATTGATATTAGCATTGGGCTGAGGTTGTCCACCACGAAGGGCATCCCTAAAATTTATTTTTGTGGGTGAGTTTTCAAAATTCTTACCCTTGACAAGGGTTTTCACAGTAGAATTATTTTGTGGGTGCATGTTAGCACCAGATTCACTTGAGATATGAGCCATTTTTTGATCAACTTCTTGAAAATTGTTTTGTGATATCTTTAATCCTTGCCCTAGATGTCGTGGAAAGGTATGGTTTTCACTTTTCTTTTGTGCAGCAAATTGGAAGTCATTGTCACTCAAGTTCATAGTATGATTTGTTGAAAGATAAATTTCTAACCCATCTTGGATCCCTTGCAACATTTCCTACTAAAATATTGACCATAAACCACAAAAATATTGGCCTCTAGGGCTCGAAGGCCCTAAAAAACAACCTCTGGAGCTGCTTGCACTCAACCCAGATGAAACCCTCACATAGCCACTTGCCAAAAATCTTTTTCACACATAGGGATGTGCTAGGATCTGTGTTGCTCCAAATGATGATGTAGGAGCTATTGTTTCAGTGGCTACAACTATATTTTGTTATTTCCTCCTTAAAATCCTTCTTAAGGAGGTGAAGGTTGTTTTGTTTGTGTTGTGTTGTTCCTTGGCTATTCTACAAGGCTACCTTCAACTTTCCTCTTCGTATGTGCCCTTTTTCTTGCAACTGGTGTACCATGGGTAGATGAAGGGGTTTATTTAGGTTTTGTAATAACCCTTTCATTAGCATCTTCTTCAGGGGTCCCTATCCTATGTACAACTACTTCCTTTGCCTGCTCTAGCTCATTTTTAGCAAAAATTTGTTGCAACTGTAGTTTTTACATTTTTTTCAATTGCACTCTAATTTCATTTTTAGCTTACTATTTTGAAAAAAATTGCATTTATTTAGAAATTCTACTATTCTACATGTTGTGAAGCACTTTACCTGTGAATTTTCAGAACTCTTCCTACAACTCTATTTTTATCCTACCAGACTGAATGTTTTATGTGACCAAGGGTAGGATAGGGTTTTTCTTGATAATTTGAACATAATATTCCATTTTTATTTTCCAAATATAAAAATAATTTATGCCAAATACTTATTTATCATATATTAAATGCTAAATGCTAATTATGATTAAATACAAGAAACACATAGCTTACTACCCTAAAATTTTATCATGCACCTTACAAATCATTGCTTTTGATGATTGTTAGCAGGCTATCTAAAAACAAAAACATAACATGTGTGTAGTGAGTGATTTTGTACAATTATGGATAGTACCAATAAAGTAAACATGTCAAAAAATCGGTTTTCATCTAATCATTAATTCAATAGCGCCTTCGAAAAGATTTTCACTAATGAATTATTCTTTTTTTCATCTTTTTTTCTTTTTTTTTCATCCCTTTTTTTGTCATCTTTCTTTTTTCATATTTTTTCATCTATTTTTTATCTTTATTTTTTCTTTGTTTTTTCAAGGGCTTCAATTAGAGAGAATGTCTCTCAATTTTTTTTTGTATAATTACAATCCTTATTTTACAAAAAGATACATCTATCTTTTTTCTACATGAAAACAATGATAATGAAGCATCAACCTTTCTTTCCATATGAGCAATAAGAATCTTCTCATGTCATTATTATCTCCTTATTTCTTAAAATTAAATATTAACTTCATTTCTCCCCCTCCCTACTAAAATTTATGCATGTCCTCTTACATCTTCATTTTGTGGCACATGCCTTAAGCTAAAACTCTCTTTTTATTTCTTTTCATTTTTTTCTCTTTTCTCTCTTTTTCATGATTCAAATATATGATCATTCAAAATATTTGTTAGAATAGGAATCCTATTATATCATTTTCAAGTTTAACTATGATCAATATCGAGAAAATTTAATATTTATCAGTGGCTTATGGTACAATCGTAAACGATCTCCATTCACCACTAATATCTTGGTAGGGTACCTAGGAATAGATATTTGGGGATATATTATTATATTGTATAAGGGTTGGCATAGGCCACACATAACCCAAGGTTGATTGTAATATAATATTATAATACAATCAACCTTGGGTTATGTGTGGCCCATGCCAACCCTTATACAATATAATAATATATCCCCAAATATCTATTCCTAGGTACCCTACCATATCTTCCTTGAATCATCAATCAAACAAAGTTAAACAATTCCATTATCAAACACTTATAGTTAATTCTTAGTACTCTTAATGTGATCATCATGCCATATTTTCCATTTTTATTGAATGGAATTGGTTTGGTGAAGTACCTCCAACCAAAATTCACCTAATGCATTCAACTGCATTTTTTTTGTTTTATACTTGCAACAACTCAATGCCAAATTCCAAAGATGTATAAAGTGCTAACATTAGGATGTTGGATAAATGCATCAAAAAAAAATTCTTCCTAATTATTAGTCAACCAACTATTGATATTCAAAGGTTTTTTTGGTTGTGTTTAAATTTATTTTGTACTAGGATGTATTGAATTGATTCTTTGAAAATTATGCATTAATAAATTAAGAGAGAAATGGTGTGGTAGAAGAGAATGAGATATTTATGTATGTTTATCTAAAACAATTCTTGAAGGAATTAAATTTTATGGATGGAAATGAAAATATGTGAAAAGATGATGATGTCATCCATGTGGTAAATTAAAGGAAATATCTTATATTGGAATGGGTGACAAATGTTTAAGTTATTTTTCTTCACACCATAGTAATTTTTGGACAGTAATTGGTTCATATTTAAGCTCTAAATCATACAATTTATTTATTAGAACATTTTCATTAGAAATAAATTGTTTGGATGAATCCAACTCTTCTACATTATGCTTTACAACTATGGTGGCCAAAGTTGAAATGTTATTTTCATTTTCCTTATATTATTCAAGAAACCATGGACTTCCTAGACAATCATACTTAGGTGGAGTAAGTTTTCATGTAAGCAAGTCTACTAATTTTCCACCTATTTGTAGGGTTTTAGGAAATACTTCTTTTTTTTTTCTCGATTTCTTAAAACACATTTATTGAACAATATTATTAATGATTGATACATATTTAATATCTTGTAATAAAAGGATTGTAACATATAAATGTTTTAATTCCTTTATCAAATATAATTTTAAAGATTTTACTTTTGATATCTCAAACTATTCAAGATATGGTACTTTCTTTGATGAGTTATCTTGTGGGAGGTTTTCTTTTTCTTGTTTTTGTGGTTATTTTTGTTGTTGTTTCAATATAGATGATTTTCTTGTTTATTCCTTTTAACTCCAATTTATAAAATGATAGATGAAGTAGGTTCAAGAAATGTATTCTTGAACACAGTTGAGTATTATCATAGTCACCGACGTTTATTATGGTTGTATCATTCAATTAAGCCATAGAGATAGGGGTTATCTATTTAACATTATTGGGATTAGCCACAGGTTGAACTAAAAGTAGAGATTATTTTTATTGTTATTGTTGTTTTCCTTGAGATAAATTATGGGTACAAGTAGGCAATAAATTTGGTTGTTTTTATATTAATGTTACCCTTTGTACAATTGTTGTCCTTACATTTATGGTTGCAACCATGATGGACGTTAGTGATTTGATTGTTGATTCATCCATCTATGTTGATACCACTCTTGGTAATATGCCAATGGTGGTTGAATCCAATGTGGTTGAAGTGGACCTGAAGTAGACCATGACATATACAAAGGATTATTTTCCCAATTTGTAGGAAATTGAGAAGCATTTTGATATGTAAATTTAATAAAATTACCGCCTTGTATATGTCCTATAAAATTGAGTTCTTTCATAAGTTGAGACTATTTTTCAAAGACACATTTGAGTCATGGTAATATTTGATATTGATATGTGGGGTGTCATTTTTCACAAATGCTACATATAGCATATAAAAAAGACATTCATGAAAAGAGTAATTCTTCTTAGATCCTGAACAATAAATGGCTAAAGATTCAGTGGATTCATTATTTTGTATTTATTTCATCTAATGTTGTGTCAAGATGTTCTAAAATGTCAGGTTTTAGATTAGCAAACTCTTTCATAAATTCTTTCAAAGCACTTGTGTTATTACTAGTTTTCTTTTATCTATGTTTTGTGCAAGAATAATTTTTACAAAGTTCAATGATTTCCTAAAATTCAAGTGTATTTGCATATTATTTTCCCATAATATCCAATACATCTCTTGATTCATTTTGTAGTCCTCTCAAGAATATGACTTTACTTAATTCTGATTCAACACCTCCACATATCTTATGAACAAAATAAAATCTATCTAGATAGTCTTCTAAAATTTCATCTTCCTCTTGTTTAATTCTAAGTAATTCATCATTTTGATTCTTGAATTAACAATATTCTTGGTATATCTCCAAAAATATATTTCCATTTCATCCCAGGTTTGAATTGAATCAGGTGCTAAGGTTATAAACCATTATATGGATGATTCTTTATGAGTGGAAGGAAACAATTTGAGCTTTTGATTATCACTAGTGTAGTCATGAGATTGGCATACAATCTTAAACTCAAATAGAAAAAAATAAAGGTATTAAGATGTAACTCCATTAAAGTTGGTAATACATAAGGTGAAATGATTTTTATGGGATATTTTTGATTAGGATCTAATCGAATGGGGTTTTGAAAAGTTTTTTTAGGTGTACTATATGCACTAGGGTGGAGCATATTGTTGTCTCTCCTTGGATTATCTTGTGAGCCTACCATTATGGGTTCCCAATAGCAATTATAAAACCTTTTAAATTGTTCTGATTATGTAGATTTGTCAAGGAAAATTGGTGTTGAACTAACACTTTGTTTTGTGTGTAATATTTTATCAAGGCTTTTTTGAATTTTTAAAATAGATGATTGTTTTTTTATTATTAATAAAAGGGTTTTGCAAGGATCCCTAAACCTTTTACAATCCAAAAATAGAGGATCCTCAAAGAATAACCTCACCACAAACAATTACAATCTAAAATGGAGTATCCTAAAGGAGAGACCTTATAGTATTGAAAAAAAATAATAAGGGAAAAAGAGAATGAAAAACAACAAAACTAGCCAAGATGACAAAGGCGCACAACTAATCAGAGAGAGGGAGATGGTCCAAAGGAATTTTTTGACTTTTTGAAATAGATGATTTTTTTATTGATAAAAGGGTTTTGAAAGGATCCCTAAACCTTTTAAAATCAAAAAAGAGATGATCATATAAGGATAATATCACAACAAATAATTACAATCTAAAATGGAGCATCCCAAAGGAAATATCTCATAGTATTGAAACAACACAACAAGGGCAAGAGAGTATGAAGAAACAAAAAAAATATCCTAGATGACAAAGACCCACAACTAATCAGAGAGAGGGAGATGGTCCTATTTATCACCATTCACCTTTAGAAAATCTTCACCTAGAGAGATCATCTTTTGATTTTTTATTTTATTGATGAGTTTTCCAGTCTGAAGGAGCATTGAGATCACTAGGGATACAATGTCATCCATGTCAACCATAGGGTTGAATTCCCAAAAGGACTGAGTTGAGAACACACCATGGGAGAGATCCATAGTGGTATTTTAAATATTATGAATTAGAGCAGAAAAATCATGAGTAGTGGCCTTCACTAGATTTGAAAAAGCAATACCTTTACCTTTCTCCATAGAGGACTTTACACACAAACAAAACTGACTGGGAGTCAACACAACAATGAATGATCCCAAGAGCAAATTTTACTTACTAGCTTTACTGGAAGATACGACCTCCACAACAATAATTTGGCCACTAGGCACAACCTCTTGAGTAGCTAGAGATGTGCCTAGGATGGGAGAAAGAAGTTAATTCTCCACAATGCCCTTAGTATGAAGAACAACTCTCTGAATTTAGTTCTAGATGATATAATTAAAAATAATTAAATGCAAATCCTGATGCTTCAAGTGAGTCAAATTCCCCTTCCTTACATTATCCATTGAGATCTCCATCGAGCACAACAAATATTTAGGGATGTTAATCACTTTGATATCTCTTATAAAGTTGAGGAACGTCATGTGAAAGCTATGAAGAGGTGAGGATGGCTCGTTAATTGTAAAGTATATAATTATAGGAATAAGCACTTTGTTCCATGGTTATAGGATATCTTACCTAACAAACCCATTATCCTTCTTTACAAGAAATTTAAATTTGTCTCTAAAGTGAATCAACTCAGCCACCATGGAGTGTTTATCACACCAAATAATTTTGTCATTATTAGCTAAATTTTTTTTGGTAAGTTAAAAAATTTTATTTATCAAAAGAGGGCATTTGAAAGGTGCCCTAATGCCTTGTACAACAACGAGACAAGAAGATGAACCAAATAAGATAATAGAAAATAACACAAAAGAGAGGTAGTAAGCTTTATACATAAAAAAGAAATCAACCTTGAACAAAAAGGAGCAAAAAGAAAAAGTCCTGAAGCCTGCAGGACACAACTGGACCAAATTCTTTAGACCGAAGGAATGAAAAAAAACCAGCAACAGGTGAAACCCCATCCTTGCTTAGAGAGGAACGTCAGTAAGCATCGGAGAAGCGACAATGGTTTTCAGTGTGGTATCCTTTGCTGCATCCTTCGGTGCGTCCTTAGGAATATATTTTAGAACATCAAGACATGCCTCCTTAACAATCTCCACCATGTACTCATATTTTTCGTTTCCCTTGGCATCAGAGGGACCCTCATCAACAGAAAAGGTAGTGATGTCTTCGAATGAATCACAAAATAATAGGATATTGAGAGCTTGACATTGATCCTTTAACCTTGAAATTGCTAAACTAGTGATTTCATAAAGAATGTTAATTTTTTCAGTGAAAGTGAGGCTACAAAGGGTGACAATGTTATTTTCACAGGATCGAACAAATTCCATGGATAATTTTGGGTCATATCTTGGATTTTTTTCAAAAATAAGAGAAGACCATGGAAACCAAGAATATCCACCACCAATAGATAAATCTAGAGAGATTCGAGCTCCACTAGCACCATATTTAACCACTTCCAATCAATAGATGGAGACCGAACCACCCCAAAACCTAGTCAAGGACCTCTCTCAAAAAAAATTTAGTAGAAACATGATCAGAAGCAATGGGTTTTGTGTACATCTATAATTTAAATTTGATTTGACCAAATATACAAAGAGGGATATGCCATATATTTTTAATAAAGGCAACAGATCTAGGCTATTGATGAAAAGCTTCAATTTGATAAAACCTCACAACATATGCTTTACCACAATCAAGAAACAATTCATCAGTAAAATGAGCAAGCAATGAAAAATGACGTAAGTTGTTACAGACTAAGAACATCCATAATAAAACATTGGAACTCAAAGGTTGACATGAATTGGAGAGAGTGAATAGTTGCTCATGATTTAGAATAGTGGGTCAATGAAAATGGATCTTAGAACAAGGAACACTCCATTGTAAAATATTCTAGACATAAATTAATGAGAGGTGCACCAAACTAAGGTGACCCTTATGGGCATAGAAAAATTAAAATGAAAATCAGTGCCATAGATGACAATAAGGCTAGACTTCTAGGGGCAACACACAAATTTTAAAAAATCTCACAAGGATTGATAGTAGAATGTTTGATTGAGAAAACTAACATGAGACAAAGGGAAACTGTATGAGTTAGGATATCTTTGGCAAGTGCAAGAATCGAACATGTTAATTGTATGAGGGAAGCTAATTAGAAATACACATATCCAATAGGCACTAGGGGAACTCCCCTATCCAAATTATTAATGATTCCTCCTTCAAGCCATGGTTGGCCATAGTGTCAACAATTTTATTGTCTTCATGAAAAATATTTTGGATTAGAACTTTTTCAAAACTATTAAGGCAAAGCTTAGACTCTTGGATAAAATTTAGGACACTCCAAGGAGGGTTTTGATATCCTTTTAGGTAGTTAATGGTATTGAAATAATATCCCTCAAAAATGATGTTATGAATTCTAAGCTCTTGAGCATCAATGAGACATCAAAAGAGAGCCCTAGTCTCAACAAAATTGTTTTATTGGATGCCTAAATTATCAAAAAAAGTAAGGATAATCTTGGCTTGGTCATCCCTAATGATTCCTTTACAACATGCTCTACTAGTATTACCTTTAGTATCCCTATAAAACTTTAATTTGAACCATCCTAGAGGGCAAGGAGTCCATACAACCAATTACTTATTTGCTTTTTATAGGGTTTTACTATTAGAATCAATAATTTGGGGTTGATAGGGGTTTACTATCTCCGTTTGAAGTATCCTTATTTTGATTTAAATAAACTAAATATCATTCTTTAATTTACATAAAATAAATATCTATCTATTTCAAGGGTATTATTCACACTCATGACCAAAACATCACCAGCCAATGAACAAGCATATTAGCCTCACCATTCATGTGAAGGTCCAACAATACCAAGGTGGGTCAACAATATACAGTCATTGATCTAGTGATCGATTGAGGAACAACTCTAATCCAAGTACCCTTGCATTTAGTTGATCAACTAAATGTATTCAAGGGCTAATAAAATGGGTTTAAGCCCATTCCCCGATGCATGTGGGATCAATGTTATCCTAATTCAAAAGTTCCTTCAAACCCCCAATAAATGTGCAACCATAAACTATAATAAGAAGTGTCAAGAAGCCACATGGTAGAGAGGCAATCAATTTAATATTGGTCAATGTAGTATAGGTTTCGTAGAGGGTTGCTACAAACCAGCTGACGCATAGGTAGCCTCACCCGGTGGTTTTCTAGACCATGAAGTGGTGGTCAATAGTCCTATAGGGTGATCACCTCTTTAAATAGGTGAGAATACCCTTACATCCTTGATGTGGGATTAAAATTAGGTAAGGCCTAAGCGAACTTTCCTTACCAAATATTCTCGAACATACAATCATTGCATCATGGTGCCATGAAGCGACATTGGATCAATGATTAAACTAAAGTATGGTTTAAACCATAGGCTTGTACAAATTGTGAGACAACAAGAATATTCACCATATTAACCTGCACAAATAGATATGACTATGTCATACTAAAAGCAATAGAAGGGGATAAGGAAACACTTACTTTGGATGTTGTTCAGGTGATAACAAAGCACAAAAAGAATCCTAACAAACCCCACATCTATATTCATTCTTAAGCCATTCTTAGTTGATTAAAAATAGTCCATAATCAATTAAACAACCTATTTTCAAGAGCTATATCATAGTTTTAATAAAGGATATGCAACCAATATTTCTCAGGTAGTAAATACCTACAAAATTATTAAACAAAGGTTCAGTTAAGTGGATAGGCATAAGAGTGTCAGAACAACATGAACATGCTTTAAAATAGGGGTATTAGAAAGCTAAACTTGTGGCTCTAACACAAGCCAATTAGCATGACACACTTCATTGAACAATAATAAAAAGAACGTATATAATTATAAATTCCATTTTGCTAATACACAGGCCATATCAGGCTACTTACAACAATAGTGATTTATCAAATGATCTATAAATATTATGAAGAATAATACTATGATACCAAATCTTAAAAGAGAGCACCCCAACCTGAGTCTCCTGTGAAGAATTCTCCTTCAACAATAGAGCTCTTTGATTTTCCTTTGCTTCTCTCATTTCACTTTTGCGTAGTCCTAAAAAATAATCCCCCCCTTCCTTCTTTACATGGCCCTCTTTAAAAAGAATACCTATCTACCACTTCTCCAAAGTCTAAATTTTTACATAAATACCTTCTACCCAAAAGTAATTCAAGACAACAAGAGGGGAGATATTTGAATTTAAAATAATTCTTCCCCCTTTTATATATCTTGCTTTTAAATAAAAATATATATATTTATTTATTAAATCTATGAAAGGTATAAGGGAGAATCAAATGGAAATTTTAAAGCATTAATATTTATAATATTGAATTCAATTTAATTCAAACCATAGAAGCCATAAATCATTTTCTCATTTGATTAATTCCAATAAAATACCCATACTAATATCAAGCATTAGTAAGGTATTTTAAGTGGGCAATGAATTAATAGAACCTTTATATCTATTAATTCATTTCTAAGGGGATTATTCACCGATTCCACTTGCACAAAAACACGTCTAAATAAAAGTGAGCAATCAAGTGCATCAAACAATGGTGGCGTTAAGTGGTAATTTTTCCCAATTGTAAAATGACATTCTCCGTTAGGATTTTAATCAGAAAACCCTCTCTTGCAAAGAAGTTAAAACAAAACAACTTCTCCAAGGTTCCGCTATGTAAGCGTTGCACATATGTATTAGTAATATCAATAAAGTTATATTAGACAAGTGCTAGGAACACCTTAGTGATTGCAAGTAACTGTTAACAAGGGGTATGTGTTGGTGTATTTTATTATGCCATACTTATGATTGTTCATAAAACTAAAGAAAATAAAATGTGAATTGGCCCTCATATGACCACGATGTAAAGCCTTAATTCCTTTTATCTTGGAGGATTTTAGGTAGATTTTATCTTCCTTTATTAAGTAGATTTTAAACAATTTTTATCTTGCATTAAATCCTACTTTAAGAATGAAGTAGAAGATTAAAACCTATATCTAAACATGAATTTCAAATCATGAAAGAATTCTTTTTATATTGCTTTAGATCTCAATATGGAATAATTTGGATGATCAACTTTGTAGCTATCATAGCCTTTGATATAATAAATAAATTAACCTTCTTTGATGAAATTAATTTTCACAAAGAGAGCAATTTATTGCATGATCTTGAAATGTCATTATTAATTATCCCTCTTTATTTAATGAAATCATAAATTTCATAAATAAAAAATAATTTAATGTTTTAAAACAATAGCCTTTGATGTAATGTATAAATTACCTCTCTTTAATGAAATAAAAAATTTCATAAAGAAAAAGCAATTTATTTGCTCCAAAAATGATAGCAGACGGAATGCCATAAAAATTGCTTCCCTTTAATGAAAATGGGATTTTAATAAAGGAAAGTCTATTTATTGCTTGTGAATAAAATACAAAGCTTAAAAATCTGATTTTGTTTTCAAAATGTGAAAAAATAAAATTTCAAAATTATAAAAATCTGAATAAAATAGCAATTTTAAATATTTTTTATAAATTCAAAATGGCTTTGGAATGAAAATGTAAATGTGCAAGATGAAACTTTGAAGTTCATTCTATGCAGACATACAATTATTTTTGGATTTTAATTTTTTTTAATTTTTATTTTAATCTCATAAAATTTAAAAAAACTGCAAAAGAAAAATTAGAAAAGATAAAAATAAAATTAGAAAACGAAACGGAACACTGAAAACATAAACATGCAAAATACTGCCAGTATAATGCCATCCAATTACGGAAAAATTGAAGATGTGATAAGTTCTCACATGCAACCTAGTTCACCTGAATTGTATTTGCACAACTCGTAATAACCTAGGTGCGAGCTTCTAAGGAGAAAAACAAATAAATTTTATGTTTTAAACTTTCAATGGTGCAACCATAATAAAAAATGCATTCAACACCCTCTATAAGCCTAAAACATGAAAATAAAAAAAATAAACAGTTAAAATACGCATGCAAAAACATACTCCTCCAATCTTGCTAATCAAATGCAATTTTCTAGCATATTTTGTATAACAATTACTATATATGTTTTTACATTGATTTCCAGCAGCATGTCTCTTTAAAAAGAGCCAACCCTTCTAAAATCCTTCAATGGTGTTTTTAATATTTTCGATGAAAGCTTTTCGTTTCCTATCCTTCTATTTTATCTTCCCTTCTTTTCATTTCATTTTATTATTGTTCGTTTATTATTCCTTCAGATGACTTTCGAAAGTAATTCTATTTCTTTTACGATGTAAGGTGCATTTTATTTATTTTAAAATTTATTTGGTAAAGCCTTGGTCAGATGCCAACCTTGGTCGCATTACATTCGTGAGACTCCTTTTCATTAAGGTAAGAATTTGTTTTAAAACAAATGATCATCACATTATTCCTCATAACAAAAAACACTACTAATTTTGGGATATTTTGACCTAACACGAAACTTCCCCTATATACCTACTCCCTGCATGTTTTGACCATTTTTTTGGTATCCTATCATGGTCTGCGTGTCTATATATGCATTTGGTAATGCTCGATAGGAGTCCACATCATGCACATAAGCCATGTTTTATGTTACTTAGTCACAATGCTCCACCTCATGTATTCATACAATCTTTGCCTCGGTTAGCGATTCGACACCATTTCTAATCTTCCATATTATCCACTCCCGAACACGTGTCGTGAACCTCTCATTATGCTTGATAGTGACACATCATCCACTGGTGTAAACTCAACTCTTATACCATCATTACACCTATTAAGTGCCTTCATCTGGTTTTTCTCCTCATATG
The DNA here is from genome assembly GCA_028583015.1 of Wollemia nobilis. NCBI lineage: Eukaryota > Viridiplantae > Streptophyta > Pinopsida > Araucariales > Araucariaceae > Wollemia > Wollemia nobilis. The sequence continues at coordinate 3,242,056 of JAQPPZ010016969.1, read as the reverse complement.
TGTTACTCTACCCACTATTTTCCTCTACAAATAGGATCACTTCACCTTTGTATCCCTCTCGGACTGCTTTTATAACCATATTAGAAACATATTTGATTTTTTTTTATAATCCACGTGACTAATGAATTAAATTCAAATGTGAAACATACTACGATGAGACTTGTCCTTAATTCTACATTTTGATTTAAAATAAAATAACTTCTCAAAGGTTCTGTTATGTAAGCATTGCACATGTGTATTAGTAATCTCAATAAATATATATCAAACAAGTGCTAGGAACACCTTAGTGATTGCAAGTAACTGTTAACAAGGGGTATGTGTTGGTGTATTTTATTATGCCATACTTATGATTGTTCATAAAACTAAAGAAAATAAAATGTGAATTGGCCCTCATATGACCACGATGTAAAGCCTTAATTCCTTTTATCTTGGAGGATTTTAGGTAGATTTTATCTTCCTTTATTAAGTAGATTTTAAACAAGTTTTATCTTGCATTAAATCCTACTTTAAGCATGAAGTAGAAGATCTCTAAACATGAATTTTAAATGATGAAATAATTCTTTTTATATTTCTTTAGAGCTCAATATGGAATAATTTGGATGACCCACTTTGTAGCTATAGTAGCCTTTGATATAATAAATAAATTATCCCTCTTCAAAAAAATTAGTTTTCACAAAGAAAGCAATTTATTTCATGATATTGAAATGTCATAATTAATTATCCCTTTTTATTTAATGAAATCAATATTTTCATAAAGAAAAAATAATTTAATTTTTTAAAACAATAGCCTTTGATGTAATGTATAAATTACCTCTCTTTAATGAAATCTGAATTTTCATAAAGAAAAAGCAATTTATTTGCTCAAAAAATGATAGCTTACGGAATGCCATAAAAATCGCTTCCCTTTAATGAAATTGGGATTTTCATAAAGGAAAGTCCATTTATTGCTTGCGAATAAAATACAAAGCTAAAAAATCTGATTTTGCTTTAAAATGTGAAAAAATAAAATTTTGGAATTATAAAAATATGCATAAAACAACAATTTTAAATATTTTTTATAAATTCGAAATAGCTTCAAAATGAAAATGTATATGTGCAACATGAAACTTTGAAGTTAATTCTATGTAGACGTACAATTATTTTTGGATTTTTATTTTAATCTCTAAAAATAAAATAAAAATCTGCAAAAGAAAAAATAAAAAACATAAAAATAAAATCTAAAAAACGAAAAGGAACACTCGAAACATAAACATGCAAAACACTGCTAGTATTATACCATCCAATTTCGAAAAAAATGAATATGTGAGAAGTTCTTGCATGCAACTTAGCTCACCCGAATCTGCATTTGCACAACTCATAATAACCTAGGTGCGAGCTTCTAAGGAGAAAAACAAATAAATTTCCTGTTTTAAATCTTGAATGATGCAACCATAATAAAAAATACATTCAACACCCTCTATAATCCTAAAACATGGAAATAAAAAAAATAAACAACAGACATGCAAAAAGAGACTCCTCCAATCTTGCTAATCAAATACAAATTTCTGACATATTTTTTATTACAAATACTATCTCTATTTTTAGATTTGATTTCCAGTAGCGTGTCTCTCCAAAAAGAGCCAACCCTTCTTCAATCCTTCAATGGCGTTTTTAATATTTTCGATGAAAGATTTTCGTTTTCTATCCTTTTGTTTTCTCTTACCTACTTTTCATTTCGTTTTCTGACTGTTTGTTTATTATTCCTTGAGATGACTTTCGAAAGTCATCCTTTTTCTTTTCCGATGTAAGGTGCATTTTATTTATTTTAAAATTTGTTTGGTAAAGCCTTGGTCACATGCCAACCTTGGATGTGACCTTGGCTGTGTTACATCCGTGAGACTCATTTTCATTAAGGTAAGCATTTGGTTTAAAATAAATGATCGTCACATTATTCCTAATAATGGAATAACAGTTAATTTTAGGACATTGTGACCTGATATGAAACTACCCCTATATACGTACTCTCTCCACATGCTGACTCTTTTTTTGGCATCCTACCATGGTCTGTGTGTCTATACATGAATTTGGTAACGCTCGATAGGAGTCTACATCATGGACATAAGCCATATTCCATGTTCACCTAGTCATAATACTCCACCTCATGTATTCATATAGTCTCTACCTCGGTCAGCGATCCGACACCACTGCTAGTCTACCATATTGTTTGCTCCCAAACACGTTTTGTAAACCTCCCAATGTCCTTGATAGTGATACATCATCCAGTGACATAAACTCAACTCTGATACCATCATTGCACCTATTAAGTGCCTTCATATGGTTTATCTACTCATATGCGTTACTCTGCCCACTGTTTTCCTCTGCAAATAGGCTCACTTCACCTTTGTATCCCTCTCGGACCACTTTTATCACCATATTAGCAACATATTTGATTTTTTTTTTTATAATCCACATGACTAATAAATTAAATTCAAATGTGAAACAAACTATGATAGAACTTTTCCTCAATGTTGCATTTCGATTTACCAGTTTTATGCTTTAGTTATGGTGGATTTTCTACTCATGTTTGTTGTCGAATTCTATCATAGACTTAACACAGAGCTGGGATGGGAACCATTATCGAACATATCTCCAAATATTCACCATTCACAATGACTCCACCAATTTTGCATGCACACCTTTGACACTACTTCCTCAAAAGTTTGAATTATCAACACCGTTGAATCATCTTATTTTCCTTTTCACCGTGATGATTAAGCCTAGGTTCATCCCGTAGTCTCCTTGGCATCATTTAGGTCCTCTAGATTTGAGGTGATCACATGGTAATTCATTCCTCTCAACCTTTGCACCAACCTATGCATTCAAACTATTGCTACTTTTCAAATTGGATGAAGATATTATATCGTAGGTTTGGCTTGGATAGCAGCATGGTAATCCACCAATTAATAGGTTGATTTTCAAAATGACTACAACCACTCCTTCAATGTATTCTCTATGTTGATTCACTCACATGGTGTGTTGTCACTTGTATGCTGAACAACCTATCCTGTGCTCCATTTTACTATGATGGCCTTCATCCACAATCCGGGTCACTTTTAATAGGCTCCCATTCGCCATGGTCATACCAGCAAAACTCCTACTACTATATGACCTCAAAATACGCCGGTATCACCAAGTATGAATGCATGCATATATTATAATTGTATTCCCCTTTAACACCTCTATCCTGCGTGCCATTGCACAAGCTATCGGCTCCCTTGTAGTATGAACCCATTTATTTGGAGCGAATACCCCTAACTGATCCAACACATTGATGAATTCTACCTTGCGCAGTGTCCCGTGACCCGGTTTACACTCGCTTTCTCTACGAACAACGGTGATGATGGGGTCCTATTGCTCTCTAAACACATCGATGAGGCCCTACCGTATGCCTCCTCTTGTCTATTAATAACCAACAAAATCTTAAATTCTATAGAATATATACCTCTGACATCGTAGTATGGAGATACATTACATGTCTCATGAGCTATCATCACCATGCTTGTAATCCCATGTGGTAATTTGATGTCTTGCTATGCATTATTACCAACTGAACTGTAGATCTTAGCTCCATTGTTTTCTAAGCTATGTATCTCAGGGTGCATCACTCGCTATCTACTATCAAGTCATCATATGCCATGTTGGATGAATCATCCCCTGCGTGCCTCATCCATCAGTTTCACTATGGCCTTCACCCTGAATTTGTCCATGGGAGAAAGTTCAACCCATGCACCCATATTACTCAATTTTTTTGGTATACCTGCTATCTCCTGTGCGCTCCCACATGGCTACACTTCGTCTATGTCTGTCAATCTAGCACTTCATCACTAACCTTTATAAGTATCGTGATTGCTCCTTCATCTGCATTGAGTTGCTTATATGTTCCAGGTACATTAATGCAACCGAGTAACAAGTGAAGTGGAACCAAACACCTTGTTCTACACCGTACGCTTTGTTCACTACCAAACACACCTATGGGCTCGTTTCCCAACAACACCACGTCTCATTACTATTGTGATTTGCTCTACCACATCGGCATCCGATGATAAATAGCCTTGTCCATACCATCCTATCTTCATCTATGCCATTATATAGGGACCGTCATCCGCCATTCGAGAGTTTGCTGTGTCGATAAGAGTCCAAGGGGCCCCTGTTAACGTGCATCCTCTTCATCCCTGGTTATTCACTAGTTGTCGCCGCTGACGTCTTGTTGTGCTAGTCTCCACGATACAAGTCATTCTCCAATAACCTACACAAACCAAAAAAAACATAAAGATACAAAACAACATAACCTATATAAAGCTAAAAGCTTTATTATGTATTTTTCATTTATTCATTATTAATAATATTTTTTATTTTATAATATTTTATTTCATTGGAATACTTATATATAATAACATGTATATATAGGTATTTATTTATTTACTATTCTTTTTATTTTATTATATATATATATAATTATATATATATTTTTTGTTATATTATATTTTTCTTTTTTATATATTTTGTTTATTATAATATATATAACATATATTATAATTTTTCTTTTATTTTCACATTAGCTTTATTAATGGCTAATAAAGCCAATGATTATTATTTGATGCAACAAATGAAAAAAAATACACACAAAAAAATAACAATAAAATCGCTAACAACAAAATTGATGATAAAATTCGTCAGCAACAAATTGACGATAAAAATAATCGACAAGAAATTGACGATAAAAATCGTTGACAACAAATTGATGATAAAAAGTCGTTAGGAACAAATTGATGATAAAAATCATCGACAAGAAATTGATGATAAAAATCATCGACAAGCAAATTGATGATAAAAATCATCGACAACAAATTGATGATAAAAATCGTCAATAATAAATTGATGATAAAAAATCGTTAGCAACAAATTGATGATAAAAATATCATGGACAAAAAATTGAAGATAAAAATCATCGATAACAAATTGACGATAAAAAATCATCGACAACAAACTGGCAAAAACTGCAATCCTGAAACAAAACAAAGCATTAGACACTTAAAACAAGATGCAAACACTCAAATATCAAAACAAAAGGTGGGTTTCCAATTTTGGGGTGAGTTGTACAATAGTCATAATAGGTGGGTGAAGTTATCCCAACCCAATCACCGATCCTAGTCAAACACTTACGATAATTTCTAGGTTACCAACCTTTAGCTTAGGATGGTTGGATTGTTGATGATCATCTTAAAGGTAAGAATGTGTGCATCTATATGGGGTAGTCATTCAAGTTACCCAAAGCTACCATAACCATTATTTCCCTTCTCAAGTACCTTGTTCTTGGTGGTTGATTATTACCTCTTCCACCCATGAGTGTACTTGGTCTTGCAAATTGATATTACATTAGTAGTTCTATATTCCTTAAGGATAAATCAACACAAATAATTGCATAACAATTAATAAGCATCAAAACTAAGCATCAAGTTATCTTTCATCAATACATAGTCTATAAATGCAAAACATCCTACCAAGGCGGGTCATGATATTTTTAGAAAAATTCTAAACCACCCAACATAGGGTTTGTCTTTATAAAAGCTCTACAAACCCTAGCCTTTTTAGAAGAATCAACCTTGGTTTTTTTCCAAAAAATCACTTTGACTATTCAAATGCACTCTTGTTATGCTTGCTTTTCATTGCAATTTTGGAATAAATGAACTCCATGGCGCAAATTCATAATGGGTGTGAACAATCATTTGGTTGGTGTTTGTTTGCATGCCCATATGGCAAATTCTTCAAAAAATAGAAACCTTACTACCACTTGCTCCCGAAGTCACCTAATTTTACCTGTTCAATTCGTTCAATTGGTGAAAACTATGTGCATGGTGCTCTCTTTTATAGCCAAAAAGTTTAATTTCATGAAATTAAGCCACCTCGGCCTTCCTTGCATATGTTTTTCTATGATTGTATGGATGACTATGAAATTAGTCCTTTTTTCATGCAAGTTTGTCATTTTCTTTGCTTTTTCACTAACATTTTATTATTTTGGCCTCTTTTTCTTTTTCTTTTATTTAATTTTTTCTTTTCTTTTTGCTTTGTCTCAGAAGAGGCTACCATTTCTGATTTTCAACCATCTTCTATCTAGATTATGTTTGAAGGGATTTTCATAACTATCATAGACACCTAATGTTGTTGGAATGTGGGCAAGTATTCAAAATGACTTGAGAGAAACTATTCTATTTTGACAAAATGGATTAGATCAAGTGATCTACTCATAATTAGTAATGAGGGGTGGTATGGTATGCCACCTCTAGGTTGTTGATCGAGAGCACAGTGATATGTTTGTTGTTCACTATGATTACATAGGGCCAGCATAACAACCAAAGCTAGTTCTTCCATAATGTTTGGTATGAGACCAATGGATGTGAATCAAAGTGAACATTAGAGACTGAGTCTAGTGTCAGGAAAATGACATGGCTCTAGCTGACTTTGAGTAGTAGGATAATCAATCAGGCACTAGGCATATGTACGCTAACCCCCTTGCATACAAATTTTAGAACAAGTTGATAGGTTTGTCGAGGTTTAGTATGATAAGGGATGAGGAGAGTATGCATCCACCCTCTAGGTGTTATGGGCCCTATAGGATAATCCCAATCATCATTTGACCCTCATGCTAAACTAAAACGATGTTAAACGAGACATGTTGATTCCACAAAATGGCTCCTTTCATGGGATTTAGTCAATCTCATCCACTTGGACAATGTCTACAATAGTTAAAAAATCTAAAGTGGTATGATATGCATGTACTAGTTAAATTTTGTGTTATTCACTCATTGGGTGAAATACAATTACTATAAACTTGAAAGCACTTTTAGGGTTAAACAATAAATATAAATGAAAAAAATATCTTTGTAAAATTGCTTGGCTTATTTTGTGGTACAACTAGGTGAGTAGACTTGGGTTGTTACATGTGTGTCTTGGTTGCCATGAACTTGTTTGAAGTATCCCTAGATTGTTGGAAGACCTTCAAGAGAGGGTAGGAAATTGAAGCTGCAAATTATAAATGGGAATATTTTGTTAAGGAATTCAAGAATAAATTCCTAACTAAGCAATATTATGTGGAAAATTTTGGAGAATTCACTAACCTGCAACAAGAATCAATGATAGTTCAAGATTACCATAAGAAATATGTTCAATAATTAAAATATACAACCTAGTATGAGAGCAATGAAGAGATGAAATTTCAAAAATTAAACAACTATATGGAAAGCTATCAAAGTGTGAATTTTACACTTCACAAGTATAGTATTTATAACATATTGTCTTTGTTGAAGGGATTGCAATTGATCCCAAGAAGATAGAATTAATTATTGACTAGCCTATGCCCACAAATATAATTTATATATATAGTTTTATGGGTTTAGCAGGCTACTACAAGCGATTTGCTAGAGGTTTCTCAAGAATTGCTCAACCGATTACTAATTTGTAAATAAAGGGTAAGGCTTTTAAATGGATAGAACAATGTGAATAAGCCTTTCGAATTCTCAAAGAGAGGTTGATGAGTGCACCCATTTTACAATTACTTGATAGTTCTAAAAGGTTTATAGTGTGTACTAATGCATCATTTGAAGTATTATAAAGAGTTTTGGCCCAATATGATGTGGTTATAGCCTTTGAATAAAGGAAATTAAAGATACATGAAGTGAATTATACCACTTATGACTTGTAGTTGGCAGCTGTGGTACATGCTCTTAAGATTTAGAGGTACTATTTACTTGAGAAACCATTTGAATTTAAGACATATCACCAAAGTTTAAAATACATATTTACTCAATCCTTGTTAAATGTTAGATAACATTGATGGATAAAGTTTCTAGTTGAGTATGATTTTGGTATAGATTACCTCAAGGGAAGAGAAAATAAAGTTGTTGATACTTTGATTAGGAGAGGGTGTATTACTGCAATGATAGAATATCATTATGATTTGATAGATCATATTAAGAACTTGCAACAAAAAGATAAATTTTATCAGTCATATACAACTCAGGTTGAGTAAGAACTTGGAAAAAATATATATTTTGCATATAGTAATGACTTCTTGTATTATAAGAATGGATTGGTTGTTCCTAATATGTATGGATTGAGGGAAACAATCCTTAATGAGGTACATAACACTCCTTATTCGGTGCATACTAGAGGGTTAAAGATGCACGAAAGCTTGAGAAAGGCCTACTATTGGCTAGGTATGAAAAAGGATTATAGTGATTATGTAGCTAGGTGCTTGAAGTACTAGAAAGTAAAATTTGAGCATTTTCACCTAGTAGGATGTTTACTCCCACATAATATACCAACACAAAAATGACAAGTGCTTTCAATGGACTTTATAATTGGGTTGCCTAAAACAAGGTTTAGGCATGATGCAATCCTGGTGGTTGTAGATAAGTTAACCAAGGTTACACATTTTATACCTGGGAATGTGCAATATGATGAACCTGCTATAGCAAGTAAATTTGTGAGAGATATAGTATGGCTACATGGATTTCTAAAAGTTATAATCTTTTATAGAGATTGTTGTTTCACTTTAGAATTCTGGTAGGCTTTGCATGAAGCATTGGGTACCTAACTGAATATCAGTTCAACCTATCATCCTAAGATAGATGGATAGACTAAGAGGATGAATCATATTATATAATATATGCTAATAATATATTGTATGGATTAGCATACCATGTGAGAATATTACTTATAACTAGTCAATTTTACATATAATAAAAACTATCATGCATCACTAGGTATGGCACCTTTTGAAACCCTATATGAAATATGATGTAGGACCCCATTGATATGGAATAATATAGAATATCGGTTAGTGATCAAACCGAAAACTATAAGAGAAATGGAAAATCAATTAAAAATAATTCACCAAAAGTTGAAGGAGACCGCAGATTGCCAAAAGATCTATGTGGACCTCAAATGAACACTGAGGGAATAATATGTGGGAGACAAAGTGTTTTTAAGGATGAAACTTACTAAAAGTTCTATAAAATCTTCCAAACTTGATCCAAGATATGTGGGTCTATTTGAAATTCTGGGAAAGATAGGTCTTGTTGCATACAATTTTTTTTTGTTGCCAAGCTTATCCAAAATTGATAATGTCTTCTATGTGTTCCTCCTTAGGAAATACATTTTTGACCCCACTCACATTTGAGATGTTTGATCTATTAAAAAGTTAATTTCGACATATTTGTATACTTGGTTATAGGAACAATAGTATGAGAAAGAGGAACATAGAAAAATGTTGGATCCAATGTGACCATTATTCAGACAGAAATGCCACATGGGAGAATGTGGCAGATATGCAATAGTAGTTTCCTTATCGGTTTGAGTAGATATGAACATTATAAAAAAAAAATTATGGTTTGATTATATATGTATATATATGCGTGTATGAGTTTTGGGACTACTGAGTAGAGTAGCATTTGATGTATAATTTGGTTTATGCATAGATATTTTATGGAATCCAATATGAAACTATATGGATAAATTAAATTTCCAGGTTTGAATTATTTATGATTCAATGATTAATTGTAACATGATGAATGATATGTAAACAATGAATTCACATGCTTGCTATTGCATATGTGGAAGTTTTATGAAAATGTATTTATTGATTAACCATGCATTAAACAAAGAGAATGTATTTGTTTTTAGTGGGAGATGATGTAATGACCCTCCTCACATAACCATAGTTAGGAGATGTACTAATGGAATATACTTACCTTTTCTTTTAAAATATGGTACTATTGATAGACATTGTGCATGTAGGACAAGGTTCAAAATTTGACTGATAAAAAAAGGGTTTTCGGTAAAGGTAAGTGGAAAAATTACGAGTGTCTCATGAGTACATGGAAACTCATGCATTATGTATTGTCTAGATGCATTATTAAAATATTTGCATTATTGTGTGAGTCATCCTTTGAGTGCTTTTTATTGTTTGAAATAAAATAATGTATGCATGTCTTCATTGTGGGTGATGAAGTGCCATGGGCATGGAAGACTTTTCTTAATTATGCATTTGATGATTTGAAAATTGGTCATTTGTTGTGTAATGAGCTTGTAGTAGAATGAAAACAAATAAAAAATAATAATAATAAATATAAATATAGATATAGATATAGATATAGATATAGATATAAATATAGATATAGATATAATAAATGATAACAATAGTTTATAAATGATAATATATAAAAATTAAATTACCTTCATGACTTTATTATATGTTGAATAAAGTGAATTGTGGTAGTAATGGCTATCTGGTAATGGTGTGTAGTAGTAATGATTATAATGGAAACTCTCCCACGTTCTTCTAAATGAGGAAGGGGGAATTGGTTGATTATGGGGTTATCCATTTCTAATATGTTATGAATGCAAAAAAGAGGAGAGAGTTATCTTACACTGGTAGAATTGTGTTTCGAGACTACTATTGGAAAATTTTGTTCATATTGAGAAGGATTTCAATGTAAATTAAAGCTCAACGGTATTATATGTGTGTCTTGTTGTGAACTGCAATATCTTGATTCTTGTTGGTAATTGTGAAAAACCCTTTGCATTAGAATGAATAGCTTATTTGAAATTGTGTGCATGAATTGAATTTGACTATCATGAAAAGATATGAAAAAGAGTGTATTTTGCTAAAATATTTATTGATATTACATAGCAAAACTTGAGCATTGCATTACTTACAATATTGAAATGTGGTTGAATAAGAAATATGGTGTTAAGGAAAAAAAAAGTATTTCCTTTAAATTGTGTTGTGTCACAATAGGATATACGAATTAGAAAATACCAATTTCAGGGGTTTACTTTGAGCATTGGCAACTATTAATTATTTATTGCATATAATTATGAACCAAGTATGTAATAGATGAAGGATTTCAATTATAGATATAATTAGGTAGTTTTATATTTGGGTGAAAGGCACTTGATTTCATAAGAGTTTATAATGATATGGAAATTTTATTTTATGGTATAATATGAAGATTGATATGTTTGTGGACAAAAAATTAGATGTCTATGATTGTCTATATATTTCTCATTTTAGTTGTATGTGTCTATATTTACATGAAGAAAATTACATTTAAAACTAGGCATATCAATAAATGTGAGCCCTTTCGATCCCCTTTATCAACAAGTTCCATTGATGGTAAATTCTGGTCATCAGTGGAAAGAAACTTTCTTAGGTGGTTCATTGAGATTGGATGTACCATACCACATCTAGAGTGGAGCTAGAATTTTGCTATGGATTACACTAAAATCTTTCACCAGTTATCTAAGATTGAGTATAATATAAACAATAGACTGGACTTATAAATATATATATATATATATATATTTATTTATTTATTTATTTGTGTGTGTGTGTGTAAATTTGGCTAGTGATTGAATCTCAACTATTATCTCAACTCCTATAACTGATTATAATATTTTGAAAGAGACACTAAATTTGTAATTGGTGTTTGGTCAATTACACCTTCATTAATTGGATATAAGAAGTCTTTTTACACTTGTTAAATTATCTTCTAAGTCAATCCATTATTGTTGACCTGAAGTAATAAAGATAGATGTATTCCTAGTTGGAATGATGTATTTGAATTTTGAAAAAATATAACTTTGGTTATAACTGTTTATGTTGTTCTTTTCATTCACTACAACAATCATTCCTTGTAATTTGTTTGTAGTATCCTTTATTAAGTACGTAATATAACATGAGCAAATAGTAATGAATTGTTATATTAGGCAATTTGAGAAACTTGATAATGCAAGAGGCTCATAGATCTCCTTTTTTTGCTCATTTGGGAGGAGCCAAAATGTGAGAAAACATGAAAAAAGCATTATTTTGGGTAGGTATGAATAAGGACATCATGGATTTTGTTTCTTAATGTCTCGAATATCAGAAAGTTAAGGCAGAATGCCAACATCCTATAGGAAAACTTCATATGCATGATATACCTATGCAAAAATGGCAGGTTATATCTATGGATTTTACTATGGGTTTACCCAAGACTCGGTACCAACATGATGTCATATTTGTAGTGGTTGACAAATTGACTAATGTTACCCACTTCATACTAGGAAATACCAAGTACAATGCTCAGGTAGTGGCAAACAATTCGTCAAAGAGGTATTTCAATTGCATGGATTTTCTAAGGTAATTATCTTAGATAGGGACTCTAAATTCACTTTTGAATTCTAGAAATCCCTTCATAGTGCAATTGGTACGAAACTAAATTTGATTTCAGCATACGACCCTGAAACCGATGGTCAAACAAAGCGGGTAAACCAAGTTCTGGAAGACATGCTCCGCATGTACTACATGGATCACAAATATCAATGGGAATATTGTCTACCTTTGGTAGATTTTTCCTACAATAATGGACATCACTCCTCTCTAGGAATGGCACCTTTCGATGCCTTGTATGGGTGAAAGTGTAGAACACCATTATCTTGGGATAACCTAGAGGATCGAGTTTTGATTGGGTAAAAAATGGTCAGGGTAATGGAAGAGCAGCTAAAATAAATTAGGCAAAGGCTTAAAAAATCTATGGATATGCATAAGAGTTATGCAAATCTAAAAAGGACTCCAAAAGAGTATTTTGTTGGAGATAAGGTGTTCTTAAGTGTTAAGCCAAAGAAAAGTGCTATCCAATACACGAAGTTGGATCCATGTTTTATGGGGACCTTTGAGATCACAAAAAATATTAGTTTTGTTGCATACCAAATTGCATTACTGCCTAATTTATCCAAAATCCATGACACCTTCCACATATCCTTGCTTAAGAAATATGTTGTTGATCTTGAACATGTGTGGGATGTTTCTAAATTATATATGACAAATTCGAAGGCCATTTAAGTACTATCGATGAAGATTCATGAGTTTCATTATAAATATCTATGAAATCAGACTCTCGAATAGTGTAAGGTCTAGTGGGACCAGTTCTCTAAGAAGAATGCCACTTGGGATAAAGTGGAGGTTATGCAAAAATATTTTCCCTTTTTTTTTTAGGCTATATGATGTAATAATTTTACTTTCTATTAAAAACAAAAGGAAAACTGGAAACACCAAGGATAATGTTTAATTCTAGTGGGGGAGGATGTCATGACCCTCACTAGCTAACTTTATGGCACAAGAAAACATTGTATTAACCTATGATGTGGTGATACCTAGTTTGAACAATTGAACCAACTATATGATGTTTAGTTTATTTATAATGGCATGATATCGCTAACATGTTGGAAATTGTGTAGGATCAGGTGCACTCATAGGTGGAACAGGTAGAATCGGCCACCACAAATGAGGGTACCAAATATTAGGGGAAATTATTATTAAGGTACTAGGAGGTAACATGGATAGATACCTTCATATAGGCATGCATTTATGGAAGGGATAATCATCAATGACTAATCACCTTGATATTTAGTTGATAGCCTAGTAGCTATCATAAAATATTTGGCTAAGATAGGTGATAGGTCGATGGAAAGACTCCCTCTTTGTTGTTGTGTAAATTTTTTTCTCTCTACTGCATCATGGCTTGAGTAGTTTAATGATTGGGGTTTCTATAGGAGAACAATCACAAGATGTATATAGATGCATAAATTAAACTGCCATGTTGAAGTGAAAATAGCACATAACTCTTATGAAGGAAAGCAAATTAAATTTATGTCGGATAAAGATTTATTTAAATTAATTGATGAAGTTTTAATTAAATAATGTTTGGCTCATTGGAGCTCATTAGTAAACTTCAATGCAATTAACAAATGAATTTTCTTTTAAATTAATTAAAAGTGTTCTTTTTAATGATAATTGAGAATTCATTAAAAGAATTTAATTAATTGAAATAAATGAAAGAGAATTCATTTTTAAAAAAATAATTATTAATGTGTGTAATAATAGATATCTTTTATTAAAAATAAAAAAAATACACAATAATGAAATTGTGTAATTAAAAGATATATATTTTAATGTTGGTAAATATCAAAAGAATGATATTTTAAATTAAAAGAGCCATCATTCATTTTTAAGAAGACGTCATTATCCCTTTCCCTATAGAGTAAAACCTATGAAGTAGCCTAAGGCTACTAATTTCCAAATATGGGAATTATGGGAGGAAATGCATAGAGGATAGGGGATGACGCATTGAAGGCAGGGGCTCGGGATTTGAGAGGATGGCGAACGGACCACCTAGATGGAGAGGCACATAAGGTACTAGGTACAAGGATAATAAAGAAAAGAAATGGAAGAAAAACATGCAAGGAAGGAGGACACAAACCAATAGAAGCAGAGGAAGGAAACACACTGCAAGCAAGGGAGAGAGAGAGAACCGAGATGCCACCAAGTTCTAGCCGCTAAAGGATTAAGGTTGGAATTTTTATGCTTTAACCTATTTAATTGCATGTATTGTTTTGGTGGAAATAGAATGGTTATACTCCCTATAGCATGAGAGGTCTTTGGTAAGGATGGAAACCACCTACATCTGGGTTTGTAGAGAACTGCAAGCTATATGTTTTTAAGAAGCCACCATATGTTGGTAAGGTGTTGTATGTTTTTAAGAAACTTCCGTATGTCTTGGTAAAGCGTTGTGTGTTTTTAAGAAGTTGTCATATGTCTTGGTAAGGCACTGTATGTTTTTAAGAAGCCACCATATGTTGGTAAGGCATTGTATGTTCTTAAGGAAACCACCATACTTTTCAAAGTAAGGTGTTGTGTGTTTTTAAGAAGCCACCATATGTCTTGGTAAGGTGCTGTGTGTTTTAGGAAACCACCATACATTTATAAGGCTATGTGTTCTTAAGGAAACCACCATACTTTTCAAAGTAAGGCATTGTGTGTTTTTAAGAAGCCACCATATGTCTTGGAAAGGCACTGTGTGTTTTAGGAAACCACCATATGTTCCAAAGAAATGTGTTGTGTGTTTTAGGAAACCACCATACATTTCAAAGAAAGGCACTATGTGTTTTAAGAAACCACCATATGTTTTGAGGAGCGTTGGGTGTTTTAAGAAATCACTATATGTTTTGGTAAGCGATGTGCACTATAAAACCAGAGGATTCCTTTAGTGAATCCTGAGTGTGTTTTAGTGAAGCCAGAGGATTGCTTTAGTGAAACCTGGGTGTGTTTTAGTGAAGCCAGAGGATGCTTTAGTGAAACCTGGGTGTGTTTTAGTGAAGCCAGAGGATGCTTTAGTGAAACCTGGGTGTGTTTTGGTGAATCCTGAGAATGCTTCAGTGAAAACTAGAGTGCGCTTGATAAATGAGCATTGAGCATGGTCAAAACTACGACATGATAAAGGGAGTGTTGTGGGGCTCAAGAGCAATGGGTTTCTGAGAGAATTATGGAGTCGATAGCGCTAAGTAACGGAGAGAATTGTGCTCCAAGAGTGGAAACTATGTTAAGGCAGAGGTAAGAGCAATATCGTCTTCTATCTGCTTGAACGCTAGGTATTCGCAAAGGTTGTAGACTTTGTCTTGTGAAGGTGTTGTGTAAGGTTTTATTTAGAAAGGAACCTTAGTTTTATAAATATTTCATTAAAGGATTTTAATTAGAAATAACCTTTAGTTAATATGAAATTTCTTTAAAGGTTTTTAATTAGAAAGGACCTTTGATTTATATGAAATTTATTAAAGGATTTTAATTAGAAAGAACCTTTAGTTAATATGAAATTTCTTTAAAGGTTTTTAATTAGAAAGGACCTTTGATTTATATGAAATTTTATTAAAGATTTTTAATTAGAAAGGACCTTTGATTTATATCAAATTTATTAAAGGCTTTTAATTAGAAAGAACCTTTAGTTAATATGAAATTTATTTAAAGGTTTTTAATTAGAAAGGACCTTTTATTTATATGAAATTTTATTAAAGGTTTTTAATTAGAAAGGACCTTTGATTTATATGAAATTTATTAAAGGCTTTTAATTAGAAAGAACCTTTAGTTAATATGAAATTTCTTTAAAGGTTTTTAATTAGAAAGGACCTTTGATTTATATGAATTTTATTAAAGGTTTTTAATTAGAAAGGACCTTTGATTTATATGAAATTTATTGAAGGCTTTTAATTAGAAAGGAACCTTTGATTTATTTATATGAAATTTATTGAAGGCTTTTAATTAGAAATGAACCTTTGATTTATTTATATGGAATTTAAGGAAGGTTTTTAATTTAAAAAAGAAGCTCTTTGATTAAAGTTGATTATATTAGGAGTTTTAAATTAAATATGATATGAATTTATTATTTGATTTGAAGTTATGTTGCTTCACTTTAGGGAATGAAGGGAATGATTGTTTTAAAGGTTAAAGGTATGGTACTTTAATGCTTTATAAAGTAATTTGTTGATTGGAAATTAAAAATTAAAAAGGATGTACATTTATTCTTTGAATTGAAGTTATGGGGCTTTGATTTAGGGAATGATTGTTTTAAAGGTTAAGGGTATGGGACTTTAATGCTTTAAAACATGAATGAATTTGATTGAAGTTAAGCCTTGATCTAAGTAGCAAAATATGGATGACTCTCTAAGGGAACTTGAGAGGGGAAAATAAAAGTAAAGGTTCTTTTATGAAATTCATTATGCATTAGATGGTTAGAAACTTAATTGAATTTTGTATAGTTGCAATTTGGAAAAATAAATGAGTAGATGCATTTAAAGGTATGCCTATCCTGAACCATGAGTATCCTAATCCCCTAATACCCTCAAATATCCAATGGTAAGATTGGAGAAGCAATGAGTTCAAGTATAGGTAATGGCATCTCATGTTGATTTATTTATGCTCAAATAGATTAGAATTATGGGGAGATATCCCCAATGCGGTTATTGTAATATTTTTTAAAGTAAGAAGGATTTACCAATAAAATTATGATGCACTAACTATTTATTGGTTTAAATATGTTACCTTTCCTTTATTTATGTATTTGGTTATGTTATGTAGTTGATTCTCTTTTAGTGTTAAGTTTGATTTATTTTCTAGATGCTTGGTGATTGCTTTCTGATGTGGTGGTAACTTGATGTAATACTTTTGGTTGTTTGATGATATAAATCTAAGTGTAGAGTTCTAGGGTGAACTCAGAGGTGACCTAAGGGAATTAAGAACCCCTTAGGGTGAACATAGGTAACCTACGGGAATTTAGAACCCCTTAGGATTAATATAGGATACCTAAGTGAATTGAGACCCCCTTAGGGAGGTAAAGGACTAAGTTGTGAAGATATTACATCTAATTTAAGATAGCTCGACGTGGAGACAAGATAAATAGCTTAACTCACAATACTTGTAGGATATCTACATAGAATGATTTGTGTATGGTATAGAGATATGTGTATACCTTCTATGTACCGAGGGTGATAGATCTACCTCATCGATAATGATGGGATAGATGGGCTTATTTGTAGTGACACATTATACTCCTACACAGACGGATTTGTGTTAGGGTAATTCGTGAGATGTAACTTCCAGGAAAAATTACAAGATTAAAACTTTAGGTAAATTTTAGTTGGAGTTAGGTTTCATGAAGGGCTCATGTATCCCTCTCCTTAGAAAAAAAAAAAACTCTTTCTATTTTTGTATTTTTTGTTTGTGTCATTTTTGGGTCATTACACTCCAACTTTTTTCAATATTATCCCCCTTAATTTTTAACGTTCTATTTTTTTATTTTATGAAAAAAACTCTGTCATTGAATTATTCTTACACATATGCCTTTATTATAACAATTGCATGCTACCATGTATTCAAAAATCCTACTTGATTACTCATACAACACCCTTTGTTGAATAACTTGTTTAATAACTCATATGAATGGTTTCTTTTCTTTTTCACCATGCAAGTGATTCCTTTCTTCAATCACAAGCTTCCTTATGGTAACCTTCCCATCATACGATATTGCATCCATAACTAGTACTTGCAACTATTATATATAATATAGTAGATTATTACCTATGAGGTTCACTTTATATTTGGTTTAGCATATTCTTTATTACTTATTTATCATGGGGTCCCACCATGATTACCATTTGTGAGGTGAAAATACGACACTAAAGCAAATATTAAATTAACAACTCAAAAAGAACAAATAAATTGCACAAAGATGATATTTTTATTGAACAAGTAGGGGAGGAGCTGAAAAAATCCTTTGTTACAATAGATTTGTTCCACAAAGTTATTTGATACAAATTTAGAGTTTGTAGGGTTCTCTGAAACCCTAGCTACAAAGAATATAGTATCTTCATTGTATTTTACCTCCAACAGGTTGAATGGGCTTCTTGATATCCATAATCAAGCCACTCCAACTTTAATAACTATTCAAATATCTTTTTTTAGAGTTACATGATTCTACACACAAATCAAACCAAAGTAATTAGTGATAAAAATGAGGGTTCTACTGTGTGAACCTTTAGAAGTGTAAGCTAAAAATCCTAGATCTAGTTAAGCAAAACATATATAATTTAAAGAAATACTAAGTAAATATAAAAAATAAGTTATAGTGGATGATATATTATGTCACTCCATTGCAGATTGATGGATGGATCTATTGCAGCCTGGTGATGCGATCGTGCCCTAGCTCACATCCAAAGATAAGGTTATTTTGAGATATCTGTTACTCCAATAATTCTAAAATTTTATGGGGACATTCCAGAGCTCATCAGGAACCTACCCTCAAAATTTTGGCTCAATATGACTCTATATGAGTGAGATATGGCCAAAATAGTCTGAGGGTATGCGGGAATAACAACAGGACGTTTTTGGAGGGAAATCAAAAAATACCTAGGAGACTTAGCTGGGGTTGAGCCATAAAAATGGCCTTTACTTATAATCCAACCTAGGTCACACTTAGGGTTTCAATGACACTAATCATGTGGCTGAGATTAAAGCACATCCAAGGGTGGATAATAAATTTAAGGTGTGTTATGGATTAAGGTGGATGAACGGATGAGATTAGATCGGATCAGACGGTTGAGGTTAATCTAGCTTATAAATATATATTTTATAATAAATGTATTAAAATATAATATAAAATATTATATTTAAATATAAATAATATAAAACAAATATAAATAAGTCAAATAGGGGTCAAAAAATGGCGAGAAAGGGCTAAAGTGGGACATTTGATGGTAGGAAAGACATGAAATGGCCAATTGAATGGCAATAAAGGAATGTGGTGGACTAGTGGGTAGTGGGGTAAACAGGATGAAGGACAATAGGCTAGGATTCAGTGTCTACAATTAAAATTTAAAGATGGATAGTCATTACAAAAGTAGTTGTTTGTGTTGGAAATAATATATAAAGAAGTATTAGAGAAGAGCTTGAATTTTTTTGGTGCTCAAATTCTTTTTTTCCAGTCACACTTTTGTTTTTTGTTTATGTGACGACTTCTATATTGAATACATGTGTGCATTTTTCTTTAATTTGTTATAATATCAATAGTGCATGCATTTAGCCATAAATAGTTTAGGAGAAGAATACAAGGAGAAATAATAACAAAGGCACAAATTTTATTAACTCATAGTTAAGCTAACAAGCTATTCCTTATTATTAATCTTATGTCTAATAAATTTTAGATTTAAAATATTATATAAATTTTAAAGGATTACATTTTGTGGATTTTGGATCACAATGTCAAAGACATCATATTGCTAATTTTTATGATAATGTATAACAATATTTTCAGTTATTTTAATCTGTACAAATCTTCTTTTATAGGAAACAAGACCAAGTTAGTAGTATATTAAATATTTAAGGGTTATTAACTCTCTACCACTCACAAAAGGTGTTAGGGGAAAAATTATACTAATGTTGCTTCTAATACTTGCTTATTGCAGTTTTCCTAATATTGCTTATGATTTTGCTTCTTATATATTGAAATCATGTTAAAATAAAAATAGATTACATTTGACCATAGTTCTTTTGGTGGAAAACTAATAACTTTCCTTAAAAAATTTTGTCATGAAAGCTAATCTGATTGTAAGTATATATATATATATATATATATATTTCATTGTCTCTTGATTTGTTAACTTTTGTTTTATAGTTTAGCTTCTAACACCTTTTTTATCTATTAAGTCTTTAGAGTAGAAGGTCTAAAGGTAAAAATAGAAACCTACAAGAAAATATAGCCTTGCTACAAAAGCATTGACTAGCAATTTAAATTTTTTATTAAAACTTAAAATTTCACAAATATTAATAGCAAATTTGTTTAATTTTATCCAATATCCTTATAATTCTAAAATTGAAAAGATTCCTTAATAAATTTGAGTTATAATACATAATAAAAATTACAAACGATGCTAAATTTTATGATTAGGTTAATAGTCAAAGTAAATTAATTTTACTCTATAATACATTTCCTTCTCTTCACGCACCATATATATAAATATAAAAACCAAATTAAAAAAATATATATATACAATATTATTATAAAAAATAAATATATCAATATAAATATATATATATATATATATATCCTAAGATGCTAGTTTTTTTTTTAATGATAGTTTAATTGATAAATAACTATATGTTACACAACTCTATATTGTCCTCGCCACGTATGCAAACATATTAAACTTGAAAAAAGAATAAAAAACAAAAACAAAAAAACATTTTATTCTCTAGTGCCTTATGGCCTCTCTCCGTTGTTGTCTTTAGTGTCTCTACTGTTTGACCGTTTAGAACTTTCCCACGTTGTGGAGCGAATAAATATGATGAAGCGGATAGATATAGCTTAATTAAGTTGGTATACATACTCAAAAATTCCCAATTCAATTTTTAATTTATATTTTTTATAAAAAAAATAAAAATTAAACAAGAAAAACAACTTCTATTAGATGTATACCTCTACGGTGTAATTATCTACCTTTAATTCTAATGAATGCTAAGACGAGAAGATAATAATAATTTAACATTTAGGGGAGACTCATAGAAAGTATGACATTAGGTATATAAAATCACAATATCACTATAACTAAGATTAGACATTGCAATTTTATATAAAAAGTTAAGCATATAAATTTTAATAAATAAAATTAGAAATATATCATCTTAAATGTAGAAATTCACTTTAATTTATAACTATACGTGTTCATGACTACATGTGTTTGTAACATTAAAATAAGGATTAACAAATAAAAATTATAATAAATTTTTTATCTATCATAAATATAATTAAATTATTAAGAAATATATTTAAAATTTTTAATTTTTTAAAATAAAATTAAAACTTTTAATAAACACTTTTGGATGGTTTAATATATATTTTTTAGTTGGTGATTATCACATTATTTTTAGGAATTCACAAAGCTCATAGTTTAAACCACAAGGGTTATTCTTACCAAACCTAGTTGAACCAAGGTGAAGAGGTTGCTTGGGATTCGCACACACCTACTCACATGATTCAAATTAGACTACTACCTTTACAAAGAGACTACCAAGGTGAATATCTTCATGATAAATATCTAACCAAACAAACATTTACCAATCCACTTAACCTTTTAAGATCAATATTTTTAAATTTTAATATATATATTATAAGCCTATATAGCAACTTGAAACCACAAACACATGGGATTCCCACTTCAAATCATCCTTATCAATTGTTGACCAATATACATTTTAATTATATTAAAATATTTCTCGTGCTATGGTATGCAATCATCCTTATCGGATTGTTGACCAAGCTACATTTTAATCATATTAAAATATTTTTCGTGGTATGGTATTTAACATATTATAACTTTCGTGAGTAGGCTTCATAGCGAGCTATTTTAATTATATTAAAATTATTCTGGGAGTATGGTGTCGAGCATATTATAAACTTTTACTAGATATTCAATTCGTGACTAGGCTAGGCACTAAGGGGCAAGTGCGACAACAAATTAAAAAGATGCTTTGTCGTCCCTAATATTATAGTAGTTTGGGTTCTTGGATTTATTTTTGCAGGGAAGGGAGTGAAACAGTTCGTAAAAGGTGGAGCGGATCGGTGACAAGAACAATAAAGTCGCGACCTGAAATAGTATGAAAACTCAGCGCAGATTTTTTAGGTGCGACTAAATATGCAGAGTTTATTGACACTTGCGAACATGTTGAAGGGGAAAAGAATGCAGTTAGTTGTGTCAGATGGTCAGGGGCCCAGAAGTAGAAGCGAAGGAAAAACGGACCGCGATAGATCGTCTCAATTGTTGTTACACATACACAATCACCGATAACAACCTTGGGCTTGAGGGGTATATGGCCACTTTTCAGGTGATCACGATGTCTAATGGAAGCAGAGTTATAGAATGGAAATTCGAGGCCGATCCTTCCCCCTCTTATACTGAGGAGAAGTTCGTTAGTAAAATATATGTTCTCTACAAGAGAAATTAATTCAGGGCTTGAAAGAGCTTCCGCCAATGAAGAAAAGCGAGTGAATGTGCAACATTCCCTAGCATTTCTTTGCATACCAGTACATTAGAATAATGGGAACCAAGCATTGAGAGTCTTGTTTCTAAGGATAATGTTATGCTTGTTTAAAGTTTTCTGTTTTGTATTTATGTTTGCTTGTCTCGAAGTCTACCTTTTCGACGAAACAAAAATATTGATACCATAAAATTGACCTATATAAATAGGCTTGGATGCCAAGTCCAGTTCTATGTAGTGTCTTTAGTTGTATGAAATGAAGATATTATTGATTTTTTTTTATATAAAACAAATAAAGGTTTATGTACCTCATGAATATTTGTAAAGGACTTTTCATACAACTAAAAACAATGGGTATCCTAAATTTATAAAGATCTATTTGATTCCCTGTATAGGTGTATCAACATGATCTATTTGAACCAACATGAAGAAGGAATAAGTTATTCGTTTTCCATATAATAATATTAAGTTATTTATATTCGTTTTGCATATAATAATATTAAGTTATTTATTTTCAATATAATAGGATTATTGGCAAAAATTCTCACGAATCCATACAGTATATTGTTTACAGAATTCTATAATCTTAATTTTAAAAAATCAGTTTCTTCAAACATAAGATTTAAAAAAATATGAAAGCATAATGATAACTTCAAATAGAGGTGTATTAAATTAAGAGAATCGTGAAAGTATATGATTTATTTTACTAAATTTTTTTAAAGATATTAAATTCTTGTATTATTAACCCAGGTGTTGTAGGTGAGTTGGAGAGGAGAGGGTAATCCTCCAAGGGAGGTCCCAGGTTCAAATCTCCACCCTACCAAAAAGTTAAATTGGGTATCCAAAATCCAATTGATAATGTTGGTGCGGGCAGGGTCGAGTGCGACTCCCGGGTGACTTTGACGATGTAGAACCCTCTGTTCGTGGTCTCTTAGACCAAGGCGGCCCCGCAAGGGGTTTTTCGCTAATTAAAAAAAAAAAAAAAACTTCTATTAATACATCTCTTCATTAATAACAATAAAATAAAAAATTAAAATAAATTTAAAGATGTGATAATGCAAGGATTTGAGGTTTGGCTCTTCATTAGTAGGTCCTAGGGTTCAAATCATGATGTTTGGTTATGTTAGTTACCTATTGATAAGTGTATATCTTGGCTTTACAAGGGATCGTGGTTGGGAGGATACTACTCAGGCCTATGCCTCGGTCCTAGGGATTTATCATACTACCCAATTAATTTTTAAAGTGCTAAGGTAGTGGTTGACCAATTCTAGGATAACGAAGGCGAGCAATAGTGGAGCAATGTGATAGTGTTCAACAATGTTAGGGTAGCAAAGCTGAGTGTAGTAACGCTATCTGGTAGTGAAGGCAAGCATTAGTGGAGCAATGCTAAGGTAGCGAAGGCAAGCAATGATGAAGTAGTGCTAGGGTAATGTTAAGCAGTGTTAAGGTAGTGAAGATGAGCAACAGTGCTGAAGTACTAGAGTAGTGTTGAGTAGTGGTTGAGCAATGCTAGGGCAGCGAAGGTGAGCAACAATGAAGTCATGATAGGGTAATGTTGAGTAGTGTTAGGATAACAAATGTGAGTCTAACAATGCTAGGGTAGGAGCAAAGGCAAGCAACAAATTAGAAAAGTAGTGGTCATGATTTCCATGGGTTTAGATGGCATGGTACGATGGCGATAACACAAGCAGAGTAAATTTTGAACTTCTATTAGGTAGGAAGTCCACAAACAATGATGGTGGTGAAATATCCCAACATGTTTCTAGTCTGGAGGTCATGGGTGTATGTGGTAGGCCCTCAATTGAGTCATCCCCCTCTCTTCAAAGCCTTGATTTCTTTTGTTGGTACTATAAAAAAAAATTCACTTCTCCTTTTCATCTAAAGCCTCATAATCTCTAACATCCAATCTGGGTATTTTAAATATTCCTATGGGGCTTACGGCTTCTCGAGTAGCTATAGATGTATATTCGCTTATGAGAAAATTTGTAGGGTCTCATCCTAACACTAAATCCATCAGAATATAGGTAATCACCAAATGGTCTCCTTTGGGCAACATGGAGTTAATTGCTCTTCTAAGAGGTTTTTTTCCTCATTAGAATGAACAACCAAAGTGACTCCGCTCATGGTTTTATGGTAAATGTAGTCTATTCCTGAGGAAGTGGGCTCCTCACTTCAATCCTAAAACTCAAAACATCAATTATGTGGCCATTTAGATTAGACTATCAAGGCTTCCTCTCCAATTTTGGTATGAGTATTTTCTCAAGGTATAGCTCAAACCATAAGGGACCTCATCGCTTTTTATCCTTCTACCAAATACAAATCCAGGATGGTGTACGTACGCTTCTATGTCAATGCTAACCTTGAGATCGAGCTTTCATTGTCAATCAAGTTGGTGTAACGACCCTCCTCAGATGACCATAGTTAGCAGATATACTAATGAAATATACCTATCTTTTTCTTTAGAATGTGGTACTACTGATAGCTGATAGACACTATGTATGCAGTACCAAGTATAAACTTTGATGGATGGAAAAAAGGTCATCGAGAAAGGTAAGTGGGGAAATTATGAGTGGCTCGTGAGTACATGGAAACTCATGCATTACATATCATGTAGATGCATTATTAAAATATTTGCATTATTGTGTGAGCCATCTTTTGAATGCTTGTTGTTGTTTGAAAGAAAATAATGTATGCATGTCTTCGTTGAGGGCAATGAAGTACCATGGGTATGGAATCCTTTCCTTCATTATGCATTTGATGATTTGAAAATTGGTCATTTGTTGTGTATTAGCTCGTAGTAGAATGAAAATAAATAATAAATAAATAAATAAATTATTATTATATATATAATAAATGATAACAATAGTTCATAAACGACAATATATAAAATCCAAATAACCTCCATGACTTTATTGTATATTGAATAAAGTGAATTATGGTGAATATGACTATCTGGTAATGGTATTTAGTAGTCATGATTATATTGGTAAATCTCCCACGTTATTTCGAGCAAAGAAGGTGGAATTGGTTTATTATAGGGGCTATCAATTTATAATATGTTATGCATACACAAATAGAGGAGATAGGTATCTTGCACCAAAAGAATTATGTTTTGGGATTGGTATTGGGAAATTTTGTTCATATCATGAAGGATTTCAAAGTAAAGGAAAGCTCAACAATATTGCAAGTATGTCTTGCTATGAACTACAATATTTTGATGCTTGTTGGTAATTTTAAAACACTCTTTGCAGTAGAACGAATAGCTTGTTTGAAATTGTGTGCATGAATTGAATTAAATTTTCATGAAAATATATGAATAGGACTATATTTTGCTAAAATGTCTATTGATATTACATAGAAAAATTTGAGCATTGCATTACTTAAAATATTAAAATATGGTTGAATAAGAACTATAGATTTAAGGAATAGAAAAGTATTTCCTTTAAATTGTGTTGTGTTACCGTCGAATATACGAATTAAAAATACATATATATTTTAGGGGTTTACTTCGAGCATTGGTGATTGTCAATTATTTATTTCCTATAATTATGAACTAAGTATGCAATAGATGATGGATTTCAATTAGATATATAACTGGGTAGTGTTATATATGGGTGAAAGGCACTTGATTGCATAAGAGTTTATAATGAAATGGTAAATTTATTTTATGGTATAATATGAACATTGGTATGTCTATGGATAAACAACTAGATTTTTGTGATTGTCTACACATTTTAGTTGGTTGTGTTTGTATGTGCATGAAGAAAATTGTATTCAAAACTAGGCATATTAATCAATATGAGTCCTTTTGATCCCCTTATCAGCAAGTTTCATTGATGTTAAATTTTGGATGTTAATGAAAAGCAACTTTCTTAGGTGGTTCATCGAGATTGGACATACCATACCGCATCCAAAGTGGAGATATAATTTTATTTTGGATTACATTGAAATCTTACATCGGTTATCTGAGATTAAGTATAATATAAACAATAGACTAGACTTATAAATATATATGTGTGTGTAAAGTTATCCAATGATTGTGTCTCAACTATTATGTCAACTTCTCTAATCGATTATAATATTTTGAAAGAGACTAAATTTATATTTGGTTTTTGGTCAATTGCACCTTGTTAATTGGAGATAATAAGTCTTTTTACACTTGTTAAATTATCTTATGAGTCAATCCATTATTGCTAACCTGAAGTAATAATGATATATGTATTCCCAGTTGGAATGATGTATTTGAATGTTGAAAAGAAAGTACAACTTTGGTTATAATTGTTTATGTTGTTCTTTCCATTCACTACAACAATCATTCCTTGTAATTTATTTTTAGTGTCCCTTCTTAAGTACGTAATATAACATGAGAAACAATGTGTTTTACAATAGTTTTTATACCTGGTAACTTCCTACAAAATAAAATCTAGGCATATGGATATAAATATTTTGGGTCTTGCTAAAAAATATATGATTCAAACGAATTTCTTTTTAGTGCATTTATTTTAATTATGTTACAATTATTAATAGATGCTAAATTTTATTCATGATGATAAATCTTCAGTTGTTCCTTTGTAATTGGGAATGAGGAGAGTTTGTACCTCCTAAGCAAAACAAATTCAAGGAATGTAATGGTTGAAAACTTTAAGTTTTAATTCATCCTCCTAACATAATTTAGTCTGTAGCAAGAAGTCTGTTGAATTTGGAGTGCTTTAATTGTGGTCTAAGAAAATATTATTGGAAGTAACCATTCTATTTATATCTTGACCCAAAAATAGAGTAGTCATCTTTATTATTAGACTGTTGTTGAAAAATTTAACCTATCCATGGAGTAAAGTCTATGCTCTGGTTTTATAACACTATGGGTGCGCAAAATAGAAGTGGACGAAGGCATATTAGATCGAATGCAGATATGTTTTGTGGGATATTTATAAGAAGAGATTAGGAACCTTGCATACTTTATTATAAAATTGAATACTTGGTTGAAAATGAATATATTTGGTTCATCTTTGTAGCATAAGTGGATAAGGTGAGCCTGGCGCTATTTAATAGGAGGTCCATGGTTCGAACGTCTATGATGCAAATGGGGACATAAAGGTTGTGTGTTAAATTCCCTATTGATAAGCATAGCTCTCGGCTTTACGAGGGGTCATGGTTGGGAGGAGACTGCTCAGCCTTGTGCATTGGTCATAGGGGTTTCTCACACTAACCTAAAATTTTAAAGCCCCCAAGGGCTAGGTGGATTGGTAATTGCTTGTATGGCTAGGCATTTACCAATAAGACACCCAAGTTCAAACCTTGGGGGTAGCTTGTTTGCAAAGGTAGTAGTCTGATCTAAATCGTCTAAGTGCGTACTAGATCAACGATGATGGTATGAATCCCAAGTGGTGGTCCTCTTCATGCTAGGTCAACAATAACAAAGTGGGATAGGTTTGGTGAAAGCAGCCCATGTGGTTTTAACCCTTCACTTATCAGTTACTAAACATAGTGTGGTTATGACCAACTCTTCTATGTAATTGAATATGAATATATTTGAACCTTTAATGTATTCATTATGTTACCATAGGGAAAGTTAGATACTTTTAAAGAAAATTAATAGTAGAATTTAAACATAGGTTAACATTATTAACCAAGGTTGTATAATGAGTTCTCAAAATTGGAGGAATGCTTGAATTTCCATTGAATTTGATAAGCATACCCTTTTCCTTATTTCTATAAACTATTTACTAAGTCACAAGAATATTTAAAATAATATGTTGACTAGAATGTGATTACAAGTTAATAAGGAAATAATAATGGAAAAGAGTATTGTGGAATGGAACTATCGTGAATCAATTTGGTCGAGTGAGACAATGATTGATGATATAACAAGATTTTTTCATTAATAGATATTTTTAGGTAGGTGCATTTTCATTGCTAATGTTTGAGTATTAAGTACATAAATGGTTATATTATGAATTATGCACTTAATATTTTGCTACCTTATGGTTTGCATATCCATATTGAAATGTTAATTATTGAAGATATTATTAAATAAGTACCATGTGTGGTTTAATAATGGCTTTATTAGAATCTAGAAGAGCCCATGAATAATACTAGTCGACCTTAAGCACAAACAACAACTTATTCTTAAGATATAGTATTTGGGTTGTAGGGGAAAAAATTAGATGCAAAACTCTAAATCCAAACCAAATTCTTGATAAGGAATGAGTAGATTTATTTGTCAACAAGGATGAATTATTATATATCATAGACACCCAATGTTTTTGGAATGTGGGCAAGTATTCAACATGACTTGAGAGCAACTATTCTATTTTGACAAAATGGATCAGATCAAGTGATCTAGTCATAATTAGTAATGAGGGGTGGTATGGGATGCCACCTCTAGGTTTTTGATCGAGAGCACAGTGATATGTTTGTGGCTCACTATGGTTACAGAGGGCCAGCATAACAACCAAATCTAGTTCTTCCATTATGTTTGGTATGAGACCAATGGATGTGAATCAAAGTGAACATTAGAGACTGAGTCTAGTGTCAAGAAAATGATGTGGCTCTGGCTGACTTCGAGTAGTAGGATAATCAACCAGGCACTAGGCATATGTACGCTAACCCCCTTGCATGCAAATTTTAGAACAAGTTGATTGGTTAGTCGAGGTTTAGTATGATAAGGAATGAGGAGAGTATGCATCCACACTCTAGGTGTTATGGGCCCTATAGGATAATCCCAATCATCATTTGACCCTCATGCTAAAATAAAATGATGTTAAATGAGACATATTGATTCCACAAAATGGCTCCTTTCATGGGATTTAGCCAATCTCATCCACTTGGACAATGTCTACAATAGTTAAAAAATCCAAAGTGGTATGATATGCATGTACTAGTTATATTTTGTGTTTTTCACTCATTGGGTGAAATACAATTACTATAAACTTGAAATCACTTTTAGGGTTAAACAATAAATATAAATTAAAAAAATACCCTTGTAAAATTGCTTGGCTTATTTTGTGGTACAACTAGGTGAGTAGACTTGGGTTGTTACATGTGTGTCTTGGTTGCCATGAACTTGTTTGAAGTATCCCTAGATTGTTGGAAGACCTTCAAGAGAGGGTAGGAAATTGAAGCTACAAATTATAAATGGGAATATTTTGTTAAGGAATTCAAGAATAGATTCCTAACTAAGCAATATTATGTGGAAAAATTTGGAGAATTCACTAACCTACAACAAGAATCAATGACAGTTCAAGAGTACCATCAGAAATATGTTCAATAATTAAAATATGCAACCTAGTATGAGAGCAATGAAGAGATGAAATTTCAAAAATTCAACAACTATATGGAAAGCTATCAAAGTGTGAATTTTACACTTTACAAGTATAGTATTTATAACATATTGTCTTTTTTGAAGGAATTGCAATTGATCCCAAGAAGATAGAAGTAATTATTGACTAGCCTATGCCCATAAATATAATTTTTATATACAATTTTATGGGTTTAGCAGGATCCTACAAGCGATTTGTCAGAGGTTTCTCAAGAATTGCTCAATCGATTACTAATTTGTAAATAAATGGTAAGGCTTCTAAATGGATAGAATAATGTGAATAACCCTTTCGAATTCTCAAAGAGAGGTTGATGAGTGCATCTATTTTACAATTACTTGATAGTTCTAAGAGGTTTACAGTGTGTGCTGATGCATCAATTGAAGGATTAGGAGGATTTTTGTCCCAATATGATGTGGTTATAGCCTTTGAATCAAGTAAATTACAGATACATGAAGTGAACTATACCACTTATGACTTGTAGTTGGCAGTTGTGGTACATGCTCTTAAGATTTAGAGGTACTATTTACTTGAGAAACTATTTGAACTTAAGACATATCACCAAAGTTTAAAATACATATTTACTCAACCCTTGTTAAATGTTAGACAACGATGATGGATGAAGTTTCTAGTTGAGTATGATTTTGGTATAGAGTACCTCAAGGGTAGAGATAATAAGGTTGTTGATGCTTTGAGTAGGAGAGGATGTATTGTTGCAATGATGAAATATCATTATGATTTGGTAGATCATATTAAGAACTTGCAACAAAAAGATAAATTTTTTCAGTCATATACAACTCAGGTTGAGTAAGAACTTGGAAAATAGGTATATTTTGCATATAGTAATGACTTGTTGTATTATAATAATGGATTGGTTGTTACTATTATGTATGGATTGATGGAAACAATCCTTAACGAGGTACATAACACTCCTTATTTGGTGCATCCTAGAGGGGTAAAAATGCACGAAAGCTTGAGAAAGACCTACTATTGGCTAGGTATGAAAAAGGATTATAGTGATTATGTAGCTAGGTGCTTGAAGTACTAGAAAGTAAAAGTGGAGCATTTGCACCTAGTAGGATGTTTACACCCACATAATATACCAAAACAAAAATGACAAGTGCTTTCAATGGATTTTATAGTTGGGTTTCCTAAAACAAGGTTTAGGCATGATGCAATCCTGGTGGTTGCAGATAAGTTAACCAAGGTTACACATTTTATACTTGGGAATGTGCAATATGATGAACCTGCTATAGCAAGCAAATTCATGAAAGAGATAGTATGGCTACATGGATTTCTAAAAGTTATAATCTTTGATAGAGATTCTTGTTTCACTTTAGAATTATGGTAGGCTTTGCATGAAGCATTGGGTACTAAATTGAATATCAATTCAACCTATCATCCTAAGATATATGGATAGACTAAGAGGATGAATCATATTTTAGAAGATATGCTAATAATATATTGTATGGATCAGCATACCAAGTGAGAATATTACTTATACCTAGTCAAGTTTACATATAATAAAAACTATCATGCATCACTAGGTATGGCACCTTTTGAAGCCCTATATTGAATATGATGTAGGACCCCCTTGATATGGAATAATCTAGAATATCGGTTAGTGATCAAACTGAAAACTATAAGAGAAATAGAAAATCAATTAAAAATAATTCACGAAAAGTTGAAGGAGACCGCAGATTGCCAAAAGAGCTATGTGGACCTCAAAAGAACACTGAGGGAATAATATGTGGGAGACAAAGTGTTTTTAAGGATGAAACCTACTAAAAGTTCTATAAAATCTTCCAAACTTGATTCAAGATATGTGGGTGTATTTGAAATTGTGGGAAAGATAGGCCTTATTGCATACGAACTTGCTTTGTTGCCAAGCTTATCCAAAATCGATAATGTCTTCTATGTGTTCCTCCTTAGGAAATACATTTTTGACCCCACTCACATTTGAGATGTTTCCAATATGTAGATTTTTGATAAATTAAGAATTGAATTTCGACATATTTGTATACTTGGTTATAGGACCAATAGTATGAGAAAGAGGAACATAGAAAAATGTTGGATCCAATGTGACCACTATTCAGATAGAAATGCCACATGGGAGAATGTGGCAGATATGCAATAGTAGTTTCCTTATCTGTTTGAGTAGATATGAACATTTTAAAATATTTTATATGGTTTGATGATATATGTATATATATGCGTGTATAAGTGTTGGGACTACTGAGTAGAGTAGATTTTGATGTATAATTTGGTTTATGCATAGATATTTTATGGAATGCAATATGAAACTATATGGATAAATTAAATTTCTAGGTTTGAATGATTTATGATTCGATGATTAATTGTAACATGATGAATGATATGTAAACAATGAATTCACATGTTTGCTATTGCATATGTGGAAGTTTTATGAAAATGTATTTATTGTTTAACCATGCATTAAACATAGAGAATGTGTTTGTTTTTAGTTGGAGATGATGTAATGACCCTCTTCACATAACGATAGTTAGGAGATGTACTAATGGAATATACTTACCTTTTCTTATAAAATATGGTACTATTGATAAACAGTGTGCATGTAGGAAAAGATACAAACTTTGACGGATAAAAAAAGGGTTTTCGATAAAGGTAAGTGGAAAAATGATGAGTGTCTCATGATTACATGGAAACTCATGCATTATGTATCATCTAGATGCATTATTAAAATATTTGCATTATTGTGTGAGCCATCCTTTGAGTGCTTTTTATTGTTTGAAATAAAATAATGTATGCATGTCTCCATTGTGGGTGATGAAGTGTCATGGGCATGGAAGACTTTATTTCATTATGCATTTGATGATTTGAAAACTGATCATTTGTTGTATATGAGCTTGTAGTAGAATGATAAAAAATAAAAAATAATAATAATAAATTGTAGACACCAAAACAACACTAATCCGATTATGTGGCTACAAACACTGACCGAATTGGCATACACAGCCCCTAGGGCAGCCCCCAGAGGTTAAAAAGTGGTCCTAACCACTCCCACAACATTTTTGGAAGGTTAGAGGTCAATTTGGCACCTTTCAGGCACTCTTCTCCCTACTCGTTCCACCCTAGGATGATTACAAACTGGTATTCATCCCACCCCGAGACGATTAGCAGCATTCGCTCCAGGGTGGGGCGAATAGCAGGTTTGATGGGAAAAAGGTCAAACCTTGACAAATGGCAGCTCAGATCCACCACTCAAATCCACCTTCAATGCATGGGAGTGCAAGTGAGCATTTTTGAGCTCAAAGAGGCAGTCATAGAGGTAGTCATGGAGCCCTTAATCAAGGAGGAATCTTCTCTCCCCTAATAAGGCATTATGGCCAAGTGGCACCTCTACATGCTCATTCACAAGAGACCCTCAAGTATATAAAATGGTGAGTCTTATCACCCCAAAAAAAGGATAGGGCAGGAGCATTTGGATCAATGGAGTGCTACCGAATTACATCCTCACCCATCGCTTGTGCTTCTTACATCCTTTATCTCTCTTTTGGAAGGGAGGTTATTGGGTGATCATTAAAAGCACAATCCAAACCTAAAACCTAAAAATTTGGCCACAATACCCCACCCAATTTTCCAAAACAACCCCCTAGGAGGTTTTTTACCCATACCAAGTGGATTGGTGCCAAAACCAAGCCCTAAACGGTGGGTGTCCTGCCCCCGGGTGCCCTGCGCACTACTGCAGTCCTAATCGCCCCACCCCAGAGCAATTAGAAATATGGAGTAAATTTCCTTACTTTTTCATTTGCATTTCATTTTAGGTCACTCATATAGGTTGCCATTTAAATTTCTTGTCATTTTTATGAATATTAGTTATGTTTTCAGGGTTTTTCATTTTCATTAACATACAGGGAGCATCATCAGATACAGGGCGACTGAGGTAGTATTTGCAAAATCCGACCTTCTGGGTTGTCTCAAAATTCCCCATTTTTCCTAACCTTAACTTTGTAGGTTTTTTGGAGGCCCTGGATGGGACATTTAGGAGGTCACTTTTTGACGTCTTGTGATAGTCCTAATCGTCCTACCCTAGAGCGATTAGAAATATGTGGAAGATTTCTTGACTGTTCCTTTTGTAGTATGTTGGTAATGTTTTCATGCCTCTATCCAAATTTTAGCTCATTCTGATATGTTTTTATTATAGTTTTAATTATTTTATGCATGCATTAACCGGAGGCCTTGGGGATCGCATGTTTCCCTCCATTCACAGGTGCTTTTAATCGTTTGCTATTTTTTTGAATGTAGGATCTCAACATCAAAGGAGAAGTAAGGAAGTACAGATGCATTCATGTAAGTGGAAGTGACATTTGGCCCACCCATTTCACATGTGGGTACACGGAAGAAAGCGAACCATCCGTGGTGTGACAAAACTATGTTTAACACTCGTAGCCCCTGAAAAGGGAGGAGACGTATTGTAACCTGATCTCAAGAAAATTAATAAAATAAAGGTCTACACTTTACATTTTCTTTACTTCTCGTTCCATTTCACTTGTTTTCTTCTTTTTCATGCATTCTCATTCATAGGACTTAGCGTTTCATATGCTTTTGTTTGCACCGCACCCGGTACACCATTTTTTGCTTTCGTATCCTCATTCTTTTAGTGGTGATCATGGTGGGACTCTGTCCCTTTATTTTGGGATCAAATTTCTAATCAAAATTGTGTGTTTTTGCTTTCAGGTGCTAATCCTTCAAGCACTGGACTGCTGCTCGTGCCACCCTATGATGAATACAGACTAGAATTCATGCCACCCAAGGACGAATAAGGCATTCTTCCACCTTGTGACATAAAATTTGCTATTCATCCCACCCTAGGAAAATTGGTTGTTTGTGCGGTTTTTGGGCAGAAACTCAGGGGCATCTAGTGTGGGTAGAGAAGAGGTAGGTTGTCTGAACATTCTCTATAATTTTCTCTATGTTTCTGTGATTTTTTTGTTTCTTTGCTTGCATAGAAAATTTTACTGCATGTTCCTTTATTTTTGCAAGTAAAAAGAACCCCACACACCATAAGGTAATCTAAACATTAAGGCGTTGATCGTAAAACCCCAACACTTGATCAAGACCAACGATGGATTTCATCACCACCTTGGCTTGAATTTTGCATACATAACCCTGATCGCTACTATTGCTAGACATAAATCCTGATGAAAGCTGACCAAGTGTAGTTGGGGTGATTCTCGGTGCATGAGGATAAGTCTTCTATGGTAGGTGTCAAAAATAGGGTGATTCCCCTTCCGTACCGCCTATGTTCCACATACTGTTCTGCTCTCGTGTACCAATAGTTTCCCTCATGTAAGAGTGGGTATATTGAGAGGTTTGGTATAATGGCCAGGCAGTGGTATATTGAAGGGGCGACCATTTTGGGAGACATAAGAGCCCTCATATTTGCATGCACAACAAAATTTTCTTTACAAGGCTTTCAAACAAAAATCAAAACACACTGAACTAGATTTAGGACACACTTTTAATCCATAAACGAGATAATCACTCCTTTTTTTGTGTTGCTCCTATTTGTTTAGTGTAGCATAAAAAATCATAAAAAATATAAAAACCTACATATCTGGTAGAAAGACACCAGCATAGTGTACACCCATAGCCAAGCCCAATCATGGTCAGAAGCTACATAAAGTGTACAAGGGGGCACAAGTCACCTTCGCTATAGCCTCAAGGACTTGGTCATACCACCTTGGTGGCCTGAACCACAAAATAGTCCACATCATACCATGATGGAACAGGACTATAGAGGCACCCCTTCGATGGGCATTCCCATTCAACATAGGCCCCTTTAGGAAGAGTCCTTACACGTGGCACTCAACATAAATAGGAAGGCTCCCTTAGACACTCGTTATGAGTGGCCACCATGCAATGAAGCACTAGAATAGCATAGGGTCCATAAGGAGGGGCCACATGATTACATCATCCCTCCTCTACCCCTTATTACTGTTAGAGACAATAAGCCAAATCCAAATGGTAAGGCTCTTCAGACAGGGCGAGCCAACTCTTCTCGCCCCTTTCACATATATGAAAGAGAGCATGAGGAAGACCACTACATTACTCAAGAGCAATACATAGCATGGGAACAATGCACTTCCACACCTGCTATTTATCAGGATCACCTACTAAGTCCAAAGCCTTGGGTGGATGCCGCTAACCTTGACAGAGGGAAGTGACCTATAGAGATCTCGGATCAGCACAATTGAGATAGATGTGTAGGGGATGCATCTAGGCCTCCTATACTCAAGACGGTAGAATAGATCGACTTGGAATTTTCCAAACATGCTTCCCATCGAGCGCAAATCATGCAGTTTGAGCAAGATCAACAATAGTTAGAGCACCTGTACCACCTTAACAAAGAGTGCATTAGGCATCAAACATATGAGTTGCTCCAGAACACTGTTCCTAAGAGGGTCACAACCCCTCGCATGTATAGGACAAAGTTGTAAGAGAGGCACAACCCCTTGGTGTGAGACAGGTCTCCATGACCTTATCAAATGCTGCCTCCAAGACCTCCTAGACCTGAGTGGGAGACCACCCCTAGAGCCAATGATGGGCACCCTCCACGGGCACCCACCCATGTTTATAGGTCATGCCTAGGAACTCCTCAAGAAGCCTATGATGAATTCAAGCAAGAAGAAGAGCAGGCTGAAACACCCTACCAAGGTAGAGGGGGTGTTATCCGGCTACCCCTCCATAGGCCTCAAGTTCCCCGTAATTTATAATGGTAAAAAACCAAGGAGGAAGAGATAAAATCTTTCGATGCATACAAAGCACTGCTAGAGTGCTTATAGTCTATGGAGACTAAGACTTATGGGCCCCAAAATCCCACTTTATGCCAGCTCTGCAGTCACCCTGTGCATCCTTCAATGCATGCACCCCCATACCCTGAACACTTTAAAATGCCTCAGTTGGAAATATTTAGAGGGGAGGAGGATGCCCAAGAGCACATGACAAGATTATTGATCCAATGCTTTGATTCTAAGAACATTTATAACCATGTTCGTAGGCCCTACCTCAGACTGGTTTATCCAGTTTTTGAAGCATGGCATCAGTAACCTGGACCAGCTAGTGGACACATTCCTCGAACGTTTCACCTTTAATACCAAGAAGAAGGCATCATTATGTGACCTAGCTAGCCTCAGGTAGTATGAGGAAGAGACCATGGCGGCTTATGGAAATTGGTGGAGGATGTTGCTTTCAAAGCTACTTTACCTCCCTTCCATGGCTGACCTAACCCAAATGTTCTCAAAAAGTTGTGTGAGGTCGATATCCATGCTATTGCAGCTGTAGAAATATGCCACTCTCGAGGAATCCCTGGCACAATCTAGAATCATTGAGAAGATCAAGATATAGGATGGCGAGATTGCCAAGCCATGCAAGAAAGAGTGGCTCAAAAATACCAAAACTGGGTCAATGCAACTGAAACCTGCCATGGTCAATCAGGTTTCTATAAACACACCTAAGACTGCACAAGCAATATAGCCCCTAAAGGCTAATTATCATGCAGTTCCTCTTGATACATATGAAAAGGAAAATCATAGGTAAGAGAAAAATCAGTAGCATCGCCCTAGGCGACAATTCACACCATTCACAGAGTCTAAAGACTCATTTTTTGATTGCTTGTCAGTGACAAACTTGATAAACCTGCCAAAGAGTCGACCCGTAGACCCCAACGCACCAAAACCCAAGTGCTATAGGGAAGACTTGTACTGTATATTTCATCGACATAAAGGACATGACCTTTACGCATGTTGGAAGTTCAAAAGTTTAGTGCAAGACCTAATAGACAATAAGATGCTAGCGGTGGATAATCTCGTTGTGCCAAACAACCAATAGATGGAGGTCTTCAAAGACCCCCTGCCTGCCCATGATGTGTAGGCAAAGACCCTTCAAATAAATGCATGCAGGGGTATGTAGGGATGATAAGCATAGTCACTCGAAACAAGAGGTACCCAAGAACAGCTTCCCCCACTGTAGCTACAGGAGAGGTTCCATCAATGTCACAACCTCAACAACACCCTATACAACCTTCTTTGCCTAGAACAACGGCCATAATTCAGACCAAATTTAACCAAAGTCTTAGGACCACGTCGGCCAGGATCTCCATCTACAATTTCATACAACAATCACCACCCCATCGGGAGGCTCTTATGGACATACATAAAGCCATCGAGTTGCAGCCCCATGAAGCAAATTCTTTCAACAACTTCATGGGACATGTAAAATGATGCACCGAGCTAGTCATCACCTTTAGAGAAGACGAGCTGAAATCGATGACTGGTGATATGGCAGATCCACCCCTGCATGTCATTGCACGGGTCAACAGGATTCCATATAAGAGGGTTTTGGTGGACACTAGCTTGTCCAGTAATATAATCACAATAGCAGCTTTGAAACACCTCAAGTTGCTAGCATCTCACATCGTGGCCTCCACCTATACTCTTTGAGCATTCAATGATGTGATATGCTTGACGGTTGGCATAATTTTCCTACCCATCCAAGTGGGACAAAAGACTATTCCTACGTTGTACCACATCTTGGAAGGTAAGATGGCCTATAATATCTTGCTAGGCCGACCTTTGATCAGGGACATGAAGTGTGTCCATTCGATAGCTCATCAGTGCCTAAAGTACACATTCAAAGGGCAGGTGCATGTAGTCCTAGCAGACTTAGAGCCCTTCAAGTACTGCAATGCGATGCAACTGATGCCATAATCGACCCTTCCATCGACACATTTGGATTTTTAGTTGAATCTGTCTAAACAAGGTTCGATTTTGCATGCATCCGCACTGTTAAGTCCCTCAAATCCCTAGCCAGGTCCATATTCATTGTCTGGTCCTTCACCAATGATGCCATCTATGGTGACCACACCAAAGGACAATGGGAAGAAACCCTTGGAAGAGGCAACGCCATTAATATCAACCATATCTATCGAGGAGATGCTTAGTTGAATGGAATTTGAGACACCTAGTTCACCCGACATGGAATGGACTCAGGAAGAACTCCCATTCCCTCCCCCTCAACCGCCAATGATCACCATTGAAATGGCCAATATGGGCTTGGGAGAGTACCTAGTGTAGAAAATTGTAGCAACACCCACACTTGAGTCCATGCAGGACATGGGGAGACCTCGCCTCCCCATCGACACTATTGTTCCTCTAGGCTACCCGCCAAACCAAAAAAAATTTGTGTATGGGGGCCTCGATAATGGCATTGAACCTTACCTGCAAGGGGAAGAAGATGAAGAACCCTTTGTTGAGGATGTCAACTATTTGTCCAACCCAAAATTTTCTTTGAGATATCTTGGCCAATGTAATTGGCATGGATATGGGTTGGGCAAGTATGAACAAGGAGTGCGCATTCATTGCCAACCAAGATATCAGATGCCATACGATAAATCAGGAGTAGGGTTCAACCACCCCCTACCCCTTGACATATTTGTGGAGAACATGCAAGGCCTAGGGATAGGCAACAAGGATGGGTTGGCATGAGATCCATATGCAAATCTTAACACAACATATACATTGGGGGATTATCTCCCATTGCTGACAACACACCTTGTTGACCTTGATAACCCCATCCCTTTGATCAAGAAAGGAGAAAGTTCGAGAACTCACCTACAAGAGGGATATAGATAAGGTCAAGAAAGATCTTCGAAATATGAGTTAGAATATGAGGCAGCACCATGGGACCCTTTCAAATTTTATAGCAATCATTTGCAAGTGACACCCATGGATGACTATTAAGAAAGATTATTGGCAATGTTCCCCTTGAATGCTCCAGTCGAGCAAGGGCCACCTCAAGAAAATCAGGTCCTCCCATAGAGAGCAAAACAACCCTGATGGGACCAAATTAACTTGCTCAAGCATAACAAACCTCACATGCCACAAATAGTTATCAAAGCCAACGAAGGCCTATGGATCTCTGATAGTGATTATAAATATGATACTGAGATGGCATATCTCAATCATATGCAATAGCAGCAATACCCCATGGACATTGACAACATGTTTGAACAACTAAACATGGGGCCAAGGCATAGGTGGCATTTGAACCAAGAACAGTTGGACAAAGTGTTGCATTTGCCACTTCAGGCATACAAAGAGCTACCTCCGCCTAGAGACCCTATAGAGCCATCAGTGCCAAGGGCAGACCCTATCCTTTTATCCATACATAGGGCTGATCCATTTGTGCCAATACCGCTAGAGCCAGATCCAACACACAAATATCACCAAGGAAGTTCGAGTCACCACACCCGCAGTAATGGAGACCAAAATCATTTCATCAACATGATCTCCATTGACTTAACCACCCCCATCTACAATCTAGCTGATCCAACATGGCCATTGTATCTAGACTTAGATGCTATAGACTGGGATCGTGCTGACTCACCACCATCCCCATAAGAGTACTGGCCTTGCGGTGAGATGCTTCATTTCACCCCAGGACCAACTCAGGATATTTTCCATGCTGAAGAGGAATATGACATTCCAAACATAGATCTAAATTTAGCAACTGATATCCACATGATCCCAATTCCACACCATTTGGAGGATAGGTCCCACATATCAATCGAAGAGACGACTGCTGTAGACATCAAATTTGATCCAATGAATCTGCAAACCATCAAGCTGGGGGTAAGTCTATCCCCCGAAGAGCAAGTCGATTACATTACCCTTCTCAAGGAGAAGAAGGAGGTTTTTGCATGGTCCTACAAAGACATGTCAAGGCTAGACCTATAGCTAGTCACACATAATCTAATGCTTGATCCGACAGTCAAGCTAGTCAAGCAAAAACTATGTAAGATGCACCCAAAAGTAGCCTTAATGGTCAAATATGAGCTACAAAAGTTGTTGGAAGCACAGTTTATCATCTACATGGATTACCCACCATGGTTTTCCAACATGGTACCCATCAAGAAGCCCGACGGGAGGATTCGCATATGCATCGATTTTTGAGATCTAAACAAAGCAAGTCCCAAGGATGATTTCCCCTTGCCTAGCATCGATGCATTGGTAGACGCTACAGTAGGCCATGAAATGCTTTCCCTCATGGATGGTTTCTTGGGATACAACCAGATTCGTATCAATCTCGATGATCAACTCAAAACGGTGTTCACAATGCCTTGGGGGACATTTTATTATAAGGTCATGCCCTTTGGCCTTAAAAACACTAGTGCCACCTACCAACGTGCTATGACATACATCTTCCATGATCACATGCATAAAACTTTGGAAGATTATATGGATGATTTGTTGGCCAAATATCTTTTACACCCAGATCATCTCGATGACTTAAGCAAGATCCTCGATCTCCTCATCGAACACAAAGTCAGACTAAACCCCAAGAACTGTGTGTTTGGCATCACATCTAGAAAACTCTTGGGTTTCATAGTTTCAAAATGAGGCATCGAGGTAGATCCACATAAAGTCAAGGCAATCCTTGAAATGCTTCCCGCAACCACCATCAAGTAGCTTAGAAGCCTATAGGGAAAGGTCACGTCAATCAAGAGCTTCATAGCGTAGTTATCTGACAAGTGTCAACCCATGAATAAATTATTACACAAGGGGGTAGCATTTCACTGGTATGATGAGTGCCAGTCAGCCTTCGATGAAATTAAATAATACCTGGCTTCACCACCAGTATTGGCACCACCTAGACCAAGAGTGTCATTCTACTTATACATCTCAGCTACTGAGGTGGCACTGGGTGCCATGCTAGCCCAGAAGAATGAACTACACAAAGAGTAGGCTACTTACTATCTTAGCCGCACCCTTGTCAGTTATGAACTTAACTATGCATACGTCGAGAAGCTATGCTTAGCAGTGGTATTTACCACCAAAAATCTACGTCATTACATGCTAATAAATACGACGTATGTTGTGTCTAAAGAGAATCCATTGCGGTACATGATGATTCATACTTA
Organism: Wollemia nobilis; assembly: GCA_028583015.1. Lineage (NCBI taxonomy): Eukaryota > Viridiplantae > Streptophyta > Pinopsida > Araucariales > Araucariaceae > Wollemia > Wollemia nobilis. Next base: position 3,200,343 of record JAQPPZ010016969.1, on the reverse strand, counting down.
TCATAGTAGCCGCACGGTGAAATGGATCATGTTGTTGATGAATTTTGACATCAAATTCATTGGATAAAAGTCCATCAAAGGTCAAGTCATCATCGATAAACTAGCAGAGGCTCCTATCGAAGATGATTAGCCTCTGACTGTAGAGCTACCCGATGATGGGGTCTTCCATGTCTCAGAATCACCAGATTTTGATGTGCCTAAGTCACAGGCTGACATAACCCTATTTTTTGATGGTTCTAAATGTGAGCAAGGGGGTGGCGTAGGAATTGTATTCTTCACACCACAAGGGGTTTCAATGCCTCTATCATTTAAACTTGATTTCCTGTGCACCAATAACAATGCTGAATATGAAGCCTTGATCATAGGTCTTCAGACATCAATCACCATGAACATCAAACACTTGAACATATTTGGTGATTCGTTGTTAATCGTCAAACAAGTAAAAGGGGTATTCCAATGTAAATGCCCAGTTCTGTAGGCCTACAAAGCCCTTGTGGACAAATTCTTGGCAAATCTTGAATGGTACAACATCAAGGCACTCCCTCGATCATCGAATCATTTTGCGGACACTATGGCCTCCTTGGGGTCACTAATCCTGTAATACCCTTCTAGTGAGATGATAACTATTCAAGTCAAAAAACTATCGCAATCCATGATGGAGTGTGCAAGCTCTGACCTAACACCAGGAATCCACCTGATCTATATTGAACCATCTCAGCATAAGTTCTCTCGAATCCGTGATAGTCTGAATCATGCCAACTGGGGGTCCTTGTTCTCCTCGACCCCTCTTAATAGCAACACAATGCTATTCTTACAGGTTCATTCCCGCTCAAATTTTGCTAGGGACAAACTTCAAGAGGGATTGGCAGTTCATACCATCAAGGTTTCTGATAAGCAGGATTGGTACACACCCATAAGAGACTACCTCAAGCTAGGTAACCTCCCACTTGGATTGACGCACATCATGAAAAGATCATTCAAACAGAAAATGGCAAAACATGTCTTTCTAGGAGACATTTTTTACCATCGAAGCTACGAAGGGATCCTCCTCCGTTGCTTGGACTAGCAGGAGTCCTCTTGGGCGATCACCCAAGCGCATGATGGTACATGTGGTGGCCACTTCAATGGTATGGCCATCGCAAAGTGCATTCTTTGCATGGGCTATTATTGGCCATCTTTAGAGAGAGATTGTTGCACGTATGTAAGGAAGTGCATGAAATGTCAACACCATGCTAATTTGACACACGTACCTTCTCAGGCCTTGCAGCCGATCCAATCGGCTTGGCCATTTTTGCAGTGGGGCTTAGATCTAATTGGAAAGATCTCCCCTGCATCATCAGGCCATCACACATTTATCATAATGGCCACAAAGTACTTCACCAAGTGGGTGGAAGAAATTCTGCTTACCTCTACGACTGGACCTCGCATTGCGGAGTTTATTTTACATAACATCATATGTCGTTTTGGTATTCCATCCAAGATCATCTTGGATAATGGGACGTCATTTAAAAACAAAGATGTGTGTGCTTTGACAACAAAGTACAAAATTCAGCATAGTTTTTCAACACCCTATTATCCGTAGACAAATGGGCAAGCAGAGGCGTCAAACAAAATGCTAGTGTCCATCCTTAAAAAGAGGATCGCAGATAGTCATAAGGATTGGCACATTCAAATGCCACTTTCTCTTTGGGCTTATCACACTAGCATTCGGATGCCCACTAGGGCAACTCCGTTTTCACTGGTGTATGGCTCCGAGGCAGTCATACCTCTCGAGTTGGAAATACCTTCCTTGTGCATATCAATGCAAGAGTTCATCAATGATGACACTATAAGGCAGTCCTGGTTAGACCAACTTACATTACTCGATGAATGGCATGTCAATGCTCTCGAGCATATACGTATCTATCAAGAGCAACTTAAGAAAGCATACAACATGAAAGTTCACTTGATGGACTTTCAGGTTGGTGACTTGGTCTTAAAAGAGAACCAAAAAAATTCTAACTTACCGCCCCATCTAAGGGACAAGTTCATGACAAACTTGTTAGGTCCCTATGTAATTGATAGTAAAATATGACCTGGAACATACCGGATCGCCTCTCTTGAAGGAATCAAGGAACTAGAACCCTTGAACATCAATCATTTGAGGCCATTCCACATTTAGAGAGCCATAGCCCACCCCAAAAGCTCCAAGGATTCCAGCAATCGCTTGGTCAACCCAAAAATCTCTAAGGATTCTAGCAATCGCTTGGTCAACCCAAAACTCCCCAAAGGTGCCTATAAACCCTTTGGTCACCCCAAAAACTCCAAGGATTCTCATAATCACGTGGTCAACCTCAAAAGCTCCAAGGATTCTAGTAATCACTTGGTCAACCCAAAATGCTCCAAAGGTGCCTATAAACCCTTTGGTCAAACCAAAAGCTCCAAGGATTTTCGTAGTCACTTGGTCAACCTAAAACGCCCCAAAGGTGTCTATAATCCCTTTGGTCAAACCAAAAATCTCCAAGGATTCCCATCATCACTTGGTCAACCCAAAATGCCCCAAAGGTGCCCATAATCCCTTTGGTCAAACCAAAAGCTCCAAGGATTCCCGCAGTCACTTGGTCAACCTAAAATGCCCCAAAGGTGTCTATAATCCCTTTGGTCAAACGAAAAGCTCCAAATATTCTCGTAGTTGCTTGGTCAACCTAAAATGCCCCAAAGGTATCTATAATTCCTTTGGTAAAACCAAAAGCTCCAAGGATTTGCGCAGTTGCTTGGTCAACCTAAAATGTCCCAAAGGTATCTATAATCCCTTTGGTCAAAACAAATGCTCCAAGGATTCCCGTAGTCGCTTGGTCAACCTAAAACACCCCAAAGGTATCTATAATTTCTTTGGTCAAACCAAAAGCTCCAAGGATTCCCATCATCACTTGGTCAACCCAAAATGCCCCAAAGGTGCCCATAATCCCTTTGGTCAAACCAAAAGCTCCAAGGATTCCTATAGTCACTTGGTCAACCAAAAATGCCCCAAAGGTGTCCATAATACCTTTGGTCAAACCAAAAGCTCCAAGGATTCTCGTAGTCACTTGGTCAACCTAAAACGCCCCAAAGGTATCTATAATCCCTTTGGTCAAACCAAAAGTTCCAAGGATTCCCACAATCGCTTGGTCAACCCCAAAATGCCCCAAAGGTATCTATAAACCCTTTGGTCACCCCAAAAGCTCCAAGGATTCCCACAATCGCTTGGTCAACCCAAAAATGCTCCAAGGATTCCCACAATCGCTTGGTCAAACCCTAAAATGCCCCAAAGGTGCCCATAATACCTTTGGTCAAACCAAAAGCACCAAGGATTCCATAAACCCTTTGGTCAAACTAAAATCTCCAAGGGTTCCCACAATCACTTGGTAAAAAACAAATATTCAAAAACAAACAAAAACAAAAGATAATCAAAAATAACAAAAAAATTGCATCTCACTTCCATGCATACTCTTAAAAATAAAAAATATAATAAACTGCATTAGGCATCACATCCATACATGGCATATTTGCTGGTCATACACGTCATAAGCACCATAGACTGTAATTGCTAGGCAATTCCATCATTTTCCATATTCAGTCCATTTTGTAAACACATCCATCCATAATAACGCCATCCACATTTTTTTATCATAGTTAGTTGGCTGCTAATGTCTTTAGGGTTTTCGTCATTTAGCTATCTTTAGATTTCTAGCCAAAAACTATACAAAGTCAGACAGATTTTACAAAGGTAGAGTTTTACTTGGATCACACCTCGTTACGTAGCATCCCCACACAAGTTAAAACACATAAAAAAATTCCCAAGTTGTGTGAACGTAATAGAAACCTACAAATTAGTCTAGGGTACCATAGGTTAAAGGTTAGCCTGTTTATCCCCCTGTGTGAATGGTTTGAGAATGCTGATAATTGACAAAAGGACAAGCTCTTCCCCATCCAATTCCCCATAATAAATAGTGGTTAAAATCCACTATCAAACAAACCCAAACACCTTTGGTCCCCTAAGTCGTAAAGATTCATACTACATGCCCCTGACAAGGATGGGTAGTCATCCCTAAGGCCTAAAAGATCAATGCCATTACATAATCATATCCCCAACCACATTTGGTCCTCAAATTCATAAGGATTCGTACTACACACCCATAACAAGGATGGGTAGTCATCCCTAAGGCTTAAAATATCAATTCCACTACATAATAATATCCCCAATCACCTTTGGTCCCCAAAGTCGTAAGGATTCATACTACACGTCCCTAAACAGGATGGGTAGTCATCCCTAAAGCCAACAAGGATCAATTCCATTCGCAAGCCAAAAACCTACGAGTTCAACTTTGAAATCTAAAATGCAAAATCAAATAACAGTGGTTATCACTACTATTCAAACCCCTTGCTCAAAAAGAAAAACAAAAGAGAAAAATAAACAATGATTTTTATCACTATGTATGAGAGCAAGTATCCCAACAAGTTGAGCAACCGAAAGACGCCTGACCTTGAATCCCTAGAATTCTCAACATTCAAAAAACCATCTAGGTGATCCTCATTACGGGTTTGGTGGATAACCTACCTAGCAATGATGGTATCCTAAACACATGAGGATATGTCTATCACATTAGCTTTGCATGTGAGCCGACCAATGTTTGCATGTGGATGAGCTAGCTTATGGTACCTTAGATTGTCCTATGGATTAATCTTACTAAATACAACAAAGGAGTTAGTGGAGCTAATTAGGTGATCCTCAGTATAGGTCTGGTGGACAACCTACCTGGCACTGGTGGTGCCCTGACAAATACCACATAAATGAACTCAATCACACACACGGGGATGTGAAATAGCTTGGTCAAACTCAAGTCTGATTCATACCTTGTTCAAAAGTATTGTAAGATAACTGTACAGTTTTGGCTAGTTAGTTAAAGCTTCTAAGTCTCATAAAAACCTTAACTACAGTCTAAAAAAAATGTTGTACATGTCCACTCTTGCATCACCATCAAAAAATACAAAACAAACAAAAAAATTCACACATGCAAATTCATTCCACAAAGTCATCACATAATATAGAAAGCCAATAAAGCCTGTACAGTCTATGGTGCCATCGACCAGTTATCAACAAATAATTCCATCCATTTCATATGCATACATCATATATACATCAACTAACTAAAATGTGCATAAAATAAACAATAAATCATGACAAGTGTATAACCAAAAAGAAAGTCATGTCTATAAATTGCCAAAATTCCTGTAGGTTACAATAATTTGGTCCTCTAACCTCACAAAAAACATCAAAAACTCAAAAACTCATATCGTCTCTATAGTAGATCCTCCAATCGCGCTATCTCAGCACGATACCTAGCCTCCATATCCCTTAGGACTGCCTAGGGTATGGGCATCTCCGAGACGGTGGGCTGCTTTGGCACCCACTGCTCTGGTACATCTTGTATATCTAACTGCTCTAGAACCCCTAGGTCATCCCTAGTCAATTCGTCAACCTCTACCATATCTGCATCATCATGCGGAGTGCCCCAACCCTCCCCTGATGCCTCTGCATCCTCCCCACCTGCTGCTACCACAACCGTGCCTCCTAGAGGCCCCTCACCCTGCCATCATCGCATCGTCCACCATTGGTCATACTCTACAGTCACCCTGACATTTTCCACATAGGGGACATTAATCACTACATCCGACTCCTCACCCAATGGCTCAATGATCATCCAGGACAGAGTCCTCTCATTGTCTCGACATCGATAGATCAAAGGCTCACCAGGTAATCCCTGGTGAACCCCAAACTATCGAGTCACTTGAATATACGAGAAGTACTCCTGCTCGATCCCATGCTGCCTTATCAGCCACCTCCCCTTGTGTGCTCGTCGAAGCCACTCACTAGCCTCAGGCCAAGCTGGACAGTCTCGGTATGGATGCTAGAACACCTCCCCTGGAGCAAGCCATGTGAAGGCATCGACATAGTGCTCTATGACACCTACCCATTGTTGACTTTGTCCCTGCTCCTTTGATATATGCTATAGAGCAGTATAACCGATCTCCCTATCCACCATCTCTGCCTGAGTGGTCCATAATAAACCCTATGGCCGCTCCATAGCTATGTGTTACCACTCCCAAAACTGCAATAGGTAGCTGCACTCAATACCCTTTTGCCTTTGACAACGGACCTCGTACAACTCATCATAAATCTATGCCAGTAGCATCTTACCCCACCTCATAATCAAGGGTGCATCTATCAAACACTCCATAAGTCTAAACACCACCTCAAGCAGGTTCCAAGGGAACCTCATACCTAAGGAGTCAAGAAGCAGCATGTTGGAGATGAGAGTCATGAGCAGTGCATGCCTCACCCCCAACATGCCCTTCTCCAACCACCACCGCACCAAAATACCACCTATCAGGCAGTCCCCCTCTACCCTCTCCATCGCCTCATCCACCCCCATATCTGTCGCATGTCCAAAACATTGTGTCAGCACCGTCATTCGCTGATCACATGGAGTCATCTGAATGAGTATCTCGTCTCTTGAAATCCATAGAATTCGATAAATGTCCTCCAAAGTCACTGTCATCTCCCCTATTGGGAGATGTAAGGTGTTGGTGCAGGGATCCCACAAATTGATCAAGGCAGTTAGATATACCCGATCCCCCACCACAGGCTCTAACCGAGTCACCTGCTTGAGCCCAAGGGCATCAAGCCACTCCCAGTCCACCATATTCAGCGCCTCCCACACATCCAAAAACATCGTCGGCTGACGGTATCGACTCTTCACCACCTGCAAAACACAAACAACACAAAAACAACACAAAAACATTAAAAACATGACAACAAAAAAAAATGTATAGCTAAAACATTCAACAAATGTACAACAAAAACATTTAACAAATGTACAACTAAAACATTTAACAAATGTACAACAAAAACATTTAACAAATGTACAGCTAAAACATTCAACAAATGTACAGCTAAAACATTTAACAAATGTACAGCAAAAACATTTAACAAATGTACAGCAAAAACATTTAACAAATGTACAACTTAAACAAAAAAAAAAAAACATAAATCCTTTAACTAGGGTTTCTTAATCTTAGTTTAAACAAAACAAAAAACGCAAAATACAAAAAACAAACAACATTTTTAACTAGGGTTTCTTAATCTTAGTTTAAACAAAACAAAAAAAAAACAAAATACACAACTTTTTTAACTAGGGTTTCTTAATCTTAGTTTAAACAAAACAAAAAAAAACAAAAACAAAATACACAAATTTTTTAACTAGGGTTTCTTAATCTTAGTTTAAACAAAACAAAAAACACAAAATACACAAATTTTTCAACTAGGGTTTCTTAATCTTCGTTTAAACAAAAACCAAAATAAAAATAAAACTTTAAACTAGGGTTTAATCTTAGTTTAAACGCCAAATACAAAAAAACAAACAAGATTTTAAACTAGGGTTTACTTTTAGTTTAAAGCGCATAATACAAAAAACCAAACAAAAATTTAAACTAGGGTTTAATCTTAGTGTAAACGTAAAAACATAATACAAACACAAAATAAATTATGGTTTTTTAACTGTAAAATAAAACAAGCAAAATAAAGAGAAGGAGCACTCATGGGTCTCACCTTGGCTCCGCCACTCGATGATCTGATCCGTGAACTCATGGTATCCATGAAATCTCGATAGCACTCTGCTATGCAGACTCAACCTCCTCCTCACAGCTCCAAATCTCCAGAAAAACAAAGTGCAAATGAGCCCAAAACCTAGTTTTGGCCCTTATATAGGATTTTAGGCCTATATCCTTCCACCCTGGGATGAGTGATCTAGTTAGCACTTGTCCCACCCTGGGATGATTACAAAATTGGTATTCATCCCACCTTGGAACAATTACAGAGCAATAAAATAAAAAATAGCAAAAACTGCATCCAAAATGCATCAAAAATAGCAATAAACTTGTCGAACAAAGGTGCCTTTGTACCTGACATTCTTGGCATGCAAAACTAACGTTGGGGTCACAAATCCTCACTATCCTACTCCCTAAGAAATCTACCGTAGCTGGACCGCTCCATGGGAGGATGAATTTTTGAGAATTTCATCCCCAAACGGTGTCACAAAAAGGTTCCAAACCCACCCAAAAATAACAATAACAATGCCAAACAAATCCGCCTTAGTGCCATACATTCTTGGCATACAAAACCAATGTCAGAGTCGCAAATTAGCACTATCCTACTCCCTAAGAAGGCTACCATATCCAGACCGCTCTACAGGAGGACGGATCTTTGACAATTTTAACCCCAATAGGCATCATAAAAATGGTTAAAACCCACCAAAAATAGGTCCGATTGTTGGAAAACTACATAAGCATTCATCGAAAAACAACTAAAGGCACCCTTACAAAATTCATATTGGGTCTAACGACTCGTCGCTTTTCTCATGTCGGTCATTCCATCATCGATTTGTCGCTTGAGGGGGTAGTCACACTTAGTCACCAATCAACAAATACATACCCAATCAAGGAAATGGCATGCATTCGAAGAATCATTTACAAATACAATCACACTCCTGCTTGGGACAACAAACAAACAATTATCACAAGTTGATCAAATATTTTGCATTCATGAATCATGAACTAAATGTTCCCACAGAAAAAAAGGTTGTGCCATTTGCCTATTCATGACTGAACAATGTCCAAGATCAAGTAACACCTCATCGAAAAAGGTTAACACTTGAATTAAACTCCTTAGTTTGTCAGAAGCAAGGATTTAAGAATGCGTGCCCTTTCCATACTTAGGGCATCACAATTTGGTTAGGTTACTGAGAAACCCTAAACATTAGTTCTTTGGTTATCTATTTTTTCTTAGCATTGCGCCACGCATAGCGCATCCCAAAAAGGGGCATCTATAGACACCAAAACAACACCAATCCAATTATGTGGCTACAAAAACTGACCGAATTGGCATACACAACCCCTAGGGCAGCCCCCAGAGGTTAAACAGTGGTCCTAACCACTCCCATAATAGTTTTGTAAGGTCATAGGTCAATTTGGCACCTTTCAGGCACTCTGCTCCCTACTCGTTCCACCTTGGGACGATTACAAACTGGTATTCGTCCCACCCCGGGATGATTAGTAGCATTCGCTCCAGGGTGGGGCGAATAGCAGGTTTGATAGGAAAAAGGTCAAACCTTGAAAAATGGTAGCTCAGATCTGCCACTCAACTCCACCTTCAATGCATGGGAGTGCGAGTGAGCATTTTTTAGCTCAAAGAGGTAGTCATAGAGGCAATCATGGAGCCCTTAATCAGGGAGGAATCTTCTCTCCCTTGATAAAGCATGATGGTCAAGTGGTGCCTCTGCATGCTCATTCACAAGAGACCCTCAGGTCTATAAAATGGTGAGTCTTCTCACCCAAAAAATGGATAGGGCAGGAGCATTTGGAGTAACGGAGTGCTACCGAATTACATCCTCACCCATCGCTTGTGCTTCTTACATCCTTGATCTTTCTTTTGGAAGGGAGGTTATTGGGTGATCATTGGAAGCACAATCCGGACCTAAAACCTAAAAATTTGGCCATAATACCCCACCCAATTTTTTGACACAACCCCCTAGGAGGTTTTGGACCCATCCCAAGTGGATTGGTGCCGAAACCAAGCCCCAAATGGTGGGCGTCCTACCCCCGAGCGTCCCCCACATTGCTGCAGTCCTAATCGCCCCACCCCGGAGTGATTAGAAATTTGTATTATATTTCCTTACTATTTCATTTGCATTTCTTTTTAGGTCACTCATATAGGCTGCCATTTAAATTTCATGTCATTTTGATGAATATTGGCTGTGTTTTCAGGGTTTTTCATTTTCATTAACATACAGGGAGCATCATCGGATACAGGGGAACCGAGGCAGAATTTTCAAAATTCGACCTTTTGGATCATCTCAAAATGCCCCGTTTTTCCTAACCCCAACTTTGCAGGTGTTTTGGAGGCCCCTAGATGGGACATTTATAAGGTCACTTTCTGACGTCTTGTGACAGTCCTAATTGTCCCACCCCAGAGCGATTAGAAATCTGTGGTATATTTCTCGACTGTTCCTTTTGCAGTATGTTCTTGGTAATTTTTTCATGCCTCTGTCCAAATTTTAGCTCATTATGATATGTTTTGATTATAGTTTTAATTATTTTATGCATGCATTAACCGGAGGCCTTGGGGATCGCATGTTTCCCTCCATCCGTAGGTGCTTTTAATCGTTTGCTATTTTTTTGAATGCAGGATCTCGACACCAGAGGGGTAGCAAGGAAGCACAAATGCATTCATGCAAGCGGCGATGACGTTTGGCCTGCCCATTTCACATGTGGGCACGCAAAAGAAAGCGTACCATCCATGGTGTGACAAAACTATGTTTAACGCTCCTAGCCCTTGAAAAGGGAGGAGACGTATTGTAACCTGATCTCAAGAAAATTAATAAAATAAAGGGGTGCACTTTACATTTGCTTTACATCTCGTTTCATTTTGCTTGTTTTCCCCTTTTTCATGCATTTTTCGTTCGTAGGACTTAGCGTTTCACATGCTCTTGTTTGCACCACACCCGGTACACCATTTTTTGCTTTCGTATCCTCGTGCTTTCATAAATATAAATATAGATATAGATATAGATATAGATATAGATATAATAAATTATAACAATAGTTTATAAATGATAATATATAAAAATTAAATAACCTTCATGACTTTATTATATGTTGAATAAAGTGAATTGTGGTAGTAATGGCTATTTGATAATGGTGTGTAGTAGTCATGATTATAATGGAAAATCTCCAACGTTCTTCTGAGCGAGGAAGGGGGAATTGGTTGATTATGGGGTTATCCATTTCTAATATGTTATGCATGCACAAAATAGGAGAGAGTTATCTTACACTGGTAGAATTGTGTTTCGAGACTACTATTGGAAAATTCTGTGATATTGAGAAGGATTTCAATGTAAATGAAAGCTCAGCGATATTATATGTGTATCTTGTTGTGAACTGCAATATTTTTATTCTTGTTGGTAATTGTTAAAAACCCTTTGCATTATAATGAATAACTTATTTGAAATTGTGTGCATGAATTGAATTTTACTATCATGAAAATATATGAACAGGAGTGTATTTTGCTGAAATATTTGTTGATATTACATAGTAAAACTTGAGCATTGCATTACTTACAATATTGAAAAGTGGTTGAATAAGAACTATGGTGTTAAGGAATAAAGAATTATTTCCTTTAAATTGTGTTGTGTCACAATAGGATATACAAATTAGAAAATACCTATTTTAGGGGTTTACTTTGAGCATTGGCAACTATTAATTATTTCTTGCCTATGATTATGAACTAAGTATGTAATAGATGAAGGATTTCAATTATAGATATAATTAGGTAGTTTTATATTTGGGTGAAATGCACTTGATTTCATAAGATTTTATAATGATATGGAAAATTTATTTTATGGTATAATATGAAGATTGATATGTTTGTGGACAAACAATTAGATGTCTATGATTGTCTATATGTTTCTCATTTTAGTTGGATGTGTGTATATGTACATGAATAAAATTACATTTAAAACTAGGCATATCAATAAATATGAGCCCTTTTTATCCCCTTTATCAACAAGTTCCATTGATGGTAAATTTTGGTCATTAGTGGAAAGAAACTTTCTTAGGTGGTTCATTGAGATTGGATGTACCATACTGCATCTAGAGTGGAGCTAGAATTTTATTGTGGATTACACTAAAATCTTGCACCAGTTATCAAAGATTGAGTATAATATAAACAATAGACTAGACTTATAAATATATATGTGTGTGTGTGTGTGTGTGTGTGTGTGTGTGTGTGTGTGTGTGTGTGTGTGTGTGTGTGTGTGTAAAGTTGGCTAGTGATTGAATCTCAACTATTATCTCAACTCCTGTAACTAATTATAATCTTTTGAAAGAGACACTAAAGTTGTAATTGGTGTTTGGTCAATTGCACCTTAATTAATTGGAGATAAGAAGTCTTTTTACGCTTGTTAAATTATATTCTAAGTCAATCCATTATTTTTGACCTAAAGTAATAAAGATAGATGTATTCCTAGTTGGAATGATGTATTTGAATTTTGAAAAGATATAACTTTAGTTATAATTGTTTATGTTGTTCTTTTCATTCACTACAACAATCATTCCTTGTAATTTGTTTGTAGTATCCTTTATTAAGTACGTAATATAACATGATAAAATAGTAATGACTTGTTGTATTAGATGATTTGAGAAACTTGATAATGCAAGAGGCTCATATATCTCCTTATTTTGCTCATTTGGGAGGAGCCAAAATGCGAGAAAACATGAAAAGAGCCTTATTTTGGGTAGGTATGAAGAAGGACATCATGGATTTTGTTGCTCGATGCCTCGAATGTCAAAAATTTAAGCATACGACCATGAAACCGATGGTCAAACAAAGTTGGTAAACCAATTTCTGGAAGACATGCTCCGCATGTACTGCATGGATCACAAATCTCAATGGGAAGATTGTCTACCTTTGGTAGAGTTTTCCTACAATAATGAACATCACTTCTCTCTAGGAATGGCACCTTTCGATGCCTTGTATGGGTAAAAGTGTAGAACACCATTTTCTTGGGATAACCTAGAGGATCGAGTTGTGATTGGGCCAAAAATGGTCAGGGTAATGGAAGAGTAGCTAAAAGAAATTAGGCAAAGGCTTTAAAAAGCTATGGATAGGCATAAGAGTTATGTAGATCTAAAAAGGACTCCAAAAGAGTATTTTATTAGAGATAAGGTGTTCTTAAGTGTTAAGACAAATAAAACTGCTATCCAATACACGAAGTTGGATCCATGTTTCGTGGGGACCTTTGATATCATGAAAAATATTAGTTTGGTTGCATACCAACTTGCATTACCACCTAATTTGTCCAAAATCCATGACACTTTCCACATATCCTTGCTTAGAAAATATGTTGCTGATCCTAAACATGAGTGGGATGTTTCTAAATTGAATATGACAAATTCAAAGGCTATTGAAGTACTACTAGTGAATATTCTTGAGTTTCATTCTAAATATGTACGAAATCGGACTCTCGAATAGTGTAAGGTCTAGTGGGACCAGTTCTCTGAGAAGAATGCCACTTGGGAGAAATTGGAGGTTATGTAAAAACATTTTCCCTTTTTGTTTGAGGCTATATTATGTAATAATTTTACTTTCTATTAAAAATAAAAGGAAAACTGGAAACACCAAGGATAATGTTTAATTCTAGTGGGGGAGGATGTCATGACCCTCACTGGATGACTTTATGGCATAAGAAAATATTGTATTAACCTATGATGTGGTGATACCTAGTTTGAACAATTGAACCAACTATATGATGTTTAGTTTATTTATAATGGAGTGATATCACTAACAAGTTGGCAAGTGTGCAGGATCAGGTGCACTCGTAGGTGGAACAGGTAGAATCGCCCACCAAAAATGAGGGTACCAAATATTAGGTAAAATGATGATTAAGGTACTTGGAGGTAACATGGATAGATACCTTCATATAGGCATGCATTTATGGAAGGGATAATCATCAATGACTAATCACCTTGAGCTTTAGTTGATAGCCTAGTAGCTATTGTAAAATCTTTGGCTAAGATAGGTGATTAGGTCGATGGAAATACTCCCTCTTTGTTGTTGTGTAAATTTGTTTTCTCTCTACTACATCATGGCTTGAGTAGTTTAATGATTGGGGTTTCTATAGGAGAACAATCACAAGATGTATATAGATGCATAAATTAAACTGCCATGTTGAAGTGAAAATAGCACATAACTCTTATGAAGGAAAGCAAATTAAATTTATATGTCGGATAAATATTTCTTTAAATTAATTGATGAAGTTTTAATTAAATAATGTTTGGCTCATTGGAGCTCATTAGTAAACTTCAATGCAATTAACAAATGAATTTTATTTTAAATTAATTAAAAGTGTTCTTTTTAATGATAATTGAGAATTCATTAAAAGACTTTAATTAATTGAAATAAATGAAAGAGAATTCATTTTTTTTAAATAATTATATATGTGTGTAATAATAGATATCTTTTATTAAAAAGAAAAAAAACACAATAATGAAATTGTGTAATTAAAAGATATATATTTTAATGTTGGTAAATATCAAAAGAATGATATTTTAAATTAAAAGAGCCATCATTCATTTTTAAGAAGATGTCATTATCCCTTTCCCTATAGAGTAAAACCTATGAAGTAGCCTAAGGCTACTAATTTCCAAATATGGGAATTATGGGAGGAAATGCATAGAGGATAGGGGATGACGCATTGAAGGTAGAGGCTTAGGATTTGAGAGGATGGCGAACGGGCCACCTAGACGGAGAGGCATATAAGGTGCTAGGTACAAGGATAAGAAAGAAAATAAATGCAAGAACAAAATGCAAGGAAGGAGGATGCAAACCAATAGAAGCAGAGGAATGAAACACACCGCAATAAAGGGATAGAGAGAAAACCAAGATGCCACCAAGTTCCAGCCATAGAAGGATTAAGGTTGGAATGTTTATGCTTTAACCTGTTTAATTGCATGCATTTTTTTGGTGGAAATCGAATGGTTATACTCCCTATAGTGTGAGAGGTCTTTGGTAAGGATGGAAACCACCTACATCTGGGTTTGTAGAGCACTGCAAGCTATATGTTTTAAGAAGCCACCATATGTTGGTAAGGCATTGTATGTTTTTAAGAAGCCACCATATGTCTTGGTAAAGGATTGTGTGTTTTTAAGAAGTTGTCATATGTCTTGGTAAGTCACTGTATGTTTTCAAGAAGCCATCATATGTTGGTAAGGCATTGTATATTCTTAAGGAAACCACCATACTTTTAAAAGTAAAGTGTTGTGTGTTTTTAATAAGCCACCATATGTCTTGGTAAGGTGCTGTGTGTTTTAGGAAACCACCATACGTTTATAAGGCTATGTGTTCTTAAGGAAACCACCATACTTTTCAAAGTAAGGTGTTGTGTGTTTTTAAGAAGCCACCATATGTCTTGGAAAGGCACTGTGTGTTTTAGGAAACCACCATACGTTCCAAAGAAAGACGTTTGTTTTAGGAAACCACCATACATTTCAAAGAAAGGCACTGTGTGTTTTAAGAAACTGCCATATGTTTTGAGGAGTGTTGGGTGTTTTAAGAAATCACTATATGTTTTGGTAAGCGTTGTGCACAGTAAAACTAGAGGATTGCTTTAGTGAATCTTGAGTGTATTTTAGTGAAGCCAAAGGATTGCTTTAGTGAAACCTGGGTGTGTTTTAGTGAAGCCAGAGGATTACTTTAGTGAAACCTGGGTGTGTTTTAGTGAAGCCAGAGGATGCTTTAGTGAAACCTGGGTGTGTTTTGGTAAATCCAGAGTATGCTTCAGTGAAAACCAGAGTGCGCTTGATAAATAAGCATTGAGCATGGTCAAAACTATGACATGCTGAAGGGAGTTCTGTGGGGATCAAGGGCAATGGGTGTCCGAGAGCATTGTGGAGTCGATAGCACTGAGTAACGGAGAGCATTGTGCTCCAAGAGTGGGAACTCTGTTAAGGCAGAGGTAAGAGCAATATCGTCTTCTATCTGCTTGAACGTCAGGTATTCACAGAGGTTGTAGACTCTGTCTTGTGAAGGTGTTGTGTAAGGTTTTATTTAGAAAGGAACCTTAGTTTTATAAATATTTCATTAAAGGATTTTAATTAGAAAGAACCTTTAGTTAATATGAAATTTCTTTAAAGGTTTTTAATTAGAAAGGACCTTTGATTTATATGAAATTTATTAAAGGCTTTTAATTAGAAAGAACCTTTAGTTAATATGAAATTTCTTTAAAGGTTTTTAATTAGAAAGGACCTTTGATTTATATGAAATTTTATTAAAGGTTTTTAATTAGAAAGGACCTTTGATTTATATGAAATTTATTAAAGGCTTTTAATTAGAAAGAACCTTTAGTTAATATGAAATTTATTTAAAGGTTTTTAATTAGAAAGGACCTTTGATTTATATGAAAATTTATTAAATATTTTTAATTAGAAAGGACTTTGATTTATATGAAATTTATTAAAGGCTTTTAATTAGAAAGAACCTTTAGTTAATATGAAATTTCTTTAAAGGTTTTTAATTAGAAAGGACCTTGGATTTATATGAATTTTATTAAAAAAAATTATTAGAAAGGACCTTTGATTTATATGAAATTTATTGAAGGCTTTTAATTAGAAAGGAACCTTTGATTTATATGAAATTTATTGAAGGCTTTTAATTAGAAAGGAACCTTTGATTTATTTATATGGAATTTAAGGAAGGTTTTTAATTTAAAAAAGAAACTCCTTTGATTAAAGTTGATTATCTTAGGAGTTTTAAATTAAAAAGGATGTGGATTTATTCTTTGATTTGAAGTTATGGGGCTTCACTTTAGGGAATGAAGGGAATGATTGTTTTAAAGGTTAAAGGTATGGGACTTTAATGCTTTAAAAAGTAATTGGTTGATTGGAAATTGCGGATTAAAAAGGATGTAGATTTATTCTTTGAATTGAAGTTATGGGGCTTTGATTTAGGGAATGATTGTTTTAAAGGTTAAGGGTATGGGAATTTAATGCTTTAAAACATGAATGAATTTGATTGAAGTTAAGCCTTGATCTAAGTAGCAAAATATGGATGACTCTCTAAGGGAACTTGAGAGGGGAAAATAAAAGTAAAGGTTCTTTTATGAAATTTACTATGCATTAGATGGTTAGAAACTTAATTGAATTTTGTATAGTTGAAATTTGGCAAAATAAATGAGTAGATGCTTTAAAGGTATGCCTATCCTGAACCATGAGTATCTTGATCCCCTACTACCCTCAAATATCCAATGGGAAGCTTGGAGAAGCAAGGAGTTAATGGCATCTCATGTTGATTTATTTATGCTCAAATAGATTAGAATTATGGGGAGATATCCCCAATGCGGTTATTGTAATATTCCTTAAAGTAAGAAGGATTTACCATGCAAATTATGATGCACTAACTATTTATTGGTTTAAATATGTTACCTTTCCTTTATTTATGTATTTTGTTATATTATGTAGTTGATTCTATTTTAGTGTTAAGTTTGATTTATTTTCTAGATGCTTGGTGATTGCTTTTTGATGTGGTGGTAACTTGATGTAATACTTTTGGTTGTTTGATGATAGAAATCTAAGTGTAGAGTTCTAGGGTGAACTCAAAGGTGACCTAAGGGAATTAAGAACCCCTTAGGGTGAACATAGGTAACCTAAGGGAATTTAGAACCCCTTAGGATTAATATAGGAGACCTAAGGGAATTGATACCCCCTTAGGGAGCTAAAGGACTAAGTTGTGAAGATATTACATCTGATTTAAGATAGCTCATCGTGGAGACAAGATAGATAGCTTAACTCACAATAGTCGTAGCATACCTACACAGACTGATTTATGTATGGTATGGAGATATGTGTATACCTTCTATGGAATGAGGGTGATAGATCTATCTCATCGATAATGATGGGACAGATGGGTTTATTTGCAGTGACACATTATACTTCTACACAGACGGATTTGTGTTAGGGTACTTCGTGAGATGTAACTTCCAGGAAAACTTATAGGATTAAAAATTTAGATAAATGTTAGTTGGAGTTAGTTTTCATGAAGGGCTCATGTATCCCTCTCCTTAGAAAAAAAAAAAAACTCTTTCTATTTTTGTATTTTCTGTTTGTGTGATTTTTGGGTCATTACACTCCAAATTTTTTCAATATTATCCCCCTTAATTCTTAACATTCTATTTTTTTATTTTATGAACAAAACTCTCATTGAATTATTCTTACACATATGCCTTTACTATAAAAGTTGCATGCTACTATGTATTCAAAAATCCTACTTGATTACTCATACAACACCCTTTGTTGAATAACTTGTTTAATAACTCATATGAATGGTTTCTTTTCTTTTTCACCATGCATGTGATTCCTTTCTTCAATCACAAGCTTCCTTATGGTAACCTTCCCATCATACGATATTGCATCCATAACTAGTACTTGCAACTATTATATATAATATAGTAGATTATTACCTATGAGGTTCACTTTATATTTTGTTTAGCATATTATTTATTACTTATTTATCACTTTATGAATTCATCTCTCAACAAGTTTATTACTACTTCATATATTCATAATTATTTTATCATTTTCAGGTTCTCTTGGTCCAAAATATTCCTAAGTGGATGAGGTGCATCCTTAAGACCTCAACCAAGATTGGAAGACCCAAAATGCTTCTGAATCAACCTCTAGAGTAGGCTACTTCTTGTGATACTAGCTACTTTAACAGTGTGGTTTAAGACTAAAGAAATAAATACAAACTGGTTAGAAGCTAAAGGTAAAACATGGTTGGGATTTAGCAACATCAAGAGACATAAGTGCATGCAAGTCTCTTAACCTCAACTCAATTAAACTATATAACAGACCAACTATCATTGAATATTATAGATAATTCATTTTATTTAACACATCCACAACCAAACATTCTAGAGACTAAACAATTAGTAACCCAAGAGTTATATAGTTAGCAAAATACCTTTAATAGAATACACTATCCATTCAACATTAAAAAAAGTGCTTCACATATGAATTTAAAATACATACATGTTCTAAAACATCTTCAAAAAAATGCCAAACAACACTTTAATATTTATTAAGAGGTGTATATCCTTCAATCATACAAATTATGCAATTATAAAAGTTAAAGATCTAACCCTTGTTCTGGGCTACATTCAATTATTTATAGATCTACATAGTATTATGTTAGCTCAAAATTATTACATGGAAGCTCCCTATTGACCTGTCAATGCCAACGTAGGGAGTGGGTATCACTTTCATTTTAGCTGAACCTAAATGCTTTAAGCATGGTTTTTTGATGTGTCTAGCACAAAATGTTTCTAAGAAATTGGCATCTACATTGTACCATTATATCCCAAGAATCTTCTAATAGTTTTGCATTCTTCCACTTATTTTTATGATTGAGCTAGCTACATAGTTAAATTTGTGTGGTGGAGAAGCCTCTAACCATAAAATTTTTTATAGCCATGATTCTAGGCAACTAGTTGACATTCACCAATCCTATTGATTTGGATAGGTCTGAGAGCCTTGTATTAGATGTCGAATATTAAGAGTGTTATCAACCTATTTTTGGTTTAGCTTTCTTTGTGTCAGACTCTATTTTTTAGATAATTTTTTAGTTTGATATTGTATTTCATCATTAGACTTTTTTGGCTCCATTGATGATGTCAACTTCCTTGTAGGTTTGTCCATCTTATGGCTTGATCTTCGTACTTAGCCAAATTTTAGGTCTAGGAAGGTGTAACTTTGAATATTGAAATATAGACTTTATATTCATTGGGTGATAATGTCACTTTCAAAACTCTAGCTAGTTAGTATATCAATCTCCATATTTAGCTAGATTTTAGGTCTAGCCATGTGCTGGATACTGGATAATTTATCACCCATAATGATGTCATCTACTTCAAGAGTATAACCTTATGTCATACTTTTACTACTACTATTCTGACATTAAATTTCAAAAATATTTAGCTTTTAATTCTATATGTCGGATTTCATCCCTTAGCCAACTTTTGTGTTAGGCGAGTGGGTGTTTTGTATTAAGCTATCCTATAGTCTATCGGTTCATTTTCCATTTTTGATTTGTAGGTAAACATTAATAAAATTCTTAATTTAGTATTTAAATTATACCCAAAATATGCTTTTAATATAGCTACAATTTGTATGCCTTAGTAGAATGATGATAAAACCTAAGAAAAATCATAATGCTGATGGATTTTTAGTGATTTGTGATGTGGATGATCAAATTGGCATGCATTATTGGCAACTTTCAAGTATTTTTACTTACAAAATTAGAGAACCTAGTAAACCTTGTATATGGGGTAGTAAAATAATGATAGAATAGGGAGCTAGAATATAAGATGACATAAAATAGAGGAATGACAACAAGTAAAGCTTAAAGCTAAAATAAATAAAAGAAATTTAGAATAGGGAATTGATGGAGGAAAATAAAAGATATGTTGTGGATGAATGGATTTGTAATAGGGATTCTTTAAAACATGTATTGGAGAGTACCCTTGCTACATATTCATCCTATTTACCTAAAAAACATGGGATTATCTACAAAAAAGGAGCAAATATTCAAGCAGAATGGGGTTGATAGGAAGTGAAAATAAAAATTATGTAATAGTGAGTGGGAGTAATAATAAATGGAGAAATTGGGGGTTTAGGGAATCATGAAGGATAAGCATATGATTGGAGAGGAAAAATACACAAGGAAATAGGAAAGAGAAATAGAAAGAGGCGGAAAATGTGAGAAGAGAAAAAAAAAAAAAAAAAAAAGATAAAGAGATACTTAGATTCAAGTACCTCTAGAAAAATTGAATCATATGTGAGCATAATCTACTATAGCTAAAATTTGATTTAGATATAGGCATGCAACCTTAGGTAATTGTTCAACAAGGAAAATTGCCTTAGCTAAATATTCCAAGCACTCAATAATACTTTGCTTTATGTTATCTTCTTCTTTGTAAAACTATATAGGTACTCTTATTCAAAATTGTAGATAGATGTGTGGCACTCTGAACCCTCCAAGACATGAATAACTACTTTATTATTGAAGAGCATTCAATTCAAATCTCAATGATTTCACTATAATATTTCATATTATTTTTTTGCCTTTATGATTAATTGGTAATAGATGGAACTTTAATTGAACTTAGATTTTATCAGTGATGATACTGCCAAAGATATTAGTTTTCATGCATCATGCATATATGATTTTTCCTTTTGGGTTTCACATGCTTGCCTTTATAATTAAAATACCATGGTATATAAGTAACATCTTGTGATGTTTTATTTTTCTTCCTCACTTATTTGTGCCATCTATCATTAATCCATATCAAAATTACCAATATTCATATATTTTAACCTTTTTTGTGGTACTTTATTTTATGGAACCAACAATATTTTGTCAACTTTGTATTTTTTATAATGATACCTCACATTTGATTTCATCATAATGGTATTGAGGTGTCACTCCATAGGCTTCATACATATGTTATTTAAGCATACATATCATCTTCACACAACATATTAATTATCTAGAGCACTTTTACTTGATTGCAAAGAAAGAATTTTAGTTTACCTACTCTATCCATTGGATTATGAAGTCATGAGGTAGTCATAGGGTAATAAAAATTACCAAGTATTTAGGGAATAAGGGAGAAGAGAAAAAAAATGATTATGGAATCATTATAGGAAGTGGAATGAGCAAAAAACAATTAGAAATGAGGCATGAAGGGTGGTGTGATGGAATTAAAAGAAGAGAGGAAATATAAGAGAAGCAATGCTTGAATGATGAATATTTGGAAATTATCCTAGCACTCAGTTTTCCTTTTTACCCCATTTTTGGTTGTTTCTTTGACTTTAAAAAACAATAACACAAAAAATGCAACATCCTACCTTTAACTGAGGGGTTTCTTCTAGAATTTTTCTCTTTCTCATCCATGCTCTATGTTACCAGATTCCATGAATTTAAGGACCTATAATTAGTTGCTCTTATTTGATAAGCTTACCAAGAATTCAACATTTGCAAGTTTGTTAATATTACATATCTCTTAAGCGGTCCATCTTCTTTTTTTCTAGTCCTTGGACTTACCATTTTGGAATAATTATGGTGTTCATGAGAAAGAATAAAACCCAATTGCCAAAATATTATGATTGTCTTTGCTAGACTTCATTATAGTCCCAAATGAATAAAAAATTTGTTTATAGAGGAGCACTATTAGCAAAAATTGATATGGTTTTAGCTAATAGTAGGACTGCTATTGGTTCTGAAGGTTTGGTTTAATGGTAAAAACACTTATGTAGAGGCATGAACACTAGGGTTCTAATACCTTAGGCCTCATAGTACCAATGGCATGTTATGTTAGCATAATCAGCTATGTAAAAGTTTTACCTAATGCAACTGGAGGTTGTAGTGGCAACAAGGAATGAGAATTAAACCCATGAAAAGGTGTAGAAAATTATAACAAGTTACCGATTCCTCTAGTATAATAAAAAAATTAGGACTGCTATCAAGTTATCATCAATTAATATACTTGCATTAGCTAACATTTGGAATGGTAAGATTGATCATTCTTCACCTTCGATGCTTTAGTAGATCCCCTTGGAACAAAAATATTTAGACCTATCTACAATTTCTATCTAGGGACATTTCTTATTCATATTTTCATCATCATTACAACACCAAAAACTTATGCAAAATACATATAGGATGATATATTCCTTATAAGTGATGTAATTTTGAAAGGAAAGGACCCATTATATAGGATCTATAGCATGGAAAAGTAATCACTTAGTATGCAATGTCATTTATATTTTTAGTTATCCCAAAAGCTACCATCGTACAAAGGTGGGCATTTCCAATGCAATTGAATCAACACTTTGATTAATCTATTACCTTAATTATATCAATTTGCATATGTGATCTACCCAGTGCACTTTCCAAAACCCTACTTTTTTCATTCAACTATTTTCCTGGATAAATACCTTGTTCTCTAGATATATTCAACTTTTATTTATTTGTTGACCTATCTACACAAAATGGTGGTGTATACCTTCACACCAGTGGTGCTAAGCTACAGTTCATCCTTAGAATTGATAATGGCCTGACCATATAATGTCAAATTTGAACCTCTTTGTAATACATTTCTTGAGGCACATAGCTTGACCTACTAGATTTATGCCACAATATTTATCTTGAGCCCAAATCAAATTCCAAGCTTGTTTGAGAGGTGACATGAGGAATTCATTTTGGAAATTTTTTTTGAGCATCTAAGTTGGTCATCACCTTTTCTATGTGTAAAGGTCCATGTGCTAGATCATTAACAAGTAATTAAAAATTATATAGGTGATAACTCACATTTTTTTGTGGTACTTTCTTTTATGGAACCAACATTATTTTGTTCACATTTTTATAATGATACCTCACATTTGATTTCATCATAATGGTATTTAGGTGTCACTCCATAGTCTTCATACATATGTTATTTAAGCATACATATCATCTTCACACAATATCTTAATTATCTAGAGCACTTTTACTTGATTGCAAAGAAAGAATTTTAGTTTACCTACTCTATCCATTGGGTTATGAAGTCATGAGGTAGTCATAGGGTAACAAAAATTACCAAGTATTTAGGGAAGAAGGGTGAAGAGAAAATAAAAATGATTATGGAATCATTAGAGGAAGTGGAATGAGCAAAAAAAAAATTAGCAATGAGGAATGAAGGTGGTGTGAGGGCATGAAAAGAAGAGAGGAAAGATGAGAGAAGCAATACCTGAATGATGAATATTTGGAAATTATCCTAGCACTCACTTTTCCTTTTTACCTCATTTTTGGTTGTTGCTTTGACTTTAAAAAACAATAATGCAAAAAATGTAGCATCCTCCCTTTAACTAAGGGGTCTCTTCTAAAATTTCTATTTATCATCCATGCTCTGTGTTACCAGATTCCATGAATTTAAGGACCTATAATTAGTTTCTCTTATTTGACAAGCTTACCAAGAATTCAACATTTGCAAGCTTTTTAATATTACATATCTCTCAAGTGGTCCATCTTCTTTTTTTCTAGTACTTGGACTTTACCGTTTTGGAATAATTATGGTGTTCATGAGAAAGAATAAAAACCAATTACCAAAATATTATGGTTGTCTTTGCTAGACTTAACTATAGGCCCAAATTAATAAAAGGTTTGTTAATAGAGGAGCACTATTAGCAAAAATTGCTATGGTTTTAGCTAATAGTAGGACTGCTATTGGGTTTGAGTTTGATTCAATGGTCAAAATAGTTATGTAGCAGCATGAACACCAAGGTTCTAATACCTTAGGCCTCATATTACCAATGGGCATGTTGCGTTAGCATATCCGGATATGTAAACTTTTTACCTAATGCAAATGGAGGTTATAATGGCGACAAGGAATGAGAATTAAACCCATGAAAAGGTGTAGAAAATTGTAACGAGTTATCGGTTCCTCTAGTATAATAAAAAAAGTAGGAGTACTATAAAACTACCATCAATTAATATAATTGCATTAGCTAATATTGGTAATTCTAATATTGATCATTCTTCACCTTCGATGCTTTAGTAGATCCCCTTTGAACACAAATATTTAGACCTATATACAATTTCTATCTAAGGAAATTCTTTATGCACATTCTCATCATCATTAAAACACCAACAACTTATACAAAATACATCTAGGATGATACATTCCTTATAAGTGATGTAATTTTGAAAATAAATGACCCATTATATAGGATCTATAGCATGGAAAAGTAATCACTTAGTATGACATGTCATTTCTCTTTTTAGTTATCCCAAAATCTACCAGCGTACAAAGGTGGACCTTTCCAATGCAATTGAATCAACACTTTGCATAATATATTACCTTAATTATATCAATTTACATATGTGATCTACCCAGTGCACTTTCCAAAACCCTATTTTTTCATTCAACTATTTTCCTAGATAAATACCTTGTTCTCTAGCTATATTCAACTTTTATTTATTTTTTGACCTATTTACACAAAATGGTGGTGTGTACCTTCACACCAGTGGTGCTAAGATACACTTCATCCTTAGAATCTATAATGGCCTGACCATATAATGTCAAATTTGAACTTCTTTGTAATATATTTCTTTAGGCACATAGCTTGTCCTACTAGATTTATGCCACAATATTTATCTTGAGCCCAAATCAAATACCAAGCTTGTTTGAGAGGTGACATGAGGAATTAGTTTTGGAAACTATTTTTGAGAATAAAATTTGGTCATCACCTTTTCTATGTGCAAAGTTCCATGTACTAAATCATTAAAAAGTAGTTAAAAACTTCGAAAGTGAATGAGAACTTGTGTCTTGAGATATAGCCTAAATCCTTCTTTGGTTGAGTGCAATTATTTTAGTAGTTGTCTCAAGAGTTTTTGATTTACTTGTTGAGATATGTGATTGGTTATATATTATGACAGTTCATAGTTGATCTATGGATTATGGTGGTTTTCCAAGTTTGATCAACACATTACTTTGGGACTACTAAAGAAAATCTTATTGTAAATTATCTTCTACTCATCCTTTGGCCATTTAATTACTTCCAACTTAGGTAGCTCCACGACCTCTTGAGCCAGATCTAAATTTTCTTATTTATATTTATGGATATGATGTGGTCGAATATTTTCACCATAAGTCTAGACCAACTTTTTGATATAGGGGATAGTAATATGAGTATGATTTGGTGCTAGGTATCCCCCTATTTGTTGTAAGAACTCCCTAGATAGACTCATTCTAAATATTGGTGGCACATCTACGATCACCATATTTTGAGTTGTTACGAAGTTTGGAAACTTATGCAACAAGTTTGGGACTTTTTATATGACCCCCACTATTATAACTAATATTTCATTGAACTATAGTATCTTGAAACTAGCTCTACTATAATTTATATTCATGGTATCATATATTGCTTGAGGTATGATTGTGATTGTGGCTTCATGGTATATTGCAAAATTGTATAGGACATATCCTATTGAGCACATGAATAAGCAGAAGGATGGATTATCCTTACTCATACCAAGAGATGCATGCTTATGTATTATTTTAGGTTTTAGATAGGTAATTTTCCCAACCGTTGAACGATTTAGAGTTGATTCAAACAAATTTACTTGTTTGGATACCATATGATATTATTCCAAACCTTTTACTTCTTACACAATGCTACATCTAGAAGTTTATTTCAGCTTAGATACCTTTTGAGAAAATTTATTGATAACTTTCACCTTGTTTTCTCTCTATTTTATTATGATTTCTAGATACTATAGTTTTTGGTAGGCTTTCTTTCTTTGCAAATGTAAGCATAATTCTTTCAAACTACATTGCTTTGCACATAAACCTAGCCTTTGATTTTTTGGATACTCCCTTTTGAACATAATACTTTTTTTGTCTCATCTTAAGTGGCTTGTTGTCTCTCTTTATTTATTTTTTACCTCATGCTTTGCATATCCTTGACATTTTGAGCATATGTTGACCAACTAGGATAGATCAAACTTGCACATGGATTAATTACGTACACAAGGTAATTTAGATCTATTTTAGGGGCTACAAACCTATCTAATTGTTGAACTACCATTGAGTGGATATATAATTGAAATTGTTGATAGGTACTACACTTGTGATAACTATAAAATTTTGAGTATTCGATATTGACTAGATCAGAGTATTTATCCTACTTTTGATTTCTAGTAATGCCAAAATGTTCTTTGCTTACTTCAATGAACATAACTTGTCCTTCTAGGAAAATTTATTTTCAAAGACATGCATTGCATCTTACTTCAATATTATTTTTCTCCACCTTATTGAACTCATTGTTCAAGTATTGAATCATAACTATTAACTGTTGCACTATCTAGGATTCTAGGGTAGTCATAGCAAGTGTTATTTTATAAAAAATATAGGTGAGGGATAAGAATTAGGATCTATGTCTAGAATTGGAATAGATGAAGTTTTAAATATCATTTATTGACTTGTCTAATGAATTAGAGGGATATCTAATATGATGCTCTAAGAGGGACTTTTCCTATTGAGATGATAATGTTTTTAGCCTTAATAGATACATAAAATACTTGTGGAATTTCTATGTTATTAGACTATTGGATTAGAACACATAAGTCTAGGATCATAGCATGAAGGTAATCTATATATGCTTGGGCATGTGAAGGCCTTATTCATTGGGGCATTCTCTTCAAAGTCCTTTTAAACTTGATATTTAAATAAATGATACTTTATTGAGGAAGCTTTGTAAAGAAGAAAATAGAATGAGTAATAAGAAGGGGTCTCCTAGGTCATAATGCTCTAAAATGAGGGATTTATCTAGGTCTACCTAGATCTACTATCCTCAAAAGAGTGATACCATTGAAACACCTTACCTTGGAAGGACAACATGAAAAGTCTAAGCATCTTCTTGAAAATGCTCCTAAGTAGTCTTACCATTAGTATCATAAGTAGGAAAAACCTTCAATGCAACTAGGGGAATCTCATGGTGATCTAGGAGATTAAGGGTTTTGAAAATATTCCAAGCTAGAAAACTCTAGATGACCATGGTTCTAAGAATACTATTCTAGCTATGGATCCATGGATCTAACTACTGATCAGAGAGCTATTTTACCTTTTGGTACTATCACCATTAAATGTTGAGCTTCTTCAACTAGCGACGTCACCAATTTTTTTGGTCCTCGAATCAATGGAGTTGGTAGGTGAGAATGTACTCTCCACTAATGAGGTTAAGACTATTCACAAAAATATTGAATCTGTCAATAAATTATGATGTGATTATAAAATATTGTGCTTAACAATTGGGTTAGTACAATGACTATTTCTATTTTTTAGTAAACTCTTTTGAATTTAAGATGTTTTAGTCCCATGAGGTATGTCAAACACTCTTGGTTCAAAATTGACCTAAGTGGATGAGGCATGCCCTTAAGAACTTAACCAAGATTGAAATACCTAGTATGGATTCTAGATCAACGTCCAAACTAGGTCAGTTCCTATGATACTAGCTAATTTAACTATGGGGTTTAAGACTTTAGAATGAAATGCAGAAGGGTTAGAAGCAAGAGGTAAAATTTTTCTAGGATTTAGCAACAACAAGAGATATAAGTGTACGGGAGTCTCATTCCATAAACTCAATTAAACTATCTAGCAAACTGACTATCATGGAATATTACAAACCATTCATTTGATTTATCACATGCACAACTAAGCATTCCAAAGATTAAACAAATATTAATCTAGTGAGTTATCCGATTAGAAAAACAACTTTAACAGAATACACTATCCATTTAACATTAACATAAATTATTTGTCAATTAAATTCACATACATACATGTTCTACAATATCTTCAAGTAGAGGCCAAACAATACTTCAATATTCGTTAAGAGGCATATAGACTTCAATCATACAACTTTTTCAATTATAAAATCTAAAGAGCCAATCCTTATTATAGGATATATTTTAGTATTTATAGATATACATATCATTTTTTTAGCTTAGAATTATTACATGGAAGGTGTCTGCTAGCCTATCAAGGCCAGTGTTGGGAGTGGGTATCACTTTTATTTTAATCGAGCCTAACCCCTTCAAGTAGAGTTTTGTAATATGTCCATCCCATATTTCTTCTAAGAAGATGGTACCCACATTACACCATCAAATCCCAAGCATCTTCTCATAGGTCTACTTTATTGTAATATTTTTTATTGTTGATCAAAATATGTAGGGAAAAGTGTGTGTTGGAGAAGCCTTTGATAATTAATATTTTTCATAGCCATTATTTTGAGTAGTTGATTGAAAAGCACCAATTTTATTTATTGGGATAGGACTAGGAGCCTTCTATAAGATGCCAAAACATAAGAGCATTATCAAACTCTCATTGGTTCAAGTTCCTTTATGTCATAATCTATGCCTTAGCACAATTTTAAGTCTAATATTGTATTTCATCATCAAATATTTTTGGCTTTTTTGATGACATCAACTTCCTTGTAACTCTGGCCATATTTTAGCTTACTCTTCATACCTAGCCAAATTTTATGTTTCACAAGGTATAACTTTGAATACCAAAATATAGACTTTATCTTCATTGGATGATGTTAATAGTTCTATAATTTTATCCACTTGCAAGATCAAACTCCATACATAACTAGGTTTTGGGTTCAACCATGTGCCAAATACCATATATTTTGGCACCCATAATGAATTTAGCTACTTCAAGAGTATAACCCCATATTTTATGTTAGACACTTTTCCTTAGCCAAATTTTATATCTCACACTAATGATGGATGCTATATTTTAGATTTTTGTTGCTACTATACAAGCATCAATTTTTATAAATGTTTGGCTCTTACTTATATATGTCGAATGTCATGCCTTAGAAAAATTTTATGTCTAGCTAGTTGGTGTTGGGCATTAAGATGTCCTATAGTCTCTAGAATGGTATTCCATTTTTGCTTTGTAGCCAAATCTTCATCAAAGGCTTAATACAATCTTTAAATTATAACCAAAAGATACTTTTAGTCTAATTGTCATGTTGATGCCTTAGAAAAATGAGGAAGAAACTTAATCAAAATTACAATATGACTGTATTTGTAAGGATTTGTGAATGTGGATGATCAAATTGGCCTACATTAATGGTTACTTATAGGTCTTTTTGCTTAAAAAAATAGAAAACCTAGTAAGCCTTATACATGAGTATAGGAAATATTGAGAGGATAGGGAGCTAGAAGATAAGTTGATAGAAAGAAAAGGAATGGAAATAAGTAAATATTGAAGCAATAGGAGATAAAATAATTTTAGAACATGGAAATGATGGAGAAAAATAAACGCATGTGGTGGGTGAATGGATTTTCTAGCTATAATAGGGATTCCTTAAAACATGCATTGGAGTGTACCCTTATTGAAAATCCATTCCATTTACCTACAAAACATTGGTTTATCTACAAAAAATACATGAAATATTCCAACAAAATGAGGATGGTAGAAATTGAAAATGAAAATTATGTAATAAGGAATGGGAGTAATAATAAATGCAAAAACTAGGGGTTTATGGAATCGTGAAAGATAGGGACATGATTAGAGGGGAAAAGGGCACAGGAAAATAAGAAATAAAAATAGAAAGACGATGGAAATATAAAAAGAGAAAAATAAGATAAAACACAAAGAGGTACCTATCTTCAAGTACCTCTGGCAAAATCAAATCCTACATAAGCATAATCCACCATAGTTGGAAGCTCCTTTACATCTAGACAAGCATCCTTACATAATTTTTCACCCATGAAAATCACCTTAGGTAAATATTCCAAGAACTCAAACATATTTTTCTTTTTGGTACCTTCTTGTTTGCAAAATTGCATAGGTACTCTTCTTCAGGATTGTAGATAGTTGTACGACACACTAGACCCTCTAGGATATGCATGGATGATTTGTTTCTAAAATTAATTCAATTCAAATCTCAATGATTCCACTACAATATTTTATCTTCTTTTATTGCTTTCTTGATTAATTGGTAATAGATAAAACTTTAATTGAACTTGGCTTTTGTCAATGTTGGCATTGCATAATAGAATTTGAACTTTAATTGAACTTTAATAGAATTATAATTGAACTTTAATCATACATATATTATTTTTTCTTTTGGTATTTGCATGATTTCCTTTATAATTCAAGTTTCACAACATGCGGGTAATGAATTATGATGTCATCCCTTTTTTTCTTTTTCATTCCTTTGTGCCATCTTTCATTTATCTATCTTAGTAGTACCGATATTTCTAGATATTGGTATTTTATTGTGGCCCTTTATTTCATGGAAAAAATGACTTTTTATCAACTTTGTCTCTCTCATAATGATATTTAATGTTTGCTTTCATGATCATGGTACTAAGGTGTAATTCAATAGGCTTCACACATCTATTCTCAAAGCATGCATATCATCTTCACATAACTTATTAATTACCTAGAACACTTTTAATTGCTTGCAAGGGTATAATTTTAGCTAGCCTACTCTATCCATTGGGTTATGGAGTCATGAGGTAGCCATAGGGTAAGAAAATTTTAGCAAGTATTTCGGGAAGAAGGATGAAGAGTCAAAAAAAATGAGTCTAAAATCATTGGAGGAAGTAGGGTGACCAGAAAAAATAGCAATGAGACATGAAGGATGGTATGACAGTAAAAAAAGAAAAGAGAAAATATAATAGAAGCAATATAGAAATAATGAATACCTACAAATTATACTAGCACTATGTTTCAACAATTGCTTTACAGTTTTACCCCATTGTTGTTGTTTTGACTTCAAGCAACAATAAGGTAAAAAATGTGAAGAACTCCCCCTTTGACTGAAGGGTCTCTTTTAAATTGTTTTCTATTTTTTTTCCATGATTTGTCTTAGTAGATTCCATGAATTTAAGAGGGTCTTGTAATTAATTAATCCCACTTGATAAGCTCATAGAGAATTCAATATTTGCAGGCTTGTCAATATTATCAATATCTTGTGTTGTTCCTCTTCTTTGTTTTATGTCCTTGGAATTTATTCTTTTGGTATAATTATGGTGCTCTTGATAAATATCGAAATCCAATGACTAAAATATTATGGTTTTCTTTCCTATACTTCATTACAGGCCAAGGTGAGTGCAAATTTTGTCAATGTAGGAGCACCTTTAGTGAACACTGAGATGGTTTTAGCTGATACCTGGATTACTATCTAGCTATCATCAATTAAAATAACTAATTTATCTAACATTGGAAAGGATAATATTGATAATCCTTCACCTTTTATGCTTTAGTATCTCTCCGTAGAGTAGGAATATTTAAACCCACCTACTTGTTTTATCTAAGTAAATTACTTATGCATGTTCTCGTCATCTGTAGACCACCAAAAAATTATACAAAATGCATTTGATATGATACATTCCTAAGAAATGATGCAATTTTGAAAGGAAAGGACCCCTTATATAGCATATTCATCCTAGAGAATTCATTGACTGGTATGCCATCTCATTCCTCTTTTCTCTAATCTTAGAAGCTACCATCTTGAAGGGTGTTAGGATCCCATCCTAACGTTATTTTGTAATTATCATTTTCTTATGTAATGAACCACTTCCCACGTGGAGGATTCCATATATAATGTTATTTTGTAATATTTTGTAATGTATGTGGAAAGTAAGGCACCTAGCCAAGTGGGGCCATTTCATGTAACTATTATCAATATTGTAACCAATGTTTGGTAGAATATTCTAGCTCGAGTGGTATTTTACATGTAAGCCAACTCTTAAGCATTAGGGTAGGGTTGGAGTTTCTCTTTAAAATACATGGATCCATGTACGAATGTATCTTTTTATAAGTTAATGAAATATTGAAGGAGGTTGCCCCATTGAAATGTCCTATGATTCTGAGTTATTTGTGAGATTTTTTCAATTCTACAATTACTTTTTGTATAGTGTTATTTTTTTCATCGATGTATTTTAGTTATTTTATAGTACTTTGTGTGAGTGAGCTTCATTTTAATAGTAGGTTCCTAACAAGTCGTATCAAAGCACTTTCCAGGGTTGAGTTTTGTTTTGAATGCAACAATTATTACCCATCCATTTTTGCCTATTAGGTACAATTTTCCTATATTTTTATTTCTATTTTTGTTTATCTAAATTAAATCAGCAAAAGCAAAAATAATACAGTCTTTTTTTGTAGTAGTTGAGTAGGCTAGAAACCCTATGTCTAGGTTTTTTAAATATTGATAAGGAATTTTCATTATTATATAAGCTAGATATCCCATAAATAATATATTATAGTGAAGAGTGATTAGGCTCTGATACCCAGGCCTTGGAAAACACT
Source organism: Wollemia nobilis (assembly GCA_028583015.1). Lineage (NCBI taxonomy): Eukaryota > Viridiplantae > Streptophyta > Pinopsida > Araucariales > Araucariaceae > Wollemia > Wollemia nobilis. The sequence goes on along the minus strand of JAQPPZ010016969.1, from coordinate 3,167,842 downwards.
CATGCATATAATTGAGCTCCCATGCATATTTGGGTGTATCGGGGGACTATTTAGGCTCAAACAAACTTTTATCCAATAGAAAAAAATTTATCTTTATATTATCCATAGTCTATGAGACACAACATCATGTATTATTATCCTCTCATGTTGTTAGAGAAGCAAATAGTGTGCTCAAGGGTATGTGTGGAATCCTCCTTGGGTAGTGGTCCTAAAGATTAGTTTGAGCACTATTGTTCGTCACTATGGTATAATAGAAGGCCTATGGGTATTATATACTCCTCTACCTAGCATACCCTAGTTCTATCAAAAACTTCAACTTGTAAAAATAAAACCTTCCCACTCTGTTAAACCTACATTTATGACGTATAAAATTGAGGATACAAAGGACTTACCTATCATAGAAGAAAAAAAAATTGCATGCACCAAATAGTTAGGACAAAGTCTACAAGTATATGTGATAGTAAAAAATATTAAAGTACCATTTGGGTTAGTGGTATTAATAGTCGAGTCAGTAACAGTAATAGTTAGGTCGATAGTGGCAGTAATAGTCATCTATACTAGTAAAATATTATAGTTTGTTAATGTCAAAAACATAACCATCAGTGTTAGTAAATGCACACTAAAAAAAAATCCTAGGGTTAATGAAGCGAACAATGTTAGTAACTATAGTACAAGTGATAGGGATAGATACAAGATAGTGATAAGGTGGTTAGTAGATAGAACACATAGGTTAGAGATATTTGATCCAGTACCCAAATTTTGAACCAAAACTCCAAATTAAAAATCGATCACTCTAGTAGACTCATAAAAATAAAGGATTAAAAAAAGTTTGGGGTGTGCAAAACTAGTGTTGAGATATATAGCTCATTATTATAATTATTCCAAGTTGATGAGTTTGATATATAACACCCAAGCACTTTTTCAAGTTTCTTACTAAAAATAGTAACTCCTATAACCACATTTCTATTTTTAGTAATTCAATGAAATTCGTTCAAGGCTCTCCAGAATGGCTACTAGCACTCATGGACTTCAAAAATAAATTAGATAAAACAACATAATTTTTATAATACCTCAAAATATCCATTTATAACATTACCGAAGCAAATAAATCCTTACGGGAAGAAATTCAAGGCTTTAGAGATGATTATGATACCTCCAAAAATTGCTTGGAAGCACAACTTGCATATGTTGAGTCCAAATTACAAGGTGGTCCAAGAAGGTTTGAGTACCATGTTGAAAAATTTGACATAGGTAAGGGAAGGGAAACAAATGACTCTCACCCTCACTATGACCATGGTACTACCTTTAAGATGCCTAAATTAGACTTTTCAAAGTTCAATGGGAAGTATATATATGGGTAGTTGTATCGTGTTGATCAATTTTTTAAACTCCACAATGTCCCTAGATATTATCAAGTTCAAATGGCTTCCTTCAACTTGGAATTTGAGGCTTTATAGTGGTACCAATGGTTGCAAAACACTACTCCTAATCCTTATTGGGAAGAATTTGAGTCTCAATTACTTACTCAATTTGGTCCTAGTGAGTATGATGACTTTACTTGAGCATTGATAAATTTGAAACAAACTTCTATAGTTATATAATACCAAATGCAATTCAAGAAATTGACCAACAAAACTAGGCGATTGAATAAAGGGTTCTTGATGAGTTGTTTCATTAGTGGTTTGAAGAATGGTCTATAGGATAATGTCAATATGTTTAAATCATAAATCATGATGTTGGCTATCAATTTGGCCCATTTGGCAAAATCCAAAATTTTAGTTCAAAGGTAGACATCTAAATTTCCACAAACTTGACCCTCCTTTCCTCCTAGACTCCAAAATCATAATGAACATAAAACTACTTGTACGCACCCAAAATTCATACATGTTCATCCCTATATACTTGCATATCTACATAGGTACTTGTAGGTTTGCATAGGCCATTGTAGGTCTCTATAGTCATCTATAGGCTACCTTAGTCATATGAATACTCCAAAACAATAAAACTAGGTAGAACACACCCCAGATGCCTTCTATTCACTAGGAATCCATCTACTAGATTCCTAATGTCACTTAAGCTCTTTTCTACACCTAATTAGGATCCCATGGGATTATTCCCCACTAAAAATACTAATTAGGCTAATTAAGATTCTAATTTGCAAGTGAATTTCACTAAACATGCACTTTATCATTAATAAAAGGTTAATTAGGGTTAATGGTCTAATTATCCCTAAGCACACCCTCACACATGTGTGCACCATGATTTAGTTAGGATATTTCTAGAAATAATAACTAAACCCCAACCTAACCTAGGACTTAACCAACCCTGGCTAACCCTAACCCTTCCTCACACATGTGTGAGGATGAGATATTCCTTTAGGAAGTGTGGGCTTGAAACCTCCCCAAAACCCTAATATAACCTCACTAGGAATTAACTCTAGGGTATAGTTTATCTAAAAACCCCCTTGACCTTGGTATGTCCTATAAATAGAGGGTTCATCCCCTCATTTTAGCTCTCTTTCCCCTTTCATTCAGCTTACCTAAACTCTGCAGAAATCATAATAGAATTGCATATAACAACTTTACACTCTGTAAACAACTTAATATCACTTAAGGAGCCCATCCAGATAGAGGATCTCTAGAAGAGTCTACTCAAAGACCAATTCACCCCTACCCTATGAATTTGGGTTCAAATTCATAGGCTACCCTACAAATTGACCATACAGTAGATCCACATTAGCATTTTAACAGGTATCCTTTATTTCATATTTTTACAGTGTTTTGTGCACTTTTTATTATCTTTTAATACAACTTTCTTTATGGCAAATTTGTCTTCCATGATCATGGGGCTTGACTAAGGCAAGACCCCAAATGAACTAATGATCTTTTACAAACCCCAAATAGGTGCAGAAGAACACATACCAGTAGACTACCTATGGCCTACGTACATAGAAGCCAACCTTCATTGAGGAGTTCTGCAAGACATCATCAATACATTGCATGTTCATGAAGAAATGAGGGAGATCCATTTTGTAACCTAAAATAATTCTTTCATGAATAAAAATCAAAATTTTGTGCAATCTATATTTTATATATTTTTTTGATAAAATGATGTTTTTTGATGGCTTCATTCTGGCACGCCTGGTGGGACCCCCACAAAATTTGTATTAGACTAGTTTCTCACAAATATAATGCAATTTATGGTTTTCTATTATTGTTGTAGGTACCTTGAAAGTAGAAAATAACCTCAAAAACCTTGATAAACATATCAAGTCAGTAGAACATGAGTTTTAGGCTCGTATACACTATTTGCCCTCCATCTTGTGATTTTAGCATCCAATTCATAGGTCACCCTGCAAATCCTATCAAACTATATAAGAAAACTCAAAAACAACATTGTAGCACAACAAAGACATCAAGAAGCTCAGAAAACACTTCAAAAACTAGGTATTCTCCTCAGAACTTCCTATTTTGTTGTTTCTTTGCAAAAATAGTTTCACTAGAAAATACATTGTCTTATTTTGTGAAATCTTCTTTAAAAAAAATTAAGTTAGGGTTTTATATTACTCTAAAATCAGTTAGAGTGATTATTACAAAATTTATTTTTTAAATGCACTTATAATAGGTTTTTTTGTAATCACTTTCGTTTTAGTCTCAAATTCCTTTTCAAATATCTTTTTTGAATGTATCTCTTTCAAAGTATTTTCAATTTATTTTCCAAACATGCAATTAGAATCAGATTTTCCAATCCCTTTAAAATTCATTTCAATTTATTTTCCAAACATACATTTAGAATTAGATTTCCAATATCTTTCAAATTCATTTCAATTTCTTTTCCAAACTTGCATTTAGAGTTAGATTTTCAATCTCTTTAAAATTCATTTCAATTTCTTTTGCAAACTTGCATTTTGAATTATATTTCAAATCTATTTCAAAGTCATTTCATTTTCCTTTCCAAAATTACTTTTAGAATTATATTTCCTTGTCTCTTTTCTAATTTCCAAGTTCATTTCAAAAGCATTTCAAATTTCTTTCACGCTCACATCTAGGATTAGTTTTCTTCCATTTTTTTTCATGTCCTTTCCATTCCTTTTTGCAAATATTTTTCTTTATAATAACATTTATGTTAATCATTTAAAAATTATTTTTCATATCACTTACATTAAGATTCAATTTCTTTTTGTAAAAAATCAATTTCCATTTGGATATCATTTTACTACACCTTCCATATAGGTTGTCACTTTCCCGTTGAGACATCATTCTATTATGTGCACCCTTGGGTGTTGCAGGAGGTTCCATGCCTACGATATTCCTATATTATCTATAATTTCACACCACTTCCCATTTTATTTTATAAAATTAGTTTTTAAAATCAAAACAAACAAACATTTTATTTTTTGCATTTAAAACTGACTCCAATTAAACATTATTTGCATGCTCACAGAACTAGTTTTAGCATATTCACTAATTAGCAACACATCTATTGGCCATCTCACTTCTTATTTTTTTATCAAATTCATATTCTGATTCCAATTCATAGGTCAAACTACAAGCTAGATCTCAATTTGCATAATGACCTATGAATCATGTTTCCAGGCATATAAACTACTCAATTTTCACTGGTTTATCTAAAAACCTCACATAGATCACACCCATAACCTTATATTTCTATTTATAAATAGTTCTTGAGCATAAATTCACCACACACAATATCATTTCTATCATCACACATAGTCAAGCGTACGAGCAAGAGCATCTCAAGGAGGAGGTATTTTTCACCACTTCAAGTCAGTGTACTTCTTCATGTCCCTCTATAGGAGAAGTTGCCACACTCACAGTAGATCTCCCTATAGATTCATATTTACTTCACACATACACTATATCTCATGATGAGACTCCCACTTCATCCAAAGAATATTACCCACTTCTAACCCTTTCATCTTCACCAAATTTGCCATCTACATTTTATTATCACATCATCTACATCGCTCCGAGATATCCACCTCCTCTCTTCACTGTTAATTAGGACACTTTTCCTACCTAACCTACCTTCATGCATCCTTTATTCTAAATCCTATATCAATCACTATTCAATAATGAATCTTCCCTTCTCAATCACACTCGTCTTGAGATTACCTCATTTTCCCCTACCATAGGGATGATATCAAATCCCTTGTCTTCCACTTTGAGCATGCAATAACCCTCATCACAAATCCCTCTACCATAACCTCATTTAGAGCCATAATATTCACCCCTCATATCATCATATCAAGATTCTTCTCAATCACTACAACCACCATCCTCCCAACAACCCTTCTTTGCATCCTTCGATGCTACATCACAACCACCTTCTCACCCAAATCAATTCTCATACCAACTACATCAACAAACCCTACTTCTCTCATCTGGTGAGACCACTTTCACCACACTACATCATTAGGCTCCTATAATTGAAGCCCATGATCCTTCTTACTCATTACCTCCACCTACATTCCAACCACCTGGTATGTATGGTGTGCCACCCTCTATTCTGCTTCCATATTTGTTTGCTCCCATATTTTGCATCCCTCCACCACCTCCATTTCGAGATCCAAATCCTGGTTTCTTTTCCACCCATGACTCACAACCCATACCCTATCCTATCAATACACCCAGCTATCCTATGCCACCCATATTCTTTTCCCATCATGCTCCAAGCTAGATGTAGGTGCCATATTTTGACACCTCATCTCACCCACCACCAACACCATGCATCTAGACATCATTACGTCCACCATAGCCTACTGCATCCACATTTTTCACAACACCCTCTTACTGGTCATCGTCTCCTATGGTCCAACCATTACAATAGATCCCTCTCTAGTAGATCCTGATTTAGAAACCACAAGCTCTGCAATAACAATATCATTACCCTCAACAGATGCTTACTCTATCGTAGGGTATCCCCTTAGCTTTGACCTCCTACATTATCCAATAGCCTCACCTATAGGCACCATTGCAATATGTCCCTCCACCAAACTAGGAGGAACAATAGCTCTAATATCTACTACATTCTCAGGCTCCACCTACCTCCACACAATCCTATACACCTTTAGCATCTGAACTTCAACTTCTACAAGACGAACTTAAAATGCTCAACCTATGTAAAACTGATTATGGGCCATAAAAACCCATATATGATAAGCTCTGCAACAAGCCAGTCCACCTGTCAGTTCCTATTTCACCCCACCCTTATCGCTTCAAGATCCAAAAATTCAATAAATACAAAGGTAAAGAGGATCCTTGTGAACATGTCAGCAATTATCACTCAGATTGCTATAAAATTCATAGTAACAACCCCATTATGTTATGTACCTTCTCCCTCTCACTTGGGGAACAAGCCCTAGATTGGTACAACATGCTCCCATACCATAGCCTATACACATTCAAGAAATTAGCTGGCTCATTCTTGGAATATTTATCTACTAACATCAAGAAGAAAACCAACTTTTTAGATTTCTACACCTTGCACCAGGATGTTGAAAAACCTATTATAGAGTTTGTTTCTCTATGGAGATTGGTTATACATCATAGTATCCCATCCGATGAGTTAGTTACACTCTTCTCAAAGAGTTTTTGTAAACATATTTCCACCTCCTTCCAACTTCACCAAAGTTGTATTTATGAGGAATCTATTGATCAGGCCAAGGTCATTAAGGACAACAAATTTCAATCTAGAAAAATAAAACTCAGAAAAAAACCTTATTACAATTCCAACTTTTGCTTCAATAGGAATGCACCAAATCAACCCTATACTAGACCATCATAGACCAACCAGGTAGCAGCAGCTTCCACAGCCTTTTCATCCATCTCATGACCTCCACATCCCCTACAATAGTTATTATAAACTAGCACATCTCCTACATCCATACCAATAAATCCTTGTGATCTTCATCCGTAGCTTCCATAGTGTAATTTGATCCTAGCTAGGTTTCCCATATTCGATCTCTTATAATAATATCAAGCCCATCATGAGGCATTGAATGACATCCTATGATCCATCAACCTTGAAATGCATGACAAAAATGTGTTTGTTAACTTCATGGAAAACATACCTCATTGCCTTCAACCCTCCATTTGTTTCCATGACCATAAGATCACAAATCTCATAGGAGAGGGAGCAGATCCACCTCTCCACATACAAACAACTATCAATGACATCACCTACAAGAATGTCCTTGTTGATATTGGCACATCCATCAACATTATTTCTATGGATTCCCTACATCATTTGCACATTCCACCCATCCAATTTGCCACACCATCACTTGATCATAAAGAATTCAATGGTTCCATGCAACCTACTATGGGATCTATTTTCCTACCTATTTGCATTGATTTCCAAACCATATTTGTTCTATTTCATATCATTTAGGGTGAGATGTAGTACAATATCTTTCTCAGACACTCGTGGATCTGAGACATGTATGTTCCTTCTACGTTGTTCCATTGTCTTAAGTATGTCGATGATGACCTCATATATTGTGTTCCCACTGATGGGGATCCCTTTAAATTTTACAACATTGTAGACCTTCTGCCTAGGCCCTCATCATCCTCTACTCAGGTCCTCCCCATCCATTCTCATCACTCATTAGGAGCATCTACATCCCCTTCAATATTGATCTCATCACCACAACAATAATCACCCAGCATGACACTTCACTCTACTACCATTCCTTTCTTACCACCTTCCTCATGGCCTCCCCCTCTTTCTTAGTTTTCCTCTTCCACAAATACCCTTCTTGTTCTTCCATATTTTTCACCACCATCATGGTTGGATCTTTTCCCATATCACCTATATTCCTCTACCAAACCTCCTCTCCTTAACACTCCTCAAACACCCCCACTCCATTTTCACTTGTGACCATTATCTTTCACATCTTCTCGTAGCCCAAAAACTACACCTATGCACTAGCCACATAGTTCCCACACATGAAACACCCTATTCCATCTACCATAGTTGAATGCCATGATTGGGAGTAATGATATTCCTTCTTAGATGCATAATTACTCCATTCTTCTTCTCCCATAATTTGTGATTCCCAACTGGAATCATCCTCCTTAGATTTTGATTCACCACTTCGATCCCCAATATGTACCACACCTTGAGTGTCAATATTTGTGACAAACGCTGGACCTGGTTACTACAGTATTTGGAATTCTCATGTGCAACCCCTAATAATCCAATCCATGTGGAATTTTTATTGTCCTTCAGCTTCAGTCTTAACCATAGGTACCATTGTGTGAGTAGGTCCTCTCGATAATTATACCAACTTTGTTTATGCTAATCTTGACTCCTCACTCCCGAATGCTATACCTCCACCACCACAATCCAGTTTTTATGGCACTCTAGACCATATGTCTAACCCCCAATTCACCCTATGTTACCTTTGATGTTTCCACTAGCATGGATTTGGGATAGGATGCTATGAAAAAGGGTTACAAACACCTATCAACCCCCATGTTCAATTACCAATAGATAAATCTGGTCTAGGCTATCACCCCTCTATTGTACACATGCTTGAGGATGAGATTCAAGACCTTTCTTTGCATCCCACACCAATACCTACACACACACTGGAAGACTACATTGACATGGACATCCTAGATGAGAGCCCATCTCCTCATTCTACCATCACCATCCCATGCACCTTCTTCCAAGACATATCTCTTAATGATACAACCTCAACTTATTGTATTGATGCACTAGTTGACCAATTTTCTGCCCTGTCTCTCACACCTCCTCATCCAAAGCATCCCATTTCACCTACTTCTCCATTGCCTACACATTCAACCATACCAATGCCCACTTCCTGGAAACTTCATCGATTCACAACATGACCTCCTTCTCCACTTGTGGTTTTACGACCAAATTTAATCCTTGCATGATTTTCAAAAGTTCTTGAATACTCATCATCAAAATCATAATCTTCTAAAACCTTTGTTGCTTCTATCAACATGGTCAATGTGGATTTATTATTGCCACTATGATAATCATATTCCATGAATTGTGACAACATACAGAACCCCAGTTTCATTGATTTCACTCATATTTCACCAACACATTCGACACAGGATTTCCTACTGTCTACACATGTTCTACGCATGGCAAATGCACCTTCACCATCTACCCCACCTCACATACCGTGGGTCCATCATATTGATGTATATGAGTTTTATTTACCTGAGGATATCAATGACCTCCACCTTATCCCCATCCCAAAAAATATTTTATATAGATCCCACATGCTTGTGGAAGAAACTCGTCGCTAGCCTCTCCCTAAAGGAGTGCACCTTGTTTGTTTCTTTCCTTAAGGATTACATCATATTATTTGTCTAGTCCTATAATGACATGATTGGACTTGATCCTTCTCTAGTAGTGCACAACATCACTCTCGATAGAGATACCAAACCCGTCAAGTAGAAATTACGATGCATGCATCCTACGATTATGTTACTAGTAAATTTGAGCTCCAAAATATCCTCAACATAGATTTCATTCAACCTATTGATTATCCTAAATGGATCTCCAATATGGTACCAGTACCTAAGCCCTCAGGCTAGGTTCGCATATGCACGATATTTCATGACTTGAACAAATATTATCCCAAGGACAACTTCCCCCTACCAAACATTGACTCGCTCATCGATTCCATCATGGGCCATGAAATTATATCCCTCATGGATGGATTTTCTGGCTACAATCAGATCAAAATCAACCCCACTGACCAACACAAGACTTCTTTCACAACCCCCTAGGGGATATTTTGCTATAAGGTCATGCATTTTGGTATTAAAAATGTCGGTACAACCTACCAGCGTGCAATGACTTACATTTTCCATGATTACATGCACAAAATCATGGAATATTATGTTGATGATCTCATCGCAAAATCAAAAGAGTGTTCACAGCATCTCATTGATTTACACAAAATATTCGATCACCTCTTGGAACACAATGTTCACCTTAACCCAAAGAAATGTGTCTTTGGTGTCACTTCAAGAAAAATCCTAGGGTTCATTGTCTCTCAACGAGGCATTGAAGTAGACCCTAACAAAGTTAGAGCCATCATCAAGATGCCCCCACCCACCAACCTCAAATAACTACGCATCTTGCAGGGCAAAATTCAGTCCATATGCCACTTTATCGCCCAACTTTTAGATAAGTGCAAGCCATTTAATCACCTCTTACAAAAGAGGGTCACCTTCAAATGGGATGAAAACTATCAACAAGCCTTTGATTCAATCAAAGCCTACCTCACCTCCTCATCAGTTTTATCTCCACCACACCCACAACTACCATTTATCCTGTATATTTCCACTACATATTTTGCACTTGGCATGCTCTTAGCCCAAAATAATATGCTCAATCATGAGTGAGCTATATACTACATCAGTCGTATGCTAGTTAGCTACAAAACCTACTACATATATATGGAAAATCTATGCTTGGCTATAGTCTTTGCCACCCAAAAACTACGTCATTATATGCTTAATCACACTACATTTGTCATCACTCATGACAATATACTTTGATACATGATGAACAAGAGTTATCATAACTCTCGTACTACTAAATGGATCATGCTCCTCACCGAATTCGATCTAGAGTTCATTTCAAAAAAATCCATCAAAGGGTAGGTCATCACAGACCAACTCACTGAGGCTCCATTACCTGATAATCAACCTCTCCTCATTCAACTCCCTGATGACTCCATATTCAATATTATAGAACCTAAAGAGTATGTCAAACTAGAGATAGCAACTAACTTAATGCTTTTATTTGATGGTTCCTATTGCACACATGTTGGGGGTGCAGGCATTATATTTTTCACACCAGATGGGGAGCCTCTCCCATTTTCATTCAAATTAGGGTTTCCCTGCACAAAAAATAATGCAAAATATGAAGCTCTCATTCTCAACTTAAAATAGGTGCATTCTATGCACATTAGATGCCTTCACATCATTGGAGATTCCCTCCTTATCGTGAATCAAGTCCAGGAGATATGGAAATGTCACTACCCCATCCTCCAACAATACAAACAAATTGCCCAACAACTTCTCACCCAATTTGAATGGTACAATATCGAAGCTACTCCATGCTCATCCAATCATTTCATCGACACAATGGCTTCCCTGGGGTCATTAATACCACAAAACCCCTTATCCGACACTACACATGTGTCCATTCATACTCTAACACAATCCACCATTTCATCCTCACCCTCCATAGATGATGAGGGTATTCATGTCATCCACACTAAACCACATGATCCTTGGTTTTCACAAATTAAGGATTATATTAAATTAGGCTTCCTGCCTTATGATTTACCACATGCTCATCATCGAGCATTTAAACAATGGGCCATTCTTTACACACTATTGAAGAATATTTTGTATTACCACAATCATAATGGTATTATTTTGCGTTGCCTAGAACCACATGAATCTCATCGAGTGGTACAAGAAACCCATGATGGTACTTGTGATGGCCACTTCAGTGGCATGGCTATCATGAAATACATTCTACGCATGGGCTACTATTGGCCCAAAATGGAGCATGACTATTGTGAGTACATGAAATGGTGTATCAAATACCAATAACATGCTAACCTCACACACCTACCATCACAAGTGCTCCAACCCATTCAATCCATGTGGTCGTTCTCCCAATGGGACCTAGATCTTATTGGATAGATTACACCTACTTCATCAAGCAACCACAAATTCATCATCACTACCACAGAATACTTCACAAAGTGGGTCAAAGCCATCCCACTTATCCAAACCATAGGAGCAAATATTATGGCATTTATCACTGACCATATTATATGTCGCTTTGGTATCCCTTCTCAAATCATTTCTGATAATGACACACCATTCAAGAATAAAACTACATGTTCCCTCTGCACCAAATTCAATATTCACCATAGCTTCTCGACCCCATACTACCCATAGGGTAACGGCTAGGTCGAGGCTACTAACAAAACCATTTGCTCCATCCTTCATAAGACAGTTGTAGAATCCCATCATGATTGGCACAATCAGATACCTCTAGCCTTATGGGCCTATCGTATGAGCATCTGTACTCCCACTAGGGTAACCCCTTTCTCATTGGTCTATGGCATCAAAGCCATTATGCCTCTCAAAATTGATATACCTTCCTTACGAGTCTCCATGAAATACTTTATTGATGATGACACAGCTCGTCAAGCCCACCTTGACCAATTGACCCTCTTGGATGAGTGGTACATTCATGCCATCGAGCACACACGTGTCTACCAAGACCACCTTTGTCATGCCTACAATAGCAAGGTACATCAATGCAAGTTTCAAATTGGTGACCTGGTTCTCAAAGAGAACCAATATATCACAAGCCAACCTCATCAATAGCAAGATAAGTTCACTCCTAACTAGTTAGGTCCATACATCATCACACAAAAATTTGGTTTTGGTGCCTATCGATTGGAAAATCTCAAAGGACTCGTCGAACTTGAACCTATCAACATTATTCACCTTCACACATTTAATGCCTAGATCACCTAGGTATGCATCACCATGGATTGTACATAGTGTCATTATAATACTGTCCAGGTACACATCACTCACACACCATACCGCACTACACATGATTTTTCACTTTTTATTACACAACAGAACTACATGTGCTTTTTATGTCATTTATATGTTGTGGGTATTTTAGTTTTTATAGGTCTTTCATCACCAGTGATGACATCTTCAGTGGCAATACCTCATCCTAGGCATACACATTCAACATACCATTCACCCTCATCATGCAGGACCTCTTGATACTACCTCTAGTACCAATTACCCTGGCTGATCTTGCCATACCACCTGACATAGTCCATGTACATCAGCCTTCCACATCATCACATTCATATCATTGCACTTCACCCCGCCTTCACTCACCCCACCATAGAGATTCTTCCTATTCACCTCATTCTAAAGATAGCCAGATATCCTTATCCTCCTTCATATAAGGAGGAACATTCTCATATGATAGACCCTCATGCATGTAGATCATCCCTACCTCATGTGGGTGACCCAAGATATCCATATCTACCCCCTTCCCTAGTCTCGCAGATCTTCACCAGCATACTGCCATCCTAATAGAGGAACCATGCCCCTTAGAGCACACTCATTAGGACTACCCCCACTACTACCAAGTGGGGTGTCCCCTTATAATATTTATTTGCACTAGTACACTGCTCATGCCACCTCTATGTGTACTCTCTAATCTTGTCCACATTGTTATCTATAGTCGTCTCCCACACCACCTATCCTTTAGACCCCCCCTCCTCCATATCAAGGCCTCCCGCTTCAGTCTACCCTACCTCCAATGCAACACTTTCTATTCCCCCTCTTCTTCTTGATAATTATCTTCTTTGCACCCATACCCCAACCCTATTTACACATTAGATTCCCACTCACCACCAGCCTTGGTTATGTCACCTCCTCCCATTGATATCCAACACATCCTTGCTTGCCTCGACAACCTTGAGTCACACCTAAGTCATTATCACTGCCACTCCTCTCCATGCCATTCTACTATGACCCACATCCCTTCGCCTTCTTCCATGCCTATTCCTCATTCTCGGATTATACCTACACGAGACTCTTGCATCCCAACCTGACCACTCATTCCTACACCACCTTCTTCATGCTCATCACCAACCGACCCATACATATATCCTATGCTAGTCCGATCCACACCACTATCCCAAAATTTTCACCAGTTACTCCACTAGGGTCTCCTTGTACTACCCGAGATCCATCCTATCGACCCTTTACATCCTAAGCCATGAGATTACAAAGAAAACTAATTTTGTGTCTACCATCACCAACGAGGGTATGACATCAATGCGTATCGTACATTTGAGACCATTGTTTAGGATATGCTTTTCGATGAACCTCTTTCACATCCTAAACAAGCTCCCTCACCTACTCAACTCCAGAGCCCTCCACGTTGGCTAGTACCTTGCTCCACCCCATCATGTGATTCATTCACCTCTGCACCTCATTACTTTCAATAGTTATCCAATTACACCAACTACAAAAATCCTAGTCGCCTCATCACTTCACCCAGTCATTCATGACCCGATCCACGTCACTTCACATAGTCTTAGTTTATTTTCTTTCTTCATGTCTTCTTCCATTCACTTTCCTCTCTTTCTACTTATTTGGTATTGTTGAATGGTCACGCTTTGAGCAGTTACATTCCTATGTTGATTCTCCCCTATTCTTCTCCTTTTTATTTTACATTTTTCATACATTGTTTCTTTGATCCATCTTATTTTATCATTATTCTTCACCTTCATGTTCCTCTACATCTATTCTCACTCCTAAATTTCCTCATTATCACATGTATTCTCCCAGTTATATGCTTTTCTCCTATTTTTTACATCTCCCCACACATTGGAGCAACCATTATCATGACTCTCTATTCTCATCATCAAAATGTATTATAATATCATATAGTTACATTTCACATATTTCCTCTTGTAGATATTATTCTTTCATACTATATCTCGCACTACATTCATTGCATATATCTATCTTTCTTCTATGATTTCATTCATGTTTGTATATTCCCTCTATAGAAATGTGCCCTTAGTAGTAATAATATACGTACTTGTTAGCATTACCACTTGGATGTCCACTCCCTTTCTTGTGATTATAGAGTATATGGTGTCTTGCATTTTCTTGACCATTCACTAGTTTAGTCAATCAAATATCACCTCTAGCTGATAGGTTATTACACTCCTTATAGTTTTCTTTGGTTGGTTCAACTTCTTTCAAGGACCACTCACATAGGTTACATTTTAAACAAATTTTGAGTCTAGGGAAGATAACACCTTGCGTAGATATCGCCATCTAGTGAATGGTTTCCCCTACTCATCCTATAATTTGCATGGTCAAAATACAACCTAGGGATAAACAAAGGGATAAGCATAAGCAAACATTAGAAAAATGGGTAGAAAACAAAAGCAAATACCCATACAAAAAACAATAAAAGAAAAAGAGCACCACAAAAAGACAAGTAATAAATGAGGGGCAAAAAACAAAAGGAAAAGCCTCCAAGAAACACAATTGTTATGCTTCATCACCTTTGGTCCTTAGGTTTAACATAACATCATGGGATGATTTCCATCACCAGCTATAGGCCCTAAGTGCCTACCTGCCAATGGAATAGTCTTACAAGTGGTGACACATTTGTCACATTAGCGACCTTATTTTGTATAGATCATTGCACGCTTGTGGATGAGCTAGCTACTTTGGCTATGTTTACAATGGGTTAGTCCTACCTCCCTCAAAATGGATAAATGAACATCACTTATTTGCACACACTAGTCCTTGATAGACTTTGACCTAGCCAGGTTAGTTATGAGTTATTGATAAATCTCATTCAGTTCTTCATGAGGTTTGATTGCTACAACTATGATTGTCAAAATTGTTGCATACACCCTATACTATCCTACATCTCGATATTACAAAACATATCATATTACCATCAGTTATGCTATGATACAAGTTCTTCCTCTATGCTTTTTATCTACCACATACATGCATCCTTGCATCTATCTTACCTATATTTATTTACATTACATTATGCATCATCATATCTATCTTACATCATACATCATTGCACCTACTCTACATTCATTTACATTGCATCATTCTACATTGTACCTACACTACAATGACATCATTCTCCTACATACTACCACATGCACATATATTCATCTATCATACATTTACTTACTGATATTTTACATTACACAAACACAATAAATCACATACACATTCAAATCAAATCACAACACAAACACCACAAAAAAAAAAAAAAAAAATATATATATAAGAGCCACAAAAAAATAGGTATCTATATATATAATGATAAAAAATACCATTAGGATACAAAATGGGAACATGCCCACCACCCATCATCACATATACCCATAGGCTACAAAAAAAATACATGCTACCACAATCTAATCTTAGCCCTGCTTATTACCAAGAGTCTCCCCACTCCCCTCATGAGCTACCCTCGCCTACTATGCCCCATGCACCGCTGTCACCCTACTCGACTCAGCTATTACCCCTAATGTCTATGTCACTATGAGCACTACCACCCTATCCAACTCTAGGACAAAACCTCCTATCTATGACACTATGGGTGCCTCTATTCTCACCTCCCTTTGCCCAATTTATGGTGTGCTTCGGTGACTCTACTGTGACTGCATCTGTGCTCACAATCATGATTTCAATATTGAATGTGATCTACCATAATTAGGGAAGTGGAAGCCCATGCATAGTCAAGGCAATATTATAATCATACCACATTGCTACCTCCTCCGTTAGCATCTATAAAACATCCTCACTACCCTTCTACAAATGCTTTATCATATCTATCAAAGTAGCCACATCCGTAGGAACTTGCTCCACTACCCTCACTTATTTTTCCTCCTCCCATGCCTACCATTTTTGCTCTATCCCAGTGCATGTATTGGCCACATATACCATAATAACCACTTAATCAACATCCTAGATCACCAAAACCTACTGCATCCTTACCACCTCTGTCTTAAGTTCATCCCCAGTAGTCATAGTCTCTAATACTAGGTGATGCAAACCCTCCACAACCTTAGCGTACCTTGCTATCTTCCCATTGAGCTTCCTACACACTTTTGCACACCATATCTCTAAATCCTTCTTAGCATCACTTACCATCTAAATAGCTATCAATATCTCCTCCCAATCATGGTGCTCCTCTCTCCACTTCCCCAAGTCCATCATCTAACCCTCCTTACTCTCTCGTAGCTACCCCTCCAACTATCGTACTCTCTCTCGTAGTATCAATAGCTCCTCATCAACATCCCTCCTCTCCTACTCCTTGAAAGGTATATCTCCTATATCTCCCATATCTCCTATATCAATCATATCATCCACTCCCACATCAACCCCCACATCCTCCATGATCACTATCTCCTCCATAGTTTGCTCACCAACACTAGCCTATGCCTCTAGCACCATCCCAATATGAACACTGGACCTACTACCTCAATGCCACCTCAACCATTAAAGAGGTACCTCTACCTCATCTCTTGATCCCCCCATTGGCCTAGGCCTCACTCCTCCTACTGCTCATCCCTCTCACAAAGGTACCTCATCGGATGGCTGCACCCACTGATCAATCATCCCAATGCCTACCTCCCAACTCTGCATTGCCCACCATGCATCATACTCAAAAGTAGTGCTCACATCCTCCATATCAAGAATCACCATCGATGGATCCCTCTCACCACTCTAGAGAGGTACGATAGGGTGACTCCCTCTATCACCTCATCTCCTATATATCACAATAGGTACCTCCGAAATACCCTATCGTAGCCCAAACTACCATATCACCCTACTAAATGGGAATAAATTTTCCTGCTATGTATACCACCCTACTACCCATCGTCCTTGGTGGATAGCTCCTAACTAATCCTCATCCTTCTCCCACACCACCCCTTCCTTCTAGGGCCTCCATTGGATATCCTTCAGCTCCAATGAGCCAAACTTCACCCTCTAAAATAGATGGTTGCCCTCATGTGGCCTCTTCATCCCCTTCTCCTCATCCATCCACCACCTCAATGCATATGGTAAGTGAGTCTTCCCCCCCACATGAGCATCATAGGGCAACAACACTAGTCGCTCTACTGCTATATGCTCCCACACCCAAACCTGTAATAATGGCATCCAACTCAACCCCTTCCATGCAGCATGCACTACATCGTGCAACTCTCTATACACCTAGGCCAACAGTGCAGGTGCCCATGCAAATACAACTTTGTGCTCCACCATGTCACACACTACATCCAACATATTCTAGGTAAACTTCACCCTTGAAAGTATCTGGTAAAGCATAGGTTAAAATCATCAACATCATCGCACACTAGCGATCAGACAACATCTTATGATACCAAAAATACTCATAATAAATCCCCTTCTTAGTATCTATATCCTCCCATATTGCACCAAAGGCACACTACAACACCTCATCATGCCTCTCATCTAATATTGCCCTCACTGGAACACCCTCAATCGGTAATTTGTAGATCTTGTACACATCCTCCAAGGTGATAGTCATCTCACCCATAAAAAATGAAAGGTGTTTCTATCCGGATCCCACCTCTCACACAACTTATGACATAAGCTCTGTTAGCATGGATACTCACACAATCCCACACTCCTTTCAACCACACCTTCTCCAGCCACTCCAGATCTACCTCACCCAAGGCATCACCCAAATCAGCTCTCATCATCCGCACACGATGTCGCAACTCGATCATCTTCACCTGTTTCATACACAAACATCACAACAAAATTTCATATCAGTTCCATACACATATTACATTCCATTTATTTTAGTTGTTCCTATTTTAGTTACATACCCATTACATACAACATTCCCACAACATATCACATGCATTTACATATAAAAAAAAACAACAAAATCCAAACTCAGATCCAATTCGTAGGTCACCCTATGAATTTAGGTCTGATTCGTAGGTTACCCTACGAATTCAGCTAGATGGCCACTTTTGGACTCCCATTGGCCCCCCTCATGACAAACATGTCACAAATACACAGAAATAAACTCCAAACAAGCACATTTAACATCCATAAAATCACACATTCAATCCATCATGCATTTTGAGACACACATGCATTCACAATTCAAACCACATTCCAAAACACAATAACAATCACATTTTTGGATACCCATTTCACCCTTTCATGGTGAAAGTGTGAACGCATTCCAAAAATAGTACATATATGGCTTCCAAAAACCACCCTCACACTCATCCACATACTCATCATGGCATGCAATTCAAAAAATCAACAAATCATTCCAACACACAAAACAAAACATATTTTTGAACACCCATTTTCCCCTTTTATGGTGAAAAATTAGATAGTTTTCAAAAATGATACATCATTCATCACAAAATCATAATCAAAGTTCATCACACTAACATTAATTGACAACCATTAACACACATCACCAGATCATATAGAAATGTAAAAATAATCACATTTCTAGATACCCATTTCCCACTTTTACAAAAAAAGTTTCATCCTTTCTCGAAAATAGTACACCATTTGCACCCAACACGCAAAGTCAAAACAATCATAGGTATTTCCTGCCATGCAGTCAAACTCATGCAAATAATGGTCAAACCTAACATCTAATCACATATCTTGATACCCATTTGGTGTCTTTATCACTTTGTATCCAAATTCTAATCACATCTCGAATACAAACACCACAAAAACAAATAAACCTACCCTAAAGCATTTCCAAGCAATCACGCAACTCAAAATTTCATGTCAATAAGTCTTTGGGTACTTACCGATGGCTCCCTATGATGACCGCCAACATTGGTCTATCCCCTCACCATATTCATGTATTTCCCAAATTTTGCAAGTGCTCCGCATCGAAAATCGTCACTTGCTCCTCACTCTCTAACTCACACGCCACACAAAATGACTTCACACACATGCCAAAAAGACTTTATATGCCTTAAAACCCCAATTCATAGGTCACCATGCAAATTCAAGCTCAATTCATAGGTCACCATGCAAATTCAAGTTCAATTCGTAGGTCACCATGCGAATTCAAGTTCAATTCATAGGTCACCATGCGAATTACACCTCCATACACCAAATGCACATGTTTTTCACTCCAACAACTTTTCCCTTCCTTCTTCTTCCTATCTACCAAAATTTTCCTCCCTTTTGTCATCCCTTTCCTCTATCAATCGAATCATCACCATCATCACCTCATTTCATTTATCTCATTGTTGATTCCTCGTTTGAGGGGGTATTCATATACAAATATGCTTTGCATGCAACCAAACAATCAAACATCCAATCAAGGATATCACATCTATCTACAAATATTTTTGCTGAATATTATCTCAAGATAAACCCCATCCCAAATCAAATATTTGTTAAGTCATGAGAGCCATGCACAATATCGGAGATGTCTTACTTTCATTTTGTATATCAGCCCTGACCACATACTGAATGTTACGCTTGATTCATCCATGCCACTCAGCTCAAATGGTTTGACATGTGTCACCATGCACTCATCAATCAATCAGAAGCAAAAATTTGAATAGGCATTTGTTCTATTCGTGTTTGGACCATCTTGCATTGGTCACAAAAAGTAAAAGAATCATAAGTTGCCCTCATAAACATCTAAGTACGATATTGCAAATATTGTACTAAATTGGCAAAATCATCAGTTTCACCATCATGTTCCACCTACATCCATCCATCCGCATCTCATCATTCACATTCACCCATTCTTCTCTTCTTCTTTTACTTTCTCTCTACTTCTCCTGGTTCTTGATCAATGTTGTATGGTCACTCTTCGAGCGGCTACATACCTTTGATTGGATTCCATTCTTCCCCTCTTCATCTTCTCCCTTCTTCTCTTGGCTATCAATCAATGTTGTATGGTCACGCTTTGAGTGGCTACATACCTTTGATTTGATCCCATTCTTCTCATTCCCTTTCTTTCTCATTTCATGAACACCTCGTCTCCTTCTCCCATCACATTATTTTTGCACTAAACTGTGTTCCACACAACATAGTACAAAAAGGGGTAAATGTAGACACCCAAAAGTCACACATGCTCATCCCTATATACTTGTAGATCTACATAGATACTTGTAGGTTTGCATAGGCCATTGTAGGTCATTATAGTCATCTATAGGCTACCTTAGTCATTCGTAAGCTCCAAATCTACAAAACTAGGTAGAATGCACCCCATATACCTTCTATTCACTAGGAATCCATATACTAGCTCCCTAAGGCCACTTAAGCCCTTTTCTACACCTAATTAGGACCCCATGGGACCATTCCCCACTAAAAATCCTAATTAGGCTAATTAAGATTCTAATTTACAAGTGACTTTCACTAAACATGCACTTTATCATTAATAAAAGGTTAATTAGGGTTAATGGTCTAATTATCCCTAAGCACACCCTCACACATGTGTGCACCATGAGTTAGTTAGGATATTTCTAGAAACCCTAACTAAACCCCAACCTAACCTAGGACTTAGCTAACCCTGGCTAACCCTAACCCTTCCTCACACATGTGTGAGGATGAGATATTCTTTTAGGGCATGTGGGCTTGACACCTCCCCAAAACCCTAACCTAACCTCACTAGGAATTGACTCTAAGGTCTGGTTCATCTAACCACCCCCCTAACCTTGGCATTTCCTATAAATAGAGGGTCCCTCCCCTCATTTTAGCTCTCTCTCCCCTTTCAGTCAACTTACCAAAACTCTACAAAAATTATACCAGAACTGCATCTGATAACTTTGCACCATGCAAATAGCTTAACAACACTCCTGGAGCCCATCCGAATAGAGGATCTCTAGTAGAGGCCACTCAGAGACCAATTCGTCCCCCACCCTATGAATCCAGGTTCAAATTTGTAGGCCACCCTACGAATTGACCATACAATAGGTCCACATCAACAAGTTTAACAGGTATCCTTTATTTCATGTTTTTACAGTGTTTTGTGCAGTTTTTATCATCTTTTAATATAATTTTCTTTATGTCAAATTTATCTTTCATAATCATGGGGCTTGACTAAGGTAGGCCCCCAAATGAACTAACGATATTTTGCAGGCCCCAAACAGGTGCATAAGAACACACACCAACAGACTACCGGTGGCCCGCGTACATAGAAGCCCACCTTCACTGAGGAGTTCTGAAAGACATCATCAAGATGTTGCATGTTCATGGAGAAATTAGGGAGATCCATTTTGTAACCTAAAAGTATTCTTTCATGAATAAAAATCAGCATTTTGAGCAATTTATGTTTTATATATTTTGTTTGATCAAATGATATTTTTCGGTAGCTTCACTACTACACCCAAATATCTAACTATCAAATAAATGGATGTGTTATATACCCAAGGGTTATGCTATAGTTGTAATGAAAAGTATGTTCACAAGCATAGGTTCACCCAAAATAAGTTGTTTCCCATAGATGTTGATGAGCCTGACACTAGCAACCAAAATTATGATGACATAGAACTAGTAGAGGAACCACCCCAAACTATGGAATAAATCCAAGAAAAACCATAGGCCAAAATTTTTGTTCATGGTTTTGCTAGAATTACTACTCCCAAAACCATAAAAGTTATGGTTTTTTTTAAGGCTTATGTCTTACCATCTTGATTTGTTCTAGTAGTACACACAACTTTATTGATCCCCACATTGCCAAGTAGACTAATTGTTATGTACACACATGTAATTCCTTTAAGGTTATTGTAGCCAATGGAGGGACCTTACCTTGAGAAGGTAAATTTCATAATATTAAAGTAAAAAAGGATAATATAAGCTCAAACAATATATGTTTTCTCTTTAATTAGGAGGATGTGATATTGTGTTGGGATCTCAATGCTTGGGCACATTGGGAACCATCTCATGGAACTTTGTCGAGTTCTAGATGTAATTTTAATAGAATGGATGGTCCTATACTCTCCATGGGTTAAAATTAGGGCCTCCATATGGATATGTTGAAAAATATTCCTTAGGAGTTATAGCTCAAATATTTGTGATCCAACCTCACACTTTTGATGTGTATTTCATTTTCATAGATTTGCAACTTATTTTGGACAAGCACAATTATGTTTCTACTGAACCATTAGAATTATCACCTCATCACTCCCATGACAATACTATTCCATTGTTACCTATAAATGCACTACACAACATCAGACCATACCAATATCCTCATGCTCTTAAGTCAAAAATTGATATGTTAGTACAGAATTGTTAAATGTTGGCATCATTAGGCCAAGTAAAAAACCTGATTCCTCTTCAGTATTATTGATATAAAATAATGATGGGTCTTGGTAGTTGTGTATCAATTATTGTGAGCTCAATAAGGTCATCATCAAGGATAAGTTTCCTATTTTAATGGTGGATTAATTATTGGATGAGTTGCATGGGACTATGTACTCCAAATTAGACCTTTGCTTTAGGTACCATCAGATCAGGCTCAAGTGTGAGGATAATTCCAAGATTTATTTCCATACTCATGAAGATAACTATGAGTTTTTGGTGATTCTATTTGACTTGACTAATGATCCTTCCAAATTTCAAAGCCTCATGAACATCTTCTACCCATTCCTTAAAAAATTCATCCTAGTTTGCTTTGATGATATTTTGGTTTATAGCCACTCATGCAAAGAGCACCTCATCCATGTGGATCAAATTTTATAGTTTTTGGTACAACATCAACTTTATGGTAAGTGTTCCAAGTGTTCCTTTGGGTTTATAGAAGTGGCATATTTGGGATACATTGTCACCAAATATGGTTTCAAAGTTAACCCCAAGAAGATCCAATTAGTTCAACAATGACCAAAACCTTGCACTCTCAAAGGTATTTAAGGATTTTTAAGGCTTGTAAATTATTATCATAAATTTATTTGTAATTATGGTAAAAATTTTAACTCCCCTCACATCCATGTTAAATAAGGACTCTTTACTTGGACGAGATCTACTGAATAGGCTTTCCCAGAGTTGAAGCATGCTATGAACACCATGCTAGTTTTAGCCATTTCAAATTTTCCAAGACTTTTTTCATTGAAAGTGACACTTTTGATCATGGTATTGGTATGCTCTTGATGCAAGAAGGTCAACCCCTGGATTTCACTTGTAAAGCACTCTCTAGTTGTAATCTAGGAAAATATATTTATGCTAAGGATATGCTATCAATTTTGCTTGGAACAATCCATTGGTGATCGTATCTCATTGGACATCATTTCCCCATTAAAACTGATCATCAAAGTCTTAAATACTTTTTGGAGAAATGGGTTGCCACCCTTAAAAAATAAAAATGGGTTTCTAAGTTCATGGTCTATGATTATGATAACACTTATAAGAAGGGTGAGGTGAAAATTGTGTTCGATGCTCTTTCTTGACAATTTGAGGCTCATAGTATGCTATGTTCCATTTTTTCACCAATTCCATAGTGGATCGATTCCTTATGATAGGAGGCACTTTAGGATTTGGGCTTGCAAAATTTGGTTTCCCCCTTACACACCAAGTCTACTTCATACCCTTGCTACACTTGGGATGGCCATGATTTGTATTACCACCAACACCTTGTTCCCCATACATCTCCCCTTTGGGAAATTCTCATGAAGGAACTATATATTGCCTTATTTGCAACCCATTCAGACTTTCTCAAAATATATGAACTTAAGCACACTTTTTTTTTGGAAGGGTATGAAAAAGGACATTCATAATTTTGTGGTGGCTTGTGATTCTTGTCAATGGATGAAATGAAAAATGGTGCATTATCCAAGCACTCTTCAACCCTTGCCCATTCCTGGTCATATTTGGACTAATATTTCCATGGCTTTTATTGAAGGTTTACTTAATTTTGAAGGCAAATCCATTATTTATGGTAGTGGACCATCTTTCAAAGTATGTTCACTTGTGTTCTCTTTCCTATCCTTACACAACCTCCACCATTGCCCATATTTTCCTCGATTCTATCTTCCTCCTTCATGGTTGCCCACCTCCATAATGTCCAACCATGATCCAACCTTTACTAGTCATTTATAACAAGAATTGTTTAAGTTTCAAGGAACTCAACTCAAAATGAGTTTAGCATATCATCCACAAACAGATGGTTATATATATATATATATATATATATATATATATATATATATATTGTCAAAAATGTTTAGAGAGCTACCTTCATTGCTTTAACTTTGATCATCCTACTCAATGGGTGAAGTGACTTCCTTTGGCTGAGTGGTGGTACAACACTTCCTATTATACAAAAATCAAGATTACCCCTTTTGAGGTAGTTTATGGGCACCCTCCACTCACACCTTCCTCTTACATTTTGGGTAGCTCCATGGTCCATGTAGTCAACACTGCTCCCAATCAACATGCCAATGTTCTCCACCAACTAAAGATGAATTTGGATGTGGCCTACAATTGAATGTGCCAATAAGTTGACCATCGCCATTTTTATTGTAGCTTTGATTGTGGGTGATATGGTTTTCCTTCACTTGTAGTCGTACAAATAGTTGTCCCTACAATTTTTTAGGTGCTAGAAAATTATTATGAAATACTATGGGACCTACCAGGTTTTATAGCAGATTGGTGCCATAGCCTACAAATTGGTTCTCCCACCAACATCCAAGTTCCATCCTATTTTTTATGTCTCCTCTCTAAACAAGGTTGTAAGAACTTAGGTACATGTTCAATTTGCACTCCCAAAATTGGATGAAGAAGGTTATATGTTGCTCAATCCCAAACAATTATTGGATTTTCAAACTTGCACTCTCCACAACCACACTATTACTGAGGTCCTTTTTTAGTGGTGTGAACTTTAGCTAGAACATGCTACATGGGTGTCTCTCGAACAACTCTAGAAATAGTTTCCTCATATTTAGCTTTAAGGATAAAGCTTTTCAAATGGGAAGGACATGTTAGGATCCTATCATAATGTTATTTTGTAATTCTCATTTGCTTATGTAATGATCCACTTCCAATGTGAGGGATTCCATATATAATTTTATTTTGTAATTTTTGTAATTTATATGGAAATTAAGGCACCTAACCAAGTGGTACCATTTCATGTAACCACTATAAATATTGTAACCAATGTTTGGTAGAATATTCTACCTTGAGTGGTATTTTGCATGTAAGCCAACTCCTGAGCCTTAGGCTAGGGTTACATGGAGTTTCTTTTTAAAAGACATGGAGCCATGTAAGAATGTATATCTTTGTAAGTTAATGAAATATTGAAGGAGGTTGCCCCCTCAAAGAGGCCAAAAATTCTATGTTATTTATGAGATTGTTTCAATTCTACAATTACTTTTTACATGGTGTTATTCTATTAATTTATGTATTTCATTTATTTTACAATATTTGGTTTGAGTGAGCTTTATTTTAATAGTAGGTTCCTAACATAGGGGTGGACCTTTTCAATGTAATTGAATCAATACTCCACATAATCTACTACCTTAATTCTATCAATTTATATATGTGATCTTCTTAGTGCACTTTCCAAAATCTTACACTCACCATTCAACTATTTCCTTGGATAAATATCTTATTCTCTAGATACATTCAAATTTTATTTATTTGCCAACATATTTACACAAAATTATGACATGTTCCTTCACACCAACAATGTTAAGATTCACTTCATTATTAAAATTTATAATGGGTTGGACATATAATATAGAAATTAAATTTCTCTCTAATATGTTTCTTAAGACATGTAGATTATCTTTCTAGAATTCTACCATGTGATTGACCTTGATTTTAGATGAAATATTGAGCTCTTTTGAGAAGTGACATTAACAATTAGTTTTAGCAGCTCGTTTTGATCATTTGAGTTCATCATCAACTTTTTTGGATGCATTGGTCCATGTGGTAAATCATCAAAAACTAGTTAACAAGTTCCAAAGTGGATGAGAACTTGTGTCTTGATATATAGTGTAGAACCTTATCTGACTAAGTGCAATTATTCTAGTAGTTGTCTCATTTTTTTGAATTTTCTTGTTGGGAAATGTGACTGACCATGCATTCTGATAACTCAGTTGATCTATGGGTTATAGTGGTTTTTCAAGATTAACCAATGTGTTGCTTTGGAACTACTCAAAAAAATCTCATTGTGGATTAGCTTCTACTTATATTTTGACCAATCAATTGCTTCCACCTTAGCTAGCTCCAAGACCTCTTCAGATAAATCTACATTTTTTTCTTCATATATGTGGATATGATATGGTAAAATATTTTCACCATAATTTTGGACCAAATTTGTAATACAAGTGATAGTTATATGAGCATGATTTTATGCCAGGTATCTACCTACTTGTTACCAAAACTCCCTAGATAGACTTATTCCAAATATTAATTGCACATATATGATCACCATATTTTAGTTATTCATAAGTATAAAATATTATGCATCAATATTGGGATATTTTCTATGATCTCTAACTGATATTTCATTGAATTATAGTACCTCAAAACTAGCTCTAATATATAGCTCTAGAAAAACATGAGTAAGAGTATCACATGAAATCGGGCCAATATATGCCCAAGAATTGTATTACTATTGTATGGCCTTCAACTCAAAGTTAATATTGATGATTTTCCAGTATAATGTGTAACAACCAAAGTCTACTCACTTGTCTACATCGCAAAACAAGCCAAGCAAAAATCTCATGGTATTTTTTTTCCCAAGTTTAATGTTTTCAACCTAAAAAGTGCTTTCAAGTTCATAGTAAGAGCTTTCATGTTCATAGAATTTATGTTTCACCCAATGAAACTTTAAAATAGAGTTTTAAATTGTACAAGCATATCAAACCACTTTTGGGTTTACAACTACTATAGATAGCAACCCAAGTGGATGAGACTGGCTAAATATCGTAAAAGGTACCATTATGTGGAATCAACTTGTCTCATTTATCATCCTCGTGTTTTGGCATTAAGATCGAGCCATGATTAGGATTATCCTGTAGGGACCATAACACCTCAAATATGGATGCATACCTCACCATCCCTTATCATACTAAACCTTTGACTATCTGGTCGACTTGTTCCAATAGTTGTATGCAAGGGGGTTAGCATACATATGCAAAATATCTAGTTGTATACCCAATACCTCTAGAACTAGCTAGAGCCATGTCAATACCCTCACCTTGGTCTTTATCTCATTACCCATTATGACTCACAAAAATTGTACCATATCAAATATTATGGTAGAACAAGATTAATTATCATACTCATTCCCGATAGCCAAATGGTACAAGGACTTATCACTTTTACTCTTGAGTAGGAATATAAATGTGGTATCCCATACCACCCCTTGTTACGATTTCTGACCAAGTCACTTTTTCCAACCCATTCCATCAGAAAAATGATCACTCTCGAGTTATGTTGTGTGCATACCCACACCTCAATATCATTGGGTGTTCATATTTTTTTAACCTTCATGAGGAATACATTCAATATTCCTTTTTCATGGTATCCAAAAAAGGTTCAATTATGTTGGTAATCTTCTTTTCTAATTTTTTTTCTTAAATAAAGGGTCACTACACTCAATATAATGAAGAACACAAGCTTATACTAAGAGGGGGGTGAACAGTATAATACCTCTTTTTACTTTTTCCTTTATATTACAAAATAGTAAAGCAATATACCCATAGCAATATCAAAACAATGCACAATATCATCCATAAAGTGACACCAATTTTTACGTGGTTCACCCAGAATGGTTGAGCTACGTCCACAAAACTTTTCTCTAAAAGTTATCTCAAAGTTCTTTGGGAATCCTTCCCAATTACAATGTTTATGAGCCTCGGCCCAAAGGAGATACCCTCCCCCAATAAAAATTTATGAGCCTCTGCTCAAATGAGATACCTTCCCCCAATCTAAATTTATGAGCCTCTGCTCAAAGGAGATACCTTCCCCTCTGCTCTGGAAATGATCCCTTAGAAGATCAACTGTCTCTACCTCTTTCCAGCACATGGAACTCCTTTCCACCAAAAACCTCATATCCTCAATGCTTAGCCTAAGAGACCTCTACCTTCTATGATCACGTCCACAGCAACTCAGCAACCTGTACCAAACACAATCAGTAGATCTAGTACAAGTCTTCTTTTGTCTGTCAGATCTGTCCAACACTTGAATAAATCAATCCTCTGCACACAAGCCTTCTCAAAGACTTGCCAAATCTGTCCTCAGGTTCTTATCAAAGAACCAATGCTCCTATGTCCTCAAGTTCTCTGATAGAACTCTCAAAAACTCAGCTCACAAGTCCTCTGCTAGGACCTGTCCAAATTTACTCACAAGTCCCCACCAAAACCTATCCAAAACCTGCTCACAAGTCCCCACTGAAACCTGTCCAAATCATCTCACAAGTTCATCAAGAAAAACTTGCTTAGCATGAACCCACAAAGAGAATTGTTAGAGACACAATGTGATTCATCAACCTCATAGAAGCATAAAGAGAATTGTTAGAGACTCAATATGTTCTATACTTAACTCCCAATATCAATCTCAACTCAATCTCAAACTCAACAAAATAAGATAGATGTAGTATGCTTTTCTCAAGAACATGAAACACAACCCAACAATTGCCAACCATGCAATATATCATATAACAATGATACTCATGTTCTTTCCACAACCAATATATTTTCTAAACCAATTAGGGCTTTAACAACAATTCTTATAGACAAGGTTTAACCAACATCATTCAACTCAACATTAACCTTGAAGCATTCAACCAATCATCTAAAGAAAAGGAAACAAGTAGAAATACTTTTCCCTCCAAAGATATTTGAACAAAATAGCCACCAACACAATATCACCAAATGCAAAGAATAACTTTCTCAAATCAACTCAATGGATTAAGCCCAATATCATGAATCAAGTAAAAGCAATAACTTGATCAAACAACCTCTATGGAAGCAACTCAACCATCAACCTCAAAATAGCCAACCAAGGGTTTCACCAACTCAAATAAAGCAGAAAGACTCACAAACATAAACCCTAGTGCACAATGCTTCCACTACCTCAAACCAGAATTATGCATTCACCAAAACTCTCATCAAATATAACAATGCATAAGAGTCTTCAACAAACCAAAAAATAGGATTTACACCTAGCCAAAGGATACCTTGTAGAATACCTTTTCACTCCAACCTTATTCAGAAAACATACACCAATCAACAATATACATGGAAGAAGTTGCCCATACCTTTACTTTGATGAAGAAGGAGAACTCAAAATCTGTCACAACACTAACTCTCAATTTGCCACCAATTAGAGTTAGCAACTATACAACAATATACAATAATAAATATCCAAATTAACACCTTATTTCTCCAACTTAATAAAAACCACTAGAAGTATAATATACATACAAAGTAAAACCTCTTTACATCTTATTACTCCACATAAACATTAAGCATCAATAAAACAAATTCAAAGCAAATATGATAACTTAACCTTATACCTCCAGCGCTTTCACAGCCACTATCCTTTGCACACCATGACCAAAAGAAAATTACCCACGAAGTGAATCAAACTCGGCACCTCTGCCTAGCTAGCACCTTCACTTAAATTCCACTGTCGTTGGGCCACAAGTGCCCAATGAAGAAATACAGTGTGGCCCTATATTTTATCTTCAGTTGACACCAAGAATCTAGAAAACATAAATGTCTTCCTCAAGCCACATGCAAACTGGTGAGCACTGTCCAAAACGTAACTTACTGGGCAACATAAATAATCATCCACACAGTGCAAACAGAAAACACAATTCGAGTGCAAATCCAACAATCGTAGGTGAAGTGCAATCTGCTAGATGTCAAAGTGCAAACTGAAAACGTAATTCGAGTGTAGTCCCAACAATTGTAGGTGAAGCATAATCTGTCGGATGTCAAAGCGCAAACTGAAAATGCAAGAAATTACTTGGGCAACTCAATATGGATAATCAACTCTCAATGAAATACAACGCTTTCTCGAAGGTCACAGAGCTACAAATTTTCATTAATTGGAGGTGCCATTACTTTAGAAAAACATCCCCACTTAAATAGCCATTTCTCCTTAATTGTTTGACGTCGGTGTTCCTCCAACGACGACAACACGTCGACGAAAGAATTCTTTATGTGCGTCGCTTAAGGGTTAAAAGACCCTTTAATAATAATTAAAATAATAATTATTATTATTTTATTAATAATAAATTAAACTTATACCTTTGTCAAAGGTTAGAGTTAATTTAATTATTAATAATAAACATGGACCTTCAAGGTTTTTCAAGAAGTAAAAACCTATAAGCTTGGTTTTAATAAAAACCCTTAATGAGTCCAAATGGTTTTAAGAAAAACCTTTAACCTTGTCACCATGGTTTTAATAAAAGCCCTTTAACATTATGAAGCTTCTCAAGATATTTTTGACATCACACTCTTTTTGATATCAACACAAAAATGCCTTTTGACATCAATGACAACTTATACACTTGAGCAAAGGCAATGTACCCAAAGTACCCAAAATTGCCAACATAGAACTCTATGTTTTGCCCCAAACCCCTTTATGATCTTAATTAAAAAGGGTTTTTAGATTATAAAATAAAGTTTTAAAAACCCTATCAAGTTACTCTATAATAATTTCATGCATGTGCAATGTTTAATATTTACTACTCGTGTTCCTTATGAAGGGCTAACCCACCCAAAACTCACACGATACTAAAAAACATAGAGAAATTAGAAGAAACACAACATTTGATATTTATTTCAATGAAATGGAAATTAAAAAAGCAAAAATTACAAAGCTATTACAAAATTAGAGTTACAATGCTATGACCACAAGGCCGATTTTATCACAAAGGAAATCAACTCGAAATTTGAAAGCTAGAGCCACAATCTGTCTTCCCCCGTACTGCCTCTTGGTGATCCCTATTCTCCCTTATTATAACTCCCAAAGAACATTTTGGAAAGTGTAAATCCAAATTTTCCACTCAAGAAGATATTCATCTGAAATTTGAATTTGAATTTTATTTCCCAGAAAGATTCAAATTTGAATTTCAATAGCACAACTTCCCAAAATTGTAACTTTTGGCTCGGGGATCTGATTGGCTTTCATAGGATATCATTGGAAAGATTACAAACATATTGAAGAACACAAGCTTATAGTTAGAGGGGGGTGAACAGTATGAGATAAACTTTTACTTTTATTTCCAAACAATATTATCCAATGTTATCAATTCTAATAACTTCCCAGAGCCGTATTACCCATTATCATCAATAGAAGTAACAAAGAAATGTACAAATAAACACACACAAGATAAACATATATTTAACATGGTTCACCCAATGTGGGTTACATCCACAAAGAAAATATTTCTTCTAAATTTTCTCAAAAAATTCTTGGGAACCAATTCCCTATTACAATATTTATGCGTCCCAATCCAAAGGAGATACCAATCCTCTATGCTCAAGTTCGTGGACCTCTATCCACAAGAGACACCAATCCCATCTACTCTGGTTCATGGATATCTATCCATAGGAGACACCAATCCCATCTGATCTGGCCTTCTCTAAATCCAGCTTAATCCTCAACTCAAAGATTATCCAAGCCTTCCCTCAAGAATTGCTCAACTCTACTCTATAATCTTCTCTCAAATGTGTCCAAAGCTGCTACAAGCCTTAGGCTTACTCAACTCTGCTCAACACTCTTTTCTCAACTCTACCCAAAGCTGCTACAAGCCTTCACACAAGGCTTAATCAATTCTACTCTACAATATGCTCTTAACTCTGACCAAAGATGCTCCAAGCCTTCACACAAGGCTTACTTAAATCTTCTCCAATCCTACTCACAAGGCTTGCTCAAATCTGCTCCAAGACTGCTCAAAAATGCTTGCTCAAATCAGCTCAAAATGGCTCACAACACAACTCTCTACTCTTCTCAAATATTTTCCAAAACTTGCACAAATATTATATCTCTTTTAGAATTCTTTATTCAACTAGAGATAGTAAATTATATGCAATGCAAATAATCAATATGCTCTTCTCACATTCATTAAGTCTGTCACTTTCACATGTATCACATTTATTGCAATCAAATAAGATCTCTACTTCTTGTAAATTTCTTTTCAAAACACTCAACAATTATGTACAAAATATGCCCTTATTTTTCCACTCAAAACAACCAACAATGATGCACAAATATGCCCTTTGTTTTCCTCTAAAAAAACCAACAATGATGCACAAATCTACCCTTTATTTTCTCTCAAAACAACCAACAATGATGCACAAATTTTCCCTTTGTTTTCCTCTCAAAACAACCAATAATTATGCACAAAATCTGCCCAAAAAGATACACAAAATCTGCCTAACAAGATGTACAAAATCTGCCCAACAATGATGCACAAATCTTCCCAAAAATGATGCACAAAATTTGCTCTTTGTTTTCTTTCAAATTACTTTAACAAAGCATAAACTTATTTCACAATGTTTGCATAGCTTCCCTTACACAAGTCTTTGTCTTGGAGAACCACACCATATCAAAGAATATGCACTATGCTCTTATTCTATCAAAGGAAGACTCTAATTCATCACACTCTTGATGCATCCATTATTTCTCATTTGCCCTTTGCAGAAACCCTTTCACATAATTTTTCACCAACAAATACTTATTTTTAGATATAGCATAAATCACATTTATATTTTTATTTTTATGTCTTCAAAAATGTTTTCCTTTATTGCACAAAAACTTGAATTCTGATCTTTCACACACAATCCTTATCTTGTCTCTTCAAGTTTCCACAGGACTACCTTATGTGCTTTGACGTTACATTTTTTTGGATTTAGGGTTATGTTTGCATAAATGTATTTGTCTCTTTTCTTTTTTGGGTGCCAACACTTCCACTGCAAGATACTAAGATTAATTTACACCCAAAATGAATTTATCAATAATATACCTTATGTGCTTGTTCTTGCATAAGTCCTTTGTGTGCACATCTAGCCATGGCGTCTCTAAAACTTCTTTTATTGCCACTATTTTCTTTTCACCTTGTTCTCAAATAAAATATGCAATCAAGCTATATCTTGATTTATTTCCAAATGTATCACTCATAGGGAATAACAATCTTCTCTTATGTCTTCAACAAACCAAAAAATCCACTTTACTAAACATAGCCCTCACAACGAACAATTTATTCTTCGATCTTCAATGAACTAAAAAATCAATTTGTTGAATGTAGCCCTCATGATGAAAAGTGATCTCTGCTTCGGACTTCAACAAAATAGAAAATCCACTTTGTTGAATGTAGCCCTCACAGTGACCAACAATCTCTTCTTTGGTCTTCAATGAATAGGAACTACCAAGCATAGGTCTCAAGTTCTTCTTCAAGGTGCAGGTATTCAACACTCATCACACAACATTCTCTGAATGGTGAAAGGCATGTTCACTCAATGAAATATGTATGGTACTTCACTCACAGTGAATCAGAGCTCACTCTTCAATCAATAAAGGGTACTCATTTCCTAAATTAAAGGTACTCATATACTCAATGAAAGAATCGCACTTACTAAATCGAATGAAAATCACTTTGATGAAATTTTTTTATTCCTATTGCTTCACTCTTTCAAACGCAGATGCAATAGGGAACAAAAATACTCTTCCACAGGTAATACGAATGTGCTTCAACCAACAAATCTTTATCAACCACAATGTTAGTCAATATATATGAATGCATTGAATATTTTTAACCATGGGAATTAGTCATTACATTATAAATTTGATTTAATTATATCCCACTTTAGATCCTTACTTGAATATTTAAATTTTTAATTTAAATATTAAAGAGTACATTATAGATTAATGTACATCATCATTTTAATTCTTCAAGCGCTATAGTATAGATTATGCTCATCATTTGAATTTCTCAAGAACAATGATATTGACCATGCTTACCATTTGAATGACCATGCTTACCATTTTAATTTCTCAAGCACACAAATATTGATATTGTGACCTTTATTCTTGAATATAATCTTGCTTTTGACATCAATGAAAATTTCACAAATCCATTCTTGAGCTCATCTTTGAAGAATATTTTTTCTTTGACTACTTTGTTTCTTTGACATCAATGACAACTAAAATCTGCCTTTAAAGATTTTATTGCACCTTTGACATCAATGACAACTCAATATACTCAATATTTCCAACAATCTCACCCTTTGTCATTGATGGAAACCCTTTCAAAAATTAATTCTTTTTGCTACAATTGGATACCAAAACTGCTCCCTGTGAGAAGCTGATCCCCCTTACTGAGATCTCTCCCCCTACTGAATTCTCTCCCTATTTTAAATCAATGGCAAAGGGCTCCATGGGTCTAAAAATAAGATATTTTAGCATAGTCCCCTCACCACCTCTTCTGCTTGAGGTGATTAATTTTGGGGTGGGATTAAGACTACTACCAACTTGCAATGCTCTTCTCCTTTATCAATCATTTTCCACACCTTTGTAGTCATACCCTTTTTATCCTTTTGAGCATCCTTGTTCTTGATTGTCCTTGGATATTCCTGAAAATCCATTCTACACCACTTTGCTCTATGCCCAAACTTATTGTAATTGTAACATTTGATGTTGTAGTTCTTGAAAGGTGCAAATGAATTGAAGTTCCTCTTGGTGAATCCATACACATTTTGATCATGAATCCTACAATGTATAGGTCTGTGATCAAAATGATTACATGAGTAGCAATGACCTTGAAAGAAATGTTCATCTTGCCTTGGAGGATATGATCCCATAAATCTTCCTTTATATTTTTTGTGATGACCCCTGTTTCTTGATTGTGCATTTTTTCTTCCTTTTTGAAGCTTCCATATTTTACTTCTTCATCAAATATCTCAGGTTCTTCTTCAATCACTTCCTTTGAAACTTCCTCTTCTCTTGAGATTGTATTTTCCTCTTGTTCCTTTTGACCTTCTTCATAACCAAGTCAGTTTTTGATGAATGGAGATATTTGTACCTTGAGAACATCATCCAAAGTTTTTGAACTCTCTTTGAATAGTGATAATGCATTAAGATATGTTCCAAGACACTTTTTAACTTCCTCTTCTAGTATTTCACAATTTAACTCTTTAGCCTTTAACTACATTGTCATGCCTTCTTCAATTTTCTTTGACTCTTCAAGCTTAGTCTCTAAATTTGTGAGATCGTGTATAAGTTTTGTCATATTTTTCTCATCCTCTTGTACTTGATCCTTCAATCTTGAATTTTCTTTTCTAGTCTACTTCAATTCTTAAATAATAACAAGTTATTTTATTATATCACTTATGGTTTCTTTTTTTTTTCTTCTAAAACTTCAATTCATATGATCATCTACTCTCCCTATTTCTTGGCCTTCTAAAATAGCAGCATTTTCCTTTTATTTTATTTTGTCTTCAATTAGAGCATATTCTTTTTCTTCTATTTGGTTTTCAATAGGAGCATATTCTTTTTGTTCTTCAACTGGAGCATCTTCCTTTTCTTCTATTTGGTTTTCAATAGGAGCATCTTCTTTTTCTTCTATTGCCAAAAATAGAATTTCATCTTTTTCACTATCAAAAGAACTTTCATCACTATCACTTGAAGCACTTCTTGCTTCTTCAACATAAAAACTCTTCTTGTGCCTTTGAAATATTTTCTTCTCATGCTTGCTTTGACCATGTTTGTCTTTCTTTCCATGATAATATTTTCTTTATTTTTATGATATTCCTCTCTATCTTCACTGCTACTATACACATTTTTTGGATAGTTTGTTGCATAGTGACCAATGTTACCATAGCTAAAACATTTCATAATTTTTATATCTTTGTTTTCTTGGACCATTCCTGTTTCTTCTCACAAATTTAGCCTCTTCTTCACTACTTGATTCATAACTTGATTTTGGTTCCTTATCCTTTGTCTTATTTGAAGCTTTGAATGTTACCTCATTTTTGAATGTTTATTATTTTTCTATCCTCATCTCATAAGCTATGAGAATTCCATGTAGTTCATCTATCCTCAAGGTTTCTAGATCTTTTATCCTTCTATTGCTGAAACCTTTGCACCATACCTCATAGGAAGTGACCTTAAAATTTTCTAAAAAATAGTAGAATCCTCAATATTTTCTCCAAGTCCATGAATTGTGTTAACAACCTCATCCACATGAACTAGATACCTAGCAATGTATTACTCATATTTCATCTTCAATTCCTCAAACTTTCTCTTGTGAGTTTAAGGTTTTTCTATCTTCACTTTTACATCTCCTTCATATGTATTATGTAATTTGTCCCACATTTCTTTTGTTGATCCATAGTGCATAACCTTCACAAACTTTGATTCTTGTAATTCACTCAAAATTGCATTTATTACCTTTGCATTACTTTCATACATTTTCTTACCATTAAGATCTTTAGAAGGTGTTGCAGGTGCTCTATACTCATTCTCAACTGATTTTCATGTATCAATCCCTTGTGCCATAAAAAATGTCTTCATCCATACACTCCAAAAAGCATAATTAGTCCCATTAAACAATGGATCTCTATGTGTTTAAAATTCTTCATGTTTAGCCATCTATGTTCTTATAAAATCTTCCCTCAAGCTATTAGTCTTTCACGAAGAAACCTGCTTTGATATCAATTTAAGAACACAAGCTTATACTGAGAGGGAGGGTGAACAGTATAATATAAACTTTTACTTTTCTTTACAAATAATATTATCGAATGTTGTCAATTGCAATTAAATTCCTAGAATATTATTAACCAATATCATCAATAGCAGTAATAAAGCAATGCACAAATCAACACACACAAGAGAGACATAGATTTAATGTGGTTCACCCAATATCCTTTGTTTTCTCTCAAAAAAACCAACAATGATGCATAAATATGTGCTTTGTTTTCATCTCAAAATAACCAACAGTGATGCACAAACTATTCCCAACAAGATACACAAAATCTTCCTAACAAGATGTACAAAATTTGCCCAACAATGATGCACAAATCTGCCCAACAATGATGCACAAAATCTGCTCTTTGTTTTCTTTCAAATTACTTTAACAAAGCATAAACTTATTTTACATTGGAGCCTTGTCTTATTGCACAACCTTGGTGTAACGAATATTTGTTTATAAAATTTAAATTCCTTGTGAATTTAAATAATTTATAAAATAAATATTGAACCTCCTTTTAACCTTTGCAATAACGCTTATTGGGTTTTTATGAACCAATCGCTTAACCTGTGCTCCCAATAATATTAAAATATTATGGAGACTTTTTCCCATTAATTTTTGCACTGTTGAAGCTTTTTCCTGGATAATAGTGACAATATTTGACGATTTTATTTCTTGTCGAATTTCTTGATATGCATGATAACTCTATCAGGTGACATCAATGACAACTTTGACTTAGAAAACTCAAAATGTCCAACATTAGTTTGGTTTGAAAAATCATAGCAATATTTGTTATAAGATTAATTTTGATTCTTAAAAAAATCTTAGTCGATAAAATCTATAGGAAAGAGAACATTTCATCCTTCACCATAGAAATAGTGTAAAAATTCTGATTATAACTATCACCATACTATCAAAATTTAAGAACCTCATTGGTAGAATAGGTACATATCCCTTCATTAGTGAATATTACCGTTCACATTTTTGTTGTGTTAGCTAGAGAATTTTATAGGGTACCAAACTTGAATTTAACTCATGATCCTGGAACACTTTGAGAAGTTGGTAGAGTGAATGTTACTAAAGCTTATAATATAACACATCAATTTTGCTTTACTTTAAGATTATAATATTTAGAATTTTTTTTATATATATCTTATATATGGTATTCAACTAATTCAAAATAAACTAAGGCCTTGTTAGTGTTACTTGATAAAGAGACCCTATAATACTCTTTTTTACTACAAATATCAAAATTTTATTTTCAGCCTATGTATTGTGGTATAGGTAGGGATATTGGTTTTAAGTCTATGTTATTAAAACCATAGACATCGGATGGTTTGATAATGCTGTCCATGAAAATAATAGGTTCATAAAAAAACAAAAAATGATAGAGGTTCCTAATTACATTGTCAAATTGCTGTGAAATGTAAAAAGAAGGGTTAGAATGGATAATTATGAGGTCAATAATATCTATTGCACTTCCATAGTCTCTATATGTCTAAAGCTATAATTTATAATTTTTTTAAATAATCTTCTTTCAGTTGTAATGATGTAAGAAGATCTTGGTTTTCTTTTATAAGTTTTTCTCAATGAATTTTACAGAGTGCACTCGAACGCACTGAAAGTTCTATGTAGTATCAATATAGATTAAGCATTCTAAGGGGACCATTAATTATAGGCGTTAATAATGTTAATACCTATAACATGCTGTAATAATTCATGGTTTTACGTACGATGTATTTTTTATTTTGAATTGGGTTATTTTATAATCATGAAACAAAAGATTTTTTATGAAATTTAGCATTAAAGAGTTTCAATACATATTCCTTAAAGGAAATATTGGATATATGCAAGTACTCAGGTGGTAAGTCTATGTGATTTATTTTATTCTTTAAGAAAAAGGAAAAACTGACCGTAATAAAGAAATAATGAGGGTTATTTTGGTTTAAAAGCAAACTTTAGATGTTGTGTTATACTTGGATTTTGGGATGTGGAGCCATTGCTTACAAAGGATACAAATGAATTCCTTTTGGAATGTTGTAAAGGTTTGTTAATCTTGTATTGTGCTAATGATAACGAAAGTTGAATTTTGAATTTAGAATTAGATTGTATTTATTAAAAGAAGGATACGTTTATATTGTAAAACCACAAGAATATGGGATTCTTATGAAGGTAAAAAGGTAATAGAAGATGCCTTTAATGAAATATTTGAAACCATATTGTTCTAAAAATTGAGGAATAAATTCTTATTATAATACCATAAGAAAATTAGAAATATTATGTGGAAAATAAAGGTATAATTATCTGTCTTTGATTCAAAACATGGGACAATTTGTATATACGAATTAAAGAAAATACGACTATAAGCTTCATGAGATGAGACCTAGGTATAGTAATACTAGGTGATGAAGGGTGTTTGAAGATGTGAGTTCACTAGTAGGAGTTATATCTCACATGGAAATAGGGTAAATAATGATAACCTACTCTATTGAATAGTCAAATTGGTTATGTATCTAGTTAGTAAGTGGTACAATTTAGAGAAGGAATTGAGATTGAATACAACCTCCCTTTCTAGTGTGTGACCAAGGATAATGGCACCAAGAACAAGGAGATGAAGTGATGTCCCAATGAAGAGATAAAAACGATGGAGTGGTGTTGAGGAAAAGATCCAAAATTTAGGTACAAGCAATCCTACTAATGAAAGAGAGGACCTTACTACAATAATTGCTTTGATTTGAGAACAAATGGAACAACAAAGAAAACTATTAGAAACCATAGTGAATCGATATTCACAGATTGGGAGCTTTAGGATTAGATAGAATTATGAACCTCTTATAGAGGCACAACATGTTAGAATTTAGTTGGAGGTCTATATGGAAAAATATTTGAAAAATGTACAATCCTTCAAGTTTAATTAAGAAGAAAGGGGTTATGCAACCGAAGCCTGGTTGAAGGAATTGAAAATATTATTCACTTTGAGGAATTACTCTACAAGGACTTGGACATCATATGCCACTATACATTTACAAGGTGTTGGTTTGGATTGGTGGGAAAATTTTAGTGGAGAACAAATATTGAGGTAGATGACCTGAAATGAGAGGATTTTGTCAAAGCATTTAAGGAATGATTTCTCACACAACATTTTTATACCAAGAAATTTGAGGATTTCACCAATCCTTAGCAAGGAAATAAGATGATGAAGGATTACTACTAGAATTTTTTCAAGTTGTTGAAATATGTACCTACGTATAATGAGAAGATGAAAATATATAAATTCATACTAGGAGTAGATACCAAGATAGGGCATGAAGTGAATATGCATGAGCCTAAGACCCTTCAAAAGGCCTACAACTTGGCTAGGAAAGCAGAGAATTATCTAAAACCCTACTTTGATTATGAAGGGGCATATAAACAAGACAAATAAGTGCTCAAGAAAAGAAACAATGTTGGTTTAATGAAACGAAAGAGAGAACAGATAAACAAAAATCGCTAAGGGCATGCCAAAAGCAATGATAATAAACAAGGAAATTTTAAGAATAAATTTTTGGGAAAGAATAACAACTATAACAACAACAATAGTAAGCCACTATTGCAGGGGTAGTCCAACCCTACACTAGCAGTGAAAGTAGAGAGACAAAAGTAGGTAACACACCCAAGACCCAAGGATGGATTCTATGATTGCGAAGGATTGCATTATTCCAACCAGTGTTTGTATAAAGTAGGATCAATCTTGAAAGGAAATGAACCCACTTATAAAGAACTTGCACACAAGGAAATTTCTCATAAGATCTACACAGTGATAAGGAGTCAAAATTTAGAAAGGCAAGCCACTCCTTTATTTATAAAGGATAATATTTGTGGTAGAAATGTTAAAAATTTTATAGATAGTGGAGCTACAAATAGCTTTATTTCTACTAGTTTGATCAAGGATATACTAGAAATTCCAAGAATCTTGGCACATGGGTGGAAGGTCGAGTATGATTTAGGACAAACCTACTTTGTGGATCAATGCTATCCTATGACAAAAATTACCTTACGTAGTGCTACAACTATTGGATGTCTTTATGGAGTATATATACATATTTTTGATGTAGTCTTAGGGATGGATTGACTACAAGTATGAAAGGTCGTGATTAATTTCCAAGAAATGTGGATAGAATATTTATGGGATGGTAAGGAAAGATAGGGAATCTATACCTCACAATGGACTTTTCAACCCTAGATCCTCTCTACAATGCAACTTAAAAAATCCATTAGAAAGGAAGGAATATTTTATGTAGTACATATTAATGAAATCAAAGAATAAAAGAGGGAATAAGTGTTTGGGAAACACACAGTACTTTAGGAATTTAGGTATGTGTTCCTAGAAGATTTACCTAGACTTCCTTCAAAACGTGAATTTGATTTCACTGTTGAATTGAAACCTAGGATAAATCCTATTCATAGGGCTCCATATAGGATAAATCCCATTGAAATATAAGAACTAAAGGTATAGCTACAAGGGTTATTAGAGAAGAAATTGATCAGGTTGAGTGTGTCACATTGGGGTGCACCCATGTTATTTTTTAAGAAGGATAGTTCTTTGTGATTATGCATACATTATAAGATGCTTAATAAGGCAAGAATAAAAAATAGATACCCCCTACCTAGAATTGAAGATCTCTTTGACCAGTTAAAGGATGCCACTATCTTCTCTAAGATTGATTTAAAATTCAAATATCACCAATTGAGAATCCATGAAGAAGATACCCACAAGATGAAATTTAAAATCCAATATGGACACTATGAGTTTATAGTCTTACCTTTTGGATTGATGAATGCTCTAGTAGAGTTCATGAAATTGATGAATAGTGTATTTAGAAAGCATCTGGATCAATTTGTCATTATATTTTTGGATGATATCTTCGTATATTTCCAAAACATGATGGAGCGTGACAGGAATCTTAGAATCATGCTAGGGTTACTAAGGAAGAATCAACTATGGGAATATATATAAGTGCAACTTCTATGTGTCAGAAGTATAATATTTAGGACATATAATATCATCAGAAGATATCATAGTGGATCCCAAGAAAATATAGGCTATACTGAATTTGTTAGTTCCCATTGAATGTGACTAAAGTGTAAAGCTTCATGGGATTGACAGATTACTATATGCACTATATTAAAGATTAATCCAAGATAACATTTGCAATAGCTAATCTATAGATAAATGGGAAGGAATTCAAATGGACTGATAAGTATGAGGTAACTTTTGAATTGCTCAAACAAAAACCCACCACAACACCAATATTAAATATGCTAGACCCTCAAGGTAACTTTTTAGTTGTATCTTATGGTTCAAAAAAACTCAAGAGGCATGAAGTCAATTATGCTACCCATGACATATAATTGGTAGCATTTGTATATGCTCTCAAATTTTGGTGACACTATTTAGTGGGAAGATCCTTTTAATTGAGAATTAACCATTAAATTTTGAAGTATATATTTACTCAACCTTTGCTCAATGCTAGACATAGGAAATGGATGAAGTTCCTCATCAAATATGATTTTGGGATCAAATACATCAAAGGGAAGTAAAATAAGGTTTTCAATGCCCTAATTAGGTGAAGAAATATTTCTACCTTAACCTGCATCCATGCATACTTGATGGATCAAGTCAAAGAAATGCAATATTAGGATGAGTATTGCAACCAAATTCAGGCAAAGATGGAACCTGAGGAAAGCAAGGATTTTGGCAAAAAGGATGATTTTCTATGCTTAAATGATCAAGTAAAAATTCTTGAGGTACCTAATCTAAGAAAAATGATCATGAATGAAGCATATATATCTCCTTAATTCCCTCACCCAGGGTGAGCCAAAGTGAGGGAAAACATGAAGAAAACCTTTTACTAGCCATAAATGAAGAAATATAACACTAAATTTATTTCTCAGTGCCTTTAATGCCAAAAATAAAAGCTAAACATGGAAACCCTCCAGGACTATTTTCTCCACATGACATACCCATGTAAAAATGGTAAGTCATTCCAATGGACTTCAATGCAGGTTTACCTAAAACCAAGTTCCAACATTATGTAATTCTTGTTGTAGTCACATATTGACTAAGGTTGTGCATTTTATACCCAGAAGTACCAAATATGATATCATGATTGTGGCTAATATATTTTCCAAGGAAATATGTAGGCTTCATGTTTTTTTTGAGGTAATTATTTCATATACAAACTCTAGGTTTACATTTGATTTTTGGTAAGCTTTACATCATGTCATAGGTACCAGATTAAACATTAGCTCTATGCATAATCTAGAGATTGATGGAAATATGGAAAGGGTGAAATAGGAGTTGGAGGATATGCTTTGGATGTATTGTATGGATCATAATTCTTTATGGTAAGACTATCTACACCTAGTAGAATTTGCTTACAACAATGG
This sequence comes from Wollemia nobilis, assembly GCA_028583015.1. Taxonomy (NCBI): domain Eukaryota; kingdom Viridiplantae; phylum Streptophyta; class Pinopsida; order Araucariales; family Araucariaceae; genus Wollemia; species Wollemia nobilis. The sequence continues at coordinate 3,124,093 of JAQPPZ010016969.1, read as the reverse complement.
TCACCATTCAACCTTAGGCATGGCTCCATTTGAATCCTTGTATGGTAGGAGGTATAGGACACCACTATCATGAGATAAACTAGAGGACTAGTTTTTCCTTGGGCTAAACATGGTTAATATTATGGATAAACAAATAAGGATTATTAGAGAGAGGCTTAAGGAAGTAATAGATCATCAAAAAGTTATACCAATCTAAAGAGGGTGCCAAGAGAGTTTTTATGGGTGAAAGAGTGTTTTTTAAGGTGATGTAGCATAGGGGTGTAGTATTCCTAGTGGGTAGGTGGATTCCAAGGCTTTAGAATGATCAATTTGCTACTCCCAATAAATGGACCAAATTGTACAACCGTACAGTCTTTACTACTAGCAATGTGAGATAACTAAACAACCTGTACAAAACCCAAATCGTACCACTATACAATCCCAAATCATGCAATGATGGATATTGTATGATTTCACACTTTGAAAATACTTCATATTTGGTTTTGCAATCCATCATGCATATTTTTGTAACTAAACAGTTCAATTTCTCAATGCTACCAAATCGGGTAAATTTCCCTCAATTGCATAAACTGCTAAATCGGGTAATTGTATTTTGTACGATTTGTAAGCACCCTAGTGTACAATTTGTACAAAAATAAGGTATATTCAAGTGATAAATTGGATATTATACTAGACCAATCTCTCTTAGATAAGTGTTGAAAGGATCTAATATGGCATTTAATCCTAATTCTACCAACATGCAAGTTACTTTGTCAGGGTTGAGAGAGTTATATATCCAATGGCCACATCCAAAAATTGTACACCAGTGTTCAATATGTCTTCCTTGATATCATCATCATCATAGATCATTCATCATAGTCACATTAGTGTTGGTTTAATCTAATTCCTCCATAGCAATGCATTAAATGATAATAACAACCAAAAAGAAGTACATGCAATAAAGATACACTTTTAAATACTATTCTACCTTTATAGGATCATACAATACATGAGAGAAACTATGAAATATGATTATTCTTCCTTACTGCTCAACAATGTCATCCAAAAATCATAGATATGCAATAACACTTCACATAAAAACATAGCCAAAACTCCTAGCATTTTCTTATTAACCAGAATGTAACTAGACTATCATGAGACCATCAAAATTGAAAATGGGGTCTTATATAATGTTGCCCAAGCCATTCCAAAGAATTTCTTGAGGCAATTTGTTATTTACAAATTCCCATGCATAACGAAATACATTAATTAAGACTTTTACTAAGTCCAAACACCTTGATTATCAAAATCATGCGCAATTAAAACTTAAATTACATTTCCCATGCATTTCATTTCATTTCATTGCAAATTGTATGGTTTGCATTCACATTGTATGATTTCCCTTCAAGTTGTATGGTTTATTCCTACCTATATAGTTTACAACACTTGTCAAAATTATCAAACTTGGACAAATCCTTTTATCACTTCTTATTTTGGGAGGTGGATTTGCTGCCTACATCTGTCGTATCCTTTATTTTGGTTGGTGTCCACATCGACTCATATTTTTGTTTCATATGTACCTCATAATATGTGACTACAACTTTTAGGTCATCCACTTGGGTTTGAATAATTGTGCATTGATTCTTCAACATGGCTGCATAGTTGCCCATTTCTACTGCTTTCAACCCATGGTGATTAGCCTTCTCTTCGATAGTCTTTAGGAGTTCCCTCAATTGATTTTCATGATTAGTGGCACTCTTCTTTACATTCTTCCATAATTGTGCTTCTATTAAAGCTGCTACATGTAATTCTTAATTATTATTTGTAATTATCTATAGATGGTGATGAATATCTACCTCCAAAGCACAAACAATATCCTACTTAGCACTCAACTATGCTTACTTATCTAGGACTATCTCATTATATATTTTATTATCCTGTGTGAGCTCTTCTATATTCTTAGCCTTTGTTTCCAATTGCTCATATTTCTTGGCCAACTACATTTTTAGCTTTTCATATTTTACTTAGAGTTGAGCTTCCAACTCCTCAATATTGTCTTCTGTTGTTTGCGAGACCTGTCGCTTCTCCTCTTCAAGAAAACTAATTTTGGCCTCAAAATCAGCCCTAGGACTTAGCAGTTCTTCTTTCAATTTATTTATTTTATCCTCTACCATAGACTTACTCTTTTGTGATTATTCCTCCATTTAAATCACTTCTTTTTTAGTAGCCTATATCTCCTATTTTTGAGCTTTCTTGAGCTGATAGATCTGCTCCAATCCTATGCTCAACCACTCTATCCAATGTGTTAATAAGTTCAACTTCCTCAGAGTGATAGCCAATCCCATAGTAACCCTCTTGTATTCCAACTCCACTATATTCATGGGACAAGTCAGGTAATTGGCTCTATCTAGGTATAACCTTGGATGTTGCCTATAAGTGGTTCTCACTCCCTCTGGTAGGTCATCTCTTCCTAACATTATGGTTACCTTCCCTGGGTAACTTCCATAGGTTTTTTACATGAATTTTTGCAATTATCCTTCTATGATCCTCATTGCTCACCCATTCCATTATCTTCTCCAACTCGAGAAACACTTGTTCTTCCCACAACTTCAAATATCCCATGCATCCAATACAAAACTATAATTTGGTGCTAGCTATGGCATTGCCTATTTGAGAGGAGAAATTTTCCACCTTATATTCTACTCCTTGTGCATCCTCATGAATTTTAATATTTGTGAACTGTGGTACCTCCAGGAGATAACTTATTTGCAACCTCCATAATTCCTCATTTGTAGGATTTTTTTCTTCTTGCTCTTCCATGTGGTGGCTAGATCTTCCTCCAAGATCTAGTAGTGCTCTCTCTATGTTTATCTTTTCCTATGGTGGAGTCTATTCTACAGTCTTCTCCACCTCCATATCTTCTTCTATATTCACAATATCCTACTAATATTGTTGCTGCCCCATCGATTCCTAGGCTTATTTTTATTCAGTGAAACCCACCTGTTACTGTTCGATCACCTGCTCTTCTTCCTGATTGTGTTGTGTTTCCATTGCTGTGAATTTTTCAATAATAGGTTCTTTCTATTCTTGTGATGCCTTTGTCTCTTCCTGTGCATCACTTTGATTATTTTGGTTCGAGATTCCTCCCATCATGAATTTTAAAGGAGGCTTCTTATTTTCTTTAAACTCTTCCTCAAAGGCTTCCACTCTCACCTTATATTTCTCTTTTTCCTCCTAAGCAATGGCTTCTACTTCATGTGCTATCTGCCTTACTTATGTATCCTCCAACATCTTTGAAGAGTCCAAAATTTCAAATTCATCATGCTGGAAAATCTGTGGGGATTCAAACATCTCCTCTAATATTATCCAATTCCACTCGTGCAAATCTAGCTTCTCTAAGTCTGATTGTTCCTCTTCTTGTTGACTTTTTTGTATAGTATCGACTTATTTTTTTAGAGCAGGATTATTCACCATTATTTTATTTTATCTCCCTGTTCTTATTCGTACTGAGCTGGATTGCCTCCCCACAATTTCCTCCCTTTCCTAAATTGATGGCTACTCCTAGTATCGTTGTTGAAGTGATTGTTTCTCTAATTCAAGTTCCAATTGCCTAGGAATTTTAATTTGAGGGTGTACATCCTCATCCGAAGAAGTATCCTCCTGTACTATAGTGGCTTGTTGTTCTTTATTTTTTCGAGACTTCTCTAAAGTCTCCTTCTAAAACGATACTAATTTTTCCCACCTCAAAATGGTTGGCTATCCTGCCTTAACATTCCTAGGTTCTGTAAAACCTGGAAAGTGGATTCCCATATCCGTAACAACATTTAATGACAATCCAATGGCATGGAAATTCATCCTAAAATTCTTTGACCTCTTTTTCAGTACTTCATGCATCTTCTTCTCTAAATAGGTACCTACTCATACCTAATTCCTTTGGTGATACCCTTTATGTATTGAGCCATCTAGATTGGCATCTCTGTGGCTCATGTATCCCATGATAGTCAAGCCATCACAATATTCATAGAACATGGTCAATATTTCCCTTTCAACTAGCTCTATTTAATTCCTCGATTCCCTACACCTGAGATATTTGCATCTATCAGTAATTTTATATTGGTAAGTTAAGTGATGATGTGATGTGTCTCAATCAGATCAACCAACTTCTAAATTCCTCTATCGTAACTTCTACTTTCATTGATTGTTTTCCCACATTGATGTAGGAAATTATAGCTACAATATTATACATCTAAACAATCTGCAATAGATAGTTATAGAAGAAGGTCTTCTAGTGTAGTGGCACTTGTGTTATTACAACTACACCATCCTCCTCAAACTATTTCCTCTAGGGGTGGGTCTTGTTTTCTTTGTGACTCCACCACTTCGTGCATGTCTCTCCTCCATGCTGTATGAATGATATATTTTTTATCTCAACTTGACCCTCCTCAGGTTCACTACTTAGATCCTCATCAATATCTAGGTAATGTACTTCAATCCTCAACTCCCTTCTCAGGATCCTCTGTTGTGCCATATCTTCCTCTCGGTATCTTGGTGGTGTCATTCTATGATTAGCCCTCTAATACCTTTGCCCTCTCCATGACCTTTATCATCCTCTTATCCAAGGATGAATACCACGTCAACTACGAGACTGAAACTATCACCCTTGGTATTATCATGGATGTGACTCTCTCTTGTGTAGGGGTCTTGGTGACCGTTCCACCCTATTGATTGCAATTCTTCTTAACTGGTATCTGAACTCTTTGGCTGAAATAATTTTCTCACCATTCCTCTGGTTAGCTCTCTACTTGGATATCACCAATTCTATAATTATAAGTGTGCCAAAAATCATACAATCTACTATAAATCATACAATATGCTTTCCAAATTTCTCCTATACAAATTCCTAATCAAAAGCCGCCTCTATATTGTACAATCTCTATCATTGCTTCAAATTTTTTAGTCTTCTTCAAATCATAAAACTATTGTACAAAATATACAAGGTCGTACCACTTTGTACACTATCCCTGTCTAACTGCTCCCCATCACCGATTTTGTATGATTTGCTCAAAATTCTTAAAATAGCCCAAAAAGTACTTGAATTTTACAATATTTTTTCTAATATTGTACAGTCTACCTCCAAATCATACACTACATCTCTTGAAACCCTTGTTCACTTGAAAATCATGTTTTTCACCTCTCCATGATTTCTCACTGACCTAGTTGCCAAAAATACCTTGATCTATCTTTTCAATGCCTTTCGAAAGAAAATTTTCAAATATTTCACACTTTGCTTAGTGTATCCCCAAAAAAAATATTTCTTGGCTATTTAATAGGATTTTATGATCTTCTGCTTCCTTCCCTCTATCTTATCTAGTTTATTTTAGGGTTCTTTTGTTAGATTAAGATTTGTAAGCTTCTTTTTCCTATAAATTTTCCACTCTAGATTCAATCGACAACTTCCTCAAATATTGGTGTACATTTTTTTATAATTTGGGTCATACATAGATGTCTTCTACTACAAACCCTCATTTATCTTTGATTGAACTTGAAATCTAATTTTAATGGAGTCAAACCCTTACTTTTCTTATTCGATTTGATTTTATCGAATGCGAAAAGTCTATCTGGTATGAATTAAAAAAATGGGTCATGAATTATTGTAGATCACTGATGAATTTTAACATCCATACAATTGATTCCACTTAGTTGCATGCTTTTCACCTTTGTCCTCCTAAAAATTTCAAATTCCTCCTTGTACGGTTTGTAAAATTGCTAGGATGAGCCTTGTATTTAAATTGTTCTCAAACCCTAACTGCTCTAAATTTGAAATTGCACAAATTTGCATGTATTTTCATCTTCCTTGTTCAGATTATTGACAACTCATCACTTTTCTATGCAATCTTAACTTTTTCCCATGCTTTTTCAACAACACATCATTCCGCACATGCGAACATTAAATGTGACAGTTGAAAATCATACAATTGCACTGATAACCGTACACTATACGATCTAAATCATACAACATGCCTCCTTGTATGATTGTACATGTAATTTTTCCAATTTTGCTTGTACGATCTCCCACTTATGATTTTTCATCTTTAAAATTGACTTGTATGATCTATCACTTAGAGAATTTTTCTATTTTCTTTCTTTGAAGAGGTCATTGTTTCTATTTTTCAACCCACTTTATTCTTAATTACGTCTCGAGGAATTTTCACAACTAAGGTATTTTATTTATGTATGTTTTCATTTTTTTTTTCATTTACCAACCTACTTACACTTACCGTCATGGAAATCGCACAGTGAAATTCACTTGTATGATCCCATCTGATTATTCTCTTGGAGGTTCGATTGTGACATTTCAAGTGATTGTGTCATATGGTGCCACTTGTTCTATAGGGTGATTTATCTCCACTTGTGATGTTACCGAGTTCCCTGGTCTTCTCGTACCATGTGTACAATTACAAGCTAGAGTATCTTCACTTGGTTTCCATTCCTCTTGTTGTATAGGTGACAGATCCCTTGGTAGCGGTTTCCTTACTACTCTATTGTCATTTGAGTGACTTATTCACCTATATCCTTGGATCAATTCTTACTCTAGAATTGGTAATCGGATCCTTTGTTGTCCCTAATTTCTTTCATCTACAAAATGCACTCTTCCTCTACCAAAAATGCCTCTACCATGCGAGTGTCTTCCCCATCATATTCCTCTTGACATCGGGCTTCTCTGCACTAGTGGTGATTCCTCCATTTCTTGGAGTAATCCTTTTCCACCTACCACTCTTTGAGGTCCAAATCAAATTAGGGCTGGTCATCCCAATGGATAATGCCTTCTGGATTTTAGTAAGATTTCTCTCATCCGTGGTATACCCTACAAATTTCTTGTCTAGTTCAAACATGCTAGGGGTACCTCTCCTGGCCATCTAGGAGTAGGGGGTCAGAACCTTCCTCGTACTCTTCCTCCTATTATTATAACATCACCTTGACTTCATTCATTCCATGGTGGAATACCTCCCTTTCCTAGCTAAAGCCTTAGGGATCCTTGTCTATGCCTTCCTCCCATTGCTTGGTTATCAGGAGTTATCTCTACCAACTAAATGTTGGCTAGTGGACTTCTACTTTGTATTGTATAAATCTATCTAGAAACCTGTTGGTCACGAATCTACCATAGGAAAGGATTTTATGTGAAATGCGCCCTAGACCCGACCAACATTGAAATTTTGAGAGAAAGAAATGTCTCCCGGACCAATCTCCAGAGAGGGCTGGTTCCCTTACTAAATTTTATGTTCTTGAAGACTAGAGTTGCAGGAAAGAAATAGGAAATATGTAGAAAGAAATGGGAAATATAGCCACAGGCCAAATTTGTCATATCGGGAAAGATTAGTAGAAGATAACCTCAAGCACATGAACAACATATAACAAAATATAGCGACATAATCTACTTACAACCTTGCACAGATAACCTCCAGAATCGCATTCTAGAACTCACTTCCTCACCGATAATATTTAAACTCAGATGTAGAATTCAAACTTAGCAGCAAATAAGAAACACGAGCATAAAGGAGAAATGCATAAGATAGAAGGAAAAACACACAAAAAGTTGCTTGCAAAACCAGAGGCCAAATATATTTCATTCATGCAAAAACTTGAAAAGTTTTTCAGCAAAAGTCTCTCTCTCTCGATACCTCTTTCTGAGATATACATTGATATTTATAGAGGTCTTGCCTCTTTGTAGCATTTAAAACATGAAATGGACTTCCTCGAGATCCAAAAAACATACAACAAAAATAAGGCAATGATCCCTTTAAACCAGCCTCGAAGAAATCAGAAATTGAATGAAACAAGGAACCGGTCGTCTTCATTAAATGGTCGTTCTTGGAGCATGCTTGGACCGTTAGAAAATCATGAACATAAGCTTTGAATAATGTAGGCGTCTTCAATTTTGGTGGCTTCAAAAACTATAGGCCTGAGCACATTCTTCTATCTTGCACACACTAGAAAGTAGCAAAACATTAAATTCTGGAGAGATTTTAATCCTTGGAAATCGCAATACTTCATCGGGCTGTTGAACTGCTTTCTGGCGCGAAACCGTGACGGGTTGCGAAAACACGACATGTCGCAAAATCGTGACATTTTCCTTCTTTGTACATTTTTGCCTCTTTGAATCGTGAAAACCAAACATGTCATGAAATCGTGACAGTTTGGCTCTTTGTTCTCCTTCGTCACCTTAGGTCGCAAAAATGTGATGCATTGTGATTTTGCGACGTTCCGTACTATTCTGCTCCTTCCTTGCTTTGCTCCCATGAAACTATGACCTGTCGCAATTTCATGATAGTTTTTCCCCATGTTTTTATTTTGCTATTTTGAACCGCAAAAACACAACAAGTCACGATTTCGCTACATCTTTCTCTCGCTTGGTCTTCTCACTGCTTCTCGTCGTGAAAATGCAACATGTCACGAAATTGCAACAATTCTTCGCACTTTGCTCTTCCTGTCAAATATGTCGCAAAATCATGACATTTTATTGCCTTCTTCGTCATTGTTGCCTCATGTCATGATATCACGACATTTTCCTCTTGCTTGGCCTCATCCTCAAAAATGTCGCGATATCACGATGTTTTTCTCCATTTGCTCCCTCTCTGCTTTTCTGTCGCGATACCACGATGACTTTCATTGATATTGCCCTTTGCTCAATTATGTCATGATTTCATGAAATTTTCTATCACTCTGCTCCATGGCCATCGTAAGTCACAATTTTGCAACATGTCGCGATATCGCGACAACTTTCATTTTGTGCTTTCGTTGACTGCGTTGACCGTGAAAATCCAACACGTCATGATATCACGACGGTTTTACCCCCTTGCTGTCATTGACTGTTTTGACCATGATTTTGGAACACGTCACGATATCACGACATTCTTCGAATTTGGCTTCTCTCTCCTCTATTAACCCGCGATAACGTGACATGTCACAATATCGTGACAGTTTTGAACCCATGCTCTCCATGCTGCTTTTGGTCATGATATCGCGACAGCTTTCGAACTTAGCTGTTTAGGCACAAAACTCATATAGAAACACAGAGGAGTGATAAATTCAATAGTTTATGCATGAATAAGCAACAATAAAAATAATGTGGCAAAAATATCAATATTATTGGTGGCTCATGGGGTATATAGTGCTATTTTATGCATGAACCTCAGGCCTTAATCTAGTGGGAAACAGAGTCAAGAAGCTGGAGAAGCAGGAAAATAAGTGCTGGTTGATGCTGGATACGTCTGCGGACTGCTGCAACAAACTCTTTCTGGTATTCAGCACTCAAAAATAGGATCTTCAATAGAAATGCATGGAATTGCAGAACTTCCTTTATTTCTTTAGAAGTACTACACTGTACCTAGCTCGGAGGAGCTAGGTAAGGACCAGGTGCTGTGCAAAAATCTCTAGGGCAGTAGAGAAAAGCACCTGAGATACAAAAAATGGAAATGAATGGAGGGATGACCCATGAATGCACAGGCCGTGGAACGGGGATGGGGAATGATGGAATGGTGGAAGATGGAGGAAGGGAAATAGTAAATACAGCAACAGAGTGCTATTTTTCTACCCGCTATGGAGATGCTATGAAACAAAAAATGAAATGGAAGTGGATGGAATGGAGATGGTAGTAGAACCCATAGCTGTGATGAAGTACTCACATGACAAAGGACTAGAAGAAAGGGAAAGTAGAAATGGGAACATCAGAGGGGGGAGTAGAAACAACAACAGTGGCTTGATTATTTGCAGAAGGAGTAGGAGAAGGGAATGAAGAAGGGAAAGAAGAAGTAGAGAAGAAGCCACTGACTGCTGGGAATGAAGGAAAAGAAAGAGAAAGAGACGTACCTACGGGCTCACATGCAAAAAGAGCCAAAGTAAAAACAAAATATTTTTTTTTCTCTTTTTTTTATGTACAAGGTAACTCCCGAATTAGCTGTGAAATCTCGAGAAAGGCACAAAACCAAACATGGTTCTGTCTCCTGGATTCCAGACCCTTAACAAACACTCAGTAGACTCCTAATTTATAATCAACTTAGAGTCACCAAAGATCTGCAACTGCCGCACTCCAAGTGTCTTAGTGTTAGCATTGTTTTTGTATTTTGCTCCATCAAAATAGAACTGATTTGGCAGAGAGTCTCGACCAAATTGATCAAGAGGCAACTTTACTTCAACCTCTTAAAGCTTCGTAATGGAGTAACAACCAATCTCAATTTTGATCATGGCATTAAAATTGAGCATTGAAAACTCATCCTCCAAATCAAGATCCTCCAATTCTTCAGTTATCATATTGACAGCATGTTTGGAATTTTCTTCCTCTTCCATATTCTCTATATGAAAATTAGAAGGCTTCTAATTATAGATCTGGACTCTTCTTCCTTTGAAAGGAATATCCAAGTGAGAATAATCCAGAGCAAGGTAGCCTCCTAGAATAGCAGTGAATTCTCTCGATAAACACATACTGAAATACGGTTCCAAATCAACCACAACTATTTCTTGAATTACTGCAATCTGAGGCATATTATGCAGAGCAATAGGAACATCCTTGATTACACCCACTATTTTCACTGGAGTCTTGTCCAACTGTAAGACACCAGGGCTACTTCTTGTATATTCCATTCCCATCACTTCACAAACTACCTTGGGCATGACAGTTGTCGCAGCACCAGAATCAATCAGGCAATTATGTACAATCCAACCCTCCATCATGAGTGACAGATAAAATGGGGGTGGTCTGTTCTTTCCAATGGCTGAAGAAGTTAATGTTTGAGCCATAACTACCTGGGCTAGAGCTTTCCCCTTACTTTGTATGGTCTTCAGGGATTCCTATAAGAGATTTACCTATCCAGGCAACTGCAAGGTGTCATACAGACTTACCTTAGCTGGTATCCGTTTGAGTTCTTCAACAATGTTGTATCCATGGAGATCTATTCTTTCCTACCACTAGTAGATTCAAATGTGCTCTTATATTGTTGGGTAGCCTCCACTCATTACCGTTTGGTCAATGATGGATACCGCAATGTCTCTCTGGCTTGTTCCTTTATTTCTGCTTGCGACTGAGAAGTAGAAACTTTTTCCTTCTCTTTTATTGGTGGTGGAAGTGGATCCTTCGACAAAATAGGTGATTGTCATTGCGATGGGGGATCATGAACCTTTTTTGGCATTTGTTGCTTTGTTGCTTGTACAGGAGGCACCTTCAATGGCTCCATATTAGCCGGATCTACCAACATTGGTTTCTTGCCACTGCGTGTCAGTATTGCTATATGTTCCTCCAGAGACTCCATGGAATTAAGATCCACCTCTCGAATCATGTTTACACGGCTCCCTGCAAGAACTTGCAAATAATTTTGGTGGACCATGCAAGTGGACTCATCATGTGGGTCATTGTAGGAAGAACACCAATAAGATGGCTCATGTGAAACTTTAGAAGGTCCAGCCTCTTCGATTACCAGAATTGCTGAGTTCCTTTTAGGTACTTTCTTCATAGCCTTGCTAGGAGCAAGTTGTTCTCTAGTTACTGCTAGCATAAATCTTCATGGCTGATAGTTCCTTTTCGCCTCTCTCCATTCCATAGATGTCACCTTGTTAGTGAGAGATATCATAGCCGACTAAATTTCTTGTAACATAGCCAATTGAGGATTTGGGCTTGAGGACATAGGCAGTGCCGATAAAGGTAATAGAATCTATGGGGAAGGTAATGCAGGAGTTGGAAGTGGAGAGGCTAACCATGGAATGCTCAGAGCAGGAAACTGGGGAACTAGAATGGGTGTGATCTGAGGCACACTTGAGCTCCATGATGGGGTAGGATACATGGAAGGCATGGGCTGTGAAAGTGAACCAAAGTACAAATACTTAGGAAGATCAGGTATGATAGGCATTGTTACCTTTGGAGGAAGCCTACCTATAGCAATCAAATCAGCGTCTGCCTTTAACGCTTGTTCGAATAGTTCTAGAAATGTATTCACGTTGGACTACCAGAAAGCCCAACCAATGTCTATGTTAAACGCTCTGAGGTAGTAAAATGCAGCTAGCTCATTAGCAGGCCAAATACCATCAGGAATTCTCTGCCAGCTTCTGGTAAATCTAACATTGAAGTCAGCTATCTCTTCCTACGGGTGCCTTTGAATTACATTAAATTGATGCAATAAAGAGTATGGGTTAGCTTTTTCATGAAATTTTTTGACTAACAATTCTCTTAATTGATCCCATGATGTAATAGTGCCTGGTTGCAATGTTCGGTACCGATACAGCAATTTACCTCTCAGTGATAACACCAACAACTTTATCATCACATCTTCATCGGTTATGTCATGGATGGTAGCCAAAGAGGCTACATCATTAATATGCTCATAAGAAGTCTTACCAGTACCATCATAGGTCAGCAAAGCTTTCAAAGCAGCTTGAGGAACTGGATTTTGTGCCAGTAGGTTCAAAGCTCCTGAACCATTCCATGCCAAGAACTTCCTTGGGGGATGCTGAGCCATTTGGGATGCTGGATCTGGATATAAGAAGCTTGTAGCAGTACTGGGAGGAGTCGAGGATGGCACAAAATGACCTATAGCCTACGATGAAAAAAAATTATGGATTCATAGGGCTTACCAATCTTGGGCGCTCCCTCCAGTTCTAAACATCAATCTCGAAGAATTCGACTGGATATTTCGATTCTTTGGCACTTGATCTCGTGATCATGAAGCAAATATTTTCATTAGCTTCATAATTAAAACTTTCTAGGTATAATCACCTTCAACAAAGTCACCAGATGAACTTACAATCTTTGCTTTCAGGTCAAGACAGTTCATCAAGATCTTGATTCCTCTGGGTATCAATTTGAAATAATACTTGTCTCACTGATTGTGGATCTTTGAGATAGAAACAGTCTGTCCCAACGGGCATGCCAAAAACTGTTGGTCACGAATCTACCATAGGAAAGGATTTTATGTGAAATGTTCCCTAGACCCAGCCAACATTGAAATTTCGAGAGAAAGAAATGTCTCCCAGATGAATCTCTAGAGAGGGTTGGTTCCTTTACTAAATTTTATGTTCTTGAAGACTAGAGTTGTAGGAAAGAAATAGGAAATATGCAGAAAGAAACGGGAAATATAGCCACAGGACAAATTTTTTAGATCGAGAAATATTAGCAGCAAATAACCTCAAGCACACGAACAACATATAACAAAATATAGTGACGTAATCTACTTACAACCTTGCACAGATAACCTCCAGAATCGCATTCCAGAACTAACTTCCTCATCGGTAATATTTAAACTCAGATGCATAATTCAAACTTAGCAGCAGATAAGAAATACAAGCATAAAGGAGAAATGCATAAGATAGAAGGAAAAACACACAAAAAGTTGCTTGCAAAACCAGAGGCCAAATATCTTTCATTCATGCAAAAAGTTGAAAAAAAATTCAACAAAAGTCTCTCTCTCTCGATACCTCTTTCTGAGATATACATTGATATTTATAGAGGTCTTGCCTCTTTGTAGCATTTAAAACATGAAATGGACTTCCTCGAGATACACAAAACATACAACAGAAATAAGGTAATGATCCCCTTAAACCAGCCTCGAAGAAATCAAAAATTGAATGAAACAAGGAACTGCTCGTCTTCATTAAATGGTCGTTCTTGGAGCATGCTTGGACCGTTAGAAAATCATGAACAAAATATTTGAATAATGGAGGCGTCTTCAATTCTGGTGGCTTCAAAAACTACAGGCCTAAGCACGTTCTTCTATCTTGCACACATTGAAAAGCAGTAAAACATTAAATTGTGGAGAGCTTTTAATCCTTGGAAATCGTAATACTTCATCGGGCCATTGAACTACTTCCTGGCACAAAACCGTGACGGGTCGCGAAAATGTGACATGTCACAAAATCGTGACATTTTCCTTCTCCATACGTTTTTGCCTCTTTGAATCGTGAAAACCAAACATGTCGTGAAATCACGACAGTTTGGCTCTTTGTTCTCCTTCGTCACCTTAGGTTGTGAAAACATGACGTGTCGCGATTTCATGACGTTTCATACTATTCTACTCCTTCCTTGCTTTGCTCCCGTGAAACTATGACCTATCACGATTTCACGATGGTTTTTTCCCATGTTGTTCTTTCACTATTTTGAACCGCAAAAAAGTGACAAGTTGCGATTTCGCTACATGTTTCTCTCGCTTGGTCTTCTCACTGCTTCTCGTCGTGAAAATGCGACATGTCGCGAAATCGTGACAATTCTCCGCACTTTGCTCTTCCTGTAAAATATGTCACAAAATCATGACATTTTCTTGCCTTCTTCGTCATTGTTGCCTCATGTCGTGATATCGCGACATTTTCCTCTTGTTTGGCCTCATCCTCAAAAATGTCGCGATATCACGACGTTTTCCTCTTGGTTGGCCTCATCCTCAAAAATGTTGTGATATCACGATGTTTTTCTCCATTTTCTCCCTCTCTGCTTTTCTGTCGCTATACCGCGACGACTTTCATTGATATTGCCCTTTGCTCAATTATGTCATGATTTCGTGACATTTTCTATCACTCTTCTCCATGGCCATCGTAAGTTGCGATTTTGCAACATGTCATGATATCGTGACAACTTTCATTTTATGCTTTCGTTGACTACATTGACCACGAAAATCCAACACGTCATGATATCGCGATGGTTTTACCCCATTGCTGTTATTGACTGTTTTGACCACGATTTTGGAACACGTCGCGATATCGCGACATTCTCCGACTTTGGCTTCTCTCTTCTCTATTAACCCATGATAATGCGACATGTCGCAATATCATGATAGTTTTGAACCCATGCTCTCCATGCTACTTTTTGTCACGATATTGCGATAGCTTTTGGACTTAGCTATTTAGGAACAAAACTCATAGAGAAACATAGAGGAGTGAGAACTTCAACAGTTTATGAATGAATAAGCAACAATCAAAACAATGTGGCAAAAATGCCAACAAAACCTTACTATCCCTACTTGTAGAACTACTCTACTATGATTATGTAAATGATAAAAAGGTGGAGTTAAATAAAAAACTAGAATGATCAGGGTCCTTAGATCAATCCTAATATTGGACCCTAGTCAAAACATGTGACTTTTGGAGACTTTGGCTAGTCAATAGTTGATATTCCTTGTAAGAAAAAGAAAGAAGGGGGACATGAGTAGATATGAAATGACACACAATCCAATGTACAAAAACCATAGAGATTAAGAAGTTTCCATACTAGAAAATATTTTGTTAGGTAGAAATGTTTTCATTAAATGCGACATCAGAATAGAAACTTATTTGCAAGAAAGGACCGAAAATGAAGATTTTGGAAATAAATTAAGCTTGAAAGGTGTGGATATGCATTTAGAAATTCCTAAAAGAACATGGTATTCTCCAAAAAGTAAGTAAATAAGAAGAAATAAATGCATGACACATTTGGATAGCAAAAAGAGAAAGGTTAGACCCAGTGTTGTAGGTGAGTTGGAGAGGAGAGGGCAATCCTCCAAGGGAGGTCCCAGGTTCGAGTCTCCACCCTACCAAAAAGTTGAATTGGGTATCCAAAATCCAATTTATAATGTTGGTGCGAGCAAGGTCAAGCACAACTCCCGGGTGACTTTGATGGTGTAGAACCCCCTGGTTGTGGTCTCTTAGACCAATGCGGCCCCACAAGGGGTTTTTCGCTTTAAATAAAAAAAGAGGAAGTTTAGAAGGAGTAACAATCTTAAAAGATAATTAATTTTCACTCCCTAATGAAAAGTCTTTGCAATTAATTATTTAGCAAAAGATAAAAGTCAATATCAAGCTTAAGATGATGAAGACAAATGATTATCACATGCAAGAAATGCCAGAGGTAACCATGTCCACATATTTCTCTAACATTAAGGTTCTAAGGACATGGTTAAAGGTTGTGTCAACCCTTTAGTTTATAAAGGAACTAGAAAGTTGAGAATAAATCTTTACAAGTGCTTCAAATATAGTAGAACTTTGAGCTTTGAAGAACAAATATGGACCAAAATTTTGATGCAATATATGGAAACTAGGGTGCATTTTTGTTATGAACTGATAAGCACTTGTGCAGAATTTTATGACCTAGATACACAAGAAATTATATCCATGAATAAAAAAATTTAGAGTAAGAATTGATGGCCCTAGCATCAAAAAATGGTGTTGTTACCAAAAATCCAAGTACATGTTAGTATGAAAGAAGAAAGGAAAATTTTTAACAAAATATTATAGAACAAAAAAATTGGCCTTTACACAACGAAAATACAAGAAGGTAAGGAAACATGACCCAATCACATAGAAATTCATTCCCATTAATAACTTCAATGAAAGTGTGAAGCATGCATTGAGTATGATGGAATTCCTTCTAGTCCAAGAAAATGATAAATCCATCAATGTGGTTTAGCTAGGTATTTTGCATTGAATGAGATAAAGGGAATATACCCTAGACTTCATTGAGTTGATAGAAGAACAAATCTAAGACCTCTGGTTGTTCTAGTTAATGCAAGCATTTATATATTCCTCATTTTTGATATACCTTATTTTTTACCAACAATTGAACATGTTCACCAAGTTAGGAATAAGGTGTAAAGATTCAAAGGGCAATGACCTTATAGTGTATAATTGGACCAAATACCTAAGTAAAGGATCTTCATATTGTATTTTTGTAGATAATTTTTCTACTCCATTCATTTCTAAAATAAGAAGGGCTTAAGCCCCCAAAATTTTAGAAGAATGTACAATTTGTGTAGAAGGAACAGTCCCAAGGGATTGGTTTTTTGTCGAAGAGGGAACCTTAGTTAGGATGCATGGCTATAACTACACTATTTATCTTCTATCAAAATTTATTTTTGATAGACTATTCAAACTAGAAGTATTTAGATAAATTGATACTTTTTATTTCAAACATGGTATTGGTAAACAAAAAGCATCATATTACCTACAACCTCTCAACCTAGGGGGATAACTATGCATATAAAAATGGGAGCCCTCCTGGTCAAAAGTAAGCTAAAGAAGATAGACCTAGAGTTAATAAGAGACAAATGGAAGTATGACACAAAGCAAAAATTTGTTGTATATATAAAGGGGATAAAAGGGAAGAAATTCACAAATTAGTAGAGGCCTAAAATTGAAAAGCTCAAAAGCCCCAAGGATGAAACAACCTAGTCTCTCATTAAAATAACTAGATATCCACCTACCCTATAATCCTATGAATCCTTCTATGATATTAAGAGTACTTTCAGCCCTTGCAATAATTCAAAGTAAGAGGATATATAGGAATTAAGAAATTGGTACTAGAAGATGCATAAAATAAAGGTATGGTGGAGAACGAGACAACTCATTGGACAAAATGAAGCTAAATTTTTATGAATAAATGAGGATACAATGTTTAGTGAGTTATACAATGAAGAAAATTCAAATGTATAAAGCTCTGCTAGTATAGAATCTAGTGATGAAGGAACAATTGTTGAAACACACTAGAGAATAGGAGAGGTAAGGACCGAGCAAGAGGATATTTTAGAACTATTATATAACCATTTGGGAGAGGCTAAAATACCTACTGAACAATAGATAAGGGCTATAACTTCTTAACCCACCCAAAAATAAGTGTTTCCAAGGCTATTTGAACAAACACCCAATAAGAAGATGAAAAAAATGGGGGAACACACATAGCCATTAAACTAGCAATTACAGGATCGTTTAATCGAAAATATTATCTCCACTATCAGAATACAAGACAGAGAATCCATAGAACATAGGGTAATAATCCTCTTCAAAATAAAGCAAGTGGTTGATTAATTCACAAAGTTAGTGGATAACTTATACAACACCGTGGGAAGATTGAAGGTTGAGGTAGATTCTCTATTAGCGACGAGACTCCCTTCACCATGTAATTAGCTGAGTGATAAGCTATATTATATAGAGGAATATATATAAATCATAAAATCAAATAAATATCCTCCACTTACCTCTAATAAATAGATGTCCTCTCTTTACACAAAAGAGATAGCCCGAATTATCAGACCATTGGTAAAACTCAAGGTGTTGATAATCGAAGTAATAAGAAAAACTAAAGATTTCTCTTGAGATGATAAGCATGAAATTATTGCTCTATATTATTTTATCAAGCATACTAAATACCCATCATATGAGGAATATATAGAAATTGAGATAGAACTTTCAAAACTCTCCATATGATATCACCATTTTGCTTAACCCTTTTTTAGTTATTATGTTTTCTTTTGTAGGAATTTTTTACTTTAAGCCTAAGGATACAATAAATTATGAGTTACACTTCAACTAGGCTAGAAAGACCTTATGAGCTACCAAAAATATAGTGGTTCACCAATAGCTTCTTGCAACTAAGAAAAATCCCTGATAATAGATGGTCAAAGTTTTATCTAGCTCATGGAGAACAAGCTGAAAGAATTGTTAACAATCAAGACTTCTATAAAAGTTCATTCATTGAAAGTCCTGATAGATGATCGAAAGAGCACCAAAGTATCCCACATTTAATATAAATCCTAATATTCTAGGTTTTTCAATCAACAATAAAGTGTGATAGAGAAAAATACTAATCAATATACAAGAAATGTTGAAAGACCATGCAGACATGAATGCGTTAGTTAAATCATGTGACAAGGGTAGATAAGCTGAATTAATGACTTCCTTGATTGAAGAGATGAAGAACACCTACTTGAATATTACCTTAGTTATTATCCTAGATATTAATTTGAGAATAATCATGGCTTATATATTCCTATGTTGATTAGTCATTATGATTAGAGAAGTAAATCATTCAATGATCAGAATCCTAAGGAAACGTAGATGGGATTGTCAAAACCAATTATAGATAAATTTGGAGGGAAAATCCTTCCTTGTAAACCTATAAATAGGACTAGTATTAGCTTTGTAAAGGATTTACAAGTTTGCAATTCTATGTATTTATAGGCTTTCCTATCATTTCTCTTTGTAGAAACAATTGTGGTTCTTGAGCAACTTGTGGGTAATTTCAAACCCTTGCTTCTGGCATAATATTTATAAAATTTTGACTACATTATGTATACATATGATTCTGTGCTTATTTTTTGGCCTTTGCCTATAGAACTATTGTTGTGTATGTATATGTGTTTGTTATTGTTTACCTGAATATCAAATTTGCTAAATGTATGTGTGTGTGATGGGTTTACATCTATTTTTTGACTAAGTCACTTACTAGCTTGTCTTTCCTATAAGATCTACCTACTCATATATGCATATAGTTGGTAGATTTTTGTTGCAATTTATTGTGTTAAGGAGAGGAAGTGTTCACAATTGGCACATAGATTTTAGACCTACTTTTGTAGAAATATATTAGTGGATCTCTCGACCCATTGCTCTCTTCTATTTTATTAATTTTCTTGCACCCCTTTCCCTTTCTAGAGCAACGAGGACCTTGAAGATCACACCTTAACAAGAAGCATTCCTTGTAAAAAATCCAAGAGATCGTTGATTGAGTTGAAACCTGTGCTCTTAGCTACAACCCACTATTTTGGGTAGGGATAATTGGAGATGACAACAATTATCTTTTGAGCCATTTTTTGATAAGTTTTCACCATGTATTCTCTCTATTTTATTGCAATTTCCATGTAGTATAGTTTATGGTAAGATTTTTTCTTTGGTAATTTAAGCATAATGCTTTTAAACCATAAAATATTTAAACATAGACTTGGCCTTTTATTTTTTGGGTACTCTCATTTTGAACTTAGTAAATTATTTGGCTCATATTCTTCAAATTATTGTCTTTCTTGATTTTTTTTACCTCATGATTTCTAAATCCTTGTCTTTTTGAACATATTATAGCCAACCAAAATAGATCAAACTTGCACATGGATTAACCAAGCACAATATGAGTGTTTCTCTATTGGAAAGAGGTGATTTGGATCCATTGCAAGGGCTACAAACTTACTTGATTATTGAACTACCATTGAGTGGAAATATGATTGATAATCTTGATAGGTACTACCATTGTGATGACTCTCAAATGTCAAGTGCTTAATATTGACCAAATCAAAGTATTCCTCCTACTCTTGATTTTTAGTAATACCAAAATGTTCTTTCCTTATCTAATGTGCACAATGTGGCCTTATGGGGAAAAGTATTTTGGAAGATATGTCTTGTATCCTACTTTAGTATTATGTTGCTCCACATTATTGATCTCATTGGTCAAGTGTTCAATCACATATCTTAACTTTTACATTGTCTGAGATTCTAGGGTAGTCATAGCAACATTTTTTTAGCCAAAAATATAGATGGAGGATAAGAGTTATGAGGTGTGTCTAGTGTTGGAACATATAAAGCTATAGATATTATTTGTGGTCTTGTTTAATGAATATGAAAGAAATCTTATATGGTGGATATGAGAGGTAGTTTTCCTATTGATATGAAAATTTTTTCAACCTTAATAGCCATGTGAAATACTTGTTAGAGTTCTATATCATTATACTTTTGGATCAAAACACTTAAGTTTGGTCCCATAACATGAATGCAATATATATTATTAGAGTTGGATTTTAAGCCTTTATACTATCACAAAATATCATAGGTTATCTCAACTATATTACACAAGTCCCCAAATATAAAATAACCACAATAATAAAAGGTCAAATAATAATATGAGTAGAATAACATGAGCAAATTAATATGTATATCAAGGCTTATAATGAATAAAATAACATTCATTTATATGCTGAAATATTAATGTGATTAGACTAAATAATTCATGTACTCTGCATGAAAAATAACTTACAATATTAATAGATCAAATTGTATGCAAGCTTTATTGCTCCTCTTCTTTTAATTTTCACCGCTTCATATGGATCATTGTCTCCATAGTATAGAAATAGTAATGTGACTCTTTAGATACTTTATTATAACTTTCTATATGACTCTACACTTCTCATCTTACCACTTGTATACAAGATCAACACTTGGATATATATACAAGGCTCTTGAACTCCTAATATAGGACACTTGTGCACATCCTTAGATTACATATTTGCACTCTTACATAAAATACACTTGTTTATTTGTTGCATATTCACACTTACATAAAAGGTAAATATAAATCATAGTATAAACTATTGACTTAACCTTAATTTACTACATATTTACAAATGTACCATGAAGGTATAGGGGGTATATTAGCATATACCAAATGATATAATATTCTTCAACACCTGGGCATGTGAAGGCCTTATTACTTAGGGATTCTTTTTGAAGTCCTAAATATGATATTGAAATTGATTAAGGAAACATTTGTATAGAAGATAATGGAATGAAAAGTAAGAAGGGATGTCTTAGATCATCATGCTCTAAAATGATGGGTTCAACAAGGCCTACCTAGGTCCTTACACTACTATCCTCCAAGGATTGATATCATTATAACACCTTCCCTTGAAAGTACAACATGAGAAATTTGACCATTATATATTCAAATGAAATATTATATAGGATGGCTAGAACATCGTTGGTCAGAGATTATATCTAATGGAAATATTTGTCCACCCATAGACGTTGACCAAAATTGAATGATCGGGAAGTTGTGAAAACTGCAGTGGTCAATATTTGGAGGAGGTTGATTCCTTGAAGTTCCAACTAACTATTCCTAAACATGGTGGGAAAGGGTGTTGAAAGAAATAAAAGGACTAAATCCAAAACTTAAAATGGTATAGATTAAGCCACATCAAAACATATGCATATCAAGATATTTTATGACTAAACTAAGCAAATGCCTAACAAACTAGTTGGTTCTATTACCACCTGTAAAATAGTTAGTCACAATGTACGGTATCTAATCAAACTATGAATTTTAGAACCAATAAATGAACATGAGCACAAATTTAGGATTTAGAGTAAGTCCCATCAGCATATAGTAGGCTTAAATTAGAAATAACCAGTTATCATACATAAATTCTCTTCAAATAGAATAAACCATGAGAATCTAATAGGCTTAAATTAGAAATAAGTAGTTATCATACATACATGCTCTGTAAATATAATAAACCAAAATCTAGATAACAAATCCTTTATATTGATCAATACAATTCTCTTCATTACGTACGAATTGTAAAAGCATAAGATCTGACCACTTTTCATTATACATATTAGTGTTTAAAGATATTTTATAATATCAATTCATGATTACCTTCAAAGTGGGTGGTTGCTATATCAGATTTTCTACCAAATAATTGCACTACTTGGAAGTATGGCCACCCTATTGTGGTAGATTTAAGTGGCCTATATTTGCATCATCTTGAGTCATGCTCTACTTGGTGGCCACATTTGATCCCTTGATCTCCTTTCTGACCAACCACCCTCTCATCCATATGATGGATTTTTCCATTGAGATCTCTTGACATGGAATCCTATCTAGTAGACTTAGTGGAAAATTGAGATATTTTATTGTTGTAAAGTGGCTACCAGATTGTGTGAGCACCTATGGGATACCCTTTTATCTCTTGGATGACCTTCGACTGTACACCAACCCACCAAAAACTTTAATATTGGACCAAATATATGCTCTACTATGTCGGATCTTTAGAATCCTAGTTGGCCCTATTTAGATGCAATTCTTCTGATGCCTCCGATATTTAGCTTATTTTTCGCTTCTACTCACACTAGGATTTTTTTAGGTGTTTATCAGGTTCTGAATAAGTATGAAGCCTCCAACATTTCCCAGAATTAGTCATTTCTCCATTTTATTTCTCTTGTCAACTTCCAAGCTCGGGATGAGGGATTCAGATATCGTCAATTTTTGCCCAAACATAAATGTTTTGGTGTCTTATAAATTTAGCCATTTCTGTGACCAAGTTTTTTGGGTATTATTAGGCTCCAGTCGAGCTAAATTTTTCTAGCCTCTTCCAAACTTAAAAAATTTTCTATACTAGTGAAGGATAAACTTTTAGGGCTTTGTTGGGTTCTGGTCCGGTATAATTGCTTCAGTAATTCTAAGACTTAGCCTTTTCACTTATTTTCTCTTATGGCCTTGATGTGGATGCTAGAAATTTTACCAGGCTTCAACCATCATAGATATTCTAGATTTATCTAGAATTGACCATCTATTTTATTTTAATTCTATAAAGCTTTAGCTAATGAATGGGAAATTGATGTCATCTCAGGTTATGATCAGGTGCACATCTTTTGGCATCTTAAAATGATGGCTAATTTGAACTAAAATATATCCTCTAACTATAACACCCACACTACATTGCTAAGCACAATTATTTTGGATGTCACATACCTTTGGTGATACCTGTCTTAATTTTATTCTAGCAGACCTTAGTAAGCTTCCAAGTTGTAGCTATAGCAAGACCAAGGCCCACCTTCCTTGTCCTTTTCTATTTTGCTCCACTTCATCTCCAGAAGGGATTTTGGACTGATAATTTTTTTTGCAATATCTAGCTTTATTTTCAAAAAAACAAACCTAATAAATATTTGATATTAGCTAGGTGTGGGTAGATACAAAAAATACCCACATTCTAGGTGACTCATAGGATATTTTTGCTTTATGAAAATAATGAATCTAGAAGGCCAAAAATTTCTTATATTAAACACTTTCAAAGGGAAAGGGAAGGGAAGAAGAGGTTATAATAAAATTTGGTGAAAATGTAATCAGTTGAGGCTATAGAAAAAGAGAAGAGGAAGGATGATGGGAAGAAAATAATACAATGGGACATCACAAAGTAAAAGAAAAGAAGAGGAATAACAAGAGGAAATATCAAGAAAAAATAGGATATGGGAACAAGACAACATAAGAGGAAATGGGAGGCAATGGAAAAAAGTAGAGGAAACAAAATATAAACCACTGACCAATATGATTGATGACAACTAAAAACAAGGGAAAACAAAGGGAGGGTAAGGATGCAAAAAAGTAAAAACACAAGAGGGGAGGCAATCAAGAGGCTATCATGTAACATTACCATAATGGATATCCCAATCCATGAGACACCCCCATATATTGTATTCCCATAAACATGCCCCATTATAACCCAATGAAATTCCAAGAGGAGATAGAATGCCATAGACATTTATCTATCTTGCTATACCTTTTCTTTCTTACACAATCCAACAAGGATCTTCTCTACTTATCGACATTCACCCATGGAATTCTTGGCTCCTGCTACACTTTGAGACTCATATTTATTGAAAATGTTTGCAGTTTTGTATGGGGATTATTTATAGGATGGCTACCTAACTTTTGGATATATTTGACATGCATCGAACTGCACAGAGGTCTAATTAGTGCATGTGTCTGGGTCATTTTTTCTAGGCCTTTTCTCCATTGGTTATATCATATCCATATAGTCATGGCATATTTTCCAATACCAAATTTTACTCCATGTGATATTAGGTTTCCAAAGATAGCCTATCAAACCTTTTGTATTTGTTGAGTGTTATCCATTGGGCTACGATATCACGCAATAAAAAAATAAGAATAGAATAATAGAGGAAGAAAAAAATATAAGAAATAAATGAGGTGTAAGAGGGAGCGTTAAAATTCCAAAATGTAACTTAGGGAACCTTTTTATGTTTTTCATTTCATAGTTTTAGGCACCCTGGCTAGCTGACAATTCCTTTTTGGAGAAGCTTCCCTACAAGTCATAAGTAGCAGTATACTGTTGCATGTTTTATTTACTTACCAATTATTCACACACAATTTTGGTGTACCTAGAATGCTTGGATAGTAAATGCTATAGTTTATACTATGAATATACAATGTCCAAACCAAATGAAACTGAACTTGAGCTATTCTTCATGCTATTTTTGGTACTATCTACAAATATTTTTAGATCTCACGATATTTTGGTACTATATTTTTCATCCTGTTATCCTCCTTATAGATTTCTAGGAACCTCCTCTCTCTATACTGCTATAAAATGAGGCTTATATCTAAGGAGAAGGCTTGGGTATAATACAAGGATGCTCGAGAAGAGAATGACCAAAGCTTATTGTTAGAAATAGACTATATTACATCATTTGAATCATGTAAATGTACCTTTATTGGTACATGCTTGGGACATTATATTACTTTAGGGAAAATTTATCTAGTTACTTCATGTAATGTAATAAATGCATAAGTTTCAATGTGTAAGCTATATATGTGCAATTTGTCCCCTTGCACAACTAGGTAGAGTGTTGGCCAAGGAACCTATTTCCTATATAAAGGGTCATAGAAATAGAGCAAGATATAGTAGTAGGAAGTAGTGTAGAATAGTGTGATGTAATGTGATGGAGTGTCATATTCTCAAATCCCATTCTTGAGAAGTATATTTATTCATGGAGTGTTCATTTCCTCCATAGCTACTTTGTAAACATTTCCATAATTTCTATTTATAGTATATTTTTAGTCATCTTGTAGATCTATTTTATTTCATTTTATTATACATCTTGTGATTGCTATCTCCCAGTACATGCTGCATCAAAAGCCAACGATGGTATTAGAGCTACGATAGGTCAATAGGAAAACCATCATTATCATTGATCTTGAGTTTTTGTCAACCTGATGTGCCATTGGATAAGTCATTATCAAAATTCTTAGAAGAGTATAGGTGGTAGAATTAGGGAGAGCCACAACTAAATACTAAAAGAAATCTTAGTTTCTAGAATACTGATATTGCATATGGATAGAGTATTTCCATAGAGTTACAAGGGAAATATTGGTTTCTATAATACTTATCCACTAGTTTTATGAATCAACTAGTGAATTTCATCTAAGAGATCTGGATAAATTTACCCAAAGTTTATTTTATTGTAGGAAATTAATTCTCAGATGATTGGGACACCTTCTACAATAGAAAGCTAGGAGATTTCAACTTCGTTACCCAAAGGTTAGAGTGCCTTCATAGTGTAAATATTAGTTGCTGCAAGAGAAGAATAATACAAATTAGACTTCTAGAGAAGAATCATGGTGAATTTGGGAGATAGGATATCTCCATTGCTATATTGGAAACTTCACAAGAAAAAATGGTCATAGAGTCTTTAATCATAAAAGGCCATAGAAGTCTTGATCCAGAAGAAAAGGCCATAGAAGCCTTGATCATAGAAGAAAAGACCATAGAAGCCTTGATACTGAATAAAAGGATAAAAAAGCCTTGACTAAAATGCCATAGAAGCCTTGATACTGAAGAAAAGGCCACATAAACCTTGATACTAAAAAATGCCACAAAAGCCTTTGATCCTGAAGAAGACTCCAGAAGAGAGTATCTAATTTATAAGTAAATTTTAGTACTAATAATTTGTTGTAGATAAAGGGAGATTCATTGAGTTGGGGAATATTCCTACAAAAAGGATAGGAAGAGTATATTATTTAGAATTAATCTAGAAATTTAAGCAAAAGGGATCAGGAGAAGATCACATTGATCAACTTCTAGACTTGGAAGAAGAAGGACAAGGAGAGTCCTACTCAAATTTAGAAGCAACATAATTAGATATCTAGGATAAGATTTTAGCACCAACACTTCCATAAGCAGAAGGTTGAAGATAAGGTCTCAAGGAAGAACAAAATAAGCTACAATATCAAAGGCCTTGGATAGGTCTCTATAAGCATCTAGTAAAAGGCTTGGAGAGCCTTGCTAAAGAAATCATCAAAGGAGTTCCAAGAACTCACTAGAGAAATTCACTATTGGATATATTGAAATATTTGGAATAATTATCATCATTTGAGAAAAATCCCAAGAAGAAGAATTTGAAAAGGAGTTCCAAATCTCAGAAGACCTCAAGACATTAAAAATATTGAGAAGAAGATCCTATTTGAATTTAAAATTTTACAAGAATATTGAAGGAAGATTCAAACAAAAGAAGCCTACCAAATCCAAGAGATTTGGATATTGCCTCTCATAGTGATAAGGCATGACTTCATAAATAAATATCTCTTCAAATCTATAGCAAAAGGAGGATACTACAAGAGGAGAACAAACCACAAAAATCCTAGGCTAGTGTAAGAGAGTTTGAGACCATCTTTTGGTGAATATGAAGTTTTCCAAGGTAGCCTACAAAGAGTTGTAAAATATTACTCAAGGTAAAAACTTGATGATATTAGAAACCAAGATATACATCCTCTACAAAAGTGCCAAAAAGGGCTTTCAGAAAAATGTAAGCAACTATTGGTGCAAGTAGATTCATTAAGTGGATTACTTATCAGATTTGTTGAAGCACCTTAATTGGATTAAAGTTGCAAAAATGAGAGTTGAATTACACTCTTCATGAGTGAAAAAAGAGAGAGGTTTCTTTAATTATCATTTGCACTTTAGAAGTTTATTAGATTTTATAATTTCAAACTATCTATCAACTACCTATCATCTAATTTGGAAAGCCAAAGGAAACTAGCTCCTACTACCTTGCTTATAAGGAAATTATAGAATAATTCTTGAATATTTATTTTAGATTATTCTTGATTAGTTATAGTAAATTGATTAAGTTCATTGTTTTTGAGATTTTATTGGAGTGATAAGGTTAAATTTTTATTGCATTAAGAGTAAAATATTATTAGATTCATTTGCACTATTATATTGCTATAAAAAATATTACTATTTGTGTTCTTGAAAAGGGTAAAAAAATAGAATTTGTAAAATTGTCTAAAGATAATATTAGTGCACAAAGATATGCAAATTTGAGTGGCTTGATGAAGTCACAAAATCATCTCAATCCTCCAAGAATTGGAGAATAAAGTAACCATCAAAAGAGCAACAAAGGAAGCCTCGAACGAGACTTGGTGAGTCTCAAGTTCAAAGTACAATAAATATTACATAATAATACAACAAAAAGAGAGCTTATATCAAGTGGTTACAAGCTTGGATCTATTTATAAAATATCCAAGCAAAAATGGTAATGTGTCTAATCAAAGAGACAATCTCAAAATCCCTATATTGCACTCAAAATTTTATCTCAAAACCAGAAATTCAGATTTGAAAGGAGTGCAAAAGAAGGTGCAATAAAGGACATTTTATATAAAAGTACTTTACATTGTGTTACACTATCCTAATATGGTTTATACAAGGAGATAAGGTAGATTTAAAGGTTCCTCAAAGGTAGTGCACTTTCTAGAAAAAACCAGCCATAATCAGTCATACACTAGTGTCAAACCAATCATAGCACAAGGATCTACTTGAAGGTTTCATTCACATCACATCCTGGATGAATGAAATTGCAAGAGACAAGGTGCAAAAGCAAAGGGAGAAAAAATTTAATTCATGAGAAGCATCATCTACAAAAGGATAACATAAACAAGTAATAAATGAAGGAACAATTGAATCACCATTGGAGTTTTTATCCACTAGCAAAAATTGATGCTCAAAGCCTATAAACTGTTGCTCCATATCCTAGCTGAAAATACTACAGGTGAACAAAATAAGATTTGGGGATTTTCAAAGTTAAAAGGATCTTCAAAGTGCCCATTTGAACCAATGATAGAGATGATGTCCATGCAGAGAAGAAAGTGATATTTATCACTAAAGGAAAACCCAAACACTCAAATCAAGAGAGCACTCATATTTAAGAGAGGAGTTACATGAACAGGCTGGTGCATTGAGTGTATGGGATATACTTGTCCATTGGGAAACCAAAATTTTTTCTAAATAATCTAACATTCATACATTAAATGAAAAAAGGAAAGCATTTCTTTGGCATATAATTCTCCATAAGTGCTCACCACTTGGCACTACAGACAAGAATCTTCTCCATTTTAAGGATGCCAATGATCAAGGATAGCAAGAAATATTTGTATCCACATTTATCACTTCACGATCTATGCACATAGGGTCGAGTTGTAGCATGTCAAGAAGGTGATAGAGCCTTCAATTCTCAAGTCAAGCGATATCAAAGGAAGAGTCTAAATAGCACCATATTTGGAATGATTCATTCAAGGATAAGCTCCAAGCGATTACATTTGAGGGTACAATCAAAGCATTCAAAGCTTCTACATCAATATTGCTACCCTAGCTCATTAGAAAACAACACTAAATATTGCTTGGTAAAAGGTAAAGTTCATTCCCATTCTTATGTGATTTCTTTACTTGGGAGTTATAAGGTTAAAATTGAAGGAATTTGACTATATTGAAAGCCATACATCAAAGGGAATATTTTATCAAATAAATATAATATATGCAATATAAAACCTAGGAGTAATAAGGATTTCTATTGGAATAAATCTTAAATATTTGCAAATATTATTGTGGTCTAATTTTTCTAAAAATTAGTGAGTCATAAGGGCTACTGCATCAAATTAATTTATTGGAAATTAGATACACTTAAATCAATACCCAAAGGGTTATTTAAAAAGATAGGTTTATCATAGTTTTTTCAAAGGTTGGATATTTATAAAATTATTGTCTCAAACTTCTCAAAAGGAGATAAAATATCCAACATTATAACCTCTTTAAAATTTGGTAAAAGTGCTTAGTTCAATAGGAGCAATAAGGGATAATAAGAGTTGCTTTTGATATTTATAAACCTTTAAAAAATCAATCACATATTGAACTAAAATTTACAAAAGCACTATATATTATCCATAACATACTAGGGATCCATAAGGCATTCTATAAAACTTGGTAATATCAACATCTACCAAATATTATCAAGTTACAAAATATAATATTTCATCAAAACCTTAAAACAAATCCTTAAGAATATGTACTCACATTACTTGGGAGACATAAGGAAGTTTACAAAACAAGGATTAATAAAGGTTTCATCAAATCAAGCTTATATATCTCAATTAGGGACCCATAAGGAAGTCTACTTCCAATAAATGTGCAAACACCAACAATGGTAATTGTTTTAGCAAAGCAAAATCAATGCTATAAAACTTGGGATCATGAATCTGGTCATGAAAGAATGTTAGATCTAGCTTCAAAAGTAATCCATATCCTTTGAAGATAATTTTGATACTATGGAATAATATCTTCAATTCCATATCAAGGAAGCTATTGACAATGGAAAAAGTGATATTACACTTTCCTTAGATCTTGTGAACATATTATACATGGTATTGCTCACATATAAATTCTACAAGAATGAAAATGTAGAACAAAGAGGATTGATAGAACTACTAAAAAATAATACCAAACTTAATGAGTCATATCTAGAAAAAAATTTCCAATCCTCATGCAATATTGACATTTTAGGATCTACTAATTCAAGATCTTATCATGATGCCCTAATTGGTGTTCCAAAAACTTTTGTAGATATTGAAGACAAGAAAGAGGGAATATCTCTACAAGAATCAAGTAGCAGCACAACCACCTATGAAAGCATAGAGATTGGATCCAAAGGCAAAGCTAAATAAGAAGAAGAAGATCAATCCAAAGAAGGAGGAATATAGTGCAAGGTCAATTTAAAGGAGAACCTATAACTTCAGCCTATTTTTGCATTATCCAAATATTGAAGCAACTACAGAAAAATCAAAGCTATCATATGGAATAAGATCCACAATGAAGACTACATTTTGAATATCCAAATAATGTAATACAGGGGGTGTCTTAGAAATAGACTATATTACATGATTTGATCATATAAATGTACCTTTCTTGGTACATACTTAGAAAATTATATTACTTTAGGGGGTAGTTATCTAGTTACTTCATGCAATGTAATAAATGCACATGTATCATTGTGCAAGTTGTCCCTTGCACAACTAGGTAGAGTGTTGTCCAAGGAACCTATTTCCTATATAAAGGGCCATAGACATATAGCAATATATAGTAGTAAGAAGTAGTGTAGAATAATGTGGTGTGATGTAGTAGAGTGTGATTTAATGTTATGGAGTGTGATATGCTCAAATCCCATTCTTGAGTAGTAGATTTATTCATGGAGTGTTCATTTTATCCATAGCTACTTTGTAAACATTTCCATCATTTCTATCTTACAAATCTACTTTATTTCATTTTATTCTACATCTTGTGATAGCTATATCCCATTACATGCTACATCA
The DNA here is from genome assembly GCA_028583015.1 of Wollemia nobilis. NCBI lineage: Eukaryota > Viridiplantae > Streptophyta > Pinopsida > Araucariales > Araucariaceae > Wollemia > Wollemia nobilis. The sequence goes on along the minus strand of JAQPPZ010016969.1, from coordinate 3,093,141 downwards.
AAAGCTAACACTCATAGGGGATTCTTTTCCATGTTATTTTAAAAAAATATTAAAATTAATGATATCCTCCTAAGGATCACATTTGATGAACAAGAACTGGTTGAGCAAAAGAAAAGTATCTCCTACATTATCAAAAGTATCAATGAGCACTCTTGCCAAATCAGCCCATGTACAAATACTTCCATCCTCTAAGAATTTGTACCATAGGAGGGTCCTTCCTTTAAGAGAGATAATGAGAAGTCTGAGCATTAAATCCTCATACATAAAATTATGAATTATTTCCAAGGAAGCAACATCCTAGAAATGCTCAAATGCAATTTTGTCTATCGCATAAAAAATTGGCAAAGACTTGAAGGTAGCTTTGGGAATTTCATGAAGATTTTGAATATTTAGTAAGAATAAAATATTCCAATAGGGAAACTCGATCTGATCCATTGAAGCAGCTATGGGGCTCTATAGTTACTCAATGAGCATAACTTCTCTACTAGTAAGATCAAGGATGCTCATTAAACCTTGAATCGTCCAGGAGATAAATCTTTGAGAACTATGTAGAAGGATGACCAATCATGAATCATGGTTCAATCCTAAGTAGATCTACCAGATAAGCCAGATGTAGGGTATAGCTAGACTCTATATAACTTCTAAAGGCAACCAATAATAAAACATAGTCCTTTGCATATGAGCTGAGTCACCAGGTGATAGAGATTCTGGATCAAATAGAGTATCACCAAGTTCTATTTAGGTTTTAAAGGAAACTAGTCATATAATAGTTTTGAGAAGGGTCACTAGGTTATTATAATACAATTTGATAATAAATGAAATCATTGATCCTATATCATCCAAATATGGGACCCTCGAGTCACACTGAATATACCAAAAATTATTGATCGAAGAATCTATCTAATGTAAATTTTTGTGCACCCATAGACCTTGACCAACATTGAATGACCGAGGAGATACGAAAATTGCAGTGGTCAATCTCTAGAGGATGTTAGTTCCTTGAAGTCCTAGCTAATTATTCCTAAAAATGGGGGGAAAGAATGCTAAAATAAATAAAAGGACTGATGCCAAAATTTAAAGTGGTATATATTAAACCACATCAAGACATACACATATCAAGAGATTTCATGACCAAACTAAGCAAATGCCTAATAGACTAGTTGGTTCTATAACCACCCACAAAAAAATTAGTCACAATGTTTGGTATCTAATAAAACTATAATTTACAAAATTGATAAATGAATATGAGCACAAATTCAAGATTCAAAGTAAGTACCATGAGCATCTAATAGGCTTAAATTAGAAATAAGCAGTTATCATACATACATGCTCTACAAATAGAATAAACCAGAATCCAAACAACAAACCCTTTGTATTGATAGGTAAAATTCTCTTCATTACATATGAATTGTAAAAGCTTAAGAGCTGACCACTTTTCATTATACATATTATTATTTATAGATATTTAATGATATCAATTCATGATTGCCTTTGAAGTGGATAACTATTATGTTAGAGATTTTTCCATCTCGCTAGACTACTTGGATGTATGGTTGCTCCAATGTGGTAGATCAACGTGGGCTAGATATACATCATCTTAAGTCATACCCTACTTGTTGGCTGCATTAGGTCCCTTGATATATTTTCTACCTATCCACCCTATAATCCACAATATGGCTTTTATCATTGAGATCTCCTGATACAAAATCTTGTCTACCAAACTTAGTGGGAAAAAAGAGATATTTTCTTATTGAGAAGTGGCTACCAAATCGTATGAACATCTATGTGATATCATTTTATCCCTTGAATTACATTTGGTTGTGCACCAACAAACCAAAAATATTTAATCCTAGACCAAATATCTGTTGTACTATGCCGAATATTTAGAATCATGGCTGGCCTCACCCTAGTGCAATTTTTTTGGTGCCTTTGGAATTTGGCTTATTTTTTGTTTCTTCTTGCACTGGGACTTTTTAGGAGTTGAATGGGTTCCAACTGGGTATGAAGCCTCTAGCATTTCCCAAACTTAGTCATTTCTCCATTTTATTTCTCTTGTCATCTTTCGAGCTCTGAATGGGGATTTGAACACCATCGGGTTTCGTCTAGGTAAAAATGTTTTGGTGTCTTATGGATTTTACCATTTCTATGACCAATATTTTTGGGTGTTGTCATGCTTCGATTAGGCTTAACTATTTTAGCATATTCTAAACACTTTCTTATCCTGGTGAAGGCTAGCCTTTTAGGGTCCTACTAGGTTTTAGTCAAGTACAATTGTTTCGATAATTCTCAAACTTGGAAATTTCACTCCTTTTACCTTCTAGCACTAGGATGGATGCATATTCTATCTTTCTCTAGATATGGCCATCTAATTAATTTTACTTCCATCAACATTTGGCTAGTAAATTGGGAAATAATGTCATCTCGGGTTCTGGTTAGGTGTACATATTTCAACGTCTTCAAGAGATGACCAATTTGAACTAAATTATATCCTCCATCCATAGCACCCACTATACATTACTAAGCATAATTATTTTGGATATCTCATACCTTTATCAATTTTCATCTTAATTTTCTTTTGGCAGACCTTAGTGAGCTTTTGGGTTGCAACTACATCAAGCTCAAGGTCCACCTTCCTCATCCTTTTATATTTTGCTCTAGTTCATATCTGATAGGGGTTCTGGGCCAACAAATTTTTTGGTAATCTTTGGTTTTATTTGTAAAAAAGCAAACCTGATTTATAACTGATATTAGCTAGGTGTGGGTAGATACAAAAAATACCCACAAGTAAAAACTTCTTGATAATGCTAATTAATACTCTTCCCATTACCATAATAAGTAGGCAAAGCCTTCAATGCAACTTGGAAAATCTCATGGAGATGTAGGAGATTGAGGTATCTTCCAATATTCTATGTTGGACAAATATGACTAACAATGGCTCTATGAATGTTATTCTAGCTATGGATCCATAAATCTAATTATCGAGTAGAGAGCTATTTTACCTTTTGATCCTTTAATTAATGGATATTCTAGGTGAACATGTACTATCCACTTATGAGGTCAAAAATATTCACCAAAATATTGAGTCCTTTGATAAATTGTAATAGGATTATGAACTCCTATGCCTAAAAACTAGGTTAAAATGATGACTATTTCTAATTTTTAGAAAGTTGTTTTGAATATGATGTGTTTCAATACCATGGGGCATTGCAAAAAATCTTGGTCTAAAAGCTACCTAAGTGGATGAGGTGCACCCTTAAGACCTTGGCCAATAGTAGAAGACAAAGAATGAATTTTGCACCATCCTCTAGATTACGTTAATTTTTGTGATATTAGCTAATTTAACAATGGATTTTAAGACTACAGAAAGAAATGGGATAGGAGTTGAAGCTAGATTTAAAACTTGGTTGGAATTCAACAACAATAATATACATAAGTGCATGAGAGTCTCATTCTCTCAACTTAATTAAAATGCCTAATGGAGCAACTATCATTGAATATTATAGACCATTCATTTTATTTAGCACATCCATTACTAAATATTTTAGAGATTAAATGAATAGCAATCTAAGGAGTTATCCAATTAGAAAAATAAGTTTTACAAAATACACTATCCATTGAAAATTAACATAAATTCTCCATCAATGAAATTCACATACATACATGTTTTACAACATCTTCAAATAGAGGCTAAACAACACTTCAATCTTCATTAAGAGGCACATAGCCTTCAATAATACAACTTAAGCAATTGTAAAATCTGGAGAGTTGACCATTGTTTTAGGTTACACTTAAGTATTTATAGATCTACATATCATTTTGTTAGCTCAAAATTATTACATGTAAGATCCTTCTCATCCTATCAGGGCTAGTGTAGGGAGTGGGTATCACTTTTATTTCAACTAAGCCTAACTACTTCAAGCATGATTTGTTGCTGTGTCTAGTCTAAATTTATTTCAAGAAGCTAGCATCCATGCTACACCATTAGATTCCAAGAAAGTTTTAATAGATCCATCTTTTTCATGACTAAGCTAGCTATGTAGGGATAGGTGTGTGGTGGAGAATCCTTTGACCAGTAAGATTTTTGAAAACCATGATTTTAGGTAGGTGTTTTATGTGTGCTAATATTGTTGACTAGGATAGGTTTGGGATCCTTCTATCAAATGCCAAAAATTAAGAGCATTACCAAGATCTTGTTGGTTTAACTTCCTTTGTGTCAATTCTATACCTTTGAAACAATTTTACTCCAATATTGTAGTTCATCATAGGAATTTTCTAGCTCTATTGATGATGTTAGCTTCCTTGTAAGTCTAACCATATTCTAGCTTGTTCTTCATACTTAGCCAAATTTTATTTTTGACAAGGTGTAACTTTGTATACAAAAAAGTGGAATTTTATTTTCATTGGATAATGTTAGAAATTCCAAAATTCCAGCCACTTGATAGATTAGAATCCATACTTAGCCAAATTTTGACCATGTACTAGATACTAGATATTTTAACATCCATAAGGGCATCAAGTGCTTTAAAATCTTGTCTTATATTTTATATCAGACACTTTAACTAAGCCAAATTTTATATCAAGCACTATTTCCTAGATGTTGGATGCTAGATTTTTTATGTCACTATGATAACATTAGATTTTATAAATAGACTCCTTTTATATGCCAGATGTCATGCCTTATCTAAATTTTGTGTTTGACTAGTGGTTATTGTGTATTAAGTTGTCCTACAATATCCTGGTGTGTCTTCCATTTTTTCTTTGTAGCTAATTTTTCATCAAGTGCTTAATACTGTCTTTAACTCCTGTCCAACATATGCTTTCAGTCTAGTTTTTGTGTTGATCCCTTGGCAAAATGATGACATAACCTAAGTAAAATGATAATTTGGTCAAATTTACAAGTATTTATGAATATGGGTTATCAAATTGACCTATAGGACCTTGCTTGTATTATGCATGCCATTTATCCAACAATTTCCATCACTTTTCCTTTCTCTTTTTGGGATACATCTATTGTTTCTCTTTCAATTTGTGCACTACTAACAATATATGTTTTGGGTAAATACAACTATTTTAATATGGAATCCAATGCCATGCACAATTTATCTCAACAATTTTATCTCATTCTTAGAACATAGAGATATTTTTAAGTAGTATTTCTTTCCAACTCTTTGATTCATATTTTATTATCTTCAACCATGTTTTGTTCTTATCCCAAAATTACATTAAATATATAATTATGATGCTATATTTATTAGCAATTTTAATAGTAACATCATATATATGAGTATATTATGATGTAGCCCTTATAAGATGTATTTTATGTTGGATTTTAAGCCTTACTACCATAGGATCTCACAAGAATCAATATAAAATAGCCATAATATTAAAGGTCAAAGTATTATTGATCAAACAAATCTCATATAAAAATTAATCAATACTAAAGAAAAGATACTCACAATTTAATTTAAGAGAAAAAATATGCAATATTTTCTTTTTTTGGTAGGTAAAATTGCTTAAATATAGGGTTTAAATGGGCCCCAAACCCAGGTACATAAATTGATAGCTAAAATAGTAGAATAAAATGAAACCAAGCCTACATAATGGCCAATAACAACCAGAGTGAAAATGGCCAAATAGCAATTGAGAAGGGTGAATGGTTGCCTGATGACATAAACACAAGGTTATAAACTGAGAAATACCCACGTAGGGGTTGCTTAAAGAGATTACTACCTATAAAAATCTGTAAAGGAGCTAGAACAAAATGACCATGTAGGGGTTTCTAGCAAAAGCTCTGCACAAATTGTAATAGATGCCTATGCAGAAACGAACATAGGACTCAAAAAAGCCCATGCAGGGGCATTATAGAACTTAGAAAAAGTGATTCAAGTCCCACACAAGGGATCAAAATACCAAAAGTATGAGAGAAACCCAACATGAAAATGAACAATATACTCAATAGACTCAGGAGTAGACATCTATACAATTTTCATTAGTAGGAGCATATTTAGTGTGGTTCTTGAGAAGCAACTTGAGAGTCTCAATGATCTTATCCATGGCATTGATGATGTTGCTAATTATGGTAATGTGGATTTTGATGCAAGTAGTAATACAAGGATCATCGTTGCCATCATCCAAGATGTGGTAAGGGTATCTATGACGGGTACCAACCCTAGATTTCTTAAGCTAGGCAGACCTCTTGAACTAGGGTGAACTCTCATCAACTTTCTTTTACGCTTAGAGGAAAAGTGGGTAAAGGATTCATAGTCAGGATTTTTTTTTGCCTTAGAACCAGGTGACTCTTTATTGCTATCAAACTCGAGAGGTAAACGAGATAGGTTGTGAGTAGGCGACTTCAGGGGTCGACTAGAATGAAGCGGTGAAGTAGGAATGGCAGGTGGGAAGGTGGATTCAAAATTGTAGTAAATGAGAACGAAGAGACCTTGGTGAGTAGGAGGGGTTTGGTATTTCCTTTTCCTAGCATTATGGATTGAATATATAATAGATCGATAAAGGAAATAAAAAAATATTAACAGGATTAAATAATATACAATATTGACTAATGCTCAAGTTTTTAATACATTTCATGGAACTTTATTTCCATAATAGATATTTACAAGATAACTCTTCAAATTCTTAACTATTGCTTTCCACATAACCTTTGGATTCTTATCCTACCACTTGCATACAAGAATCTTAGTCTTATTACATGATACATGTAAATATACTACACATCCTAATTTATCAAATAATGTAATATTCTCTAACACCTCCTATATTATATTATTTGATGTGAACTTCACTTGATCTACATAAATGATCCTAGGATAGTTGAATTTTTTTTGACCAAGTACTTTTATAAAAATATTTTTAATATGATATTCAGTAGGAACATGTTTCATCTAGATATGACGATTTTGAAAATGATCTATAGTAAAATGATATTGATCTTCAATGTATTTTGTTCTTTCATGAATAATTATATTTTTTATTAAATTAAGTACTCCTTGATTATCATAGTTGATAAATGTAGGAGTTCTTCTGATGCCCATATCTAATAGTATATATTATTAGCAAAGTGCTTCACAAACTACATATTTTGTTGCATGATATTCAAATTCTATAGATGAAAGTGCTACTGCATGTTGTTTTTTACCGTACCATAAAATATATCCTAACACAAGATAGAAAACATAGCCTAATGTAGATTTTATATCATCTATAGACCTTGCACAATAAAAATATGAATATTCCTATAGATATAATTTGTCCTCATATTTTTTATATGTTAGCCCATATTCTATAGTCTTACTAATATATTGTAGTATTATTATTTTTTATATTTTCAGTGATTTTCCCTAGGTTCTTGCATAAATCATGAAAGATAATTTACAACAAAAACTATATCTGGTTTGGTATTTTTTACATATAGACGAATTCCATTTAATTGATGATAAATATTGTCTAAGACTAGATGTGTCTCATCATATCTGAACAATTGTAATCCTTTCTCCATAGGAGTATCTTTGGGTTTACAATTTTGCATCCTATATTTTTTGAGTAATAATTTTTCATACTTTGTTTATGTTATTGTGATATTATTTTCATTTTGATGAATTTGTAAACCAAGAAAATAATGAAGAAGCCCTAAATCTATCATTTCAAAATCCTTCTCTAGATCTCTTTTAACTTCACTTATCTAAATTTTTGATCTTCCTACAATTACTATATCATAAACATATACTATAAGTACTATTTTGTCATGTCTAACATTTTTTGTATAGAGATTTAGATCTGATGAACTTATTTTAATATTATACTATAATAAATAATTATTAATATTTATATATTATGCTCTTGGTGATTGCTTTAGACCATATAAGAATTTATTTAGCTTACAAACCTTTTGGTCCTATAATTTGATCACAAGTCCTTTTGGTTGTGACATATATACCTCTTCTTCAATATCATCATTAAGGAATGCATGTTTTACATCCATTTGATGTAGTTTCCATCCATGATGTAATGCTAGAGGATAGATTATTTGAATAGCAGTCATTCTTGATGTTGGTGCAAAATTTTCTTCATAATATATTCCTTCTATTTGAGTATATCCTTTTGCAACTAATTGTGCTTTACATTTTTCAAGTGAACCATAAAATTTATATTTGATCTTGTAGATCCATTTACATCCTAAATTTGTCTTTCCTTGAGGTAAATCAACCAAATCCTATGTTTTATTTTTATTAATATTTCATATTTTGATTTCATTCCTTCCTTCCATTCTGGATGACTTAAAGAATTTAGAGTAGTTATAGATTCTATTATAGAGCTTATTAATCCCCAATTTATTCTTTTTAGACTATGATTTTGGGGTCTTGTAAAAATGAGGTCTAAAATTTTCTCTAGTTTTGAGTCTTTGAGTGTATCTCTAAGCCATATTGGTAATTTCCTTTATAGTGTTGTAGTATTCTCTAAGTTCACACTTTGATCATCATTTGTGTTTGATTTTGAGTCTTTTCTTGATGATTATTCTTCTAGAAGACATAGAATAACCTCTAAATCAACCTTTTGTTTGATAATATTTTTGTTTCCTTCATCAAATACTACATCTCTACTTATGTAAATTTTCTTTTTTGTTGGATCAATTATTTTGTAACATGTTGAATCATTATCATAAGCAATAAATATTCCATACATAACTTTTCATCTAGTTTAGTTCTTATTTTCTTCAAGATATGCATGTATACCATATATTCAAATTCTCAATTGTTTTATTGTTGGTTTTTATCCTAACCATATTTATTTAGAAGTAACATTTTTTAGTATCCTTGTAGGTGATTTTTTTGTAAGTATACAATTGTTTTAACTGACTCAACCCAACATTTATGGTCAATATGGGCTTCTTTTAGCATACAAAAAACCATTTTTATAATATATCTATATATTCTTTCTATAATACCATTCTTTTGTGGTGAATATTATATTGTAAATTATCTCTTTTATGCCATTGGTTTCTAAAAATAAGTTAAATTATTTTCAAAAGAATTTGCCTCCTCTATCTGAATGAACATTCTTGATTGTTTTTCCTATTTATTTTTCTACTACTAGTTTGAATTGTTTGAAATAGCTGAATGCTTTAGATTTAAATTTCATAAAATACACCCACATTTCTTGGAGTAATCATCAATAAATAGTTGAAAATATCCATGTCCTCTAATACAAGCAATTTTCATTGCACCACATAAATTTATATATATATATTAATTTCAATGGTTCTTGAGTTCTATGTTGATTTAGTTCAAAATGTATTCTATGTTGTTTACTTACTAGAAATTCTAGATAGATTATATATTCTCATGAAAGTTTAGAAAAATATTTAACTATTTAATGTCTACTCATCTAATTTAAGGATGATGCACTTATATATCTTATCATTTTATGTCAATGTTATATTATTTATGAAATCCCTACTAATAAAGCTAATTTTAATGAAGTATCTAGAGTAAACAAACTATTTTTATAAGAACCAAAAGCTATAACTCTTCCTTGTTTGGTAATAAGATATTTTTTGTCTTTAATAGTTTTGAATTCAACAACTATGTTTTGATCCATTAGTTGGGATATTGAAAGAAGATTAATAGTTAATATAGGGACACATAGTACATTTCTAATTAGTATTTTCATTTGATAAATCAATAAAGACATATCCTACTCCTTTAAAATCATGAGTCATGTAGGTAAATTTTTCAACTACGTCAATATTTGAATAGTGAGATTAATTATATATCTACAAAAAACTACATATTGCTATAATAGGTTGTCACACAGTTCAAGCAATAGTCAAACCAAAATGAGCAAGTGAAAGTTTTTCTAAGTGTTAAACCGTTGCAAGAAATACCAAGTTAGTGATATTGGTAACAAGTTCCACCAATCCATCACCTGATAGATGAATAAAAGTAACTCACTCCAATTTTTGACTAAGTGATGATACTAGAAAAAATGAGTGCTGATGTTAGTAGAAGTGTAGTTTAAATCTGACATCCAACATGCAACATCCCAAGTAAATAGTAACATTTATGTTAGAAAGAGGAAGCAAAATATTTGGCTCAATGATAAAGAGCATTCAACCTCATATAGAATTCAAAATAAGATAAGTATGAGAATCTAGCATCTGACACACTACCTTGACCTATCGAGTAAAGCAGCCTAAGATACCAAATATAATTGAGTGATGATGTGAACAAAGGTAATGGAAAAACTGGCATAATAAAGTAATAAAATAAATTTGAAGACATGAGTTGCATTCGATGCCCCACAAAAAGTTTCATCAACAATGTCAGATGGATTTCAATGTTGATGTTAGGTAGAGGTGGAAACATATCAGGTATGAATAAAAAAGGAACACAACACCATATGATATGGAAAAACTAAGAAGAAAGTCAAATAAAATCATGTAATAGGCCACCTGAATGTGCTCCTAACAGGTAGAAATATTATAAAAATATTCTAATGTCGATGAACTTATCCAAGTATCATCTATACCATAGTATTTGTGAATGTAGTGAGGTGTCTAGAGCAAAATAGACCTATCAATATATTTTGTTCACTAGAAATATAAAATGGTACCAAGCCACAACAACACAATAGCACCAAATCAGTTATAACAAGATGAATTGAATACATGAGCACATACACTACAATAATATGTTAGACTTATAATCCATTTCCTATATTATGATGATAGCCTAACTAGTTCTAATTGTAAATCTATATATACCAAAATGCAAGTCATTTTTATGGGTGGTTCTTTGGAATTTACAATTGGCATGATTTTATTTATTAAGGACTATACGCCTTCTTGAATGAGAATTTGATTGCTTTCTAGAATCCTGCTAATATTTTGTGCAAAAACATGTATGTATTTCTTATTGTGTGCTATTTATTTTTAATTAAATCTATGAATAAATATTATGCATTCTAGATTTCTACCTAGATTCCTATTATAGTACTGGAATAATTTAGCATAGCTTAAGGGTTATTAATAATAAATATTTTAAATATATAAGGGATGTAGGTTGTTTTGTTAAGTGTTTAATTTGATTTTAGATTGTGATATTGTCTACACCATATCTCTTGATGCTGCCAAATCTATAACACTTTCTAGACCTTTTTTATTTCTTTCTTTGGTTTAAAACCCCATTTAGATAGATTAGTTAGATAAATGAATTGGACTTCTCTAGAGGTTGACTCAAAAATCTCTTTCTTTTAAGTTTTCCAATCTCTTTGCCAAAATATTAAGGGTGCATATTGACATTATATCTAACTTAGATGAATTTCATAATCAAGAGTTACTTTGAATCACTCAAAAATATCACATACTCATCTAACGACCAATAGTAAATTTTGTGTCACGCTTGATGGTACCCAAAGGTTTCACTTCCCCTAAATAGGTAGCATTTTTTCTAAATTAATCAAAAGCTATATAATATACAAAGATTCATGTTTCACACAATCACCTAGAGAAATCAACATTTTGGTGAATATTATTTTCCTAACTTGTAGATAAATACATGTTCATCTACCAACTCCATTGAGAAATACAAATCCTCAAAACTAGCGATTCCATTGGAATAACAATGTTAACGAACTAGTCATCATTCATCCTATAAGCTTATGCTCACCAGAGCAACAACAAAAAAGTTGGAAGAATCATTGATATTTGTAGAGTTACCATCTATGATATTTAGAATAAATAAATACCAATCATCCCCTCCATCACCATATTCTATAAATCCCACAGAAAGCCCATGATCTACTCATTTTGCATCTCCTACTTCAAATAATTCAAATAGATCCTATAAAATGTCTCAAAATAATACCCTACAAAATTTCATCCACTATAATAATACATGTATCTAAATATGTATACCATTCCCACTACCGCTCTTAAAGCTTTTCCTAAATTTGATGGTACTGGGAAAACAACCCTTGAATATTTCCAAGATATAGCATCATTGGCTATAGTCCATAATATTCAATAGGAAGATGTAATGATACGACTATTGATAATATCACTAATAGGGAAGGTATTGCACTAGTACCAGACTCTTTTCGATGGTTTCATCAATTCTTTGGTACAACTTTCTAGTATATTACTCCAAAAATTCAATAAAAAATAGATATGTTTCCCTATTGATCTAGTTTACTATAATCTAGAGGCATCCACAAGAAGTAGCGATGGATCTTAACATCAATTTTGTAAAACATGGAAATGAGTACCACATGAAATCAGGCCAATAGAAGCCCAAGTATTATATTACTATCTTAGGGCCTTCAAATCAGAGTTAAGCTTGATGATTCACCAATATAATGTGCTAATGTGCCCAAAATTATTTCAAGCAGTTGTGGTAATAGAGAGCACATTAATAGCCATAAACAAATTTCCCCTAAGGAATGCCATGCCAATTTATCTAGATCTCCCATAGATGATTTTTGAGCAGTAGTACCTAGTGACAATCACCCATTTACATAATGTAGCATCAATTCCTACACCAAAGTTTATAACATTACCAATTCTTGCATCACCTACTCTCCCTATTATACTTTCATTACCTACTCCTGATCTTGAGGCTACTAGTATGAATGATATCATAATAACATTAAAAAATTGACCAATGAAATCACGACAATGAAGAGAAGAGAAGAAAAAATAAATTTATAGCCTATACGATTTCTATACATGGTAAAGGATCAAGGTGCTTCTACTAGAAACAACAAATCAAATACTAACATAATATATATTAACAAGGAGGAAACTCCTTCTATCTTTGCTTTAGAATTAGACTACTCGTGTTCAATTTGCAATGACCCACATGGTGAAAGTACAAGCATGCTTCACCAATATCAGCTTTAGAAAGTTACACTCAAAAAAGCAAAAAAAATGTAAAAGAGGAAAGTAAACATGTTATGGGAAAATGAATAGAACCTAATGGTGTAAGAAAAACATGGTGATATAGAGGAAGAATCTATATCAGTATTGAGAGATCAAGAAATGAACTAATATAGATTGACCCTAAGGAACTAAATCCATTCAAAGTTCTAGCCCAACAAAGGAAACAACTGAAAAGGGAAATACCTCACTTAGTCCCTCTAAAAGAATAATCGAGGTTGTAGCCTCCCAAAAAATAGTCTAATATAATGCAAGAAATATAGGATAAAATACAATAACAAGCTAGAAATAAACTCTATTATCCTTCTATCATTAAACAACAAAGGATTGATGCCACACAAGAATAATGAAAGAGGTTCCTATGAGCTAGATAAAGTAAAAAAGAGACAATCAAAATCTTCTAACTTCAACATACAAGATGAGTTAAAGAAGATACCATCTAAACCTAGTATATATGACACATTGATTATTTTAGGATAAATTTATCTCCTAAGAGAATCATTAAAGTCTATCAGATCAAAATACAAGCAGTAGCTAGTTATTAATTTATCACAAGGTAAACCTACTTCCAAAGCCGATAAAAATAAGACACCACATTTATATATGTCTCTAATTTTGGAAGGATGGGTTATGCATAATTGCATGGTATATTTTGGAGTAACAACAACTATGATACCAAAATAAATGTGCATGGAATATGCTTTTTCCGGTCCAAGAATGCTACAAATGGATAAGACTAGTAAATATAGTTAGAGTGATCAAAGATATACCCATGGTGCTGCCTAGGATACCTCAAATAATGATGATACAAGAGGTAGTAGTTGTCGATATCGATCCTTATTTTGGTATGTCTCTCCCATGAATTCAATACTAAGCTAGGTGGATATTTGTGCTTAGATTACTCATACATGTAAATTCCTCATAAGGGTATAATTATTAATGTATTTTCAGAAAATTCATCCACCTACTTGATAGGAAGAGTTGAAGATGAAGTTCAACTAGACAATAGCATTGACATGATTAGTGGAGAGATTGATCTAGTAGACGAAATCATAGATGAACTAAAATTTGAAGATCAATTCTCCCTCAATAATTTCAATGCTATAGTTGAAATAGGGATGAGCACTTATTCCATTTCCAAGCCAAAAAGGAAGAAAACTATGATCATAAAAGGAGAACTCACACATAATAAAATATTGAACTCTACTTTGATGGAGCTAGGCATACAAATTAAGATAGAGATGGTGTTGTGTTGATTTTTCCATCTAGAAAAATTAAATTATTATCATACACACTGACTTGGAGTTGTACCAAAAATCTTGTAGAATATAAAACATTATGCATTTGGCCTAAGAAAAAAAAATACGGGAATCTATAAACTAATGATTTTTTGAGACTCAAAGCTGGTGGTAAATAAAATATTGTAGAAATGTAATAGCAAGAAACACTATCTTAGAGCTTATTAAAATAGGGTTTGAGGCCCATTAAAAAGCTTTGAGGTATCAAATATAAAGGCAATTCCTAGGGAATTGAATGTGCAAGCTGATGCATTGGATTCTCATAGAACAAACATTTTCCCATATGATTTAAGAAAAAATAAAAAAAATTCAAATTGGCATTTAGTCCATCCATGATAGACAAGAAGATTTTATGGAAAGTATTTGATAATGATAAATATATAGTGGATTTCTCATAAAATAGATTACGTAAACATAGTTGAAGAAATTAATGAGGATGACATGGTCCAACTAAAGGACAATCATATTCCCAAGGGACTAGTCACTCTCAAAAGGTTATTTCATAACATTGACTAGTCAATTAGCCAAAATATGAATATAAAGGAACAATAATTTAGAAAGGTTCAACTATATTCTAAGAATAATTCACCACAACTTTGTGTGGTCAAATATTAGGACCAATACAAGATATCATTCACAACTAAGTGGGGCACATTTGCTTATAATAAAATTTCCTTTGTCTTATCAAACATAGGATCTACGTTCCAAAGGGCTATGGACATAGATTTTGGTGAACTCATTAATAGAGATACACTCATATACCTTGATGACATGACAGTCTTCTCACATTAGAAGGAGAAGCACATTGAACACCTCAAGATGGTCTTCCAAAAATACAAAGAATTTGGGATCTCACTCAACCCAAAAAAGTTGAATTGTGTTGTTCATGAAGGTAATTCTCTTGTGACATGTAGTATCAAAGGAAAGCTTATCTATTGATCTAGATAGAGTCAAATAAATATAAGCACTTCAACTCCCACAAAGTAAGAAAGGCTTATAATATTTTTTTTAAATTAAATTTATCCAAATATTCATGTCTAATTTTGCCCAAATAGTTAAGTCTGTGACACAAATTTAAGGAAGCATATTTCACATGGACTAAATATAGAAGAGAATATTTTGTCGAATAAAGAAATATTTTATAAAATCCTCGATATTAGCCAATACAAAATACAAGAGGGATTTTATCCTTTATGTTTTTGGAGGAGAAGAAAGTTATACTGCTATTGTCACTCAAAAGGATAAATATCATAATGAGTAGCCCATAGTTTTCTTAAGCTAAACTCTGATTGGCCATGAAGAAAGATATAATTTTATAAAATACAAGTATTTTATCTGATGAAGTTGCTCAAAATATTGAGACATTATATCTCTTAGAGTGAAATACTAGTGTATGTAGTACACCCTAATATCCAAGATTTTATAGGACAAGGAAAACTTAAATAAGAATGGATGGGTTGGATCACAAAGATACAATAATATGACCTAGAGATAAAATAAACTAAGTTATTTAGAGGAAGAGCACTATGTGAAGGACTAGCAAAGACCACCACCTTAGACTCTAATTTCTTTAACAAATAATAACTACATTAGCTTGAAGAAGTTTAGACAGCACAAAACACCTAGTTGGATCAATTGAATAATTTATTAAAACTAAGAGGTATCTGGATGTATTTATGGCTTCTAAAAGGTTGAATTACAAATTTATCAATGACATATTGTACCTAAATAATTTTTATGATGTGTTGTTTAGATGCATGCAACAAAAAAATAGAAGATATGTTGGAGTTCCATGCTAGTTTCTTAGGAGGACATTATTCAAGACATAGAACAACTACTAATATTCTTAGAGCTAGATATTACTAGCCTAACCTAGTTTTTTATGCTTTCAAGGTTGCTAATGCATGTGATAAATATCAAAGATTTATTTCAAAAAGTAAAAAATCAACCATGCCTTTACAACCAATCATAAGAGAGGAGACCTTACACCAATGGGGTTAGATTTCATTGAGGTATTCAATCCAAATTCCTCTACCAGACACAAAATTATATTGACAATAATTTATTATTTCACTAGGTGGTTTGAAGTAGAGGTAAGCAAGCATGCTAATAAATATACAGTAATAAAGTTTTTGGAGAGTTGATGACCAAGTTTGGAATCCCTAGAACAATAGTGTTTGACAATGTCAAAGCTTTTATTGAGCTAAAATAATAGATTTTGGAATAATATATGCTATTTATTGGAAAGCATATTAAAATTATTATCCTCAAGGCATTGGGTTAGTAGAATCTACCAATAAGAATTTGATGAGGATAATCAAGTGAAACATTGGTGATAATCAGAAGAGATAATCTTTAATGTTGAACCAAGCATTATGGGTAAACAAAATAACATATAAAAAGGCTTTGAAAACAACACCATATGCTTTGGTTTAAGGAAAAGAAGTAATATTACCTATCAATTTTGAATTACCTGTTATAAAGTTCATCAACCAATCAAAATTAGAAGGTGCTAAACTAATTGAAAGGCAAGTGATAAAATTTTTGTTGCTAGAAGAAAGTAGATAAAGAGCTTATAATGATTTCTAGCAACATCAAGTAGCATTAAAATGGTGGTTTGACAATTGTTCATCATCGAAATCCTTCAAAGAGGGAGATTTAGTGTTGAAATGTGATTTAGACTAAGCTAAGCCTGGAAAGCACAAAAAATTAGAATCACTATGATTTAGTCCATTTCTAATCTCAGGTTAGAGGGAAGTAAATGCATGAGCTAAAATATATTGATGGTTGTGTTTCACCAATTCTAAGAAATGGCTAATATTTAAAACATTATGCATGGAAGAGTGTGCTTGATGGTGTGTGTATATGTAAATAGTGACAAATGTATATAGTTGTATAGTGGGAATAGTGGTAGAATAGCTTTGTAAATATAAGCATTTTTATTGGCTAAAACTCATGTAGGCATCCATAAAGTTTTGAATTTATCGTAATATCTTTGGTTCAAAGGTTGGTAGTCATAAAAAAAGTACATGCACCACAAATGCTTATGCAAAATTGTAGTCCCAAGACAAGGTTTTCTCATAGAAGCTCAGCATAAGAAATCCTCAACATTTAATTAGCAATGACCATATATTATGGGAATTTATTGCTATAAAATCAAGGTCAATATGGAGCAACACACATTTGTACACTCCTAAAAATAGAAAAAAATCTAT
This sequence comes from Wollemia nobilis, assembly GCA_028583015.1. NCBI lineage: Eukaryota > Viridiplantae > Streptophyta > Pinopsida > Araucariales > Araucariaceae > Wollemia > Wollemia nobilis. Next base: position 3,075,679 of record JAQPPZ010016969.1, on the reverse strand, counting down.
CAAATTATTTTTGCACTCTACAAAATACTCTCTGAAGTAGAAGGGCTATGTAGTTGTTGGTTTCATGCATACATTCTTAATGAGCTATGTCAAGATATCTAAAGGTAAATGAGGATAGAAGCTGTAGAAAATACAAAGGAGTTGGACAATAATTTGGCTAACATTGATGACCCAATAATTACTATAAAGGAAAAATGGAAAAGCTTTTGAGATGGGTCAGATATGTGGGGGAAAATTTCTAGTAGTAGAATTAAAGATATCTCATGAAATTATTTCCTACAATGATACATATCCATATTCATCCATCCTTGTCTAGAACTCATCAAAGTGGTTATAAAATACTATGACCTAGAGACTACAACAATTTATAATGTATAGAAGCAATCATTGTGTAGACACAAAAATAGAACCAATCTGATTATGTGGCTACAAACACTGATCGAAGTGGCATACATAGCCCCTAGGGCAGCCCCCAGAGGTTCAACAGTGGTCCTAACCACTCCCACAATAGTTTTGGAAGGTCAGAGGTCAAATTGGCACCTTTTTAGCACTTTGCTCTCTACTCGTCCCACCCAGGGATGATTACAAATTGGTATTTGTCCCACCCAGGGACGATTATTAGCATTCATCCCAGGGTGGGGCGAATAGCAGGTTTGACTAGAAAAAAGTCAAACCTCGATAGGTCGACCACTTAACTGCAACTACAGGACATGCAATTGCGAGGAACGACTTCAAATCAAAGAGAGACTTCAGTCATGCATGCCTTGATTTTGTAGGCCTCATGCAAGGAGACTCTAAATCAGGGAAGAATATTTTCTCCCAAAATAGGACAAGCAACTCAAGTGGCGCCCTCACATGCACATTCAAAGAGAGAGACCCTAGGTCTATAAATTGGTGAGTCTTCTCACCCCAAAAGGAGGAACAAGGAGGAGTATTTGGAGCAATGAAGTGCTGCCAAATTATATCCTCACCCATCGTTTGTGCTTTTACATCCTTGATCTCTCTCTTGGAAGGGAGGTTATTTGGTGATTATTGGAAACATAGTCTGGAACCAAACCCAAAAATTTGGCCACAATATCCCACAAAATTTTTTGACACAACCCCATAAGAGGTTTTGGACCCATCCCAAGTGGATTGGTACCGAAACCGAGTCCCAAACAATGGGCATCCTGCCCCCGGGTGCCACCCGCACTGTTGCAGTTCTAATCGCCCCACCCCAAAGTGATTAGAAATATGTGGTATATTTCCATGATTTTTATTTTGCATTTGATTCTAGGTCACTTACATATGCTGTCATTTAAATTTCATGTGATTCTGACAAGTTTTGACCATGCTTTTGTTATTTCCCGCTTTCACTAACATGCAAGGAGCCTCATCAGATTCTAGGTGATAGAGGCTGAACTGGTAAAATACGACCATCTGGGTCGTCCCAAAATATCGCTTTTTACTTAACCAAAAATTTTTAGGTGATTTGGAGGCTTTTGGATGGGTCATTTAGGAGGTGGATTTTGGACAGGTTATGACAGTCCTAATCATCCCACCCCGGAGTGATTAGAAATATATGAAATATTTCTAGACTATTCCTTTTGTAGTGGCTTCCTGATAATGTTTTATTGCTTCTATCAAATTTTCAGCTCATTCTGATATGTTTTAGTTATCATTTTAATCATTTTATGCATGCACTAACCGCAGGTCTTAGGGATACGTGTTTCTCTCCATCCGTAGGTGCTACTAATCCTTTTATATTTATATAAACGTAGGATATCGACACTAGAGGAGCAGAAAGGAATCAAATACATATTCATGCAAGCGGTGGCAACATTTGGTCCACCCATTTTACATGTGGGCACGCAGAAGAAATCGTATCAATCTGTACTATAATAGAGCCCTACTTAACGCTCCTAGTCCCCAAAAGGGAAGAGACGTATTGTAACATGATTTTAAAGCAAATTAATAAAATGGTTGTACTCAAGATTTGCTTTCTATCTTGTTTCAATTCATTGATGTTTCTCTCCTTTCATGCATTTTAGTTCGTAGGACTTAGCGTTACATTTTTCTTTTGCATACATCACACTTGGCATTTCCGTTTTGTTTCCGTATCCTCGTGCTTTCAGTGGTGATCATGGTGGGACATCTGTCCCTTGATTTTGAGATCAAATTTTTGATCAAAAGTTGTGTGTTTTTGCTTGTAGGTATCAATATTTCAAGCACTGGACCGTTGCTCGTCCCATCCTGTAATGAATACAAAGCTAGAATTTGTGCCACCCTAGGACGAATGGGAATTCATCTCACCCTATGAAAAATACAAATATGTTATTCATATCACCCCAAGAAAAATATATATCTATGTAGTTTTAGAGCAGAAACTCAGAGGCATCCAGTTTGGGCTGAGAAGAGGTAGGGGTTCCGAGCATCCTCTGTCATTTTTTGTTTTTTGTCTCTGTCATTTCTTGTTTATTTGCTTGCATATGAGAGTTTTACTACATGTTTTTATTTCTTTTTTCAAGTAAAAATAACCCCACACACAACGATATAATATGAACATCAAGGCATTGGTTGTAAAACCCCAACCCTTGATCAAGACCAATGGTGGATTTCATCACCACCTTGGCTTGAAATATTGCATACATAACCCCTATCGCGATTGTTGCTAGATGTAAATCCTAACGAAAGCTAACCAAGTGTAGTTGGGGTGATTCCTAGCACATGAGGATAAGTCTTCTATGGTAGGTGTCAAAATAGAGTGATTCCCCTTTTGTACCACCTATGTTCCACGTACTGTTCTGCTCTCACATACCAATAGTCTCCCTCATGTAAGGGCGGGTATATAGAGAGGTTTGGTATAATGGCCTGGCAGTGGTATATTGAAGGGGCAACCATTTTGGGAGATATAAGAGCCCTCATATTGCATATACAACAAAAAATTATTTACAAGGTTTTCAAAACAAACATCAAAACACACTAAACTAGATTTAGGGCACACTTTTAATCCATAAACAAGATAATCATTGCTTTGATTGTGTGTTTCCCTTTTGTTTAGTGTAGCATAAAAAATTGTAAAGAAGATAAAAACATACACATATTTAGAGAAACATCACCATGGTGTACACTCGTAGCTGAGTCCAATCATGGGAAAAAGCTGTGAAAAGTGCACAAAGGGGGACAAGTCGCCTCCGATATAGTCCCGAGGACTTGGTCATACCACCTTGGTGGCCTGACCCACAAGATAGTCCACATCATGCAATTATAGAATGGGACTATAGAGGCACCCCTTTGAGGGGCACTCCCACTCAGCATAGACCCTTTCAGGAGGAGACCATACATGTGGCACTCAAAATAGATGGGAGGGATACTTTAGATGCTCGTTATGAGTGGCCATCGCATGATGAAGTGCTAGAGAAACATAGGGTCCATAAGGAGGAGTCACATGATTATGTCATCCCCCCTTTACCCTTTATTACTATCCGAAACAATAAGCCAAATCCAAAGCACAAGGCTCTTCAGACAGGGAAAGTCAATTAGGCTTGACCCTTTCACACATATGAGAGGGAGTATGAGGAATACCACTACATTCCTAAAGAGCAATACACAATGCGGGAGCAATGCGCCTTCGCACCTGCTATGTATCAAGATCACCCACTGAGGCTAGAACCTCAGGTGAATGCCGCTAACCTCGAAAGAGGAAAGCAACCCATAGGGATCTCGGATCACCATGACCGAGATAAACATGTAGGAGAGGCATCTAGGCTTCCTAAACACAAGACGACAGAACAAATTGACTTGGCCTTTGCCAAACATGTCGCCTGCCAAGTGCAAATCATGCAACTTAGGCAAGACCAACAACAGTTAGAGCACCTGTATTGCCTTAGCAAAGAGTGCATTCAGTTTTAGACAGATGAATTGCTCCAGAACACTATGCCTGAGAGGGTCCCAAGCCCTCGCATGCATAAGATAGAATTGTATGAGAGGCACAACCCCTTTGGGTGAGACAGGTCCCTGTGACCTTATCAAATATTTCCTCCAAGACCTCCTAGACCTGAGTGGGAGGCCGCTCCCAGAAACAATGATGGGTACCCTCCACGGGCATCCACCCATGTTTACAGGTCTCACCCAGGAACTCATAAAGAAGCCTATGAGGAGTATGAGCAAGAAGTAGAGTGGGCTGAAATGCCCTACCAAGGCAGGGGGGATGCTGTCTGGCTACCCTTCCATAGGCCTCAAGTTCCTCGTAACCCACAACGAAAGCAAACCAAAGAGGAAGAGATCAAATCCTCTGATGCATATAAAGCACTACTAGAGCGCTTAGAGTCTATAAAGACCAAGACTTTTGGGGCCCAAAATCCCACTTTATGCTAGCTCTGCAGTCACCCTGTGCATTCATCAGTGCTAGCACCCCCATACCCTGAAAACTTTAAACTACCCTAGTTGGCACTCTTTAGAGGGGAGGAGGATGCCCAAGAGCACGTGACTAGATTTTTGAGCCAATGCTTTGGCATTAAAGACAATGATGCTTTGCTGATAAGAACATTCATAACCACATTGCAGGCCCTAACTCGGATTGGTTCACTCAGTTGCCAAAACATAACATCATTAACTTGGATTAGCTAGTGGACGTGTTCCTCAAACACTTCACCTTCAACACCAAGAAAAAGGTGTCACTAAGTGATCTAGCTAGCCTTAGGCAATATGAGGAAGAAACCATGGTGGCCTATGGAAATTGATGGAGGACGTTGCTTTCAAAGCTTCCCTACCTACCTCCCATGTTTGACCTGACCCAAATGTTCTCAAAGAGCTGTTTGAGGTTGATATTCATGCTATTACAACTACAATAATATGCCACTCTTGAGGAAGCCCTGGCACAAGCTAGAATCATTGAGGAGATCAAGATACAAGATGGAAAGATTGCCAAGCCAAAGAAGAAAGAGTGGCCTAAAAATGCCAAAATAGGGACCATGCAACCGAAACCCGCTGTGGTTAATCAGGTTGCTATAAACATGCCTAAGCCTATGCAAGCAACACAACCCTCATAGGATAACTATCGAGTAGTTCCTCTTGACAGCTATGAGAAGGAAAATCATCGGCAAGAGCAAACTCAGTAGCGTCACCCTAGGCGACATTTCACACCCTTCACAGAGTCCAAAGACTCCTTGTTTGACCGTTTGTCCTTGGCAAACTTGATACACCTGCTAGAAAGTCGACCCATAGACCCCAACGTAGAAAGGACATGAAATTTATGCATGTTGGAAGTTCAAGAGCTTCGTGCAAGATCTAATAGACAACAAGACACTAGCAGTGGACAACCCCGTAGCACCAAACAACCAACATATGGGAGTCTTCAAAGACCCCTTGCCCGCCCATGATATGTAGACAAAGACACTTCAAGTCAATGAGGTGACACAAAAATGCCCCATGTAGGGGTATGTAGGGATGATAAGCATAGTGTCTCAAAACAAGAGATACCTGGAAGCTACCCCCGTGGAGGCCACAGGAGAGGTTTCATCAACATCATAGCTTCAAAAGCACCCTACGCAACCTCCCCCACCTAGAACAGTGTCCACGATTCGAACTAGACTTACCCATAGTTTAAGGACCACATTGGCTAGGCTCTCCATTTATGAGTTCATTCAATAATCATCGGCCCATCGGGAGGCTCTAATGGAGATATTAAAAGCCATCGAGCTGCAGCCCCATGAAGCAAACTCTTTCAACAACTTTATGGGACATGTAAAACAATGTACAGAACCAGTCATCACATTTAGAGAAGAAGAACTAAAATCGATGATTGGTGATATGGCAGATCCATCCCTGCACATCATTGCGTGGGTCAACAATATTTTGTATAATAGAGTGTTGGTGGATACTAGCTCATCTAGTAATATAATTACAATAGTGGCATTGAAACACCTAAAGTTGCTAGCATCTCACATCGTGGCCTCCACCTATACTCTTTGAGCATTCAATGATGCGATATGCTCGACGGTTGGCACAATTGTCCTACCCATCCAAGTGGGACAAAAGACTATTCATACATTATGCCACATCTTGGAAGGTGATATGGCCTATAATATCTTGCTAGGGCGGCCTTAGATCAGGGACATGAAGTGTGTCCCTTCAATAGCTCATCAGTGCTTAAAGTACACATTTGAAGGGCAGGTGCATGTAGTCCCGACAGACTTAGAGCCCTTCAAGTATTGCAATACGATGCAACTGATGTCGCAATCGACCCTTCCATCAACACATTTGGATTTTTAGTTGAATCCATCTAACTAGGGTTTGATTTTGCATACATCCCTACTATTAAGTCCATCAAATCACCAGTCGGGTCCATCATCATCATCTGGTACTTCACCAACAATGCCACCTATGGTGGCCACACTAAAGGACAAGGGCAAGACACCCCTAGAAGAGGCACCACCCTCAGTATCAACCATCTCTACCGAAGAGATGCCTAGACAAATGGAAGTCGAGATGCCTAGTTCACCCTACATGGAGTGGATCTAGGAATAACTCCCATTCCCTCCCCCTCCACCACCAATGATCATCGTTGAGATGGCCAATACAGGCCTGGGGGAGTATCTAGTGCGAAACATTGTAGCAACACCCGCACTTGAGTCCATGCAGGACATGGGGAGACCTTGCCTCCCCATTGGCATTATGGTTCCTCTAGGCTACCCACCCAATCAGAAAAACTTTGTTTATGGGGTCCTTGATAATGGCATTGAACCTTACATGCAAGAAGAATAAGATGAAGAGACCTTGCTGAGGACGTCAACTATTTTTCCAACCCAAAATTCACTTTGAGATATCTTGGCCAATGTAATTGGCATGAATATGGGTTGGGCAGGTATGAGCAAGGAGTGCGCGTTATTTGCCAACCAAGATATCAAATGCCATGCAACAAGTTAGGAGTAGGGTTCAACCATCCCCTGCCCCTTGACATCTTGGTAGAGAACATGCAAGGCCTAGGGATAGGCAACAAGGATGGGTTGGCATTAGATCCATATGCCAATCCTAACACAACATATACATTGGGGGATTACCTCCCATTGCTAACAACCAACCTTGTTGACCTTAACAACCCTTTCCCTTCGATCAAGAAAGGAGAAAGTTCAAGGACTCACCTACAAGAGGGATATAGACAAGGCCAAGAAGGGTCTTTAGAAGATGAATCAGAGTATGAGGTAGCACCTTGGGACCCTTTTGAATCTGATAGAAATCATTCACAAGTGACCCCCATAGATGATTATCAAGAGAGCTCATGACAATGTTCTCTTTGGATGCTCCAATCGAGCAAGTGCCACTTCACGAGAATTAGGTCCCCCCGTAGAGAGCAAAACAACCTCGATGGGACCAGATCAATTTGCTCAAGCAAGACGAGCCTCACATGTTACAAATAGCTATCAGAGCCAATGAAGGCCTTTGGATCTCTGATAGTGATTATGAAGACGAGACTGAGATGGCATATCTCAACCATATGTGACAACAAAAATACCCTGTGGACATAGAAAACATGTTTGAACAATTACACATAGGGCCAAGGTATAGGTGGCACCTAAACCAGGTGTAGTTGGACCAACTACCACACTTGGCACTTTAGGTATATAGAGAACATCTTCCGCTCAAAGACCCTATAGAGCCATCAGTGCCAAGGGCAAACCCTATCCTTTTATCCGCACATAGGGTCGATCCATTTGTTCCAGTACCTACAGATCCAGATCCGAAGCACATAGATCACCTAGGATGTCCGAGTAACCACACCCATGGTAATGGAGACCAAAATCATTTCATCAAAATGATCTCCATTGACTTAACCACCCCCATCCATAACCCAATCGATCCAACACAATCATTGCATCTAGACCTAGATGCTATAGAATGGGATTGCACTGACACACCACCATCCCCATTGGAGTACTGGCCTTATGGTGGGATGTTCCATTTCACCCCAGGACAGACTTAGGATGTCTTCCATGCTGAAGAGGAACTCGACATTCCAAACATAGATCTAAATTTAGCAAATGATATCCACCTGATCCCAACTCCACACCAGTTGGAGGACGGGTCCCACATGTCAGTTGAAGAGACAACTAACATAGACATCGGCTCTGATCCAATGAATTTGCAAATCATCAAGCTGGGGGTAAGTCTATCCCCCAAAGAGCAAGCCGACTACATTGCCCTTCTCAAAGAGAAGAAGGAGGTTTTTGCATGGTCCTACAAAGACATGTCGGGGCTAGACCCACAACTAGTCACGCATAATCTAATGCTTGATCCTATAGTCAATCCAGTTAAGCAAAAACTACGTAAGATGCACCCAACAGTAGCCTTAATGGTCAAATACGAGCTACAAAAGTTGTTGGATGCACAGTTTGTCATATATGTGGATTATCCACCATGGTTGTCTAACATGGTGCCCATCAAAAAGACTGATGGGAGGATTCGCATATGCATCAATTTTTGAGACTTAAACAAAGTGAGTCCTAAGGATGATTTCCCATTGCCTAGCATCGACGCATTGGTAGATGCTATAGCGGGCCACAAAATGATTTCCCTCATGGATGGTTTCTTGGGATACAATCAGATTCGTATCAATCTCGAGGACCAACTAAAAATAGCGTTCACAATGCCTTGGGGGACATTTTGTTATAAGGTCATGCTCTTTGACCTTAAAAATGCTAGCGCCACCTACCAACATGCCATGACATACATATTCCATGATCACATGCATAAAACTTTGAAAGATTACATGGATGATTTGTTGGACAAATGTCTTTTATGCCCATATCATCTCGATGACCTAAGCAAGATCCTCGATCGCCTCATTGAACATAAAGTCATATTAAACCCCAAGAAGTGCATATTTGGCATCACATCTGGAAAGCTCTTGGGTTTCATAGTCTCCAAATGAGGAATCGAGGTAGATCCCCACAAAGTCAAGGCAATCCTTAAAATGCTTCCTCCAACTACCATCAAGCAGCTCAGAATCCTGTAGGGAAAGGTCATGTCAATCAAGCACTTCATAGTGCAGCTATCTGACAAGTGCCAACCCATGAATAAATTATTGCACAAGGGGGTAGCATTTCACTGGGATGATGAGTGCCAGTTAGTCTTTGATGACATCAAACAATAATTGGATTCACTGCTAGTATTGGCACCATCTAGACCAGGAGTGTCATTCTACTTATACATCTCAGCTATTGAGATGGCACTGGGCACCATGCTAGCCCAAAAAAATGAACTACACAAATAATAGGCTAATTACTATCTTAGCCGAACCCTGGTCAGTTATGAACTTAACTATGCATACGTCGAGAAGCTATGCTTGGCAGTGGTGTTTGCTACCAAAAAGCTATGCCACTACATGTTGAGCAATATGACGTATATTGTGTCTAAGGAGAATCCATTGCGATACATGATGAGTCATGCTTATCATAGTAGCCGCACGGCAAAATGAATCATGCTATTGATGGAGTTTGACATCAAATTCATTGGATAGAAGTACATCAAAGGTCAAGTCATCATCGATCAACTAGCAGAGGCTCCTCTCGAAGACGATCAACCTTTGACTATAGAGCTGCCAGATGATGGGGTCTTCCATGTCTCAGAATTGCCAGATTTTGATGATCTTGAGTCATAGGATGACATAACCCTATTCTTCGATGGCTCTAAATGTGAGTAAGGGGGTGGCATGGGAATTGTATTCTTCACACCACAAGGGGCTCTAATGCCTCTATCATTTAAATTAGATTTCCTGTGCACCAACAACAATGCCGAATATGAAACCTTGCTCATAGGTCTTCAGACAACAATCACCATGAACATCAAACATTTAAACATCTTCGATGATTCACTGTTAATTATCAACCAAGTAAAATGGGTATTCCAATGTAAATGCCCAGTTCTACAGGCCTACAAAGCCCTTGTGAACAAATTCCTAGCAAATCTTGAATGGTATGACATCGAGGCACTCCCTCGATCATTGAATCATTTTATGGATACTATGGCCTCCTTAGGGTCACTAATCCCACAAGACCCTTCTAGTGAAATAACAACCATTCAATTCAAAACATTATCGCAATCCACGATGGAGCGTGCAAGCTCTGACCTAACCCGAGGAATCCACCTGATACATATTGAACCATCTCAGGATAAGTTCTCTCGAATTCGTGATTTTTTGAATCATGCTAACTGGGTTCCTTGTTCTCCTTGACCCCTCTTAATAACAACACAACACTATTATTACAAGTTCTTTCTCGCTCAAATTTTGCTAGGGATGAACTACAAGAGGGATTGGCCATTCATACCATCGAGGTTTCTGATCAACAGGATTGGTACACACCCATAAGGGATTACTTCAAGCTAGGTAACCTCCCACTTGGATTGACACATGCTACAAAAATATCATTTAAAAAGAAAGAGGAAAAACATGTCTTGCTAGGAGATATTTTGTATCATCAGAGCTATGAAGGAATCCTCCTCCGTTGCTTGAAAAAGCAGGAGTCCGCTTGGGCAATCACCTAAGTGCATGATGGTACATGCGGTGGCCACTTCAGCGATATGGCCATCACAAAGTGCATTCTCTGCATGGTCTATTATTGGCCATATTTAGAGCGAGATTGTTGCACATATGTAAATAAGTGCATGAAGTGTCAACATCATGCTAATTTTACACATGTACCTTCCCAGGCCTTGTAGAAAATCCAATCGGCTTGGCAATTTTTGTAGTGGGGATTCAATCTAATTGAAAATATCTCCCCTGCATCGTTGGGTCATCACACATTCATCATAACGGCCACAAAGTACTTTACCAAGTGGGTGGAAGCAATTTCGCTAACCTCTATGACTGGATCCCGCATTGTGGAATTATTTTGCATAACATCATCTATCATTTTGGTATTCCATCCAAGATCATCTCGGATAATGGGACTTCATTCAAGAGCAAATATGCGTGCTTTGACAACAAAGTACAAAATTTAGCACAATTTTTTAACACCTTATTATCCATAGGCGAATGGACAAGAAGAGGCGTCAAACAAAACGCTAGTCGCTATCCTCAAAAATATGATCATAGATAGTCATAAGGATTAGCACATTCAAATATTGCTTTCCTTGTGGGCTTATCGCACTAGCATTCGGATGCCCACTAGGGCAACTCCATTTTTGCTAGTGTATGGCTCCAAGGCAGTCATGCCTCTCGAGTTGGAAATACCTTCCCTGTACATATCAATGCAAGAGTTCATCGATGATGAAACTGCACGGCAATCCCGGTTAGACCAAATTACATTGCTCAACGAACGACACATCAATGCTATTGAGCATTTATGTATCTATCAAGAGCGACTTAAGAAAGCCTACAACATGAAAGTTCACCTGAGGGACTTTTAGGTTGGTGGCTTGGTCTTAAAAGAGAACCAACAAAATTCTAACTTGTAGCCCCATCTATGAGACAAGTTCATGGAAAATTGGTTAGGTCCCTATGTAATTGACAGTAATATAAGACCTGGAACATATCGGCTTGCCTCTCTTGAAGGAATCAAGGAACTAGAACCCTTGAACATCAGTAATTTGAGGCCATTCCACATTTAGAGAGAGCCATAGCCCACCCTAAAAGCTCCAAGGATTCTCACAATCGCTTGGTCAAACCCAAAAAGCTCCAAGGATTCCAGTAATTGCTTGGTCAAACCCAAAAATCTCCAAGGATTCCAGCAATCGCTTGGTCAAACCCAAAAGCTCCAAGGATTCTCACAATCACTTGGTCAAACCCACAAGCTCCAAGGATTCTCACAATCGCTTGGTCAAACCCAAATAGCTCCAAGGATTCCAGTAATCACTTGGTCAAACCTAAAAATGCCCCAAAGGTATCCATAAACCCTTTGGTCAAACCAAAATCTCCAAGGGTTCCCACAATCACTTGGTCAAAAACAAATATTCAAAAACAAACAAAAACAATAACATCATAAAAAATAACAAAAAAAATTCATCTCAATTTCATGCATACTCATAAACATCAAAATACACAAATATAATAAACTGCATTAGGCATCGCATCCATACATGGCATATTTGCTGGTCATACATGTCACAAGCACCATAGACTGTAATTAATCGGTAATTCCACCATTTTCCACTTTCAATCCATTTTATAAACACATCCACCCAAAATAACACCATCCACATTTTAGCATAGTCAGTTGTCTCCTAATGGATTTAGGGTTTTCGCCATTCAACTATCTTTAAATTTCTAGCCAAAAACTATACAAAGTCAGACAGATTTTACAAAGGTAGAGTTTTACTTGGATCACGCCTCGTTACGTAACATCCCTACACAAGTTAAAACACATAAAATAACTCCCAAGTTGTGTGAACGCAAGAGAAACCTACAAAGCAGTCTAGGGTACCATAGGTGAAAGGTTAGCTTGTTCATCCCCCTATACGACTGGTTCGAGAATGGTAAGAATTGACAAAAGGAAAAGCTCTTCCACATCCATTCCCCATAATAAACAATGGTTTTTACCACTATCCATCATATCCCCGATCACCTTTGGTCCCCAAAAGTTGTAAGTATTTGTACTACATGCCCCTGACAAGGATGGGTAGTTGTCCCCAAGGCCTAAAAGGATTAATGTCATTCAAAAGAAAAATCCCAACAATCCATTATCACGAACATCTCCAAAAAACCTTTGGTCCCCAAAGTCGTAAGGATTCATACTACACACCCCTGACAAGGATGGGTAGTCATCTCCAAGGCCTGAAAGATCAATGCCCTTACATAATAACATCCCCAATCCCATTTTATTCCCAAATGTCATAAGGTTTCGTACTACACATCCCTAAACAGGATGGGTAGTCATCCCCAAGACCAAAAGAATCAATACCATTCACAAGCCAAAAACATACGAGCTCAACTTTGCAACCTATAATGCAAAATTAAATAATAGTGGTTATCATCACTATTCAAATCCCTTGCTCAAAAAGAAAAACAAAAAGAGAAAAATAAACAGTGATTTTCATCACTATGTATACGAGCCAGTATCCCAACAAGTTGAACCACCGAAAGATGCCTGAGCTTGAATCCTTGGAATTCTTAACATTCAAAAAACCATATAGGTGATCCTCATTACGAGTTTGGTGGACAACCTACCTGACAATGGCGGTATCCTAAATGCATGACGATATGCCTCTCACATTAGCTTTGCGTGTGAGCATACCAATGTTTGCATGTGGATGAGCTAGCTTATGGTACCTTAGACTGTCCCATGGATTAATCTTACTAAATACAACAATGGAGTTAGTGGAGCTAATTAGGTGATCCTCAATACAGGTTTGGTTGATAGCCTATCTGGAACTAGCAGTATCCTAACAAATACCATGTAAACGAATTCAATTATACACAGGGATGTGAAATAACTTGGTCCAACTCAAGTCTGATTCGTACCTTGTTCAAAAGTCTTGCAAGATAAATGTACAATCTTGGCTAGTTAATTAAAACGTCTGAATCTTAGAAAACCTTAATTACATTTTAAAACAACGGGTACATTTCATTGCTCACATCACCATCAGAAAATATGAAAAATACAAAAACAAAATTATCACATGAAAAGTCATTCCACAAAGCATTTACATCGTACAAGAAAGCTAGTCACTCCTATACAGTCTATCGTGCCATCGACAAGTTACCAAAAAATCATTTCATTCATTCCATATGCATACATCATATCATTAGCAATGTCGCATTCATAATAACACATGCATACATCATCATCAATAAATGTGCATAAACAAAAAAATAAATCACAACAAGTGTATAACCAAAAAGAAAAGTCATGTATGTATATCATCAAAATACCCGTAGGCTACAATAATTTGGTCCTCTTACCTCGCAAAACAATAACAAAAACTCAAAAACCCTCGAGCCTAGGGCGTCAGCCACCATGATCACGTAGGATCGGTGCAATGGGAACTACCCCCCGTGGTGTGGGTCCTATGCGACCTCTCAGGGCGGTTGCTACTAGCCCCCACATCATGCCTACTAGTGCCCCCCTCATCCAGCTATCTATGACGAGACGATGCTGATTGCTCAGTATCATTGTATCTCATCCGATGCGAAGACCCACCTCCAGGGAGCTTAGGTAACCACCCATTGAGGTGGATAATATTTTCCTCCAAATCCATCTAGTGCCAAAACTAATCTACCTCCCACCGACAGTACACAACCACTACATCATTGTGCTATGCCAACTGAGTTCACAGGAGATCCCTCTCCTACGTAGCATATGTGTCCCCATCTCACCAATGGTACACAGTAAATGCGTTCTCCCGCTTTGCCAACTAAGTCTATAGGAGATACCTCTCCTGCAAAGCCTCCCCAAGCTCCTCATCCCGTCTCTAAAGCAGATCCTCCAATCATGCTATCTCAGCATGATCCCTCACCTCCACATCCTCCGGGATAGCTTGGTGCATAGGCATATCCGAGAATACGGGCTACTCCGGCTCTCACTACTCCAGGATGTCCTGCATATCCGGCTGCTCTAAAACCCCAAAATAATCCCCCCAAAGTTTTCAACCTCCACCATGTCTGCATCCTCGAGTAGAGCCCCCAACCCTCTCCTGATGTCTCTACACCCTCAACACCTACTGCTACCACCTTTGGAACCCCTAGAGGCCCCTCGCCTCGCCACCATCGCAATGTCCACCACTAGTCATACTCATCGATTGCCTTGACATTGTCCATGTCAGGGACATCAATCACAGGATTTGACTCCTCACCAAGTGGTTCGATGATCGGCCAGGCAAGAGTCCTCTCATCACCTTGATGTTGATAGATCAAGGGCTCACTAGGAAACCCCTGGCGCACCCCAAACTATCATGTCACTCGAACGTATGGGAAGTACTCCTACTCGGTCTTGTGCCACCCAATCAGCCATCTCCCCTTGTGCACCCATCGAAGCCACTCTCCAGCCTCAGGCTAGGCTGGATAGTCTTGATATGGGTGCCAGAACACCTCCCCTAGAGCAAGCCAAGTGAAGGCATCAGCATAATGCCCTACGACACCTGCCCATCATCGACTCTGCCCCTGCTCCTCATACCACTGCCATAGATCTGCATATCCTATCTCTCTGTCCACAATCTCTGCCTGAGTAGTCCATGGAAAACCCTATGGTTGCTTCACAACTATGTGCTACCACCCCCAAAACTACAACAGGTAGCTACACCCAATCACCTTCCACCTCTGGAAGTGGAACTCGTATAATTCATTATAAATATGTGCTAGAAGTGTCTGATCCCATCTCATAATCAAAGGTGCCTCCATCAAGAACTCGACCAATCTGAACACAACCTCCAGCAGGTTCCAAGGGAACCTAACGCTTGAGGAGTCGGGCAACAACATGTTGGAGATGAGGGTCATCAGTAATGCATGCCTCACCCCCAACATGCCCCTCTCTAGCCACCATCGCACAAAGATACCGCAAATTAGGCAATCCCTCTTTGCTCGCTCCATCAGACTATCCACCCCCATATCTGCTCCATGCCTGAAGCACCATGTCAACACATCCATCCATTGATCACATGACGTAGTCCAAATAGGAAGCCCATCTATTAGATTTTGCAGAATCTGATAGACATCCTCAAGAGTCACCATCATATCCCCTTTTGAGAGATGAAAGGTATTAGTTCGAGGATCCCACAAATTGATCAAGGCCATCAGATAGGCCTGATCCCCCACCATAGGTTCTAATCAAGTCACTTTCTTGAGCCCAAGGGAATCAAGCCACTCCCAGTCAGCCACAGTCAATGCCTCCCATGCTTCAAAAAAAATCGTAGGCACACGGTATCGGCTCTTCACAACCTGCAAAAGAAAACAAATCAAAAACATTAAAACATGATAAAACAAACAAAAAAATTGTACAGCACTAAAAAAAATATACAACAATGTATACAAATTGTACAGATATATACATTTACAAAAAATGGTACAGCAACAGTAACAACACTGTACAGACAAACAAATTACAACCTTACAATCTAGGGTTTTTTACTTTATTTTGCATACAAAATACAAACACATCATAAACATGTTAACCTAGGGTTTTTAACTCTAGTTTAAACTTAAAAAACAAAATCAAAGCAAAAATTTAACCTAGGGTTTTCTTTTTAACTCTAGTGTAAACAAAAAATGACAAAACATTCAAAAACAAATTTGTCAGTTCCTAGGGTTTTTAACTCTAGTTCAAACTGATAAATAACAAAAAAAATAAAACATTCAAAAACAAATTTGTCAGTACCTAGGGTTTTTAACTCTAGTTCAAACTGATAAATAACAAAAAGAAAAACAAAACATTCAAAAACAAATTTGTCAGTACCTGGGGTTTTTAACTCTAGTTCAAACTGATAAATAACAAAAAAAAAAACAAACCATTCAAAAACAATTTGTCAGTTCCTAGGGTTTTTAACTCTTGTTCAAACTAATAACTGATAAATAAAACAAAACAAAAAAAATCACAAACACATTTGTCAGTTCCTAAGGTTTTAACTCTAAAATAAATAAAAACAAAAAAAAAATACAAAATTTAATAGTTAACCTAGGGTTTTCATCCTAGTCTACACTGACAAAAACATACAAAACAAAAATTAACAGTTAACCTAGGGTTTTCATCCTAGTCTACACTAAAAAAAATGAAATACAAAAACAAACAATTAACCTAGGGTTTTCATCCTAGTATACACTGACAAAAACAAACTAAATTAAATAGTTAACCTAGGGTTTTCATCCTAGTTTAAACTGACAAACATACAAGAACAAAATTAAATAGTTAACCTAGGGTTTGACCTTAGTCTAAATTGATGACCAACAGAAAACAACATAAAAACATTTTTTTAAGTTAAAGTTTTCAATATTAGTTTCAACTAGGGTTTATTTTTTAGCTTAAAACACAACACAAATTCACACACACGCCAAACATTTAACTAGGGTTTTAATTTTAAAATTGAAAAATAAAATACAAATGAAAAAAATGAATTACAGTTTTAAACTATAACACAAACCAAAAAAAATGTAGAGGATCACTTACCGGTCTCGCTTCGGATCCACCACTTGATGATCCAATCCGTGAACTCATGGTGTCCAAGAAAATTTGACAGCGCTCCACTACGCGAACTTGACCTCCTCCTCCTCACAGCTCTCAAACGCTAGGAAAAACAAATGCAAATGAGCCCAAAACCTATTTTGGCCCTTAAATAGGATTTTTAGGCCTGTAATCATTCCACCCTAGGATGAGCACTCTAGTTAGAACTTGTCATACCCTGGGATGATTACTAAACTAGTATTCTTCCCACCCAAAGACGATTGCAGAGCAAAAATTTCAAAAACAACAAAAACTGCACCAAACTGCACAAAAAATTAGAATAAAATTGTCAAATAAGAGTGCTTTTGCACTTGATATTCTTGGCATGCAAAAAATATGTCGAGGTCACAAATCCTCACTATCCTACTCCCTAATAAGGCTACCATAGCCGGACCGCTCCACGGAAGGATGAATTTTCAAGAATTTCATCCCCACATGGCATCACAAAAATGGTCAAAACCCAACCAAAAATAGCAATAAACTTTCCGATCAAAGGGGCCTTTGCACTTGTGATTCTTGGCATGCAAAATAGATGTCGGGGTCACAAATACTCACTATCCTACTCCTTGATAAGGCTACCATAGTTGTACCACTCCACGGGAGGACGAATTTTCGAGAATTTCATCCCCACATGGCATCACAAAAAGGGTCAAAATCCAACCAAAAATAGCAATAAACTTGTCGATCAAAGGGGCCTTTGCACCTGTGATTATTGGCATGCAAAATAGACGTCAGGGTCACAAATACTCACTATCCTACTCCCTAAGAAGGTTTTCATAGCCGGACCGCTCCACGGGAGGACAGATTTTCAAGAATTTCATCCCCAAACGACGTCACAAAAAGGGTCAAAACCCAACCAAAAATAGCAATAACATTGCAAAACAAAAGTGCCTTTGTGCCTGACATTATTGGCATCCAAAATAGATGTTGGGGTCACAAATTATCACTATGCTACTCCCTAATAAGGCTACCATAGCCGGACCGCTCCACGGGAGGACGGATCTTTGACAATTTCAGATCCAAAATGCGTCACAAAAAGGGTTCAAACCCACCAAAAACAGGTCAAAATGTTTAGAAACTGCATAAGCATTCAATGAAAAACAACTTAAGGCACCCTTAAAATAGTCATCTTGGGTCAAGCGACTCATCACTTTTCTCATGTCGATCATTCCCTCATCGATTCGTCGCTTGAGGGGGTAGTCACACTTAGTTACCAATCAACAAAAACACACCCAATCAAGGAAATGACACACATTCAAAGGATCATTGACAAAGACAATCACGCTCCTGCTTGGGGCAGCAAACAAGCAATAATCACAAGCTAATCAAACACTTGGAATTCTAGAATCATGAAATCAAGGTTCCCTCAGACAAAAGGTTGCGCACTTTGCCTATTCATGACTAAACAATGTTCAAGATCAAGTAACACCTCACCAAAAAAAAGGTTAGCACTTGAATTAAGATCTTAGCTCGTCAGAAGCAAGGATTCAAGAATACATACCCTTTCCATACTTAGGGCATCAAAATTTGGTTAGGTTACTGAGAAACCCTAATCGTTAGTGCTTTGGTTATCTATTTTTGCTCAACACTCTGCCATGCATAGCGCGTCCCAAAAAGGGGCATCTATAGACACCAAAACAACAC
This sequence comes from Wollemia nobilis, assembly GCA_028583015.1. Classification (NCBI taxonomy): domain Eukaryota; kingdom Viridiplantae; phylum Streptophyta; class Pinopsida; order Araucariales; family Araucariaceae; genus Wollemia; species Wollemia nobilis. The sequence continues at coordinate 3,056,912 of JAQPPZ010016969.1, read as the reverse complement.
CAATCTAATTATGTGGCTACAAACACTAATCAAAGTGACATACATAGCCCCTAGGGCAGCCCCCAGAGGTTCAACAGTGGTCCTAACGACTCCCACAATAGTTTTGGAAGGTCAGAGGTCAAATTAGCATCTTTTTAGCACTTTGCTCCCTACTTGTCCCACCCAAGGACGATTACAAACTAGTATTTGTCCCACCCAGGGACGATTATCAGCATTCATCCTACGGTGGGGCGAATGGCAAGTTTGACTTGCAAAAAATCAAACCTCGATAGGTTCGCCACTTAAATGCAACTTCAGGACATGCAATTGCGAGGAAAGACTTAAAATTAGAGAGAGATACTTTAGTCATGCATGCCTTGATTTTGGAGGCCTCATGCAAGGAGACTCTAAATCAGGGAAGAATATTTTCTCCCAAAATAGGACAAGAAATTCAAGTTGCGCCCTCGCATGCACATTGAAAGAGAGAGACCCTAGGTCTTTAAATTGGTGAGTCTTCTCACCCCAAGAGGAGGAAAAAGGAGGAGTATTTGGAGCAACGAAGTGTTGCCAAATTATATCCTCACCCATCGTTTGTGCTTTTACATTCTTGATCTCTCTTTTGGAAGGAAGGTTATTGGGTGATTATTGGAAGCATATTCTGGACCCACACTCAAAAATTTGGCCACGATATCCCACCAAATTTTCTGACACAACCCCATAAGAGGTTTTTAACCCATCCCAAGTGGATTGGTGCCAAAACTGAGTCCCAAACGATGGGCGTTCTGCCCTCGGGTGTCCCTTGTATTGTTGTAGTTCTAATCGCCCCACCCTAGAGCGATTATAAATATATGGTAGATTTCCTTGATTTTTATTTTGCATTTGATTCTAGGTCACTTACATATGCTGTCATTTAAATTTCATGTGATTCTGACAACTTTTGACCATGCTTTTTTTATTTCCTGCTTTCACTAACATGTAGGGAGAATCATCAGATTTTGGGTGATAAAGGCTGAATTGGAAAAATACGACCATCTGGGTCATCCCAAAATACCCCGTTTTACCTAACCCTAACTTTACAAGTAATTTGGAGGCTTCTGGACTAGAAATTTAGGAGGTGGATTTTGGATAGGTTATGATAGTCCTAATCGTCCCACCCTAGAGTGATTAGAAATCTATGTAATATTTCTAGACTGCTCCTTTTGCAGTGGCTTCCTGGTAATGTTTTATTACTTTTGTCAAATTTTAAGCTCATTCTGATATGTTTCAGTTATAGTTTTAATCATTTTATGCATGCACTGACCGCAGGCTGTGGGGATCGCGTGTTTCTCTCCATCCGCAGGTGCTACTAATCCTTTTATGTTTATCTGAATGTAGGATCTCGACTTCGAAGGAGCAGAAAGGAATCAAATACATATTCATGCAAGTGGAGGCAACATTTGGTCCACCCATTTTACATGTGGACACGCAGAAGAAATTGTATCAATCTGTGCTGTAATAGAGCCCTACTTAACGCTTCTAGTCCCCAAAAGGGAGGAGACGTATTGTAACACGAATTTAAAGAAAATTAATAAAAATGGCTGTAAGTTATATGAAAGGGAGGAGACTCCCTTACTACCATAAATTACATGAAAGGATGGCCCCAAAGAAATTTGTTAATTAAAATTATGATTCTTGAAGTTAAAAGAGTCACCTTGCTTTGCAAGGATGTCACATTTTAGCATAATTTCGAGAAGGTAATAAGTCCGTAGACTTCATGGTAAACCTGGGTGTGGACCACCCTAGACTCTGTATTTGGTGGGAGGACTTCCTTGAGGGCTTGTGCTCTTTGGAGGCAACAAATTTCCTTGGTAGGGAATTGAAGCATGGTTAATTGTTGTTTTTGTTTACTGCTCAATCGTCCTACTTCCCTACGTGGAAGTCCTTTTCTGTTTTCTTTAATCTATTTTTGGCATTTCTCTCTGTTCTCCCCTAGTGGTTGTGGAGCTAGGGCTTGGAAGCTTTGTTGGTTTCTTGTTTGTGTGCTACTAGTTTTGCTATGTTGGCTTTTGAACCCTTGACCATCATTTTTTGGCCTTGTCTTACCTTGTAAAAGGTTCAAGGATCCTTTCAAAAACCCTTCTACATTTTATAGAAAAGAAAAAAATCACACCCTAATATTTCAACAAATAAATTAAGATGGTCACATTTAAAATTTATATTTAGTATTTTTTGGAAAGATTATGGGTCCTGTTGACTTCATCTTTAGACAACTACAAATTATAAATTTTTTCTATGCAACCCAAAAAAAACAAATTAAAGAACTTCAAATTATTATTTATAATTATAATTTAATAATTTATTTTCTATGTTAGTTAATTTCAATAATGATTGATGACAAGGACTGACCACGCTTTTACTTGACCCTAGGTATTGTTAGAAATATTAACCCAGATTTCCCTTCTTCACCCAACTGCACTTCAAACTTGAGTGCTTTTGAACTACGCTCGCAAAAATTAGCAAACTTGGATGTACCGCCAATACCATTGATTTGACACCTAACATATGTGATGCTTGATAGATCTGATTATCGTAAATAAGATCACCATACTTTGCCAAACATGCTCAGTTAATGCTAGTTTAGTGATTGGTCAGAAACCCTAATTCAGAGTCTGTCAGAACCTGTCAGAGGATAAGCCCTATCTTCTTCTCCCTGCAGCTATATAAGGTAGATCGAGTCTTCAGAGTTGGGTGTGGGGTAGAGCAAAGAGGAAGTATAGACAAAAGCACTCATTCGTAGAGCAATAGAATAGAGCAGTTTAGTGAGCAGATAGGCTCATATGATTCCATCTTCGAGCAACAGTCTCGTGAGTTTAGTTTTTTAGTTTATCCTGCAGCTTCATCTACAAATGTATGTTATCCTTGTTCGATGATTCTTGTAACCCAGTTTCTTTGATATATAAATATTGTCATTTTATGACATCTTATAGGGTTTCATTTTTATCATTTTGCATTTTTAGTTTGCTTAGGTTGATGTTACATTTGTGATTTCTTACATTCTTTAACCGTATTTGTGAACCCCCCTTTAATCGTATCCTATTGGAGTGATCTCAAACTTTTATCAGTCTCGATGTTCGATGCCTCCAAATCCGAGGCCATTCTTCTATCGATGTAATGACTGACAAACCCATAAAGACATCGTCGCACTTGCGAGTGCCTTTGGAGGGTAAAGTTACATAGGAAATATTTGCCTAAGTGTGAGGTTGTCCGCCCCACTATGCAACGCAGTACGACTGTGCAAGCAGTCTCAAGCACAGTCTGATGGGACAGGCCAAAAACACACAACACAATTATTTTAGCATTTGGCTAAGTGTTAAGCCTCCTGTTTGACTTCACTATGCAGTCCAACTGCACAGACGTTGACCTATGCAGTCTGACGTTGACCTGTGTAGCCAGACAATAGAAACAACTAAAATTTTGTCTAAGGTAAGTGAGAGTCACTAGACTATGCAACGTAGTCCGACTGCGCTCCCTTTGACTTGAGCAGTTGGGCATTGACTATAAAGTCCACCTACTATCGCTAGTTTATCCTATGTAGCCCGATGTTGCAGAAATTTCTTCGCTCTTGGGCGGTTTAATAAAAATTAAAATTTGGAACTTCAAATTGGTATCAGAGCTGTAGTTCCCTTGACGTGGAGACTAAAGTATAATGGCTTCCGATAGCAACCATTTATTGCAGTTGTAGATCTCATGCTTCAACGACAAAAATTATGATTACTGGAGCATTCAAATGAAGATCCTATTGGATCTTAGAAGCTGTGGGAGTTAGTCGAGAACGACTACCCATAACTAACAGATGTAGTAGCACTGGCCACCCTCTTCCAAGAAAACAAGAACCTATTGAAGGAGAACACAAAGAAGGACCATAAGGCCCTCTTCTACATTATCCAAGCGATCAAGGAGACCATCTTCCCGTGGATTGCATCATCCACCAAGGTGAAATAGGCCTGGGAGATTCTGGCCAACTCATACCAAGGCACCAATAAGGTGAAGTTGGTGAAACTATAGATGCTAAGAAGGGAGTTCAAAAATTTGTAGATGAGTGAGTCCGAGTCCATGAGTGACTTCTTCACCCAGACGATGGACATCATAAACTAGATGCGGTTGAATGGAGAAATTATGTAGAGCCAGAGAATCATGGAGAAGATTCTTGGAAGTCTACTTGCAAAATTTGACTTTGTCATGATTGTGATAGAAGAGTTGAGGGATTTGACAACCCTATCGACAGATGAGCTCATAGTTTCATTGTAGAAACATGAGTAGATGTCGAGGCATTCATCCCAGACCTCTATGGAATAGGTATTCAAGGCTTAGGTCTCATTATGAGATAGCAACATACAAGACTACCACCAATGCACTTCTAGTTCTCAAGGAGGAAGAGGCAGAGGTAGGAGTGGGAAAGGAAAAAAGTCAAGAGGTCGGTCAAACCTTAATGAGGGAGAGACAAACTGCAACTTCCATCAGCAAGGAGGAATAGGCAGTGTGAAAAACTAGCAAGCCATATCTTGTCAAAAAAAGGACATGTCAAAGATCCAGTGCTACTATTGCAAGAAATTTGGCCATTACATCTCACAATGCAGAAGGTGGATGACCAAGGAAAACTAGTAGCAGGCCCATTATACGAATGAAGCCAAAAATGCGGTAGGAGGAAACATGCTGCTAACTTGCAATATTGAGGAGTACCAGAAGAACGTTTGGTATCTAGACAGTGGGTGTAGCAACCACATGATGGGGAACAAGGAGATGTTCTCACAACTGGATGAAATAGTCCAGTTTGAGGTGAATATGGGGAACAACAACAAGGTTCCCATGATGGGGAAAGGAAAAATCCTCATCTGCACCAGGCATGATGAATGGAAGCAGATATGTGATGTCTACTATGTGCCTGGTTTGAAGAATAACCTACTGAGTGTTGGATAGATCATGCAAAAGGGTTATACGGTCCAGTTCAAATATGAGTATGCACCAGTTCAAATATGAGTATGCACCATTAGAGACAAATCGCATGGGCAGATTGCAATCGTGTCGATCATGAAAAACAAAATGTTTCTACTACAGATTTAGAATGAAGCGTTGATGTCTCTGAGTGTAGTTGTGAAGGATGCTACATATTTGTGGCATCTAAGGTTTGATCACCTGAGTTTTAGTGGCCTAAGTCTACTGCACAAGAAGCAGATCATGAAGGGTTTACCCCTCATTAAGTAGCAAAATCAGATTTATGAGGGCTGCTTAGTCGACAAATAGCACAGGGATTCGTTCTTTCGGTCAGTCTTGGAGAGAATCACATCCATTAGAGCTGGTGCACTCAGACATCTGCAGTCTGATGTAGACCATCACATTTTTTGATAATAAATACTTCTTGACATTCATAGATGACTTTAGTTGGAAGACCTAGGTTTATCCAATCAAACTGAAGTCAGAGGCATTTTCCAGATTCAAGGAGTTTAAGGCTCTGGTGGAGAAACAAAGTGGATACCAAATTAAAACTCTCAGGATGGATGGTGGAGGTGAATACATCTCCAATGAATTCCACAACTTTTGTAAGAAGCATGGAATTCGGAGGCAACTCACTTCCAGATATATCCCATAGCAGAACGATGTAGTTGAGAGGAAGAACTGGACCATCATGGAGATGAAACATAGCATGATGAAGGCAAAGGGATTGTCGCATGAGTTCTGGGTAGAGGCTGTAACTTATGTAGTCTACCTGCTAAACAAATATCCCACCAAAACCTTGAAGGACAAAATCCCTCAAGAGGCTTGTAACGATCTGAAGCCAAGTGTGGCTCATTTGCGTGTGTTCGGGTGCATTGCATATGCACATGTTCTAGAAGAGAAGTGGCAGAAACTAGATAATATAGTAGAGAAATGCATTTTCATAGGGTACAATGAATAGGTAAAGGCATATCATCTATACAACCCTATAACGAAGAATCTCATCATTAGCTGTGATGTTAAGTTCCTGGAAGATGAAACCTGGAATTGGAAATCAAATATTGGCCATCTTGAGCCAGTAGTAGTGAAGTCTGTTGACTTGGAGGAGTGCAGTGTGCAACCACCTCTAGCATCACGTAGCAGTAGCGATGCCAGCAGCAACATAGCCTCACCATCTGGGTTGCATTCGCTTGCAAGCAGAATCCAAAACCTAGTAATGCTAGCAAATACAAGGAGCTTGCAAGACATTTATGACGTAACCCGAACTCATCAAAATGAGGAATATTCTGATTTTGCATTCTTTACTTAAGTTGATCCAGTTGAGTTCGAAGACGTAAGTCAGAATCAAAAATGGGTGAAGGTGATGGATGAGGAGATTGAAGCCATTGAGAAGAATGATACATGGCAACTAGCGGATCTCCTAGCAGGGAAAAAGACCATTGGGGTCAAATGGGTGTATAAAACAAAATTCAATGCCCAAGGAGAAGTTGATAGGCACAAGGCTAGATTGGTGGAAAAGGGCTACAAGAAAAAGTCAGACATTGATTACCATGAGGTATATGCACCTGTAGCCCAACTTGACACAGTGAGGATGATCCTAGTACTAGCATCTCAGAAGGGCTGGAGTGTTTACCAAATGAACGTCAAGTCAGCCTTCCTCAACGGAGTTTTGTAGGAGGAGGTCTACATAGACCAGCCACTAGGTTACGAGATTGAAGGCCAATATGGCAAAGTCTTGAAGCTAAAGAATGCCTTGTACGGTTTGAAGCAGGCACCCCAATCTTGGTACAACCGGATTGATAGATATTTTTAGGAGAATGGGTTTGTAAAATGTCCATATGAGCACACCTTGTACATGAAGACAAATGAAGTAGGAGAGCTCATCATTGTATGTTTGTATGTGGATGATTTGATTTACACTAGGAACAATGCAACAATATTTACCCAGTTTAGAACAACCATGAAGAAGGAGTTCGAGATGATGGACTTAGGGCTGATGAAATATTTCTTAGGCATTGAAGTTGACCAATCGATAAATGGCATCTTCATTTCTCAGGGCAAGTATGCGAAGGATGTCCTGAAGCGGTTCAAGATGGAGGACAACAAACCTGCCATCACACATGTTGTCATAGGTTTGAAACTGAGCAAGCTAGATCTAGGGAGGAACATTGATCCAACCTTGTTCAAGCGGCTAGTTGGCAGTCTAATGTATCTGACTACAACTCGGCCAGATCTGAAGTTTCGAGTTAGTCTGATCAGTCGTTTTATGGAGACTTCAAAGGACACGCACTAGAAAGCAGACAAGAGGATCCTGTGTTGTGTCAATAGGATGCAAAACCATGGCCTATTATACGCTAGACGAGACCAGTTAGATTTGGTGGGCTACATAGATAACGACTAGGCTGGCAGCACCGACAATTGAAAGAGCACCTCTGGGTATGCTTTCCATATCGGATCAAGGGCAATCTCATGGGCATCCAAGAAGCAACCTATTGTTGCGTTGTCCACTGCTAAAGCAGAGTATGTCATCACCACTTCAGCCATATGCCAGGCAGTTTGGCTGCGAAGAGTTCTGGGTGAACTGAACTATCCTCCGGAAGGCACGACAACTATTTTTTGTGATAACAATTCTGCCATAGCACTGTCGAAGGATCTAGTGTTCCATGGCCGGACGAAGCACATCGATATTTGCTTTCACTTCATTAGAGAGCTGGTGAAGTTCGATGAAATTCAATTACAGTTCTGCAGATCCAAGGAGGAGTTGGCAAATATCTTCACGAAGCCTTTGAAGGAGTAAGACTTCAGCAGATTGCGAGAGCATATAGGAGTCAAAGCGCTTGTGAAATCAAGCTTAAAGGAGGGTGTTAGAAATATTAACCCAAATTTCTTGTCTTCGCCCAACTATGCTTCGAACTTGAGCGCTATCGAACTGTGCTTGCAAAAATTAGCGAACTTGGACGTCTCGCCAATACCATTGATTTGACATCTAACAAATGCTATGCTTGACAGATATGATCATCGTAAATCAGATCGCCGCACTTTGCCAAGCATGCTTAGTTAATGCCAGTTCGGCGATTGGTTAGAAACGCTAATTCAGAGTCTGTTAGAACCTGTCAGAGGATAAGTCCTATCTTCTTCTCCCCACGGCTATATAAGGCAGATCGAGTCTTCAGATTTGGGTGTGGGGTAGAGCAGAGAGAAAGTGCAGACAAAAGCACTCATTCATAGAGCAACATAATAGTGCAGTTTAGTGAGCAGACAAGCTCATCTGATTCCATCTCCGAGCAAGAGTCTCCTGAGTTTAGTTTTTCAGTTTATCCTATACCTTCATCTACAGATGTCTGTTATCCTCGTTCGAGGATTCTTGTAACCCGATTTCTTTGACATATAAATATTATCATTTTCTGGTATCCTGTAGGGTTTTGCTTTTATCAGTCTGCATTTTTAGTTTGCTTAGGCTGCTGTTACATTTGTGATTTCATACATTCTTTGACCGCGTTCGGAACCCTCTTTAATTGTTTCCGATCGGAGCGATTTCGAGCTTTGCTCAGTCTCGGTGTTCGATGCCTCCAAATCCGAGACCATTCTTCCGCCGATGCAACGACTGACTAACCTAGAAAGGTGTCGCCGCACTTGCGAGTGTCTTTGGAGGGTAAAGTTACATAGGCAATATTTTCCTAAGTGTGAGACTGTCCGCCCGACTGTGCAGCTCAGTCCGACTGTGCAGCGCAGTCTCGAGTGCAGTCCGACGGGACAGGCCAAAAAGGCACAGCGCAGTTCTTTTAGCATTTGGCTAAGTGTTAAGCCTCCTGTCCGACTTTGCTGTGCAGTCTGACTACGCAGACGTTGACCTGCGCCTGCGCAGCCAGACAGGAGAAACAGCCAAAATTTTGGTTAAGGCAAGTGAGAGCCGCCCGACTGCGCAGCGCAGTTCGACTACGCTCCCTTTGACTTGCCCAGTCGGGCGTTGACTGGCAAGTCCGCTGCTGTCACCAGTTTTATCCTACGCAGCCCGACGTCGCAAAAATTTCTCCGCTCGCTGGCGGTTTAAAAAAAATTAAAATTCGGAACTTCAGGTATTTGTTCGAATTTTCACGTACCAATTTATTTACATAATTTTCACTATGCAATTGCTCGTTGGTGGTATTTTTTTACCATCTTGTTATTTATTTGCATTATGTAATTGCTTGTTGATGGACCGATGTACTTCGTTTGTATCGTTTTGTTGTTATGTGATTTTCACTATGCAATTGCTCGTTGGTGGTATCGATTATTTTTGTTTGTTTCTATTACCATCTTGTTATTTATTTTCATTATGTAATTATTGCTTGATGGGATTAATGCACTTCGTTTGTATCGTATTGTTCTCATGTGATTGGTATCCAGGTATTTGGTTTAGATCGAACCTTTATCGTGTGGCAGTCTGGGCGTGCATTAACTTTTTTTTTTCTACATAATCAATGATGAGCATATTTGTAACTATTCGAATCTCCTTTCCTTGTCACGACATTTTATCTCATTATTCATAAAAAAAAATTTAAAAACCGGCGATTTGGAATTTGTTTCTCAGGATAATAGCTATTGACTCCCATCCATACCGATGTACAGGAGGGCGAATAGTGCAATGTTTTTAAATAAAAAATTGAATTGAAGATTCGAATTTGCTTAAACAATGAAGCTTTCCATGTGTTGGGTTCCAAACCCAACCATCCTGGTAAGCTGTAGTTTACTGAAAATCACGATCTTACTCACCCCACTCAGGTCGGGGGCACTATTTATGCCTCCTTTAGTGGGAAAACCCATTCATAGAATAGTCGAAAACTCAAAAGCCTCAGTACAAATACATTCATAGCCTTTCTCTTCTGGTAAGTGTTCAGAACATGTAATATGTATTTAGGAAACAATTTAATGTAGTAAAGGTGTAGGCATCAAGCTGTTTTTTAGTAACTGAAATATAGAGGATTAAATACCATTTTCCTTTTGTTTGTATGGTTGGCTCTCGATTGGTTCTTTGATACAGAAGTCGCATTATAAAATGGATCAGACCGCTGGGAAAGGACTGTAAGTAATTATTCTTGTGACTTGAGAGCTCATTGATTCTTACTTGTCAAGCAAGAATTTATTTGCATTTATAAGGTTATGGTCGCATACGTGAAAGACATGGAAGATGTATACCACATTTTAATTTGTTTTTAGACAATAGTTTAAAAGAAAACTTATTGAGTTAATGATTTTGGCAGCGAAGGGAGTGAAACGGGTAACAAGAAATGGAGCGGCTCCATTAGAAGAGCCATTAAGTCTCCCCCTGAAATTGTGTGGAGACTCAGCGCAGATTTTTTAGGTATTGATAAATATGCAGCAACTTTTGAGTCCTGCGAACACGTTGAAGGAGGAAAAAATGAAGTTGGCTGTGTTAGATTGTGCCACGGCCAAATATGGGTGAAAGAGAAACTGATTTCAATAGATCATGCCAATTATTCGTACACGTACATCATCATGGACAGCAATCTGGGGTTAGAGGGATATATGGCGACTTTCAAAGTGCACGTTATGCCCGATGGAAGTGCAGCTGTAGAGTGGAGTTTCGAGGCTCATCCTATTCCTATGTCTACAGAAGAGAAATTTGTTGTCGAAACAAGCTTTTTACTTGAAAATTTTATCGAAGGGCTGGACAATGTTGCTGCTAAGGAAAAGTAACATGAATGGAACAGATCGTCCCTTGTTTGTTGTTTGTCTGGTTTCATGTAGAAACCAAGTGCCCCTATTGTAAGTTTTTGTTTTCCACGCAAGAAAATAAAAGTTTGTTATCCTTGCCCTTTACCATGTGATTGCAAGGATGGTTTAATGTTCACGATAACAGGTGGGTGATTGAATGTTTTTACAAGGGGTAATTTTCCTTTATGAGTTGATCTGTGTTTTTTTTTAATAAGGCACGTGAAGATTTTATTGATTATTTTTATTACAATAATAAAATATTTTATTTATTTTTATTATTAAAGATATTTTTCATTTGTTTTTATTAAATGTATTTGTTATTTTTTTAAAATTATTTTTATGATATGTTCTAATCTATCACCAATAAAGAAATATACACCCAAAAATAATATTTTCTAATAAATTAAATATTTTTTCTTCGATTTTTTCAGTAAAAAGCTTATTTAGATAATTTTATTAACTAAAGAGAGAGAATTTTAAAATGAGAAAAAGTGTGAGTGGGTCTTAAATTAATAAGATAAATACCAAAAAGAGAGGAGGTTGGTGGGTTGGATAGAATTTAATAACTAGTTTAGATATATAAAATATATATTTATAAACAGAGTTATCACGAGGCGCCTATCTCATTTTTTGGGGGTGTGATAGATATAATATTTTAGTTTAAATAGTTTAAATATTTTTTAAATATTTTAAATCCACATTAACCCTTAATGTCGGCATGTCCGCGGATAATTTTTTTAATGTGGTTTTTTTATTAAAATAAATATTAATATTGTTTACGGCTGGCTGACCTTCCTGGATGCCATTGTGAGACGCCGTGCAATTAAGAAAAAAAGGGGCCAGTATTTAATCATTTTAAAGCAAAAAAAATGTAAAAGGGAACAACCTAATAATTAAAACCAATAAAATGTGAACATGTATAGGCGAGGAGAAGAATGAAAAGACAAATGACAAGGGATATTTAATAATAAAAAAATGAAATGACCCACCAAGATACCCTACTAATAATTCTTTGGATTTTCATTATGGACATCAAGTTTAATGTTCAAATAGTGGTACCCTATACCTCTCTTAGATACCTGCTTAAACTTAAATTAAGCATATTAAAATTAAATTATAAAAAATGAAATGTGGAAGCAACACATTTATTAATTTTATTTTTAATTATTTTTTTTTTTAAAAGGAGAAGAATAAAAATACAAATGAAAAGAGGATGTTTTATCTCTCTTTTAATAATTAAATTAAATTATTAAGGGCATTTGAGTAAAATAATTAAACCTAATTAGTTTTGGAAAATTAAATGTACCGAGATATTTTGAAAAAAATTGTTTTAGTATGAAAAATTGAAAGCTTTATGTTTTTTAGGGCACCAAATATTTTTATTTTTTTTACATTGATTTTTAGATCATGCTTTGATACCACTTGTTATGATACTGTATCAATATTTAATATCTATAACAATATTTTAATATTGGATTATTATTAACAACATGCAAATAATAATAATTCAAATTCAAATATTATGAACAATATACAAATATCCAATCCAAAAATAAATTAATACAATAGCAAATTCATAGCCATGTACATAAGTCTAAATTACTCCAATGATTCAAACTAATAAAATATTATTTATATTTATAGATGAAATCAATAATAACCTACCCTAGTTCTCAAGGACCAAATAACTAATTCTATGGCATAAGATAAAATAATTAGCTAACTTGGCTATATTAGGACCATTACATATTATGAATGTTCATCCTTAAGACCTATAATATTATGTAATAAAAATATTTGACCCATATTCATGGGAGATATAGTTGACTTTATGACATTAAATACAATTATTAGACTTCTTCTAGGCCAAAGGAAAAAAATTCAAATTCATTCTTGTTAATCACTCATATTTTTATCAAATACTTGGGCTATTTATTCACTCTATGCATGATGACATAACCCTCCATGATATCTTCTTTAAAATGTCTACTTTGGATGTTGTAATAAATTTTATCATAAAATTATAAATGCAAATCCTTTTTCATAATGATGGTTAGGTCTTCCATGCATAATTCAAATTCTCTGAATAACAAGACATGTTGTAAAGAGAATGTTCATATTTCTAATTATTATATTTTGTAAATATTTAAGTTTTGACTAGCTTTTAGGAGGGAATATTAGTTTCTTATAAGGATATATTCTTTGTATATGTTTGATAACATATTTATATTAGGTGTGGTGACTATGATCTAGAATGAGCAAATTCTTACTAAATTGTAGGATCATATTCATGCAAGTAGACTTACATATGATGAGGGGATTTAGTTGAGTCTAAATAATGTATGAAGACCCATTAGAGAATCTATTCTGAGAATAAAATATTATTATCACTAAGGTCTTCTCTTATTGGCCTCTTAGTTTCAGCTACGAGGAGAGTGTTGAAATTCAATACTGTATAATGTGCTTTTATGTAATCCTACAAGCAATCATTGTAAAGTACATTTTATTAATATTTATGTATATATCTTATTGTCTATGGTTAATATTGTCAAGGTTAAACCTTTAAATTATTACTTATATTTAACCTAAACCATTTAGATTAACATTATTATGTATTTTAGGTTTTGGTATTGGTATAAATACCCCCGCCCACTTTATCCATGACATCTGAGTGATATCACCTTAATACTTAGATAATATAGTAATTATTTTATTTTCAAGGGCACCCTTCAACTATATATATATTTATTCACTTTTATACTTATCCTCTAACATTTAAGTGGATGGAATTTTTTTATTTATTTAAAAAAATGGTGTGAATTCCAACATTTAGGGTATAAGTCAGGCCACTGACTATAGTTTATAAATAAAAAGTAAAATAATAGTGATAAAAAACTTTTCTTTAATAGCTAAATTACAAGGGTTGTGTATGTACCTTAGTGAAGTTGGAATATCCTATATATTACTCTAAATCAACTCAATGAAATTTTCTTTCAATTTATTAATTAGTTTAAAAAACTTAGAATCCTTTTTCTATCCTTGATCTTGTTTAGAACATCCAACTAAAAGGTCCCTTTTAGTTCTTGCTTAGCTTTGAGAATCTTCAAACCCTTTTAAAATCCTTGTTCTATATCAAATATCCTCTAGAACTCTATTTTTAACTATTAATATGGCAAGGGATAAACAAATATATGGATTGAAACTATTAATACCTTTAATTTATTGTGATGCTTGTCTTGGTTCTATGGATAAAATTTCTTGATGAACATAAATTAATCATCAATAATATATATCTATTTTAAGAGATTGTATATCTATTTTAATTCTTTACATGTAGAAATGTTGATGCTAAAAATCGACTCAAACTACTCACTAAAATGTTACTAGATATATCACATATTTGATAAGATCAACAAGATAATCAAAATGAGATACATATATTACAAGAATTCCAAGAAAATTATTTTTATATCTCCTAGGTTTGAGTGCTACAATTGATTTTGACCTAAATTAAAAAACTTTAAATATTTACTTTAAAATTATGATAGTAGAAATTTTGTATAAAAACTAAGCCATTAGTTGGTGTAATTACATCCAAATATATTTTTGTGCTCATAAATTATTTATTCTACTATCATATTTTCCTACCAAGGGATCCAAATATTATTTCTCTAATACCAATTGTAATAAAACAACTTTAAGGAAACAATAATTTCTACAATATTCACTAGAATATTCATAAAAAATACTATAATAGCAAATTCATCATATATCACAAATCCAAGCCTAGATCATAGAAAATAATTCAACGCATTCAATAAGGGAAAAATCTCATAAAAACTTAGAGGATGAATTTTTTTATGTGTACTACAAATGATACAAATTATAATAATAAATTTATGATTCTAGTACAAAAATTATATTTCTATTTATGGTACACCAAAGTAACAATTCCCCTTCTAATTACTCAACACAATAAAATTAAAATAGACATTGTGACTACATCAAAGTTGTTACACTTATTATAAAGCTTGTAAATGATGTTTTCTATAATTTGGTTTTAGAATATCAAATATTAGTTGTGTAAAAATGATGTAGGAGCATCTAGTGGTGTAATGGCAATCTTGCATCACCAAAAAAGGAAAAAATGTATTTTCTCTTTTGATTATAGGTTTATTTAGTTTTTTTGGAGTCCATGATGACACTGGAGAGATGTAAGTCAATATGATGTCCAAAAAGGTAAAAAATAGTCATCGGATATTTTTAGTAAGTCAGCCTAAATGGGCACATGTAGATTTGAAAATTTACCCCAAGGAGTGGAATTGAAAAATGTATCTGATGGTGAAAGAATCACCCCAATATCCTAAAGAGTTTGAGATATATTAAAGTTTTTTTCTAAGAAATCTCATCAATAAGATTTAAATATAAAATTTGAAGAACTTAGAGGCCCCAAAAAAGCATATAAATTTGATAAATTGATCTTTATATATTTTTTTGTTGTATATCTCTTCACAAGCTTTCCAACAATATATTATAATAGTCAATTGGACACCCGAGTCAAAAGTTAAGGTTCTTAGAAGTTGTGCCACCAAAATTCAAATTTGAATATCTTTCTAGGTGGGAAAATAAAAATTCAAATTCCAAATGAACTTCTTCCTGGGCAGGAAAAGTGGAGTTACGCTTTCGAGAATGTTCTTTGGAAGTTATTAAATGGGGAAGAGGGATCATGAAAAGGTAATTTAGGGATGAGTGGCTCTAGCTTGCAGTTTTTCAATCAAATTTCTTTGTATTCAAGTTAGCCTTGTGGTTGGAGTATTTTAATCTCAAATTTTATAATTCCATTTAATGGAAATAATATTAGATGTTGTGTTTTTATTTATTTTTTATTATTTGAGTATTGTGTGAGTATTGGGTGGAGTAGCACTTCACCAAGTGATATCATAACAGTAGTTTTTAAGTGTGTAAAAAGATCATTGAATGTGAGTTAGTTTACACCAAGACTTGTGGTTGAGGGTTGTGATAAAAGTGATCATATTTTCTCGATGAAGAAATTATGGTGGTGAAAGAAATATTGTGGTTCTAGAATAGGGTTTTAAAGCCCTACAGAGACAAGTTCAAGCACTACAAGACGAGCTACATAGAGGGTTTGAGGCAAGAAGAGAAGTTAAAAGTGAATATGAAGTTGAAGAATAATCCCAAATTGAAGAAGAATAGGAGGTCATAGATCTTGAGAAAGTTAGATTATTTAATGCCATCTCCAATATTATAAAAAGACCAAAGATTGATGTTTCTACATTTTTTGGGAATCTTAACCCAAAAGAGTTGATCGACTAGATCAATGATATGCAGGAGTACATTGAGTATGAGGAGGTGGAATATCCTGAGAGGGTCAAATTTACAAAGACCAAACTGAAGGATCACGCTAATATCCTATGGAAGGGAGTACAACTAGATAGAGATAGAAGAGTAAAATAAAGAATAATAAGATGGAATCAGATGGTGGAAAAGTTAAAGAGATTTCATTCTAGTTGACTATGAGTTAGATATGCTAAAGAAAATATAGATTTTGAGGTAGGCAGGTAAATATGTCAGAGAGTATTCAAAACAGTTCTACAAGGTCATGATCAGAACAGGCCATTTTGAGGCCAACAAGGAGAAGGTAGCTCATTATATAAATAATTGAAGCCAGTTATTCAAGTGGAGCTAATTTTGGTTAGAATAACTACCATAGAAGATGGTTATCATTTTTCCTTGAAGGTAGAAGAGAAGCTGAATAGAAGATTTGAAAGTAAGTAGAGAGAAAGAGGTCATGGTGGAAGGATTGGAAAAAGACCATATGGATGATAAAATGAAGATCAAAATAAGAATAGAGGAGATAGCAATAGTCAAAACTAGAAAGAGGATAATGCCTACCACCTTCATGAGAAAAATAATTGTGACCAAAGAGGAAGAGGAAGGTTTGGATGACCTGGAAGAGGAGGATTTTGTAGAACCTATTTCTAATGTGAATAAGAAGGACATCAAGCATATGAGTGTCCACAATATCAAGGAAGGACGAATAAGAGTCTTGAAGGTAATACACGAGTTGTATATATATATATGAATATGTTTAATCTAAATATTTTAAAGAGGTAGAAGGAGGATAAGTTTTTGTCACAAGGAGAGGCTTTCTAAATGATGATACAGATCCAGTTCAGAGAAAGAGTTTATTTTACATAATGTGCAAATATGACGATAAAGTTTGTAATGTTATCATTTAAAATGGTAACATTGATAATCTAGTTTTGAAGGGGATGCTTAACAGTTTATAGTTGGAGATAAGGAGACATTTGCACCCATATCGGATTGCATGATTACAGAAGGACCATAGAGATTTGGTTGATGAGCAATATTTAGTGAAGTCCAATATTAGGAATTACCATGATGAGGTACTATGTGACATCCTGCCTATGGATATTTGTCATGTGCTCTTAGGGAGATAGTGTCAATTTGATCGGTGTGCAGTACATGATGGACATGCCAACACTTATTCTCTAACAAAGAATGGATTTTACCCCAAGTTGAAGCCCCTGAAGGAGATGGATGAAAAGGTATGTAGTAGTGCAATAATTTGTTTAGTTGATGATAGAAAGTTTTTGGATGGTATGAAGCACGAGCATATGTGCTATGCATTGATTCCTAGAGTTAATAAATAAAAATGTGAAGAAATACCAGTAAAAGTCTCAGATATATTGGGATAATTCCAAGATATTGTATTAGATAATATACCTGAGGGTTTGCCACTAGTGAGGAATATTAGTCACCAAATGGATTTGATACCAGGAGCCACTTTACCAAATAAGGCAACCTATAAAATGACTCTTGCAAAGAATGAGGAGTTGAATAGACATGTTCAAGAGCTATTCAATAAAGGATTGATTCAAGAGAGTTTGATTCCATGTGCAATACTAGCACCAAATAAATATGGAGAATGGAGAATGTGTACAACCTCTCGATCCATTAACAAAATTATAATCAAATACAAATTTCCATTACCAAGGATGGATGACCTTATGGATTGTTTGAGTGGAGCCAAATACTTCCCAAATATTGTTTTTTAATAATAATCATAAAAAAAATTATTTGCTTGAAAAAATGTGTTCCTCTTTTTAACGAAAAAAATTTAATATATATGAACTAGTCAAAGAGCCCCTTTTTTAAAAATAACAGATATGAAAAAAAACTATGGGTAATATTTCTAAATAAAAATAATTTACAATAAAAGGTAATGAATATTCCTTTTCTCTTTTAACATGAGAAGGAGACAAATATTATTCAGAATAACCCACATACATATATCTAAAAAATATAGCAAAAAAAACTTGTTGTGGCTGATCCACAACACACCCCAAAATTGGGGACCCATATTTTGTGCATGCTTTCAAAAGGAATCTCAGTGACCCAGATGCTAAAATTCAAGAAAAAGGGGCAAAAATGCACAAGTATAGAAAGTGTCGCGAAATCGTGACATGTCACGAAATCGTGACATGTCACGAAATTGCGACATGTCACGAAATCGTGACCTGTCGCGCCATCGTTGCCAAAAAATAGAAAAGTGTTGTGAAATCGCGACATGTTGCTCCGTCGCGATCGAAAGAGGAGAGAGAAAGGCGAAATGAAAAAGTGTCGTGAAATCGCGACAAGTTGCTCCGTCGCTGCTAGAAAATGAAAAGTGTCACGAAATCACGACATGTCACAAAAACACGGGCGAAAATGAGAAAGCGTAGCGAAATTGCGACATGTCACAAAATCGCAGTCAAACCGGTCAAACGGGGCAGGAAGCAGAAAGCGTCGCGAAATCGCGACATGTCGCAAAATCATGACATGTCACAAAATCGTGGGTCAAACCAGTCAAACAAGGCAAAGCAGAAAAGCGTCGCGAAATCACGACAAGAAACGACAAAGGAGCATGAAGCGAAAATATGTCACAAAATCGTGACATGTCGCATTTTCGCGGTTCCAAACAGCGAGGTTGTACGGAATGCAAAATATGTCACAAAATCGCGACATGTCGCGTTTTCGCAACCAGAAGCAACAAGGGAGCCCGAGATAGAAAAACGTTGCGAAGTCACGACAGGTAGCAGCTAAGGTGCCCGAAGTGAAAAAACATCACGATATCGTGACAGCTTACAGCGAAGGTGTACGGAGCGAAGAGGTGTAGCGAAATCGTGACATGTCACATTTTCATGGCCAAAATAGCAAGAGCAGTACGAAACAGAAAAGTGTCACGATTTCACGACAGAAAGCTGCCAGAGTGAAAGAAACGAAAAGGCGTCACGATTTCACGACAGGTTGCGATCGAGGCGTACGAAGATGAAAAGCATCATGATTTCACGATAGGTTGCCGCAAGACAACTTCAAGTGAAAAAACATCATGATTTTGCGACAGGTTGCAGCGAAGGTGCCCAAAGTGCAAAAGCGTCGCGATTTTGCGACAGGTTGCGGGAAAATGGTACGAAACGAGAAAAGCGTCACGATTTCGTGACATGTCACGTTTTCACTGGGCACGATGGCAAGAAATGCTACTGATAGGAAAACATCATAATTTTGCGACATGTCACGTTTTCGTGGCCAGGAAGACGGACAAAGCTACATGCTATTTTTGGTCACGATTTACAGGGAGCCATTACGAAAGATGCTAAAAGTGCAGAACACGTGGCATACATGTATAAGGGTTACATAAACGTTACATGCATAGAATATTATCGAACGTTTCAGCATTAAACATAAATTCAAGAACAATTCGAAAGGCGGGAATATGAAACGAATCGATCAGGAAGATGAAACGAAGCATCACAGGCTGAAACAGAAAGCATTTCCAGGCTTTAAAAGTAGAAGAACAGGACAGATATGGAGGTCGAAAACCGCTACGGGCAGAGTTGCAGTGCCTAAGGCGAGAAGCCATTCTGGGCCTGCTCAGGAGTGTTTTCTGCCTTTTTGCTGGTTTTCAGAAAACCAGAGAGTCTGCTATTGTAACATGATTTATTTTTAATGCAGAGCATTCAAAAATTTGCATCTTGTTGGCAAGAAAGAAGGAGTTATTTTTTGCATGCATGTTTTAATGTTTATCTTTCCATTTTTCAGATTTCTAGGCTTATAGATGAAGTTTAATGCAAGTTTTCTTGGTTGCTTCATGCGAATGTCTAAATCTAAAAAATAACAGTAAACCCCAGAGACCAACACTTAACTTATCTGGATTGTGCGTATTTTGCAGGTTCAATAGGTTAGGTTGCATGCATGGAAACCTCACATCTTCGATTTTGCCAGGACAGGATGGCATCAAGCTGAATGCAATTTTAAATTTCTTTTCTTTTGCATTTTATTTTTCTTCTTGCTGCATTTTATTTTCAAAAGTTCCAATTTTATTTACAGGCTTTAAAATAAAATAAAATAAATTTAAAAACTTCAAAATCCATAAATAATTCCTTCATTTATGGCATTTCTTTAAACTTTATTTTGAAGTTACAGCATGGTCATTTGAGGATCAAATCACATTTACTTTATCAGGGTTCAATGAACAATCACTAAATTATCACAGTAAAATAAACCACGGTGCCCCTTGTTTTCCAGTTACTTGTAACCACTAAGGTGTTCCAAGCATTTTAATTAAATATCTTTATTTGATATTATTAATACATAGATGCAGAATGCTGACATAATAGGAACCTTGGAGAAATTGTTTCTTTGCAAGCAGAGGATTTAGAACCCAAATCCTATCGAAGAGTGTGTTTTCACAATCGGGTGAAAATACCACTCAACAGATTGGCGCTAGAAGGAGGGCATGTTAGGGTTTATTTTATCATGATTTTAGATGCTACGGGTTTTTAATTGTTTAAGAGCTTTACATTGCTAAAAATTTCAAGTCCATTTTATTAGCATATACGGCCTCTAACACCACTCAACGGATTGGTACTAGGAGGGCCGAATGGGTTTATTTTAGTGTTATTTAAATTTAAATTTTTATGCTTGTCCTCTAACACTCAGTCGATTGTAAAAAGGACGACCTGAATTTATTTACTTGTTCTATTTTAATTCAGGTATGCTGTATATTATTATAACACTTTTCTGATTGTTCATTCAGAAATATGTGATTTGATTTAATTTAGAAAATTTTGGTCTCATGCAATTACTTTTCATTTGATTTTAATGAATACATCTCTTGGTTGATGCTAACTTGATTTTTTTTAAATTGCAGGTTGAATATTCAACAGATTTGGTTCTGAAATTACATTTTCAGTTTCACTAATGGCAACACTTGAAGAGCAAAGGATATCCCTGAGAGCTGAAATAACATCTCTAAGAGAGAGAATGGTATCAATGATAGAGGATTATTATGAGGGTTTACATGTGATACCCTATCATATTCCTACAATGTTATTGGATTTTTTACGGTGTTTTAATCAAGAGGTGCCACTAGGATACTTGCAAAAACTGCATTTTTACAAGGATGCATTATGTAAATTCCAGATTTTTTATGAGGAGGTAGCTTGTAAGTTATTTGCATACATTTTGGATGATAGACCATTATTTTGGTATAGCCAACTACCCATGGAGGTTAGGACTTCTTGGATACATCTATAAGAAGCCTATCTTAATCATTTTGGTAATCAGGTTGACTTAGAAATATTGAAAAATCAGTTTACCTCCATATGTAAAGAGCCTAATGAATCCTTGAGTCAGTTTAATGGAAGATTTCGTGAATTGCACTCCCAAATGTGGGAAAATTTTAACACATTGGAAGAAGAAGCCATGGAAGTATACCTAGGAGCCATACACCCCACACTTGCTTCACTCATTGAGGAAAATCTGAGTGGCTTGTCTCTAGAGAAAATCCATGAGGTCTTAGAAGAGATAGAACGGCAAGGTCTTGAAGAAGAAAAGGCACAACATGTTCACATGAGAGATTGTTCTTTTGATGCCAACCTACACCAACCATCAAACATAGCACCCTCCACTCCAATGATACCTAAGGTGAGTGATCAAGGGGATGAATTTGAATACCCAAATTTTATGACCACCTTAGATGTAGTCCAAGAGGAGGTGCAAATTGCTAAGACAACATCCACTAATGAGGATCATGTAGAGATACATGATTATCTAGATGAAGGGGTTCTAAATTCAACAATGTTTGATATATGTGAATGGATGGAACCCACCATAGAATTGAATGAAATGGTTGAAAGTGAAATGGAAGGAAAATCAATAAATAAATTTGAAGATATGATAGAATTTCACCACTTGTTCTTGGAAGATACTATTGACGAGACGTGTAAAATTAAAGATCAAGAAATTCTTCACCCTCTAAATTATGAAAATGAATCATGGGTTACTAATTTGGACAATGATAGCCTTATAAATTTGAATTCAAGAAATAACCCACTTTTGGAAATAATTGAATCATCTAAGGAAGGTGAAGATGAATTTGATGAGAAGCACATTGATGAATTGGAAGATGTTGAAGAAATAGTTGAACGTCACCACTTGATTTTGAAAGATGATTATTATGATTCTTGGAAGAAGTGGGAAGACTTCACTCATTCCAAAACTACTAATGAAACTTTTGTGCCAATTGATATACAGGACAACATAATTGCCTACTCAAAGGAAGATATTACAACTCTTGTACAATTTGAGGATGTTTTGGAAGAGGGTTTCAAATCTCATCAAATTTTGGAAGGTTATAACCATCTTATTGCCAAGGACAAAGAAGAAAAAGAATTTATGAATGTATCAAGAGATCATGTCACAAAAATCATGGATTTTCATTCTATGGATTTGGATGACGATTTTTACAATGGTTGGAGGAGATATGATGATGCATTATTTTCTAACATCCCTATAGATAAAACTCATATTTTACTTGATATGCAGGATGTTGAACCTTCTACATCATACGAAGATATCATATTCATGGGATTTGAAAATGTGACAAAATTTGATCATGTTAAATATAAATTCATTGAAAGTGTGGATGCAAGTTTGCATGATGATTTGGAGGATTCAAATGAAGAGATACCATGGATAGTGAACAAAGAATTAGAACCAAATGATAAATAGATGGATCAATTGGAAGCAACTCAAATAAGTGATCATCAAAGCAGATTACTTGACATACACTTTGACCAAGAATGTTTGAGGACTGAAAAGGATGACCATATTTTAAATTTAAATAATGTTTATGGTGAAATGTCATTAAAGGTAAATGAAAAACAAGGTATAATTTTTAATCACACCTTTAATAACATGGTTGTAATGAATGGAAAAGAAGTTGATGCACTTAAATTGTTAAACCAAATTCATCAACAATTATTAATTGAATCTAGGATAAAAAAATTTAATGATCCTAATTTAATAAATATCCTAGATGCTTGTAAATTGTTGCATAAATTGGATTGGCCTTAAAATTTGGAAAATGATTTGGCTAAGAAATTTGTAGAAATAGGCTACTACTTACAAAATTGCATATTTGAAAAGGATAGCCTAATTCTAAACCAAGGAGGGAATTATGAAGTTTACATTTTTAAGAATAGACAAGATAAAATTGAAAATCATTTACTGTCTAATCATTTTAGTAATTTGATGCTTACCTATGGGAGTATTATTTGAACTAAATCAAATTGGTATGGTGAGCATGGCAAGTGGAAATTTGTTGCATTGTTTGGTCTAGTCCTGTTTGTGTTGGATTCCCACAACATTTGGCATGCATATCATGTTATATTTTTGTTGAAATGTTCTAATCATGTTTTGGATCCAGGAAAGTGATAAGATAAGCTTTGAATCATATTGTATTATAGTGTACATTTGTATATAAATTTTGGTTTTTGGTTTTTGGTTTGTGTTTTCAAATTTTCATTTTTGGGATTGCAGTTTGGTTTTGGATTGAATAAGTTTTAATTTAAAAGTTGTGTGTTTATTTGACATTTTTGTTTGTTTATATATAAAAAAAAAAAAAATGGTGAAAAAGTTGCCTTGAGATGCTAACTTATGTTCTATATCGAGAGAATATGAAACATTGGAATTGTCTTGTAAAAGCTCCGCAAGTAACACAAACAATTTAATAATATCGTTTGAAACTTGTGATGCATGAAGTAAGTTTTATATAGCAATATTTCATCTGCAATTCAAAAGACAATGCATTCATATTACATCTCACTTTGCACATACATGCCATCGTAGTTGCAAGTGCATTTCAAATGCAAATCATTAAAGTGTGTCAAATCCTCTTAGGGTTGTGTTATAACATAAATATAAAAAATCCTAAGGTTGGAAACTGAGTCTTGAGATATCTTGAACCAAGCATGTCTTATACATTAAAAAGGATCTTGAGCAAAATGATCAAAACCTAACTTGGAAGGAAAGGTTGGGCGAAAGAAGTATTTCAGGTCTATCCTATTATGCAACATGATCCTTAAAATAGTGGTTTTGACCACTTCCATAAAGCTTAAAGCCTAAAATCAGAGTAGTAAGGATAGGGCTAAATCCTCATCAAACTTAGGTTGAGGATCCAACTCCCCAAAGCTTTGATTTGACCTACATGGAGTAGTAAGGATAGGGTATAAATTCTCATCTCGCTTAGGTTGAGAATCTGATTCCCAAAAGCTCCTATGTCTCATTTCATAATAAATCTTGGATTGGAAGGATCGTACTATTTGTCCTCTGCAAAGGATGGGTAGTCATCCCCAAGGTCTAAGCAACAAAATTAATATTTTCCATTTACATATAAATTTTGGATTGGAAGGATCGTACTACATGTCCCTACCAAGGATGGGTAGTCATCCCTAAGGTCCAAGAAGTAAAAAATAAATTTTTCCCATCTCATATTTATATTGGATTGGAAGGATCGTACTACTTGTCCTCTACAAAGGATGGGTAGTCATCCCTAAGGTCCAAAGAAATGAGGATAAGTCTTGGATTATGGGGTTAAGTATGCCCATGCATGGCAGCATGTCTTGTCTAAAAAACAAGACCACTGATTGTTCAAAGGGTTAGACTAGCATGACCATTTCTTCCATAATTGGTTGGGAGTCTGATTCCCCAAAGTTTTGATTTCACATTCACTTGCACATGGGTTCAAGATAGTAGGTACTCATAACCAACTTTGGGATATAATAAAACAATTAATTAGTGGATCCTAAGAGGGTTTGGCAATCTTGAATGTTTGTGTATGATACTAGAAGGTCTATGTTTTTTATAAAAGCAAAATCTCCAAGCATATTTATTAGGTTACACAAATCATTCACAGTCTCATATATGCATTCATATAAAACTGACAATGTAATGTTGATCAATTTCAAACGATAGGGAATGAAAACACATTGCACACACCGAGCTAATACTTGATGATTCTAATGATTCATGTGCTTCTGATATTTGGGCATTTGTTTATATTGCTTATGTGCTAACGCATGTTTTTCGAGTTTATATATGTTTCAGGTTGGGTTCTCACTAAAATGCTCAAGAGAATTTAACAGCAGAGTCACCATTTGTTGTGGTCGATCCACAACACACCCCAAAATTGGGGACCCATATTTTTTGCATGCTTTCAAAAGGAATCTCAGTGACCTAGATGCTAAAATTCAAGAAAAAGGGGCAAAAATGCACAAGTATAGAAAGTGTCACAAAATCGTGACATGTGGCGAAATCGTGACATGTCGTGAAATCGTGACCTGTCGCGCCATCGCTACCGAAAAATAGAAAAGTTTCACGAAATCGTGACATGTTGCTCTGTCGCGATCGAAAGAGGAGAGATAAAGGCGAAATGAAAAAGTGTTGCGAAATCGTGACAAGTTGCTCCGTCGTTGCCAGAAAATGAAAAGTGTCACGAAATCGTGACATGTCACAAAATCATGGGCGAAAACGAGAAAGCGTAGCGAAATCATGACATGTCACAAAATCACGGTCAAAGTGATCAAACAGGGCAGGAAGCAGAAAGCGTCACGAAATTGTGACATGTCGCAAAATCGTGGGTCAAACCAGTCAAACAAGGCAAAGCAGAAAAGCGTCGTGAAATCGCGACAAGAAATGACAAAGGAGCATGAAGCGAAAATATGTCGTGAAATCGTGACATGTCGCGTTTTCACGACTCCAAACAGTGAGGTTGTACAGAATGCAAAATATGTCGTGAAATCGCGACATGTCGCGTTTTCGCGGCCAGAAGCAGCAAGGGAGCCCGAGATAGAAAAACATCGCGAAATCATGACAGGTAGCAGCTAAGGTGCCCGAAGTGAAAAAACGTCGCGATATCGCGACAGCTTACAGTGAAGGTGTATGGAGCGAAGAGGCGTAGCGAAATCACGACATGTCGCATTTTCATGGCCAAAACAGCAAGAGCAGTACAGAACAGAAAAGTGTCACGATTTCGCGATAGGCTGCAGCTGAGGCATACGGAGATGAAAAGCATCACGATTTCATGACAGGTTTCCGCAAGACATCTTCAAGAGAAAAAATGTTGTGATTTCACGACAGGTTGTAGCGAAGGTGCCTGAAGTGGAAAAGTGTCACGATTTCGCGACAGGTTACAGGCAAATGGTACGAAATGAGAAAAGTGTCACGATTTCGTGACATGTTGCATTTTCACTGGGCGCGATGGCAAGAAAGGCTACTGACAGGAAAACGTCGCGATATCGTAACATGTCGTAATTTCATGACATGTCACGTTTTCGCAGCCAGGAAGACGGACAAAGCTACATGCTATTTTTGGTCGCGATTTACAGGGAGCCATTACGAAAGATGCTGAAAGTGCAGAACATGTGGCATACATGTATAAGGGTTATATAAATGTTACATGCATAGAATATTATCGAATGTTTCAACATTAAACATAAATTCAAGAACAATTTGAAAGGCAAGAATATGAAATGAATCGATCAGGAAGATGAAATGAAGCATCACAGGTTGAAACAGAAAGCATTTCTAGGGTTTAAAAGCAGAAGCACAGGACAGATACGGAGATCGAAAATCGCTATGGGTAGAGTTGTAGTGCCTAAGGCGAGAAGCCATTCTGGGCCTGCTCGGGAGTGTTTTCTGCCTTTTTTGCTGGTTTTCAGAAAACCAGAGAGTCTGCTATTGTAACATGATTTATTTTTAATGCAGAGCATTCAGAAATTTGCATCTTGTTGGCAAGAAAGGAGTTATTTTTTGCATGCATGTTTTAATGTTTATATTTTCCTTTTTCATATTTCTAGGCTTATAGATGAAGTTTAATGCAAGTTCTCTTGGTTGCTTCATGTGAATGTCTAAATCTAAAAAATAACAGTAAACCCCAGAGACCGACACTTAACTTATCTGGATTGTGCGTATTTTGCAGGTTTAATAGGTTAGGTTGCATGCATGGAAACCTCACATCTTTGGTTTTGCCAGGACGGGATGGCATCAAACTGAATGCAATTTTAAATTTCTTTTCTTTTGCATTTTATTTTTCTTCTTGCTGCATTTTATTTTCAGAAGTTCCAATTTTATTTACAGGCTTTAAAATAAAATGAAAAAAATTAAAAAACTTCAAAATCCATAAATAATTACTTCATTTATGACATTTCATTAAACTTTATTTTGAAGTTAAATCATGGTCATTTGAGGATCAAATCACATTTACTTTATCAGGGTTCAATGAACAATCACTAAATTATCACAATAAAATAAACCACAGTGCCCCTTGTTTTCAGTTACTTGCAACCACTAAGGTGTTCCAAGAATTTTAATTAAATATCTTTATTTGATATTATTAATACATAGATGCAGAATGCTGACATAACAGGAACCTTGGAGAAATTTTTTCTTTGCAAGTAGAGGATTTAGAACCCAAATCCTATCGGAAAGTGTGTTTTCACAATCGGGTGAAAATACCACTCAACAAAACTATATATAAAATCTTATTGAAGACTTAATTAAAAAAAAAAAAGAGGATAAGCCAACAAAATATACAAATAACCAGCTCCTAGAACCTTCAAGAGAGAATGCCAGCAAAATTTATCCTATTCTAGTACAATGTTAGAATTTCCCATAATAGATATGCAAAGCATTACAAAAAAATATGTAGAAAGAGTAGAATTGATTGATTATTCCATGGATCAACTTTGTATAAATAACAAAGTTGATCATTAAGAGCCATTAGATTACAACAACTCATCAAATCTGATGTAGACTATAACTGATAACTCACTTAACTTGTGAAGGAGTGGAAAATCAAGTAAGTCTATCCTAGTAGAACTTAAGAGAATAATTACTTATTCTAAAAAACCATTGCCCTTGTTAATGAGAACTATTATTGGCCACATTTACAACAATATGTGAAGAATTTTATACAAATTTGCAGAGTATACCATATGGTCAAAGGTGTAATATAAACATCAGGCTATATCAGTCGTTACCTATACTAGAGAAACCATGGGAAGATATTAGCATGGATTTTATTCTTGGCTTACCAAGGACATAGAGAGGACATGACTCAATATTTGTGGTGGTTGATAGGTTTTCTACGATGACACATTTCATTCCCTATAAGAAAACTAGTGATGTAGTTCACATTGCAGAGTTGTTTTTCAAAGAGGTGGTATGATTACATGGTCTACGAAAGAGTATAGTTTCAGAAGAGATACCAAATTTTTTGGTTATTTTTGGAGGAACTTAACTGAAGACAGATTTGAATTTCAGTTCTACACACCATTCATAGATCAATGTATAAAAAAATGTGGTGAATAGGATTTTGGGCAACTTGTTGAGATGATTAGTAAGAAATAAGCCCAAGGGATGGGATTTGATTTTACCACAAATAGAATTTTTTTACAATAATTTTATCAATAGGATAACTGGTAAATCTCCATTCCATATTGTATATAGGAGCAGCCCAAGGAATGCTTCTAAGTTGAGGAATATGGACAAAGGAAAAATACTAGTTTCAATATTGAGGACTTTGTAGAGAACCTAAAGAACTTGCATGAAGAGGTAAGGAAGCATATTAATAATATGAATACTTAGTACAAGGTAAAGGTATACTAGAAGTAGAGGTTTAAGGAATTACAGGTTGGAGATGAAGTTATGGTTCACCTGAGAAAAGAAATATTTATTGCAAAAATATATAACGAGTTGAAAATGAAGAAGTTTGGGCCATGCAATATCATAAAGAAACATGATTCAGGTAATGCATATGAGGTGGAATTACTAAGTGGAATTAACATATCACATGTGTTTAACATTTTTTAATTGAAATAGTATCATGAAGGAGACAATGATGATGGACCAATAAAAGAACGATGGAATATTCCAGAATCTACTCCAGAGAAATAAGAGATAGAAGAAATATTGGATAGTCGTATGGGTAGAAGTACAAGAAATAGATAGTATGAAGAATATCTGGTTAAGTGGAAATGAAGGTCTGTTGAAGATTCATCATGGTTTTTTAAGGTAGAGGTTGATCATCTTGGTTTTCCTCTAATACTAAAAAAGTGAATGTCACTTATCAATTTACCGTAGGTGTCTGATGAAGGAGCATCTAGTGGTGTAAGGGTAATGTTGCATCACAAAAAAAGGAAATATTACATTTTCTCTTCCAGTTATAGGTTTATTTAGTTATTTTGAAGTCCATGATGACACTTGGGAGATGTAAGTTAGTCTAAAGTCCAAAAAGGTGAAAAACAATAACCAACTATTTTTAGTAAGTTAGACTAAATGGGCACATATGAATTTGAAAATTTATCCCAAGGAGCGAAATTGAAGAATGTATCTAGTGGTAAAATAATCACCCTAATATCCTAAATTTTTTGAGAGATATTAAAGTTTTCATACCAAGAAATATCGCCAATAAGGTTTAAAAATAAAATTTGAAGACATTAGAGGCCCCAAAAAAGTATGGGAATTTAAAAAAATGATATTTAGATATTTTGTTATTGTATATGTCTTCGTAAGATTTCAAATGATATATTATAATATCCAATCGGACACCCGAATCAAATGTTAGGGTTTCAAGAAGTTGTGCCATCGAAATTCAAATTTGAATCTTTTTGGGTGGGAAAATGAAAATTCAAATTTCAAATGAATATCTTCCTAGGTGGGAAAAGGGGAGTTACACTTTCCATAATGTTCTTTGGAAGTTATTAAAGGGGGAAGAGGGATCACTAAAAGGTAATTCGAGGATGACAGGTCATGGCTCCAGCTTGCAAATTTCCAATAAATTTTATTTGTATTCAAATCGACACTATGGTCGTAGCATTGTAATCTTGGATTTTGTAATTCCATTTCATTTAAATAATATCAAATGTTGTGTTTCTTCTTCATTTTTTTGTGATTTGAGTATTGTGTGAGTGTTAGGTGGAGTAGCCCTTCACCAAAAAATGATAATAGGTCATTCATTTATTCTATTTTAAATGTGGTTATACTATTTAATACATAATGAGATGTGAAAAGAATTTCGAAACTACTGAGATATCCTATTATAGAAGGATTTTAAATAAAAATATATGTATTCATTAGAACCTTAAATATTTTATATCAACAACATCTAATATATTTTGGTAATAATATATTCATAAAATTAAACACATGTAAACATAAAAAACTAGTTGATAAAAACTATTTAATAAAACATTTACTAGTACATACAAAATTCATACCAATCAACATCATAGAGTCTAGGATATGATGGGGGGATGAAAAAATCTCCTTTAATTGCTTGTCATATTAAGGGAGGAATATTTTATGGTTATGTAACATAACTTGACACCATATTTTTTTTCCAGATAACAGGAAAGCATTATTCAGAGTTAATGCCAATGCAAATAGACTAGACTACAAAATTTATAGAGCAAAATAAAATATAATATATATTCTTAGTTACATGAGGTATGTAATATATGGGATAAATGCATACTTTTCTCCTATGAAGTAAAAGTAGTAAAATAAAATCTTAAAAAAATAAAGGATAAGATTATTTACAAGATTGAAGAAAAGAAAAAGGAATAAGTTAGGAGTGTAAGACAAAAATAGTAACAAAAAAAATGCAAGGTAAAATTATTAAGCATGTGAATGACCAAATTTGTTTTTTACAAAATAGTTGTATATTTGTTCATCTTCCACTTTAGAAATTGGTATGAATTAGCAAGTCATTAGGTGTAAATATTGGGCTATTGCACCTTTTTGTTTAATGCTTGGTGATAAGAACATTCTTCATATATACTCTAGCATCATTGGTGATATAAGGAATTGGTGTCATAGTCATATTTGCCTTGAATTATAAGAAACATAGGCAATATTTCCAATACAAAGATGATGTTACAGTAAGCATAAAGTTAAATTTCCTATCATTAACATGAGTAAGTGTAGCATTGCAATGCTTTATGGAATTATTTTATTTGTGTAAAAGTATAGAGGGGTGATAGGGCCAATTAGATGACATTGCTTCAACATCATTATAATTCAGGACTTCATAAACCCTTTTTTGCTAATATAATTCATCTCCTATTTGGATGTGATTATCCCAACATATTAGTGTAGACACCAAAACAACACCAATCTGATTATGTGGCTACAAACATTGATCGCTTTGACAAACACAGCCCCTAGGGCAGCCCCTAGAGGTTAAACAGTGGTCTTAACCACTTTCATAGCAATTTTGGAAGGTTAGAAGGCAATTTGGCACCTTTGGACAACCTAATCCAAATCCGTCCCACCCTGGGACGAATTCAAATTGGAATCCGTCTCACCAAGGGATGAATTCTAAATTCGTCCCTGGGTAGGACGAATTCTAGGTTTAACGGGCAAAAAGAAGAATGGCGCCAAGTGGCAGCCAAGGAAAGTCAGTTGATGACTCCTACCTCGCACGCGTGTGTGGGTGGATAGATAGGCCGTTAGAGGACTGTCACAAGGGCAGTTATGAAAGCCCAAGTCATGGAGGACTCTCCTCCCTCATGGGAAGACACGACCGCCACATGGCACCTATGACCAACACATGGCGCTTATGCTTCCCTCTCAAAAGAGACCCCATGGGTCTATAAAAGGTGGGACTTTTCTCACCCAAAGAGAAGATTGGAGGCAATTTCAAGCAACGAAGTGTTGTTCGATTGATTACCCACTTGCATCCTTTTGATTCACCTTCTCACATCCACTAATCTCTTTCGCAAGGGAGGTTATTGGGTGGCTTTTGGGAGAGTGGATCCAACCCAAACCCAGCATTTGACCACCTCACACCACCAATTTGCAGACATCCCAATCCTAAGAGGTTTTGGACCCATCCCTAGTGGATTGGCTCCAAAATCAAGTGCCAACAGTGGGAGGCCCACTTGGGCACCCCGCATTTTCCAAGTTTTGTTTTAAAAGCATTCTAGATTATTGTTTCAGGTTGCATCCTCAGAGGTCAAACAGTGGTCCTAACCACTTTCATAGCAATTTTGTAAGGTCAAGAGGCAATTTGGTACATTTAGACACTTTGCTCAGTATTCGTCTCACCCAGGGACGAATTCAAAATGGAATCCGTCTTACCCAGAGACGAATTCTGAATTCGTCTATGGTAGGGACGAATTCTGAGTTTAACGGGCAAAAAGAAGAATGGCACCAAGTGGCAGCCCAGGATAGTCAGTTGATGACTCCTGCCTCGCACGCGTGCGTGGGTGGATAGATAGGCCATTAGAGGACTGTCACAAGGGCAGTTATGAAAGCCCAAGTCATGGAGGACTCCCCCTCCCTCATGGGAAGACTTGACTGCCACATGGCACCTATAATCGACACATGGCGCTTATGCTTCCCTCTCATAAGAGACCCCATGGGTCTATAAAAGGGGGGAATTTTCTCACCCAAAAAAAAGGACAGATTGGAGGCGATTTTAAGCAACGAAGTGTTGTCCGATTGAATACCCACTTGCATCCTTTTGATTCACCTTCTCACATCCACTAATCTCTTTCGCAAGGGAGGTTATTGGGTGGATTTTGGAAGTGTGGATCCAACCCAAATCCAAAATTTGACCACATTACACCACCAATTTGCAGACATCCCAATCCTAAGAGGTTTTGGGCCCATCCCTAGTGGATTGGCATCGGAATCAAGTGCCAACGATGGGAGGCCCACTTGGGCACCCCCGCACTCTCTAAGTTTTATTCTAAAGCATTCTAGATTATTTTTTCATATGGCATCTTATGTTATTCTGTCTGGTTAACTCATAGTTTCAATTTCATAACATTTGGATCAGATTTTATCATGCTTTTTGTCACTTTGTTGTCCTACTAACTTGCAGGTGGTGATATCGAATTCCCGAGGATAGAGGCCAAATTGGGAGAATCCGACCATCTGGGTCATCCCAAAATGGCCCCAATTACATAACCCCCCTATTTTTAGGTGTTTTGGAGGTCTCGGGAGTTGACATTGGAGCAGTGTAAGTTCGGATTTTCTAACACAGTAGAATTCGTCCCACCCAGGGACGAATTGCAGTCGAATTCGTCCTGCCCAGGGATGAATTCCAGTTGAAGGTAGATTGGCTGACTGTTTCAATGGTAGTGGCCCTCTGGTGATGTCTTCTGTCCTCTGTCAGGTTTTCAGGTCATTTAGAGTCATTTTGTCTATCGATTTGGCTAATTATTTACATGCATCTTTTGGCGATTTTAGAGAACAAACACTTACTATTTGCAACAAGTGCTACTGACATCTTTGTTGTTTCTTTGTTCGCAAGAGGAGCAGAAGAGGTTAAGGACTCATCAACATCAGCGGCGACATCATCTTGGCCCGCCCATTTCAAGTGTGGGCATGCGGAAAGAGGAACCTTAAGTCTCGATTGTAATCAAATTCTTTTAACGCTCCTAGCCCCTAAAAAGGGAGGAGGCGTATTTGTAATAGAGATCAAGAGAATTTAATGAAAGGGCTATGTTTTCTCCATTTGCTTATATCTCATTTCAATGCGTCTCTTTCATTTCATGCATTCTACATTTCTAGGACTTAAGCGTATTTGATTTTGAATGCATCGCAATTAGCATTTCCTTTGCCCAGAATCTCGTGCTTTCAATTAGCATCCAAATAAGAAAGTAAACACATGACTTGTCAAGTAAATATCATTTATATTAGAAAACAATATGACCACTACTAGAAACATTAAAAATGTTATGTGTTTCTTCCTAATAATATTTGGTAGTAATATATAACACTTAATTTACAAAAATAGATCATAGATGAATGTGATCCATATTTGTAATATGTTTCTCTAATATAATCTTTATTAGATTAGGACTATGGCTTGATGAGTACGAATATAAATTGAGAATGAAATCATCGTCACTTGTTATGTAGTAAACATACCATAGTGTAGAAGTTTGATTATCTAATAAGGGTTAAATAAAATTATTTTTCAAGTGAAATCAATCCCACTATCTAACATGAAAAGTATGAGGAGCATATTATTGATCATAGATATCCCTATATTTATATGTTTGATGTATAAATATTTATTGAACTTGTATATATTTTATATGTTATAGAAAATGTTAATACATGTAGGCTTCCTTGTATTGACATCATGGCATGATTAGAAATAATATCTAATGGCATGAGGATATAACCAAAATATTTTTACAATAGTCAATGACCTTTATTGAGCCTTATTATAGGAATACTGGATGTAATATATTATTATCCCACATATTCGCTACCTTTTTCTATAAATTCATCTGAGAATATAATATTTAGGAATGTTGTGACTTGATGCCCAACTAATCCAATAGATGGCATGGAATACTATTAAGAAAATTGGGGTATAAATTAAACCCAATTAAGTTGAGGATTCCAAATTGAATCTACACTTGATGAAATAATAATCTCATAGTTTGTAGCACTTTAATGCTCTTTATGCAATAGATCATGTGTCATCTTGTAAAATTCATCTAAGCTAGTTTTTTGAGGGTAGGATAGAAATATAAACCATGTTGGTGGATTTCTAATGTCTAGAATTAACTTATAAAGGTATTTACAAAACCAAATTCCTATACGGTGATTTAGCAATATTGTATGGTACAAAATAATTGAAGTTAAGTTCTACCTCTTGACAGATGTGAATCTACTAGGAATATTGTCCTATTATCAAATGTATGTCAAGGTTTCCTTATAAATTATAGTTGTGTGCTTGCTATATTATATGTTGATCTAGATTATCAAAAGGTATGTGCAGCTTACCAATAAAATATAAAATGTTATTGAGGTGAGTATTTAGCATTTAATTTACCTATATCAACTAGTGATGTATGGTGGTTAATGAGGTGAGTATTTAGCACTTACTTTCCCTATATCAACTAGTCATGTATGGTGGTTAAGGTGACATCATTAAAATACAGTGCCTTTACTTCACAAATGTTATGAAATTTTTGATCTATTACTATCAACAATGCATAACATAAAAGGCAACTTATGTAACCATATATTTTTTTATTACCCTTGCAATGTTGGATCACAAGGCTGAACTACTATAATTATATTATCCATTCCATGTAGTTTATATTACCTAGCTTGATAGTATATAGGAATTAATAAGGCTTGTTATTAGAATAAGCAATGGATTATTTATCCATGGTTTATGAGTGTCAATATCCAAAAAAATGAATAATATTATATATTGTGTTTCATATATGGAGTATCAACATATTTTGTTATGAATAATATCAACATGATACATAATAATAATCAATTTTGAAGAAATATGGTACCAAAATAATTTCTATATGCATATACCTCAATATCAAGGGCTGGGCAATGTGAAACATAGGTTTATCTTGTTTATAAGTCCACTAAAATATGATTTTACTATGCATGACCTATTTGAGCATCAAAAGTACATAAGAGTAGCCACGAATAAATCATTAAAAAAAGTTGACAATCCTAAAAAACATCATGGATCTATTATGTTATCCAGTACAAGAAATTCTTATATGGCATAGGTTTTCTCTATGTCTACATGAACATGGTTAGGGATAATAATATAGTATAATAATATAGTCAAGGTAGGGAAAATTAGTAATAATAAAGGTACACTTGGCCAATTTTCTTGAATATTGTGTTGGGGTAAAGTCTCAAAGGCTTTATCAAAATGTTATAGTTACGAATCTCAAGTCTTACTATAACTAATAATATCATTCAACTATACAATGATAATAGACCATGTGAATAATTATAGGACATCATTAATTAAGTTATTGAACATAGAAGGTGGATTGGTCAAAGAGAAATGAATAACCAAACACTCATACAATATATCCCTATTCTTGAAATTTTTTGATAAGTTTCTATAGGGATGACATGATTTGGATGATAACCTAACTTGAGGTTTATTTTGGTAAATATCATGCCTCTTGGAGCTAGTGTAAAATAATATCAATGTGGTACATGAGAAACATTTTCCACAATGAGATCTTGTTTGGTGCTTTATAATTAATATGCAAGAACCATGTACGATCCTTCTTTGGTACTAAAATAATAGGACTATATCAATTACAAAATATTAATTTAATTTATACTTTATTGTCTAGCTATTAAAGTTTGTAGTAAATCCTATTTTTCTCCCAAAGAATTAAATGGCGTGGTATATTTTATAGAATATAAAATCCAAGGATCAAGTCAACTTAATGGTTGTTAAAATAATAAATTTGTACTCCTTATGTATACTCAAAAATATACATGTATGAACAAAATAATATCTCAATCTAATGATACTGAGGTTTATATAAACAATTCTTAGCACATGGGTCTCTTGTTAAACCATGAGCAAAAAAGAATTAAAGCTTGAGTGATTAATTCCTACATTGTTCCATTGAAATAAGAGTCACATTATTTTTAGGTAAGCACTTTAGTGTATGTACGTTATCCCATTAACATTCATTAACCCTTATTATGGATAAGCTTAATAGGTCACCTAACAGTTAGAGAGATATCAAGGATTGAATAGGATATTATATATGTCAATTGGTGCTATTTCACATATGATGGTATTGTACATCAAAAATATTCCATACTTGAGGGTGCATCAACATTAAACCTCCACTCAATTTCATAGGTAAAGTCAACAAAGTGAGTTATTTTTTTCATGTATCATGGTCTAGAAGCCATGTTTCTTGATAATATTATATTAATTGATGTTCTTGTGATTTTAAGTATCAATAATAATGTAAATGGAATTGCATTCTACCCACTACTAATTGTGGAAAAATACTTCCATTTATGAAAATTATTAAAGGTAGAGGTTTTATTAATCCTCTAAATACTAGTATTTGGGAATCCAACATCTACTTCCTCTTAAATTTATAATATTGATGTATACTCATTAGTTTATGGTTATTTGGCTAAAGAATTTTATTGATATCTTTAGTTTGCATCACTAAGTGTGTGTCTTATCATGGATGAACTACTTAAGGACCATGTGTTGCTTATTTTTGTCCCTTGTTGTAAGTGGACTCTTAAAATTACAAGGAATTACAAGACCCTGAGGTAGTAGTACTATAAGTGCTTGTCCAATAAGTGGTTTTGACCATGTTATTGATGGTATCTTGTACACTATGGACACTACACCCTTATTATTTTCTCAAGAATTTTCCTTGAATTTTATTATAAAAGTAAATACTTTTGCTAAAAAATCATTAGGACTAATCTCCATTTATGAGATGATGTGATTATGGAGACCACTAGCAAATTTAATAACTTGATGCTTCTTATTGCTATTAACACAAGGATAATTAATAAAATTATTGAACTGATAAATGTTGCTAGATATTTTGATATTACTATTGATGTAACTATAGCAAGCACATATACTCATCTTAGTAGTGGTTCATAGATAAAATCAAATGTTATTAAGGCATTGACATGATATCCATCATTTGTAAAATGTTTGCTAGTGGATTTCCACCAAAAAATAATTGATTTAGAATTATTTAAGGATGCAAATGTAATCTTGTTATTATTAGAGAAATATTTATGAACGAAAATATTCTAGTCACTAGAGGTAGGTATTCAACTATTTAGCATTAATTAAATATAAAAAGATAAGAACGTTGTTGTTGGTTTGTACCTTCAGTTGGATATGACTTTGGAATTTTGTAGGGTTGATAGTATAATAGAATACTTCCATGTTGATCATGAGATTCAAAATTCATAAATAAGGTATTTCCCTATTTCTCTAAAATAAATTAAATAAATTTTTGATGTCATAGGGTTTGGTATATAACAAAAATGACTTCTCTATCTTAGACAACTAGTTACTAATGTGGTGGTGTTCAAGCTACTCAAACATAAGAGATTGTGTGATGCCTTTCTTTTTATACCATAAGTATGTATTAGTGGAGATCTAGAAGTGGAAAATACTAGAGTCTCTACTCTTAGTAATAACTACTCTAAACTAATGTGACGAAGATTTCAAAAGTTATTTATATTTACACACTAAGCTTGGAAAGACCTAAGATTTGATGGTATAAAGAATACTTTCCCTCAACTATCTTGTGGTACCAATCACGTTATGCTTCAAATTGTTGAAGTAAAACAAAGCATGATGAAGTCTCTCAAAAATAAGAAAGATAATTTTATTCA
The DNA here is from genome assembly GCA_028583015.1 of Wollemia nobilis. Lineage (NCBI taxonomy): Eukaryota > Viridiplantae > Streptophyta > Pinopsida > Araucariales > Araucariaceae > Wollemia > Wollemia nobilis. The sequence continues at coordinate 3,018,674 of JAQPPZ010016969.1, read as the reverse complement.
AAGATAATATGTGTGTGTATATGTATCTATGTACATGTATATATGTATATATAATGTAAAATACAAAAGTCATGTAGTAGTATTAGTAATAGTATATATGATTAGCTATGTGAGTTTTGTTGTATATTGGACACATATACACGTTTCTATGCTATGAAAGAAGCAGTTGAACTCAACCGTAGGAAATAAAAAAGACAATAATGTTTATAAGAATGAAGGAGAGAAAAGCTAACAAATTATGAAACAAACAAATAAATAAATTATTAAACTATAACAATAATCAATACATGATATATAATTGTATAAAATAATTGGAAGGGAAAAAATCAACTTCATAGTGATCATGGAGCATTTTCAAAAGATAGTTTTAGATTGTTTTGCCTACATCTTTAGAATTGATGTCAGTAAGACTAAGTAGTTGTAGCTAACTTATATTTGATCACTAGTTCTAAAAATATTCTCCATAAGGAATCTAGCATTTTTTTGATGGTATAAGACATTAATGTCACAACCATTTCTACCTAGAAGCATGGCCACCATAGGCATCAATGCCAAGGTATACATGATACCATAGTAAGCTTGATGTCAAAGGAAATTTTGATAATATGGGTGTTTGACACCATTAGTACACATATCATTGAAAGATGTTATAATATTAATATTTTTACCAAGGTATGCATGATACCATAGTAAGCTTGATGTCAAATAAAATGTTGACGATATGGGTGTTTGAGACCATTAGTACACATAGCATTGCAAGATGTTATGATATTAATATGTTTGGTCAAAGGATTGAACAAAAACCAATATTGATGTCACTTTGACATCAATATCATTTAAGAATAAATCAACATATTCATTAATAAAATGACATAAATTATATATAATTATATATTTTAAACTTATTTAATAATTTTTTAAGGCTAGTGTGAGAAACCCCTACGATCCATACTCTGGACAACCCCATCCCAACCATAACATTTCATAAGGGGGAGATATGGACTTATCAATAGGGACTAAACAGACAACCATACACACACCCCCTCACACACTTGCCCATGCCACTGTTTTAAAATTAAATGGGTAGTGTGATTTTTTTTGGATTTAGATAATGTAATAAATCCACTGATAACTTATTTAATAAATATTAATTAATAATAAACAAAATAAACTCAAATTCATTTTTCTTTTTAATACTTGAATTTGTATTTCCAACCTTCTTAGAAATATCTTATATCCTCTTTGTCAAATATTTAAATATATAATTTATTCATAGAACTATAATAATAATTGGAATAACATAAAACAAGAGAGACAAAAGAAATTAATAAATATATCTCCCCTCGTAAAGGTGTCATATGGGTACTAGAAGGTTGTGCATTAGATAGGATAAGAGGTACTCTTTTTGTGTTCCCTTCCTACCTCTTATATGCCCACGAATGATTAAGATAGATTATTTTAAGTAAAAGGTCTAGTGTTTAATTTTACTATTTATCTTAATAGATCAAATATTAGTGAAACTTAAAAAATATGGTGTGGACCTAGTAACATGAACTCATTTTTAAAACAAGTAGTTGATAGTGTTATAAAATAGAACAATGCATTTCAACACATTTATTGAAGATAAAAATTATGATTACTAGAGCATTCAAATGAAGATCCTATCGGATCTCAGGAGCTGTGGGAGTTAGTCGAGAACAACTACCCAAAACTGACAGATGCAGCAACATTGGCCATCCTCTCCCAAGCAAATAAAGACTTATTGAGGGAGAACACAAAGGACCATAAGGCCCTCTTATACATTATGCAAGTGATCGAGGAGACCATCTTCCCATGGATTGCATCGGCCACCAAGGTGAAACATGCTTAGGAGATTTTGGCCAGCTCGTACCAAGGCACCAACAAGGTGAAGTTGGTGAAACTACAGATGCTTAGGAGGGAGTTCAAAAATCTGTAGATGAGTGAGTCCGAGTCCATGAGTGAATTCTTCACCCAGATGATGGACATCATCAACTAGATTTGGTTGAATGGAGAAATTATGTAGATCCAAAGAATCATGGAGAAGATTCTTAGAAGTTTGCCTACCAATTTTTACTCTGTCATGATTGTGATAGAAGAGCCGAGGGATTTGACAACCCTCTTGATAGATGAGCTCATGGGTTCATTGTAGAAACATGAGTAGATGTCGATTCATTCATCCCAGACTTCTATGGAACAGGTATTCAAGGCTCAGGTCTCATTCTGAGATGACGACAGGCAAGACTCCCACCAATGTGCTTCTAGTTCTCAAGGAGGAAGAGGTAGAGGTAGGTGTGGGAAAGGACAAAAGTTAGGAGGTCGATAAAATCCTAATGAGGGAGAGAAAAACTACAACTTCCATCAGCAAAGAGGAAGATGCAATGCGAAAAACTAGTAAGCCAGATCTTGTTAGAAAAAGGACATTTCAAAGATCTAGTGTTACTATTGCAAGAAATTTGGCCATTACATCTCATAGTGCAGCAAGTGGATGGCCAAGAAAAACTAGTAGCAGGACCATTATATGGATGAAGCCAAAAATACAGCAAGAAAAAACATGTTGCTGACTTGCAATATTAAGGAGGAGTGCTAGAAGAACGTCTGGTATCTAGACAGCGGGTGTAGAAACCACATAATGAGGAACAAGGAGATGTTCTCACAACTGGATGAAATAGTCTAGTTTGAGGTGAAGATGGGGAACAACAACAAGGTTCCCGTGATGGGGAAAGAAAAATTCCTCATCTGCACCAGGCACAATGAATGGAAGCAGAAATGTGACGTCTACTATGTGCCTGGTTGAAGCATAACCTGTTAAGCATTGGACATCTTGTGTAGAAGGGGTATACGGTCTAGTTCAAATATGGAGTATGCACCATCAAAGACAAATCGCATGGGTAGATTGCAACCGTGTCGATCATGAAAAACAAAATGTTTTTGCTACAGATTCAAAATGAATCGTTGATGTCTCTGAGTGCAGTTGTGAAGGATGGTACCTAGTTGTGGTATCTAAGGTTCGATCACATGAGTTTTAGTTGCCTAAGTCTACTGCACAAGAAGCAGATCATGAAGGGTTTACCCCTCATTGAGCTGCAAAATCATATTTGGGAGGGTTGCTTAGTCGACAAACAACACAAGGATTCGTTCCTTTTTTATTAGTCTTGGAGAGCATCACATCCATTAGAGTTGGTGCACTCAGACATCTATGGTTCGATGCAGACCAACACATTTACCTATAATAAATACTTCTTGACATTCATAGATGATTTTAGCTAGAAGACCTCGGTTTATCCAATCAAGCTGATGTCAGAGGAATTTTTAAGATTCAAGGAGTTTAAGGCTCTGGTGGATAAATAGAGTGGACACCAAATTAAAACTCTCAATATGGATGGTGGAGGTGAATACATCTCCAACAAATTCCACAACTTCTGTAAGCAACATGGAATTTAGAGGCAGCTCACTACCAGATACATGCCATAGCAAAACGATGTAGTTGAGAGGAAGAACCGAACCATCATGGAGATGGAATGCAACATGATGAAGGCGAAGCGATTACCGCATGAGTTCTAGGTAAAGGTTTTAACTTAGGTAGATGAACAGATGTCCCACCAAAAGCATGAAAGAAAAAATCCCTCAGGAGGCCTATAACGATCTAAAGCCAAGTGTGGCTCATATGTGTGTGTTTGAGTGCATTGCATATGCACATGTTCAAGAAGAGAAGTGACAAAAACTGGATGATAGAGCAAAGAAATGCATTTTTATAGGGTACAATGAATAGGTAAATGCATATCGGTTTTACAAACCTATGATGAAGAATATCATCATGAACTGTGATGTGAAGTTCCTGGAAGATGAAGCCTGGAATTGGAAATCAAAGATTGGCCAGCCTGAGTCAGTAATAGTGAAGTATGTTGACTTGGAGGAGGGTAGTGTGTAGCCACCTGCAGCCTCAAGTAGCAGTAGCAGTGCCAGTAGCAACATAGCCTCATCATCTCGATTTCCTCCTCTTGCAAGCAGAATCTAGAACCTAGTAACGCCAGCAAATACAAGGAGCTTGCAAGATTTTTATGATGCAACCCGAACTCATCAAGATGAGGAATATTTTGGTTTCGCGTTCTTTACTTAATTTGATCTAGTTGAGTTCAAAGACGCAAGTTAGAATAAAAAATGGATGAAGGCGATGGATGAGGAGATTGAAGCCATTGAGAAGAACGATACATGGAATCTTGCGTATCTCCTAACAGGGAAGAAAACCATTGGGGTCAAATGGATGTATAAAACAAAATTCAATGCCCATGGAGAAGTGATAAGCACAAGGTCAGATTGGTGGCGAAGGGCTACAAGAAAAAGTCAAAAATTGATTACCATGAGGTATATGCGTCTGTAGCGCAACTTGACATAGTGAGGATGATCCTGGTACTAGCATCTCAAAAGGGTTGGAGTGTTTACCCGATGGACATCAAGTCAGCCTTCCAGGTTATGAGATTGAAGGCTAGGATGGCAAAGTCCTGAAGCTGAAGAATGCCTTGTATAGTTTGAAGTAGGAACCCCGAGCTTGGTACAACCAGATTGATAGATATTTTTAGGAGAATGGGTTTGTAAAATACCCATATGAGCACACCCTATACATGAAGATAAATGAAGCAGGAGAGTTCATCATCATCTTTCTATATGTGGATGATTTGATTTACACTGGCAACATCATAACACTATTTTCCCAGTTTGGAACAACCATGAAGGAGTTCGAGATGATGGACTTAGGGCTGATGAAATATTTCTTAGGCATTGAAGTTGACCAATCGGCATATGGCATATTCATTTCTTAGGGTAAGTATGCGAAGGATGTCCTGAAGCGGTTCAAGATGGAGGACAACAAACCTGCCATCACACATGTTGCCATAGGTTTGAAATTGAGCAAGCTAGATCCCGGGAGGAACATTGATCCAACCTTGTTCAAGCGGCTAGTTGGTAGTCTAATGTATTTGACTACAACTTGACTAGATCTGATGTTTCGAGTCAGTCTGATTAGTCATTTTATGGAGACTTTGAAGGACATGCACTAACAAGCAGATAATAGGATCCTGCACTATGTCAATGGGATACGGAACCATGGCCTATTCTATGCCAGACGAGACCAGTTAGATTTGGTGGGCTACATAGATAGCGACTGGGCTGGCAGCACCGAAGATTGAAAGAGCACCTCCTAGTATGCTTTCCATCTCGGATCAAGGGCAGTCTCATGGGCATCCAAGAAGCAACCTATTGTTGCGTTGTCCACTGCTGAAGCAGAGTATGTCACTGCCACTTTAGCCGCATGCCAGGCTGTTTGGCTACGAAGAGTTCTGGGTGAACTAAACTATCCTATGGAAGATGCAATAACTATTTTGTGTGATAACAATTCTACCATAGCACTATCGAAGGATCCAGTATTCCATGGCTGGAAGAAGCACATCGATATTCGCTATCACTTCATTAGAGAATTGGTGAAGTTCGATGAAATTTAGCTACAGTTTTGCAGATCCAAGGAGTTGGCAAACATCTTCACGAAGCCTTTGAAGGAGTAAGACTTCAGTAGATTACGAGAGCATCTAGGAGTCAAAGCACTCGTGAAATCAGGCTTAAAGAAGGGTGTTAGAAATATTAACCCAAATTTCTGTCTTTGCCCAACTACGCTTCGAACTTGAGCGATGTTGAACTGCGCTCGTAAAAATTAGCAAACTTGGACGTCCCACAAATACCATTGATTTGACACCTAATAAATGTGATGCCTGATAGATCTGATCATCGCAAATCAGATCATCACACTTTCCCAAGCATGCTCAGTTAATGTCAGTTCGGCGATTGGTCAGAAACCCTAATTCATAGTCTGTTAGAACCTGTCAAAGGATAAGTCCTATCTTCTTCTCCCCGCGACTATATAAGGCAGATCGAATCTTCAAAGTTGGGTGCGGGGTAGAGCAGAGAGAAAGTGCAGACAAAAACAATCATTCATAGAGCAACAGAATAGAGTAGTTTAGTGAGCACATAGGCTCATTTGATTCCATATCCGAGCAACAGTCTCCTGAGTTTAGTTTTTCAGTTTATCCTACAGCTTCATCTGCAGATGTCTGTTATCCTTGTTCAAGGATTCTTAAAACCCGGTTTCTTTGATATATAAATATTATCTTTTTCTGGTATCTTGTAGAGTTTCGCTTTTATCATGCTGCATTTTTAGTTTGCTTAGGTTGTCGTTACATTTGTGATTTCTTACATTCTTTTACCGCGTTCATGAATCCCCCTTTAATCGTCTCCGATCGGAGCGATTTCGAACTTTGCTCAGTCTCAGTGTTCGATGTCTCCAAATCCGAGGCCATTCTTCTGCCGACGCAACGACTGACGAACCCAAAAAGGTGTCGCCGCACTTACGAGTGTCTTTGGAGGGCAAAGTTATATAGGCAATATTTTCCCAAGTGTGAGGTTGTCCGCCTGACTGTTCAGCGCAGTCCGACTGCACAAGCAGTCTCGAGCACAGTACGACGGGACAGGCCAAAAAGGCACATCTCAGCTCTTTTAGCATTTCGCTAAGTGTTAAGCCTCCCGTCCCACTTCGCTGTGCAGTCTAACTCCTACGCAGTCCGACGTTGACCTGCGCAGCCAGACAGGAGAAACAGCCAAAATTTTGGCTAAGGCAAGTTAGAGCCACCCGACTACGCAGCGCAGTTCGACTACGCAGCGCAGTTCGACTGCATTCCCTTTGACTTGCCCAGTCAGGCGTTGACTGGCAAGTCCGCTGTTGTCGCCAGTTTTATCCTACGCAGCCCGACGTCGCAAAAATTTCTCCGCTCGAGGGCGGTTTAAAAAAAATTAAAATTCGGAACTTCTGGTATTTGTTCGAATTTTCACGTACCAATTTATTTACATAATTTTCACTATGCAATTGCTCGTTGGTGGTATTTTTTTACCATCTTGTTATTTATTTGCATTATGTAATTGCTTGTTGATGGACCGATGTAATTCGTTTGTATCGTATTGTTGTCATGTGATTTTCACTATGCAATTGCTCGTTGGTGGTATCGATTAATTTTGTTTGTTTCTATTACCATATTGTTATTTATTTTCATTATGTAATTATTGCTTGATGGGATCGATCCACTTCGTTTGTATCGTATTGTTCTGATGTGATTGGTATCCATGTATTTGGTTTGGATCGAACCTTTATCGTGTGGCCGTCTCGGCGTGCATTGATTTTTTTTTAAATAATCAATGATGAGTATATATGTAACTATTCGAATCTCCTCTCCTTATCACACCATGTTATCTCATAATCCATTGCCTGAATTTGTCTCTCAGGATAATAGCTATTGACTCCCACCCATACCGATGTACTGGAGGGCGAATAGTGCAATGCTTTTAAATAAAAAAATTGAATTGAAGATTCGAATTTGCTTAAACAATGAAGCTTTCCATGTGTTGGGTTCCAAACCCAACCATCCTGGTAAGCTGTAGTTTACTGAAAATCACGATCTTACTCACCCCACTCAGGTCGGGGCCACTATTTATGCCTCCTTTAGTGGGAAAACCCATTCATAGAATAGTCGAAAACTCAAAAGCCTCTGTACAAATACATTCATAGCCTTTCTCTTCTGGTAAGTGTTCAGAACATGTAATATGTATTTAGGAAACAATTTAATGTAGTAAAGGTGTAGGCATCAAGCTGTTTTTTAGTAACTGAAATATAGAGGATTAAATACCATTTTCCTTTTGTTTGTATGGTTGGCTCTCGATTGGTTCTTTGATACAGAAGTCGCATTATAAAATGGATCAGACCGCTGGGAAAGGACTGTAAGTAATTATTCTTGTGACTTGAGAGCTCATTGATTCTTACTTGTCAAGCAAGAATTTATTTGCATTTATAAGGTTATGGTCGCATACGTGAAAGACATGGAAGATGTATACCACATTTTAATTTGTTTTTAGACAATAGTTTAAAAGAAAACTTATTGAGTTAATGATTTTGGCAGCGAAGGGAGTGAAACGGGTAACAAGAAATGGAGCGGCTCCATTAGAAGAGCCATTAAGTCTCCCCCTGAAATTGTGTGGAGACTCAGCGCAGATTTTTTAGGTATTGATAAATATGCAGCACCTTTTGAGTCCTGCGAACATGTTGAAGGAGGAAAAAATGAAGTTGGCTGTGTTAGATTGTGCCACGGCCAAATATGGGTGAAAGAGAAACTGATTTCAATAGATCATGCCAATTATTCGTACACGTACATCATCATGGACAGCAATCTGGGGTTAGAGGGATATATGGCGACTTTCAAAGTGCACGTTATGCCCGATGGAAGTGCAGCTGTAGAGTGGAGTTTCGAGGCTCATCCTATTCCTATGTCTACAGAAGAGAAATTTGTTGTCGAAACAAGCTTTTTACTTGAAAATTTTATCGAAGGGCTGGACAATGTTGCTGCTAAGGAAAAATAACATGAATGGAGCAGATCGTCCCTTGTTTGTTGTTTGTCTGGTTTCATGTAGAAACCAAGTGCCCCTGTTGTAGGTTTTTGTTTTCCACGCAAGAAAATAAAAGTTTGTTATCCTTGCCCTTTACCATGTGATTGCAAGGATGGTTTAATGTTCACGATAACAGGTGGGTGATTGAATGTTTTTACAAGGGGTAATTTTCCTTTATGAGTTGATCTGTGTTTTTTTTTAATAAGGCACGTGAAGATTTTATTGATTATTTTTATTACAATAATAAAATATTATATTATTTTTATTATTAAAGATATTTTTTATTTGTTTTTATTAAATGTATTTGTTATTTTTTTATTTTTTATTTTTTGATGAGGAACCTTTTATATACAACATATCCACAACATGTGAGGGGAGAGATTTGAACCTAGGCCTCTCGATAACTGGAGAGTTTTAACTACCCACTTGCTCTCCAACTCCTCTACATGAGCGGATTATTTGTTATTTAAAAAAAAAAATAACATATCATAAAAATAATTTTATTTGTTATTTTTTTTTTAATTATTTTTATGATATGTTCTAATCTATCACCAATAAAGAAATATACACCCAAAAAAAATATTTTTTAATAAATTAAATATTTTTTCTTCGATTTTTTAAGTAAAAAGCTTATTTAGATAATTTTATTAACTAAAGAGAGATAATTTTAAAATAAGAAAAAGTGTGAGCGAGTCTTAAATTAATAAGATAAATACCAAAAAGAGAGGAGGTTGGTGGGTTGGATAGAATTTAATAACTACTTTAGATATATAAAATATATATTTATAAATGCCAAGAGTTATCACTTGAGGCGCCTATCTCATTTCCTAGGGGTGTGATAGGTATAATATTTTAGTTAAAATAGTTTAAATATTTTTTAAATATTTTAAATCCACGTTAACCCTTAATGTCGGCATGTGGATAATTTTTTTAATGTCAGTTTTTTTATTAAAATAAATATTAATATTGTTTACGGCTGGTTGACCTTCCTGGGTGCCATTGTAGGACGTCGTGCAATTACGAAAAAAAGGGGCAAGTATTTAATCATTTTAAAGAAAAAGAAATGTAAAAGGGAGCAGCCTCATAAATAAAACCAATAAAATGTGAACATGTATAGGCGAGGGGAAGAATGAAAAGACAAATGACAAAGGATATTTAATAATAAAAAAAATGAAATGACCCACCAAGATACCCTACTAGTAAGTCTTTGAATTTTCATTATGTACATCAAGTTCAATGTTCAAATAGTGGTACCCTATACCTCTCTTAGATACCTGCTTAAACTTAAATTAAGCATATTAAAATAAAATTATAAAAAAATGAAATGTGGAAGCAACAAATTTATTAATTTTATTTATAATTATTATTTATTTTTAAAAAGAAGAAGAATAAAAATACAAATGATCGCTTTTAACAATTAAATTAAATTATTAAGAGCATTTGAGTAAAATAATTAAACCTAATTATTTTTGGAAAATTAAATGTACCTTTTCGAAAGAGATATTTTGAAAAAAAAAAATTGAGTATGAAAAATTGAAAGCTTTATGTTTTTTAGGGCATCAAATATTTTTATTTTTCTTACATTGATTTTAAGATCATGCTTTCATACCACTTGTTATGATACTGTATCAATATTTAATATCTATAACAATATTTTAATATTGGATTATTATTAACAACATGCAAATAATAATAATTCAAATTCAAATATTATGAACAATATACAAATATCCAATCCAAAAATAAATTAATACAATAGCAAATTCATAGTCATGTAAAGACTCTCATGCGTAACTTAAGTTTAAATTACTCCAATGATTCAAACTAATAAAATATTATTTGTATTTATAGATGAAATCAATAATAACCTACCTTAGTTCTCAAGGACCAAATAACTAATTCTATGGCATAAGATAAAATAATTAGCTAACTTGGCTATATTAGGACCATTACATATTATGAATGTTCATCCTTAAGACCTATAATATTATGTAATAAAAATATTTGACCCATCTTCATGGGAGATATAGTTGACATTATGACATTAAATACAATTATTAGACTTCTTCTAGGCCAAAGGAAAAAAATTCAAATTCATTCTTGTTAATCACTCATCTTTCTATCAAATATAATCACTCATCTTTCTATCAAATACTTGGGCTATTTATTCACTCTATGCATGATGACATAACCCTCCATGATCTCTTCTTTAAAATGTCTACTTTGGATGTTGTAATAAATTTTATCATAAAATTATAAATGCAAATCCTTTTTCATAATGATGGTTAGGTCTCCTAGGCATAATTCAAATTCTCTTAATAACAAGACATGTTGTAAAGAAAAAGTTCATATTTCTAATTATTATATTTTGTAAATATTTAAGTTTTGACTAGCTTTTAGGAGGGAATATTACTTTCTTATAAGGAGATATTCTTTGTATATGTTTGATAACATATTTATATTAGGTGTGGTGACTATGATCTAGAATAAGCAAATTCTTACTAAATTGTAGGATCATATTCATGTAAGTAGACATACATATGATGAGGGGATTTAGTTGAGTCTAAATAATGTATGAAGACCCATTAGAGAATCTATTATGAGAATAAAATATTATTATCACTAAGGTCTTCTCTTATTGGCCTTTTCAGCTATGAGAAGTGTTGAAAGTCAATACTGTATAATGTGCTTTTGTGTAATCCTACAAGCAATCATTGTAAAGTACATTTTATTAATATTTATGTATATCTTATTGTCTATGGTTAACATTGTCAAGGTTAAACCTTTAAATTATTACTTATATTTAACCTAAATCATATTTATTATATCAGTTTAGATTAACATTATTATGTATTTTAGGTTTTGGTATTGGTATAAATACCCCCACCCACTTTATCCATGACATCTGAGTGATATCACCTTAATACTTAGATAATATAGTAATTATTTTATTCTCAAGGGTACCCTTCAGCTATATATATTTTTATTCACTTTTATACTTATCCTATAACATTTAAGTGGATGGAATTTTTTTATTTATTTAAAAAAAATGGTGTGAATTCCAACATTTAGGGTATAAGTCATGCCACTGACTATAGTTTCTAAATAAAAAGTAAAATAATAGTGATAAAAAACTTTTCTTTAATAGCTAACTTACAAGGGTTGTGTATGTACCTTAGTGAAGTTGGAATATCCTATATATTACTCAAAATCAACTCAATGAAATTTTATTTCAATTTATTAATTAGTTTAAAAAACTTAGAATCCTTCTTCTATCCTTGATCTTGTTTAGAACATCCAACTAAAAGGTCCCTTTGAGTTCTTGCTTAGCTTTAGGAATCTTCAAACCCTTTTAAAATCCTTGTTCTATATCAAATATCCTCTAGAACTCTATTTTTAACTATTAATATGGTAAGGGATAAATAAATATATGGATTAAAACTATTAATACCTTTAATTTATTGTGATGCTTGTCTTGGTTCTATGGATAACATTTCTTGATGAACATAAATTAATCATCAATCATATATATATATTTTAAGAGATTGTTTATCTATTTTAATTCTTTACATGTAGAAATGTTGGACATGGATGATTGATGAAAATGTTGATGCTAAAAATTGACTCAAACTACTCACTAAAATGTTACTAGATATATCACATATTTGATAAGATCAAAAAGATAATCAAAATGAGATACATATATTACAAGAATTCCAAGAAAATTATTTTTATCTCTCTTAGGTTTGAGTGCTACAATTGATTTTGACCTAAATTAAAAAACTTTAAAATATTTACTTTAAAATTATGATAGTAGAAATTTTGTATAAAAACTAAGCCATTAGTTGGTGTAACTACATCCAAATATATGTGTGTGCTCATAAATTATTTATTCTACTATCATATTTTCCTACCAAGGGATCCAAATATTATTTCTCTAATACAACTTGTAATAAAACAACTTCAAGGAAACAATAATTTCTACAATATTCACTAGAATATTCATAAAAAATACTATAATAGCAAACTCATCAGATATCACAAATCCAAGCCTAGATCATAGAAAATAATTCAACGCATTCAATAAGGGAAAAATCTCATAAAAACTTAGAGGATGAATTTTTTTATGTGTACTACAAATGATACAAATTATAATAATAAATTTATGATTCTAGTACAAAAATTATATTTCTATTTATGGTACACCAAAGTAACAATTCCCCTTCTAATTACTCAACACAATAAAATTAAAATAGACATTGTGACTACATAAAAGTTGTTACACTTATTATAAAGCTTGTAAATGATGCATTCTATAATTTGGTTTTAGAATATCAAATATTAGTTGTATAAAAATGATGTAGGAGCATCTAGTGGTGTAAGGGCAATATTGCATCACCAAACAAGGAAAAAATGTATTTTCTCTTTTGATTATAGGTTTCTTTAGTTGTTTTGGAGTCCATGATGACACTTGAGAGATGTAAGTCAATATGATTTCCAAAAAGGTAAAAAATAGTCATCGGATATTTTTAGTAAGTTAGCCTAAATGGGCACATGTAGATTTGAAAATTTACCCCAAGGAGTGGAATTGAAAAATGTATCTGATGGTGAAAGAATCACCCCAATATCCTAAAGAGTTTGAGATATATTAAAGTTTTTTTTCTAAGAAATCTCATCAATAAGATTTAAATATAAAATTTGAAGAACTTAGAGGCCCCAAAAAAGCATATAAATTTGATAAATTGATCTTTATATATTTTGTTTTTGTATATCTCTTCACAAGCTTTCCAAAAATATATTATAATAGTCAATTGGACACCCGAGTCAAAATTTAAGGTTCTTAGAAGTTGTGCCACCGAAATTCAAATTTGAATATCTTTCTAGGCAAGAAAATAAAAATTCAAATTCCAAATGAACTTCTTCCTGGGCAGGAAAAGGGGAGTTACGTTTTTGAGAATTTTCTTTGGAAGTTATTAAAGGGGGAAGAGGGATCACGAAAAGGTAATTCAGGGATGAGTGGCTCTAGCTTGCAGTTTTTCAATCAAATTTCTTTGTATTCAAGTCAGCCTTGTGGTTGGAGTATTTTAATCTCAAATTTTATAATTCCATTTCATTGAAATAATATTAGATGTTGTGTTTTTATTTATTTTTTATGATTTGAGTATTGTGTGAGTATTTGGTGGAGTAGCACTTCACCAAGTGATATCAGAACGATAGTTTCTAAGTGTGTAAAAAGATCATTGAATGTGAGTCAGTTTACACCAAGACTTGTGGTTGAGGGTTGTGATAAAAGTGATCAGATTTCCTCGATGAAGAAATTATGGTGGTGAAAGAAATATTGTGGTTCTAGAATAGGGTTTTAGAGCCCTACAGAGACAAGTTCAAGCACTACAAGAGGATCTACACAGAGGGTTTGAGGCAAGAAGAGAAGTTAAAAGTGAATATGAAGTTGAAGAATAATCCCAACTTGAAGAAGAATAGGAGGTCATAGATCTTGAGAAAGTTAGATTATTTAATGCCATATCCAATATTAGAAAAAGGCCAAAGATTGATGTTTCTACATTTTTGGGAATCTTAACCCAAAAGAGTTGATCAACTGGATCAATGATATGGAGGAGTACATTGAGTATGAGGAGGTGGAATATCCTGAGAGGGTCAAATTTATAAAGACCAAACTGAAGGATCATGTTAATATCCAATGGAAGGGAGTACAACTAGATAGAAATAAAATAGTAAAATAAAGAATAATAAGATGGAATCAGATGGTGGAAAAGTTAAAGAGATAGTTCATTCTAGTTGACTATGAGTTAGATATGCTAAATAAAATATAGAGTTTGAGGTAGGTAGGTAAATATGTCAGAGAGTATTCAAAACAATTCTACAAGGTCATGATCAGAACAGGCCATTTTGAGGCCAACAAGGAGAAGGTAGCTCGTTATATAAATAATTGAAGCCAATTATTCAAGTGGAGCTAATTTTGGTTAGAATAACTACCATAGAAGATGGTTATCATTTTTCCTTGAAGGTAGAAGAGAATCTGAATAGAAGATTTGAAAGTAAGTAGAGAGAAAGAGGTCATGGTGGGAGGATTGGAAAAATACCATATGGATGATAAAATGAAGATCAAAAGAAGAATATAGAAGATAGCAATAGTCAAAACTAGAAAGAGAATAATGCCTACCACCTTCATGAGAAAAATAATTTTGACCAAAGAGGAAGAGGAAGGTTTGGATGAGGACCTGGAAGAGGAGGATTTTGTAGAACCTATTTCTAATGTGGATAAGAAGGACATCAAGCATACGAGTGTCCACAATATCAAGGAAGGACGAATAAGAGTCTTGAAGGTAACACACGAGCTGTATATATATATATATGAATATGTTTAATCTGAATATTTTAAAGAGGTAGAAGGAGGATAAGTTTTTGTCACAAGGAAAGCCTTTCTAAATGACAATACAGATCCAGTTCAGAGAAAGAGTTTATTTTACATAATGTGCAAAAATGACGGTAAAGTTTGTAATGTTATCATTGAAAATGGTAACATTGATAATCTAGTTTTGAAGGGGATGGTTAACAGTTTACAGTTGGAGATAAGGAGACATTTGCACCCATATCGGATTGCATGATTACAAAAGGACCATAGAGATTTGGTTGATGAGCAATATTTAGTGAAGTCCAATATTAGGAATTACCATGATGAGGTACTATGTGACATCTTGCCTGTGGATATTTGTCATGTGCTCTTAGGGAGATAGTGTCAATTTGATCGGTCTGCAGTACATGATGGACATGCCAACACTTATTCTCTGACAAAGAATGGAGTTTACCCCAAGTTGAAGCCCCTAAAGGAGGTGGATGAAAAGTTATGTAGTAGTGCAAGAATTTGTTTAGTTGATGATAGAAAGTTTTTGGATGGTATGAAGCACAAGAATATGTGCTATGCATTGATTCCTAGAGTTAATAAAGAAAAATGTGAAGATATACCAGTAAAAGTCTCAGATCTATTGGGATAATTCCAAGATATTGTATTAGATAATATACTTGAGGGTTTTCCACTAGTGAGGAATATTAGTCACCAAATGGATTTAATACCAGGAGCCACTTTACCAAATAAGGCAACCTATAAAATGACTCTTGTAAAGAATGAGGAGTTGAACAGACATGTTCAAGAGCTATTCAATAAAGGATTGATTCAGGAGAGCTTGATTCCATGTGCAATACTAGAACCAAATAAATATGGAGAATGGAGAATGTGTACAACCTCTCGATCCATTAACAAAATTATAATCAAATACAAATTTCCATTACCAAGGATGGATGACCTTATGGATTGTTTGAGTGGAGCCAAGTACTTCACAAATATTGACCTAAAGAGTGGGTATCATGAGATCCATATCAGGGAATTATATGAGTGGAAGATAACTTTCAAGACTAAATAGGACTTGTACAAGTGGTTGGTCATGTCATTTGGGATAATTTATGTGCCAAGCACATTTATGCAGCTTATGAATAAGGTATTTAAAGAATTTTTGGTAAAATTTGTTATTGTTTATTTGGATGACATTTTGATTTTTAGTAAGACATTGAAGGAGAACCTGATGCATATTCAAAGATTTTTTGAGAAGGTAAGAGAGGAGAAGTTGTTGATTAACCCGAATAAATGCATATTTTTGAGGAAAGAGATGGTGTATTTCAGATTTGTTATCTTAGTTGAAGGTCTTAAAATGGATCCAAAAAAACTGAGGGCTATCAATGAATGGCCCACATCATGGAGTATTATAGAGGTAATATCATTCCATGGTCTAGCAAGTTTTTACAAAAAAAATTATTAATAATTTTAGTAGTATTTGTACACGCCTAACGGAGACAATTAGAGGGAATAGAAAGGGATTTAAGTGGACTATAAGAGCAGCTAGGAATTTTTATATTTTGAAGAATAAAGTCATAGAGCAACCTATTTTGCACTTCCATATTTTAATAAGGTATTTTAGGTAGATTGTGATGCTAGTGGTAGCGCCATAGGAGTTTTTTTGAGTCAAGAAGGTGAGCTCATTGCCTATTTTAGTGAGAATCTTAATTATACCAAGAAAAAGTATTATGTCTATGATCATGATTTTTATGCCATAGTTCAATATTTGAAGAAATGGAGACTATTTATTTTCAAAAGAATTTGTTTTATATACTGATCACCATGTCTTGCAGTATAATAGTCAAGGAAAATTATATCAAAGGCACTTAAAATGGGTTGAGTTTTTGTAAAGTTATACTTTTGTATTGAAGAACAAGAGTTGAAAGTCAAATAAATTTGTAGATGCCATAAGTAGAAGGTAAAACTTGGTGATAGAGATGAAGGTGGAGGTTATTGGTTTTAACGAACTCAAGAGTTTGTACCCTGAAGATCGAAATTTTGCAGAAGCTTGGAGAGCCTGCTTGGAACATGTTACTTTGTATAGAATGAAATGGTTGGATTTCTTAATCCAAGACAGAATGTTGTTAAGAAGAAACCATTTGTGCATTCCAAGGAGTTCTATGAGAGAGAACCTAATCAAGAAGAAGCATAGTGGAGGGTTGGTTGGACACTTTGGTCAAGATAAGACCATGTTAGAATTTCCCAAAATAGACATGCAAAGCATTACATAAAATATGAAGAAATACTAGAACTGATTGATTACTCTATGGGTCAACTTTGTATAAATAATAAAGTTGATCATTGAGAACCGTTGGATTACAACTCATCAAATCTGATGTAGACTATAACTGAGAGTTCAACTGACTCATAAAGGAGTGGAAACTCAAGTAAGTCTATCCTAGTAGAACTTAAGAGAATAATTACTTATTCTAACACCTCCATTAAGTGATACTAGGGGTGTATTGTGCAAATGTATTGTATTGTGGTACTCATGTACAATGGTTTCTTTTATGAAGAGATGGTAAAAACCCCATGGGAAAAACCGTCTATCAAAAAAATAAAAAAGGAATAGGCATGCCTTTTGTTTGTGAAGATTGTCCTCTTAATACAAAAAAAGGTGAGTCTTGACAACATGGCTTGATGAGGTACTCATTTACAATATATATGAGAGATGGTTAAAAAACCACATGGGAAAAACCATCTGCTATGAAATAAAGAGGTATGTCTTCGGATGATGAATATTATCCTTAGTAAAAAATGAGCCTCAGAAACATGGCATAATGAGGTACTCATGTATAATATATAAGGGAGATATGATAAAAAACCACATTGGAAAAACCATCCTCCAAAGAATACAATAATAAAAGGAGAGGTGAAAAGACCTCTATTTCAATGTAGTTGTAATACTCCAAGTTTCTCTCGTAACTGTATGTAACATGAAGAAGAAAATTACTTGGTGAAGATATCTGAAACTTTATTTTTAGTTGAAATATAGTACAAGTATATGTCCTAATTTTGAATATGTTATCGAATGAAGTGCATGTGTATCTCAATGTGCTTGGTGCGTTGATGCTCAACTGGATTATGTGCAATATGAATTGTGCTTTGATTTTCACACCAAAGAGTAATAGGTTTGTCATGGGAAAAAAAAATTCTCTTAGAATATGATGAAGCAAAAGAGCTTCCTGAATTGCAAAAATTTTTGTCCTGTATTCTGCCTCTATAGATGATAAGGCCATTGCTTGTTGTTTTTTGAATAAACAAGCAATTGGTGAGGAACCAAGACAAAAGTCATAGCCAGAATTTGAACATCTATCTTCTACTGAACCTACCAAATATGAATCTTTGTGGCCAATGATATCCATGGATTTTACCTCATATAAGAGCCCAAAGTGAGTAGTTCCTTGCAAGTAGCAAAGGATTTTTTATGTTGCTTTCCAATTACTCAAATGAGGTTGATGTGAGAATCTGGATATCAAGCCAACAACATATGAGATATCTGGATGAGTATGAGTAAGGTATAATAGACTCCCTACAAGTTAATGGTATAGAGTTGCATCACATAGAGGTGATGTGCAAGAAGTACTTAGATTGACTCCAAACTGAAAAGGTGTAGGACAAGGTTTACAATCTATCATTTTAAACCTTTTAAGAAGATCTAGAGTGTATTTTTGTTGATACAATGAAATTATTGCAACTATTTGATTTATTTGGATCCCAAGGAAGTAATGAGCTAGACCCAGATCAACCATATCAAATTTTCTATAGAAGAAGTCTTTTATAGTTTGAATATGAGCGAAGTCACTACCAATGAGTAGTAGATAATCAACATATAGAACAAGTATGGTAATTTTTCTTTCATATCTCCAAATGTAGACTATGTTGTCAAAATCAATGAGAAAAACTTGAGGAAAGAAGGAAGGAGTCCATTTTTTCATACCAAGCTCTAGGATCTTGTTTGAAACCATAGAGAGAATTCTTTAGCCTACAAACAAGAGAGGATTCTTGAGTGAAACCAACAATTTGTTCCATGAATGTATCTTCCTTTAAGTCCCCATGTAAGACAACACTTTTTACATATATTTGAAATACAGGCCACTTTTGAGAAGTAGCTAGAGCAAGAACCAATCTAAAAGAATCAATTTTGGCAACTGGTGTAAAGGTTTTAGCATAATCAATTCCTTCAATTTGAGAGAAACCTTTGGCTACTAGGTGAGCTTTGTGTTTTTCAATTTCTCCATTAGGCCCATATTTTGTTCTATAAATACATTTACAACAAACTAATTTCCTTCCTTTAGGTAGGGGAACTAAATCCCAAGTTTCATTTTTGATTAAGGAAGTGAATTCGTTTTCCATGGCATCATCCCATTCTTTAATACTAGTTGCTTCTTTGAAGGATTGAGGATCAGAGGAAATAGACTAACATACAAGACCAGTGCCTATGGAGTTGGTTAATCTGGATGATGGAATATTTTGGATGTAAGGAGTAGATTCTTTAACAATGGTGTGGGCCCATTTTGGCATAGTGTAAGGATTAGAATGAGTGGACATACTTTGAGTTGGAGTTATAGGTTCCTCATCTTGATCATAAATCTCTAAATTAATCTCTAAAGTTGGTTCTTCATTATATTGAGGTTTTACTATAGGGGAAGGCTCAATAGAGGAAGAGGATGGTTGACGATATTTCTGAGGGAACATTTCATCAAATTGGACATTCCTATAAAAAAATACCTCATGAGTTGTGGGATCAAGGAGCCTGTATGCTTTTATTTCCTCACAATAACCAATAATGATGAGCTTTTTGCTTTTCTTATATAGATCCTTCCTTTTATTCTTTGGGATTTGTGCCCAAGTAGTACATCCAAAAATATTGAAGAAGGAGACATCCGATTTTGAGCCAGTCCATGATTCTTCATGAGTTAAATGGTCAAGATATTTATGAGGTGTGTGGTTTTGAATATAGTTTGCACATTTAATAGCTTATGCCCAAAGATTTTTTGGAAGATCTCTTGAATGGAGCATACAGTTTGCCATTTCCTTCAATTTTCATTTTTTCATCTCTGCAATGCCATTTTTATATGGATTATGGGAGACAAAATTCTTATGAATGATGCCATGAATTGATAGAAATATTGAGAACTCATTACTACAGTATTCCCCCCCATTATCTATGCAAATTTGCTTGATGTTGCAAGAGGCCTAATTTTCAACTAAGTCTTTGAAGATTTAGACGTGGGATAGAATATCACTTTTGTATTTTAGGAAATAGACCCAATTTCTTCTGGAAAATTCATCAATGAATGTTAGACCATATTTTGCTCCTTTGAAAGAAGGCTTTGGGTAAAACATCAAGTCACTATGGATTAACTGTAGAGGGTATGAGGCTTTTAGAGAACCACTTGGGTGGAAAGGATCTTTATGTTGCTTTCCAAGAGCACATCCAGGACATACTCCATAAATAGAAGAGACTGGAGGTAAACCTATTACAATTTAATGGGTGTTCAATTCATTTAGGTAGTTATAACTGAGATGACCAAACCTTTCATGCCAAATTTTGCTTTCAAGATCTCCATAAGAAACAAAACAAGAGGCCCCTTCTAGATTTTTGAATACTTTGAAGTGAAATAGGTGAGTTTTGTGATCAATATATCCTTTTGCTATAAGAAAGTGGGGGTCTTGAAATTCTCTTATCTCAACTCCTATTGGAGAGAAGAGAACAATTTTCCCCTTTCCAGAAGTACAAACCTGATAGACAGAGATGATATTTGTTGCAATGTTTGGAACATAGATAACATTATTGATATATCCACCATCAATGGATATGCCACCCTTTTCTTTGACTGGGATAAAGAAAGTGTCATCAACTTCTATGCTACATGTTGAACTTGAGGAGATAGAAGAGAATGACTCATCTAAAGCAGTCATGTGATGAGTTGCTCCAAAATCTAGGACCCAGTAATTAGATCAAGTATTGGTGGTCTTCCCTTGAACATTTAGAGATTTTCCTATTTGATTTTTATTTTCTATATTTTAATCCTTCATAGTTGCCTCTAGTTGTTGTAATATTTCCAGCATTTCTTTGTAGAATGATAATTCTTTTTATAGTGAGTACAAGTTATAGGACTTATTTCTTTATTTTTGAATTTTTCTTTAGTGGATGTGGATGCTACTAAGGATTTAGAAGAAGAGGAAGAGATCTCATACTTTTCAAGTTTTGTTTCTTCTATAGTTAGTCTCTCACAAAATTCTTCTAGGGAGGGCATTTTGAAACTTGCACCAAGAGCATCTTTTGTAGATAGAAAGGTGGTTGCGAATATTTAAAATACACCATTTAATTTAGAAAGAATTAGATAGATGCATTCTTCATATTTTTTATCCTTACCACTGCCTTTAAATTGAGTAAGGACTTCTTTAAATTTGGTGAGAAAGTCAACAATATTGCTAAAGTCTTTAGGAGATAATGTTGTTAATTCTGCCTCTAATTGCATTGAACTTATTTCATATAATTTTCCAAATAAGTTCTTTAGTTTCTCCCAACTTTCATAATGAGTTTTACAATCTGTAATGTGAAACCATAAGCTTTCGTTTACATTAGTTCTTATAATACCCATTGTTTCATACATTTTTCCTTTATGAACAAATATTTCATATTATTTTTCAAATTTAGTTTGCTTTTCTTCTAGCAGGTGTGTGAGCCCTTTTTGAGAAATGAGATTTAATATTTTAGGTTTCTAGGTATGATAGTTATGAGGGTTGAGTGGATCAATTGTATTCATTTTGCTAAAGAAAATTGAAGTAAACCAACAATCCCCCCCCTTAAATTAAATTTTAATGTTCTTTTAAATAATGGAACAAAACCCTTAAGAGATACCAAGCTCCTCAATTACCCACCCTAACGAAAGGTAAACTATAATTAAGTGAGGATATTTGCTAAATCTATTAGGGTAATGAAAAATTAATTAATGGATCTTATAATTTTTAATGTAACAATGGCCTTTTGGAAATACCAATCTCTTAAAAATACCCGCCCTAACGAGAGGGAAATTATAAGTAAATAAGGAGGTATGATAAATTAATAATTCCAATGAAACAATTGTTAATCCAGACCTATATATCTTTTATTCTCAATAACTCACCCTTACGAGAGGGAAACTATAAGTAAAGAGGAGAATTGATACTTGGAGCATAGGCTATTTTTTATATCATCCAAAACTTAATATCAGATTCTTAATAACCCGCCATTACGAGAGGGAGAATATAAGTTATTGAGAATTCCAACACTAGGAACATAAGTGATAAATTTTAAATGATTTAGGTAAAAAAATATTCCTATAAATCATTTTTTTTTTAATTTTATGAGACCTTGTATTGATATAGACTTCTTATATTTAGGTCTTTCTTTAATATATAGAGAACTTTATTAAATGCAAAAATGTGAAATAAGAAGGAGAAAGTAACAAGCAAGAAGTATCATAAAAATTGATGAAGATATATTTTATACACCAATATATTCCACTTTTTTTAAATTTGTGGAAAACATCCCAAAAGGGATGCCACTTTCGGGTAAGACCCAAGGAGGCAGGGGTATCCATTCCGCCAAAAATGCCCAGGACTCGGACCTGGCCTACCACCTTTGACATACTCAAGGAGCAAACAAACACACAAAACCAATTTAAAAATAAGTAAATAACAACAAAAATAATAAAATAAAATAAAAAACATGCTCCTTGAGTGTGTCAAAAACAAAAGCACAACCAAACACGCACAATAAGATAAAAGAAACCACAACACAAACCACATAGAAAAACACAAGAACCACATAACAAAACACAAACAAGACAAAAACAACAGAACACTACAAAGACATAACCCAAAAAAAACATGAAAAATAAACACAACCAAAACCTAAAAAAAAAAACAACCAACAATAGACAATAAACAAAAACAAAAAACATAGAAAACACTCACACATAAAAACACGAATTAACACAAACAAAGAGAAACCCAAGAACAAGAACGAAAAAAACACAAGAACAATAACAAAAAACATAAAAAAAAAAAAACACATGAACAACAAAAAACAACACAAAGAACACAAAAACAAAACAAAACAAAAGAACCCACCCACCTTAAAAAACTAAAAAAAAAAAACAAAAAAGAAAAAAGAAAAAAAATTGAACATAACAATGACCTATCTAGACCAGAAGACTATTAAGGCAAGAATCAACAGAGGAAACAAAATAAAGAATAGAATGAGCTAGGGAACTAAAAAAAATGAATGAACCAAAGAGAAGCAAAAAAAAAAAAAGCAAGAAGAAACTAGGTACCTTCAAACTGGAGCCATCCAAAGAAATGATAGAAAGAAGAGCTTCCCTAATTTGAGAAGCCCACCATATAGGAGGGTGGCCATAACAAGTAAGATCACCTTTGTCCAAAGCCCAATTAGCTAAAGCATCAACACTCTTGTTTTGATCTCTGACCACATGATTGTAATCAACTTTCAAAAATCCCATCTGGATTAATTGAATCTTCTCAATAATTCCTTTTATTCTCCAATCCACCTTATGATTCTTAGAAGGAGTCTTCAAGAGATTAATCATAAGTTGAGAGTCAGACTCAACTAACACCTTTTCCCATCCAACCTTAGTAGCCTCCTGAAGGCCTCTCGAGGATACCATACCCCTCAGCAAGGTTATTGGAAAGAATACCCAAATTCTCAGCAAAAGTAAAAACCAGGGAGCCATCTGAAAGTCTACCAATTCCTCCCACACTCGCTTTTCCAGGGTTCCCTCTAGAGGCTCCATCAGTATTGACTTTTCCAAAATCCTTAGGAGGAGGTTGCCAATTTCTAGTCCTATCCATCTTACTAATACTCACATTCCCTTTAAGTTGGTTGCCCTTAGAAGATTTAATCTTCAATATTTGCATCACTTGATCCCATATTTGGTGGGAGTTTTGGGGGTGATTAAGGAGTTGATGGACTGATTCAACTAAGTTGGCTATGGTCTTTTGCCAAATATAGTGAATATCCTTCCTATCTTGATTAAAAATTTGGTTGTTCCTTTCATTCCAAATATTCCAAAGAAGAATGGTAGAACCCATCCAAACTAACTACCTAATAAAATGATCAACACCCTCTTGATTAGGCCAATCCCTCCAAAGTTGTTCAAAAGTAAAAAAATTGGACCACTATAAGCCAAGTAAAGTGGCCATTCTCCTCCATAGCTCAGAGGCTAAAGTACACTCAATAAAAATATGGTTGAGATTTTCTACATTCTCTTCACACATTTCACATCTAAAAGGGCCATGAAAACCATGCTTCATAAGTTGCTCACCAGTAAGCACCCTACGATGCAATAAAAGCCAATTAAAGAACCTCACCTTAGGCCAGATATTTTGAGCCCACAATCGAGAAAATATGTCGAAGAATGGTTGGGATTATTATGGCATAAGGTCAAATAACCTTGAGCAACCGAATACTCACCCTTAGTAGTGTTGTTCCATCCAAAACAATCTTTTTCATGGGACCAAGAGAGGGATCTCATATGAAGGATGCCTTGGATATCTTGTCTTTGCCTTTCTAGGATTTGAATAGGCCAGTCCTCAATAGGGATCCAATATCTACCAACCTTTGAATTACCAGTATGGTACCGAATGTAATTAGCCACCTTTATCCAATTAGCTCGGTGAAGCTCCTCCATCCAAGGCCTCCAATCGAGAAACTGAGTTATCAAAGGCTTGTGACCATCCCAAGAATCTGTCCAAAAATTTACCTGTTGACCATTATGAATGATCCAAAATAATTTTTTCTTTATCAAATCCTCACCAGTCTTAAGAACTCGCTAAAATGGGAGAACCTTTGGTAGGAAGTTGATAGCGAACAAGGTCTTCAGGACTTTTGTTCTCAACATATTTAGCACGAAGATTATTGGCCCAAAGAGCATTGGGGTTATGCAACATCCTCCAATATAATTTAGCAGCTAAAGCTTTGTTGTTATTAATAGAAGACCGAAATCCTAACCCCCCTTCACTCTTAGGAAGACATAAAGTATCCCATTTCACCAAGGCCCATTTTCTTTTCTCCTTAGTACCACTCCAAAGGAAATGATGACTGATTTGATCCAATTCTCGAAGAACAACCTTTGGGATATTCAAAATGGAAGAAACATAAATAGGAATAGCTTGAAGGACTGATTTTACCAAGGTGATTCTACCCCCATAAGAAAGCCACTTGTTGGTCCACTTTCCAATTTTCTTCTTGACTTTGTCCAACAACCAATTCCAATATTTATTTTTCTGCCTTTGAATATTTATGGGAATACCTAAATAAGTGATTGGAAGGGAGGTCTTCTTATATCTTAATTTATCCAAGACCATGGATTCCTGTCTAGCAGAGTAGTGAAAGAAAATAACTTTAGATTTGTCTTCATTGATCAACTGCCCAATAGCCTTAGAAAAACAGCTAATGATTTGCTTAATATTAGAAGCTTCCTTAACTGTAGCTTTACCTAAAAGAGTAGAGTCATCCACAAATTGAAGATGAGAGATAGGTCTAGCTCCATGAGCAATGGTAACTCCCTCAAGGGTTTTGTTTTCCCTCTTTTTGGTTATAGTCCTACCCAAGCATTCAACAAGAATGATGAATAAATAAGGGGATAGCGGGTCACCTTGCCTAATACCTCTGGAAGCTAGGAATGACTGAGAAGGCCTGCCATTGATAAGAACTAAGTAGGAAACTGAAGAGATACATCCCATAATCCAATCCATCCAATCCTTAGAGAAACCAAATTGCCTCAAAACTTTGATAAGGAAGTGCCAATCCACTCTGTCATAAGCTTTGGATAAGTCTAACCGAATGAACATGGAAGGAGAATTTTGCATATCCATGGAATGGATGGCTTCCTGAGCAAGAACTATCTCATCTACTATTTGACGTCCTTCCACATAACCCCCTTGCTCTGGGGAAATAATCTTATGCAAAAGAGGCTTCAACCTTTCCGCCATGATTTTAGTAATGATTTTGAGAAGAACATTACATAAAGCAATAGGTCTAAAAGCTGAGATATGATCAACCTCTTGAGCTTTTGGAACAAGAGTAATATAAGTTTTATTGATAACCTTCAAAATTTCTTTGGCTTTCCTGGCTTCTTCCACCACCTCTAATAAATCAACATGAAGGATATCCCAGAACTCTTGGTAGAACTCAATGGGAAAACCATCAGGACCTGGGGTTTTCCCTTTTTGCATTTTAAAAACTACTTGTTGAAGCTCATTGATAGTAACAGGAGTAGTCAAAATAGAGTTCTCCTCATAAGTGATAAGAGAAGGGATTGCTTGAAGAACATTTTGTTGTGAAGTTGAGTCAAGAGGAGTAGCAGCAAAAATATTGGAAAAGTAATCAACAACAATAGAGTTCATGCCATCCCAAGTATAAACAACATCTCCAAAATCTGATTTTAAGGAAGAAATAAAGTTGTGAGATCTTCGAGCTAGAAGATATTTGTGGAAGAAATTTGTGTTTCGATCTCCTTCTTTGAGCCATTGAATTCTAGATTTTTGCTTCCATAAGATTTCTTCTCTTTTTTCCCATTCCTCTAACTGAGTTGTGAGTTTAATTTCATCTGCACTTCTCTTCTCTGTGAGGCCATCTAAATGGATTTTCTTATTCAAATTTTCAATATGAGCAATAACTTCATGTTTTTTTTATGAACATCCCCAAACTCTTTCCAGTTCCAAGTCTTGATTTTGGATTTAATGTATTGCAATCTTTTGGAAAAATAGAACATCTTAGTCCCATGCCTAGGTTTACCTTCCTTCCACCATTGTTGCACATGAGGTCTGAAGGAAATGTCTCTAAGCCACATTAATTGAAAATGAAAAGGAGAGAAACTCACATTGGTTTTCCACATTTCCACCATGATCGGCCAATGATCCGAACCAACATTATTAAGAGTCTTCACTTTAGGAATGTGACCATGGATTAAGAAATTTTTAGAGAGCAAAAACCTATCCAATCTCTCCATTATACAAGCTAAGCCTTGCCTTCTATTAGACCAAGTCATAAGGCCATTATCTGGTTGGATATCCACAAGATGGAGGTTTGCAATATATTCGCTCATGAGGTCAGTGCTTTTGTCCAAATTTCTATTTCCCCCCATTTTCTCATCCAGAGAGAGGATGGTATTGAAATCTCCTCCGATCAAGATCCAAGCTTTAGGAAAATGAGAGATAATATGAGTAATATCCTTCCACTGTCTTCTTTTTTCCTCCAAAGAATTCGGAGCATAAATAGTAATGCAGAGCATAATCTGGTTGGAATGTCTACTTTGAATAGCTATAGCCAACAAACCCCAACTGCCAACCATATGGTGAATAACTACCTCTTTTGGGTCCCAAAGACAAGCAATGCCACCCGAAGTCCCTTGGGAACTGAGGGAAACCACTTTTCCAGCTGGCCAAATTTTATCGGCAATTGAGTCCATATCCTCCATTGACATCTTTGTTTCTTGAAGGAAAACAAGATGTGGATGATTTATCTGAATCATTCTTCTAATTTCATTTTGTTTTGAAAGACTCCCTTTGAGTCCTCTAATATTCCAAGTGATGATCTTCATTAATACCAGGGCTAAAAAATTTGGGAAGGGCATTAATCTTACCTTCCTCTACAAGCTTTTCACCTTCTTTTACCATATGATATTGATTGGTCTTGCGACCTACTTTTTGATTAGAATCCATCTTCAATTTTTTTTTCCTATTTCTTGACTTATTCCAATTGAATCTGAGATGGCTTCTAACCTTGAAGAATGCTCGTACATAGCCAAAATTTTACTAGATGGTTCAATGGAGTCTATATTGGGACCTACATTATTTGAAGTTTTGACATTTGAAAGATTGTTTTTCTTGTGTAAATTTTCTCCCTTTTTTTTTCTTTGAAAACCTTTGATTTGTTGGTTTGTCTCTGAGTTCTTCCCTTCATATTTAAATTGTGTTTCTAAGATTTTAGTTTCCATTATTTCCTCTTCCTCACTTGGGACATCATTTGTGGAAAGGATTTCAAACATATTAGCAGATGACTTTGATTGATCCTTCATAACTGGTTTTTTTTGAGTGTTCTTCTTCTTAGGTATTTGGAAACCCGCTGAGTTTATATCTTCTTTCTTTTGATCAAGAATTTTATTTGGGCAAGCACTGGCCAAATGACCATATTCATGGCAAATTCTACAACGAAAAGGAATGTTCTCATAGTCCACTACTTGCTCCCAAGTGTCTTCCCCAAATTGTAATGTGATATTTTTAGGTAGGGGTTTGTCAAAATCCATTAAAACACAAATCCGAGCATAAATAATATGTTCAAAATTTTGAGTACAATCAACAATCATCATAAAAGTTCCTAAAGAGTTTCCAATTGAAGAAAAAATAGTAGGATTCCAAAATTCAATAGGGAGGCCAAAGAGTCTAACCCACACGGGAGCTATAGAAGGCATCTCTTCTTCGGCTTTAAATTTAGTATGCCGGGGCTTCATGAAAAGCCCCTGCCCTTCCAAAAAACCAAGGACCCCCTTGAAAAGTTTTCTCTCTATCTTCATTATTAGCAAATAAAACAAGAAAATAACCATTTGGATAAATAGAGATTTGTAACTCACCTTTAGTTTTCCAGATTTTTGCAGCCCAGACTTTGAAAGTAGATAGACTCGGATGAAAACCCATGAACCGACAAATTAGTCCTCTTTTTTCCAAATCTTCAATGCCAGTCTGAATGTTACCCATATCAAGCTTAACAATAGGAGTTCCATCAGCTGCTTTAAGACATCCTGACTCCATTTTCCTGGGATCAATCTTAGGCATTCTTAGAGGTTTATGGGAAGCCCTAAGATTGATATTAGCATTGGGTTGAGGCTGTCCACCATGAAGGGCATCCCTAAAATTCATTTTTGGGACTGAGTCTTCAAAATTCTTACCCTTGACAGGGGTTTTCACAGTAGAATTATTTTGTGGGTGCACCTTAGCACCAGATTCACTTGAGATATGAGCCATTTTTTGATCAACTACTTGAAACTTGTTTCGTGATCTCTTTAATCCTTGCCCTAGACGTCGTGGAAAGGTATGGTTTTCACTTTTCTTTTGTGCAGCAAATTGGAAGTCGTTGTCACTCAAGTTCACAGTATGATCTGTTGAAAGACAAATTTCTAACCCATATTGGATCCCCTGCAACATTTCCTGCTAAAATATTGAGCATAAACCACAAAAATATTGGCCTCTAGGGCCCGAAGGCCCTAAAAACCAACCTCTGGAGCTGCTTGCACTCAACCCAGATGAAACCCTCGCATAGCCGCTTGCCAAATATCTCGTTCACACATAGGGATGCGCTAGGATCTGTGTTGCTCCAAATGATATGAAAATTGGTGGAGACGTTCTAGGGTTTTTCAGGCATCTACCCTCAAAATTTCAGCTCAATCCGAGTCCGGATGAGTGAGATATGGCCAAAACAAGTTTGGTAGTTTGGGCAGTCCTACAAAAAATGTCCCTCCAAATTTCACCCAATATATTCCACTTAAAATTTTATAAGAAATGATATATAAAAAATTATTTGTTTTGATGTTTATGAGGGTTTGTATAAAATATTGAGTACCTTATTTAAACACATATTGGTTTAATGAGATAAAAGCAATATACACCTTTTAGATATAAAATCCACTATAAAAGGAAATAGAAGAGAGCTTAAAGAAGATAGACACCAAAAAAAAGAAAAACCCCCCTCAAAATACAAAACAAAAAGAAGGTGCAATATTGTGCACCCTTAACCCCCCTTGAAAAAGACCTTTGTATTATTAGGTTACAAATGACTCCTTCACTTTTTTAAGAGGATAGCCTTTTGAAAAAGTAAAAGGATTTAATGAAGAAATGAGTTAGAATGAATAATTAAAAATAGAAAGGAAAGCATTATTCAGAGTTAATGTCAATGCAAATAGACTAGACTACAAAATTTATATAACAAAATAAAATATAATATATATTCTTAGTTACATGAGGTATGTAATATATGGGATACATGCATACTTTTCTCCTATGAAGTAAAAGTAGTAAAATAAAATCTTAAAAAAATAAAGGATAAGATTATTTACAAGATTGAAGAAAAGAAAAAGGAATAAGTTAGGAGTGTAAGACAAAAATAGTAACAAAAAAAATGCAAGGTAAAATTATTAAGCATGTGAATGACCAAATTTGTTTTTTACAAAATAGTTGTCTATTTGTTCATATTCCACTTTAGAAATTGGTATGAATTAGCAAGTCATTAGGTGTAAATATTGGGCTATTGCACCTTTTTGTTTAATGCTTGGTGATAAGAACATTCTTCATATATACTCTAGCATCATTGGTGATATAAGGAATTGGTGTCATAGTCATATTTGCCTTGAAGTATAAGAAACATAGGCAGTATTGCCAATACAAAGATGATGTTACAGTAAGCATAAAGTTAAAGTTACTATCATTAACATGAGTAAGTGTAGCATTGCAATTCTTTATGGAATTATTTTATTTGTGTAAAAGTATAGAGGGGTGATAGGGCCAATTAGATGACATTGCTTCAACATCATTATAATTCAGGACTTCAGAAACCCTTTTTTTCTAATATAATTCATCTCCTATTTGGATGTGATTATCCCAACATATTAACATCCAAATAAGAAAGTAAACACATGACTTGTCAAGTAAATACCATTTATATTAGAAAACAATATGACCACTACTAGAAACATTAAAAAGGTTATGTGTTTCTTCCTAATAATATTTGGTAGTAATATATAACACTTAATTTACAAAAACAGATCATAGATGAATGTGATCCATATTTGTAATATGTTTCTCTAATATAAGCTTTATTAGATTAGGACTATGGCTTGATGAGTACGAATATAAAATGAGAATGAAAGCATCGTCACTTATTATGTAGTAAACATACCATAGTGTAGAAGTTTGATTATCTAATAAGGGTTAAATTAAAATTATTTTTCAAGTGAAATCAATCCCACTATCTAACATGAAAATTATGAGGAGCATATTATTGATCATAGATATCCCTATATTTATATGTTTGATGTCTAACTATTTATTGAACTTGTATATATTTTATATGTTATAGAAAATGTTAATGCATGTAAGCTTCCTTGTATTGACATCATGGCATGATTAGAAATAATATCTAATGGCATGAGGATATAACCAAAATATTTTTACAATAGTCAATGACCTTTATTGATCCTTATTATAGGAATACTGGATGTAATATATTATTATCCCACATATTCGCTACCTTTTTCTATAAATTCATCTAAGAATATAATATTTAGGAATGTTGTGACTTGATGCCCAACTAATCCAATAGATGGCATGGAATACTATTAAGAAAATTGGGGTATAAATCAAACCCAATTAATTTTATGATTCCAAATTGAATCTACACTTGATGAAAGAATAATCTCATAGTTTGTAGAACTTTAATGCTCTTTATGCAATAGATCATGTGTCATCTTGTAAAATTCATCTAAGTTAGTTTTTTGAGGGTAGGATAGAAATATAAACCATGTTGGTGGATTTCTAATGTCTAGAATTAACTTATAAAGGTATTTACAAAATCAAATTCCTATACGGTGATTTAGCAATATTGTATGGTACAAAATAATTGAAGTTAAGTTCTACCTCTTGACAGATGTGAATCTACTACGAATATTGTCCTATTATCAAATGTATGACAAGGTTTCCTTATAAATTATAGTTGTGTGCTTGCTATATTATATGTTGATCTAGATTATCAAAAGGTATGTGCAGCTTACCAATAAAATATAAAATTTTATTGAGGTGAGTATTTAGCATTTAATTTACCTATATCAACTAGTGATGTGTGGTGGTTAATGAGGTGAGTATTTAGCAGTTACTTTCCCTATATCAACTAGTCATGTATGGTGGTTAAGGTGACATCATTAAAATACAGTGCCTTTACTTCACAAATGTTATGAAATTTTTGATCTATTACTATCAACAATGCATAACATAAAATGCAACTTATCTAACCATATATTTTTTATTACCCTTGCAATGTTGGATCACAAGGCTGAACTATTAATTATATTATCCATTCCATAAAGTTTATATTACCTAGCTTGATAGTATATAGGAATCACTAAGGCTTGTTATTAAAATAAGCAATGGATTATTTATCCATGGCTTATGAGTGTCAATATCCAAAAAATGAATAATATTATATATTGCTTCTCATATATGGAGTATCAACATATTATGTTATGAATAATATCAACATGATACATAATAATTATCAATTTTGAATAAATATGGTACCAAAATAATTTCTATATGCATATACCTCAATATCAAGGGCTGGGCAATGTGAAACATAGGTTTATCTTGTTTATAAGTCCACTAAAATATGATTTTACTATGCATGACCTATTTGAGCATCAACAGTATAAGAGTATCCAAGAATAAATCATTAAAAAAAGTTGACAATCCTAAAACACATCATGGATCTATTATGTTATTCAGTACAAGAAATTCTTATATGGCATAGGTTTTCTCTATGTATACATGTACATGGTTAGGGATAATAATATAGTATAATAATATATTCAAAGTAGGAAAAATTAGTAATAATAAAGGTACACTTGGCCAATTTTCTTGAATATTGTGTTGGGGTAAAGTCTCAAAGGCTTTATCAAAATGTTATAGTTATGACTCTCAAGTCTTACTATAACTAATAATATCATTCAACTATACAATGATAATAGACCATGTGAATAACTATAGGACATCATTAATTAGGTTATTGAACATAGAAAGTGGATTGGTCAAAGAGAAATGAATAACCAAATAGTCATACAATATATCCCTATTCTTGAAATTTTTTGATAAGTTTCTATAGGGTTGACATGATTTGGATGATAACCTAACTTGAGGTTTATTTTGGTAAATATCATGCCTCTTGGAGCTAGTGTAAAATAATATCAATGTGGTACATGAGAAACATTTTCCACAATGAGATCTTGTTTGGTGCTTTATAGTTAATATGCAAGAACCATGTACGATCCTTCTTTGGTACTAAAATAATAGGACTATATCAATTACAAAATATTAATTTAATTTATCCTTTATTGTCTAGCTATAAAGTTTGTAGTAAATCCTATTTTTCTCCCAAAGAATTAAATGGTGTGGTATATTTTATAGGATATAAAATCCAAGGATCAAGTCAACTTAATGGTTGATAAAATAATAAATTTGTACTCCTTATGTATACTCAAAAATATACATGTATGAAAAAAATAATATCTCAATCTAATGATACTGAGGTTTATATAAACAATTCTTAGCACATGGGTCTCTTGTTAAACCATGAGAAAAAAATAATTAAAGCTTGAGTGATTAATTCCTACATTGTTCCATTGAAATAAGAGTCACATTATTTTTAGGTAAGCACTTTAGTGTATGTAGGTTATCCCATTAACATTCATTAACCCTTATTATGGATAAGCTTAATAGATCACCTAATAGTCAGAGAGATATCAAGGATTGAATAGGATATTATATATGTCAACTGGTGCTATTTCACATATGATGGTATTGTACATCAAAAATATTCCATACTTGAGGGTGCATCAACATTAAACCTCCACTCAATTTCATAGGTAATGTCAACAAAGTGAGTTATTTTTTTCATGTATCATGGTCTAGAAGCCATGTTTCTTGATAATATTATATTAATTGATTTTCTTGTGATTTTAAGTATCAATAATAATGTAAATGGAATTGCCTTCTACCCACTACTAATTGTGGGAAAAATACTTCCATTTATGAAAATTATTAAAGGTAGAGGTTTTATTAATCCTCTAAATACTAGTATTTGGGAATCCAACATCTACTTACTCTTAAATTTATAATATGATGTATACTCATTAGTTTATGGTTATATGGCTAAAGAATTTTATTGATATCTTTAGTTTGCATCACTAGGTGTGTGTCTTATCATGGATGCACTACTTAAGGACCATGTGTTGCTTATGTTTGTCCCTTGTTGTAAGTGGACTCTTAAAATTACAAGGAATTACAAGACCCTGAGGTAGTAGTACTATAAGTGCTTGTCCAATAAGTGGTTTTGACCATGTTATTGATGGTATCTTGTACACTATGGAAACTACACCCTTATTCTTTTCTCAATAATTTTCCTTCAATTTTATTATAAAAGTAAATACTTTTGCTAAAAAATCATTAGGACTAATCTCCATTTATGAGGTGATGTGATTATGGATACCACGAGCAAATTTAATAAATTGATGCTTCTTATTGCTATTAACACAAGGATAACTAATAAAATTATTGAACTGATAAATGTTGCTAGATATTTTGATATTACTGTTGATGTAACTATAGCAAGCACATATACTCATCTTAGTAGTGGTTCATAGAGAAAATCAAATGTTATTAAGGCATTGACATGATATCCATCATTTGTAAAATGTTTGCTAGTGGATTTCCACCAACAAATAATTGATTTAGAATTATTTAATGATGCAAATGTAATCTTGTTATTATTAGAGAAATATTTATGAACAAAAATATTTTAGTCACTAGAGGTAGGTATTCAACTATTTAGCATTAATTAAATATAAAAAGATAAGAACGTTGTTATTGGTTTGTACCTTCAGTTGGATATGACTTTGGAATTTTGTTGGGTTGATAGTATAGTAGAATACTTCCATGTTGATCATGAGATTCAAAATTCATAAATAAGGTATTTTCCTATTTCTCTAAAAAACATTAAATAATTTTTTGATGTCATAGGGTTTGGTATATAACAAAAATGACTTCTCTATCTTAGACAACTAGTTACTAATGTGGTGTTGTTCAAGCTACTCAAACATAAGAGATTGTGTGATGCCTTTCTTTTTATACCATAAGTATGTATGAGTGGAGATCTAGAAGTGGAAAATACTAGAGTCTCTACTCTTAGTAATAACTACTCTAAACTAATGTGAAGAAGATTTCAAAAGTTATTTTTATTTAAACACTAAGCTTGGAAAGACCTAAGATTTGATGGTATAAATAATGCTTTCCCTCAACTATCTTGTGGTACCAATCACGTTATGCTTCAAATTGTTGAAGTAAAACAAAGCATGATGAAGTCTCTCAAAAATAAGAAAGATAATTTTATTCAAAGATAATATGTGTGTGTATATGTATCTATGTACATGTATATATGTATATATAATGTAAAATACAAAAGTCATGTAGTAGTATTAGTAATATTATATATGATTAGCTATGTGAGTTTTTTTGTATATTGGACACATATACACATTGTTTCTATGTTATGAAAGAAGCATTGGAACTCAACCGTAGGAAATAAAAAATACAATAATGTTTATAAGAATGAAGGAGAGAAAAGCTAAAAAATTATGAAACAAACAATAAATAAATTATTAAACTATAATAATAATAAATACATGATATATAATTGTATAAAATAATTGGAAGGGAAAAAAATCAACTTCACAGTGATCATGGAGCATTTTCAAAAGATAGTTTTAGATTGTTTTGCCTACATCTCTAGAATTGATGTCAGTAAGACTAAGTAGTTGTAGCTAACTTATATTTGATCACTAGTGCTAAGAATATTCTCCATAAGGAATCTAGCATTTTTTTGATGGTATAAGACATTAATGTCACAACCATTTCTACCTAGAAGCATGGCCACCATAGGCATCAATGCCAAGGTATACATGATACCATAGTAAGCTTGATGTCAAAGGAAATTTTGATAATATGGGTGTTTGAAACCATTAGTACACATATCATTGAAATATGTTATAATATTAATATGTTTGCCAAGGTATGCATGATACCATAGTAAGCTTGATGTCAAATAAAATGTTGACGATATGGGTGTTTGAGACCATTACTACACATAGCATTGCAAGATGTTATGATATTAATATGTTTGGTCAAAGGATCAAACAAACACCAATATTGATGTCACTTTAAGAATAAAATCAACATAACATAAAATGACATCAATATCATTTAAGAATAAATCAACATATTCATTAATAAAATGACATAAATTATATATAATTATATATTTTAAACTTATTTAATAATTTTTTTAAGGCTAGTGTGAGAAACCCCTATGATCCATACTCTGGACAACCCCATCCCAACCATAACCTTTCATAAGGGGGAGATATGGACTTATCAAGAGGGACCAAACAGACAACCATACACACACCCCCTCACACACTTGCCCACGCCACTGTTTTAAAATTAAATGGGTAGTGTGATTTTTTTTGGATTTAGATAGTGCAATAAATCCACTGATAACTTATTTAATAAATATTAATTAATAATAAACAAAATAAACTCAAATTCATTTTTCTTTTTAATACTTGAATTTGTATTTCCAACCTTCTTAGAAATATCTTATATCCTCTTTGTCAAATATTTAAATATATAATTTATTCATAGAACTATAATAATAATTGGAATAACATAAAACAAGAGAGAAAAAAGAAATTAATAAATATATCTCCCCTCGTAAAGGTGTCATATGGGTACTAGAAGGTTGTGCATTAGATAGGATAAGAGGTACTATTTTTGTGTGTTCCCTTCCTACCTCTTATATGCCCACAAATGATTAAGATAGATTATTTTAAGTAAAATGTCTAGTGTTTAATTTTACTATCTATCTTAATAGATCAAATATTAGTGAAACTTAAAAAATATGGTTTGGACCTAGTAACATGAACTCATTTTTAAAACAAGTAGTTGATAGTGTTAGATAGAAAATAGAACAATGCATTTCAACACATTTATATTTGTTATCCTTATCTTTTGTATATATAATATACATTGAAGCTTTATTTTTTATTTTTTTATTTAAATATAAATAATTATTATGAAAAATTTTAATTTAATGAAAAAATACAATTTTTAATATTCAAACTAAATTTATTATTTTAATTATATTATAAACAAATAAAATTAAAGCAATTTATATTTTGAAATTGTTAAATGGAATTAAAATGAGGAATGAATTAGAAGGGTTACATGTGAAATCATGTCTATGGAAGCACAGGCATACCGGGTGCGATGCAAACAAAAGCATATGAAACGCGAAGTCCTATGAATGCACAATGAACTAAAGTGCATGAGAAGGGAAAGCGAACGAAATGAAACGAGATGTAAAGCAAAAGCAAAGTGCAGCCTATTTTATTAATTTTTCTTGTTATCAACTTACAATACGTCTCCCTCTATTTTCAGGGGATCAAAGCATTAGATATTGTTTTGTTACACCAACGGATGATATGCTTCCCTTCGAGATCTTCTGCGTGCCCACATTTGAAATGGGCAGACCAAACGTTGCCATCGCTTGCGTGAATGCATCTATAGTTCTTTACTGCCCCTTCAATGTCGATATTCTACATTCAAAGAAACAACAAATGATTAATAGCACCTGCGGATGGAGGGAAACATGCAATCCCCAAGGCCTTTGGTTAATGTATGCATGAAATAATTAAAACATGTAAGAATAAGATGAAACTTTAATAGAAGCATGTAAGCATCATCATAAACACACTGCAAAAAGAATAGTCAAGAAATCTACTGTAGATTTCTAATCGGTTCGGGGTGGGACGATTAGGACTGTCATAAAATGTTTGAAAGTGACCTCCAAAATGTCCCATCCAGAGGCCTCCAAAACACTTGTAAACTTGGAGTTAGGAAAAATGGGGTATTTTGAGATGACGCAGAAGGTCGGATTTGGCAGATTCTTCCTCGATCACCCTGTATCCGAAGGCACTCCCTATAGGTTAGTGAAAGCGTAAAACAATGAAAACATAGTCAAAACTTATCAAAATGGCATGAAATTTGAATTGC
The DNA here is from genome assembly GCA_028583015.1 of Wollemia nobilis. Classification (NCBI taxonomy): domain Eukaryota; kingdom Viridiplantae; phylum Streptophyta; class Pinopsida; order Araucariales; family Araucariaceae; genus Wollemia; species Wollemia nobilis. Next base: position 2,980,831 of record JAQPPZ010016969.1, on the reverse strand, counting down.
AGCATATAGGAATGACATAAAACAAGATGCAAAATAAACAGTGAAGAAATATACCATATATTTCTAATCACTCCGGGGTGGGGCGATTAAGACTGCAGTAGTGCGGGGGGCACCTGGGGGCAGGATGCCCATCATTTAGGGCTTGGTTTTGACACCAATCCACTTGGGATGGGTCCAAAAACTCCTAGGGGGTTGTGTCAAAAAATTGGATGTGGTATTGTGGCCAATTGTTCAAGTTTTGGGTTCATATTATGCTCCTAATGTTCACCCGATAACCTCCCTTCCAAAAGAGAGATCAAGGATGTAGGAAGCACAAACAAGGGGTGAGGGTATAATTCGATAGCACTTCATTGCTCCAAATGTTCTTGCTCTATCCTTTTTTGGGGTGAGAAGACTCACCATTTTATAGACCTGAAGGTCTGCTTTGAATGTGCATGTAGGGGTGCCACTTAGCCATCATGTCTTGTCAGGGGAGAGAAGATTCCTCCCTGATTAAGGGCTCCATGACTGCCTCTATGACTACCTCTTTGAGTTTTGAAATGCTCACCATTTGTCAAGGTTTGAATTTTTTCCTGTCAAACTTGCTATTCATCCCACCCTAGAGGGATTGCTTCTAATCATCTCGGGGTGGGGCGAATAGCATTCTAATCGCCCCAGGGTGGAACGAGTAAGGAACAGGGTGCTTGAAAGGTGCCAAATTGACCTCTGACCTTCCAAAACTACTTTGGGAGTGGTTAGGACCATTGTTTAACCTCTGGGGGCTATCGTAGTGGCTGTGTATGTCAATTCGATCAGTGCTTGTCATCACATAATCGGATTGGTGTTGTTTTGGTGTCTACATATGCCCCTTTTGGGATACGCTGTGCGTGGCGCAATGCTGAGCAAAAACAAATAACCAAAGCACTTAATTATTAAGGTTTCTCAATAACCTAATCAAATTTTGATGCCCCAAGTATGGAAAGGCCACACATTCTTAAATACTTGCTTCTGATGAGCTAAGGAGCTTAGTTCAAGTGTTAACCTTTTTCGATGAGGTGTTACTTGATCTTGGACATTGTTCAGTCATGAATAGGCAAAGGGCACAACCTTTTGTTTGTGGGAACCTTGAGTTGATGATTCTAGAATGACAAGTGTTTGTTCAACTTGTGATTATTGCTTGTTTGCTACCCCAAGTAGGGACATGATTGTCTTTGTCAATGATTATTTGAATGCATGCCATTTCCTTGATTGGGTGTGTATTTGTTGATTGGTGACTAAGTGTGACTACCCTCTCAAGAAATGAATTGATGAGGGAATGACCGACATGAGAAAATTGATGATTCGCTTGACACAAGATGACTTTTTTAAGGGTGCCTTCAGTTGTTTTTCGTTGAATGCTTATGCAGTTTCCCAACAATCGGACCTATTTTTGGTGGGTTTTAACCCTTTTTGTGACGCTTATTGGGGCTAAAATTATCAAAAATTTGTCCTCTCGTGGAGCAGTCTAGATATGGTAGCCTTCTTAGGGAGTAGGATATTGATAATTTGTGGGCCCGACGTCGATTTTTTATGCCAAGAAATTCAGGTTGAAATGCGCCTTTGTTCGGTAATTTTATTGCTATTTTGGGTGGGTTTTGCCCCTTTTTATGACACCTTTTGGGGATGAAATTGTCACAAATCCATCCTCCCATGGAGCGGTCCGGCTATGGTAGCCTTCTGATGGAGTAGGATATTGAAAATTTGTGACCCCAACGTCAGTTATGGATGCCATGAATCGTAGGCACAAAGGTGCCTTTGTTCGATAGTTTTATTGTTGTTTTTGGTGCATTTTGGATGCAGTTTTGGTTGTTTTTGATTTTCTTGCTCTGTAATCATCCCAAGGTGGGACGAATACCAATTTTGTAATCGTTCCAGGGTGGTATGAGCGCTACCTAGAGCACTCGTCCTAGGGTGGGATGATTACAGGCCTAAGAGCCTATATAAGGTCCAAAACCAGGTTTTGGGCTCATTTGCAATTGTTTTTTCTAGCAATTTGGAGCTGTGAGGAGGAGTGTTAGTTTGTGAAGCATAGCACTGTCAAATTTTTGTGGACATCATGAGTTCAAGGATCAGATCCTCGAGTGGTGGAGCCGAGGAGGGATCGATAGGCGCTCCTTCCTTCTTGTTTTTTTGTTTGTTTTTATATGAATTTTTAAAACTCGCATTTTATCATTGTTCTTTGTCATATTAAGGTTAAAACCCTAAATGAATGTTGTGGTTTTATTTGTTTTGTTTTGTTCATCATAAGGTTAAAAAACCCTAGATGATTTTTGTGGTTTAATTTGTTTTTTTTTGTGTTCATAATAAGGTTGAAAACCCTAGATGATTTTTTTGTTGTTTTGATCTTTTTTTTTACACTTAAGGTGAAAAACCCTAGTATAGTTTTAATGTTTTTTTTTTTTGTCCACACGTAAGGTTAAAAACTCTAGTATGTTTTTTGTTTGTTTTATTTGGTTTTTGTTGTTATTTATTGTATAGTTTAGTTGGTTGATCTATCCTTTGGCTGTGCAGTTATGTACTTTTGTTTTTCTGTGCATTGTTTGTCACCTGAACAGTTTATTTGAATGTTGTTGTTTAAATTAAGGTTGAAACCCTAATTATTTTTTGTTGTTTTATTTTCTTTGTGTACACTCCTATACATTTGTGTTGTTGTCATGTTTTAATGTTTTTATGGTGTTTTTTTTTTTCATGTTGTGAAGAGTCAGTACCGTCAGTCGACGATATTTTTTGATGTGCAGGATGCATTGACTGTGGCAGACTGGGAGTGGCTTGATACCCTTGGGATCAAGCAGGTGATGCGGCTGGAGCCTGTGGTGGGGGATCAGGCATATCTGACTACCATGATCAATTTGTGGGATCCTCACACCAACACCTTTCATCTCCCAACAGGGGAGATGACAGTGACTCTGGAGGACGTGTATCGGATTCTATGGATTTCAATAGACGGGTTGCCCATTCGGATGACTCCTCATGATCAATGGATGGTGGTGCTGACACAGTGCTTTGGGCATGCGACAAATGTTGGGGTGGATGGGACGATGGAAATGGTAGAGGGCAACTGCCTAATTGGTGGGATTCTGGTGCGATGGTGGTTTGAGAAGGGCATGTTGGGGGTGAGGCATGCGTTACTCATGACCCTCATCTCCAACATGCTACTTCTTGAATCCTCAGGTTTGAGGTTCCCTTAGAACCTATTTAAGTTAGTGTTTAGACTGGTGGAGTGCTCGACAATAGTGCCACTAATTATGAGGTGGCATCAGATGCTACTGGCACAACTGTATGACGAGTTGTACAAGGTCCACTATCGAAGGCAAAAGAGTATAGGGTGCAGCTATCTTTTGCAGTGCTGGGGTGGCAGCACATAGCTATGGAGTAGCTGTAGGGGTTTCCTTGGACCACTCGAGGGGGATGGTGGATAGGGAGATTGGCTATGCTGCTCTATAGTGGAGGTCAGAGGAACAAGGGTAGATTCAGTGGTGGGAAAATGTTGTAGGGCACTATACTGATGCCTTATATCATCTTGCTCTAGGGGAGGTGTTCTGGCGGCCATACTGGGACTGTCCAGCTTGGCCTGAGGTTGGGGAGTGGCTCCGACGAGCGCACAAGGGGAGGTGGTTGATCGGATGACACGGGACCAAGCAGGAGTACTTCCTGTACATCCAGGTGACTCGAAAGTTTGGGGTGTGCTAGGGATTGCCTAGTGAGCCCTTGATCTATCGACGTCGGGGCAACAAGAGGACTGTAGCCTGGCCAATTATTGAGCCGCTAGGTGAGGAGTCATATGTAGTGATTGATGTCCTCGATGTGGACAATGTCGAGGTGACTACAAAGTATGACCAACAGTGGAAGATGTTGTGATGGTGGGGTGATGGTCCTCTAGGAGGTCCAGATGCAGCAGCAATAGGCGGTGGGGTTGTGAAGGCACTGGGGGAGGGTTGGGGGCTCCGTGTGATGATACAAATATTATGGAGGTAGATGAATTGACTGGGGATGATTTAGGGGTTTCAAAGCAACTGAATACACAAGATGTCCCAGAGCAGTGGGTGCTAGAGTAGCATGTCATCCTAGAGATACCCATGCCTCAGGCAGTCATAGAAGATATGAAGGCTAGGTTTTGTAATGAGATAGTGCGATTGAAGGAGCTACTTCAAAGATAATATGAGGAGCATAGCATTGATAGTGATCACCTTATGGCTCAGTTGGCATAGTGGGATGAAGCATTGGTTGCATATCACCGATGGGATGTGGAGTGGGGTTGGTTCCTAGTGGAGTTGGAGGCCGAGATTATCTACCTCGGTGGACAGTTACCTGAGATCACTAGAGGTGGATCATCGCATCATATGAGAGATAGTGATACTGAGTAGTCTGATTCCTCTTGTCACAGGCAGGTGGGTGAGGGTAGTGCTAGTGGGCATGATGTGGGAGCTGACATCAACTACCCTGAGAGGTCCCATAGGACCCACACCACTAGGGGTAGTTCCAGTCACACCGATCGTACATGATCATGGTGGCCGAATCCCTAAGCTTTGGGGTTTTTGAATTTTTGATTTTTTTGGTGAGGTCAAAGGACCATTTTAGTGTAGCCTGAGGGCATTTTTGACTTAATATATACATGACTTACTTTTTGGATTATTTCCTTGTTATGGTTTATGGTTTATTCATGCACATTTATTGATGTTGATGTATGCATATGTTATTATGAATGCGAATGTTTCTGACTATATGGATGTATGCATATGGAATGGATGGAATGATTTATTGGTATGCAGGTGGTGGCACCATGGACTATACAGGATTTACTGGCTTTTTGTGCTATGTGATTGCTTTGTGAGATGACTTTTCATGTAATATTTTTGTTTTTGTTTGTATTTTTTGATGGTGATATAAGAATGGAATGTACCACAGGTGTTCTCAAATTTAGTTAATGTTTTTCTAAGACTCAGATGTTTTAACTAACTAGCCAAGACTATACATTTATCTCACAAGACTTTTAAAAAAGGTACGAATCAAACTTGAGTTTGACCAAGTTATTTCACATCCCTCTATGTGCGATTGAATTTGTTTATGTGGTAGTTGTCAGGATACCGCTGGTGCCAGATAGGCTGTCAACCAAACCTATACTGAGGATCACCTAATTAGGTCCACTAACTCCTTTGTTGTATATAGTAAGATTAATCCACGAGGCAATCTAGGATACCATAAGCTAGCTCATCCACATGCAAACATTGGTCTACTCACACGCAAAGCTAATGTGATAGGCATATCATCATGTATTTAGGATACCGTCATTGCCAGGTAGGTTGTCCACAAAACCTGTAATGAGGATCACCTAAATGGTTTTCCAAATGCTAAAAATTCCAAGGATTCAAGCTCAGGCATATTTTGGTTGCTCAACTTGTTGGGATACTTTCTCTCATACATAGTGATGAAAATCACTGTTTATTTTTTTTTTTCTTCCTTTTTTTTTTTCTTGAGCAAGGGGTTTAAGTAGTGGTGATAACCACTGTTATTTTTGCCTTTTGAGGAGTTTGATTTTGCATTTTGATGTCAAAGTTGAGCTCGTGGGTTTTTGGCTTGTGGATGGCCTTGATCCTTTTAGGCCTTGGGGATGACTACCCATCCTTTGTAGGGATGTGTAGTATGAATCCTTACGACTTTGGGAATCAAATGTGGTTGTGAACTTGCTTTGGAATGGCATTGATCTTTTAGGCCTTGGGGATGACTACGCATCCTTGTCAGGGGCGTGTAGTATGAATCCTTATGACTTTGGGGACCAAAGGTGTTTGGGATTTTATATAGTGGTGAAAACCACTATTTATTATGGGAATTGAATAGGGAAGATCTTGTCCTTTTGTCAATTCTCAGTATTCTTGAACCATTCACACCGGGGGATGAGAAGGATTAGCTTTTTGCTTAAGGTACCTTAGACCATATTGTAGGTTTCGTCTTTCATCCACACAACTTGGGAATTTTGAGGTGTTTTAAGCTTGTGTTGGGATGTGATGTAACAAGGCATGATCCAAGTAAAAATCTACCTTGTAAAAATCGGTCTGACTTCGTATAGCATTTGGCTAGAAATCTAAAGATAGTTAAATGCTAAAAAACCCTAAAGACATTAGAAGACAACTGACTATGGTAGGACTAAAAATGCAAAGGGTGTTATGTTTGATGTATCTTTTTACAAAATGAACTAAATTTGGAGAATGATGGAGTTGCCGAGTAATTATAGTCTATGGTGCTTTTGACATGTATGACTGTAAAATATGCAATGTATGTTTGCGATGGCTAATGCAACTTATTATTTATTTATTTTTTTTGTGTTTTAATTTTTAGGAGTATGCATGGAAGTGAGATGCAATTTTTTGTTATTTTTGATTATCTGTTGTTTTTGGTTTTTTTTTTTTTTGAATATTTGTTTTTGACCAAGTGATTGTGGGAACCCTTGGAGCTTTTGGTTTGACCAAAGGGATTATGGGTACCTTTGGAGCATTTTGGGGTTGATCAAGAAATTTTGGGAATCCTTGGATCTTTTGGTTTGACCAAAAATATTATGGGCACCTTTGGGGCATTTTGGGTTGACCAAGCGATGATGGGAATCCTTGGAGCTTTTTTTTTGACCAAAGGGATTATGGGCACCTTTGGGGCATTTTGGGGTTGACCAAGCGATTGTGAGAATCCTTGGAACTTTTTTTGGGGTGGTCCATGGCTCTTTTAAATGTGGAATGGCCTCAAATGACTGATGTTCAAGGGTTCTAGTTCCTTGATTCCTTCAAGAGAGGTGAGACGGTATGTTCTAGGTCCTATTTTACTGTCAATGACATAAGGACATAACCAATTTGCTGCGAACTTGTCCCTTAAATGGGGTGGCAAGTTAGAATTTTTTTGGTTCTCTTTTAAGACCAGGTCACCAACCTAAAAGTCCCTCAAGTGAACTTTCATGTTACATGCCTTCTTAACTCACTCTTGATAGATGCGTAAATGCTCGAGAGCATTGACACGTCGTTTGTCAAGCAATGTAAGCTAGTCTAATCGGGCCTACCACGTAGTGTCATCATCGATGAACTCTTGCATTGATATGCGCAGGGAAGGTATTTCTAACTTGAGAGGCATGACGGCCTCGGAGCCATACACCAGTGAAAATGGAGTTGCCCCAATGGGTGTCTGAATGCTAGTGCGATAAGCTCATAGGGCAAGTGGCATTTTGATGTGCCAGTCTTTATTATTATCTGTGACCATATTTTTAAGGATGGCGACTAGCATTTTGTTTGATGCCTCTGCTTGCACATTTTCTTGTGGATAATAGGGTGTTGAAAAACTATGCTGAATTTTGTACTTTGTTGTCAAAGCATGCACATATTTGTTCTTAAATGATGTCCCATTATCCAAGATGATCTTGGATGGAATACCAAAATTACATATGATGTTATGTAAAATAAACTCCGCAATGCGGGGTCTCATCGTAGAGGTAAGCGAAATTACTTCCACCCACTTGGTGAAGTACTCTGTGGCCGTTATGATGAATGTGTGATAGTCTGATGATGAAAGGGAGATCTTTTTTATTAGATCTAAGCACCAATACAAAAATAGCCAAGCTGATTGGATCGACTGCAAGGCCTGAGAAGGTACGTGTGTCAAGTTATCATGGTGTTGAAACTTCATGCACTTCCTCACATGCACGTAACAATATCACTCTAAAGATGGCCAATAATAGCCCATGCAAAGGATGTGCTTTGCGATGGCCATACTATTGAAGTGGCCACCACATGTATCATCATGTGCTTGGATGATCACCCAAGCGGACTCCTACTGGTCCAAGCAACGAAGGAGGATTCTGTTTGCAATTTTGGGTACCTTGGGTACATTTCCTTTGCTCAAGTGTTGATGTTGTCATTGATGTCAAGAAGCTTTTAAAGGAATTTGATTTGATTTCAAAAGAATCTAAGTTCAAGGGTTTTGTGAAAACCAAGGTAGAAAAAATAAAAGGTTTTATTTAAAACCATGGAAAATAGATTTGAAATGGGTTTTTCTTAAAACCCAAGTTGGCTTTTCATTTCGTTGAAAAAGGTGCCCCGGTGATGAAGATATTTAATTTTAAATATTTAGTTTAAATTTTAATTATTTAAAATTTAAATTAAAATATTTTCCACCGATGAAAATCATGTTAAAAAGGGCCGACATGTTTGGATATGCATCAAAGTGCATATAAAATAAGGCAATTAAATTCATTAAGTTTTCGGAATGATGTTCGACATTAATCGCTGAGCAATTTGATTTTGACATCAAAGCACCTACGCTTGAGATCAAAGTTTAATCGATGAAAAGGTATGATCGAATAATCGGTAAACATTGTGCACTCCCCAAAATTTGGCATGATCTCCAAAAGATTTTTTGCACTTGAGAAATCCCGCTCAAAGCTCTACAAACGATGATTCATCGGTTTCAGCGATAGGGAAAAGGACAAAGTCTGCGCATCTTCCTAGGATAAAAATCCAAATATAAAGACTTCCCTCTTTGGTCTCAAGTAAGCGGGCAGCGCTGGTGGTTGTTGATGTTAGATAGCAGAGAGAGCCTCGAGTTCAAAACCCTATGCTTACGATTTTGTGTGTTGGCTTTTTGTTGTTCGTGGTTCGAGGTGGCTATAAACAAGAGTGTATGCTGTGAACATTTCAAGAGAGCGTATAGCCCACGCGGTTTAGCCAAGCACCTTGGCTAGAGGAGACGACGGGTCAAATCATGCCGAATCCCCTTTTTGAGGGATGTAAGAGGTATCCATGCGAACTCCATTTATTGCAAAAGGGCAGTGAATAAAATATATTAATTTTGCAATGTTGATGATATTTCCAAAGTTTGTTTGGGAGGTATAAGGTTAGCAAAATTAATATTTTTTTTATAGTTTTTATTAAGTGTAATGGAGTAGATAAGGTGAATATAAGAAATATGTTATGTATGATTTGTTGAATGAGGTTGAAAGAAGAAGACATAGAACCTTGATTATATTTGGACCAAGGAATATTCTTGAGGAAATATTAAAGAAATATGTTGTCTACTAACATTCTTGAGTTTGGCAAAAAGATGGTTATGGCTATGACAAATTTGTTAGATCTTCTTCATCTTCAATAAGGTATGGGCACTTTCTTCCTATGAGTATGATTGGTGTATGTTTTTACTGAAATAAGATTAGAGTTAAAAGGTATTCAATTAGGTTTCCTTTGGTTGGGTGTAAATCCTATTTTCTGGTTTGTTGAAAACTACTTATGCATTGTTATCCTTGATGAGAGTTTTGGTGAATGCATAATTCTGGTTTGAGGTAGTGGAAGCATTTTGCACTAGGGTTTATGTTTGTAAGTCTTGCTACTTGCATTGAGATGGTGAAACCCTTAGTTGGCTGTTTTGATATTAATGGATGAGATGCTTCCATAGAGGTTGTTTTTTGATCAAGTTAGTGCTTTACTTGATACATGATATTGGGCTTACTCCATTGAGTTGATTTGAACAAGTTATTCTTTGCATTTGGTGATATTGTGTTGGTGGCTGTTTTGTTCAAATATCTTTGGAGGGAAAAGGATTTCTACTTGTTTCCTTTTCTTGTGATGATTGGTTGAATGCTTCAAGGTTAATGTTGAGTTGAATGATGTTGGTTAAACCTTGTCTTTGAGCATTGTTGTTGAAGCCCTAATTGGTTGAGAAAAGATATTGGTTGTTGGAAAGAACATGAGTATCATTGTTATATGAGATATTGCATGGTTGGTAATTGTTGGGTTGTGTTTCATGTTCTTGAGAAAAGCATATTACATCTATCTTATTCTTATGAGATTTGAGATTGAGTTGAGATTGATATTGAGAGTTAAGTATAGAACATATTGAGTCTCTAACAATTCTCTTTATGTTTCTATGAGATTTGAGATTGAGATTGGGAGTTAAGTATAGAACATATTGAGTCTCTAACAATTCTCTTTATGCTTCTATGAGGTTGATGAATCACATTTGGGTCTCTAACAATTCTCTTTGTGGGTTCATGCCAAACAAGTTTTTCTTGATGAACTTATGAGCAGGTTTTGGACAGGTTCCGTTGGGGACTTGTGAGCAGGTTTTGGACAGGTTCCTTTGGGGACTTGTGAGTAGATTTGGATAGGTCCTAGAAGAGGACTTGTGAAGCTGAGTTTGATAGTTCTATCAGAGAACTTGAGGTCAGATGTGCATTGGTTCTATGAGAAGAACCCAAGGACATTTGTGCTAGACCGAAGGACTGTGTTTAGTGCAAATTTGAGGACCAGCTTTGAGGTGATAGAGTTGAGGACAGAGGTCTCCAGCCAGATCAGGGAAGATAGGTGTCTTCTATGGATAAAGTTACATTTGCTAAGGGCAGCAGAGGCAGAGGTCTTCTAGAGGATCACCAGCCAGAGCAGAGGTAGGGGAAGGTATCTCCTTTGAGCAGAGGCTCATAAATTTATATTGGGGGAAGGTATCTCCTTTGGGTCGAGGCTCATAAACATTGTAATTGGGAAGGTTTCCCAAAGAACTTTGAGATAACTTTTAGAGAAAAGTTTTGTGGACGTAGCCTAGGCTTTCTAGGTGAACCACGTTAAAATTGGTGTCACTTTGTGGATGATCTTGTGCATTGTTTTGATATTGCTTTGGATATATTGCTTTATTATTTTGAAGTATAAAGAAAAAGTAAAAAGAGGTCTTATACTATTCACCCCCCCCTCTCAGTATAAGCTTGTGTTCTTCAGATTCCTTCATATATTTTATGGTACAAAATGTCTCCTAGCAAGACATGTTTTGTCACTTTCTATTTGAATGATCTTTTTATGGCATGCGACAATCCAAGTGGGAGGCTACCTAACTTGAGATAGTCTCTTATGGGTGTGTACCAATCCTAATGATCAGAAACCTCGATGGTATGAATGGCCAATCCCTCTTGAAGTTCATCCCTAGAAAAAGTTGAGCGAGAAAGAACTTGTAAGAATAGCATTGTGTTGCTATTAAGAGGGGTTAGGGAGAACAAGGACCCCTAGTTGGTGTGATTTAGACTATCATGGATTCGAGAGAACCTATCCTAAGATGGTTCAATCTGGATCAGGTGGATTCCTGGCGTTAGGTCAGAGCTTGCACACTCCATCGTGGATTGTGATAATGTTTTGACTTGAATGGTTGTCATTTCACTAGAAGGGTCTTATGGGATTAGTGACCCCAAGGAGGCCATAGTGTCCACAAAATGATTCGATGATCGAGGGAGTGCCTCGATGTCATACCATTCAAGCTTAGCCAAGAATTTATCCACAAGGGCTTTGTAGGCCTATAGAACTGGGCATTTGCATTGGAATACCCCTTTCACTTGGTTGACAATTAACAGTGAATCACCAAAGATATTCAAGCATTTGATGTTCATGGTGATGGTTGTCTGAAGACCTATGAGCAAGGCTTCGTATTCAACATTGTTATTGGTGCATGGGAAATCAATTTTAAATGATAGAGGCATTGGAGCCCCTTGCGGTGTGAAGAATATGATTCCCATGCCACCCCCTTTGCTCACATTTAGAACCATCGAAAAATAGGGTTATGTCGGCCTATGACTCAGGCTCATCAGAATCTAGTGATTTTGAGACATGGAAGACCCCATCATCGGGTAGCTCTACGGTCAGAGGTTGATCATCTTTGAGAGGAGCCTTTGCTAGTTGATCGATGATGACTTGACCTTTGATGGAATTTTGTCCAATGAATTTGATGTCAAACTCCATCAACAACATGATCCATTTCATCATGCGGCTACTATGATAAGTATGACTCATCATGTACCGCAATGGATTCTCCTTAGACACAACATACGTCGTATTGCTTAGCATGTAATGGCATAGCTTTTTGGTGGCAAATACCACTACCAAGCATAGCTTCTCAACGTATGCATAGTTAAGTTCATAACTGACCAGGGTGTGACTAAGATAATAATTAGCCTATTCTTTATGTAGTTCATTTTTCTAGGCTAGCATGGCACCCAGTGCCACCTCAGTAGCTGAGATGTATAAATAGAATGACACTCCTGGTCTAGGTGGTGCCAATACTGGAGATGAAGCCAAGTATTTTTTAATGTCATCGAAGGTTGACTGGCACTCGTCATCCCAGTGAAATGCTACCTCCTTGTGTAATAATTTATTCATGGGTCGACACTTGTTAGATAACTGCGCTATGAAGCGCTTGATCGACGCGACCTTACCCTACAAGCTTTTGAGTTGCTTGATGGTGGTTGGGGGAAGCATTTCAAGGATTGCCTTGACTTTATTTGGATCTACCTCGATGCCTCATTTTGATACTATGAAACCCAAGAGTTTTCCAGATGTGATTGCAAATACGCACTTCTTAGGGTTTAGCCTAACTTTGTGTTCAATGAGGTGATCAAGGATCTTGCGTAAGTCATCGAGATGATTTTGGCGCAAAAGATATTTGGCCAACAAATCATCCATATAATCTTCCAAATTTTTATGCATGTGATCATGGAAGATGTATGTCATAGCACGTTGGTAGGTGGCACTAGCGTTTTTAAGGCCAAAGGGCATGACCTTATAACAAAATATCCCCCAAGGCATCGTGAATGCCATTTTTAGTTGATCATCGGGATTGATACGAATCTGGTTGTATCTCAAGAAACCATCCATGAGGGAAAGCATTTCATGGTCGATTGTAGCATCTACCAATGCATCGATGCTAGGCAAGGGGAAATCATCCTTGGGACTCACTTTGTTTAGATCTCAAAAATTAATGCATATGTGAATCCTCCCATAAGGATTTTTAATGGGTACCATGTTGGACAACCATGGTGGGTAATCCATGCAGATGACAAACTATGCATCCAACAACTTTTGTAACTCATATTTGACCATTAAGGCCATTGTTGGGTGCATCTTACGTAGTTTTTGCTTGAATGGCTTGACTATTGGATCAAGTGTTAGATTATGCGTGACTAGCTGCAGTTCTAGCCCCGACATGTCTTTGTAGGACCATGCAAAAACCTCCTTCTCTTTGAGAAGGGCAATGTAATCGGCTTGCTCTTCGAGGGATAGACTTACCCCTAGCTTGATGATTTGTGGATTCATTGGATCCAAGCCGATGTCTATGTCAGTCATCTCTTCGACTGACATGTGGGATCCGTCCTCCAACTGGTGTGGAGTTGGGATCAAGTGGATATCATTTGATGAATTTAGATCTACGTTTGGAACATCGGGTTCCTCTTCAGCGTGGAAGATATCCTAAGTTTGTCTTAGGGTGAAATGAAGCATCTCACCACAAGGCTAGTACTCTGATGGGGATGGTGGTGAGTTAGCACGATCCCAGTCTATGGCATCTAGGTTTAGATACAATGGTCATGTTGGATCGGCTAGATTGTGGATGGGGGCAGTTAAATCAATGGAGATCATGTTGATGAAGTGAATTTGGTCTCCATTACCGCATGGGTGGTGACTCGGACATCCTTGGTGATCTTTGTGCTCTAGATCTAGCTTTATGGGTATTGGCACAAACGGATTGGCCCTATGTGTGGATAAAAGGATAGGGTCTACCCTTGGCACTGATGGCTCTATAAGTTCTTTGGGTGGAAGGTGCTCTCTGTATGCCTGAAGTGGCGGTTGCAGCACTTGGTTTAACTATGCTTGATTTAGATTCCACCTATGCCTTAGTACCATATTTAAATGTTCAAACATATCATCGATGTCTATGGGGTATTCTTGTTACCTCATATGGTTGAGATAGGCCATCTCAGTATCATCCTCATAGTCACTATCGGATATCCATAGGCCTTCATTGGCTCCAACAATTATTTGTGGTATGTGAGGCTCATTTTGCTTGAGCAAGTTAATTTTGTCTCATCAGGGTTGTTCCACTCTCTGTAGGAGGACTTGGTTCTCTTGAGGTGTAAATTGCATGATTGGAGTGTTCAAGGGTAACATTGCCTCGAAGTTACCATGATAGTCATCTATGGGCATCACTTGCGAGTGATTGCTATCGAACTCGAAAGGGTCCCAATGATGAGGCCTGGAAATGCCTCAATCATAACATGTTTTGAACACTAAAAATGCCTATAAACTCTTATGTTTTATCTGATATGTTAGTTAAGTTGATTCAATATGTTGTATATTAACCATTTTGCATGATCAATGTATTTGAAATATTATATGCTGATTTTACAACTTTTTGCATAGTTTTGTGTTCTTTTTGCTATGATTTGCTACAATGGGATATGCTTAGAATAATAGCAGCATTTCACTAATTATGTTTTGATTTGTCTCAAGCATTTATTTCACCTAAATCTGGCAACAGTACAAGCAAACTATTGTTGTGCAGCAAAAACTGGTCTTTCCCATGTAAATTCCAGCCAGCTGTCCATAAATAGCAAGGCATGGAATTCACATGAGGAAAGGGATGAAGACCATTGGAATTTGATCTTAGGAGATAACCCACCTGAGATATGCAGAAGGAATCATGGAAAAGCATACATTTGTTCATTCTGAAGTATCTTCGAAATGAACAGATATCTTCGGAATGAAAGAACACAACATCTTCGAAATGAGCGGATCTTCGGAATGAAGAATGCAGCATCTTCGAAATGAGCGGATCTTCGGAATGAAGCATGCAGTATCTTCGGAATGAGCGATCTTCGGAATGAGAATGCAGTATCTTCGGAATGAGCGATCTTCGGAATGAGAATTGCATTGTCTTCGGAATGAAGCCACTTATCTTCGGAATGAAGAACAGAATGTGTTTTTGACCTGTTGACCGATTTTTGAAGCCAAAAAAGGGAAATAAAGGTTGGAAAAGGTAAAGGGAAAGATCTTCCATCTGTCTTTGCCGTCATTGCCGACCAAAGTCATCATTAAGGGAAAGATCAAGTTTTAGTCCTCTTCTAGGATAAAACCAGAATTTGTTGCAGCATTGTAGGATTAGATCTTTTGAGATATTCTTTGTTTGTAATCAGATCATAGGATAGCTATAAATATTGCTCCCATTCAAGTTGAGCCTAGTAGGTAGAAAAGGAGATAGAAAATAGTGAAAAGAGTAAGGAAGCTAGCAGAAAATACAGAGTATAGGTAGAAATTGACTGTTACAGTCCTGTAACAGTTTTTCAGTAGAATTCTTGTAATCATGTCTTTTGATCAATAAAGTGCACCAGTTCTATTTCATATTGCTTGTAAATGAGTGTAATTAAGATTTAGAGAGAGAGAGAGACTTACACCTTCTTCTGGACAAAGAGGCTGGCCACTTCCAGACCTAGGAGGAGGACTAATAAAGCAGGTTTTTATTCTGATTTTGCTGTAGCAGAATGAGTTGTAGAACTTGTTATTTCAATTGCTTGTAAACAATTGACAATATTTGCAGTCTTAGTTTATTTATGCTTAGATTAACCTTGTGCTTAATGTTTTAGTTGCAATCTTACTTTCAGCAAAGCTTCCACTTTATTTCAGACTGTTATTTTTAGAATTTACTATTTTTCAGCAATTTCCTGCATTTTATGTTTTGCTGTTAAAACCTGAACAGAAGATTGACAACCTTCTATTGCAGAACTTTGATAGTTTTTATTTCCACATTAGATCTAGACTTTCATTACTGCAAAAGTAATTAGATTTCCTTTCTGCAATTAGGATCAGACTTTCAATTCTGTAACTGTTATTTCTGCAATATAATTAGGTCTTATTCTGCAATTGTAATTAGGACTTCATTTCTATAGTTAATGATTAGTTTCCAATTCTGCAACTTAGATTAAGGTTTATTTCATGCAATTTAGAGATAGGAATGTCCTAAAACCCCCCACACAACCGGTTTCACCAATAAGACCTGTTGCTCTAAATTGACCTAAGTTATAGTTGTTTCACTTCTTCTTTCGTAGATAGCCTTGTACACTGCCCTGGATTGACAGATTCATTGAGAATTAATGATGGTATAATGACTACGCATCATTTTGGCACCGTTGTCGAGGAATAGTGTTGTCAGAAGAAAACAAATAGTCCAATAGCTGTAATCAGACTAAGCTATGAGAATTCAGGTTAAAATCTGAATACAACAGTTGAGGAAGATAACAACTATTGACTTAATTTATGTCATTTAGGAGTAGACATGAATGAATAAGTCTAGGGATGAAAAAGGTAGAACTACCCCAAAGGATCCTTGGCTTGTTCCATTAAGGAGATCTTCACGCTTAAGGGGTGAATCACCTGTGTTTGAATTACCTGAAAGATTGATAGAAAAATCACCAGTCTCACCATCATTAGAACATTCTGAGATAGGAAAATCACCAATTTTATCATCATCAGAATATCCTAAGAAAGACAATTCATCAGACTCATCATCAACAGAGAGGCTTGGACCTCTTGAGAGAACAATTTGGGAAGCTTTAACTTCTCCCAACAAACAGGAAACTATGGTAGAAGGAGGCAATATAGATGGCCAACATGGCTATGTTCATAATGAAGGAGATGATCAGGATATACTCCAACCGTCCAGAACATTTGAATATCCTATTCGTCTGAATCCAACACAAAACTCTCCCATGAAGACCATTTCACCTTCAGTACTCCCAACCTTTCGAGGTGTTGTATCTGAAGATCCTGACCAGTTTTTGTTTGAATTCAAGGTAGTGTGTCAGACCTATGATTATATAAATGACAATCAAAAACTTAAGGTTTTTCCCTCAACTCTCAAGGATTCAGCATTGCGCTGGTTCATGAGTTTAGAGCCAAATTCCATAAGAACCTGGGATCAAATGGAGACTGTCTTTTTAGACAAATATCAAGAATATTGTCATGTAAGGAATAGAAAAGATGAGTTATTCAGAATCAAGCAGGAAGATGATGAGACATTGGAAGATTATCTTGATAGGTTCTCCTTTGTTCAAAGGAGATGTGGACTTGTAGAACCAGAATTATGTAAAACCATATTTTTGAGAGGATTGCAAGATGAATCCAGAGAAGTTCTAGATTTGATGGGAAAAGGGGATGTAACCACTCTCAGTAATGAGGAAATTATGGATCTCTATAGGAATTACTCTCGCACTAAGCAGAGAAGAAGAAAAAGCCACACAAATGGCACTGATGTAAAGGACCTGATAGAGGAACTTGCAAATTTCAAAACTGATATCCTAGTGCATCTAAACACTACTTTGGGGGAAATGTCTGCAAAAGCAAAAAACATAGAACCTTTGGCAATTTATTGCCCAAGATGTAGAAATAAACATGCTTTGCAGGAATGTCCTTTGAATAAAACATCTATCTCAGCCATTTGTAGTATCTGTTCAAAAAGGCATTCAACTGATCAATGCCACCTACTACCACAACTCAAAACTATGTTAGAAAACCAGACTGAGGAACTCAACTATATTGGACCAAAACAAGGGGGAAATTTCTCTCAATATCAAAATCCCCCTCGTTTTCCTACAAATTGGGGGCATAATCCTAGTACTATGCCTTGGGGACAATCAGAACCACCCCAACGTCCTTGGAATTATCCTCAATGGACAAATTCCCAAGAATGGCCACAATCAAATTGGAGTAACCTAGCCTAGAATCAGAATCAAAACAACCCCTCATGGAATCAAAACAACCCATCTTGGAATCAAAACAATCCAACTTGGAATCAAAATCAGACTAATCCACATTGGATGCAAAACCAACCATAGTGGAATCAACAATACCAGTCCTATCCAAGGCAGCAAAGGAATCAAGGTCAAAATCAGCATTTGTTGCCTGCACCTAATCAAAATTTTCAAGAAAAACAATAGCAAACACAGCAAGTGAAACAACCTCAATTGCCAGCTCAGCCAATCACTAATCCAAACAGTGTGAGACAGACACCTCCTGTCTATGTGGCTGAAGCTAAAGAAAATGTTGAAATTAATGTTCTTGATTGTAGTGACATCCAACTTCGTTCAGGAAAAATTGTACCTGAACCAGTTTCAATTGAAATCAAAGAAAATGAAGAGCAAGAATCATCAGAACCAGAGAGAATCCAACCAACAATAGAAACAGAAAAATTGGAACCAACAATAGAGAAAGAGACACAAGCAGAACAATTACCAAGGATAATTCCATATCCTGAAAGACTTAATGCAATACCAAAAAATTCTGAGTCAGAATTGGTCAAAGAACTCAAAAAGTTGACTATCTCATTGCCCTTATTGCAAGCTATTAAGGAAATACCAGAGATTAACAGTACTGTCCAAAATTTGTGCATTAAAAGAGCAGGAAGAAAGAAGAAAGCATTTCCCAAGACTGTGCAGGTTGAAGGAAAAATAGCTGATCTCTTATCTGGAAAACTACTACCTCCAAAGTATAGTGATCCAGGAAGCCCAGTTATCACAGTCACCATAGGTTCAATACCAATATCAAATGTTTTAGTGGATCTAGGAGCTGCAATAAATGTCATGACCAAGGATACAATGGAACAATTACAGCTCAAACATCTCAGCCCCACATTTACAGTTTTAGAAATGGCTGATAGGTCAGTTGCAAAACCTGAAGGAATCATTGAAGATGTCCCTATAGAAGTTTCTTCTTGGGAATTCCCTGCAGATTTTTTGGTTTTACAGCCAAGAAATTCAGCACATGGATATCCCATTATTTTGGGAAGACCTTGGCTTGCAACTACAGCAGCCTTCATAGACTGCAGATCTGGAAATATGACTATTTCAAATGGTATTGATCTGAAACAGATTTCTTTATATCCTCCTGCAAAACCATCTAGCAAATTTTTAGGTCAGTTATGGTTTTCTGACTCAGAGGAAGAACCAGAAGAGGTCATTTCTACACTAGCTACCTTAGTAGTAAGAGAACACACAGAAGACCTCAGTGACATAGAAAACTTGGAAAATGAAACAATCTTGATGAATGTTCTGCATGAACAAGGTTTAGAAGGGGAAGCAACAAATATCCAACAGTTGATAAGTAATGAGGAGAATCAAAAATCTGAAGATGAACCATCTGTGCTATCACAGGGAAACTCTGTTTCACTACCACATGGATGGCACCATCATCTGATTTTTCCTTCTCACTGTTCCATACAAGATATGCTTCCCTCAAGCAGCAATAAAACAGAAACTGCTTCTTTTCTCCCATCTCAGCAATGTCCTCTTAATCCCTTAATTACCAGGTATGAAGGAGTGAATTCAGTCCTTCTAAATACAAAACAAATAGAAGTCCAGCCAGACAAATTTTTGAACATCTACAACCAGCTTACTAGGGAAGAGGAAGAAAAACTGATAGTTGTCTTGCAGAAGCATGTTCATGCTTTTGCTTGGAACTACAAAGATATGTCAGGAGTTCATCCTGATATATGTACCCATAGAATCTATACTGAAGAAGTCAAGCCAGTCAGACAACCTCAAAGAAGATTGAATCCTGCCTTAAGAGATATTGTGAAAGAAGAAATTGAAAAACTCCTGGAAGTAGGATTCATTTACCCAATTTCTGATAGCCAATGGGTTTCTCCATTGGTAATAGTTCCTAAGAAAAATGGAAAAATGAGAGTATGTGTAGACTATAGAGAATTGAATAAGGTGACATACAAAGACCATTTTCCATTACCTTTCATAGATCAAGTGTTAGATACTCTTGCTGGAAAAAGATACTTTTGTTTTCTTGATGGATTTAGTGGATATAATCAAATTCAGATTGCACCTGAAGATCAAGAAAAAACAACTTTTACATGTCCATGGGGAACATTTGCCTATAGGGTTTT
Organism: Wollemia nobilis; assembly: GCA_028583015.1. Lineage (NCBI taxonomy): Eukaryota > Viridiplantae > Streptophyta > Pinopsida > Araucariales > Araucariaceae > Wollemia > Wollemia nobilis. Next base: position 2,961,097 of record JAQPPZ010016969.1, on the reverse strand, counting down.
ACCTTTTGGTTTGTGTAATGCCCCAACAACTTTTCAGCGAGCAGTCCTAGCAATTTTTGCTGATCTGACCACCAAAAGCGTTGAAATTTACATGGATGATTTCACAGTATGTGGACAAACTTTTGATTTTACATTGGAAAATCTTGATAAAGTCTTAACTCACTGTGAAACATACCACTTATCCTTAAATCCAGATAAATGCTTCATGATGATGAAGGAAGGGATAGTTCTTGGTCATCACATCTCTCCTGAAGGGATCCAAGTTGACCCAAAGAAGGTTGAAATCATCAAGAATCTCCTTCCTCCTAAAACTCAGACTAATGTCAGAAGCTTCCTAGGACACATTGGTTTTTACCGTAGGTTTATTCCCAACTTTAGTACAATAGCCAGTCCTATGTTTGCCCTATTGACTAAAGATTCTGAATTCTCCTGGACTGCAAAGTGTCAGGAAGCATTTGAAGCTCTGAAAGAGAAATTGATAACTCCACCTGTGCTCAGAGGACCTAATTGGACATTACCATTTCACATACAAATTGATGCCTCCAATACAACAATTGGAGCAGCATTAGGACAAATTGATAATGGTGAACATTATACCATATACAACATTAGCAAGAACTTGACAGGAGCCGAGAAAAATTATACAACTGAGAAGGAATTCCTAGCAGTAATTTATGCCATCAACAAATTCAGGCATTATATCACAAGTTATCAAATATTTATTCACACAGATCATACAACCATTAAGTATTTGATGAATAAACCTATGGTAAGTGCAAGAATTATTCGTTGGTTGTTGTTGCTACAAGAATTTGATATCACTATAATCAACAAACCAGGAAAAGCTAATGTTGTGGCAGATTTCTTGTCCAGGTTGCAGAACACAGATGAAGGGGAATTAGTTGATGACACTTTTCCTGATGAAAAACTATTTGCTATATCAGTTCAATCACCTTGGTTTGCAGATATAGCCAATTATTTGGTCACAGGGAAAGTTCCTCCACATTTCACCTCAAAACAGAAAAAACAATTGATCAAACAGAGTTCTTCTTTTGAATGGATTAAGGGTATGCTTTTTAAGTGCAGTCCTGACCATGTGTTACGTAGGTGCATCCGAAAGGATGAAGTGTATGATATCCTTAGAGCTTGTCATGATGAACCCTTAGGTGGACACTATTCTGTAAAAAGCACAGTTAGGAAAATCTTGGGGATAGGATATTATTGGCCATCTCTTCACAAGGATGTGAAAAAGTACATCAGGCATTGTGATGCATGCCAAAGAATGGGGAAACCCACTCATACAAATGAGATGCCACTGCAGCCTCAAATGGTTTTAGAACCATTTGAGAGGTGGGGGCTTGATTTTGTAGGACCTATTGATCCACCTTCTCAAGGAAAGGTGCATATTCTAGTATGCACTGATTACCTGACAAAGTGGGTAGAGGTGCATGCTTTTAAACATGCTCGTGAAGAGAAGGTCATTGATTTCTTGTATACTCAGATTTTTTAGAGATTTGGAGCTCCACGGTCTATCACCACAGACCAAGGACCCCAATTTGCATCCAAAGTCATAAAAGCATTTACAGAATTGTATGAAATCAAACATAGGAAATCATCACCTTACCACCCACAAGCAAATGGCCAGGTTGAAGTAACAAACAGGGAACTAGAACGCATCTTGACAAAAATAGTAGCTTTTCATAGGAAAAATTGGCTAGATAAATTACCTGAAGCAGTTTGGGCCTACAATACTACTTGGAAGTCCACTACTGGATTCACACCTTATGAACTAGTCTTTGGTAAAAAGCCTCTCTTACCTATTGAATTTGAGCTACTAACATTGCGCACAGCACTGGAAATTGGAATTGACTTGTCGCAGGCACAGACAGACAGGATTCTATAGCTGAATGCATTGGATGAACTTAGATTGGATGCTCTGCACCAAACTGAGGTAATTCAGGAGCAGAGGAAGCTGTGGCATGACAGTCACATTCAACAGAGGAAACTTCAACAAGGAGATTGGGCTTTATTGTTTGATTCTCAATATGAAGACTTCCCTGGAAAACTGAGAACTAGATGGTTGGGACCTTACTGGATTGAGGAGGTATTTAACAATGGAGCAGCTCGTTTATCCCCTATTGATGGGTCACGAAGAAAGTTGGTAGTGAATGGACATCGCCTCAGGGTATACCATACACCTCTGACTAAAGAAGAATTCTTGCAGCAACTTGATAGTTTGGATACACAAAAAGTGGAAGAGATTCCCTCTTCCACTTCAAAACAATCAACATGATCAGTGGATTTCAAGAAAAAATAGAAAATACAAAAAAATCAAAAAATAGAAAACAAAAAGATGAATAAATTCTGAGTATGAATTCCTTCACGGGCATGGTTTCAGGGAAATCATGAAATTCCTTCATGGGCATAGTCAGGATCAAGAAAAAAAAAAAAAGAGAAAAGGAGAGGTAAAAAAAAAAAGGGGAAAATCAAGAAAAAAGAAGAGAGAAAAATGAATAACTCAGCAGTGAAAACCTTTTCTTAAGGCACTACTGAGTTGGTGTGCATGAAAACCAGTTTTCTGGCATGCATAACCTTGAGAAATTTCTGAACCATCATTGTACAAATTCACCAAGTGCACTTGTTTTGAAATGTTGCAGAAAATCTCAGCAGAATATCAACAAAGGCAGTCATTCTTCAAAACTGGCATTAACTATTTTTATCAGGTATATATTTCTTACATTTCTTCATTGTAAAATGATTAGTATATAGTATGTGACAATTGACCATTAGCATAAAAGGTATTCATAAGAGTTGGCATACTTAAAAACATGTTTTGAGAATGAAAATATTGATTTCTGCCTAATCTTCGGAACAAGAATGCCAAAAATAGTGCTCTATTGTATTATCTTCGGATTGAAATTGTCTTCGAAATGACGAAAATGAATGTTGCACTTTGTCTTAGAAGAAACTTTGTCTTCGAAATGAATATTTGTCTTCGAAATGAAGATCTGTCTTTGAAATGAAGATCTATCTTTGGAATGAAGATCTATCTTTGGAATGAGGATCTATCTTAGGAATGAGGGTCTGTCTTTGGAATGACGATTTACCTTCAATACATCTTGAATGAGGATTGATCTTCGAAATGAGGATTAATCTTCGGAATAAAAATTTTGCAAAGAAGATTTGTCTTCGGAATGAAGACCTGTCTTCGGAATGAAGTCATAATCTTCGGAATGAGGATTTGTCTTCGGAATGAAGACTTGTCTTCGGAATGAGGTCATAATCTTCGAAATGAAATTTTGTCTGCGCAATTAGTTATAATCTTCGAAAAGAGCATTTCCACGTGGCATCCAAGAAGACAAGGTACGACAAAATCAAATTTTTTAGTTGCATGCGAGGAAGGAACACGTGTCAGTCAGCACATGGTTTGTTTTTGCACTCATTGGAAATACGGAGAACGTGACCAACCATATGCCACCAGTTTTTAATGCCAATTAACATGCACGTGAGAATCTGCAAAACTAATGAGGTGGATCTGATGGCAAGGACATCCATGCAATTATCAACGAATAGGTGTACAGTGCAAAAGTAGAAATGTGTGCCATCTTTCTTTTCGAAGACGTGTTGCGAAGTACAGTGCACAGGTTACGGTTCATTTCGAAGAAGCAGACGAGAAACAGGGCAACGAAGGTTTCAAACTAAAACTCTACAAATCTGCAACAGAAAATGGCCAGAGATCCAGCAGAAGAACAACAGCCATAGTATACGATTTTTAAACAAAAAAAATGGGGCGAAAGATCAGAACAGAGCCTACAGATACCACTTACCTCCGAGAAAATCTGGCAGTTGTGCAGATTTTTGAAGACGGAGGGTTTATGCCATTTCTGGATAAATTCAATGGGTCTTCTAAAGATTTGGCTGGCATGTTTGCCCATACGTTCAAAAACAACCGAGCACATGTTAACGACATGACTATTGAGGTAAGCCCTAAAATTTTAAGTCAGATTACAGAGTTGCCATTAGAAGGGATTTCAATTTCTAGATCTGGCAAGAACACATTGGCAAATGTAGTTAATCAGTTTGTAGAAGAAAATGATAGAGAACTAGAGTACTTAACCCATAACAACACATGCAAAGGGTTAAAAAGGGCCAGCCTGCAGGAACCCTGGGATGAAGTAGCCACCTGGGTAATTAAATTCCTAACTTGTGAAGGGCAGTATGTGCTGTTATCAGGGCATCATTTACGAATTTTGAACCATCTCAGACATGGTGGGCAACAACCAGAAGTTAGGGTAAATCTTCCCCTATATCTGTATCAAGAGTTAAAGAACATGGCAAAGAGATATCAGGAGGGTAAAGGAAGCCTTCGCCATCATGGCCTCATCAAATTAGTTTGCCAACACCATTTTAGAGGAAACCCTAGGAGTTTTGATAGGTTTTACTCTACCCTAAATGATGTCATTTTTGGGGATGAAAGTGAGGAAGAAGAAGAACCAAATGCTGCTGATGTTGCTGCAGAAGAGGAAACAGTTGCTGCAAAAAATGTTGCAGAAGATGCTACAGAAGAAACTGTAGAAGGTGCCCCTGAAGCTGTTACAGAAATACACCCCACAACAGCAGTAGAAAACCTTGCTCCTGAACCCTCAACTTCACGAGCTAAGAAACAAAAGAGAAGAGGATCTGGAACTGGCAGCAGAGCAAAAAAACAAAAGAAGGTTCATTTTGCTGAAGCTGCAACTAATTTGTCAGAATAGAGAAGTGAAGCACTCAACCAAACAGAGGCAGAAACAACAAGGGAAATAGAGGCATCTAAAACTGACCCCATGACCCCTGCTGTCACCAAAAAATAGAGCAAAAAGAAGAATTTGCATCTGGAACTAGGAGGTCTACAAGAATCCATTTGAAAGAAACTATAGAATAGGTCATGGAGGAAGAAGATAGACCAAGCAGCCCAGATGTCACAGAGATACAACCAGCATCTGAAAACTTTCTAGAATTCCTTGAATAGATAGCTGAGGCAAAAATTGAGCAGGATGGTTTGGAGGAGGCTACAGTTCAACAGGCTATAGATATGGTAGATACCCTTATAGACAGTCTCACAGAGCCTCCTGAACAAGAACAAACTATTGCAGAAGAAGAGGAAAATTTGGTTGAACAGCCAACTACAACTGATTTGTCTACATCAGCTTCTGAAGCAGAAACAGAAGTAGAAGACATCACAGAGCAGCTGAGGGCAGCAAGGAGTGTTGTCAAAACATAGACCAGGTGGATTTCAGAGAAAGAAAGCATCATTGAGATGCAAGAAAGAAAAATTGTAGAGCTTCAGTAGGAAGTGGCAGAACTGAGAAAATTGTTGTCACAATCTAAAAAATAGCCAGCTATATCCCATGATGAAGATAATTTGGCTCAATTGCTTCTGGGTCTATCAAGGACAGATGACTCTATTGAGGCAGACATAGGAGTCCATCCTGAAATAGCACTCCTTCATTCTGAAGAAGTGCCTGTTCATTTTGAAGTAGCACCATCTTATTCTGAAGCATTACCTTCTTGTTCTGAAGATGCTTCAAAAATGATAAAGAATATTGCAGAGGATGTTGCAGATGAGCCACCAACACAGGAACAGTCCCAGCAGCAAGAAAATGTTCAAGTAAGTACTCCTATTGAGGTCCCTGCATTTCAACTTGTTACACTTTCAGTAGAAACAACAGATAAGGGGGTACAAGTAGAAATACTATCTGATGACAATCCCATAGAAATAGCAAATAAGGGGGTGCAAGTAGAGTTATTGATAGATGAACAGCCAGTGGAAGTGGCAGAAAAAGGAGTTCAGATAAATCTGTTGCCTAGGATCCCCCCTGTAGTCAGACCACCTAATACTGTGTCTCTAGAGCAGTATAATGCAGACATAGCTAGCTGGATGATTAGATATGAGCAGCTTGCCACTAAAACTAAAAAGTTCAAATTGGAAGCAAAACAGCTAGAAGCCAAGGACACAGAAATTCAGGCATTGAAAGAAAAGGTGTCTGACTTATGCCAAATTGCTGAATTTTTAGTCCAATTTAGACGACCAGCTAGATTTTACAGCCTTATTTTGAAGGAAAAATACCTCAGATGGCAGGTCATGAGGATTACTTCAAACCTTCCATATAAATTGGACACTATTGAAGATTTTCTGGAGGCATATTTTGACAGTCCTTTTGAGCAAAAAAATCTCCTGTGTGAACTATTTTTACACAGTTTCTTCATTCCAGAGGAAGTTGACTCTCATCCTCAAATCTACATTGGAGATGTTCAGTTGAGAGCATTTATGTCTACTTTGCAGAATCAGCTTTACTGGGATCAAGAGAAAAGGCAGAATAAAGTGATTGAAACAAGGGCTGAGTTGTTAGTCGAGCAATCCAGCCAAATCACCTAGTTATCACCAGGAAGCACTTCTCAATGATGAACAGGGATGATATTAAGAGAATGTACTTGAACAATTTGAGGGACTGTGTGGCCAGATTTAACAATTTTTGTGATCACAATTTCTTCCCAGCATTGTCAGTATGGAGAGACAGATGGAATGAACTTTCCATGTCTTTGAGGAAAAGAGAACCTATCTCCCCCATCAACTTAGAATGGTCCAGAAGAAGAGCAGAAGGTGTAGTCCAGCTGATTCAGATCATGCAACATAACTGGATAGGTCTCAGGTTCAGGCCTCCGACCATCATTACTCCAGTTCCATTCTACTTTGAGGAAGATGCCCAGCCTGATGAACAATTTGAAGATTGGCTCAGAAACATTCAGGAAAATAGGGGGTATTACATAGGCAAGAAATTATTCTACAGGTCATGGAATCTAAACATGGACATATGTGATTCCATAGCCCAACAGAATGCATGAGGGCATGCATTAATATAAGTTGGGGGAAAATGATGAGGCCTAGAAATGCCTCAATCATAACATGTTTTGAACACTAAAAATGCCTATAAACTCTTATGTTTTATCTGATATGTTAGTTAAGTTGATTCAATATGTTGTATATTAACCATTTTGCATGATCAATGTATTTGAAATATTATATGCTGATTTTACAACTTTTTGCATAGTTTTGTGTTCTTTTTGCTATGATTTGCTACAATGGGATATGCTTAGAATAATAGCAGCATTTCACTAATTATGTTTTGATTTGTCTCAAGCATTTATTTCACCTAAATCTGGCAACAGTACAAGCAAACTGTTGCTGTGCAGCAAAAATTGGTCTTTCCCATGTAAATTCCAGCCAGCTATCCATAAATAGCAAGGCATGGAATTCACATGAGGAAAGGGATGAAGACCATTGGAATTTGATCTTAGGAGATAACCCACCTGAGAGATGCAGAAGGAATCATGGAAAAGCATACATTTGTTCATTCCAAAGTATCTTCGAAATGAACAGATATCTTCGAAATGAAAGAACACAACATCTTCGAAATGAGCGGATCTTCGAAATGAAGAATGCAACGTCTTCGAAATGAGTGGATCTTCGGAATGAAGCATGCAGTATCTTCGGAATGAGCGATCTTCGGAATGAGAATGCAGTATCTTCGAAATGAGCGATCTTCGGAATGAGAATTGCATTGTCTTCGGAATGAAGCCACTTATCTTCGGAATGAAGAACAGAATGTGTTTTTGACTTGTTGACCGATTTTTGAAGCCGAAAAAGGGAAATAAAGGTTGGAAAAGGTAAAGGGAAAGATCTTCCATCTGTCTTTGCCGTCATTGCCGACCAAAGTCATCATTAAGGGAAAGATCAAGTTTTAGTCCTCTTCTAGGATAAAACTAGAATTTGTTGCAGCATTGTAGGATTAGATCTTTTGAGATATTCTTTGTTTGTAATCAGATCATAGGATAGCTATAAATATTGCTCCCATTCAGGTTGAGCCTAGTAGGTAGAAAAGGAGATAGAAAATAGTGAAAAGAGTAAGGAAGCTAGCAAAAAATACAGAGTATAGGTAGAAATTGATTGTTACAGTCCTGTAATAGTTTTTTAGCAGAATTATTGTAATCATGTCTTCTAATCAATAAAGTGCACCAGTTCTATTTCATATTGCTTGTAAATGAGTGTAATTAAGATTTAGAGAGAGAGAGAGACTTACACCTTCTTCTAGACAAAGAGGCTGGCCACTTCCAGACCTAGGAGGAGGACTAATAAAGCAGGTTTTTATTCTGATTTTGCTGCAGTAGAATGAGTTGTAGAACTTGTTATTTCAATTGCTTGTAAACAGTTGACAATATTTGCAGTCTTAGTTTATTTATGCTTAGATTAACCTTGTGCTTAATGTTTTAGTTGCAATCTTACTTTCAGCAAAGCTTCCACTTTATTTCAGACTGTTATTTTCAGAATTTACTATTTTTTAGCAATTTCCTGCATTTTATGTTTTGCTGTTAAAACCTGAACAGAAGATTGACAACCTTCTGTTGCAGAACTTTGACAGTTTTTATTTCCACATTAGATCTAGACTTTCATTACTACAAAAGTAATTAGATTTCCTTTCTACAATTAGGATCAGACTTTCAATTCTGCAACTGTTATTTCTGCAATATAATTAGGTCTTATTCTGCAATTGTAATTAGGACTTCATTTCTGTAGTTAATGATTAGTTTCCAATTCTGCAACTTAGATTAAGGTTTATTTCATGCAATTTAGAGATAGGAATGTCCTAAAACCCCCCACACAACCGGTTTCACCAATAAGACCTGTTGCTCTAAATTGACCTAAGTTATAGTTGTTTCACTTCTTCTTCGCAGATAGCCTTGTACACTGCCCTGGATTGACAGATTCATTGAGAATTAATGATGGTATAACGACTACGCATCACCCAAGGTGCTACCTCATACTCTGACTTGTCTTTTGAAGATCCTTCTTGGCCTCGTTTATATCCCACTTGGAGGTAAATTCTTCAACTTTCCCCTTTCTCGATCGAAGAGGAGGAGTTGTTGAGGCCCACAAGGTTGGGGTATCTTTTATGTTGTGTTAGGATTGCATATAGCTTGTGCCAACCCATCCTTATTGCCTAGACCTAGACCTTGCATATTTTCTACCAAGATGTCAATGGGGAGGGTGGTTGAACCCTACTCCCGATTTCTCATATGGCATCCGATGTCTTGGTTGAACAGAACGTGCCCTTGTCTCATCCCAACCCATATCCATGCCAATTACAATGGCCAAGGTATTTAAAAGCGAAGTCTGGGTTGGACAGATAGTTGACGTTCTCAGCAAAGGGCTCTTCGTCCTCTTCCTCTTGTAGGTAAGGTTCAATGCCATTGTTGAGGCCCCCATATACAAAATTTGTCTGGTTTGGTGGGTAGCCTAGAGGGACAATAGTGCCAATGGGGAGGCGATGTCTCCCATTGTCCTACATGGACTCAATCACGGGTGTTGCCATAATGTTCCCCACTAGATACTCCCCCAGGCCTATATTGGCCATATCAATGGGGATTGTTGGCAGTTGAGGGGGAGGGAATGGGAGTTCTTCCTGGGTCCATTCCATGTTGGGTGAACCAGGCGTCTCGACTTCCATTTGGTTGGGAACCTCTTCGATAGAGATGGTTGAGACCAATGGTGGTATCTCTTCTAGGGGCTTCTTCCTATTGTCCTTCGGTGTGGCCACCGTAGGTGGCGTCATTGGTGAAGGACCAAACGATGAAGATGGGCCCAGTTGGTGATTTGAGGGATTTCACAATGGGGATGTATGCAGAATTGGACCCTTTTTGGATGGATTCAACTAAAATTCCAAATGTGTCTATGGGAGGGTCGACTGTGGCATCAGTCGCACTGCATTACAATACTTGAAGGGCTCTAAGTCTATAGGGACTACATGAACTTGCCCTTCGTATGTGTACTTTAGGCATTGATGGGCTATCAAAGGGACACACTTCATGTCCCTGATCCAAGGCCAGCCCAGCAAGATATTGTAGGCCATCTCACCTTCCAAGATGTGGCACAATGTAGGAATGGTCTTTTGTCCCACTTGGATGGGTAGGACAATTGTGCCAACCATCGAGCATATCGCATCGTTGAATGCTCAAAGAGTATAGGTGGAGGCCACAATGTGAGATGTTGGTAGCTTAAGGTGTTTCAATGTCGCTGTCATGATTATATTGTTGGACGAGCCAATGTCCACCAACACCCTCTTAAATGGAATCCCGTTGACCCACGTGATGACGTGCAGGGGTGGATCCACCATATCACCAGTCATCGATTTCAATTCATCTTCTCTAAATGTGATGACTGGTTCTGTGCATCATTTTACATGTCCCACAAAGTTTTTGAAAGAATTTGCTTCATGGGGCTATAGCTCAATGGATTTGAGTATCTCCATTAGAGCCTCCCGATGGGGTGGTGATTGTTGGATGAGCTCATAGATGGAGAGCCTAGTCGACATGGTCCTTAAACTTTGGGTAAGTTTAGTTTGAATCATGGCCACTGGTCTAGGTTAGGGAGGTTGCGTAGGGTGTTGTTGAGGTTGTGATGTTGATGGAACTTCTCCCGTACCTGTAGTGGGGGCAGCTGTGCTTGGGTACCTCTTGTTCTGTGTCACTATGCTTATCATCCCTACATACCCCTGCATGGGGCAGTTTTGTGTCACCTCATTGACTTGTAGAGTCTTTTCTTGTGCATCATGGGTAGGCAGGGGTCTTTGAAGACCTCCATCTATTGGTTGCTTGGTGCTACGGGATTATCCACCACTAGTGTTTTGTTGTCTATTAGGTCTTGCACTAAGATTTTGAACTTCCAACACGCGTAAAGGTCATGTCCTTTCTATCGATGAAACCTACAGTACAAGTCTTCCCTATAGCCCTTGGTTTTTGGTGCATTGGGGTCTATGGGTCGACTTTCTGGCAGGTTTATCAAGTTTTCCATGGAAAAGCGGTCAAACAAGGAGTCTTTAGACTCCCTCGAAGGGTGTGAATTGTCGCCTAGGGTGACGCTGCTTATTTTTCTCTTGCCTATGATTTTCCTTTTCATAGTTATCAAGAGGAACTGCCTGATAATTAGCCTTTGGGGGCTGTGTCATCTGTGCAGGCTTTGGTATGTTTATGGCAACCTGATTGACCGCAATGGGTTTCGATTGCGTGGACCCAGTTTTAGTATTTTTGGGCCACTCTTTCTTGCGTGGCTTGGCAATCTCGCCATCCTATATCTTGATCTCCTCAATTATTCTAGCTTATGCCAGGGCTTCCTCGAGAGTGGCATATTTCTGTAGTTGCAATAGCATGGAGATCGACCTTAGGCAACTCTTCGAGAACATTTGGGTCAGGTCAGCCATGGGAGGGAGGTAAGGTAGCTTTGAAAGCAACGTCCTCCATCGATTTCCATAAGTAGCCATGGTCTCTTCCTCATACTTCCTAAGGCTAGCTAGGTCACTTAATGATACCTTCTTCTTGGTGTTGAAGGCGAAACATTCGAGGAACGCGTCCACTAGCTGGTCTAGGTTGTTGATGCTATGCTTTGGCAACTGGGTAAACCAATTCGAGGTAGGGCCTACGAACGTGGTTATAAATGTTCTTAGAAGCAAAGCATCATTGTCCTGAACACCAAAGCATTGACTCAAGAATCTTGTCACATGCTCTTGGGCATCCTCATCCCTTTTAAAAATTGCCAATTGAGGCATTTTAAAGTGTTCAGGGTATGGGGGTGTCGACACTGAAGGATGCACAGGGTGACTGCAGAGCTAGCGTAAAGTGGGCTTTTGGGGCCCAGAAGTCTTGGTCTCCATAGACTCTAAGCACTCTAGTAGTGCTTTGTATGCATCAAAATATTTGATCTCTTCCTCCTTGGTTTGTTCCCATTGTGAATTGCGAGGAACTTGAGGCCTATGGAGGGGTAGCCGGATAGCGCCCCCTGCCTTGGTAGGGCATTTCAATCCGCTCTTCTTCTTGCTCGAATTCCTCATAGGCTTCTTGAGGAGTTATTGGGCATGACCTATAAACATGGGTGGGTGCTCGAGGAGGGCGCCCATCATTGGTTCTGGGAGTGGTCTCCCGCTTAGGTCTAGGAGGTCTTGGAGGCAACGCTTGATAAGGTCATGGAGACCTGTCTCGTACCAAGGGGTTATGCCTCTCATAAATCTCTGTCTTATGTGTGCGAGGGGTTGGAATCCTCTCATGCATAGTGTTTTGGAGCAACTCATCCATCTAATGTTGAATGTGCTCTTTGCTAAGACGGTATAGGTGCTCTAATTATTGTTGATCTTGCTCAAGCTATGTGATTTGTGCTTGGCAGGTGGTATGTTTGGAAAATGCCAAGTCAATTTGTTCCGCTATCTTAGGTCTAGGAGGCCTAGATGCCTCCCCTACATATCTATCTCAGTTGTAGTGATCCAAGATCTCTATAGGTCACTTCTCTCTATTGAGGTTAGCAGCATTCACCCGAGGCTCTAGCCTCAGTAGGTGATCCTGATAAATAGCAAGTGCGAAGGTGCATTGCTCCCATGCTATGTATTGCTCTTGAGGAATATAGCGGTTTTCCTCATGCTCCTTTTCATATATGTGAAAGGGATGGGCAGAGTTGGCTCACCCTGTCTGAAGAGCCTTGCACTCTAGATTTGGCCTATTGTTTCTAACAGCAATGAGGGGTAGAGGAGGGATGATATAATCATGTGGCCCCTCATTATGGACCTTATGTTGTTCTAGCACTTCATCGTGTGGTGGCCACTCATAATGAGTGTCTAAGAGGGTCTTCCGTCTATGTTGAGTGCCACGTGTGTGTACTCCTCCTGAAAGGGTCTATGTTGAATGGGAGTACCCCTCGAAGGGGTGCCTGTATAGTCCTGTTCTGTAATGGCATGATGTGGACTATGTTGTGGGTCAGGCCGCCAAGGTGGTATGACCAAGTCCTTGGGGCTATATCGGAGGTGACTTGTGCCTCCTTGTACACTTTTCATAGCTTCTGCCTATGATTGGGCTTGGCTACGGGTGTACACCATGGTGGTGGTTCTCTAAAATATGTGTATGTTTTTATCTTCTTTACAAATTTTTATGCTACACCAAACAAATGGGACCACACACACAAAGAAGTGATTATCTCATTTATAGATTAAAGGTGTGTCCTAAATCTAGTCCAGTGTGTTTTGATTTTTGTTTTGAAAACTTTGTAAAGAAATTTTTGTGTACATGCAATATGAGGGCTCTTATATCTCCCAAAATGGTCGCCCCTTCAATATACCACTGCTAGGCCATTATATCGAACCTCTCAATATACCCGCCCTTACATGAGGGAAACTATTGGTACGCGAGAGCATAACAATACATGGAACATAGGCGGTATGGAAGGGGAATTGATCAATTTTTGACACCTACCATAGAAAACTTATCCTCATGTGCTAGGAATCACCCCCGCTACACTTGGTTAGATTTATTTAGGATTTACGTCTAAAAACAGTCACGATCGGGGTTATATATGCAAAATTCAAGCCAAGGTGGTGATGAAATCCACCATTTGTCTTGATCAAGTGTTGGGGTTTTACGACCAACTCCTTGATGTTTATATTATTATGTGGTGTGTGGGGTTCTTTTTACTTGCACAAAGAAAAAAAACATGCAGTAAACTTTTCTATGCAAGCAAAGAAACAAAAAAATCATAGAAACAGAGACAAAAAATTATAGAGTGTTCAGACAACCTACCTCTTCTCTGCCCACACCATATGCCTCTAAGTTTCTGATCAAAAAATGCACAGAGAGCTAATCATATCGGGGTGGGACGAATAGCAGATCTTTATTTTTCACAGGGTGGGATGAATTCCTATTCATCCTTGGGTAAAACAAATTCCAACTCTGTATTCGTCACAGGGTGGCACGAGCAGCAGTCCAACACCTAAAGGATTAACATCTGCAAGCAAAAACACCAAATTTTTGATCAAAAATTTGATCCCAACAGCAAGGTACAGAGTCCCACCGTGATCACCACTGAAAGCATGTCTACGGAAGCACAGGCGTACCGGGTGCGATGCAAACAAAAGCATACGAAACGCTAAGTCCTACAAATGAACAAAGAACTAAAGTGCATGAGAAGGGAAAGCGAATGAAATGAAACGAGATGTAAATTAAAATCAAAGTGCAGCCTCTTTTATTAATTTTTCTTGTGATTAGGTTACAATACGTCTCCCCCCCTTTTCAGGGGCTCGAAGCATTAGATATAGTTTTTTTACACCAATGGATGATATGCTTCCCTTCGGGATCTTCCGCGTGCCCACATTTGAAATGGGCGGGCCAAATGTCATCGTCGCTTGCGTGAATGCATCTGTAGTTCCTTGATGCCCCTCCGGTGTCGAGATCCTACATTCAAAGAAACAGAAAACGATTAATAACACCTACGGATGGAGGAAAATATGCAATCCCCAAGGCCTCCGGTTAATGCATGCATGAAATAATTAAAACAGTAATGAAAACATGTTAAAATAAGATGAAAATTGAAAAAAAACATATAAACATCATCATGAACACACTTGAAAAAGAACAGTCAAGAAATCTACTGTAGATTTAAAATTGGTCCAGGTGGAACGATTAGGACTATCATAAAACGTCCTAAAGCGACCTCCCAAATGTCCCATCCAGAAGCCTCCAAAACACTTGCAAAGTTGGAGTTAGGAAAAATGGGGCATTTTGAGATGACCCAGAAGGTCAGATTTGGCAGACTCTACCTCGATCGCCCTATATCCGAAGGCGCTCCCTGTATGTTAGTGAAAGCGTAAAACAATGAAAACATAGTCAAAACTTATCAGAATGTCATGAAATTTGAATGGTAGCATATAGGAATGACATAAAACAAGATGCAAAATAAAAACTAAAGAAATTTGTCGTAGATTTCTAATCACTCTGGGGTGGGGCGATTAGGATTGCAGAGTGTGGGGGGCACCCGGGGGCAGGACGCCCACCGTTTGGGGCTTGGTTTTGACACCAATCCACTTGGGATGGGTCCAAAACCTCCTAGGGGGTTGTGTCAGCAAATTGGGTGTGGTATTATGGCCAATTGTTCGAGTTTTGGGTTCAGATTGCACTCCTAATGTTCACCCGATAACCTCCCTTCCAAAAGAGAGATCAAGGATGTAGGAAGCACAAACGAGGGGTGAGGGTATAATTCGACAGCACTCCATTGCTCCAAATGCTCCTGCTCTATCCTTTTTTGGGGTGAGAAGACTCACCATTTTATAGACCTGAAGGTCTGCTTTGAATGTGCATGTAGGGGCGCCACTTAGCCATCATGCCTTGTCAGGGGAGAGAAAATTCCTCCCTGATTAAGTGCTCCATGACTGCCTCTTTGAGCTTTGAAATGCTCACTCGCACTCCCATGCATTGAAGGTGGAGTTGAGTGGCGGATCTAGGCCACCATTTGTCAAGGTTTGACTTTTTTCCCATAAAAGCTGTTATTCGCCCCACTTTGAAGTGATTGCTGCTAATTGTCCCATGGTGGGGTGAATAGCATTCTAATCGCCCCAGGGTGGAACGAGTAAGGAGCAGGGTTCTTGAAAGGTGCCAAATTGACCTCTGACCTTCCAAAACTACTTTGGGAGTCGTTAGGACCACTGTTTAACCTCGGGGGGCTGTCCTAGGGGTTGTGTATGCCAATTTGATCAGTGCTTGTCGTCACATAATCAGATTGGTGCTGTTTTGGTGTCTACAACATGATAAATTGATCTCTTTTCACAAGGTTTCTTTCAGCAAGATAGAGGGTCACACTTTGAAGAATATAATTAGGCTTTAATAATTTATTTTTTAAATAAACATTTGTTATATTTAATAATTTAAAGGTGCAAATTTATTTACATAATTTTTAGTATGCAATTGCTCCTTGGTGGTGTTTTTTTGTTTTTTGTTTTATTTTTTTTATATAAAAAATTTGGTAGGCACTACACTAACAAATTTATCTTCTCGTTTTTTGGTAATTTTATATGAGATGGGACTTCCCCTGAGATGGGACTGCAAGTTGCTTGGGTTTATATTATGGTTCCGTTAGAGTTCAGATCAAACTACTACCTGGGTTGGTTTCACCCCAAAGTTTGAACCTAAATTTTATAAGTGTCAACCACAACTACACTCACCAATTCACTTTACAGGTCTATATTTTTAATATACATGTTATTTATTTTTCATTACGAAAATGTTTGTTGATGGGATATTGCATTTCGTTTGTATCATATTGTCATCATGTGATTGGTACGCATTTATTTGGTCGAATCTTCAACACGTGGTCGTTTCCGCGTGCAGTGAATTTTTTTTTTTTAAATCAATGATCAGTGGTCGTTTCGGCGTCCGGTCAAACTTTTTCACAAAATAATTTTAAAAAGTAAACATTTACGAGAAGCGAACCGTTGATTTTGACTGTCTCTCGGGATAATAGATATTTACTGCCACCCATACCGACGTACAGGAGCACGAATACTGCAATGTTTTTAAATAAAAAATTGAATTGAAGATTTCAATTTGCTTAAACAATGAAGCTTTCCATGTGTTGGGTTCCAAACCCAACCATCCTGGCAAGCTGTAGTTTGTGGAAAGCAAGGATCATACTCACCCAACACAGGTCGGGGGCACTCTTTGTACCTCTTTTAATGGGAGAGCCCATTCATAGAATGCTCGAAAACTCAAAAGTCTCTGCACAAATAAATTCAGAGCCTTTCTCTACTGGTAAGTGTTCAGCACATGTAATATGTATTTAGAAAACAATTTAATGTAGTAAAGGTTTAGGTTTGAATTGGTATTTTAATAACTGAAATATAGTTTAGATTAAATATCCTTTGATTTTTTTGTTTATATGGTTGTTTCTTGGTTATCCTAAGTGAGTTGGAGAGGAGAGGGCAATCCTCCACCCTACCCAAAAGTTGAATTGGGTATTCAAAATCCAATTGATAATGTAGAACCCTTCATGGTCTCTCAAATCAAGATGGCTCCGCAAGAGATTTTTCGCTTAAGAAAAAAAAGGTTATTTCTTGGTTAGTCCGCCGGGAAAAGAAAAAAAAGGTTGTTTCTTGGTTAGTCCGCCGGGAAAAGACTGTAAGTAACTATTCTTGTGATCTGAGAACTCATAGATTTTTACTTGTCAAGCAAGAATTTATTTGCATTCATAGGGTTCTGGTCACATACCTAAAAGACATCGAAGAGTATACTATCTTTTAGTTTATTTTTAGACAAAAAAAAAAAAAATTGAATGAATGTTTGTTTGGTTAGGTATTTATTAAGAAAATATTTATGTTTAATCTTTGGGGACAGTAGTAACTTAATCTAAATCTTTTTAATGTAAGCTGAAAACAACACTTATAATTTAAACTTATTATTTACTAAAATATAATATAATTGTAACCAACTCTTCTTATATAAACCAAAAAAAACAATTATTGGCATATCGATTTTGGGAGGGAAGGGAGTGAAACGGGTTACAAGAAATTGAGCGGATCGATTACAAGAGCGAGAAAGTCTCCCCTGAAATTGTGTGGAAATTCAGCACGGATTTCTTAGGTGTGGATAAGTATGGAGCATCTGTTGAGCACTTGAGTTTTTATTATTAAGAGATAAAATTTAAGTTATTTATTATTTTTTAAAATTTGAGTTTTGTTAAAGATAAAATTAATATTATAAATGTTTAATATATTTTTAACATAGTTTTTATTTTTAAATATTTTATAAATATGTTATTTATAACATCATGTAAATTTTCTAATATTTTAATATATCATTTTCATTATCATTGTTTATTTATGGTTTTAGTTCCACTTTTTCTTAGCATTTGTAATATATATATTTTTTTTTCATATTGATATTTTTTTGAGTTTTTTTTTTCTTTATGTTACTTTTTGGACTTTTCTATTTTTTGCCTCACTTCTTCTGAGCACTTGTGATATATTTTTTTTTTTTTTTTTTGAAAAAGAGGGTAAAAATTTATTAACTCAGCAAAACATCCAAGATACAAAGAAAAAGAAGAAGCTATTCAGACATATCAGCTCTCAATAAAGAAGAGAGAGATTGAGAGCAATCAGAAGAAAGTTGAGACCAATTCTGAACATCCCAACCATCCTGAAACTCAGAAGCCCATTTAGCTAACAAATCCGCTACCCCATTCCACTCTCGGGGAATATGCACAAAAGAAATGAACTCCAAGTGAGCAGAGATATTGAGAATTTTTCGAGCAATCCAACTCAACCGCCAACTCCCATGAAGACTATCCCCAGAATTCAACAAATTTATAACAATCTGAGAATCAGATTCACAAACAATCTGACGCCAACCCAAAGCATACCCTTGCTCCAAAGCATATAAAATCGCAAGGGCTTCCATGAAGTTATTAGAATGATATCCCTTAAAGCAAGAGAAAAAAATTGGACAGTACCACTACTGTCCCGCCCCACACCACCAATACCAGCATTACCCGGATTACCCCGGGAAGATCCATCCGTATTAATCTTCAACACTCCTGGAGGAGGCGGATTCCATTTACCAGCCCTCCGCACCCGATTACTCTGACCCATCCATCTACAAGAGACATTAGGACCAGGACCATTAACCAACAAACCTAATATTTCCATGATCTGACGTTCCGCTTGGTCCACGGGAGAAATAATCTGACATTTTGTAGACATAGTTTCTTGGATCATTCGCAAAATCCTCTGCCAGACCTGAGAAGCAGTTAACTCCTTCCCTTGGAAAATCCGGCGGTTCCGTTCAAGCCAAATCTGCCAAAAAATGCACGAAGGACCAATGCTCCACCCAACTTTTAAAAAGAAAGCCCCTGCAGGAGGCCGCCCCATACTCCTCCAAAAATCAACTACAGATGAAGCATGCGAACAAGGTTGATTCCACACTCCCCACCAATAATGCCAGAGTTGACGAGCAAAGTCGCATTGGAGAAGTAAATGCCCAATAGACTCCTCATCCTTCCCATAATTATAGCATAAAGAGGGGCCAACAAAACCATACTTTTGAATATTATCCCAAGTAGGACACCGATTATGAGTAGCCAACCACACATAAAAACTACACTTAGGCCAAATATACTTATTCCAAACTTGCTTCCACCATGGGACCACATCCTCCCCAAATCGTTGTCGATCCAAAACACAATAACCAACAACAACCAAAAATATCCCTCTATTATCCCTCCCCCATGCTAGCACATCATCCCCAGGTAGAGAAGAGCAGGGACGACTAGCCAAAATATGGGCCAGTTCCACCCTCGCATCCATAGTGCCACCAACAGGCCATTCTCGAGGATCCTTCCACTGGAAACTAACCATCTGACCAAAGGACTTAACAGTTTTGAAATCCGCCACCTTCACCCATCCAACATCCAAAAAGCATTGAGCAAGATCTTGAAGATGGGGAAACTCGCTAAGGAGAGGAGAAAATCCATCCCAAGAATCATGCCAAAAAAGATCCCGAGACCCAGTATAACAAATCCAGAACAACCCCTGCTTAACCAACTCTGCACCCTTCTTCAGAGTATTCCAAACAAATGATCCTCGACCAGTCAAGCTGTATCTAGGAATCTCAAAACCTTCCACCCCCCTAAGATACTTGTGGGAGATAATCCTGGCCCAAGTTTGCTCCTGATTACTACACCAACGCCAATACAACTTAGCAGCCAAAGCAGTCCCAAAAATAGAGCTTAGGCGGAGACCCAATCCCCCTTCCTGCTTCGGTCGACAAATAGTCTTCCAATTAACAAGACTCCATTTTGAGGAATCAAGATTACCAGCCCACAGGAATTGCCTAGAAAGAGAATCCAGATCATGAAGAAAACTTGTCGAAGCAATCTGAATAAGGCATCTATACACCGATAAAGCCTGAACAACCGACTTCAAAAGTAAAACCCGACCAACAAAATTCAACCATCTGTGAGTCCAATGACTAACTCGACTATGGAATTTATCAAGTATGTTAGTCCAAACCGACCTAGGTAGAGGACCAACAGAAATAGGAATCCCCAAGTACGTAAGGGGAAGAGTCCCAACCTGAAACCTGAGAATTTGAACAATTCTAGCTTGAATCCTGGGATCCGTATTGAAAAATAAAATAGTAGACTTATGCTCATTAATATTCTGACCAGAGACAACCAAATACATATCCAAGGCACGTCTAAAGTTGGTTGCTTCATGAATAGATGCCACACCCAAGAGAGCAGTATCATCAACAAACTGAAGATGAGAAATAGTCGGCCTACCAGTCTCCCATTTCCACCCATGAATAAGACCCTGGTGAACCTGATCTTTAAGAAAATGACCCAAACCTTCAGCCATAATTATAAACAAGTAGGGAGATAAAGGATCCCCCTACCGAAGACCCCGGGAAGCATGAAACAGAGGAGAGGGCTCCCCATTAATTAGGATAGAATATGAAGGAGTCGTAATACAACTCATAATCCACTCAATCCAGGAAGGATCAAATCCAAAGGCCAAGAGGATTTTGTGAAGAAAAGACCATTTCACCCTGTCATAAGCCTTCACCATATCCAACTTCATAAACATAAATTTATCCTTAGAAGTGCTCATAGAATGAATAGCCTCGAAAGCAATAGCCACCCCATCCAGAATCTGTCGACCAACCACAAAGCCACCCTGCTCATCAGAAACAACTCTATCCAGCCAAGGCTTGAGATGCTCTGCAATCAGCTTTGTAATAATTTTATACACCACATTGCAGAGAGCAATAGGCCAAAACTGATCAAAAGAGCTAGCCCCCTCCCTTTTAGGAATTAGAACCAAAAAAGTGGAATTCAAAGCTTTCAACAACTGATGGTTATGAAAGGACTCGAGAACAACCTTCAAAAGATCAGATTTAATAATTTCCCAAAAGTGTTGAAAGAACTCAATAGGGAATCCATCAGGCCCTGGAGCTTTCCCAGTCTTCATAAGGAAAACTACCCTTTCTAGTTCATCAATGGAAATAGGTTGAAGAAGATGAGCATTGATCTCTTCTGAAATAATAGAAGGAATACAATGCAAAATAGTATGATCATCAACGTGATCCACACAAGAATCCTCGGAATATAAGGAAGAAAAGAACCGAACAACCTCCCGAGAGATATCTTGAGAAGCAGACAACTGAATACCTTGAGAAGAAATAATCGAAGAAATACCATTGCCATGTCTTCGAGCCTTAACAATGTTAAAGAAAAAAGTTGTATTTCGATCTCCTTCCTGTAACCATTCCACTCTGGCCTTTTGCTTCCAAAAAATTTCTTCCCGAAGATCCCACTCTTGAAGCTCATGCAAAGCTTCAGACTCCTCCTGCAGATTCTGCTCCGTAAGCCCATGATCTCTGATATGTCTGGTGATAACATCAAGCCTACTTTGGGCCAAAGCTTTAGCCTAAAACAGATTCTTGAAACACTGCCTGTTCCACTTTTTGAGTTGAAATTTCACAAATTGGAGCCTTTTAACAAAAGAGTACATAGCAGTACCGTAGGAAGGACAACCCTGAATCCACCAGACTTTCATCAAGTCGTACAAAGAGGGATCCCTAAGCCACATTAACTAAAATTTAAAACTTGGATGATGACCCATTCCTTTCCGAGAGATAGCAAGTTTAATAGGCCAATGGTCCGATCCCCTCCAGTCAAGAACCTCTGAATTAATAACCCAAGAATTGCTAACCCAATATGAAGAAGTAAGAAATCTGTCCAACCTCTCAGAGATCGAGTTAGAATCACACCGCCTATTCGTCCAAGTGAACACACCATTCATCGGCTTAATATCTACAAGATTAAGAAGCTGAATATTATCATTAAGGAGCCTAGAGGCAGGCCCCAAAGTACCCACACCTCCCCGCTTCTCATCAATACTAGATATAGCATTAAAATCCCCTACCATAATCCAAGGATAGAATGGAACCAAGGCCCGAACACTTTGAATATGGTTCCAAAGCAACACCTTCCCAGCAAGATCCGAGGGGGCGTAAATGTTAGTTAATAAAACCACTTCTCCAGACTCATGGCAAGAAGCTATCATAGAAAGAGCTGACTTATTCGAGACCCACCAAAGAGGAGTAAGCTTCTATGGATTCCAAAGGCTAACAATCCCCCCAGCACTACCCACAACCCCAACACACTGACAAAGACCTCGAGCCCAGAGTTTAGAAGCAATACTAAATAGACCCTCCATCGATAATTTAGATTCTTGAAGAAAAACAACATCCGACTTATGCACCTGCACCAAATCCCGAATAGCTTTTTGATGAGGTAAGCTATTCAAACCTCTCACATTCCATGAAAGAACAATCATTTAGAGAGAGAAGAAAAGTGAGACTCCAGGGGTTTAACCACCCCACTCTCAACCAATGTTTCTCCCTCCACATGAAGTTTATCTGCATCTTTCTTCCTACCCACCTTAACCGGCTTTGCAGGGGCCCCTTTTTTAAGGTCTTTTGGAGCAACCCTAGAGAAGGACCAGGCTTGGAACCCTTTCCTCTACCAGTATTCAACAAATCAACCAAAATAGGGTCATCCCCTTTCACTCCATCATGTCGCACCTCCGAAATAGGAACAATTGCCAGGGTTGTGTCCAAAGAAGGATCTGTTACTTCCTGTTGCCCATTATGGTCCAACACCTCAGTCACATTTTGAGCATCCATATTCAAATTACCATTCATTCCTTCATCAGGAAATGCCAATTCATCCAAGGCATCAAACTTATTATGTAAGCCATCCATTTGTCTATCAGTAAAGGTCCGCTTCAACCCTTTTCCCTTATTACGAGTCTTAACCGGAACAAAGCCTTCTTTATCCACCCCACTAACATCCATGGGACCACTCCCCTGACCAGGCCCAACATCTTGCGTAACTGACTTCCCACCAGAAGATTGCAGATTTAGATTTTTAGAACCAGATGATTTATTCTCAGGCATTTTAGGACATTTACGCTGAAGATGCCCATACTCATGACACAACCGACAACGGAAAGGAAGAGTTTCATAGTCTAATTTTTGAACCCAAGAAAAAGACCCAACACATATTTGCATAGAATCAGGCAGAGGCTTAGCTAAATCCAACTCAACACAAATACGGGCACATGAGACTACTTTTTTTTAAAGTTTGTTGAGACGGTCCCACCGGTTTGCCTAACAACAATGCAATCATGTGCAAAATATCCATCCACCAAAACTCCAAAGGCAGCCATGGAAGCCTAACCCACACGGGAACCCGAGAAGGAATCTCCTCAGTCGGATTAAAACCCATGTGCCAAGGTTTAATAAATAGGCCAGTCTGGTTGTAAAAGTACGGGCCCCCCTCAAAAGCCCTATTCCGGTCTTCCAAGCAAGAAAACACCACCAAAAAGAAATTATTAGCTCCCCTCATGATTTCCATGTCACCAACCGGGTTCCAAGTACTCCTGGCCCACATTTCAAATGCCAAGAAAGGGACACGAATACCCAAAAATTTGCATATTAAAGCATGATTTTGCATATAATCCACATCCTCTACAATTGACTCAGGCTGAATCACAAGAACAGGCCGCTCCCCAGCCCTTTCCAAGCATCCATTAACTCGCTTTGCACGAAACCCTCCTTCCAAAGAAGGACCACCTGGGCCTGAAGAGTTATCATCCGCATTATGCCAAACAAAAGAAGAGCTCGAGCCACGAAGGGCTTCCTTAAACGAGACATTATTCTGGCATTGGATACCTCCAGGCAAAGCCATGACTATCCCACACTCGGATCAGGAAAAGACACTCTCGCGCAGCAACAACCCACCCCAAAAACTGATAAAATACCCACCCCCGCAATCAAAAGAAGCCACCGAATCAAAAGAAGGAGAAAACTCCCTCATGCAGGTACTCGCAGAGGCATGCAAGCCTGTGCGAGGCTCACGCGGCGCCCAACATCTCCATCCAGTAAAAGACAGTCAATGATAATCAACTACATCTGATTCTCATTTGAATTGAATTCTTTGTTTTCTCATATCAATATTCCTTTTGATTTATTTTTTCTCTTTATGCTTACTTCTTGGATCTTCCTCTCTTTTTATTCAATCCCACCAAAATTTTCATCTTCTTCAATCTCTTCAATTTTTTCACACAGTTCATAGTGAGGGCTATTATCTATAGGTTTGTCTTGCTTTTTAAAGATTTGAATTGCAAGGAATAACATGAAAAACACTTTTTTATTTATGTTGCTTTAGAAACCCTAAAGTGCAAGGACACTTTTTCATAAAAATACCTTCTTATGCTACTCTAAAAACATAAATTATTATGAGTTTTATCCATCCTTATTTCCTTATTATAGTGCTCTTTTATAGTGCTCTTTAAACCTAAAGTGCATGGGATAAGATATCCACTACTCCCATTTCTATTACCAAGATATGATTCTACACTAGATCAAAATGATGACAATTTATCTAGAATAAATTTGATCTCTCTTGTCATAACTATTTTAAAATTTTCCTCCACATATTCCATTGTGACTTTAATTTCTTATGAATTTAAATTTGCACATTGGTTAATACTAGAAAATCTAATATTTTTTATTAATATTGTCCTAGATTTACAACAAATTATTGTGAATATTTTAGGTCTTAAAATTGAAAATTTTCCATCAACCTACTTGGGTATTCCTTTGTGTCATAAATAAAATGAATAAGATCTTTGGGTATATTTTTTGGATAGAATTAAAGCTTCATTGGTAGGTTGAAAAGGTAATTTCTTAACCATGGCTTTAAGGCTACAACTAATAAACACTATAATACAATTTATTCCTACTTATATGATGTTACATTCAACATTACCATCAAGTATATTATCTTAAATTAAAAAAATTCAAAGAGACTTTCTTTGAAAAGGCTGTGAGGAAAACATTAGATTTCCTATTTCAAAGGAAATAATATCACCGAATTAGAAGAAGCTTATTTCATCACTAGATAAATTTAGATTTCCTCTTTCAAAGGATAAATACCTTGATGGAATTGCAAACTTATAAGTTTAGCATTAGAAGAAAAACTTATGTGGATATTATTAAGAGATAAGGAAAAAATGGAGAAAAATTATTACTTCAAAATATATAGATTATTTTAATGAAATAAAATTATTTAGGAAAAATAACCCTAGCCAAATTATCATCAACATCGAACTTCAAATCATATAGTTTACAATTGATTAAAATATATATATTAGATGGTGATTCAATAAGGGGAATTATGGAATTTTTTTATTTTGTGCCTGGTTGAAGCCTTATCCTTTTATCTCTAAATCAAAATAAAAACCATTGGCTCAAGCATGCCTAGCTTGTAAAGGTTCAAAGGTCAAAGACTATATTAATATGAGTAACAAATCTAGATCATGGATTTCTTTTAATAACCTAGTTGAAGGAGAGGAAATCAAACAAATCACATTTGAAATTCAAAATATTCTTCAATATTTTTATTTACCAATTTTTACATAAAAGGATGATTTGGTTTGGAATATATCAATGGATGGTGGATACTCAATCAAGTTGGGATATGAGGATTTAGAGCAATCAAAATTTCCTACTCTGAAATTCTTTCTTGGAATAATGTTTGGTAATTAGAGGCACTCCCTAAGGTCTTAAAATTCTATTAGTTAGAGGTTAGAGTAAGACTCTTATAGGACAGAGTCTACAAAGAAGAGGATATCATGGAAATTTTATATTTCCTAATATAGACAGTAATGGAAGATGTTTCATACAACTATCATCTTATCTCGTTATAAAACATCCTCTATTGTACAATTTTATGATGCAACTCTTGTATGATAAATTATATAGCATGACAAACTCTTTCTCCATTCAATTATACACAATTTCAATTGTATGACCCATCTATTATATGATTGGATAAGTGTATGGTAAATAGGTTATCTATCAAATTATTTGTATGATGGTATTTTATTGTACAATGTCTTTACCGCATTCCATTTATAGGTCTATTAGACAACAATTTAATTTGTATGAAAATTCAAATACATAAGAATAATATATTTTATTTGCAGTTTCTAAGGTTTCTTCTAGTAATTATTAAACATGTTCTCTTACATGAATAGAAACTCCTTCCTTTTGAGAATAGTTAGAAGTATAATAGATATGGCCCTTAAGTCATACAAAAAAATTGAGTTGAACGATATTATTTTCCAAAGATCTATAATATACTAATTTCCAGCAAGGTAGAATGGTAGCTCTCGATGCCAACAACTCCCACATTGGTGGCTATTTTTCTATTGGAAGAAATTCATAAGGTAATCCTCTATACATAAATTTTACATACATGATCACTCGTCCACTCAAATAAATTTTTAAGGCACTCCTCTATGCCCACAACTTCCTCAAATCAACATAATATTTACTGGCATATCTAAATGTCATAGAGGGATGGAATGAAATTTTTTTGTAAAATGGTTTATGAAACTAATTACAATGTGCTTTAGAGTAATACAACATAACACAATAAAATATTTTCTAATTAGTAAGAAAATATTTTTCATAGATAATGCAAATGTAAATAGACTAGAATATAAAATTTATGTATAAAAGTAAAATGTAATAAATATTCTTAGTTATAGAATGTGTGTAATATATGCCCTACACACATACTATATTACTATGAATTAAAATTGAAGGAAAGAAGATAACTAAAAAGTTAGGAGTGTAAAAGAAAAATATTATTAAATAATAGTAGCAAAAAAAGTTGTTAGGGAAAATAATTAATCTTTTGAATGACCCAAAAGTATTTTTAGAAAATAGTTGTAGCATTGTTCATATTTCACTTTGTAAGTTAGCACAAATTAATAAGGTATTATGTGGAAATATTGGGTATTTATACCTTTGCCTTTATTTCTTGGTGCTAAGAACATTATTCATGTATACTCTAGCATCATTTGGTGATATAGGGCATTGGCATAAAAGGAATTTGTTTCTTGGTATAATAAAATTGGAGAATAACACCAATGCAAAGATGATGCTATAGAGAGAATAAAAGTAAATGTAGTATCATTTCAATGAGAAGGTGTAGCATTGTAATCCTTTATGGTATTATTTTATCTAGTCAAAAATATAAAGGATGACAATACCAATTACCTGGTATTACTTCAATATTATTGTAATTGAGAACTTGATCAACCATCACTTTACAAAAATAATGTATCTCCTATTGGGAGGTGATTGTCCACAACATATTGGTATCCAATTAAGAAAACAAATACATGAGTTTGTCAAGTACATCCCATTTATATTGGAATACAAGATGACCATTATTAGAAACATTGAAAAGGTTATGAGTTGCTTCTCAATTATATTTGATAGTGATAACTATTGTTTAGTTTATAAAATTAGGTAATATATGAACATAATCCATAAGATGTTTCTACACTATAGACTTTATTAGAATAATACTATGTGTCTTGAAAAGGTCTACATTGAATACTAGTTGTATTCTCAAGTATGAAGATTGACTAAGAATGAAATCACTATCACCTATTAGGATCTATATATAGTACACATACCATAGTGTAGAATTTTGATCCTCTAAAGAGGGATAAAGAACAATTATTTTTCAAGTGGAATCAAGCACAATATTCAACATGAAATGTGTGAGAGTATATTGTTGATCATAGGTCTCCTTATATTTCTATGTTTGATATCTAGGTATTTATAGAACTTGTATGTATTTTATGTGCATAAGAAAATGTTCATACGTTTAAGCTTCCTTGTATTGGAATGATGGCATAATTAACAATATGGAAAAATATCAAGTGGCATGTTATGATAGAATCAAAATATGTCTATAATAGTCAAATGACCTTTGTTGACCCCTATTATAGGATTGTTGGATGCAATAAATTATTATACCACAAATGAGAGTGACCATTATTATAAATCTTAAAAAGTTGTACACATATTTTATTCACTACTTTTGTCTATATATTCATCCAAGAATGGAATATTTTCTTAATGTTGGACCTTAATGCTCAACTAGTCCACTAGGTGGCATGGAAAAGCATTGAGAAAATTAGGGTCTCAATTAGACACAATTGAATTTAGGATTTCAAAGTGAATCTAGACATGATTAGAAAATAACTTCATAGTTTGTGGTACTTTAATTTTTTTTATGCAATAGAACACATATTATCTTGGAAAACCCATCCAAGTTAGTTTTAACATGGTAGGATAGAAAAATAAACCATGTTGATGGATTTCCAATGTTAAGAAGGATCTTATAAGGGCTTTTATAGACCTGACTCTCTCTTTATTGATTTAGCAGTGTTGTATGGTACAAAATATTTGATGTGAAGCTCCACCTGGTGATAAATATGAGTCTAGTAGGAATATTGTCCTAGTGTCAAATGAATTTAGATAATGTCAAAATTTTCTTGTACATTATAGAATTATGCTTAGTATATCTTAGTGTGGTGTGTCAAATAGCATGCAAAGCTTACCAAGACAATACAATATGATATTGGGATGAATATTTATCACTTACTTGCCTTATATCAACTAGTGATGTGTGGTGGTAAAGGTGACAACATTAGAATATAATGCTTTTACATCACTAATGTTATTATCAACAATGTATAAAATACAAAGCAATTTAAATAGTCATATATTTCTTATTACCCTAGATTTACAAAATAATTTAAACTTAAAATTAATATAAATATTTTTAAAAATAAATTATATAAAAATTTTATATACCTATTATAAGTAAATATTTAAATATCTCTTTTCAAAAATTAAAAAATTAAAATATAAGCTGCAAACCATTTTATATATTTATCTTTGAATTATTAAATAATTATAATTTAATAGTTTAGTTTCTCTATAAACATTTGTTATAGCTAATTTCTATAATTATTTGAAGACAAGGACCAACAACGCTTTTACTTCACCGTGGGTATTTGTTCCAATTTTCACTTGCCAATTTATAAACATAATTTCCACTGTGCAATTGTCTGTTGGCGTTATCTGTTGACCATCTTGTTATTTATTTAGTTGTTGATGGACGGATGCACTTCGTTTGTATCGTATTGTCGTCTTGTGATTGGTATCCAGGTATTTGGTTTAGATCGAATCTTCATCATGTGGTCGTCTCCGCGTGCAGTGGAATTTTTTTTTTTTACATAATCAACGATCACCGGTCGTTTAGGCGTACGATCAATTTAAAAAATTTAAATCAATGATGAGTGTATATGTTACTATTCGAATCTTCTTGACACTATATTTTATCTCATAATTCATAAAATATACAATTAAAAAAAAAAACTTACCAGAAGCAAGCCGGCGATTTGGACATTGTCTCTCAGGATAATAGATAGTAACTCCCAAATACATATTGCAATGTTTTTAACTAAAAGTTGAATTGAAGATTAAAAACTGATTAAACAATGAAGCTTTCCATGTGCTAAATTCCAAATCCAGCTATCCTGGTAAGTTGTAGTTTGTGGAAAACCGCGATCTTACTCCCCCAACTCAGGTCGGGGGCACTACCTATGCTTGGCCCTTTAGTGGGAGAGCCCATTCATGGAATGGTCGTAAACTTAAACGTCTGCGTACAAATAAATTCGTAGCCTTTTTCTTCCGGTAAGCGTTCATCGCCTATAATGTGTATTTAGGAAACCATTTCAAGGTTTGAATTTTGAAAGTTTTTTTGAAAACTGATATATAATTGACCAAACATATAAACAGCATCCTCTGCTAAAATCGTCTTACCTTTGTTTGCATGGTTCTTTGAGAGAGAAGTTGCATTATAGAATGGATCAGACTGGCGGGAAAGGACTAGTGTAAGTAATTATTCTTGTGATCTGACACTCTGATTCTTACTTGTCAAGCAAGAATTTATTTGCATTTTTTGGGTTTTGGTCGCCTACCTCAAAGAGATCGAAGATATGTACCACAATTTAATATGTTTTTAGACAATCGTTTAAATTGATTTTGGCAGGGAAGGGAGTGAAACAGGTAATCAGAAATGGAGCGGGTCGATTACAAGAGCAATAAAGTCGCCCCCTGAAATAGTGTGGAAATTCGGCGCGGATTTTTTAGGTGTGCTTAAATATGCACCACATCTTGAGTCCTGTGAACACGTTGAAGGAGAAAAGAATGGAGTTGGTTGTGTCAGATTGTGCACCGGCCAAGTATGGCTGAAAGAGAAACTGATTTCAATAGATCATGCGAATTATTCCTTCACGTACATCCTAATCGATAGCAGTGTGGGGTTAGAGGGGTATATGGCGACTTTCAAAGTGCATGTTATGCCCGATGGAAGTGGAGCTGTAGAGTGGAGTTTTGAGGCTGATCCTTTAACTTCCTCTACGAAAGAGAAATTTGTTCTTCAAATAGGCTCCTCACTGGAGAAAATTATCGAAGGGCTTGACGATGTTGCTGCTAAAGAAAAGTGACTTGACTGGAACAGATCCTCCCTGATTTCCTGTTTATTGGGTTTCATGTAGCAACCAAGTGTCTCTATTGTAATTTTTTGTTTTTTTTGTTTTCCACGCAGGTTTCTTCTACTTTATAGAAGGGGAAAAACACAAAAAGGAAATAAAAGAAAACTTTGTTCTCCTTTCCCTTCCGCACGTAATTGTGGAAATGGATTAATGTATTTTATTTTTAATTTCTTTGATATCTAAGGGAGTTAGATTACATTCACATTATTTTTAGTAATTGTAGTAAGTGTCAAGTGTAGGGGCTGTTCTCAAGTAGGGTTGGAATTTCAAAACAAAATTACCTCTCAATAAGAATTTATATGATGGTTAAAAATTTTAACTGTTTGAAATTTTATTTGTTGGAGTTTGATTGATTTCTATTATTAGTGTGTTTTTCTATTTTCATGGGGAAATATTCCCTCTGAATATCTCTAGTTGTAATAGGTAATATTTAGGTGGTTTGGTGTGATGTTGAGAACATTTGATTCTCATGTATCTGTCTTTTACCCACTTGGGAGATTCTTCAGTTACATTCCCAAGCTATATATTGTAATGACTTATCATGAATAAATCAGTTCAGACTAATTATGGCTCACATGTGGTATCAGATTCAGGTTTGAGAGAAACCTTGCTAGTTTTTTTTAAGATTTTTTTTTGTGTTGTTTCAGGATGGCAACGACGCCTCCTCCTCTTCCAAAGTTGGACGTTCCTCCACTTTTGCGTATTGCAACCATCCCCTGCCCCTTTCTCTATCAGATTTTTCATCTCGATATTTCTTGTTGTAATCAGAGTATCTATCCCTCTCTCTGTCTCTACCATTTTCATCCCTACTTCTCTGTGACCTCTTGTTTTCTTCCCGACCTCCATGGAATTTTCCCTCTCATCTGAGCGCCGCCTTTCACGGCCTGACTTTTTGTGTCGTCTGTCGTAATCCTTCCCGCCTCTAATTTTTTCCTCAGAAACCCTAGCATCGTCGTCGTCAACAGACGGACTTCAATCATCCTTTCTGTTGCCTTTTCTTTGGTGTCCATGGTCATTGGCAGATTGGTTCAGTGCTTCCACCTCTGCACTCCACCAGGCATTAACAAACTTGACATGACGGAAAATCCTGGACAGTTCACCCTTCAAATTGCTAATCATTATCGAATTGTATTGAAGTCCCGCTCCTTGGAGAAACCATAACCATGGGAATCCTATTCTGCTGCTTCATTATTCCATATGAAGATTTTAAGTTTGCCAAATATGGTAAAGACTTAGTATTGATAGTTGCTTCGTCCGTACATTCAAAAGGAGTCCTTTTATTATTTATTTTATTTTATTGTAACCCAAGCACATGAGTTTCCCAAATTTGGTAATGTCTTAGTATTATTGTTAAAAAAAAGAAGAAAAAAAATTGATGTGCACATTAGTTGCATCAAGTATTGATTTAGTAGATATGGATATTATTTTTGGAATTTGTAGAATATAGTGGAAGTAATTATTTTGTTTTCAAAAAAAAATTGATGTGCACATTAGCATGTGCTTCTACGATCATTGGAATTCAGCGCTGTCTGTTGCATTTGAAGAACAATCATTGGGATTGAAAGTCCACCAGCGAGTAAGGAAGGAGTTGCACCATTGATTTGTAAAAATGGCAAATGGCAACATTAATGTCCCAGTCCCAAAATTTAGAGGAGACAACTATGACTACTGGTCAATCAAGATGAAGCACTTGCTCATTAGCAAAGGTGCTTGGGAGATTATGGAGGATGGCTACACAGAGCCAACCGATTGGAGTACTGTTCTAGCTATTGATAGACAAGCAACAAGAGAGGCACAAAAGAAGAATAGTCTTGCAATATTCTACTTGCAAACAACCTTGGATGAGAGCATTTTCCCAAGGATTGCAAGTTGTGCATCAGCCAAAGATGCATGGCAAGCTCTAAAAGAGAGCTATGAAGGCAACACTCAAGTCAAGCAAGTGAGATTGCAAACTCTAAAAATGGAGTTTGAAAATCTCAGGATGAAGGAAAATGAAAAGGTTGGAGACTATTGCATGAGAGCCAAAGCATGTGTTGACAAAATGAAGACTCTTGGTGAAGAAGTGAATAATGAAGTCATTGTAAAGAAAGTGTTGAGGACACTTTTACCCAAATGGAGCCAAGTATCCATTGTAATTGAGGAGAGTAAGGACTTGACTACTCTCACATATGATCAGCTCATGGGTTCCTTAATGTCCCATGAGGAGAGATTTTCTTCAACTCCAAATGTTGGGGGAATGGAAGAAAAAGCATTTTCATCCAAAGAAGGTGAATCTAGTTCAAGAGGAAGAGGCCAAGGAAGAGGCCAATGGAGAGGAAGAGGTAGATCTTCTTCAAGAGGTAGAGGTATTTTTTCTCCAAGAGGAGGAAGAGGTGGCTTCCAAGAAAGAGGAAGAGGTGGTTCTCACGAAAGAGGAAGAAGTGGCTATCAAGGAAGAAGTAACAAACAATGTTAC
The DNA here is from genome assembly GCA_028583015.1 of Wollemia nobilis. NCBI lineage: Eukaryota > Viridiplantae > Streptophyta > Pinopsida > Araucariales > Araucariaceae > Wollemia > Wollemia nobilis. The sequence continues at coordinate 2,928,250 of JAQPPZ010016969.1, read as the reverse complement.
TATTGTAACAAGTATGGGCACTTTGAAAAATATTGTAGATTGAAAGCATCACATGGAGGAAGAAGCAATAATGCACACTATGGTGAGGAGGAGGACTCATCAATTTTGTTTTTGTCATATGGTAAATCTGATCAAAATATGAATGAGACATGGATTCTTGATACCGGATGTTCCAATCACATGACCGACAAGAAGGAGTTGCTATCTACAATTGACAATTCCTACAAGTCCAAGATCAAGCTTGGAGATGATAAAGCATTGCAAGTTGAAGGCAAAGGAACCATGGAAGTACACACTAATGAAGGTAAGAAGAAAGTGACTGATATTTACTACACTCCAAATTTAAAACATAATTTGTTGAGTGTTGGGCAAATCATGGAAAATAATTTTAAGCTTGTGTTTGAAAACAATAAGTGTGAGATTTTTGATAAGAATCATGGGCATAGGCACGTCACTACTATTCCCATGACCAAGAATAGATTGTTTCCTCTAAAATTTGGAGAAGAAAATAATGATTTTGCATGTGCAGCCATTGATAGCAAAAGTTGGCTATGGCACTTAAGATTTGGCCATGTAAATTTTCCTAGTTTGAGGAAAATGGTTTCTCAAGAGATGGTATATGGGCTACCTAAAATTGATGATCAAAAAGGTGTGTGTGAAGGATGTGCTTTGGGCAAGCACTCAAGGATGAATTTTCCAAAAGGTAAAGCATGGAGAGCCACTTATCCCCTTCAATTGGTGCATTCTGATATTTGTGGGCCAATGCAGACTCAAAGTATTGGTAAGAATTCATACTTTCTCACCTTCATAGATGATTTTTCAAGAATGTGTTGGGTTTATATTTTGAATACAAAGGATGAGGCATTTGATTGTTTTAAAGATTTTAAAAATCATGTTGAAAATCAAAGTGGGCACTATGTAAAATGTTTAAGGACTGATAGGGGAGGAGAATTTTGTTCAAATGAATTTCTTCAATTTTGTAAATATTGTGGTGTTAGAAGGCAACTCACAGCTACTTACACACCACAACAAAATGGTGTGGTTGAGCGTAAAAATAGAACAGTGGTAAATATGGCAAGAAGCATGCTACAAACAAAGAGGTTAACTAATATGTATTGGGTTGATGCGGTAAGGACTTCCATTTATATTTTGAATAGGAGTCCTACTTCTAGCTTGGATGGCATCACTCCATATGAGGCATGGTATGGAAGGAAACCAACCGTAAGTCATTTCAGAGTTTTTGGTTGCTTGGCTTATGCACATGTTCCTGATGAAAAAAAGGAAGAAGTTAGATCCCAAAAGTGAAGCATGCATATTCCTTGGGTATTGTGAAAATACCAAAGCATATAGGCTCTTTAATCCAAAGACACACAAGGTTGTCGTGTCTCGAGATGTGATTTTTGATGAAGGGGGAGTTTATGGTCATCAAAAAGGCCATATTGAGAAGTCAAAATCTGTTTTGACTGGTGGTATTATTGATGATGATGAGCAGCCCACTAATGTTTTAGTTCCAAGTGCTACTAATCCACCAAGCAACCCCTCATCTAGCTCTCCAACAAGAAGCCCTTCATCTAGTTCTCCACCAAGTAGCCCCTCATCTAGTTCTTCAGTTTCAAGTGCAAGTTCAAGTCCACCAAGGAAGGTAAGAAGCTTAAGTGACATTTATCGAAGGAGTACTATTCAAACAAATGAAGATTTCACACTATTGAGTGAAGATTCTCCAAGTAATGTGTTGAAGATAAAGAAAAGTAAAAAGCTCCAACAAAACCATCCATCTTCTCAAATGTTAGATACAAATTTTCAAAGAAGAGTTACAAGAAGTCAAGCACAAGAGGTAGATCAAGTGGTGAAAAGACTTGAAAACTTGCATATGTATGGTGATGAAAATGATGGTAAGCCCAAAGGTGATGTTGTGGATTATGCCTTAATGTCTCTTTTTGATTTAGAACCATCTTGTTATGAACAAGCATGTACTAATGATGTATGGATGAAGGCAATGAAAGAAGAAATGAACTCCATCAAGAAGAATGATACTTGGGAGCTAGTTGAGCTTCCAAAAGGCAAGAAAGTTGTGGGCTCTAAATGGGTCTACAAAACAAAGTATAATTATGATGGAAGTGTGGAGAGACACAAAGCAAGACTTGTGGCAAAGGGGTTCACACAAAGGTATGGCATTGATTATGAGGAGACTTTTGCTCCAGTTGCAAGACAAGAAATAGTGAGGATGGTTCTTTCTATTGCTGCTCATAAAAGCTGGAATGTACATCACTTGGATGTAAAAAGTGCTTTTTTGAATGGATTCTTGGATGAGGAGGTTTATGTGCAACAACCTCAAGGATTTGTAGTTCAAGGTAAGGAGAATCTTGTGTACAGGTTGAAGAAGGCCTTGTATGGTCTTAAGCAAGCTCCAAGAGCTTGGTATTCAAGAATTGATGGGTACTTCCGTCAATATGGTTTTGTGAGAAGCAAGAGTGAGCCAACCTTATACTATAAGAAACAAGGTAATGACATTCTCCTTGTTTGTTTATATGTGGATGACTTGATTTACTTAGGTAGTAATCCTAAGTTGAATGATGACTTCAAGAATGCCATGATGCATGAATTTGAGATGAAAGATCTAGGCTTGATGCACTATTTTCTTGGTATGGAGGTGTATCAAAGTGATAGTGAAATTTTCATTTGTCAAAACAAATATGCCAATGATATGTTAAAAAAATTTGGGATGGAAAATTGTAAACCTGTTGCAACACCAATAGCTCATGGTGAGTTGTTGAGTAAGGATGATGGAACTGAAAAAGTTGATGTGACCACATATAGAAGTATGGTTGGGAGTTTGATGTTTCTCACTAACACTAGACCAGACATTACATGTGTTGTATCACTTGTATCAAGGTATATGAGTGACCCTTCTGAATTACACATGAAAGCTGCAAAAATAATACTGAGATATGTAAAAGGTACAATGGATTTTGGCATCCATTATTGTAAAAATGAAGATGTAAAATTGTTTGGTTTTAGTGATTCAGATTGGGGGAGTAATATAGATGATAGGAAGTCTACATCAGGTAATTGTTTCAGCCTTGGGTCTGGTTTAATCACTTGGAGCTCAAAGAAACAAACTACAGTTGCTCTCTCTTCCACCGAAGCAGAATACATTGCAATCACAAGTGCTAGTGCTCAAGCATTGTGGTTGAGGAAAGTCCTTGAAGAAATTGGAGAACAACAATATGGTCCTACTACATTGTATTGTGATAACATGAGTGCTATTCAACTAGCATATAATCCAGTTCATCACAATAGGTCAAAGCATTTTGATATGAAGTATCACTTCATCCGAGACATGGTCGAGAAGAAGGTGATTGAATTGCATCATTGCAGCATTGAAGACAACATTGCAGATTTGTTCACCAAGGGAGTTGTCAAAGCTCAATTTTTGAAGCTGAGGAACTTCCTTGTCAGTCCCCTCAACTTCAAGGGGGAGTATGTTGGAGTTTGATTGATTTCTATTATTAGTGTGTTTTTCTATTTTCATGGGGCAATATTCCCTGTGAATATCTCCAGTTGTAATAGGTAATATTTAGGTGGTTTGGTGTGATGTTGAGAACATTTGATTCTCATGTATCTGTATTTTACCCACTTGGGAGATTCGTCTGTTACATATTCTCATGTATCTATCTTTTACCCACTTGGGAGATTCTTCAGTTACATTCCCAAGCTATATATTGTAATGACTTATCATGAATAAATCAGTTCAGACTAATTCTGGCTCACATTATTTGCATTTTAAGTTTTTTAACAACTGAAAAAAGATCAAATTTATTTTAAAAGGTTATCTATTTGTAAAATTAATAGTCATAGTAAAATCATGGAATCACAATTTAGCTTTAAGCAATGAATTGAAAGAAGGTTCAACAAAAATAGTTGTGTTAACAAATACCTATCTGTATAACCAATTAACAAATGTTTTTTAAGTAGAAATAAGTTTCGTAACAATGCATTCTACTAAAAATTAACACCAACCGATCAATTTGTTTTTATGACCATAATTAGAAGCTCCTTTCTGCTATAATAATTATTCTAACAAATGATTGAAAAGGAGCTAGGGCTGCCCTAGATTAATATTGAAGAGTGCAATATCTTTACAAATGATTTGAAGATTTTCTCATCTTGATAGTTTTACAGTGACTCCATGAATCCTAGCATGATAGTTTTACAATGACTCCATGAGTCTTGGCATTGAAATGCAAATGCATGATTGAATACTTTAATACCCACTTCCCCCACCTATTCTCTATTTGAGGAACATATTGCTAAAGTTCAGTAGTACCTCCTTTAAATCTAGCAAAAACACAACTAAACAATCACTACATTTCTCCATTCATAGACATGCTGCCACCAACATACCAAATATCAATTACAAGTTTTTTTTGACCCACAAAACAAAATCAAAGAAAAAATCAATTAGTTGTAAATTTAAGAAAAAACTTTATGAAAACTAAAATTGGGTGAACTATATAAAATTAATCTTTTTTCTTTGTTTGTAACTTTCAACTGGGTGTAGATGAATGGACAATAAACCTTGCAAGAATACAATGGTGCCATAATAAATGAATTGAGATAAATTTTTTACAATTACCTATTATAAAGTAAATTCATACGATTAGTATTTCATCCATCCCCGACCCACCCGACCAACCCCTTATTTTTGTTTTATTTTTTTTCATCTTTCTCTCGTCCTGGACTTGTTCCTGCTGTAAAAAGACCGACAATTTTCACACCCCTAAACAAAATTTAATTGGACAATATTCCTCGATAAACACATTTACCTTATTACATTTACTTAATACCAGTTTACACAAGAGCACTGCCTATTACGTCTCCCAAGTTACTATGAACCATGGAGATTGAAGACGTACGAATTGCAATACAAATAAAATTTAATTAAATTTTATCTGTCACATAATACATTTATATATCCTATATCCTGAACAAGTGTATATCATAAGTAAATTTTACGGTTTTTAATATATTTTCCCTTAAATTTAAGGTTTATAAAAAAAAAAATAGCAAATAAAAACTTACTGTCCATATAAAATCAAAACCGTAATTTACAGTTTCAAATGTAAATTCCATGCCTATTACCAAGCTTATACCATCTTGTTAGAGCTATATCATTTTGTTATTGATGACCCATGGGCAGACAGTGAAATCAAATTCTTATATTTGAAACAGGCATGCCCCAAGGTTTGAACCTAGATCTCTTCTTGGTAAATGCCTAGACACACAAACAATTACGAATTCACCTAATCCTTTGAGATTAAAATGGATTAATGTTGTAGAATGTTGAATATTTTTCTAAGAAATAGTTCTTGTTTAACAGTTGACCTTAATTAATTTTATTTTTTAATAATTTAAGTGCAGATTTTATTAGTATTTTTTTTTTTAAATAGCGTAATATTAAATTTGTTTAATGAAGTTAATTAAATTATATTTAATTTTCAAGAATATTTTTTACATATATTTTTTATTAAAAATATTTTTGATCTTTTTTAAATTGTTATTCAACTTTTTAATGCCATAGATAAAAATTTTGTTCATTTAATTGTCTTTTATATATATATATATATATATATATATATATATATATATATATATATATATATATATATATATATATTGATTTGTAACTCTTTATATACATAACATATCATCATAATGTGAGGGGAAAGATTTGAATGGGAGAGCTTTAACTGCTCACTTGCTCTCCAACTTCTCTATATAAACGAATTGTTTTCTAAAATTTGACTTTTAAAAAGATGATAATTAACATATAAATAATTAAAATATAAAAAACAGTTCTTATTTTTATAAATATATTGTTTATAATAACTTGTAAATAATTTTTTGAAGATATAAATTTTATTTACATATAATAACCTATAAATTGTCTAATATTTCGAGATATAATTTTTCTCCAAATCTATATGTAATACATGTTGTGCCTATGATACATACCTTGTTTCTACGCAATGAAAGAACTAATTAGTGTAAAGGCAACATGTAATTCAGGAAAGGAGAGGAAAACTGTCAACTAAATAAAAGTAGTATTAAACTATAATTATAAGCTATTATATATAACATTTATAATATGTTTAAATTCCATCTAATAGTAAAGCAGTTTTATAATATAGATTTTAAGTTGTTTGTTTATTTTTTTTGAAATGAAATATATTAATTGCGTCAGCAAGACCCAAATATGATTTATAGGACCTCAAATATTAAAGTACAACTGCAAGGGAGATTTTCCATATAATTTGATGGTTTGTTTTTTAAATGGCACAAACCATTAAAAAATTGTTTGAAAATATAGTTTAATTCTTACCACGGATATATATGTATAAGAAATATTTACTTATTTAAAAATAAATAAAAATCCAGGTAAAGGTACGATAAGCATTGACACCGTTGGCTGAAAGCATGGTTACCATCAGCATTGACACAGTTGGCCGAAAGCATGGTTACTATAAGCATTGGCATCGAGGTAAACATGATGCTATAGTAAACTTGATGTTATAGGTATTGTTGGTAGTATTTAGGCAATATTGTTGATAGTAGTGGGCATAACATTAAATGTCATTGTAATATTAGTATGTTTGTCGTAAAATTATTATGACATCAATGTTTATTAATTGACATTTTAATGGTTAAAAACATAAACAATCATTTCTTTACATTAGTCATATAAATTATTCAATTTAAAAAATTGGTTTTTTTAGAGGTTTAAAGTTCAAATTAAGATATGTATATGTGAGACTACGTGTTAAATCTCCTATTGATAAGTTTAGTTCTCCTTTTTATAAGAGATGATGGTGGGATGAAGATACCCAACCCTAACTTCAGATCATAAAAATTTTCCACAATAACCAGATAAAAAATAATCAATTTAAAAAATATTTTGTTATATAAACTTATATTTTCTATATTATACTATAATTTTTGCTTAAGTTTATTTAATAAAATAATTATTAGATGAATCATGATCATAAATTAATTAATAAATTATATATATATATAAATAACTAACATGTCTCACATATAGATTAATTGGTGCAGCAAAACCTTGTAATAGAAACATAATCAAATTTTAGACTTCCTTATATAACCTTGTAATGAAAACATAATCAAATTTTGAACCTCATTAGATTAAAAGTTTGCCGTTTTCTTCTACAACATAAAAGATTTAAAATTAAAAAATTTACTGCACCAATTACTTTATATATATAATAATAATTGTAAAAACAAACTACATAAAATACTATGAGATAATAGGAAATACAAATAACAACCCTATATATATCACATTTCTTTCCTATGTGAGGGTACCATGTGGATGCTAGAAGGTAGTGCCTGTGGAAGGCACCAATTTTGTACCTTCCTATGCTGCATTGTTTAAATTTAGGAAGGACAACATGATGTAAATAAATTTTCGGAAGATAATTTATATTAAAAAACTCGTCTTGGTGTACTAATTTATTTAATATAAGAAATATTAATTTATAAGTATAAAGATGGTAATCGTCCAATTAAATTGATTTTTTTTTAATTTTAAGTAATTTATATTTATAAAATAGCGCATTGTTATTCATATTTATTGTCCTTGTACATTCTATTTACAACTTTATATTGGTAGCACAGATCTAAATATATGGTTATAAATTAGATATAACTATATGGTTATAAATTATAACCATATAAAAATAACTTATAATTATAACCATCAATTTCCTTAATAAAATTATGTTTTTTAATCGATTTTGTTTTTGGTTTAGATTTAAATCTTGATTGCTATTATTATAAATTTTAACTTAAATTTTAGAAAAATGCATTTTATATTTCTTGTAATATTTGGTTTAAATATATTACACAAAAATAATAAAATATTTAAAAAATTAATATAATATTTTTTAATTAATAAATTAATATGTTTAATTAATTATATAGAATTAAAACTATTGTGATGTTTCAATGAATTATAATAATTCTAATGGTATTTAAAAATTATGTAAATAAAAAATATCTAAATTAAAAAATCAAATTTGTAACCATTTAGCATTTGAGACCATCCTTTCAAGTCTAGAATTTAGCATATATTCTTTTATGTCAGTAAAATTGAAAAGATGAATTGAAATCTAAACTATTAGGCATCTTAGAAATTACATTCTAATACTTAAAATCCTAAAATATTATGATATAAAGTATTATAAGATATAAAATAAAATACATTTACTTAAAATTATTTACTTTTAAGACCTAGGTTCTAATCTCACGGGCATGCCCATGCATAGCCAGTAGTCTGATCTGAATCCTATGTGTTTTGCACTTGATTGGCGATGGTGGTTAGTTTCATGCATGTCTGGTGGTTCCCATCTCCTGAAGTGTGTTGACCCATACTGATGATGACGGTATGACCTCTATGCATCCCGTGGTCCCTATCTCACCATCGGTTACCATTAAATCGAGATGATAGGTTTTTTGGATGCAGTCTCTAAGTTGTAACCTTACCTTGGGAGTTAATACAAACTGTGATTGTAACCAATTCATCCATGTACGATAGATAGATAGATAGATATGGTTTTGAAAGGGTTGTTCTTTCTCTTTTACATGAACTTAATCACATCATATTGAATATATTTTAATCCCATCACTTGGGTGTATTTATATGTCCAAACGATAAACCAAAACTTAAAAAAACTCTATAAAATATAAAATTATATATATTTAAAATATGATTATATTATTTATAATTATAATTTAATATATATAAATATTATTGTGCTTATAATTAATTTAAAATTTTATTTATTGATCCTTTTATTTACTAGAATTTTTCCATAGCTCCTTGGTGGTATTGATGCATTTGTTTCCTATTATTATCATCATGTGATAAATAAAAATTGTATTAAAAACTAATTTTTTTTTAAACAATTAAAGTATAAAAATCAAATCCAATGGAGTTGCCGAGATGAGAGGTAGAGGGAGAGGTTCTTATAGAGAAAGAGGAAACTTTGTGCAAGGTCAAGAAAGATGGAATGCGTATATATTGAGAGAAGTAGAACCTATTGGATACTCCTTTGGTTAGTCATAGTTTACTGGAAGAAGATTCAAGATGAAAGTATAGAGGCTTATCAACTCAAAAAATCTTTGCAAGTTGATCTTGTTCCTAAAGGTATCCACACTTCTCTTCTCTCCTTTTGGGAAATCTAGTCCTTCTTCCTCTAGGCCCTTTGCTGGTCCCAAGGATTATGGTGGCTCTCATATTGTTAAGATTATTTCTTCTCAAGCTTGCTTAGAAGATGCTTCTCACCATTTTGAAGGTGTTGTACCACTAGTTTTTGAATCTTATTTTCCCCATTTGCCTAACAGGGTAGTCTATAAGGATTCTATCAAGGATATTTGTCCTCCTCAAGTTAGTGCTTGCTTCTCAAAAATATCTTAGAAAATATTATCCCAAAATGAGACTCTTCACTTGGAGGGAGGGATAGACTCTGATAATCTCGTTGTGATGGACATAGATACTCGCTCAAAGTGTGATATTATGATGAAAATACCTTCTCCTAAGGGTGATATGGAGATTATTAGGGAAAAGTCTCATTCGTTCTCCCTATTAGATAATGAAGAGTATAGGGGTACTATTATGAATATAAGCATTGAGACTTTTTTGGGCTAGATGTTGACTACTAACCTGGTGCTCAGTGTGAACCAATTGCTTCATGCTGAGGTGAAGAACTTCTTTACCCCGAATCACATTTTTAAATATGGATTAGATAATCCCTTGGTCTACAAAGATAACATGACTAAAGTATCAAAATAGCCTTTGGTGGACCCTTTTCCTCATGTGGAGATAAACCATGTTCCTGAGAAGACCTATGCTACTATTATCTCCAATAAAGTCTCAAAATATCTTCTTTTGGAGTGCTTGTTTGAGCTCAACCTGGTGAAAAACTCCTTATATTTACACATTAATTTGATTAAATTGACCATGGAATAAGGTGAGAGATCTCTTGTTGGGAAACTTTTGGGTCACTCTAGACCTGATATAGACATAATCAAGAGATGAATGGCCTCCAAGTGGGATCCTAAAGGTCATATGGAATTGATTACTTTACCGAATGGTTTATTTATTATTATATTATCTCTGAAGGAGGACTATCAATACATTTTGGGAGATAGACCATGGTTTTTTTGTCAAAGAAGCCTATTCTTGTTGAAATGGGAAATACATTTTGATCAAAACATGCAAAAATTTAAACATAGCTTTGATTTGGGTCAAGCTACCTAGGCTTATGCTCCATTTCTAGCATGAAGTAGTCCTTATAGGAATTGCAAAAAATTGTTTGATTTTTTCTCTATTTATCCAGCAACTCAATTTAGATCTCGTATGGTTTTTTCTTGCATGTGCATTATTATAGATATAGATGCACCACTTCTATATCATATTGATCTTTTATCGGAGGTTGGTTCCAGGATGCAACCTTTAGTCTATGAGAAAATACCTTTGTTCTATTCCAATTACAACAATTATGGTCATGATTAGTCCATATGTCCTCAAATAAATACCAAGCCTCCTATCTCACAAAAGGATTGCTTTTTAGAAGGAGAATGTTTCCAATGAATAGTTGAATAAGGTTCTTAAGATTCAAAATATGTTGGTCAATCCTTAGAGTCAAAATGGTTTGTAAACATGATCTCTTCATAGAGACCCCTAATGAGTCTACCTTATTTAAGGATTCTAAACCCCCTCTAGAAAATGCTTTTGATAGCCTTATATCATAATCATATATTATTGATAATGAAGGGTCTCTAGGCATTCCTTTAGCCTGTCTAGAATATTTCTTAGCCCTACAAAGGAAAAAAACTATTGGAGTCTCTTCTGGTCTAATTACATGGGGGTAATCTAGGAAAGGTAGACCTCCTCAAGATAGATTTGATATTGAGAAAAAGACTATCCAATCATCTCCCTCTTAGAATCTTGGAGGTGGAAGACGACACAAAATTATTTGAGGTAGTTTACTAGTTTGATGTGCAGGATTTAGGTGATTTTACTTAGGTCCATTTTTCAAAATTGAAGTTGTGTAGCTCATACCTTTTATTCATATATGTATTTATTTATAATGTCAATATCTGCTATTGATTTTGTGGGCTCATTGCCCTCCTTCAACTTTACATTTTGGTTTTTTGAGCTTTGCATATTGCTTTAATAATGCTATATTTTATTACCTTTATTGGCCAATTGGTGTTTGCTTGTTAGGCTACTTTGTCTATACCTCCTTATGACGCATATCTCTTGGCTGCACTAGCAGCGATCTGTAGTTGGTTCCTTTTATAGCCTAGTCCTTGCTAGCTCTTAATTTTGTTTATCCTTGAGATTGAATTTGGGTTCTATTTGTAAGACATTTGCAAAAGAATTTAAAAACCCTTATTTTTTCCACTCAATAAAAAAATTCAATCCCAATCATATTGTAAGCTATCATTTGTAAAAAAATCATGATCTTACCAACCCTATTCAGATTTGAAGCTACTTTTTATACCTCATTTAGTGGGAGAGCCCTTTCATACATTGGTCAAAATGTCAAAGTTGGTTAGAATTAAACAAGATTATATGTATAGCACCTTTGACATATCTATGACAATATTATCGTCTATGAATATTAGAATTAATCACCATATTTTGTAGAACTTGAATTTAATTATGGTGGTTGCATTTATTCAATGATTTTTTAAGAACCATTCTTTTGAAATTAATGTGTATTTGAATATTGATGAGGCTTTCCCTCCAACCCTAGCTATATATATGATCAACTGGTATTATTCATTTATGATGATATGATAAAGAAACATTGATGTGGATAGAGCATAGTGTGACAAAAGCCAAAAAATAAAGTTGTAGTTAAAAAATAGTCTTTTGGAGAACCTTCTAGCTAGGAGCAAACCTACAATAGTACATACACATTTGTAGAAGAATTGAAAATTGGAGAAATAGGCTTCTACTTTAAATAGTCTCCCTCCTTATAAAGTTTTTGTAGTAGCATGTTTGTATCATTGATAATTAAAGAAAATATTTATGCATTTATACCTCTGGTTAAATTGGTTATGAGCATATTTTTTTAAGTATTTATTTTTGCAAGACTTTGGAATGTTTATTTTTTTAAATCTACAAAATTTCATGTTTTAGGGTTCAACATTTTTCCATCCTTGAAAATTCTTGATCTCATGCATATTCCCAAATATGGAGAAGTTTATTTGTGACATCATCCATCAGGTGAGCAAGTCTTGGCCTCAGGTAATTTTGAGTGGAGTTAGTCCTAGGTCCAAGAAAATGAAACTCTCGATCCCATTCAAGTTTGAGAAATTCTTAGCCCCAAGAAAATTTCCATTTTTTTCAAGTTATATTTTAAGCCATTCCTAACTCCATCCAGTATTTCATCATAAGGTGTGCCAAATATTTTAAGTCTCCTTAGTGCCCAATCTCGAACCACTTTCTATTTGGTCGTATGAGTGCTCGATCTTTGGGTCTGAGAATATTATGTATTTCAAATTGGTTTTAGAGATTTGGGCCATTAGTGGAAATTTAAGAGCCACAACAAAAATGGCTTATAATATTAATTCATTGCAATTAAAAAATCCCATGATTAAATGATAAAAATTATGTTTGATATTGATATCTTGATAGTGGCTACAGTAACCACATGTTTGGGAACAAATAAATTTTCTCACAATTAGATGAAACCTTCAAATATGAGGTAAATATGAGAAACAACAATAAGATACCTATCATGTATAAAGGGAGGATTATAATCCACACAAGGTAAGGAGAAAAAAGACACATCCCTTATGTGTATTATGTGCCTAGGCTTAAACATACTTTTTTGAGTGTTGGGTAGCTTGTGCAAAAGGGGCACACAATATTTTGAAAATAAAACCTGCATCATTAGAGACAAAGAGAATGGCTCGTAGAAAATGTAGCAATGACAAAGAAAAATATGTGTCCTCCAAAAATAAAAATTAAATGTTGCTTTCATTTAGTGCAATTATAAAAAATGCTACAATGTTGTGGCATATCAAATTTGGTCATTTAAAAATGCTACATTGTTGTGGTATCTCATATTTGGTCATTTAAAAAATGCTACATAGTTGTGGCATATCAGATTTGGCCATTTAAGCTTCAGTAGAGATGGTGAGGGGATTTTATCTCATAAAGAAACCAAATCAAGCACGTGAAGGTTGCCTAGTAGGCAAGCAACATAGCATTCTCTACAATATAGTCATGGAAAGTTTCATAGATGGTGCATTTAGATATTTTCAAGCTTGAAGAATATCATCCCCAGATAATTTGCATATTGTGAAGAACAAAAATTTAAAGGCTCGTGGACCCTGATCCTAGACTGCTTCCAAATTTTAATTATAAAGAAGCATGAGCACTATAGTCCTCTAGCACTGTATCCTTCAAAAGTATCTATGCAAGTAAGGGCATATATTTTTTTCCTGCATGTATTCAATATCCATCTAATATTATTTTCATTTAAATTTGTCTAACATTTTTAGTTTCATTTGTTTGGTTGGTTCTTTCAAGTTGAAGTAGCATTGTAAAATGGATCAGACCACTGTGAAGGATCTTGAGTAAGTAAATGATCTAAGATATAATTGATTTATTTTACTGGTCAAGCAAAGCCTTATTGTATTTACTATGATTTTGTTGCATACCATAGAGAGATTGAGTATGTGTTAAAAACTTACAAGCATATTGATTTTCACAGGGAAGGGAGTGAAACAGTTAGTGAGAAATGGAGCAGATCGATTATAACAGAGATATTTTTTTTCCCTAAAATTGTGTGGAAACTCAACGTGGATTTTTTAGGTATAGATAAATATGCATCATCTAATGATTCCAAACACATTTAAGGAGAAAAAAATGAATTTAGCTATGTTAGATTATGGCATGGTAATTATTCCTACACATACATCATCATGGATAGCAATAGAAACATGGGTTTAAAGGTATATATGGGAATTTTAAGTGCATGTTATATCTTATGGAAGTGCATTTTTATAGTTGAGTTTCGAGGCTGATCCTATTCCTTCCTCTACAAAAGAGAAATTTTTCGTTGAAATATGCTCTTTACTAGAAAATTGTATTGAAGGCCTAGACAATGTGCTACTAAAGAAAAGCAAAATGAATGGAACAAATCATCCCTTGTTTCTTATTTATTAGGTTTTATGTAGAAATCAAGTGTCTCTATTGTACATTTTTATTTTCTACGAGGGCTAGCCTTAAAGTTGGAAAAAACAAAAAAAAAGAAAGAAGATTAAAGTTTGAGATTGCAAAGATGGGTTAATGTTGGACATCACTGATTCAATATTTTTCTAAGGGGTAACTCTTATTTATTATTTTACGTTCATTAAATTTAGTGGTTTTTATTGAGTTATTTTTATTAAAAAATTTAAAAAATTATATTGTTTTTATTATATTATTATTGTTTTTTTACTAAAGATATTTTTAATTTGTTTTTTATTAAAAATATTTGTCATATTTTCAAATTATTTTTATCAAAGATATTTGGCATCTTCATAAAATTGTTAATAAACTCCTTGATATCATTGTTATTAAGTGATAAATTCCTAGTCATTCAATTACCTTGTAAAATTTGACTTTCTAAGATGAAAATCAACACTACAAATAACAAAAAAAATGTGCAACATAGTTTCTATTTCTATAAATATGTTATCTATAACAACCTATAAATTCCCTACTATTCCAAGAAAAATTGTTTATCATCACTATTAATTTGTGGTTTTAACCCCACTTCTTCGTAGCACTTTTGATATTTATTTTTGTTTTCTCATATCAATATTCGTTTGAGTTATTTTTTCTCTTTGTGCTTGCTCCTTGGGCTTCTTCTATTTTTTTTAATCCCACCAACACTTTCATCATCATCAATCTCTTCAATATTTTCATACTACTCATAGTGAGGGTTATTACATATAGGTTTGTCTTTAAAATATTTGAATTGGAAAAAATAACCTTAAAAACATTTTATTCTTTATGTTGTTTTGAAATGTCATGACCCTTCCTTGGTAGACTTTTTGATGGATGGATTCATGATTGACTATGTTATCTTGTTGATGGAATGACTAACTATTTTATGATTAGTTTATGTAGGACATATATTCTATGGAAAAATATGATGTATCTTATCAATGGAATGATTGACTATTTCATGTTTAATTTCTGCAAAATGTATACTTAATAGAAAAATATGATGTTTCTAATGGATTTACACCCTTGCAGGAACATGGACTCTCATGGGTGGTAGAAATAAATAACCATAAAAAATGAGATATCATAGAGGAAAAGAAATGATGTGATGACTTACTCGCTGAATAGTTCAAACAATGTCCTTTGTTATGAATCTTGCATATCATGAATTTGCATGATGAAAAACATATAAAATTTAGATGTAACTAGTTATTGTATGATAGTCTCCCTTGTGATGTAATTTTATTTGACCTATAGATTTTCATTGCAAATAAGGTTAAATATTTAATTTTATTGTTTCATCTTAAACAAGGAAAAGATATATAATATTTGTCTCTTGAATTGATATTTTTGCGTAACTTTAAAAGGGAGAGATTACTATGATTGTTTAATTCTAATTGTTTCCATTGTCATTTATACTAAATATTTTTTTGAGAAGGAACCTATTAACCATGTGGTTGATCATTTGTGAAATTGCCTTTTCCTGGTGTGATTTTGCCAATGTAATAACAACCAAGGAAAATAAAAGTAAATCAAGTCTTCTACCATGATCTAGTTGGAAACTTGGGTAAAAATATTGGAAATTATAATTATAAATGTGCATACATATCTACCTACACTCATAATCATTATTTTTTTTTAGTGGAAGTTTATCCATTATTATTTTAATGTGAAGGGATATGCGTATTGGGGAGGAGTGATTGTGTCGAGTGATTGTGTCAACCATAGTAACAACTTGAAGGAGTGGACTAAGGAAAAAAAAATGGTTTTTCTTTCTAAAAAAAGTAACTAGTTGTATCATGGGGGACATGTGTTGGTTTTATCACCAAAGTTTTCACTGGAAATTTTTACAAATCTCAAGTAGATTTTGGATTCTTCTTTCCATAGCTTTTGGTATGTTTTCTTTAAAAAGTTGAATGTTTTGCTAGGATGGGTACTTTACCATTATTTTCAAGGGAGGAAAATGGAATATTGTATCCTTGAATTTTACAACATATTGAAAGACTAAGTAAGTTTTCTAGGTTGAAACTTTAAGATTTCAATATGAATGCAATTTATAGTGTGACTTATTTTACTTTTTAATAAGTTAAACTTTTAGTTTATGTTAAAAAAAATACTTTTTAAAAATGAACTGAAAATATTTAAGTTTGTGAAACTAACTATTACATAGGTTGAAGTGAAACATATATAAACAACAAATACTAGGGTGGTTGTCATGTTATCAAAGCTAGAATCCTTTAAATTGTGAAATTTTCTAGGCTACAAAGTTATGTTGTATGTCAGCACTAAAGTAGTGGGAGATCGTATGATCTGGAATGGTTTTTATATAGGACAAGATATTTTTCTATTTAATTTAAGCGAGGATTTCTTCTAAGTGTTGGATATTTGATGATGTTGTGTAAAACAAGAACCGATTGCCTTCTTCTCCACAACAAAAGATGAATTTTATTTGGTTTTCATACTTTAGATCCCAATACAAAAGGTAATGTTTGTAGACCCAAAACTTTTATACCCCTTTCATTCAATCTAATGGATCTATGCCTAAAAGGGAGAGAAAAAATGATGTGCATACGCCTAATACAAGAAGCACTTGAGTTGTGCTCTCCTTGATGTTTGTAAATGAATTAGGTGGGATTCACTAGGAAATACTTTATGGCGGTTTCCATGCCTAGGTAACGTGGGTGTTTGATGGATTCTTTGATTGATGTACACACACCTAGGGTTAAGCCAAATGCAGTTATACCTAACTATATGCACTTCAATTTTTTATGCAAACAATAATATACAGTTCTAACCAGAAAGCTTTGTAAATTTAACTATGATGCAATGATTTTGTAATTACTAGAAGCAAAGGATAAATTTTATGCTAACATATTTTTGGTTTTTTTCTTTCTTTTTATTTTATAAAAAATACTTCTAAAACAAAATAATACAAAATTAAAGTGTGGAAAAATAAGAGGAATTCAGAACTAGACCTTTTCCTGATCTAAACTTTTGCTATTATGAAAATTCAGATCTACCATAATGAATTCAGATTTATCAGAGCGAATTCATATCTATCAAAGTGAATTTAGATCTATCAAAGAAAATTTAGATATGTTAGTGCAAATTTGAATCTCGAAACGTGAATTTGAAAGGCTAAAAATTTCACACATAGAACACTAAAAATTATAGTTAGGGTTGAGGGATTTGCTTAGGCCACAATAAATGTGATCCTCAATGGTGTGACAGTTAGATCCCCTTGGTTCTTTCAGTAAATTGTACGAAAAGTAATTGATCTCTAGATCTAATGCAAGCATAAATAAGAAAGCAATAAAATAGTATGAAATGCAATAAAGGATGAGTCACAAAATACTTAAATGAAAAGCTTAAACCACTATGAAAGATTTAAAGATAGAATTTTACCCCTAGCATGTGTTTATGCAAGTTCATATTATCCTAGCAAATTTGAACTACTTCAAATTTGTTCAAACCTACAACTATCAAATTTATAAACCTACAATAGTCAAATTTAGAAATTTGCAGAGCAATTTTAGACTTCATCAACAAATTCAGAAGCTTTCGAATTCATTTAAAACTTACAAACTGATAAATACAAAATAATAATAAATAATATGTGAATTTATGATACTCATTTTTGTCTCAAATAGTATTTGGAATGATGATAGGATGGTGAGATCTCCTCGAGAAATCTACAACAAACATGGAAAAGCTCTTCTCCTCTTCGATTCTTTTACAAAATCATCATTAGCTTTATTTGGAGGAATCTTGTGGTATTTAACATCCGAGGTTGGTCAAGAAAATAGGGAGAAAGATGTAAATAGATCGGATTGGTTAGGGAAATTTATAAATTTTCCAGTCTAGATGAAATCAAATGGTTCTAAATTTGCTAAAAATCTGGGATTGCATAGATTGGATGTAAAATCCAAACAATGCACCAAATTTAGGTGCACATTTGATTTTCCTAAATTAGGATGGTTTAGAATTTGTTGAAATAATTTGAATTTACAAAAAAGGAGAGAACATATAAGATTAGGTTTTATCTGGAATGGAAATCGAGGCAGACAACTAAAGGGGGGAAACTACATTGCTAATGAGGGGACACATTTTTGTTAGGGAGTAGGAATTTGTGTCAAAATTCCATGGCTACATTTTTCACCCCTCTTTGGTGCATTTATGAACAATAAATATGTTAAAGAAATATGTAGCTGAAAAAAGAGTTACGTTGAAAAGCAACAATTTTTTTTTACATATTTTATTTTATTTTTTATTTTCGGTACCCCCTTCGAGTTTTGTGAAAAATTTTAGAATGTGTTACAAAATTGAAATTTGAAGAAAAAGGGGTAAAAAAGGGGTTAAAATAGAGGATTAGGGTAAAACTATAATTCATTTTTACCCTTTCATTTTATAGTTTTTTTATCTGGAGAAAATGATAGCTCCTCTTCATTGGGCGGACGCAGTACGATTCAAAGGCAATAGAGTGGGCGTAAGGATCTAGGTAAGCCTTTCTATGACCTTTGATTTTGTATTTTTATGTTCATTTATTAAATTTTTAGGATTTTTGATGTGGCTTGCCATCGCACGGTTGGAACCACAAATTTGGACTATTTTAGCAAATTCAAACGTATGAATTCATCTAAATAGATGTCCAAATTCACAAATTTGATTAGCTTCCAATAATTTTGTATGTCAAAATTTGACTGAGAAGGTGTCCAAAATTGTAAATTAAGACGTGTTGATGGTAAATTCGATCATTTGAATTTGTTTTTTTACAAATCTGAATTTGCAAATTGCTTTCGAATTTGCAAATAAGGTTTGAATTTGCAAATGAAATATAATGTTAATTTTGTGAATGATTATTTTTGTGTTTTTTGATTTTTTTGATTTTTTGATTTTTTATTTATGATCATAATTTTTTACTAACTATTACTTTTGCTTTTGGTTTTGCAGTGAGGTTCTCTTAAAAACCACAAGTGGTGGTACAAGTATTTTGATGAGCATGTTAGAGGATTGAGAAATGACGATAGATTAGTTCTAGAGGCAATAGGGCTTCGACATGTGGTTGAGATACCATAAATATAGGTGGATTATTATATCCTTACTACACTAGTGGAGAGATGGTATCCATGATCCTCTACATTTTGATTACCCACTGGGGAGATGAATCTTATTTTATAGGATGTATGGAGGATCCTTTGAGTTCTTATCATGGGCCAGTTTGTATATCAATTGATGACCCAAGCTTAGGTGATGCAAAAACTAATAGAGGATCCATATTTTTTGATTGATCAGAGTGGGGTCAACATTGAGGACCTCATAGTTACAGAGGTAGTTTCTAGACTGATAGAGGTGTTGTTTGGGATAGTTTTAGAGTTATTGTCATGCCATAAGAGTGGATGACATCTCCCATTGGCCCTGGCTAGCATAGTGATAGATATACAAGATTTCAGTTAGTGGTTTGCATGCATACCATATATACTCTACCATTTATACATAATATTATTTAATGTCATGTATAAGAATGGGTGCAACTTGGTCCTCATGACTTTACTATAGGTATGGTGACGGGAGCACATTGTAGTGAGGAGGCCAAAGGGGCTTCCTCATCAGTAAATAAAGGAGAAACGACCTACTGCATTCTATTGAGGTCCTACAAGAGTTCGAGGGAGGAGGATGAGTGGCCTAGAGGATGCTAGGTAGGTGATTGATGATCTGATTGCACCTCACATTTGTTGGAGATCCTAGTGAGCACATATTTATTGGGATGAGGATAGGGAGGAGTAGGCTCCCATGCAACAAGTATGATGGATTTAGATGGAGAGAGGGGAGATAGAGCTACATCAGGCTGATCAAGTGTAGTGTTATTTTAGGATGGTGTAGGAGATACCCTTGGTACAATATTTTTCATATCGATGAGTGACTCATGACCCTATGACAGCTAGTATGGAACCTAACCTTATTTGGTTCAGGAAGACATATGAGGATGATCCTGTGATCATACTTTCGAAGGTATATGATGCACAAGTGGAGGATGGGTATCTTGAGTGGTATACAACTATCCTCCTTACAAGGATCGCATGGGAGAGAGGTATGGTAGATCAAGTACAATGGGTCTATCGGGAGGCTGCTAGATGAAGATCCATAGAATACTAGTATGGAGAGAGATATAGGACATAGAGGAGATAATATCCTTAGATGAGATAAGGTAGGTAGATATAGAGGTCCTCTCGGTAGGAGAGGGTCCTTCATATTACAGGATGGAGTGACCAATAGTAGCATACTAGATCCCCATAGTGGTAGGTATCCCCACCATAGCAGGCTACACTATTTTCATAGTAGGAGGTCCCCTCATACCCTATATGAGACTCACCTAGGAAGGGAATTACTATGGAGGTTGGGTATTTGAATTGCATGGGAGAGGTTACTGCTCTACGGGCAAAGAATGTTAGGTTGAGGATTCATATAAAGATCCATGTGAGCTGTATTTAGGCATTGGAGGTACAACTCATGCAATATTAGGCTCTATTAAGATAGACCCAAACTTATCTATCCTATTATTAGACATAGCTTGCACAAATATAGGGATAGGTACTATTACATTAGGCATAATTACGATCATTATAGATGAGGAGTGGAGCTTTAGGCTAGTCCTCAGGTAGCAACATCTTACAAAGTGCACTAATGACGATGTAGGTAGAGGTATATTAGGTTAACAGTGGATGAAATTATACTAGATAATCTATTTTTAGGCAGTGCTTAAGGGTTAGAGAGTTTCATTTCCCCTAGAGTTAACCCTTGTGAGTTGTATGAGATCATCATCTAGGATAGTGTCTATGACTCCTCAGTTTCATGCACCCAAAACACCACCTGATTATAGCTAGAGTTCTAGAGTCTCCAGGGGATGATATATCGAGGTTTCTTTTTGTGTTATACCCTCTAGTGACTGAGTATACCATTTTTATTATGGCATACCAGTCGACCACTTGTATCTTATGTATTTTTTGAGAGAGTAATTTACATGACTATTGTTCTTTTCATTTGGCATTTTGATTTTTATGGTCATGCATAATGCAAAATATGATTATTGTTTTTGATGATTCTACATATTGTTAGAATAAGAGAATATTCTCTTAAGTTCCACTAGGATAGACACTTGAGTTTCTATTCCTCCATGTGCCAAAATGACTCTCAGTGGTGTCTTCATCTGGTATGATGAGTTGTTGTAATCCAATGACTCTCAATGATCAACTCTGCTATTTATACAGAGTTGATCCTTGGAATAAATCAATCAGTTCCACTCTTCTCTTTATCTTTTGTAATGTTGTGCATATCTATTACTATGAAATTATTACATGGTACCAGATTAGGATAGATTTTTCTTGCATTTGCTATTAAAGGTTCTAGGATCTGGTTCATTGCTTTGGATATTTTTTTTGACTAACTTGCTTAAATTTATGCAATATTCAATTATATCCATTTTTTATTTAGCAAAATCCTTATTATTGCTAATATATATATTATTTTTTTTAATATACTGCTATTGTTTCGAGCGTAATATTTTGAATTTTTTTAGCGCTCTCCTTTTAAAATAAGAACAAATGTTTTTGAATGATCCGTCCTTGTTTTTTTAAAATAGTGGTTTTACCTCTTAGAGAGGCGCTGCGATATTAACTTGTCATCCAAATATTTTTTGCCACATTTCCTTTTCATAGCCCCTTGCCTTCATTGATGCAACCACTTATAGTGGCCCCAATGATTATCTCTAAGTAGGTGTTTGTTTTAAAAAAACAATAAAAAAATTTATATGCGAATCACCTATCTCTAACATTTATTGCAAGTTGTACATCGTGTGTATTTCTTAATTGTGCCACCCACAACGTGGATATTGGAGTGCTCCAATCCATCATTGAGAAATATCTTCATATCTAATATCCAAGTAGACATTATCTGATGCTCAATACCGATCACTCTTTTTTTATTCTCTTCACCTGAGAATAATTTCACATATGCTCTTCTACTCTATTCTGGTTCGAGACTTTCATTTCATGATTCAAAATATATTTCCTTTTTTTTTTGACTCATCTGTAGGGAATATTATCAAATACAACATTCCATTTTTGTTGTTCTTTTCTATACTCATCTCTCCTAAAGCTCTACAAATCTCTAGTCTACGAGATCAGAGAAAAAATATAGTTCTCTAATTTTTTTCCTTGCCTCCTAACTAGTCTACATAGGTGTTCACTGGTTTTAGGTATCCTCGGCAACCATTCCTACCTCCGCCTAGTTCCAAGTAGCGACGACTTAGAAGGGAACCTCTTCCTCAGGTGCTTCAAATAGTTTATATATTTTTTTTTCTTAAAAGAAGTTTTTTTTCCCTCGCAATATAAAATCAATGTCGAGTTATTATTTATATATATATATATATGTTATCTGATTGTTTTGTCTATGCAGGTTTCTAAGTGGTATTTCGTGGTGTCTCAGGTTTCTCGTAGCCTTCGCTGAACTCTTACCAGCAATGAAACATTAATTTATATATATATATATATATATATATATATATATTTGTTCTCTGGATAGTTTTTCTTCGCATGTTTCTCAAGGTTTTGTTGGCATCTCAGTCTCTTAGAGTATTCAAAAAGTATTTGTTTTGTGGATAGTTTATCTTCGTAGGATTATCAATGCTTTGGTGGCATCTCAGTTTCCTCTGCCTATATCAAACCAGCGACGGATATAAAGTTTGAGTTTTTGTTTTTTTTGTCCTTCAGGGTGCTTCTAATTTCTTAGTAGATACACGATTTATGTTGTTCCTCCTATTTTTTATAAGGTTTTTTTCACTTCAATTTTGAAGTAAGATATTGATTCCTCAAAGATTTTTTACAAAAAAAAAAAAATTGATAAGTCGTAGTCTATTGTAACCTTAATATAATTTTTTTTTTGGGGGGGAGGGTTTATGTGCAACCATATTCACATTGGTGTCTCTTGAAGGGGGGATTGTGTTTTTTTTTCATCTCTTCCTCAAAGTATTTTTTAGGTTTTCAAGTTAATAGAGGTGTAATACTTAATATCTTTTTTTAGCTACACTCTCTATTTAAAATTTAAAACCTAATTTGTTTATCAAAATTTTTAACAAAAACTATCTTCTTCTCATTATTTTATCTAAATAATAAACTTATCAAGAAGTTCTAGTTTTTTTTAATTAATCTCTAATCTTATTTCGTTATTTTCTTTAAGATAGCGATTTTTTCAAATTATTTTCTCTAAGGGTGCTATAATTATTCTCTTAATATTTGTTATTAAAATTAAATTTTATTTGAGAATCTCTATAGTTTTTTTTACACTTAAAGAATTCATAAACCTAATGTTTAACTTATCTTCCGCAAAATATTTGCCTACATTCCATGTACAAAAACCATTAAAAACTTATAGTTACCCTCAAGTAAGGGCGAGTTTTTGGAGGCCCTTGGTATAAATTTCTAGCAAATATTTTTCAATCTTCCTCTTTATTTTGGGACTCTCTCTCACTGATAGTTTCTCTCTTGTAAGGACAAGTATTGAGAACACCCAATTTAATTTGGTTGATATCTCTCCATTTCAAGCCAAACACCCTTGACAAATTATTCTCTATACTTACATTTTCCCTCAATTAAGGGTAGGTATTGTGAGGAACTAAAAGAATTTGGCACTCTAAAAGCAAACAATATTACAAATTCATTATACTTATAGTTTCCCTCTCGTTAGGGCGGGTATATTGAATTTTCTAATATTGAAAAGCTTGATATCTTTTCCTTGTAATAATTGTATTAATCAATTAATTGAATTTCTAAGGGGGGATTTATTGGTTAATTAAAAATTCAATTTTATCTTATGTTTAAAATGATGAATTCAATTGAACCTCTCACCCCTCATAACTTTAACACTTGGAAACCTAAAATTTTAAATCTTATCTCTTAAAAAGGTCATACTCATTTGTTAGAAGAAAAGAAACCAGAATTTGATAAATAATATGAAATCTTTGTTCATAAGGGAAAAATGCACGAAACAATGGGTATTATTAGCTCTAATGTTCATGAAATTTTATGGTTTCATATTACAGATTAAAAAAATCCTCATGAAAATTGGGAGAAATTGAAGGCCTTGTTTTGGAAAGTAGATCATATGAGATCAATGCATCTAGAAGCTGAACTAACTTCTTTGTCCCTTGAAGATTTTGGTAGTATTATTGACTTCCTCCTTAAGTTCAAAGAAGTCCTCACTTCATACAAAGGTAGTGGGAAGACTAAGACTGCAGAAGAATACATTTATCTAATCCTTTCTAAGCTAAATGGTATTTTTCAAAAAAATTCTACCACCTTTATATCTACCAAATATGCTCTTGGTGCAACCTTTAAAATGCCCTCTTTAGAAGAATTTTGTGATAGATTAACTAGGGAAGAAACCAAACTTGCTAGATATGAAATATATTCTTATTCCTCTTCTTCAAAAGCCTTAAAAGCCTCCACCTCTTCTAAATAAAAATTCAAAAAGAAGGAAAAGACTCCCATAACCTGTACTCACTGTAAAAAGAATGGTCACTCTGCTAACAAATACTGGAAAAGATTACAACAACTAGAGGTAGCTATGAAGGATCAAAATATAGAAAATAAAAAGCAAATAGGAAAAACCCTTAATGTTCAAGAAAAAACCTCCAATTATTCCTCTAATTATTGGGTCCTAGATTATGGAGCAACTCATCACATGACTGCTTTAGACAAGCCTTTCTCTTCTATCTCCTCTAGCTCTACTTGTAGCATAGAATTAGGTGACTCTTCCTTCATCCTTGTCAAAGGAAAAGGGGATATAACCATTGATGGTGGATTTATAAACAATGTTCTCTATGTTCCAGACATTGTCACCAATCTCCTAACCATCTATTAGATTTGTACTTTTGGAAATGGGAAAAATGTTCTCTTCTCCCAAACAGGAGTTGAGATAAGAAATTTTCAAGACCCGCATTCTCTTATAGCCAAAGGGAATATTGATCATAACTCTCATCTCTTTCAATTTAAATGTTTTTAAAATCTAGAAGGAGCCTCCTATTTTGTGGCTCATAGTGATCTTGAAAGTCAAATATAGCATGAAAGGTTTGGTCATCTTAATTACAACTACCTAAAGGATTTTTGCACCCATTATATGGTTAGAGGATTACCCCAAGTCTCTTCTAGTGATGGATTTTTTCCTGGATGTGCTCTTGGAAAATAACATCAAGATCCTTTCCACCCAAGTAGTTCTCTAAAAGCCTCATTCCTCTAGATTTAATCCATAGTGACTTAATGACCTTTCCTGAACCATATTTCAAAGGAGCAATGTATGCTCTTACCTTTATTGATGATTTCTCTAGAATATCCTGGTTCTACTTCCTAAAATATAAAAGTGATGTGTTATCCCACTTTAATTTTTTTAAAGCCTTAGTTGAAAATAAAACATCTTGAAAAATCAAGAAGATTCTCACTGATAATGGGAGGAATACTGCAGTAATGCGTTCTCCATATTTCTTTCAAGTCATGGTATAATAAATCAACATTCTGTCTCCCATAATCATCAACAAAATGGTATTGAAAAAAGGAAAATCCGGAGATTAAAAGATTTGGCTAATTGTATGCTCCATTCAAGATATCTTCCCAAATTTTTTTGGGCAGAAGCTATTAACTGTGCAAATTATATTCAAAATCGCACACTTCATAAAGCTCTTGACCATTTAACTCCTAAAGAAGCATGGTATGGCTTAAAACCAGATGTTTCCTATTTTAATATTTTTGGGTGTATTGCTTGGGCTCACATACCAAAGAAGAAAAGGAAGGCTCTTGATAAGAAAAGCAAAAAGCTCATATTTTTTAGTTATTGTGAAAAATTTAAAGTGTACGGGCTTCTTGATCCCTCAAATCATGAGGTCTTCTTTCATAGGAATGTCCAATTTTATGAAATATTCCCTCAAAAAGATCCTCAAAAGCCCTCTTCCTCCATTGAGCCTTCTCCTATAGTAGAACCTCAATATTATGAAGAGCCAACCCTTCAAGTTAACTTAGTTATTGATAATCAATATGAGGAACCTATAACTCCATATCAATGTCTTTCAACTCCTTCAAATCCTTCCTCTTTGCCAAAATGGGCCCGCATAATTTTTAAATAACCTACTCCTTACATCCAAAATCTTCCTTCAACCAAATCATCCAACCCCATAGGCACTAGTCTTGTATGTCAATCTATTTCCTCTGATCCCCAATCCTTCAAAGAAGCCTCAGGTATAAATGAATGGGATGATACCATGGAAAATGAATTTTCTTCCTTGATCAAAATCAAGACTTTGGATTTAGTTACCTTACCTAAAGGAAGGAAATTAGTTTGTTATAAATGGATATTCAAAGCTAAATATGGGCATAATGGAGAAATAGACAAGCACAAGGCTCGTCTAGTGGCCAAAGGTTTTTCTCAAGTTGAAGGCATAGATTATATAGACTCCTTTGCTCCAGTTGCTAAAATGGATTTGTAAGATTTATTCTTGCCCTAGTTGCTTTCCATAAGTGGCATGTCTATCAAATGGATGTAAAAAGTGCTTTCTTACATGGAGATTTAAAGGAAGAAATATTCATGGAACAACCTTCTAGTTTTACTCAAGACTCCTCTATGGTTTATAGGCTTGAAAAGTCTCTCAATGGCCTCAAACAAGCCCCTAGAGCCTGGTATAAAAAGATGGACTCCTTCCTTATTTCAACAAGTTTTTCTCATTGTGAGTCTGATAATACAGTTTACATTTGGAGAAATGAAGGCAACATCACCATTCTTTTTCTATATGTTGATGATATTCTTATCACTAGTAGTAACTTGACTCACATTCAGACTATAAAGGGCTCTCTCTAAAAAAATTGAAATGACCGATCTATGTAAAGTTAATTACTTCCTTGGAGTCCAAATAAGTCAAACAGATGAAGGTATTTCTTTGTGCTAAAAAAAGTATACTCTAGATCTTCTACAAATATTAAAAATGACAGATTGTAAATCTTCTCCTACCCTTTTCAATATGACATTAATCTTAGTACTTCCTGTTCATACCTTCCTTGTGATGCCACTCTATACTATCAACTTGTAGGAAGTTTGTTATACCTTACTCATACTCACCTAGATATATCATATATTGTTCGCCTCATATCCAGATTCTCTCATCAACCTCACTTCATTCATTGGTAGGCAACAAAAATATTCCTCCGTTACTTGCAGGGCACTACTCATTTTGGGCTCTTGTACAAGGTAAATTTCATGGATATCATTGGCTACACAGATTTAGATTGGTTAGGTTTAGTAGAAGATAGATGTTCCACATTAGGCTATTTATTTTACCTTGGCTCCTCACCAATAGATTGGTTATGCAAGAAACAACAAGCGATAGCCCTATCTTGTATAGAGGTGGAATACAAGGTAGAAGTTTTGGCTAGTTAGGTTGCTCTTTGGCTTCATCAAATTCTGAGATAATTTGGTTTCACACATGACCATCCTATAACTCTTTGGTGTGAAAATTAGAGCACAATTCATATTGCATGCAATCCAGTTGAACATCAGTTAACCAAGCACATTGAAATACACATGCACTTCATAAGGTAGCATATTCATAATGGGGATATACACTTGGAATATATTCCAACTAAGGAAAAAATTACAGATATCTTCACCAAGTCATTTCCTTCTCCACGTTACCTTCATTTGAGAGATAAGCTTGGAGTTATTCAGCTACATTGATTGGATTTATGAGGACAATCTTCACCATATGAAGACAAGCCTCTCTTCTTCTAATAGTTGGTTTTTCCCCATAGGGATTTTTTTCACTAACTATTTATTGTATATGAGTACCTAATCATGTTAAAGTTTTTGGGACTCTTATTTATTTCTTTTAATAAGAGGAAAATCTTCACCATACAAAGACATGCCTCTAATTGTTGGATTTTCCCCACAGGGGTTTTTTTACCAACAATATTATGTAAATGAGTACCTAATCAGGCCAAGTTTTTGGGACTCATCTTTCTTTCTTGTATTAAGAGGAAAATATTTGTCATATGAAGACATGCCTCTCATAGTTGGTTTTTCCCCATAGGGGTTTTTTCACCAACTATATTATGTAAATGAGTACCTAATCAGGCCAAGTTGTCGGGACTTATCTTTCTTTCTTGCATAAAGAGGATAATCTTCGCCATACAAAGACATGCCTCTCTTCTTATCATAGTTGGTTTTTCTCCACAAGGGTTTTTTTACCAACTATATATTGTATTAGGAGGACAATCTTCGCCATACAAAGACAAGCCTCTAAATTCCTTTTGATTGATGTTTTTTCCATTGGTTTTTATCATCTCTTCAAAAATAAGTCTTTGTACATGAGTACCTCAATAGGCCTTGTTTCTAGGACTCATTTATACGATTCACCGCTAGTATCACTTAAGAGGGGTGTTATAATAAGAGAATATTCTCTTAAGTTCCACTAGGATAGACACTTGAGTTTCCACTCCTCCATGTGTCATGAGAACTCTCAGTGGTGTCTTCATCAGGTATGATGAGTTGTTGTAATCCAAAGGCTCTCAGTGTTCAACTCTGTTATTTATACAGATTTGATCCTTGGAATAAATCAATCATTTCCACTTTTCTATCCATATTTTGTAATGTTGTGCATATCTATTATTGTGAAATTCTTACACATCTTATGGTCATGTGTAGTTTCTAATGTTTCTTTTATCATTCTTAATCAAGATATCGTTTTAGGAAAGTGAAGTGTGATTTGATGTAATTGGTAATGTAGTGTGATTGAATTTTTTTGTATAAGAGATATTGTTTGGAAAATGTACCCTTACAATTTTGATCAGTCAACAATAGTACCTTGAGGATGTGTGCTTGGATATGACCATTTATGAAGGCTTCCTCTTGCATTGGTCATGAAGTAGATCATGTATGAGGTTTTGTTGTGTTTATAACATCAATGGGTTATGATCCAAAAGTAGTTTGAGATTCATTGATTTAAAGTGATATAGTTGAGGATAAGAAATATGAAATATTTTAATTTTAATTTAAGAGAAGTACGACGTAATGAGGATGATTAAGCATGAAAAATTGGATAGAAGGCTTGCGCTAGGCATAATATTCTTAGTGTGGAGTAAATAGAGAGATTTTATTTAAGGTTATCTCATGTCATCATTGTGAAGTCTATATGCAACTACATGACTAAGTAATTATGTATAATCAATGCAGATTTTTGTATATGACAAGCAATCATGCAATCGGATGAGATAAATGCATTGTACTAGGTAGTAGATATAAGATGCAATACTATTTGGTTTTAGGGCCAATTTCTTATTATAATAGTCATATAAATCCATGAGGATATGGTGACTTCAGTTAATCAAACTCAAGGAAAATCTTGGTCATTTTAAAATGAAATCAAATTTATCAAGAACTAGTGTGTGATTTGTGTATTCATTTTCTATATTGACCTTAATTATGATGTAAAATCTCTCAAGGATCAAATGTGTGTGCTTATGAAGTTAAATTACTAATTTTGAGTAAGGTAATGATGCAATCCTACTTTAAGAACCATTGTGAATGCAAATTATGAATTCATTTACCATGATTTTATGCATGTAGTTGGATTGAACTACTTTGTAATGCAAGCCATCAAAATCTAGCTTATCCATAAGCAGACATTGGTCTATATAAAATAAGGTTGCTAATGTGATAGTCATATCACCATGCATATGACTACCCCATTTCTATTCAAGTTTAATTCAAACCATTGTTGTAATGGGGATCACCCAATGGTTTTTAAATAACTAAGGAATTCCATGGATTTAAGCTCATTACCCCTTTCTTTTCTTTTGATTTCTTTTGATTAGGGGATTCTTGTTCATTTTTTTTAACAAGGGGATTTTTATTTGATTTCATGGTAAAGGCCACATTATTTTTCTTTTATTTGTCTTTATATATATATATATATATTACCAACATACTTGATCGCTTTTGTGTAATAGTAAAGGATTTATTCTAGTAGGGGGAGCTTGTCCTTTTGTCAATTCTCAACATTCTAGACCATGTGCATAATAGGATAGCAATGGAAACCTTTCACTTAAGGAGCTAGGACTACTATGTAGCATCATATTTCCTAATGTAAAATCATTTTTAAGATGTGCAAGTGTGTTTTGGTTCCAAAGTGGCAGTATTAGTTCCCAAAACTCAAAATTTACTTAGTGAAGTAGAAGTAATTTTGGTTCAAGAGATATTTATAATCAATATCGAGACTCAATATTTTATTAAAATGTCAACTTTGTGAGTGGTCCAAGATAAACATTGAATTTCTTTAAAATAAACCAAGATAAGCTATGAATTTTGACAATATCAGTCTTATATTTAAATAACATAGAATTGGATGTGACCATACACCATATGTAAATTGTTCTAAAAATTATTAAGGATGAATGCAAATATATGAGATGGTTGTGATTATGAATTAAACTACATGCAATAAATGTTGTATGTACAAAATATATGACAACTATGTACAATGGTGAAACATGATTTTATGCATAGTATCTTTTAAGGTGCATTATATTCATTGGTTCCTTAAGATATTTTCCATATAAGGTAGCCAAATTATATGCACCTGATCTAAATATAGTAGTGATGATTAATAGATCTAGCCAATTTGGTTGAAATTTCACTTTAATATCGCTTCGAGCATTGGTATTTTTATAATTTTCTTTAAGAACTAAATCACCAACCTCAAAATATCAAGTATGAAATTTCTTTGAGTATGACCTTTTGATTTTTTCTTGATAAGCACAAATATGCTCTAAAGCATTTATGCACTTTTAATATTAAAGTTACATTTAACTTAGTCATAAAGTATTCATCTCCTACTTTGGCATATTGAAGTAAAAGACCTAAAGAAGGTACTTCAAGCTCAAAAGGAAATACATCTTCGACACTGTATACTATGACAAAAGGAGAAGCACATGTAGGGGTTTGAAAACTGGTTTGATAAGCCCATAAGGCTAGATACAATTGAGTATTCCAATCTTGACTTGACTTATTAACCAATCTTTTTAGAATCTTGATTAAAGTTTTAGTGGACGCTTTAACTTGGCCATTTTCTTGTGGATAGTAAGGATTAGACCATCTATGTTGGATTTTATATTTGACACAAAGCCTTTGTATGTATTTATTTTTTAAACATGTTTCATTATCAAAAACAAGTGTAGAGGGAATCCCAAATCTACATATGATTTGATTAAAAATAAACTTAGAGATTTGGGTTCCTATGCAAGAAGCCAATGGCATAGCTTCTACCCATTTTGTGAAGTATTCATTGGTTATAATAAATTTATGCCCACCAAAATAAATTGGATTGACCTTCCCAATAATATCTAGGACTCATTTTGAAAAATACTAAGGGGAAGAAATGGCTTGAAGTTCTTGAGCAAGAGCATGGACAAGATTTGCATGTCACTAACACTAATCACATCGATGCACATAATCATTAGTATCCTTTTCCATGGAGGGCCAAAAATATCCTATTCGTAGGAGTTTTTTGGCTATGGAACCACCACTAAAATTACCTCCACATGATCCATAATGCACTTCACTTAGTGCTTTTTTTTATTCCTCTAGGTTGAGGTATCTAAAGAGGATACCTTAAAAATATATTTTATGCAAGGTTCTTCCAATGATTATGAAATGAACATCTTGTTTACGCAATAGTCTTTATTTATTCTTATTTAGACCATCTGGGAATGATCCATTTTGGATAAAGTTGAAGATATCCCCATACCATGGTTTCAAATATGTTTATTCAATTACAAATATGTCCAAGGGTGCTAAGTAAGATTCTAATTATATGGGTTCCCAGAGTTGGTGAATGATGATAGTAGTATGATCATCATCCAACTGTAAAGAATAAGAGAAGAAACTACTACCATTGCATCCATAGAAGGTTGCTAGTATGAGGGATAGCTTCTATAGTAACTTTCTCAAATAAAGACATAAGTTTGAAAACATATTCTTTATAAGGATGAATTTTCTCTTCTTGGGTTTGATAAACATTATTAATTTGATTTAAAAAGAGTTACAAGTCTCCAAAAACTAATAAAGTTTTAATAATGAAGGCTAAAGCTACCCGTAACCAAAGAATAAAGGCTTCATATTTTGTTATGTTATTTGTGTAGGAAAATTGGAGATTGAAAGATAATAGGATAATTTATTTTTGTGGAGACACCAATATGATGTATGCACTTGTGCCACTAACACAACAGGATCTGTTAAAAAATAGAGACCAAAAATCTAAATGATCACCTTCTAAATTAAGGCATTCACTTGGAAATTCTATTGTTAAAGGATGAGTAGATTCAAAAGGGCAACATCAAGTTGATATGCTATGACTTACCCTTTAATGGACTTCTAACCAATAAATTTTAGGTTAAACTCACTTAGAGAGAGAACCCATTTTGATGTTCATCTTGATAAATAAGGTCTACTCATAAAGTATCATAATCGATCAAATTTTGTGATGATAAGCATTCTTTGGCTAAGCATATAGTGGCACAGCTTCTGCGTAGAGAACACAAGTAGACAATTTTTTTCTAAGTGTGTTTAATGAGTTTCAGAGCCTACCAAAGTTATGCTTATGTAATAAATGACTCGTTATTTCTTATCCTCATCATGTTGCACTAGCATTGCTCCTAACACAAGTTCTAAGGCATAAAAGTATAAAATAAAAGGATGTTCTATCCTAGGAAAAGAAAGCACTGGCAGTGTAAGCAGATATGTCTTGATATATTCAAAGGATTCTTGATATTCGTCATCCCATTGAATAAATATCTTTCTTAAGTAACTTAAGAAAGGTTTGACATTTATTTTCCAAATTTTCAATGAAATAATGGATGTATTGGAGCTTATCCTATAGAATTCTGAGTTTTGTTAAAGTTTTTGGTGGTGGTATATCGATAATAGCCTTTATTTTGATAGGATCTATCTCTATACCTCACATAGATATAATAAATCCTAACAAATTACCATATTTCACTCTAAACACACATTTGTCCATATTTAAATAGAATTTATATTCATGAAGTCTATTAAAGACTCGTTGTAGGTCATGAATGTTATTTTCTTCCTTAATAGATCGAGCTATTATGTTGTCCACATAAGCATGTAGAATTTCATACATCATGTCATGAAACACATATGCCATAGGTCATTGATAAGTTGCCCCTGCATTCTTTAAACAAAAGGAAATTACCTTATAATATAAAGTCCTCCATGGTGTAATAAAGGTATTTTTAGGTTGATCTTCTGGTGCTATACGAATTTGATTGTATCCTAAAAATCCATCCATAAGGGATAACATCCCACTTCCTGCTATGAAGTCAATAATTTGATCCATATTAGGAAGGGGAAAATCATCCTTGGGACATGAACATTGATGTCCATAAAATTATTACATACTCTAATCTTATCAGCCTCTTTTTTGGTTATTAGATATCCAATCAGAATAGTCTATGACTTGAATGAAATCGACATCTAAATTTTTTTGTAATTCTCCTTTAACAAACAAGGCTACTTTAGGATGCATATTTCTATGTTTTTATTTTATAGGTTTATCATCAGGACAAACAACTAAGTGGTGCATGACTACAAAAGGATTTAAGTCATGCATATTTGCTTATGTCCATGCAAAGATATCAGGGTATTCTACAAGAAGTTCTATGTATTTATTTTGTTCTTCTTTGCACAAGGTAACTCTGATTTTTAACCATGTGAGGATTATTTTCCATTCCAATATTGATTTTCAATATATATTCTACCACAATGCTCAAATCCCTTTCAAATTTAAGAGGGGCGAGTGAAACACCCATTTCTTGGAGTTATTCTAGGGATAGTTTGGCTAACTCATCTTGTGTGGTTTTTATTTGAACATGTGCTATGCATGGGATAGACCCATAAAATAAGAAACTATTCCACATAATTTCTTCATGAGATATGTCATAAAATATGTCTCCTTCTACACACTCATATGGATTGGCAATTATTTTTGGATGTACTATCGATAGCATGTTACAAGAAAACAAATGAGTTTTCTCTCTCTCCTTAAAATACATTAAATAATTTTGATTTTTTAAATATTCACCATATGTGATTAGGTGATCATCTTCATCGAAGGGGATAGGTTGAGAATATATGGGGACATAACCTATACCACATTGGCTAGACCATTCCTCAACCTCAAAAGGTTCACGTATGACATTTTCAAAATGCCCTAAACCTTTACCCTTGTACATAATGTTCTTAATTTTTAGATATATGTTGGAGAAATAACATTGGGTAAAACTATTTTTATCAAATGTAAAGCTCATTTTCTTAATGTTGATTTTATCTAGGGAACATCCCATGAAAAATAAAGGTATAATTTCCAATATGATATATTTCCCTGTTTTTGAGGTAAAATTGCTATACACGGGGATGGTGGTAATTAAGACAAGATAATGGAGTATTATATAGCAAAATTAGCATGTTTTATTGGTGCTAATATGGTGGATAAATATGTTATAGCCTCATATGTAAGAGGGTATGATGTAGAACGATAATTATCACTAGAAAGTATAGGTATGCCAGAAGGAGGTAATAATTCAAGCTTTGGTGAAGAAGACTTAGGGAAATTAGGTTCCAATGATGATAAGGTAAGATAAAATGGAACATTAATGGGTTCTACCATTGCACATATTTCAAACAGTCTAGGATCTCCATGAATGGTGACCAATTTATTTTAAAATTTAAATTTTACACATTGGTGCAAAGTATATGGGACTGCTCTTATTGCATTGATCCAAGGACATCCTAGAAGAATGTTGTATGATGCCGATCAAGATACAACAAAAATGGACGTGTCTAAAATCCTAGGACTGACTTGTAATTGAATGGATATCACACCACAAGCTTCTTAAGTTCCATCATTAAAGGTTTTAATAATCATTTCGATTCTTCTTAAATCTCCATTTCTAAATTTGAACCTTTTGAAAAAGTCATAAGTACATATGCTCAATGATGAGCCATTATTAATCAATACCCTTTTAACACACAAATATCCAATTAATATTGTTATGTATAGAGGATTATGCCTATGCATACTCTAAGGAGGAATGTCTTTATCGTGGAATCAATGTAGTCAGTTCCATGATAAACCGCATCGTTGACTAAGGAATTTGGCTCTATGTCCTGAAGTACCATAATTTGACTTAAGGTATTTATTAATTATTCCCTATGAACATATGAAGTCCTAAGAAGGTCAAGAAGAGATCCTAGTTATTGTATTATCTAGTTCATTGATATCAAAAATGAGTTTTCTATTGAGGTCAAACTAAATTATTCCCATTATGAGGTGGTTTCAGAACAAAAGGAGGTTGATCCATATCATTTAGTTGAGTTTGAGGTTGAGAATTTTGAGCTTGGGATTTTTGCCTAGTAATGGTCCCAACTATACCCACAATTTTGCTTGATTGATGTGGTGAATGTGGAATGTTAAATGAATTGGAATAATCAAACTAAATAGAGTGAGATCTAGCAGTTGAAGCTTATTCTATGGAAAGGAGTTATTATGAAGAGGGACGAGTTGTTATCCTTATTATAAATGGTTTCTCCATATCTAAAAAATCTATAATGGATATAATTGATCTAGATTCATCTTCTAAACTATTAGAATGAAAGGAACTAATATCTATTTCTGATTTTGATTCACTTTCTGTGTGTTCCAAAGATGAAGATTGTAATTTTTTTCCTTGAAATTTCTCAATTGTAATGATGGATTGAGTAGGCACAAATATAGTTTGAGATATTTGTGATGGTAAGAAATTACTGACTGCTCCCATATAACGTGTTGTATGAGGCACAATCTTATAATCATCAAGACAAACAACTAAGTGGTGCATGACTACAAAAGGATTTAAGTTGGGCATATTTGCTTATGTCCATGCAAAGATGTCAGGATATTCTGCAAGAAATTTTATGTATTTATTTTGTTCTTCTTTGCACAAGGTAACTCTGATTTTAACCATGTGATGATTAGTTTCCATTCCAATATTTATTTTCAATATATCTTCTACCACAATACTCAAATCCCTTTCAAATTTAAGAGGGGCGAGTGAAACACCCATTTCTTGGAGTTCTTCTAGGGATAGTTTGGCTAACTCATCTTGTGTGGTTGTTATTTGAACATGTGCTATGCATGGGATAGACCCATAAAATAAGAAACTATTCCACATAATTTCTTCATGAGAGATGTCATAAAATATGTCTCCTTCTACACACTCATATGGAGTGGCAATTATTTTTGGATGTACTATCGATAGCATGTTACAAGAAAACAAATGAGTTTTCTCTCGCTCCTTAAAATACTTTAAATAATTTTGATTTTTTAAATATTCACCATATGTGATTAAGTGATTGTCTTCGTCGAAGGGGAGAGGTTGAGAATATATGGGGACATAACCTATACCACATTGGCTAGACCATTCCTCAACCTCAAAAGGTTCGTGTATGACATTTTCAAAATTCCCTAAACCTTTATCCTTGTACACATAATGTTCTTAAATTTTAGATATATGTTGGAGAAATAAGATTGGGTAAAACTATTTTTATCAAATGTAAAGCTCATTTGCTTAATGTTGATTTTATCTAGGGAACATCCCACGAAAAATAAAGGTATAATTTCCAATATGATATATTTCCTTGTTTTTGAGGTAAAATTGCTATACATGGGGATGGTGGTAATTAAGACAAGATAATGGAGTCTTATATAGCAAAATTAGCATGTTTTATTGGTGCTAATATGGTGGATAAATATGTTATAGCCTCATATATAAGAGGGTATGATGTAGAACGATCATTATCACTAGAATGTATAGGTATGTCAGAAGGAGGTGATGATTCAAGCTTTGGTGAAGAAGACTTAGGGAAATTAGGTGCCAATGATGATAAGGTAAGATAAAATGGAACATTAATGGGTTCTACCATTGCACATATTTCAAACGGTCTAGTATCTCCATGAATGGTGACCAATTTATTTTTAAATTTAAATTTTACACATTGGTGCAAAGTATATGGGACTGCCCTTATTGTATTGATCCAAGGACATCCCAGAAGAATGTTGTATGATGTTGAGCAAGATACAACAAAAATGGACATATCTAAAATCCTAGGACCGAATTGTAATTGAATGGATATCACACCACAAGCTTCTTAAGTTCCATCATTGAAGGCTTTAATAATCATTTCAGTTATTCTTAAATATCCATTTCTAAATTTGAACCTTTTGAAAAAGTCATAAGTACATATGTTCAATGATAAGCCATTATCAATCAATACTCTTTTAACACACAAATCTCGAATTAATATTTTTATGTATAGAGGATTATCCCTATGCATACTCTAATGAGGAATGTCTTTATCGTGGAATCAATGTAGTCAGTTCCATCATAAACCACATCGTTGACTAAGGAATTTGGCTCTATGTCCTAAGGTACCATATTTTGACTTAAGGTATTTATTAATTATTCCCTATGAAAATATGAAGTCCTAAGAAGGTCAAGAAGAGATCCTAGTTATTGTATTATCTAGTTCATTGATATCAAAAATGAGTTTTCTATTGAGGTCGAACTAAATTATTCCCTTTATGAGGTGGTTTTAGAACAAAAGGACGTTGATCCATATCATTTGGTTGAGTTTGAGGTTGAGAATTTTGAGCTTGGGCTTGTTGCTTATTAATGGTCCCAATTGTACCCATAATTTTGCTCGATTGATGTGGTGATTGTGGAATGTTAAATGAATTGGAATAATCAATCTGAATACAGTGAGATCTAGCAGTTGAATATTATACTATGGAAAGGAGTTGTTATGAAGAGGTACGAGTTGTTATCCTTTTTATAAATGGTTTCTCCATATCTACCAAATCTATAATGGATAGAATTGGTCTAGATTCATCTTCTAAGCTATTAGAATGAAAGTGACTAATATCTATTTCTGATTTTGATTCACTTTATGTGTATTCCAAATATGAAGATTGTAATTTTCTTCCTTGAAATTTCTCAATTCTAATGATGGATTATGTAGGCACAAATATAGTTTGAGATATTTGTGATGGTAAGTAATTACTCACTGCTCCCACATAACGTGTTGTATGAGGCACAATCTTATAATCATCAGGACAAACAACTAAGTGGTGCATGACTACAAAAGGATTTATGTTGGGCATATCTACTTATGTCCATGCAAATATGTCAGGATATTATTCAAGAAGTTCTATGTATTTATTTTGTTCTTCTTTGCACAAGGTAACTCTAATTTTAACCATGTGAGGATTATTTTCCATTCCAACATTGATTTTCAATATATCTTCTACCACAATGCTCAAATACCTTTCAAATTTAAGAGGGGTGAGTGAAACATCCATTTCTTGGAGTTCTTCTAGGGATAGTTTGTCTAACTAATCCTGTGTGGTTGTTATTTGAACATGTGCTATGCATGGGATAGACCCATAAAATAAGAAACTATTTCAAATAATTTCTTCATGAGAGATGTCATAAAATATGTCTCCTTCTACACACTCATATGGAGTGGCAATTATTTTTGTATGTACTACTGATAGCATGTTACAAGAAAACAAATGATTTTTCTTTCGCTCCTTAAAATACTTTACATATTTTTTATTTTCTAAATATTCACCATATGTGATTAGGTGATCGTCTTCATCAAAGGGGAGAGGTTGAGAATATATGGGGACATAACCTATACCACATTGGCTAGACCATTCCTCAATATCAAAAGGTTTGCGTATGCCATTTTCAAAATGCCCTAAACCTTTACCCTTGTACACATAATGTTATTAAATTTTAGATATATGTTGGAGAAATTATATTGGGTAAAACTATTTTTATCAAATTTAAAGCTCATTTTCTTGATGTTGATTTTATCTAGGGAACATCCCACGAAAAATAAAGGTATAATTTCCAATACGATATATTTCCCTTTTTTTGAGGTAAACTTGCTATACATGGGGATGGTGGTAATTAAGAAAAGATAATGGAGTATTGTATAGCAAAATTAGCATGTTTTATTGGTGCTAATATGGTGGTTAAATATTTTATAGCCTTATATGTAAGAGTGTATGATGTAGAACGATCATTATCACTAGAAGGTATAGGTATGTCAGAAGGAGGTGATGATTCAAGCTTTGGTGAAGAAGACTTAGGGAAATTAGGTGCCAATGATGATAATGTAAGATAAAATGGAACATTAATGGGTTCTACCATTGCACATATTTCAAACGGTCTAGGATCTCCATGAATGGTGACCAATTAATTTTTAAATTTAAATTTTACACATTGGTGCAAAGTAGATGGGACTACCCTTATTGCATTGATCCAAGGACATCCGAAAAGAATGTTGTATGATGCCAGGAAAGATACAACAAAAATGGACGTTTCTAAAATCCTAAGACCGACTTGTAATTGAATGTATATCACACCACAAACTTCTTAAATTCCATCATTAAAGGCTTTAATAATCATTTTAGTTCTTCTTAAATCTCCATTTCTAAATTTGAACCTTTTGAAAAAGTCATAAGTACATATGTTCAATGATGAGCCATTATCAATCAATACTATTTTAACACACAAATATCCAATTAATATTGTTATGTATAGAGTATTATCCCTATGCATACTCTAAGTAGGAATGTCTTTATCGTGGAATCAGCGTAGTCAGTTCCATGATAAACCACATCGTTGACTAAGGAATTTGGCTCTATTTCCTGAGGTACCATAATTTGACTTAAGGTATTTATTATTTATTACCTGTGAATAGATGAAGTCATAAGAAGGTCAAGAAGAGATCCTAGTTATTGTATTATCTAGTTCATTGATATCAAAAAGGAGTTTTCTATTGAGGTCGAACTAAATTATTCCCTTTATGAGGTGGTTTCAGAACAAAAGGAAGTTGATCCATATCATTTGGTTGAGTTTGAGGTTGATAATTTTTAGCTTGGCCTTGTTGCCTAGTAATGGTCCGAAATGTACCCACAATGTTGCTCGATTGATGCGGTAATTATGGAATGTTAAATGAATTGGAATAATCAAACTAAATAGAGTGAGATCTAGCAGTTGAATCTTATTCTATGGAAAGGAGTTGTTATGAAGAGGGACGAGTTGTTATCCTTATTATAAATGGTTTCTCCATATCTAAAAAATCTATAATGGATAGAATTGGTCTAGATTCATCTTCTAAACTATTAGAATGAA
Source organism: Wollemia nobilis (assembly GCA_028583015.1). NCBI lineage: Eukaryota > Viridiplantae > Streptophyta > Pinopsida > Araucariales > Araucariaceae > Wollemia > Wollemia nobilis. The sequence goes on along the minus strand of JAQPPZ010016969.1, from coordinate 2,887,588 downwards.
AGGAACTAATATCTACTTCTGATTTTGATTCACTTTATGTGTGTTCCAAATATGAAGATTGTAATTTTCTTCCTTGAAATTTCTCAATTCTAATGATGGATTGAGTAGGCACAAATACAGTTTGACATATTTGTGATGGTAAGTAATTACTCACTGATCCCACATAACATGTTGTATGAGGAAAAATCTTATAATCTAGTTGATTCACAAATTCCTTACCATGATTGGGTAATGGATTTTGTAAGATGTCTAGATTTTGATTAACATTTTGTTCCTATTGTTTTTGTGAAGTTGCTAGAGGATTGACATTTGGTGGAGGACTTTCCACTTCTAGATTTCCATTGGTAATTAATTCTTGCACCAAGTATTTTATTCTTCTACAAGTTTTGGTTGGATGTCCATCAATTTGATGGAACTCATAATGTTGATATATCTATACCAAGATTGGGAGGTGTTTGGTTGTCGTATCTCTGGTATTTTTATAAAACCTCTTTCTCCCAATTGTGGCAAGACCATTGTCAAAGGTTGATTTAATTTTGTAAAATTCCATTGTGGTAGCTTTTGAGGTGCTTTAAATATAAACTTCTTTTTGGTTTCTATGGTATTAACATTTGAAGGAGGTCTATTATTTGTGATCCCATAACCTACCACATACTTGTTATTATATTGATTTTTAGATGACTTGTCTTCATCCTTCCTTTTAAATTTTCCTCTTCTGATAAGGGCTTCTTCCACCCTTCTTGCTAGATTGATAGCTTTATCAAAAGAGGTTATAGTGGTAGTGGGTAGCTCATAGGAAAATTGTTCTTGTAAGTTTCCAATGAAGATTTCTTGCATTTCTCTTATAGGTAGAGCAAAATGTAATTTGCCCAATATTTTTCTCCATCGAGCTAGAAATTTTATGGAAATTTATTCTTTCCCTTGTTTTAAGTTGTACAAATCCTTAATTTTGATATGCATTTTTATTTAGGCATCAAATTGATGCACAAATAGCTCTACAATTTCTTTAAAGTTTCTTAAGAAGTGTGTTGCTAGCTAGTCATATCATTCCAAATTCATACCTCCTAAGATTTTTGGAAATATTTTTAACAACAACATGACATCATATTAAATATCATGACAAGCTATCCTAGACATATAAATATATTCAATTGGATCTTCGATACCCTTATAAATCGATGGAACCAGCATGGGGAAACATTTAGGATATGGTCTAGTGGTAACAAAAGGATCCAATGGTTGGTTACACATTTCCTTATAGTTGTATGTGGAGAGATAAGGATCTATTTGATCTAATAATGAATATAATTTTTTGACTATAGCTTCAATATGGTGTGGTTGTCCATTGTGTCTATTTTGTGCTACTATGATTGCACAGGGAGAGTAATATGTAGGTTGTACTACCACATAAGGAGTTGGAATGGTAATAATATTGTGCATAGGATTCAAAATAGGAGGATTTGTGAGCTTATAAGAAGCTATATTTTATTGAGAGATTGGTTGATAAGAAGTGGGTATTTGTATATTTTTTTTATATGTGGAGGTTTGAGCAAATTTATTGTTAAAATATTGAGAAAGAAAAGTATTATTTGCATAGGAGGAAGGTTGTTTTTGGGTGGAGGTGGTTGTAGTGACCACAAAAACAAGTTCGTGGTATGGTGCCATAGATGTTTGAATTTGAGATTGAACATCTTGAGGTGTAATTTGGGTGATACCTAAGGAATGATTATTATGAATGGCATGTTGTAATGGGTATCTACCACATATGTCTCAGGTTTTTGATGAAATTGAAAATCTTCTTCTAAAGTTGCTTCAATTGAAAAATCACCTCTTAAGTTGATCTTCTATTTCAAAGGCATTAACAATAGCAAATCGATTATGATCTAAAAATTCACAAAAGTGTTGCATATATTCAAAATGAATGTCCCCTTAAGGTTCCATTTTAAGCTTAAAAAGATATGATGTTTCATATTATTTATTTTGTTCTATTTGTGCTACTTTTTCTTCTCAAAATTTTTCTATCTCACTCTCGGTATTAGGGTTTTTAGTATCTGACTCCCCTTTGGAGCTGGTTACCACTTGTTTACCATTCCTTAAGGTTTTAAGCATATTTTTTGATGCTACTCCTAAGTTTTTTTTTTATTATATTATATTAAATTAAAAAGATTTCCTAATAAATATTTATATAATCTTAAATTATAAATCTAGGTGACTTAATCATCTTGAAGGTGTTTGTGAATGTCTTTGATAGTATCTAAGTCTTCTAGGTTCATGAAGTGCTCTTCTTCAAAAATAAAATCTTTTTAAAAAATGTGAATGGAATGAACAAGAGTGATATTATTAATTCTAGAAGTAGGAGGTTGAAATTGGAGTTTGTGGTAGAAATATCAAAAGAGAATGACTCAAGGTGCCTTATTGTATATTCTATTTCACTCGAAGGTTATTTTATTATCTTCTAGGTGTGCTAGAAATTTGTGAACAATTAACAATTCTTCAAAGTAACTTTCCCAAGGGTAAACTATGGAATGGACGATAACCCTCTTGTTCACTAACCAATGTTCACAACTCTTTTTAATATCGAAGTAAGGGGAGTAATAATTTGCACCTAAGGCTTTTGTAATATCAATCCTCTTAATTTCTTTTAATTCCTCAGACCTAGTCTTGACAAAATCAAGGTTATGCCACAACTCACCCCAATGTTCTCTGTCGTATAGGGTGTCCACTTATTGTTCTATAAATAGCCTCCTAAGGTCAATAATTGTGGAATATCTAGCACTATTGTCCACCATTTAAAAATATTTTTATTGTTTTGTTTTTATTTATAAAAATCATAGTAAAAACAAAAAGATAAAAAAAAAAACTTCAAATAAAAACAATTTTTTTATATTTTTCTAAGGGTTTCTTTTCAAACTATTTTGAAAATTGTATGTCAAATTATTTTATTTTTCAATTAGGATTTCACCTGGATGCCTTCATGTAGATGATTGGTGATGAATTACAAACCATTATGAATCTTAACTCCTACCAGGTCTCATACAGTTCATCATGGGTAGTGATATGAATAACACAAGCTTATACTTAGAGGGGGTGAACAGTATAAGAACACTTTTTACTTTTCTTTCCCAAATAATAATATCCAATATAATCAATGGCAATGTCAACAGTAGTAATATAATTAATACATAAATCATCATACACAATAGAGACACTAATTTTATGTGGTTCACCCAATGTGGGCTACTCCCCATTACAATATTTATGGACCTCTATCCATAGGATACACCAATACCCTAATAAAGTTCATAGAAACCTATTTATAGGATAACTCTTTCCCCTTTGCTGGTTCATGGATCTCTATCCATAAGAGAACTCCTCATTTTCTTTGGCTGGTGATCCTCTAGAAGACTACTACCTCCACTACACTAGCTTGTAGATATCTATCCACTAAAGACCTCTATCCTCACTCAGAATACCTATGTCCTCACTATCCTAGCTAATGGATCTCTATCCACTAGAGACTACTATCCTCTATTTTGTCACCTCTAAAGATTATTCTTAGCTTTGCTCAATATCTATCTCAAATTTGTGTTAGTCTCACAATGACACTGAGAGGGGGGGTGAATCAGTGTGGCTCTTTAAAACTTAAAAACTTCAACTCTTAAAGCCAAAACAATGAAAGCTTAAAACCACATAAAGAAAATATAACAAGAGAGCATCACACAACACAAGATGTAACGAGGTTCACCAGTTTTGGCTACTCCTCAAAAATGACTGCTTGGACTCCCGTCCAAATCCAGCCTTTGCAAAATATCAATTTTACAATCAATTTACCAGCACCCACTAGAAGGAGCACCAACCCCTAATTTATCTGCACCAAAAGAAAGGAGCACCAACCCCTAATTTATCTGCACCAACAAAAAGGAGAACCAACCCCTAATTTATCTACACCAATAGAAAGGAGCACCAACCCCTGATTTATCTGCACCAATATAAAGGGTACCAACCCCTAATTTATTTGCACCAATAGAAAGGATCACCAACCCCTAATTTACCAACACCAACTAGAAGGAGCACGAACCCCTGATTTATCTACACCAATAGAAAGGAGCACCAACCCTTGATTTACTAGCACCAACTCCTAATGCCAAGCACTAACTTGGACTTCAATTCTGAAACTAGATGATTGACATAAAAATAACTTCACTTTTACAAGACCTTGACTGGTCTATTGCTTAGTCAACATTTCTCGTTATTCACCAAAACACCACATACTCTTACGGCTCTACTTACTGCACTTTTATGGCCCTCTTACAGACCTCTTGTTGTGCTTCTTACTACATTATTACGGCTCTCACGGCTCTGCTTAACGCTCTCTTACGACACTCTTCCAACCCTCATTTTTGTAGCACTTTCGCTCTTTTCAGCAGCGCTTCCTCTCTAGTTCAGAGCAGCTCGTAATTCTTCACGTAGACCTCCTTTTATAACAAAGTTTTGACTCTATTTTTAGCTTCCATATTTTTGCATGCAACTTATTAATAGAAACTTCTATATGTAACTCCTTTATCTCACAGTATTCTCTCATGCATCCTATTAATAGTTACGGCTCTTTGTTTGGTCTTCAACTGATGATTTTTAGTTTAACCCTCGCTCGATGCTTTCACTCTATAACTGGCCCTGTAACTGTCATTCTGACTTCAGTTCACTGTTCTTATTTTAGCTGCATGATTTTTCTCTGTAACTGCACCTGTAACTGATGTACTGACTTTAGTTAACTCTTCTTATTTTAGCTACATGATTTTCTTTTGCAACTACACCTGTAACTATCGTATAACTTCAGTTAACTATTACATATCTTATTTCGATTGGGTTCTCTTCTTAGCTCATGCCAAAGTGACCTGTCGTGAAATCATGACACTTTTGCCTCTTTGTCCTCTTCTTGGCTTTCGCTCGCAAAAACACAACATGTCGCGATATCACGACACTTTCACCTCCTTGCTTCTTTTGTTTGCTTGTACCCACAAAAACACATGTCATGATATCATGACATTTTTGCCTCCTTTCTACTCCTCTTGGCTTGTACCAACGAAAACACATGTCACGATATCGTGACACTTTCACCTCCTTGCTACTCTTCTTGGCTTGTACTAGTGAAAACACATGTGATATCGCGACACTTTCGCCTCCTTGCTCTTCCTCTTTACTTTTGTCATGATATCGCGACACTTCTGCCTTCTTACTTTATCTCTCCACATTTACTCATGAAAATGCGACATGTCACGAAATCACAACACTTTATCTCCTTTGCTCTTTCTCTTCCCTTTGGTTCACAAAAACCTGACATGTCACGATATCGCGACACTTTTTCTCCTAAACTCTCTCTCTTGCCTTTGGGTCGTGAAAATGCGACATGTCGCAATATCGCGACACTTTTTGTCCTAGACTCTCTCTCTTGCCTTTGGGTCATGAAAACTCGACATGTCATGATATCGCGACACTTTTTCTCCTAGACTCTCTCTCTTGCCTTCGGGTCACGAAAACCCGACATGTCGTGATATCACGAAACTTTTTCTCCTGGACTCTCTCTCTTTTCTTCGGGTCACGAAAACTTGACATGTCATGATATCGTGACACTTTTTCTTTCGGACTCTCTCTCCTACAATATGTCACAAAATCGTGACACTTTTTCTTCCGTACAATCTCTCTTGCAATATGTCGTGAAATCGTGACACTTTTTCTACTTGCCTCTCTCTCCTATAATATGTCGCAAAATCATGACACTTTTTCTACTTGCCTTTCTCTCTTCCAACATGTCATGAAATCACGACAGTTTTGCTTGCTTGCACTTTCTCTCCGAACATGTCATGAAATCGTGACAATTTTGCTTGCTTGCGCTTTCTCTCCGAACATGTCATGAAATCATGACAGTTTTTCTTGCTTGTGCTTTCTCTCCGAACATGTCACAAAATCATGACAGTTTTGCTTGCTTGCACTTTCTCTCCGAACATGTCACAAAATCATGATAGTTTTGCTTGCTTGTACTTTCTCTCCGAACATGTCATAAAATTGTGACAGTTTTGCTTGCTTGTGCTTTCTCTCCGAACATGTCATGAAATTGCGATAGTTTTGCTTGCTTGCGCTTTCTCTCCGAACATGTCGTGAAATCATGACAGTTTTGCTTTCTTGCGCTTTCTCTCCAAACATGTTGTGAAATCATGACAATTTTGCTTGCTTGCACTTTCTCTCCAAACATGTCATGAAATCGTGACAGTTTTGCTTGCTTGCGCTTTCTCTCCGAACATGTCACGAAATCGCGATAGTTTTGCTTTCTTCTCAACATGTCACGATATCATGATAGTTTTTCTTTCTTCTCAACATGTCACGATATCGCAACAGTTTTATTTCTTGCTAACATGTCATGATATCATGACAGTTTTTCTTTCTTCTCAACATGTCGTGATATAGTGATAGTTTTTCTTTCTTGCTCAACATGTCGTGATATTGTGACAGTTTTCTTCTTTGTGATTTTCTTTTGATTTTTAGCATATGGGCCACTCCGATATTTTGGAGAATCACTGTACATACTCTGAAGAACCTCTTAACTCCTTTCCACTGCACCAACCATTCTGTCTGACTATGTTGACAACAATGACAATACTATTCCTACACCTTGCTCAACAATCTCCCCCTTTGGAATTATTGGCAACACATGCAATTTCCTATGATTATTCTTCCCATTTGACAATAATACCAAAGGGCTACTGCAGACTCCCCTTAATTCCATGCACAACATTCTCAGGAACAATTTAATACAGTTAGCAAAAATTACAAACATGAGCAAAAATATAATCAAATATATAAATGCTCCCCCTGAGAATGTGATCTTGATAGCTAGTTAGTTCTTGGGAAGCATGACCACTCCCAATTTATTGCAAAGGTATCAGCTACTAACTGGTGGACATCTCTCTAATTGTTATATTATAGAAGACTCTGTCTCTCTACTGCACTGATTGGTGGACTTCTCTCTACTTGAAGAATCCTCACTTAGATCTATCTTCAACTATGTTGGATGCTGGATCTCTATCCATTGAGACTCTGTCCTCTGTACTCTATCAATAGGCTCACATAGAACCTTCTTAACAAGCTCATATAGATCTTGTCCAATGCTGAATAACAAGCTTACACAGAACTTTTCCGAATCTACTCTAGAAATCTGTCCCAACACTGTCCTCAAATATTTCCCAAAGGCCTTCTCAAAGGCTCAATCAATCATGCTCAAGTAGTACTCAAAATGAACTCAACAATGAATGGCAATCTCAAATCAAATCCACTTCATCAAATTTAACATCGACAATCTCCATAATTTTCTTTAGCCTCTTGACTGCCACCTCCTCCGTGACTAACGACTTTGCCTCGTATCTGTTGTGCAGCTCAATGTCTCTGGTTTCTAATGACTTCCATGAATGTTTTCATTGTCTGCATAGGTATTGACAGTGGACCGTTATATCTAGCATTGGAACCTCAATCTGCATGTAGTCATCAACTCTCGGTATTCTGCTTCTTGCTAGGGCATATGTCAGGGATACTCAATGTCTTAGGAAAATGTTCTTCACGCGATGCCAGGGAGAATTTCTCCTCTCTGTGATCAAGGGATTCCTTGGACAATATCTCGCATTTCTCAAATAATGCAAGACTTCCTTAGGTGTATGGGCATCTTGTCCTCCTTGGTGCTTCACCACCTGGGTGCTATTCTCTCAACGTCTCTGCCTTGCATGTGCCACTTGGCACTCTTGACGAACTGGGTGCTAGTGCCACTGTTTGCTTTGACTTTGGCATCTCTTTGATAACAACTACTTCTTTAGAGAAAATTTATGCTCTCTTATACCAAATGATGTGTTGTATTTTTGGTTAAGAACCTCACACCTTCCACCTACACGTTGGTAGTAATTTTCATAACAATCATGAAGAGCTTTACCATAGTCCTCCCTCGATATTGATTGATGAATTGAGACGTACTCACAACATGGATTCTATTTTATCTATAGATTGGGAATGTTACAGGATTTAAAACCATCACCTGCCAGCTTATGCTTCCATGACACGTCGACCTATGCTACATGTTCTATCTTAGATAACACCTATCAACTGTTGCATCAAAAACCTAGCTATTCACCATGTTGTTCTACTGAAGCACATCAGTTTGATACTATATCCACAAACATCTACATGAACTGAAATACATTTTGACAACTATACGACAACTCCCTGACTACTTTCCTTTCATCCTCAGATAACCACACAAATACATAGCAGCATTAAAATAAAACTTTAACATTGCTCCCCCTGAGGATGTGCTACTTGGAGTTGTTTAGTGCATTAGAGGAGTAACCTCCTTCAGTCCAATGAGACACGATTTCCTCTCTTCTTTCTTTCTCCAATATTTCTTGAACTTAGGTTGAAGGTTTTCAACTGCATCCCTATTTTGAACCTTTTTGTGAACTTGAACATTTCTCTTGGGTGGTTGTATCTTGTACATCCTTGATGGATGATTATTCTCCTTTCTTTGATGCACATGATTTCTTCCCTGTCTGTGTTGCACTCTTTGCGTCTGATGAAATCTACCGTCTTGCCTTAGATTAGATACAAAAGTTCTTGGACAAGACATTGCTATGTGCCCATTACCATTACATTTAAAACATTGCACATGGTGTTCAGCCAGAATAATAGATGTATTTCTACCAACATAACTCTTTGATCTATTATTCAATCCACAATAAATTGCCTTGTGACCATAATGTTTGCATCTAAAATAATAGCCATTAAAAGCATTATTATGAATAGAGTGAGAGTGATAGAACCTCTTTTGTTGTGGTTGCTTTTCTGTAGATCTCATTTGAGATTTTCTTCCTTTTGAGGATTCAACATCAAGATTTTCTTGCTTTGATCCTTCAGTAGTGGATTTCTTCTTCTCTACAGATTTAGAAGATGAAGGTTGTCCAGCTTCATATCCAAGACCAAGCTTACACATGGGGCTTCTTTGTTGCCTTATTATTTTATCTAGCAACTCTATGCTCTTCTCAAATTTGAGATTTGTATTGTCCTATTCTAATTGTTTCCTCAATAAAACAATCTCCTCTTCTTGTTTGTAGCAAATAATCTATTTCTCATTAATCTGTTACTTCAATGCTTCTTCTATTTTCTTGGATTTGTGAGTTTGTAAGAAGATATCTTCAATATTATCCTCATATTCTTCCAACTTCTTGGATAGTATTTTGTTATTTTTCCTTTCTATACCCAACTCTTTGAGTGCAGTGATCAACTCACCTTCGAGATCTACTTCAGCCTCAAGGTCTTCATCATATACTTCATAATTCACTTCTTCAACCATTTCTAGTTTTACTTCTTCAAATGCCATGAAAATAGCTTCACCTGTTTCCTCTTCAGAATACTCACTGCAGCTGTCTTCTGATGAGCTGACATTCTTGTAGATGAAACTTTTCTTCTTGAAGTTGCCTTTTCTAAAATTTGTTTTCTTCTTCCAGTCACTTCTTTCTTGGTGTGATCCTTCATCATTTTTGTTCTTCTCATTAAGTGGACAGTTAGTCACAAAATTCCCAATGCCTCCATAGTTGAAACATTTAAGCGGTAGCTTTCCTCTGTATTTTCATTTTCCCCTTATTAGTTTCCAAACAAAGTTTGCTTCCATTTCATCTGATGTCTCTTCTTCCTCAGATTCATGTTTTGCTTTTATATTTTTATGTGCTTTAAAAGAAGCTTCTCTTTCTGTGGGTTTAGTTTTTCCTATTCTCATCTCATATGCAGTCAAAGAACCATACATCTCATCCATACTAAAAGTATTTAGATCTTTAGCTTCTTATATTGTTGAAACTTTAGAATAAAATCTTTCGGGAAGAGATCTTAGTACTTTTTTCATGATGACAACATCTTCCATTTCCTTGTCAAGTCCTCTAATCACATTAATGATTCCATTAACTCTCAACATGTATGCCTCTATGTTCTCATCGTCATTCATATTTAATGCTTCGAACTGAGCTTGATGCATTTGTAACTTGGCCTCCTTGATCTTGTCGTCTCCTTCATGAATGATCCTTAGTTTATCCCATATGTCTTTTGCCATTTTACAACTCATAATATTTATCATTTCACTATCCACTAAACCACACATGATAGCATTATTTGCTTTAGAGTTATTCTCAAATAGTTTCTTACCGATAGCATCAGTTGGATTAGTGGTGGTTATTGTGTATCCACTGTCTACTAAATCCCAAATGTCGTATCCCAAAGCACAAAGATATGTCTGCATCCTAAGTTTCCAAAATGTGTAATTAGTTTCGTCCAACAATGGTGCTTTGTTTGATGAGAAGCCTTCACCACCTGCCATTGCGTACTAATCCAAGATCACCCTAGCTGGTTAAGCTTTGTTTAGGAACTTGGCTCTGATACCAATTGTTAGTCTCACAATGACACTGAGAGGGGTGGGTGAATCAGTGTGGTTTTTTAAAACTTAAAAAATTCAACTCTTAAAGCCAAAACAATGAAATCTTAAAACCACATAAAGCAAAGATAACCAGAGAGCATCACACAACACAAGATGTAATGAGGTTCACTAGTTTTAGCTACTCCTCAAAAATGACTGCTTGGACTCCCATCCAAATCTAGCCTTTGCAAAATATCAAATTTACAATCAATTTACCAGCACCCACTAGAAGGAGCACCAATCCCTGATTTATTTGCACCAACAGAAAGGATCACCAACCCCTAATTTATCTACACCAATATAATGGAGCACCAACCCCTAATTTATATGCACTAAGAGAAATGAGCACCAACCCCTGATTTATCTACACCAACAGAAAGGAGCATGAAAACCTAATTTACTAGCACCAACTGGAAGGAGCACCAATCCCTAATTTATCTGCACCAACAGAAAGGAGCACCAACCCCTGATTTACCAGCACCAATTGGAAGGAGCACCAAATCCTAATGCCAAGCACCAACTTGAACTTAAATTCTGAAACTAGATGATTGACATAAAAATGCCTTCACTTTTACAAGACCCTGACTGGTGTATTGCTTACTCAACATCTCTCGCTATTCACCAAAACACCACACACTCTTATGGCTCTGCTTAATGCACTTTTATGGCCCTCTTATAGCCCTCTTATTGTGCTTATTACTACATTCTTACGGCTCTCACGACTCTTCTTAACGCTCTCTTACAACACTCTTCCAACCCTCATTTTTGTAGCACTTTTGCTCTTTTCAGCAGTGCTTCCTCTCTAGTTCAGAGTAGCCTATAATTCATCACGTAGACCTCATTTTATAACAAAGTTCTAACTCTATTTTTAGCTTCCATATTTTTGCATGCAACTTATTAATAGAAACTTCTATATGTAACTCCTTTATCTCACAGTATTCTCTCATGCATCCTATTAATAGTTACGGCTCTTTGTTTGGTCTTCGACTGATGACTTTTAGTTTAACCCCTGCTCGATGCTTTCACTTCATAACTTGCCCTGTAACTGTTGTTCTGACTTTAGTTCACTATTCTTATTTTAGATGCATGATTTTTCTCTATAACTGCACCTGTAACTGACGTACTGACTTCGAGTTAACTCTTCTTATTTTAGCTACATGATTTTCTTCTGCAATTGCACCTATAACTATTGTATAACTTCAGTTAACTGTTACATATCTTATTTCGACTGGGTTCTCTTCTTAGCTTGCGCCAAAGCGACCTGTCATGAAATCATGACACTTCTGCCTCTTTGTCCTCTTCTCGGCTTTCATTCGTGAAAACACATGTCACGATATCGCGACACTTTTGCCTCCTTACTTCTTTTGTTTTCTTGTACCCACAAAAACACATGTCATGATATCGTGACACTTTCACCTCCTTGCTACTCTTCTTGGATTATACCAGCGAAAACACAACATGTCATGATATCGCGACACTTTTGCCTCCTTGCTACTCTTCTTGGCTTGTACTAGTGAAAACACATGTCACGATATCGTGACACTTTCACCTCCTTGCTCTTCCTCTTTACTTTTATCACGATATCATGACACTTCTGCGTTCTTACTTTCTCTCTCCTCCTTTAGTCATGAAAATGTGACATGTCACGAAATTGTGACACTTTCTCTCCTTTGCTCTTTCTCTTGCCTTTGATTCGTGAAAACTTGACATGTCACGATATCGTGACACTTTTTCTCCTGGACTGTCTCTCTTGCATTTGGGTCGTGAAAACCTGACATGTCGAGATATCATGACACTTTTTGTCCTAGACTCTCTCTCTTGCCTTCGGGTCGCGAAAACCCGACATGTCGCAATATCGTGACACTTTTTGTCTTGGACTCTCTCTCTTGCCTTTGGGTCATGAAAACTCGACATGTCGCGATATCGCTACACTTTTTCTCCTGGACTCTCTCTCTTGCCTTCGGGTCATGAAAACTCGACATGTCACGATATTGCGACACTTTTTCTCCTGGACTCTCTCTCTTGCCTTCGAGTCACGAAAACCTGACATGTCACGATATTGCGACACTTTTTTTCAGACTCTCTCTCCCACAATATGTCAAGAAATCATGACACTTTTTCTTCCATACAATCTCTCTTGCAATATGTCGTGAAATCATGACACTTTTACTACTTGCCTCTCTCTCTTGCAATATGTCACGAAATCATGACACTTTTTCTACTTGCCTTTCTCTCTTCCAACATGTCATGAAATCGTGATAGTGTTGTTTTCTTGTGCTTTCTCTCCAAACATGTTGTGAAATCATGATAGTTTTGCTTGCTTGCGCTTTCTCTTTGAACATGTCACGAAATCATGATAGTTTTTCTTGCTTGCGCTTTCTCTCCGAACATGTCGTGAAATCGTGATAGTTTTGCTTGCTTGCACTTTCTCTCCGAACATGTCACAAAATCATGACAGTTTTTCTTGCTTGCGCTTTCTCTCCGAACATGTCACGAAATCATGACAGTTTTTCTTGCTTGCGCTTTCTCTCCGAACATGTCATGAAATCATGACAATTTTGCTTGCTTGCACTTTATCTTCGAACATGTCGTAAAATCGTGACAGTATTGCTTGCTTGTGCTTTCTCTTTGAACATGTCACGAAATCATGACATTTTTGCTTGCTTGTGCTTTCTCTTCGAACATGTCATGAAATCGTGACATTTTTGCTTGCATGTGCTCTCTCTCCGAACATGTCATGAAATCGTGATATTTTTGCTTTCTTCTCAACATGTCGTGATATCGCTACAGTTTTTCTTTCTTCTCAACATGTTGCGATATCACGACGCTTTTCTTTCTTGCCAACATGTCGCGATATCATGACAGTTTTTCTTTCTTCTCAACATGTCGCAATATCGCGATAGTTTTTATTTCTTGCTCAACATGTCACGATATCACGAAAGTTTTCTTCCTTGTGATTTTCTTTTGATTTTTAGCATATGGGCCACTTTGATATTTTGGAGAATCACTGTACATACTCTAAAGAACCTCTTAACTCCTGTCCACTACACCAAACGATTTTTCTGACTGTGTTGACAATAATGACAATACTGTTCCTACACCTTGCTCAACAATTTGCACTAAATATTGTCCTTCGGTCTAGCACACATATAATATCAAGTCTATATTTGGTCTGGTACAAATCTACCCTGAATTGTGCACCAAAATCTATCCTTAAATATGTCCTCAAATCTATCCTCAAGCCTTAACACAAAGCTTGATCAAATCACAAATCAACTCAACTTATATCTGCTCCAAGCCTTAACACAAAGCTTGAACAAATAAATCAATCAACTTTGCTCTCAAGTATTCTCAAAGACTTGTCTCAAATATATCCATAAGTCCTCTCAATAACTTGCTCAATCTGCTCTCAAGTCTTTAGCAAGACTTACCTCAAATCTGCTCAACAAGTCCTCTCTAGAATGTTTCCAATATACTCAACAAGTCTTCACCAAGAATTACCTCAAATATGCTCAACAAATCCTCTCTAGAAATTTTCCAATTTTCTCAACAAGTATTCACCAAGAATTACCTCAAATATTCTCAATAATTCCTCTCAATAACTTGCTCTATATTCTCAACAAGTCTTCACCAAGACTTACCTCAAATTTGCTTGTAAGCTTCCACAAAAGCTCACACAAATTTTTCCTTAAGCTTTCACAAAAGCTTACTCAACAAGTCTTCACCAAGACTTGCTTCAAATCTACTTGCAAGCTTCCACAAAAGCTCACACAAATTTGTCCTTGAGATTTCAGAAAGGCTTACTCAATTCTGTCCTTAATTCCCCTCTAGAACTTACTCAAATCTACCCACAAGCTTTCACAAAAGCTTGCTAAAATCTGTCCTTAAGTCCTCTCTAGGACTTACTCAAATATGCCCACAAGCTTTCACAAAAGCTTTCTAAACTCTATCCTTAAGTCCACTCTAGGAATTACTCAAATATTCCCCAAGAGATTTCACAAAATCTGGCTAAACTCTATCCTTACGTCCACTCTAGGACTTTCTCAAATCTGTCCACTAGCTTTCATAAAAGATTATTCAAATCAATTGCAAAACTTGCATACAAAACTCAACTTAATCTCTTTTAGAAAATCTCTTCAATACTACAACCAAGTTTCACTCAGAATCTTTTTTAATCATAGAAACATATAGAGAATTATTAGAGACTCGATATTTTTCACACTCATAAACACTCAATCACTTTCAAACTCTATTTCAAATCTATTTATAATAAAGAACAATTTGTTTCATAGAACATGAACTATCACCCCAATGCATTCAACCAATAATGCTCATCCAACTTCACTCAACCATCCACTCAATGAAACACAAATTACTTTCAAACCCTAACCAAGTGTCTCACTATACTTCCAACAACTCACACTATGGAACTTAAACCTTGACTCAAGATGATTCCAAATTTACATAACAATGATACTCATGGTCTTTCAACATCCATAAATTATGTACATTAAAACTCACTCAACATTTACAACAATACTTACAAAACAATCCTTTTCACTCCAACTTTGTATTTCACAATATTCAATCCAACAATATTTCACTCACAAGGAAGATGTGCCCATACCTTTTGTTTTTATGGAGATATACCTTCAAAACCTATCTTAATCACAATCAATCATCTTTGCCAATTTCAAGGTTAGATATAAACAACCAATTTCAAAATTTCCACAAATATCCTCCTCAACAATTAATTCACCATTACAAAAATTAACAAGACTCAAGTACACCTTATTATCTCCACACTTCTCAAAATATCACTCAACACTTAAAAAACAATTTCCTTTATAAACTTCAAACTATTCAATGCATAGAAGACCAAGTTCCTTTATAACACCTTATAAACTTCCCATAAAATAATATTCAATCCTATAAAATTAAATCCTTTTTCAACCCTTATTACTCCAACCTTTATTTATTTTTCAAAGCACAAAATATCCAAAAACCCTTATGACCCCCTAACTTTCACCAAGGCACTATATAAAATTTATGTGGCATTAATGCATATGTGCTTCACAACATGACTTCTAGGGTGGTAGCTATTGGACCACATTCCCACACA
Source organism: Wollemia nobilis (assembly GCA_028583015.1). NCBI lineage: Eukaryota > Viridiplantae > Streptophyta > Pinopsida > Araucariales > Araucariaceae > Wollemia > Wollemia nobilis. Next base: position 2,871,971 of record JAQPPZ010016969.1, on the reverse strand, counting down.
AACACTAACACCAGTGCACTCCTTGTTACCTATGCAAGTTTTGGTGAACGAAAATAAAACATCCCTATCAAAATGATTGTGGGGATTTGAAACCCCAACCTTTACCTTGTGAATGTCTTAACTTTGCCTTGGCCATAAACTAAACTAACCAACATTATGGATACGCTTTAGTCACGCCACATGCATTTAATCATTCGTATGCCCTCCAAAGCCTTTATAAACACGAAATCTCTTCTTTCTCATAACAAAAAGTGCACAGTATTAGCTTGGAATTTGTATTCTAAAATGCATGGATGGGGTTAATTAAAAAATTAACTCCCCTTTATATATGCATTGCTTTTTGCACTCGATGTCGGCTTTAATTCAAATTTAAAAATTTGAATTAATAAATTAATTTATAACCTTTAACTTTGGTGCCCAAATTTATTTAAATTAAAATTTTAACCTTTAGGTTAAAATATTTTAATTTAAATAAATTAAATTAAATATTTTGCAAACTACTCAATGGGTCTTTTGAGGAATAAATTATTTTTAATAACTCCTTGGACCTGTTTTCTTCATCTCATCCTTTTTACCGAAATATTATAATATTAAATATTATAATATTATTATTACCTTTTAAACATGCTTCTCATTTCTTGGGACTTCAACCTTTTAGGCCATTTTAGGCATATAATATTAAAATATTATATCTTATTCCTTTAAACCTCTTTCTTACCTTTTGAAAAAACCACTTGATGACATTAATGATGGTAAAATTGAAACAACAAACTTTTGATAACTCCTGACATCAATGAAAAAAAATCTTGCTCAAATTTCCAATAATCTCCCCCTTTGTCATTGATGGCAACCCTTTTTCCTTTAACCATTTATTTTTCCTTTTTCAATTTTTCTCCCCCCTGAGAAATTGGTCCACCTGACTGAATTCTCTCCTCCTAACTCAAATATTTCCCCCTTTGACATCAATGGCAAAGGGCCACCTTTGGGGCTTGGGGATAAAGATAAGACCCTCAGCTTAGCCCCTCCCCCACCTCCTGTCTTTTAGGTGGTTAATTTTTGGGTAGGAGTATCTCTACTCCTAGAATACACTGATATTTACCTTTGTCCATCTTATTATTCAACTAATTCTTTTGATTCCTTTGAATATTCCTATTCCTGCTTGTATCTAGAAATTCTACTCTACACCACTTGGCTACATGCCCAACATTATTGCACTTATAACACTTAATATTGTGATTACTTGAAGGTGAAAATATCTTGTAGTTCCTCCTGGTGAAGCCATATCCATTCCTGTCATGAACCCTACAATTAACTACCTTATGACCAAACTGATTACAAGAGTAGCAATACCCTTGAAATGGATGCCTATTTCTGAAATTCCTTTTAGGGAAATCATATCCCTGTTTTCCATGTGTCCTGCACTGTGTAGCCTTGTGACCAAACTTGTGATATGAAAAGCAATGTCCATTTAAGAACACTTGCCTTGACCCCATTGGTCTCTTAGTCTATTATTCCCTGTGTTGTTTCATGTTCCATTTATTACTCATTTGTGCATTGTTCCTTTCCTTGTTGAACTTTCTATTTTCCAAATTATCCTCAAAAGTCTCACTTTCTCTTACACTCTCTTCTTTTGAAGCTTCTTCTTAATTGGATCTTGACATTGACTCCTTTCCTTTTACTCTATGTTCCTATTCAAATCCAAGTACTATCTTGTTTGATGAAGATATTTGTACCTTGATAATCTTATAGAAGGTCTTTGAGCTTCTCCCAAACCTGTGTAGCTTGCTTTTAGACTCTTTTACTTCCTTCCCTAGTGAAGCTACCTCATGCTCTAATATTTCATATTCTAAGACTTTTACCTCTAAATTATCTTTATATCCCTTTGTCTTAGCTATTCAGTTGGTTAGTTTTTTCTATAAATTTTTCCTTTCTCTTCATCACATTCTTGAAATTAAAGTTTGAGTTTTAATTTTTGCTTTCTTACCTTTATTAATTCCTTAAGAGTAGAAATAAGCTCACCCTCAAGATTTTCTCCTTCCTTTGATTCTAATTCTTCCTCTACCTTTTTATCATCAATATCATCTTCATTCCTTTACGATTTATCTTCAATAGAAGCAATTCCTTCTTCTTATATTGCCATAAGAAGACTTTCTTCTTTTGGACCTTAAAGAGCATATTTAAATTCATGTTCACTGAAATTGAACCCATTCCTTGTACAATTATCTTCAATATGACCAAATTTACCACAACTAAAACACTTGAGAGTTATTGGTGCCCTTTTTTTAACATCTTATTTTTCTACTGTCAGAAATAGAATTTCTTCTTCATCATTATCTGAGGACCTTCCATCACTATCACTTGAATTATTACCTACCTTATCTGCATAAAAAATCTTTTTATGCCTTTGGAAAAAAATCTTTCCCTACTTGCCTTATCCATCCCTACTTTTCTTTTGATACCTGTTTTTTCCTGTTTCCTTGTTCTTGTGATCCCATTTCTCTTCATCATTGCTATTTCCAGCTTTTGGATAATCAGATGCATAGTGACCATATTTACCATATTTGAAACACTTAACTGATTATTTGCCTTTATAGTTTCTTGTGTCCTTGTTCCTTCTTCCATAGCTTGCTTCTTCATCATTGGATAACTCATTACTTGAATATAACTTCTTACCCTTTGTCTTCTTTGTAACTTTAAAGGCTGCTTATTTCTGGGGGATAGGCTCATCTTTTATTCTCATCTCAAAAGTTGTAATAATTCCATGTAATTCATCCCTTGTCAAAATTTCAATATATTTTGACTCTTCTATGTCTGAAATATTTTCACTATACCTCTTAGGAAGTTACCTTAAAATATTTTGACAAACATTTGTTTCTTTAACTTTAAACCCAAGTCCTTCCATAGAGTTAACAACCTCATCCACATGAAGTAAGTATGAAGCAATGTCTTCCTCATACTTCATATTTGGGTCTTCAGATGTTTTCTTATGATTTAGAAATTTTACCATGTTGACATTTTTGTCTCCCTCATATATACCTTTCAACTTTTCCCAAATATCTTTTGTTGATGTGCAATGCATAACTTTTACAAACTCTATTTCACATAAACCATTTAAGATTCCATTCATTGCATTGAAGTATTTAGTTGTAGGAGCTTACCATATTTATCTATAGGTGGATCAGTTGGCGGTGTGTACCCATCCTCAACTGCTTGTCATATATCATTTCCTAGTGTCATTAGAAAAATATTCATTCTCACACTCCATAATGCATAATTGTTTTGATAGAACAATGGTGCCTTATTCCCTAAAGGTCCTTTGAGAATATATCTATGTTTCTGTAATATTTTTCTTCAAGATGTTAAACTCTTCCAAAGGAACCCACTCTGAATACCAATTTGAGAACACAAGCCTATACTGATATGGAGCATGAACAATATAAGACAACTTTTTACTTTTCTTTTCCAAATAATATTATCCAATATAATAAATGGAAATATAAAAAATAATAATCAAATCAATGCACAAATAATCACACACAATAGAGACACAAATTTTACATGGTTCACCCAATGTGGGCTACTCCATAGAGAAAATATTTCACTGAAATTTTCTCAACAAATATCTTGGGAATCCTTCCCTATAACAAATTTTATGAACCTCTTTCCAAATGAGACACCAATATCCTAATCAATTTCATGGATACATATCCATATGATAACTCTTTCCTCTTTTTTGATTTGTGGATCTCTATCCATAGGAGAAATCCTCCTTTTCTCTAGCTAGGGATCCTCTAGAAGACTATTGCCTCCACTGCATTGGCTTGTGGATCTCTCTACACTAAAGACCTTTTTCCTCACTTAGAAGACCTATGTCCTCACTACCCTATCTAATGGATATCTAACCACTAGAGACTACTATCCTCTTCTCTATCACCTCCAAATATTGCTCTCAACTCTACTCAATATTTATCTTAAATATGCACTAAACATTATCCTTCGGTCTAGCACAAATCTGCTCTCAAGTTTGTCTTTGGTCCGGTACAAATCCACCCTCAAATCTATACCAAAATATGTCCTTAAATCTATCCTCGTCCTCAATACTTAACACAAATCTTGATAAAATTACAAATCAACTCATGTTAGATCTTCCCCAAGCCTTAACACAAATCTTGAACAAATCAATAAATCAACTTTGCTCTCAAGTCTTCTCAAAGACTTGTATCAAATTTATCCACAATTTCTCTCAATAAATTTCTCAATATCTTCTCAAGTCCTCACCAAAGGTTACCTCAAACATGCTCAACAAGTCCTCCCTAGAACTTGTCCAATATGCTCAACAAGTCTTCACCAAGTCTTACCTTAAATATGCTCAAAAAGTCCTCTCTAGAACTTGTCCAATATGCTCAACAATTCTTCACCAAGACTTACCTCAAATTTTTTTAACAAGTCCTCTTAAGAACTTGCTCTATCTGCTCAACAAGTATTCACTAAGACTTACCTCAAATATGCTTGTAAGCTTCCACAAAAGGTCACACAAATATGTCCTTAAGCTTTCATAAAATCTTACTCAAATTTATCCTTAAATTCCCTCTAGGAATTACTCAAATATGCCCACAAGATTTCACAAACACTTGCTAAACTGTGTCCTTAAGTCCTCTCTAGGACTTACTCAAATCTGCCCACAAAATTTCATAAAAGCTTGCTAAACTTTGTCCTTAAGTCCACTCTAATACTTACTCAAATATACCCCACAAGATTTCACAAAATCTTGCTAAATTATGTCCTTAAGTCCACTCTAGGACTTTCTCAAATATATCCACTAGATTTCATAAAAACTTATTCAAATCAATTGCAAAAATTGCATACAAAACTCAACTTAATCTCTTTCAGAAAACCTCTTCAATACCACAAAAAAGTTTCACTCAGAATCTTGTTTAACCATAGAAACATATAGAGAATTATTAGAGACTCAATATGTTTCACACTCACAAACACTCAATCACTTTCAAACTCTATTTCAAATCAATTTAGAATAAATAACAATTTATTTCATATAACTTGAACTATCACCACAATGCATTCAACCAATAATGCTCATCCAACTTCACTCAACCATCCAATCAATGAAACACAACTTGCTTTCAAACCCTAACCAAGTGTTTCATTATACTTCCAATAACTCACACTATAGAACTTAAACCTTAACTCAAGATGATTCCAAATTCACATAATAATGATACTCATGATCTTTCACAAACCCTAGTTCAATATAGTTCTCAAATTCACATAACAATGATACTCATGGTATTTCAACATCCACAAATCATGCACATTAAAATTCACTCAACATTCCAACAATGCTTACCAAACAATCCTTTTCACTCCAACTTTACATTTTACAACATTCAATCCAACAATATTTCACTCACAAGGAAGACGTGCCCATACCTTTTGTTTTTATGGAGATATACCTTCAAAAACTATCTTAATAACAATCAAATCTATTTTACCAATTTTCAAGGTTATATAGAAACAACCTATCTCAAAATCTCCACAAACATCCTCCTCAATAATTAATTCACCATTAAAAAAATTAGCAAGACTCAAGTACACCTTATTATCTCCAAACTTCTCAAAATATCACTCAACACTTAAAAATCAATTTCCTTTATAAAATTCAAACTATTCAATGCATAGAAGACCAAGTTCCTTTATAACACCTTATAAAATTCCCATAAAATAATATTCAATCCTATAAAATTAAATCCTTTTTCAACCCTTATTACTCCAACCTTTATTTATTTTTCAAAGCACAAAATAATATAAAATATCCAAAAACCCTTATGACTCCCTAACTTTCACCAAGGTGCTATCTAAAAGTCACGTGGTCTTAATGCATATGCACTTCCCAACCTTATAAATTAAAACTCAAATAAAAAATATAATGCTTACCTTATACACCTTGGCCCACATGTAAAATTAATAGCGCACACCTTGGCTGCACTTTGAACCCATGACCTTGTTGTTGTTGCTACATTCTAGCTAAATCTAGGCATCCATTGGGCCACACACTAACACTAACACTAGCACACTCCTCCTTGTTACCTCCATAAGTTTCAATGAATGAAAACAAAATGACTTCCCTCTCAAAATGACTGTGCGGGGATTTGAAACGGCAACCTCTACCCTGTGAATGTCTTAACTCTGCCTTGGCCACCAACTGCACTAACCAGTGTTATGGATACACTCTAGTCACACCACATGCATTTAATCATTCGCCTGCCCTCCAAATCCTTTAGAAATGCAAAGTATCTTCTTTCTCATAACAAGCAGCACACAATATTAGCTCGGACTTTGTATTAAAAATGCATGGATGGGGTTAATTAGAAAATTAACTCCCCTTTATATATGCATTTATTTTTGCATTCGACATTCGCTTTAATTCGAATTTAAAAATTTGAATTAATTTATTAATTTAGAACCTTTAACTTTGGCACCCAAATTCATTTAAATTAAAATTTTAACCTTTAGGTTAAAATATTTTAATTTAAATAAATTAAATTAAATATTTTACAAACATCTCAATGGGTATTTCAAGGAATAAATTATTTTTAATAACTCCTTGGACCTATTTTCTTCATCTCATCCTTTTGCCTGGAATATTATAATATTATTATTGCCTTTTAAACCTGCTTCGCCTTCCTTGGGACTTCAACATTTTAGGCCACTTTAGGCATATAATATTAAAAATATTATATCCTATTCCTTTAAACCTCTTCCTTGCCTTTGGGAAAAACCACTTGATAACATTAATGATGATGAAACTGAAACAACAAACTCTTGACAACTCCTGACATCAATGAAAACAAATCTTGCTGAAATTTCTAACATGATACACCTCAAAGAGATGTGTGCTATTTTCCACGGCTATGACAGTTTTTGGACCGGTTAATTTTTAAAATTTTGATTAAAGTTTCAAGTCTTCTGGGTACAGATAAAATGATAATCCCTTTCTGAAGGTTTGTAAGCCTTAACTATATGTCTCATTATATCCAGACCAGCCGAAGCTATAGAAAAACACATCGTATGTGGTTATTTTTAGGATAATGATGTGAAAATAAAAATTAAAAAAATATAATTTTGTTCAATTGAAAACTTATCTATTTTATATGGATTAATCTAAAACACACAAGTTTAAATAATATTTTTAGTTATTTTTTTTTTAAAAGAAAAGAAAAAACAATAATTTCAAAATGATGGTGTGTTTCACGTCGGGTTCACCAAATAGTGTAGACCCAAAAAATTTGTGCCCCTTTCCTTCAGGTTAATGGATCCACACCTGAGATGGGGATAGAAAATGATGTGCCTACACCTCAAATGAGAAGCACTTGAGTTGTCCTCTCCTTACTATTTTTTGATGAATTAGGTGGGGTTCACTAGGAAACATTTTATGGTAGTTTCCACACCTAGGTAAGGTGGGTGTTTGATATATTCTTTGATTTATGTACACACATCTAGGTTTAGCCAAATGCAACTATACCTAACTATATGCACTTAAAATTTTTATTCAAATAATACTATACAATTCTAACTAGAAATATTTGTAAATTTAACTATAATGCAATTATTTTGTAATTGCTGAAAGTAAAGGATAAATTTTATGCTAACATGATTTTTATATTTTTATTTCTTTTTATTTTATGAAAAATGCTTCTAAAATAGAATAATACAAAATTAAAGTGTGGAAAATTGAAAGGAATTAAAAAATAGACCCTTTCTAAAGAACACAAGCTTATACTGAGAGGGGGGGGGAGGTGAACAGTATAAGACCACTTTTTACTTTCTTTCCAAACCAATATCAATTAATGTTCTTAATTGCAATAACCAAATATAGCAGTGTGCATTAATAACTTAGATAGCAATAGTAAGCAAGAGCACAAGTCACCACATAATTGAGACACAACAATTTATGTGGTTCACCCAATGTGGGCTACTCCACGGAGAAAATATTTTACTAAAATTTTCTCAATCAATCTCTTTTGGGATCACTCCTAATTACAATTTTTATGGATATCTGTCCAAAGGAGAACTATTTTCCCTTCTGATATGGCTATGTGATCTTCTAGAAGACTCTATTTCTCTGTTGCACTTACAGGTGGACCTCTCTCTACTTGAAGACTCCTCACTCATATCTTTCTTCAACTGTGCTAGCTATTGGATCTCTATCCACTGAGACTCTATCCTTTGTACTCTATCACCTCCAAAGCTCTATCAATAGGCTCACTAATAACCTGCTCAATAGGCTCACACAGAACCTACTTAACAAGCTCACATAAAACTTGTCTAATGTTGAATAACAAGCTCACATAGAACCTATCCAATGCTGAATAACAAGCTCACACATAACCTGTCTAATGTTGAATAACAAGTTCACATATAACCTGTCCAATGCTGAATAACAAGCTCACATAGAAATTTTCCAATGCTGCTCCAACAAGCTCACTAAGAACTTTTCCAAATCTGCTCTAGCAAGCTCACTAAGAACTTGCCCAAATATGCTCTAGCAAGCTCACCAAGAACTTGCCCAAAACTATCCACAAATTTTTCCCAACACTGTCCTCAAATTTGACCCAACAATGTCCTCAAATTTGTCCCAAAGGCCTTCTCAAAGGCTCAATCAATCATAAGTAGTACTCAAAATGAACTCAACAATGAAAGGCAATCTCAACTCAAATCAACTTCATAGAAGCATACAGAGAATTTTTAGAGACTCAATATGTTATAATCTCTCTCTCAACCCAAATCAATCTCAACTCAACTCATAGAAGCATAAAGAGAATTGTTAGAGACTCAATATGATCTAAAATCACTCTCAACTCAAATCAACCTCAACTCAATTCAACCTCAACTCAACTCAAGTCTTATAGAACCATAAAAAGAATTGTTAGAGACTCAATATGTTCTAACCTCAATATCAAATCAACATAGAATGATGAAATGGTTTATTTCATAGAACTTGAACAATAACTTCACACATCACTTGACTAGGCTCAATCAACTCAACTCGACCAATCATCACAAGGGACAACTCTCTCTCACACAACCCTAGTCCAAGTATGTATCAACCAACTTAAATGTTAAATGTTCAACCACAAATCTCACATAACAATGATACTCATGTTGTTTTCTAACTCAAGTTCTTTTACAACCAATGGGCTTCAACCACTATGCTTATAACACAAGGTTTAAACACAACTCTCAATTCAGAAAACCTTTATGCATTCAACCAACCACTTTCAAAAAGGAAACCATAAATAATCCTTTTCCCTCAAATGATATTTTAGAAATCAACCACCATAAAAAATAAATAGGAGAATGTACCCATACCTTTTATGAAGTGAAGAAACCCCTTTAGAAATCTGCCACACTCATAAAACTTTGAAACAAAACAACCTTCACTTTGAAACCCTTTACAAAAATAGAAATATCTCTCTACATACACCTTTATCTTTCTAAATGATTTAGTCAAATAGCCCTTGAAATAAGGTTTCCAATTATATATAATATGATATACTTTTATATAAGGAAAATACGAGAAATATCTTCTTTTCTAAAAGTGCTTTTAAAATTTCCTTCCAATAAAGAAATCAAGTGAACCCTCATCACCTTATTCCTCCAACAATAGGTAATAATAAAACATTTATTAATAAAAATGTTACTTTCCTCTTAGAGAGAATTGAACCCTTGTCTCTGCCCAAACAATCCTCAATCGCGATGCCAAAGACCATGCAAGCTACGTGCTAGCATAGGACGGAGAGCGTAGAATGTGCTTTTGTCCTCCCCTTGCTCACGTCACAAAAATATGGGCCAATTCTCTTGATCGAAACTCTAACCCATGGGAATCAAAACTCGTCTCTTTCGCAAGAAAAAAACTTTGTACTCCCCTCGCTCGTCATTGGACCATGCTACCACACGAATATTTCAGTGCTTTTTGACTTATCTCCTCTACATTTGATTCCAAGGCTTTTGAAATAAAAGCCTTTGCATTTATATGCAAATTCCCTTTAATTTTGCTAACGTCAGTGGCACTTTTAAATTAATTTCTTTTTGATGATGACGTCAACGTTGAGGTAATTTTAATTTTAAAAATTAAAATTAAATTTTAAATATTAAAATTTAAACCAAATATTCAAAATTGAATATCTCCATCTCCAAGGCACCTTTTTTGATGAAACAAAAATCCAACCTAGGTTTTAAGAAAAAACCATTTCAAATTTGCCATCCATTGTTTTAAATAAAACCTTTTATTTTACCTAGCTTGTTTTTCACAAAAACCCTATATATATTCATTCTCTTTGAAATATGAATGCTTTGGTCATCAAAACTCAATTTTACCTTGTGACATTAATGTGACATCAATGACAGCATAAAACAACTAAAATTACCAACAATATCCCCCTTTAACATTGATGGCAACACCTCAGCAAAAACCACAATCACTACAAAAACCATCTCTGAGAATCAAAGTTGATCCCCCTGACTCAATAATCTCTTTGGAGACTGCTCCCCCTAACTCAATACTCTCTTTGGAGGCTACTCCCCCTAACTCAATGCTCTCCCCCTTACTCAAATATCTCCTCCTTTGACATCAATGGCAAAAGAGACACCTATGGGGCTAAAATATATGACTCTTAAGCATAGCCCCCTCACCACCTTCTCTCTTGAGGTGATTAATTTCTGGGTGGGAGTACCTTTACTCCCATATTACATTGATTCTTTCCTCTATCAACTTCCTTCCATATTTTTATGATATCCTTCTCTTGATGAATTACTTGATCTTCTTGTCTAGAACCTATTTGACCTTCTTTCCTTGAACCTCTTTGGAATTGAGTCCTACACCATTTTGCAATATGACCAAAGTTATTGCAATTAAAACACTTGATATTGTAGCGTTTGGATGGTGCCCATGTCCTGAATTATTTCTTGAAGTTATTTCCATATTCATTCCTTTCTTGAACCCTGTATTGTGAAGGTTTGTTTTCATGACCATTATGACCATGACTTCTGAATTGTGTAGCTCTAAAACCAAAACCATGTTGCTCATTTCCTTTGCACTGAAAGCTTTATGACCAATCCTATTACATGATAAGCAATGTCCCTAAAAATCATACCTTATTCCTTTGAAGTTTCTTCTTGCAAAATCAAATTTCTTTGATCCATAGACCATGCAATGTATAGCACTGTGTCCAAATCCATTATAAGAAAAACAATGTCCTTGAAAATCCCTTTGTTCATGCCTTGGTTCCTCATACCTTTCTTGACCATTATCCCTATGATCATATTCAACTTGTGCATTGCATTCTTGAACCTTATTTGTAGTATCTAAATCTTCTTCCTTAGTTTCATATTTTAGAACTTCCTTTCCTTTTGAGTGTGATTCCCCAAACCTGAAATATGAGACCTTTGGTGCTTTGGAATCCTCCTCTTCTTTCTTTTTATTTGTGTCAAGTAGCAAATTGGCATACATCTCTATAGCCTCTGAAATACAAGTATCCATTTCTACTACTTATTTTTCTTTGGGAACTGGTTATTCCTTATAGATTTCTAAAACAAAACCTCCTAATACAAATATAGGACCTTGTGTACTTATTTTCGATTTCCCTTCTTCATAACCAAGTCCTGTATTTATAAATAGATCTCGTTGTAAATCCAAAAAATTATCCAGATTTTTTTAATTCCTTTGAAATCGTGCTAACTCATTTATGTAGGTCCCCAAACTTTTTTGATATTCTTCTTCTAACTTATTACATCTTTAATTTCTCTCCTTCAATTTCTCAAAAATAGTGATGCCAAGCTCTTTTGTTTCTTGAAGCTCTTTTTCAAAATCTTGAATATGTTGATTCAACATCATATTGACTTTTTCATTTTCTTGAACCTTATTTTCAAGCCTCTTGATTTTCTTTTTCAACCTCTTGATTTTCTTTTCTTGTTTTGTGGAATCTTCTTCTTCATCATATCTGCTACTAGAATTGTCACTAGAACTGATGCTTTCTTTTTCAAATAAAATTTCCTTGTTGCAATTGTTGTAGTATGTGCAATCATCATCTATATGCCCAAAATCTCCACATATGAAGCATTTTAGTATCCTTAGACCTTTCTTATACCTATCTACTTGCTCAATGGCTATGTCAAGCTCTTCATGTCTTTCTTCAATAGATTTATCCTCTTCTTTAACTTCAATATCTAGGAATAGGTGTTCTTTATTTTCTTCATTTATTCCAAAGAATGTACATTCTTCTTCATATGACTGATCTTTATCACTGTAATCTGATCTATCACTTTCTTCTACAATCTAGTAATATTTCTTTGCCTTTCTTCTCATACTTATTTTGCTTGAATCTATCATCTTTGTCATGCTTATTCTTTCCATATTTTTTTCTTCTATAACCCTATTTTTCATCATCATTATTTTCTTCATGTGGACACTTGTATGCATAGTGACAAAGATCACCACACTTGTAGCATCTGACTTTCCTTATATCTCTAAAAAAATTTGAGTCCTTATTCCTTTTGATGAAGTTAGTTTCCTCATCATTTTCTAAAACTCTATCTGTTTTTGAAAATTTCCCTTTCTCTTTTTTTGAAGCCTTGAATGCAATCTCTTTTATTGTAAGTTGATGCTTACTGGTGTAAACTCAGCTATAGTAGACCAACAAAATGGACTCCAATCACATAACACAAATGTAATAATGGAAGAAAATTGCAAATTGATATTCTTCTCATTCCTAAATTCACACCCCATTTATAATGCAATACCAAGGGAATATATATCCCAAAAGAAAACCTAAAATAAAACCCTAAAACTTGAAGCCCTAAAATAAACCTTAAAAGAAAACCCTAAAGCTTAAAACCCTAAAAATAAAAAAATTACTATTTTCGGCAAATTTATTTTTTCACAAAAAAATGCCTTTTTAAGTAATTACTATTTTCAGCAAATTATTTTTTCATAAAAATTTGCATTTTTTAGTAATTACCATTTTCGACAAATTATATTTTGCGTTAAATAATTCCATTTTAAGTAATAAAAAAATTACTTTAAAAATTATTTTAAAAAACCCTCTAAATATAGACTCCTACATCATTCTCCTTTGTTTGAAAACTCTGCTCCTACGAGTTCCTCCGATCAAACTCATAATCGCTCTCCACAAAATGCCATACATCTGCAAGTACTCCTCAAAGTACCAATCTCATTCTGAGGCTTTATATCTCAAACCTCCTACAAGCACTACACATAGTATCAATTTATTTCTTAAAAGTTTTAAAATAGCAAACTTCGTGCAAGCACTACACAAAGTGTCAATTATTCCCTCTGAGGTTTTTAATGAAAAAAAAACCTCATGCAAGCACTACACAGAGTGCCAATTTATTTATTTAAGGTTTTACAAATCTTCTGCAAACACAACACAAAGTGTCAATTCCTCCTTCTGAGGTTTTATATAAAAATAACCTCCTGCAAGCACTTACACGGAGTGCCAATTTATTTCTCCAAGGTTTTACAAACCTTCTGCAAGCACTACATAAAGTGCTAATCTCTTTCTCTGAAGATTTTACATAAAAAAACCTCTTGCAAGCACTTACACAAAGTGCCAATTTCTGTCCCCAAGGTTTTAGAAACCTTTTACAAGCATTGCACATAGTGCCATTTTTTTTTTTTTGTGGAGCCTCTTTGCTCTCCTCTCCTTTTCTTTCTTCTTCTCTTCTCTTTTCTCCTCCCAACAAGATCCAACTTGCTCTGATACCAAATGATGTGAATCCAATTGCAAGAGGTCAAAACAAAATACCTTCCATTACATAAAAACTACGATAAATAAAAATAATATGTAAAACCCTCTATTTACATAAAAACTATAATAAATGGAAATAATCAGTAAAACCTTCCATTCACATGAAAACTACAATACATGGAAATAAACCAATAATTATTTTTTCTTATTTTTGGATTCACTTCCCCTTTTACAATGCAATACCAAGGGAATATATATCCCTAAATAAAACCTAAAAGAAAACCCTAAAACTTGAAGCCCTAAAATAAACCTTAAAAGAAAACCCTAAAGCTTAAAACCCTAAAAATAAAAAAAATATTATTTTCGACAAATTGACTTTACCACCAAAAAATGCCTTTTTAAGTAATTACTATTTTTGGTAAATTATTTTTTCATAAAAAATTGCCTTTTTTAATAATTACCATTTTTGAAAAATTATATTTTGCGTCAAATAATTCCATTTTAAGTAATAAAAAAATTACTTTAAAACTTCTTTTAAAAAAACCCTCTAAAGATAGGCTCTTGCATCACTTACTTACCCCCATCTCATAAGCTGTGAGAGTACCTTGCAATTCTTTCATTGTTAGCTTGTTGATATCCATTATCTCTTCTATTGTTGAAACCTTAGAATCATATTTCATGAGAAGTGATCTCATAACCTTTTGAGTAACTTTTGATTCTTTCATCTCAAACCCTAGGCCTATCATGGTGTTAGTAATCTCATCAACTCAAAGTAAAAACTTTGTAATATATTCAGAATATTCCATTTTCAATTCCTCAAATCTTTTTCTATGAGTTTGTAGTTTTACCAACTTTACCTTGGAATCTCCTTCATAAGTATTCCGCAACTTGGTCCACATCACATTAGCTGAAGTACATACCATGACCTTTGTAAAATATGTCTCATGAAGCCCACTCAAGATATAATTCATTGTTATTGCATTTATCCCAACCAATTTCCTGGTAGTCTTATCTTTCTCAGGATCACCTTCAACCCTATACTCTTTTTCAACCATCTGCCATACGTCATATCCTTGTGATATCAAGAAGTTCTTCATTCTCATGCTCCAAAAAGCATAATTATTACCATCAAACAATGGAGCCTTATTTGAAGATAGTCCATTCTGTGAAGCCATCTGTGTTCTTGTAGAATCTGCCCTCAAGATTTTAGCCTTTCCTAAGGAACCCACTCTAATACCAATTGAAGAACACAAGCTTATACTAAGAGGGGGTGTGAACAGTATAAGACCATTTTTTACTTTCTTTCCAAACCAATATCAATTAATGTCCTTAATTACAATAACCAAATATAGCAGTGTGCATTAATAACTCAGATAATAATAGTAATCAAAAGCACAAGTTACCACACAATTGAGACAACAATTTACGTGGTTCACCCAATGTGGGATACTCCATGGAGAAAATATTTTACTAAAACTTTCTCAATCTCTTTGGGAATCACTCCCAATTACAATATTTATGGATCTTTGTCCAAAGGAGAACTCTTTCCCCTTATGATTTGGCTATGTGATCTTCTAGAAGAATGTGTCTCTCTATTGCACTTATTGGTGGACCTCTCTCCACTTGAAGACTCCTCACTCAGATTTGTCTTCAATTGTGCTGGCTTTTGGATCTCTATCCACTAAGACTTTGTCCTCTATACTCTGTCACCTCCAAAGCTCTGTCAATAGGCTCACACAGAACCTGCTTAACAAGCTCACATAGAACCTATCCAATATTGAATAAAAAGCTCACATAGAACCTGTCCAATGCTAAATAACAAGCTCACATAAAACCTTTTCAATGATAAATAACAAGCTCACATAGAACCTGTCCAATGTTGAATAACAAGCTCACACAGAACTTGTCCAATGCTGCTCCAAAAATCTCACTAAGAACTTTTCCAAATATGCTCTAGCAAGCTCACCAAGAACTTGCCCAAATATGCTCTAGCAAGCTCACCAAGAACTTGCCAAAAACTATCCACAATTTTTCCCAACATTATCCTCAAATCTGTCCCAATACTATCCTCAAATCTGCCTCAAAGGCCTTCTCAAAGGCTCAATCAATCATGCTCAAGTAGTACTCAAAATGAACTCAACAATGAATGGCAATCTCAACTCAAATCCACTTCATAGAATCATAAAGAGAATTTTTAGAGACTCAATATGTTATAATTTCACTCTCAACCCAAATCAATCTCAACTCAACTCATAGAAGCATAAAGAGAATTGTTAGAGACTCAATATGTTCTAAACTCACTCTCAACTCGAATCAACCTCAACTCAATTCAAGTCAACCTCAACTCAACTCAAGTCTTATAGAACCATAAAAAGAATTGTTAGAGACTCAATATGTTCTAACCTCAATCTCAACTCAACATAGAATTATGGAATAGTTTGTTTCATATAACTTGAACAATCACTTCACACATCACTTGACTAGGCCCAATCAACTCAACTCAACCAATCATCGCAAGGGACAACTCTCTCTCACACAACTTTATTCCAAGTATGTATCGACCAACTCAAATGTTTTCAACAATGTTCAACCACAAATATCACATAAAAATGATACTCATGTTATTTTCTAACTCAAGTTCTTTCACAACCAATGGGCTTCAACCACTATGCTTATAACACAAGGTTGAAACACAACTCTCAATTTAAAAAACCTTTATGCATTCAACCAACCACTTTCAAAAAGGAAACCACAAACAATACTTTTCCCTCCAATGATATTTTAGAAAGCAACCACCATAAATAATCAATAGGAGAATGTGCCCATATCTTTTATGAAGTGAAGAAACCCCTTTGGAAATCTGCCACACTCAACACACTTTGAAACAAAACAACCTTCACTTTGAAACTCTTTACAAAAATAAAAATATCTCTCAACATACACCTTGTTTCTCTTTCAAAATGAGTTATTCAAATAGCCCTCGAAATAAGCTTTCCAATGATATATAATATGATATACTTTTATAAAAGGAAAATACCAGAAATATCTTCTTTTCTAAAAGTGTTTTTAAACTTGCATTCCAAAAAAAAATCAAATCAACCCTCATCACTTTATTCCTCCAACATTAGGCAATAATAAAAACTTTATTAATAAAAATGTTACTTGCCTCTTAGAGAGAATTTTACCTTCATCTCTGCCCAAACAATCCTCAATCGCGATGCCAAAGACCACGTGAGCTACGCGCTCGCATAGGACGAAGAGTGTAGAATGCGCTTTTGTCTTTCTCCCCTTGCTCACATAAAAAAAATTTGGGCCAATTCTCTTGATTGAAACTCTAATCCATGGGAATCGAACCTTGTCTCTTTCACAAGAAAAAACCTTTGGACTCCCCTCGCTCGCCATTGGACCACGCTGCCACACGAATATTTCGATGATTTTTGTCTTATCTCCTCTGCATTTGATTCCAAGGCTTTTGAAATAAAATCCTTTGCATTTATATGTAAATTACCTTCAATTTTATAAATGTCGGCAGTGCATTTAAATTAATTTCTTTTTGATGATGACGTCGACATTGAGGTAATTTTAATTTTAAAATTAAAATTAAATTTTAAATATTAAAATTTAAACCAAATATTCAAAATTGAATATCTCCATCTCCGGGGAACCTTTTTAGATGAAACGAAAAGCCAACCTAGGTTTTAAGAAAAACCTATTTCAAATATGCCATCCATGGTTTTAAATAAAACCTTTTATTTTACCTACCTTGGTTTTAACAAAAACCTTGTATATATCCATGCTCTCCGAAATATGAATGCTTTGGTCATCAAAACTCAATGTTACCTTGTGACATTAATGTGACATCAATGACAACATAAAAAAACTCAAATTTCCAACACTTTCCTGATCCAGATGTTTGTTATCATGCAAATTTGTATCTACCAGAGTGAATTCAGATCTCTTAAAGCAAATTCGGATTTTGAAACGTGAATTCAAAAGGCTCCAAATTAGTTCAAAATCTACAACTTCAAATATAGAACACTAAAAATTGTAGTTAGGGGTGAGGGATATACTTAGGCCACAAAAAATGTGATCCTACGTAGCATGGTAGTCATATCCCCTCAGTTATTTCAATAAATTGTATGAAAAATAATTGATCTCTACATCTAATGCAAGCATAAATAAGAAAATAGTAAAATAGTATGAAATGCAATAAAGGATGAGTCACAAAATGCTAAAATGAAAATCTTAAACCACTGAGAAAGATATAAAGATATAATTTTACCCCTGGCATGTGTTTATGCATGTTCAAACGATCCTACGGAATTTGGACCACTCCGAAGTCATTCAAACCTGCAACAGTCAAGTTTAGGAAACTATAATGGTTATATTTAGAAATTTGTAGAGTAATTTCAGACTTCATAAATGAATTTGGAAGCTTCCAAATTTTTTAAAACCTATAAAATGATAAATACATGCTAAGGATCAATAATATGTGAATCGATGATTCTCATTTTTGTCTCAACTAGTCTTTAGAATGATGATAGGATGGTAACATCTCCTCGAGAAACCTGCAACAAACATGGAAAAGCTCTTCTCCTCTTCGATTATTCTACAAAATTATTATTAGATTCATCTGGAGGTAGCCTACGACATTTAACATCTGAGATCATTCAAGAAAACAAAGAGAAATATGAAGATGGATTAGATTGGTTAGGGAAATTTACAAATTTTCCAATGTGGGTGAATTCAGATGGTTCTAAATTCGTTTAAAATCTAGGATAGCCCAAATTGGAGGTAAAATCCATATAATGCACCAAAATTAGGTGCACATTTGATTCACCTAAATTTGGATGGTTCCAAATTTGTTGAAATCATCCAAATTTGCAAAAAAATAGGGAAAGGATAAGATTAGGTTTTAACTGACACAAAAATCGAGGTAGAAAACTAAAGGGGGGAAGCTATGTTGCTGAGGAGGGAACACCTTTTTGCTAGGGAGTAGGAATTTTTGAAGTGTGTCAAAATTCCACATCTACAATGTTACATATTTGTTTACTAAAATAAATATCATATGTATGACAAGATAAGATATTTTATTTATTATTTTAATTTTAATTAGTTTTAAAGGGTGATCCATGACTAATGGTAATAACATTCTACAAGACCAGCATAATTCTTAGGTACATTTGTGTGGGGGTAAACTAGAGCATTGGTTTACTACTACGGATAATGATAGAGTTTTTTCTAAGCCTAGTTTTATTGTAATGAAAGATACTATGATAGAAATTATGGTGAGTGTCATTATCCTATTTCTATCCAAAGTTTTACAACTGGAGTTACACCGTAAATGTTTTTTAAGTAATTTCTTGGATATGTTAATGTAATAAAGAACCTATTGAACCTTATCTATGGCTTGAAGAGTTTCTATGTTGAATTGTTTTTAGTAAGATCTTATTGGTTTTTAAACTAAGTTATGCAATAGAAATTTCTTTAGTATGAAGAAATATTAATTAAGATTTTGGATGTTTGATAAGGACCATAGTACAATGCTACATATTAAAATAAAATGTTGCATATGATGTATTTCATGAAGCATGTTGTAGTGATTATGTAGGTATTGAATGAATATTATCTTTCAAAATTACCTTAAGTGTTATGGTATATTTAAAAATAAATAAAGTTATTTGTGTTCCCCAATTGTATAGTGTGGTGCCTTTATTAATAAAGGTATGGTATATTTTGTTATTTTATTTCTTATTGAAAGTAAACATTATGTGGTCTTCCAAGAGCCGAAGATAAAGAATGAAAAATTCCATATTTGGAATAAAATTGTTTTGGTGTATTAAGATATTAATGCTTTTGTATTTATGTATAATGTAGGGAATAATTTTACATAAGGACAAGTATTTTGGAATATCTTAGTTCCAAACTATGGAGTCAAATTATACTCATGAAGTGAATTATTAGATTCATATTGTGAAAACCTAGAGACAATAGAACATATCTAGTAGGATATTAAGGGCATTATGGAGTGTCTTTATCTCAATGTATGTAACTAACAACCTTATAAAATAATAAAGAAAATGATTTTAGGCTAGTTTTATTCCCAATGAGGGTTCCTTGGATATGTTCTTTATTGTGTGAATTTGTGTGGAGTATCTTATTCATAATTACACCACAAATGAGATGAAAATAGAAATTTCTATATGCTAGATTAAATGGATGATTTTGTTGTGATTTATGTTTTTCTGAATAGCTATGCAAAAATTATTGTTATGCACTCTATGAAATAAATATAATCCTTGTATGAAATTTCTTAACATTATAAATGTAATGGTTTGTACATTGGTAAATATAGGAACTTGGATTAATATTATGTGTAAATTAATCTAATTATGTTACTTATATGCAACTCTTTTAGAGAACACATAATTTTTCCATGGGATTATGTTTTACTTATGAGACCTATATGCTTAATCGAATATCTACTTTAAGGGTAGTAGGTGGCAAGAGTGTGTAATTTTTATATCATTAGAAGTAGATATCTTTCATGACGTATCCTAGTGGAGTGAGTAGAGGGTTTATGGATTGTGACATTTAATTCAAACAATGAGTAAGGTTTACTATGAAAGGGCTAGCTCATTGTGAATATGAGATTGATAGCCTTAATCCAACATGCTTATTACACTTACATTAAAGGAATTATGTATAGTGTAGTGATGAGTGTGTTTCTTTTGAAGGATCAAAAGGAGTGAGCTAGATCATCAAAAGGATGAGAATGATAGCTTAATTTTGATCTTCACCTAGTAAAATTTCATAGAAATACTTATGGAAGCTATAGGTATGGGTACACCATGTGTCTAATATGATAATTATGAAAGACACCTTGAGGAGAGGAAAAATAATATCTTAAACAAAGGAAACTAACCTTAAGTAGAACTCTAGACTTTTAGGTGGAAAAAACCTCACAGTTGGGATAGGTAAATCTGGGTTGTGACATGAAACCTTAAAGCACAAAGATGCTTCTTTATAAAAAAATTACCTTTTTATACTACTCTAAAAAACCTTAATTGTTATGATTTTCCACCATCCTTATTTTCTTATTATGGTGCCCTTGAAACCCTAAAGTGCAAGGGATAATCTCTCCACTAGTTCCATTTATATTTCCAAGATAGGATTCTACACAAGATTAAAATGATGAAAATTTATCTAGAATAAATTTGATCTGTTTTGTCAACTTTATTGTAAAATTTCCTGCACTTTTTCTTTACTTTCTTATGAATTTAAACATGTACACTGTACTTTATCATCCCTTGTATACTTATTTGTTACTTTTTATTTACCTCTTTATTTGGAGTGGAATATCCTTGATCTAATCTATCTCCTATTATAGTATGATTTCCATTATTCATCTTTAAGTTTGTCTTACGACTAGTTTTTTATATATATTTCTTTATTGTTTTCAATTTGCAATCCAATATCATAATAATTACAATAATATAATACAATGTTTTCATAATCCACTTTTATATACTATTTTTCAATTTACATTTAATTTTAATAGATTATATCATATGATTTGAAATAACCATAACAATGTAAAGAAAAATATAAAATCATGTATGATCCGAGAGTAAGCATGAGCCAGTAGCAAGTAGAATGCAAAATATGATCAAGAATCAAGTGCCACTTGTTCCATATCTTAGGAGAGACTTAAAAATAATGGATTTATGTGAATAAAATTTAGGTAACATGGCAATAAAGTAATTTATGAAAGTCCTAATTGAAACTAAGGATGCTCTAACTAGAAATAACAATTTCATAGTTAGAAGTGTAGATGCCCTATTTAGTGATAAGAGGAAAAATAAATATATGGCAAACCATGTACATGTAGTAGATATTACACTAGAAATGATTATAAAGAATGAGATGATTGAGAATTGCGTAATGGTTCTTAAAACTAGAGGGTTAATATGTAAGTTCTATAGATATTGACCAGGTTTTTATGATATTATAAATTGGATCAAATGGAAATGGGAATTGAATTCAAATTACTCTATGCATTTTATTCCAAAAGGATTTTTCCTCATTATATTCTCTAGTTTAGAAATCGAGGATAAAATAGTGGATGGAGGACCTTGGTTTATGTATAAATATGCATTATATTTAAGATCATGAAGTGAAAATTTTATGGATATTGAGACTATTAAAATTCTTTCAATGTAGATTAGGCTTTTTGGGTATTTGTTATCAACTTATCAATAATGAGGTTTTAAATAATATTGGTAATACTCTAAATGAGTTCATATAGAAGAGATCAATTACTAAGGAGAGAAATAATGCTATATAAACTCAAATGTGTGGTGCCATGGACAAGTCAAAACCTTTATCATAGTCTATTAGGATTGAATTTGAATCAAGAGAATGGGATTAACAAGTGAATAATGAAAATATTATATTTGGATGTCACAATATCATGAAACTGTATACATCACAAGAGAGAACAAAATAAAAATAGTGAAGAAAGATATGAAAGGCTAATTGAAAATTTGTTAATACTACAAAAACTAGTATTTTTTCGTTAGCATTGTCCCCAATCCCTTTACAAGACTTTTGGAAGTGCAGGATATGGCAGGGATTCCCCATATTACTTTGTAGATAAAGTTCAAAATTGTTCCTATTAAAACCCCCTCCCTCTCAAGGTGAACCATTGGTTCATAAAGGCAAAGACATCATCATCCCTGAAATCCCTATGGTAAGCATTATTTCCATGAAGTCCACATATTTGATCAATAAGTTTATCAGGGGAAGACTGGACATGGAATCCATTCATAAATGGGTCTGCACCAAATGGTACCCCCAAGGTAGCATGGAACTAAATGCCTATCCTAGAGGCTTATTCCATATGTGGATAAATAATATAGATGATACCAACTGCATATTAATAGGAGGTCCTTGGTTCTTCGGTTGAAGAAGTCTATTCATATGAAAATGGGATAAGGACTTTGACCTTGAATCAAAATGCATTAATATAAAACCCATTTGGGTGCATTTCCCTAGCCTCCTAAGCCAATTCTAGCATGAAACTATATTTCAAGGTATTTCCTGAACCATTGGTGAAATCATTTTCATTTACTCGCTAACCAAATCTAGAAGCAAGATGGTCTATGCACGTATATGCATCAATGCAAACCTTACCTCTGAGATTCCAACTCATATTAACTTGATATATGGTGCATACCATAGGTTACAAGCTATAGAATATGAAAACAAACTAGATTTCTATATTGAATGTCATACTCAAGGTCATATCAAGACCCAATGCCCTTCTCTCAAACCCCAAAGGAGATCTCCAAGTAGGATTTAGGTCATTATAGGAAATAGGGATTTGGACCTCCTAAGTTCATTCTCGCTCTATCCAAGAGTGACCAGATTGGTGTTTGTGCCACTCAGAGACCATCTACTACATGCAAGAAACCCTCCAATCCTCTCACCTCATAAAAAGGTAAGCAAATGGTGTCTCCATATTAGGATTGCTCTCAAGACCAAGTAAGCTCCCTCTTTGCTTTTCCCAACCATTTTGACATTCTATCTAATTCAAATTATCTTGATCCATTTGATCATGATCCAAAGGCTATGATTGACCTTTCTTTCTTCGATATCAATTTCCATCCTAGTATAGGTGACTTCCCTCCTCCCTTTCCAACTAGATCAGGACTCTCTTCTATCCCCTTATCACTATTCTATTCCCAAAACCCTTGCTCTTTCTAGTCATAACTCCCTCCCTGGACCCCTAGCCCATTCTAGCTTGAAACCTATTAATTTTGACCTTCCTAGTCCCTCTAATCCCAAGAGTCTCACCTCTCCTTTAGCCTTCAGTCCCAAGTGTAGACACCAAAACAACACCAATCCGATTATGTGACAACAAGCGCTGATCGCATTGACACACACAGCCCCTAGGGCAGCCCCCTAGAGGTTAAACAGTGGTCCTAACCACTCCCAAAAGTAGTTTGGAAGGTCAAAGGTCAATTTGGCACCTTTTTGGCACCTTGCTCTCTACTCGTCCCACCCCGGGATGAATACAAACTGGCATTCGTCCCACCCAGGGACGAATATCAGCATTCGCCCCAGGGTGAGGCGAATAGAAGGTTTGATCGGCAAAAAGTCAAACCTCGACAGGTCCGCCAGTTAACTGCAGCTTCAGGCCATGCAATTGCGAGGAACGACTTCAAATCAAGGAGAGAGACTTCAGTCATGCATGTCTTTGATTTTTGGAGGCCTCATGCAAGGAGACTCTAAATCAGGGAATAATATTTTCCCCAAAATAGGACATGCAACTCAAGTGGCGCCCTCGCATGCGCATTCAAACAGAGAGACCCTAGGTCTATAAATTGGTGAGTCTTCTCACCCAAAATATAGATAGAGAGAAGGAGCATTTTGAGCAATGAAGTGCTGCCATTTTACATCCACACACATACCTTTTTATTTGTGCCTTTCACATCCTTGATCTCTCATTCGAAAGGGAGGTTATTGGGTGATTATTGGAAGCACGAATCCGGACCCAAAACCCAAACATTTGGCCACAATATCCCACAAAATTTGCTGAAAACACCCCATAAGAGGTTTTGGACCCATCCCAAGTGGATTGGTGCCGAAAAAGAGTCCCAAACGGTGGGCGTCCTGCCCCCGGGCGCCCCCCAAGCTGTCGCAGTTCTAAACGCCCCACCCCGGAGTGAATAGAAATATGTGGTATATTTCTTTTATTTTTCTTTTGCATCTTATTCTAGGTTATTTAAATAGGCTGTAGTTTAAATTTCACTTCATTCTGACAAGTTTTGATCATGCTTTTATCATTTCCCGCCTTTACTAACTTGCAGATGGCACCATAAAAATTTGGGTGATAGAGGCCAAATTGGAGAAATATGACCATCTGGGTCATCCCAAAATACCCCCAATTAGCTAACCCCAACTTTGTAGGTCATTTGGAGCTTTCTGGATAGGACATTGAAGAGGGTGCTTTCTAACAATTTGTTGCAGGTTTATTCGTCCCGCCCTGGAGCGAATACAAATCTGTGAGGAATTTCTTGACTGTTCCTTTTGTAGTGGCTTCCTGGTAACATATTCATGCTTCTATAAAATTTTTAGGTCGTTCTGATATTATTTGGTTATCGGTTTAATATTTTCATGCATACACTAACAGTAGGCCTTGGGAAATACATGTTCTATTCTATCTGCAGGTGCTACTAATATTTTCTGTTTCCTTGAACATAGGTCTTCGACATCAGAGGAGCAGGAAGGAGTCAAAAATCATATACACAAGTGGCGGCGATGTTTTGGTCCGCCCATCTTACATGTGGGCACGCGGAAGAAGGATTGCTATCCATGGATGTGATAAGAAACATATTTGACGCTCCTATCCCCTAAAATGGAAGGAGACGTATTGTAACACGACTTTAAAAGCATATCAATAAAGAGGGCCATATTCCATATTGCTTTTATCTTGTGTCGATTCGTCTATGTCCTTTCCTTTTATGCATTTTTCAATATATAGGCTTTTAGCGTTAAGTTTGGTTTTACACGCATCGTACTTGGCATTTTCCTTTTTGTTTCCGTATCCTCATGCTTTCAGTGGCGATCACGGTGGGACCTCTATCCCTTGATTTTAAGATTAACTTTCTGATCAAAATTTGCTTGTTTTTGCTTACAGGTACCAAGTTTTCAAACGTTGGACTATTGTTCGTTTCAGTCTATGATGAGTACAGAGCTAGAATTCGTCTTACCCAGGGATGAATAGGACTTCGTCCTACCCTGGAATGAATACAGATCTGTTATTCATCTCACCCCAGGATGAATAGCTCTCTATGCAATTTTAGGGCAGAAATTCAGAGACATCCGATTTGGGCAGAGAAGAGGTAGGGGTCTTAAACACCTTCTGTCAATTTTTTGCTTTCTGTTTTCTGTTCTCTGGTTATTTGCTTGCATAGGAGAGTTTGAATGCTTGTTTCCTTCATTTATGCAACTTAAAAAGAACCCCACACACCACGTGGTAATTTAAAACAACAAGGAGTTGGTCGTAAAACCCCAACCCTTGAGCAAGACCAACGGTGGATTTCATCACCACCTTGGCTTGAGATATTGCATACATAACCCCGATCGTGACTGTTGCTAGATGTAAATCCTGATGAAAGCTGACCAAGTGTAGTCGGGGTGATTCCCAATGCATGAGGATAAGTCTTCTATGGTAGGTGTCATAAACAGAGTGATTCCCCTTCCGTACCGCCTATGTTCCATGTACCATCTGCTCTCACGTACCAATAGTTTCCCTCACGTAAGGGCGGGTATATAGAGAGGTTGGTATATCGGCCCGACAATGGTATATCGAAGGGGTGACCATTTTTGGGAGTCATAAGAGCCATCATATTGCATTTAAATATTCTTTACAAAAGCTTTCAAAACAAAAAAATCAAAACACACTAAACCAGATTTAGGGCACACTTTTAATCTTTAAACGAGATAATCATTGCTTTGTGTGTGTGTTATTTTCTGTTTAGTGTAGCATAAAAATCATAAAAAGAGATAAAAATCTACGCATCTTGTAGGAAAGCATCACCATGGTGTACACCCGTAGCCGAGCCCAATCATGGGCAGACACTGTAGAGAGTGCACAAAGGGGGACAAGTCACCTCCGATATAGTCCTGAGGACTTGGTCATCCCGCCTTGGTGGTCTGACCCACAAGATAGTCCACATCATGCCACCACAGAATAGGACTATAGAGGCACCTCTTTGAGGGGCACCCCCACTCAGCATAGATCCTTTCAAGAGGAGAACCTACACGTGGCACTCAACATAGAAAGTAGGCCCCCTTTAGAAGCTCGTTATGAGTGGCCTAGTGATGAAGTGCTAGAGCAACATAGGGTCCATAAGGAGGGGCCACATGATTTCGTCATCCCTCCTTTACCCCTTATTACTGTTAGAAACACTAGACAAAATCTAGAGCATAGGGCTCTCCAGGTAGGGCAAGACAATTCTCCCCACACCCTTCACACATACGAAAGGGAGTATGAGGAAGACCACCACGTTCCTCAAGAGTAGTACATAGCACGGGAGCGATGCACCTCCGCACCTGCTATGTATCAGGATCACCCATTGAGGCCAGTGCCTCGGGTGAATGCCGCTAACCTCGATAGAGGAAAGCAACCCATAGGGGTCTCGGATCACCATGACCGAGATAGACATGTAGGAGAGGCATCTAGGCTTCCTAAACATGAGATGATAGAACAAATTGACTTGGAATTTGCCAGACATGCCACCCGCCAAGCACAAATCATGCAGCTCAAGCAAGATCAACAATAGTTAGAGCATCTGTACCACCTTAACAAAGAGCGCATTCAACGTCAGGCAACCGAATTGCTTCATAACACTGTGCCTGAGAAGGTCCCAACCCCTCGTGCACATAAGGTAGAAGTGTATGAGAGGCACAACCCCTTGGTGCGAGATAGGTCCCCGTGACCTTACCAAGTGCTGCCTCCGAGACCTCCTAGACCTGAGTGGGAGGCCACTCCCAGGAACAATGATGGGCGCCCCCCATGGGGACCCACCCATGGTTATAGGTCTCATCCAAAAACTCCTCAAGAAGCCTATGAGGAGTATGAGCAAGAAGAAAAGCAGGCTGAAATGCCCTATCAAGGTAGAGGGGCTGCTATCCGGCCACCCCTCTATAGGCCTCAAGTTCCCCCCAACCCACAATGGGAGCAAACTAAGGAGGAAGAAATTAAATCTTTCGATGCATATAAAGCGCTGCTAGAGCGCTTAGAGTCTATGGAGATCAAGACTTCTGGGCCCCAAAATCCCACTTTACGCCAACTCCATAGTCACCCTATGCATCCGTCAGTGCCGACACCTCCATACCCTGAACACTTTAAACTACCCTAGTTGGCACTCTTTAGAGGAGAGGAGGATGCCCAAGAGCATGTGACTAGATTCCTGAGCCAATGCTTTGGCATTCAGGACAATGATGCTTTGTTGCTAAGAACATTTATAACCACATTCGTAGGCCCTACCTCGGATTGGTTCACTCGATTACCAAAACATAGCATCAGTAACTTGGATCAGCTAGTGGACGCGTTCCTCGAATGCTTCACCTTCAACACCAAGAAAAAGGCATCACTAAGTGACCTAGCTAGCCTCAAGCAGTATGAGGAAGAGACCATGGTGGCATATGGGAACCGATGGAGGACGTTGCTTTCAAAGCTGCCCTACCTCCCTCCCATGTTCGACCTAACCCAAATGTTCTCAAAGAGTTGTTTGAGATCGATCTCCATGCTATTGCAGCTATAGCAATATGCCACTCTTGAGGAAGCTCTGGCGCAAGCCAGAATCATTGAGGAGATCAAGATACAGGATGGCAAGATTGCCAAGCCTAAGAAGAAAGAATGGTCTAAGAACACTAAAATAGGGACCACGCAATAGAAACCCACTATGGTCAATCAGGTTGCTATAAACGTCCCTAAGCCTGCACAAGCAACACAGCCTCAAAAGGCTAACTATCAGGCGGTGCCTCCTAACAATTATGATAGAGAAAATTAGAGGCAAGAACAAAATCAGTAGCATCACCCTAGGCGACAATTCACACCTTACACAGAGTCCAGGGACTCCCTATTTGACCGCTTGTCAATGGCAAACTTGATCAACCTTCCAGAGATTCAAACCATAGACCCCAATGCACCAAAGCCTAAGGGGTACAGGGAGGACTTGTACTGTAGGTTCCACAGATGGAAGGGACATGACCTTAATGCATGTTGGAAGTTTAAAGGCTTGGTGCAAGACCTAATCGACAACAAGACGTTGGCGGTGGACAACCCCGTAGCGCCAAACAACCAATATATGGGAGTCTTCAGAGACCCCTTGCCTGCCCATGATGCATAGGCAAAACCCCTTCAAGTCAATGAGGTGCAATAGAATTGCCCCATGCAGGGGTATGTAGGGATGATAAGCATAGTGACTAGGAACAAGAGGTACCCAGGAGCTGCCCCCACGGTAGCCACAAGAGAGGTTCCATCGACGTCACAACCTCAACAGCACCCTACACAACTTCCCCCGCCTAGACCAGTGGCCATGATTCGGACTAGACTTACCCAAAGTCTAAGGACCACGTCGGCTAGGCTCTCCATATACGAGCTCATTCAACAATCAGCGCCCCATCGGGAGGCTCTAATGGAGATATTAAAAGCCATCGAGCTGCAACCCCATGAAGCAAACTCTTTCAACAACTTCGTGGGACATGTAAAACAATGTACAGAACCAGTCATCACCTTTAGAGAAGATGAATTGAAATCAGTGATTGGTGATGTGGCGGATCCACCCCTGCACGTCATTGCATGGGTCAACGGGATTCCGTATAAGAGAGTGTTGGTGGACACTGGCTCATCCAGTAATATAATTACAACAACAGCATTGAAACATCTAAAGTTGTCGACATCTCACATCGTGGCCTCCACCTATACTCTTCGAGCATTCAATGATGCGATATGCTCGACGGTTGGCACAATTGTCCTACCCATCCAAGTGGGACAAAAGACTATTCATACATTGTGCCACATCTTGGAAGGTGAGATGGCCTATAATATCTTGTTGGGGCGGCCTTGGATCAGGGACATGAAGTGTGTCCCTTCTATAGCTCATCAGTGCTTAAAGTACACATTTGAAGGATAGGTGCATGTAGTCCCGACAGACTTAGAGCCCTTCAAGTACTGCAATACGGTGCAATTCATGCCGCAATCGACCCTTCCATCAACGCATTTGGATTTTTAGTTGAATCCATCTAAACAGGGTCCGATTCCATAGGCATCCCCGTTGACAAGTCCATCAAATCCCCAGTCGGGTCCATCTTCCTCATCTGGTCCTTCAACAATGATGCCACCTATGGTGGCCACACCAAAGGACAAGGGAAAGAAACCCCTAGAAGAGGAACCACCCCTAGTCTCAACCATCTCTACCGAAGAGATGCCTAGCAGAATGGAAGTCGAGACGCCTGGTTCACCCTCCATGGAGTGGACTCAGGAAGGACTCCCATTCGCTCCCTCTCAACCGCCAACGATCACTGTTGAGATGGCCAACACGGGCCTAGGGGAGTATATAGTGTGAAACATTGTAGCAACACCCACACTTGAGTCCATGCAGGACATGGGGAGACCTCGCCTCCCCATCGGCTCTGTGGTTCCTCTAGGCTACCCACCCAATCAGACAAACTTTGTTTATGGGGGCCTGGATAATGGCATTGAACCTTACATGCAAGAAGATGAAGATGAAGAGCCCTTTGCTGAGGACGTCAACTATTTGTCCAACCCAGACTTCGCATTGAGATATCTTGGCCAATGCAATTGGCATGGATATGGGTTGGGCAGGTATGAGCAAGGAGTGCGTGTTCTTTGCCAACCAAGATATCAAATGCCTTATGACAAGTCGGGAGTAGGGTTCAACCACCCCTTGCCCCTGGACATCTTGGTAGAGAACATGCAAGGCCTAGGGATAGGCAACAAGGATGGGTTG
Source organism: Wollemia nobilis (assembly GCA_028583015.1). Classification (NCBI taxonomy): domain Eukaryota; kingdom Viridiplantae; phylum Streptophyta; class Pinopsida; order Araucariales; family Araucariaceae; genus Wollemia; species Wollemia nobilis. The sequence goes on along the minus strand of JAQPPZ010016969.1, from coordinate 2,841,640 downwards.
GCATTAGATCCATATGCCAATCCTAACACAACTTATACATTGGGGGATTATCTCCCATTACGAACAAACAACCTTGTTGACCTTAACAACCCTTTCCCTTCGGTCAAAAAGGGAGAAAGTTCGAGGACTCACCTACAAGAGGGATATGGACAAGACCAAGAAGGGTCTTCAAAAGATGAGTCGGAGTACGAGGTAGCACCTTGGGATCCTTTTGAATCTGATAGCAATCATTCACAAGTGCATCCCATGGATGATTATCAGGAGAGCTTCCTGACAATGTTCCCTTTGAATGCTCCAATTGAGCATATGCCACCTCAAGAGAATCAGGTCCCCCGTAGAGAGCGAAACAACCTCGATGGGACCACATTAATTTGCTCGAGCAAGATGAGCCTCATATGTCGCAAATAGCTATTGGAGCCAATGAAGGCCTTTGGATCTCTGACAGTGATTATGAAGATGAAACTGAGATGGCCTATCTCAATCATATGCGATAGCAACAATATCCCTTGGACATAGATGACATGTTTGAACAATTACACATAGGGCCAAGGCATAGGTGGCACCTCAACCAGGCATAGTTATAGCAATTACTGCACCCGCCACTCTAGGTATATAGAGAACATCTTCCGCCTGGAGACCCTATAGAGCCATCAGTGCCTAGGGTAGACCCTATCCTCTTATCCACACATAGGGCCGATCCATTTGTGCCAGTGCCCACAGAGCCAGATCCGGAGCACAAAGATCATCTAGGATGTCCGAGTAGCCACACCCATGGTAATGGAGACCAAAATCATTTCATCAACATGATCTCCATTGATTTAACCGCCCCCATCCATAATCCAGCCGACCCAACATGGTCATTGCATCTAGACCTAGATGCTATAGACTGGGATCATGCTGACACACCGCCATCCCCATCAGAGTACTGGCCTTGTGGTGGGATGTTCCATTTCACCCCCGGACAGACTCAGGATGTCTTCCATGTTGAAGAGGAACCTGACGTTCCAAATGATGATCTAAATTCAGCAAATGATATCCACTTGATCCCAACTCCACACCAGTTGGAGGACGGGTCCCACATGTCGATCGAGGAGATGACTGACGTAGACATCGGCTCAGATCCAATGAATTTGCAAATCATCAAGTTAGGGGTAAGTCTATCCCCCGAAGAGCAAGCCGACTACATTGCCCTTCTCAAAGAGAAGAAGGAGGTTTTTGCATGGTCATACAAAGACATGCCGGGACTAGACCCACAGCTAGTCATGCATAATCTAACGCTTGATCCGACAGTCAAGCCAATAAAGCAAAAACTATGTAAGATGCATCCAACAGTAGCCTTAATGGTCAAAGATGAGCTACAAAAGTTGTTGGATGCACAGTTTGTCATCTGCGTGGATTACCCACCATGGTTGTCTAACATGGTGCCCATCAAAAATCTCGATGGGAGGATTCGCATATGCACCGATTTTTGAGATCTAAACAAAGCGAGTCCTAAGGATGATTTTCCCTTGCCTAGCATCGATGCATTGGTAGATGCTACAACGGGCCATGAAATGCTTTCCCTCATGGATGGTTTCTCAGGATACAATCAAATTCGTATCAATCCCGAGGACCAACTAAAAATGGCGTTCACAATGCCTTGGGGGACATTTTGTTATAAGGTCATGCCCTTTGGCCTTAAAAATGTTGGCGCCACCTACCAACGTGCCATGACGTACATCTTCCATGATTACATGCACAAAACTTTGGAAGATTACATGGATGATTTGTTGGCCAAATCTCTTTTGCGCCCAGATCATCTCGATGACTTGAGCAAGATCCTCGATCGCCTCATTGAACATAAAGTCAGACTAAACCCCAAGAAGTGCGTATTTGGCATCACATCTGGAAAGCTCTTGGGTTTCATAGTCTCCAAATGAGGAATCGAGGTAGACCCACACAAAGTCAAGGCAATCCTTGAAATGCTTCCCCCAACTACCATCAAGCAGCTCAAAAGTCTACAGGGAAAGGTCACGTCAATCAAGCGCTTCATAGCGCAGCTATCTGACAAGTGCCGACCCATGAATAAATTATTGCACAAGGGGGTAGCATTTCACTGGGATGATGAGTGCCAGTCAGCCTTTGATGACATTAAACAATACTTGGCTTCACCACCAGTATTGGCACCACCTAGACCAGGAGTGTCATTCTACTTATACATCTCAGCTACTGAGGTGGCACTGGGCGCCATGCTGTCCCAGAAAAATGAACTACACAAAGAACAGGCTACTTACTATCTTAGCCGCACCCTGGTCAGTTATGAACTTAACTATGCATACGTTGAGAAGCTCTTCTTGGCAGTGGTGTTTGCTACCAAAAAGCTATGCCACTACATGCTCAACAATACGACGTATGTTGTGTCTAAGGAGAATCCATTGCGATACATGATGAGTCATACTTATCATAGTAGCCGCATGACAAAATGGATCATGTTGTTGATGGAGTTTGACATAGAATTCATTGGACAAAAATCCATAAAAGGTCAAGTCATCGTCGATCAACTAGTAGAGGCTCCTCTTGAAGATGATCAGCCTCTGACCATAGAACTACCGGATGATGGGGTCTTCCATGTTTCAGAATCGCCAGATTCTAATGAGCCTGAGTCACAAGCTGACATGACCCTATTCTTCGATGGTTCTAAATGTGAGCAAGGAGGTGGCATGGGAATTGTATTCTTCACACCGCAAGGGGCTCCAATGCCTCTATCATTTAAATTAGACTTCTCGTGCACCAACAACAATGCAGAATATGAAGCCTTGCTCATAGGTCTTCAAACAACAATCACCATGAACATTAAACGTTTAAACATCTTTGGTGATTCATTGTTAATTGTCAATCAAGCAAAGGGGATATTCCAATGTAAATGCCCAGTTCTGTAGGCCTACAAAGCCCTTGTGGACAAATTCTTGGCACAACTTGAATGGTATGACATCGAGGCACTCCCTCGATCATCGAATCATTTTGTGGATACTATGGCCTCCTTGGGGTCACTAATCCCGCAAGACCCTTTCGATGAAATGACAACCATTCAGGTCAAGACATTATCACAATCCATGATGGAGCGTGCAAGCTCTGACCTAACGCCAGGAATCCACTTGATCCAGATTGAACCATCTCAGGATAGGTTCTCTCGAATCCAAGATTGTCTGACTCAAGCCAACTGGGGGTCCTTGTTCTCCCCGACCCCTCTTAATAGCAACACAACGCTATTTTTACAAGTTCTTTCCCGCTCAGCTTTTGCTAGGGATGAACTTCAAGAGGGATTGGCCATTCATACCATCGAGGTTTCTGATCAGCAGGATTGGTACACACCCATAAGGGATTACCTCAAGTTAGGTAACCTCCCACTTGGATTGACACAAGCCATGAAAATATCATTTAAATAGAAAGCGGCAAAACATGTCTTGCTAGGAGACATTTTGTATCGTCGAAGCTATGAAGGAATCCTCCTCCATTGCTTGGACCAGCAGGAGTCCGCTTGGGCGATCACCCAAGCCCATGATGGTACATGTGGTGGCCACTTCAGCGGTATGGCCATCGCAAAGCGCATTCTCCGCATGGGCTATTATTGGCCATATTTAGAGCGAGATTGTTGCGCATATGTAAAGAAGTGCATGAAGTGTCAACACCATGCCAATTTGACACATGTACCTTCTCAGGCCTTGCAACCGATTCAATCGACTTGGCCTTTTTTATAGTGGGGCTTTGATCTAATCGAAAAGATCTCCCCTGCATCGTCGGGTCATCACACGTTCATCATAACGGCCACAGAGTACTTCACCAAGTGGGTGGAAGCAATTCCGCTAACCTCTATGACTGGACCCCGCATTGCGGAGTTTATTTTGCATAACATCATATGTCATTTTGGTATTCCATCCAAGATCCTCTCGGATAATGGGACGTCATTCAAGAATAAATATGTGCATGCTTTGACAACAAAGTACAAAATTCAGCACAGTTTTTCAACACCCTATTATCCGCAGGCAAATGGGCAAGCAGAGGCATCAAACAAAATGCTAGTCGCCATCCTCAAAAATACCATCGCAGATAGTCATAAGGATTGGCACATTCAAATCCCGCTTGCCCTATGGGCTTATCGCACTAGCATTCGGATGCCCACTAGGGCAACTCCATTTTTGCTGGTGTATGGCTCCGAGGCAGTCATGCCTCTCGAGTTGGAAATCCCTTCCCTACGCATTTCAATGCAAGAGTTCATCGATGATGACACTGCATGGTAGGCCTGGTTAGACCAACTTACGTTGCTCGATGAACGATGCATCAATGCTCTCGAGCATTTGCGTATCTATCAAGAGCGACTTAAGAAAGCATACAACATGAAGGTTCACCTAAGGGACTTTCAGGTTGGTGACTTGGTCTTAAAAGAGAACCAATATAATTCTAATTTGTCATCCCATCTAAGGGACAAGTTCATGGCAAACTGGTTAGGTCCTTATGTGATTGATAGTAAAATAGGACCTGGAACATACCGGCTCACCTCTCTTGAAGGAATCAAGGAACTAGAACCCTTGAACATCAGTCATTTGAGGCCATTCCACATTTAGAGAGCCATAGTCCAACCAAAAGCTCCAAGGATTCCCATAATCGCTTGGTCAACCCAAAATGCCCCAAAGGTATCCATAAACCCTTTGGTAAAAACTCAAGATATAATGTTGGTAACAAAATGCCCCAAAGGTATCCATAAACCCTTTGGTCAAACCAAAAGCTCCAAGGATTCCCACAATCGCTTGGTCAACCCAAAATGCCCCAAAGGTGTCTATAAACCCTTTGGTCAAACCAAAAGCTCCAAGGATTCCCACAATCGCTTGGTCAACCAAAATGCCCCAAAGGTGTCCATAAACCCTTTGGTCAACCAAAGGTCACCAAAAATCCCCAAAGGTGTCCATAAACCCTTTGGTCAAACCAAAAGCTCCAAGGATTCCCACAATCGCTTGGTCAACCCAAAATGCCCCAAAGGTGTCCATAAACCCTTTGGTCAAACCAAAAGCTCCAAGGATTTCCACAATCGCTTGGTCAACCCAAAATGCCCCAAAGGTGTCCATAAACCCTTTGGTCAAACCAAAAGCTCCAAGGATTTCCACAATCGCTTGGTCAACCTCAAAAATGCCCCAAAGGTATCCATAAACCCTTTGGTCAAACCAAAAGCTCCAAGGGTTACCATAACCGCTTGGTCAAAATAAATATTCAAAAACAAACAAAAACAATAAAATCATCAAAAATAACAAAAAAATTTGCATCTCAATTCCATGCATACTCGTAAAAATCAAAATACAAAAATATAAGTTGCATTAGGCATCACATCCATACATTGCATATTTTCTGGTCATACATGTCACAAGCACCATAGACTGTAATTGCTCGGCAATTCCTTCATTTTCCACATTCCATCCATTTTATAAACACATACATCCCGAATAACACCATCCCCATTTTTAGCATAGTCACTTGTCTCCTAATGTATGTAGGGTTTTCGTCATTCAATTGTCTTTAAATTTCTAGCCAAAAACTGTACAAAGTTAAACAGATTTTACAAGGGAAAGTTTTACTTGGATCACGCCTCGTTATGTAACATCCCTACACAAGTTAAAACACATAAAATAATTCCTAAGTTGTGTGAATGCAAGAGACACCTACAAAGCAGTCTAGGGTACCATAGGTGAAAGATTAGCCTGTTCATCCCCCTGTGCGAATGGTTCAAGAGTGCTGAGAATTGACAAAAGGACAAGCTCTTCCCCATCAATTCCCCCTAATAAATAGTGGTTTTCACCACTACCACAAATCCCAATCACCATTGGTCCCCAAAGTTGTAAGGATTCATACTACACGTCCCTGCCAAGGATGGGTAGTCATCCCCAAGGCCTAAAAGGATCAATGACCATTCAAAAACAAAATCCCAACAAGCCATCATCATGATCATCTCCAATCACCTTTGGTCTCCAAAGTCGTAAGGATTCGTACTACACGCCCCTGAACAAGGATGGGTAGTCATCCCCAAGGCCTAAAATATCAATGCCCTTACTTCATAATCTCCATAATCCCCTTTGGTTCCCAAAGTCGTAAGGATTCGTACTACACGTCCCTGAATAGGATGGGTAGTCATCCCCAAGGCCAAAAGGATCAAGGTCATTCATAAGCCAAAAACCTACAAGCTCAACCTTACGAAGCTCAAAATCCAAAATCAAATAACAGTGGTTATCACCACTATTCAAAATCCTTGCTCAAAAAGAAAAACAAAAGAGAAAAATAAATAGTGATTTTCATCACTATGTATACGAGCAAGTATCCTAACACATTGAGCAAATAAAAATCCTGAACTTGAATCCTTAGAATTCTCAGCATTCGAAAACCATCTAGGTGATCCTCATTACGGGTTTGGTGGACAACCTACCTGGCAATGGCGGTATCCTAAATGCATGACGATATGTCTATCACATTAGCTTTGCATGTGAGCAGACCAATGTTTGCATGTGGATGAGCTAGCTTATGGTACCTTAGATTGTCCCATGGATTAATCTTACTAAATACAACAATGGAGTTAGTGGAGCTAATTAGGTGATCCTCAGTACAGGTTTGGTTGACAGCCTATCTGGCACTGGCGGTATCCTGACAAATACCACATAAATGAACTCAATTGCACACACAGGGATGTGAAATAACTTGGTCAAACTCAAGTCTGATTTATACCTTGTTCAAAAGTCTTGCGAGATAAATGTATAGTTTTGGCTAGTTAGTTAAAATATCTGAATCTCAAAAAAGCTTAACTACATTTTAAAACAACTGGTACATTTCATTACATCCATCCCCATCAAAAAATACAAAAAATACAAAAACAAAGTTCTCACATGCAAAGTCATTCCACAAAGCCATCCCATAAGTACAAAAATCCAGTAAATCTTGTACAGTCTATGGTAAACCACACCCAAAAAAAAAAAAACCCAAAAACAAACCATAGAAAGTTTTCATAAATCATAAAAAAATGCACAAAATGTACCAAAAAAAAATCAAAAACAAGCAATAAAATTGTCCAATGAGAGTGCTTTTGCACTTGACATTCGGGCATGCAAAATAGATGTCGGGGTCACAAATCCTCACTATCCTACTCCCTAAGAAGGCTACCATAGCCGGACCGCTCCACGGGAGGATGGATTTTTGAGAATTTCATCCCCAAATGACATCACAAAAAGGGTCAAAACCCAACCAAAAATAGCAATAAAATTGCCGAACGAAGGCGCCTTTGCGCCTGACATTCTTGGCATCCAAAATAGACGTTGGGGTTACAAATTGTCACTATCCTACTCCCTAAGAAGGCTACCATAGCCGGACCGCTCCATGGGAGGACGAATTTTTGACAATTTCAGCTCCAAAATGCGTCACAAAATGGGTTAAAACCCACCAAAAATAGGTCAGAATGTTCGGAAACTGCTTTCGCATTCAACGGTAAACAACTGAAGGCACCCTTACCTAAGTCATCTTGGGTCAAGTGACTCGTCACTTTTCTCATGTTGGTCATTCCCTCATCGATTCGTCGCTTGAGGGGGTAGTCACACTTAGTCACCAATCAACAAAAACACACCCAATCAAGGAAATGACATGCATTCAAAGGATCATTGACAAAGACAATCACGCTCCTGCTTGGGGCAGCAAACAAGCAATAATCACAAGCTGATCAAACACTTGGCATTCATGAATCATGAACTCAAGGTTCCCATAGACAAAAGGTTGCGCCCTTTGCCTATTCATGACTGATCAATGTCCAAGCTCAAGTAACACCTCACCGAAAAAGGTTAACACTTGAATTAAGTTCCTTAGCTCGTCGGAAGCAAGGATTCAAGAATGCGTGCCCTTTCCATACTTGGGGCATCAAGAGTTGGTTAGGTTACTTGAGAAACCCTAATCATTAGTGCTTTGGTTATCTATTTTTGCTCGGCGTTGCGCCTTGCACAGCGCATCCCAAAAAGGGGCATCTGTAGACACCAAAACAACACCAATCCGATTATGTGACAACAAGCGCTGATCGCATTGACACACACAGCCCCTAGGGCAGCCCCCAGAGGTTAAACAGTGGTCCTAACCACTCCCAAAAGTAGTTTGGAAGGTCAAAGGTCAATTTGGCACCTTTTTGGCACCTTGCTCTCTACTCGTCCCACCTTGGGATGAATACAAATTGGTATTCGTCCCACCCAGGGACGATTATCAGCATTCGCCCCAGGGTGAGGCGAATAGAAGGTTTGACTGGCAAAAAGTCAAACCTCGACAGGTCCGCCAGTTAACTGCAGCTTCAGGCCATGCAATTGCGAGGAACGACTTCAAATCAAGGAGAGAGACTTCAGTCATGCATGTCTTTGATTTTTGGAGGCCTCATGCAAGGAGACTCTAAATCGGGGAATAATATTTTCTCTCAAAATAGGACATGCAACTCCAGTGGCGCCCTCGCATGCGCATTCAAACAGAGAGACCCTAGGTCTATAAATTGGTGAGTCTTCTCACCCAAAATATAGAGAGAGAGGGAGCATTTTGAGCAATGAAGTGCTGCCATTTTACATCCACACACATACCTTTTGATTTGTGCCTTTCACATCCTTGATCTCTCTTGGAAGGGAGGTTATAGGGTGGTTATTGGAAGCACAAATCCGGACCCAAAACCCAACATTTGGCCACAATATCCCACAAAATTTGTCGACAACACCCCATAAGAGGTTTTGGACCCATCCCAAGTGGATTGGTGCCGAAACAGAGTCCCAAACGGTGGGCGTCCTGCCCTCGGGCGCCCCCCAAACTATCACAATTCTAAACGCCCCACCCCAGAGTGAATAGAAATCTATGGTAGATATTTCTTTTTTTTCTTTTGCATCTTATTCTAGGTTATTTAAATAGGCTGTAGTTTAAATTTCACTTCATTCTGAGCATTTTTGACCATGTTTTTATCATTTCCCGCCTTCACTAACATGCAGATAGCACCATCATATTCTGGGTGATAGAGGCCAAATTGGAGAAATATGACCATCTGGGTCATCCCAAAATACCCCCAATTAGCTAACCCCAACTTTGTAGGTCATTTGGAGCTTCTGAGATAGGACATTGAAGAGGGTGCTTTCTAACAATTTGTTGTAGGTTTATTCGTCCCGCCCGGAGCGAATACAAATCTGTGAGGAATTTCTTGACTGTTCTTTTTGTAGTGGCTTCCTGGTAACATATTCATGCTTCTGTCAAATTTTTAGGTCGTTCTGATATTATTTGGTTATCATTTTAATATTTTCATGCATACACTAACAGTAGGCCTTGGGAAATACATGTTTTATTCTATCTATAGGTGCTACTAATATTTTCTGTTTCCTTGAACGTAGGTCTTCGACATCAGAGGAGCAGGAAGGAGTCAACACTCATATACACAAGCGGCGGTGACGTTTTGGTCCGCCCATCTTACATGTGGGCACGCGGAAGAAGGATTGCTATCCATGGATGTGACAAGAAACATATTTGACGCTCCTATCCCCTAAAAGGGAAGGAGACGTATTGTAACACGACTTTAAAAGCATATCAATAAAGAGGGCCGTATTCCATATTGCTTTTATCTTGTGTCGATTCGTCTATGTCCTTTCCTTTTTTATGCATTTTTCAATATATAGGCTTTTAGCGTTAAGTTTGGTTTTACACGCATCGTACTTGGCATTTTCCTTTTTGTTTCCGTATCCTCGTGCTTTCACCAAGCACACTACAAGCTATAAAAAATCCCCCATTGATTTTGGAAGTGACAAGAAGAGGGGCCAACCATCTATCAATGATAAAAGGAGGTAAAGCATCAAGGATGACATTGAGAATGACATCCATAAAATACTTTTCCCATATTTACCTGAGTATTTTAAATATGAATCAAAGATAACTAAAACCCCATTACAAAAAGGTTGAGTGGATAAAAAATCATCCAACAAGAATAAAAAATGAAAGTCCTCTCATGGAATGTGAGAGGCCTTAATGGCGCAGCTAAGAAAAGACTTGCTGCAACCATGAGAAAAGAAACCAAACTTGACAGAAGTAGCATTGAGAAAACAACAAGATTCATTTGGAAAAATAGTGAGTTTATTGCCTCCAACCGATGGTTCTGTTGGAGGATGTTTATGCCTATGGGATCCAACCAAGGCTAAAGTAAGGCTCCTTTCATCCTCAGATAGGATTATAAATGTTTTGTTCTACAACAAAGAACACAAGGTCAATTGGGTCCTATCCAATATTTATGCCCCTAATTCTCTCCAAGGGTGGAATGGTCTCTTGGAAACCCTTACCCAAATGAGAAACATCTTCTCAATCCATACCTGGATCCTTTCTATAGAATTCAACTTCCCCCTCTATCTATAAGATAAAAGAGGAGGAACCACCATTACCACTAAGAACTATGAATATTTTAATGAGTTTGTTAATTATAATGAATTAATGGACGTTCATATTAAGGGATCTCAATTTACTTTCAACAATAGAAGGATTGGAACCTAACACATTCAGATTAGTATTGATACATTCTTATTATCCAAAGAAGTTGTTCAACTATTTGGGGGTGCCACTCTATAGTCCTTTCCAAAAATTGGATCTGATCATAACCCCCTAGTTTTTAAAGGGTTTAATCAAGCTCTTGGTTTTAAAAATCTATTTAGATTCAAGGCCATGTGAACCTATCACCCTGACCTTAGGGAACACATTATTGAATGGTGTAACCAACCATTTTTAGGACCACCCATATCTCAAATCATCTATAAATTGTACTTTATCAAGAGCAACCTCAAAATTTGGACCAAGGTGATTTTTGGCAACATATTAAAAAATAAGCAAGCTATAAAATATGAACTACAACTCATTTAAATAAAATTTATCAAGGAACCATATATGGCAGAACCAGGAATGAAGAAATACAACTCCTGGATAACTATAACATCCTTGCTAAGGAGGAGATCTTTTGGAATAAAATTTCTAGGGCCTTATGGATTAAATAAGGAGATGTGAAAACTAAATTCTTTCATTTTGCAACTCTCAGACAATGTAGGTCCAATGGAATCAATGGATTGGTTAAAAGTGATGGTTCTATCACTTCCAGTATCCAGGATATAAGGAATGAAGTGGTCAACCATTTCCAATACTTTCTTTCCTCCTTTCACTTGAACTCTAGTCATGCCCAATACTCTCTCCTCCATCACATCCCTGTCCTCATCCCCCCGAGCTAAACTAGCATCTCCTCTAGCCCTTTTCTCATAACAAAATCTAGTTTGGTCTTTTCTCCATGTAGCTCGACAAAGAACCTAGACATGATGGATTTTCCCATAATTTCTTCAAAATTTACTAGGATATTATGGGAAGGGATGTCTTTTCAGCTCTTAAATATATTTAGAGGACTAATATTATCCCTAAGGAATTCAAATCTACTTTCCTCACCCTAATTCCCAAGCGTGCTGAATGCAGGTTCATCTTTGAATACCATCCCATTAGCCTATGTAATTTCATTTACAAAATATTAACTAAATCCATGACCATCATAATAAAAGAAGCTCTCTCTCTCTCATAATTGACCCCTTCCAAAGCAACACCATTCAATTCATATCCATCACCGATGGGATCGTCACTATCCATGAAATTCTTCACTCTATTTCCCATAGTCAAAATTTTAGGTTCCTCATCAATATCGATATGAACAAGATCTTTGACAGGTTCTATTAGGATTTCATTTTCACAGTGCTCCTCAAGTTTAGCTTCCACCCCTAGTGGGTTGAACTCATTAAATGTTGCATAACTTCTACCTAGTCTTTTATTATTTTCAATGGATCTACTGTAGGTCACTTTAAAATTTCAAAAGGGATCAGGAAAGGGGGCCCTTTATCACCATGCTTATTCATCATCCTAGAGGAGTACCTTGGGAGAACCCTTAAATATACTTGCTCTCTCAAGGCTATTTCAGGTATTAAACCTGCTCCTATGCTACGACCCATCACACACCAACAATTTATCGATGATATGATCTTGGTGATCCTAGACTTTATCACTAAATCTCAAACCATCAAGTCAATACTTAATCTCTATGAATAGGCTACTGGTTATTTGGTAAACTATATCAAATGTAAAATTTTCTCCATTAATACTTCCGTTGCATGCCTATTGTGAATATCCAAAATCCTCCAATGTACCATTGATAACCTCCCTTCATCCTATTTGGGCCTCCCCCTTTTCATTGGCCTTCCCAATAAAATTATATGGAATAATGTCCTTGACAAACTCCTTAAGAATTTGGTCGGTTGTAAGGGAGCCCTTCTTTGTCAAACTTCCAAAGCCACCCTTGTCCATGTTTACCTACAAAGCCTACATGTTTACTTCTTTCTTATTTTCAAATCTCCTGCTTCAATCTATGCTAAAATAGAACAAATCCAAAAGAGGCTCTTATGGTCGGGCCCAGATAACAATAAAAAGTTTCACTTAGTGGCCTGGGGTAAAATATACATCCCCAAATCCTAGGGATGTCTCATATTTAGAAGTATTGGTAAAATGAACCTAGTCCTTATTGCTAAGTAGACCTAGAATATATTCACCTATACCAATGTCGAATGGGTCTCTATTGTTAAAAGGAAATATCTTCATAATCATAGTCTTTTGTATGAGGTCACTCCCTAGTCTAGCTTTGATTTCTAAAATATTTTCATTAAAACTAAATATATCATAAAAAATAGCTTTAGGCGGTAGCTTAGAAATGGATACACCATTGAATTTTGGAATGATCATTGGATTTGTGACCAATCCCTCTTCATTGACCCTCAACTAGCCACCTTAAAACCCACTACTGACTAATTTTTTTAGCCCCTCCTATTTTTTAACCTTATCTCTTGGCCACCTATCCTATAAATCCATACCCCCCACCACCCTCTTCAAATATCTCACCATCATCGTCAACTCCCTGTGCACCATCTTCAACCCCTACACCATACCCACCACTCACTCCCCTTACTTTCTCCTTTGGATATTGTGTGATGATGGGCTCTTCTCTATCAAGTCTACATATCTTATTTAGGTCAACTTATCCATTTGCATGATCCCCATAAAGCTCATTTGTATTAAGAATATCATCCCCAAAGTAGATTTCTTTGTTTGGCTAGTGGTCTAGAATAAAATTCTAACCATAGACAACCTCATGATAAGAGAGGTGATGATACCCAACCAATGTTACCTCTGGAACTCTGCTTGGGAGTCCACTCACCACATTTTCCTGGAATGTACCTTCACTAAAACTATCCTAAGTTTCATTCTTGGGTTTTTTAGCATTATGTGGGTTTGACTGAGCTCTTTGGTTGACCTTTTCACTTAGTGGCCCAATCCCTTCTGCAATAGCAAAATCAAATCCATGTGGTCCATATATCTCCACTATTTCCTTTAGGAGGTCTACCTCAAATGTAATAACATAGCCTTTGATAACCTATCCAAGGAACCTATCTCTATGGGTAATAGAGTACTCTATTTTTCTAGAAAAAATATCCAATTATTCCTCTTCTCAAGACCCCCCTATCTAGGAATTGAATCCATTATTGCCTCCACTCTCAATATTTCTATGTACCTTTCGAGGATCCCTACGCATTACAATACTAGATCCAATGCCAAGTGGATCCCTCCCCCTAAAGGATGGCTTAAGCTCAACTTTGATGGATCTTCCAAAGGTAATCTAGGAATGGCTAGAGCAAGAGGTGTAGTTAGAGATCATAATGGAAAAATTATCATTGCTATTGTTATAAATAGAGTTTATTCCATCAATTGGGTGATGTAAATGTATCTTCCAAGGCACATACTTAGGACATTAGATTAATTTAGGGGGAATTTTTCTAGTTACTTCATGTAATGTAATAAATGTGCAAGTATCAATGTGTTAGCTATATATGTGCAAGTTTTCCTTTGCATAGCTATATAGAGTGTTGGCCAAGGTATTTATTTTCCTATATAATAAAGATATCATTGTTAGATAGACATATAGAGAGTTGGGGGACATAGTCAAATACTGTAGCTTAGGGTATATAACAATTATGTGTACATCACCATCTAGTGGTGATGGGTGCAATAAATTTTAGTAGTTTTATTAATAGAGTGTTTATTTCCTCCATAGCTACATTGTATACTTTTATATGATTTCTATTTATGACATGTTTTAGTCATCTAGAAAATTTACTTTCTTTCATATTATTCTACATCTTGTGACTGCTTTTTCCCATAGTGGTCATTACATCAAAAGCTAATAGTGGTATTAGAGCCACGATAGATCGATTATATCTAGGTCAATAGGGAAACCACCATTTTCATTGAGCTTGAGTGTTTTGTCAAATTGACACACCATTGGACCAACCACTATCAAAATATCTCAAAAGAGTCTAGGTGGTAGAATTAGAAAGAGTCACAAAGTTAGGACTGAAATAAATTTCAAATCTAGAAATATTGAGATTATATTTAACTAGAGTATATTCCATAGAGTTGCAAGAAAAACTCGTGAAGACTAGGACTCAATATTCAATCCACTAGATTGATAAATCATTTAGTGAAGATCATCTAGGATATCTGAATTTTCTATCTATTACCTGAAGTTTATTTTATTGTAGAAAATTAATTCTCAGAGAATTGGGACTCCTCCTACAATAGAAATATAGGATACTCCAACTTCATTGCTCGAAGGTCAACATGCCTTCAAAGTGCAGATATTAGTTCCTTGTATAGGAGAAGAATACTTCTAGTGAAGAATCATTGTGAATACATGAGACTGAAGATCTCCATTATTGAATTTAAGAACTTCACAATTAGATAACATACCATAATAGCATTGAACAATAGGCCATAGAAGCTTTAATACAAAAACACCATAGTAGCCTTGAAGAACATGACATAGAAACCTTGATACAAAAAGTTCATAGTAGCCTTGAAGAACAGGGCATAGAAGTCTTGATATAAAAAGCCTATAGTAGCCTTTAAGAACAAGCCATAGTAGCCTTGAAGAAGCAACCATAGTAGCCTTGATACTGGAAAAGGCTATAGTAGCCTTGATACTAAAAAAGGCCATATTAGCCTTGGTATTTAAAAAGGCCACAGAAGCCTTGATACTAAAAAAGGCTAAAGAAGCCTCCTAAAGCAGAATTTGAAGAGAATATCTAATTCAAAAGAAGACTAAATATTTCAGTACTAATATATTTGTTGTAGGAAAATAAGATTCAGTGAGTTGGGAAAATTCCTACAACAAAGTTAGAAAGAGTTTCTTCTTCATAATCAACTCAGCACCTGAAGCAAAAATGAAGAGATTAGGAGAATATCTCATTGAAGAACATCTAGTCTTGGAAGAAGAAGCAAAAGGACTAGGTGAGTCCTACTCGAAGCCAAAATTAGTAGAATTAGAGATCCGTAAGAAGATCTCACCACCAACACTTCCAAGAGTAGAAGGTTGAAGAGAAGGTCTCAAGGAAGACCATCAGAAGCTGTAAGATCAAAGACCTCGGATAGATCTCAAGAATAATCTAGAAAAAATCTAGTAGAGTCTTGTTAAATATCATCAAAAGAGATGTTAGGAGAACTCATTGGAGAAATACACTACCAAGGAGAAGCTCTTGATAGTGAAGAACTCTGGATAATTTTCACCATATGACAAGCCCAAGGGGAGAATTTGGAAAGGAGAACCAAATCTATGAATAAAAATTTGGCAAGGAGTGCCAAATCCCAGAATAAGATCTAGTTTGAAGTCAGAATTTTACAAGAAGACTTGAAGATAGAAGAATCTTATCAAATCTTGGATATTTGAAGATTACCTCTGAAAACAAGAAGGCACCGCTTCAGAGACAAATACTTCTCCAAATATATAGTAGAAATAGAAGAACACGAGAGGAGAACATGCCACCAAATACTAATCTTGTGAAAGAATGTTTGAGACCATCATTTGGTGAAGAAGGAGTTGTTTAGGATAGTCTACAAAGAGTTGCAAGAATCCTACTGGAAGTAGCAACTTGGTAAGAAAAATTTTGATAAAAGAGCTACGAAAAAATTCAAAAAGTAAGAAAATTTTAGTGTAAGTAGATTCATTAATTGGATTACTTATTAAATTTGTTAGAGCACCTAAATTTGGATTAAAGTTGTAAAAAGAAAATTATATTTCAATATTCAAAAGTGCAAAAGAAAAAAATTGTTATTTTTAAGTTTCATTTGCACATTAATTAGGAGTTGATTAGATTTTAGAAATGCTTCTATCAACTACCTATCATCTAATTTGAAAAAAGAAAAATAAGACTAAGTCTTACAATACCAAATTGTAGTGAAATTACAGAACAATTACTGTAGGTTTGTTTCAGATTATTCTTGATTAGTTGCAGTAAATTTGATTAAGTGAATTATATTGAGAGTTGATTAGAGTGATAAGGTGAAATTTTTAGTGCATTAAAAATAAATTATATTATATTTATTTGCACTATTATACTACTATTAGAAGAAATTATTTTTAAGTTTTTTGAAGGGCATAAAATCTGATTTGTATCAAGTGTCTAAAGAAACTATTAAAGAACATAAATATGCAACTCATAGTGGCCAAGTAAAGCCACCAAAAAGGTTATAATCATCCCAAATCTGGAGAAGAATACAACTGACCAAACATAGAAATAGAAGCTTCAAATATTGAGACTTGGTGAGTCTCAAATCCAAAGCATTGCAAAGTTATATGCAAGGAAATAAAGTGCAGAAAATTACATCAATTAAAGAGATTCTCTCTACTGTTATCTAAGATTGGATTTGTTATCAAAGGGTCCAAGAAAAAATGAAAATGTGTCTACTCATAAAATACAACCTCAAAGCCTTTATATTACAGGAAAAATCTGCCATAAACCAGAATTTCAGATTTGGAAAAGGAGTACAAAATAAGGTTCATTAAAAAAGCCTTATATACAATTTATGGTACATATCATTGCACTAATTTAATATGTTTTTTACATAAAATATCAGATTTTAAAGTGCCTCAATAGGCACAATGTTTAAAGGGTAAATCAGCCAGGGAATGCTGAACGTCAACACTCTTCTTCCCAAGCAAAAGGAGCCATTGAAAGGGCTCATATTGGAAGGACGCACTTGCAAAATAAAAGCCCACATAAGGCCATCATCAAGCTACATTTACATAGAAAAAAAGAGTGTATATCTACTATGAAAATCCATCAAAGGAATTGTTAGAATTATTGAGTTGTCCTTGATGTCAAAGTCCATGTGCCTGGGTGAATTATTCAAGGCAAAGGGTTTCTTGTTTTCAACATGATCAAATATTTAAATTATATTTAAATATTAAATATAGCCAAAGGTTGAAATATTTAAATTAAATATTTAAAATATTTAAATATTAAAATAAAAAAAATTAAATATTAATGAAGTAAAAGTTTGCATATTTGGGCCGACACACCAAATATTAAGGTAAAAGATTTGATATAAAAACAAAGCCAAAGTTTATTTCAATAGTGATACGCCTCGATGAATTTTTTTTGATTTCATGTTTGAAATGACACAATAGAACAAAGTGTGGAGGAAGAATATTACACAAGCATTGACGACGAGGGAATGCTAGGAGTAAATATCAACAACAGTGCAGGATGGGGACAATGTCATGGTAGCCAAGTAGTGATTCATTCAAGGCAGGATCAATTCGAGGAAAAGGTGACTGAGATCTTGTGGTGGGAAAAAGACACAGTAGTGAATATCATTTCACCAATGAGACTAATATTATATTTTCTACAATGACATAAGGGATATTTTGTAGCATGGTCATGCAGAGACAAACGAATCTAGTAAAGAGTCAAACGAAAATGAATCGAAGGTGATGGCAGTAACACTAGCTTTGATTGAATACAATAGAAGGTTTATTAATAGTAACAGAGGCAATATACTTCACATACACAAATTTGAGCATAGCATGGAGGAATTTTTATGAAAAATGTGAAGCAATCAGGAACTAGTTGATTTTAAATAGAGTTGATTATTTTTGATGACAATCGTGGTGTTTGACATTGCCAAGGAGAAGATAGAGTTCCAACCAAATGATTAGAAGATGCCAATAGTGACCATTGAAAGTGAATGATAGGATGAGGCATCAATTAGAGGATAGATGCCACATTATCAAAAGCAATTAGAGTGAGTTTTACTATACATAACAATTAGACAATGTTGACTAAGACATTCGCATACTTTAAGAAGGTTGTAGATCATTCTGCTTACCAGTCATAGAGAGACTTCAAACATCACAAGAGGAAGATTTTGATTAATATCTTCAAAATAAAATAGCATGCACAGTTATAAATGAATAGATGAGGTCATTGAGGGTGTAAAGAAGAAAAAATAGCACACCTAGCAAAGGTAAATGAAATGCATCTATTGCTCTATTGATTTAAGCACTATAAAAGCGACATTTTAAGTAAGCATAAGAGACAAATAAGTGAAAGAAATGGGTGGTTCTATTTATATTATTGCATTTTCCAAATATGCAGTTACAAAACATCCCCTTGAGGGCTCTCAATTGATACAACTCATTACAATGTTTAAAGGATCAAATCCTTTCAAAAATTTAAGGTACGCTTTCAATGTCTTCCTTGCACTCACAACTGAAGAGCGGGTTTTTGCTACCGCTATGATGATCTATCCATATTCAAATATTTAGCTCCTTCCTCATGTGTTGAAATACTTGGATCTACACACAAGAAACTAAAATTTATTAATAGCATGTGTGGATTAAGATGAAATCATAAAGATGCATGCAACATTAAATACAAAAAATGCAATAGATGGTGCAAAACTATTCCAAATTGAACCAAAACTTATGATCATGCATATAGTGTATTCTAGAAATTATATAATCAAGAATAGAAAGAAAATTTCAATGGGTGGGGTAAATGACAGAATATGGGTGCCATTTGTCTCGCATTTTACTTTTTAAGGGTCCAAGGTCATGGCCATCCCACCTAGGGATGATTGCTGGTGGTCATCCTTGGATGGGACAACCATGAACTGTGGTCATCCTAGGGTGGGATGACCATGCCTACATGGCCCAAAACTTTCCAAAAGTGGTGTAGAACCTCCCAAAAGTGGCTAGGACCACTATTTAACCTCTGAGAGTTGCCCAAGAGGGCCATATAGTGTCAATTAGAATGTGTCTTGGCAATATAATCGTATTGACATGATTTTAGTGTCTACAAAGGGGTTCACAAGTAGTGTCAAACCAAGCGAAAAAATCCAAACTTATTTAAAATAATATTATGTGATGTGGATCGGGTGATGTACTGGTGAAATGAACTAAAAAAGAGAAGTTGGTAGAGTTGAAATGGTTGATGTTGGAATAATAGCCATTAGAACAGAGCCTTTTTATTTATCGTATGCAACAAATTATTGGTATGCCCATATCCACGTAGCCTCCATAGTACATCAAAGTGTCATAAATTTAGTAGGAGGAAAATAGCATTCAATGATAGAGAGAAAGCAAAGTAAAATGCCAAAACAATAATTTCCAAGTTTTGAAATTGCATACAAGGCATGTTATGTGGCTTCACTTTGAAATCAACTACTGCATCTTTGTGTCCCCAAAGTTGCATTAAAAATAAGGAAGAGTTTTCTATTTTGGAGTACACATAGGTTCCAAAAAAAAGAGTGTGGCCACATACAAATGGAAGAGGCATCAAATAGTACAAGGATAGAGTGAGAGTATTAGTGCACACAAGCATCCAATTAAAATGAAGGAAAATTTAACCATCTACAAGAAGACGGAAAGGTGCACAAGACAGTCAAAGAAGAGCAAGAAAAGTAGCCATCATGAATGGCATACACTCTATACAACTGGCTAATTAGAATTAGCATTTACAATAGATTAGAGTGTAGATTCAAGAATATATTGTGACAGAATTAGGTGTAGTCTTGTATGCCATTATTGATCATATTTTGAAGTAGACCTGAGTAGAGTTATTGATCATATTTTGAGCAGACCTTAGCAGAGTTATTGATCAAAATTATGAGCAAGAGATTGGTGTCTCCCATAGGTTGGTACCTGCATTGTTGTAAAAGGATATTGATGTCTCCTGTAGGTTGGTGCCTATGTTATTGTAAAAGGATATTGGTGTCTCCCGTAGGTTGGTTCCTACGTTATTGTAATAAGGATATTGGTGTCTCCTATAGGTTGGTACCTATGTAATTGTATAAGGGGATTGGTGGCTCTTGTGGGTTGGTGCTCACGAATTTTATTGAAGATATAAAAGCAATATTTTATCATGGTTTTATCCTAAAAATGGTGTTTCCACAAAAAATCCTTGTCTCTTATGTGTTTGGTTCTCTGTGCATTGATTATTACATTCATATTATTGCAGTTATTACTTTAGAAGGAAATTTTTTCTCTTATACTGTTCACCCCCCTCTTAGTATAAGTGTGTGATTATTCAAGAATAAATATGTTGAAGGAATAGAATAAATGGAGCAAAGATGCTACATTCAATCAAATTAACTTGGTGAAGATCATCCACCAAAGGAGGTACCAAAATTGATATTCAAAGCTCCATACTACATCTTCAATCCACCTGCAAAAGAAAAGTTTGCTTATTGCCCAAGAAATATAATAAATCAAAGCAATTGCATTCAAAAGGATTTGAGGAGTTATAATCTGCTCTTTGGAAGATGTTACAGGGAAGGACTTCATGTAGAGAGTTTGAATGCCACTTGGCATAAAATTTCTAAGGCACAATTTCATATTTCAATACTCAAGAAACCTCATGTAGGATTTACAAGGAATATCAAGGAAGTGGTGACACTTGTTATCCTCCACAAGCATCACACAAGTACCCACACGAGTGCCCATAGGTTACAGAATATCAAGAAAGAGTTGAACAATAAATTGATACATTAAATAAGGATAGGAGCGCTCATTTGTAACAGGCATGAAACATGTCACAAAGCCCAAGATTATTCATCAATAAAAGGTGCCAAAAAAAAAAATTCCAATACATAGCAGAGCATTTTCAAAGCCATCCAAAGTGTAGCATGAAAGGACGAAAGAACGAGCATTAAAGGCTCCTATTTTTTGAAGGTCAAACCTGCCTATTTTTACAGCACATACCTTCCAGTATTAAAGACAAGAAATTCAAAGGTATCTCCATTGATTCTAGTGCCCAAGGTTATATTTATATTGCTATTATATCCACCCAAAGAAATTACCAAATAGTGAGGATATTTAGCATCATAAAGGTAAGGTTTAATCCCATTTTATTATTTCTTTCATGTTTGGAGATATAAGGGTTATAAGCTAAGGTTAAATATTATATTTTGAAAGCAACAACTATAAGGGATAACTTATCAAATTAAATTAATATTTGCAATTTAACCTAGGAGAAATAAGGAATTCTACTTGGATGAAAATTATTTAGCATTTTGCAAATATTATTAATTTTCTAATTTTCCAAATTTAGGAGCCACAAGGGTTACTACATTAAATTTATTTATTGGGAATTAGAAAGAATCCAAGGGATATAAAAAGAGGTTATTATAATATTTTTACTAAGGTTGGAAAATTATAATTTTATCATCTCAAAAATTCTAAAAAGGTACAAATGAAATCCAACATTAAAACCTTTTCAAAAATAGAATAGCGCTTAGTTCAATAGCAATAATAAGGTGTTAATTAGTTGATATTTTATCTTTACAAAATCTATACAAAATCAACCAAAATTGAAATATATTTTTCAAAATCAGTATATCATACTCCAAAATTATTAGGGAGAGATAATGAAGTCCACAAAATATAAGAATTGATATTAGAAAAATTCAAATGGCATCAAACACATTTTTCCTAGCAAAATCTCAACTACTCAAGGGTTCAAATTATTTCTCCTGGAAAAATAATGTGAAAGCAATCTTTGTATATGAAAAACTTTAGGATATTGTCAAAGGGAAAACACAGAGACCTACCACAAGTGAAACTAAAATCCTAAAGTTTAAATAAAATTATTCAAAGGCTTTAGTGATAATAAATATTTCTATCACTTATGATTCAAAGGCTTTAGTGATGATTCAAAGGCTTCAATATGAACATTCTAGAAGTGGTTCAAGATATTTATAATTCTATTTTTAAATTCACTTAAATTATTTTCTATTTTTAAGTTTACTTAAGTGATTCTATTTTGTAATTCACTTAAGTGATTCTATTTTGAAATTCACATAAGTGATTTTTTATTTTTATGTTCACTGAAGTGATTCTATTTTGTAATTCATTGAAGTGATTCTATTTTGAAATTCACTTAAGTGATTTTATATTTTTAAACTTACATCTCAAGATGATATGAGATCTAATATTAGGGTTAGAGGGACGAGGGTTACCTTTTTCAAAGATAAAAAGAGAAGGTCAAGAGCTTTTTACACACAAAAAGAAGAGGAGAACAAATTGTTGAAGGAAAAATGCAAGCTTATGAGGAGAAGAACAATTAAATTACTAGCCAAAAATGAAACAAAAGAGTAGGGTATCTTGTTATAGTTGTAGAATAATTTATTTGCAATATTTTAGGTTCAAAAATGTATTTGATTTCCGTTGTTCACATTGTTTATTTTTCTAGCCATCTGTGTGACTGTTGCATGTTTGAATAAATTCTTTTTAGATCTGGTTTATTCTAAAATAACATAGGACAAAATTTATCTAATGTTTGGAAAATTTATATGCTATCAGAGTTAGGTTCTATGATTGAGATCTTCAAGGGTTTACAATAGTAGATCACTACGGGATATTAAAAAAATTTAGCAGTTAGAGGGTTTCATATTTTTTTCTTGAAGGACTAATATTATTTGTAGGACAACTTTTGTTTTTGAGTCATTCATATAAGATTTAAAAGTTTATACAATAGATATTAGAGATGCCAGAAGCTAACCTCATATTTGAGGATAGATTGGAAGGTGCCTACAATTTCTTTCCCTATAAAGTTAGGGTAATGTTCTAGGATATTGTAAAGGATGATGTGACTAAGCCTACAAATATGCAATAATTGGCAGCTCACAAAAATAAGGAAGTGAAGACCAAGTATATGATCTTGGATGTAGTGAAGTATAACCTGATTCCTCACATATCTAGGAATTCTAGAGAAAAAGATATGTTTGAAGCCCTAGTTAGCCTTTACCAGAGTGATAACATAAATAAGAAGATGATATTGTGGAAAAAACTCAGATCTATGGAGATGACCAGATTTGATAATATTACCAATTACCTAATGAAGATCATGCAGATTCATGATAAACTAACAATAGTTGGGGAGAAGGTTTAAGAATCAAAGTTGGTGAACATGGCACTTAATGGTTTCTCAACTTCATGGAAACCATTTGTCAAAGGCATTTGTGCTTGTGAGAACCTTCCCAACTTTGAGAAATTGTGGATTGGTTTCATCCAGGAGGAGACTCAGATGGATTCAAAGGCCAACAAGAAATGTGGTGGTGATAACATAGCTCTCTTTGGGTAAACCAAGAAGGACAAAGGTAAAGGACCCAACAAGAGTAATATAAAGCATGAGGAGTCAACCTCATAATCCAGGAATAAGGAATTGAGCAAGATCAAGTGGTTCATTTATCATAAGCATGGTCATTATGCATCATAGTGTCTAGAAAAGGGCAAAGGAAAGTAGCAAAATACATAGGTAGTAGCCTCAACAAAAACTCATATGAGCAATTTTACTACTAAATTCAAGGATTTCTCATTAGTATATTGCCTTTCCACTGGCATGGTACTAAGAAATTCTTGCTATGTGGATAGAGGGGCATCTCGACATGACATCATATTGATAGTGTTTTACCAGTATACAAGAGCATGACTAAGGGGTTTAGGTTGATCTTGGTGATGATACCAAATATCCAATTGCAGGAATTGGTACCATTCCTTTTCAACTTCGATTAGGTAACTCTTTATACTTTGATGATGTTTTGTTTGTTCTAGGTCTCAAGAAGAACTTGATTTTAGTGTTGGTTATGGAGGATAAGAGTTATGTAATGGAGTTCAAGAACCAACATATCCTTATTAGAATAAAAAAATCTAGCCTAGAAACAACACAAGTGATAGGGTTAGAGAAGGTAATCTATATAGGTTGCAAGGTGAACCTATTTGAGCCCTAGTTCATAGTAGTAACAACTTGTGTGAGTTGTGGTAGAAGAGGATGGGACACATGTATCATAGAGCATTGCATATTCTTAGGGATATAGTGATAGGTCTTCAAAAGTTTAGCATCGAGCAACATGGAGTATGCAGAGGGTGCACTCTTGGCAAGAATGCCAAGGATATTTTTCCAAACAACAATCATAGATCTAAGGAGATAGTATATCTAGTACATTCAGATGTTTATGGGCTGATGTTAGTAGCATAAATTTAATGTAGCATATACTATGTTTCCTTTATTGATGATTTCTATTACAAGACATGGATCTAATTATTACATATAATGGATGAAGTCTTTAGCAGGTTTTAAGAGTTCAAAGCTCTAATTTAGAAACATATAGAGAAGAATATAAAGATCTTGAGATCAGACAATGGGTTAAATATACCTCCAAGGAATTTTATGGTTTCTAAAAGTGGGTAGAAATCAAGAGAGATTTGATTGTTCCATACAACCCATAGTAGAATGGGATTGCAGACCAAAAGAATCAATCCATCATAGGGTTTGTTGGGCCATGGTTCATGACCAGGGCTTTTCGATGTTTCTTTGGATAGAAGCATTCAACATAATAGTCTACATCATGAATAGGTATCCTCACAAGATCTTGAAGGACAAGATACCAGAGGAGGCATTCACTAGTGTGAAACTAGAGGTGGGTCATTTTTGCTTCTTTGGATGTCCATTTTATATCCATGTTTTTGTAGAGAAGAGGACCAAGTTGGATCCCTTCAGTAGGAAGGGTTTATTTTTAGGATACAGTGAGACTTCAAAATCTTACAAGGTTTATATTCCAGAGAAGAGGAAGATAGTAGTGAGTAGGGATGTAAATCTTGAGGAGGGTGTTGCATCTAGGAAGTTCCATGAGCCTATTCTAGTGATAGAGAATAAGAAGTAGGAATCTATGAAGGTTGAACAAGGGCCACTAAAGATACCAGTGGTTTCTAGTTTAGGATAACAACATTTAGGTGAGGAAGTGGAGACAATAGCCCCTTTCATTTCTATCAAGAGATCTTGATGGCTTACACAAAAATTTAGGGATGCTTAGGAGTATGTTGAGGCTCCAATAAAAATTATTAGGGAGAGCATACCTCCAAGGATTTTTTCAAACTAAATGGCATTGACTAGTAACATCATAAATTAAGATCCTTTTAGTTTTTAGGAGGCAACAAACTAGTAGGTTTGGTGGGATGACATGGTGGAGTACACCTCCATCATAAAGAATGATATTTGAGATATAGTGCCAAGATCAAAGGGGAATTCAGTTGTGATTTCCATGTGGCTCTACAAAATTAAGCATGCTCCATATGGTAGCATTGAGAAGTTCAAGGTAAGGTTTGTGGTGAGAGGGTTATCCCAGAAAGAGAAAGTGGACTATGAGGAGACTTTTGCTCTATTTTCTAGATACACTTCCATTAGAGCAGTTCTATATTTAGCTTCATCTATGGGATGGTAGATTCATCATATGGATATGAGGACAACTTTCGTTAATGGGATCATTTATGAATAAGTGTGCATAGAGAAACCTTAAACCTTTAAGGTAAATGGGAAGGAGTCCGATGTTTTAAGGCTAAAGAAAGCCTTATATGGATTTAACCAAGCATCAAGAGCATGGTATTCTAGGATAGATGGATACTTGTAGAGTGTGGACTTTTCTAAAAGTGATGCATATCCTAATCTATATTACATATTTGTTGGGACATATATACTCATTTTGGTGTTATATTACAGGTGCATAGAATATCATTGTAGGGTGTAAAGTAGATATGGCAGCTGAGTTTGAGATGAAGGACATTGGCATGATGCATTACTTCTTGGGTTTGGATGTTTGGAAGAGACCAAGGGAGATATTCCTTGGGTAGGGTAAGTATGCATTTGAGATCTTGAAGAGGTTTTATATGGAGGACTACAAATCTATGGCCACATCCATGATCACTAATCTGAAGAAGGTGACACCTTTAGATTTAGAATTGATGGACCCTACATTGTATAGGTAGTTGATAGGATCCTTGATTTATTATGTCAACACAACCAAATATATATTTTTTAGTGAACACTTTGATTCATTTCATGGTGGAGACAAGGTAGAAATATTGAGTAGTAGCAAAACATGTGCTCAGATACTTGAGGGGCATGGTGGTGTAAGGTTCGAGATATTTTGGATATGGTGAAGTGAGGTTGCAAGGGTATACAAAAATATTATTGGGTAGGCAATATAGTAGACAGAAATAGCACCTCAGGGTGCTGCTTTAGCTTGGGATCAGACATGATATCCTGGTTTAGTAGGAATTAAGATTTTATGGCACTTAGCTCAATAGAGGCCAAGTAAATTGCAACCATTATTGCTAGTTGTGAGGCCATATGGCTTCACAAGTTGATTATAGTATAGATTGATCATAAGTTGAATCCCACAATGATATATTGTGATAATCAGAGTTGTATCAAACTCTATGAGAATCCAATATTTCATGACAATTCCAAACACATAGACATCACATATAACTTCATATGAGACAAGATTCATAAGGGAGCTATAAAGCTCCAATATATTCCCAGAGAGATAAAGCTCATATTCTGACCAAGCCCTTAGTGAAAGGGAAGTTTAAAGCATTCAGAGAGAAACTAGGATTGGTGCAAAATTCCTTCCTCGCGAAGAGGGAGTGTTGGGAAATGTAGATTGTATAGGAACTTCTTTCACATGCTTCAATATGAACATGTTAAAAGTGGTTCGAGAAATTTCTATTTCTATTTTGAAATTCACTTAAGTAATTTTCTATTTTTAAGTTCACTTAAGTGATTTTATTTTGTAATTCACTTAAGTGATTCTATTTTGTAATTTATGTAAGTGATTCTATTTTGAAATTTACTTAAGTTAATTTCTATTTTTTCCTTACATCTCAATATGAGATGAGATCTAATATTAGGGTTTGAGATATTAGGGTTACCTTTTTCAAGGATAAAATGAGAATGTCAAGAGTTTTTTACACACAGAAAGAAGAGAAGGAGAACATATTACTAAAGGAAAACTGCAAGCTTAAGAGGAGAAGAACAATGAAATTGCTAGCCAAAAAGGTAGCAAGAGAGTAGGGTATCCGATTGTAGTTGTAGCATCCTTTATTTATAATATTTTAGGTTCAAAAATTTATTTGATTTTTTATGTTCACGTTGTTTACTTTTCCAACCATATGTGTGACTGTTGCATGTTTGAATAAATTCTTCCTAAGTCTTATTTATTCTAAAGTAACATAGGACAACATTTATCTAGGGTTTGGAAAATTTACACCAACAAATGACTATGAGGTGAAAGCTCTATCAAAAAATGCTACATATTACAAAGAAATTAATTATTTGATTGAAAAAGTTACAAAGAATGCAGAGTACAAAGATCAAGAAGAAGAAGAAGAAGATCCATATTGAAGACTAAAGTCTTTAATACCCAAATAATGTAATACACGGGGATGTTAGAAATAGATTTTATTCCATCATTTTGGTTATGTAAATGTATCTTTCAAAGTAGATATTTAGAACATTAGATTACGTTAGGGGGAAGTTATCTAGTTACTTTGTGCAATGTAATAAATGCATAAGTGTCAATTTGCAAGTTGTATATGTGCAAGTTGTCCCTTGTACATCTAGTTAGAGCGTTGGCCAAGGTATCTATTTTTCTATATAAGAAATACCTCATTGTTAGATAGACATATAGAGAGTCAGGGGACATAGTTAGATAGTGTAGCTTATGGTATAGTAAAGTTCTTTATACATTACCATCCAATGGTGATAGGTGTAATGTAGTTCAGTAGATTTTTTAATGGAGTCTTCATTTCCTCCATAGCTACATCGTATACTTTTATATAATTTCTATTTATAACATATTTTAGTCATATAGCATATTTACTTTCTTTCATATTATTTTGCATCTTGTGATCGCTATCTTCCACAGTGGTCATTACATTAAAAGCTAACATCCTTTATTGAAGATATGGGCATCCAATCTAACCATACAAATTAAGCAAAAGCTCTCTACCATCGCCTCTCAATCACCAACACTTTCCAATGTAGACTAATAGTGGAAGGTGATTCTTTGAATGTAATAAACTATTTAAAAAATAACAAAGCACCAAATTGGAGAATAATCAACACCATTCTAGAATCCAAAAGACTCCTCCAAGACTAACCCGAGTTTATTTTATAGCATGTATTTAGGAAAACAAATCGTACGGCTGATTCCCTTGCCAACCTTGGTCTAATTCAACATCCTTTAAGTGTTTGGTCCAATGATTTTCCTCAAAATCTCATCAATGTCATTGCTTCTAATTGGGATTTGTCGCATTGAGACTTTTTTCTTGCCCGTACCCTCTGGTCAGCCTACCTTTAGACATTTTCTAATAATCAACCCTGATGAGCACCAAAAATGCTTATTTTATATACACTGTCAAGGGTATCATTACAGGTTTAATTAGTATGTGAGATTTATTTTTATTTAACTTATGCATATAATTGATAGAAAATCTGGTATTATGCTTGACTAGTATTTTTAGTGGAAATTGTGTATAAATACATGTTTTTCTAATAATATGACATTTTCCAGTATACATCCGAATTGGACCTGGCATGCTTCTACTTCAATGAGTCTAAGGTATATTGATTAGGCACCTTACTTTGGCACCTTACTCTGGCACCTTACTCTAGCACCTTAATCTGGTGCCTTACTCAATTAGGTGCCAAGCAGGCACCTTATTACCATACATTGGAGGTGCCTTACTCTAACCAAGCCAGCTTTGACTGGTTGACCAGTAAGCTAAGGAGGTTATTGCACTTGAAGATAAAGGAGGAATATTTTAATTATGCAATATTATTAAAATAGAATAAATTATCTATTATTTTTTGATTGAGTGGTTCACTTTGTAAGGTAAGAATTATCTTCTCACGCTCACATAAAAATCAGGACAATAATTTTCTAGTGATTGATACAGAAAACCACACAAATGGATTTTTCCAGCCTAATTATAATTCTATTATGATAAAACAAAACACACCTGATATATCTTACAGGGGTAAAATTAGTGTGTGATCATTTTAACTAATGCATAACTATTATAATTTAATGGCTATAATATTCACTGCATATCTATTATAACCACAAGTCTGAAATAGGCTTACCTAAAATTGTTATAGAGGAAGGTTGTGCATTGTATAAATGCACAGGTCTTATTTGAATGAGAATATAATCGATGATTAATTTTATATAAAACTTATTTCATTTCATTCTTTGTTTAATTCATTAAGAGTGCAATTCATCTTATTTGAGCAAGCTCTATGTAGCTATCTGGGTAGACTATCTGCGAGAGCTTGGCCCCACTCCTTGTAGTAGTCCACCCCTATTTTATTTCTATTATTTATTTTCATTAGATTAGATTTACCACTTTATTCCATGTTTTGTTTAATTTAGTTGTGTTTTATTTTCCTCCATTTTATTTTTGAACTATTATTTCTAGCACTTTAATTTTAGTTGTACTATATTTATTTATTTTTTTGCACTTAGTTTATTTTGGTTGTCTAAAATCAAAATGTTTAAACATTACCCACAAAACTAAATTTGGTACAAGAATATTCATTCCCCCAAAACTAAAGACATATATTGTGTGTGACACTCGTAAGTTTACAGACTTACTGGATTGATAATTTATGGAGGAGAAATGATTATTTTTGAGACATAATTTCTGCTCATCATTTTGGCACCATTGTCAAGGAGTGTCAAAACTATAGTGTTATGATTTACAGGTTAGATAAAAATCCCATTTAAAATTATTTGTAGATATTCTACCTGAGAAGTGTGAGTCCACCAAGGGCCTTTTTACAAGGCCAAAAATAGTTTTCGGTATAGTTAGAGCCAAATCCCATAGGCAAAAATTTAAATTTACCAACTTCTTAGGTAAATACAAGAATGAACTTGATGTACCATATTAAGTGTAGAAATAGGAATAAATTGTGTTGAAAAAATTTAGAAAATATGGCAATGAAGGATTTCCATAATGTTCTGAATGGTTTCAAGAGATCAAAGACATAACACAACCTAGGGTTGATGTAATTGAAAATATTTAAGGATGTATTTTTATACAGAAACCATTGGGAAATTATGTCTTTAGAAGCTTAGTTTTTAATAATTAAAATATTTTTTACAGGCTTGACGCTTTTCAACATATTGGCAAATTCTTTTAATGATACAGGAAAAATGACAAAGCTGAATTGAAAAGAACATCTTCTTATGGACTGTGCTCTTCACTTGCGCTTAAGATGACCTAGTGAATCAGAAACTAGCACATATTTTTTAAAGACTACTACACCATGTTTTCTTCAAGTTGCTAGCCTGCAGATAGTCATTTGTCGGCCTGCACATTTTACCATAACATTGAAAGAGTTTGGTTGTGAGGCCATGAAGGAAAATACTCTTCTCATGCTACAACATATCAAACTAGTTTATAAATAAGAAGATGATTTTTAGAAGACTAGTTCAGATGTAGGCATGGGGGGACCCCACCTTCATCATTTCCACCAACAACACAATGAACGTTGTTTACAGTGTTCATGGAAAAATACATATATATATATATATATATATATATATATATATATATATATATATATATATATATATATATATATATATATATATATATCTTCTATTGAAAAGGCTCCAAGTTAAAATGTAGATAAAAAAAAAATAGAGCTTTATTTTCTGCTACTTGTTGGAAGAGAGTATCCTCTTTCCCTAGGACCAGCTTGGTCTAGAAGGGAAATGATAAATCTCCAACTGGTTGCTAAATAAAGTAGGGGAGGAGCCTGAAAGTTATCATAAGATGAAAATAAACAATGAAAAATTTAAAAATTAAAAAAAAATTACTTAGAATTTTTATTTAAATACCTTTAGTTTAGATTTTTATTTTATGTTTTGCAAGACAACATGAAGTGTGATGTAGATAAATAAGGAGGTTTTTGTTAATATTTCATGAATTGAGGTTTATATGTGGAGTTCATAATAAAACTATATGAATTGTCATGTGTACCTTGATCTTGTAGCATCTAGTTTAGTAGGTGAAAGCTAGCAAAGTTTTACCTTGGAAACATTGGCACTTGAAGGTAGGCTACGTAATCTTGATCAAGCGAAAATATTCTACTTCAAGGTGCTTATGGAACTTTGGGAAATTTTTTTTGCAATGTGTGTGACTATTACAACCTGAGTAAATGATAAGTAGAGTTAGATATGCTACACCAAGTGTAGAGTAGAGTATCCAGACAATGTTTGACTAATGATCAACGAGCTCCATTCACAACTACCTCACATTTATGAAACTGGTTCAAACATCGGCACAGGGAGGAAACACAAAAAAAAAGATCGAGAGACGCATTACTCCCATAGTAAGGCACCTTACTCTAAAAATTTTGGGAGGTACCTTACTCCAAAAATTTTGGGAGGTGCTTTACTCCCATAGTAAAGTGCCTTACTCTAAAAATATCAGGAGGCACCTTACTCCCAAAATTTTGGAAAATAAATGTGTTTAATAAGGTGCCTTACTTTGGCACCAAGTAGGCACCTTACTTCGATGCCTTAATATGGTGCCAAGCAAGTAGCTTACTCTAGTGTCTTATTCAATTAGGCACCAAGCATGTACCTTACTCAAGTAGGCACCAAGCAGGAGCCTTACTCTGGTGCCAAGAAGGTGCCTTAATCTAGTGCCAAGCAGGTGCCTTACTTTGGTTCCAATTAGGTGCCTTACTATGATGCCTTACTCAAGTAGGCACCAAGCAAGCACCTTACTTCGGAGGTGCCCTAAAGTTCCTTCAATAAAAAAACTGCATGGAACATGTCCTACTTAGCATAAAATTTATTTTTATTTTGCTTTGTAGAAAATCATGAACTACATGCAATATGTAGGCATCCTGAGAGCTAGGGCCTAATAGGCATGGATATTGCTTTCATGTGTTCTTGATTTGTAGGTCATCATGCCCTCTGAATGCAATCTAAAGGTATCTTAAGAGCTAGGGCCTCAGGCACAGACATGATTCTTGTTTTATTGATTTTTTATGTTAGTTTCATAGGACATGATCATGAGAACAATCTATAGGCAGATCTAGCTTAAACTAGGCCTAACGATGTGACATATCGTACCCTGCAATTAGGAGTGCAACAAAGCAAAAAATGGCACTCACTTCCCACTAGGAAGAGATTTCCTACAATCATCCCAATGTAGTTGTACCTTTTTCCACCTAGAGGAAGGCACCAATAAGCGATGTCACTCTCCCACTAGGAATAGTGGTGCCCATATATTTGAAAAAAAATTGGATAATATGATGGCTAGGTGCTAAAAATAAGTTGCAGCCCTTCCTTGAGAAGAGAGTGCAGATCCACTCTATACACAATAGTGCTTAAACTTATTCTTCCTATATTGGGGGTACCTATTGATTTAGTGTGGAACCTGATGTTCAGAGGGTTGTACACTTGTTGCATAGAGGGACCTATTTCTTGCGGTGAGGGTGTCACCAATTAAAGTGGGGGAGAGTATGGGTGAATATGAATATCTTGCAAACAAAAAAATATTCTGCTGAAAATGCTCCAAGTTAAAATGTAAATCATAAATAGAGTTTTATTTTTTTGCTACCTATTGGAAGAGAGTATCCTTTTTCCCTAGGACCAGCTTGGTATAGAAGGGAAATGAGAAATCTCCAACTAGTGGCTAAATAAATTAGGGGATGAGCCTAAAAAAAATAGATGTTAAATATCTACAAGATCCAGGAATAACGACACATAAAATCTCAATGATGCGTCTCATGAAAACATCACACCTGAAAACCCAACAGATGTCATGAATAATGATGGATTATTATTTTTACCTCACTCTAGGAAATAAAATAGAGGATTTTAGTGTTGTTCCATTATGCATGTGAAGGAAATAATTTGGAGTGGAATATCATTTGATTTGGGCACATGCATGTTAGGACAATCAATTGAAAAAAAAATTAAAAAATGGGGGTGACATGTTCAGGAGCACACGATGATAAATTAATTATACACAAAGATTAATCCCTACAAATCAATTTAGAGAGAGATACATCAAAGTAGGACTAAAATATTTTTATATGTGTCGTTGATGATGAGTTGGGTGTTTCAAAGTTTGGAGCTGTTGGATATTGGCTACTGTCAATCCTCTAATATGTGTATATGGGATGCAATTTTTTCTACGTGGTCTCCACTTTTTAATGCACAGTGCCAATATTACAAATTTTTCTAGCAGAATTTATAATATGTGGGGGAAAAATATAGAGAGGATACATAATATCACTATGGTGGAGGAGAACGCCAACTTTGCAAAGATATGGTGAGGATTTGAAAACATGGAAAAAATATGTTGTCACAATGCAAATTCTCACAAATAGTTAGGTGGAGAAAACATTCCAGTACACAGTACGCTAAAATTTCTAGGATGGATCAATGATAATCCTCCATCTTGGCCACTTAAATTCACCAGATCATTTGTTGTAGTTTACTCTATTATTTGATGCAGATGAAAAAAAAGAAAAAAAATGATGAGCCAAGATCTATTCTGGGTATGCTACCTTCCATGGCAGAACAGATGAAAAACAAATTGTGGTAAACTATGGTTGCGATGCTAGAGTCCACACTTATAGAAGAATGCCTCGATGGCAAAAATACTCAAAGGAAGAACAACAAGGCTCAGAGGAAGAACAATAATGATCATTAATAGTGTGGAGGAAGAAGGCAACCAGAAAAAAAATAAAAAATAAAAAGAAAAAATTCTCTAGGAGCATCAACATCACAACAATATTATTTTTTTGGAACACCTTGGTTACGGGAAACATGGAAATATTTCACACAATCAACATCATACACATTCGGTTCTACTAAATTCACCTAGGTATATACTAATTTTTGTTAATTATGTGTATAGTTATTTTAAAAATAATTTACATGCTAACATCAATAGATGCCCCCTTAAATTCTCTTCATCAAAATCTCCCATCAAAATTCAAGCGTATGACATGCCTCGGATGAAAAAATTACCTCGAAATGATTAATATATATATATATATATATATATATATATATATATATATATATATATATATATATATATATATATATATATATATATATATATATATATAGGAATTTGCGTGAATAGATTTGGCCTTGTTTCATTGTTGCATCATGAGAAATCCGTAAAGTGGAGTGCCAAAGAAAATAGTGGACAAGAAAAATATTTTAAGCGGCCGACTTCAACACTTGGACTTCAATGGATTTGCAATCCACTGGTTTTAATAATTACATGGTAGCATGTATCCAAATTAATGCAATTGTAATCTGGTCTTGGTGTTTTCCCGTAGTTTGATGGTCAGCCATGGTATATTCTTAACTTCTATCGACGCAATAGTGCTCAAAGGAAAACAAAAACAACGCTCAATGAAAAAAAAATAGCAATGCTCGATGGAAGAAAAAAAGAGATGCTAAAGGCCATTTGAAAAAGAAAAGAAATATTCCACGGGGTTGTTCTCATGAGGATGTGACAATATTTAGGCATGGGGGGATGATGAGCACCATAAATGCTCATTTTATATACACTGTTAAGGGGCAACATTACTAGTCTAATTAGTATGTGAGATTTATTTTTATTTATATTATGCATATAATTGATAGAAAATCTGGTATTATGCTTGACTGGTGTTTTTAGTGGAAACTATGTATAAATGCAGGTTTTGCTACTAATATGGTGTTTTCTAGTCTACATCCCAATTGGACCTGGCATGCTTCTACTTCAATAAGTCTAAGGTATATTGAGTAGGCACCTTACTCTGGTGCCTTACTCTGGCACCTTAATCTAGTGCCTTACTTCGGTGCCTTACTCTGGTGCCTTACTTTAGCACTTTAATCTAGCGCCTTACTCCAGTACCTTACTATGGCACCTTACTCAAGTAGGTGCCAAGTGTAATGAACCAAAAACACACCAAAAGAAATACAAAAAATAGAAAAAAAAAATTTTACTAAGAGAGGTGCATGAACCCTTCATGAACCCCTAACCCACTAGAATATCCTAAAGTTTTGATCTCCTAATATTCCCTAGAAGTTACATCTCATGAAGTACCCTAACACAAATCTATCTATATAGGTGTATAATGTGTTACTGTAGATAAGTCCATTTGTTTCATCATCCTTTATGAGCTATACCTATCATCCTCAGTCCATCGAAGGTGTACATGCATATCCATACCATACATAAATCCTTATGTGTAGATATGCTACAAGTACCAAAAATTAATCTATCTATCTCATATCGATGATGAGCTATCTTAACTCAGATGTAATATCTTCCCACTTAGTCCTCTATCTTTCTAAGGAGGTCTCACTTCCCTTAGGTCACCTACGTTCACCCTAAGGGGTTCTCGATTCCCAGAGGTTACCTCTGAGTTCACCCTAGAAATCTACACTATATTCCCTATCATTAAGTAATAAAAAAATAATACATCTAGATGCTACCACATCACAAAACAATCAAACATTAATAGAGAAAATGAAACAATCTTAACTCTAAAATAGAATCTACTACATGACATAATAAAATATAGAAATATAGTAAAATTACTTTTATTAACCCAATAACAATTGCCTCATCATCACTTGCATAATAATCCTTTTGTACTCAAAGGTATCACATTAATTACAGTGGGGATATATCCCCATAATTCTAATCTATGGAACATAAGTAAATTAACATAAGATGCAAATACCTATTCTTTGTTTCCATTCGATTCCTTGCTTCTCCTTGATTTCCTTTGGTTATTTGAGGGTGGTAGGGGATCAGGATACTCATGGTTCAGTATAGGCATACCTTTAAACACATCTATTTATCTAATTTGCCAAATTGTAACTATACAATATTCCATTAAGTCTCTAACCATATAATGCATAATGGACATCATAAAAGAAACCTTACTTTTATTTTCACCTCCCCAAATCCCCTTGGAGAGTCATCCAAACATGCTATCACAAAGATTAAGGTTTAACTTAATTTAATTTCATTCATGTCCTAAAGCATTAAAGTCCTATACCCTTAACCTTTAGAACAATCATTCCTTCATTCCCTAAACCAAAGCCCCATAACCTAAATTTAAAGAATAAATCCACATTTCATTTTATTTAGAAAATCCTAAGATAATCAACATTAATCCAAGGGTTCTCTTTAAATTAAAACCTTCCATATCTTTCCCTAAGATCAAAGGTTCCTTTTAATCAAAACCTAACATTTACATATCTCATATAAATCAAAGGTCCTTTTAATTAAAACCTAATATATGTCTCATATAAATCAAAGGTTCTTTTAATTAAAACCTAATATATGTTTCACATAAATCAAAGGTCCATTTAATTAAAACCTAATATATGTTTCACATAAATCAAAGGTCCATTTAATTAAAATCTAATATATGTCTCACATATAAATCAAATGTTATTTTAATTAAAACCTAATATATGTTTCACATATAAGTCAAAGGTCTATTTAATTAAAACCTAGGATATGTTTCACATATAAATCAAAGGTCCATTTAATTAAAACCTATTATATGTTTCACATAAATCAAAGGTCCATTTAATTAAAACCTAATATATGTTTCACATAAATCAAAGGTCCATTTAATTAAAACCTAATATATGTTTCACATATAAATCAAAGGTTCTTTTAATTAAAACCTAATATATGTTTCACATATAAATCAAAGGTCCATTTAATTAAAACCTACTATATGTTTCACATATAAATCAAAGGTCCATTTAATTAAAACCTAATATATGTTTCACATAAATCAAAGGTCCATTTATTTAAAACCTAATATATGTCTCACATATAAATCACAGGTTCTTTTAATTAAAACCTAATATATGTTTCACATATAAGTCAAAGGTCCATTTAATTAAAACCTACTATATATTTCACATATAAATCAAAGGTCCATTTAATTAATTCCCAATATATGTCACATATAAATCAAAGGATCTTTTTAAATTAAAACCATAATTTAAACCTCCTATAACTAAAGGCTATTTTACACATTGCAAAATCTACAATCAATGCTAATACCATTTAAAGTATACTAAGAATCCATGGTGAGCCCAACATCCACTAGAGCTAGGGACATTCTACTGACGTTGACCAGTTTCTCAACCTGCACTCCCTAAAACCTAGGGGGGTTTCCTTTATTGAACACTACATTACACTTGTAGAACATTTTTCTAAAGGCAAACAGAGCACTTAACATCACTTTCAATAACACTAGACAAGCACGACACTCTGTCATGGTGCCAAGGGATTTCCAGCTTAAATGTAGCCTAGAGTGCTTCCAAGGCAAAGTGATCTCTAATTAACAACACATCTATCTCATGCAATGTGATTTCCAACTTAGGCACATCGCACAATGCTTCCAAGGCAGAGTGGTCTCTAATTAACAACACATATATCCCCTACAAGGATATTTCCAATATAGGCACAACACATAGCACTCCCTAGGGAAGAGTGGTATCAAACTTACACACAATGCACCATGCTTCCAAGCATGGTTTCAAACTTACACGGTGCACAATGCTTCCAAGCAAGGTTTCAACTTACACACAACACATAATGCTTCCAAGCAAGGTTTCAAGCTTACACATAGTGCACAACACTTCCAAGCAAGGTTTCAAGCTTACACATAGTGCACAACGCTTCCAATAAATATTTCAAGCTTACACATAGTGCACAATGCTTCCAAGCAAGGTTTCAATCTTACACACAATGCACAGCACTTCCAAGCAAGGTTTCAAGCTTACACACAATGTACAACACTTCCAAGAAAGGTTTCAAGCTTACACACAATGCACAACACTTCCAAGAAAGGTTTCAAGCTTACACATAGCACACAATGCTTCTAAGCAAGATTTCAAGCTTACACACAACTCTTCCAAGCAAGGTTTCAAGCTTAAAATATATTTAAATAAAAGCCATAGTTCATCTTAGAATAACCCAACCTGTTGGTTTGGCTGAGATGGAGGTCTGGTGACATCTATTGCCTGGTGCGTTTCATGTCCTCTCCTTTAAACCCACTTCATTTGTTCCTCCCTTATGTTCTCTATTTCTTATTTCCTCCATTCTACATTTTTCTCCCTTATGTGCCCCCTCACTTAGGTGGTCCTTTCACCGCCCTCTCAAATCCTGCACCATCGCCTTCCCTTCAATTCCCATCCCCTATCCTTTGTGCATTCTTCCCAAATTTTCCATCTTTGGAAATTTAATAGCCTCGTAGGATCTTCCATAGGTTGCACCATGTAGGAATGGGATCATGACATATTGTTTTATTTTATATACTAAAATATATTTATACTATATATATATATATTCTTTTGTTAAATGAAATATCCTCTTTCATTTATTATTAGTTAATTAAAACATTTTAATGAATTTTATCTTATCATTAAATTAATCACTTTTAATTAATCTCCAATGAATCATAATCACTTTTAATTAAAATCACACTTTTAATTAAAATAAACCCAATGAATTAAAATAGCTATTTTTAATTAATTAAAATGAAAAATCCTTAATTAGTTGCAAATGAAGTTTACAAATGAGCTCTAATGACCCAATCATTATTTTCTTTAAACTTCATTAATTAATTTAAAGGCATCTAAATTTAGCATATGACTTAATTTATTTTCTTTCACAAGGAGGGTGCTTTGTTTTCATATTCACTATGACAATTAACCTTATGCATCTATAATCATCTTGTAGTGGTTCCTATATAGGAACTAAATCATAAAACTACTCAAGCTATGATGCAGTAAAAGCAAACACATTTATACAATTAACCAAAGAGGGAGTCTTTCCATCAATCCAATCACCCATCTTTGCCAGAGATTTTATGATAGCTTCTAGGTTATAAACTAAAGCTCAAGGTGATCAACTATTTATGATTATCCCTTCCATCAATGCATGCCTATATAAAGGTATCTATCCATGTTACCTCTGAGTACCTTAATCATCATTTCCCCTGATAATTGGTACCCTCATTTATGGTGGGTAACTCTTCCTGTTCCACCTATGAGTGTACCTAATCCTACACACTTGGCAATATGTTAGTGATAACATGCCCTTATAAATAAACTAAACATCACATAGTTGGTTCAATTGTTCAAACTAAGTATCACCACATATTATGTTAATACATTGTCTTCTTGTGTCATAAAGTCAGGTGTGGAGGGTCATGACACCAAGCAGGCACCTTACTCAAGTAGGCTGCAAGCAGATGCCTTACTACCATACATTGGAGGTGCCTTACTCTGACCAAGCCAACTTTGACCAGTAGACCAGTAAGCTAAGGAGGTTGTTGTACATGAAGATAAAGGAGGAATATTTTAATTATGCAATATTATTAAAATAGAAGAAAGCATCTATTATTTTTTTATTGGGCAGTTCACTTTGTAATGTGAGCATTATCTTACGCTCATAGACAAATCAAGATAGTGATTTTCCAACGATTGATACGGGTAACCACACACACATATTTTTCCAACCTAATTATAATTCTATTATGATAAAATAGAACACGTTTGATTTATCCTACAGGGGGTAAAATTAGTGCATGACTGTTTTAATTAATGCATAACTATTATAATTGAATGGTTGTAATATTCATTGCATATCTATTGTAACTGCAAGTTTGAAATAGGCTTGCCTAAAATTGTAACAGAGGAAGGTTGTGCATTGTATAAATGTATAGGTCTTCCCTGAAGGAGAAGATAATCATGATTAATTTTATATAGAAATTATTTCATTTTATTATTTATTTAATTCATTAAGAGTGCAATTCCATTTATTCGAGCAAGCTCTACGTAGCTAGTTGGACGGACTATCTGCGGGAGCTTGGGCCCACTCCTTGCAATAGTCCTCCCCTATTTTATTTTTGTTATTTATTTTCATTAGATTAGATTTATCACTTTATTCCATGATTTATTTAATTTAACTGTGTGTTTTATTTTCTTGCATTTTATTTCCACACTTTTATTTCTAGCACTTTAATTTTAGTTGTAATTTATTTATTTAATTTTTCGCACTTAGTTTATTTGGTTTGGGTGAAATAAAAATGTTTAAACATCCCCCACCAAACTAAATTAGGTATAGAAAGATTTATTCCCCCAACACTACATGCATATACTGTGCGTGACACTTGTAAGTTTACAGACTTACCATATTGATAATTTATGGAAGAGAAATGATTGTTTTTGAGACATAATTTCTGCTCACCAAACCCGAACCTCCTCATTGTTTTCTCCTCATTGTGTTTGATATCCTCGTCCTTCCTCTTACCCTTGTTAACCCCTTCCACCCTACCATTTCCATCCATGTCACCTCCATCAACCTTGATCATGCCATGTCACCCCTTATTGCCTCATTAACCTTGTAATATCGTAAGCCTAGCCTCTCCTCTCATGTACCCCCACCTTCTTCACCAATAATCTGTTGCTCCCCACCTCCATTGTCTATCCATTCATGTGTTATAGACCTTCCATCCATTAGGGGTTTTATATGATATTTCCTACCGTGTGTTCTCCTCTACCTTTGTTATCATCGACTAAAGCTTCTCATGTGCCACCTTGGATGGTCATCATTTCTAAAATTATGTTTTACCTGAGACATTTGATAACTAACCTATTACACTAGCTCCTTTCCCATGTGATATATGTTTCCTGCTCCTTGGCACTCATCTCAACTACCTCTCAAAAGTGGAAATGGGTTCCCATATTTCTTGGCATGCAGTCTTATTATGCTTATAATTTCATCCATTTTATAGGTGTTCACTATCCTCACTATTCTATCCTCTACACTAGTGCTTCAAGCCTTCCTCGTTCTATCCCTATTTTATGATGGCTTTGATCAAGCCCGATTCCCTCCATATCAATCCTCAGGTTGAAGAAATATTAGCCAGCCATGATTTTTTACCCTTTCTAATGTTCTTTGGCAGTGACAATGAGGTGACTGAGGAGATCATTGAGATGTGGGATAATGGTAATGCTACCATTTGAGGTCTTGAATTCTAGATAAACATTCAACTACTAGTGGAAGTGTTTGGGTTCCCAATCAATGGAAGGGTCATTAGATATGATCGGCACTCCATGGTGGTCGAGATAGATACCTTTGTAGAAAAAGGTAAGAATTTAGTTATTAAAAATGGAGGAATCATCAGGATATATTTACCAACTCCTTGGGATCGTGTCATGATCCCTATAATGCAGTTCATAACAATTAATAAAATTAACAAACCCCATTATAGCTTTCACATAGCCTTTCTAAATTACCTCAGGGATGTTAAGAAAGATACCATCCCTGACTATTTATTTAGGTCCATTGAATTATCCATCACCAATGTTAGGAAGAGGAAGTGCACTCATCCCACTGACAAAGTTCTCCACCTCATCTTATATAAGCATGCTCTTGATTCTTTCACCAAAAAGGTTGTGGTTTCAAATAGTCTTCACCCTTTAAATCCCATTAAGATCCCCAACCATGAAAATCTTGTTCAAGGTGTCCCAAGTGATGATGAAGGTCTTGAATTTGTTTCACATTCATCCAAAAAATATACTCTTGGATCCATGAAAAAAGAGACCTTCCCTTATGCTAGTATCAGTTTCATCGATGATACCTCAAAAATGCTATGCATGCCAAGAGTCCTAATTTTGCCAAGCATAACCCCAATTCTACCACCTCCAAGGCTTCTCCTCATCCCAAAATATAAAAATTTTAGGAACCTCCTCCCAAGGCTACCATCAAATAAATCTCACCTATGGATTTAATGTCTGATCTCAAAGATGTCTCCTTTGCTAATGTTCTCTAGAATTTCATGCTCAGTCATATTGCTAGCATAGTGATCAATCGAAATGTTGTTGTTGATTCAACCAAGGCCACCTAGACCCTCTACTATAAATCTATGAAAGTGTTGGATGACCTTCACAACTAGCTCAAGATTCTCTTCAGGAACACCAAAGACACTTTAAATGTCAACACAACTGCAAATGTCAACATTGAAGACTAATGGTGTTGTTTCTTAGTTTTTACCTATTGGTATCTTCCTCCTGGGGCCATCCTTTTTGCATGTAGCTCTTATGGATCATCCCGTTGGGATTCCCATTTTGCTACTCTAGTTTTTCTTGAATGTTTTCCTTTTTTTTGTAAGCATTTTTTCTATTGGTTTAGGTCCATTGACATTTTATTCTCTGTATAAGCTTTTAGGGCTCCTTTCAAAACCCATTTTTAATCCAATCTACCTATAAAAATGTAATAAGTTTTGATATAATACTAAAGGTTTCTTGAGTTATGTACATTGTTTGAATCATAATATTATTAAAAAATCATTTTGGTATATATACAATGGTGTACAAGAATGAAAAACTATAAAAGAAATTATATTAATGCCATTGGATGAGGTATTCAAAGAGGTTTTAAAAAAAAAAAATCTTGAAATAATCAAGATTATAGAGAATACAATACCTACAATGGTACTACAAATAATGTCAATCAATTAAGATGAACTTTGTTCTCCTCTGTCTTAAATACTTCTCCTCAGGAAGCCCAAAAAGCCACTCCAAACCTGTTTCAAGAAGGAACTAAGAGTTATCCCATCCTAAAGTCCACTCCTAAAGATACTAAAATTCCCTCCTCAAAACCAGAACAATCCTTTCCCCCTGATCTAAATATTGATTTGAGATTTGTTAATTCTCCCTTAAAGTCAGGGACCTCTCATAGCCCTCATGATGAAAGTCTTGGAAACATTCTTAAAAATATTGAGGCAGATTTGGTTTCTCCCCTTCTAAATCAAAGCAATAGCAGGCCTCTAAGCCCCATATTGGAGCAGATCATTCCTTACAAATTTAGCCCCAAGAAAACCCGAAGCACTACCAAATCACCCATTGACCTTGGTAGTGAAAAAAAAAGAGGAAGGATTTCCAAATATGAACATTGGAAGAGAGGCCTTGCAGATGACATTGCTAATGGTATTCAGAAAACTCTCTTCCCCATCATTACTATTCAATCTAAAGAGGAGAACAAAATTTCTAAACCCCCCAACCTTAAGGAAGGGGAGGGAAAAAAGCATCCAAATATTCTAAATGAAGATCCTCTCATGGAATGTGAGAGGCCTCAATGGGCCCTCTAAACAAAGACTTGTTAAGTCAATGAGTAGAGACATAAAGCCCTGAATTTTCATCATGCAGGAAACCAAAATAGATTCTAATAGCTCCTTGGTCATATCCAATATGATTTGGAAAAAAATAGGTGTAGTTTTCAATCATGCTAGAGGATCCTCTAGAGGCCTCATGTGCCTATTGGACAAGCAAAAAGTCAATGGAAGATTACTACATTCTAGTGATAGACTCTTAAGTGTACTTTTTCATGATAATAGTAAGAATTTATCTTGGATCTTCACTAATTTCTATGCTCCTAATACAATATCCATAAGAGCTCAGCTTTGGGATGCCTTTAGTAGAATAAAATACTCTTTCCAAAATATTCCCTAGATTGTAGTAGGGGATTTCAATATCCCCCTCTACCCTTCAGATAAAAAAGGAGGGATTGAGGTCCTAGTAAAAATCATGGAGGATTT
Source organism: Wollemia nobilis (assembly GCA_028583015.1). NCBI lineage: Eukaryota > Viridiplantae > Streptophyta > Pinopsida > Araucariales > Araucariaceae > Wollemia > Wollemia nobilis. The sequence continues at coordinate 2,797,721 of JAQPPZ010016969.1, read as the reverse complement.
AAATGAATTTTTTAACTCCAATAATATTATGAACATAAAACTCAAAAAGGCTAAATTCACTTGGAGCAATAGAAGAGTGGGAAATCAACACATTCAAGTCAAGCTAGACATATTTTTTCTCTCCCAGGCTATAGTTTAGGTATTTGGAGATGCTTTTATTCATCCTCTACCCAAAATAGGATCGGATCATAATCCTCTCATGCTTGAAATTGAAAAATAAAATACTTATAAAAAACCTTTCAGATTCGAGGCCATGTGGACACATCATCCAGATGTGAGGTAGAGGGTTTTGCATTATTGGCAATAGGATTTTCAAGGATGTCCTTCTTACAAACTTACCCAAAAGCTCAAAATACTCAAAGAAGACCTGAAAATATGGAATAGAGAAGTCTTTGAAAACCTCTTTGCCAACAAGAAATCACTCAAATATAGAATTGAAAATATAGAAATCAAAATTCAAAATGGGTACATCGATGAGCAGATAAGAACAGAAGAAAAACAAGTCCTTGCTAAATTCCACAATGTCCTTGCCTATGAAGAATAATTTTGGTGATATAAGTCTAGAGCTATTTGGATCAAATAAGTAGACTCAAACACTAAATTATTCCATGTGTCTACCCTCAGAAACAAAAGCAACAACCGAATCAAAGAACTGGTGAAAAGTGATGGCACTTCTACCATAGATTTAGAGGAAATTAGAGATGAGGTAATTTATTTTTTCAGATCCCTCATTGAATATGACAACTCCTATTCTACCTCTACTCAAGTTTCCATGCTCCATTAAATTCTCCATTCCATTCTAGACAATGTCAATCTCAGCTTAATTACCCCTTTCCAAGATGAAGAGATTAAGTCTGCCCTTTTCTCCATTCACCCTGATAAAGCTCTTGGACCTTATGGTTTTTACCCTTGTTTCTTTCAAATATTTTGGGACATTGTTGGGTCTGATGTATGCTTAGCCATAAGAGAATTCCAATATTCCAAAATAATTCTACAAGGTTTCAATTATACTTTTATCACCATTAATCCTAAAAACCCTGCTGCTAAATCTTTGTTTGACTTCAGACCCATTAGCCTATGTAATGTAACCTATAATATTTTGACTAAAATCATGGCTAATAGGATGAAAAATATTCTATATAGCATCAATGATATTTTCCAAGGAAGCTTTTTCCAATGCAGATCAATCCTATATGGTGTGATTTCCATCCATGAAGCAATGCATTCTATCTTGAAAACCAAAAAGTCTACTTTTGTTCTCAAAATTTACATGAATAAAGCGTATGATAGAGTCAATTGGGACTTCCTTATGGCCATATTGCTTAAATTTGGTTTCCATATAAGTGGATTGATCTAATTAAAGTGTGCATGTCCTCACCATGGTTCTCATTCCTCATCAATGGATCCACAATAGGGTATTTTCATAGTAGTAGAGGCCTAAGTTAGGGGGGTCATATTTCACCCCTTTATTCATCATTATTGTTGAAGCCTTGGTAAGGACCATCCAAGAAACTTGTAGAATATGCCTCATATCTGAAATCAAAGCTTCCTCCTAGACCAATCCTATTTTGTACCAACAATTTGTGGATGACACTATTTTATCTACTAATGCTTCTATCTTCAAGGCATAGGTTATCAAATTTATCCTTTAGATTTATGAAGCAACTTCTGGGTAAAAGGTTAACTTCAAAAATAGAAAACTATATTTTCTAAATACAACTGTTCAAATATAAATCAAGATTGCCAAAATTCTTGAATGCCCTATAGTTGATCTCCCAACCACATACCTAGGCCTCCTCCTTTTCTATGGCCAACCCACAACCTCTATGTGGAACAATTTTATATAGAGGATCCAAAAGAAACTTTTAGGGTGGAAGGAAAATATACTATCCCAAGCTACCAAGAGCACCCTTACGTCAACCTCCCTTCAAAGCATCCCTGTGTATTTCCTCTCTATTTTCAAAGCCCTAGTTGTAGTTTACCACATAATAGAACAAATCCAAAAAAAAATTATGGTCAGGAACTAAAAACAAGCACATGTTACATCTTGTTTCCTAGGACAAAGTGTGCAGACCTAAGGATAGAGGAGGCATCGGGCTCAAAATAATTCAATCCCTCAACATAGCTTTGATAGCCAAACAAGCCTAGAATTTGGTGTTTGATACCAAGAATGAATGGACTTCCATTGTCAGAAGGAAATATTTGCAAGGTGCTAATTTCTTTAGTGATGATGCCCCTACTAGAGGATCCACCTTCTAGAATTCTATCATCAACACTAGATCCCTTATAAAGAAAGGTCTTAGATGGAAAATAGGGGATGATAGCAAAATAGATTTCTGGAATGACAAATGGATTACCAAAAACCTCTCATTGAAGATCCTATCCTATCTAGGTGGTAGGAACCTAGGGTTCCTAGCACATAAATTGATAAATAAATAAATAAATAACCTAAAACTAAAAAAATCGCTTTTGGATTGTCAGAAAGTCCCTTCAATGTTTAATAAATGTTTTATATAATATATTCATGGATGATTGAATGATATGTTCTTACAATTTTTTATACCCCTATAGGGTTATAGGTGAAAGGTTGCAATGCTTCCTAACCCTAATATTATAATAATATTATAAATAATATAATTAATTATTATATTATTTTATTATTATGACCATAGGATATAATATATTATTATTATTAAGATTATTAATTAATGTTAGGATAGGATCCTAACATTCCACCCCTCTTGAAAATAGCTTTGTCCTCAAAGCTGAAATTGTAGTGTGTAATTCTCCAAGCATCCTGGTCTTGTAGTGGATTGACATTTTGATCAAAAAAACTATTCATCTTGTTTCATTAACTTATTCTCTAGGTACAGAACTTGAGCAATGTAAGGTGATATCACACCCACACTAAATTTTTTGCCTTCTCTGTCACAAACTTTATACAGGTTTGAAAGCATATGCAAGACAACAACAACCTCCACAAGGTTTCTTTTACTCCTACTAAAATTATCTTTCTCTTCTCTTCCATCTGCCATATTAATAAAAGCATATTTACCATACTTCATTTTAGACTTAACATAGGGGTTGTCATACGTTTCCATTTTAACATTGGGTCATTTATGATATGGTTTTCATAAAACTCCATATTTGGGAATTGACTTATCAATGGATGCATACAATACTGTTTATTTAAAAAATGAACAGATTTTTTAGGATTGTTTGAATTTCAAACTTTGCGGACAAAGTTCTTCAAGGAGGGATGGAATGTTAGGATCCTATCCTAACATTAATTAATTAATAATAATAATAATAATAATAATATATTTTATCCTAAAGTTATAATAATAAAATAATATAATAATAATATAATAATTAATTATATTAATTATTATATTATTATAATTTTAGGGTTAGGAAGCATTGCAACCCTTCACTTATAACCCTAGAGTGGGTATAAAACCCTATACACTTCTATTATTTGAAATATCCATGAAATATATAATATATGATTTATTAAATCATTGAAGGGACTTCCCGACAATTCAAAAGCGATTCTTTTAGATTTAGGTTATTTATTATTTATTTATCATTTTATGTGCTAGGAACCCTAGGTTCCTACCATCTGGTATCAGAGCCGTATGGATCCAACCATATGGGACATAAAAAATGACATTGCAGAAATTAGAAGAATGATTGAACGAAAACAAATTAAACAAATGGAACGTTCTGATCGTATTATACAATATTTAAGGGAAATGCAAGAGGAGACCCTAGCCCTGGAATCTCAAGTAGAGGAGGAAGAAACCATAGCCATGGAATCCCATGTAGAGGAAGAACCCATAACCAAAGAACTTTCAGAAATACCCATTACACTTTCAAAGGAAGAAGATAATTCAAACCCTAATTTTTTTTTCTCGGAAGAAACTAAAACCATAGAACTTCAAAAAGTACCTATTGAACTTCCGAAAAAAAATCGAAACCCTAAAACTTTTTATGTGCAAAAAAGGCTTGGACTCAATTTTCTATTCCAAAAATTAGCTTTGAAAGCAAAAAATATAATTATAAAGAAGCCATCTGATCTCTCCCAACAAGCTTCAACTAAAGCAGACAATATGGCTAATAAAATAAAATCCAAATCCAACAAATACAGATATCACCCAAAATCCAAAGTGGAAAAAGAATTCAAAGAATTCAATTGGAAATATATGAAACCAGACAACATACTTGTAAATGCAAAAACTATAACAGAGTTTAAATTTCCTCTACGCACTCGTCCTCCGCCTTGGCCTCCTCCCTGGCTCATCAATCTTCGTCTCCTATTTTTGGTTAGAATCTGCCTGTCGGCAATAATCCTTGATTTTTTCCACTGCCTACCAAGACTTCCAATGGTTGTCGTTGCCCCCTAAATATGTTTTCTCTGTATGATTTTTCTATTAAATAATAATCAAACAAAGTGGAAAATTAAACATTTAGTGAACTCTATAAAATCCTTTCATGTCCAATATCATCACTATGTTGCTCGGACATTCCATCAGACAATGTGAAATTTTGACATTTCATCTCTGCTTGCCAAAAAAAAAATCTCATCAATGCCACAACATGAGGACATCTCAAATTTTGACGACAGCACACATTTGGTTTCGAGAGACGGTCAAAATTTTGCAACCAATTTTATTTTTCTACTAGTCTTAACGGAGGTGAATAAGACACACTAACGAAATGCTAGGCTGAGTGTCATTATCAATTCCCAAGAATTTTCTATGGTAACATTCTAAATATTTTCTATGACCACCTGGATCAGCTCACGGGAAAGCGATGAGGTAGACGGAATTGTGGGTATCGAATTCAAAAATTAAAATTAGTGCCGATGTGTAATATGACGCTTCCAGCCTCACTAAGTCTGAGAATTTCATATTATAGTGGACAGAGTAGTTTTGAGTGCATTATTGACTCTAAAAATGATTTTTTCATTGGAGTCATAGAAAGTAAACAATTACGAGAGGCCATCGTAGGCGAATGGTGGATAATTCTTTCAGGCCCATCGCAGAAAACAAAATTAATCACAATTGCTATGGTTTGTTTTTTACACCAATTAGATGCACATATTTCAACCTAAAATTTTCCCTCCAATCTTCAAGTGACAAGTGACGTATTGGATAAAATTATTTTTTAAAACCCTGGCAAAAGTTTACCTCCTTTCGAGTTGTTTTCCACTATGAAATTAAAGATGTTGATGTGGTTCTCTGATTCATGAAAATGCTCACATCCTTCCAAGATAGAGAGTGCTAACATTCCACTCAGAGAACTCAAGCATTCTCTAAAACATCACAAAGTTGCAAGTCATGAGTTTTTCATATTACAAAATGGAAAATTTTACCTTGTCATATGGCAAATCAGCCTTCTATGAGAAAGCTGGTGATTCGTAGTAGCCAGGTAAGGAATGTGGTAGGCTCATATTGGTCAACTGAAGAAATTAGAGATGCTATGGATGGAAATCACCTTCTTGAAAAGGATGACATTGGGGGCAATGCCCTACTAGAAAGATATGCCAAAGGGGGGAAAATAAAGGATGCAGGTCATAAAATTAACAATATGACATGCAAAAATATTGTCTCACAAAATGTAGTTGACAAAATACTCCAATTGGCAGATGTCAAACCTGATAGCATTTTCGATAGACCACCACCTTGGCCTCCTCGCAAATCAAAAGCGACACATGTGATATGGCTTGAAAATAATGAAAGTCGATGCCCAAAGCTGCTGCCATTTCTCCAACCAGCAATAATATGGATGAATGTTGGCAAGATGATCGAATTCAAACATCCCATGAGCCACCTTTGTTGTTTTGATCTGGTTTCACCAATATGCGTGGCTACAGTTCTATGAGGTGATCCAAATCCAGTGACTGTTAATACTAGATAAGTTACAGTGAATCCATTAAACAACCAATAGGCTTTCTATGATAGCAAGCAACAATCTTCACCGCCTTTTTTTTCCCAGGAAATCATGAAAAACTTTTTGGTGGAGAGCAACCAGAAGCGAATGCTGCATGAGTTGATATTGTTAAAGTTGTTGGATGTTGTTGTAGTAGATACAAATCTGGATTCAAATCACATGAAAAATGTGGTGGTGATAAAGGATGGAAATTCTAATTGTTCCTCATATTTTAAAATTTTATATGATGGTTTTACATGACAAAAGTGCCCTCGTAATCTACAGTCCCACTGACAACAGCACAAAAGAATTTCCTACTGTCTACTTGTATTCTTTTTAACCTCCCCTTTCACAACAAGTCTAAAAAAGGTTCTGTAAAACCTGCATAAACTGAAACCAGGTTACTCGTAAGGTGGGGAAACCTTATATATTAAAGGATCGTCCATTTCCATCGACAATGTGAAATGTGCTCACAACTAAGCAGTGAATGTGTTACGAAGGATACATAGACCATGTTTAAATTAATTAACATTAGAAGAAGAAGGATTATTATATAATATTGCAGTTGAATTAAAAAAAAAAAAAAAAATGATTTAAAAATTTAATATATGTGATAATATCATAACAACATAAATGGGTCAAACATGGAAGGGATTGAACGATATCTTGGTGTCATAGACAGTTGAATTCCCTAAGTTGATATAATCAAAGTTTAGTTGGACTATGGGGGACTAATCATTGTCATTGTTGAGGCGGTTCAAAAGATACGAATGTTATAAGATTCAACCACATGGTGGGTCTTATTCACTATACAAAACCACTTTGATTACTTAAATAAGAGGAAGTACTAGAGCCTTTTATTTAGATAATATGTTGGTGGTCTAAAATTTAGTTCTCTAGGCAACACATTACACGTTACAAAAATATAAAGAATGATAGAAGTTTAAAAAAATAAAAATAAAAATCGAAGAAAAATTCAACATCAATTATGCTTCAACTTTTAATCGTTGGCGAAGAACATTATGAAACTGCACAAGGAGTTCAATATATATCATGCTTCATTAGAGCACTTGAATTCGAGAATACTCAACCTTTCGACACAGAAAGCTACATTCAACAATAAATCCCTAGCAACTATTCCGAGATGACTTGTGGCAATTTATCTATAGCTTTGAGGACAAAGCTGTTTCAAGGAGGGATGGCATGTTAGGATCGTTTGAATTTCAAACTTTGCGGACAAAGTTCTTCAAGGAGGGATGGAATGTTAGGATCCTATCCTAACATTAATTAATTAATAATAATAATAATAATATATTTTATCCTAAAGTTATAATAATAAAATAATATAATAATAATATAATAATTAATTATATTAATTATTATATTATTATAAGTTTAGAGTTAGGAAGCATTACAACCCTTCACTTATAACCCTAGATTGGGTATAAAACCCTATACACTTCTATTAATTGAAATATCCATGAAATATATAATATATGATTTATTAAATCATTGAAGGGACTTCCTGACAATTCAAAAGCGATTCTTTTAGATTTAGGTTATTTATTATTTATTTATCATTTTATGTGCTAGGAACCCTAGGTTCCTACCAAGATTATCCGAGTTTTTTAAGTCTTTCAAAGATACTTCTTTCCAAAACTACACTAGTCTCTTATTTTTGAGTCTATCATAAAATAGTTTGATTGTCCATATTAGTCCAGATTGTATACCAAGTATGCTCTTTGAATATTTGCAATTGGCTTCCTGTAGCATAGAAGGTCTAGTGCCTGAATTTATTTCAGCACAATACGAGTTAGTTAGTTTGGACCTCTCTAACAACAACCTTTACGGAAGCATTCCAAGTTGGCTAGAGCAACTTGATCATCTGTTGATTCTTAACCTTTCATACAATCACTTCGAAGGTCAAGTTCCTATAAGACTAAAACTACACCAATATTATATCCTAGATTTGGATAATAATATGTTTAGTGGCTTTCTTCCCATTCCCTTCAAGGTAGCCATATTGGGTGTATTAGACCTCCCCTACAATGCATTCACAGGCATAATCCAAGAGGAACTTGGCACTGTTCTCCATCATATTGTGTTCTTATCATTTTCAAAGAATAATCTAAGTGGTTAGATTCCTCCTTCCATTGGCCATCTTTAAATAATGCAGGTTTTAGATTTGTCAGAGAACCCGATGTCTAGAGTAATACCATTGAGAATCACCAATTTCTCAAATTTTGTAACACTAATTTGGGAGGAAACATTCTATCAGATATAAGACGACTAAAAAAACTTGCATCATTGTACCTCAATGGGAATATGCTGCTGGGAAATTTGCCATCTAGTCTTCTCAAATGCTCAAATCTGTAGATTCTGGACTCCAAAAAAAATTCCTTCTTTGGAGTTGGACCACTTTGGCTAGCTCAATTTTCTAAGTTTATGGTACTTGACACAAGGGGAAATCAATATCAAGGATGTATTCTATATGAATTGTGTAATATGTCAAGCATTCATGTCTTGGACATATCACATAACAGGTTAACAAGTTTCATTCCAAGAGAGTTGGTAAAATTGGTAGCAATGTAGAATGAACAAGTGAAAAGCTTAGAAATTTGAGACCGATATTACTGCAAGAAAAAGTGCAAGTGACAACCAAACAAATGACCATGGTATATTTTGATTCTATTTTGTCACTTATAATATCCATTGATTTATCTGGTAATGAACTGTTTAGGTGAGATTTCTTCAGAAATTGGGAATCTTAAAGGTCTACATGCTTTCAATGTGTCCAATAATAATATTACCGAAGAAATACCTGTGACTTTTGGAATGCTTAAGCAACTAGAATCTTTGCTATTGTACTTGCACACTTGCTTTGGTTATAATATGAGATGTAGAAATAATACTTTTTTTTGGGAACTTATCATAAACATGCAAACTTTAGCCTAATACAATTGAAATATCACTCATGCTATCTTCTTATTCAGAATCATCATCATTTCTATCCATGTATGTGGCATTGGCCAACATAGAAACATCAAAATTGTATCCCACGTTTGTGTGGTTTTCGTCTTCCTCGGTATAAAGCATGGTGACGTTCTTGTTCTCATTGTGAAGGTTGTGCACAAAAACTTTAGTGTTTGCTATTTTGATGATATCTTGGTAGGAGGAAAATGGGAACATGAATATCTGAGGCCATATTTTGCACAAATGGAGGTTATGATATTGAGTGCACAGAGGGAATAGACATTCGTTGTTGATGGATATATGTGAGGCATTCGTTATATACACAACAAGGTCTTCCTTGGTACTATGCCTATTTAGAGGAATAGAATTTAATCTTTGAAAGTGTGAGGCGATTTGCATGTATCTAGGTATTACTTTCTCTCCTTAAAAGTAAGAATTATGTTTGAAATGATGTAGAAATAAAACTGACATCTGGTTGTAGTTTTACCAGACATCAATCAAAGTTCAAAAAGGAGTTTACTATCTTCACTCACATATCTTTAAATAGTTCCTAATATTATTTTATCTTATTAGTCTTTTAATGTGATTTTTTTGGCTCAGCTTGTAGAATGATCACTCTATTGCCTTGAGGCAATATTTTCATGTCACTTCAAAAAGGTTTAAAAACGTATGTAATATCCAGATTCAAAAGTTACATAAATGGTATTAATTATATTTTTTTTTAAATTACGATACTTCCAGTAAAGTTCACTCAAATATAAAATTTGTCATCAGAATCACTCGTGTATACTTGCACGAAGGTCAAGGTCGTATCACACCAATTGGTTCTATATCCAAACACAGCTATAACGGAACGTGTATATGGATTTTATACCAAAGGCATAGATTCCACAAAATTGACATACACGACGAAATCCACCTGAAAACACCTGCAACTATGTTGCTCGTTTTGAGTTACTTAAGTTCGTAGTCACTGCTGTCAATGAAAGCATCATTTTAGTTTGTTCATAATTTCCAGAGTTATTATTCTTTTTGTGTCCATATGAGTTGGATTTTTTCTTTCTAAAATAAAATTCATTTTATTTTATTTGGTCTTTCATGAGCATGAACCCAATTATTTCTATCTTGTGGAGATTAAATAAAAATTGCAGGTATACTAGCTATTGGTAAGGGCATATCTCGATAACTTCTTTGAACAATGGCGGTGGCCAAGGTGGAGGCCTTGTAGAAGATAGATGCCCACATGTGGTGACATCAGGTGCTACTGGTAGTGTATTTCTTCCTAATGGATCATATACTGATTTTGTAAATACACTTCCTTCCTTGGCATTAATTAAACTATTCCAAAAAATATTTTGGACAGTATTGGAGATATTGAAAAAAAATGTTTGTTGCATCAAGATCATATTTTGGCTATGTGCATCACCCTTAGGTAGATCTGCAAAACATAATTGTGGCAGCATTTTGTCTTGGATACCATCCTCTTCATTTATCTCTTTTAAATTATTAGGGTTTCTATTACTTTCTTCCAGAAGTGCAATAGGTATTTTTGGAAGTTCTATGGTTATGAGTTCATCCAAAGAAACAATTAATTTAGGGTTTGGAGCAATTTGTTCAATTGCATTTTTTTCTTTATTAGGGGGAGAAATGGGTACCACCCGAGATTCCCTGGCTATGGGCTCCTTCTCCACCTCGTATTCCATGGCTATCAGATCATATTCTTCCTAGAATTCCATGGCTAGGGTCTCCTCTTACATTTCCATTAAATATTGTATAATACGATCATAACGTTCCATTTGTTTTTTTTTTTTGTTCAATCATTCTTCTAATTTTTGCAATGTCATTTTTCATTTCCTTGACCAATATGGTTGGATCCATAAGGCTATGATACCAGATGGTAGGAACCTAGGGTTCCTAGCACATAAATTGATAAATAAATGAATAAATAACCTAAAACTAAAAGAATCGCTTTTGGATTGTCGGGAAGTCCCTTCAATGTTTAATAAATTTTTTATATAATATTTCATGGATGATTGAATGATAAGTTCTTACAATGTTTTATACCCCTCTAGGGTTATAGGTGAAAGGTTGCAATGCTTCCTAACCCTAATCTTATAATAATATAATAAATAATATAATTATTTATTATATTATTTATTATTATATTATTTTATTATTATGGCCATAGGATATAATATATTATTATTATTAAGATTATTAATTAATTTTAGGATAGGATCCTAACACTAGACTCTAAGCCTACACATATTTTAGGATACAACACAAATTCTCTAACTTCCTATACACCCAGAACAACATTGCCAGATGGAAAACCATTAGATGCACTACCCTTCCTAATGAATCCTCAAGTTTGAATTCCCTCCTACATTCTACTATCATTCCCTCCACTAAATCTATTGATAATTTCATTTGGTAACCTTCAAAGAGCAGGGAATTCACTATTAAATCTACGTATCTTCTTATCCTTGATAATTAGGACATCATATTGCCTTTCAACCTCATCTATATTAAGTCCCTCATTTACAAGGTTTCTTTATTCATCTGGATCACTATCCAAGAAAGAATTTTGACTATAGAAAATTTGATCAAGAAAAGCATTACCATCCCCAATAGATGTTCACTTTGTCTTACTGCTTGGGAATCCCCATTACAAATTTTCCTCCACTATCCCTTCCCCTCTTTCATCCTTGACTCCATATTCCAATCCTTCCACATCCTTTGGGCCAAACCTTGATCCATTGTTGACCTTTTTCTCCATTGGCCCTCCCCATTTCTTGATCCTCACCTCAAATTATTTTAGAAAATTCACCTCCACCATTTCCTCTGGAAAGTCTGTCTTGAAAGGAACCACTATCCCAATGCCTGACCATCCCAGAGCTAATCTCTAGCAAAATCCTAGTTAATGCCAAAGAAAATATTTTCCTCATAACCCCATCTCCCAAACCTACCTCCAGGTTTAATATTATTTTGGGCAGATCTCTTGGCCTATCCTTAGAGGATGTTTGTCCTCCTATTAACCAAATAATCGACTCTAGATGGATTCCTCCTATGATGGACTGGTTCAAAATGAATTATGATGGAGCTACAAGAGGAAACCTAGGGAAAGTAGGAGCATGATGAATCCTCAAAAACCACCAAGGAGAATTCATCCTCACCTTCACTGAGGGATTGGGTGATCAAAATAACCATGTTTATAGGGTAAAAAGCATGTGGAGGGGTATTTCCCTTGCCAATAATGTTACCAATAGGCTAATTATTGAAGGAGACTCCCTCAATATCATTAGCTACCTCAAGAACAACAATAACATTCCATCCTGGAGAGTCAAGGACTACATTGAAGGTGCCAGGAATTTAATCCTTGACATGCAGGAAGTTATATTCCAACATGCTTACAGAGAATAAAATAGAGCTATGGATAGGTTACACAACATCGAAGTCCACTCGCCCAATATATTGACCTGGAATGATGAAATTCCTGATGAAATTCGTGCCATTGTTGGCCAGGAAAAATCCCAAAGGAATAATCATACTTGTCTTCCTCATGAGGATGTGGTCCTCTAAGATCCTAATACTTTGTCTCATGTGTAATATCAGAATGATAAGTTGGATATCCATGTGTACAGTGAATATTCCAACTAGGCATGGGAAATGCAGGCTCCTTAATATCCATATGTGGAGTGGGATCCAACTGTCCATCCAAACGATCCACCGTCAAAAGGTCACATTTTTTTTGGATAGTAATATTTGGAATATACGCTAATTTTTTTTTTAATTTATGGCATTCCATGTCAACCATGTGCAGGTACCTAGGTAGCATGTTGATTTCCAACAAGAGGATGCTCCATGAAGGTATCTACCTTAATTACTCCAAGTGTCTATTGTGGCATCAACACCATGCCAACTTAGGGCCAAGTAATATCCACTCCCAAAATAGAATCATAGCCCGAGGAAAGCAAACCACCAACACCATGAGTAGGACGTAGCACCTCAATAGGTAAGGAAACGATGGCAAAGGTCGAATCAATATGGCATCCTAGAACCTGGAGAACATATTCTTGAAAGATCACAATAACAAAGGAAAACTTTCCAGAAACACCATGATAGGATCCAAAACCAATCATGCCCAAGATCTAACGGTTATCATTCCAAACCTTCCATATATCCTTGAGTAGTGTCCTAATTTGAGAAATCATTCCTAATACAAGCTCGAGCCTTCCAATCCCCAAGTGCCAAATTCAATTTGCTTCATTGTGTTCATTAATGGCAACCTCTAATTTTTTTGGCATTTTCCTCAAGTCTCCATACATAAATTCACCACTGTTCCTCCTTGCAACTCCATCATCTCCCTGGTTGTCTTCCTTCCTCACTAGTGTAGCAAACCCTTCGACCCTCATGTCCTTACGTTTCCTTCCAGCCCCTTCCCCAACTCCCATCGTCATTTCACCATGAGTTTCATTGAAACTAGTAAATTCATCTACGAACCCCTTTCTGAGAGAATTCTCAATGAGTGCCACTTTTTTCCCTTCCTCCATTTGTTCTTTGGTGAGGAGCTCGACATCACCTTAGACTTCCTAGAGTCATGGTATAATGGATCTATTACTATTTGAGGGAGGAGTTTCTACGTGGATCTCAACCTTTTATCCATGATTACTGGGCATAATTTGAAAGGATGTTCAATTCAAAGGCATAAGCACAAATTAGAGGTAGAACTAAAGGATTTCAAGGATAAAAAAAATATTTATAAAGGTGCCAAGAAGGTAATCTATAGGAGTGACTTGAATACACCCTAGAATTACATGATGAAGCAAGTCATGGAGTTCATCACTGTTGATGACCTCAAAAAGTCCTCTGTACTTATCATCTGGCCTTTGTGAATCATTTTCGTGACATTAATCCCCTCAAAATCCCCCTATTTCTTCTCAATACCATCAACTATTTGATTACATCCTGTAAGAACAAGAAAGGCCATGACCTCCCTCTCCATCAAAGCTTATTTAAGGTAATTTAAACCTATGTCGTAGGTCATAGTCCTAAGTCCAACGCAAGTATCCCCAACCTAGCCAAACATATAGGGTCCTCTGCCTTCCTTTACCTTGCAAAAATAAAGAGGAAAGCCATTGAGGCTATCACAAAGCTGAAGGCGAGGAAAAGCATTAGTTTTGAAAGCATGGAAGGACCCGTAAGGAAATCTATTCACCTCCAAAATTAGGTGATGAGATGCAAGATCATTGATATAAAAATTGAGGATGAAGAGGTGGATGATGAGGTGAGGTGGCTGAAGGAATTCATTATCTCTTCCATGATAGGCATGATGAATGCCATGGTCAATTTGATCATTGACATTAGGGAAGGCCTTCAAAAGCTATTCTTTGGATGTCAGAGTGGTTAGGATGTTGATGGCAGTTCTAAAGCTGAGGAGGCAACTGTGATAAAAGAAGATCCTAAGGAAATTGGTCAAGGTGATACTAAGGATGAGTATAGGATCTCTGTTGAGGAATAATTTACTTATTTCCTTAATTTTTGCTTCTATGGCTACTCTATGCAGATCCTATTCCTTTATTTTTTGCTATTTGCATCATGTTCCTATGGTTGCCCTGCATGGAGCCTTTTCCTTTTTGCTTTACAATATTTTATTATTATGTAGTGTCATTTTCTCCTTTTTTCTTAGGTTTGATGTTGCATCCTCTGGTCTTATTTTATCTGTTCTTAGCTCAGGGTATTATCCCCTAATGTTAATATTTTATGTTCACAATAAGTTTGGTTGTTTTTGTATCAAGGTTTTAGGAACCTTAAAAAATGTATAAGCAATGCAATCCTTTTAATTACCAAAAGAAAAATCATAATAAAAAGTAGTGTTAGAATCAAAACACAAGCCACAAGAAAAAGATAAATATTTAAGATTAAAGTCTTTAATAACCAAATAATGTAATACAAGGGGATGTTGTATAATATTACATTTATTCAATACATGCTAATATACCCCATTGTACCTTATGGCACACATTCAAATATAAAATTAGGATGTGAGTCTATAGTGCAGGAGTGTGAATTATATTTTCCTTTATGTATGTATCTATATGTAGTATATGCACAAGCATTATGTAATTATGTGTGCAAGTGTTATGTAATAGAGTGTTCACATGTATAGATATAGTATCATGCAAAGTGTCATAAAAAAAACTGTACAAATAAAAATTCAAGAGACATGTATACAAGTGATAAGATGAGAAGCCAAAAGTCATGAGAGGCTTATCTTATGTGTGGAATATGAAAGGATGCATCTTCCAAATATATGAGGAGTGCAATAGTCAAGTATTGAAGAGTCACCTTTCTAAGGCTATATTATGGAGACAAAGCTCCATGTAATGTATCAAAGAATATATGTATTTCAAGCATGGAAAGTAAGGAAGCTTGTTGTATAGTTTGAGAAATTCTACTATAAGTTTTCATCATGTTATTGCATGAATGATATAGGTAATCTTAATTCATATTATTGTTACTTTATATGAATGTTTATTTATTAATAGTGGCCACATATATTGAATGTTCAAGTATTGAATAATATATTGTGATACTAAACATTAGGACCAATCTAGATAAAAATACAACACTAGGCAATATCAAGTTCACTCATCTATGTTGCATCTTCAATTACCCATTTCATCAATTTGATCAAATATTCATGATATTCCTTACCACTCATTCTCCTACCTACTATATAATATATAATTACGTCAATTTTATCTCATTCCTTCTCTGAAAAATATAATACCAATTCTACCTTTAAAGGTTCTAAAGTTGAACTATCTTACTCACTAGTTGATCCCTCATAATAAGGGTATAGATATGTTACATTGAATATGGGAGATATATCCACTCCTTTAGGTAGTTCTATTTCATACTCCTTCACATCAAACTTCTTTGAGACTCTACAAGATCCAATATGCTTCTAATTTAACTTATTATAAGTGCCTTTTGGGAACCACTCCTTTAGTAAATGTGTGAAAACTAAATCTCCAATTTGAAAGTTTTGCACTCTTCACTTGCAATAAACATGTTGTTTGTATGTTGTAGGAATCTTTTATAAATCATGTATTACCTCCTAATGCAAATCATGAATGTAATCAAAAAAGTATTTACTATAGAAATTGGCCTTCGTAGATCAGTTGTCTCCTATAATTATTGTACTCCCATTGGGAATAATCCATATATAATCTAAAATAGACTTGTACTTTGACTTAATTATTGTATGTATACTTTGCTTCTATCAAAATAGTATCCCAAAACTTTATCTTCTTATCAATTTAGCATCTCTACATATTTCCAAGACTCTTATTCATGACCGTGGTATACCCATTGGTTTTTGGATGATAAGACAAATTGAATGCCAACATAGTACCCAATTTATTTCACAATGTTCACCAAAAATGATCCACAAATTTGCTATCCCTATTTGATACAATACTCTTTATAAACTCATGTAATATCACCACTTTCATTAAGAATAAGTTAGTAATGTGAGTTGCATCATTTGTCTTCCTATAAGGTATGAAATGCACCATATTTGAGAATATATAAACTACAACAAAAATATAGTCATTATCTTTTTGTTCTTGATGATCCAAGAAAAAAATCAATATTTATGTCCTCTCAAAGTCTCTTTGAAATTTTTAATGGATGATAAAATCTAGTTTTTTGGATCTTCTCTTTCACATACAAATATATTTGACAACCTTGCACGAATTATCTTACATCCATAATAATTATAGGCCAATAATAACTTTCTTCAATATGCATGAGGGTTTTATCCACCTTGAAATGTCCTACAAGCCATTGACTATGTTCTTCTCTTATCAAATTTTCTCTTATTGAACTTCATAGTATGCACAATTGATGTCCCTTGAATAACATTTTTCTTTGATGAAACAATCAAGCCATGAAGTCCTATTTCTTATAGTAGAATTATTACATTCTATCCAAGCTTCCTTGAAATCTACCTCATATGTATAAAGCTTCTTCATGACATCAAAACCAATAACTTTTATCCTATCATATTCATCAATAATATCCTTCTACTTAGAAAATTAACTACTCAATTTGAACTTCCACTTATGTGCTTCAAAACAAACGAAAATCATTGCAAAAAATCCATCCACTACATATGCCTTTAATTCAAATTACTTTGTTTATTAATATATGTCAAAGAAGGATTAATTGTGAATACAATAAACTATTTTAGCTGCAAATAATCTCTCCATTTCTTTAGATATTGAAAAATAGCATAAAACTCTTATTCATATATCAAGTATTTCCTCTTTGCCTCATTTAGATTATGGCTAAGTTAGATGATGGGCTTGCCTTCATAGCATAAGACTCCTATTATTGTCCCACTTGCATCACAATACTATTGAAAGACCTTGTTGAAATATAACAAAGCTAGAACAAGTTGTTCTATTATCATTTTTGTAAGGATTCAAATACTCCTTTTTGCTACACTTTCCAAATTAAGCTCATGCCTTCCTCATTTTAGGATCTATATAGTTAGTGCAAAAATCCCACTAAATATTTTGATAAATTTTGTATAAAAACTTGCTAAACCATGGAAACATAGTTCTTGGCAATGAAGAATTCACAATGGACATAACTTTCTTAGGTTCCATCTAAAATCCTTTTGAAATCACAAATTCCAAGTACACTAATTCCTCTTTCTTAAAACTATATTTTCTCAAGCTAACTAACAACTTTTCTTAGTTTAGTATTTGCAATATCAATCTCAAATGTGTTAAATTGTATTTCTTACTTTTATTTAGTATTAAAATTTCATCCAAATAGACAATATCAAACTTACCATTAAATGGCTTCAACACTTTTTCATCAATCACATAAAGGTACTAGGTGCATTTTCAATCTAAATGACATATCTAGCCACTCAAACAATTTGTCCATCTTGAATGCAGTATTCCACTAATCTCCTTCCCTAATCCAAATACAATGATATCTACTCTTAAAATCTATCTTCATGAAGTAATTTATCCACTTGAACAATCCTTAAAATCATCCATGTGTGGAAATAAAATACATAATTTATGGTTATCTTATTAATAGCCCTTGAATTTATACATATGCACCATTCTCAACGTAAGTACAACTAGTACTACACACAGGCTCAAAATTTCACTAATCAACCCCTTGTTTAATAGCTCTTATATTTGACTCTTCATTTCCCTATTATCTTTCAATGTCATTATATATTCTATCTTATTTGGAAAACTCAATCCAAGAATGTAATCAATGTGGTGGCTAACACTCCTTATTCGTGGTAATCCATCTAGCAATTCTTCTAAATTTTTTTTTGCTTACTCTTCTAGAATATACTTCACTTCACTTGGGATATCATACTTCTAGTATACTATCCCACCCCCTGTGGGTTTAGCAATGAAAGAAAAATATGCCTTTATCATTTCTTTCAATTTTTTCTTTCCAAAAGTCAAACATACTTTTGATCCATTGTCCTTTCTTTCATCCTTGACCTTCAAAAGACTCAATACATAGTTATTACCATCTTTCACAATAGCATAGGTGTTTTCCCTACCATCATATATTTCATTTATATCAAATTACCAAGGTCTTCCAAAAAACACATGGCAATCATCCATAGACATAATATAATACAACACCTAATCCTTATAAAATACAATTTGAAATTTCACCTGAGACTATTCATTGATAAAAATTTGGTGTCCCTTTGGCAACCAGGAGATCTTATATAGATGAGGGTGTTCTATTCGCTTCATCCCCAATTTCTCTACCACTTTAGTGGATACTAGAATATCCATACTCCCACTATTTACAATGACCTTGCAACATTTTCCTCCAAATTACATATTATTGTAAATATATTTCTTCTTTGAATAGGTTCACATTACATCTTAGTTTTCTTCAATTGTTATTTCTTCATCATGAGAGATTCTCCTTGTTCTAGCTCCTTCATGTGCTTTGGGGAATCAACACTTTCTTCTTTTGCTCATAAAATATGGTTTCTAACCTCCTTTCCCTTATTGTTATATTGTTGTTCTAATGGACTTTCAAACATACAATGACTATATTCTCCACATGAATAACATCTTTTGGGGAATCCTCTATCCATTCCTCTACAAAAATAAAATCTTCCTTGTGATAATTCATCTCATTTTGTGTTATGGTTGAA
The DNA here is from genome assembly GCA_028583015.1 of Wollemia nobilis. Classification (NCBI taxonomy): domain Eukaryota; kingdom Viridiplantae; phylum Streptophyta; class Pinopsida; order Araucariales; family Araucariaceae; genus Wollemia; species Wollemia nobilis. Next base: position 2,778,586 of record JAQPPZ010016969.1, on the reverse strand, counting down.
TTAATTATGAGTAATAGATTATCCTTCCTATTTTTATTTTCCTCTTCCACTACTTGCTTGTCCTCACTCTTGCAAGAACTATCCCCATTCTCTTTGATTATTTTATTATATTTAGGATAATTTTTCTTCTATTATTATCATTCTTATCATACTAATTCCATCTTGTATGAACAATCGTAGTTTATTTATATACTTCAAATTCTTCTCCTCATTGTATTCCATATGATTGGATTGAGTGGTAAGCCTATAGAATTCCTCCATGTAATCCTTTACAATTATCTCTTTTATCTTAAGTTTTGTAGTTTCCTAAAACAACTCAATTGGTAATCGGATAAAAGGAATTTGGCCTTCAATTTGGTGATCATTTTCTTGAATTTCTTATTTCCTTCATTTCCTTTTATTTTTATTTTATTTTGAACATGGTCTGACCATAAGAACACATGCAATTTTAGCTTTGTATATGTGAACTTCACATTCTTGAGGTCTTCTATCTATTCAAAATCAAAATATTTCTTCATATCTATAATCCAATTGATGCATTGTTTAGTGTTTAAACTTCCACTATATGATAGGGTTTCTAATTTTAGATTCTAGCACATGTTATAAATTTCCAAAATTAATTTTTATTCTAGATCTCTTTCTTTTCCTTTATTGCAAACTTTCGGTTGGTCTGCTTCCTCCTCTTCACTGTCACTTACATATTCTACTTGAATGCATCTCTTCTTGGCAATTTTAAGTGAATCTAGTTGATTGATGATTCCTCCCATCATATCTACTATATCTATGGCTTTAGGGCATCATTATATTCTTCCTCCTAATTGTGAAATATTTTCATAGGCATGTATCAATCCTTAGATATATTTTGAATCAAATACCAAATGATATAGATAGTAATGGAAGATGCTTCATATGACTATCATATCATCTCCTTGTATGAACTCCATTATCATATGATTGTACAGTCCAACTCTTGTATAGTAAATTTTATCATACAATTTTTTTTCTCCATTCATCATATAAAATATTTAAATTATATGACCCATTGATGGTATGATTTGATAAGTGCATGATAGATTACTTCTCTAGAAAATTGTTTATATGAAGATATTTTATCATATGATGAATTTTTCACCTTCAAATGTTTGGTCTATTATACATTAATTTAATTTGTATGACAATCTAAATGTATAATCTAACAAGGAAAATTCAATGGATAGGGATTTGACATCTCTTTAGGGAGGTCCAATGTTCAAACCATGATGTACCTAGAAGGGGATAGGCTTTGATGGTAATGACTGAAATTTTCCAGTTAGCTACCCCAATCTAATGCCTTAGAGGGTGAGGGATCCTATTGACTTTATCTAACCCAGTGGAATAGGTTTTATAGTGGTAGTACCCAATGGTGTTACCGATTCCCTTGTGTATTAAAAAAATCAAATGCACTATACAAATATTATTTATTTTTATTTTCTAAGGTTTCTTCTAATAAATTATTAAATAGGTTCTCTCCTACATAAAAAGAAATTAAATATTTTGTTTTAATGATGGTTAAAACTGGAATATATTCTTGTAAAAAGGTTGAGTTGAATGATGTTCTTTTCCAATGATCCAAAATATACTAATTTTAAAAAAGATAGAATGACACTCCTTTGTTCCTACAATTTTTATATTGATAGTCACTCATCCACTTGAACGAAATATTAAGGCACTCCTCTATGCTTGCAACTTCCTCAATTATGTAGTTGAACAACCCAATTTATCTTTGTTTATTTCACAATGCTTTGATGTGCTTTCTTGTGACCTACACATGAGAAAGCAACAATACATGTATTATTTCAAAATGTAAAATTAAACATTCAAAAACAACAAAGACTCAAGGATTAACTAGCAAAATTAATTCATTTATTATTTTTTTTTTGATTGATTGAAAGGGTGTTGAAAGGTCCCTGAACCTTGAACAAGTATTTTTTACATGTTTTCCAAACCGACCGAAGAGGCCCAAGAGCTAAAGATCAAAGAAAAATCCAAACACCACAAGAAGAAAGGTGTCGCGATATCGCAACATGTTGCAATTTTGCGGTCCAAAGCATAGAGAAAAAACAATGAGGAAAAGGTGTCACGATATCAGACATGTTGCGCTGTCATGGCCAAGGGTGGAAAGGATGTCACGAAATCGTGACAAAATGCAGCATCGCGGCCGAAGAAGAGAATGTGTCACGATATCGCGACATGTTGCAACATCGCTGTCGGAGAGGAAGAAGTGTCGTGATATCGTGACGAGTTGTGTCGTCACGGCCAAAGAAGAAAATATGTCGTGATATCACGACATGTTGCATTGTCGCGACCCCAGGAGAAAAAGTGTCACGATATCACGACATGTTGCATTGTCGCGACCCCAGGAGAAAAGGTGTTACGATATCACGACATGTTGCAACATCACTGTCGAAGAGGAAGAATTTTCGTGATATCATGACGAGTTGTGTCGTCATGGCCAAAGAAGAAAATATGTCACGATATTGTGACATGTTGCATTGTCGCGACCCCAAGAGAAAAGGTGTCGCGATATCGTGACATGTTGCATTGTTGCAAACCTAGGAGAAAAGGTGTCGCGATATCGCGAAAAGTTGTATTGTTGTGGCCAAATATTTTTTAAATCCCTTTGCACCATTTCCTCGAGCTAAAACTCCCAAATTAAAAGGATTGAAAAACAATTACATAATGGCCAAATGGTTGGACTTCTAGTTTTTCAACTAGATAGTTGAACTTATAGATGCTCCTACATCACCTACCTTCTATAAGAAGTATTTAGAGATATCAAACCATTTTCATAATCATTTTCCCTTTACTCACAACATTTGGGATTACTTTTTTAAAAATATAAAGATATATTGGGTAGCTCCATCAACATTGAAAGAGTTGATGAAATGTTGGATTAGTTATTTCAAATCTAAAACATTATGTATTCTATAGAGGATTGGGACTACAATTATCTTTTAAAATTTATGGATTGAAAGGAATAATAGAATTTTTCAAAATAATATCAAAATTATGCCCTAAAAGGAATAATAAAATTAAAAAACAAATCTAAAATTTATGCCCAAGTTTGAAATATTATTACTACCTCTCTTGTAGAATGTCTATAAATAAGGTGATAATTATGGCAAGTCTCAAGTATAGGAAAAGAGGTGACAAAAACTTTGTTACATGATTTTATCATACATGGAAGAGTCATCTACGAGAATAGAATTAAAGCAAAGCATCTACTTTGATCTAGGGTAAAATAGAAATGTCTAGAAATTGGATTTATAAAAATTAATTTTTATTGAGCTTCTAAACAAAATCTGTGAGAAGCTAGTGGAGATAGTATTTTTAGACATAACAAAGAAATAATTATACTCACTTAGAATCATATGGAATTTAAACTAAAAACTATGTAGAGGATAGAAAATTCTTAGAGATATTAAAATTGTAATATATGGAAATATATTTTAATTCAGGGGGATTCACAAATTTTCATTAATTCTATCAACAAAAATGGATATGGGGATTGGATTAAAAATAATATTATGTCTGATGTTCATACCTATTATTGGAGGAAATATCTTGGAAATGTGGGTATATTTATAGATAAATAAATTAGGTAGCTAATAATTTGGCCAATTGTGTGAAATTCAAATTTTAGAAGGAAACTAGCAAAGTGAGATTTATCTCTTAATAAAAATGTTATCAAGGAGATTATTATTGAAACATAGCACTTCAAGGAAGTTGACGAATATGTTTAATAAAAAAATATGAAAAAGAATTATGATAGTAAGGCATGTTGGATATGGTTTAAATGACTTAATAGTAAAAGTAATATTTGTATTATTTGATGGGAGTGGTCCTGAATAGAAGTCACATATATCCAACTAATATCTCCTTCTCTTTATCTCTCTCTTTCTATCTCTACATATATAATAATACAAATCCAAGTATATATAGTATGCTTTCACTAATTGGTAATTTTTTACTTCCTAATGAATTCCCTAAGGGTATTTTCAAATCATCCTTATTGATAAAATGATACAAAAATCTAAAAAGCCCAACCAACAATGGAATTTTTTTATTAATTTCTCTCTTGATAGAAAAATTCTCGCTCCATGGTATTAAATAAAATATCTTGTTAGAAAGTATGCTGAATTTAATACTCAATTATGAATAAAAAATTCAAATAACTCCCATAATATACCTATAAGCATCACATATATTGAATAAATGACTCGTAAAATGAACACATACACTATATTTATGTGTAAGGTACTTGCAAGGTACTTGTAAGGTAAAAATATTTACAAGATACTTGTAAGGTATTTGCAAGGTACCAATTAATGTAACAATTTCCAACACCCCCATATAACATTAATTGGTATACTTGACTTTTCAACTAGGTTATCATAGGTCCCAATAGTTAGAATTATGTATAGCATTCAATAAATAAGTAATCGATATAAATGAAAAATATAATTTATGAATTAGCATAAAAGAAACTAATAATATGACTAGTCAATATGTATAAAAAATTATACATTTTTATGCTTAAAATATATACAATAGGTTGATCAACTAATACATTAGATAGATCTTTGTCTCCATTATATAACTATAGAAATGTGACTCTTCAACACTTGACTATTACACTACTCACACATCCAAAAGTTGGAACCTTTCCTATTCCATCCATTAGATAAAACCCCACATGTCCTTTGGATTCTCATCTTGTGACTTTTATACATGAATATTGACTCTTTATTTACTTGCACACATTTCTACTCTACAAAATTGCATGCATTGTTAAATGGCACTTGTGAACCTCCTATACATAGAAACATACATAGAAGGCAAATATAAATCATAATCCCAAACTATAGACTCAAACCTTAATATATTACATATTTACATTTGTACCATTGTATATAATTGTAAATTTGCATTCCAATCATGGGGGTACTTATTTTTTTTATATGGTAGAAGAAGGAGTTTTGGAAGGATATCCAAACCTAAATACAAAAAAGAAACTAACCTCCTCAAATTAGGGTTATGCACAATGATGAATATTCAAAAATTGGGTGAATATTAGCATTTCCAAAATTGAAAATTGACAAATATGAGGACCCTCGACGTCAGTCCATTCACCTAAAATTTTTAGAACCAATGTTTTCTTATGGTCAATTCTCCACAATATATATCCAAACATAGGTATATTTGTACTTGTTAGAAAGCTATGTTTGAGCTTGATCTAATGGTGGTGTTTTTATAACGTCATATGGTGATTTAATAGATAAAAAATTACCCCAAATATGAACTTACTTTTTAGGGCTTCAAATGCCCCAATTTTGTGTGTGAAGATGATTGATTTGATTTGCTTAGTATTTTCCATGATTTTCCTTGATTTCAATTAGGATTCACCAATATTTTACAAGTGAATTTTGAGTCCAACCCCTTATGCATAACCCTACCTCAAAGCAAAGGAGATAGAGGACTACAAGCACTTGACAAAATTCCTAGAATCCAAGAACAACAAACTAAAACACTAACCTAATCTAGATATATAATACTAGGAATCCATATTCCATGGAGGGGGAACCACCAATCCCTAGGACCATACTAACCAAACCTGGAATCCACAACCATACAAACCGTATATATGAAAGCAAACTAAACAAATTGGTATGCAGGAAAAAACAAAAAACAACCAAAAAGACACATAGGTCGTAAAACTAGAAATAGACCAAAGAACCAACTCAAAATTTGACCCAATCAATCCAGCACCGCAATCCATCTTGGTGGTAGGACCAGTAAGGTCCTACCATTCCATAAGGACCAACACCTTCTTAGTGTAGGAGATAGAATCCAATATGGAACCGATCGTAGAGAACTATAGTTTAATAATCATAGAGTCAAGGGCCTTTTGATTATACATGTTGGACAGGGACATAGGATACATCAAATGAATAGCACCACCCACCTCCATAATAGATTTAGACTTTTTCCTAAGAGGAGGATATAGAATTATCAATAAACACAAGATTCTTACCAAATTTCACCCGCTTTGCAACTAGCCTTTTGAAATGCCTCGTTACTTATTCACTTTTGCCCAGGCCCCTAGGAGCCGAGTCTATGAAATCCACCAGAATTGGAGCAATCGGGGTGTCATATAGCTCATCAAGATAGTAAGATTCAAAATATTTAGACATTGAGGAATTTGTGAGACCAACTTTATGCGTTGACATATTCATAAGATCATTAAGGATACTTTACCCATCCAAACCCTGTTGCTTAACAATATGATCAAAAATAAGCTTAAGAAACCCTTGGTGTAGCATATCCAAAGCCACACCTTTATTAAATTTTGAAAGTATTTTTGAGAGGGATTGAAATATAAAATAAGGAATATTCATAGCTTTCCTATGGATAAGGTGTTTTAATATCATAAAATGATAGCTTCTCAACACCTCTATATTTTCATCTAACATAAAATACTACATGACCACCAAATCCACACAATCCTAGGGAGCCTTTAGAGAGGTGTGCTAAAATTGATTTTGAATTTTCATGAGCTCTTCTTCCCCACCCAAGAACACCTACACCTCATTCTCTAGTGAGTGTTTCTCTCTATTATGCACCACTCCATACATCACCAACCTTGTAATCTCCATGACCAGGGGAATGTTGATTTCAAAATCTAGAAGCCCCACTCTGACCATCCCATCCTACTAGGAATAAGCCAAGTGTTTCGTTATTTCACAATGAAAACCATTGAACTTCAATAAGAATTGTAGAATATTTCCTCTCTTCAAGATTTTGTGAACCTCCTCATCCATTGTGAGAGAGTAGAGCTCCATAATTAATGATTCCATTCTAACACTTTATCAACCACTATGGACACTCTACCACCCACTACACTAGATATTAAAGGAAAAATAAATAATTTTCTATAGATCCACCCAAATATTAGAGGAAAAGATATGGAAGTATCCAGAATTTTGCTCATTCTGCCTATTTAAAAAATCAATAATATCCACATGTGATCTATCCCTATGCATGAATCTATAATACCATCTTAATTCCCACATGATACTACCATAGTTAGAAAAAACATGGGAGACAACATATTCACCACCCTACCACCTCAACACTTGGGACTCCCACCTTTGAAACACTTGCCTTTTTGTAGCAAAAATATAGTTTGGGAAGCTACCACCTTTGAAAACTATACCTCCATCTAGAAGGCTTTGTAGATGAATCCAAATTCTTGATCCTCAAGAACTGAAGGCTCTACTGGCCATGATGATGAGGACTTCCACAAATGGTATGATGCCCACACCTTTCAATCTACCCAAATTTTGATCCATATCGATATGACACCTCCACTCCTTTGCCTCACAATTCCTATCATCCTGACACCTTGGGGGACCATCCAAGGCATATAAATTCACATGACCATGATCTTGTCTATATATTTTAAAACCTAAGCCAATAAAATCCTTCCTCACCTACATAACTTGACCATAGATCTTGGAAAGAAGTCCACCTTGCACATTGAAAGAAATCCTTTTAGAAGCAAAAGGAAGAACACCATCCAATTGGAATTTTAAAATTAAAAACTATTGAGCTTTCCCATATGATATACCAACCACTAGGGCCCACATAGTACTATTAATAAGACCAAGGATACACCTGTCAGTGTCACTCATTAACATCCACTCTACACACATCCTCAGGAAAATTGTCCATCCACACCTAAAGGTCTTGAACTTGGAGGCCACAATTTGCAAGCAGAAAGATGGACTTATTACCTTCTCTGATCTTATGATTTATTTTTACGTCTTCTAGAGATTGGATCTTACTCTGAGCCTCCCAAAGAAAATTTGAAATCATCCACATCAAAGTATGGATGCCTTTAAACATATTAATTATCTTTAGGGAGTCACCCTTTATCATCAGTTTCCTACAATTAATATTTTCTAATAAATAAATTCCCTGGAACAACGCTCGTGTCTCTAGGAAATGGTTTGTTTGATGATCAAGTCATTCAACATATGCAAGCAATATTTTTCCCTATAATTTCTAAAGAGTCCCGCAGCAGTACTTGCTTGACCTGGGTTCCATTTGGATGCCACCTCAAAGTGAGCTTCAACCAACCATCCAAGGGGGGGTTCCCAAATAATATTTTATCTATCCTGAGTTAACCTAGATTCTACATTTTAAGGGGGCATAAATAGGCCTAGTTTACATTCCAAGTTGGACTCTAAATCACATACAATTCTATTCATATTCAAGGTCTTCACATTTTATACTAGATCACACACCCCCCATGCAAATACATAGTGGGTTGATTTGCATTTTTATTCAAACACCCATGTGTTTCTTTCTTTCCATATTATTCACCATAAGTGAGATAGCCCAAAATACCACAATATTATTAGAATAAGCAAATAGAATGGGAAGATCCATTGATCAACCATATTCATGAGGGAGCTTGGAAGCACCCAAGCCACCCCTAACCCTTTAAAGAAAATTCAAAAGACTTTAGAGGAGAAGGAGCATCTAGAAAATATATGCCTTAGTTATTCTATATCCTGTTCATACAGAAAGACACCCCCATTTTTGGTGATTGTTGATCGTTAATCATTTACCTTGAACAACTAACCAATTGAAAATATTGATTCTAGGCATAAGACCCTTTAACCATATTTGATTGATATGGAACCACGGATCTCCTCTTCCAAATTTTTTGAGAACTCTAAAAAAAATTCCCAAGCCACCCTATCATATGCCTTATTCATATCCAACTTTAGAAGTGTACCAAGTCTCTCGTTCTTACTCATTGAGTGAATTATTCTCATGCACTATGATAATTCCATCAAGAATTTTCCTGCCCAAAACAAAACCACTCTAAGGAAATTCAATAATGAAAGGAAGCAAAACTTTCAATCTGTTGACCATAGATTTTGTAAGAATTTAAAAAATAGTGTTACAAATACTAATTGGCCTAAAGTTTGCAAAGTACATTGCCCTCAAATATTTAGGGATCAAAACCAAAAAATTTGAGTTTACATCCACAGGAATAAAATATAGGACCTCTGGGCCTCTCTAATTGCCATGCAAATTTTAGGGCCAACAATATGCCTTAATTTATGGAAAAAAATTGGTGGAAACCTATTAGGCCCTGGTGCCTTTAAGCCTTCTATAGAAGCAACCATATTTTTTATGTCATCATCATAAAAAGGCTCATTCAATATGATATTCATGTTTTCAAAGATCAACTATGGAATATTACTCAACATCTGATCTTTCACCGCAAGGTCCCTAACAACCAAGCAACATAGGATATCTTTAAAAAAACTTATGATATTTGCTCTGATCATGTCTAGATCTTTAGAGGTATCTCCTCCTGCCAAGTGAATCTCTTGAATCTGATTTGAGATTCTATGCTGCAAGAGTGTCGTATGGAAAAATTTTAATTTTGGTCCCCATATTGGAGCCACAAGGACCTCAAATTTTGGCACCATAGGATCTCTTCAATAGCCATATTATGTAGTTCAAATAGAGTATTCCTTTCTTCATATCTCAAATATTTGTTCACTATCGATTAAGCTAGTCTACCTTCAATATCTGCTAGGTGATCATTCAAAACTATTTTATTTTGGTGTATGTTACCAAATACATTTTTATTCTAGGCATTAAAATTAGCTTTAACATACCTTGAATTAGAGGCTATTTGTGATAAAGAAGGACAAAAAAACTTGTATTCCACCATTCTCTAATCTTGGGTTCCAGCTCTGGGTACTGAAGCCACATAGCCTCGAACCTAAATGGCCTCGGATAGAAAGGGAGGTTCTTGAATTTCACAAAAACGAGGGGTTTATTATTCAAGTTAAGCTTATGAAGATAATTTAACGATGCATATCCAAACAAAGGAATCCCTTCCCTAGAAATGATAAAATTATCAAGCCTAATCTAGATGTTTTTATTTCCCAATAATATGTTATTCCAGGTATATCTAGACCCTTTCAACTACATATCCATCAGTTCTTGGGAGTTTACAAAGGATGCAAAATATTCCACACTCTTAGACACAAGGACCCCTCCTTTATTGTCTGAGGTATATAAAGGACTATTGAAATCCCTCGTAATAATCCATACCTCATCCTAGAACACCTCTCTCATAGCACTTAAGGAATTCTACATAAGCACCTTATTATGAGGTGTATTAGGAGCATAAATGTTTGAAAGGATCCATTTAAATCCTGAATATTTGGAAGATAAGAGAATATTAATTACCCTTTCTAATGTGAAGAGTATTGAGCCTTTAATAAATTTAGGATCCCATAGACATATAAGTCCCCTTGATGCACCAGATGTTGGATTAGCCATAAATTCTACCTCATTGCAAACTCACCTTTTGAATAAATCCACGCTACTCACATCCATTTTATTTTTTTGAATTAAAATAATATCAGGATGATGATCATTATTCTAGGAGGCCAGGGCTATTTTTTTAGCTGCCCCATTAAGGCATTTGATATTCCAGGAGATAATATGTTTCTACAAGGTTTGTATCGGCTTCCCCCATCAGTTGATTGAGGGAATAAAAAAATAATCCATATTCAATTACTTTCCTTTAGATTCCCTATCCTTTTCAAACTTCATATGGGTCTGTATATCATTTGCTATCTTTGAATCTACCTCATTTATCCTAATTGTCTTATTCGAGGGTCTTCCCATCTTCCTGGGCACCCCAAAATATGCTCATACTTTACTAATACTTCACGTCTTTGGGCAAAATTTTTTTATGGAGTCCCATCTCCCAAGACCAAGGATTTACCAACACCTGTGATAGAATTTTCTTCTATCTCTACCCCTATAGTGGTTGGGATGGTAAGCACCTCCTCCACTAGTGTTTTATCCTTAGATTGGAGACCTTGGAAATAATTTTAAATAAAATCTTGAGGGATATTAGCTGCATACACTCCTTCTATCCTCTCACCCATATCAAGGTTCAGGGTTAAACATTCCTGGATATTCACCACAACCCTACAAGGACTGCTGATATCCACTTAAAGGATTTCTTGAACCACATTTTATTTAGGATGAGAAGACCCCTAATTCAAATTTTATCTCTTTCTTGGAAACGATTTGGAATTTGGATCCTTGGAAGTCTTTTTTACCTTGCTTTTCTTGACTCCCTCATTCGGATTTTGGGCCTTCCGCACACAAGCCCCTGAGATATGACCAACATTTTTACACACTATGCATTTAGGAGGCCTATTTTCATATACAATCAATTGGGTCCAAGGCCCAACCTTGGAGGTCAGTTCAATTTGTCCTAGAAAATCATAATCTAGATCTACAAAAACATATATTCAAGCAAAGACCATCCCAGATTGAGACCAAGTTGCATGATCAATATGAACCAATTCACCAATCACCTTTGCAATGCCCCTAATAATGTCATCATGCTAGATATGTAAGGGCAAGTCAGGGAGAAGAACCCACAGGGGAGCCAAGTTGACTTTTTGGGTTCTCGAGTTATAATCAGGACACCATTTTTGTAGGAATAACCCCCTTCTTCCAAAGAACCAGGGTCCCCACCCAATATTCTTTTAGTGTCCTCTTCACAAATAAGCTTAATCATGAAGAACCCATTTGTAATAGCAACTATTTCCATAGATCCCATTGGTTTCCACCTGGATAGAGCACACCTCTGAAACACATCCTTATTAGGCCTGCTACCAGGAAAATTTCCAACCAAGTTCCAAGATCTGATGCCTAAGGTAGAATCCACTAGATCAACTAGGATAGACATTTTTCCACTAGAAGGAAATATGTTAAAAAAACATCATAGCTTATAGGCCTGCATCCCTTAGCGATAATAGCTGCAAAATAATGTTTCTCTAGTACAACACAATGTTCAAAGATTAAGTACCCATTAGGGAGGTCCACACCAAGGGCCTCAAAAATTGATGGGGAGGATCCACTACCATTAATACCACCTCAAACAATAAGTCCCCATAAATCAAGCCAATGAGGGGGGGCCCTGTCCTACTCACTGACTCAAACTCCACCACCAGCAAGTTAGAAACTAGGTTGCTAGCAACACCACAAATCGATGACTCACTGCTCGCCACAACAAATGGAAACCCTTCAAAAGTCAATTGTGATCTGAAATCTACAACTGTGCTCTCATTTGCATTGCATCTCCACCTGGTCCATCCTACGAGTTGCTACCATTGTCACCATTCAAATTGCCAACTCTCATCCTTATCTTCAGTATTGTTCTTTGGTTACCAATCATGGGGGTATATTATCATGTACCAAATAATATAATATTCTCCAAAAACCCCATCCCCATTTTATTACATTACTTGGTATGTATGTGTCTTGATGTGCATATATAGTTTTGGAAGAATTTATACTTGTTGCAAGAAAGATATTTTGTAAAAATATCTACAACATATTGTTCTTTTGAAATATGTTTTATCTAAATATGATCATGTTGAACATTATCTCTAATAATGTGACATTGTGCTACAATATGTTTTGTTCTATCACGAGTCATGGAATTTTTCATTAATTTAAGAACTTTATTATCACAATTTAGTATTTTGGGGGTCCTTTTGATTCCCATAACTAACAATATCTATTGTACACAAAGTACTTCACATACTACATCTCTTATTGCATGATATTATTCCTCTATTTTTGAAAGAGCCACTACATATTTTTTCTTACTATACCAAGAAGTAGGTCTTATCTCAAGATTAAACACATATCCTATCATTCACTTGTTGTCATCCATAGATCTAACATAATAAGAATCTAATTATCCCTATAAGTAAAAATTATCATTTCTTTTATGTTTTCGTCCATAATCCATTTTTTTATGACATATTTTAGTATTCTTTTGTGGATTTCCAATAGTAATCTCTAGGTTATTACATAAATCTACAAAGATAAACAACAAAAATAATACTAGGTCTAGTATTTATTAAATATAGAATACTTCCAATTAATTATTGATATACAATAGCAAAAATAAAAAATGTCTTGTTGTATCTTGATAGTTGTCATCCTTGTTCTATAGGAGTGCATTTAGGCTTATAATATATCATATATATTTTTCAAGTAAATATTTTGCATACTTTGTCAAAGTTATTGTGATGTTATTATTATTTGGACAAATTTATAAACCATGATAGTAATGTAATAAACCTACATCTATCATCTCAAAATCCTTTTCTAGATCCTTTTTACTTCATCTATTAGAGTATTTGAATTACCAGTGATCACTATATCATCAAAATACACTACAAGAACTATTTTCTCTAATCCATCTTCTTTTGTATAAATATTTGAACTTATTTTAAAATTGTCTTGTAGTAGATGATATAAAAAACTACTAAGAACTATGAAGAACTATTTCTATCTAAGTGAAAGTTCTTCATAGTTTTTCTTATTTTTTTTCTACTAATTGCTTAAATTGTTTAAATAAACTAAAATATTTAGCTTTAAATTTCATAAAATACACCCGCATTTTTTTGGAATAATCATCAACAAATAGCAAAAAATATCTATTCCTTCCAATACTAGTAATGTTCATTGATCCACATACATTTGTATATAACAATTGTAGTGGTTCGTATGCTCTATAGTTACTTTGTTCGAAGGGTACTCTATGTGTTTTCCCAAATAAAATTCTAAACAAATTATAGATTCCCATGAAACTTTAGGTAGACCTTTGACCATTTGATATCTTGTCAATTCATTTATTGAAGATCCACTTATATGTCTACATCTTTGATGTCATAAATCTTTGGTTCTGATTTTTTTCTAATAAAGCCACACCTAATAATGTATATACGACAAATAGACCATTCTTGTATGAAACATAAGTCATGACTTTTCCTTTTTTAGTAACAAAACATTTTTTGGTGTTATTGACAATGATGAACTCAACTACTAAATTTTAATCCATTAACTAAGATACTAAGAGGCATACCCAGATCATCGTGGTGGCTACCGATTCCACCATGTAAAAATAATAATAAGATACTCAAATTATATTAGTAGTTAACCTTGACATATATAACACATTATTAAGTATACCTTTTGTCTTTGACAAATTAATAATAATATCTCCTACTCGTTTAACCTCATATGCTTTATTATCAGCTATGGATATTGACTTTTCACATTTCTCTCAGAACATATTGAATCATTTTTTATTTCCTGTCAAATGCCTACTTGCCTCTAAGTCTATATACAAAACATATTTGCTAGACATTATCTTTATTTTTGGAGTAAGATAAAACTTCTCTCCAAATTTTTAAATTACAATTCACTTTCTAATTTAATTGCAATTTAATTTTTTTTTTTTGGAGTGGAATTCCTTATGAATCCCTCATTCATTAATAAAATTCCTTTTCACTTTTTCAAATATCAATAAGGAAGCCAAATCAATTTTTTTTAAACTTATCACTCCAATCAAATCTAAATTACCAAATCAAATATTAAAACTTAAATGTGAAAAATTAAATTTTTGCACTAATTAAGGTTATTTTAGAACTTATCACTCCAATATATTAGCACTCTAATAATTTCCCAATATCATATAACTACCCAAAATTTAATTAAAACACCTTACCTTAGTCTATGCATGTTTGGTCTCCATGTTGAAACATTGAAGTCTCCTCAAAATTATCAAACCCTTGCAAGGCTTTTTAGGGCATATGGTAGGGAAAATCAATGTCTCAAAAGGATGTTATGTATGTAATATTTGAGGTGTTATATAGGTAATGTTTCCTTTGTCTCATGTCCATTCAATGACTCTTCAACTTTCCTCAGAAAATTCCTTAGGTGACTCCAAACATGTGCAGTTTCTCAGATGTTCTTAGATGGATCCTCAGGAGTAATATGGATTGTACAACCTTAGTTAAATTCTTAGACTTTTTCAAGTGTATTTTGATAATGTCTACTCTAGGCAACATCATTCCTAGGTGACATTTAGCTACTGATGCAACTTTAAGCTCTCTAGAAATGATTTGATAGACTCTTGTTTCAATTTTAGATTCAACTATGATGTCATTCAAGCTCCATATCCTTATACATAGTTGAATCATCCTCTATATTATTTCTCACCAAATGTGTTGCTCCTAAATCTACTCTAAATTCTTCACTTTTTTTATCTACCCTAATTAGTAGCATTTGTTTTTCACTATTATTTCTTCTTTAATATTTTATTGTTGTTAATCTTTTTTTTTCTTTTATGTTCTAGTTCAAAGATAGAAAATCCTCTTAGGCTTGTGGTATTTACTTTTTTTGAATGTTGTCTAGTGAATTTCCACTCAATCCTATCTTTCTCTTCAAAAAAGATAAATCTAAATATCTTCTTAAGTTTGAGTTGTAACTATTAAGACAAACTTCCTTATAAAAACTTACATTGTATTTATTCTCCAATTCAACACTTCAATCTAATATATTCCAATGAATGAAAGAGTATGGTATATCTGATACCATTGATGGATTTTCAGCCATGTTACCACAAGTCTCAATAGTTAATATCAACTATAACATTAAAAAAATAAGAAATCTGTATGAATGGAAAATAACATTCATGAAATAACATAAAAGAAAGTAATAATATGATTGACTAGTCTCTATAGAAGCTTCTATATTTTTATGATTAAAATAATTGCAATATGTTGATCATTTGATAATAGGAGCCTTGTATCCATTATATAACCATATAAAGGTGACTCTTCAACACTTGACTATTGCACTCCTCACACATACAAAAGTTGTAAAATTTCCTATTCCATACATTAGGCAAAACACTACATATCCTTTGGCTTTTCATCTTGGCACTTGTAAACTTGACTCTTGACTCTTTATTTACTTGCACACTTTCCTACTCTACACATTTACAAACATTGTTACATGAAACTTATGTACATCCTACACATAGACACATACATAGAAGGGAAAAATTAATCATACTCCTAAACTATAGACTCTTACCCTAATATGTTATATATTTACATATGTACCATTGTATATCAAGGTACATTTACATTCCAATCATGGGGGTATATTATCTCGTACAAAATATTATAATATTCTTAAATAATACTTCTTCATTTTGAATTTCCAAATCCAACTTTGATAGTGGCTTTGGCTCTTGCTTTCTTTTCAGCCTTGGTTTTGGTACTAATTGTAGTGTTGAATCTAGCTCTTGTCCTTTTGATTTTATCTTTCTAAGTTTGAATAAAATATTTTTCCAAGATCAATTACCTAATTATCATATTATTTATTTTCTACATGTTTAAATTGTATTTCCTTTGTGATCACAATTACTATAGCATCGTTTATAGATAAATTCATGCTTATACAATTCATTTTACTTTTGTAGAAAAACTTTAGCATTTCCATAATTCTATTCTATTTTGTTATGTTTATCTATCTATAATACACATCTATTTTAGTTTTCTTTTCTTGATTTTTTTAGACTAATTATTTTCTCCACAAATTTCACAACACTATAGGATCCAACGTTTCTTTATGTTATGGCCAAGTTTGTTATGACTGTTTGTTTTTCCTAATTATCTTTTAAAAAAATTTGTTTTTTTTTTATATGTTGCACATTCAATGTCACTCGTAATAATATTTTTTTGTTACAAAGCCGATATTAGCATTCACAACATCACTATTAATAGCTTATCTTGTAATTTTAAGGTCTTTGTATTTGATTTAGGTTCTTTCAATATTTGTTCTATTTTATTATATCATAGTTTACTGTTAATTGTATTTTTCTACCTTTTAGTTTCATTATTATGTTATAATTAATTACAAAAATATTTACAACCTGGATCATTATTTAAAAATTTTAAATGACTTGTACCAACATCATCATTATCATAATATCCATCAACTCTGACAATTTTACCTTTATTTTTATTTCGTATAAGAAAGAGTTTTGGAAGGTTCCTTAAACCTTTTACATAAGTATTTTGAGAGGGTCCCCCAACCTTTAAAAACCATAAATATATTCAAAACACACCAAGGAAGATCAGAAATGGGATTGCATCCCTAATAGAAAACTAATTCAACATCCAAAAAAATTTGACTCAATATTTGAAATAATCATATTTTATAGATCCAAAACAAATAATATTTTTGCCTAAACTTCAAAATTTAAAATAAGACCTAGAAAAGAACTTCCCACCCAAGTTACCATGCGATAAGTAAATCTATAAAATGAGACAACCATCCATGTCATCTGATGATAATTTAATTTTTATATTTAAAGAGAGTTCTATATTTGTAAAAATTATGTTGAGACATGAGGAGCACTAAAAAATATAGAATAAAAACATTAGTTCTTCCTGCAAAGAATGAGAATCCTAATTCTAGAAACTTAGGTCTCCACCAGTAGGTACCCAACACCTTTAGTAATCACTCTAAAAACAACAAAATGGAATCCTACCCAAAGATGGGGTTTTGAAAGGTTCCCCAAACCTTAAACAAAGGGGTTTTGAAAGGATTCTTGAACCTTAAACAAGAGGAATTTGGAAGGATTCTAAAACCTCTTTAATTTGGGCTTTGAAAGGCTCCTATAAAATTAAAAAAAATTCAAGCCTCAAGAATAGGACCAAAGGGTTTTAGAAGGCTTCTAAAACCTCAAAGGGGATTTTGGAAGGCTCCCAGAACCTTGTACAATTGGATCAGACCTCAAGAAAAGGACCACTAGGTTTTGATAGGATACCAAGCCTAAAAAAATACAAGGATACAAATAATATATATTTGTCACCCAAATAGAACCAAACACACTAAAATGATTTGAAAATAAAATTCTCGCTCAAATACTAAAAGTAAAATAAAACGTAAAGTTCCTATAACCTTCTATAAATGGATCAGGCCTCTAGTAGAGGATCATAGGGTTTTTGGAGGATCCCAAAATCTAAACATGCCAAGATCCTAGATATGTAAAAAAAACTAAAAGATCCACATCTCAAGGAAATTACGACACATTCCCATTGAACATTAGATTTAAAATTCAAAAATTCCCTCCTACTCCAAACAAGAAAAAAATTGCAAATAGAACAAATAAAAAAAACACTTCTTTCTTAGATATGAAACTCGAAAACATTTTCCCTCTTGAAAAGGCAATGGCTTGGAATACCACCAAAAAGGTTGGAAATCATGAGAAAAAACCTACCAATGTCATGCAAATAAAAATAGACAACTGGATGATACATGAGATCACCCACATCTTCTTCAACATTGATCTAGGAATAAATTGTACCTGGACAAAGGAATATTCCAATGAAAATAGACCCATAATATAAGATCCATCCAAGAAATGAGAACAAACCCCCAAAATAGGGTATGAGGAAAGAGGTAAGACTCCCTAACAAAAACATCTTAGCATTAGGGTGAACATCCATCCACCAAGTTAGAAAAGTAGATCAATGTTTTACTATCCAACGAATTATGCACCACTATATAAAATAAGAACAACATACCAACATCTACATCCAACAACCAACAAATATCAGGTTCAGAGCTCCCTACTCCACACTTCCCTAGGTAGCTAGGGTTTCTCACTAACACACTCTGTATAGTTAAAACAAATATTTCTTGTGCTAGTATTCTCATGAACACATTTGAAATGACCATTATCAAAAATATAAATTCAAAACATAGTATTTTGGAGAAATCCATTTAGTTCTATTGTTATTACCATCAAAAATCTTCGAATGCAATATACCAAAAAATAATTTGTCAATACTATCCTTGTTAACATAGTATTTTTCAATAATAGAGCTATCTTTGACCTTGTTTTTTTACTTTGGTCAATATAATAACAAGTATTCTTTGCACAACCTATGTAACCACTACTTAAATTATGAATATTATATACTAACTTGTGTAGAGGATCCTTGGTCTCACACTATGTATTGGTTGATATATCACTCGTATTAAAATTATTATCTATTTTTTTATATACATTTATCTTTTTCAATGTAGAGTTTAATACTTTGTCAATTATAGATAGATCCATAGTTGTTTTTCCCACAAGTACCTTGTGAGTTGATTCATATTATTTCTTATCATTATAATTTGTTTCTAGTACCTCTTGAAATATGTGTCCTTATTATGTTTCGATTTTAGATATTGATGTGTTTTCATGTATATCATATTTGTTGATGACTTTGAAAAGTTATATGCATTTGATTCCATTGATTGAGTGAATTATATCTACAAAATCTAGTGATGTGACTTTCTTTGTTACATATATGATAATATCTTCTTTTCATTTTGGGTAATTTTGTGATAGCAAGACAGAAGGATTTCTTGTGTTATTTGGTGATCTTTTTGGTAAAATGAAAGCATTATTTAATAATTCATCTCTTACCTTATTTTTAATTTCTTATTATTGAATAATATCAACTAGCTCTTCAAGCAATACTTTTTTTGATACTAGGATAGTTGTGATCAAAATTTTAAATGATTTTAAAATTGCTATGAGTGTAGCTTAAACAAGAAACATTTCTTCTACAGTCTCTCCCATAGTTTTTAGATTCAATTTTAAATTTTACATCCCTTTAATAAAGTGTTTGATGTTTTTACCATCTTGAACTTTTAGTGAATACAATTATGATTACAAGTGCAGAATAGTGGCTTCAGTTTTTCCCTCAAATATAGCGTATGGTTTATCCCAATCCTCTTGTAAAGTCTTGGCCTCACATATATGCTTATATTTAATCTGATGTCACAAATATTTTTAGCATAATTACTTTTGCATCTTATTTTTTATATTTCTATCTACCTACTACATTTCCTGGAATGTTTTTATCTTGAGTTACTATTTTCCAAAGTTTTTCAACAAAAAGTATTGACTTCATCTTATTTTTCAAAGAAAATAATTTTGTTCCTCTTAGTAACTAATATTTTGAGAGAACGATTATTGTGTTTTCCATGGTCCATTTTTATTTATTTTTAAATGTCCTCTTGAATTTATTTAAAAAATATGATTAATTTTTCTAATGTATTTTGTAATTTTCTTGAATGAGGGAAATTTTATAAAAAAAATCTTTTAATTATCAAGTAGAAAGCCCTTTAACTCCCTACAATATTTTTTTTCATTGAATTTTATTTTATTCAAAAATATTTTCATGGTTTCCTTTTTTATTTCTAATTGTATCTTCTCCTTTTTAATTTTAAAACTTATTCATTAATTTTTTCTATGGATCAATAATGTTTTCATTCAGTCAATTTTTCTTTATTTTATAAAAAAAATCTTCTAAACTTTTGCATGACTTTAAATAATTTATAATGTTTGATTCTTCAAATATTTTTTCTTGCCTTCTCTTACATTTTTTTTTCATGTAAATTGTTCCCTATGAATTTGATTTATCTCAATCATTTTATTTTCAAAATTTCAATAATTAAAGATTAAAAATGTTTCTTACTTTATAAAGCATTCTCAACAACCCATCCTCATCTTCCCTTCCTAAATTAATACTTCAATATGTTTACACATTTCCATAATAATTCTTTCACACATTCCGTTAAGAAATACCCTTTGCCAAATAAACCAAGTGAGCTTTGAAAACATATATTAAAATAACTTTTCTTTATTTTTCCTCAAATTTTTGTAAAATGTATTTTTAATGTTTTTTCCATTCTCTTCGCGAATAATGTTCCATTTTTATTATGTTTCATTTTTAATTTTTGAGACCTTCTTCTATAAATATTAAATCATATATCAAATTTTATTTATCTTATTTTCTTTTAAAATAATCTCTTTCAATAAAATCTTCATTTAGAGTTAAACTCCATAAATTTACCTCTAATTATATTCACCTTTAATAAAATTTCTCACTTTTAATTATGCTATCTTTAGTAAAATTTCTTCTAGTTCTTATCACATTTAATAAATTTAAGGTTCTAAGGAATATAAGCAACCATATTGAAAAGTTAATTTACCTTTGCTTGAACATTTCACCGACCCATGCAATTTTCCTTTGATGTTATTTTTTTCAGGGAACTTTTTGAATTCTTGACCACTATGCAATATTATTATGATCAAATATATCTCCTAGCTAAAATGTTTCACCCTATACATTATAGACTATCTTCCCTAACTCTATGTTACACAATTTTCCATTATTACTATACTTAATTGATTGTTACTCTCACTCAGTGTAAATGCATGCAAGAACAAACATCAATCATGTTCACCACAAGCTTCCCATTAATTGTATTCGTAAAAATATTTTCTTGGTTCACAAATCTCATATAAAGCAATCTCAATCCTTGTCTCACAAGAAATATTTTAACACCTTTATAGTTCTACAACCATAGGGGCCTCCTCTATTTATTTGGATTAGTATCTAATCCTCCATAATCTATCATAATTTGGGAACCTCGTCATAGCTAAATAACTCACTAGATATAACTTGACTTGGATGATAACCTCTCACAACTGAATGAACTTGCTAAACAACTTGACTTGGGCACTCTAATGGTTGATTGGACTTGTTGGATATAAAAAACTATAAAATCCTTTAGGGTTTCACACATCACATAGGAATTGGAAATTCATTAACCTTTCTTAGACATTTTCACAACTCAAGGATTATTTTACAATTTATGAACACTTTATTATGACTTAGTTCCCACAATGGTGGATCTAATACCATTTTTATAAAATATGCTAAATTTAATACTCAAGTATGAATACAAAATTCAAATAACTCTCACAACATAACAATATGTATCATATATATTCAACTCATGAATCATAAAAAAAACATATACTATATTCATGTGGATGTAAATATTAAAATACTTTATAGTATAAAATAATGTACAACAATTCACATTGTATTTCTTCCTCACATGCTATCCTTATTATTATCCTTTACAAAGAGTCGCATGATTGTTAGAGAATATTACATTATTTGGTATATATCAATGTACCACCATGGGTATATGTTTAGATTAGGGTTTAGTCTTATATTAGGATTTAAGTATTTACTTTATGCAAAGGAATAAATGCACAAGTATGTGCAATGATGTAAATGTGCATGTTGTCCACATGTACATGAGTCCTTTAGAATAGGAATAACAAGTGTCCTTAGTTAGGTGTGCATGTGCACAAGTTTCTATCATGCAAAATGCACATGTGTCCTTAGGGTAGGAAAGTGAAGAGTCACATACTAGTATATATTTGTGACTTAGCATTATAATTGGTAATGAAGCATGCATTATCCATAGCATGCACTAGTAGAGTAGTAGAGAGAGAGCTCCACATTTTATTAAGTTTTATTTTTTGTGAGATTTCATTAATGGCTAATCCATGAGTTATTTTAGAGGTTTCTCATGCTATTTACATGCTTAATAGTTAGCCATTATAATTGATATATTTCTTTCTTATTTTACTACTTGTGGTTGCATTTCCTTCAAGTTTATAGCTTCAAAAACTAACAGTGGTATTAGACACACGATAGATCAAGAGAAAATATAAAAGAGCCACAAGAAATATTGAAGGTTGAATATTGAAGATATCTCATAGAAGACTAGAAGATAAGTTCCTGATAGTGAAGAATTTGGGACAATTATTACCATCCGAAAAAAAGCCCAAGAGAGAAGGATTTGGCAAGAATCTTACCAAATTTTTGGAGGAGTTTCCAAGTAGAATTGAGAGATTAAAGGACAATTTTTAGAGGAGAAATGGATTTCCTATCAATATGAAAATTACAGATTTAATGACAATGAGAATGTAGCAATTTGCACAACATTAGTAGTTACTAAATTTCAAATTTTTAGGGTGTATCTTGAAGGAGATCTGAAGCCACAAAACTACAACTTAAGGAAGTAAGTTAGAAGAGTTTAAAAGCTTCAAATAGGTGAGAAAAGAAGATGTTTTGGATAGTGAAGAAGAGCTGCAATTTCATCTAGTACAAGGAAACATTTAGGTGATGTAAATTACCAAGAATATCACCATCAAATTGAGGTTGAAAAGGTACACAATTTAGATGCAAAAGGTTCATTATTTTAAATATAATATTTATTTTATTGTTAAGGTTTCTAATAACCAATTTTGAGGTTTAGAAGTTGCATGAAAAGGTTTCAAATTAAATTTATACAAGATAGTGTAGAAGTTAAATTTCTACAAGGTTCATACCTGCACAAAAAAAGAAGTTAAATATCAACTTTCTATTGGCTATTCAAAGAAAAATAATACATTATTCTAGAGAATATATTAGAGTGAAAAATAATACCATAAATAAGCATATTACTTGCATGATTATAAGCTTAGAATACTTAGTGAAAATTTCTGATTCTATATCTACTAATTCCTAAGAAGACTTAGCTATATTGGTGCTATAAAGGAAGGTATAAAATAAGTGTATTCTAAGTTATTCAAAGCACCTCATTAGAGCCATAAAATATAGCTCTAATATTAGTATCTCCAAAGGTAAAAGAGACATTTCGAACACCATCTACATACATATTTTCAATTAAATCAAGAGGAGAAGTTAGTAAAAGTAAGGTGAAATCAAGAGAGTGTTTTTTAGACTTCTCAAGTTACATATCCATCTAAGGACTATTGAGCAAAAGGTAGGAGAACTCAAGAGCAATTCTAAACATGTCAAAATAAGGTACATCTTGAAGATCCTTTTGTGAAAGCAAGGTAAAGAGGGGTAGTGAATACCACTAAGTATTTAGCTAGCAATAAGTTTTATCGAAGAGGAACCACTACCATTATTGTAGAAAAGAGAAACCACCATATTAGAAGAATATTTAAGCATAGAGGGCCAGTCACAATGCATGCACAAGGAATATTACAAACAAATCTCATCTAAGGTGAGGGTTCCAACATAGTAAACACAGAGGAAATATCTAGAAACCAATGAAATAGCCACAGTGAACATTGTATGGGATCCCATATAGTTGAGCAATTACAAAAAAATAACATCAAAAGAAGCATCCATTGGAGTATTTAACATATAGGTTACATAGATAAATATTAGATACTTGGTGCATAGATATCAAGCATTTGTAGAGGTCAATAGATTGGATAGAGGAGTCAAATTAGAATAAATCAACGCATTTGGTATCATATAAGAGACTAAATAAACTTTTCCACATTAGTTTTACTTTAGAGGATCGATTGTGCTAGTAAAATTAGGATTATTCTAGTATGAAGATAATTCTAAGAGATCACCAAATTACCATGCACACACAAGGGAACTGTTGGTGAGGAAGAAATATTTGTTCTTAGGTTCAACAGAAACAAGATAACACATTATCATATTGAAAAGGAATGTGCCAAGTATTACTAGGTAACCGTTAGAGAAATCATCATTTGAAACACTTGGCAAAGGTGGCATATAGTAGATTGAGAGTCATTATAATCATACATGCAAGAGTTGTTATCAAAACTGAAAGAATCGGTCGGAGGGAAGAAAGTAGAGAGGGGAAGGCTCTGGTCCCTCCCTTGCTCCCCCTCCCCTGGATCTTGGTTCCTGCCCAGTCCCTGGCTCAACCCAGGTCATCCCTACCTGGGAGTGGTTGTTTGTAGATGATCTCCTGGGGGGAGATCCTTCTCCACTTTCTGTGCCCCTCCCAACCGGCTAGGGTTTCCTTGGTTGTTTTTTTGGCCTGGTGCTTCCCAGGGATCCCTGTTTGTTTGGGGATCCCTTCCCTTTTTTCCCTCAGGCTTCCCCCTGGGGTTTTTTGTAGGTTATTCACATGGATCTGGTCCCCTACATTTCTTTGAGTAGTGAGGGTGATGTTTTAGGGTTTTGAAAGTTTCCTGGGGTCTCCCTTGAGGTCCTCACAGCTTTGGGGATGGTTTGGGGGGGACTCTTTCCCCCTTTGCTTGTGAATCCTTGACGGGATCTTGTGGCTATTGTTCTTCCTACTTGGAGGCTTCTTCATGCTGGTTCTGCTCCTTGGTGGACACCCTGGGAATCTAGTTTGGCCTTGGGGGGGTGGCTTTCCTCTGCCTGGGCTATTCCCATTCCCAGTACCAGCACCCTGAAGCTGCTTCTATGCTTAGACGAGATTCTTGGTCCCTACTGCTAGTTTTCTTTTGGTTTTTGCTACATGTTTCATTCTTGGGGGGGTATGATCTATGCACGTAGACCATAGATCCCACTTTTTTGGCTCCTAGGGATCCCATCCCTGTGACTATTTTCTCTTCTTACTCAGGATTCCTAGTCCCTAGATCCTTGGTCCCTTAACCTGCGTTTTCTTATTATTTTCCCAAGGTGGGATTCATGTGGTGGTGCTTCCTGGTTGCTTCCCATTGGGCTAGTTTCTTTGCTGGCTTTTGGATTCATGCAAGGCAGGATCCCCTTGTCTCTGGGTGGGATGGTTTCCCATTGGGTGGGATGTTTTCCCGCTGGGCGGGATGGTTCCTCCACAGGGTAGGATATGCCAAATCCATTGGTTTTCCTACTAGGCGGGATTTCTCCTTTCTACTGGTTTCTCAGATGGTAGGATTTTCATGGTGAAGTTTGTTTTTTGATGCTTTCCGCTGGGCGGGATCTTCACTGAGATGGGTTTTAGCTGCTTCCCGCTTGGCGGGACTCTCTCTTTGGTGGTTTCTGACTGCTTCCCGCGAGGCGGGATTTTATTGTAACAGTTTTTTCTCTACTTCCTGCTGGGTGGGATCTACTCAATGGTGGTTTTTGGCTACTCCCCACTGGGCGGGATCTCCAAAACTACTTTCTTTCATTTTTAGTTGTTTCCCGCTGAGAGGGATTGTTTCATGATTTCTGTTCCCATTGGGCGGGATTTCTGTTGTGGTTTTTAGTTTCAAGGGATTGATGCCCTAGGCCCATCGCTTATGTAATTAGGTTTTGGGATCCTATCAAAACCCGTTGTAAATACAATCACTACTTACCAAAAAAAAAAACTGAAAGAATCATTATAAATCAATGCTCCAACATAAAAAATGATTAGTAACCAAGAATAGAGGACATTTGAATGAAAATGTACTCATTGGAGTATTTAATCATTGAATTGAGAATAATTGAAGAAATATAAGCTATTGGGTTCTACACGGTTATGTGATAGCAAAGGAAGGAGGTCAAAAATTATTTTTTGACCACATATATCTCACCTAGGAGCATAGTCAAACTAAAGACTACATAAGAGACATAGCCACTTGGAAGGGGAGCATCAAACTTCCTTAGATAATGCACCAATTTCAACCTTCATCTAATGCTTTTAGGAGACCATAAAATAGTGGTAATAAGAGGTAAAAACTCTAACTTGAAGTTTTTGATTTATTTGGAGGGATTCATAAGGTAAATAAGAAAGAGTTATTAAGATTTTATTTCTTTAGAAGTAATAAGGAGATAGATCTTAACCTTCGAATTTAGGAGAGGAAAACATTTAAACCATTATATTCAATTTGTAAACTATTAAAGTAGGAGATATAAGGATTTACTTTTCAAATTTGAATTGAAATTGAAATTGCAAATATACTAGTTTTCTAAATTTCCAATTAGAGATATATAAGGAGTTCTACACCAATATTTAGACTATTAAAATTTAGAAAATTATATAGTGTTGATAAAAATTTGGAAAATACAATTAAAATTCGTCTCTTGCTCTAATATTAGAAAAAATAAAAATCCAATTAAAAGGTCTACAAGGCAAAAAACCTTATCAAAACTTCAAGGTGCAATTATCAAATCATCTTTAGCTTTCCATCTATTAATTCATAGGGAGAAATAAGGTGAAGAAAAATTAAATTTGAACATTAGGAAGGTAAAAGGGATTGAACTCAAACTAAGAAAGCTAAGCATACTTTCAAAACATATTTGGAGATTCAAGTATTTAAAAAACCTTGAAAAATTAAAAATATTTGATCAATCTTAATATTTTACTAAATTACTTGGGAATTAAAAGGTATACTACCTAGAGATTTTAAATACTACAAAGAATACTACAAAATTTGAATATTTGAGAGATAGTATTTAATAATATACTTAAAACACTAGGGATTCATAAGGTAGTCTACATCAAAGGAACATGGCAAAGAAAAATCAAATGAAAAAGAAAACAAGTGATCCAAAAATAGAAACTCAAAAACTAGAACTTCATGAGTTGTCAAAATTAGTTGAAGAAGAAAACCTATGTCTACAAGAAGAACCAATTTACATTGGAGAGGACTTATATTTTCAATAAGAATAAATTTACATTCAAGATGACTCACTAGAAGAGACTAAGAAATAGTTGTAACTATTAAAATTTTGTACACAAAATATAATAGAAAAAATTGAAAGTCAAGAGAATACATCAATAAAATAAAATAATTATTTGCAATCAATCATGAGAGAGGCCAAAAATTAAAGTTTTTCAATGCTAGAATATTACTTGAATTTAAAAATTGGCGAGGCACAAATAAACTCAAAATATGCTTTCACATTACCTAATGATATAGGAAAAGTAATGTATATGGCATTAATTTATAATGATGTTCTCAAATACAAGAATATAAAATAATAGAACATTGTAATGACCCAAAAACTAGCTATAAAAAGAACACAAGAAAAAAATAAAATAAAAAACTAAGAGGGATTCATAAACCCCCATCATACATTAGGTTAATCTATTGTTTTAGGTTTAGTAGGTTTTACAACTTTCTCAAAGAGTTACATTGCATTCAATACCCTACACAAGTTTGTATGTATAGGTATATTATGTGTTCCATAGATAAGATATATATCTCATCCTTCTTAATGAGCTAACTTATCACCTTCAGTATAGTCGAAGGTATATGCCCATCACCATACTATACATAAGTCTATTTGTGTAGGTATACTATGTGTATTGTGAGTTAAGCTATCCATTTTATCACTCTTCGCTCCTATTCAACATAAGGAGTCATTTCCTCCCTACCCATGCCTATGATAGTTCTACAATTACCACCCCCACCTACCAGATTTTACTCTTCCCTTATCTAACTAGCGATAGTCAGATATCTTATATATTTTTTCGTTACTTCAAAATCCAACATTAATGAAGATCTTAATGATGCTTCCTATATATTAGTTTTATAAAATAAAATATTAGGCATGCAAAAAATAATAATTGGTTTTTAATTTATTCTATTTCAAAGGAGATTATACTATTTAATACATAATGGGATATGTAAAGGGTTTCAAGCCTATTGAGATAACCTACTATAGAAGGTTTTAAAATTAAAATATTTTTACTTATTAGAACCTTAAATATTTAATATCAACATAATCTAACACATTTTAATCACCTATATAATAATAATATATTCATAAAAGTAAACACATTTAAATATAAAAAAAACTAGTTGACAAAAACTATTCAATAAAATTTTTACTAGCACATATAAATGTTATGTCAATCAACATCAAAGAGCCTAGGATGTGGGGAGGGATGGGAAAATCCCCTAAAATTGTTTGTCACATTAAGTGAGGTATTCTTTAGAGTTATGTAACATCACATGACATAATAAAATATTTTTCAAATAATAGAGAAACATTATTCATAGGTAATTCAAATGTAAATAGACTAGAATACAAAATTTATGTAGAAGAAAAAATATGATCAATATTCTTAGCTACATGAGGCATGTAATATATGGGGTACATGCATATTTTTTTCCTATGAAGTAAAATAAATAGTGAAACAAAAGCTTTAAAAACAACAAGGATAAGAGTTTCTACATGATTGAAGGAAAGAAATACCAAGAAGTTAGGAGTATATCAGAAAGATAGTATAAAGAATAGTAACCAAAAAAATCAAGGGAATATTATTAAACTTGTGAATGACCATAAAGTATTTCTAAAAAATAGTTTTATACTTTTTCATCTTCCACTTTCGAAGTTGGTACCAATTACCGTCATTAGGTGGAAATATTAGGTATTTACACCTTTCTATTTCATGCTTGGTGCTAAGAAAATTCTTCATATATACTCTAGCATTATTTGATGATATAGGGCATTGGTATCATATGCATATTTACCTTGAAGTATAATGTATATATGTAATAATATAAATACAAATATGATGCTATAGTAAGCATAAAGCTAAAGGTAGTATTATTGACATGAGTAAGTGTAGGATTTCAATCCTTTATAGAATTATTCTATCTAGGTAATTAGATGGTATTGGGTCAATATAATTATAATTAAGGACTTCATCAACCCTTATTTTACTAAAATAATTCATCTCCCATTTGGATGTGATTATCCTCAACATATTAGAATCCATCTAAGAAACCAAACACATTACTTGGTCAAGTAAATACAAATTAGTGTAGGATACAATCTGACCATAATTACGAACATTGAAAATATTATGTGTTGCTTCCTAGTTTCATTTTTTAGTGATACATATCACTTAGTTTACAAAAATAGGTAATAGACAAATGTGATCCATATTTTAAAGATGTTTCTCTACTATAAACTTTATTACATTAGGACTATAGCTTGATGAGTATGAAAAAATATTAATAATTAAAGCATTGTCACTTATTAGGAACTGTGTGTTAAGCATACCATAGTGTAAAAGTTTGGTTATCTAATGAGGCATAAAGAAGAAATATTTTTTAAGTGGAATCAAGGCCACTATCCAACATGAAAAGCGTGAGGAGCATATTATTTATCATAGATATCCTTATATTTCTATGTTCTATGCCTAATAATTTATTGAATGTGTATACATTTTATGTGCTACACAAAATGCTAATACATGTAAGCTTTCTTGTATTGAAATGATTAGAAATATGAAAAAAATATCAAGTGCCATGTTATGATATAACTAAAATATGTCTAAAATAGTCAATGACATTTGTTGAGCCCTATTATAAGAATATTGGATGTAAGACATATTATTATCCCACATATGAGAGTGACCATTGTTATAAATATTGAATTGATGTACAAATATTTTATTCACTCCCTTCATCTATTTATTTATCTAAGAATATAATATTCTAGAATGTTGTGAATTAATTCCCAACTAATCCAATAGGTGGTATGGAAAACTATTGAGAAAATTGGGGTCTCAATCAAACACAATTAAGTTTAGGATTTCAAAGCAAATCTAGAATTAATGAAAGAATAACCTCATAGTTTGTAGGACTTTGATGCTCTCTGTGTAATAAATAATGTATCATCTTGGAAAATCCATCCAAGTTATTTTTTTGAGGAGGGTAGGATAGAAAGATAAACCATGTTGGTTGATTCCAAATGTATATAAAGAATTTATAATGGTATTTACAGACCCAAATTCCTATTTATTGATTTAGCAATATTATATGGTACAAAATAGTTTATGTGAAGCTCCACCTCTTGACATATATGATTCTACTAGGAATAGTATCCTATTGTCAAATGCATGCCAATATTTCCATGTACCTTATAGTAGTATGCTTCCTATATTAGATGTTGATATGAAGTGTTAAAAGGTATGTGAAGCTTACCCATAAAATAGAAAATGTTATTGAGGTAAGTATTTAGCACTTACTTACCCTATATCAACTAGTGAAGTACAGTGGTTAGGGTGGTATCATCGGAATACAATGCCTTTACATCACTAAAGTTAAAAAAATTAGAATTTGTTACTATCAAAAATGTATAATGTAAAATGAAACTTAGCTAATCATAAACTTTTGATTACCCTAATAATGTTGGATCACAAGACTGAACTATTATAATTATCTTATCCATTCTAAATAGTTTATATTATCTAGCTTGATAGTATATGATAATTACTTCTTGGACATTTTAAGTCCATGAAGTTGTCATTGATATCAAGAAATGAATTTGTCATTGATGTCAAGGAATGAAGTTGTCACTGATGTCAAAATATCAAAAGGAGCAATGCAAGAGGTTGATGATAGATGAGCTCCATAATGTTTATTTTTAAATATCATGTGGAGCATGATTTTAAAGGTTTTTATTTAAAACCAATGGTGGCAAAAATAAAAGGTTTTTATTTAAAACCAATGGTGGCAAAAATAAAAGGTTTTTCTTTAAAACCAATGGTGGTAAATGTTAGTCTTACAATGGCACTGAGAGGGGGGGTGAATCAGTGTAGCTCTTTTAATCTTGAATTTACAGCTCTTAAAACAACAACAATTAAAACTTATAAATAGATACAACAAGTATAGCAAAATAACATCACACAACACAAGATTTAACGAGGTTCACCAATGTGGCTACTCCTCAAAAATGACTGCTTGGACTACCATCCAAATCCAGCCTTTGCAAAGCTACAACTTTACAAACAATTTACCAGCACCCACTGGAAGGAGCACCAACCCCTGATTTATCTGCACCAACAGAAAGGAGCACCAACCCCTGATTTACCAGCACCTACTGGAAGGAGCACCAACCCCTGATGCCAAGCTGCAACCTGGACTTCAATTTTGAATCTAGAATTTTAACAAAAAATACCTTCGCTTTTACAAGACCCTGATTGGTCTACTTCACCTTTGCGCTCTCTGCGCACTCTGCTCTCTCTGTGCAATCACTTCACACACTCTGCTTCGTCATCGTCGAACTTCATGATCGTCTTCTCCCTCTCTGCGCACTACGATCGAACTTCGCACACTCTGCTTCTTTTGCGAATTTCACACTTAGCATGATTCGACTCGACTTGCTCTCTGTGCTCTTACGATCGAACTTCGCACATATCAACACGCATTCAATGATCTGTTCAACACACTTCAACTTCTCCAAATAGCCCTCCTTTTATAACAATATTTTCATGATGAAAACTCTAATCTCAGTCGGCTGTAAACCCTAATCTTAGTCGGCTGCAAACCCTAATCTTCATCGATTGCAAACCCTAATCTTCGTCGGCTTACATCGGTCTTCGTCGGCTTCAACTGCCCTTGTAACTCTTCTGTTGTTGTTGTCGCGAAAACACATGTCACGATATCGCGACACTTTTACCTTCGTACGCTTACTCTTAGCTTTGGCCCGCGAGAATACAACATGTAGCGATATCGTGACACTTTTTTGTTCGTACGCTTTCTCTTAGCTTTGGCCCGTGAGAATACAACATGTAGCGATATCGTGACACTTTTTCATCCGTACGCTTTCTCTTAGCTTTGGCGGAGAATAACATGTAGCGATATCGTGACACTTTCCTCCTAGCTACTTTTTCTTGGCTTGCACCCATGAAAACATAACATGTCGCGATATCGCGACACTTTCCTTCGTACTCTCCTTTACTTTTGTCATGAAATCGTGACACTTCTGCCTTCTTACTTTCTCTCTCCTCCTTTAGTCGTGAAAATGTGACATGTCGCGATATCGCGACACTTTTTCTCCTTAGCGCTTTATCTTGCCTTTGGGTCACGAAAATGCGACATGTCGCGATATCGTGACACTTTTTCTCCTTAGCACTTTTTCTTGCCTTCGGGTCGCGAAAATGTGACATGTCACGATATCGTGACACTTTTTCTCCTTAGCGCTTTTTCTTGCCTTCGGGTCACGAAAACGTGACATGTCACGATATCGCGACACTTTTCCTCCTTAGCACTTTTTCTTTCAACATGTCGCGAAATCGTGACACTTTTTCTACTTGCCTCTTTTTCTTTCAACATGTCGCGAAATCGTGACACTTTTTCTACTTGCCTCTTTTCTTCCAGGATGTCACGAAATCGTGACACTTATTTCTTCCGTACTATCTCTCTTGCAATATGTCATGAAATCGTGACACTTTTTCTACTTGCCTTTTTCTTTGCCAACATGTCATGAAATCGTGATAGTTTTTCCTGCTTGCACTTTCTCTTCGAACATGTCACAAAATCGTGACAGTTTTTCTTTCTTCTCAACATGTCGCGATATCATGACACTTTTTCCACTTGTCTTTTTCTCTTCCAACATGTCACGAAATCATGACAGTTTTTCTTTCTTCTTCTCTCTCTTCCAACATGTCACGAAATCGTGACAGTTTTTCTTTCTTCTTCTCTCTCTTCCAACATGTCGCGAAATCGCGACAGTTTTTCTTGCCTGTTGTATATGTCGCGATATCGCGACACTTTTCTTACTTGTCTTTTTCTTTGATCTTTTGCAAGTGGTCCACTTCGGTCTTCTTGGAAAATCACTGTACATACTCTGAGTAACCTTTGAACTCCTGTCTTCTGCATCTGACTAGCTTTTGAACTTCCTGTCCACTGCATCAACAGATCTATCTGACTGTGTTGACAACAATGACAATATTGTTGTTGTACCTTGCTCAACAATCTCCCCCTTTGGAATTGTTGGCAACACATGTGCAATTTCCTGTAACTCTTCTCCCCCTTTGACAATAATACCAAAGGGCTACTGCAGACTCCCCCTGAGTCCATGCACAACATTCTCAGGCACAATTTATTACACTTAGCAAAAATCATGAACATGAGCAAAAAGATAATCAAATACTTAAATGCTCCCCCTAAGAATGTGATCTCTGTAGCTAGTCAATTCTTGGGAAGTGTGACCACTCCCAATTTATTGCGAAGGTACTCAAAAACTTCCTTGGGCAATGGTTTTGTGAAGATATCTGCTACTTGCTCTGTAGTTGGAACAAAATCCAACTTAACCTCACCTTCCGCAACTTTGTCCTTCAAAAAATGATACCTGATAGCAATGTGTTTTGTGCGTGAATGCATCACCGGATTCTTGGAGATGTTAATGGCACTGGTGTTATCACACTTAACAGATATTGGCTCACTGAAGCTAATACCAAGATCTTTCAGGGTTTGTTTCATCCACAATACTTGCGTACAACATGTTGTTGCTGCAATATATTCTCGCCTCTGCTGTCGATAGAGAAACTGACTCTTGTTTCTTATTGTGCCATGCGACCAATCTGTCTCCAAGATAGAATGCACCTCCACTGGTACTCTTTCTGTCATCTACACATCCTGCCCAATCTGCATCTGAATACGAAATAAGGGTGAAGTCTTTACCTTTCGGATACCATAACCCATACTCCATAGTACCTTTGAGGTACCGAAGAATCCTCTTCACTGCTGTCACATGAGTCTCCTTGGGATTAGCCTGAAATCGTGCTACCATGCATACTGCCTACAAAATATCTGGTCTGGTGGTTGTCAGATACAGTAAGCTTCCAATCATAGATCTGTACATGGTTTGATCAACAGTTGGAGATTTGTCATCCTTGCTCAACTTGCAACTTGTTGTCATGGGAGTGCTAACTCGGCTTACAATCCTCCATTGTGAACTTTTTTAACATCTCTTTCACATATTTAACTTGAGAAATAAATATGCCCTTCTTATTTTGATTAACTTGCAACCCGAGGAAATACGAAAGTTCACCAATCATTGACATTTCAAATTCTTTCTGCATCTTATTTGCCAAATCTTTACATGACTCATCTTTGTTGCTACCAAATATGATATCATCTACGTATACAACAAGAACAATAAGATGCCCATTTTCTATTTTGACATACAAATTACTATCCACCATACCTTTCTTAAACCTTTGTTGAGTGAGATAGTTGTCTAGCCTTGCATACCATGCTCGGGGTGCCTGTTTTAAACCATATAATGCTTTCTTCAATTTGCACACCAAGTTGGGATCATCACCAAGTTGGAAACCATCTGGTTGTTCAATATAAACCTCTTCTTCAAGTTTCCCATTCAAAAACGCTGATTTTACATCCATTTGATAAACCTTGAAATTCTTGTAGACCGCTAAAGCCAGAAACATTCTAATTGCCTCTAGTCTAGCTACTGGTGCAAACGTTTCCTCAAAGTCAATGCCTTCAACTTGAGCATAACCCTTGCATACCAATCTTGCTTTGTTTCGACTACTCGTCCATCTTCATTCAATTTGTTTCAAAAAATCCATTTGGTCCCGATTATATTTTTGTTTGCAGGTCTAGGTACTAACTCCCAAGTTTTGTTTTTCTCAATCTGATCTAATTCTTCATTTATTGCCTTCATCCAGCTCTCATCTTTGCTTGCATCAGCAACATTTTTGGGCTCAATGCTGGATAGCAGAGAGTAGTTACTTACTACTCTTCTTCTTGTCTGAACACCAACTTTAGGATCTCCAATTATTTGCTCTCTAGGATGATTTTTCTGCCAGCTGCCTGTTTTGAATTTCTTATTTTCTTCCACTTCTGAATCATCATCTGAGTCAATTTTTTGTATCTTTTCAATTTCGTTTTCCTCATCTCTTTCAATAACCTCTTCATAAATTGGGTAGTTCGTTTCATAGCTAATTACTCGTTCTCTACCTTCATCAAATTTAACATCGGCACTGTCCACAATTTTCTTTAGCTTCTTATTGTAGCATTTGTAAGCTTTGCTTTTTGATGAATAACCAACAAAAATACCTTCATCCGCTCTATCTTCAAACTTACCAAGATTATCTTCAGTTCTTTTGATGTAGCACTTGCTGCCAAACACTTTGAGGTATTTTGTTGTTGCCCTTTTTTCGAACCATAACTCATAAGGAGTTTTGCTTTCATGTGTTCTCAGCATGTACCTATTTTGGATATACACCGCAGTATGGACTGCTTCTTTCCAAAACCTGTCTGCTAGATTGCTTTCAGCCAGCATAGTCCGTGCCATTTCCTGCACTGTCCTGTTCTTTCTTTCTACCACTCCATTCTGCTGAGGAGTCCTGGCTTCGAAAACTGTCTCCTAATACCGTATTTTTCACAGTATTCTGTAAACTCCTCTGAAATGAATTCTCCTCCTCTATCTGATCTTAAACATTTGATCCTCTTACCTGTTTCATTCTCAACCTAGTTTTTGAAAATCTTGAACATATCAAAAGCTTCTGATTTATGCTTTAAGAAAAATATCCATGTCATTCTGGAATAGTCATCAATGCACAACATAAAATATTTGTCACCATTTATGCTTTGTGTTCTCATGGGTCCACATAAATCAGTGTGTATTAGTTCCAAAGGTTTGCTTGTGTAGTATTCTTTAGTTTTGAATGTGACTCTAGTTTGCTTCCCCTTTTGGCATGAAGCACAAATGTTGTTTGCAGGTTTGCTGATGGTGGGAATATCTCTTACAACCCTTTTTGAGGTGATTTTTACTAGATTATCAAAACTGATATGACCAAGTCTCTTGTGCCACAACCAATTTTCTTCTTCCTGTCCAATAAAACAAGCTCCTTTTGAAGTCTCTGAGAGCGTGTACAGGTTGCCCGATGTCCTTAATCCAGTTGCTATCAATTTTCCACTATTTGTTTTTCTGACTTCACAACCCTGCTTCATAAAAACTACTTCATGACCTTTATCACAAATCTGACTTACGCTTAATAAGTTATGTTTCAACCCATCTACAAACAGGACTTCTTCTGACTTAATTTTTCCATCACTAATTTTGACAGAGCCTTTGCCAACTATCTTAGCTCCATCATTGTTTCCAAACTTTACTGAACCACCTTCATATTTCTGCAACTTCTCAAACTTCTGTTTGTCACCTGTCATATGACTGGAGCATCCACTATCAAGTATCCATGGTACATATTTATTCTGTGCTCTAAATGTTGTTTGTACTATTAAGGATTCCTTTTCTTCCTTAAGTCGCTCCTTTTCTTTCCACTCCGTTTTGATAGTAGATTTGAGCTCTTGTTTAGCCTTTCCCTTATCAATAGCTTGTGCTTGTTTTTCGGGAAGTTTTCTATTTTGTCTCATCCTGTTTGGTTGAATTTTTCTTCCCTAAAATTGATTTGAAGCAAATGTACTTCTACAGTTTCTTGCAATGTGCCCAAAATTGTGACAGTTATAACATTCTACTGTATAATTCATCAAAGGAGAGAAAGCATTTCTACTGGTGAAATTCCTTGGTCTTACATTATATTTGCAGTCTGAGATTTTATGTCCATAGCCATTGCATTTAAAACAGAAACCAGAAAAGGGATAATTGAACCTGGGTGATGGTCTTTGCCATGTTGTCGTAGGAGCCCTAGGTCTTCTTCTTCTTTGATGAGTGACATTGGTGAATCCATCATTGTCAATTTTCCTTTCGTGCCTGGCATTATTGCTTTCTGTTGCATGAGATGTTTTTCCTTGATCAACCTGTTTCTTATCTTCATTCTTTATGGATTCTACATTTTTGGCCTTTGATCCATTAGATGATTCTCCTTCGATGAAACCCAGACCAAATTTGATGCCTGTAGGCCTTTGGTCATTTATGATCTTATCCAGCTTCATAGAACTTTCTTCACGTTTGTGATAGCAACTGATTTTCTTATTCCTCTCTTCTAGCTGCATTCTTAACCCAACAATCTCTTCTTCTAGCTTGCTGCAATGATCTATTTTCATGGTTATTTGCACTTCCAGATCTTCGAAGATTTTATTGGATTCTTCTATCTGTACTTTCAAACTGGATATGATTTCATTTGCATCCTCAAGCCTTTTTGAAAGTTTCTTATTCTTTTTCCTCTCTATTTTCCACTCTTCAAGTGCAGAGATCAACTCACCTTCTAGATCTACTTCAGCCTCAGGGTTTTCACCACATACTTCAGAGTTCACTCCTTCTTCCTTTTCTTCTTCAAATGCCATGAAGAGAGCTTCACCTGTTTCTTCTTCAGAATTCTCACTGGAGCTGTCTTCTGATGAACTGGCATTCCTTGCTTTTGAATTATTTTCAAACAGTTTCATTTCGTCAGCCTCTTTTGGAGGAGTGATGGGTATTGTGTATCTCCTGACTACTGAATCCCAGATGTCGTATCCCAAAGCACAGAGAAATGCCTGCATCCTGATTCTCCAGAACGCGTAATTAGATCCGTCAATCAATGGTGCTTTGTTTGATGAGAAGCCTTCACCACCTGCCATTGTGTTACTTCCAAGATCACCCTAGCCGGTTAAGCTTGTACAGGAACTTAGCTCTGATACCAATTGTTAGTCTTACAATGGCACTGAGAGGGGGGGTGAATCAGTGTAGCTCTTTTAATCTTGAATTTACAGCTCTTAAAATAGCAGCAATTAAAACTTATAAATAGATACAACAAGTATAGCAAAATAACATCACACAACACAAGATTTAACGAGGTTCACCAATGTGGCTACTCCTCAAAAATGACTGCTTGGACTACCATCCAAATCCAGCCTTTGCAAAGCTACAACTTTACAAACAATTTACCAACACCCACTGGAAGGAGCACCAACCCCTGATTTATCTACACCAATAGAAAGGAGCACCTACTCCTAATTTACCAGCACCTACTGGAAGGAGCACCAACCCCTGATGCCAAGCTGCAACCTGGACTTCAATTTAGAATCTAGAAATTTAACAAAAAATACCTTCACTTTTACAAGACCCTGATCGGTCTACTTCACCTTTGTGTTCTCTGTGCACTCTGCTCTCTCTACGCAATAACTTCGCACACTCTGCTTCGTCATCGTCAAACTTCACGATCATCTTCTCCCTTTCTGCACACTGTGATCGACATTTGCACACTCTGCTTCCTTTGTGAATTTCACACTTAGCATGATTCGACTCGACTTGCTCTCTCGCTCTTACGATCGAACTTCGCACATATCAACACGCATTCAATGATCTGTTCAACACACCTCAACTTCTCCAAACAGCCCTCCTTTTATAACAATATTTTCATGATGAAAACTCTAATCTCAGTCGGTGTAAACCCTAATCTTAGTCGGTTGCAAACCCTAATCTTCATCGGTTGCAAACCCTAATCTTCATCGGCTTACATCGGTCTTCGTCGGCTTCAACTGCCCCTATAACTCTTCTGTTGTTGTTGTCGTGAAAACACATGTCATGATATCGTGACACTTTCACCTCCGTACGCTTACTCTTAGCTTTGGCCCATGAGAATACAACATGTAGCGATATCGCGACACTTTTTTGTTCGTACGCTTTCTCTTAGCTTTGGCCCGCGAGAATACATGTAGCGATATCGCGACACTTTTTCTCTTCTCTTCTTTTTGGTATCCGCACTTTTCCTTCTCTTTCTTCTTCTCGCGATATCGTGACACTTTTGCCTGTTTACTCTCCTTCTTTACTTTTGTCATGAAATCGTGACACTTCTGCCTTCTTACTTTCTCTCTCCTCCTTTAGTCGTGAAAATGTGACATGTCGCGATATCGTGACACTTTTTCTCCTTAGCGCTTTATCTTGCCTTTGGGTCATGAAAATGTGACATGTCACGATATCGCGACACTTTTTCTCCTTAGCGCTTTCTCTTGCCTTTGGGTCGCGAAAACGTGACATGTCGCGATATCGTGACACTTTTTCTCCTTAGCACTTTTTCTTGCCTTCGGGTCAAACGCGACATGTCGCGATATCGCGACACTTTTTCTCCTTAGCGCTTTTTCTTTCAACATGTCACGAAATCGCGACACTTTTTCTACTTGCCTCTTTTTCTTTCAACATGTCACGAAATCGTGACACTTTTTCTACTTGCCTCTTTTTCTTCCAGCATGTCACGAAATCGTGACACTTTTTCTTCCGTACTATCTCTCTTGCAATATGTCACGAAATCGTGACACTTTTTCTACTTGCCTTTTTCTTTGCCAACATGTCACGAAATCGCGATAGTTTTTCCTGCTTGCACTTTCTCTTCCAACATGTCACGAAATCGTGATAGTTTTTCTTTCTTCTCAACATGTCGCGATATCGCGACACTTTTTCCACTTGTCTTTTTCTCTTCCAACATGTCACGAAATCATGACAGTTTTTCTTTCTTCTTCTCTCTCTTCCAACATGTCACGAAATCGTGACAGTTTTTCTTTCTTCTTCTCTCTCTTCCAACATGTCACGAAATCATGACAGTTTTTCTTGCCTGTTGTATATGTCGCGATATCGCGACACTTTTCTTACTTGTCTTTTTCTTTGATCTTTTGCAAGTGGTCCACTTCGGTCTTCTTGGAAAATCACTGTACATACTCCGAGTAACCTTTGAACTCCTGTCTTCTGCATCTGACTAGCTTTTGAACTTCCTGTCCACTGCATCAATAGATCTATCTGACTGTGTTGACAACAATGACAATACTATTGTTGTACCTTGCTCAACAAGTAAAAATAAAAGGTTTTTATTTAAAATAAATGGTGGGCAAGTTATAAGGTTTTTCTAAAAACCAAGGAGGCCTTTAGTTTGGTTTAAAAGGCCCAAAGTTTATTTAATTGTTAAATTATAATATTTAAATTCTAAAAGAATTTAAATTATTATATTTAATAAATATAAGGTCAAAGTCTATGTTTGGCATCGACATTATCGCATGTGAAGATGACGTACTCCCTCCACCGACGTGGGAGATTATTATTGAAAGGCATATTGTATTTAAAACATAGCCTTTCCAAAGGCCAAAGTATCCATCCTCAATTTTTGTTGTTGTTAAACACCTAAGACTCATGTGCATATTTCATAGCGATAGTTCGTGTAATGGGTGGTTTCTGAAAAGCAAGGGTGAAGGATCCTTTTAGCTCATGGGTGCTAAGGAGGTTAAAGCGTGGTAAGTGCTTGTTGGCTCCAATAGGAGCACATGGCTCAAATGACATGGAAGCCATGGTTGAGGTCTTGTTGGAGAGAAGTGCCAAGTTTGGCTCCTGTGCATGCTAAAGTGGTAATGTTTTGGTTTATGATTTAATTTTTGAATGAGCTAAAGTTAAAGTTTGGATAAATAAGGTGATAGTTTTATTTTGGAATATTAGCCAAAGTTTATAAGGGAAATGTTATTAATATTTGAAAGGTTATTTTGCTGAGATAGATTTAAGGGTAAAAATCCTTTTTAGAAAAAGGGAAAAATATTTTATTGCATTGTTTTACAAGTGAGTTATTTAATAAATGAAATATTAAAGTACAGAGTCATAAGTAAAGATTGGTTTATTCTTTGAAGATAATTTTTTGAAGCGAGTTATGTTAAATTTGAATGGTTGAGATGATCTTGTGAAGAGTTAGGGTTTTGAAGAAGTGGTTAATTAAAATATTTTGGTGTTGGATATTAATTTAAGAATGGAGTAATAAGGTGTATTTGTGAGTTATTATAAGATTTGTATTGTTATCTAACCTTCTTGATATTGGAAAATTATTATCTGTGTTTGAGACATATTTTAAGGTTCCTTTTTATTCAAGTAAAAAGGTATGGGTACATTCTTCCTTGGTTGAGTTTATTAGCTGATTTTTTGGAAAACAACTTTGGAGTGAAAAGGACTTGATTAGGTTTACTTATTGAGTTGTTGAGCTATTGCGAAGTGAATGCTATGCATCTTGTTTGATAAGAATTATTGTTGAAGTGATTAAGTTGAGTGAAGAACTTGAAATAGGGTTTGAAAAGAAAATGAGTATAATTGTTATGTGAAGATTGTTTTATGAGCATTGTTGTTGATGTGAGTTGTTGAGTGAAGAAATTGAACTAGGATTTGTAAAGAACATAAGTATCATAGTTATATGAGATTGTTTGATAAGCATTGTTGAAAAAATTTTGAGTGAGTGTTCATATGCTTGGACTAGGGTTTGTGAGCAAGGATTATTTCATTGAGTGATTGGTTGAGTAGAGTTGGTTGAGACTAGTAAAGTGGATGTGTGAAGTGATAGTTCAAGTTCTATAAAACAAATTATTCTATATTTTGAATTGATTTGAGAAAGAGGTTGAGTATTGATGAGTGTGAAATATATTGAGTCTCTAACAATTCTCTATATGTTTCTATGATAAAATAAATATTGGAAGTGATTGAGAGTTTGTGAATGTGAAGCATATTGAGTCTCTAACAATTCTTTGTATGTTTCAAAAGAGTGATTAAAAGTGATTGAGCATTGTGATGAGTGTGAAGCATATTGAGTATTTAAAAATTATCCATATGTTTCTAAAAGAGTGATTGAAAGTAATTGAGCATTGTGATTAGTGTGAAACATATTGAGTCTCTAAAAATTCTCTTTATGTTTCTATGAGTTTGGATAAATTCTAGTGAGGACTTATTGAGCATATTGGGACAAGTCCTAGTGAGGACTTGTTGAGCATATTTGAACAAGTTCTAGAGAGGACTTTGTGGATAGATTAGTGTGAGATTTTATGGAAGCTTACGAGGCAGATTTGAGACAATTATTTGAGTAGACGTGTGAGAAGAGTTGGTTGATTTATTTGTTCAAACCATGAGTTATGGTTTGGGGCGGATTTAGCAGAGTTGATTTGAGATTGATTCAAGCTTTATGTTAAGGCTTGAATACAGATATTGAGGATATATTTATGCTAGACCAAAGTACTATGTTTAGTGTAGATATGAGGATAGAGTTTGGTGCAAATTTAAGGATAGATTTGTGCCAAACAAAATACATATATTGAGCATATTTGTGATAGACTGAAGGAATGTATTTATTGTAGATTTGGGATAGAGCTATGGAGGTGACAGAGTATAGAGGATGAAAGTCTCTAGTGGATAGATATCCATTAGCTAGGACAGTGAGGACAAGTGTCTTCAGTGGATAGAGATCCATTAGCCAAAGCAATGGGGGCAACAATTCTTCTAGAAGATCACCAGCTAGAGCAAGAGGAGAAAGGAGTTATCCTATGGATAGAGATCCACAAAATTGATTAAGGGATTGGTATCTCCTTTGGATAGAGGTCCATAAACATTGTAATAGGGAAAGTATTCCCAAGAGATTTATTGAGAAAATTTTAGTGAAATATTTTTTTTGTGGAGTATCCCACATTGGGTGAACCACATAAAATTGGTGTTTCTATTGTGTGTGGTGATTTATGTATTGCTTTGAATACTATAATTGATATTGCTATCTATACATTGCATAATATTGATTGAAAAATAAAAGTAAAAAGTGGTCTTATATTTTTCACCCCCCTCTTAGTATAAGCTTGTGTTCTTCAATTGGTATCAAAGTGGGTTCCTTCGAAAGAGTTTAACAACTTGAAGGAAAAGCTTTCAAGAACACAATGGATTATAATAATGTGTCCTCAGATAATTCAACACCAATATTTTATGGAAGTGATTATATATATTGGAGCATGAGAATAAAGGTTCACTTGATGGCACTTGGCAATGAAATTTGGGAAGTAGTTGAAAATGGATACATACAACTAGTTGATCCACCTACAGATAAGGAAGGTAAGCTTCTACAACATTACAATTCGAAAGTAATGAATGCAATTTTGAGATGTTTGCATAGAACATATTCCATAAAATTTATACACTGTAAAGATACAAAAGGAATTTGGGATAAGTTGCAAAGCATATATGAGGGAGATAAAAGTGTCAAAAAGACAAGATTCGAAATCTCAAAGTTCAATTTGAATAATTAAGAATTAAGGATGAGGAAAAATTAGCACGTATCTACTTCAGGTTGATGAGGTTGTTAATGCTATGCAAGGACTTGGACTTAAGGTTGAAGAATTAGATGTTTGTGATAAGGTCTTAAGATCTCTTCCAAAGAGATTTAGTGAAAATATTTCTGCTATAGAAGAATCAAAAGATGGTGATTCTTTGACAAGAGATATGTTGCTTGGTATTCTTACAACTTTTAAGTTAATAAGAAAATAACCTAATCCCTATAAGAAATAAGCCTTCAAAGAAATTAAGAAGACAAAGGGTAAGAAGTCAAAATCGAGCAATGAGTCATCCAATGATGAAGAAGCTAATTATGGCAGAAGGAACAAGGATTAAATAAGATTCAAAGATGCAAAATCCATTAGATGTTTCAACTATGGAAAGTATGCTCACTATGCAACTGATTTTCAAGAAGCTAAAAATAACAATGATGAAGAAAAATAGGATTATAGGGAAAAAGAATCAGAAAGATACATGTACCAAGAGAAAGGCAAGGATAGACAAATCCAAAAAGGAAAGAAGTTCTTTCAAAGACAAAATAGGAGCTACTATGTAGAAAATGTAAGTACTCAAGTGATAGTGATAATAGTTTTTTAGATAATGATAGAGATGAAGTCTTATTTCTGATAGAAGAAAAATAATAAGTTGAGAAAATGTCACCAATAATTCTCAAGTGTTTTAGATGTGGTAATTTTTGACATCGTAGAGATAGTTTTACAAGGAATGGTTTTAGTTTTAGTTATGATGAATATGAAGATACACTTGAAGGACCATAAGAAAATATTCTAATGGCACTAGAAGAAGAAGGTGAGCCTATAGAAGAGAAGTCAAAATAAAATGAAGATGTTGACAAAGGTAAAAAAATAGAGGAATGATCATAAAAAAAAAGATTTGATATTAAGGTAGAACTTATTTATGATCTTGACACATTAAAGAAGGTAAGAAAGCAAGACTCTAAACTTAAATTTTAGTTTCAAGAATGTGATGAAGAGAGGAAATTTTATAGAGGATCTAAACAAGTCAATGGCTAAGACAAAGAAGCTCAAGGATAAGTTAGAAGCAAAGGTATTAGAAAGTGAAAAGTTAGAACAAAAAGTATCCCTACTAGGGGAATATTTATAAAAGTCCAAGTATAAGCTACACAAGTTTGGTAAGA
The DNA here is from genome assembly GCA_028583015.1 of Wollemia nobilis. Classification (NCBI taxonomy): domain Eukaryota; kingdom Viridiplantae; phylum Streptophyta; class Pinopsida; order Araucariales; family Araucariaceae; genus Wollemia; species Wollemia nobilis. The sequence continues at coordinate 2,734,090 of JAQPPZ010016969.1, read as the reverse complement.
GTTCAAATATTGTAGATAAGATGATCAAGATACAAAGAAGGTCAAAAAACAAGACAGGTATTGGTTTTGAACAAGCTCAAAAGAAACAAGAAGAAGAGTCAACCTCAAGTTCTGAAGAAGAAGAAACTTCAGAAGAAGATAGTGTAAGATAAAATGAGACTTCTAAGGATGAGTTGGACAACATAAATTTAAACAAGGAAAAAAACAATGCACAAAGAAGAAATAGATGGAACAACAATCAAAATAGGTTAAGAGATACTAAGAGACCAATGAGGTTAAGATAAGGAAATTTCAATGGACAATGTTTATCATGTCACAGGTTTAGACACATGGCTTCATAGTGCAAGACACATGAAAGACACAAAAATGGGAATTTTGAAAATAGGTAGTTTTTCCATGGGTATTTCTACTCATGTAATCAATTTGGTCACAAGGGAATGAATTGCAGGGTTCATGATAGAAAAGGATATGGATTTACCAAGAGAAATCACAAGATATTTTCACCTCCAAGGAATAATAGCATTAAGTGTTATAAATACAATAATGAGGGACATACAATAAAGTGGTGTAGATCAGACATTCCAAAACCAAATAGGAACAGGAACTGGAATATGAATATGAATAGGAATAGGAATATGGGTATGGACAGGAACAAGAACAAGAACAACAACATGAATATATATATGAATAGGAACAAGAACATGGACATGGAGAAGAATAGTCAAATGAATCAAAAGGATCAAATAAGAATGAAAGAGGACAAAGGTAAAGACCAGTGCTTGTTAGGAGTAGAAATACTCCCACCCCATAATTAATGACCTTAAGAGGAGGTGGGGGAGGGCCTAAGCTAAGAGATTCATTCTTAGCCCCGAGCCCCAAAGGTGACCCTTTGCAACTGATGTCAAATGGGGAGATATTTGAGTAAGGAGGAGATATTTGGTTTAAGGAGACACAATTGAGATAGGGGGAGCAATATACCAGGGGGAGTAGAACAAGAAAAATTTCAAGTTTTTGGTAAAAATAATTTGGGTTTCCATCAATGACAAAGTGGGAGATTGTTGGACATTTTGAGTCCATGAAGTTGTCATTGATGTCAAGAAATGAAGTTGTCATTGATGTCAAGGAATGAAGTTGTCATTGATGTCAAAATATCAAAAGGAGCAATGCAAGAGGTTGATGATAGATGAGCTCCATAATGTTTATTTTTAAATATTATGTGGAGCATGATTTTAAAGGTTTTTGTTTAAAACCAATGGTGGCAAAAATAAAAGGTTTTTCTTTAAAACCAATGGTGGGCAATTTATAAGGTTTTTGTAAAAACCAAGGAGGCATTTAGTTTGGTTTAAAATATCCAAAGTTTATTTAATTTTTAAATTATAATATTTAAATTCTAAAAGAATTTAAATTATTATATTTAATATTTATAAGGCCAAAGTCTAAGTTTGGCACTGACATTCTTGCATGTGAAGATGATGTACTCCCTCTGCCAACGTAGGATATTACTGGAAGACGTATGGTATTTAAAACATAGCCTTTCCAAAGGATAAAGTATCCATCCTCAATTTTTGTTGGTGTTAAATGCCTAAGACTCATGCGCATATTTTACAGTGACAATTCATGTAATGGTTTCTAAAAAGCGAGGGTGAAGGAGTCTTTTGGCTTGTAGGTGCTAAGGAGGTCAAAGTGCGATAGGCGCTTGGTGGATCCAATAGGAGCACGTGGATCACACAACATGTAATTCATGGACAAGGTGCTTGTTAGAGAGAAGTGCCAAGTTCGACTCCTACACATGCTAAAATGGTAACATTTTGGTTTATGATTTAATTTTTGCATGGGATAAAGCTAAAGTTTGGAGAAATAAGGTGATAGTTTTATTCTGGAATATTAGCCAAAGTTTATAAGGGAAATATTATTAATATTTGAAAGGTTATTTTGCTGAGATAGATTTGAGGGTAAAAATCCTTTTTACAAAAAGGAAAAAATATTTTATTGCATTGCTTTACAAGTGAGTTATTTAATAAATGCAATATTAAAGTACAAAGTCATAAGTAGAGATTGGTTTATTCTTTGAAGATAATTTTTTGAAGTGAGTTATGTTAAATCTAAATGGTTGAGATGATCTTGTGAAGAGTTACGATTTTGAAAAAGTGGTTAATTAAAATATTGTGGTGGTTTATATTGATTTAAGAATGGAGTAATAAGGTGTATTTGTGAGTTATTATATGCTTTGTATTGTTATCTAACCTTCTTGATATTGGGAAAGTATTATATATGTTTTAGACAGATTTTGAGGTTCCTTATTCTTCAAGTAAAAAGGTATGGGTACATTCTTCCTTGGCTGAGTTGATTAGTTGGTTTTCTAGAAAACAACTTTGGAGTAAAATGGACTTGATTAGGTTTCCTTATTAAGTTTTTGAGCTATTGTGAAGTGAATGCTATACACCTTGTTGATAAGCATTGTTGTTGAAGTGATTAAGTTGAGTGAATAACTTGAACTAGAGTTTAAAAATAACATGAGTATCATTATTATGTGAAGATTTTTTTATGAGCATTGTTGTTGAAGTGAGTTGTTGAGTGAAGAACTTGAACTAGGGTTTGAAAAGAACATAAGTATCATTATTATATGATATTGGTTGATAAGCATTGTTGGAAACATTTTGAGTGAGTGTTCATATGCATGGACTAGGGTTTGTGAGCAAGGATTATTTCATTGAGTGATTGGTTGAGTAGAGTTGGTTGAGCCTATTCATGTGGATGTGTGAAGTGATAGTTCAAGTTCTATAAAACTATAGACACCTAAAATGCATCATGTCGAGGCGACTACTCATATGGGACATGCTACAAGACCATATGGAAGACCTTGGGTAGATTCCAAGGTATAGCAGTGGTTTTTACCACTCATTTGGGCACCTTTGCCTAGTCAGTGCTAGCTACTACTGACACCCGTGGTTAGTAGAGCTGACCATGCTTGTCAACCATGGTCAGGACTCAAAGTTAGTTGGCCTTTGACCGATTCAAAGTTGGTTCAAATGGCCAATTGGTTGCATATTGGAGTGGTTTGAGTGAGGAAGGTTTCAGATCCTTCCATCCAACAAGCTCAACCACCCAATATTGTTCTTGGCTTCCTCATGAAGCCACCCCTAGCCCTTGGCAATTGCTATAAAATCCCCCTTCAAATTGGGGAAAAGTCTAGAGAAGCTTTCAATTGAACACAACGAAGCCCTATCGAATTGCATACTCATTTACATGCATTGAGAGGAGCACTTTTGCTACCCAATTGGAAATCACATTGCCATGGAGGTCCTAGGAGGTTAGGAGAGCCAAGAAATGCTAATCCATGCAATCCATGCACCTACTGAGCAATTCAACCACCAAATCTATCAAAGGACATAGTGGCAACCCTTGATCATCAATTCCTCAAGGAGAATTGAATATTGGACACCAAATTAGGAGGGCAAGAGTATTTCAAGCTCAGCCATGGCTATCAGCCACGGTGGATAGTGCTCACCGCGAATCAGACCCACGATCAGGTTGTCATCTTCAGTTTCCTTGTTTTCTAGCTATAGGATTTGTTTAATTGCATTAGATTAGGTATATATCATGTTAATTTGCTTTTATAGAGACTTTGATCGATGCAATTAGGAGTTTATAGTCATTTTCCTTCATTCTTGCAATTATGCTACTAATGGATCTTTTCATGCTTCCATGCTTTCAATTTCATAATTAGGCCATTAGATAGATAGATTTGCTTTAGTTTACATGTTTTGTAGCAATATTTACATGTTTTGCATAGCTTTAGTATATTTCTTGCAATTTCTTGATTATTGCTAATCATGACATCTTTTGTGCAAATACCCCTTAAAAGCCTCATCAAGAGAGGCCTCCTTTGTTTCTAATGCTTCTTGTTGTTTATTGCACGTAGGATCAATAGGGTTTTGAGATGCAAGGTAACAAATACCTCTAATCATGGAGAAGAAGGTCATCGACACCTTGGAGCAGTTCGTGTCCATTTAGAAAGTTTGTGGATTGCACCTACCCCATTAGGGGATATCACATATTGTAATTAATGTATCAACATTTGGGTGACCCTAAGAGGGAACATGATTGTAACCAAGATTTCACTCCATTCAAATTAATAAAAGAAACATTCACTTTATTTCTTTTTGTCAATCTATGCATGCCTATTTGTTTCATGCTTTAATGATTGATTTCAGTTAATGTATCACTAGGTGCTAGCTTTCTAGGTTGGTACAAAAGGTGATCACGGTGGGACCTCCACATTTCATGCCATGGATTACTGACCTCTATTATTTTTTATGATAGGTTCTCACCGTGGTTGACAACCATGGTCAAAAGTTGTCATCACGGTTGACACCCGCGGGTAACAGTGGTCACCATGCCACAAGGCCACGGTCAGAATATGATAAATCAGACAGTAGAGGGATAAAGCTTATTTGGATGTGGACTTGAGGTAGGTCCCACTGTCACTCTCTGTGTCTATTTTTACTCTCTATTAAATTCTAGAATACAAAAAAAATAGACTAATTAGGAAAGACAACATAATTGGCAATATGCATATGAGTCCTTAGGTCTTTCATTTTTAGGTCTTTACTAGGCGCTGCTAGGAACAACGGACCTCTGAGTGTAGTCCGCCCTAGTTTCCAGTGTGCTAGAATGTTTTTGTATTTTTTTTGCTTGTTTGAGGCCTGATTAGTGGCCATATCATTGTTAGTATGCATTGTCGAAACATCATGTAGGATTAATCATGCATGCTTTCTTAATTTGAAATATTCCTTTTCTGCATTACATATAGAGAAGAATCATTTGAATGTTGTATTATGCATTTTTCTTTCATGCAAATTAAAAGGAACCACACACACCATGTTTCATAGTAAATGCTAGTGAGTTGGAAGTCACATCCAACCACTAGTAGGGTTTCAACGATGGTGGAGGTGATTTCCATCTATTGGCCCAACTCCCATGTACCTTATGTTCTAGACCAATACCAGATTCAAGAACCTTTCATAGCCTAGAAAATTTGCATATACTCCTCTTCGGAGGGTATGACGCTGACTGGGTGAAAATGGGTGAGGATCTAGGAGGACCTGTGCTCCCTAACCATGTGTGGGCTTCATTACCACACATTATAGGTTGGATTACGTGATCGTGACTTTCATTTTCGGTTGTCGAGCTACGAGCATACAAGTGAAAACCCCTTAAACTGAGTATATCATCAACTATTGAAAACACGATGAGAGTTTCATACTGATACAACACATTTGCAAAACACATCAAATAGTTTAGGGTTCACTTTAAAACTTTAAAAGAAGATAATCACCATTGCTTGCTTTGTTTGCTTAAAACTTATATAAAGATAATAGAATAGCATGGTGCAAACATGGAGAGGTCGATCCAGACATAGATCCGAGATCAAAGTCGAAGCTCCATCAAACACACAACAAGATGCATGAAACCCTCAACCACATAATCCTCCCGAACATCATTCGATGAGCATTAGAGGAGATAATACCATGCATGGGGATTCGGTTGTGAATACCCCAAAAGGAGCTACTAGACACTCCTCGCAACATAGATCAGAACATGGAGCTTCCCAGCATGGGGGTTCTAAACATGTTGGCATTTATCGTGACCGCACTCTACGTGCATCCATGGGATCTACCAAAGAGTTTGTCATCGAAGGGTCCAAGTTGGTACCCCTTCATTCTATGTCTAGGGGAGGTTTGAGGCCTCCAACATCTGAATATAGATGAACTCAGGATCCACCCATTCAAGGGTAGATAGATAGGGCCACTTTCGAGCGTAGACCCATACAAACTCCCAACAAGAGTGAACCATGTAGGATCACAATAGATATATCCAAAGTGGGAGCAAATGGTATGCCACCTCATGAGCCATGGTGTAGTAGATAGTTGGATGGCTTAGACAGAGTCCTAGGATAGTTAGGCTACAAGCCTACTCTTGCGCCTTCTCGCCCAATGAGTGTGCATAGTAGTAGTACTATTAGAACTATTTGAGAACCTGGAGAGGGCTCCAAGCATCCTCATGACATGCGTGCCCCTGCATCATAGGTAGGCACTAAATATAGGCCATAGCTAGATGTGAATGCCATATTCATAGACAAAGGCAAGAGCATAGCAAATCAGTCCCTTGGGGGACATACACACAAAACCGCTCGCATAGAGTGTACACATCAGAGGCCTCACATGGTCGATCAAGTAGACAGATCTCATAGATTGGTGTTGGAGCAGAGATGCCAGATCCTCCAAGATAAATTGGAGGATGTTTTCACATAGTAGGAATACCTTGAAAATGAGAATACTTAGAGTCAGAGGTTCCTAAGACAATGTTTATATGAATAACGCATGCATGAACAATACATCCTTGATCAGAAGGAGCATGTGGAAAGGGAGGATCACCTGGATAGAGCTAGTCTACATCCTCATGATGAGCATAGGGAGCGTGTTGATAGATGAGCTACTTCATAGCCTGAGTTGCACCCTGAGTACATAGAGACTCATACTCATCACTCAACCCAACAAAGAGATCGATGCCCCGCATCCGAACATCATGGGTAGAGACAATATGAGGAAGAACTAGGAGAGGAAATAGAGAAGGAATATCTTGAAGCATCCCAAATTGAAGAGGAGTAAGAGCCTAATCCTCCACATTAATAAAGGAGAAATCAACCTTTGAAAGCACCTACAAGGCAATATAGAGAGGATTTCTTATCCTCATAAGCTTCCAAAGCATTAGTAGAAAAGGTCAAAGCAATTGAGAAACAAGGGATGGCTTATCAAAATCCTACCTTGAATAAAATCCATAATGAACCTTTATGCCCATCGGTGCCTATTCCAGCCTATCCCGAGCATTTCAAGATGCCTAGGCTGGAAAAGTACAAAGGAGAGGAAGACGCCCAGGAGCATGTTACATATTTTTTGGACATGTGTTTTTAGATTGCAAGCAATGATGCCTTGCTCCTGTGCACCTTCATAACGACCCTCTCAGGCCCAGCTCGGAGTGGTTCAATCAACTAACGAGGCATAGCATCACCAATTTTGAGCAATTGGCTGATGCATTTCTTGAACGCTTCTCCTTTGGCATCAAGAAAAAGGTAAATTTATCCGATCTGGCTGCTCTAATGCAACACGATGATGAGCCAGTGATGGATTATGGAAAGTGATGGAGGAAGATGATGGTAAAGCTACCATTCCCCATCCCTACTTCTGAGTTAATGTGAATGTTTATGAAAAGTTATGCAAAGCACATTTCATTATTACTCCAGTTGCAATAGTACCAGACCTTCGAAGAGGCTTTGGCGCAAGCCAAAGTAATTGAGGATATCAAGTTGCAGGAGGGCAACTTGAAGCTCAAGAATAAGGAGTGGAATAAGAAAAGTACTAAGAAATAGTAGGCCAAGCCGACCCATGTCAATCAGGTAGTCCTAAACCTTCAGAAAGGGGATAAGGGGTAACAACAAAGAAACTATCAAGCCCAACCTCCTCCTACGTAGTATGAGCAACACAATTATAATAAAAAGGGTAAGAACAAAGAGTAGCACCCACCTCACCAGTTCACACCTTTGATGGAATCGATGACCTCGATATTCCATCAATTGTGTGAGGCCAAGGCCATAAACTTACCAGAGATCAAGCTATTAGACCCTAGTCAACCCAAACCGAAGGGGTATAGGGATGAACTGTACTGCATATTTCATAGATCAAAGGGACATGACATAGAAGTATGTTGGAGTTTCAAGAATTTGGTGCAGAATATGATAGAGAAGGGTGAGCTAACTGTGGATAATCCTTAGGCACCAGACAATCACAATATGGGGATTTACAAGAATCCTTTGCCCAATCATGAGGTACCTAGGAATAATGTTGGCTAGGTCAACCAAGTGCGTATCGAACCTCCAACCCATGGGTTCATTGGTATGGTCAATGTTGTTACCCGACATGCGAGGTATGAGAGACCCAATCAACCTCTAGCTCCCATCAGAGTTCAAGTTGTGCCTCCTCCAAGGCCAACCCAAAATGTTCTAGGCCCACCAATTAGACCGGTGGTGATGATCAAGAGTAGGTTGATTCAAAACCTACAGATAACTCCTACGAAGTTGTCGATCTATGAGCTGATCCAATAGTCTCCCAAGCATAGGGAGATGCTTATGGATATTTTAAGGTCCATCAAGGTACAGTACCAAGATCCCAAAGCATTTACACACTTCATGGGACATGTACAATAGTTCCAAGGAGCTGGTCATTCAATTTCATGACCATGAAGTCAAGACGGTATCCATTGTTATAGCAGACCCACCGCTTCACATCATAGCATGTGTGAATCACATACCATTCAAGTGGGTATTGATTGATATGGGGTCATCAATCAACATCATAATGACCAAGGCATTGACTTATTTGAAGTTGCCAAAATCACATATTGTACCTTCCACATTTACCTTGCGAGCATTTAATGATGCATTATGCTCGATGATAGGTACAATAGTCCTTCCGATCTAGGTTGGATTAAAGACCATCTCTGTGATGTGTCACGTGATCGAAGGTGCGATGCAATATAACATCCTGTTAGGGAGGCCTTGGATTCGAGAAATGCATTGCATCCCTTCTATACTGCATCAGTGCATCAAATATGTACACGAGGGATAGGTTCACGTAGTGCCTTCTGATGAAGAACCTTTTAAATATGTGAATCTAGCAGACTTGCTAGGGGATTTTGTGCTCCCCTCAATGCACCTAGATATATGGCCAATGTCACCAATTAAAGAACCAGGAGGTAAAGAAAAATAAGTGTGTGCAAAGCTTACAAAGTCCGCATCGCAAATATTGAAGCACACAACTGCTACTTCTACTAGACCGTCCACATCCGTGATGCATCAGGAGGACATGAAGTTGAAAGAAAAAATGGGTGAGAAAGAGACAAAGCACGCACCCAAATCTATTGTAGATGAGATTCCTACTCCCATGGAGGTAGAGAGTGCTCAGGTAGAAGTCGAAGAGGCACCTCAGCCTACTTCGCCTACGTCTTCAGCAGGGTCATCTACACCGTAGGTGACCATTCACTTGGTTAATCCCATAATGGGGGAATACATTATGCAGAATGTGATGTTCACACCGATCATTGAGATTGCACAAGACATGGGCCGACCACGAGCCCATCGCCTTCCCGTAGGGATGGTGGTATCACTGGGGGTACCGCCTAACCAAACAAAATTTATCTATGGAGGGCTCGACCAGATAGCATCTCGCACCCCCATGGATGAAGATGATGATGAACCATTTGTTGTAGATGTTCATTATCTTTCTAACCCAGAGTACACCCTATGATATTTTGAATGTTACCATTGGCATGGTTATGGCCTTGGGCTATTCGATCAGGGGTACAGGAGACCCTATGAACCACAATATCAGTTACCTACTGATAGGTTTGGGTTAGGTTACTACAGCAGAGGATAGGATGAGCTCTTAGAGGCATCTTTAGACCACCTATACCTCAACATAGGGGGTGAAGTCGACTTCAATCCTTACCACCCCAATCCCTCAACATTTCATAGGGATAATAGAATAGTGTCGTATGTCACTATAGAACCACCCATGATATATCACGATGACATCTTGGTGGCTACCAGTCTAGAACATATACCAAGAGATAACTTGGGTGAACAAATCCATCAGGCGACCAATGACATTGGTCTACAGATTCAAGATGCTAGCTTAACAATAGACTTCTAAGTCAAAGACCCTTTTGACAAGGATAGAGCAGAGTCCATCTTTGATATTGGTGGACCGAGCTACATGCATGAGAGTAATGATGATGATAGGTCCTCAAGCGATGAGCAATCTGAGGATAGAACTAAGTTGGCCTATCTAGGCCCTCTTAATTTATGTTATCTATTACCTCTAGAGGCAGTCATCGAGGATGAGAAATCCTCCATAGGTGACAATGATTATCAAGAGTGGGCTCACATGGGACCCCATCTTCCTAATCACCCAATTCTAGTGGCTAGCGATGGAGGTATCCATTACGATAGTGATGAGGAATATGAGATAGAGAGAGCCTATCTAGGACCTCCCTACTTACATCATCGCAATGCACCTTACATGGTAGAGGATATGTATAGAGACATAAATATTCATCCTCTCCTCAGAGGAAGACCACCTAATCTAGATAGGATTTATCACATGGTCTTCCCTGATCCACCAACATTTAGAGAGCTCCTCGAGCCTAGTGATCCTGTGTTCGAGTATGTTCATAGACCGGATCCAGAGATCCCCATACCCCCTGAACCACATCTCAAGGATGGAAGCTATACAAGTATAGATTCACATGCACGTGGTCTTGGAGACATAATCCATTCCATCAATATGATCTCCATTGATTTGACCACTCCACTCCATAATCCAACTAATCCATCCAAACCATTGTATCTAAATGTAGATGCTATTGATTGGGATCATGTTGATTCACCACTAGAGCCTGAATATTTCTTCCCCAATGAAGAAATGTTGCAACCATTTCATTTTGCGCCAGGCTGTGCACATGATGTCTATCATGCTGAGGGTGCTTCCAATGTGGAACCCATAAACCCAGTATATGACATCCATTTGATCCCTATGCCTCATCATCTTGAGGAGGGATCTCATATGTCAGTGGAGGAAACCTTCAAAGTGGATATCAACGATGATCCCACCAATCCAAGGAAGGTTAAATTTGGAGAAACTTTAACTCCTGATGAGCATGCCAAACTCATCCCTCTATTGAGAGAGAGACCTGATCTCTTTGCTTGGACTTACAAGGATATGCTAGGTCTAGATCCAAAATTGGTTACACACAACCTTTCACTAGATCTATCAAAGAAACTAGTCAAGAAAAAACTCAGGAAGATGCATCCAACGGTAGCCTTAATGGTGAAATATGAGCTACAAAAGTTGTTGGATGTGGAATTTGTCATTTCCATCGACTATCCGGAATGGGTATCCAATATGGTGCCTATAGGAAAACCTGATGGAAGGATCCATATCTGTACGGATTTTAGAGACCTCAATAAGGCAACACCAAAGGATTCATTTTTGTTGCCGAACATAGATGCTCTCGTAGATGCAACTACGGGTCATGAAATGCTCTCCTTAATGGATGGTTTTTTTGGTTACAACCAAATTTAGATTAAGCCCAAAGACCAGCATAAAACCATGTTCATAATGCCATGGGGGATATTTTATTACAAAGTTATGCCATTCGGCCTTAAAAATGCTGGTGCTACATACCAATGGGCTATGACATATATCTTTCATGACTACATGCATAAAATCTTAGAAGATTACATCGATGACTTATTGGCAAAGTCATTGCTATGTGAAGAGCATGTCGAGGTCCTAAGAAAGGTCTTCGATCACCTGATAGAGCATAATGTTAGGTTGAATCCTAAGAAGTGTGTATTTGGCATCACTTCAGGAAAACTCTTAGGATTCATCATTTCAAAGTGAGGGATCAAAGTCAATCCAGCAAAGGTTAAGGCCATTTTAGAAATGCGTCCTCCCTCGAACATCAAAGAACTAAGGAGCCTTCAGGGCAAGGTAGCATCCATAAAGTGATTCATCACTCAATTATCAGATAAATGTCGACCCATGAATCGACTACTACACAAGGGGGTCCCATTTAATTGGGATGAGGACTATCAAGCAGCCTTTGTGGAGATCAAGCACTACCTGGTGACACCGCCAGTACTAGCTCCACCAAAACTAGATATACCATTCTTGCTATATATATCGGTGACTGACTTTGCATTAGGGACCATGTTAGCCCAAAAGAATGCACAGGATAAAGAACAAGCCATATATTACATTAGCCATACTTTGGTGAGTTACGAGCTAGGATATGCATACGTGGAAAAGTTGTGTTTAGTAGTGGTTTTCGCTACAAAGAAATTATGGCACTATATGCTAAGTCATATGACGTATGTTATATCAAAACAAAATCCTTTGCAGTACATGATGAGTAAAATGTATCATAATACATGTACTAAGAAGTGGATCATGCTATTGATAGAATTTGATTTGGAATTCATTAGCCAAAAGTCCATCAAGGGATAAGTCATAGTTGATCAACTGGCTGAGGCACCACTAGAAAATAGTAGGCCTCTAACCATTGAGCTTCCTGATGATGCAGTCTTTGCATTATCAAAGGGTCCCAAACCTGAAGAACTAGACAACAAAGCCTATATGACCTTGTTCAAGTGTTGGGATGCCTGGAGGGGTGGTGTAGGAGTAGTGTTGTTCACGCCACAAGGTGCTCCTATGCCCTTGTCATTCAAGTTGGACTTTCCTTGCACTAACAATAATGTTGAATATGAAGCCCTGGCCTCCAAAAAATTTTTGCCATGAATATTAAAAGGTTAAATATCTTTGGCGACTCCCTTCTCATTGTAAACCAAGTGAAGGGGCTATTTCAATGTAGGTGCCCAGTCCTAAAGGCATATAAATATCTTGTTGATACATATCTAGCTAAATTGGAGTGGTATGACATCGAGGCAGTCCCTCATTCATCAAATAGATTTGTAGACACCATGGCATCTTTGGGATCCTTAATCCCTCAGAATCCATCTATCGATTTTACCACTATCCACGTCAAAATGTTGTCACACTCTGCTATGCAGCGTGAAGCTATGGATAACAAAGAGTCCATCAACATGATTCATGTAGAACCAACTCATGAATGGTTCTACAGAGCAAGAGACTTTCTTAAGAGAGTGCCTTGGGGGTCATTAATCTCACAAGGTCCGATGGGAATGGTACTACCATTCACCATAAGGTTGTTTCCTAGTCTGCATTTGTGAATGTTGAACCATAGGGGGAACATGTTGTCTTATCAGTCAAAGCTGAAGCCTATCAAAGCTGGATGTCACAAATCCATGACTTCCTGAAACTTGGTGTAATCCCCTAGGGATTGTCGCATGCCGCAAGATGCACATTTAAATAGAAAGTGACAAAGTATGTCTTGTTAGGAGATATTTTGTATCATCGAAGCTACGATGGAGTTCTCCTTCATTGCCTTGAGCCCCAAGAATCAGCTTGGGTGATTTCACAAGCTCACGATGGTACATGCGATGGCCATTTTAGTGGTATGGCTATCATCAAGTGCATCCTTTGCATGGGCTATTATTGGCCTACTATGGAGAAGGACTACAATGTGTATGTCAAGAAGTGCATCAAATTCTAGCATCATGCTAATCTTGTGCACCTGCCATCATAGGCCTTACAGCCCATCCAAGTGGCTTGGCCATTTGCTCAGTGGGGATTGGATCTTATCGGTAAGATCTCTCCTCCATCATTGGGCCAACATACGTTTATCATTACGGCTACTAAGTACTTTACAAAGTGGGTGGAAGCCATTCCCTTAACAATGACAACTAGAGCACGTATTGCTGAGTTCATACTCACCAATATCATTAGTCATTTTGGGATACCATCCAAGATTATTTTGGATAATGGAACTTCATTTAAGAACAAAACTATGAGAGCTTTGACATCCAAGTATAGGATCAAGCACAGTTTTGCAACTCCATATTATCCATAGGCAAACGGGCAAGCTGAGGCCTCCAATAAGATGGTGATATCCATCTTGAAAAAGATGGTACAAGAGCACCACAAAGATTGGCACACCTAGCTGCCACTTGCATTATGGGCTTATAGGACTAGCATTCGGACACCCACTAGGGCAACTCTATTTTCACTAGTATATGGCGTTGAGGCTATTATGCCCCTAGAGTTGGAAATTCCAATGTTGTGCATCGCATTGAAAGAGTTCATCGATGATGACACATCACGACAAGCTCACCTTGATCAATTGATGCTACTTGATGAACATTGCATGAATGCCCTTGAGCATCTCCGTATTTATCAGGAGTGCTTAAAATAAGATTATAATGACAAATTCCATTTGAGAGACTTTGAGATTGGGGGGATCTTGAATTCATGGAGTAATAATTACTTGAAAGCCATAGAGTGATCCTTAATGATAGCAATGGGCTAAAATAATTCCCCCTATAATTGAAGGGGTAGTTCTAAGCAATTTATGAGTGGGCTAGCTTGAGGTGGTCTGGATTACCTAGTGGTCTAGTCTGATTGAATTCAAACCTAGGATCGGATAGATATTTGAGGATCTCCAATATTAGCAATGGTCTGAAAGAATCCTACCTGACATCAGGGTATGCTTATGTCTTATCTAATATATTCATTTACACACATAGGAGTAATGAATAGCTGGATCATTCAGAGCAAAATATTTATGCAACTTTTGATAAGTCAACTAGGGTGTTTGAGTTTAATGGAAAGATTAGAAAATTCCCAAATAGCAACAACCAAATTTTAAATGCAATCATCAAATATAAATAACATCTATGAGAGTTTGTTTATTATAACTATTTGTGATATTTGTTAGATATTGGATAAATGTTAGAAATGATATTTAAACGACCATTGATTATGTTATGTGTACTCTTTTAATTAACAAAAGCTTATAAATAGAAACAATACATTATTGCAGCTCATACATGAGTGTCAAATCAATAAATTTTCATAACAAAATATAGCAATTATCATGCATGATTGTTATACATTATGTGGTGTCATCCATTAGATTGTTAAACTCATATTGCATTCATACATTATGTTTTAAGTGATTAAAGCATACATGTCCATTTACAATAAATCATTTTCATAAAACATATGCAATACAAATATGGTATGAATCATGTAATAACAACATAAAGTAAAAGCATACAAGTATTGTATATCAAACCTGCATTTAAACATCAAATATTGCATTTATATACATCCATAATAAGTAGTCCATCTACACATGTATATCATTGCATCTAAATCATACATACATCATATAGCTAGTGCATGTCATCCATACATCACATCATATAGCATTAAATCAACATAATATATATGCATTACATCCATATGCATATCATAAAACATAAAAAATAATACATATAAAATCTACACATATAATGAGTCTGAAATGATAGATCATATATATAGATATACATGTGTGTGTGTGTGTACCAAAAAATAATAATGTTCAGTACATAGGTATGGTCAAAAATACCCGCAAGCTACATATGTGTAGGTCCTCGACCTTACACTCAAAAATGGTATAATGGCATCTATAGAGATTAGTACTAAGAAGGTCCTATACCCCCAGGCTGAGAGGCACCTACATCACCTCCACCATCCCCATGAGTCCTCTATGAGCTAACACCAGAAGTCCTATTTGATCTATGAGTCATATAGCTAGAGCTAGCTGACAACTACCTTGTCTCCCTCATCTTGGTCGTGCTCTAGTGTGACCTTGTAGTAGTGGTCCTATCCAAACTTGCCCACATAGCAGCCTGATAGAACCCTCCAACTGGGCATTACGAGCTACATATTTTGTATGCTTATTATTACCCTTCTCCATGAGGGTATGTAGCCTCCTAATCTTTGCTATCAGGTCCAAACCTACTGGCACTAGAGTATATGGTACCACAGGAGGTGCCATGATAGCCTGTGTAGGTGAGGGATATACCCTCATTGCCTTGATTAGGTCTCACTCAGCAGTCACTATGCCTAGCCTTGCCTATAGAAGATCACGTTGGCCAGTGATCTTTGCAATATTGATGTCTAATGTAGCCACATTTCCAAAGAGTTGTCATCTCCTTCTTGTAATCGTACCACTAGTTTTGGTCATGAGATAGCTTCACCTCTAGAGAGGAAATAGTAGTGTCCCTATGCAGGAGCTGAGTGTGAAGCCTCCCAATATGAGTCTTAAGGTTAGCAACCTATGCCCTCAATTGTCCAACCTCACTGTCAAGAGGTGCATCACCCTCCTCAAATACCTCTTCCTTGGCCTCTACCAATGGGCCCTCCTATGCAATGGCCCCTACACCCCATGCACCCTCTGCCCTCTGATAGATCCTACGTCCATGAGGATCCACCTCTATGCCCTTTGTGCCCTCTATTATGAATTCATCCACTAGTCAGCCTAGAGATCCCTCTTTGTGCCACTGTAGCCATGCATCATAGTTAGCAGTAGTGCCTATGTCCACCAGGCCTAACTCTTAAAAGTCATCATCATCATCCCCTAGTGGAGTCACCTTGGGCCATATCAGATCTCTCTAGGACCAATAATCTATAGATAGTGGTCATCTCTAGGACATCATGTTGAATTCCAAACTACCTTAGTATGTGATAAAAATGTTGATACTCACGTATATCGACATTACGATCGATAACCCATCTGTCTCTGTGTGTCCGATGTATGTATATGTCTACATATGACCAGGTAGGGCAGCCCATGTATGGTCGCCACTCTATCTGCTTAGGGTAGAGATATGCAAATAGAGCAATATAATGGTCCAAGTCTCCTGCATGAGACATACTCCTGAAGCCCTCCTGCTCCTAAGGCCAACAAGATGCATAACACTGATGATACTTAGTGATAACGGTGATCTCCAAATGTAAATATATGGGATACTTTATAAAAATATGCTTCCAACCCCAAATCTAAATAAGTAGGTTGTAGTCGATGCCCACTCTGCTATGATGTGTAATCTGGTACATCTTGTGATAGAGTTATGCTATAAGGGCTCTCCCCCATGCAAAAATTATAGGTCACTCAATAGAGCTAATAATAACCTCCCTAGTTCTAGCCAGGGGGTTGTTGTAAATGTGAATAGGGTCATCACAAAGAAGGCTTAGAAAATTCTAGTTTCTAAGCCTCTAGTGTGAAAACACTCTCACTTTGTCGGCAATTTATTTTTGTCGGCAAGGTTTAGTCGACATCTTTTTTATCCCTATTCTCCCTCCTATTTTTCCTCCTCCCTCTTCCCTTATTCCTCCACGCTTCCTTATCCCTCCGTTCACATTCATCTCTTATCCCCTTATCTCTCCAACGTCCGCCGCCGCCCATGTTGTCCCTTATCACTCCATTATTCCCGTCAACCCCCATTTCCTCATATTATAAAAACTATGCATCAATTGTAAGTTTTTTTTTGTAAGGTTCAATAATATAAAATTTTTGTTTTTTGCTGCATATTAGTTAATTCATTTTTGTCCTTTCTATGGCCATTAAAGAGTCTTCATTGGTCTTCACTGGTATCAGAGCGCAGAGGCCGAGACTATGCCAGTTCGGGCACGAATCCCGAGGCATGCGACAACCGAGATTTGACCTGCAAGGCACGGTTCTCGAGGCGAGCATGGTTTTTGAGACAGGCACAAAGGATGAGGATCACGAGCAGGATTGGCTCAAATCTCGAGGTGGATCACTGACTGGACGTGACACGTGGCGGCACGAGGAAGTGACACGTGGCGACAACACGTAGATCGAGGCGACTGAGCTGACATGTTGCAGCATCCGATTGGTTGATGATACAGCATGCGGTTCAAGACAAGGTGATGTGGCAGCATCCGATTGGTAAAAATATCGCCACATGGCGAACGACGATTTGGCATTGGACGACGTGGCAGCGAGCTGGCAGTTTGCGATTGGAGGACGCGGCTGAGCAGTTGAGGATTCAATTGCCCGAAGGCAATAGAAAGGTTTAGTGAGCCTTTGGGTTTAAGAACCCCTTTGCACCTCCCACATGGTGAATGTGGGATAATACCCACATTGTTTTTTTTTTTAAAACACCCGCGGCCCGAAGAATTTATTACGGACCGCGTTTCCCTTTGTGCTCGTCCGGACGCCTAGAGGAGGTGGCTAGGGCGGTCGCCTTGCTCAGTGGAGGTCCGGGGGTCGAATCTCGCCGGAGGCCATAAAAACAATTTTTTTTTGTTTTCGAAATCGCGTCGTCCGAGGAAATAAAAGGGACGAGCTCCCTTTGGTTGCCAGCGCCACCGCGTGGTGTAGCGGTTGGAGAACTCGCCTGTATCCGCGAGGTCGCGGGGTCAAGTCGCAGCAAAGGTAAAAAAAGTTTTATTGAAAATTTTAATAAGGTTTTAAATTTTTTTATTAAAAGTTTTTAAAATGATTTAATAAATTTAATTTATATTTTATTTACAATTATCTTTTTTAATAAATTAATTTAAAAATATAATTTAAAAAATATAAAAATTTATTAAATTGTTTTTTAAAAAACTTTATAAAATTTTTAAAGCCTTATTTGAAGAGATTTTTTGAAAAAAGAGATTTAATCTGCCCATGCAAATGTTAGATGATCCGATCTGAAGGGTGCTATCATGCACTTTTCTCTCTCTTGAAGAGAGAAACGCCAGAATCCTTTGATGCAAGGGTTCATCGATCAGGGCTTCATACTATGTTTTGTCAGTTGGAGAATCAGGTGATTGCTCACCAGAGAAAATCGGATTCAGGATACGAGGTAGATTCAAAAGACAATATTTTCGGAAAGAGAATTGAAGAATCCGAGACCGTGCAATTTGTTTCGGACGTACAATCTGGTGCCAGTTACACACTAGGTGTACCAACAGCTGAATTGAGTGAGGGCTATACACCACGCTCTCCTGAGCCTGAACCTGAACCAGCGAAAGCAGAAGAAGAGGAAGAAGAGGAAGAGGAAGCAGAAGAAGACAAAGAAGAAGCAGCAGAAGCAGATCCAGTGGAAGTGAAACCTGAGATCATCATCATTAGCAGTGGTTTCGAAGCAGAACGTGAATGTACTAAAAAGGCGAGATTTGATTTGAATAATTAAATCTTTCTGTACTGCTTTGTATTTCCAGTTTGCCTCAATAAAAGTTTGTTTTTTAGCAATGGCTGCAAACACTAGTCTACCAATCCCTGAATTTAATGGTAGTGACTATGAATACTGGTCTATAAAAATGAAGACTTTGTTGATAGGAAAAGGTCTTTGGGATGTAGTTGAATAAGGTTATATAGAACCAACTACTACTGAATGGGCAACATTTTCTAATGCTGATAAAAAGACAAGAAAAGAAGCACAAAAGAATAATGCTTTTGCCTTATATCACATTCATGCTGCCTTAGATAAAACTATCTTCCCTAGGGTTGCATCTTATGTAATTGCACAAGATGCATGGAATGCCTTAAAAGAAAGCTATAGAGGCAGTGACCAAGTGAAGCAAGTAAAACTGCAAACCTTGAAACGAGATTTTGAGAATCTCAAGATGCAAGAGAATGAAAGAGTTGGTGATTACTGCATGCGAGTGAAAGCGATAGTCGACAAAATGGTCACACTAGGGGAGGATATTAAGCCAGAGATGATGGTGAAGAAAGTGTTGAGAACACTTCTTCCAAAATGGAATTTTGTTGCAATAATTATTGAAGAATCAAAAGACTTAACCACATTGTCTTTTGATGCATTAACTGGTTCACTTCTCTCACATGAAGAGAGGTTGCAGGAAACTCCTACCACCAGCTATGGAGGAGATGACAAAGCTTTTGCCACACATGAAGGAAGAGGTAGAGGCCGTGGCAGAGGTCAACAAAGAGGCAGAGGCAGGAATAATCAAAGAGGGGGAACTCCTAACAGAGGAGGATCATCCAACAGAGGTGGAAACCAGAATAGAGGAGGACAGCAACAATATAGAGGGAAAAAGTCTGGAAAAGGAAAAGGAGGAGACAAATCAAAGCAAGTTTGCTACAATTGTGGCAAACCTGGCCATTATGCTCGTGATTGTTGGTCAAAGACTTCGCAAGGAAGCAACAGCAACCAGAGCAGTCAGTTTGGGAATTTTGGAGAAGAGGAAGAGTCCTCAAATCTCTTTCTTTCTTATGGTCAGACAGAGAAAAATTTGAATGATACATGGATTTTGGACATAGGGTGTTCAAATCACATGAGTGGCAAAGAAGAACTCTTTGCTAAGTTAGACTCCTCATACAAATCCAGCATTCGGTTGGGAGATGACAAGTCATTGGTAGTTGAAGGCATTGGAGCCATGGAGGTTCCAACGAAAGAAGGCATCAAGCACGTAAGTGATATCTATTACACTCCTCATCTTCAACACAATCTCTTAAGTGTTGGTCAAATGCTTGAAAAGAATTATAAGTTGATTTTTGATGAGGGTAAATGCACCATTTTTGACAAAAACAATAGTAATAGAATCATTACACAAGTGCCAATGTCGAAAAATAGATTATTCCCTTTGAAGTTTGGCCAGCCAGGAGGAAATAAGTTAGCAAATGTTGCAATTACCAATCCAAGTGTCCTATGGCACTTGAGATATGGTCACTTGAATTCAGAAAGTTTGAAGATGCTAACTTCACAAGCAATGGTGACTGGACTTCCCAAAGTTCAAGATAGTAAGGAAGTCTGTGAAGGGTGTGCCTTGGGCAAGCATGCCAGATCGAAATTTCCTCATGGACAAGCATGGAGGGCCAGCTATCCTCTTCAGTTAGTACATTCAGACATCTGTGGTCCGATGCAGACCAAGAGTCTAGGTAATCACTCTTACTTCCTACTTTTCATTGATGATTGCACAAGAATGTGTTGGATATACTTTTTGAAGCATAAGGATGAAGCATTTGCATGCTTTGTTGATTTTAAAGCAAAAGTTGAAAGTGAGAGTGGATATTCTATAAAATGTCTTAGATCAGATAGAGGAGGAGAATACTCCTCTAATCAGTTTTTGAATTTTTGTAAACATCATGGCATCAAGATGCAGTTCACATCTACCTACACTCCACAATAGAATGGTGTAGCAGAAAGGAAGAATCGCACCATTGTGGAGATGGCGAGATCAATGCTTCAGACAAAGCATTTGAGTAATGCATATTGGGGAGATGCAACAAGGACTAGTGTTCACATCTTGAACCGAAGTCCTACTTCAAGTTTGAAAGGAAAGACACCTTACCAAGCCTGGTATGGTAAGAAACCAAATGTGAAGTATTTCAGAGTATTTGGTTCATTGGCATATGCTCACATTCCTGATGAGCTGAGAAAGAAGTTAGATCCAAAGAGTCAAGCTTGCATTTTTGTAGGATATTGTGAAAACACAAAAGGGTATAGACTCTACAATCCTACAACTCGAAAGATAGTGGTTTCAAGGGATGTGATTTTTGATGAAGGGGGAGAGTGGGGTAAGCCCCAAATATTCAGTGATGTTGAAGCCACTGATGTAGTTGCTCAGCAGGTGCAACCACAACTACCACATAAAGGAAAGTAGTCTCCGCCCACACATCCTCCAAGTCCATCTTCTGATTCAACTGCTTCACCAAGTCCTTCTCCACAGCGATCAGTAAGTTCCTCACCAATGGATATTGATGTTCCATCCAAAGGTAAGAGAACTTTACAGTATCATCCATCATCTCAGATGTTGGATAAGAATTTTTCAAGAAGATATACTAGGAGTCAGGCTAGTGAAATGGATTCTGTTTTACATAGATTAGAAAGTATGCACTTGTATGGTGATGATGAATCCCAAAAAGAACCCAGAGGAGATCAAGTTAACTATGCTTTGTTAACTAGTGCACAACTTGAACCTTCTAGTTATGAGAAGGCATGTACTCAGAAGATTTGGCAAGATGCCATGAAAGAGGAGATAACCTCTATAAAAAAAATCGACACTTGGGAGCTCGTGAAGCTTCCGAAAGGAAAGAAATGTGTTGGTTGTAAATGGATCTTCAAGACCAAGTTTAATGCTGATGGAAGCATTGAGAAGCACAAGGCAAGATTAGTGGCAAAGGGTTTTACTCAGAAATATGGAATAGATTATGAAGAGACTTTTGCTCCCGTAGCCGACGAGAGACAATTAGAACAGCTTCTTGCCTTATCTGCACATAAAGGATGGAAAGTCCAACACATGGATGTGAAGAGTGCATTTCTCAATGGTTACTTGACAGAAGAAGTGTATGTTGAGCAGCCACAGGGATTTGAAGTGCAAGGTAAGGAACACCTTGTTTACAGATTGAAGAAGGCACTCTATGGCCTCAAATAGGCACCAAGAGCTTGGTACTCACGCATTGATGGGTACTTCAAAGATTATGGGTTCACCAGGAGCAAAAATGAACCCACACTCTACTACCTAAAGCAAGGTAATGACATCCTCATAGTTTGTTTGTATGTGGATGATCTCATTTTTATGGGTAGTAATGAAAAAATGAATAGGGAGTTCAAACACTCCATGATGACGCAGTTTGAGATGAAGGATCTTGGATTAATGCACTACTACCTTGGAATGGAGGTTCATCAGTCAGATACAGGGATCTTCATCTATCAACATAAGTATGCTCAGGACATGATCAAGAAGTTTGCTATGGAGCATTGCAAACCAATTGCAACTCCAGTTGGACATGGGATCCAATTAAGCAAAGATGATGGAGCACCGAAAGTTGATGTGACCACTTTTCGAAGCATGGTTGGGAGTTTGATGTTTCTCGCCAACACCGCACTCGGATATTCAAGATGTCGTATCTCTTGTTTCTAGATTTATGTCTAATCCCTCTGAGCTACATTTGCAGGCAGCTAAAATAATTTTGAGATATGTGAAGGGTACATTGGATTTTGGAATCCAGTACAATAAATGTAACACTATCAAGCTTGTAGGCTTCAGTGATAGTGATTGGGGTAGCAATATTGATGACAAGAAGTCAACATCAGGAAACTATTTTAGTCTTGGATCAGGACTAATAACTTGGAGTTCAAAAAAGTAGACAGTAGTAGCGCTATCTTCAACAGAAGCTGAGTATATAGCGGTTACTTATGCAAGTACTCAAGCCTTGTGGCTAAGGAAAGTACTAGAAGAGATTGGAGAACAACAAAGTGGTCCGACCAGAATCTACTACGACAACATCAGTGCCATTCAGTTGGCATATAATCCTATCCACCATAGCAGAACCAAGCATTTTGATATGAAGTACCACTTCATCAGAGATATGGTGGAACATGAAATTGTTGAGCTTCAATATTGTCACACTTTGGAGAACGTCGCTGACATCTTCACCAAGGCGATGACAAAAGCTCAATTTGTAAAGCTGAGAGACTGTGTAGTCAGTCCTCTCAACTTTAAGGGGGAGAATGTTGTAAATGTGAATAGGGTCATCACAAAGAAGGCTTAGAAAATTCTAGTTTCTAGCCTCCAGTGTGAAAACACCCTCACTTTGTCGGCAATTTATTTTTGTCGGCAAGGTTTAGTCGACATCTTTTTTATCCCTATTCTCCCTCCTATTTTTCCTCCTCCCTCTTCCCTTATTCCTCCACGCTTCCTTATCCCTCCGTTCACATTCATCTCTTATCCCCTTATCTCTCCAACGTCCGCCGCCGCCCATGTTGTCCCTTATCACTCCATTATTCCCGTCAACCCCCATTTCCTCATATTATAAAAACTATGCATCAATTGTAAGTTTTTTTTTTTGTAAGGTTCAATAATATAAACTTTTTGTTTTTTGCTGCATATTAGTTAATTCATTTTTGTCCTTTCTGCGGCCGCGAAAGAGTCTTCATTGGTCTTCAAGGGTTCCAGGGGAACCTCACACCTGATGAATCTGGGAGGACTATCTAGATAATCAAGTGCATAAACACAAACTCCAACTATGAAAATAATATGACCTGGTACCACTCTTGGATGTGGATGCCTCCATGATTAATTAGCCCTGAGCCTCAATGCTTCGTCTATGAAATATTGCATCAAAAATGACCTTCCTCATCGTATTAGTAGAGGAGGTGATGGCCTCACCATAAATATATAGATATAAGATGCGGTAGACTTCTTCTAGAGTGACAGTCATTTCATCCATCAGCAGGTGAAATGTATTGATCTGCTCATCCCAGCGATGAGCTAGTGTAGTCATGTATGCCTAGTCAAATCTGATGGTGGGGAGGTCTAGGATATACCAAAACTCCATGGTAGCAAACCAATCTCACTCTACATTAGTGAGAGTGTAGCATAAGTTCTGAAGGATATCAGTATCCCTCACTCTGTTCATCAAGGTTTGAGTGAAAGAAATCGAATAAATAAGAAAAATAATTAAAATTGACTAAAAAATGGTAAACAAATCTAAAAAAGTCATAAAAATATAAAAACATGCATAAACATGATCAAAATTTTCAAAAAAAATAAAAAAAACAATTCAAAAATGCAATAAATGGCATTAGTTGCCCATAAAGTTGAAAATAATTAAAAATTTTGAATTTTTTTTCTAAAGTTTTCGAGTCGCGGGTCATAATCGCAGTCGATGTGGTGATAAAAAAAGTGACCGTTGGTATTTAAATCCCACCGTGGCTGATAGCCATGGTCCCCAATCTTCCAATTGGGAGTTGTGTCTACTAGTCGTGGTTAAGGAATACAACCTTTTTAGGGTCATTTCCTTCCCCAAATAAGCCCAAAATTAAAAACCCTCCCCTTAACCTAACCTATGCTAAAACTAACTAGGGTGAGGTTCATTACTAGTAGTTTAATGTGGTTTGTTTAAGCCATTACTTAGTGTGGTTAATTCTAATTCAATAATTTATTTGTGTGGTCTCAGTTTTTGAGTTACCTTGATGACACCGGCTACTCCACTAGTTGAATTCTCTGGCTGGTCAGCCATTTGGATGGGTGTGAAGTAAGTAGATAAATTTTGCAGTAATGGTCCTTGTTAGAATTCACTTTTTACCTCTTAGAGCTCTTGGTTTTACTATCAGTTTTTATTCGAACAATGTCTACCAACTGCGGTCCCCAAATTAGGATTTTCCACCTACGGATCTAAGCTACGATCAAGGAATTTGAAATTCTTAACCACTTATGATAAACGTGGTTAGAAAACTATAATAAATTCTCTCAATTACCACCATAGAAAGCTATAAAATAACAAATTAAAAAAATGCCAACCAAACCAGACAATTCAAAAATTCAAAAATAACAAAAAAATTTGATAAATCAAAAGCCAAATGCACCTCGTATTTAGTTATTTACCCTATACACTTGGCGGTTGCAGCGACTTGTGATCCATGCAATACGACAAGATGAGTAAATTACCATAAGGAAATTTGGGGCAAATTATGTCATTACTGAATTGATATGCTTAATTTCAATCTCTAAGAAGGCCCACACAATCGGACTGCTCCATGGGAATGAAGTATTCATGTCAACTCTCCTATGACATTTTTAGCTAATCATTGATAATATGATTCAAGACATGCCTAATTAGAATTGTCATCATTTCTATTCCCTAAGAATGCCTTCATGGTTGGACTGCTCCATGGGATAGAAATATACAATTATTACTAACAGTTGCATCATAGCTGATTAGGCATTGCCAAGCATTCAAATGCTAAATCCTTAAATTTATTCAAAGTCATTCATAGTGGTCAAGCAACTCGTCACTTCATTTAATATCATTACCCTCAGCAACACCTCGCTTAAGGGGGTAGTCATAATATCAAATCATAATCAAATTCAATATAATATCCCTTAATCGTAGATCTCTTGATCTTGTCAAAATTGTGTCCGTCTTTGTGAATCATTGCTAACAACTATCGTAAGCTTACTCTTCTACTGGGGCAAATAGCATATATGATAGTTTATTTATTGTTGTCTTCCTTTTGATTATATAGGCCTAACTCCTATTGTAGCACCAAAGCCACCCAAATGTCTGATGACAAGTGGAAACCCTTTTCAAATTTAAGCCTTCCATTCACTTGGAAGCAATGATTCTAGGATGAGCATCCTTTTGCTGGACTCGGGGCATCTAATGTTGATCAGATCAATGATCATCATCCAACCTATGGCATCATTTTAGGAGGTCTATTTTTTCTCAGCATTGTTCGATATCACAACGTATCTCAAAAGGGACATCTTTAGACACCTAAAATGCATCATGTCGAGGCAACTAATCATATGAGACATGCTAAAAGACAATATGAAAGACCTTGGACAGATTCCAAGATATAGTAGTGGTTTTTACCACTCAATTTGGGAACCTTTTTCTTATTAGTGCTAGCCACTGCTGACACCCGTGGTTAGCAGAGCTAACCGTGCTTCTCAAATGTGGTTAGGCCTCAAATTAAGTTGTCTTTTGACTGATTCAAAGTTGGTTCAAATGGCCAATTGGTTGCGGACTGGAGTAGTTTTAGTGAGGAAGGTTATGGATCCTTCCATCCAACAAACTCAACTATTCAATCTTGTTCTTGGATTCCTTATGAAGCCACCCCTAGCCCTTGGAAATTGCTATAAAATCCCTCTTCAAATCAGGGAAAAGTCTAGAGAAGATTTCAATTGAACACAATTAAACCCTATCAAATTGCATACTTATTTACATGCATTGAGAGGAGCACTTTTACTACCCAATTGGAAATCACATTGCCATGGAGGTCCTAGGAGGTTAGGAGATTCAAGAAACACTAATACGTGCAATCTGTGCACCTACTGATCAATTTAACCACTAAATATGTCAAAGGACACAGGTGGAAACCCTTTATCATCAATTCCTCAAGGATAATATAATATTGGATACCAAATTAGGAGGGCAAGAGCATTTCAAGCTCAACCATGGCTATCAGCCATAGTGGACAATGCTCATCACACATCAGACCCATTGTTAGGTTTTCATATTTAGTTTCCTTATTTTATAGTTGTAGGATTTGTTTAATTGTATTATATTAGGCATACATCATGTTAATTTTCTTTTATAAAGACTTTGACCAGTGTAATCAGGATTTTGTAGTCATTTTCCTTCATTCTTGCAATTATGCTACTAATGGATCTTTTCATGCTTCCATGCTTTCAATTTTGTAATTAAGCTACTAGATAGATAGATTTGCTTTAGTTTACATGTTTTCTAGCAATATTTACATGTTTTACATAGCTTTAGTATATTTATTGAAATTTCTTGATTATTGCTAATCATGACATCTTTTGTACCCCTTAAAAGCCTCATCAAGAGAGTCCTCCTTTGTTTTTAATGCTTCTTGTTGTTTTTTGCACACAAAATCAATAGGGTCTTGACATGCAAGGTATAAAATACCTCTAATCATGGAGAAGAAGGTCATCGACACCTTAGAGCAGTTCGTGTCATCCTGAAAGACATTTTGACCGCATCTACTCTTGAGAGGGATTATAACACTATTGCAATTGATGTATCAAATGGGTATCCCTAAAAGGAATAAATTTATAATTTGACTTTGTTGAAATTAATAAAGGATTCCTTGTATTCATTTTATTTCTTGTTGTCAATTTATGCATGCATATTTGTGTATCTTTCGTCAATTGCAATAGTTAGACTAGGTGCGAGCCTTTTTGGTGGTTACAAAAACAAATTATTCTATATTTTGAATTGATTTGAAAAAGAGATTGAGTATTGATGAGTGTGAAACATATTGAGTCTCTAACAATTCTCTATATGTTTATGTGATAAAATAGAGATTGGAAGTGATTGAGAGTTTGTGAATGTGAAGCATATTGAGTCTTTAACAATTCTCTGTATGTTTCAAAAGAGTGATTAAAAGTTATTGAGCATTGTGATGAGTGTGAAGCATATTGATTCTCTAAAAATTCTCCATATGTTTCTAAAATAATTATTAAAAGTAATTGAGCATTGTGATTAGTGTGAAGCATATTGAGTCTCTAAAAATTCTCTTTATTTTTCTATGAGTTTGGATAAGTTCTAGTGAGGACTTATTGAGCAGATTTGGACAAGTCCTAGTGAGGACTTGTTGAGTAGATTTGAACAAGTTCTAGAGAGAACTTGTGGATATATTAGTGTGAGCGTTTGTGGAAGTTTACAAGGTATATTTGAGACAAGTCTTTGAGTAGACTTGTGAGCAGATTTGGTTGATTGATTTTTTCAGACCTTGAGTTAAAGTTTGGGGCAAATCTATCAGAGTTGATTTGAGATTGATTCAAGATTTGTGTTAAGGCTTGAAGGTAGATATTGAGGATAGATTTATTCTAGACTTAAGGACTGTGTTTAGTGCATATTTGAGGATAGATTTTGGTGCATATTTGAGTACAGGTTTGTGCTAGACCAGAGACAAATATTGAGTAGATTTATGCTAGACCGAAGGATTGTGTTTAGTGAAAATTTGGGATAAATATGTGGAGGTGACAGAGTATAGAGGACGATAGTATCCATTGGATAGATATCCATTAGCCAAGGTAGTGAGGACAAGTGTCTTCAGTGGCTAGAGATCCATTAGCCTAAGCAGTGGGGGCAACAATTCTTCTAGAATATCACCAACCAGAGTAAGAGGAGAAAGGAGTTATCCTATGGATAGATATCCACGAACTTGATTAGGGGATTGGTATCTCCTTTGGATAAAGTTCCATAAACATTATAATAGGGAAATGATTCCCAAGAGATTGACTGAGAATATTTTAGTGAAATATTTTCTCCGTGGAGTAGCCCACATTGGGTGAACCATGTAAAACTGGTGTCTCTATTGTATGTGGTGATTTTTGTATTGCTTTTATTATTGTTGTTGATATTGCTATATATACATTGCATAATATTGATTAGGAAAGAAAAGTAAAAAGTGGTCTTATATTGTTCACCCCCCTCTTAGTATAAGCTTGTGTTCTTAATTACTAAGGCCTATGATTAGAATAAATAATGGATTCTTTATCCATGACTTATAATTGCCAATATCCAAAAACATGAACAATGCCATATATTGCTTTCCATATATGAAGTTGCAATAGATTGTATTATGAATAATATCAACATGATACATAATAATTGTACATTTTGAATTAATATGGTATCAAAATTATTTCTATATGCATATACCTCAATATCAAGGGTTGGGTAATATAAAATACATATTTCTTTTATTTCTAAGTCCACTAAAATATTATTTTACTATGCATGACCTATTTGAGCATTAATAGTACATATGAGTATCCAAGAACAGATCATTAAAAAAGTTGATAATGCTCAAAAAAATCTTGGATCTATTATGTTGTTGGGAATACAAAATTCTTAGATGACAGAGAATTTATCTATTTCTAAATGTATGTGGTTAGGGGCAATAATATAGTCAAGGTAGGAAATATTAGTAATATCAAAGATACACTTGGTCAATTTTATTGAATACAGTATTGGAATAAAGTCTCAAAGTATTTATCAACATATTATAGTTATTCCTCTCAATTCTTACTATAATTAATAATATCATTTAACTAGACAATTATAAAGACCATATGAATATTTATAGGACATCATTAATTAGGTTTATGAATGTATAAGGTGAGATGGTCAAGTAGAAATGCATAACCAACCACTCATACAATATATTCATATTCTTGAACACTTTTTAGAAGTGTATATGGGGTTGGCATTATCTTGATGATAACCTAGTTTGAGATTGACTTTGGTGAATATAGTATCCCTTGGACCTAGTGCATAAGAATATCAATGTGGGATATGAGATGCATGTTCCTAAATGATATCTTGTTTAGTACTTCTTTATAGTCAATATACGAGCATCATGCATGATCCTTTGGCACTAAAACAATGGGGCTATCTCAAGACAAAAACCTAATTTAATTTAGCATTTATTGTCTAGCTATTATTTTTGTACCAAATCCTATTTTTCTCCCAAAGAGTTCAATGATGTGGTAGATTTTAAAAAAGAGAAAACCTAGGGATCAAGTCAATTTAATTATTGATATAATAATAAATTGGTACTCCTTATGTATCCTAGAAAACATCCATGTATGAACAAAATGAGGTGTCAATCTAGTGAGACTATTTGAGGTTGATTTAGTTGGTATAATAAAGAAAAAACTTCTCGTAACAATGGGTCTCTAGTTAAACCATGAGCAAAAATATTTAAAACTCGAGGGATGATTTTCTTATATTATTCCATTGAAATAAGAACTACATTCTTTTTAGGTAAGCACTTTAGTGGATGGAATTTATTCCCTTAACATGCATAACCCTTATTATGAATAAGATTTATAGATCACCTAACAATCAAAGAGATATGAAAGATTGAATAGGACATTATAGATGTTGAGTGGTGATATTTTATATGTGATGGTGTTGCACATTATAAATATTCCATTCTTGAGGGTGCATGCACATTAAACTACCACTCTATTTCATAGGTAAAGTCAACCAAGAGGGTAAGTTTGTGGATGTACCCTGGTCTAGAAGCCATGTTCCTTGACAATATTATATTAATTAATGTTCTTAATATTTTAAGTACAAATAATTATGTGAAGGAATTTGCCTTCTACTCCCTATGTTTGTGGAAAATATGCTTTAATTTCTAAAAAATATTAAAGGTAGAGGATTTATTAGTCCTCTAAATACTAGTATTTAGGGATACAAGATCTATATCCTTCTCATTTTCTAATGTTGATTTCTCATTAATTTATGGTTATATTATTGAATACTTTTATTGAGATATTTAATCCACATCACTAAGTTTGTGTCTTATGATGGATGTGTTACTTAAAGTCCACATTTTTCTTGTGTTTGTCCATTGTTGTAAGTGGAATTTTAGACTTATAAGACGTTTCAAGACCCTTAGGTAGTAGCACTATAAGTGCTTGTGTATTAAGTGGATTTGAACATGGTATTGATGGTATATTATACATTATGGACAATACATAGTTATCATTTGCTCAAGAGTTTTATTTCAATTTTCTTATAAAATTAAATAATCTTGCTAATAATTTATAGGAATTATATTTGTTTATGAGAAAATATGATTATGAATATCACTAGAAAATTTAAGAAGTTGACACTTCTTATTACTATTAACACATGGATAATTATGAATTTTATTGAAATCATCAATGTTGCTATATATTTTGATCTTAGTATTTGAAGGAACTATTGCAAGCACATACATTCATCTTAATAGTTGTTCATAGATAGAATCAAATACTATTAAAACATTGACATGATATCCATCATATACAAAATATTTGCTAATGGATTTCCACAAATAAGTCATTGATTTAGAATTATTTAATGATGCAAAATCAATCCGATTAGTTTTATAGAAATATTTTTGAACAAAATCATTATAGCTGCTAGATTCATGTATCCATATGAATTAATCAAATCTACAAAGACAAGAAAATTCATTTTTATTTGTATATTTAGCTAGTTATGTCTTTGGAAGTGTGTAGGGTTGGTAGTATAGGAGAATACTTCCATGTTGATCTTGAAAGTCCAAAATTCCTTAATAAAGTATTCCTCTATTTCTCTATAGAACATAAAATAGGGTTTTAATATCATAGGTTTTGGCCTCTAACAAAAATGACTTCCTATATTAGACATCTAGTTACTAATGTGGCACTATTCAAGCTACACAATTTTCAAATATGGTTTGGTGTCTTTATTTTCATACCATGAGTATTTATGAGTGGATATCTAGTAGTGGAAAACACTGGAGTATCTAATCTTAGTAAGAACTACTCTAAACAAATGTGGATAAGATGTCAAAAATTATGAATATAGAAACACTAATATTTGAAAGACCTATAATTTATTGGTATAAAGGATAACTTCCTTCAAGTAACTTGTGGTTCCAAGCAAGTTATGCTTTAAAATTTTGAATTAATAAAAGTCATGATGAAGTCTCTCTAAAATAATAAAGATAATTTTATTCAAAGATAAAGTGTATGTGTCTGTGTGTATATATATATATATATATATATATAATTCAAATTCCAACTGATCATGAAGTATTTTCAAAAGCTAGATGTAGATTTGTTTGCCTACATCTCTAGACTTGGTGTTAGTTACTATATTTCCATGGTGTAAGACTAAGTAGTTGTAGCAAACCTGTCTTTAATCCCCTAGTGCTAAGAATATTATCCATATATAATCTAGTATTTTTTAACGATATATGGTATTAATGCCACAACTATCACTACCTAGAAGTATGGCCACCATATGCATCGAAACCAAGGTAGACATGACACCATAGTAAGCTTGATGTTAAAGGAAATATTGACAATATGAGTGTTATTGACAACATTAATACACATAGCATTGCAAGTTGTTATGATATTAATATGTTTGGTCAAAATACAAAATTAACACCAATATTTAATTGATGTCACCTCAACATAAAAATCATTGAAGAATAAAAAATATATGCATTAATAAAATTATAATTTTTTTTTGGTACTATTAAGAAAGGAGGGTTTTGAAAGGGTGCCTAAAACCTTTTACAATGATAAACTAATCCAGACACAAGAAATAGTACAAATAGTACAGAAAAAGAAGGCACGAAGCACAACATCGTAAAAGCAAGTCAAACCGCTACATACCAACCAAACCAGAATAAGTAAATAACTAAAATAAAAATATCAAGAAGGCAAAGGAAGAACTGAGGTAGTTCTAAAGTATACCTTCAGACTCTACAATGATATCACCAACCATATGTGCCGCATCCTCCACAAAATTTGAAGGCATAAAGAATAAAACAGAGAAACCCATGACTATCCCAAGCTTGCCAAAAGTCTCTCCTCACCAAATCCTCACCTAAACTGACACCAATATGCCAAAAAAGGAAAAATAAATTATCCCATATATCCAAACCAAAACCTGAAGACCACCTAGGAAAAGAAAGTAGTACTCCCACAAACAACAACCTCACCAAGACGACCACTACATCGGCCACTGAGAAGCCATTGAAGAATAAAAGCACATAGAATAAAATAGAGAAACCCATGACTATCCCAAGATTGCCAAAAACCTCTCCTCACCAAAGCCTCACCTAAACCAACATCAATCCACCAAAAAAGGAAAAAGGAACTATCCCACACATCCAAAGCAACACCTGAAGGCCACCTGGGAAAATAAAGTGGTACTCCCCCAAAAAACCACCTCACCAAGATGGACACTCCATTGGCCACTAAGAAGCCATCAAAGATTAAGCGATATGAGTCATAATTCCCCATAATAATGGGCCAACACAAAAATAAAGGAATGAGACACCTGTACCACACCACCTGGACAACTTGCCACTAGGTACCATGTCACGACACAAAATACCACCGAACATTGACCATACAGATCTTTCCAAGGCAATGATTCCCGTCGCAACTGAGAAGAAAGGACAAGGAAAATAACATAATGGATCTCCACCAAAAATAAATACACCCAAAAAAAGAGGAGAAAAGGTAAATCAATGAACACTGACGAACCTTCTCAACCCCACCAAAGCAAATATCCATACCCCAAAAAATAATCAGATTGACTAACCAATGGTCATAAAGTAATAATATTAAAGTCTTCGAAAAGGGATAGATATTTTAAAAGGAAGAATCCCCTCCAAATTGAGGCCCAAAAGCGTACATGAAAATAAAAGGACCTCTGAATCCCAAGAACACGCCCCAACCATATCAAGAGTAGCACACCTATCAATCCATTCACCTACCACCCGAGTCGAAATAACCACCATCTCTAAGAGCATAATTAATGAAGATCTATGGAAAATCTCTCTGTCATACCGCATACTCATGACGATCAACCCTGATATTGACCATTACATCCACGGCCTCATTCTCTTCCTTGTACATGTGACAAAAATTATAATCTTCCAAGCCTTGACAAATTCTTATTCCTTCTTCAATGTAATTGGATATATTCCAGCTTACTAGTGTGACAAGCCCCTTTAAACATATTAATTATGTTCCTGGAGTCCCCTTCAATGATGATTTTTTTGAATTTGAAATATTTGAGCAAAGTAATACCAAGGAATTCCACCCTTGCTTCTACCACCTGAGAGGAAATTCTACCCAATAGGTCAGCGTACGCCAGCCGAATAGTACCAAGGTGATCACGGATCACTCCATCATATCCAGCCAGCCCAAAACTTCCTTTTTCTGCCCTATCAAAATTCAACTTCACCCACACCACCGGATGAGCAATCCACTTCATGGAGTTTCTAGGATTAGGCATTGGCGGTGGATGATCCACTCTCCCAAAACCCAACCAATGTTCAAGACTGACTTCCTCAATCCTAGAAGCCTCTAGCATCTCTAAAAATTTTGAAGCACAATTAACATTCTCAATAGTCTTGCAAATGATACGATTACTCAAAACCTTCGAAGCCACCCCTTTGTTTTTAAAAACCTTGGTGTTCCTATATTTTCAAGCCTCCCACATCATATGAGGCAAAATAAAATGCCAAAAACATCGAAGTCAAGGGGACAAAAAAGGAGGAAACCACTAGATAATGAAGTCGTGCAACGACTTTAGGAAAACCCAAGCCACACCAAAACTCTTGAGAATGAAAAAAGGAACTCTTTGAAAAAACAACAATTTAGTAAAATATGGGATGTGGATTCCCACTCTGACTCACACATAAAATATCGGTTAACCATCTACCATCCTTTTTGAGAAGATTTTTGGTAGAAAGAATACGATTTTGGGTGGCCAACCAGAAGAAAAAGT
This sequence comes from Wollemia nobilis, assembly GCA_028583015.1. NCBI lineage: Eukaryota > Viridiplantae > Streptophyta > Pinopsida > Araucariales > Araucariaceae > Wollemia > Wollemia nobilis. The sequence goes on along the minus strand of JAQPPZ010016969.1, from coordinate 2,699,755 downwards.
TAACCCTCTAAGTGAGGTGTTTAATCCATAATAACCAAAAAGAAAATGTCTTCTCCACCTCTTGACCAAGACAAATGTAAGCTAATTTAACTAAAAACAAACCGAAGCTCTCAACACACCAAATCAGCCTATCCTCAATATTCGCCTGGCGAAGGATGCAAAAATGTAGTTCTTGATGGAGACTGTTCCATAATATTCTATCATTGTCATTTCTAACACACTCTGGAGACACCGCCCACACTGACCTATCTTCCCTACGGTCAATAAAATTAGCCACATAAAAAAGGTCTAAAGCTCTTGAATTATCAAGTAAAGTCAGGAATCAACATCCTCCAACAACGATCGATTGCAAAGCCAAATGTCCTCCTGGAAACGAACCTTTCCACAATTTCCAATAACCCATTTGCAATGGTTTCTACTAAAATCTCTTGATTTTACCAGGCTATTCCAAAATTCTGATCAACCGATGAGAAAATCCTCTGTGAGAAGGGAACTAAATCTGTATTTTGCTTTCAAAATATCATCCCATAAATTAGCTGAATCACACGCCAATTTTTAACCTAGCTTAGAAATCAAAGCTTTGTTCATTCTAACAATGTTCTTCAGATTCCAACCACCTTCAAATTTCTTTCTATAGACTATCTCCCAAGACACTCAAAGGAAATGATCCTTCAACTCCGGATCAGCCCATAAGAAGGCTTTACAAATATTATTGATCTTAGAAACCATTTTTAGTGGAGAGAGAAGAATAGATAAAAAATAGATTGGGATACTTTACAAGGTGCTCTGAACCAGGATAACTTTACCAGCTTGGCTTAGCAATGAACGTTTCCATGCTGCCAGCTTACGTTGCACTCTCTCTACCATAGGTGCCCAAAGGTCGAACTTAGCTCTACCAACAAAAAGAGGTAAGCCTAGGAAGAAGGAAAATTAGCTATACAAAAATTAAGAGCATCTGCAATCTCATGTTGAACCACCATCGGGGTATTGATGAAAAATAGATCAATTTTAGCTAGGTTTATCTACTGACCCGCAACTTGTTCATAAAAATCTAAAATATGTTTGAATTCCCTAGCCACATCCACAGTAGCAATACTAGAAATAAGGGTATCATAAGCAAATTGCTGATATAAAATTGGGTAGCTGGTCTCAATCCAATCTCATCTCTTTAATTATTGAACGATCTGCCCAGAGCCTCCGCCACCAGAATGAATAAAAAGGAGACAACTAGTCCCCTTGTCTCAAATGATGACTAGAATGAAAAAACATATCGGGGATCCATTAATAAGAATCGAGAACCACACCGACGAGATACAGGCCTGAATGAGATCAATCCATTCGTCATAGAATCCAAATTTTCTCAAGACCTTGATCAAAAAGGGCTAAGCAACCCTGTCATAAGCTTTGTTAATATCTAATTTGAAAAAAACCCTGATCTCCTGCTCTTAGACACAAAGTGCAACAATTCATGAATGAAAATGGCCCCATATAAAATTTGCCTACCCGGTATGAAAGCACATTGGGATTCATTAATAAGCTCAGGGAGAATTAACTTAATCCTATTCACCACTAAATTGGATAAAATTTTGTAAACCGTATTACACAAACTGATCAGTCTATAATTCACAAAGGAATCAGTCACCTCTTTCTTGGGAATGAGCACCAAAAAAGTGGTATTTACCACTTTAGGAATGAACTTAGTTCTCTAAACATCTCTAATAGCCTCGCAAACATCCCTCCCACAAATATGCCAATACTTTTGAAAGAAAAATGGAGGAAAACCGTCAGGCCCTGGTTCCTTAAAGGATCCCATCCCTTTAACAACATCCAAAATTTCCTCGTCAGAGAAAGGAGTCACTAGCCATCTATTTGACTCATCCGAAACCCGCCTTGGGAGTACTTCAATCATTGACTCCTTTGTCAGAATATCCTTGGCTGACTGAGAGTGTAACAGATTATAGAAAAAGCCTTTGCCTCTCCAATTTCAAAAATGTCAGAAGTGACATTGCCATCCCCTCTCATAATTTTTGAAATTCTATTTCAACCTCTCCTTTTAGGCATTGAAGCATGGAAGAAATAGGAATTTCGTCCCCCCTCCTTTAACCATAACTCCCTAGAATTCTGCTTCCAAAAGAGCTCCTCCTGAGCTTACCTATTATGGAACTCAACCAAGACCTTTCTTTCCTCTCTTAGCAACTCCTCTGAACAAACACTTTCTTCCATAGCCAATTCTAACTGGTAAATAATACTTTTCAATCTCTCTTTTTCTCTAAAATTGTTACCAAATGTAGATTTATTCCACATTTTAAGATAACCCCTTAACCTCCTAAGCTTATTGGTTAGTTTCAGAAGACCCTGATCTTTGACTTACTTCTGCCACCACTCAGCCAACTTGAAATCAAAATCTGGATGAGAGCTCCATATTACCTCAAAGTGGAAAGGATGAGGGAAGAAGGACATCAAATTCGGAGTCTCAAACCAAATGGGATTATGATCCGAGCCGATCCTAGGAAAAATCGACAGCGACACATCTCCAAATATATGTGACTTAAAAGAAGACAAAAACACCCTATCTAAGTGGCTTAATATTAAACTGCTACCAACACGAGGATTGCACCAGGTAAACCTAGCTCCCTTGAGGTCCACATCAAGGAGTTCTGCCTCAAAAATGAAATTCATGAAGTCCTGCATACTCCTATCATCCATAGGGTTACCGCATATTTTATCAAAAGGGAATAAAAGAGCATTAATGTCACCAATAATAATTCAATCCTCATACTGAAAAGTCCTTTGCATTTCCAAAAGCAACTCCCAAAATTTCCTCCTCTCCACATAAGCATTCGGTGCATAAATATTTGAAAGCACCCATCTCTTGTTAGTGGTATTACACAAAAATAGAACATTAATCACTCTCAAAGAGACAGAGATAATATGCCCATCCACTCTAGATCGGTTCCAAAACATCAACAGACCACCTGAAGTGCCCATTGCATCACTAGCCATAAAACCCAAACCTTTCCAAACTGTATTATGAATCTCATTCCAAGAAGAGGCACATAATTTCGACTCCTGGATACACAAAATATTCAGGGAGTAATATTTTCTGAATGTCGCAAGCATCCTAATTTTTGAGGGTTTATTGAGCCCTTTGACGTTCCACGAATAAATTCTCATTTGAGAGAAACTAAGGGATTCCCACCCATCCCACCTTCCCGGGATGGTTGCACATTAGAATCCTTCCTATCAGGCACCAGAGCACGACCCCCTTTCATCGACAAAGAATACCCGATACTAGTCTCCACCAATTCCAAAGACTTGTTTTAACCCACTCTTCCCGGTCGATGACTGGGTTTTCTGACTACCCTAAGGTCCAACCTCTTTCTTTGGCTAAGCGTCTCTTCCTGACTCGGTATTCCTTGATTTGAAATATGAGGACTAAATTATTATATATTTTTTACATTATTTAATAAATTAGAGAAGTCTTATTTTTGTGTGTTCCCATCCTACCTTGTATATGCCCATGAATTATTCTTTTGAGATAGATCATGATCAAATAAACTTTTCCTCTTTGGAAAAAAGATAAATTATTTTAAGTAAAAGGTCTAGAGTTCAATTTTTACATAGACCAAATATTTATATAAATTTATAAATATGGTATGGAACTATTAACATGAACTTATTTTTTAAACAACTGCACCTCCAATTAGAAAACTAAACATTGCATTTCAACACATCCATATTTATTTCAACACATTTGTATTTGTTATCCTTATCCTTTACATATTCAATATACATTGAAACTTTGTTTTTCAAATTTTAAAACAAAATATGTTTAACATGAATTTAAATGTAACTAATTACTAACTTTATTTTTTTAATACATATAATATTCGTTTTAAAGGTTTTATTTTTTCGTTATCATAAATTTCGACTTAATAAAAAAATATAGTTTTTGTAGTAAAACAAATTTATTATATACTTCTGGTTTGAACTATTTTATAAACAAATAAAATTAAAGCAATCAGTTTTTTAAATTTGTTAAAGGGAATTAAAACCGTCACACCCTAATATTTCAAAGAATAAATTAGGATGGTCAGATTTAAAAATTTAAATGTGGTCTTTTTAAAAGGATCATGCGTACGATCATGGATTCCTTAAGTTTTTTATTATTTTTATTAAGCAATTGCTTGTTGATGGACCGATGCACCCTAATATTTCAAAGAATAAATTAGGATGGTCAGATTTAAAAATTTAAATGTGGTCTTTTTTAAAAGGATCATGCGTACGATCATTGATTCCTTAAGTTTATCTTTACCAGGCGTAAGGACTGTAGAGGTTTTTACCATCTTGTTATTTATTTTTATTATTTTTACTAAGCAATTGCTTGTTGATGGAACGATGCACTTCGTTTGTATCGTATTGTCGTCATGCACTTGGTATCCAGGTATTTGGTTTAGATCGAAACTATGCAATTGCTCGTTGGTGGTATCGGTGCATTTTGTTTGTTTCTATTACAATCTTGTTATTTATTTGCATATTGTAATTATTGCTCGATGAGATCGATGCACGTCGTTTATATCGTATTCTTGTCTTGTGATTAATATCCAGGTATTTGGTTTTGATCGAATTTTCATCGTGTGGTCGTCTCGGCGTGCATTATTTATTTTTTCTTTTTTAAATAATCAAATTATCAGTGGTTGTCTCGGCGTGCGGTGAATTTTATTGTTTTTTAAATAATCAATGATGATGAGCGTATATGTTACTATTCGAATCTCCTTGACACTACATTTTATCTCATAGTCTATAAAAAAAATTATTAAAAATGTAAAGCTTATCAGAAACCAACCGGCGATTTGGAATTTGTCTCTCCGCATAATAGCTATTATTCCCACCCATACCGATGTACAGGAGCGCGAATACTGCAATGCTTCCAAAATAAAAAATTGAATTGAAGATTCGAATATGCTTAAACATTGAAGCTTTCCATGTGTTGTGGATTCCAAACCCAACCATCCTGGTAAGCTACAGTTTACTGAAAACCACGATCTTACTCACCCACCTGAGGTCGGGGGCACTATTTATGCCTCCCTTAGTGGGAGAGCCCATTCACAAAATGGTTGAAAACTTTTTCTGTATTTTTGGATGCTAAGAATTTGTAACAGTTATTATTTTTAATAACAGGTTAGTGCAGATTCAAATTATAAGGATTGCACCAACAAATCTACCAGTCTCGTTTTTGGGTAATCTGCATGAAATGGGGACCACTGGTTGCTCCGGGTGCATTATTGTTGGTCTGGCGCGCAGTCAGAGGATTGGGATCAGACTCCTACCTTTTCAAAGGGTTGGCTTTGCGCTAAAGTTTGAACCTAAGTCTCTTCTTGATAAGTGCCCAACCACACCTGCATCTACCAATCCACTTAGCTCAACCACACCTGCACTTATCAATCATCTTAATACTTGGAGATTTAAAAGGATTCATAACATTTCTATGGTAAGTGTTCAGAACATGTAATATATATTTAGGAAACAATTTAATGTAATAAATATGTAAACATGAAGTTGTTTTTTAATAACTGAAATATAGTTAGATAACAAAGGATTAAATACCATTTTTCTTTTGTTTGTATGGTTGGTTCTTTGACAGAAGTCGCATTATAAAATGGATCAGACCGCTGGGAAAGGACTGTAAGTAATTATTCTTGTGATCTGAGAGCTCATTGACTTTTACGTATGAAGCAAGAATTTATTTGCATTTATAAGGTTCTGGTCGCATACCTGAATGACATCGAATATGTATACCACATTTTAGTTTGTTTTTAGACAATAGTTTAAAAGAAAACTTATTGGTATGATGATTTTGGCAGCGAAAAGAGTAACAAGAAATGGAGCGGATCCATTACAAGAGCCATAAAGTCTCCCCCTGAAATTGTGTGGAAAATCAGCGCGGATTTTTTAGGTATCGATAAATATGCAGCAGCTTTTGAGTCCTGCGAACACGTTGAAGGAGAAAAAAATGAAGTTGGCTGTGTTAGATTGTGCCACGGCCAAATATGGGTGAAAGAGAAACTGATTTCAATAGATCATGCCAATTATTCCTACACGTACATCATCGTGGACAGCAATCTGGGGTTAGAGGGATATATGGCGACTTTCAAAGTGCACGTTATGCCAGATGGAAGTGCAGCTGTAGAGTGGAGTTTCGAGGCTCATCCTATTCCTTTGTCTACGGAAGAGAAATTTGTTGTTGAAATAAGCTCTTTACTGGAAAATTTTATCGAAGGGTTGGACAATGTTGCTGCTGAGGAAAAGTAACATGAATGGAGCAGATCGGCCCTTGTTTCTTGTTTGTCTGGTTTAATGTAGAAACCAAGGGCCCCCATTTTGTAAGTTTTTGTTTTCCAGGCAAGAAAATAAAATTTGTTATCCTTTTCCTTTAGCATGTGATTGTAAGGATGGTTTAATGTTGACGATAACAGGTGATTGAATGTTTTTATAAGGGGTAATTTTTATTTATGAGTTCATCTGTGTTTATGTGTAGGTTTTATTAGTTATTTTTATCATAATAATAAAATATTATATTATTTTTATTAAATTATTATTATTTTTGTTATTAAAGATATTTTTATTTGTTTTTTATTAAATATATTTATTATTTTTTTTAAATTATTTTATCATATGTTTTAATTTACAATAGATAGAAAGGTATTAAGGTGAACGGAATTCCAATCATGGAATATGCCACTAGAATACACATCAAATAATAATGTTTTCTAATAAATTAAATATTTTTTGTTCTATTTTTAAAGTAAAAAGCTTATTTAGTTAATTATGTGAATTAGGGGGAGTTTTAAAATGAGAAAGAGTGTGAGTGGGTTCTAAATTAATAAGAAGAAAGAGAAGGTTGGTGGGATTGTGTGGAATTTAATAATTAAAAAATAAGAGTAAGGGACAAAATTTAATAATTTAAAAGAAAATGAATTATGAAAGGGAGCAACTTAATAATTAAAAAACAATAAAATGTGAAACCATGTATACTTGAGGAGAAGAATGAAAAGACAAATGACTTTTAATAATTAAAAAATGAAATGACCCACCACCAAGATACTGTATTGTAAAATCCTTGGATTTTCATCAAAGAGATCCAATTTCAAACCCTGGTACCAGGATGTGAGACCTCTCTTAAAAACTTGTGTAAATTTAAATTAAGCTTATGTAATAAAATAATTAAAAAATGGAATGTAAAAGCAACATTATTAAAAAAAATGAACAAAAAGATAGATTAAAAGAGGATATTTTATGAAAAAATAATAATTAAATTAAATTATTAATATCAAGAGGGTAGTCGAACCAAATAATTAAAAATGCTTAATTATTTTTTCTTATGAACACACACCACCGCCTCACACACTCACTTAAATTGGACATTGGACCTTCTGAAGAAGAGCAAAAACCCTAATTAGTTTTGCAAAATTAAATATACCTTTTAGAAAGAGATATTCTGAAGACTTTTCTTGCATTGTGAAAATTGAAATCTTGCTTATTTTAGGGCACCAAATATCTTTCATTAATTTACATTGGTTTTCATCATGCTTTGATATCATTGTAATGATACTCCATCAATATTTAATATCTGCAAAAATACTTTAATATTTTTTTTATTTAGTTAGTGCAGTAGACTCCCTCAACCATGACCCCTCATAAAAATAATCCCTCATAAAACTAATAATAATTCAAATTCAAATGTCATAAACAATATTCAAATATCAAATTCAAAAATTAATTAAAACTCTTATAATTGATTTTAGTCTAATCCAAACTAATAAAATATAATCATTAATAATATAACTTACTTCTCAAGGATCAAATAACTAAATCTTTTACCTAACATAAAAATAATTAACCGACTTGACTATATTGAACCGTTATATATTATGCATGTTTATCCTTAAGACCTATAATATTATGCACCAATATTCATGAGATATAGTTGAGAGATATAGTTGAATTTATGGCATTAAATGCATTTATTAGATCTCTTTCTGGTCAAAGGAGAAGGATTCAAATTCATTCTCGTTAATCTCGTCTTTTTATTGAATGGTTGGGTTATTTATTCACTCTATGCATGATGGTCTATCACTTCAGTATCTCTTCTTTCTTCTACTTTTTCTCGATGTCTACTTTGGATGTTGTAATAGATTTTATCATAAAATTATTTATGCCAAATACTTTTTCATAATAATGGTTAGGTCTCCCAAGCATAAGTTAAACTCTCCAAATAAGAAGACATGTTGTAAAGGGAAAGTTCATATTTCAGTTTATTATATTTTGTATATATTGAAGACTAGAGTAGCTTTTAAGAGGGAATATTACTTTCTTATTTTTCCCATTTGGAGTTTTAAAGTAGATATCCTTTTTATATGTGTGATAACATTTTGATACTAGGTGTGGTGACTAAGATTTATATTGAGCAATTTTTACTAAAGTGTAGGGTCATATTCATGTATGTAGACTTTAAGATGACGAGGGAGATTTAGTTGATTCAAAATAAAAAATGAAGGCTCATTAGAGAATCTATTATGAAACAACAATGAGCAGGTATTGAAAGTCAATTTTATATAATATGCATTTGTGAAATCTTACAAGCAATCATTGTATAGTATATTTTATTAATATTTATGTATACCTTATTGAATATGGTTAATCTTGTCAAGGTTAAACCTTTAACTTATTACTTATATTTAAGCTAAACCTTACTATATTATTTTAGGTTAACATTATTATGTATTTTAGGTTTTGGTATTGGTATTGGTATAGGTATAGATACCCCTTCCACTTTGTCCATGACATATAAGTGTCATAGTTATCAAATTTGTGGAATTTTTTATATGAAATTTGAAAATCAGTGAATTTAAAACTCTATCAAATTTTCGGCAAAAATTTTAGGTAAAACTCTAAACTTAAATTTTAGCTATTGAAAAAAATAAGCTATCCCCTAAAATCAAAGTTTACCTATTGTCCTACAATCTCCCTTCTTCAACATGCAACTTGGAAGCTGGAATATTTTTGCAAATACTATTGGAAGCAACCGTTTTCAATCTATTCTCAACCTCATGGGGATGTCGTTTTATTTATTTCTTTATCATAATTTGAGAGAATGGATAAATCTAAAAGTTGCATTTGACAATCAAATCTCCTATTTGGAGGCTTCATTATTTTGCACTTGCTATTTGAAATGCTCCTTGTCTCAAATAATTTGCAAGTTCTTCAAAAAAAAAAAAAACATTGTTCTTTAACTCTAAAATAAAAGTAAAAAAAATTCCTCTTTAACCCTAAAATAAAATAAAAATAAAAAAGCATTGTTCTTTAACTCTAAAATAAAATAAAAAAACATTGCTCTTTAACCCTAACTTCTAAGGAAACCTAAAATTAAACTTTTATTTAAACTTGAATAATATAAAATATTTTAAGTGCTTTCTTTTAGGTCTGATGACATTTTTTTTTTGTTAAGATAACAATTTTTTATTATAATGGGTAGAGTTTATAATTTATATTTCAAAAAAATTATTAATTTAACCTTTAAAAATCTTCTCATGTGTTAAAAAATTAGTATATTTACATAAAGTTATAAAATGTTTATATTTTAAAAAATATTTTAATATATTTTAAAGTATATATTTTTAAAAATATTAAAAATATTATTAAAAAATAATATTATAATTTTGTATATTTTATTTTTAATTTATATATAAAAATAATTATATGAAAATATATATACATTTATTATATATACAAAATTTTATTATGAATTTTTAAACATGTCCATATTCTTTCAAACTTTAAAAGTATCGAATTCGAATATGAACTCGAACTTGATAACTAAGTCTGAGTGTTATTACCTTAATCCTTAGATAACATAGTAAGTATTTGATTCTGAAGGGTACCCTTCACCTATATATATTTTTATTCACTTTTATACTTATCGTATAGAATTTAAATGGATGGGTTTTTTCTATTTGTTTTTAAAAAATGGTATGAATTCTAACATTTAGGGTATAAGTCATGCTAATAAATATAGTTTTCAAATAAAAACTAAAATAATAGTGATCAACAAATTTCCTTTAATTACTATCTAACAAGGGTTGTGTATGTACCTTAAATACTTTGTATCAACAATATGAAGAATATGGAGTTGGAGGTCCATCTCTCCCGGCTCTAGTGGGGATGTTCGGCCTCCTAAGCAAGATGATGCCCTTGGTTGAGGTGAAATTGTAGAAACTATACCAAATGTATAGACCCATACTATTAGTATTACTACTACGAATGGTTGAGGGTATCCAGCTTCTTCAACCGTTAGATGGACTTATAACCAAATAAAGGAAACTTTAGGCCAACCGTTAGATGGACTTATAACCAAATAAAGGAAACTTTAGGCCTTCCACCTGGTAGTGATTTCTTAGATCCTTTATTTCTGAATGAATATTTGTTACTATTTTAGTGGTTGTTATCTGGTTATTTGTGGATTGTTTCTGACACTCTTGTGTACTCCTAAAAATGGTGGTTAGTGTGTTAGTTTACAATGTGTGCTAATCCCACATGCTATTTTTTGTATGATTAGACATTTTTTATTAATATAATGGTATTTTCATAAAAAAAGTTGTTACGCTCATTATCAAGCTTGTTAATGATGCTTCCTATAATTTGGTTTTAGAAGATCAAATATTAGATGTTATTCATTTATTCTATTTTAAAGGGGGTTATACTATTTAATACATAATGGGCTATGGAAAGTATTTCAAAACTATTTAGATATCCTATTATAGAAGGATTTTAAATCAACATATTTGTATTTATTAGAACCTTAAATATTTTATATCAACATCATTTAACATATTTTAATCATCAATCTAGTAATAATATATTCATAAAATCAAACATATTTAAATATAAAAAACTATTCAATAAAATATTTACTAGCACATACAAATTTCATGCCAATCAACATCATAGAGTCTAGGATGTGATGGAGGGAAAAATCCTCTAAAATTGTTTGTGGCATTAGGTGAGGTATGTTTTAGGGTTATGTAGCATAACATGACACTATAATTGTTTTTTCAAATTGTAGGAAAATATTGTTTAGGGATAATACCAATGTAAATAGACTAGACTAAAAAATTTAAATAACAAAATAAAAGATAATATATATTCATAGCTACATGAGGTGTGTAATATATGGGGTACATGCTTACTTTTCTCTTATGAAGTAAAATTAGTAAAACAAATGTTAAAAAAAATAACAAGGATAAGATTATTTACAAGATTTAAGAAAATAAAAAATAAGAAGTTAGGAGTGTAAGAGAAAAATAGTAACAAAAAAAAGCAAGGGAAAATTACTAAACATGTGAATGGCCAAAAACTATTTTTACAAAAAAATTGTAGATTTGTTCATCTTCCACTTTGGAATTTGATACAAATTAACAAGTAATTAGATGGAAATATTGGTCTATTGCACCTTTTCCTTTAATGCTTAGTGATAAAAACATTCTTTATATATACTCTAGCATCATCTAATGATATAGGGAATTGGTATCATAGGCATATTTGCCTTGAAGTATAATAATCATAGGTAATAATATGAATACAAAGTTGATGTTATAGTAAGCATATAGTTAAAGGTACTACCATTGACATGAGTAAGTGTAGCATTGCAATGCTTTATGGAATTATTATATTTGTGTAAAAGTATAAAGGGGTGATAGGGTCAATTATTGGTATTGATCCAACATCATTATAATTAAGGACTTCATAACCCTTATTTTTCTAAAATAATTCATCTCTCATTTGGATGTGATTGTCCCCAACATATTAGCATCCAACTAAGAAAAAAAATACATGACTTGGTCAATTAAATACCATTTAGATTAGAATAATATATTACCACTATTATAAATATTGAAAAGGTTGTGTTAATTCCTAATCATATTTGGTAGTAATATATATCATTTAGTTTACAAAAATAAGTAATAGATGAATGGAATCCATATGTGTAAGATGTTTTTCTACTATAATATTTATTAGATTAGGACTATGGCTTGATAAGTATGAAGATAGATTGAGAATAAAAGCATAATAACTTATTAGACACTATGTACAAAATATACCATAGTGTAGAAGTTTGATTATTTAATAAGGGTTAAAGAAGAATTATTTTTCAACTGGAACCAATCCCACTATCTAACATGAAAAGTGTGAGGAGGATATTATTGATCATAGATCTCTCTCCCTATCTCTCTCTCTATATATGTTTGATGTATAACTATTTATTGAACTTGTATATATTTTATATGCTATAAAAAATGTTAATACATGTAAGCTTCCTTGTATTGACATCATGGCATGATAAAAAATATACAAAAATATCGAATGACATGTTAAGATATAACTAAAATATATCTACAATACTCAATGACCTTTTTTGAGCACTATTATAGGAATATTGGATGTAAGATATTATTATCCCACATATTTGTTACCTTTTTCTATCAGTTCATCTGAGCATACAATATTTAGGAATGTTGTGACTTGATGCCCAACTAATCCAATAGGTGGCATGGAAGATTATTAAGAAAATTGGAATATCAATCAAACCCAATTAAGTTAAGGATTCCAAATTGAATCTAAACTTGATGAAATAATAACCTCATATTTTATATCATTTTGATGCTCTTTATGCAATATATCATGTGTCATCTTGGAAAAATCATCCAAGTTAGTTTTTTGAGGAGGGTAGGATAGAAATATAAACCATGTTGGTGGATTCCCAATGTCCAAAATTAACTTATAACGGTATTTACAAACCCAAATTGCTCTTTATTTATTTAGCAATATTATATGGTACAAACTAATTGAAGTGAAGTTCCACCTCTTGACATATATGAATCTACTAGAAATATTGTCCTATTGTCAAACACATGTCAAGATTTCCATATAACATATACTTGTATGCTTGCTATATTAGATGTTGATCTAGAGTATCGAAAGGTATGTGAAGATTACCAAAAAAGTATAATATATTATTGAGGTGAGTATTTAGCATCTACTTGCCCTAATCAACTAGTGATGTATGGTGTTTAAGGTGGTATCATTGGAATATAGTGCCTTTACATCATTAATATTGTGAAATTTACAATCAACAATGTGTAAAACAAAAGGAAACTTATCTAACCATATATTTTTTTATTACCCTTGCAATGTTGGATCACAAGGCTGAACTATTGTATTTATCTTACCATTCCATATAGTTTATATTATCTAGCTTGATAATATATGAAAATTACTAAGGCCTATGATTAGAATAAACAATGGATTCTTTACCCATGACTTATGAGTTCCAATATACAACAAGTTGAATAATGTTATATATTTTTTCTCATATATAGCGTAGCAACATATTGTGTTATGAATAATATCAACATGATACATAATAATTGTCCATTTTGAAGAAATATGTTACCAAAATTATTTATATATGCATATACCTCGATATCAAGGTTTGGATAATGTGAAACATAAATTTTATTGTTGCTAAGTCCATTAAAATATGATTTTACCATGCATGACCTATTTGAGCATCAATAGTACATAAAAATATTAAAGAATAAATCATTAAAAAAAGTTAACAATCTTAAAAATCATCATGGATCTATTATGTTATTTCGTACAACAAATTCTTATATGGCATAGATTTTCTCTTTCTACATATACGTGGTTAGGGATAATAATACAGTCAAGGTAGAAAACATTAGTAATAGTAAAGGTACACTTGGCAAATTATCTTTAATATTGTGTTGGGGTAAAGTATCAAAGGTTTTATCAACATGTTATAGGTATGAATCTCAAGTATTACTATAATTAATAATATTATTCAACTAGACAATGATAATATACCATGTGAATAATTATAGGACATCATTAATTAGGTTCATGAACATTGAATGTGGACTAGTCAAATATAAATGCATAACCAAACACTTATACAATATATCCCTATTCTTGAAATTTTTTGATAAGTTTCTATGGGTATGACATGATTTGGATGATAACCTAACTTGAGGTTGATTTTGATAAATATCATGCCTCTTGGAGCTAGTGTAAAAGAATATCAATGTGGTACATGAGAAGCATTTTCCACACTGAGATCTTGTTTTGTGCTATATATTTAATATACAAGAACCATGTATGATCCTTACTTCTTAATAAAAGAATAGGACTATCTCAATGGCAAAAGCTTAATTTAATTTAGGCTTTATTGTATAGCTATTAATTTTTTTAGTATCTTATTTTATCCTAAATAATTAAATGTTGTGGTATATTTTTTAAAAGATAAAACCCAAGGATCAAATCAATTTATTGATTGATAAAATAATAAATTGGTACTCCTTATGTATCTTCAAAAACAAGAATATATGAATAAAATGACATGTCAATATATTGATCTTGAGGTTTATTTTATTGGTATAATAAAGAAAACAAATATTAGCACATGGATCTCTAGTTAAACCATGAGCAAAAAAAGAATTAAAGCAAAAGGGATCAATTTCCTATATTATTCCATGAAAATAAGTCACATTATTTTTAGGTAAGCACTTTAGTGTATGGAGGTTATCCCCTTAACATTCATTAACCCTTATTATGGATAAGCTTTATAGGTCACCTAACAATCAAAGATATATCAAGGATTGAATAGGATATTATAGATGTCATGTGGTTCTATTTCACATATGATATTGTTATACATTAAAAATATTCCATACTTGAGAGTGCATCGAAATTAAACCTCCACTCAATTTCATAGGTAAAGTAAAGTTAGTTTGTGGATGTGTTATGGTTTAGAAGCCATGTTTTTTTGACAATATTATATTAATTTATGCTCTTATGATTTTAAGTACCAATAATAATGTGAAGTGCCTTCTACCCACTACTGATTGTGGAAAAAATGCTTCCATTTTTGAAAAACATTAAAGGTAAAGGTTTTACTAGTCCTCTAAATACTAGTATTTAGAAATCCAACATCTATTTCCTCCTAAATTTATAATTTTGTATACTCATTAATTTATGGTTATGTGACTACAGACTTTTGTTGAAATCTTTAGTCTGCATCACTAAGTGTGTGTCTTATCATGGATGGACTACTTAAGGTCCATATTAAGTGGACTCTTAGATTTATATGGAATTACAAGACCTTGAGGTAGTAGCACTATAAGTGCTAATCCAATAAGTGGTTTTGGCCGTGGTATTGATGGTATGTTGTACACTATGGACACTACACCTTATCCTTTGCTAAAGAATTTTATTTCAATTTTAATATAAAATTAAATGCTTTTACTATGAAATAATTAGGAATAATCTCCATTTACGAGGAAATGTGATTATCGAGACCACTAGTAAATTTAATAACTTGATGTTTATTATTGCTATTAACACAAGGATAATTAAGAAATTTATTGAATTCGTAAATATTGTCATATATTTTGATCTTAGTGTTTATGGAACTATTGCAAGCACATGTACTCATATTAGTAGTGGTTCATAGATAGAAAAAAATGTTATTAAGACATTGACATGACATCCATCATTTGTAAAATATTTACTAGTGGATTTCCACCAACAAGTAATTGATTTGGAAGCATTTAAGGATGAAAATGTAATCTTGTTAGTATTAGAAATATTTATGAATTAAATAATTCTGGTTACTAGAGTTAGGATTCCAACTGTTTAGCATTAATCAAATCTAAAAATACAAGAACATTATTGTTTGTTTGTACCTTCAACTGGTGGTGACTTTTGAAAGTTGTATGGTTGGTAATATAGGAGAATAATTCCATGTTTATCATGAAATTCTAAAAATTAAAAATAATTTTTTCCCCTATTTCTCTAAAAAACATTAAATAAGTTTTTAATGTCATGATCTCCAACAAAAATAACTTCTCTATATTAGACAACTAGTTACTAATGTAGTGTTGTTCAAGCTACTCAAACATAAAATATTGTGTGGTGCCTTTATTTTTATACCATAAGTATGTATAAGTAAAGATCTAGTAGTGGAAAATACTAGAGCCTCTACTCTTAGTAATAAGAACTCTAAACTAATGTGAAGAAGATGTCAAAAGTTATGTATAGATCAACACTATGCTATAAAAGACCTAATATTTGATGGTATAAGCAATGCCTTCCCTTAGTATCTTGTGGTACCAATAAAGTTATGCTATAAATATTTGAATTAAAACAAAACATGATGAAGTCTCTCAAAAATAATAAAGATAATTTTATTCAAAGATAATATGTGTGTGTATGTAGTTATGCACATGTATATATTTATATATGATGTAAAATACAAAAGCTATATAGTAAAATTAGTAATAGTATAGATGATTAACTATTTGAGGTTAGTTGTATAGTAGACACATATACATTTTGTTTCTATGTTGTGAAAGAAGCAATTAAATAAAAATTTAGGAAATGACAAATAATAATGTTTATAAGGATTAAGGAGAGAAAAGATAACAAGTTATGAAACAAAGAAGAATAAGTTATTAATCTGTAATAATAATCTATACATGATATATAACAATTATAAAATAATTGGAAGGAAAAATATTCCAACTTCCAACTGATCATGAAGTATTTTCAAAAGATATTTTTAGATTTTTTTGCGTACATCTCTACAGTCGGTGTCGGTTACTAAATTCCCATGGTGTAAGACCAAGTAGTTGTAGCTAACTTGTCTTTGATCCCTATTGCCAAGAATATTATCCATAGGAAATCTACAATTTTTTGATGGTATAGGGTATTAATGACACAACCATCTCTACCTAGAAGCATGGTCACCATAGGCATCGATGCCAAGGTAGACATGACACCATAGTAAGCTTGATGTCAAATTAAATGTTGACATTATAGTTTTTTTTACACCATTAGTACACATAGCATTGTGGTTTGTTATGATATTAATATGTTTGGTCAAAGGACCAACAAAACACCAATATTTAATTGATATCACTTTGAAATCATTATCATTCGATAATAAATTAACATACGCATTAATAAAATGACATAAATTATATATAATTATATAATTTAACTTATTTAATAAATATTAATTAATAATAAAAAAATAAACTTAAATTTACCCAGGTGTTGTAGGTGAATTGGAGAGGAGAGGGTAATCCTCCAAGGGAGGTCCCAGGTTCGAATCTCGACCCTACCAAAAATTTGAATTGGGTACCTAAAATCCAATTGATAATGTTGGTGCGGGCAGGGTCGGGTGTGACTCCTGGATAACTTTCATGGTGTAGAACCCCCTGTTCGTGGTCTCTTGAACCAAGGCGGCCCCGTAAGGGGTTTTTCACTAAAAAATAAAATAAAATAAAAATAAAAAAAGTAAAAAATAAACTTAAATTCATTTTTTTAGAACACTTAAATTTATATTTAAACCCTTTCTTATTGGAAATATGTTAAAGTGACCCACTCCTCATGAAAACCAATTTTTTTTTTAAATTGAAAAGAGGAAGTCCCAGGAAACCCTATTAAGGGCTTTGATGATATCAAGATTTAGGAAGAGGTTAGGTTTCTTGCTCTTGGAAATAGAATGAATAAGTTCATGTATAGTAATTATACCATATGTTATGAATCTACCTCTTATGGAACTCCCTTGGCAGTGATCTATTATGTCTAGAAGCATAACTTTGAGTCTATTGGCCAGGACCTTGGATATGAGCTTGTAAATGATATTACAAATGCTTATTGGTCTAAAGTCATATATGGATTTACTTACTTGGGACTTAGGGATAAGAGACACAAATATTAAATTAAAATCTCTAGGAATGGATTTTGATTGCTAAAAGTCTTGGACAACATTGGTTACATCGTTCTCAACAATATCCTAAAGGTGTTAGAAAAAATAAGGGAAACTATTAGGTCCAAAAGCCTTATCAAGGTTCATAGAGAACAGGGCATCTTTAATTTATTCTTTTGTAAAATTCTTAAGAATATCAACATTTGATTCTTAGGAAACAAGGCAAGGAATGTTTTTAAGAAGAGCATTACAAGCATGAAGGAAAGATGGTATGATCGGTCTCAAAATATTCTCAAAATGAGAAATAGCTTCGGACCTCATTTCATGAATGTCACTAATGCTTGAACCGACACTTTTAAGGAGTTTTATGATTCTGTTAGAACTTTTATGTCTAAGCATTTGTGCATGAAAAATTTAGTGTTGGAGTCCCCTTCATTTATCCACAATGCTCTAAATTTTTACCTCCAGAAGATTTCTTTCTTAGATAGCAAATTATGGAATTTAGCAAGAAGGTTATGGTAATCCTACCTGAGACCTACGCATGGATTCCTATTACGAATACTAGATTCAATATTCATCAGTTTTTAGAGATTCATTGTTTGTCCTGGAAAATATTCCCCAAAACTTCTTTATTTCACTGCTTCAATTTAATATTTATAAGATGAATTTTCTTGGCTAATTGGGTTAAGGGAGGCCCTGGGAAATTTTTTTTCCACCAATCAAAGATGCATATTCAAAGGTCAGGGTGTTGAAGCCACATTGACTCAAATCTAAAAGGTATTTTGAACTAGAGAGTTGTCTATAAACCTTCAAATATTATAGGTTTATGATACGACCCTATTTTAGGAAGAGAGGTCAGAGTAGCATCAGCAAGAAATTTAATAACATCTTTAGATAATAAAAATCTATAAAGTCTCATAATGAAGGATTGACTGCCATATAGCCTATTGCTCCAAGTATAATTCAAACTTTTTAAGTAAACATCCATTAATTCATTCAAATTAACAAAATATACAAATTATTTAAAACATCTATAAGTGATTCGAGCTTCCCCATGCTTGTCATAAGAATAGAGAGGGCTGTTGAAATCACAAGAAAACATTCAATGTTCATTTTGTCAGTTGCTCCTCATTTGGTTTACTATGGTCCAAAGGGCACGACAACCAGTAATGTTGTTAGGAGCATAAATATTTAAGAGAATCCACTAGTGTTTGGAGTCTTTATTGAAGAATAGAATGTTGATGATTCTTTCTAAAATGGATATAAGTCTACCCTCAATAATATTTGTATCCCACATGAACATGAGTCCACCTAAAGACCCATTGGTAGGACTGAAAAAATATTCATTATTTTTCCATAATAATTTACCAATCTTTTCACTGATTTCAATATTATTTTTTGTTTCTTGGAGTAAAATGATGCTAGGATTCAAAATTTTCCTCATTTATCTAACAAAACTCTATTTTGTTACTCCATTGAGGCCTCTCAAATTCCATGAGAGTATCTTCATCTAGAATTTTTGGAATATTTCTTTCTCACTCCTTTGCCATGAGATGGAAGTGGTTTGGATATTTTCCCCTCCTCCTTGGAAAAATCAATGTCATTTTTATCTGATAGAGATAAAATAATAGTAGGTTGAAAACCATCGCCAATATCTAGACCAATTTCTTTCTTCATTATCTCTTGATTTGATGGTCTATAATTTTTCTTGTTATTGCCAACATCAATAGTAATTTTTTTCCTGGTTTCTTGCATCCTATTTAAGAGGACTGAGAAGTTGCTCTAGAATAGGGGAATGTGAGTCAGAGGGAGGAGGAATTTGATAGGAAAGTAGAATATTCTTGGGTTGGAAGGACTAGGTTGGATTTTGATGAAAAATTGGCTAAAGGTGGGAAAGAATACCGAGACTTTGTGGGGGACTAGGGAACATTGTAAGCGTGAGTAGATAAATCAGTGAGATTATTATGAATATTTTTAGCTACGATAAGATCTGCAGTTTCAAGGTTATTAGGGTATCTTCAATATTTGGTTCTTGACCATTTAAGGGTATGTAGACACCAAAATAGCACCAATCCGATTATGTGACTACAAACACTGATCGCATTGACACACACAGCTTTCAGGGCAGCCCTCAGAGGTCAAACAGTGGTCCTAGCCACTTGCACAGCAGTTTTAGATGGTCAAAAAGTAAACAAAGCAAAGTTGGTCGTTTTAACAAGGCAAAGCCCAAAAGCAAGCCTTGGCCGAGGGTGTCACGAAATCGCGACACCAAAAGCCCAAAGGAAAGCCTTGGCCGAAGTGTCACGATATCACGACGTCGCGATATCGTGACACCAAAAGCCCAAAGGAAAGCCTTGGCCGAAGTGTCGCGATATCGCGACGTCACGATAAGCCCAAAGGAAAGCCTTGGCCGAAGTGTCACGATATCGCGACACCAAAATCCCAAAGGAAAGCCTTGGCCGAAGTGTCACGATATCGCGACGTCACGATATCGCGACACCAAAAGCCCAAAGGAAAGCCTTGGCCAAAGTGTCACGATATCGCGACACCAAAAGCCCAAAGGAAAGCCTTGGTCGAAGTGTCACGATATCACGACGTCGTGATATCGTGACACCAAAAGCCCAAAAGAAAGCCTTGGCCGAAGTGTCGCGATATCACGACGTCGCGATATCGCGACATCGTGATATCATGACAAACTCTCGTCTTTGTGCCTAGGCAGACTTTAACCAATCAAGGGCAGACTTTAACCAATCAAAGGTAGACTTTAACCAATCAAAGGTAGACTTTAACCAATCAAAGGCAAACATTAAACCATTAAAAGCAGACATTAAACGAGTGGCAGTCAAAGATAGTCAATTATTATTGTCTGTTGTGCATGCACGTGTAGGTGGGCAGATTGGCAGTTAGAGGACTGTCACAAGGGCAGTCATGTAAGCCCAAGTCAGGGAGGAGTCTCCTCCCTCTTGGGAAGGCATGGCCGCCATGTGGCATCCCTGCGTGCCCTTCCAAAGAGACCCCATGGGTCTATAAAATGGTGGACTTTTCCCACCCAAAAGGGACAAGTTGGTAGACATTTCCAAGCAATGAAGTGCTGCCAAATTGAACACGCCTTTACCCCTTTTCGATTCATTTCTTCTACACCCTTAATCTCTTTCGCAAGAGAGGTTAGTGGGTGGCTTTTAGAAGTGTGGATCCGGACCTAAACCCGACATTTTACCACATTTGATCCATCAATTTGATGACACCACATTCTCTGAGATTTTGGGCCCATCCCTAGTGGATTGGCATCAAAGTCAAGTTTTAACGGGGCGGCCCGCTTGGGCACCCCACACTTTTTGTTAGTTTCATTTTAATCTATTTCTTTATCACGTGTTTATCTTACATTACGCTTTATGCTATTTACATAGTTCACAATATGGATTTCAGAAGACGTTTATCAAATAATATCATGCTTTTGTCATTTTTGTTGTCTCACTAACCTGCATGTAACAACATTGATTTAGCGTCTTAACACAGTCAAATTCGTGTTAAAAAGTCAGACGAATAACAGTTGAATTCGTCCTGTCGATGGACGAATTATAGTCAAGAGCAAATCGGCTGACTTTTTCAATGACAATGACCCTCTGGTAAAGTTTTCTGTTTTCTGTCAAATGTGCAGGTCGTTTAAAATCATTTTACTCATCGATTTAGCTAATATTTTACATGTATCTTTTATCATTTTTTTAGAAAACAAGTTCTTCTTCCTTGCAACAGGTGCTACTAACAATGTCATTGTGTCTCTGAACGCAGGATAAATAGCGAGAAGCAAGGATTCACCAAGCATAAGCGGCGACAACACTTTGGCCCGCCCATTTCAAATGTGGGCATGCGAAAAGAAGATCACTATTCACTTTTTGTAATGGAAACATGCTAACTCTCCTAGCCCCTAAAAAGGGAGGAGATGTATTGTAATCGAGTTTGGAATCACATTAATATAAAAGGGTTGTGCTCCTGCTTTCTCTTTTATGTTTGGTTTTGATTCGATTATATCCATTTTATTTCATGCATCAAGCTAGTTAGTTTACATTGCAGCAATTAGTGTTTCTTTTTATTTCTGAAATCTCATGCTTTCAATGGCGATCACGGTGGGACCAAATCAGAAACAGCCGATTTGGGCGGAAAAGACAGCCGATTTGAGCAAAAAAGAGGTAAGGTTCCAAAATTGTACCTGTCATTTTTTTATTATTATTATTTTATGTTTCTATTTTTTTGTCAACTTTTACTTGCTTAGGGAAAGTTGTTTATGCTTGTTTCATTTTCATTAAATAAAATGAACCCCACACACATCACGTGGTAAAATTAAACCAAGGAGCTGGTCGTAAAACCCCAGCCCTTGATCAAGACCATCGGTGGATTTCATCACCACCTTGGCTTGATTTTGCATCCATCACCCCGATTGTCACTGTTGTTAGGCGTAAATCCTGATGAAAGCTGACCGAGTGTTGTTGGGGTGATTCCCATGCGTGCGAGGATAAGTCTTCTATGGTAGGTGTCATTAATAGGACAATCCCCCTTTCGTACCGCCTATGTTCCACGTACCATCTGCTCTCACGTACCTATAGTTTCCCTCTCGTAAGGGCGGGTATATAGAGAGGTTGGTATATCGGTCCGACAATGGTATATTGAAGGGGCGACCATTTATGGGAGTCATATGAGCCAACATTATGCATTTAAACATTCTTCAAAACTTGCAAAAACAAAACAAAACATCAAAATGCACTAAACCAGTTTAGGACACACTATTAATCCTTAAAAGAGATAATCATTGTTTGTGTATGTGTGTGTTCATTTCTGCTTAGTGTAAACAAAAAGAAAAATCATCATAAACGAGATAAAAATCTGCTTAGCTAGTAGAGAAGCACCACAATGGTGTACACCCATAGCCAAGCCCAATCAAGGGCGGACGCTGTGGAAGGTGCACAAAGAGAGGGCGTTGGTCGCCTTCGCTTTAGCCCTGAGGACTTGGCCATACCGCCTTGGCGGTCTGGCCTACAAGAGAGTCCACATCAGGCCACATCAAGAAGGAATTATTGGGACCCTCCTCTGTGGAGTTTGCCCATTCAACACAGCCCCTTTCGGGAAGAAGCTTTACATGTAGATCTCAATGTAAATAGAAAACCACCTTTTGAGGCTAGATCTGAGTGGCCACAGTGCGATGAAGCGCTAGAGAGGCATAGTGTCCATGAGGAGAGACAGCGTGAATATGGTACCTCTCCTTTGCCTCCCATTAGAATAGAAAGACAAAACCCAGAGCGCAGGGCTCTCCACACAGGGCGAGCTCACTCCGCCCACCCCTTTCACACCCATGAAAGGGAGTACGAGGAAGACCATCGCATTCCTCGAGAACAACATACAGCATGGGAACCTTGCGTTTCTGCACCTGCTAGATATCATGGTCACCCATCGAGGCTAGAGCCTCAAGTAAATGCCGCCTACCTCGACAGAGGGAAGCGACCCATT
Organism: Wollemia nobilis; assembly: GCA_028583015.1. NCBI lineage: Eukaryota > Viridiplantae > Streptophyta > Pinopsida > Araucariales > Araucariaceae > Wollemia > Wollemia nobilis. Next base: position 2,676,405 of record JAQPPZ010016969.1, on the reverse strand, counting down.
GAAATTTTAGATCATCAAGATCGAGGCAAATACATAGGAGAAACATTCAAGCCTCCTGAGCAAAAGAGGGCGGACCAAATTGACCCGACAGTCGCCAGACATGCCGCCCGCCAAGCCCGAATCACGCAGCTTGAGCAAGGTCATCAGGAGTTAGAGTACTTATACCGCCTTAATAAAGAGCGCATGCAGCGCGAAGTGGATGAGTTGCGCTATAAACTCCCTGAGAGGGTGCCAACCCCTCGCACCCAAAAAGTAGAACAATATGAGAGGCACAACCCTTTGGTGCAGGACAGGTCTCCGCGACCTCGTCAAGCTTTGCCTCCGAGACCTTATAGACCCGAGAGGGAGGCCACTCCCCGAAACAATGATGGGTACCCTCAGCGGGGACTCAATCAGGGTCATAGGTCTCGCCCAGAGACTCCTCAAGAAGTTTATGAGGAGTATGAACCAGAAATAGAATGGGCCAAAATGCCCCATCAAGGCGGGAGGGCTGCCATTCGGCCACCCCCCCATAGGCCTCCAGTCTCCCATAACTCACAATGGGAGCAAACAAAAGAGGAAGAAATAAAATCTTTCGATGCATACAAAGCGCTATTAGAGCGTTTGGAGTCTGTGGAGACAAAAGCTTCTGGGCATCAAAAGCCCACGTTACGTCAACTCGCAGTCATCCAGTGCATCCCTCGGTGCCCACACCTCTTTACCCCGAACATTTCAAGTTGCCTCAATTGGCAGTCTTTAAAGGTGAAGAGGATGCACAAGAACATGTCACAAGATTCCTGAGCCAATGCTTCGGCATTCAAGATAATGATGCATTGTTGCTTAGGACATTCATAACCACATTCGTAGGCCCTGCCTCGGATTGGTTCACACAGTTACCAAAACACAGCATAAACAACCTAGATCAATTAGTAGATGCGTTTCTTGAACGCTTTGCCTTCAACACAAAGAAGAAGGCATCACTGAGTGATCTGGCCAGCCTCAGGCAATATGAGGAAGAGACAATGGCAGCATACGGGAATCGATGGAGGGCTTTGCTTTCTAAGCTACCCTACCTTCCCCCTATGTCTGATCTCACATAGATGTTTGCACGGAGTTGCTTAAAATCAATCTCTGGGCTATTGCTACTGTAGCAATATGCCAACCTAGAAGAAGCTTTGGTGCAAGCCAGAGTTATAGAAGAGATCAAAATAGGCGAGGGCACAATCGCCAAGCCTAAAAAGAAAGAGTGGAATAAAACCACTAAGACCGGGACTACGCAATCACAACCCGCTACGGTTAATCAAGTTGCGATAAATGTCCCCAAGCCTGTACAAGAAATACAGCCCCAAAAGGCTAATTACCAGGCAGTGCCTCCTAGTTATGAAAGAGATAATAAAAAATAAGAGCAAAATCAGTAGCGTCGCCCTAGGCGACAATTCACCCCTTATGCGGAGTCTAGGGACTCCCTATTTGACCGCTTGTCAGCGGCAAATTTAGTCACCCTTCCAGAAATCCAAACTGTAGATCCTAATGCTCCCAAGCCTAAGGGATACAGAGAGGAATTATATTGTAGATTCCATAGGCGAAGGGGACATGACCTGAATGGATGTTGGAAATTCAAGGGATTAATCCAAGATTTGATCGATAATAAAACATTGGCCGTGGACAACCCCATAGCGCCAAATAATCAACAAATGGGGGTATTCAAGGACCCTTTGCCTACCCACGAGGCACAGGCAAAACCTCTTCAGGTCAATGAGGTGCGACAGAATCTTCCCATGCAAGGATTTGTGGGAATGATCAGCATAGTGACCAGGAACAAAAAGTACCCAGGAGTTGCCCCCGAGGTAGCTACAAGGGAAGTTCCAACAACGTCGCAGCCTCAACAATGCCCTATGCAGTTGCCTCCGCCTAGACCCGAGGTCACGATACGGACCAAACTCACGCAGAGTTTGCGGACCACATCGGCTAGGCTTTCCATTTACGAGCTTATTCAACAGTCAACACCCCATAGAGAAGCTCTCATGGAAATTCTGAAAGCCATCGAGTTACAGCCTCACGAAGCAAATTCTTTCAACAACTTCGTGGGACATGTGAAACGATGTACGGAGCCGGTCATTACCTTCAGAGAGGATGAAGTTAAAACAATATCGAATGACATGGCAGATCCACCCCTGCACGTTATCGCGCGGGTCAACGGGATCCCGTACAAGAGAGTGTTGGTAGATACTGGCTCGTCCAGTAACATCATTACCACTGCAGCATTAAAACATCTAAAGCTGCCAGCCTCTCATATCATGGCTTCCACATACACACTGCGAGCATTCAACGATGCAATATGCTCGACAGTCGACACAATTGTTCTGCCTGTCCAGGTAGGACAAAAGACAATACCAACATTGTGCCATGTTTTGGAAGGCGAGATGGCTTACAACATACTGCTAGGGCGGCCATGGATCAGGGACATGAAGTGTGTCCCTTCGATCGCTCACCAGTGCCTAAAGTATGCATTTGAAGGAGAAGTTCATGTAGTCCCGATGGACTTAGAACCCTTCAAGTATTGCAATGCGGTGCAATTAATGCCTCAATCGACCCTCCCTTCAACGCATTTGGATTTCCAGTTAAATCCATCTAAACAGGGTCCAATACCGCAGGCACCACTGGTGACCAAAACATCAAAATCCTAGCCAGGTGAGTCTTCATCATCTGCTCCTTCACTACCAATGCCACCTGTCATGGCTAAACAGAAGGACAAGGGAAAACAGATCCTGGAAGAGGCTCAGCCCCTAGAAGAGGGGTTGCCAACAATATCAACAGTATCAACAGAAGAAACACCTAGCACAACGGAAGCTGAGACTCCTAACCCACCAAACATGGAATGGACTCAGGAAGGACTCCCGTTCCCTCCCTCCCAAGCATCAACAATCACTATTGAAATGGCCAGTACGGGCTTGGGGGAGTATCTAGTGCAGAATGTTGTGGCAACGCCCGCATTAGAATCAGTACAGGACATGGGGAGACCTCGCCTTCCCATAGGAATAGTTGTTCCTCTAGGCTACCCACCAAACCTAGACAAATTTTGTGTATGGGGGCCTTGATCATGGTCTTGAACCATGCAAGCAAAAGGACGAAGACGAAGAGCCTTTTGCTGAAAATATCAACTATCTGTCAAACCCGGACTTCGCTCTAAGATATCTCGGCCAATGCAATTGGCATGGATACGGGCTAGGCAGATATGAGCAAGGGATGCGTGTCCTTTGCCAACCAAGATATCAGATGCCATATGATAAGTCGGGAGTAGGGTTCAACCACCCCCTGCCCTTAGACATCTTGGTAGAAAACATGCAAGGCCTAGAAATAGGCAACAAGGGTGGATTGGCATCAGATCCTTATGCCAACCCAAATACAGAATATACATTGGGAGATTACCTCCCATGGTCAACAAACACCCTTGGCAACATCAGTAATCCCTCTCCTTTGCTAGAGAGAGGTGAAAGTTCGGACACTAATCCCCAAAGAGAACATAAACGGTGTTCGAACATCTTTTTGAAGTTGTTCCCCTTAGAGGTTCCAGTTGAGTCAATACAGTGTCAAGAGAATCAGGTCCCTCCACCAAGAGTGGAACAACCGCAATGGGACCAGATTAATTTGTTGGAACAAGGAGAACCCTCAACGTCGCAAACAATTGTTGAAGAAAATGAACATTTTTGGATCTCTGAAAGTGATTCAGAAGATGAGACTGAGATGGACTATCTCAATCATGCACGATGGCACAATCGCCCTTTAACTCATGAAGATCTAATGGGACAATTAGGCATAAGGTTAGGGCATGAATGGTATGTAGACCCAGCAGGGTGGGACCAAGTGTTGGATCCATGGCTCCAAATCTACGATGAGCACCGTCCACCCCGAGACCCTATCATGACATCAGTGCCGAGAGAAGACCCTGTCTTCCTATCAGCACATAGGGCCGATCCGTTCGTGCCCGTTCCCCTAGAGCCAGATCCAGAGTATAGGGAGCATCCAGAATGTTCAAGGTATCATACCCACGGTAATGGAGACCAAATTCATTCCATCCACATGATCTCCATTGATTTGACCGCACCCATCCGCAATCCGGCCGATCCAGCATGGTCATTGCATCTAGACACAGATGCCATCGACTGGGATCACGTCAATTCACCTTTATCACCATCAAAGTACTGGCCTTTCGGTGAAATGCCTCATTTTACCCCAGGGACAACTCAGGATATTTTTTAGGCTGAAGAGGAACCCGAGGTTCCAAACGCAGATCTAAACTCAGCTAATGATATCCATTTGATCCCGACTCCACATCAGTTGGAGGATGGATCCCACATGTCAGTCGAGGAGACGACTGACGTAGATATCGACACAGATCCAATGAATCCATAGATTCTCAAGCTGGGGGTAAGTCTTTCCCCCGAAGAGCAAGCCGACTACATTGCCCTTCTCAAAGAGAAGAAGGAGGTTTTTGCATGGTCATACAGGGATATGCCAGGACTAGACCCGTAGCTAGTCACGCATAATTTAACGCTTGATCCGACAATCAAGCCCATAAAGCAAAAACTACGTAAGATGCACCCAACAGTGGCCTTGATGGTCAAAGATGAATTGCAAAAGTTGTTGGATGCACAGTTTGTCATCTGCGTGGATTATCCGCCATGGCTGTCCAACATGGTTCCCGTCAAGAAGCCCGATGGGAGGATTCGCATATGCACCAATTTTTGAGATCTAAACAAAGCGAGTCCTAAGGATGATTTCCCCTTGTCGAGCATCGACGCGTTGGTAGACGCTACAGTAGGTCACGAAATGCTCTCCCTCATGGATGGTTTCTTAGGATACAATCAGATTCGTATCAATCCTGAAGACCAACTAAAAACGGCGTTCACAACGCCTTGGGGGACATTTTGTTATAAGGTCATGCCTTTTGGCCTTAAAAATGTTGGTGCCACCTACCAACGTGCCATGACGTACATCTTCCATGATTACATGCACAAAACTTTGGAAGATTACATGGATGATTTGTTAGCCAAGTCTCTTTTGCGCTCAAATCATATCGATGACTTAAGCAAGATCCTCGATCGCCTCATGGAGCATAAAGTTAGACTAAATCCCAAGAAGTGCGTATTTGGCATCACATCTGGAAAACTCTTGGGTTTCATAGTCTCAAAGCGAGGAATCGAGGTGGACCCAAAGAAAGTCAAGGCAATCCTTGAAATGGTTCCCCCAACTACTATCAAGCAGCTCAAAAGTCTGCAAGGAAAGGTCGCGTCGATTAAACGCTTTATAGCGCAATTATCTGACAAGTGCCGACCCATGAACAAATTATTGCACAAGGGGGTTACATTTCATTGGGATGACGAGTGCCAGTCAACCTTTGACGACATCAAACAATACCTGGCTTCGTCGCCAGTATTGGCACCACCTAGACCAGGAGTGCCATTCTACTTATACATCTCAGCCTATCGAGGTGGCACTGGGCGCCATGTTAGCCCAGAAGAATGAACTTCACAAGGAATAGGCTACTTACTATCTTAGCCGCACCCTGGTCAGTTATGAACTTAACTATGCATACGTTGAGAAACTCTGCTTGGCAGTGGTGTTTGCTACCAAAAAGCTACGCCACTACATGCTGAGCAACACTACGTATGTTGTGTCTAAGGAGAATCCATTGCGATACATGATGAGTCGTACTTATCATAGTAGTCGCATGACGAAATGGATCATGTTGTTGACAGAATTTGACATAGAGTTTATTGGACAGAAATCTATCAAAGGACAAGTCATAGCCGATCAACTAGCAGAGGCTCCTCTTGAAGACGATCAGCCTCTAGTCATAGAACTACCCGATGATGGGGTCTTCCATGTCTCAGAATCGCTAGATTCTGATGAGCCTGAGTCACAGGCCGACATAACCCTATTCTTCGATGGTTCTAAATGTGAGCAAGGTGGTGGCACGGGAATTGTATTCTTCACACCGTAGGGTGCTCCAATGCCCCTGTCATTTAAATTAAACTTCTCGTGCACCAACAATAATGCAGAGTATGAAGCCTTGCTCCTAGGTCTTCAGACAACAATCGCCATGAACATCAAATGATTGAACATCTTTGGTGATTCGTTGTTAATTGTCAATCAAGTCAAAGGGGTATATCAATGCAAATGCCCAGTTCTGCAGGCTTATAAAGCCCTTGTGGACAAATTCCTGGCAAAACTTGAGTGGTATGACATCGAGGCACTCCCTCGATCATCGAATCATTTTGCGGACACAATGGCCTCCTTGGGGTCACTAATTCTGCAAGACCTTTCCGGTGATATGACAACCATTCAAGTCAAAACCTTATCGCAATCCATGATGGAGCGTGCAAGCTCAGACTTGACGCCAGGAATCCACATGATCCAGATTGAACCATCCTCGGATAAGTTCTCTCGAATCCAAGATCATCTGAAACATGCCAACTAGGGGTCCTTGTTCTCCCCTACTCCCATTAATAGCAACACAATGCTATTCTTACAAGTTCTATCCCATTCAACGTTTGCTAGGGATGAACTTCAAGAGGGATTGGTTGTTCATACCGTCGAGGTTTCTGATCAACAGGATTGGTATTTACCCATTAGAGACTACCTCAAGTTAGGTAATCTCCCGCTTGGATTGACTCATGCCACAAAATGAGCACTCAAGCAGAAAGCGGCTAAGTATGTCTTGATAGGAGACATTTTGTATCATCGTAGCTATGAAGGAATCCTCCTTCGTTGCTTGGACCAGCAAGAGTCCACTTGGGCAGTCGCCCAAGCGCACGATGGTACATGTGGTGGCCACTTTAGTGGTATGGCCATCGCAAAGCGCATTCTTCGCATGGGCTATTATTGGCCATCTTTAGAGCGAGATTGTTGCACATATGTCAAGAAGTGCGTGAAGTGTCAACATCATGCCAATTTGATGCACGTACCTTCCCAGGCCTTGCAGATAGTCCAGTCTGCTTGGCCATTCTCGTAGTGGGGCTTCGATCTAATTGGAAAGATCTCCCCTACGTCGTCAGGCCATCACACGTTTATCATAACGGCCATAGAGTATTTTACCAAGTGGGTGGAAGCAGTTCCGCTTACCTCTACGACAGGACCCCGCATTGTGGAGTTCATTTTGCATAACATCATATGTCATTTTGGTATTCCATCCAAAATAGTCTCGGATAATGGGACGCCTTTCAAGAACAAAGACGTGCGTGCTTTGACCACAAAGTACAAGATTCAGCATAGCTTTTTGACACCCTATTATCCACAGGCGAATGGGCAAGCAGAGGCGTCAAACAAAATGCTAGTTGCCATCCTTAAAAATACCGTCATAGACAGTCATAAGGATTGGCACATTCAAATCCCACTTGCCCTATGGGCCTATCGCACTAGCATTCGGACACCCACTGGGGCCACTCCATTTTCGCTCGTGTATGGCTCCGAGGCAGTCATGCCTCTAGAGTTGGAGATTCCTTCCCTACGCATATCAATGCAGGAGTTCATCGATGATGACTCTGCATGGTAGGCCCGGCTAGACCAGCTTACGTTGCTTGATGAACGACGCGTTAATGCTCTCGAGCATTTACGTATTTATCAAGAGCGACTTAAGAAAGCTTACAACATGAAAGTTCACCTGAGGGACTTTCGGGTTGGTGATTTGGTTTTGAAGGAAAACCAACAGAATTCTAGTTTGCCATCCCACCTAAGGGACAAATTTGTGGCAAATTGGTTAGGTCCATATGTCATTGATAGCAAAATAGGACCCGGGACGTACCGGCTAGCTTCTCTTGACGGTATCAAGGAAACAGAACCCTTGAATATCAGTCATTTGCGACCATTTCATATCTAAGAGAGCCATATCCCAAAAATGCTCCAAGGATCCATATAATCGCTTGGTCAAATCCCAAAAATGCTCCAAGGATTATCGCAATCGCTTGGTCAAATCCCAAAAATGCTCCAAGGATTCTATAATCGCTTGGTCAAATCCCAAAAATGCTCCAAGGATTCTATAATCGCTTGGTCAAATCCCAAAAATGCTCCAAGGATTCTATAATCGCTTGGTCAATCCCAAAAATGCTCCAAGGATTCTATAATCGCTTGGTCAATCCCAAAAATGCTCCAAGGATTCTATAATCGCTTGGTCAATCCCAAAAATGCTCCAAGGATCCCTAAAATCGCTTGGTCAATCCCAAAATGCTCCAAGGATTTCCACAATCGCTTGGTCAAAAATAAGAAAAGTTAAAATTCAAAAATCATCAAAAACAACAAAAAAAAATTTGCATCTCATTTCTAGGCATACTCAAATTCATCAATAGAGAGCTCTTCTCGCACCTCATCTTCATATTCACAAAAATCAATCCATCAAAAATACAAAAATACATAGCTGCATTAAAGCATTGCATCCATACATTGCATATTTGTGGTCGTACAGGTCAAAGGCACCATAGGCTGTAATTGCTCTGCTAGTCCATCTTGTTCCACACTGTTCCATTTTACAAAAACAACAAAAACACCATGCATTGCTTTTTACCACACTAGAGTCAGTGGTCTTTTAATGTATCAAGAGTTTTCGTGATTCAGTCATCATTTTGCTCTTTAGCTACGTAATGTACCGAGTCAGACAGATTTTACGAAGGTAGAGTTACACTTGAAATACGCCTTGTTACGTAACATCCCAACACAAATTAAAACACATAAAAATTCCCAAGTTGTGTGAACGAAAGATGAAACCTGCGCAGTAATCCAGGTCACCATAAGTGAAACGGTTATCTTGCTCATCCCCCTATGCGAATGGTTCTAGAATGCTGAGAATTGACAAAAGGACGAGCTCTTTCCTATCCATTCACCTCCATAAATAGTGGTTTTTACCACTACCAAATCCCAATCATAGTTGGTTCCCAAAGTTGTAAGGATTTGTACTACACGTCCCTGCCAAGGATGGGTAGTCATCCCCAAGACCCAAAAGGGATCAACGCCATTCACAAACAAAATTCCAACAAATCATCATCCTAACACTTTCCATTCACCTTTGGTCTCCAAGTTGTAAGGATTCGTACTATCCGCCCCTAACCAGGATGGGTAGTCATCCCCAAGGCCTAAAAGATCAATGCCCTTACTCCATAATCTCCATCACCCCCTTGGTTCCCAACGTCGTAAGGATTCGTACTACACGTCCCTGCAAAGGATGCGTAGTCGTCCCCAAGGCCACAAGGATCAAGGCCACTCACCAGCCCAAACTCACAATACTCAAAATACAAAATCAAATAACAATGGTTATCACCACTATTCAAAATCCTCGCTCAAAAAGAATTAATAGAAAATAAACAGTGATTTTCATCACTATATAGACGAGCAACTTTCTAAATCATTCAGCCAACAAATATCCCGAACTTGAATCCCTGGAATTCTCAGCATTCGAAAACCATCTAGGTGATCCTCATTACAGGTTTGGTTGATAGCCTATCTGGCAATGGTGGTATCCTACCCGCATGACGATATGTCTGTCACATTCGCTTTGCATGTGTGCAGACCAATGTTTGCATAAGGATGAGCTAGCTTATGGTATCCTGGATAACACCATAGATTAATCTAACTAAATACAACAAAGGAGTTAGTGGAGCTAATTAGGTGATCCTCAGTACGAGTTCGGTTGAAAGCCCATCTGGCATCGGCGGTATCTTGACAAATACCACATAAATGAACTCAATTGCACACACAAGGATGTGAAATAGCTTGGTCAAAAACAAGTCCGATTCATACCTTGTTCAAAAGTCTTGTAAGATAAAGTACAATCATGGCTAGTAAGTTAAAACCGTCTGAGTCTCAGAAAACCTTAGCTACATTTCTAAACCAACTGCGCTACTTTTCATCCTCACATTACCATCAAAAAATACAAAAAAAGAAAAACCACATGTATACATACAAAGTCATCCACTACAGCAATCGCATAAAAACAAAATCACAAAGTCCTAAACAGTCTATGGTGCCCTAACCAAACAACACAAATTCATTTCATCCATTACATTTTGCATATCACATATAAATCAAAAACATTTGCATTTATCATACCATGTGCATACATCAATATAAAGTAGCATGCATCCATCAACATCAATCATTGTGCATAACATAAAATCATGACATATACACAAAGCAAGAAAATCAAAACAACAAAAACATCACAAAAATGCAACACAAAAACATAGCAATAAGCATTGCCGGACACAAGTGCTCTTGCACTTAACCTCTTGGCATAGAAAATCGATGTCGGGGCTCAAATTGTCACTCTCCTACTTCCCCAAGAAGGCTACCATAGCCGGACCGCTCCACGGGAAGACGGGTTTTCGACGATTTCACCCCATTATGGCATCACCAAAAGGGTTAACACCCACCAAAAATAGGTCCAAATGTCGGGAAATTGCACATGCTTAATGGTAAACCATCTAAAGGCACCCTTGCACAAGTCATCTTGGGTCAAGCGACTCGTCGCTTTTCTCATGAAGGTCATTCCCTCATCGATTCGTCGCTTGAGGGGGTAGTCACACTTAGTCACCAATCAACAAGCACACACCCAATCAAAGCAATGACATGCATTCAAAGAATCATTGACAAAGACAATCACGCTCCTGCTTGGGGCAGTAAACAAGCAGCAATCAAATTGATCAAACACTTGGCATTCCCGAAGCATGAACACAAGGTTCCCCTATGGACAAAAGGTTGCGCCCTTTGCCTAATCATGACTGATCAATGTCCAAGCTCAAGTCACACCTCACCAAAATAGGTTAACACTTGAAATCAAATTCCTTAGCTCGTCGAAGCAAGGATTCAAGAATGCATGCCCTTTCCATACTTGGGGCATCAAAAGTTGGTTAGGTTACCAAGAAACCCTAATCATTAGTGCTTTGGTTATCTATTTTTGCTCAACACTACGTCACCCATAGCGCTTCCCAAAAAGGGGCATCTATAGACACCAAAACAACACCAATCTGATTATGTGACTACAAACACTGATCGCATTGACACACACAGCTTTCAGGGCAGCCCTCAGAGGTCAAACAGTGGTCCTAGCCACTTACACAATAGTTTTAGAAGGTCAAAAAGTAAACAAAGCAAAGTTGGTCATTTTAACAAGGCAAAGCCCAAAAGCAAGCCTTGGCCGAGGGTGTCATGAAATCGCGACGTCGCAAAATCGTGACACCAAAAGCCCAAAGGAAAGCCTTGGCCGAAGTGTCGCGATATCATGACGTCGCGATATCATGACACCAAAATCCCAAAGGAAAGCCTTGGCCGAAGTGTCGCGATATCACGACGTCACGATATCGCGACATCAAAAGCCCAAAGGAAAGCCTTGGCCAAAGTGTCGCGATATCGCGATGTCGCGATATCGCGACACGGGGGGTGTCGCGATATCGTGTGGATATCGTGACATCATGATGTTGGGTGGTGGATATCGTGACACCAAAAGCCCAAAAGAAAGCCTTGGCGAAGTGTCGCGATATCGCGACGTCGCGATATCATGACAAACTCCCGTCTTTGCGCCTAGGCGGACTTTAACCAATCAAAGGTGGACTTTAACCAATCAAAGGCAGACTTTAACCAATCAAAGGCAGATTTTAAGCATTCAAAAGCAAACATTAAACCATTAAAGCAGACATTAAATGAGTGGCAGCCGAAGACAGTCAATTATTGCCGCTTGCTGTGCATGCGCGCGTAGGTGGGCAGATTGGCAGTTAGAGGACTGTCACAAGGGCAGTCATGTAAGCCCAAGTCAAGGAGGAGTCTCCTCCCTCTTGGGAAGGCATGGCCGCCACGTGGCATCCCTGCGTGCCCTTCCAAAGAGACCCCATGGGTCTATAAAATGGTGGACTTTTCCCACCCAAAAGGACAAGTTGGTAGACATTTCCAAGCAACGAAGTGCTGCCAAATTAAACACCCGATTACCCCTTTTCGATTCATTTCTTCTACACCCTTAATCTCTTTCGCAAGAGAGGTTATTGGGTGGCTTTTAGAAGCGTGGATCCGGACCTAAACCCGAAATTTTACCACATTTGATCCATCAATTCGATGACACCACATTCTCTGAGATTTTGGGCCCATCCCTAGTGGATTGGCGTCAAAGTCAAGTTTTAACGGGGCGGCCCGCTTGGGCACCCCACACTCTTCTTAGTTTCATTTTAATTTATTTTGTTATCACGTGTTTATCTCACATTATACTTTATGCTATTTAAATAGTTCACAATCTGGATTTCAGAAGACGTTTATCAAATATTATCATGCTTTTGTCATTTTTGTTGTCCCACTAACCTACAGGTAACAACATTGATTCGGCGTCTTAACATAGTCAAATTCGTGTTAAACAGTCGGACGAATAACAGTTGAATTCGTCCTGCCGATGGACGAATTACAGTCAAGAGCAAATCGGCTGACTGTTTCAATGACAATGGCCCTCTGGTAAAGTTTTCTGTTTTCTGTCAAATGTGCAGGTCGTTTAAAATCATTTTACTCATCGATTTAGCTAATATTTTACGTGTATCTTTTATCATTTTTTTTAGAAAACAAGTTCTTCTTCCTTGCAACAGGTGCTACTAACAATGTCATTGTGTCTCTGAATGCAGGATAAATAGCGAGAAGCAAGGATTCATCAGCATAAGCGGCGGCAACACTTTGGCCCGCCCGTTTCAAATGTGGGCATGCGGAAAGAAGATCACTATTCACTTTTTGTAATGGAAACATGCTAACTCTCCTAGCCCCTAAAAAGGGAGGAGATGTATTGTAACCGAGTTGGAATCACATTAATAAAAAGGGTTGTGCTCCTGCTTTCTCCTTTTACGTTTGGTTTTGATTCGATTATATCCGTTTTATTTCGTGCATCAAGCTAGTTAGTTTACATTGCAGCAATTAGTGTTTCTTTTTATTTTCGGAATCTCATGCTTTCATGGTATAAAAGGATTAGGATTTACAAAAAGAGAACTTACCTGGTCTTTGAACAATGAGGCAAAGATTTGAGATACCAGTTGCTTGCCTTTGTTAATCTAGTTATTTTCTTAGAATATTTGAGTTGGTTGACTCTGCCCCAATCCATTCTTGTCATGATTTGCATCCTTCTTTAAATCCTTATTTAGAGTGGGGAACTGAGCATGGACCTGACCTTCTTTTTAATATTCAATGCAAAAAGCAAGTTTGTTCTCATACTCGATAGCCTAACACCTTTTGTAGGATCCTGAAATGAGATATAAGTAAGTCGACAATTGAAAATTTAGATTTGCAATGACATAGATGCAAGCATAAGTAAGGCAAATTATTGCTTTGGTTACCAAATCAATGGAAACAAGGTCACAAATTATTTGAGCTATGCCTTTGAGAATTATAGGATGCCATAACTACGATGGGAGGCTTGAAAGACTGACCACAATGGGCACTAAGTTATGCTTTGTGTTTTTGGATCAAACTCTTCGCCCATTTACTTAAGAACATAATTATTCTACGAAAGAACCATGGACCTCTAGTGAGGATTCTGGTTGAGTTTTAAGGATTATTTAATTTGATTAGGAAAAATCCTCTTGGGTAAGCTAATAGCTCCATGTTAACTATAGGTTGCTACTTTGAGAAGGCCCGTTTGTGAATGTACTCAATGTTTGACCTGGCACAGATAAATTTCCTAGTTAGTGATAATGATTCCTATAATACCAAGGTAGCCATAACTTTAGGAGGAATGATTACCTCTCTTCCTAAAATAGTGAGGGGAATGGAGTCCTATATAGTAGAAATAGAAGGCACCATCTTGAAGCAAATTTTATCAACAAAGGAACCATAAATGGTGTTTTTATATGGAGCTATTGGGGTTCCCCTATGATGTCTATGACTTCATATTTTTTAGCATCATCAAAATATCCACCATCAGTATCCTTTATTCTGGTCAAAATTCCTCTATGATCTTTTATTGAGCCTAGAGACCTACCTATAATCCTGTCATGGTTCCCGCTCTGTTTTGTCATGGTTCCTAATATATTGCACTACTCCATTATTTATTTCCTTCTCTAACATAGAAATGCTCAGTTGTTACACTTTGCTACACTTCTATTCCCTAACACTACTCAGTCGTTGCACTTCACTACCCTATTACTACTCAATCACTACACTTCACTACCCTAGTACTGCTTAGCCACTACACTTTTCTGCCCTAGAACTACTCAACCATTGCACTACACTCTCAACTCTCAACCACTTGCACTTTATTGTACTTCTCTGTCCTAGCAATGCTCAGCCACTACAATTCGCTTCCCTAGCCAATATCTCTTGGAATTGATCTAGAATATATTCACAATCATCATTGTCATCATATCATATTGTAAGATTAATTTATGAGTTGATTATATAAAATTGATTAAGTTAATTTAAATAGCATTTTTAATGTTAATATTAGGAATATAAAAAACAAAAATCTGATTGACTTTTATGTTGACTTTAACCTTGGTTAAAATGTCCATCTAATAATTTAATAAGAAGAGAATATTTTATTTATTTATTTACTTATATATTTTATTTCAAATGGTGGAATTAGTAGCCTCCAAGAATCCGGGTAGGCTATCCAACTTTTTATGACTGCCACAGTATTCTGTGTTGTCCACTCTTAAAGCTGAGACATAGATTTCCATGCAGTACGCCCCTATAACCACCATACCATGATCATTTTAAACCTTTTACATAGCTAAAAGCACCAAGGAAGGGACAAGCATTCAGTACAACAAAGCCCAATATTTTAACCTTGGACCTCCGCCCCCATTATAGGGTTTGGGGGAACCAATTGGTCTACACCTTGGATCTTGAAGAGAATATTTTATTACATATAACAATCTATATAATATTTTTCTTTTCTACCTAACTTAGTTATAGTATACATATAAATTATTTCAATAAGAAAGCAAAGAAACTCCCTACAAATATAATATATTATATCTTTTTACCTTCACATAAAAATATTGGATGCAAAATTATAAGTCAATACACAAAACTAGTAAATTGAACTATTTAATTTTTCACTAATTGTAATAACATATTTACAAAAAAAAAATTGAAAATATCTTCGAAAAATCCTAGACATTAATAAAAAATATATCAATGCTTCTTCAAAATAATAAGATGGTTTCGACAAATTTACAATAGATGCTAAGTAAACCATATGATAGTAAAAATAGAAGGAATATAATACCTTTGGTAGTGAAATATAAAATACCAAAGAGCAAAGCCTTTAAAGTTTTTAGGCATTTTGGGTTCAAATTTAAATAGAAAAAGGAATAAATATGAATGACTTTAAACATGAGAGTATACTTATAATTATGAAAGTAAATACAAATTAATGAAATATCATCCATTAAGTACAAAACAACATCATAAAATAGAATAAATACAAGAACTTTAGAAGTGTAACACAAAATGCTAAAAAAGCAAAACCATTAATTTTTTTAGGTATTTTGGGTATAATTTGAGAGACATTTTTTTAGTAGGAATGCATTTAAATATTAAAGTATATGTATAATTATTAAAGTAGTTAAAAATGAATGAAATTTCATCCCATCCATAAGTTATGTTAAATCCATCTCTCTTTTTTATTGCTCTCTTCATGGGCAATCAAATATAGTAGACACATAGCAGCCAGTTGAGAATGAGTGCAGTGACTGCAGTGAGTGCAAGTGCAAGCCATGAGTGAGTGCAACAAGTAGCAAGTGCAAACGCAAGCCAAGAGTGAGTGCATCATGTAGCGAGTGTCAATTCAAGCAGGAAGTGAGTGCAAGCACAAGTCGAGAGTGAGTGTAGTCGACACTGAGTACAAAAAATTTAGATAACGTAGAAATAAATTCATTTGTAAAAGTGCTTACTAAAAGTGTGAATGTCCAAGTTGGAATTTTGGATGCCCTACCTAGCTATAAGAAGAAGAAAGAATCTATGAAATGCCCAGTTGAAGAACTAAGATAACACAGAAAATCTCACGAAAACATAGAAAAATTCATGAAAATTTCATTAACAGAGGTCTCCAATTCGCAAAATATAGAAGATACAATAATGGCCAACCCCTGTTACAATGCATGAGCTGTTTCTTATAGCGGACCCGATCCCTTTTCGACATCATTACACTGAATGCGAAGTTGCTTCTAACCGTCCACACGAATGTTCTGTCGCCGCCTGCAAAATGCTGCCAGGTGTCTCCAATCAGCATGGCATGTAGTGGTGGAGTGTTCTACAGTCGCCTGTCCATCCACCCTCTGAATCATCATTCCCAGGAGTGCTCTAAAGACACCTGCGTTGCTGCCACGTGCCCTTCTGCAACGACCTCTACAGCCGCCTGTCCGAGTGGAGTCATGAACGGCCTATCGCTTTCTCTCCTTTGGGCCACGAAAACGTGACACGTCATGAAATCGTGACACCCTGGCCCTCCGTACTCCCCTTCTACCTTAGGGTCACGAAAATGTGACATGTCACGAAATCGCGACATCTCTGCCTTCAGCATTCATTTTTCGCCTTCGGGTCGCGAAACCGCGACAGGTCGTGAAATCGCGACGTCTTTTCCCTTCGACGCCCATCCGCAAAATGTGTCGCAAAATCGTGACAACTTTCCTCCCTGGCGCCTTTGCGCAAAATGTGTCACGAAATCGTGACAACTTGTCTCCTCTGCGCCCTTTCGCAAAATGTGTCATGAAATCATGACAACTTTCCTCCCTGGCGCCTTTGCGCAAAATGTGTCACGAAATCGTGACAACTTGTCTCCTCTGTGCCCTTCCGCAAAATGTGTCACGAAATCACGACAACTTTCCTCCCTGGCGCCTTCGCTCAAAATGTGTCACGAAATCGCGACAACTCTTCCTCCTGGCGCTCCTCCGCAAAATGTGTCACGAAATCGCGACAACTTTTCCCCTTGGCACCTCTACTCAAAATGCATCATGAAATCACGACGATTCTTCACCTTGGAGCCCATTCTTCAAAAGTGTCACGAAATCGTGACAGCTCCGCCCCTTTTGCGCCTTTCCCAAAAAGGTGTCATGAAATCATGACAGTTTCGGCCTTCGATGCCTTTTCTCAAGAAGTGTCACGATATCGTGACAGTTTCGGCCCTTGACTCCTTTTCACAAAAAGTGTCACGAAATCATGATAGTTTCGGCCCTTGGCTCCTTTTCTGAAAAAGTGTCATGAAATCGTGACAGTTTCGGCCCTTGCTTCTTTTGGGAAGTGTTGTCGAAATCGCGACAGTTTCGGCCCTTGGCGCCATTTCACAAAAAGTGTCGCGATATCGCGATAGTTTTGGTACTTAGAAAAATAAACATTTTTGGACGATGCAAGATTGCTCTTCCACCTCTGGATGCTCCTGCATCAGACACTCGGGGTGAATTTGAGAAGTGACCTTCACTTCTGATCTGTCTGAGGTAGACCCAGGCGGTCAACCTCTGCCTTTGACAACCAAGTTGCATCTTCTATGGGCCTGCCCTTCCACTTGACCAAATACTTAGAATAACACCTATTTTGAGTACTTCGGCCTTCACGCGTATCAAGGACTTCTTCTATCTCATCTGCAACTGGGATGGCTGCTGGAATGCTCCACAAATCTGGACTGGGTGTCTCACTACTACCTCCTTCATGGTACTCGACCAAATCCGAAATGTTAAAAATGGGTGAGATGTTAAGTTCACTCGGCAACTCCACCTCGTATGCATTGCCCGAATCCCATTTTCCAATGATCCTGCATGGCCCAAACTTCTTCATTTTTAGCTTGTTATAGGTCTTGGCAGGAAACCTCTCTTTCCTTAGATGGACCATGACAGAATCTCCTACTTCAAACTCCTTAACCCGGTGCTTCTGGTCTGCCCTGGCTTTATACTGAGTATTCATCTTAGCAATGTGCCTTGTCACCTCCTCATGCACTCCCTTCAGGTGTTCAGCAAAGTCTTCTACCTCAGCACTGCATTTTTCTCTTGTATCTATTCTTCTCAACTCTAAAGCATTTCTTGGGCTGCTCCCATAGATTATCTGGAATGGCGATTTATTGGTACTCCTATTGACTGAGCTGTTATAAGCGAATTTTGCCTATGGCAAAACTAGATCCCATCCCTTGGGCTTGTCTCCGACCAAGCATCTCAGTAGATTGCCTAAACTCCTATTCACCACCTCTGTTTGGCCATCTGTTTGGGGGTGGTATGCAAAACTAAATTTTAAGTCCGTCTTTAGTTTCTTCCATAGGGTTCTCCAGAAATACCCTACAAATTTGGTATCTCTATCCGAAACAATGCTCCTTGGCAGCCCATGAAGGTGTACCACTTCCTTGAAGAATAGACCAGCCACATGGACCGCATCGCTAGTCTTCTGGCATGGAATGAAATGAGCCATTTTCAAAAACCTGTCCACTACCACAAATATGGAGTCGTGTCCCCTCTGTGTCCTGGGTAAACCAAGAACAAAATCCATGCTAATATCCTCCCATGGCCTTTCGGGTATAGGTAGTGGTTGATATAAACCAGTAGGCTGCCTCACACCTTTTGCCATCTGGCATATCCTACAACTTTGCACAAATTTTGCCACATCTTGTTGCAATTGCGGCTAGTAGTAGTTTTCACTAACAAGTGAGATGGTCTTGTCTCGACCAAAGTGTCCAGCTAAACCTCCACTGTGCTTTTCCTTGATGAGATTCTCCCTCATTGAGCTCCTCGAAATGCATAATTGGTTCCCCCTAAATAGCATTCCATCTTGAATCAAAAAATTTAACCACTTAGTCCTGTCCAATGTAACGGGCGCAGTGCAGGCTTTCCAAGCTTCTATGAAGTCGGGGTCTGCAGGGTATAAACCCTTGAGCTCAGCAAACCCTACAACCTCCACCTTCATCTCCATCAATAAACATTGCCTCCTACTCAAGGCATCCACAACTCTGTTGGACCTTTCGCTCCGATGCTTCAGCACAAAGGTATAGCTCTACAGGAACTCAACCCATTTCAGGTGCCTCTGATTCAATTTCCCTTGACTGTTAATATACTGTAGTGCCTGATGATCAGTATAAAGGACAAACTCCTTTGGCAACAAATAATGCCTCCATTTCTTTAGAGCCTGAACTATGGCATAGAACTCTTGATCATATACCGAATACTTCCTTCTGGCATCATTGAGCTTCTCGCTAAAATAAGCAACAGGCTTACCCTCTTGGCTCAATACGGCCCCTATGGCACTACCACTCGCATCACAGTCTACCTGAAAAACCTTGTTAAAATCTGGAAGTGCCAAGATAGGTTGCTCTATGACCTTCTTCTTTAGCATGTCAAAGCTTTTGTCTGCTCCAGCTGTCCACTTGAATTCTTTCTTGTTCCCCCTCATTGTCTCCGTAAGGGATGCGCAAATACTACTGAAGTTTCTAATGAACTTTCTATAGAAACTGGCCAGACCGTGAAACGATCTCACCTCAGTCATGCTTCTTGGAGCAGGCCATTCTATGATAGCCCTCACCTTTTTGGGGTCCATTTTGAGACCATCTGCTGAGATAACAAATCCCAGGTATACTAGCTCCCTCTTCACGAAGTTACACTTTTTTAGATTTATTAGCAGCTGCTCCTCCCGCAGTTTCTCAAAAACCCTCCTGATGTGCATCAGGTGTTCCTCCAGGGTTCTGCTAAAAATCAAGATATCATCCAAGTAGACAATAACAAATTTGCCTAGAAACTCCTTCAGGACTTCATTCATTAATCGCATGAAGGTACTCGGTGCATTGGTTAGCCCAAATGGCATGACCAACCACTCATACAACCCATCTCTGGTTTTAAAGGCTATTTTCCACTCATCCCCTTCTCTAATGCGGATCTGATGGTAACCACTTTTTAGGTCAATCTTCGTGAAGTACTCAGCTCCACTTAAGCAGTCCATGATATCATCCATCCTGGGCAATGGGAATCTGTATTTGATAGTGATCTTGTTAATTGCCCGAGAGTCTATGCACATTCTCCATTCCCCATCCTTCTTGGGTGCTAGCACTGTAGGTACTGCACATGGACTAAGACTCTCCCTAATCAATCCCTTCTTTAGCAGATCTTGAACCTACCGGTTTAACTCCTTAGTTTCTACAGGCGTCATTCTGTGTGCAGCCTTATTTGGCAAGCTCGATCCAGGCACCAAATCTATGTGGTGACTGATCTTCCTAACAGGTGGTAAACCTTCAGGAACATTATCAGAAATGATATCTGGAAACTCCTCCAATAGTCCCATGACTTCCACTAGAGTTTCCTTGCATTCTTCTTCCCTGACCCTAGGGATTATTGCATAGCACATATGATCTGGCTTCAGGCCCTCCAAAAATCTTCTTCCATCAACTAGACAGACTCGTGCACTGCTGCATACCTTCTCATCCACCTCCTTCAGGGGTTTCAACTTATGTCGAACTCCATTTTTTGACAAGGAATATGTATTAGCTCGACCATCATGTACAACACTTCGATCAAACTACCATGGTCTCCCAAGCAACAAGTGACATGCATCCATAGGCAAGATGTCACATAAGACCTCATCTCGGTAAGTTCCAATGTTGAACTTCACCAGGCATTGCTCACTGACCAGCACCCGATGGTCCTTTTGCAACCATGCAATCCGATAAGGGTGCGGGTGTTTTCTCCTCTCCAGCTGTAGCTTGGCAACCATCTCCTCAGAAACCAAGTTGTCAGTGCTTCCATTATCGATGATGATGTTATAGACCTTGCCTGCGCACTTGCATCTTGTTCAAAATAGGTTGTTCCTCTGGTCTGCCTTCTTTTCTTCATTCAACAAGACCCTTTTGATGATCATCGCTTCTCCTCTTTCTGCCTCCTTAGAGTGCTCAGATTCTACACCTTCGTCTGCTACAGTAGCTCGGGCCTGACCCTCAGGTCTTTGATTTGGCCTTTCTTGATGCTGCGGGTAGTTGTATGCCCGATGTCCTTCTTCTCCGCAGTTGAAGCAAGTTCCTCGAAAGACACCTCTTCCAAACCCTCGCCCAGGCCTACCTCTTCCCCTCGGGTAGTTGTTGTTCTGATTGCATGGGCGTTGGGTATTCTCCTCTTTCTCCTCTTTCTATTTTTGGCTACTGCTTGCTTCACCAGTCTTCCCCAAATCTCTGTATCTTCCTCCATTGGTTCTTCCACCAGCTCTTCCACCCCTGTCCTTTCCTCTCTGCTTACCATCAAATCTCCTATTCAGTTTCTCTTCCACTTTTAATGCAAACTGGTATGCATCCTCCACCATGCTCATCCTAACTAGCCCCAGTTCTTCTTGAATGCTGGTTCGCAATCCATTGATGTATCGTGCGACTTTCTCCTTATTCGCCTCAGAATGGCCGATTCTAATCGAGATCTGATAGAACTCCTCCGTGTACTCCTTGACAGATTTACTTGCCTGTCTAAGACTCTGCATCTTTCTCAACAAATCCAACTCATAATCTGTAGGGATGAATTGCCTTTTCAACTTCTCTACCATCCTATCCCACCTGGTGATCTTTTCCTTTCCCCTCCTATTCCTTTCTAGTTGTACTCCTTTCCACCAGATGCTAGCATGTCCTTTCAGCTTTGTTTTTGCGAACCTGATCCGATTTGGGTCTGAGATCTCTTCATACTCGAAATACTCCTCCATGTCGTTGATCCAATCTATCAACTCCTCGCGGTTGAGATTCCCAGAATAAGTAGAGACATCGAACTTTGGCTTCTTCCCGATCTGGGATATGGCCCTATACAGCCTAGCCTCTGTTGGATCCAATGCTTCTTCCTCATCAGATGGACCCTCTTCTTCCCAAACTTCATCTTCACTGGGTTCCTCCCTTCTTGGCTCAACTCCTCTTCTGATTTCCTCCTGCAGGGCTTCAACTTGCCTCTACAAGGCTCTAAGATCGACCTCTGCTTGCCTATTCCTCACACCACCATGGTTCCTATGCGGGGGCATCCTGTTCGCTTCCTCACACCCACAACCACAATCCTGGTGCAAACTGCCTCACTATCGGTGATCGGTTTGCGCACTCAGAACCTTCTGGCTCTGATACCACTTGAAGTAGAACTAAGATAACACACAGAAAATCTCACGAAAACATAGAAAAATTCATGAAAATTTCATTAACAGAGGTCTCCAATTTGCAAAAATATAGAAGATACAATAATGGCCAACCCCTGTTACAATGCATGAGCTGTTTCTTATAGCGGACCCGATCCCTTTTCGACATCATTACACTGAATGCGAAGTTGCTTCTAACCGCCCACACGAATGTTCTGTTGCCGCCTACAAAATGTTGTCAGGTGTCTCCAATCAGCATGGCATGTAGTGGCAGAGTGTTCTGCAACCGCCTGTCCATCCACCCTCTGAATCATCATTCCCAGGAGTGCTCTGAAGACACCTGCATTGCTGCCACGTGCCCTTCTACAATGACCTCTGCAGCTGCCTGTCCGAGTGGAGTCATGAACGGCCTGTCGCTTTCTCTCCTTTGGGCCACGAAAATGTGACACATCATGAAATCGTGACATCCTGGCCCTCCGTACTCCCCTTCTACCTTAGGGCCACGAAAACGTGACATGTCACGAAATCACGACATCTCTGCCTTCAGCATTCGTTTTTCGCCTTCGGGTCACGAAACCGCGATAGGTCACGAAATCGTGACGTCTTTTCCCTTCGATGCCCATCCGCAAAATGTGTCACGAAATCATGACAACTTTCCTCCCTGGCGCCTTTGTGCAAAATGTGTCACGAAATCATGACAACTTGTCTCCTCTGCGCCCTTCCACAAAATGTGTCATGAAATCGCGACAACTTTCCTCCCTGGCGCCTTTGCGCAAAATGTGTCACGAAATCGTGACAACTTGTCTCCTCTGCGCCCTTCTACAAAATGTGTCACAAAATCGTGACAACTTTCCTCCCTGGCGCCTTCGCTCAAAATGTGTCGTGAAATCGTGACAACTCTTCCTCCTGGCGCTCCTCCGCAAAATGTGTCACGAAATCACGACAACTTTTCCCCTTGGCACCTCTACTCAAAAAGTGTCACGAAATCATGATGATTCTTCACCTTGGAGCCCATTCTTCAAAAGTGTCACGAAATCGCGACAGCTCCGCCCCTTTTGCACCTTTCCCAAAAAGGTGTCACGAAATCACGATAGTTTCGGCCTCCGACGCCTTTTCTCAAGAAGTGTCGCGATATCGCGACAGTTTCGGCCCTTGACTCCTTTTCACAAAAAGTGTCACGAAATCACGACAGTTTCGGCCCTTGGCTCCTTTTCTAAAAAAGTGTCACGAAATCACGACAGTTTCGGCCCTTGGCTTCTTTACTGGAAAAGTGTTGCGAAATCATGACAGTTTCGGCCCTTGGCTTCTTTGCTGGAAAAGTGTCACGAAATCGCGACAGTTTCGGCCCTTGGTGCCATTTCACAAAAAGTTTCACGATATCACGACAGTTTTGGTACTTAGAAAAATAAACATTTTTGGATGATGCAAGATTGCTCTTCCACCTCCAGATGCTCCTGCATCACCAGTCTAGGTAGCAGATTCTACGCCAAATGTGATTATCAAGGATGATATGATTGAGCATGATATAATTATTCTGCTCCATGATATTGGCCATGTTTTTCTTTGATATTGGCCATGTTTTTCTTTGATTCAAAATTGGATTAAATGAAAATGGTGATTGAATTCAAATTACTCCATGACTTTTCTTTCAAAAGAATTTTTTCTCATTATGTTATCTAGTTCAAAAATAAGGGATAAAATAATGGATAAAGACCCATGGTTTAGGGGTAAATATGCATTATATTTAAGACCTTAGAGTGAGAATTTTTTTGTGGACACAAAAAAGAGGATTTCAGTATGGATTAGGCTTTTTGGACTTCCAGTATTCAATAAGGAAGTTTTGAATAATATTGGTAATACCCTAGGTGAATTCATCCAGGAGGGACCAACTACTAAGGAGAGAAGGCATGTTGTATACACTTGAATATGTGTTTCCATGGATATTTCCAATCCTTTATTATAATTTATTAGGATTAAATTTGAATCAAGAGAATGGAAATAACAAGTTGATTATGAAAACATTGCATTTTGATGTCGCAAATGTCATGAAACTAGGCACATGGCAAGGGATTGAAAATTTAAAATAGAGGAAGAGATAGAATTTTTTAGACATGAGGGTAGTTTCAATTTGAAACAAGAAGATCATATCACACAAGAAGCAAGGTCAAACCAAGGAATTTCCACTCCTAAGAAAGTGGCTAGAAAAATCTCTCAACGTCATCATACGGTGAAGACAATTATAGTTCACTTGAATCAATCATTAGAAGGAAAATATTATATGGAAGATGCGAAAATACAATGTGCAAGTTCAAATATAAAAGGATCTAAATGTGTGAAGGAATAGGGGAAGACAAATTTTAATATAAAGGAATATGGGGAGACAAATTTTAAAGAAAATGAGGTGAAGGAGGTCAAGCTTAATCTAGGTAAATCACCTTTATTATCCTCAAGTAGCTTAAAATATTCTCCTTACAAAAAAAATGAAAGTAGTACGGAGTGTATTCCTTGCACTTTAGGATTTCAAGAGCAATATAGTAAAGAAAATCTTGTAGAGGATATCCAAGTAAATT
This sequence comes from Wollemia nobilis, assembly GCA_028583015.1. Classification (NCBI taxonomy): domain Eukaryota; kingdom Viridiplantae; phylum Streptophyta; class Pinopsida; order Araucariales; family Araucariaceae; genus Wollemia; species Wollemia nobilis. The sequence goes on along the minus strand of JAQPPZ010016969.1, from coordinate 2,651,794 downwards.
TAGGTATTTTAGTAAAAAATAAGAAAGTGATGACTATGGAGGATCATCTATCCAATTTAGAGTTTTTAGGGCAACATAATAAAGAAAATATTATTGAGGCTATTCCTTGCACTTTCAAATATTTAGGGCAACATAAATATTTAGAAGATAAGTCCTATTTTGAACAATATGAAAAAATGGAAGAGATTGATGAATATGAGAGTGGTGGTAAGAATGTAATAAGTGGAGGAAGGTTATTATAGAATGAAAAAAGAGAAAATAAATTTAAAAGGATATTGATCTAGGAAGCCAAATAAAAATATCACAGGTGTTAACAAGAAGTGGGGTTAAGCCCACTAATAAAAATAAAAAGTTTTAATGATGAAAATGATATTATGGAATATTAGGGGTATGAAAAAAATCCCTGTAAAAAGAGTTATTAAGAAATTAATAGGTTTTTATAGCCCTGATTTTATTTTAATACAAGAAACAAAATTAAGCAGTAAGGAATGTAAGGATGCTTTTATGAAGATTTGGAAGGCAAGTGATTGTTTAGAAGTTTCTTCTATAGGAACTTCATACGGTATTACAATAATATGGGATAAATACAAATGGGATAGACAAATATTAGAAGAAAAAAGTAATTCAGATGCTAAATTATAGAAGAACACAATCTTATACTGATAGGGGGTGAATAGTATAAGACCACTTTTTACTTTTCTTTCCCAATCAATATTATGCAATGTATAGATGGCAATATCAATAGTAGTAATAAAAGCAATGAATAAATCACCACACACAATAAAGACATCAATTTAACGTGGTTCACCCAATGTGGGCTACTCCACAAAGAAAATTTTTCACTAAAATTTTCTTAATCAATCTCTTGGGAATCCTTTCCCTGTTACAATGTTTATGGACCTGTGTCCAAATGAGACACCAATACACTAATCAATTTCATGGACATATATCCATAGGAGAACTCCTTTCTCCTTAGCTCTGGTTGGTGATATTCTAGAAGAATTTTACTCCCACTATAGTGGCTAATGGATCTCTATCCACTGAAGACACCTATCCTTACTGCCATGGCTAATGGATCTCTATCCACTAGATACTATCATCCTCTATACTATGTCACCTCCAAAGCTTGATCTCAGCTATCTAAAATTTGCACTAAACACAATCCTTCATTCTAACACATTTGCTCAATCTCTATCTCTGGTATAACACAAACCTGTCCTCAAATCTGCACCAAAATTTATCCTCAAATTTGCACTAAACACAATCCTTTGTTCTAGCACAAATTTATCCTCAATATCTATCCTTTGATCTGTACTAAATGCAGTCCTTTGGTCTAGCACAAATCTATCCTGAATCTCTCTCCTCGAGCCTTAACACAAAGTTTGACTCAATCACAAATCAACTCTACTAGATCTACCCCAAATATTAACTCAAGCTTTGAACAAATAAATCAATCAAATCTTCTCACAAGCCTTCTCAAATACTTGTCTTAAATCTACCTTGTAAGCTTCCACAAAAGTTCACATTGATCTATCCACAAGTCCTCTCTAGAACTTGTCCAATATTCTCAACAAGTCCTCACTAGAACTTGTCCAATCTTCTCAACAATTTCTATCCTCAAAATCTATATTGTAAGCTTCCACAAAAGCTCACACAAATTTGTTCTCAAGTATTCTCAAATACTTGCCTTAAATATTCTCAACAAGTCCTCACTAGAACTTGTCCAATCTCATAGAAACATATAGAGAATTGTTAGAGACTCAATATGCTTCACATTCACCACAATTCTCAATTACTTTCAATTTCTCTTTTTACCATAGAAACATATAGAGAATTTTTAGAGACTCAATATGATTCACACTCACAAAATCTCAATCACTTTCAATCTCTATTTTATCACATAAACATATAGAGAATTTTTAGAGACTCAATATGTTTCACATTCATTAACACTCAACCTCTTTCTCAAATCAATTTAGAATATAGAACAATTTGTTTCATAGAACTTGAACTATCACATCAACACATCCACTTGACTAGGCTCACCAAAATCTACTCAACCAATCACTCAATGAAATAATCCTTGCTCACAAACCCTGGTTCAAGTTCTTCACTCAACTAATTGCTTCAACAACAATACTAGTATCACATAACAATGACACTCATGATCTTTGACAAATTCACATAACAATGATAATCATAATATTTGCACAAACTCTAGTTCAAGTTCCTCACTCAACTAATCACTTCAACAACAATGCTTATCAAACAACGTTTTAACAACTCTTTATTCCAGAAAAACCCTTTTCATTCCAACTTGTCATTCACAATATTCAACAATCAATCACTGAGAATATGTGCCCATACCTTTTTGTTTGATGTAGAAGTGCCCTTATAAAACCTATCTCAATCACAATTTCCTTCTTTCTAGTTTTCAATCCTTATATGACTAAAATATCACTCTAACACTTTATCAAAATATTCCTTAGTCACAAAAATAATCAAAGCTCAAATACACCTTATTGCTCCATATTAAAATAATATCCAACACCACAAATGTTTAATCAAAATACTTCTTTCAAAACTCTAACTCATCAAAAGAACATCTTAAACAATTCAGTTTCATCATAGCCCTTTTCAGAAAGATATCTAAAAAATAATTCAAACTCTACTTATGACTCCCTACTTAATATTGCATTAATTAAATAAATCACTTTATAAAATAATGCAATAATTCAATCTCTCACTTTTCTAAGGTAAAAAAAAATTACCCTAGATTTTACTTTAGCAAAAATAACCCTTCATATATCAAAAAATATTTCCTCAAAACTTAGGTTAATTTCACAACTTAACTTCCACCTTATCCCTCCTAAAATTTAGCAAAACAAATTAAAATAACTTCAAAACAAAATATTACCACTTTCCACAATCTGCAGTGCTTGAAACTTGGCACAATACTTCCACAATATCTTGGTCATGGCTTCCACGCCATGCGAGCCATGTGCTCCACTTGGAGCCTCAAAGAACAATGTGTTCTTTGACTTATTCAAACCCTTAAGAGCCCTTGGCTCTTCCTTGGAGCCTCAAAGAACAATGTGAGCCATGTGCTCGACTTGAATCCTCAAATCACAATGTGTGCTTTGACTTATTAAAACCCTTAAGATCCCTTGGCTCTTCCTTCGATGTCGACGAAACCTCACACTACGTTATTTAGGAGGTACACATTTCAAAATTTGCATGAGCTTATTTTTGTTTAATGTGGATGCAATAAAATCAATGCCAAACCTTAGGAATGGCTATGGTATTTATACCATGTGTCTTCCCTTGTCACACACGTCGGCGGAGAGGAAAATACATTGGGGAAACAATGTTGTTGTCGGTGCTACCAACTTTACCTTCAAAATATATTTATTTATAATTATTTAAATTCAAAGGAATTTAAATATTATAAATTAAATATTTAAATATCCTTTGGGATTTTAAAATAAAAGCCTCCTTAGGTTTTAAAAAACCTTTTTGATTTGCCCAACCATGGTTTTAATAAAAACCTTTTATTTTTCCCAACCATGGTTTTAATAAAAACCTTTTATTTTTCCCAACCATGGTTTTAATAAAAACCTTTTATTTTGCGCTTCACATAATATTTAAAAATAAATATTATGAAGCTCTTTTTCCACCAACATTTTGCATTAATCCTTTTGACCTTTTGACATCAATGACAATTCATCCTTGACATGAATGACAACTTCAATTAACAAAATGTCCAACAATTATTTTGTAGGATGGAGGAAAACATCAAAGTTGGGGTTATAAATGTATATGTTCCTACTATTGTTACTCCTCATGAAAGATGTTGGAAGGATCCTAGTATATTTTTATCAAATACAATGATGATTCGTTATTTTCTATGGATTCTTGGGGGTGATTTTAATATTGTTATATCTCCTTTGGAAAAGTAGGTTGGTATTCTAGGATGGTTGAAATCAATGCAAGATTTTGCTGCAACTATCAATTCAAATGACCTTTGGGATGTTAGTCCCTCAAGCTTTCAATACACGTGGGATAATAAATGCATTGGAAAAAATTATATAGCATAAAGACTAGATATATTTTTGTTATCCAATAAATGGTTGCAAATAAAGTATACAATATCTTCAGATATTTTATTGCAAGTAGGATTAGATCACAAACCCATTCTTTTGACTTGTGACTCACCTTGAAATGGTCATCCAAAGCCATTTTGCTTCCAGTCTATGTGGCTGCAAGACCATGATGGTTATTTTATGGTGGGATGAATAAAAAATTGAAGGATCGTGTATGTACACGTTTGTTCAAAAGTTAAAATATTTAAAGGAGCAAATGAAGATATGTAATGTCAAATATTTTGTTAACATTCTTAAAGAAAAATAAAATAAATTGATTCCAAGCTCAAAAATTTACAAGAGATGGTAGAAATTACTAGAATGGCCTAGGATTCTTATGTGAAAGAAAAATAATTACTTTTAGATTATCATAATGCATTGAAGAAGGAAGATTCATATTGGTTCCAAAAATATAGAGAGAAATGGCTTAAGGAAGGAGATAGAAATACAAAAAAATCATGCTATAGGAAAAACATTTTTTTTTGTTCGTCATATTAAAAATATTATAACTCCAAATGGAAGAAATATTGAGGATGAAGAAGATATAAGGAATGAAGCAATAAATTATTTCAAAAATATTTTATCAGATTCTAGGCAAGATTAAGAGGCACAAGAAAAAATTCTGCAAAATATTCAATCACATATTAGTCAAGGTCAAAATGAAAGCTTGATGAAGAAGATTTTTATGGAGGAGCTCCATGAAGCAGTTTTGGGATTTATTGAAGAGTGATATGCTAGATGCAATTGAAGAGGCTCAAAAAATAAAATCTATAATAAGTGAGTTCAATTCTACTTTTATTACATTGGTTTCCAAGAAAGATGACGCACAATATTTTGATAAGGTTTACTCTTTAAATTTCTTTGAGATTTTATTTCAATGGTTTGCAAAGTTTACTTAGCTAGGGTTGCAAGCCTAAGGTATTTTTTTCCATGAGGACCTATGATCAACTCCCATAAGTGACATAACCAAAACATTAAACATTCTATTTTCCCAAATATTGACATCGGATTTGCTATCACCATCCCCATTGGTAGTCCTATAAGTGAGTAACATTATATGAGATGGAACCTAAAGGTGACAAGTGGTGGTTTTCGATTGGTCAAATTTCCTCCTAAGGTATTTTAATTATTTTTTTGCTCTCTTTTTATTCTAATATTCCTAAACTTTTAGATGCCATAATTTTTTTCTATGGAATAATTTTGATCCTATTTTTAAAAATTGCATAGTTTTTTGAGCTATATATATTGGTGGTATCAACTCAAGAACCTATACTTTTTAATAGTAATTTTCTATGCAAAATGCACTATTTGTCATTCTTCATTTCTGGTGCAATTTTATCTATAATGGTCTTATGGTGTGATAGTTGGTAAATTTGCTTGCATCCATCTCATCTTTAAATTTAGAACCTTCTTTTATCAAAAATATTTCTTGTCTTTACAAAATACCAAACATCTAATTCTAACTAAACTTCAAGGTATAGAGGTTGGTTAGTTGTACTATACTTAGAGGATTTCAAAATTCCTATGTTTACTCTTATCTTTCTCATAGTGGATGTTTGGTCTAGCTCCATAAAACCATTATTGTGCTGACTCATACTGAAGAATAGTTTTTGATAATCAAAATAAGCTATGCCTTGTTTATATAGGCCCTTTTTAGACATATAAGTTGATTATTAAAAGACCTACCTATTGATTCATGACTTAATTTACCTATATTGAGATGGTATAAATTGTCATCACCATAGTGCATGTTGAGGATCTTCTCATGAGAAACTTCTTGATCCAAGAGGTGGAGTTGTGGCTTTGTGTTTGGGATAAGTTGATCCATTTCATGTATGTTTGGAAAAAATAAGATAGTAGGATCCAATATCCCAATTGATAATTCAAATGGGGGAGATATACCATTTCTAATGTCTTCTCTCTATGGTGTCATAATTCAAGTTGTAGAGAGGTATTGAAATATTTATTTAGACCTTATTTTGCCAAGACTAATAGTGATGAAGTACACATGAGTGCTCTTATTTTAGCCTACTATAAAGTTCTATGTAAACCTTTGATCCAAGAGGTGGAGTTGTGGCTTTGTGTTTGGGATAAGTTGATCCATTTCATGTATGTTTGGAAAAAATAAGATAGTAGGATCCAAGATCCCAATTGATAATTCAAATGGGGGAGATATACCATTTCTAATGTCTTCTCTCAGTGGTGTCATAATTCAAGTTGTAGAGAGGTATTGAAATATTTATTTAGACCTTATTTTGCCAAGACTAATAGTGATGAATTACACGTGAGTGCTCTTATTTTAGCCTACTATCAAGTTCTATGTAAACCTTTAGGCATATTGATGTAATAATATGATCACTCTATATGTAAGCCTATGTGCATCTTCCTATGCAAGGATATGGGAATTATTCTATGTAAGTGTATAGGTATTCCTGTATGTAAGTCTAAAGGAACTCTTAGTGATTGTGGTTCTTTATGGATAAACTTGTTTAAAGGATGTAATATATTATTATTTTTTTGTAAGTTAACCTCAAAGTCAAGTTAATATGAATTGAGGTTAACTACTCATTGGGGATTTCTGATGTCACTATAAATAACTCCCAATGGTTGACCATTCATAATATAGTGTGATAGGAGATAAATATTGTTACATATGACTGTAGTGAATGGACGGGGAATGGAATGGTGTAGCTGATTGCTTGAAAAAATGGGCTTTTGAGTTTCAGGAAGACTAAAATTTTAGGGAATGGGATCAACTCCCATTGGATTGTTCTCATCATCTTGATAATTTGCTTGTTGTGGATATGTCTGGTTTAGGTCATTGTTTGTTAGATATCTTTTGGTCAGGTGCTCGGTGGTTTTGGGGGTATCTTTCTTCTGGCCCTTGTAAGGGTTATTGTTTTATGATTCTTTGTTTCTTGTATGGAACATATAAAAAAATTGATGTTTCATAATGTTAAAAAATATTATGAATTTTAACTTCAAAATCATCATCTTATATACATATATGATAAGAGGATTTTGATTAGAAAAACGGTTTCTCTTGGAAGGATATAAGTTCCAAGAGCTTTTTTTTATTGTAATAAATGTTGTCATAGAAAAGTTATAGGTTATATCCATATAGAAACTAAATTAAAATTTATGAGTAGATAAACCTTAGCTATTATTAAAATATAATTAAAATGATATAAAAAATATTAAAAGAGTTTAAAATGTTGGACCCCTCCTCCTAGTGGCTGGTTTAAATTGAATTTTGATGGGGATTCTAAAGGAAACCCTAGAGTGGCTAGTGCCTGGGGTCATCCATGACAAAAATGGAAGTCTTTGTTCTCGCGTTTGCTGAAAATATCAATGTCCAGTCTTCCCAGTTTGCAAAAGAAAGACTACTTTTTCAGGGGTGTCTTTGATTAAAGACATGGAAATTTGAAAAGCTATCGGTGAAGGTGATTCTTTAAATGTCATAAATATGCTAAAGGGGACCTTCCATATAAGTTGGAATGCGGCCAACCTAATTGATAAAGATGTCAGGACTATTCTATCTTTGGATAATGTTTTGATTAGGCACGTGTTTAGGGAGGGTAATGCAGTGGCAGGATTGATGGTGAATCTTGGAGCTTCTCATCCAAGATTTTCTGTTTGGTAGACGGACTTCCCTCTAGAGGTTATTTTTTGTTCTAATAATGAGATCCATTAATTTTTGTCATAAGGCTAGTATTCTACTGCTATGGTTGGGGTTGTTTTGGTACAATCAAAGATGTTGGTTGAAGTGCACTATGGTTACAACTGGGTTAGTGGTGGACGAAATTTATTTCTTGGTCTTGGAAGGGTTTGTACCCATTCAAAATTTGAATTTTGAAAGTTTTTTCCCCATTCGATGCTTGTGTTCAGATTCATCTCAAAAATTCCTTAGCTTCCATTGGAATTCCTTTTCTTGTCAGTACCCCATCCTTGTCCCTTTCTTTTTAATTTTTTTGTTCGCTCTTGGGATGTGGTATTTGCCTTGTTTTACGGTTTGGTTCTGGACTACCCCTCTTGTGTCTCTTTTTGGGCTTCAGTGGTGGTGGTGGATGTTCCTTTGGAATCAATGTGGGATGGTTATCCAGGTTAATTTTGTTCCCCTCTCTTGGGATGTGTATTTGGGTAATCATTGTTGGGTTTGGCTTTATTACTTGTGTATGTTGGTCCTTTACTATGATATTGCCTTAGTGTTGCCATTCTTGGTGATTAATTATGGTAATCATGCACCTATATTAAGGCTCGTTTTATCTAGGACAGGTGGTTGTGCATCTATTTGTTTTGTCTTATGACAGATGACCTTTTCCTTATTTCCTTTATTGCTCCTAGAAATGGGATTACTTTTGATAGGGATGGAAAGGTGTTTGTGTTCTTTTCGTTCGAGCCTTGGTATTTTGTGCTCCCTCTCTTAGTTGGAGGTTTCTTTCTTCTTTTGTGCACCCTCTTCTCTTTAGAGTTTGGGTGGAGGAGCATTGTTTCTTCCTTGGTTCTTCCCGGTGTTCTTGGGTATCTTGTACCGCTAACTTTCGTGGATGGATTGGGCAGAACAACTTTGCCTATGCAGATGGTGGACGTCTATTTTTGTTTGTGATTGCTATGGAGACTTATGTGTTGTGTTGTTTTTTCGGGAGTTGCCTTATTTGGTCCCCTGTTGAGGAAGTGTGTGGTGTTGAGGAGTGGGGGAGCTGTGCATAGATTGAAGATGGGAAAAGCTAAGTTGTTTGGGCCTAAGTTGAGACATGTTAAATCTCAGGTGGAGCCTACTTCCTTGAATATTGATGAGGAGGTTAAATCTATTTTGAAGAATGGTGGTTTGTTGGAGTGTGTCCAAAAATTTCATGGACATAACCCGATGCTCTCTAAATGGATGGCGAAAACATGGAATGATGGGTGGGTGAGAATCAAATCTTGATATTTTGAGGTCTCTACGGAGTTGTTGAGTCACACTATTGGTCTAGCATTGGATGGCGCTTATCACAGTAAGGATAAGCATTCGTTGTTGAAAGAAATTAGTTTCTTCCTGGATGACAAGGAATTTTTTCCCAGAATCCAAAATGGCTACAATGCCAAGGCCTTGTCCCCGTCGTGGGATAGGGTGGCTAAGATCATTATGGACTATTTTACTCTAGATTCTATGTATGATGTCATATGTAGTTTCCACTCCATATTTTTGAATAATCTTAAATACAAATGTGGATGAATATACCCTTATTCTTATTCAATTCTATGAGGAAGTCTATGATGGATGTGCAAGGGGGCGCGACCAGTTTCCCCTTCACCAGGGATTGGCACTTTTAGTATTTTAGCAAGTGGCTATGGATAAAGCGATAGTGGTGAAGGAAATTCTGAAATCTTTAGGTGATTTTTCGGTCTGTACACCAAGCCAAGCCTTGGTGGCTTTTGAAAGTTCTAGTGAAGGTAGTGAGGATGTTTACTCATTCTCGTCGGGTTCTTGTCCAGATAAGATCTCTCACAAAATTCATGTTTCGTCTAAAGGAGTGAGGAAAAAAGCGTCGAAGTGCAGTATTGATGAGGTAGTGAAGAATTCATCGATTTTTCTCATGGCCTCGCTTGAGGTGGGGGGTCCTCCTTTAGTTAGCTAGGCGGATGGCAGTGGCACCTAGAAATCATTGTGTTTGCTCGACAAAAAGCGGGAGGAGGCTGAGTCTTCTCCCTTATCCCACCCGATTGATGTGGAGGTTCTTCCTAGGGATTTCCATAAGGACAAGATGGTGTCTGATGTTTATGCTCTAGGGGAGGCCTCTACGAGGAAGAGTGCAATTTTGCACAGCCTAAAATTGATTGATATCAAGTAGCAAGTTGTTTGGAGTTCAGTGAAAATGACCTTAGGCTATGTTGAGGTTGTTGCACAAATGTCTGGAACAATAGCCTACAAGATCAATATGATGCTATAGAACTCGTTCGGTTCTTTCTTGTTCGATCTCGTATTTGTTTTTCCTTGATGTGTATGTTGGTTTCTCTTTGTTTTTGTGGTTTTCTCTTCTGGTTACCTTAATGACAAGTTAGTTTGTAAAAGGTTGTGAGATCCCTTTTAAAACCCTCTTTTCTTTTTCTTTTAATAGTATATAAAAAATTAAAAATTAAAACGTTCAATATCTTTCTTTTTATATTCCAATAATTTTAAATATATATTTAATCAATTTTTATGTTAAGCATTTATGGAATCTTGAAACCACGAATACATCGGATTCCAACTTTAACTCATCCTCGTAGGATTTTGACCAAGCTACATTTTAATTATATTAAAATCATTTTCGTGGTATGGTATCTAACTTATTATAACTTTTAAGTCTTGTTAGATATTCAATTCGTGCCTCGGCTTCATAGCGACAGGTACTAAGGGGCACGTACTACAAGAAATTAAAAAGATGCTTTGTCTGAGCTGAATGTGAAACTTTATTTGGACGGTGCCTTTTGAGTGTAAACTATTACCTAACCAATCCACTCGTGACGGCAGTCACTATTTCTACTTTATTTAAAAGCAATGCCCGTCGTAGTGCAGGCCGAATGTTCAATATATCTGCAACTACTGGGTGTGATTGCCGTATTGTGTTTGTGCCGTATTGTCGAACAGTAAAATGGATCAGACAGACGTGAAAGAATGCCAGTAAGTAATTATTTGCTCAATTTCAGATCTAATTGATTCATTCGTTCCACTACATTCTTCCCTTTATCGAAAAATTCATTTAGATTTAAAGGCTTCTCGTCGCACAACTGAAAGTGAAAGAAAATACATCATTGTTATAACGATAATAAAAAGTAAATAGCATCCCTGATGATGGGAACATTGATTTTTGCAGGGAAGGGAGTGAAACGGTTCGTAAAAGGTGGAGAGGATCGGTGACAAGAACAATAAAGTCGCGTCCTGAAATAGTATGGAAACTCAGCGCCGACTTTTTAGGTGCGTCTAAATATGCAGAGATGATTGACACCTGCGAACATGTTGAAGGGGAAAAAAATGCAGCTGGTTGTGTCAGATTGTGCAAGGGCCAAGGAATACTGGCGAAAGAACAACTGATTGCAACAGATCCTCTTAATTGTTCTTACACATACACACTTATGGATAACAACAGGGGGGTTGAGGGGCTTATGGCCACTTTTCAGTTGATCACGATGCCCAATGGAAGCGGAGTTGTAGTTTGGAAATTCGAGGCCGATCCTTCCCCTCTTATACCGAGGAGAGTTTAGTTAGTCAAATAAGTTCTCTTTGGGAGAAAACCATTGAAGGGCTTGAAAGAGCTGCCGCCAACGAAGAAAAGTGAGTGAATGTGCAACATTCCCTAGCATTTCTTGTTTAATGGGTTTCACATAGCTTGCATACCAGTATATTAGAATAATAGGAACCAAGGGTTGAAAGTCTTGTTTCCAAGGAGACTGTATGACTAATAATATCATCCTTGTTTAAAGATCAGTTTTGTTCACGTTACGATAGATGTTCAGCGCAATGCACTCTTGTCATGTTATGTTATTGACTCAGATATGCAGGGTGAAATTTATAGAAGGGACCATGGCATATGCACTCCTATATGACGAAACAAGAATATTAGTTTAGGATGCGAATAAATTGACCTATATAAATAGTCTTGGATGTCAATAAGAAGTAAAATTAAGGTTTCACGTGAGACGATTCTCGGATATAACTATATTTTAAAATTTATAAAGATTTATTTGATTTTTTTTTAAATACTTATTAAAACAAACATCAATAAATAAGTTATTATTATTATTTTTTAAATGTTGGTCTATCTTTCATTAAAGCTCATTATTACATCAAGCGGGTAGATAAACACACCACCAGTAGGGTCCCTAGTAAACTATTACATAACATATCCGCAAACATATGAGATGGAAAGATGTGGCGTCTCTCCAACATGAGAGTTTCAACTACCCACTCCTCTCCAACTTCCCCACATGGGCGGATAATAAAATTATTATAAATATAATAAAATTATTGTAAAAACTTCCCAAATTCATTTAGCATATTGTTTTTATTTTTTATTTATTATATAGAAGGGGTTTTAAAGACCCTTTTAGGAAATGGAATAGATGTACTAAATCAAAGAGTACATCATACTAAACTAAAAGAGAGTAAGACTGGGTGGAAACAATCCAACATAGGAATAACTGGCTCAAATAAACAAGAGAAAATTGTTACCATATCCAACAAAAATTGAGGCCAACCAACAACAAATTCAAATAAAAACCGAGTAAGCTTGTAGGATCCAACACACAACAATGTTCAAACTAGAAATCCAGTAGAAAGTGCTCAAATCTTGTAGGATCCAACACACAACAACATTGAAACTAGAAATCTAGTAGAAGGTACAAAGGAAACTTGTAGTTGAAGCCCTACAGGAAAAAGTGCTCAAATTTGAAATGCAAGGCATGTGAAAGATTTCCCCGCCTATTAGGAACCCTGCATCAAAAAATGCACACCACCTACAGTAGGAACAAATCCTACAACAAGGTTTCCAACTTAAAACTTTCCCTCCCAAAGAATAAAATCGAGATCTGAAATCAAGGGAATTCAAATTTTAATCCTCATCCCACCCAAAAGAAAACTCAAAATTGAATCAACAAGTAAATTAAATAATATCCACCCATCATGAACTTGGCACACATCCTATAGCTGGGAATCTAAAATAATAACTTTTCCACCCCAAAGAGAGTAGAGATTTGGGACCAATCAATAAGTTATACTAAAAACCAACTACTGAACATCAAATCCTACATTGCACCAACCCAAAAGAGTCTAACAACCCAAAAAAGTGTGAAATGAGACCCACACTCATCTCTCATTTAGTATATTGTTTAGAGGATTTCAAATCTTAATTTCAATTTTTTTTTTTTTCAATCATAAAATTGAAATACTATTAAAGCATAGGGATGGTGTGTCATATTTAACTAAATATTGAAAGCAAGCATATATTTTATTATTATTGTTTTTATAGGCATTAAATTTTTGTATTGTTTCACTCTCCATGGAAAATAATAAAATAATAAAAACATTATTTTTTGTTTGTGGAAAACATCCCTTTTGGGGTGCCACTTTGGGTAAGCCCCAAGGAGGCAGGAGTATCTATTCTACCAAAATATACTCAGTGTTCACACCTGGCCTGCCCTTATTGTTACACTTAAAGAGCATTTCTAAAACAACAAAAACACACACAACAAACAACAACAAAATACAAAGACAAAAAAAAAACACAATTATCAAAATAATGAAAAATTAAAAATACAACAAAAATACAAAAACACACACATAAAACAACAATAAACACAAACACACAAAAATAACAAAAATAATATAAAAAACACAAAAAAATAAAAAACAACAAACACAACACACACACCAAAACATTAAAAACCAATAAACTATCAAAAAACTTGCACATGGGTTGCATCCATGATTTCATAAAATTGTCATGTGAAAACCTAGCTCTTAGCATTGAAAATACTTGTGTCTAATGTTAATCATCTTCACAAATTCTCATTTTGAACTACTTGTGAAGGGTTTTCCTACCAAAAAATCTATACTTAGAAGAACCACTAGTCAAAATTCCATGAGGATCTTCCTTGTATCTTCTAGGAGCTTCGTTAAAGATTCCCTTCCTCTCCTTAAGTGAATCAATTTGTCTATTTTTTTTGTATGTGAGGTAGAATTTAGTTCCAAACGTAGATCACTCGAGAGGTTCCCAATGTATTTTGATTTTTTCCTCTTCTTTCCTACTTCAATGTCCTCTTATTTATTTCCTTCAAGATTTAAGGTCTCTTAGATTCTACAATTAAAAAGGATAGTAGAAATATCATGAAATTTAGGAATTGATAGGGGGTTTGAGGTAGAGGTTACCATGTTTTTAGGAATAGATCTTTGTTGCAAGAGGGTTTGGCCAATCTCCCCATTTTCTAGTTGAGAAGGCTCCTTCAAGGCAGGGTCTAAAGATATTCCACCCAAAATCTCTTCACTCTTAATGGGATCATTAACATCCATTGGAGTATATTCACAATGTAACCTTAGTTGGGGATTCCTTTGGATTAAATCACCTCCCTCTAGGTTTTTAGGATATTTCGTTAACTTCTTGACAAGAATTTTCACTATGTTTTACCCCTTACTCCCTTCCTTGTTTATCTGTTTCCACCACTCTTCCTTTTTCCTTAATGGGTCCTTATTTTAATCTATTTCCACCACTTTTTACTTAATGGCATGGTACTTTCACAAGATATGGTCATAAGTAGGCAAAATTTACATTGAAAGGACACATTTTAAAAACCTAGGTCTTGGGTCCACTCATAATCCCCTACACTTATAATAATTACCTTTATAAGAGGGCTTGATAGGTCTACATGGAGATAAATCCAGGTAAAGGTAGTTACATGAGCCTATTTAGTTTCTTTGGACATTCCTATATATTCTCCAATAGTATTTCCAATTCCTTTCAAGGTTTTCTCATTCCAAAATTCTAGGGGGAGAGCATATAACTGCACCTAGACCGAGGCTTTGGTTGGATTTTCTTTGTTGGCATCAAAACTAATGGTCAATTTTTGCATAAAAATATTGGCCCTTCCCATGAAATAAGGCCCCCCATCTTGAATCCTCACCTTAACCTCCATGCAAGTGAAAACAACAATGAAGAATCCTTTAGGTAGAGTTTAAGTTCTACATCTCCCTTTGGTTTCTAGAATTCCCTTATCCAATTTTGTAGATCTTTCTTGACCATCCAAAAACCTATGAAGCCACATTAATGTCTATTTTGCTCTCATAACATACTCCTTGTTTAAAGGATTCTAGTTTTACATTGAATCATAGTAACTCTATAGTTTTTTCTAGGCATTTAGTGAGGGATGATAGGTATGTGTTATCTTATATTTTTCTCTTTTATAAATGCATATTTAATACCTCTCATAAAGCTCCCACTTTCTCCTTTAGCACCTTTGTTCTACACCACATCTCAAAAATAAAGAGGTGGCAAACGTCCTGAAGAGGCTACCATTAGAGAGAGGACACCAGAGTCACACAAAAAATAAATAAATCATAGAAAAACAAAGAAATGGATAGCTATGAATAGTACCTTCCTTTGCGAATAAAAACCTTTATACCACTATTAAGTTTTTGATCAAAAATTCATAGTGCATGCATGAAAAAAGCATTGAAACTAGACAATTTGGGCTCTTGACCTTACATGTGCTCTAAAATCTGCATCCAAGTTGCAAGCATCACAAAATCTCATGACATCCAAGTAAAAAAAAAATTGGGCTATTGAGCCTACATGCCCTGTAAAAACTACATCCAAGTTGCAAGCACCTCCAAATCTCATAGCATCCACATAAAAATAACACCTTGGTTGCATCCACGATTTTATGAATTTGCCATGATAAATCCTAGCTCTCACCATTACAAAAATACTTCCTTATGGCCTATTCTTCTAAAACCCTCATTCAGGTCATCAACCCATACTCCATCTACCCAAATAAAAAATACACAAAATAAAATATTGTTCTAAATAGTTAAGAGATAGCTTATATCAATAGTATAATTGTTAATATTTAAATAATATGAGAACCACTCAACATATTGATAGCTTACAACAGTAAGACACAAAAAAATTCCCAAATGCATTTGGTTCAAGGTAATTCAGTGATTTGTATATAACTAATTACCACCAAAACAATTATCTGGGTTTGAAGTGGTTTATTACCCTTGTATGAGACTTATTATAATTTTTTAATGAAAATAGTATTAAAATAAAGAATATATATGATAGAATAGTCAATATTAACTAAAAGTTATATAAAAATTAATTTTAAATTAATAAATATAAATATTATATTTTATTGAAAATATTTTTAAATAGGTTCCAATTTTAATTATATGATTCTTAAAAGTACAAAGTATGTTTAAGCATATAGTTCATAGGTTATATAATATGGTGTACTTTTAAACATATAAGAGGTTATAATTCATATAAGACTTAGTGGTTTATTACTTGTAGTATGTTGTATATGATATCAACCTTAAACATCTTATTTATAATTCCAAGGTCTTCATGGAAGAGGGCTTGATAGGTCTACATAGAGATAAATCCAGGAAAAGGTAGTTACACGAGCTTCTTTAGTTGCTTTGGACATTCCTATATATTTTCTAATAGTATTTTGAATTCCTTTCAAATTTTTCTCATTCCAAAATTCTATGGGGAGAGCATATAACATCATTTATACTAAGGTTTTGGTTGGATTGTCTTTGCTGGGATCAAAACTAATTGTCAAATCCCACATAAAAAACAAGTCCTTCCCATGAAATAAAGTCCCTCATCTTGAATCCTCTCCTTATCCTCCATGCAAGTGAAAACAACAATGAATAAGCCTTTAGGAAGAGTTTAAGTTCTACATATCCCTTCGGTTTCTAGACTTACCTTATCCATTTTTGTAGATCTTTCTTCATAACCCAAAAACCTATGAAGCGGTAAATTCATGTCTATTCAGATTAATAAGAAACTCCTTTTTTAAAGGATTCTAGTTTTACATTGAATCATGGTAAATTTGTATTTTATTCCAAATATTTATTCAGGGCTGATAATTATGTGTTATCTTATATTTTTCTCTTTTTTATAACTACATGTTTAATACCTCTCACAAAGCTCCCACTTTCTCCTTTAGTACCTTTGTTCTGCACCACATCTCAAAAAAAAAAAAGGTCGTAGACCTCCTGAAGAGGCTTCCATTGGAGAGATAGGACACCACACTCACACAATAAATAAATAAATAACTAGAAAAATCAAAGAAAGGAATAACTCTAAATAGTACCTTTCTTTGCAAATAGAAACCTTTACACCACCATAAACTGTTTGACCAAAATTTCATAGCTCATACATGGAAGAAGCATTGAAACTAGACAATTTGGGCTCTTGAGCCTACATGCATTCTAAAAACTACATCCAAGTTGCAAGCACCACTAAATCTCATACAATCTAGATAAAAACAATTCGGGTTCTTCAGTCTTCATGTATTGTAAAAACTGCATCCAAGTTGCAAACACCACCAAATGTCATGGCATCCACTTAAAAAACTTCACCTGCATTGCATCCATGATTTTATGATATTGCCATGACAAATCCTAGCTCTCACAATTGGAAGAAAACTTCCTTATGACCTATTCTTCTAAAACCCTCGTTCAAATCTTCAACCCATACTCCAACTATCCCCCAAAAAAGAAATCCACAAAATAAAATATTGTTATAAATAGTTAAGAGATAACTTATAGTATAATTGTCAATATTTAAAAAATATGAAAACAACTCAACATATGGATAGTTTACAATAGTAAGACACACAAACATTCTAAATAGCAAATACATATGTATTTGTAAAGATAGTATGGACCTATTTACTATATATTTATAAAGATAGTATGGACCTATTATCATCTACTCGTTTTTCAAACAAGCAGCTTATAGTGCACCTCCAATTAGAAAATAGGGCATTGTATTTCTACACTACACAATTGTATTTGTTATCCTTATTTTTTGCATATACAATATACCTTAAAGCATTGTTTTTTTAATTTTTGAGATAATTTATATGTTTGCTATGATGGATTTGGATGTAATTAATTATTAATATTATTTTAATCAATATAAATGATATTTTTTTTAAAAAAAATTATTTTTACTTCATATTTATATAATTAATTAATATTATAGATTTCAATTTAATAAAAATATATTGTTTATAAAATTCTAAACCAGATCTATTATATAGTTTTTGTTTTAACTGTGTTATAAACAAATAAATTTAAAGCAATCAAATTTTCAAATTTGTTGAAGGGAATTAAAATGATTATAACGGTATTTAATAAGACTTAAATTAAAAATCTACATACCTATATCTCATTTAAAAATTAAAATATAGATCTCTTTTCAAAAATTTGAAAATTAAACTTATTAACTTCAAACCATTTTATATATTTAACTTTGAATTATAATTTATTTTTATAAAAAATTTTGTTATAATTTTAATAATTATTTGCTTTTACCTCACCGTGGGTATTTGTTCGAATTTTACGTACCAATTAATTTACATAATTCTCACTATGCAATTGCTGGTTGGTGGTATCATTTTATCATTTTGTTAGTTGTTTTTATTTTTTATTTTTTGATTATATAGAGTTGGTTACGATAACTATTTTTAGTATCTGGTAGCGTAAGGTTCAAACCACAGGGACTGAAACCACCAAATCTATACGTCTCAAACAGGTGTGATGCGTCTCAAACCGGTGTGAGATGGGGACCGCCAGTTGCTGGGGTTCATACTGTCCTCATGGGTCTGGCACGCACTCAAAGGATTCAGAGCAGACTACTTCCTTTGCAAACTGGCACCACCAAAATTTGAACCCAGGTCTCTTCTCAACAAATGCCCATCCAAACTAACACTTACCAATCCACCACTTTATTTTTATTATGTAATTGCTTGTTTGTTGACGGATTGATGCACTTCGTTTGTATCATATTGTCGTGTTGTGATTGGTATTCCGGTATTTGGTTTAGATCGAATATTCATCATGTGGTCGTTTCGGCGTGCAATGAATTTTTTTTTTTTCAAATAATGAATGATCAGTGGTCGTTTGGGCGTGCGGTGATTTTTATTTTTTTTTAATAATCAATGATCTGTGGATACGTTACTATTCGAATCTCCTTGACACTACATTCTATCTCATAATCCATAAAAAAAATAAAAATTAAACAGGGTAAACCTTACCAGATGCGGTGATTTGGAATTTCTCCCAGTATAATAGATATTTATTCCAACCCATACCCGTGTACAGGAGCGCCATTACTGCAATGTTTGTAAATAAAAATTGTAGATTAAAAACTGCTTAAACAATGAATCTTTCCATGTGTTGAGTTCCTTTTATTCATAGGTTTATCTTAACTTGTTGTGTGCGTTGTTTTTTTTTTTTTTTTTTACTTTCTTTCTCTTTTTTGGATTTAGGACTGGTGTTACTTAAAATACATGTAAGTGATTTAAGAGAAGATAACTAGATGGCGCCCATAGGACAATAAATAGAACGATGAGATTAATGAGAGTCAGTGAGACAGGGAGGACTGGGTTAATTACATTGCATGTGTGTGAGAGTGAGCGAAAGAGTGGGAGAAGTGGGTTATCCAATAGTTTTATTGGAAGATTTAAGATATTTGAGACATTGGTAAATTACTCAAATAATACATGATTTAAGAGAAGATAATACATATATTCTTTTAGTACTTCATTAATCACTCTTATGTCTTCTAAACATGGTTCTAAACATTTTTAATAATGAATCACTTTTATCTCTTCGTCCTCTACTTCTTTTAGTATTCCATTAACACTACTATCCTTATTCTATCAATTTTCTAGAACAAAAGTAACAAATAATAAGTATCTTTTATTTGCTCTCATATAGTATGTGTTTGTGGAAAAAAAAAAACTTCATGTAATTATATCAATTAATACAAGATAATCCAAAATAATTAAATCAAGACATTAAAGAAATCTCTAGTAAAACTATTATAATCTAGACTCAACCATTACAGTTTATTCAAATTAATCATTAGAAGAAAAAAATGATATGGGGATGAGGAAGTATAATTCGCAAGTTCAAATTAGAAGAAAAAATAATATGAGGAATGAGAAAGTACAATTCGCAAATCACTTTTATTATTCTCAAATAGGATAAGATCTTCTCCTTACAATAAAAAAAATAAAGTAGTATGGAGTATATTCCTTGCACTTTCAAATTAGAAGAAAATATGATATGGGGGATGAGGAAGTACAATTAGCAAATCACCTTTACTATCCTCAAGTAGCTTAAAATATTCTCCTTACAATAAAAAAAATTAAAGTAGTATGGAGTGTATTCCTTGCACTTTAGGATATCAAGAGCACTAAAGTAATGAAAATCTTATGGAGGATATCCAAGGAAATTTTGGGTTTTCAGGCCAACATAAGAAAGTGATGAGTTGAGTTTGGAGGATCATCTATGTAGTTTAGAGTTTTTAGGCAACATAAAGAAGAAATTTCTAATGAGGCTATTCCTTACAATTTGGACGGTTTATGGTGAAAGCACGAGATTCCGGTCAAAGGAAATACCAAGTGCAATTGCATTCAAAGTTAAGCACGCCTAAGTCCTAGAAATATAAATTACATGAAACGGAAAAGAAACACATTGGAAGAGACGCAATCAGATAAAGAAAAACACAGCCCTTTCATTGATTTCCTTTGATCTCTGTTACAATAATGCCTCCTCCCTTTTCAGGGGCTAGGAGTGCAAATAGGGTTTGATTACAATCGTGAATGATTCCTCTTTCCGCGTGCCCATGATTGCAATGGGCGGGCCAGGATGATGCCGCCGTTGATGTTGATGAGTTCTTCGCCTCTACTGCTTTTCCTGTGAACAAAGAAATGACCAAGACGTTAGTAGCACCTGCTGCAAATGAAAAGCGTTTGCTCTCTAAAACTAACGAAATATGCATATGAGTATTTGCCTGAAACAGTGAAAACAATGAATCCAAATTGCTTCAAAACTCGACAGAAGGTAAGAAAAGTTACCAGAAGGCCACTGCCACTGAGGCAGCTGGCCAATCCACCTTAAACCGGAATTCATCCCCGGGCGGGACGAATTCGATCGTAATTTGTCCCCCGGGTGGGACGAATTCTTCTAAGTAGGAGAAACCGACCTGCCGCTGCTCCAATTTCGGATCTCGGGACCTGCAAAACTCCTGCAAACAGGGGGGTTAGGTAATTGGGGCAATTTTGGGACGACCCAGATGGTCGGATTTTCCCAATTTGGCCTCCACCCTCGAGAATTTGACCTTGACACCTGCAAGTTAGCGAAACGACAAAGCAATACAAAACACCCTAAAATCTGACCAAAAGTTACAAAATTTCAATTATGGACTAATCAGACCTAGTAACACAGAATGCAATCTAAAAAATAATCTAAAGTGCTCAAAAACTAAAATTAGGACTTGGGAGGTGCGGGGGTGCCCAAGTGGGCCTCCCACCGTTGGCCTTCGATTTTGGAGCCAATCCATCGGGGATGGGCCCAAAAACTTTTAGGATTGGGGGTCGGCGAATTGGTAGGTTCAGATGTCCATGCGTCGGATTTGAGTAAGGTTCGAGCTTCCAAAGGCCACCCAACAACCTCCCTTGCAAAAGAGATTGATGGATGTAGGAAGGTGAACAAAGGGGGGATGCAAGTGAGTCTTCAATTCGGCAAGACTTCGTTGCTTGAACACTCCTTCAACCTGTATTCTTTTGGGTGAGAAAAGTCCCACCTTTTATAGACCCAAGGGGTCTCTTTTGGGAGGGAAGCACAAAAGCCAAGTGTTGGCCATAGGCGCCATGTGGCAGTCTTGTCTTCCCATGAGGGAGGGGAGTCCTTCATTGACTTGAACTTTGATAAATGCTTTTTGTAACAGTCCTCTAATGGCCCCTCTGTCCACTTACACATGTGTGCAAGGTAGGAGCCCTTAACTGATTGTTCTGGGCTGCCACTTGGCACCATTTGCATTTTTGCTCGTTAAGCTTAGAATTCGTCTCACCCAGGGACGGATTCAGAATTCGTCCCGGGGTGGGACGGATTCTATTTTGAATTCGTCCCTGGGTGAGACGAATACTGGGCAAAGTGTCCAAGTGTGCCAAATTGCTTCTTGACCTCACAAAATTGCTATGAAAGTGGTTAAGACCATCGTTTAACCTCTGAGGGCTACCCTGGGGGCTGTGTTTGTCAAAGCGATCAGTGTTTGCAATCACATAATCGGATTGGTGTTGTTTTGGTGTCTATAGATGCCCCTTTTTGGGAAGCGCTGCGAGTGACGCAGTGCTGAACAAAAATAGATAACCAAAGCACTAATGATTAGGGTTTCTTGGTAACCTAACCAACTTTTGATGCCCCAAGTATGGAAAGGGCATGCATTCTTGAATCCTTGCTTCTGACGAGCTAAGGAATTTGATTTCAAGTATTAACCTGTTTTGGTGAGGTGTGACTTGAACTTGGACATTGATCAGTCATGAACAAGTGAAGGGCATTTTTATCCTCAGGGGGAACCTTGTGTTCATGATTCACAAAATGCCAAGTGTTTGATTGATTTGATTGTTGCTTGTTTACTGCCCCAAGCAGGAGCGTGATTGTCTTTGTCAATGATTCTTTGAATGCATGTCATTTTCCTTAATTGGGTGTGTGATTGTTGATTGGTGACTAAGTGTGACTACCCCCTCAAGCGACGAATCGATGAGGGAATGACCTTCGTGAGAGAAGCGACGAGTCGCTTGACCCAAGATGACTTGTGCAAGGTTGCCTTTAGAGGGTTTACCGTTAAGCGTGTGCAATTTTTCCAACATATGGACCTATTTTTGGTGGGTGTTAACCCTTTTGGTGATGTCATAATGAGGTGAAATCGTCGAAAACCTATTTCCCGTGGAGCGGTCCGGCTATGATAGCCTTCTTGGGGAACTATGAGAGCGATAATTTGGACCTCGACATCGATTTTCTTTGCCTATAGGTTAAGTGCATGAGCACTTATGCCCGACAATGTTTTTGCTATGTTTTTGATGAATTTTGTACTGTTTTTGTTATTTTTGTGACACCATTTTGTGATTGGATTGTCGGCAATCCGTCCTCCCATGGAGCGGTCCGGCTATGGTAGCCTTCTTCGGGAGTAGGATAGTGACAATGCAAACCCCGACATCAATTTTGCTATGCCAAGAGGTTAAGTGCAAGAGTACTTGTGTCTGGCAATGTTTATTGTTTGTTTTGTGTTGCATTTTTTGTTGTTTTGATTTTCTTATTGTTTTTGAGTGGGCTTTGACCCTTTTGTGACGTTGTTTGGGGATGAAATTGTCAAAAATCCGTCTTCCCATGGAGCGGTCCGGCTATGGTAGCCTTCTTAGGGAGTAGGATAGTGACAATGTAAACCCCGACATCAGTTTTGTTATGCCAAGAGGTAAAGTGCAAGAGCACTTATGTCTGGCAATGTTTATTGCTTTGTTTTTATGTTGCATGTTTTGTGATGTTTTTGTTGTTTTGTTGTTTTTTTTTTTTTTTTTTTTTTGTGACACCATTTGGGGATTAAATTGTCAAAAATTTGTCTTCCCATGGAGCGGTCCGGCTATGGTAGCCTTCTTAGGGAGTAGGATAGTGATAATTTGTGACCCCGATGTCGATTTGCTATGCCAAGAGGTTAAGTGCAAGAGCACTTGTGTCTGGCAATCCTAAAAGGTTTTGGGCCCATCCCCGGTGGATTGGCTCCAAAATCGAAGGCCAACGGTGGGAGGCCCACTTGGGCACCCCCGCACCTCCCAAGTCCTAATTTTAGTTTTTGAGCACTTTAGATTATTTTTTAGATTGCATTCTGTGTTACTAGGTCTGATTAGTCCATAATTGAAATTTAAGGGAGCAGGCAGAGAAGAGGTAGGGATTTTCATGATCTCTGTTATATTTTTTTCTGTTTTTGTTTCTGTTTCGTTAATTGTTTTCATTTAACCCTGCATTGCATTAGGGAAAGTCATGTATGCTAGTTTCATTTTGTTGGATAAAACGAATCCCACACACATCACGAAACAATCTTAAACCAAGGAGCTGGTCGTAAGACCCTAGCCCTTGATCAAGACCATTGGTGGATTTCATCACCACCTCGGCTTGATTTGCATCCATTTCCCGATTGTCAACTGTTGTTAGGCGTAAATCCTGATGAAGATAGACCGAGCATAGCTGGGGTGATTCCCATGCGCGTGAGGATAAGTTTTCTATGGTAGGTGCCATTAACAGGACAATCCCCCTTCCATACCGCCTATGTACCACGTACCTTCTGCTCTCACGTACCTATAGTCTCCCTCTCATAAGGGTGGGTATATAGAGAGGTTGGTATATCGGCCTGGCTGGTATATTGAAGGGAGTTGACCTTGAATCCCTGGAACTCTCAGCATTCTATAGGTCATAGGGCAAGCTTCAATACCAACTCGGTAACAGAAGTAAACCTCCCGCATGACGATATATCTATCACATTAACTTGCGTACAGATCAATGTTTGCATGTGGATGAGCTAGCTTATGACATCCTGGATTACACCGCAGATTAATCTTAGTACATACAACAAAGGAATTCATGGAGCTAATTAGGTGATCCTCAGTACGAGTTCGGTTGAAAGCCCATCTGGCACTGGCGGTATCCTAACAAATACCACTAAATGAACTCAATTGCACACATAGGGATGTGAAGTAACTCGGTCAAAAATAGGTCCGATTCATACCTTGTTCAAAAGTCTTGTAAGATAAAGTACAGTCATGGCTAGTGAGCTAAAATCGTCTAAGTCTCAAAAAACCTTAGCTACATTTCTAAACCAACTGCGCTACTTTTCATCTTTGCAAATACCATCAGAAAATACAAAAACAGAAAAACCATGTATACATGTAGAGGCATACATCACATAAATCACCTAAAAACAAAATAACAGAGCTCTAAACAGTCTATGGTGACATAGCCAAACATCACAAATCCCACTCATCCATTTCATATCTGCATATCACATATAAAAAAAAAAAAACATGTGCATTCATCATAGCATATGCATCCATAAAAATAAATAAACATGCATACATCCATATTCATCAACCATCATGCACAAGATCAAAGAAAATCAAAACAAAAAAAACAACAAATAAATGCAACACAAAAACAAAAAGCAATAAACATTGCCAGACACAACACAAAAAAAACAATAAACATTGCCAGACACAAGTGCTCTTGCACTTTACCTCTTAGCATAACAAAACTAATGTCGGGGTCTACATTGTTGTTATCCTATTCCCTAATAAGGCTACCATAGCCGGACCGCTCCACGGGAAGATGGATTTTCGATAATTTCACCCCCAAATGATGTCACAAAAGGGTCAAAGCCCACTCAAAAACAACAAGAAAATCAAAACAACACAAAAAAAAAACAATAAACATTGCCAGACACAAGTGCTCTTGCACTTAAACTCTTGGCATGGAAAATCGACATCAGGGTCACAAATTATCACTATCCTACTCCCTAAGAAGGCTACCATAGCCGGACCGCTCCACGGGAGATGGATTTTCGAAAATTTAATCCCCAAACGGTGTCACACAAAAAAAAAAAAAAACAACAAAAACAATAAAAAATGCAACACAAAAAAAAAGCAATAAACATTGCCAGACACAAGTGCTCTTGCACTTAACCTCTTGGCATAGAAAAACTGATGTCGGGGTCTACATTGTCGCTATCCTACTCCCTAAGAAGGCTACCATAGCCGGACCGCTCCACGGGAAGATGAATTTTTGACAATTTCATCCCCAAATGACGTCACAAAAGGGTCAAAGCCCACTCAAAAACAACAAGAAAATCAAAACAACAAAAATAGCAAATATCCACAAACAACAAAAGCAATAAACATTGCCAGACACAAGTGCTCTTGCACTTTACCTCTTGGCATAACAAAACTGATGTCGGGGTCTACATTGTCGCTATCCTACTCCCTAAGAAGGCTACCATAGTCGGACCGCTCCATGGGAAGACGGATTTTTGACAATTTCATCCCCAAAAAACGTCACAAAAGGGTCAAAGCCCACTCAAAAACAATAAGAAAATCAAAACAACAAAAAATGCAACACAAAACAAACAATAAACATTGCCAGACACAAGTACTCTTGCACTTAACCTCTTGGCAAAGCAAAATTGATGTCGGGGTTTGCATTGTCACTATCCTACTCCCAAATAAGGCCACTATAGCTGGACCACTCCACGGGAGGACGGATTGCCGACAATTCAATCACCAAATGGTGTCACAAAAACAACAAAAACAGTACAAAATTCAAAAAAAAAAACACAGCAAAAACTTTGCTTGGCATAAGTGCTCATGCACTTAACCTCTAGGCAAAGAAAATCGATGTCGAGGTCCAAATTATCGCTCTCCTAGTTCCCCAAGAAGGCTATCATAGCCAGACCGCTCCACGGGAAATAGGTTTTCAATGATTTCACCTCATTATGACATCACCAAAAGGGTTAACACCCACCCAAAATAGGTCCATATGTTGGAAAAATTGCACACACTTAACGGTAAACCCTCTAAAGGCAACCTTGCACAAGTCATCTTGGGTCAAGCGACTCGTCGCTTCTCTCACGAAGGTCATTCCCTCATCGATTCGTCGCTTGAGGGGGTAGTCCCACCGTGATCGCCACTGAAAGCACGAGATTCCGATCAAAGGAAATACCAAGTGCAATTGCATTCAAAGTTAAGCACGCCTAAGTCCTAGAAATATAAATTACATGAAACGAAAAAGAGACATGTTGGAAGAGACGCAATCAGATAAAGAAAAACAGCCCTTTCATTAATTTCTTTCGATCTCTGTTACAATAATGCCTCCTCCCTTTTCAGGGGCTAGGAGCGCAAATAGGGTTTGATTACAATCACTGAATGATTCCTCCTTTCGCGTGCCCACGATTGCAATGGGCGGGCCAAGATGATGCCGCCACTGATGTCGATGAGTTCTTCGCCTCTGCTGCTTCTCCTGCAAACAAAGAAATGATCAAGACGTTAGTAGCACATGCTACAAATGAAAAGCATTCTCTCTCTAAAACTAACAAAATATGCATACGAATATTCGCCTGAAACAGTGAAAACAGTGAATCCAAATTGCTTCAAAACCTAACAGAAGGTAAGAAAAGTTACCAGAAGGCCACTTCCACTGAGGCAGCTGGCCAATCCACCTTAAGCTGGAATTCGTCCCTGGGCAAGACGAATTCTGACTGTAATTCATCCCAGGTTTGGATGGAATACCAAAACGACATATGATGTAATGCAAAATGAATTCCGCAATGCGGGGTCCTATCGTAGAGGTTAACGGAATTGCTTCCACCCATTTGGTAAAGTATTATGTGGTCGTTATGATAAACGTGTGACGGCCTGACGATGCAGGGGAGATCTTTCCGATTAGATCGAGGCCCCACTACGAAAATGGCCAAGCAGACTGGACTGTCTGTAGGGCCTGGGAAGGTGCGTGCATCAGATTGGCATGATGTTGACATTTTACACACCTCTTGACATACGCGCAGCAATCTCACTCTAAAGATGGCCAATAATAGCCCATGCGAAGAATGTGCTTTGCAATGGCCATACCACTGAAGTGGCCGCCACATGTACCGTCATGCGCTTGGGTGACTGCCCAAGTGGACTCTTGCTGGTCCAAGCAACGAAGAAGAATTCCGTCATAGCTGCGACGATACAGAATGTCTCCTATCAAGACATATTTTGCCGCTTTCTGTTTAAATGTTCGTTTTGCGGCTTGCGTCAATCCAAAGGGTAGATTACCTAACTTGAGGTAATCTCTTATTGGTAAATACCAGTCCTGTTGATCAGATACCTCGACAGTTTGAATAGCCAATCCCTTTTGGAGTTCTTCCCTAACAAATGCTGATTGGGAGAGAACTTGTAAAAATAGCGTTGTGTTGCTATTAATGGGAGTGGGGGAGAACAAAGACCCCCAGTTGGCGTGTTTCAAATAGTCTCGGATTCGAAAGAACTTATCCGAAGATGGTTCGATCTGGATCATGTGGATTCCTGGCGTCAAGTCTGAGCTTGCGTGCTCCATCGCGGGTTGCGATAAGGTTTTGACCTGAATGGTTGTTATATCACCGGAAAGGTCTTGCGGGATTAGCGACCCCAAGGAGGCCATTGTGTCCGAAAAACGATTCGATAATCGAGGGAGTGCCTCGATGTCATACCACTCAAGTTTTGCCAGGAATTTATCCACGAGGGCTTTATAGGCCTTCAGAACTAGGCATTTGCATTGATATACCCCTTTGAATTGATTGACGATTAACAGCGAATCGCCAAAGATGTTCAATATTTTGATGTTCATGGTGATTGTTGTCTGAAGACCTAGGAGCAAGGCTTCATATTTGGCATTGTTGTTGGTGCACTGGAAGTTTAATTTAAATGACAAGGGCATTGGAGCGCCCTGCGGTGTGAAGAATACAATTCTAGCGCCACCACCTTGCTCGCATTTAGAACCATCAAAAAATAAGGTTATGTCGGCTCGAGACTCGGGCTCTTCGAATCTGGCGATTCTGAGACATGGAAGACCTCATCATCGGGTAGTTCTATGACCAGAGGCTGATCGTATTCAAGAGGAGCCTCTGCTAGTTGATCGGCTATGACTTGTCCTTTTATAGATTTTTTCCCAATAAACTCAATGTCAAATTTCGTCAACAACATGATCCATTTCTTCGTGCGGCTACTATGATAAGTACGACTCATCATGTATCGCAATGGATTCTCCTTAGACACAACATACATCGTGTTGCTCAGCATGTAGTGGCGTAGCCTTTTTGTAGCAAACACCACTGCCAAGCAGATTTTTTCAACGTATGCATAGTTAAGTTCGTAACTGACCAGGGTGCGGCTAAGATAGTAAGTAGCCTGTTCTTTGTAAATTTCATTCTTCTGGGCTAGCATTGCGCCCAATGCCACCTCAGTAGCTGAGATGTATAAGTAGAACGGTACACCTGGTCTAGGCGGTGCCAATACTAGCGACGAAGCCAAGTATTGTTTGATTTCATCAAAGGCTGACTAGCACTCGTCATCCCAATGAAATGTGACCCCCTTGTGCAATAATTTGTTCATTGGTCGGCATTTGTCAGATAATTGCGCTATGAAGCGTTTAATCGACGCGACCTTTCCTTGCAAACTTCTGAGTCTGCTTGATAGTGGTTGGGGGAGCCATTTCAAGGATTGCCTTGACTTTGTTTGGGTCCACTTTGATGCCTCGTTTTGAGACTATAAAACCCAAGAGTTTTCCAGGGACGAATTCCATTTTAAGGTGGATTGGCCAGCTGCCTCAGTGGCAGTGGCCTTCTGGTAACTTTTCTTACCTTCTGTCGAGTTTTGAAGCAATTTGGATTCACTGTTTTCACTGTTTCAGGCAAATACTCATATGCATATTTTGTTAGTTTTAGAGAGCAAACGCTTTTCATTTGCAGCAGGTGCTACTAACGTCTTGGTCATTTCTTTGTTCACAGGAAAAGCAGCAGAGGCGAAGAACTCATCGACATCAGCGGCGGCATCATCCTGGCCCGCCCATTGCAATCGTGGGCACGCGGAAAGAGGAATCATTCACGATTGTAATCAAACCCTATTTGCGCTCCTAGCCCCTGAAAAGGGAGGAGGCATTATTGTAACAGAGATCAAAGGAAATCAATGAAAGGGCTGTGTTTTTCTTTATCTGATTGTGTCTCTTCCAATGTGTCTCTTTTTCGTTTCATGTAATTTATATTTCTAGGACTTAAGCGTGCTTAACTTTGAATGCAATCGCACTTGGTGTTTCCTTTGACCGGAATCTCGTGCTTTCATATGGCAACATAAATCTTTAGAAGATAAGTCTCATTTGAACAAATATAAAAAAATAGGAGATATTTATGAAGATGGAAGAATGAAAGGAAGGCTATAAAAGCGTGAACAAAGAGAAAAAGAAATTCAAAGGGATAATGATCTGGGAAGCCAAATAAAAATATCACAGGTATTAACAAGAAGTGGGGCTAAACCCACTAATAAAAATAAATAAGTTTTGATGATGAAAATGGTATCATAGAATATTAGGGATATGAATAAAACCTCTAAAAAAAGTTATATTGGAAGGACCTTAGAATATTATTGTCAAATACAATAATGATTCACTGTGTGCTACGAATTCTTGGGGATGATTTTAATATTGTTCTATCTCTTTGGAAAACAAGTGTGGTATTCTTCACGCATTCTCTTTGGGGTGATTTTAATAATATTTGTTATCTTTACTAGAGGTAATCTCTTACTAGTGTGCATATTTTTATAGATAAGGAAATTGGGTAGTAGATAAATTAGGAAATTATGGTGTTGATCTTCATCTTAGTGAAATTAAAATTTTATGTCTTAATTAAAATAATGTCGAGGAGCTGATTATGGAAACATAGCTCTTTGAGGAATTTGAAGAATAGATTTAAGAGAATAAATGAATGAAAAAACTATGATAAAAGGGTATGTTGCATCAAATGTAATATTATGGTATTTTGATTGGAGTGACCTCCAATAGAAACCACATATAACCTATTAAAATAAAAAAAAATTATTATATCTAAGCAAGAATGAAGTAATATATTCAAGAGTATACTACACTAAGATTATCCACAAAATATGAAAGCTAGGTCTAGTCTTAATATAGTAAATAAATTATTTGACACCGAGGGCATCAAGGACCAAATCGTTCATAAAAAAATCATGAAAAAAATACTCATTCTTACCCAATATTGCTCGCTATGTCACCATAGTATGCCAGAAGATATTACACCTAGGCTTCATAAAAAGGGTACATCATAGCTTATAAATTAGTAATTGATTAGTAATTCTTGACCATTGCTTGTAAACCCTATTAGAGTGTCTCATAATCCTCTATTAAAGGCAGAGAACTAGTGGTTAATGACATAAGTTATACTTGTAGGAACAAGGAAGAAAGAAAAAAGAGAAGAAGGCTACATGTTGTATAAGCAATATAAGTAGAAATCTTTAGAGCAATATCAACATTATGAATTTTCAATTGGTGAATGTATGGTGATAATATAGTAAGGAATGAGGAGGTAAGATGGGTATTACTATTTATAGTGGAAGAAATAAATAACTTTCTCTTTTAAAGTAGATGTTTAAATTTCACTCTTTTTGGAGCTATAAAATCATAATTATTATTCCAAATAAAGTGCCATTAAAACCCTAGGTGTAAAATATGCAATGATCATGATCATACATAAAAATATCTAAAATTTAACCAATGGTCATCATCATCACTTAAAGTAGTGATCTTGGTACTATTGATGTGTAAGACATATTCTTTGGGGAGCACATGTAATTATATCTCTTAATCATAACTCTATCCTTATTTGGGTTTTTGAGAAAGCAAGCAAAAATGTCTAAGAAAGGTAAAATAAAATAATAATTGGGCAAAGAAAGGAAACGAGACCCTTTATACAACATGGTTTTCTATTGTCTTACCTATTGAGAAACAATGTTAGTCCACCCTTATCCCATATATAGAAGTATAGGACTTTCCATGGTCTATTTATAGAGTGAAAAAATGATGCAACTAGCAAGGTAAAATGAGATGCATCTATTGTTCTACTTGGTATAAACACTACGAAAGTGACACTTCAAACAAGCACAAAATGACAAGTATATGAAAGAAATGGGTGATTCTCCTTATATTGATATAAATGTCAAACATGTGGTTACAAAATGTCCCCTTGAGGGCTCTCAATTGATACACACAATACAGTAATCAAAGGATCAAATCCTTCCAAGAATCCAAGGCATGCTTTCAGTGTCTTCCTCATAATCACGATTGAAGTGAGTAGGCTTCCGATGTCACCGCAAAGTGTTCTATCACTATGATAAATTTCTACTCTTTCCTTATGCACTGTGAAACCTGAATTTGCACACAAGAAACTGAAATTGATTAAAAGCATGTGTGGATTAAGATAAAATTGTGAAGGTACATGCATCAATAATCTTGAGAGAGGAAAAATGCAATAAAATATTCAAAATTACTCCAAATGCTATCAAATTTGAGATCTATGCATAGTATGTGCTCTGTAAGTGATATATTTAAAAATAGTAAGAAAATCATGATCAAATTTGTAACCGTCTCGAGGTGATCCATACAAGCCTACACAACACAAAAAGCATAATAACTGAAGCAAACCAACTCCAAATTGCACAAAATTTGAACAACAAGCATATAATCTAATTGACAATAGACCTTGGTAGAAACAATAACAAAATTGTACTCCAATTTGTGGCCATCCTAGGGTGGTACGGTTAGGACTATCACAATTTGGGGGTCGTCTTAGGGTGGAATGACCACCAAATTTGGTGGTTTCTGCCACCAATTCCTCTAGGAATTGGTCCAAAACACTCTCAGGGGTATTGTCGATAAATTTTAGGATAGGATACACTCGAATGGATCGGTTTTGTAAACAGATTGGGTGTTTTGTAGTTACTTGAAAACCTCCTTCGCTCGATGGAGATATCAAGGGAAAATACACAATAAAGTAGGGGAAATTCTCAGCAGCACTCCGTGGTGAAACATGCCATGAGGATTTTTATTAGAATAAAGGTTTCCCTTGGAAGGATATAAGTTCCAAGAGATTTTTTTATTGTAATAAATGTTGTCATAGAAAAGTTATAGGTTATATCCATCTAGAAACTAAATTAAAATTTAGGAGTAGATAAACCTTAGCTATTATTAAAATATAATTAAAATGATATTAAAAATGTTAAAAAAGTTAATGTGATAGAATATTTTAAAACGTTGGACCCCTCCTCGTAGTGGTTGGTTTAAATTGAATTTTATCGGGGCTTCTAAAGGAAACCATAGAGTGGTCGGTGTCGGGTATCATTTGTGACAACAATGGAAGTCTTATTCTCGCATTTGCTGAAAATCTCTGTGTCTAGTCTTCCTAGTTTGAAAAAGAAAGAGCTTCTTTTTTAGGGGTGTCTTTGATTAAAGACCTAGGAATTCGAAAAGCTATCATTGAAGGTGATTCTTTAAATGTCATAAATATGTTGAAGGGGACATGTCTAAAAAGTTGGAAGGTGGTCAACATGATTGATAAAGTCATAGGACTATTTGATCTTTGGACAATGTTTTGATTGTGCATGTGTTTAGGGAGGGTAATGCGGTGGTAAACTTGATGGCAAATCTCAATGTTTCTCATCTAAGATTTTCTATTTTGTAGAGGGACTTCCCTCTAGAGGTTATTTGTTGTTCTAATAATGAGATCCATTAATTGTTGTTAGGAGGCTAGTCTTCAACTGCTATGGTTGGGACTATTTTGGTGCAGTCGAAGATGTTGGTTGAAGTGTAGCATGGTTGTAGCTAGGTTAGTGGCGAAAGACATTTATTTCTTGGGCTAATAAAGGTTTGTTCCCATTCAAAATTTGAATTTTAAAAGTTTTTTCCCCCTTTGATGCTTGTGTCTAGATCCATCTTGAAGCTTCCTTAGCTCTTGTTGGAATTCCTTTCCTTGTCAGTACCTCATTCTTGTCCCCTTAATTATGATTTTTTTGTTCACTCTTGGGATGTGGTATTTACCTTATTTTGCGGTTTGATTCTAGACTACCCCTCTTGTGTCTCCTTTTGGGCTTTAGTGCTGGTGGTGGATGTTCCTTTGGAATCGATGTGAGATGGTTATCTAGGTTAATTTTGTTCCCCTCTCTTGGGATGTGTATTTGGGTAATCATTGTTGGGTTTGGCTTTATTACTTGTGTATCTTGGTCCTTTACCATGACATTGCCTTAGTGTCACCATTCTTGGCGATTACTTCTGGTAATCATACACATGTCTTAAGGCTCATTTTCTCTAGTCCAGGTGGTTACACATGGAGGGGTTGTTTGTTTTGGCGTATGATGGCTAACCTTTTTCTTCTCTCCTTTCTTGCTCCTAGGAATTGGCTTACTGTTGATAAGGATGGAAATATGCTTGTGTTCTTTTTGTTCAAGCCTTGTTATTATGTTCTCCCTCTCTTAGTTGGAGGTTTCTTTCTTCTTTTATGGACCCTCTTCTCTTCAGATTTTGGGTGGAGGAGCATTGTTTCTTCCTTGGTTCTTCTCGGTGTTCTTGGGTATCCTATACCACTGACTTTCGTGGATGGCTTGGGTGGCACGACATTACCTGTGAAGATGGTGGATGCCTATTTTTTTTTGGGATTGCTATGGAGCCTTCTGTGCTTTGTTGTTTGTTCAGGAGTTGCCTCCTTCAGTCCCCTATTATGGAAGTGTGTAGTGTTGAGGAGTGGGCAATTTGTGCATAGATTGAAAATGGGGAAAGCTAAGTTGTTTGGACCTAAGTCGAGACATCTTAAATCTTGAGTGGTGCCTGCTTCCTTGAATATGAATAAATATATTTTTAAGAATGTTGGTTTGTTGGATTGTGTCCATAAATTTTATGGATATAACTCAATGCTCTCTAAATGGATGGTGACGATGTGGTACAATGGGTGGGTAAGAATCAGGTCTTGTTCTTTTGAGGTCTCTACGGAGTTGATCAGTCGCACTACTGGTTTAGCATTGGATGATGCTTATCACAATAGGGATAGAAATTCGCTATTAAAAGAAATCAATTTCTTCCTGGATGATGGGGAATTTCTACCTAGAATCGAGAATGGCTACAATGCCAAGGCCTTATCTCCACCATGGGATAGGGTGGCTAAGGTCATTATTGACTATTTTACTTTGGATTCTATGTATGATGTCATACGTAGTTTCCATGCCATGTTTCTGAATCATCTTAAAGATAAATGTGGATGAATATACCCTTATTCTTATTAAATTCTATGAGGAAGTTTATGATGGACGTGCAAGGAGGGCGCGACCAGTTTCCCCTTCACCAGGGATTGACATTTTTAGTATTTGAGTAAGAAATGGTGGATAAAGGGATCGTGGCAAAGGAAATTATGAAATCTTTAGCTAATTTTTGGTCCATGCACCTAGCTAGGCCTTGGTGGCTTCTGAAAGTTCTAGTGAAGGTAGTGAGGATGTTTACTCGTTCTCGCTAGGTTTTGGTCCAAATAAGATTTCTTGCAAAATTCATGTTTTGGCTAAAGGCATGAGGGGAAAATTGTCAAAGTGCAGTATTGATGAGGCAGTGAAGAATTCACCGATTTTTTCCACAACCTCGCTTGAGGTGGGGGTCCTCCTTCAGTTAGTCGGGCGGATGGCAGTGGCACCCAAAAATCATTGTGTTTGCTCAAAAAAAAATGGGAGGAGGTTGAGTCTTCTCCCTTATCCCACCAAATTTATGTGGAGGTTCTTCCCAGGGATTTCCATAAGGACAAGATGGTGTCTGATATTTATGCTCTAGGGGAGGCCTCTACGAGGAAGAGTGCAGTTTTGCACAGCCTGAAATTGATTGATATCAAGCAGCGAGTTGTTTGGAGTTCTGTAAAAATGGTGTTAGACTATGTTGAGGAGGTCACACAAATATCTAGAACAATAGCCCACGAGATCGATATGATGCTATAGAACTCCCTCGGTTCTCTCTTATTCGATCTTGTCGTTGTTTTTCATTAGTGTGTTTGTTGGTGTCTTTTTGTTTATGTAGTTATTTTTTGTGGTTTTCTCTTCTAATTGCCTTAATAAAAGGTTAATTTGTAAAAGGTTGTGAAGTCCCTTTCAAAAACTTTTTTTTTAACATATATAATAAAAAGAGTTTAAAAAGTTTCAAGGAGTTTTTTTTTTTATAATCCAATATTTTTAAATATATATTTTAATCAATTTTTATGTTAACCATATATGGAATCTTGAAACCACGAATACATCGGATTCCAACTTTAACTCATCCTTGTAGGATTTTGACCGAGCTACATTTTAATTATATTAAAATCATTGTCGTGGTATGGTATCTAACATATTATAACTTTTAAGTCCCATTAGATATTCAATTCGTGACTCGGCTTCATAGCGACAGGTACTAAGGGGCACGTACTACAAGAAATTAAAAAGATGCTTTGTCTTAGCTGAAAGTGAAACTTTATTTGGACGGTGCCCTTTGAGTGTAAACTATCACCTAACCATTCCACTCATGCCGGGGGTCACTATTTCTATTTTATTTAAAAGGAGTGCCCGTCGAAGTGCAGCCGAATGTTCAATATATCTGCAACTACTGGGTGTGATTGCCGTATTGTGTTTGTGCCGTATTGTCGAACAGTAAAATGGATCAGACCGGCGTGAAAGAATGCCAGTAAGTAATTATTCGCTCAATTTCAGATCTAATTGATTCATTCGTTCCACTACATTCTTCCCTTTATCGAAAAATTCATTTAGATTTAAAGTCTTCTCGTCGCACAACTGAAAGTGAAAGAAAATACATCATTGTTATAATGATAATAAAAAGTAAATAGCATCCGTGATTGGAACATTGATTTTTGCAGGGAAGGAAGTGAAACGGTTCGTAAAAGGTGGAGCGGATCGGTGACACGAACAATAAAGTCGCGACCTGAAATAGTATGGAAACTCAGCGCAGACTTTTTAGAAACGACTAAATATGTAGAGTTTATCGACACCTGCGAACATGTTGAAGGAGAAAAGAACGCAGTTGGTTGTGTCAGATTGTGCAAGGGCCCAGAAATACAGGCGACGGAAAAACTTATTGCAATAGATCCTCTTAATTGTTGTTACACATACACAATCATGGATAACAACCTTGGGCTTGTGGGGTATATGGCCACTTTTCAGTTGATCACGATGTCTAATGGAAGCGGAGTTATAGAATGGAAATTCGAGGCGGATCCTTCCTCTTCTGATACTGAGGATAAATTCGTTAGTCAAGTAAGCTCTATTTTAGAGAAAATCATTCAAGGGCTTGACAGAGCTGCCGCCAGTGAAGAAAAGTGAGTGAATGTGCAACATCCCTAGCATTTCTTGTTTAATGGGCTTCACGTTAGCTACCGGTACATTAGAATAATAGGAACCAAGGGCCGAAAGTCTTGTTTCCAAGGAGACTAGATGATTAATAATGTTATCCTTGTTTAAAGATTTCAGTTTTGTTCTCATGTTTTCATGTCTTGAAGTATAAGTTACCGTAGATCTTCAGCGCAGTGTACTCTTGTTATGTTATATTATTGACTAAGATATGCAGAGTGATATTTATAGAAGGGACCATGGCACATGCACTGCTTTATGACGAAATTGATTTATATAAATAGTCCTGGATGCCAAGAAGAAGTTACGTGTCATGAATATTTTTAGCGGATTTGTGGATACAACAAACACAATGTGTATTTTAAAATTTATAAAAATTTATTTCATTTTTTTAATATATTTATTAAAACAAATACTAATTAATAAATGTTTGTGTTTAATATAATAAAATTATTGTAGAAAACTCTCATAAATCCATTTAGTATATTGTCTAGAGGATTTCAAAATCTTAATCTAAAAAAATTAGTTTTTTAATCATAAAATTTGAAATATTTTTTTTGGTTACATAGGGGAGTTGGTTATAGTCACTATTTTTAGTAACTTAGTAGCTAACAAGCGCAGAGTTCAAACCATAGGGACTGCTTCCAATAGTCTATTTATCTCATTGTTGTTGACCCGACGTGAAATGGAGACCATCGATCGCTCAGGGTTTGTACCGTTTTCGTCGGTCTAATGCACACTTAAAATATTCAGTACAGACTACTACCTTTGCTAAAGCTGACGGTGTGCCCCCAAGGTTTGAACCTAGGTCTCTTATTGGCAATCCAACTAGCCCTTGGAGGTAAATTTGAAATACTATTAAAGCATAATGATAATTTAAATAGAGATGATGTGTCATATTTATTTAATTGAATCTTTAAAGCATTTTTTATTTTATTATTATTGCTTTTATAGACATTAAATTGTGGTATTATTTCACTCTCCCTAGATGATATATATATATATATATATATATATATATTGGAAAACACATTTTTTTGGGTGCCACTTTGGGTAAGACCCAATATAAATATATATATATATATATATATATATATATATATATATATATATATATTGGGTCTTTATATATATATATATATTGGAAAACACATTTTTTTGGGTGCCACTTTGGGTAAGACCCAAGGAGGCAAGGGTATCTATTCCCCCAAAATATATTCCTATTGACACTCAAAGAGCATGCTTAAAAAAATAAAAACACAAACAACAAACAACAACAAAACACAAAGACACACACAAAAACATCAAAATAATGAAAAAGAAACACAAAAACAAACACAACAAAAAATTAAATGAAGGAAAACATCAACAAACACAAACAACAATGATAAACAAAAAATGCACACACACCAAAACACAAAAAAAATACAAAAAAACATCAATAAACTGTCAAAAAAATACCATGATTTCATAGAATTGCAATGTCAAACCCTAGCTCTCACCATTGTAGATATTCATATATAATATTAATCATCTTACACAAATCTTCATTGCCAAACACTTTTGAAGTTTTTTTTTGCCAAAAAATCTATACTCAGGAGAACCACTAGTCTAGAGTCTAGGAGGGTCTTCCCTATATCTTTTAGGAGCTCTTTCAAATATTATCTTCCTCTTCTTAACTAAATCAACTTGTCTAAATTTTTCTAGTATATGAGGTAGACTTTAGTCCCAAATGCAAAGCACTTGAGAGGTTTCCAATATTCTTTGATTTTTTCCTCCTCTTCCCTTCTTTAGTGTCCTCTTTTTTATTTCCTTCAAGATTTAAGGTCTTTGAGATGCTATAATTTAAAGGAATGGTAGAAATATCATTTACTTTAAGAATTATGGTGTTTGAGGTAGAGGTTACCACATTTTTAGGAATAGGTCTTTGTTGCAGGAGGGTTTGGTCAATCTCCTCTTTTTTTAGTTGACAAGGCTCCTTCAAGGGAGGGTCCGAGGATCTTCCACCCAAAATATCTTCACTTTAAATGGGCTCATTAGCATCCATTGAAGTATCTTCATGGTGTAACCTTAGCTAGGGATTCCTTAGGATTAAATCACCTTCCTCTAGGTTTTTAGGATCTTTTATTAACTTCTTGAAAATAATTTCCATTGTGTTTTCCTCCTTACTCCCTTCCTTGTTTGTCTATTCATTTTTACCTTGGGGGATATGCTTGGATTCCTTCATATCTTGGTTTATATGTTGTAGAATCAAAAATTTGTTTGTTTATTAGTTATTGTGTTCCCCTTTCTTTTGCTACACATTTTAAACCTTTTTGTTTACCAATTTTGGAGATTGTTACTCTTCCTTCTTCCCTAATGGATCCTTCATTTTTTCTATCTCCTCCACATGTCACAAGATATGACCATGAGCATGGAAAAATCTAGATGAAAATGCCACATTCTCATAATCTAGGTCTTGGTTCCACATTCTAAGAGAGGGCTTGATAGGTCTACATGGAGATAAATTATAGCAAAGGTAGTTACATGAGCATGTTTAGTTGCTTTGGATAATCCTATAAATTCTCCAATCGTATTTCAAATTCCTTTCAAGGTTTCCTCATTCTAAAAATCTAGGGGAATAGCATATAGTCACACCTAGACCAGGGCTTCCGTTGATTTTATTTGTTGGGATCAAAACTGATGGTCTAGTTCCCCATAAAAAATTGACCCTTACCATGAAATAAGGCCCCCCATATTGAATCCTCTATTCATCCTCCATGCAAGTGAAAATAATAATGAAGAAGCCTTTAGGGCAGAGTTTAAGTTCTACATCAACCAAAAACCTATGAAGTGACAAATTAATGCCTACTTAGATAAATAAAAATTTCTTGTTTAGAAGGTTATGGTGTTACATTAAATCATGATAACTCTATTTTTTTCGAAGCATTTATTGAGGGTTGAGGGTTGTATGTTTTTTTATCTTTTTACCTCTTTTATAAATTCATACCCGATTATAGGTACGATGGCGATACGAATCCCAAGTGATCAATGGTCCCATTCATGTTGGTTCAACAATAATGAAGAAAAATAGGTTTGGTGGAAGTAGCCCCTATGGTTTGAACCCTGAGCTTGCTAGTTACTAAAAATAGTGTGGTTGTGACCAACTCTCCTATGTAACCCCCCCAAAAAAATCATTGTTTCATACCTCTCGTAGAGCTCCCACTTTTTCTTTTAATACCTCTATTCTACACCTCATATCGAAACGAGAAAGGTGGTAAGCCTCCTAAAGAGGCTATCATTTGAGAGAGAGGACACAACATTCAAACAATAAATAAATAAATAAATAATAGAAAAAACAAAGAAATACATCACACTCACACAGTAAATAAATAAATAAATAATAGAAAAATAAGGAAGGAGATAGCTCTAAATAGTACCTTCTATTGAAAACCTTTACACCACCATGAAATATTTGACCAAAATTTCACACTGCATGCATGGAAGAAGCCTTGAAATTAAACAATTTGGACTTTTAAGCCTGCATGCACGGTAAAAACTACATCCAAGTTGCAAGCACCACCAAATATCATGTCATCTAGGTTAAAAGTTACACCTCGATTGCATCCATGATTTCATGAAATTGTGATGTCAAACCTTAGCTTTCACCATTGTAATAAAACTTACTTATGGCATATTCTTCCTAAACACTCATTCAGGTCTTCAATCCATACTTCAACTATAAAAATTAAACTTTAAAAAATATTGTTTAAATAGTTAAGTGATAACTTATATCAAATATAATATGTATTAATATTTAAATAATATGAGAACCACTCAACATATGGATAGCTTACTAAAATAAAACACACAAACATTCTCAAATGTATTTGGTTAAGGGTAATTTAATGAGTTCTATATAACTAGTTACCAAAAAAAAAATTGTTTGGGTTTGATATGGTTTGTTACTTTTGTATGAGTTTTATTATAAGGTTTTAGTGAAAATAGCATTAAAATAATAAAAACATATGATAGAATGATCAGTATTAAGTAAAAATTATATAAAAATTAAATTTAAATATAATAAAAAATAAATATAAATATATATATTTTATTAAAAAATAATTTAAAATTTTATTTCAATCATAGTTATATGATTCTTAAAAGTAAAATGTAGGTTTAAGCATATAGTCCATATGTTATATAAAACAATGTGCTTTTAAACATATAAGAGGTTATAAGTCATATAAGACTTAGTGGTTTATTGCTATAAGTATGTTGTATATAACCATATTGATATCAACCTTAAACATTGTATTTATAATTTCAAGGTCTTTTAGATTGAAATATTTAAATTTATTAAAATAATGAATTTTATTTTTATATTGATTATATAGTAAGATTCAAATTTATATATATTACATAAAAATTTTAAATTTTGAAACTCAAACTTAAAAACATAATTTTTTAGAACATTTGAATTTGTATTTTCAACCTTTATTCTTAAAAATAAAATATCTTATATGTTCTTGTCAAAATTTTAATTATATAATTTTATTCATAGAACAACAATCATCATTCAACTAACATAAAATATGAGAGAAAAATACATAAATAAATCTCTCTTCCCTTGTAAGGGTACCATGTGTGCACTAGAAGGTTGTGCTTTATATATCATAATAATCTATAGGAGGTGTCATTTTTGTGCATCTTCATCCTACTTGTATATAGCGATAATTTTTTTGAGATAGGACAACATGATGAAATAGATTTTTCTTATTAGAAAAAGATAGATCATTTTTTTATTGGTGGAAGGGGTTTTGAAAGGGTCCCCGAACCTTTTACAAAGCGATAAATAAAAGCAAAGGATAGTCTTGAACAACATATGGAGAGCAATAATGAACTAAACAAGAGACACCAACCAACGAAAGCAAGAGAAAGATAGGGTATGCAGACCCGAAAGTGGAAACATCACAAACTCTAAAAGGAAAGGGTACGGAGATCCAAAATAAAAAATAACAAGTTACAAGAAACAAACACAACAATCCTTAAGAATTTTTGCCTCATATTAATTTTTTCTATATCGAAGTAAGGAGTGCACAATCTAGGGAGGGGTCATCATCAAATTTTTTAGAACACCTGCTCACCATCGTCGTCTCCACCTGATGAGTTGATACCTTAAAAATTGTGCATTTGCATCCTGGCTCTAGTCATATTTCAAACAAGGTCTGCAACTCAGATCCTTTAGAACTCAAACCCTTTTTAGGTAAGCATTGTTTCTTCTTAAAACTACCATCATCACTCAAGAATTTCTTTTGGAGTGGCTCAGAAGTCATAGTGTCGAACAACAAAGGAACGATGCCTCAAGAGGAAGAGACTCCTCATTCACAAGACAAGAGATTAGGATCAGTGGAATCTTTTGTATCCTAAGATAGTAGACCAGGATGTCTGATCCAAATTGGTGCCATATTTATGCTCTGAGTCTTAAGGTCAAAATCCTCTCCTCACCTTCTCAAAAAGAGACTTCTACCGAAGAACTAGAGTCCTCCAGTGAGGATTCAACCTATATCTTGAAGGCTATTTAACCTGATCATAAAAATATCTCTAGGAAGGGAAACCAAATCCATATTACCACTAGGCTGCCATTTTGTAAAAGCCCATTTAAAATAGACTCGATGTCTGGATGCACACCAACAAACTTCCCCACCAAAGATAGGGATTCTTGAAAAATCAAAGGTGTCATTACCTCAGGTGGAATGATGACCTCTCTACCAAAAATTGTGAGAGGGATTGAGTCTTGATTGATGGGTATGGATGACCCTGAATCAAATCAAACTTTATCCACAAAGGAATGAGAAGGTGAATTCCAAGGAGGATTTGATGGGGGTTTCCTCCCAACCTTGGAGATTTCCAAGTTTCCATCCAGATTTTTATCATCTTCTCCATCACTGAGATCCTCATAGTTGATTGAAGGTCCGCCATGGTTCTTAGCCCCTTCAAGTTACAAAAATTCGAAAATTAAACTTTTAACTTCAAACCAAGCCCCTTCAGGTTACAAAAATTCAAAAATTAAACTTTTAACTTCAAACCAATTTATATATTTAACTTCAAATTATAATTTATTTTTATAATTTAATAATTTATTTTCGATAGAAATATTTGCTACAATTTCAATAATTATTTGGAGACAAGGACCGACCATGCTCCTACCTGACCGTGGGTATTTGTTCGAATTTTACGTACTAATTTATTTACATAATTTTCACTATGCAATTGCTCGTTGGTGGTATCTTTTTACCCTATTGTTGTTTGTTTTCATTCTGTAATTGCTTGTTTGGTTTAGATCGAATCTTCATCGTCTGGTCGTTTCGGGGTGCAGTGATTTTTTTTTTTTTTTTAAATAATCAATGATGAGTGGATATGTTACTATTCGAATCTCCTTGACCCTACATTCTATCTCATAATCCATAAAAAAATAATAATAATAATAATAATTAATCAAAATAAACCTTACCAGATGCGGTGATTTGGAATTTGTCTCTTAGGATAATAGATATTTATTCCCACTCATACCAATACTGCAATGTTTATAAATATAAATGGAATGAAGATTAAAAACTGCTTAAACAATGAAGCTTTACATGTGTTGGGTTCTTTTTATTCATGGGTTTATCTTAATTTTTTTGTGTTCTTTTTTTGTTTACTTTATTTCTCCCTTTTTTGGATGCATATCAGTTGTTATTTAAAATACATATCGGTGATATAAGAGAAGATAACTACATTGGGCCCAAAACAATAAGCAAACTATAAAATGTATTGTATGTGCTTGGATTAGCTAAAAATTTGATATCAGTGGTGTAGTTTTTTCAGACTTCAGAGAAGCATTGCAGAGGAGGTAGATGAGTGTTGCAAAAAAGCTGGATGCTTGGCAAAGTTGTAAAGTGGATCTATGAAGCATTGTGCTACAATAGCTAGGTTGTAAAGTAGATCGGTACAATTTTTTAGGTTTCAAAGGAGCATTATAGAGGAGGCATATGAGCGTTGCAGAGAAGGTGGATGTCTAGTCATGTAAAGAGGATTTGTGAAGCACTGTGCTACAGTACTTAGGTTGTGAAGAAGATCGATGCAATTTTTTAGGTTTCAGAGGAACATTGCAGAGGAGGCAGATGAGCGTTGCAGAGAAGGTGGATGTCTGGCCAAGTCGTAAAGTGGATTTGTGAAGCATTGTGCTACAATAGTTAGGTTATGAAACGGATTGGTGTAGTTTTTTAGGTTTCAGAGGAGCATTATAGAGGAGGCAAATGAGCATTGTAGAGAAGGTGGATGCTTGACCATGTTTTAAAATGGATCTTTGAAGCATTGTGCTGTAGTAGTTAGGTTGTGAAGCAGGTTGGTCCACTTTTTTAGGTTTCATAGGAGCATTACAGAGGAGGTAGATGAGCATTGCAGAGAAGGTGGATGCTTGGTCGGGTGGCTTTGACCCCATTGTTAAAGAAGCTAATTTTGTGAAGGTGGATCTAGTTTACTCTCGCGACCCCTCCTTTTCATTTGAATGAGAGGAGTGGGATCCTAGTAAGGTCAAAGGTGTGACTAATAGACCTTGCAAGGAGTACCCCATCCCCCCTAGTGCACCTACATATGCAAAAGTGGTTGTTGGCCTTATTGGAGGATCTGACACCCTCTTCAACATTTCTATGTCGAACCAGATCCATATTCTTGATAGCTTGATAGATAATATACTGAAAGATGGGTTTTGGAATCTTGTGGGAAAATTCCAAGGTAGGAGGCCAAATATTGATACTCTAAGGAGACAAGCTTTGGCAATATGGAGACCTATCGATTCTCTTGAAATTGTGGTCATCCCAAGAAATTTCTTCCTTATCAGGTTCAACTGTGAGGAGGATTCTAAGAGAATATTGGAAGGGGGTCCATAGTTTTTTGGCAAACGAGGTTTATTTTTACATAAATGGGTCCCATATTTTAATCCCTAATGCAGAGAATTAATATTGTCCCACTATGGGTCAAGCTACCAGACTTCCCACTTCATCTCTACCATGAGAGCATCTTCCAAGATACTGCCAAGATAATTGGGGATTTCATTTCCTTCGATCAAACTACCAGTTCCAAATATTGACTGCT
This sequence comes from Wollemia nobilis, assembly GCA_028583015.1. Lineage (NCBI taxonomy): Eukaryota > Viridiplantae > Streptophyta > Pinopsida > Araucariales > Araucariaceae > Wollemia > Wollemia nobilis. The sequence continues at coordinate 2,607,008 of JAQPPZ010016969.1, read as the reverse complement.
CTATGTTAGATTATGTGTAATGGTAGATATCTAGAAGGATCTGCCAAGCTCTATTGATTTGTTTTCTAACCTTGCCACCTGGATTAAGAACATTGAATATGAAAATAAACCCCAAGTTTGCCAGGAGTGTTGTATGAGAGGGCACCATAAGAGCATATACCCCCTGCATCCTAAAGATCTGAGTACTTTGTCAAGTGGTAAGGAAACCAATAATAAGCTTAGTGAAAATTGGGTGCCTAAGTGAAACCCTCAAAAATTGAAAGGAAAAGATCCAATTTCTATTTCTCAAGTTGGGCTCAGTGAGGAATTACAGGAGGAAGTCCTTCTTCCATAAAACATGTTTGATGGAGAGGAGGAGTTGAATAGGGTTTCTACGAAGAGAAGGGAAGTGAGCCTAGTAGCAGGGGATATTGTTCAACTTCCTAAATTTGGGGAGAGTGGAGAAGAGGTAAGTCCCTTTGACTATCTTGACATGGATGATCCGACTCTTCAATAGTTAATGGAAAGCTCTCTAGCCTCTTCAAAACCTATGTTTGAGAAAGGATCTCCAAGTCTAAAGACAAAAAGTAACAATAAAGCTCATATTGATGTAGGTGTCAAAAGGAAAGTGGGGAGACATAGAAACAAAGCACACAAAAAAAGGTAGATTGACTCTAAAATTGCTAATGGAGTACAACCCATTCTAACAAATAGTTTTAAGGCTCTGCATTCTAAATAGAATGAGATGTTGGACATTTTGAGTTCCTAAGCTAAGAGTTGTCATTGATGTCAAAAGGATCTATGTAAGCTAACACTATGTTTGTGTAGAAGCAAAGGTTTTTGATCAAAGGTTCAAGAAGGGATGCATGGCATTTGGTTCCAAAAAGGAGCTTCAAGGGAAGCTTAGCAAAATGTTTTTATTTAAAACCATGGATGGCAGATTTGAAATGGGTTTTTCTTAAAACCCAAGTTGGCTTTTCGTTTCATCGAAAAATGTGCCCCGATGATGGAGATATTTAATTTTAAAGATTTAGTTTAAATTTTAATTTATTTAAAATTTAAATTTAAATTTTAAAATTAAATTAAAAGAATATTCGTCGACGTCATAAAGGAAGGTTCAAAAGCATCGACGTTTCCAAGCTAAGGGAAGGCATATATATATGCCATTAAATTTTTTGAAATAAATCATCCTTGCTCGATTGAGATTTACGATTTGCTTTTGCGAAGGAAGAGCTCGTGTTATTTTTGTTTTGTGAAGCAACGAATATTGAAAGTGAACCGCGTCCATTTTCCAAAGTGTGTTGGGCAGTGTGGCCTAGTGGCAGCTTGGTTTGTGCAAAGGTGTTGGTGGCAGGAAGGTTAAGCGTTCGATTCCTGCAAGCATCATTTTGGCTTTGTTGAGGTGCTCAAGGCGCATTTCTTTTTTTGCTTGGTGGAAGGAGTGAAGAACAAGAAGTGAGTGGTGCTTCTTTCTTCACAATGAGCCCATAGCTCGTGTGGCAGCTTGGCCATGGCTAGGGCATTCACGTTGGATAGGACGGGGGTTTGATTCCCCTCGAGGCAGGTATTGAGGTTTTTATTAATTTTGTTATTGCCTAAGGTGGAGTGATAAGGGGTAAAGGTGATTTGATAGTTGATGTATTGAATAACCTTAGGAATAAGGTTATAGTGGTTGTTTGAGTTGTGGAGTTAAATTTTTAATTGTGATTTTTGAAATTATTAGGAGTAATAAGGGTTTTTGATAAAGTTCTTTTAGTGAAAGTTATTTTTGAAGTAAGGGTTTTCTTTAAAAATAACTTTGGTGGATGTTAAAATAAAGTAGGAGTAATAAGGTGTTATTTGGACATTATTTTATTGTTGTGTTATTACTCAAGATCTCTAACCCTTGTTGAGATTGAAAAAAGGAAAAGTGTTGAGTGTGGCATATTTAGTGGACAACTCATAAGGCATCAAAAAGGTATGAGTAACATTCTCCATTGATTTTATTTGGGTGGTTGATTTCTGAAATATCATTGGAGTGAAAAGGATTGATTGTGGTTTCCTATTCGAAAATGGTTGGTTTAATGCTTCAAGGTTTTCTGGTTTGAAAGTTGTGATTAAAACCTTGTTTTATAAGCATTGTTGTTGGAGTGAGTTGTTGTGCAAAGAACTTGAACTTGAGCTGAAAAGAACATGAGTATCATTGTTATGTAAGAGTTGTTGTTGAGTATTGTTGAAGATATTTTGAGTTGGTTGATTCATGCTTGGACTAGGGTTTGTGAGAAAGAGTTGTTCCTTGTGGTGATTGGTTGAGTAGAGTTGTGTTGAGCCTAGTCAAGTGATTGTGTGAAGTGGTTGTTCAAGTTCCATAAAACAAACTATTCTATATTCTGATTTGAGTTGAGTTTGAGTTGAGATTGGGATTTGAGTATAGAACATATTGAGTCTCTAACAATTCTCTTTATGCTTCTATGAGATTGAGTTGAGATTTTGTTGAGCTGATTTGAGGTAAGTCTTTGAGAAGGCTTGTGGACTGATTTTGAGTAAGATTTTGTGAAAGCTTGCTATGCATATTTGAGCAAGTCCTAGAGAGGACTTGTTGAGTATATTTGAGTAGGTTATAAGTGAGCCTATTGAGAATATTTGAGCAGGTTCTGAGTGAGCCTATTGAGTAGATTTGAAGAGGTTTTGAGTGAACCTATTGATAGAGATTTGGAGGTGATAGAGTATAGAGGATAGAGTCTCAGTGGATAGAGATCCAGTAGCCAAGACAATTGAAGATAGATCTGAGTGAGGAGTCTTCAAGTGGAGAGAGATCCACAAGTCAGTGCAGTAGAGAGACAGAGTCTTCTAGAAGATCACTAGCTAGAGTAGAAGGGGAAAGAGTTCTCCTATGGAAGAGATCCACGAACTTGAGATTTAGGGGATCAGCATCTCCTTTGGACAGAGGTCCATAAACATTGTAATTGGGAAGGATTCCCAAGAGATTATTTGAGAAATATTTAGAAGAAATATTTTCTATGGAGGTAGCCCACATTGGGTGAACCACGTTAAAAATGATGTCTCTCATGTGTGTGATGCTTTGTGTGATGTTTACTGCTTTATTAATGTTGATGCTACTATTTGGGGAAAATTTTTATATTATACTGTTCACCCCCCTCTCAGTATAAGCACATGTTCTTCAATTGGTATCAGAGTCGGTCTCTCCGTGAAGAGTCTAACAACTTAGAAGAAGATCCTTCGGTAGCACACATGACCTCAGAAAGTGAAGAAGAAAGTGGGTTTGATATAAAAGAAGAATTCTTTGCTACTCTCAGAAAACTGGAAAGACTTAGAGAGAAAAATTCAAACTTGAAGGAACAAATTCAGGAAGATGAAGAAGCAAGAGTGGAACTTATACAAAACCTTACAGAATTCAAGATTAAGGTAGAAGAAGGAAAGAATATTGAGCAAGATATGACAGATCTATTGAGAGCCAAGGAAACAAAATGTGGAATATTGGAAGCAGAAATTGTTCTCCTAAGAAATAAACTGGAAGGGATCAAGATACTACAAAATACAGAATATGTGAAACAAAAAGAGGAATCAAGCTTCCAAAAGGCAGAAACTTCAAACAAAGAAAAGCAAGCAAAGGACATCAGAAAGGAAGAGAGCAAAGAGGAACCCTGGATAAGAGTTAATTACAAGAAGAGGATGACTTCTCCACAATATCCAAGATCTCCAAACAGGTTACATAATCTCTTTCATGGTCATTGTTTTTCTTGCAATAAATATGGTCATATAGCTGCACATTGTACTCATCATGCAAGATACAATAGAGATTTCAATTCCTTTGCACCTCTCATGGATAATGATGTTATATGTTACAAATGCAATAATTTTGGGCACAAGGCTAGATGGTGTAAAATGATATTTCCTGAGTTTAGAAAAATAATTCCAACAACTAGGAAGGATGAAAGAAAGAATGATAGGGCCAGATCTATGTTAGTTCAAACAACCCTGCATGCTCAAAATAAATAAGAACAATGGTATCTGGATAGTGGTTGCTCTAGTCACATGACAGGAGACAAAGACAAATTCATTGTTCTAAAGGAAAAAAATAGAGGATCTGTAAGTTTTGGTGATAATGGATCAGCTAGGATTGTTGGGAGAGGTACTCTAAGTCTAGACAATGGAAAAACAAAAATAGAGAATGTTTTGTATGTCAAAGGGTTAAAGCACAATATTCTGAGTATAATTCAACTTTGTGATCAAGGATATATGGTTACCTTCCATCCAGATAGATGTGAGATAATGAAAACTGAAACAGGAAGAATTATTGCAAATGCAAGGACTCCAAACAACTTATACATGCTCAATGAGATCAAAGGAGAAAAGTGTTTTCTATCACAAGAAGATGAGAGCTGGTTATGGCATAGAATATTAGGTCATTTGAATTTTGACAACATAGTCAACATAAGCAACAAACAAGCAGTCAAAGATTTACCCAAAATAAGGAGACCTCAAAACACAATTTGTGCACCTTGTCAACATGGAAAGCAAACTAGGACAACTTACAAACCAAAAGGCTATATGTCTTCTAAGCCTTTAAGTTTAATACATACTGATTTGTGTGGTCCTACCAGAACACAAAGTATTCAGGGTGAGAGTTACTTCATGTTGTTTGTAGATGATTATTCCAGAATGGTTTGGGTAACTTTCCTAAAAGAGAAGTCAAAAGCCTTCAAAAAATTCAAAGCATTCAAGGAATTGGTTGAAAATGAAACAGGCAAAAGGATTAAGTGTCTAAGATCTGATAGAGGAGGAGAGTTTACTTCAGATGAGTTTGTAGAATTTTTTGAACAACATGGAATCAAGAGAGAGTACTCAACAGCAAGAACTCCCCAACAAAATGGAGTAGTTGAAAGGAAGAACAAGACTATTGAAAACATGGCTAGAGCTATGTTAAATGAATCTAAGTTGTCAGATGGTTTTTGGAAAGAAGAAGTATCCACAACTGTGTACATAATTACTAGGGCTCAATTAAGGGTAAATCATCACAAGACTCCTTATGAGCTTTGGAAAGGAAGACCTGCTACTGTAAAACATTTCAAGATTTTTGGAAGCAAATGTTACATAAGACGGGAAGATCAGAATTTGGGTAAATTTGATCCAAGGTGTGATGAGGGAATTTTTCTTGGATACTCTACTAAAAGCAAAGCTTACAGATGTTACAACAAAATAACACGCACTATGGTGGAAAGTATGAATGTGACAGTTGATGAAAAGATAGATTCCAGAGAGCCAATTCAGCAAACAGTATACCAAGAAGATGGATGTTGTCAAGAAGATTTTTGTGAAGAATCAGAGAATGATGAAGAAGAAACACAAAGGCTTCTTCCTAAAACTCCTTCCAGATATGTACAAAAACATCACCCAAAATATCAGATCATTGGGAATCCAGATGAAAGACAGACAAGGAGAAGAATAATAAAACCATCTCAACAAGCAAATTTTTCTTTACTATCTAAGATTGAGCCAAAAGATTTTTCTCAGGCTTGTGAAGATGAATTTTGGGTTAAAGCAATGAATGAGGAATTAGATCATATTGAGAAGAGCAAAACTTGGGAACTTGTTCCACGACCAAAGGACAAAAATGTGATTGGCACAAAATGGGTCTTCAGAAATAAGTTGAATGAAGATGGACAAGTTGTCATAAATAAAGCAAGGTTAGTTTGCAAAGGTTATGCACAAGTAGAAGGAATTGATTTTGATGAAACCTTTGCTCCAGTTGCACGACTTGAAGCTATAAGGATGTTTTTAGCTTTTTCAAGTTTCAATAATTTCAAAGTATATCAAATGGATGTTAAGTCAGCTTTTCTAAATGGGATTCTAGAAGAAGAGGTCTACATTGAACAACCAGAGGGATTTATACTATCAGATACTCCAGATCAGGTATGCAAATTGAAAAATGTATTGTATGGCTTAAAGCAGGCTCCCAGAGCATGGTATTCAAGATTGGATAGGTATCTACAGGAACAGGGATTCAGGAAAGGAATAGCAAACAGTAATTTGTATATCAAAAATGAAGGAAATGATCTTCTGATAGTGGTTGTTTATGTTGATGACATAATTTTTGGGGAAATAATGACAAGATGTGCAAAGAGTTTGCTAAGAATATGCAGAGTGAATTTGAGATGTCTATGCTTGGTGAATTATCATTCTTTCTTGGTCTTCATATTTCACAATAAGAAAAGGGAGTGTTTCTTTCTCAAGCCAAATACATCAAGGAGATGTTAAAGAAATTCATATTAGAAGATTGCAAACCAGTAAGTACTCCTATGGTCACAGGGTGCAAGTTAAGTAAGGATGATGAATCTCCAGAGGTAGATCAGAGACTATACAGATCCATGATTGGCAACTTATTGTATGTCACAGCTACAAGACCAGACATAGTACAGTCAGTGGGATTAGTGGCAAGATTTCAAGCAACACCTAAGGAAACACATGTGGCAGCAGTAAAAATAATTTTTAGGTATCTAAAAGGGACTATGGATTTTGGACTTTGGTATCCTAGAAGTGACAGTTTCACACTTACAACATATACAGATGCAGATTGGGCCGACAACATTGATGATAGAAAAAGCACAAGTGGAGGAGCTTTCTTTCTTGGAGAAAGACTAGTCTCCTGGTTAAGTAAGAAGCAAGTTTCAATATCTCTATCTACAGCAGAGGCAGAATATATTGTAGCAGTAGCTAGTTGTACATAGGTGTTATGGATGAAGAGGACTTTAGAAGACTTCAGGATAAAGCATGATCAACCTATTCCTATACTATGTGATAATACCAGTGCCATATGTATCTCAAAAAATTTGGTAATGCACTCCAGGACGAAGCACATTCCAATTAAGTATCATTTTTTGAGAGAACAAGTGTCAGATAAATAGGTCAGATTAGAGTATGTCACTACAAAGGAACAGATAGCAGATATTTTCACTAAGCCACTCTCAAAAGACACTTTTGAGTATCTTCGAGGAAATTTGGGAGTGATACTCCCACCCCAAAATTAACCATCTCATGTGGAGGTGGGGGAGGGGCTAAGCTAAGAGGCTCATTCTTAGCCCTGAGCCCCAAAGGTGACCCTTTGCCATTGATGACAAAGGGGGAGAGATTTGTGTATATTAAGGAAATTTTTGACATGGGGAGAGATTTGATATTTGAGAAAGCTTTGAGCCAGGGGGAGCAAAGTCCCAGGGGGAGCATAAAAGAAGGTCAGATTTCAGTAAAAGGATATGGGTTGCCATCAATGACAAAGGGGGAGATTGTTGGACATTTTGAGTTCCTAAGCTAAGATTTGTCATTGATGTCAAAAGGATCTATGTAAGCTAACACTATGTTTGTGTAGAAGCAAAGGTTTTTGATCAAAGGTTCAAGAAGGGATGCATGGCATTTGGTTCCAAAAAGGAGATTCAAGGGAAGCTTAGCAAAAGGTTTTTATTTAAAACCATGGATGGCAGATTTGAAATGGGTTTTTCTTAAAACCTAGTTTTTTTTCATATAAACAAGTTGGCTTTTCTTTTCATCAAAAAATGTGCCTCGGTGATGGAGATATTTAATTTTAAATATTTAGTTTAAATTTTAATTTATTTAAAATTTAAATTTAAATTTTAAAATTAAATTAAAAGAATATTCGCCGACGTCATAAAGGAAGGTTCAAAAGCATCGATGTTTCCAAGCTAAGGGAAGGCATATATATATGCCATTAAATTTTTTGAAATAAATCATCCTTGCTCGATTGAGATTTACGATTTGCTTTTGCGAAGGAAGAGCTTGTGTTATCACTATCTTTGGTATGTGTTGTTAGAAAGGAACCATAGAGTATTTAATGAGTCTATCCATGATCATCAAACTATCATTGCTAGCATCCTATCCTTTACCAACGAGAATGTGAACCTTATCCCTTTTTATAGCCATAAACCTCATCTGTAGGAGATCATGATTGCTCAATATTTAAGATTGACCTTGTTAGATGAGTCTATGCCTAGGGTAGTCAACCCCAGAGCCAATGTTAAGTGGTCCCCACCTCCTACAGGTTGGTTTAAGTTTAATTTTTATGGAGTGGCTAAGGACAATCCTAACAAAGTAGGCGCTGGCATTATGTGAGATCATAATGGGAATATGATGCTTACATTTTATGAATATTTGGGAACAAGAACAAACAATGAAGCTAAAGCTAGAGCTATGTGGAGAGGCCTTCAAATGACTCAAGACTTAGAAGGCAATTTGATTGTAGAAGTACAATCTATGCATGTTATAAATATCCTCAGTAATTGCAAAACACCTCCTTGGAGGATTAAAACAATTTTTGAAGAGACTAGGATCCTTTTCTAGGGAATATAGGACAGAAAAGCCCAATATGTCTTTCAAGAAGCTAACAATTTTTTTGATAAGCTGGTCAATTTGGGTGTCGATGGTGATGAAATTTTCAAATGGGAACACAGTGTCTTGAGCGAAGTAGAGGAGTTTATTCAACAAGAATGCCAAGAATGATAGTCAAATTTACCAATAGGGAAGGCACTGTAAGTTCAAAGGCTATGAGTATTCCCGTGTCTTTTTTGAAATGGACTCATAATAAAAATTATCCGAGCTATCAGTCTTGGTGGATGCTGCTTGGAAATACCACAAAGACTAATGGGAATAGTCACATATCAAATAACATGGCTCCTATTCATCTTAGTAATTTGAGGTTGGTTGATAATCACAGGGTAGGAAATAAACAACAATATAAGACTTCAAACCAGAGCCACGTGGACCACCAGATAGCCATCGCCATAAATCTAGCCAGCAGGTTCACTTCTCCAAGGCTGATTGGCCAAGACGAGATGTGGTACCAAAGCATGTCATATATAGAAGAAAACAATTACCAAATAATTATTAAGAGTAACTGTTAATACAGAGCTTATGGGAGTTTTTTTTAGTACTCTATTATGTGTGTCTGCAACTTTTTGTTTCTCCACTATTTCAAGGAAGGGATCCGTGTCTATTTATTTTTTTGTAATTATGATGCAGGTGTGTTTTCTTGGGGTATACCCAAAATGTTGTATGGGAAGTTTCTTTTTGATAACAGGCTATGTGCCTTATCGAATGTAATGGCTTTGGTGGCATGTATATTTTACATATATAGGATCCTTAGTAAGGACATGTTCATCAATAGCACTAGGCTGATTTTTGTAAAAGGTTTTGGGTCAACCTGTAAAACCCGATATTAATGCTATAGTATATTATCTACCAAAAAAAAATATTCTCCATTGATTTTATTTTGGTGGTTGATTTCAGAAATATCATTGGAGTAAAAAGGATTGATTGTGGTTTCGTATTTTAAAATGGTTGGTTTATTGCTTCAAGGTTTTCTGGTTTGAAAGTTGTGATTAAAACCTTGTTTTATAAGCATTGTTGTTGGAGTAAGTTGTTGTGCAAAGAACTTGAAATTGATCTGAAAAGAAAATGAGTATCATTGTTATGTAGAGTTGTTGTTGAGTATTGTTGAATACATTTTGAGTTGGTTTATTCATTCTTAGACTAGGTTTTGTAAGAAATAGTTATTCCTTGTGGTGATTGGTCGAATAGAGTTGTTTAAGCCTAGTCAAGTGATTGTGTGAAGTGGTTGTTCAAGTTCCATAAAACAAAATATTCTATATTCTGATTTGAGTTGAGTTGAGAAAGAAATTGGATTTGAGTATAGAAAATATTGAGTCTCTAATAATTCTCTTTATGCTTCTATGAAATTGCTGAGTTGAGATTGATTTGAGTTGAAATTGGAATTTGAGTATAGAACATATTGAGTCTCTAACAATTTTCTTTATGATTCTATGATATTGAGTTCATATTTTTTTGAGTTGATTTAAGGTAAGTCTTTTAGAAGGCTTGTGGATTTATTTTGAGTAAGCTTTTGTGAAAGCTTTCTATGCATATTTGAGCAAGTCCTAGAGAGGACTTATTAAGTATATTTGACCAAGTTCTGAGTGAGACTATGGAGCATATTTGAGCAGGTTCTGAGTGAGCCTATTGAGTATATTTGAAGATATTATGATTGAACCTATTGATAGATCTTTGGATGTGATAGAGTATAGAGGATAAAGTATCAGTGGATAGAGATTCAATAGCCAGGACAATTGAAGACAAATCTGAGTGAGGAGTCTTCAAGTGGAGAGAGATCCACAAGTCAATGTAGTAGAGATACAGAGTCTTTTAGAAGATCACTAGAAAAATCATAAGGGGAAATAGTTCTTCTATTAAAGAGATCCATTAACTTGATATTTAGGGGATCAACATCTCCTTTGGACAAAGATCCATAAACGTAATTGGGAAGGATTCCCAAGATATTATTTGAGAAACATTTAGAAGAAATATTTTCTTTGGAGGTAGCTCACATTGGGTGAAACACGTTAAAAATGGTGTCTCTCATGTGTGTGATGATTTGTGTGTTGTTTACTGCTTTATTAATGTTGATGCTACTATTTGGGAAAAAATTTATATTATAATGTTCACCCCCCTCTCAGTATAAGCACATGTTATTCATGATATTGTGATAATCATGGAGACTTGGAACAAATGTGTTGAGGAGTGTGGCTTCAAAAAAGGATTTATTTCTTTGGGGGTCAAAAAAAAGGTTGGCAGGCCTCCCAAGACCTCGCTGAGATAGGCTTCCAACAAGTGATTTTTGGTTGTTTTTTTCAGTTGTTTTTTAAGATAGATGTTGTTGTAGATTTGCTCCAGTTTTAAATGGGATACTTAGCTCTTTGGTTCTTTGACCAACCCTAGGTTCCAGTCATGTGGTCTAGTTCCTAGATTTAAGGCCTTAGGGGTGGGTAGGTTCATCAAATTTTGAACTTTGAATTATAATGCAACTTTGGGTAGGATTTTCAAATTCTAAATTTAAATATCGAATATGAACGTTGTTTTGGGTGTGGGTTTCTCCTATTTTGGCATCTTTTTCTACCTGGCTATTTGATCATGATAATATCTTGTATTTTCTTGATAAAAATTTGTAGCTTATTTGCTAGGATGTTGCTTCATTATATTTTTGGGTTGGATTCATGGAATTTAGCTCAATGTTTTTCTTGATATCTTATTGTTAGATATAAGTTTTGGGTATGCCTTTCAAAACCCTATTACAAACCCTATTTGTAATAGGTTTGAGGACCTTTTAAAAAAACCTTATACTACCAATCATAAAAAATAAATAGAATGTAAATGGAACCATGAGATTAATGAGAGTGAGTGAGACATGGAGGAGTGGATTAATTACATTGCCTATTTTTGAGAGTGAGTGAAAGAGTGGGAGAAGTGGGTTATAAAATAGTTTTATTTGAATATGTCAGAAGTTTGAGAAGGTGGTAATGATTTAAAAGAAGATAATTACATAAAAAAATTAAATTAAATTATTTAAATCAGTTAACTATTGTTAATTGCTTACGTGGAGTTCAGGGTTTAATGAGATATTTATGTTATAAAATTATTTTAATAATTTATAGTATTATTATTGTAAGTGTGTTTGTCTATATTAGTATTACAAGTAATTTTATTGAAAGAATGTCCATCATAATATATTAAATACAAAAACATATTATAAACTAGATAAATGGTGCTTTGTATATCATAAATAGATTTTTTTGTCTTTTTTAATAAAATCATAACATTTACATCTACACAATTTTTTTGGGTATGGTTAGGATTATAATATTTTACTTTCATGGATGACAAATATATTGTAAAGCATCAAGTAAAATATGAATAAATACATCTCAACCCAATAGAAATTAGATATTAGGAATTGACTTATGCTCATAAAATTCATAAGTTCACTTTAAGTTGGAATATGTCTACAATACAAACAAATTTTTAGAAAAATAGTGAACTTGATGATGCACAAAATTCTTTTGATGTCCTTCTAATGGTTTTGTTCATATCATTAAGAGGTCATTTTGTAATGCTATATCAAAATATATGTGTTCCCATGGTTCCAAATATTTGCAATAATTAATCATTTTAATCACTTCTTTGTCTTTTAGGACCCCATTTACACTACTACCCCTATTTTACCAATTTCCTAGAGCAAAAATAATAAATAATTTGTACCTTCTATATTCTCTCATATGGTATGTGTTTGTGGTAAAAAAAGAGGGAACATCATATAATTATATGAATTAATACAAGATAATCCAAAGTACTTTAATCAAGACACTAAATAAATATTTAAATAATCTTTAGTAAAACTATTACAATCTAAGCAAGAATAAAGTAATCTATTCAAGAGTATGCTACACTAATATTATTCACAAAATGCAAAATATGGGGCTAGTCTTAATATAGTAAATAAATTACATGACACTTAGGGCATCAAGGACCATATCCATATCATTCATAAAACAATCATGAAAACCTACTCATACCTATTCAGTCTTGCTTGTTATGTCCCCATGGTAGGAAAGAAGAGATTACACTTAGATATTATACAAACGGTATACCATGTCTCATAAACTTGTAGTTGAGTAGTAACTCTTGACCATTGGTTGTAAACCCTAGTAGAGTGTCTTATCATCCTCGATGAAAGGCAATGAGCTATAGGTCAATGATATTGGTTATACTTGTAGGGACAAATAAGAGACAAAAAGAGAAAGAATGCTACATGTTGTAGAAGTAATAGAGGTAGAAAGTGTAAGAGAAATATTAGCATTAAGAATTATCAATTGGTAAATTTATGGTGATAATATTATAAGGAATGAGGATGTGATATGGGTATTTATGGTAGAAGAAATAAATAATTTTCTCTTTTAAAATTGATGTTTAAATTTCACTTTTTTGGGAGCTATAAAATTATAATTATTAGTCCAAATAAACTATCATTCAAACCCTAGGTGTAAAAAATGTTATGATTATGATCATACATCAAAGTCTTTAAAATTTAACCAATTATCATGATCATCACTTAAAGTGGTGATCTTGGCACTATTGATGTTTAAGACATATTATTTGGGGGACATGTGTCATTATATCTCTTAGGCATAACTCTATCCTTATTTGGGATTATGAAAAAGTAAGCAAAAATATCTAAGAAAGGTGGAAGAAAATAATAATTGGGAAAAGGTAGGGAACTATACCCTCTATCCAACGTGGCTTGTTATTATCCTATCTAAGGATAAACAATGTTCGTCTATCCTTATCTGATATATATAGAAGGATGGGACTCTCTATGGCCTATTAATTCAATTGTTCATTTTATTTTGATAAATATATATTACCCCTCCCTAAGGATCATGGGAAACACTACAAGGGATAGAAATATATGATATATGAAGAAAAAAAACTTGCTATAGATCAAAAACAACAAAAAAATGTTATTTTTATTCTATTGTCTATGAAAATGCAATAGTTTTGAAGCAAACAAAAAAATTACAAAAACACATAACCAAAAATATAAAAGTAGATGGGAATATATGCAATACTTGCCTATGCACACCCCTAAAATTTTTTGTTAGAAGAGATATATTTTATACTTACCCCATGTATATGGAAAGGAATTTACCTAAAAATATTTCCATAGCATTAGAAAATACTCCTTGGATACCAAATGACCAAAAATGGAGACATAAATAAGTCTAGAGAGAGCCAAAACTCATAGACACACTATCCCTAGGATATCACTATAAATGCTAATACAATATTACATAGAAATACATTTTTGCTATAAAAAATAATCAAATATAAATAGGAGGTAAAAATTTAAATTCTTAATTTTATTTTTATACACATTCTACTCCTTTTAATGAGCACCACATGCTACTACAATGTTTAAATTGAGCACAAATATAGTCAATGGTGAGTCAATGTGGAGATGATGCTAGAGAGGTAGGTTCATCATTACTTTTTTAGTATTTTTCTCAATTTTTAGATTAAAAAACTTATGAAATCAATTCTAATACACAACCACTTAGTTATGTTGTATTATAAAATAACTTCAAGAATTTTAGCACTAGCATTAACAATATAATCATGTGCAAAAGCAATACCCAATCGATAACCTACATGGTAGAAAATCAAACATGTAGTAATTAATTCCAAATTTAAATCAATGCAAATCCTTAGCCACTCAAAGATAGAAACATCTCCTATGCATAAAATATATGGCTCAAATTTGAATATAAAAAATGATTCTAACCACCACATAAATATTCATATTTATACATTAAAATAACATCAACCATCACCCTAATGCTCAAGGGATAGCTATTTAAAGCTAGGTCCTGAGCTAATAAAATTAAATATAGCTATCATGGCTATACTATATCTATTACATGGCTCTCCCATCAAAAATATTTGTCATAAATGCCAAAAAATACTAAAAAATGCTCCTATCCTCCAATGTAGCATCTTCTTCTATAAGGTCCTAGCACTTATTGAGGAACACTTAAATTTGTTGATACCAATTATGACAAACTCTAACCACAATATTGCTTCTATTGGAGAGTGATTTGACCTTATTCATCAATTACTAGAATCTCTCTTTGGGACTACATCTTTTGGCCAATAATTTATTTGAGACAATATACCTAAAATAGTGGATGGATGTAAAAATATGGTGGAAGATCTAACTACTATGCCACTTCAACAATATGATTGTGGGTGTTTTTGGACCACCACCAACATGCACTTTGGTAGGAAAGTGTTGAAGATGAATACATTGCATAAAGTAGAAGAATCATCCATTTTATGCATTTTTGGCTAAGTCTAAAGGTGATCAGAGGTTTTGTAACCGGATAAAGCCCAACACAACCCTAAAAGTCTGGTGCAACAAAGGAACGTGAATCCACTAAATCCAAATATGACCATATATTTTGCACTTGTTCAAAGCTCGAATATGTTTTAAAGACCTGACCCTATAACAAAGTCCAAGTTTGCCATGTCCAAGGTAGGCTAGAGGTTTTGTCCTCCAGTAGGATCCGAGAGGGACCTAGAGATTTGGTCAAACTAGGAATATCATAATGACTAGAAGAATTGCACTCAGTTGGATCCTAGTGAAGGCTTAGATGTCCAACATGTCTCAGAGGTGATCAAAAGTTTTATGACTAGTTGAAACCTAGGATGGTCCAAAAGTTCTAGCACACGCATGGGTAAAATTGGGCAAAACTCAAAAATACCAAAGGAATTGTACCCAACAGGATACCAATGAACTGGTCCATGGAGGAAGAATACCACTAGAAGTGTTGCACCCAAGATAAATCTTAAGGATAACCAACAACCCATCCTAAGATTAGAGGTAAAAAAACATGGATTCTAGAGGAGGCTAGAAGATTTTTTTCCTATGATACCTTGGAAGGACATAAATTCCCCAAACTATTGCTGAGATCTAAGTTTGGGAAGCTCAAAGTATTATGTTTGATTAATGCGTGAATGAGCACCTAATCCCAAAATTGATATCAGAGGTTTTTGAATAATGAGAAAAAAAATGTTGATACCAGTAAGCCCTCATTACTGGGCTAGAATCAGCCAATATATCAAATATTCAATATCATGACTCCATAATGCATAATTGTGGTAGTTGGACCGATCAAATATAGTTCTAGACCACTTACATAGGGACTGCCACCATATTATGACACCTAGAGAATAAAATTAGTTATCAGAAGGAATCTCCATATGATGGTTATCTCCATAGCATCATGTGGATGATAGGGTGAATGAAAAAAATAATCAGTGAAGAGTGATGAACGAGATGCAAGAAGCATGATCAACACTACCCGATACAACATAAATTTCAATCGGGTTAGCAAGCCATGATGAGGTAGTTTGGTGACCATACTTCCTAATGATCCAACCAGTTGGCACCTCTTCTGACATAGCAACATTCCATTCTAGTATTATGATGTCTTTTGATAATAACTTGATATTGTAAATGTCTAAATATAAAAATAATGTAGATGTGAAATAGTTTAGCTCTTAGGCATTTAAAATTCATGTGTAAGGAAGGATACCACAACTTAATGCAAATGGACTAGTATATGGTCTCTGGTTTGATTCATTTGCAAAGTATACATGTGTATGTGCAAATCCATTTATTTTTAATTTGAGCATGTTGTATGTCTATGGTGATAATTTTGAAACATGCATTTTCACCATATTCATTCACTTGTCTAGAATTATGAGTATGTTAGATACACAATAGATTTAAATTGTATGTTCTTTGATGCCTACATATTTCTAATTTAAGTTTGTTGGAGGTTTCATGATTATAATTCTAAATCTTGGATTTCCATCGTACTCATTCCTTGTCTATAATTTATAGTATCATTAGCATACAATAGATTATAATTAAATGCTATGTAACTGTCTGTGTGACAAGTTGGTCTGTAAGGTAGTTGGTCACTTAGTTGAATATTCTTGTTATTGCATGTGTCTTGATGTTGCTTAATTTGTACCACTTTAAGTTTTGGCTAGTTTAGTTTATTTATTTCAGCATCCTTTTCCCCCTAGTTTTAGGAATACTTATCTAGACTACAAGAAACCAGTCTCCTCCAAATATTTATCGTTATAGCTTGCATACACTAAACAATATTTCAATATTGGCCAAGGTATATGGGCACACAAACCTTTCCATAAGAAAAATCCTCTGAAGAACAGTTTTTGGCATGCTCAATGGGACCTGAATATCCCTTAGTTAGATAGTAAAAGGATAGAAAATTTCCTGTATTATAAAATCTCATAAAAGTCACCTAGTGAAACCACTCAAATTTAGATATTTGTGTCATAATACTAGTTGCCCTTTAGATCTGAACTAAACTTGGTGATATTCTATTTTGATTCATAATATCTTATCACTTTGTGACTGCATTCATCGATACCTAGAAAATACTTGCATATACATCTCTTGTCAAGCTTCCCTCTCTAGATTTCCAAATATATGATCACAAGACAAGCAACTAGAGAATTTGAGAAACCAATTGAATTCCTAGAGCTATAGTTTGGCAGATTCAAATTTTATCCAATTTTTCCTTCTGTTTCAACACCTTATCTGGCTCTAATTATAGATATAACCAGTGTAAAAAATCTATTTGTTACCAACCCAACTTTGATAGTCCATCTTATTGCACCAATAGCAATTCCTGTAAAACCAAACTATGAATGCCAAACATGGAACTATGTTGGACCTCTGAATGTACCAAGTCATAATCCCATTCCTTATATAGCCCTGAAAGCACTATCGATATATGATGGTACTATAAAAATGGTGTACAAACATTGCCAATATGTGGTAGTGTTAGCCTCCATGCATTACATCTAAGATGAAGATATCATGATAAGGCTATTGCTAATGTCATTAAAAGAAAAGATGTTATACTAGTACAAAACCTTGTTGGACCTGATCATAACTTCATGGAATGCACTAGCCAACAAATTGATCAAAGAATTCAATGATTCGGTAGATCCCTTCTCTCTAATGAATTAGTTCAATTGCATTCAAAGACATCCACAAGAGGAAATCCTAGACTTCAAATATTAGATTCATACGAACATGGAAAATAGTACTCTAAGGCATGCTACCACCTATAAAATATGCAATGTACCACTATTTATGGACCTTTCCTTCTAAGTTAGGGATGTACATAAGGAAATACCATGTACAAAAATTCTCAGAGATTTTTCAAGAAACAATAAGAGCTAAAAAAATACCTCATCATGGTAGGAAGACTACCTCAAAAAACCATAATACTCATATTTTTAAAACTTCCTCAACAATAACCATCATTCTTAGCTTCTTCAAACTCTTTTTCAGCATATGCTCCACAGTCAATTTCCCATCATGGCCTATTTTTCTGAATCAAAAAGCACTACCCACCCCTCCGGTAGTCCCAATACTAGAAGCACATCCTACTACCCCGACACTACCCAATAATAACTCTTTGAAAAATGATGATGACCTTTAAGAATATCACAAATAAAGTCATAGCCATGAAAATACAAGAAATCTAGAGAAACATTCAGTCATGAAGATTCCCATATATCACAAGAGATCAAGTTGCTTCTACTAGAAAACCCTAGAAAAGACCCAATATCATGTATGCCAACTAGGAAGAAGAACCTTCTTCTTTGGAATCTGAGTTTGTATACTGGTGCTACACCTATAATGATCCACATGGTGAAATCACATCTATGATGCATTAGCACTACATCCAAAGAATTATAATTGAAAAGTAGAATATACGTAGAAGGGATAAATAAATATTATTAGAGAAGAATATGAATACAATTTTATGGTACCAGCCAAATAACAAATGGCGGTTCTTACAAGATATGGGAATAATTCTCTATCTATTGATCCAATAGCTCTGGCCCCCTTCAAAATACCTTATGAGACAAAATATATTGCAAAAGGTCATATACCTCTGTCATCCATAGCCCAAAAGGTAGCCTAACAACAACAAAAGAAATTCAAAGAGGGTAACAAAAGAGAGTAGGCTATAGATAGGTTGAAGTATCCTGCTCTAACCAAATTTTAGAGGATTAAAGCTACTGAATATTACAAAGGAAAATATGAGGAGCCTATAAAAGAGCTAAAGAAACAATCAGTGTCTTTAGGTATCAATATTGTAGAAGAACTAAAGAAAACTCCATCTAAAATCAACATGTATGATGCACTCCTCATATCGGTACAAATAGATTTGCTACACGTCTCTCTCAAATCCATTAAGAATCAAGGGAAGAAATAAGCAGAGTTGAATTGAGCTCAAGGAAACCTAACTTAAACAACCAAAAAAATAGTCCATATTCATTTTACTTATCCTTACAGATGGAGGGATGGGTGGTATACTATTGTATGATAGACTCTGGAGTAGCTACCACTATTATGCCTAAATTTTTCTACGAGTTAATGAGTATGGAATATATAATAAGTACCTTAAAAGTACTATAATTATATGGCATACCTATGAAGAGTGCTAGAGTAATCAAATATTTCCCCATGAAGCTTCATAGAATACCTCAAGTCACTATCATCCAATAAATTATAGTAGTCAACTTGAAATCATATTTTAGAATGTGCCTCTCGAGAGAATTCATTGTGAATTTGGGTGGTTATCTGTATTTTGATTATTGTCATATGAAGGTGCCATTCAAATGGAAAAGATTCAGGATATCCTTTGAAAAACCATCCTCATTTCATATAGAGAAATTGGAAGAAGACCTTCAAGCAGACACAATGAACATCACCATACAAGAAACAGATCTTCCAAAAGAAGTCCTAGAGGATCTCAAAATAGAAGATCAATTTTCCATATAATATTTCAATGGTAGATACTAGGGTAATTTAGTTATTACCATAGTTAATTTAGTTATTACCATTATTTTAATTCACCATGAAGATATTCATTGTCACGAA
The DNA here is from genome assembly GCA_028583015.1 of Wollemia nobilis. Classification (NCBI taxonomy): domain Eukaryota; kingdom Viridiplantae; phylum Streptophyta; class Pinopsida; order Araucariales; family Araucariaceae; genus Wollemia; species Wollemia nobilis. Next base: position 2,587,639 of record JAQPPZ010016969.1, on the reverse strand, counting down.
TATCTTATGGTTAGTAGGTTAGCGACATATTTTCAATTAGTTGTTAATTGTTAGTTGTTAGTGCCAAATATCATTTTGTTGGCTACAACCTAGGGATATGATTTATGCTACACATTAATCTATATTTAGCCTAAGGTTTTGTATTTAAACTACTTTGATTATCAATATATCATTTAATTTATTATTATAATATTCTCGTCTCACATAAATACCTTAATACTGTAGGAACACAACCTCCAAAAATCATAATGCCCACATACCCAAACCATCCTCAACAACAACCACCATTTTTAGTTTCCCCAAGATCTTTTCTAATGTTTACCGCAATAGTGAATGCCCCATTTTTTCCTATTGCTTTGACTCAAAAAGTACATCTTGCTACCATGGTAGTCCCACTACTCTCAACACCTGCTATTACCCTGGTATTACCAGCTCCTGATCCCCAAATAATTACCCTTTGATAAATGATAGCAGCCTTTAATAATATCAAAAATAAATTCATAGCCATGAAGAGATGAGAAGCCAAGAGGAATTTTTAGCCATGGAGGTTTTCGTTTGTCACAATATATGAGGCTACTTCCACTAGCAAGCCCCCAAAAAATTTAAGCACCATGTATGCCAATCAGGAGGAAGAACCTTCTTCTTCATAATATAAGTCCATTTATTAGTGCTCAACTTGTAATGATCCTCATGGTGAAAGCACGTACATGATGCATCAACAATACATCTAGAAAATTTCCATTAATAAAGTAGAGAATGCACAGAAAGGGTAAGTCAACATGTTGAGTGAAGTATATGAATACAACTTTATGGTTCTAGTTGAAGAACAAGTAATGGTTCTTATGAGATCCGAGAATAAATATTTATCCATTGAACCTAAAAATTTGGATCCTTTCAAGGTGCCTATATAACTAATATATTTTCCAAATAAGGAGGAACGCCTACTAGCGTTGGCCCAAAAGGTAGTCCAACAACAACAAAAAAGATCCAAGGAGGGTGAAGGAAAGGAGTAGGCTAAATAAAAACTCAGGTATCCTTCCCTGACCAAATGCTAGAGGATTGAAGTGGCCCAAGATTACAAGGATAGAAATTAGAAATCTATAAAGGGGCTGAGGAAACAACCAAAGTCTTCATGGTTCAACATTGTAGAAGAACTAAAGAAAATTCTATCTAAAATCAACATGTATGATGCACTCCTCATTCTCGGACAAATAGATCTGTTGTAGGCCTCTATCAAATCTATTAAGAGTTAAAGGAAACAACAAGAATAGTTGAATCTAGCTCAAGGAAACCATAATTTAATTACCAAAAATAATATACCACCTTTTTATTTGTCTTTGCAGATGGAAATGTGGGTGGTACATAATTGTATGATTGACTCTAGAGCAGCTACCACTATTATGCCCATAGTAGTTTGTGAAATAATGGGTATGTAATACACTAGAAGTAGTCTTAGAGTGCTACAATTGGATGGAACACCAGTGAGGATAGTTGGAGTAATCAAGGATGTCCCAATCAAGTTGCACAGAATACCCCAAATCACCATTATTCAAGAAATTATGGTGGTGGACTTGGAACCCTATTTTGGGATGTGCTTATCAAGAGAATTTACTACTAAATTGGGTGGTTACTTTTCCCTTGATTATTCCCATATGGATATTCCTTTCAAATGAAAAATATTCAAGATACACTCTGAAAGACCATCCTCATTTTACATTGAGAGGCTCAAAGAAGAGTCACAAATAGATGCATTGAAATTGATCTTTGAAAAAGAAAATTTAGCGAAAGAAGTACCAAATGACAAGAAACTAGAAGATCAGTTTTCCATGGAAGATTTCAATGCCATGATTTAAATAGGGATAGACACTTACTAAATAACAAGACCATAACATGCCAATAGAACAATTCAGGTAGGTGAAACACTTTATCGAGATCAAATATGGAATGCTCAGCTGTAGGAAGGAAAGCATAGTGGTGAAAAAAATAAAATCATGCCCAAAGAACTGATGACTTTAGAGAATCCATGTGGCAACAATGATAGATCAGTTGCTCACAAGATAAAGGTTGATAGTAATAGTTATAAGGAAATACATATGGAGCCTAAAAATGACATCAACATAATCCAATATGCCATAGAGTTATTACTAGATTAGAAGCCACTTCGATAGAAATAGAGATCGAGAAATTCCAAAATTGAGGCTCTGGTGAAACAAGAAGCTACCAAGCATCCTGAGCAACATATGGTGATTAAATTTCTTGAAGCATTGATCTCTAGATTTCGAATTCTAGCCACCATAATATTAGATAATGTTGGATCTTCTATAAAATCAAAGAGCTTAGGTCTGGCAAGGGAATATGAAATATACTAAAATGTTGGTTATTATCATCAAGGAAATTTATAACTTTTGGTAGAATCCACCTACAAAAATATTTTTAATATCACCAAGAGGAACATCAAAAATGACCCCAAAAGTTGGTATTTTCTACCATATCAAGCGTTGCATACTGAATGGATAGGATTTAAAATATATTTGAATACACCACTTTGTTCCTAGGTTTATGGAGAAGAGACCATACTGCCAATAAATTTAGAATCTCTAGCATTGAGCTCCAAAAAAGATACTGGCTCGAGGAAGCTATACCCTTCAAAAATGGTAATGAATTTTGAGGAGGATGATTTGGTGCTCAAAAATGACTTATACAGAGTAAAACTAGGTACACATGAAATATTTAATCCCATATGGTCTGGCCTGTACATAATAGAGAAGAGGAAAAGGTCAACCATCCTTTAGTTGCACCAGCTAGATGGCCATTTACTATTCACTTTGGCAAATTATCAGCGTATCAAGCATTGTGCATAGGACAAGTGGCATCTTACTTGTATATATGTAAATATGACACCTATACATTATGTATAAAGTACAAATTTTTTCCTTGCCTTGAGAAACTAACCCCACTTGAAATAAATGTGCAAAAAAAAAGGGTATTAGGAGGTTGTCTTATTTGACATCTTGGGCTATGCACTCTCCTGCCACATATCTTTTGAGTCATTATATTATAGGTCCAAGTAATTATTAATATCCCTAGCATATCTCTCAAATAATAATGATCCTCAATACCCTATCCAACACAAATACTTCAAAACCATTGGAGTATGACTTGTTAAATGCAATATGCAAAATATATGTACTAATGATTGGTGATCCCGGTGATATTTGTTGAAAAAGCATAGGTTCACAAATATTTGTAGTCCTAATTAAATTCATACGAGTGTAAAGAGACTAATTCACTATTCAGCATCAACTATTAGAATGCAATTGGCCAATGTAGGATGGCGGTACCCTTCCCTATCAAACTCATAAGCTCCTAAGATAGACAATTATTCCATTATAAAATCCTCCTTGGAACACACAATCCACCTCATGAAAGAATCAACATTTTCTAACTACCAAATTCTCTACCTTAATGCTATAAATTTTTGGATCTTATATCAAATGCACCCTCTTTTTACCACTTTGCAAAGTATTTATTGCAAAATGAGAGCATTACACGAGTTGCCTAAGACCAAAAAAAAGTAGTTGCAACCAAGCCAAGAAGTTGAGTCAGAATAATGGGATGAGGCAAGAAGAGTGCTGCCATACAAAAATACACCAATGAATTAATAGAAAAGCTAGAAGATATCCAAGACTCGATACTCACAATTCACCCAAAATAAAAATGAATCAAATTATCTATGAAGAAAAGGCAAAGATATTTTTTGGAGTACACCTAGGTAGCACAACCTACTGCTCAAACATGAGTTGTTTTTTTGGAAGGGGTACATCCATACCCAGATCTCATACATGCAATTGTTAAGTTCTATGATCCAAACATTGCCATAGTCTGTGACTTTAATTCTTCCATCCCATTTTTTCTATTAAAAATAATTCATATAGATAGCATTTTCAATAAAAAGTAGCTCGAGTACCCAGATGAAATAAATTGATGCAGAGGAGAAAATAAGTTATATACAATGTTTCCTAGGTTAGGACTCATTTATCATAATTGGAGGTAAGTTACTAGATGATTATATGAATAAGCCCTAAAGCCTAATCAAATTCTTTGATGAAGCACAATCCATTTTGTCCATGTTGGCAATAATATTAGGATTGAGAATTGATGCAATAGTCTATCAATATCAGTTGGGCATGACCAATACATAGTGCAAGCATTTTCTTCCATCACTTTGGACTAGGCACAATTCTTGGCAATCAACATTCAAGACCAACTGAAGTCATTGAAATATAAAAAGCATAGCATTTTCACATACTCCTCATATGTAGCCTGACTATTCTTATACTATATGATATTTATAAGTAAGACTAGCATACAATTGTAAAAGATAGACAAGGCAAGGATTTACCAGTAATGGACTAGACCCATGTTCTTAAATATAGCTCTCTATACCTTGAATTTAATAAGGGATTATTGGGGTCTGTATTAGCAGCAATGAATGGAATTTTATTTTTCCTTTATGCTAAAGCAATCGATAAACTTAGGAAAACATCACGGGATATAGGAGATTGGTATTTCCTAGAGTAGGGAACCATATTTAAGGTGTATGGCTTCTATAAATTTCCATAGTTACTACCGTATTATGTCATTGAATGGGTATTTGGGTTGGAGTACTATATATAAGCATACATGGTAGAAAAAATCTTGGTGCAAGTAAAAAATAAAATATAGCTTTTCAAGTTATCGATCAAGTTTAAATACATAATCATGTCCAAAAGGAAGACACAATTGTTGCAAGTGTGAATAGGGTTTCTACTTAAGTGGCTTAGAAAAATCTCTTTTTTCTAGTCCTAAGTGTGAAAACTCTTAAGTTTTGTCGGCAAGATTTGTCGGCAAATTTTTCCCTATGTCCTATTCTCCCTAACTCCCCTCCTATTTCTTCTCCTATATTCCCTCCTCTATCTTCTCCTTATTCCTCCACGCCTTCCATTCTCCTTATCCCTCCAATTCTTTTTCCCTTTATCTCTCCAACCACCTTATCCCTCCATCCTTCCTCTTCCCCTTCTCTCCACCTTATAAATTATGCACTATATAATGTGAGTAAATGTTATGTAGAGGGTGCATTTTAAATAAATATTTTTCGCTGTAATTTTAGTTATAATTTGTTGAATTAATTTTTGTTAGCAACCTGCACCCGTTCGATCACTAGTATCAGATCCAGTCGGGCACGGTTCCTGAGGCAGGTGTCAGGCACGAAGGTCGAGGCATCGCCAGCAAGGCTCGGATCTCGAGGCAGATCACGAGCAGGTTTGGGCATGGATCCCGAGACGGATCATGCGCAGGCTCGACACGTAGATCGAAGTGACACATGGCAGTGGCATGTGGATCAAGGTGGCTCGGATCTCGAGGTGACGACATGTGGTAGTGGCATGTAGATCGAGGTGACACCGAGGTGACAAGTGGCAGTTGATGCAGCTGGCGTGGCAACCCGTGGATCGAGGCAGAGAGGCTGACGTGGCACGGCTGGTGAGCTGACAAAGGACACGTGGCATGGATGACATGGCGGTGATTGGTTGGTCAAAAAGGTCCACGTGGCAGTTGTTTGATTGGCTACGTTTACGGCAAAAGAGCAGGATCTGACTGCCCGAAGGCAGTCGAATATCCCTGTGCGCCTTCGGGTATAAAAATCCCACCTGCGCCTCCGCGCAGTGCATGTGGGATAAATAAAGGCAATTTTTTTTTTTTTAATTTCATCGCCGTGCTTTAAAATCTACCCCGTGTGCCTTTTACGACACGTCCAAGGGGCGTGGTGCAGCGGACAGGGCGGTCCGCTAGCGGGGAGACGACCCGGGGTCGAATCCCGCCGAGGGTTTAAAATTTTTTTTTGTTTGCTTATCGCCGCCGCAAAGGATAAAAGGGAGGAAGTCTCTTTTGGTTTCAGCGCAGCCGCATGGTGCAGTGGCTAAGACCGCCCGCCGGTGTTTGGGAGGTCGCGGGTTCGAATTCGCCCGCGTGAAAAAGGTAAAAATTTTTTTAAGTTTTAAAGGTTTTAAATTTTTTTTAAGTTTTTAAATTATTTAATAATTTTAAATTATATTTTTTAAAATTATATTTTTAATAATTTATTTAAAAGGTAATTTAAAAAATATATAAAAAATTTATTAAATTTTTTTTTAAAGACTTTATAAAAATTTTAAAAACCTTGTTTGATGAGCATTTGAAAAAGGAGAAATAATGTGCCCTTGAAATGTTAGATGATCCGGTCAATGGGGTGCTATAATGCACTTCTCTCGATTTTGAGAAGAGAGACACCGAAATCCTTTGATGAAAGGGTTCAACGATCAAGTCTCCATACAGTTTTTGTCAGCTGGAAAATCAGGTGATTGCTCATCTGAGGAAACCGGATTCAGGGTACGAGGGAGATTCTAAAGACAACATCTTCGGACAAAGGATTGAAGAGTCCGAGACCGTGGAAGTTGTACCAGAGGACCAAGCAAGTGCCAGTTATACACCTGGTGTACTGGTAGCAGAATCAAGTGAGAGCTATTCACCACGCTCTCCTGAACCAGAAGCAGCAGAAGAAGAAGAAGACGAAGAAGAAGAAGCAGAAGAAGAAGAAGATCCAGAGGAAGTGGATCCTGAAGAACCTGAGGTCATAGTCATCAGCAGCAGTTCTGAAGCAGAACCTGAATGTTCTAAAAAGGCGAGATTTGATTTGAATCATTAATCTCTTTGTACTGCTTTATATTGCTTGTTTGCTTCAAATAAAGTTTGTTTTCTGAAATGGCGTCCAATACTAGTCTACCGATTCCTGAATTCAATGGAGGAGACTATGAGTATTGGTCAATTAAAATGAAAACTCTTTTGATAGGAAAAGGTTTATGGGATGTAGTCGAAGAGGGCTATACTGAACCTACTACTACTGAATGGGCAGCTTTCACTAATGCCGATAAAAAGGCTAAAAAGGAAGCTCAGAAAAACAATGCTTTCGCCCTTTATCACATACATGCTGCCCTAGATAAAAGTATCTTCCCTAGGGTTGCCTCTTATGTAATTGCACAAGATGCCTGGAATGCCCTGAAAGAAAGTTATAGAGGTAGTGACCAAGTAAAGTAGGTAAAGCTACAAACATTGAAACGAGATTTTGAAAATCTCAAGATGCAAGAAAATGAAAAAGTGGGAGATTATTGCATGCGAGTGAAAGCCGTAGTTGATAAAATGGTCACACTAGGGGAAGATATTAAGCCAGAGGTTATGGTGAAGAAAGTGTTGAGGACACTTCTTCCTAAGTGGAATTCTGTTGCAATAATTATTGAAGAATCCAAAGACTTAACCTCGTTGTCTTTTGATGCCCTAATCGGTTCACTTCTCTCACATGAAGAGAGGTTACAGGAAACTCCTACCACCAGTTATGGAGGAGATGATAAAGCTTTTGCCTCACATGAAGGAAGAGGTAGAGTCCATGGCAGAGGACAACAAAGAGGCAGAGGAAGGAATAATCAAAGAGGAGGAACTCCTAACAGAGGAGGATCATCCAACAGAGGAGGAAATCAGAATAGAGGAGGACAACAACAAAATAGAGGGAAACAATCAGGCAAAGGAAAAGGAGGAGATAAATCAAAACAAGTTTGCTACAATTGTGGCAAACCTGGCCATTATGCTCGAGATTGTTGGTCAAAGTCTTCGCAAGGAAGCAGCAGCAACCAGAGCAGTCAGTTTGGAAATTTTGGAGAAGAGGAAGAGTCCACAAATCTCTTTCTTTCATATGGCCAGACAGAGCAAAATATGAATGATACATGGATTTTGGACACTGGGTGTTCAAATCACATGAGTGGCAAAGAAGAACTCTTTGCTACTTTAGACTCCTCATACAAATCCAACATCCGATTGGGAGATGACAAATCATTGGCAGTTGAAGGCATTGGAGCCATGGAGGTTCCAACGAAAGAAGGCATCAAGCAAGTAAGTGATATCTATTACACACCCCATCTTCAACACAATCTTTTAAGTGTTGGTCAAATGCTAGAAAAGAATTACAAGTTGATTTTTGATGAGGGTAAATGCACCATTTTTGACAAGAACAATAGTAATAGAATCATTACACAAGTGCCAATGTCAAAGAATAGATTATTCCCTTTAAAGTTTGGCCAGCCAGGGGGAGATAAGTTAGCAAATGTTGCTATTACCAATCCAAGTGTCCTATGGCACTTGAGATATGGTCATTTGAATTCAGCAAGTTTGAAAATGCTAACTTCACAAGCAATGGTAACTGGACTTCCCAAAATTCAAGATAGTAAGGAAGTTCTGTGAAGGGTGTGCCTTGGGCAAGCATGCCAGATCGAAATTTCCTCATGGACAAGCATGGCGGGCCAGCTATCCACTCCAGCTTAGTACATTCAGACATCTGTGGTCCGATGCAGACCAAGAGTCTAGGTAACCACTCTTACTTCCTACTTTTTATTGATGATTGCACAAGAATGTGTTGGATATATTTTTTGAAGCATAAGGATGAAGCATTTGCATGCTTTGTTGATTTTAAAGCAAAATTTGAAAGTGAGAGTGGATATTCTGTAAAATGTCTTAGATCAGATAAAGGAGGAGAATACTCCTCTAATCAGTTTTTGAATTTTTGTAAACATCATGGCATCAAGAGGCAGTTCACAATTGCCTACACTCCACAGCAAAATGGTGTAGCAGAAAGGAAGAATCGCACCATTGTGGAAATGGCAAGATCAATGCTTCAGACAAAGCATTTGAGTAATTCATATTGGGGAGATGCAACAAGGACTAGTGTTCACATCTTGAACAGAAGTCCTACTTCAAGTTTGAAAGGGAAGACACCTTACCAAGCCTGGTATGGTAAGAAACCAAATGTGAAGTATTTCAGAGTATTTGGTTCATTGGCATATGCTCACATTCCTGATGAGCTGAGAAAGAAGCTTGATCCAAAGAGTCAAGCATGCATTTTTGTAGGATACTATGAAAACACAAAAGGTTATAGACTCTACAATCCTACGACTCGAAAGATAGTGATTTCAAGGGATGTGATTTTTGATGAAGGGGGAGAATGGGGTAAGCCCCAAATATTCAGTGATGTTGAAGCCACTGATATAGTTGCTCAACAGGTGCAACCGCAGATACCACAGAAAGGAAAGCAGTCTCCTCCCACACATCCTCCAAGTCCATCTTCTGATTCAACTTCTTCACCAAGTCCTTCTCCACAGCGATCAGTAAGTTCCTCACCAATGGACATTGATTCTCCATCCAAAGGTAAGAGAACTCTACAGTATCATCCATCATCTCAGATGTTGGATAAAAATTTTTCAAGAAGATACACTAGGAGTCAAGCTAGTGAAATGGAATCTGTTTTACATAGATTAGAAAGTATGCACTTGTATGGTGATGATGACTCCCAACAGGAACCTAGGGGAGATCAAGTTAACTATGCTTTGTTAACTAGTGCACAACTTGAACCTTCTAGTTATGAGAAGGCATGTACTCAAAAAATATGGCAAGATGCCATGAAAGAGGAGATAACCTCTATAAAAAACAACGACACTTGGGAGCTCGTGAAGCTTCCTAAAGGAAAGAAATGTGTTGGATGTAAATGGGTCTTCAAGACCAAGTTTAATGCTGATGGAAGCATTGAGAGGCACAAGGCAAGATTAGTAGCAAAGGGTTTTACTCAAAAATATGGAATTGATTATGAAGAGACTTTTGCTCCTATAGCTAGACAGGAGACTATCAGAATAGTTCTTGCCTTAGCTGCACACAAAGGATGGAAAGTCCAACACATGGATGTAAAGAGTGCATTTCTCAATGGTTACTTGATAGAAGAAGTGTACGTTGAGCAACCACAGGGATTTGAAGAGCAAGGTAAGGAACACCTTGTTTACAGATTGAAGAAGGCACTCTATGGTCTTAAACAGGCACCAAGAGCTTGGTACTCACGCATTGATGGGTACTTCAAAGATTATGGGTTCACCAGGAGCAAAAATGAACCCACACTCTACTACCTAAAGCAAGGTAATGACATCCTCATAGTTTGCTTGTATGTGGATGATCTCATTTTTATGGGTAGTAATGAAAAAATGAATATGGAGTTCAAACACTCCATGATGACGCAGTTTGAGATGAAGGATCTTGGCTTAATGCACTACTACCTTGGAATGGAGGTTCATCAGTCAGATACAGGGATCTTCATCTGTCAACATAAGTATGCTCAGGATATGATCAAGAAGTTTGCTATGGAGCATTGCAAACCAGTTGCAACTCCAGTTGGACATGGGATCCAATTAAGCAAAGATGATGGAGCACCAAAAGTTGACGTGACCACTTTCAAAAGCATGGTTGGGAGTTTGATGTTTCTCGCCAACACCAGACCAGATATTCAGTATGTTGTATCTCTTGTTTCTAGATTTATGGCTAACCCATCTGAGCTGCATTTGCAGGCAGCTAAAAGAATTTTGAGATATGTGAAAGGTACATTGGATTTTGGAATCCAGTACCATAAATGTGACACTATCAAGCTTGTAGGCTTCAGCGATAGTGATTGGGGTAGCAATATTGATGACAGGAAGTCAACATCAGGAAACTGTTTTAGTCTTGGATCAGGACTAATAACTTGGAGTTCCAAAAAGCAGACAGTAGTAGCGCTATCTTCAATAGAAGCTGAGTATATAGCAGTTACTTATGCAAGTACTCAAGCCTTATGGCTAAGGAAAGTACTAGAAGAGATTGGAGAACAGCAAAGTGGTCCGACCAGAGTCTACTGCGACAACATCAGTGCCATTCAGTTGGCATATAATCCTGTCCACCATAGCAGAATGAAGCATTTTGATATGAAGTACCACTTCATCAGAGATATGGTGGAACATGAAATTGTTGAGCTTCAATACTGTCACACTTTGGAGAACGTCGCGGACATCTTCACCAAGGCGATGACTAAAGCTCAATTTGTAAAGCTGAGAGACTGTGTAGTCAGTCCTCTCAACTTTAAGGGGGAGAATGTTGCAAGTGTGAATAGGGTTTCTACTTAAGTGGCTTAGAAAAATCTCTTTTTTCTAGTCCTAAGTGTGAAAACTCTTAAGTTTTGTCGGCAAGATTTTTCCCTATGTCCTATTCTCCCTAACTCCCCTCCTATTTCTTCTCCTATATTCCCTCCTCTATCTTCTCCTTATTCCTCCACGCCTTTCATTCCCCTTATCTCTCCAATTCTTTTTCCCTTTATCCCTCCAACCACCTTATCCCTCCATCCTCCCTCTTCCTCTATTCTCTCCAACCCCTTCTAAGTTATGCACTATATAATGTGCATTGTCAAATTAATGAAAAAGGTTAGAGGGTGCATTTTAAATAAATATTTTCTGCTACAATTTTAGTTATAATTTGCTGAATTAATTTTTGTTAGCAACCTGCACCCGTTCGATCAACAATAATATCAATATTTAGAAGCCAAGCTCTTTGAATTGAAATTTCTAGTAGTACCACATATGTGGAATTATGATCATTAAGGTGTCTTGGTCGAGAAGTTGAAACAAAACACTAAAGTACTATGATTTAGGTACTTGTCTTGATCGAAAAATGAAAGAGCCAAAAATATTCTAGTGGAAAAAGTGACATCAATCAATTACCTAGAGATGTAAGAATGACCATAAAAGAGGAAGTGTTACACATATGAGAGAGTATTTGACCCAGAAAGGAATCAAGACCAATTTTTGGATCTAGATTTGGTTGATACCATCATGGAAGACAAGGGTTGGGAAGAACATAAGGTTGAGCAATGGTGGAGATAACGGGATACAAGCGCAAAACCTGCTTACAAAACCTACTCAAATCTTCTCCAAAACCTCCTCATAATACCTGCTCAAATCTGCTCCAAAACTTACTTACAAAACCTACTCAAATCTACTCCAAAACCTGCTTGTAAAAACCTGCTCAAATATTCTCCAAATTTGATCTATAACCCTTGCACATTTACTCCCAAATTCAATCATCACCAATGCACAAATCTACTTACCAAACTTGATCAATAATGATATCAAGTTCTTCACCTTTGCTTTTCTCAACTAAAAACAATTCAGACATATTCTACCCAAAATTATTTTATCTTCATGAACATATAGAGAATGATATGCACTAATATAGTAAGCTTCAAATGGACAATACATTCATCACATACATTAAGTATATCGCTTCCACATATCTCATATTTATTACATTTTAAAGGTATCTCAAGTATAGCATTGTATAACATACTTATGTGTTGACTTGGAGGTGCTCATACCTTGCTCTTCTTCCTTTATCATATGCACCTTTATTTCTTCTTTGAATTTGTTGAATTATCCTTATTTATAAATTGAATGCTTGGGTGAATATGTGTACTTAATATTCTTTGACACCTTGACTTGTTCTAGATTTGTGCCCTCCAAATCTACCTCAATAATGATGATCTTCTTCTTAAATGTGCTTTTCAAATTTGGTCAATAATTTACTTTCTCCCTTATTGGGTTAAATATCAAATCAACCACTTTAAACCCTTATCACTTCTTTCAAAAACATACACAATAAAGCTTAAAAATAACTCCTTATATCTCCCTTTTAAAACTTACAATATAAAGATTTATTCTAACAACATCTCCCTTTATTTAAATTGCAAAAATGAAATCACAACCTTACACCTTATATCTCCCCTTTTATGATTTGCAAAAATAAAATTTATACTATCACTATGACCCTTATATCTCCCTTTTATTTATATTGCAAAAATAAAACTTTATACTATCACCTTGGCCCTCATATCTCCCTTTTATTAAATTTAATAAAACAAAACTTTATAAATACCTTGCATAGTCACAGATGGGATTCAATCCCCTGACCTCTAGAAGTGTAGTGCCCTAACATGGGCTCGTGAACAAATGAGCTACCACAACAGTTGAAACCAAAAAGAACAAATAAAATATTTAACCTCCTTGTTCTGATGTCTAAACTACTTCAACAAAAATGGGTGTCGAAGAGATTTGACCCACTAACCTCCTACACTATAGTCCTCCATGCAAGTCTAGGAAACCAACTGAGCTAACCAAATAGATGAAACTAAATGGGCTCGATGTAATATTTAACTTCATCCTTGTGTTACTTTGAACAACAAAAACCTCATCAAAATGAGCACCAAGGAGTTTCAACCCTTGCACCTTCTGCACAGTCGTGCTCCACATGAGCTAGAAAACTGGTTGGGCTACCCCAATGGATGAAACAAAAGGGGCGTGATGGAATATTTAACATTTTTCTTTGCTACCAATAAATTTTTTCTCCTCTCCTCCTTCGCCTTCTACTCTTTGCTTGCACTCACCATGATGAATTAATCGATTATTCCTTGCACCTTTCCAAAGTAAATCAATGCCTTATATATATGTTTTTTGTCATTTACACCCAAGGTCGGCCCAACATTTGAATTTGAATTTTAAACTTTACTTTTGCATGGTGTGCTCAAGGAGGTCGGCCCATTTAATTTTTTAACCTTTTGATATTTAAATCCTTTTGATTTAAATATAACCCTTCTATTTTATTTAACTTTTATATATTTAAATCTTTTTTATTTAAATATAAACCTTCCACTTTAATATTTAAATATTTTATTTAAATATTAAAGCATATGAAAACACCTTTGAAGATATCTCTACCTTTATTATCAATGACAACTCAACATTTCATCCTTGAAGATTTTTCTGCCTTTGACATCAACATTTCATCCTTGCATCAACATTTCATCCTTGAAGATATTTTTTGCCTTTGAAATCAATGACAACTCAATATTTCTAATATAATTGGCTGAAGTCTCCCAATATATCGAATATATGATATCATGACTTCACATTGCATAATATTGATAGTCAACCCAATCAAATTCAATTTTGGACCACTTGAATGGGGATTGTTTCCATCTTAGGAAATTTGGAGGATAATATCATTTTTCAAAATAATATCCAGAGGGTGGGTATCCTCATAACATCATGCATGCTAGAGGGTAGCTCAACCAAAAATTATTAGTGGAAAGCAACAAACTAGATGCAAGTAGTAGGCTCAACAATACCTAGTATAGCACATATTTTGGCCAAATTGGCAAGCCATGATGAGGCAGTTGGAGTGATCATACTTATGAGTATTCCAACCGGTTGGAAATCCCTCTAACACAACAACATTCCATTTCCAAATAATTATTTCTTTGATAATTATGTGATTATAAAAGGTCTATATATACAAGAATGTAGAAGGAAAATTGGTTGGCTCTTAGGCATTTACAATTCATGTGTAAATATAAATATTGTATCTTAATACAAATGGAATATTGTCTGGTCTTTGGTTCAATTCATTTGCAAAGTATGAATGTATGTATTTATGGCTGCATATTTCTAATTTAAGCACGCTGAATGTTTATGGTGATAATTTTGAATACTAGATTTCCATTGTACTAATTTACTTATCTGGAATTCGTAGTCTCATTAAGATACAATAAGATTAAATCAAAATATTTTGTGATTATTTGTGCAACTAGCTGGTTTGTTAATTACTTTGTTGTTTAGTTGTATTTCCTTATTATTACATATATCTTGATGTTGCTTAATTTTTACCACTCTAAGTTCTATCTATAGGTTAGTTTATTTCTTTCAGCACCCTTCCCCCCCCACTTTTAGGAATAGTTAGCCAAGACTACAAGGAACCAACCTCCTCCACATATTGACCGATGTGGTTCTCACGAGCTCCTCGATCATTCAATATTTTTCAAGTTCTATTGGTGCACAAACCTTTCCATTAGATATATTCTCCAACCAACACAACATCCGATGCCTTATTTTGTAGTCGAGTCTCGTTATAGGACACCATTTTAGTGGTGGGAAATCTATATTAAATGTCTTGTGGTATAAAGTTGGTCTGTACATTATGAGAATACATAGTGAAGGGGGTTAACCATACCCATGAACCTTTGAAAATGGATTATTCTTTTGCTTATTCTTAGAAAACTAATGACTTCTAATCAAGATTAAAATTTAATCTATACAAAAACTATCATAGTTGTGGAATAGATCACACATTTCTTTTCAAATAAGTGTATCGCTGACCATGGTGAACTAGGTGAGGACTGGTAGGACTTTGGCTCTATCATGGCTTGAATTTTTTCACCAAGTATTTGTATGTGGGCAAACAAGTGAAGGCCTTAATTTACGATAAGTTAACTATACCTCTCCAAAAAAATTTTGATAAAATTAAATTGTTGAAAAAAATAGATAAAGAAACATGAATATCAATCTCAGGAATGGTAAATATATCACGGGTCTTGCAAATAAACCAATTCAATATAAACTTGTTTATGTCACTACCTTGATCAACAATGTCAAGGGAATTCCACTAGATGCATTAGTTAACTCTGTCCAACATCTTTCACAATTTCTTCCATATTCAACATTACCCCTCTCACAAAATCATCTTACTCCATATTCTCCATTTCAACCCATGACCACCAAATTGGCCTCACACCTATGCTTCCTACTGTGTAATATAAACAAAAAATACAAATGAAATGCATGTGTAATTGACAACAAATGGAAGAGAATAAGAAAACTTTTATTCCATTAAATAAGCCAATATCGATTAAAAATATGTCCCTCTTAGGGATACCAATTTGATACTCTTATTATAGTAGTAAAATCATATTAAATCCTTCTCAAGGGCAAATGTGAGTTTCAAGACATTCGAGGTGACACGAACTGCTCTAGAGTGGAGTTGAACCTCTTCTTCACGTTGAGGAAGGAATTTTATGGTTGAATCTCCTTCAAATTTGCTTTCCTGTGGTCAAGAAACAACATAAAAGCATTAAAATCATAGGCAAACTCTCATTATGAGTCCCTTTAAAGGATTTAAACATAAAATACCATAATATTAATGAACTCAAGAAATTTAATAAAACGTGTTAGACATATTCAATACTCATTAATATTTCTTGGAACATAGAAACAATGAGTATAGCTATCAATATAATGGATCAATTACATGAAATGAAGCATTAGAGCATGAAATTAAGCTAATTATGTTATAATTGCTATAATAAAGTAAACCTAATGAAAATCCTAATTATGTCGGTCAGAGTCTCTACAAATTCTAAGTAAACTACTAAAATGATTAATCTAGTCTAATTAAGTGCAATGCAAATGAAATAGTAAGGAGATTTATCATCTATTACAAACTGTAGCTCTGATGAGCGGTCTGCACTATACATCACGGCTTTCAGCTGCAATGAGCAATAAAGTGGTTTTTCTCCACAAATTAATGGTTTTGGGCTTGATCCTCATCAAATTGATGATCAAGGGTTGACTTGGTGTCCTCTAACTAGATTGGTGATTGAGTTGCACAATGGGGCCTCTGTTTTCCTAAATTCATGTTTCTTGGTGTTCTAGCTCCTTAGGGCATCCATGGTATGAATTTTCATGATGCTTGATTAGTTAACAAGTGGATAGCAATCAAATTCCCTCTCAATGCACTCAAGTGAGTCCACAATTTGATAGGGCTTCACTGCTCAAATGTAATCTCTCCATTTTTATTTTGCCCTAATTCTAAGAGGTACTTATAGGACTATCCAAGGGCTAGGGGTGGCTTCATGGAGAATCCAAGATCAAGAAGAGGTAGTTGGGACAATTGGATTGGAAGCCTTTGGAATCCTTTGTCCTTCAACTACCTTCTTCTATAATAAATGGTTGTTCCAACCAATTTGTCTTGGATGAAGTCCAACTAAACTTTATTTTAGACTGTAGGTCACAAGCATGGCCTAGGATATGAACCATAGGTGTCTATAGTAGTGTAGACTGTAGATCGTAGGTATCAGCTACAGTTTAAACTGATTAGGCCAAGGAGCCCAAATTGAGTGGTTAGAACCATTGTTGTATCTTGGAGTCTATCCAAGATCTTCCTTATGGTCTTGTAGCATGTCCCATATGAGTAGTCGTCTTCCACATGACGTGTTTTAGATGTCTACAGATGCCCCCTTTGAGATGCGTTGTGAGATCGAACAACGTTGAGCAAAAATAGACCTCCTAAAGTGATGTTGAATGTTCCATGATGATCATTGATATGATCAACATTATATGCCCCAGGTCCAATAAAATGACGCACATCCAACTGGGTGAAAGGCTTAAAATTTGAAAGATTTTGCACTCATCATCAGAAATTCGAATAGCATCAATGCCAAGTAAGCTTTCACACCTATCAATCCGAACAGATGAGAGTTACAAACTAACTATCATATATGCTATTTTTCCCAAGCAAAAGGGTGAGCTTATGATATCTATTGGTAATTATTCACAAGGACGAACGCAATTTGACAAGATCAAAGGATCTACAATTTCAAAGATATTCTATTGATTTTGATTATGATTATGATATTATGACTTCCCCCTCAAGTGACGAGTCGATGAGGGTAATGAAAATGAATGAAGTGATGATGTCGCTTGAACACAATGAAGGATCTGCACAAACTTATATTTGAGCATTTTAATTACTTGGCTAGGCCTTAGTTCAACTTATGATTGCAACTGTTAATAGTAATTGCAACTTCCTATCCCATGGAGCAGTCGGGCTGCAATAGCCTTCTTAGGGAATCAAAAGGATACAATGCCTAATTAGATTTGTGTTGAATCAATTTGTTGATGATCTATTGAAAATGTGTCATAGGAGAAATGACATGAAATACCTCATTCCCGTGGAGCGGTCCAGCCTTGAAGGCCTTCTTCGAGATTGAAAAGAAGCATATCAAATCAACGATGACAATTTTTTCCCAAATTTCCTTATGGTTATTTACTCATCTCATCAGATTGCATGGAGCGTCAGTCACTTCAACCGCCAAGTTTCTAGGGTAAATAACTGAATACGAGGTGCATTTGGCTTTTGACTTGTTTAATAATTTTTTTTTGACTTTTTAAATTTTTAATTGATCCTGGTGCTTGAACATCACCAAATTTGATAAACTGATATTTTTTATTGATATTTTGATCTATTATGAGTCACTAATTTACCATTTAAAATATTCCCATGATGATATTTTAGTGAATTTAATGCTAGTTGCAAACAACGCGTATGGGCTACAACTAAAAATTTCAAATTTGGAACTGCAACTCAGACCTGCGATCATAAAACCCTAATTTTGAGACCATGATTATCAGCTATAGTCCGATGAAATTAGAAAAAAGTATATAAATTTTCCCATTTGAAAAATTCATTATTATTCCTTGAAAGCAATTTGAAACTAGAGAGCTATAAGAGGTGAGGAAGCATTACTAATGTGAAATGCTACCGAAACCACTACCTACCACCTCACACATATCTTGATGGTGGACCCTTCACAACCTTCATCCAGAAGAAGGATCAGTGTGGGAAAGGTGACTCTAAATCGAGTCTTTGCACTTCTTACCAATTTAAAATGAACCTCATTAAGAAATGGACTAAATTTACCTCATTAAACTATTGGCAAAGAACCTCATACTAGTTAGGCTAGATTAGGTTTAATTTTCTGGGCTACCAGGATAGGAAGTGACCCTAAAAAGGTCATGTTCCTAGACCGCAACTGGTAGATGTGGTTCCCAATTGATATATTGGGAATCGTAGCTATCAGCCATGGTGGGATTCAAATCCCAATGGTCAAATTTTGACCACATGCAGGCCATAGGTTTGACACGTGGTTCTGCACTTGTTGAAAAAAATTTCAAAAATTTTGATTTTTTTAATATTTTTAACATTTTAAGGTTGATTTTATTTATTTCTAGTTTTTCTTATTCATAATTGTCTGTATACCTTTCTGCTCTGCAAAAATTGACCTCTAGAGCTAAGGAGCCAAACATCCTCCACACCCTTCATGATCATCTCACTGACCAGGAGTGGGAGTGTTTCGGTGCGATCAGTTTTGGCTATATGCTTGATATGCCCACAATTTGGATAGAACAAGCATACATGACTACATTGGCCCAATGCTAGAATGCACGGACCAACACATTTCACCTACCCATGGGTGAAATGACTGTGACATTGGAGGATGTCTATCAGATCTTCAGGATCCCTATTTATGGTGAGTGAATCACCTCCACTCCTTTCACCAGCAAGGAGGAAGTTTTGATGATATTTTTTGTGACCTGAGTGAGGATGCCCAGGGCAGGATTGATCATAGGGGCATCCACATTGGATACTAGTAGGGCGAGGGTGTTTTCTCGATCTGAGAGGTTGTCTTTATGCATATGGTTGTCCAAATTATTCTTCTAGACTTCTCGAGCGTGAGGATCCCCTAAAACATCCTGGCCATTGTCAAGAGAGTTACACAGAGTTTGACATGGCAGCTACTACTCTTAGCCTGGGGGAGAACCTTATTGGTGTAGCTGTACCATGAGATATATTATACTACCCACACAATTTAGGTAGGTATCAATTACAATTTACTACATATCTGGGGATGGCAGCACATCTAGATCATGCAGTTGATAGACCTACATCTCATCATCACCACTATTATTGATGCTCTCTAGTGATATATGGCATGCTGGCCCCATGAGGAGGATGGTTTCTAGATTAGGACTCATGCTACAGACTTGGACCATTATATACTTAGATTTGCACAAATTCGATGGGACAACATAGAGTGGCACCCATACATGGATTGCCCTACATGAGAGGAGGATGATGAGTGACTCTGGTGGATGAGGAGGGATAGGTGGTTACTCGGCTACAAAGCTAAGATTCATGAGTATCATTTCTTCTCATGCATCTAGTGGTAGTTTGGTATGGTACAGGATATTCTAGAGCTACCTATGATCTATAAGTGCCTAGTTCTGGAGAGGGATATATAGTTGATCGAGCTGAAACTACTGGGGGATGAGGTGAATAATATAATCTTATACTGAGAGGGGGAGGGGTGAACAATATCAGACCTCTTTTTAATTTTTCCTTTATACTTCAAAATTGTAAAGCAATATACCCAAAGCAATATCAAAGCAATACACAATATCATCCATAAAGTGACACCAATTTTAATGTGGTTCACCCAGAATGGCTGGGCTACTTCCACAAAACTTTTCTCTAAAAGTTATCTCAAATTTCTTTGGGAATCCTTCCCAATTACAATATTTACGAGCCTCGGTCCAAAGGATATACCTTCTCCAAATCAGAATTTATGAGCCTCTGCTCAAAGGAGATACCTTCCCCCAATCATAATTTATGAGCCTCTACTAAAAGGAGATACCTACCCCCAATCAAAACTTGTGAGCCTCTGCTCAAAGGAAATACCTTTCCATCTACTCTGGAAATGATCCCTCAGAAGATCAACTACCTCTACCTCTTGCCAGAACGTGGAACTCCTTTCCACCGAAGACCTCTTGTCCTCAATGCTTAGCCTAAGAGACCTCTGTATTCTATGATCACGTCCACAGCAGCTCAACAACCTGTACCAAACATAGTTAGTCGGTCTAGTACAAGTCTTCCTCTATCTGTCAGATCTATCCAACTCTTGAACAAATAAATCCTCTGCATACAAACCTTCTCAAAGACTTGCCAAATTTGTCCTCAGGTTCTTCTCATAGAACCAATGCACCTTTATCCTCAAGTTCTCTGATAGAACTAACAAACTCAGCTCACAAGTCCTCTACTAGGACCTATCCAAATCTGCTCACAAGTCCCCACCGAAACCTATCCAAAACTGCTCACAAGTCCCCATTGAAACCTATCCAAAACTGCTCACAAGTCCCCACCGGAACCTGTCCAAAACTGCTCACAAGTCCCCACCGAAACCTGTCCAAAAACTCAGCAAGCTCACCAAGAAAAAATTTCTTAGTAGGAAATCACAAAGTGAATTGTTAGAGACCCAATGTGATTTGTCAAACTCATAGAAGCATAAAGAGAATTTTTAGAGACTCAATATGTTCTATACTCAAATCCCAATCTCAAAACTCAACTCAAATCAACTCAGCTCAATCTCAATCTCAAATCTAAAAACTCAACTCAATATCTGAAATGGATAGGATAGAATGTTTTCTTTCAAGAACATGAAACCCCAACAATTGCCAACTATGCAAAGAATCACATAACAATGATACTCATGTTCTTTTCACCATCAATTAGGGTTTCAACAACAATGCTCATCAAACAAGGTTTAGTCAACCAACACCATTCAACTCAACATCAACCTTGAAGCATTCAACCAATCATCACAAGAAAAGGAAACAAGTAGAAATCCTTTTCCATCCAAAGATATTTGAACAAAACAACCATCAACACAATATCACCAAATGCAAAGAATAACTTGCTCAAATCAATTCAATGGAGTAAGCCCAATATCATAAATCAAGTAAAGCAATAACTTGATCAAACAACCTCTATGGAAGCAACTCAACCATCAAACTCAAAACAGCCAACCAAGGGTTCCACCAACTCAATGCAAGTATCTAGACTCACAAATATAAACCCTAGTGCACAAAGCTTCCACTATCTCAAACCATAAATTATGCATTCACCAAAAACTCTCCTTAAGGATAACAATGCATAAGTAGTCTTCAACAAACTAGAAAATAGGATTTACACCTAGCCAAAGGATACCTGGTAGAATACCTTTTCACTCCAACCTTATTTCAGAAAACATACACCAATCATACTCATAAGAAGAATGTGCCCATACCTTATTGGAGTAGAAGATAATTGAACCTTCAAGCTGTCACCACACACAACTTTCAAACTTCCAACCAAGTTAGGGTTAGAATAAAAAGAAATGAGCAATAATATAAACTTCCTTTATTACACCTTTTAGCTCCACTTCTTTAAACACAACCACCATAACATGCCAATAAATCAACAATCACAGACTCACACCTTATACCTCCATTTTTAATTTTAGCATAGCAAAGAATAATCTTAAAAATACATCCAAAGAAATATGCCCTTATTTCTCCTAATATTTTATTCAATGCTAATCACAAAAGCCAAAACTCATAAAATTTAATCACACCTTATAAATTGTTGTCCAAGAAACTCCGAATTTCGTGGCATAAAGATGTTTTAATAAAAACGTGTGTTACTCTAGAAAAGCACCCCCGCGAGACTCGAAACGGTGACCTCCGCCAATGCAGTACCCAAAAACAGCCTTCGCTGCCACTAGCCCACGCAGGCTACGAAGTTCACAAGTGAACTTCCCTCCACTTCACCCTCAAAAAAACTCCCAAAGACTTTTCAACCACACGTGCTTCTAAGTCTTCCTTCGATCGTAGCGAATACAGAGCACAAACATCACAAATTGCATTCAGGGAATTTCAATTTAATTAGCCTTCCAACCTTAGGAGTTGGAGAATAAATAATCTCTTCAAAGACACCTTGACGTCGACAAAAATAAATACCATTTTGAAATTAATCAAAAGTCTTTTCAAAAAGGGTTTAAAAACCCTTAAATAATTTTAATAAATTAAGAATAAAAAAAGGTTTAAAAACCTTTAAGTATTTTTAATAAATTAAAAATAATTTCTCCCTTAATTAATTAATTAAAACCTTGAAGGGTTTTAAATAATAATTAAATAAATAATAAAGAGAACCTCCATTGGTTTTAATAAAAACCATTTAACTTGGTTTTAATAAAAACCCTATCCAACTTGGTTTTAATAAAAACCGGTTTGGTTTTAATGGAAAACCCTTGCCAATGGAATCTCTCCGGATTCTCTTAAAAATATTCTCTTGGAATATTCCACCTTTGAAGCCAACACATCCTCTTAACATTAATGCCATTTCCTTTTGACATCAATGACAACTCATAGACAAGAAGCTAGGATCTCAAACCCAAAATTGCCAACAATCTCCCCCTTTGTCATTGATGGCAAACCATGCTTCTCAACAACACGGAAACTCAACATAAACAGCTCCCCCTATCTTGAGGCTCTCCCCCTTACTCAAATCTCTCTCCCTTCGTCATAAATGGCAAAGGGTTACCTTTGGGGCTTGGGACTAAGAATGAGCCTCTTAGCTTAGTCCCTCCCCCACCTCCTAATGAGGTGATTAATTCTTAGGTGGGAGTAAAACTCCCATTAGGCACTGATCATCATCAGTGTCTATAACTTTCTTGCCAGGCCTTCTCTTGAACTCTTTTTCCATATTCCTGTTCCTGTCACTATTCTTGTTCTTGTTCTCATCCCTGTTCTTGTCCATGCCTTGATCCTTGGACCTGGTCATGCCATTGTTCCTGTTCCTGTATTCTGGAATTTTAGCTCTACACGGTCTAATTATGTGACCTTAATTGTTGCACTTGAAACACTTGACGGTGTTGTTTATCTAAGGTAAACATGATCTTTGAATCCACCAGTTCTGACCAAACCTATTCTGATAAAACCTATTCTGGCCAAACCTGTTCTGACCAAACCTGTTATGACCAAACCTATTCTAGCCAAACCTGTTCTGACCAAACCTGTTCCTGTTATTTGCCTTGCAATAAACTGCCCTGTGCCCAAACTATTGACAAGAGTAGCAATACCCTTGAAAGTAACCATCACTTATAAAACTATCATTTACCTCCTTCACTTGAGCCATGCAATGTGAAGCCATGTGACCAAACCTGTGACAAGCAAAACATTTGCCTTGAAACTTTCCTTTAATTGACCTCTTAGGTTATGAAAACTTCTTCTCATTCTGAATTCTATTTTCTCGTTTCGTGCATCTATCATTCAAGGACTCCTTTTCTGAAATACTTTCCTCATTCGAACTCTCTTCCTTTTGGAGTCTCTTACTAGACTCTCCAACTTGTTCCTTGTGTGGCTTAAAAAAACCAAGGCCTATTTTATCTGTTGTCTTTCTTTGACCTTTGATGAGTGACTTAACCTTTTTGGAGCTATCTTGAAACCTGTAAAGCTTATCCTTGTACTCTTTAGTTTCCTCTTTCAAAGAAGCCATTTTCTGTTCTAACTCATTATACTCAAGAACCTTAGACTCTAACTCATCCTTGAGTTCTTGTGTCTTAGCCATAGAGAAGTCAAGACTTTCTATAAGATCATCTCTCTCCATACAACATTCATCTAACTTATCCTTGAGTCTAGCATTCTTATTTCTTTCCTTTTTCAAAGCACTAAGAGCACTAATAAGTTCACCTTCAAGATCTACTTCACCTTCCTCTATATCTTCCTTTATTTGTGATATTCTCACAATGACACTGAGAGGGGGGTGAATCAGTGTAACAATTTAAAAACTTGAATCTGCAACTCTTAAAACATAAAAATGCAAGCTCAAAAATAGATAAAGCAAGTATAACACAAGAGCATCACACAACACAAGATTTAACGAGGTTCACCGATGTGGCTACTCCTCAAATAATGACTGTTTGGACTACAATCCAAATCCAGTCTTTGCAAGGATTCAATCTTTACAAATAATTTACCAACACCCACTGGAAGGAGCACCAACCCCTGATTTTTCTGCTACAACAGATAGGAGCACCAACTCCTTTTACCAAGCACCAACTTGGATTTCAATTTTTAACAAAAATATTGACATAAAAATGCCTTCTCTTTTGCAAGACCCTTACTGGTCTATAGCTCATACAATTTAATCTCACATAAGCATAAAGAGAACTGTTAGAATCTCAATATCTTCTTACACAGTCTAAAACCTCTCTTCTGATTTTTCAATAAAAATTACATTCAGGTTTTTCTTTTCTCGTACTTCATGCAGCACACTAACTCAACCATTCTTTTTTGATTTTTACAATTAACCACGGTTGCAGTAACCTCTCTTACTGTACCTATTCGAGTCTTTATACTTGATTTCCTTGAACGGCTCAATTCGAAACGGCTCAAATTTTCCCTCCAATTTTTCATGCATTCTCGGCTATGATCAATCTGTCAAACCCTCTCTGACACGCTCTGTCCTTTAGCCGCTTCTTTCTGACTTATTCTGACATCCTTCTCTGCACATTCTGACCTTCTTCTCTGCACGTTCTGACCTTCTTCTCTGCACATTCTGATAGCCTTTTAGCGTGTTTCGATGCTCTCTGATTCTTTTCTCCAAAACTCTACGTAACTGCTCTCTTAGCGCTTTTACCCTTTCTCATGGCACTCTTTTCTATTCTATGTAGACCCTTCTTTTCTGCCCGCTACTGCCATGTCTGACATATGCAACTGTCGAGAAGATTTCTTGTTTGTCGAGACTATCTGTAATACTACACTTATGTCAGCTTGCAGCATCACGGTCCTGCAACAACCGTTCTTTTCTTAAATGCGTTGTTTTGTAACTTTCCCTTGTAACTCAGTAATTTTTTTTATCTTTCCCACCCTCCTCTTTAACATCCACTCCTTAACTCCCTAACCAGTATGAATTTCCTTTGCGCTATTTTGACACCTGTCACTATGCATGCATCTTTGGCTTTTTCTCGCCAAAACTATTACCTGTCGCGATATCACGACGTTTTCTGCCTTCAAGACCTTATCTCAACATGCACCTACGAAAACATTACATGTCGCGATATCACGACGTTTTTTGCCTCCTTCTACTTTACTCAGCATACACCCGTAAAAATGAGACATGTCGCGAAATCGTGACACATTCGCTGCCTCTGCACTATCCTTCGCTTGCATCCGTGAAAATGATACATGTCACGAAATCGTGACACTTTCAGCTTTTGCTGACGTCATCCTCAAAGTTGTCATGAAATCGTGACACTTTCGGCTTCCTGAGGCTTTTCTTGCAACTTGTCACGAAATCGTGACACTTTCAGCTTTTGCTGACGTCATCCTCAATGTTGTCGCGAAATCGTGACACTTTCGGCTTCCTGAGGCTTTTCTTGCAACTTGTCGCGAAATCGCGACACTTTCAGCTTTTGCTGACGTCATCCTCAATGTTGTCACGAAATCGTGACACTTCTGTCTTCTTGAGGCTTTTCTTGCAACTTGTAGCGAAATCCTAACATGTCATGAAATCATGACATTCTCTGCTTCCGTACAACTCTCACTTCATGCAGCTGCGAAAACCTGACTTGTAGCGAAATCGCTACACCTTTTTGACTTAGCATTTTTCTTTGCTGCGGCCTCCGAAAATCTAGCATGTAGCGAAATCGCTACAGCTTTGTTGCCTTGGTGCTTCCTCTTGCTTCGACTTGCTAAGCTTAGACTTGTAGCGAAATCGCTACCCCATTGTGTTCTATGTTTTGAACTTGCAGCGAAATCGCTACACCTATGCCCCTAGCATTTTGAACTTGTAGCGAAGTCGCTACACTTTTGTGCCTTGTGTTTCGAACTTGTAGCGAAATCGCTACACCTATGCCCCTTGCATTTCGAACTTGTAGCGAAATCGCTACCCCTTTGCTCTTCGGCATCTGAACTCTGCTTCGGCTCGTGAAAGTCTGACATGTAGCGAAATCGCTACAGCTTTTTGACTTAGCTCTTCTTTTCTGCATCAGCTAGCGAAACTGCAACATGTAGCGAAATCGCTATAGTTCCTCGACTTTGCTGCTTTGCCTCCAACATGTCACGAAATCGTGACATTTTTCATCCTAGGCGCTGCTTCTTCAAACTTGTCATGAAATCGTGACACTTTTCGTCCTTGGCACCTTTACTCCAAACTTGTCGTGAAATCGCGACAGTTTTTCAACTTTGCTTCTTTCCTTCCAGCATGTCGCGAAATCGCGACAATTTTTCATGAACTTTCTCTCTCCTCCGATATGTCACGAAATCGCGACATTTTTGGCTGCATTTTCTCTCTCCTCCGTTTTGTCGTGAAATCGTGACATTTTTGGCTGCATTTTCTCTCTCCTCTGTTTTGTCGCGAAATCGCGTGTTTTTTTTTTGTAAAGTTTTGTTTTTCTCTTTAGAATCATGACATTTTCAACTGCACTTTCTCTCCCCTTCTTTTTGTCATAATCGCGATAGAAAACATGTCGCGATATCGCGATAGTTTTCTTACTTGTCTTTTTCTACAAAATTCTGAATCTGGGTCACTTCTATTTTCCTTGAAAATCACTGTACTTGATCTAACTGACCTCTGAACTGCATCAACTGCATCAATCTGTCTGTGTTGACAACAATGACAATACTTTTGCAATGCTTTTGCTGCACCTTGCTCAACAATCTCCCCCTTTGGAATTGTTGGCAACACACTGCAACCTTGCTCAATTTCTTCTCCCCCTTTGCCAATAATACCAAAGGGCTGCTGCAGACTCCCCTTGAGTCTATGCACAACATTCTCAGGCATAAATAATTTTAATGCTCCCCCTGAGAATGTGTTCCCCATAGCTAGTCAGTGCTTGGGTAGTGTGACTACTCCCAACTTACTCCTAAGGTATTCAAAAACTTCCTTGGGCAAAGGTTTGGTGAATATGTCTGCTACTTGCTCTGTAGTTGGAACAAACTCCAATTTGACCTCTCCTTCTGCAACCTTATCCTTCAAGAAGTGATACCGGATTGCAATATGTTTGGTGCGGGAATGCATTACCGGATTCTTTGAAATGTTGATTGCACTAGTGTTATCACATTTGATTGAAATGGGCTCATTGAAGTGAATACCAAGATCTTTCAATGTTTGTCTCATCCATAATATTTGTGTACAACATGTTGTTGCTGCAATGTATTCTGCCTCTGCAAGTGGATAGAGAAACTGATTCTTGTTTCTTGCTGTGCCATGCTACCAATTTATCTCCAAGATAAAATGCTCCTCCACTTGTACTTTTTCTGTCATCAATACATCCTGCCCAATCTGCATCGAATATGCAAAAAGAGTGAAGTCTTTTCCTTTTGGATACCATAGCCCATACTCCATAGTACCCTTGAGGTACCTAAAAATCCTTTTCACAACTGTCACATGAGTCTCTTTTGGACTAGCTTGAAATCTTGCAACCATGCAAACAACTTGTAAGATATCCGGTCTGGTGGCTGTCAAATACAGCAGGCTCCCAATCATTGATCTCGTACATTGTTTGATCAACATCCTGGAGATTTATCATCCTTGCTCAACTTGCACTCGTTGTCATGGGGGTGCTGACAGGCTTACTATCCTCCATAGTGAACTTTTTCAGCATTTCTTTCACATATTTAATTTGAGAAATAAAAATCCCTTTTTCAGTTTGATTAACTTGCAATCCAAGGAAATATGAAAGTTCACCAATCATAGACATTTCAAATTCTTTCTGCATTTTGTTTGCTATGTCTTTGCATGATTCATCATTGCTTCTTCCAAATATTATATCATCTACATAAACAACAAGTACAATGAAATTGCCATTTTCAGTTTTGATATATAAATTGCTATCCACCATACCTTTCTTGAATCCTTGCTTAGTGAGATAGTTGTCCAATCTTGCATACCAAGCTCTAGGTGCTTGTTTCAAGCCATACAATGCTTTCTTCAGCTTGCAAACAAAGTTAGGATTCTCACAAAGTTGAAAACCATCAGGCTGTTCAATATATACTTCTTCTTCAAGATTTCCATTCAGAAATGCTGATTTTACATCCATCTGATAAACTTTGAAATTCCTATGAACTGCTAAAGCCAAAAACAGTCTTATTGCTTCAAGTCTGGCCACTGGTGCAAAAGTCTCTTCAAAATCAATCCCCTCAACTTGAGCATATCCTTTGCAGACCAATCTTGCTTTATTCCTTACAACCTGTCCGTCTTCATTCAATTTGTTTCGAAATATCCATTTAGTACCAATTATGTTTTTATTTTCAGGCCTTGGTACTAATTCCCAGGTTTTGTTTTTCTCAATTTGATCTAGTTCTTCATTTACTGCCTCCATCCAGCTTTCATTCGTGCTTGCTTCAATAATATTTTTGGGCTCAATGCTGGATAACAGAGAATAGTTATTTACTACTCTTCTTCTTGTCTGAATGCCAACTGTAGGGTCCCCAATAATCTGCTCTTTGGGATGATTTTTCTGTCAGCTGCCTGTTCTGGATTTCCTGTTTTCTTCTCTTTCCAAATCATCTAAATCTGATTTTTGTCTCTCTTCCTTTTCTTGATCTTCATCTTCTTCAATAAATTCTTCATAAGTTGGGTAGTTTTCATTATGGCTGATTTCTTGTTTCCTTCCTTCATCAACCTTAACATCCGCACTTTCCACAATTTTCTTGAGTCTTTTGTTGTAGCATGTGTAGGCTTTGCTTTTTGTTGAGTAACCAAGAAAAATACCTTCATCAGCTCTATCTTCAAACTTGCCAAGATTGCTTTCAGTTCTTTTAATGTAACACTTGCTGCCGAACACTTTGAAGTATTTTGTTGTAGCCTTTTTGCCAAACCACAGTTCATAAGGTGTTTTGCTTTCATGCGGCCTCAACATACATCTATTCTGAATGTAGACTGCAGTATGAACTGCCTCTTTCCAGAACCTATCAGCAATTTTGCTCTCGGTTAACATAGTCCTTGCCATTTCTTGCACAGTTCTGTTCTTTCTTTCAACTACTCCATTCTGCTGTGGTGTTCTAGCTACCGAAAACTGTCTTCTAATCCCATGTTTTTCACAATATTCTGCAAACTCATCTGAAATAAACTCTCCACCTCTATCTGATCTCAAACATTTAATTCTTTTTCCAGATTGATTCTCAACAAGATTTTTAAAAGTTTTAAACATCTCAAAGGCTTCTGATTTAAATTTTAGAAAGAGTACCCATGTCATTCTAGAAAAGTCATCTATACACAACATAAAATATTTGTAGCCATTTATGCTTTTCGTTCTCATGGGTCCACATAAATCTATGTGAATTAGTTCTAACGGCTTGCTTGTAAAATACTCTTTTGCTTTGAAAGTGGATCTGGTTTGCTTCCCCTTTTGGCATGACTCACAAATGTTGTTTGAAGGTTTACCAATAGTGGGTATGTCTCTTACTGCTCCTTTTGAGCTGATTTTTACCAGATTATCAAAGCTTATGTGACCGAGTCTCTTGTGCCACAGCCAATTTTCTTCTTCCCGTCCAACCAAGCAAGCTCCTTCTGAAGTCTCCGAGAGAGTATACAAATTTCCAGAAGTTCTCGATCCAAGTGGCTATTAACTTTCCATTTTTTGTCTTTCTTACTTCACAACCCTCTTTCTTGAAAATTACTTCATGACCTCTGTCACAAATTTGACTTACACTCAGTAAGTTATGCTTCAGACCTACCACAAAAAGAACTTCCTTAGAGTTGATTTTTCCGTCACTTAACTTAACTGATCCTTTACCCACTATCTTTGCTCCATCATTGTTTTTGAATTTTATAGAACCACCTTCGTATGTCTGTAGCTTATCAAACTTCTGTTTGTCTCCTGTCATATGACTGGAGCATCCACTGTCCAGAATCCAAGGTGCAGATTTATTTTGGGCTTTGAGAGCTATTTGAACGATTAGGGATTCCTTGTCTTTCTTAGGTTGCTCCTTTTCCTTCCACTATGATTTGACAGCAGATCTAGTCACTTGTTTTACATTCTCCCTTTCATTTGCTTGTGACAGTTTTTCGAGAAATTTTTTGTTTTGATTTAATCCAGTTGATTGATACTTTCTTCCCAGGTATTTATTTCCTGCAAAAGAGCTACGACAATTCCTTGCAATATGTCCGAAGTTATGACAGTTATAACATTCTACAGCATAATCTATCAAAGGTGAAAAAATATTTCTACTAGTAAAATTTCTGTGTTCTACATTATATCTACAACTTGAGATTTTATGACCATATGCATTGCATTTAAAACAGTAACCAAAAAAGGAACGAGTGTACCTGGGTAATGGTTGTTGCCATGTTGTAGTAGGAGCCATGGGTCTTCTTCTTCTTTGATATGTGACTTTGGTAAATCCATCATTTGCAGAACTCCTTTCGAGCTTGGACTTATTGTTTTCTTTTGCATGATACGGTTTATCTTGATCAACCCCGATCTTGTCTTTATTCTTTATTGGTTCTACAGTTATAGCCTTTGAGTCCTTTGAGGATTCTCCTTCATCAAAGCCTAAACCAAATTTGATACCCGTAGGCCTTTGATTATTTAACATTTTATTCAACTTCGTAGAACTGTCTTCAAATTTATGATGACAACTCAGTTTTCGATTCATCTCTTCTAGCTGCAGCCTTAATCCAACTATGTCTTCTTCTAGCTTATTGCACTCTTTTATTTTCACGGTTAGCTGAGCTTCAAAATCTTTAGACTTTTTCTTATATTCTTCAGTTTGTACTTTCAAACTGATTATTAAATTGCTAGCATCCTCAAATTTTCTTGAAATCTTTTTATTTCTTTTCCTTTCTGCACTTAACTCTTCAAGTGCAGCAACCAACTCACCTTCCAGATCTACCTCAGCCTCATCCTCTAATTTTTCTTCACACTCCTGGGTTTCCTCAGTTCTTTGTTCTTCAAAAGCCATGAACAAGGCTTCACCAGCTTTCTTCTTCCGAGTCCTCACTGGAACTCGTCTTCCGAAGAGTCAATGTTCTTGGAAATGAAACTTTTCTTCTTGAAGTTCCTTTTTCTAAAATGTGGTTTCTTCTTCCAGACATTTCTTTCTTGGTGTGTCCCTTCATCATTTTTGTTTTTCTCATTCATTGGGCATTTTGCTGCAAAGTGCCCGATGCCTCCACAGTTAAAGCACTTGAACGGTAGCTTGCCTCTGTACTTTCCTTTTCCCTTTACTAATTTCCTAACAAAGTTTGCTTCAGTTTCATCTGTAGATTCTTCTTCCTCAGATTCTTGTTTAGATTTTATATTTTTCTGTGCTTGAAAAGCTGCTTCTCTGTCTGAGGGCTTAGTTTGTCCAATTCTCATTTCATATGTTGTTAGAGAACCATGCATTTCATCCATACTGAAAAAATTTAAATCTTTTGCTTCTTCTATGGCAGAAACCTTTGCATCAAATCTTTTATTGAGAGTTCTTAGTACCTTCTTCACAACAACTGCATCTTCCATCTCCTCGTCGAGTCCTCTTATTGCATTAATGATTCCATTTACCCTCAGCATATAGGCTTCTATGTTCTCATCATCGGTCATCTTTAATGCTTCAAACTGGGCACGATGTGTTTGTAGCTTAGCTTCCTTGATTTTGCTATCTCCTTCATGAATGCTTTGCAGTTTGTCCCATATGTCTTTTGCAGATTTGCAGTTCATGATGCGTATCAACTCACTGTCTACTAATCCACACATAATAGCATTCTTGGCTTTCGAGTTGTTCTCAAACTTTTTCTTCTCAGCCGCATCTGTTGGAGGAACAGAGGGTATAGTGTATCCATTTTCAATAGATTCCCAAATGTCATAACCCAATGCACATAGATATGTCTGCATCCTAAGTCTCTAGAAAGAATAATTTGTTCCATCGAACAGAGGAGCTTTGTTAGAAGAGAATCCTTCACCACCGGCCATTGTGTATCTTCCAAGATCACCTTAGCTGATTAAGCTTGTACAGGAACCTTGCTCTGATACCAATTGATATTCTCACAATGACACTGAGAGGGGGGGTGAATCAGTGTAACAATTTAAAAACTTGAATCTGCAACTCTTAAAACATAAAAATGCAAGCTCAAAAATAGATAAAGCAAGTATAACACAAGAGCATCACACAACACAAGATTTAACGAGGTTCACCGATGTGGCTACTCCTCAAATAATGACTGTTTGGACTACAATCCAAATCCAGTCTTTGCAAGGATTCAATATTTACAAATAATTTACCAACACCCACTGGAAGGAGCACCAACCCCCGATTTTTCTGCTACAATGGATAGGAGCACCAACTCCTTTTACCAAGCACCAACTTGGATTTCAATTTTTAACAAAAATATTGACATAAAAATGCCTTCTCTTTTGCAAGACCCTTACTGGTCTATAGCTCATACAATTTAATCTCACATAAGCATAAAGAGAACTGTTAGAATCTCAATATCTTCTTACACAGTCTAAAACCTCTCTTCTGATTTTTCAATAAAAATTACTTTCAGGTTTTTGTTCTTTTTCTGTACTTCATGCAGCACACTAACTCAACCACGCTTTTTTGGTTTTTCAATGTAAAACACGGTTGCAGTAACCTCTCTTACTGTACCTATTCGAGTCTTTATACTTGATTTCCTTGAACGGCTCAATTCGAAACGGCTCAAATTTTCCCTCCAATTTTTCATGCAGTTACGGCTACGTTCAATCTGTCAAACCCTCTCTGACACGCTCTGTCCTTTAGCCGCTTCTTTCTGACTTATTCTGACATCCTTCTCTGCACATTCTGACCTTCTTCTCTGCACATTCTGACAGCCTTTTAGCGCGTTTCGATGCTCTCTGATTCTTTTCTCCAAAACTCTACGTAACTGCTCTCTTAGCGCTTTTACCCTTTCTCATGGCACTCTTTTCTATTCTGCGTAGACCCTTCTTTTCTGCCCGCTACTGCCATGTCTGACATATGCAACTATCGAGAAGATTTCTTGTTTGTCGAGACTATCTGTAATACTACACTTATGTCAGCTTGCAGCATCACGGTCCTGCAACAGCCGTTCTTTTCTTAAATGCGCTATTTTGTAACTTTCCCTTGTAACTCTAGTCAACTACTGCAGTATTTTCTCTAATATTTCCCCAACACCTATCACTCTTTAACTGTAGATTTGACTCTAGTTAACTCTACTGTAACTAGCTGTATGAATTTCCTTTGTGCTATTTTGACACCTGTCACTGTGCATGCATCTTTGGCTTTTTCTTGCCAAAACTATTACCTGTCGCGATATCGCGACGTTTTTTGCCTTCAAGACCTTATCTCAACATGCACCTGCGAAAACATTACATGTCGCGATATCGTGACATTTTCCGCCTCCTACTTTACTTGGCATACACCCGCAAAATGAGACATGTCGCGAAATCGTGACACATTCGCTGCCTTTGCACTATCCTTCGCTTGCACCCGCGAAAATTATGCATGTCGTGAAATCATGACACATTAGGGCTTCCCTCCACTCTGCTTCGCTTGTAGCCGCAAAAATGGAACATGTCACGAAATCGTGACACTTTCAGCTTTTGCTGACGTCATCCTCAAAGTTGTCGCGAAATCGTGACACTTCCGGCTTCCTGAGGCTTTTCTTGCAACTTGTCACGAAATCGTGACACTTTCAGCTTTTGTTGACGTCATCCTCAATGTTGTCACGAAATCGCGACACTTCCGACTTCCTGAGGCTTTTCTTGCAACTTGTCACGAAATCATGAGACTTTAATCTTTTGCTGACGTCATCCTCAATGTTGTCGTGAAATCGTGACACTTTCGGCTTCCTAAGGCTTTTCTTGCAACTTGTCACGAAATCCTAACATGTCACAAAATCACGACATTATCTACTTCCATACAACTTGTTGTGGTTAATCCACAACACACCCCAAGATTGGGGACCCACCTTGTTGCAGGTTTTCAGAGAAAATCTCACTGACCCAGATGCCAAAAATGAAGAAAAGGGGGCAAAATGTGCAAGTGTAGAAAAGTGTCACGATATCGCGACATGTCGCACCGTCGCCGCTGAAAAAAGAAAAGTGTTGCGATATCGCGACATGTCGCTCCGTCGCCGCTGAAAAAAGAAAAGTGTCGCGATATCGCGACATGTCGCTCCGTCGCCGCTGAAAAAAGAAAAGTGTCGCGATATCGCGACATGTCGCTCCGACGCAGAGAAAATGGTCACGATTTCGCGACGTGTTTTGACGAAGTGTACGGACGATGAAAATGGTAGCGAAATCGTGACATGTTGCTCCGTCGCGGCCCAGAGAGGAGAGAGAAAGGTAGAAGGAAAAACTATAGCGAAATCGCGACGTGTCACAAAATCGCGGTCAACATGGTCAACGACAGCAGGTGGGCGAAAACGTCATGAAATCGTGACGTGTTTGATTTTCGCGGCTTGAAAGTGGATAGATGGCACAGGGTAGAAAATGGTCACGAAATCATGACAAAACTGGGATAGAGGTGCATAGCTCGAAGAGGCGTCGTGAAATCGTGACGTGTCACGTTTTCGCGATGCAAGTGGATAGAAAGGGCCGAAGGAGAAAATGGTCACGATTTCGTGACGTGTTTTGCCAAAGTGTACGGCTGATTAAAATGGTCACGATTTCGTGACGTGTTTTGGCAAAGTGGCCCGACAGGGAAAATGGTCACGATTTCGCGACGTGTTTTGCCAAAGTGTACGACTGATTAAAATGGTCGCGATTTCGTGACGTGTTTTGCAAAGTGCGATAGGGAAAATGGTCACGATTTCGTGACGTGTTTTGGCAAAGTGAGAGAAATGGTAGCGATATCACGACAGAAAATGAAGACCATGCCCGAAGCAGAGAAACGGTAGCGATATCGCGACAGAAATGAAGACCATGCCCGAAGCAGAGAAACGGTAGCGATATCGCGACGGGTTGCGGTAAGATGGCCCGATGGGTAAAATGGTCATGATTTCGTGACGGGGTTACAGCCGAAGCGTATGGAGAATGAAAGCGTCGCGATATCGTGACATGTCACGATTTCGTGACATGTCGCGATATCGCTACGAAAGCAAAGAAGCAAGGCCACGGGCTATTTTTAGTCGAGATTTTTGGGGACCGTTACTGAGCATGCAGAGAGCGCTGAACACGTGGCAAAATGCATGAGGATCAGAGTAACGCTTCGAATCGACAGTTGTTGGCCGCAGAGAAGATCAAGCGTTGCAAATGCATGCGAAGGGTTAGAACACCAAGAGGCGGGAAACTAAAACGAAGCGTCCTAGAAACTGAAATGAAGCGTCACAGAGCAGCCGAGAGCAGCGACAAAAAGTTTAAATAGCAGAAATGTAAATGGATACGGGGCTGGAGATTGTAACAAAAAAGAACATTATTTGTTGAAATAAAGGAGTTATTTGGTAAAAGCGACTTTTGTGTGTAAAATCAAAAGGAGATCGAAGCTAAGACTACTGTTTTCATTGTCAATCTTTCCTTTGCATCATTTTTTCTTGTATCTATTCGTTTACGCCATGAGATGGGTTACGATAGGTGAATGACAGAATGATGCAATTATGTTCTTTCCTTAGAGTCTTGCATCTGATCTGATTGGATTGTGTGTTAGTACAGGTCCGCTCGGTCGGGTTGTCTTAGAACTTCATCTCTTAACTTGGGGTTTTGCAGGGAGGAGATTGCTAACCAGATTAACATCCTTCTTTGGTTTTCCAACTGATTTGTATAAGAACATTTTCTGTTTTAGTTCCTGATACGTTTAATCTCATATTAAAGACTAACGTTAAAATAACAGAATGATTAAACAAAGATAAAATGAACCAATTAACATTAGAATAAACCATTAATGTTAGAACATTAGAAGGATTTTTGTTGCATGATTGATTATTTTAACAAATTAGGGTTACAAAGTTTGTCGTGAATCAACAAAGGCCCCTTGTTAACAGTTACTTGCAGGATCTGAGTTATTCTGGGATATATTTGTTTATGTGCATTAAGTTGAAATCGGTTTTATGCATATAGAGATCTGTTCCACAAGAAGCTTGGAGAAATAAAAAATTAATAACTTATTTCTTTGCAAGAAAGAGTTTCCTGTCAGAAACTCTAGTTGTGTGGTCATTTTGTTGTGAGACAAAATATTCACTCAACATTTTGGCGCTAGAAGGAGGGCCTTCTTTATTGCTTTGTAATTTTGATTTGTTCTAACAATTAACGTGGGTAGTTTTGTTTCCACCCATTGTGCTTGCAGGTATAACATTTAGATATTTTATTTGGCAAGTGAGTTGAGAGAAATCTTTTAGAGTTCTAGAGTTTCCAAGCTGGCCCAACCTGAGTACATAGCTACAAGGTCTAAAACCACAGGGGAAACTATCTTCCAAAGCCTTTCTCCCACTGCTAGGAGGCCGAAAAACAAAACATTAGAGGTCGAAATACCACCCAATATACTTGAGTTAGGGATTTCTTTAGACTCAAGTACGTCTAGCGGGCCTGAGCCCTTAATTTCAAGTGCGACAGTAGCACCAGGTGTATCTGTCTCCACAGTTCCAAGCGGTTCCATTGTTCCCACAGGGTTAACACCTTTGAATAACATGGCCCAGCAGCAACAACAACAACAACAACAACCACCTGCCCTTTGGTATGGTGCTCAAAGTTCCCCCTTAGATATTCCCAGGGCAGTCCACGACTTGCCTAGAAACATTGAAAGGGGATTACCCAAATTCATTCACGATGGTCCCACAACAATAGAAGATCATGTCCAAATCTACAAAGATTACATGTTTAGGCAAGGGGTTACTCACGAGGACGTTGCTTGCCGAGTTTTCCCTGCTAGTCTAGACCCCACGGCCAATGAATGGTATCAAAATCTGCCAGCAAGGTCCATCACTTCATGGGCCCAATTAGAAACCGCCTTCATAAGCCAATTCAGAATGTTAGTGGATCCCTCCATAATCTATAATTTGTTCGTATCATGCAAAATATTACCCAATGAACCCATACGAACATTCAATCAGAGGTTCCAAAAACTATACGCGAATGTGACTCGTCACTTTGCGGTAGATCCTGCGGTCGCCTTGCAATTATATTTCGGAGCCTTAGATCCTTTAACGTCTTTGTTGACTAGAAGGAACCCTCAGGTTACGACGCTTCCTTTGGCCTATGCAGAAACAATGACTCTCGAACAACAGATGAACCTGCCAAGGGCAGGATTGTCTCAATTGATTGGGATGGGACAATATGGTCCATACAGTCAATTTGCCATGATGAACCAGTTAATGGCACCACAGGTCCCTATGATGAATAATTTTCAAACACCCGCTCAAGTGGCGCCATTTCAAAGTTATCCGAATGCCTCAGTCCAAACGCAGGGATTAATTCAAAATAGCCCGATGGGTTTGCCTGGGTTCGGCATGGGCAGTAATTTGTTGACCATGTCGGGGTTTGCTCCCATTAGCACGCCAAGCCCAACGACTTATCCAACAGTTACTCCCATTCAAAGTGTGAATCCAGGGTGGAATCCACCTGCCCAGACCCAAGCTATTCAAAATGTGAATCCAGGATGGAATCCACCTGCTCAGACCCAAGCCATTGTACCTATTCCAGAGGTGGCTAATGCAACAAACACAACTGGACCCGAAATTACAGTGCCTCAACCTCAAGGGTCTGAATCCGCCATAGAAAACATGAAGGAAACCTTGGCCAAAGTTTTGGTCACGGTAGGAAATGTCAATAAAAAAGTGGACCAAGCCATGGGTCATAACCGGCCTCATAACCATAGAGGAAAAGGAACATACAACACGCAGCCGAATAATGGGCGAGTACCCAATCCCGTAGCCAATCAGGCAGATGTCTCGAAAGATTTTGGAGAATCGGGACCCAGTGATAACGATTGTATGCACTGTGGCCACGGGAAGCATGAGTCTATATTGACTGAGGTTATACATTCCCAAGAAAGTGAAGAAGAGGAGGATGTAGAATTTTTTGGAAGCGAAGATGAAGAAACCTTGGAAGTTCATGCCAACAAACGTTTTGGGAAAGGAAATCACAAATATTACACTAGGAGTTCTAAGGAGCCCAAAACTTCCTCTACACCTCCAAACAATCAATTACTCCCTCCCGATTTTAAAGGAGAGGTCAATCCCCCTCCTCCATCCATGGTGGAAAAGTCTAAGATGGTGCAAGATATGCCAAACTCGGAAAAACCCACTTATGACTTAGTGGAAGACATGAAGAAGACTAAGGCCAACGTCTCGATGTATGACATGTCCCGATTATTAGGCCAAGAAGTAAGTTCACCAAAGAGATTAAATCCATCTGCCCAAGTTCATGAAGCCAAAAGTGCTGAGTCCCGAATGGTTTTACAAAAGGAAAAAAGAGATATACCTCCTTTTTTGATAACCATTAGAATTGCAGGTAAAAACTTGCACAATTGTTTAATAGACTCAGGGGCCTCGGCTACCATCATGCCCCTAGAAATCTAGAAAAAATTGGGACTTACACCAAAGCCCTCTAGAAGCAGGGTGGTGCAGCTGGATAGATCAACCATGGAGGCAGTGGGAGAATTGGGTGATGTGCTTATTCAAGTCAATTCAGAACCTAGGGTTCAACAACACATAGACATATTGGTGCTCGACATTCCTATCAAATATGGCATGGTTTTGGGAAGAGATTGGAGTAAAAACCTAAACGGTTACATTGTGACAGATTCTTCACATATGTGGTTGCCTTGGAGGGGAGTGGCCAATCAAATTCGGATTGATAGTGAACCCAGGCTCAAAGAGATGATCACAGATTACAACAAACCGAATGAGATCCAGTACATTGAAGCGGAATTGGGAGCATATTGTTTGGACATAGAAACACCTGAAAATACCCAAGATGAAAGGATTGGGTGCAACGTAACTGAGGGACACCAGGACATTTGGACTTTAAGATTTGATGGATCCAAGTCCAGGCAAGGAGCAGGAGCCGGTATTGAATTATCATGTTCGGACAGAGAGCCTACGTTCGCCGCATACAGACTACAGTTCCCTGCCACCAACAATATGGCAGAATATGAGGCCTTGATTCTCGGACTACAATTGGCCCTTCGAAAGAAAATTAAATATATCAAGGTTCTTGGTGATTCGGAACTGGTGGTAAAGCAAGTCAAGGGACAATACGTATGTAAGGATAGGCGGCTCAGGCTTTATCGAACTAGGGTTAGAGATTTGATAGACGAGTTTCATGCTTTTAACATATCTCTGATTTCTAGGAAAGGCAATCGCCTGGCAGACTCCCTAGCCGTGGCTACGAGTATGTTGAAGCCAGTGGACCATAAGAAATGCAAGAAGTTCTCCATAGAGCTGGTCCCTTGTCCCTCGATACCAGATAATGTCACGAATTTCCAAGTGTTTGACAGTGACAGGCACATATTCCATTTTGTCACCAATTCTGGTATATTTGAAAAGCAGGTTATAGATGAGGACGAAAGGGACCTAGAGGAGGCAGTTTTGGACGAAAAAGTTACTGGAAATAAGATGCCAGATGAGATGGCTTCATTAGAAAAAACTTTCGACATTGGATACCAACCCAGAGAGGGTAAAAAGGTTCCACCCCCAGAGAGGCCTGTGATTTAGTTAACATTGGAAGTGCAAAAAATCCTCGAGAAGTATTCATAGCAAAAGCATGTACCAAGCAGGAGAAGGATTCCATCACCAATGCATTAAAAGAATACATAGACTGCATAGCCTGGAGTTATAAGGAGTTGAAAACCTATGATCAGAATGTCATAATGCACACGATTCCATTGAAGCCAGATTTCAAACCCTTCAGGCAAAGGCAAAGGCGAGTTAATCCATTATTAGAACCCTTGATAGAGAAAGAGGTGAAGCGACTGTTAGAAGCTAAGATCATCTTTCCTGTTAGGCATTCCACATGGGTTGCTAACCTGGTCCCCGTGAGAAAAAAGAGTGGAGAAATAAGGTTATGTATCGATTTTAGAAATCTTAATAAAGCCTCCCAAAAGGACAACTACCCGTTACCCACTATTGATGAAATACTCCAAAAGGTGAACGGGTCGGAGATGATGTCATTCCTGGATGGCTATTCGGGATATAATCAGGTCCTTATCCATCCTAGTGATAGGATGAAAACTGCTTTTACCACAAAGTGGGGCACCTTTGCATACAGGAGAATGCCCTTTGGACTATTGAACGCAGGTGCCACTTTCCAGCGAGCTATGGACTTTGCTTTTAAAGGGCTCATAGGTAAGTGCATCATTGTCTATGTCGATGACATTCCTGTCTTTTCTAAGAATAGGGAAAACCACGTCAGGGATCTTAAGAAAGTTTTTCAAAGATGCAGGGAACACGGTATTTCTCTCAACCCAAAGAAATGCATTTTTGGGGTAACGAAAGGAAAGCTGTTGGGGCATATAATATCTAAGGATGGAATTTCCATTGACCCTGAGAGAATAGAGGCCATACAATAGATTCCTTGTCCCACTAGCAAGAAGGGGTTGAGATCATTTTTCGGGAAGATCAATTTTGTCAAAAAATTTATTGCAGATTTTGCAGAAATAGCAAAGCCTTTGAACGACATGTTAAAGAAAGAAGTCCAGATCAAGTGGACAAATGAAAGTATAGATGCTTTTAAAAATATCAAGGACGCGATTTCTAAAGCCCCGATTTTAGTGAGTCCCGATTATACGAAGCCTTTCTATATCTACACCTTTGCTTCAGATCACTCCTTTGCGAGTGTTTTAACTCAGAAGAGTGAAGGCAGCATTGAAAATCCCATTGCCTTCCTGAGTAGTCCTCTCAAAGATGCGAAGCTGAGATACTCTATTTTGGACAAGCAAATGTATGCTCTGGTTAAGACTGTGAAAAAATTCAGGCATTACATAGTCCACAGTAGGGTCTTTGCTATCGTCCCAGATCCTGCAGTCAAAGCCATGTTCATACAGAATGAATTGGGTGAAAGACGTGGTAAGTGGGTTTCAACTTTGCAGGAGTTTGATCTTGAGATTCAGTCGATGAAGATAGTTCGGGGGCAAGGGTTGGTTAAGGCAATAGCAGAGCAGGATCTAGCAATTCCATGTCAACATTATGAAGTCTCAGATATAACCAAAGATGAGTGGTATGCAGATGTGGTGTACTATCTACTAAATGGTGAATGTCCACCGCATTTGAATGCTACTCAACGAAGAGCCTTGCGTTTGAAGTCTGCTAATTTCCTAATTAGATCCGGCACATTATACAAAAAAAACCATGAAGGTATTTACCTTCGTTGCGTTGATCAAAAGGAGGCAGTGCAAATCCTCGAGGAATTTCATGGTAAACATGGGACAGGGCATGGGTCCGCTAATGCCACAGCCCATCAAATCCTCAGAGCCGGTTATTATTGGCCTCGTCTGTTCAAAGATGCCCATACTCATGTGAGGTCATGCCATACATGTCAAACTGTAGCCAATAGAGACAGGAACGCTTCCATGCCTTTACAATCCGTAATTGAGTCTAGACCTTTTGCGCAATGGGGCCTGGATTTTGTTGGGATTATCAGTCCCAATTCATCTGATTCCCACAAATACATTCTGATGGCTACGGATTATTGCACAAGGTGGACCGAAGCTATCCCCACAAAGAATGCTACTTCGGAGGTTGTTATTAAATTTTTAGAGGATAACATTGTCACTCGGTTCGGGATGCCTAACTCCATTGTAAGTGATAATGGTCCAGCTTTTTCCTCTCTAGAGTTTGCTAATTGGGCATTTGATAACAGCGTGAGTTTAAAATTCTCTTCCAATTATTACCCGCAAGGTAACGGATTGGCCGAATCATCTAACAAGAATCTGTTAAATGTCATAAAAAAATTGTTGGAAAGAAATCCGCGAGACGGGCACAACAAGCTTAAGTTGGCCCTTTGGGCTGACAGAATCGTAGTCAAAGAAGCAATAGGAACATCTCCTTACCATCTGGTTTATGGACAGGATCCCATTTTTCCTACAAATCTCAGATTACAAACACTGCATTTCATGAAAGATTATTTCGGAACTAATGATAAACTTGAGTCTAGACTAACACAATTAATGCTTCTGGATGAAAAAAGGGATGAAGCTATGCTTCATTTTAGTAAACACCAGGATGTAGTAAAAATATGGTTTGACAAAAGGTCTAGAGCAAAGGCTTTTAAAATATCAGATCTAGTGTTGTTATGGGATAAAAGACATGAGAAGAAAGGGGAGCATGATAAGTTTGATTACCTTTGGTTGGGTCCCTACCAGATTTCAGAAGTCCTAGGGGAAAACAGTTTTAGACTAAGAACCTTGGATGGAAAGGATTTGGCATTACCTATCAATGGGTTGCACTTGAAACACTACTTCCAGGCTTGAGGAAGCCGGGTTTGTATTATATGTAATTATGCCATGCTTTGTTTCTTTTGTGTGCAGATTTGATACTTAAGTGTGTGTTCTTGACATGTCTAGTTTTGTATTAATGTTGTGCTTGGTTTCTTTTGTGTGTAGATTTGATATTTAAGTTGGGTGTTTTGACATGTTCAGGTCTTTGTATTAATGTTGTGCTTTGTTTTGTGTGTGCAGGTTGGACATTTAGGTGGTGTGTTTATTTGACATTTTTTTCATTGTCTTATATATAAAAAAAAAAAAGGGAATAAAAGTTTGAAATGTTAAACACATGCCTAAGATTGGGAGAATATGAAGCATTGGAATTATATTGTAAAAGCTCCACATGTAATACAAACAGTTAATTAATATCGCTTGAGGCTTGTGATGCATGAAGTAGTCAGTTTTACAAATTATGGTAATACTTCAGTTGCAATTTAAAGAGCATTGCATTCATCTTACATCTCACTTTGCATATACATGCCATCTTAGTTGCATATGCATTTCAGATACAAATCATTAAAGTGTGTTAAATCCTCTTAAGGTTATACTATAACATAAATAAAGAAAAATCCTAAGGTTGGAAACTGAGCCCCAGATTATCTAGAACCAAGCACAATTTGTACACACTAAAAAAGATCTTGGGCAAAATGATCAAAACCTTCCTTGGAAGAAAAGGGTCAAGCGAAAGGAATATTTCATGTCTATCCTATTATGCAACATGATCCTTAAAACAGTGGTTTTTACCACTTCCATTAAGCTTAAAGCCTAAAATCATAGTAGTAAGGATAGGGTTAAGTCCTCATCAAACTTAGGTTGAGGATCCAACTCCCCAAAGCTTTGATTTGACCCACATGGAGTAGTAAGGATAGGGCATAATTCTCATCTCGCCTAGGTTGAGAATCTGATTCCCCAAAGCTCATATGTCTCATATCAAGATAAAACTTGGATTGGAAGGATCGTACTACTTGTCCTCTGCAAGGGATGGGTAGTCATCCCCAAGGTCTAAGTAATAAAATAATATTCTTCATTTTCATCTAAGACTTGGATTGGAAGGATCGTACTACTTGTCCTCTGCAAGGGATGGGTAGTCATCCCCAAGGTCTAAGTAATAAAATAATATTCTTCATTTTCATCTAAACTTGGATTGGAAGGATCGTACTACTTGTCCTCTGCAAGGGATGGGTAGTCATCCCCAAGGTCCAAAGAAATGAAGTTAAGTCATGGATTATGGGGTTAGGTATGCCCATGCACGACAGCATGTCTTGTCTAAAAAACAAGACCACTGATCGTTCAGAGGGTTGGACTAGCATGACCATTTCTTCCATAATTGGTTAAATCATTTTGCTCAAAGTGAGGTAATGAATTCCAAATCAGAGTAGTAAGAATAGGGTTAAACCCCCATCTAGATAAAGTTGGGAGTCTGATTTCCCAAAGCTCTGATTTCACTTTCACTTACACATAGGTTCAAGATAATAGTGACTCATAACCAACTTTGGGATCTAATAAAACAATTCATTATACACATGGTTGATCCTAAGAGGGTTTGACAATCTTGAATATTTGTATATGATGTTAGAAAGTCTATGCATTTGTAGAAGCAAATCTCTAAGCATTTTTCATTAGGTTTCACAAATCATTTACAATCTCACACATGCATGCATGCAAAGCTGACAATGGAAGGTTGATCAAGTCCAAGCGATGGGGAATGAAAACAAATAGCACACACCGAGCTAATACTAATGATTCTGATGTTTCATGTACTTCTGATCTGTTGGTATTTGTTTATCTTTTATGTGCTAACGCCTGTATCTAAGCTCATATATTTCAGGTTGGGTTCTCACAAAATGCTCTGGAGCATTTGACAGCAGAGTCGCCATTTGTTGTGGTTAATCCACAACACACCCCAAGATTGGGGACCCACCTTGTTGCAGGTTTTCAGAGAAAATCTCACTGACCCAGATGCCAAAAATGAAGAAAAGGGGGCAAAATGTGCAAGTGTAGAAAAGTGTCACGATATCGCGACATGTCGCACCATCGCCGCTGAAAAAAGAAAAGTGTCGCGATATCGCGACATGTCGCTCCGTCGCTAAAAAAGAAAAGTGTCGCGATATCGCGACATGTCGCTCCATCGTCGCTGAAAAAAGAAAAGTGTCGCGATATCGCGACATGTCAATTATATTGTCGCTCCGACGCAGAGAAAATGGTCAC
Source organism: Wollemia nobilis (assembly GCA_028583015.1). Taxonomy (NCBI): domain Eukaryota; kingdom Viridiplantae; phylum Streptophyta; class Pinopsida; order Araucariales; family Araucariaceae; genus Wollemia; species Wollemia nobilis. The sequence goes on along the minus strand of JAQPPZ010016969.1, from coordinate 2,542,649 downwards.
GATTTCGCGACGTGTTTTGACGAAGTGTACGGACGATGAAAATGGCAGCGAAATCGTGACATGTTGCTCCGTCGCGGCCCAGAGAGGAGAGAGAAAGGTAGAAGGAAAAACTGTAGCGAAATCGTGACGTGTCACAAAATCACGGTCAACATGGTCAACGGCAGCAGGTGGGCGAAAACGTCACGAAATCGCGACGTGTTTGATTTTCGCGGCTTGAAAGTGGATAGATGGCACAGGGTAGAAAATGGTCGTGAAATCATGACAAAACTGGGATAGAGGTGCATAGCTCGAAGAGGCGTCACGAAATCGCGACGTGTCACATTTTCGCGGCACAAGTGGATAGAAAGGGCCGAAGGAGAAAATGGTCACGATTTCGCGACGTGTTTTGCCAAAGTGTACGGCTGATTAAAATGGTCGCGATTTCGTGACGTGTTTTGGCAAAGTGGCCCGAAGGAGAAAATGGTCACGATTTCGCGACGTGTTTTGCCAAAGTGTACGGCTGAGAAAATGGTCGCGATTTCGTGACGTGTTTTGGCAAAGTGGCCCGACAGGGAAAATGGTCGTGATTTCGTGACGTGTTTTGGCAAAGTGTACGGCACAGAGAAGATGTAGCGATATCACGACAGAAATGAAGACCATGCCCGAAGCAGAGAAACGGTAGCGATATCACGACAGAAATGAAGACCATGCCCGAAGCAGAGAAATGGTAGCGATATCGCGACGGGTTGCGGTAAGATGGCCCGATGGGTAAAATGGTCACGATTTCGTGACGGGGTTACAGCCGAAGCGTACGGAGAATGAAAGCGTCGCGATATCGCGACATGTCACGATTTCGCGACATGTCGCGATATCGCTACGAAAGCAAAGAAGCAAGGCCGCGGGCTATTTTTAGCCGAGATTTTTGGGGACCGTTACTGAGCATGCAGAGAGCGCTGAACACGTGGCAAAATGCATGAGGATCAGAGTAACGCTTCGAATCGACAGTTGTTGGCCGTAGAGAAGATCAAGCATTGCAAATGCATGCGAAGGGTTAGAACACCAAGAGGCGGGAAACTGAAACGAAGCGTCCTAGAAACTGAAACGAAGCGTCACAGAGCAGCCGAGAGCAGCGACAGAAAGTTTAAATAGCAGAAATGTAAATGGATACGGGGCTGGAGATTGTAACAAAAAAGAACATTATTTGTTGAAATAAAGGAGTTATTTGGTAAAAGCGACTTTTGTGTGTAAAATCAAAAGGAGATCGAAGCTAAGACTACTGTTTTCATTGTCAATCTTTCCTTTGCATCATTTTTTCTTGTATCTATTCGTTTACGCCATGAGATGGGTTACGATAGGTGAATGACAGAATGATGCAGTTATGTTCTTTCCTTAGAGTCTTGCATCTGATCTGATTGGATTGTGTGTTAGTACAGGTCCGCTCGGTCGGGTTGTCTTAGAACTTCATCTCTTAACTTGGGGTTTTGCAGGGAGGAGATTGCTAACTAGATTAACATCCTTCTTTGGTTTTCCAACTGATTTGTATAAGAACATTTTCTGTTTTAGTTCCTGATACGTTTAATCTCATATTAAAGACTAACGTTAAAATAACAGAATGATTAAACAAAGATAAAATGAACCAATTAACATTAGAATAAACCATTAATGTTAGAACATTAGAAGGATTTTTGTTGCATGATTGATTATTTTAACAAATTAGGGTTACAAAGTTGGCTGTGAATCAACAAAGGCCCCTTGTTAACAGTTACTTGCAGGATCTGAGTTATTCTGGGATATATTTGTTTATGTGCATTAAGTTGAAATCGGTTTTATGCATATAGAGATCTGTTCCACAAGAAGCTTGGAGAAATAAAAAATTAATAACTTATTTCTTTGCAAGAAAGAGTTTCTTGTCAGAAACTCTAGTTGTGTGGTCATTTTGTTGTGAGACAAAATATTCACTCAACACAACTCTCACTTCATGCAGCTACGAAAACCTGACTTGTAGTGAAATCGCTACACCTTTTTGACTTAGCATTTTTTCTTTGTTGGGGCCTCCAAAAATCTAGCATGTAGCAAAATCACTACAGCTTTGTTGCCTTGGTGCTTCCTCTTGCTTCGAAATTGCTAAGCTTAGACTTGTAACGAAATCGCTACCCCATTGTGTTCTGTGTTTTGAACTTGCAGCGAAATCGCTACATCTATGCCCCTAGCATTTCGAATTTGTAGCGAAGTCGCTACACTTTTGTGCCTTGTGTTTTGAACTTGTAGTGAAATCGCTACACCTATGCCCCTTGCATTTTGAACTTGTAGTGAAATCGCTACCCCTTTGCTCTTCGGCATCTGAACTCTGCTTCGGCTCGCGAAAGTCTGACATGTAGCGAAATTGCTACAACTTTTTGACTTAGCTATTCTTTTCTACATCAGCTAGAGAAACTGCAACATGTAGCGAAATCGCTACAGTTCCTCGACTTTGCTGCTTTGCCTCCAACATGTCATGAAATCGTGATAGTTTTCATCCTAGGCGCTGCTTCTTCAAACTTGTCATGAAATCGCGACACTTTTCGTCCTTGGCACCTTTACTCCAAACTTGTCGCGAAATCACGACAGTTCTTCAACTTTGCTTCTTTCCTTCCAGCATGTTGTGAAATCACGATAATTTTTCATGAACTTTCTCTCTCCTCCGATATGTCGTAAAATCGTGACATTTTTGGCTGTATTTTCTCTCTCCTCCGTTTTGTCGCAAAATCACGACATTTTTGGCTGCATTTTCTCTCTCCTTCGTTTTGTTGCGAAATCACGACATTTTTGGCTGCATTTTCTCTCTCATCTATTTTGTCGTGAAATCACGACAGTTTTGGCTGTGCCTTCTCTCTCCTCAGTTTTGTCATGAAATCACGACATTTTCAACTGCACTTTCTCTCTCCTCCTTTTTGTCACGAAATCACGACAGAAAACATGTCGTGATATCGCGACAGTTTTCTTACTTGTCTTTTTCTGCAAAATTTTGAATCTGGGTCACTTCTGTTTTCCTTGAAAATCACTGTACTTGATCTAACTGACTTCTGAACTGCATCAACTGCATCAATCTGTATGTGTTGACAACAATGACAATACTTTTGCAATGCTTTTGTTGCACCTTGCTCAAAAATTTGTTTGCTTTTTGAATCATCAAAGCCTTCATATTTCTTATCACTAGAGGTGCTACCCTTTTCAAAAACCATACATGCATCTTCCTTATAGATTTCTGAAGCATCCTCATACATACTAGAAACCAAATCATTATTTGTGCAATCATCCTCAAGGTGACCAAAATTTCCACATCTAAGACATTTCATGATAATGAATCTATGTTTCGGTTCTTCCTCTTTTTTTGATATGAACAACATCTCGTTTTCATTATCACTTGAAGAACTTTCACTATCACTACTAGAACACTTACTTGCTTTTTCTAGGTAGAAACTCTTCTTGTGCTTGTGAGAATACCTCTTTCCTTGATTGTTGTGCTCATATTTGTTTTTCCTGTGATGCTTGTGCTTTTCAAAATCCTTGCTCTTAGAATCTTGTTTATCTTCATCACTTTCATTCTTGGTAACAATACAGTCAGTAGCATAATGACCAAACTTTCCACAATTGAAACATCTTATATTTTTCATACTTTTGTGCTTTCTAGAGAACTTGCCTTTCTTGCTGTAATATGCCTCTTCATCACTAGAAGACTCATCACTATCTTGAAGCTATTTATGCTTGGAATTCTTGGTAGCCTTAAAAGTTGCCTCTTTCTTGACATCAACCTTCACTTGAGTTCTCAACTCAAATGCTGCAAGTATACTATGGAGCTCATCCTTTTTCAATTTATCCAAATCTTTAGCTTCCTCAATAGCAGAAATCTTTTAACTAAATCTATTAGGAAGAGATCTTAAAATCTTATCACAAACATCATTTTCAGCAAGCTCAAGACCTAAGTATTTCATGGAGTTAACAACCTCATCCATACGAAGCATGTAGTCACTAATATTTTCATCATAATTCATCTTGAGTTGTTCAAAAATACTTTTGAAGTGTCTCAACTTGGCCTATATGACATTTGTATCACCTGTATGAACCAACTTTAAATGTTTCCACATTTCACTAGTTGTCTTACAGTGAATCACTTTGGTGAGATCTACTTTCTGTAAGCCTTTCAGGATTGCATTCATTTCTTTTGAATTGCTATGATGTAGGAGCCTTTCTTCTTTAGTATTAGGACCATGTTCAAGAATAGTGTACTCATCTTCAATCACTTCCCAAACCTCATTCCCAAGTGCCATTAGATGAAACTTCATCCTTGCACTCCAAAGACCAAAATATGACCCATCAAGAATAGGTGTTGCATTGCCACTTGAATGATCCATTGTGTTCTTTACTAGCTTTTCCTTCAAGCTGTTAAAATTTTTGAAGGCACCCGCTCTGATACCAATTGAAGAACACAAGCTTATACTGAGAGGGGGGGTGAACAATATAAGACCTATTTTTACTTTTTCTTTTATATTTCAAAATAGTAAAGCAATATACCCAAAGCAATATCAAAACAATGCACAATATCATCCACAAAGTGACACCAATTTTAACATGGTTCACCCACAATGGTCAAGCTACGTCCACAAAACTTTTCTCTAAAAGTTATCTCAAAGTTATTTGGGAATCCTTCCCAATTACAATGTTTATGAGCCTCGGCCCAAAGGAGATACCTTCCCCCAATCAAAATTTATGAGCCTCTACTCAAAGGAGATACCTTCCCCCAATCAAAATTTATGAGCCTCTGCTCAAAGGAGATACCTTCCCCCAATCAAAATTTATGAGCCTCTGCTCAAAGGAGATACCTTCCCCTCTGCTCTGGAAATGATCCCTCAGAAGATCAACTGCCTCTACCTCTTGCTAGCACATGGAAATCCTTTCCACCGAAGACCTCCTGTCCTCAATGCTTAGCCTAAGAGACCTCTATCTTCTATGATCACATCCACAGCAGATCAGCAACTTGTACCAAACATAGTCAGTCGGTCTAGTACAAGTCTTCCTCTGTATGTCAGATCTGTCCAACTCTTGAACAAATCAATCCTTTGCATACCAGCCTTCTCAAAGACTTGCCAAATCTATCCTTAGGTTCTTCTCATAGAATCAGTGCACCTCTGTCCTCAAGTTATCTGATAGAACTAACAAACTTAGCTCACAATTCCTCTGCTAGGACCTGTCCAAATCTGCTCATAAGTCCCCATCGAAACCTATCCAAAACTGCTCACAAGTCCCCACCGAAACCTGTCCAAAACTACTCACAAGTCCCCATCAAAATCTGTCCAAAACTGCTCACAAGTTCCCATCGAAACCTATCCAAAAACTCAGCAAGCTCACCAAGAAAAATTTTCTTAGGAGGAAATCACAAAGTGAATTGTTAGAGACCCAATGTGATTTGTCAAACTCATAGAAGCATAAAGAGAATTTTTAGAGACTCAATATGTTCTATACTCAAATCCCAATCTCAAAAATCAACTCAAATCAACTCAGCTCAATCTCAATCTCAAATTTGAAAACTCAACTCAATATCTAAAATGGATAGGATAGAATGTTTTCTTTCAAGAACATGAAACCCCAACAATTGCCAACTATGCAAAGAATCACATAACAATGATACTCATGTTATTTTCACCATCAATTAGGGTTTCAACAACAATGCTCATCAAACAAGGTTTAGTCAACCAACACCATTCAACTCAACATCAACCTTGAAGCATTCAACCAATCATCACAAGAAAAGGAAACAAGTAGAAATCCTTTTCCCTCCAAAGATATTTGAACAAAACAGCCATCAACACAATATCACCAAATGCAAAGAATAAATTTCTCAAATCAATTCAATGGAGTAAGCCCAATATCATAAATCAAGAAAAGCAATAACTTGATCAAACAACCTCTATGGAAGCAACTCAACCATCAAACTCAAAACAGCCAACCAAGGGTTCCACCAACTCAATGCAAGTAGCTAGACTCACAAATATAAACCCTAGTGCACAAAGCTTCCACTATCTCAAACCATAAATTATGCATTCACCAAAAACTCTCCTTAAGGATAACAATGCATAAGTAGTCTTCAAAAAACTAGAAAATAGGATTTACACCTAGCCAAAGGATACCTGGTAGAATACCTTTTCACTCCAACCTTATTTCAGAAAACATACACCAATCATACTCATAAGAAGAATGTGCCCATACCTTATTGGAGTAGAAGATAATTGAACCTTCAAGTTGTCACCACACACAACTTTCAAAATTCCAACCAAGTTAGGGTTAGAATAAAAAGAAATGAGCAATAATATAAACTTCCTTTATTACACCTTTTAGCTCCACTTCTTTAAACACAACCACCATAACATGCCAATAAATCAACAATCATAGACTCACACCTTATACCTCCATTTTTAATTTTAGCATAGCAAAGAATAATCTTAAAAATACATCCAAAGAAATATGCCCTTATTTCTCCTAAGATTTTACTCAATGCTAATCACAAAAGCCAAAACTCATAAAATTTAATCACACCTTATAAATTGTTGTCCAAGAAACTATGAATTTTGCGGCATAAAGATGTTTTAATTAAAACATGTGTTACTCTAGCAAAGCACCCTTGCGAGACTCGAAACGGCGACCTCCGCCAATGCAACGCCCAACAGCTTCCTTCACTGCCACTAGCCCATGTGGGCTACGAAGTTCACAAGTGAACTTCCCTCCACTTCACTCTCGAAAAAACTCTCGAAGACTTCTCAATTGCATGTGCTTCTAAGTCTTCCTTCGATCGTAGCGAATACAGAGCACAAACACCACAAATTGCATTCGGGGAATTTCAAATTAATTAGCCTTCCAACCTTAGGAGTTGGAGAATAAATAGTCTCTTCGAAGACACCTTGACATCGGTAGAAATAAAGACCATTTCGAAATTAATCAAAAGTCTTTTCAAAAAGGGTTTAAAAACCCTTAAATAATTTTAATAAATTAAGAATAAAAAAAAGGTTTAAAAACCTTTAAGTATTTTTAATAAATTAAAAATAATTTCTCCCTTAATTAATTAATTAAAACATTCAAGGTTTTTAAATAATAATTAAATAAATAATAAAGAGAACCTCCATTGGTTTTAATAAAAACCCTATCCAACTTGGTTTTAATAAAAACCCTATCCAACTTGGTTTTAATAAAAACCGGTTTGATTTTAATGAAAAACCCTTGCCAATGGAATCTCTCTGGATTCTCTTAAAAATATTCTCTTGGAATCTTCCACATTTGAAGCCAACACATCCTCTTAACATTAATGCCATTTCCTTTTGACATCAATGACAACTCATAGACAAGAAGCTAGGATCTCAAACCCAAAATTGCCAACATGAGGCTGATGACTTCTAGGAGTCAGGCATGGCTAGGACTAGCACCACCCTAGCATATGATGCTTTGTGGTCCCTTCTACAGTGGCATGGAGAGGGGCCCCTCGGATGGATGAATGATGTCCCTCAGGCTGATCCATATGGGCACAATGTGCACCAACTGATCGAGGGTGGATGGGGTGCAGAGGCCATGGTAAGGGATGCTCTATAGGTTGAGGATAAATAGGACATATCAGAGGAGGGGAAGGTGCCTCCTAATAGTGAGGTGGGGTAGTTACTAGCTCATATTGTTGATATTTAGAGTCAGGTTGGTATGCTGCAAATCCAGTTGTGACATGGGGATACCTCGCTCAGCATGATAAAAGTGAAGCTTTCGCATGGATAGAGCTGTTGGCACATCTATGAGGAGGAGAGGCCTATCCTCAATGTACAACTCACTATAGAAAATATAGAGGTCACGACGCTCACTAGCAAGTGTAATATATCATGGGCACATATGGATACCATGACCACTGAGTGGGATCTATTGAGGGTATCGATGGGACATCCCTTGTATACACAGGTTGTCATGGTGCTTCCTCCATCACCATCACCTTCATTACCAGGAAAACGTGACCCCATGGCCGATATCAGGTGGCTCACTTCCCTCGTTGAGGAGGGTAATACTATTCAGAATGTGAGGGTATCTCACATCTCTCAGCTGGAGGGCCACATCAGGTTGTTATGTGGGGATGTTCCAAAGGACATTTATTCTACAAGGACCCACAGGAGTAGCTCCAAGACCAGGAATAAGGAGACAGGATAGTCTACCGCCAACTCAAGCCATAAGACACACATATATGAGATGACTCATTGGTATTTGAGTACTCAAGATTCTAGCTCACAGAGGACTCACATGGATGGCAGAGGCGATGGAGGTGCCTCATAGACCGGGGACATAGACCACACTTAGTAAAGATCTCAAAGATATTTTGGTGTACTATTTTTGAGTGTAAGGTCGAGGACCTACACAGTTGTAGCCTGCAGGTATTTTTGATGTACCCTTTATGTACTCATTTTTGGATACATATATATATATGATATTTGATCATTTTGTATCATTATGTGTACTTGTGTATTTTTTATTTTATGTTTTTTTATACACATGGATGCATATGTTTATGTTGATGCTATGATTTTATGATGTGATGTATGAATGACATGCACTAGATAGCTATTTTAATTTATGATGCTGATTGTATGCAATTATCTATATGATTAGATGTGCTATTTATGATGGATGCATATGGATGTGATGTTTACTTTTAAACACATATTTAATTTTACTTTATTGCATGCATTTAATTTATGATGATGTCATGATATGTTGGTGCAATGTATGTAATGCATTATTTACACGATAATAATCTAATGTAAATGAACCTATATGCTTTAATAACTTAAAACATAAGGAATGAATGTGATATGTGTTTAACAATCTAATGGACGATGCCACAGAATGTGTAAATATCATGAATGTAATTGAAAATCCTCATTACAATAATTTAATCAATTAATCACCCATAAATGAAATGCAATGATATGAAGCGGTATTAGGTGAATGCTATAATATATCATTCTATATTTCTTTTGCAATTTGAATTATATGCACGATATAGTTAGTGGTCGTCTAAATATCATTTTTGATATCCATACGGTATCTATCCTATATCATGAAAACTTTGTACTTAATGTTAACGATGTATCACGAATTTGATACTTTGTAGTTTGATTATTGAAATGACCTTATTGTATATGGTTTGTGATATTTGGTATTTTGTATCTATTAGAGAAATTTTTAAGGTTTTCCATGAGACTCAAACACCCTATTAGAATTATCAAAAGTTGTATACTGACCAAACTAGACTTCTGAAATACAAGGATTTTGCTAGGATAGGTCCTAACTGTTCATTATCCCTGTGTATGCACATGAGTATATTAAGATAAGGCATAAGCATACCCCGATGTTAGGTGATATTCTTTCAACCCATTTCTAATATTGGGGTCCGCATATGTTTATCCAATACTAGGTTTAAATTTCATTTGGACTAAGCCACTAGGTGATATAGGGCACCTAAAGCTAGCTCTTCCACATTCAAATATTGGTATGTACATAAGCAAGGTGCTAATGCATCAAACATATCATCATGCATAAGGTACAATAGTGCTAGAAATTCCATTGATTCAAGTTCACTTCCTTATTTTCTTCAAATTTTTAGGATACTTGCTCATATATAATTGTGCAAGGGATTTGATTCCACTTTGACTTTGAACTTTATTTGGATATTCATTTGAACTTGCTTTATGATATTCATTTGATCTAGATTTAAACTTTGATTTTTAATATTCATTTGATCTTAACTTTTTGGAATCTACATTTGATAATTTTCTTCAAAAACCTCCCTTTGGGGATTTGACTTTGGGGGAAACTGTTTATGGGATATCGATTGAGTATATCAATCTATGATATCAATATGAGATATCAATATGATAAGTCAATCTAGGGTATCAATATCGAGGGTTAATGTGGGATATCACTTTGGGATATTTCTCATTTTATCATAAGTAAAGGGTTCTGGGTAGAGAACAAACTTGTCCTTTTGACAATTAACATACTGTTCACAGAGGGGGATAAGCAAGAATAACTCTTTTCACTTCAGGATACCTGGTCCTATTTTGTGGTTTTCATATTCCCCTAGTCCTTATTAGGATTGTTTAATTTTTTGATTAGTGATAGGATTCTGATATGCTAAGGGCTATACTAACTAGACCTCAACTACAAAAAGTAAAGTAAGCTTTCTATCAACTCTTGAGAAAACCTCTAGGTATGGTTAAATGACTGAAAAACCCTAGTGTATTCTTCATAGAAATAGTATGGGTTGTGTTGAAAAACACAATAACTCATATGAATGATGGATTATGATAAATGCAGAGGTGCATGATTCAAACATAAACATGACATCATTTGTAAGACTAACAAACACAATCCACCCTATTACAGAATACAACGGATGAAGAATTCCTACATGCAATGTGATGCAGTGAATGCATGTGTAAATGCAAATGAAAAATGCATAATTCAAATGCAAATGTTTTTGGATTTTATGTTTTACCAATTTTTTTTGCATTTATTGATTTTTAAATTTTTATTGATTTTGAGCCTTTATAACTGACCAAATAGTGAGTACATGTCTTTGGAGCATTTATGAGTGACCAAATAGTGAGGAAATGTCATTGGAGGCTTTAACTTGACCAAGCAATTTTTCAAAAAATCCTTGGAGATTTTTAGGATGATCGAGCGGTTATAAGAAAAACCCTCGGAGCCTTTTGGGGTTGACCAAAGGTTTAAAATACCTTTGGAGCTTTTTGATTGACCAAACTACTCACAAGGGAGCTTGGAACATTTTAGGATGACCGAGTAGTTTTAAGAAAACCCTCGGGGCCTTTGGGTTGACCAAGTGGTTTCTCATAAACCCTTAGTACCTTTTTGGGATGATCGAGTAGTTATAAGAAAACCCTCAAGGCCTTTAATTAACATGACCAAGCAGTTTTAGGAACCCTTGGAGCCTTTTTCTATGATTTTAAGCATATAACACATTAATATGGATGATGTTGAGAGGTTCAAGCTCTTCAACACCCCCTAGCAATGTTAGGTGATAGGTACCTGGACCAATATTTTTAGATATGATATAAGGTCCTAGCCAATTAGCCATAAATTTGTCTCGTATATCAGGTAGAAAATTAGAGTTCTATTGGTTCTCCTTTAGCATAAGATCCCCAAATTCAAAATCTCTTTTATGGACTTTGATATTGTAAGCTCATTTTAGTCACTCCTGATAAACACGAAGATGCTCAATGGAATTCACATGACATTCATCAAGTAGTGTTAGTTGATCTAGGTGAGCTTGCCATGCAGTTTCATCATTGATGAACTCTTTCAATGCAATGCACAACATTGGAATTTCCAACTCTAAGGGTATAATGACCTTAGTGCCATATACTAGTGAAAATGGAGTTGCCCTAGTGGGTGTCTTAATTCTAGTCCTGTAAGCCCATAATGCAAGGGGCAGTTGGATATGCTAGTCTTTGTGGTGTTCTTGTACCATATTTTTCAAGATGGCAACCACTATTTTGTTTGAGGCCTCAACTTGCCCATTTGCTTGTGGATAGTATGGAGTCACAAAATTATGTTTGATTCTATACTTAGATGTCAATTATCTCATAGTTTTATTCTTAAATGATGTTCCATTATCTGACATTATCTTGGATGGAATCCCAAAATGACATATGATATGTGCGAGTATAAACTCTGCTATGCGAGCTCCAGTTGTCGATGTTATGGGTATTGCTTCCACCCACTTGGTAAAGTACTCAGTATCCATGATAATAAATGTATGTCAACCTAACGACGGAGGAGAGATCTTATCAATAAGATATTATCCCCACTGAGAAAATGGCCAATCCGATTGAATGGGTTGTAAGGCCTACGATGGCAAGTGCATAATATTAGCATGATGCTGACATTTGACACATTTCTTTATATACATATTGCACTCCTTCTCCATAGTGGGCTAATAGTAACCCATTCGAAGGATGCACTTGACAATGACCATGCCACTAAAATGGCCATTGCACATATCATCATGATCTTGTGAAATTACCCAAGATACCTCTTAAGGATCTAGAAAATGAAGGAGAACTCCATCGTAGCTTCATTGGTACAAAATGTCTCCTAGCAAGAAATATTTAGTAAGTTTCTTCTTGAATGTGTGTTTTGCAGCACGTGAAAATCTCTCTGGGATCACACCAAGTTTTAAGAAGTCTTGGATTTGCAACATCCAACTCTAGTAAGCCTCAGATTTGACTACCAAGATGACTTGCTCCCCCTGTGTATCTACATGTGCAAATGCAGATTGGAAAAAAACCCTGTGGTGAATGGTAGTACCACTCCCCATAAAAATATGAGAGGTTAATGACCCCCAAGGTTCCTTATTTAGAAAGTCTTCAGCTCTGTAGAACCATTCAGCTTTTGTCTCCATGCTAATTATTTTGATTGACTCTTTATTATCAAAGGCTTCGCATTTTGCTACAAGATGTGAGAGTATTTTAACATGGATGGTAGTAAAATTGGTAAAAGGATTCTGAGGGATTAAGGATTCCAAATATGCCATGGTTTCTAAAAATCTATTTAACAAATGAGGGATTGCCTTGATGTCATACCATTCCAATTTATCCAAATATGTAACAACAAGATCTTTATAAACCTTCAACACCAGACATCGACACTAAAATAGTCCCTTAACTTGGTTGACTATGAGCAAGGAGTTGCCAAAGATGTTTAATCTTTTAATATTCATGGTGAGGGTTGTATGGAGGCCCAATAGTAGGTCTTCGTATTCAATGTTTTTGTTGGTGCAAGGAAAGTCTAATTTGAATGACAAGGGCATTGGAGATCCTTGCGACATGACAAAAACTATTCTTGCACCACCCCCTTGCTCGCACTTTGAACCATCGAAGAACTGGGTCATATCAACATTATTTTTTGGTTCTTCAAGTTTGGGAGCTTCGAATATGACGAAGACCACATCATATGGAAGCTCAATGGTTAGAGATCTACTATTTGATAGTGGTGCTTTAGCTAGATTATCAACTATGACTTATCCCTTAATGGAATTTTGGCTTATAAATTCTAGATCAAATTCTATCAGTAGCATGATCTACTTTGTAGTACAGGTGTAATGATGTCTTGCTCATCATGTACTACAAGGGATTTTGTTTTGATATTGCATATATCGTATGACTTAGCATATAGTGCCATAATTTCTTAGTAGCGAACAATACTGCTAAACGCATTTTATCCACATGTGTATCCAAGATCATAGCTCAGCAAGGTTTTGCTAATAAAATATATGACCTATTCTTTGCCTTACACATTATTTTGGGTTACAATGGTCCCTAAAGCAAAGTTGGTTACCGATATAAGTAATAGAAATGGCACATATCTCATTGGTGGAGCTAATACTGGTGGCATCGCCAGGTATTGCTTTATTTTAGCAAAGTTTGCTTGACAATCCTTATCCCATTTGAATGAGATCCCCTTGTGTAGCAGTCGATTCATGGGTAAAAATTTATCTGATAATTAAGCGATAAATAACTTTAGTGATGCTACTTTACCCTGTAGGCTTCTTAATTCTTTGATGTTTGAGGGAGGATACATTTCTATAATAGCCTTGACCTTCACTGGATCAACTTCTATGCATCGATTTAAAATTATGAACCCTAAGAGCTTTCCTAACGTGATGTCAGAAACACACTTCTTAGGGTTCAACCTGACATTGTGCTCTATCAGGCGATTGGAGACCTTAAGACCTCCACATGCTCAAAACACAGTAATGACTTTGCCAACAAGTCATCAATATAATATTCTAATATTTTATGCATATAATCATGAAAGATATATGTCCTGGCATGTTGATATGTGGCACTAGCATTTTTAAGGCCAAATGGCATAAATTTATAGCAAAATGTCCCCCATGGCATTATAAACACAGTTTTATGCTGGCCTTTGGGCTTAATCTAAATTTTATCATATCCAAAAAAACCATCCATCAGGGAGAGCATCTCATGACCTATATTTGCGTATACAAAAGCATCAATATTCAGCAACAAAAATTAATCCTTTGGTGTTGCCTTATTCAGGTCTCTAAAATCTTTATAAATACAGATCCTTCCATCAGGTTTTCCTACAAGCACCATATTGGATACCCATTTCGAATAGTCAATGGAGATTACAAAATCTACGTCCAACATCTTTTGCAATTCATCCTTCACCATTAAGTATACTATTGGATGCATCTTTCTAAGCTTCTGCTTGATTGGCTTCTTTGAAAGATCTAGTGAAATGTTATGGGTAACCAATTTCAGGTCTAGACCTGGCATATCTTTGTAATTCCAAGAAAAAATATTAGGTCTCTCTTTTGATAGAGGAATGAGGGTGACACTCATCTAGAGTGAAACTCTCCAAATTTAACCTTATTTATATTGGAATTACTGATATCCACATCAAATATTTCTTCTACTGACATATGTGATCCCTCCTCAAGCTGATGAGGCATACAGATCAAATGGATGTAATCATCTGGGTTGATAGGTTCCACATCAGAAGCATTCTCAACATGATAAACATTGTAAGCATAACTTGGTGCAAAATGAAATGGTTGCAACATTTCTTCATTAGGGAAGGAATCTTCAGGCTAAACAAGCAAGTCAGCACGATCCTAGTAGATAGCATCTACATTTAAATGCAACGGTTTGGATGTATTGATTGGATTGCAGAGTGGGGTGGTCAAATCAATGGAGACCATATTGATGGAATGGAATTGATATCTAGGACCACACAGACAAACATCTACATCATCTATGCAACTCCCATACCCGAGATCTGGCTCTATCAACATGAGCATGAATGGATCCTTTATATTCTAGTTATGGATAACTGGGTCCTCTATATGCACTGATTGCAAGATTGGATCATTTGGCTCAATGAACTCCCTGTAAGTATGCAGGTCAAGAAATAACATGTGATAGATCACATTAAAGTTTGGTGGTATTCCCCTAAAGCGAGGGTTGATATTGATTTTGCGTTGCATTTCCTTAGTTGTGTAAGGCGCATTGTAGTGACATAGGTAAGGAGGTCCTAGATAGGCTCTCTCTATTTCATATTCTTCATCTCTATTGTAATACAAGCCCTCATTTTCCTCCACTAGAATGGGACATTCTGGAAAATGTGACCCCATATAGGCTATCTCCTGATCACTATCATTTATATCCGATAAAATTGGATACAAGTGCCATAAATACGATACTACCTCATAAACTAGCTTACCCTCACCCCCCCACCTGATTATTGGATGAATACTCACTATATCGAGATATTATCATGATACGTCTTGGGTGGTGCTATGGTGACGTAAGAAACCATATGATTATCCCTTTGGAATGCAGAAGGAATAGGGTGATATGGGTTGAAATCCACATCATCCCCCAAACTAAGGTATGGGTGATCTAAATATGTGACAAGAAAATCATCCTATCCTCATATTTGCAACCCTAGCCCAATCCTATCAGTTGCCAAATGATAACTCAGTTCAAGTAGAGTCCTATGTACTTTCTAAAAAAGACCAAGGTCATACCCATGCCAATGATATAATTCAAATATGTGCATGGAATATTTAGGGTTGTATAGGTAATGAACATTCACTATGAATAGTTCACCATCATCTTCATCCATGGGCATTCGAGTAAGAAGTTGATCCAACCTAGCGTAGATGAATTTTATTTGATTTGGTGGCTCTCCCACTGGCACTATTGATCCAACTAAAAAATGATGAGCATGCAATCGACCCATCTCTTGTGCAGTATGTAGAATTGGTCCAAAGGTGACATTCTACACAATATACTCACCTAACCATTTGTTGTTCAGATGAACAGTCACCCACAGTGTGGATGACCCTACTAACAATGCAGGTGAGGCAGGTTGAGGTACCTCCTCATCTTTGTTCTAGGCTTATTCCACTTCCATAGGAGTGGAAACCTCTTTGGCAACTGGTTTGGACACCTGCTTCTTTTCCTTTTTGCCCATTTTTTCTTTAACTTCATTTCATCCCAAAGCATCTCTGATGTAGTTGGTTTCAATGAAATTGTTGTAGCATTCTCAGATTTGATTGATACAGATGTCGATGGTTGAGCACACACTTGTTGTTTAACTCTTGGATTTTTAACCAGCGATGTTGGTCGGATGTCTAGGTGTGTTTATGGTAGTATGAAAACCCCAGTCAAATCAACTAGGTTCACGAAATTGAAGGCCTCTTCATCTGACGACACCACATGAACCTATCCCTCGTGAATGTACTTTACACATTGATGTAATATGGAGGGAACACAACACATTTATTAAATCCAAGGCCTCCCCGGTAGGATGTTATATTGTATGGCACCTTCTATCACATGAAACATCATGGGGATGGTCTTTAGACCCACCTAAATAGGTAGGATGATCATGCCAAACATCAAATATAGAGCGTTGTTAAACACTCTCAATGTGAATACAATGTGCACAATATGTGACTTGGGCAACCTTAAATGACTCAATGCCTTGGTCGTTATTATATTGATCAAAGAACCAATGTTGATCAAGACCCTCTTGAATTAAATGTGATTAGCACATGCGATGATATGTAACAGCGGGTCAGTCGTATCTGAAGGAACCGTCATGATTTCATGATCGTAAAATTAGATCATAGGCTCTTGGCACTATTGAACATGTCCCATGAAATTGGTGAATGCTTGAGCATCCTATGAATTTACCTTGATGTACCTTAGAATTTCAATGATAGTCTCCTTGTGCCTAGGGGACTGTTGTATCATCTCATAAATAGACAACTTTGCAGGAGTTATCTACAGGTTTTGGACAAAACTTCTCTGTATGGTCACCACCAGTTTCATTGGTGGGCCTGGAATATTTTGAGTTAGTCATTGATTCGGTGAATCTTGTATCCTAATGGGAGTGTGTGGTTGATTTGGTTGATCATATCTCCCATGACTAGTAACAACATTAACCATGCCTACAAACCCCTAGGTAGGTGGTTCGATGCATAATTGATTGACATGGCCGACGTTGTTGCACGGTGCTTCATGGTTTGGCAATGAATTTTTATAAATCTCCATGTTTTGGTTGTTGGATTCCAGTGGGTTATTTGGCACAATAAGATCACCTTTATCAATCATATTCTACACAATATGTTTGAAGGACCAACACACTTCGATTTTGTGGCTCTTTGCGTGATGGTAGATGTAAAATAGATCATCTTGATACCTCTTTGGCTTGGGCTGATTAGGATCGACTAGCTTAATCTTGGGTAACCTTATTGCCTTAGACTCGCATAACTGATAGAATATCGAGGTTAATTATTTTATCAAAGGCATGAATTGGTGAGGTGGGAATTGTTCTTTATTTTTACCATTGTAATTATTCTTGTGCTGCTTGTATTGCACATGAGGAGGTTGGGCCTGATAATTCTACTTTTGTTACCCCTTATCCTCTCATTGGAATTTTAACCTCACTTGATTGACATGGGCATGCTTGCCCTGTTTCTTCATGGATCTTCAAGTTGCCCTCTTACAACTTGATATTCTCAATTATTTTGGCTTGTGCCAAAGCTTCCTCGAACATCAGGTACTATTCTAGTTGCAATAATAATGAGATGTGCTTGATACAACTCTTCATGAACATTCAGGTTAGTTTTGTAGCAGGAATGGGGAATGGAAACTTTGTCATTAATCTCCTCCATCTCTTTTCATATTCCAGTACTGGCTCATCATCGCATTGATCTAGCACAACTAGATCGAAAAGATTAGTTTTCTTCCTGGTGCTAAAAGAAAAGTGTTCTAGAAAGGTGTTAGCTAGTTTCTAAAAATTGGTGATATTGTGCTTCTTTAGCTGATTGAACCACTCCCGGGTTGGGCTTGAGAGGGTTGTGATGAATGTACACAAAAGCAAGGCATTGTTTCTTGCAATCTAGAAGAATATGTCCAAAAATCTTATGACATGCTCTTGTGCATCTTCGTCACCTTTTGAATTTATCTAACTTGGGGATGATAAAATGCTCAGGATATGCTAGAGTAGGCACCGAGGGGTCCAAAGGCTTGTTATGAATCTTGCTCAATGTCATTTTTGAAAATTTGTGCCATGCCTCTTGATTTATTTCACCTTTTTTGCTAGAACATTATAGGCCTGTGAGGAAAGAAAGTCCTCCTCCCTAAGATGATGTGAGGGTGGTCTTGGAGGTACATTCTTCCTCTGTCGAGGTGGAGGATGTTGCTCTTCATCCTCAACATGGGAGCTTTCAGGATATCCATGATTGGTTCCATATCCTTCATCTTCCTCATATTGTCATTTCCTCTAATCTTTGGATGGTGGTGGTCGTTCTATCTGTTGGGAACTAACATGAGTGTGAGCATCTCTATGCTCTTGATGCACATCGGCTTATGAAAAATCCCTCCTACGAATGCGCTATTTGTGCTAAGTGTGAGTCTATAAACCAACCCTGGCTAACCTATAATCTTATTCTACATGCTCATTTTTGGCAAGGATGCATTCCTCATGCATATGTTATTCATATAATATTTTTATAATGATCATTTGTGATTGAAGATTCTCATATTCAATGTGCTACCTCTCTACATGGGCATCCTCCAATTGATATTGAACGAGTTGTCGTCTCTATTCGGATACCAGTCTATGTGATCTATCAATGTGATTTTTTGTAAGAGGTCTCTTGTATGTGTACTCCGTGTGAGCGACATTATGGGTTCTATACCCATCTAGTAGATTTCCTAAACCTTTGCCTTTGTCCATCAAGACAACATCAACATATTACTATGTGCCACCATGCATGGATGGTGGATGCGAGCCATGAGGGTGCTTAGAAGCCTCCCCATGTTATTTGGTAGCCCTAATAATGCTCTCACTATGCTCACTCAAAGCATGAGTGGGCAGAGCTGAAGGCTTATAGCCTAACTTCTCGAGGACACAACCTAAACCATCCAACTATCTAGATAACCACGGCTCATGTGGTGGTGTACCATTGGCTCCCACATTCGATATGTCGATAGTGATATTGTGAGGTTCACTATGCATGGGAGTGTGAAGAGACCTATGCTTGGAAGCGAGCCTATCAATATGCCCCTAAATGGGTGGATCTCGATCTCTTCTATACTATAAATTTGGAGGTATGGAACCTCCTATAGACTTATTACGTAAGGGTACCAACTTGGCAACTTAGATGACATACTCATCAGCCAATCCCTATGAATTTACCTTGATGGACCTTAGAATTTCCATGATAGTCTCCCTGTGCCTAGGGGACTGCTGTATTAGCTCATAAATAGACAACTTTGTAGGAGTTATCTATAGGTTTTGGACCAACCTGCCCTATATGGTCACCACCGATCTCATTGGTGGGCCTAGAATATTTTGAGCTAGTCATTGATTCAGTGTAGCTTGTATCCTGATGGGAGTGTGTGGTTGATTTGGTTGCTCATATATCCCATGACTGGTAACAACATTAACAATGCCTAAAAACCCCTGGATAGGTGGTTCAATGTGCACTTGATTGACATGGACAACGTTGTTGTGTGGTGCCTCATGGTTTGGCAATGGATTTTTATAAATCTCCATGTTTTTGTTGTTGTGTGACAATGGGTTATTCAGCACAATAAGATCACATTTATCGATCATATTCTAAAAAATATGTTTGAAGGACCAACACACTTCGATGTTGTTGCTCTTCGTGTGATGGTAGATGTAAAATAGATCATATTGATACCCCTTTGGCTTAGGCTGATTAGGATCGACTAGCTTAATATTGGGTAACCTTATTGCCTTAGACTCGCATAACTGATGGAATATCGAGGTCAATTTTTTTATCAAAGGTGTGAATTAGTGAGGTGGGCATTGTTCTTTATTTTTTCCATTGTAATTATTCTTGCATTGCTTGTATTGCACATGAGGAGGTTGGGCCTGATAATTCTGCTTTTGTTGCCCCTTATCCTCTCCTTGGAGGTTTAACCTCACTTGATTGACATGGGCCTGATTGCCTTGTTGCTTTATGGATATTTTCTTGTACCCCTCCTTCCTGTTCTTGAGCTTCAAGTTGCCCTCTTGCAACTTGATATTCTCAATTATTTTTTCTTGTGCCAAAGCTTCCTCAAATGTTTGGTATTGTTGTAGTTGCAATAACAATGAGATGTTCTTGATACAACTCTTCATGAACATTTAGGTTAGTTTTGTAGTAGGAATAGGGAATGGAAACTTTGTCGTTAATCTCCTCCATCTCTTTTTGTATTCCAGTACTGGCTCATCATCACACTGAGCTAGCACAACTAGATCAAAAAGGTTAGTTTTCTTCTTGGTGCTAAAATAAAAGTGTTCTAGAAAGGCGTTAGCCAGTTTATCAAAATTGGTGATACTGTGCTTCTTTAGCTGATTGAACCACTCCCAGGTTGGGCCTGAGAGGGTTGTGATGAATGTACACAAAAGAAAGGCATTGTTGCTTGCAATATGGAAGAATATGTCCAAAAATATTATGACATGCTCTTGTGCATCTTTGTCACCTTTTGAATTTATCTAACCTGGGGATGATAAAATGCTCAAGATATGCTGGAGTAGGCACCGAGGGGTCCAAAGGCTCATTATCAATCTTGTTCAATGTTAGTTTTGAAAAGTTGTGCCTTACCTCTTGATTGCCTCCTCCATAAGATGATGTGAGGGTGGTCTTGGAGGTACATTCTTCCTCTATCGAGGTGGAGGATGTTGCTCTTCATCCTCAACATGGGAGCTTTCAAGATATCCATGATTGGATCCATATCCCTCTTCTTCCTCATATTTTCATTTCCTCTAATATTCATATGGTGGTGGTCGTTCTATCTGTTGGGCACTAACATGAGTGTGAGTATCTCTGCACTCCTGATGCATGTCAGCTTGTGAAAAATCCCTCCTATGAATGCACTCTTTGTGCTCAATGTGAGTGTATAAACTAGCCTTGGTTAACCTATCATCTTGTTCTACATGCTCCTTTTAGGCAAGGATGTGTTCCTCATGCATACACTGTTAATATAATATTTGTATAATGATCCTTTGTGATTGAAGATTCTCATATTCAATGTGCTACCTCTCTACATGGGCATCCTCCAATTGATCTTGAAGGAGTTGTTTTCTCTATTCAGATACCAGTCTATGCGATCTGTCAATGTGATTTTTTGTAAGAGGTCTCTGGTATGTGTGCTCCGTGTGAGCGACCTTATGGGTTCTATACCCATCTGGAAGATTTCCTACACCTTTGCCTTTGTCCATCAAGACAAAATCAACATCTTGTTGTGTACCACCATGCATGGATGGTTGATGTGAGCCATGAGGGTGCTTGGAAGCCTCCACATGTTCTATGGTATCCCTAATAATGCTCCCACTATGCTCACTCAGAGCATGAGTGGGTAGAGCTGAATGCTTATAGCCTAACTGCTCGAGGACACAACCTAAACCATCCAACTATCTAGATCACCATGACTCATGTGGTGGTATACCATTGGCTCCCACCTTCGATATGTCGATAGTGATCTTGTGAGGTTCACTATGCATGGGAGTGTGAAAAGACCTATGCTTGGAAGTGGGCCTATCAATATGCCCCTGAATGGGTGGATATCGATATCTTCTATACTATAAATTTGGAGGTATGAAACCTCCTATAGACTTATTACGTAGGGGTACCAACTGGGCTCCTTATATGACATACTCATCGGCCAATCCCATAGATGCACGTGCACTGCAATCTTAGTAATGGCTTCTGAGTGGAACACCCTCATGTTGAGAGGCTCCATGCTCTATAATACATCTAGAAGAGTGTATAGAAGCTCCTCTATTGGGGGTATGCTCAATTAGGTACCCTCGTGTTGAATTGTCTCCTCTGATGCTCATCGAATGACGTTCGAGAAGTGCATGTGGGCAAGGGTTCAAAACATTTTGTTGTGAATTTGGTTGGACTTGGTCATTGGCATCAAAATTAAGCCTCTATCGACCTCCTCGTATCTACCCCATGGTGCACCTAGTATCTATATTTGTCTTTTATTATACAAACAAGGTATACAATGGTGATTATTTATTTTACAAATTAAAATGAGCCCTAAACTGTTTGATGTTGTTTCAATGATTTTTTGTATTAGTATTAGAAACTCTTGTCATTTTTGAAAACTTTTTGGATGATAATCTTAGTTTAATTAGCTTTCACTTGTATACTAATAGCTCAACAACTTGGCTATGAACTCCATGTCACGTAATCCAACCTATAATGTGTGGTAATGAATCCCACACATGGTTAGGGAGCATAGGTCCTCGCATATCCTCACTCATTTTCCTCTAGTTAGATTATATGCTTTGAAAAGAATAAATGCAAATTTTCCAAGGTACAAAAGATTCTCAGATCCGGTATTGGTCGAGTATCCAAGGGCACGTTTACTTGAAATCACCTCATCATCATTGAACCCTACTAGTGGTTAGATGTCACTCCCAACTTACTAGCGTTTACTTGAAATATGGTGTGTTGTGTTCTTTTTAATATTTGCATAGAAAGGAAAATGAATAATACAACATGAATGATTGTTTCCTATATGATATGCAAAAAGAAACATTTCATTTCAAAGAATGCATGACATATTCTATATGACTTTTTGACAATGTAAATTATGATGATATAGCCTCTAATTAGACCTCAAGCATGCAAACCAACACACACTTTAAACCTAGCACACTGGATTATAGGGCGGACTACACTCAGAGGTCCATTGTTTCTAGCAATGCCTAGCTAAAATTCAGAAAAAAAAAACCTAAGGACTTAATTCATTTCATGTTCGTTTTATGCTTAATTATCTAGGTTTCAAATTGTTTGTTCTAGAAAAACACAGAGAAGAAAAATAGAGACAAAGAGTGTCATATTGGCCTGCATCAGGTCCTCATCTGATCTAGTTTTTGACTTTTTTTTTTTTTTTGTGTATGTTGTGAATTGAAGGTCTGATGCACGTTTCATACTACAAATAACGTTTTGATGTTGCAAGCCAACAATGATATCATAGCTATAACCTGCGGTTTGCACCTGATGACATAAAACATAAAGAAGTTAGAGATAAAATGCAATAAATGTGGAGTTCCACCATTGATCACCATATGTGACCACAAAAATAGCATCACACTTATGCTTCCTACTGTGTAATATAAACAAAGATACAAACGAAATGCATGCGTAATTGACAACAAATGGAAGAGAATAAGAACACTTTTATTCCATTAAACAATCCAATCCTAATTACAAATACATCCCTCTTAGGGATACCAATTTGATACTCTTATTACAGTAGGAAAAGCATATGAAATCTCTCTCAATGACAAATGTGAGTTTCAAGCCATTCAAGGTGACACGAACTACTCTAGGGTGGAGTTGACCCTCTTCTTCACATTGAGGAAGGAATTTGATGGTTGAATCTCCTTCGAATCTACTTTCTTGTGGTCAAGAAACAACATAAAAGCATTAAAAGCATAGGCAACCTCTAAAAATTCCATAAAAGTATTAAAAGCATAGGCAACATTAAATGATTTAAACATAAAAATGCCATAATATTAATGAAATCAAGAAAGTTATTAAAACATGTTAAACATATTCAATACTCATAAAGATTGCTTGGAACATAGAAATAATGAGTATAGTTATTTATCTAATGGATCAATTGCATGAAATGAATCATTAGAGCATGAAATTAATCTAATTATGTCCTATTTGCTATAATAAAGTAAACCTAATGAAAACCATAATTCTGTTGGTCAGAGTCTCTACAAATTCTAACTAAACTACTAAAATTATTAATCTAGTCTAATTAAGGGTAATGCAAATGAAATAGTAAAGAGATTTATCACCTATTGCAAACTATAGCTCTGATGAGTGGTGTGCACTGTGCACTATGACTTTCAGCCGCGAAAAGCAATCAAGTGGTTTTGTCCTCTAAATTAAGGGTTGTCGGCCTGATCCTCCTTGTCAAATTGATGATCAAGGATCGACTTGGTGTGCTTTGACTGGATTGGTGATTGAATTGTGTAATGGGGCTTCCATTTGTCCAAATTCATGTTTCTTGGCATTCTAGCTCCTTAGGGCATCCATGGTATGAATTTTCATGATGCTTGATTAGTTAACAAGTGGATAGCAATCAAATTCCCTCTCAATGCACTCAAGTGAGTCCATAATTTGATAGGGCTTCACTGCTCAAATGTAATATCTCTCTCTTTTATAATTTTACCCTAATTATAAGGAGTACTTATAGGACTACCCAATGTCTAGGGGTGGCTTCATGGAGAAGCCAAGATCAAGAAGAAGTAGTTGGGACAGTTGGATTGGAAGCCTTTGGAATCTTCCATCCTTCAACTACCTTCTTCTAGAACAAATGGTTGTTCCAACCAATTTGGCTCAGATGAAGGCCAACTGAACTTCATTTTAGACCATATGTCATAGCTATAGCCTAGGCTATGAATCATAGGTGTCAGTAGTGGTTCGGATTGTAGACCATAGGTCTTAGCTGTGGTTCAGATTGATTAGGCCAAGAAGCCCAAATTGAGTGGTTAGAACCACTGCTCTATCTTGAAGTCTATCCAAGATCTTCCATATGGTCTTGTAGCATGTACCATATGAGTAGTTGCCTATGAAATGATGTGTTTTATGTGTCTACACAACAAAAACCTCCACAATTATCCTTTCCACAATATCTCCCATCATAATTTCCTCCATAGTCATTCCCATATTCTTCTTTCCAAACCACATATTCACCTCCACAAAACAATACTTCCTCTTGCAATCCCATTCATAATCATGTTACCATGCATCCATACCATGTTTCTCAACCCATATGCAATCCTTATTTTTTACAACATGATCATATTCAACCACATCATTCTACTCACAATCAGCCATTAAATCATATTATCACCAACCTCTTTAGGAAAATATTATCAAAAGTCCCTCAAAAACCTTCACCATGTAAATTTACTAAGTTTAATCAACCCTTGATCATAATCCTCAAACACTTTCTAGATACAAACATTATTGATTTACCTCCTATAAGGCAACTTGCAGGGTTATTCATAAGGGGTTGGACTCAAAATGTACTTGTAAAAAAATGGTGAATCATAATCAAAATCAAGGTGAATCATGGAGAATCCTAAGCAAATCAAACCAAAATTTGGGATGTTTGAATACCTAAAATGTAAGGTCATATTTTGGACCATTTTTTACCTATTAAATCATCTTAGAACTTAATAAAAACACCACCATTATATCAAGATTGAAAAGAGCTTTTCTACGAGTACAAATATACCTATGTTTGGATATATATTATCGCAAATTGACCCTAAAAAAAAATTGGTCCTGAAAATTTTAGGCAAATTGATCGACATCGAGGGTCCTCATATTCACCGATTTCTAGTTTTGGAAATCCTAATATTCACCCAATTTGTGAATATTCGTCATTGTGCATAACCCTGGCAACTTGATACCATAGAAGATTCATATATGCCTAAGTTACACTATGAATAACATAAAGTGGATGAACACATGATACAATCATGTAAGAAGTTGAGATATGTGATTGAAAACCTGATTGATGTGGTTCTTTTTATTATGGATAATTTTCAACTCACTATTGGTTATAATTCTCAAATAAACAATCAATATCTTACACAACAAATACCTACAATTGATCAAGACATGGAGAGCTTCCAAAATTCTCAATTCAATCATCAACAACAAGAAACCAATCAAGTGTCATGTCCTAATGTCTCTCATTATAATGATATTATTGATATCATAGTTAAGACTACAAGAAAACAAGTTAAAGCTCAACCGAATCAATTTGATAAGCAAAAGATAAATTCTTCATCCCACCAACCTTCAAGACCTCTCCTAGTTTTGAAGAATAATCACAAAGAGGATACAAGCATAAAAAACACAAGTCTAGTGTTGAAGCCTCAACCTAAAGTCTCCCTTGAATTTCAATAGTAGTTGGCAAATCCTCTAGCCAAGATACCCCTTTTAGAACTTTTGCAAACTTCTCATGTCCATATGAAATCCTTGTGGGAGATTCTAAGTCAATAGTTTGTCCCTCGAGACATCCCTCCTAGGGATATTGCTAGTGTTGTAAGTTCTCTTGGGAGTAATCATATTTCATTCTATGATGACAAGATTCCTTCCTCAAATTTGCAAGAAGATTCATCTCTTTACATTACAAGATTTATTGGAGAAACATTTATCAAAAGTATCTTGGTAGATAATGGTTCCTCTCTTAATGTGTGCACTTATCAATTATTCCAAAGACTTGGATTAAAGGAGGAAGATCTCACCAAATCTAATATCATCATAAAATTTTTCAATAATGAATCCTAAGAAGCTCGGGGTACTATAGTCCTTCCCCTTAAGATTGGACCCAAAACCTTGGATACCCTATTTTATGTGGTGTCTTGTCTTGTGCATTACAAGTTGCTTCTTGGATGCCCTTGGATTCATATGATGAGGGCTATCCCTTCCACCCTTCATCAACATTTGAAGTTTAAATTTGAAAATCAACTTATCACCATCCATGGTGACCCAACACCATTTGGATGTTCTTCAATGATCAAATCACCAAGTTCTCCATAGTCTACCTCTCTATCATCATCATCTTCTGTCAATCACTCTTTTTCATCTATGTTTGAACATCCTTGATCGATACATAGTGCCCATTCACATCTTTCAAATATGTTCCCTCCATCCTATCAAGACTTGGAAGGGAGTGATGATGATGAGGGACCTCCTTGTCCCTTTGACATTTTGTTTTGTAACATGATCAATTTGGCATAGTTAAAGGATATATTTTCTACTTTATTGTCCTATAAATACCTTGCCAAGATAGGAATAACACTTCTTTATGTTAAGAAAGATGGTTTTTTTAAGAATGTATGGAATTTCATGCAATGGATACTGAGGAAAAGGTTACAAATGAGTCCCTTCATGATTTCAATCATCAAAATGACTTACATGCTAAAAATTTATTTAACAAATAAATTCGTACAAGTGTTCTCTCTTTTGATATAATGGGTACAATAATAATGTGTTGAATATCATGACCATCTAAAGAGGGTTTGCAACTGTCAAATTTAGATCATGTCTAAACCATTGTACATAAAATTTCTTGCACAAATCATCTTGTATATACTACAAATCCCACAATGCCAAAAAATTAAATAAATGAAACAAAAAATCATCTAGTTTTCATTTCAATCATTGCATTTCCATAATTGTATTTGCTCATGTCATTTTATATCCATTGACCTTGAAAATTTTTCATTGATTATTTCTCCCCAAAGTGAGGGATATACTTCTTGTTTTAATCTATTGGCCTTGATTCATACACTTTAATGTACACCCCTATAGAGTAGTACTCACTTTGGAAATATCATTCCCATCATCTCAGCACCCCATAGTGGATAGCTCCATGGTCATGACTGAGGGGTATCCTCCATTCGACCATTTGCGAGAATACATCCCAACGGGTATACCTCTTCTATTTTTTATTGTTAGCAAGCACTACACTCATAGCAGGTTTAGCACCTCTTATCATTTTTCTTCAGCCTTTTGGAGTTTTTTTTCATTCACCTATGCATTTAATTTAGGTTTGCATATAGGTCATCTAGCACAACTATCATATCCACATTGCATTACATAAACCATGATCATATATCATGTAGTTGCATATTACACCTATTAATCTTGATTAGTCCAATTGCATATGCAATATAGTCACATCCAATTATTATATTAATTAAATTTTAGATAGATGCTATCAAGTTCAAAGTAAATATTGGTATTTTTGAGTAATTAAGATTTTATTTTGAACCACCTATATGATTCATATTTTAATAAAATCTTGATCCTTGATATTGATTAAAAATCTCTCTTGAACCAAAGTACACTTCTTCACTAAAAAGCATTTTGAGTTTTGGGAACAGATTCTTCCATTTTTTAACCAAACACATATCACACTTATTAATCAAATATTGCATCAAGAGAAGGATGACACCATGATTGGATTGAACCATGAAGAAAAAAGTACTTCTTGCTTGTCCCATTATGCACATAGTCCAAAAATAAAAATAAATATAAATATTTGAAAATTTCTACAAAAATGAAAAGAATGGGTAGTAAGCATAGGATTAAATTTCTAGTTAGACAATTATGTAGTCCAAATCCCCAAAGCTCTACTTCTTTTCACAAAAACAATATCAAAATAATAAAATGAGTAGTAAGAATAGGATTACATTTCTTGTCAAATGGTTATGTAGTCTAAATCCCCAAAGCTCTAACTCTTCAAATAAATACACAAAAAATAATAATAAGTCTCCAAGTAGTAAGGATAGGGTAAAAATTCTCATCGAACTTGTTGAGAATATGATTCCCCAAATATTGGAGAACCTAATAAAGGACTATGATGCATGGAAACATGTCTCTCTTGAAGAGACCTCTGATCACACATAAGGACAAGCTAGCCTCTTGGTTCCCTCCATGACTAGTTTAATCTCTATCTTACTCAAGATTGGTAAATGAATTCATTTTGCATGCACTATGGTTCTTGATTGGCCTGCATCATTACCTTACTCAAAATTGGTAAATGAACTTCAAAAGCACACACATTTGGTTCTTGATAGATTTTCATCATAATCAAGTTCAAGATAGGTAAAGAACTCATGGATCACACACTAGTTCTTGATAGACATAACTTCATCAATATTAATCTTAATCCAAACTTTTGGGTATGGTTTAAAAATAGCTCTATACTACCCCTCTTGCACTTCAGCTTCCTTATCCATCATCCCTATATCAGTTTGAGTTCATACATTGCCACAATTTCTACAAATTTTCTCTACCTACCAAACTCCATCTAATGATGAAAAGGTTTCTTTAAAAGATTTTCCATTTCTCTCCCACCACACTTGTCACTAAATGAAGTTTAATCCAAGCTTCTAACTAATACAAAGAGCTTTAGATTTAAATATACCCCTCTTCCATATTTTCCAAATATTAATTCAAGCGTTTGACATTACAATAATCATGTAAAAAAGAATTTGTCATGGATTGCATCCTGGGACATTTTTCGCAGGACTGCCCAAACTTCCGAACTTGTTTCGGTCATATCTCACTCATCCGGACTCGGATTGAGCTGAAATTTTGAGGGTAGATGCCTGAAAAACCCTAGAACGTCTCCACCAATTTTCATATCATTTGGAGCAACACAGATCCTAGCGCATCCCTATGTGTGAACGACATATTTGGCAAGCGGCTATGCGAGGGTTTCATCCGGGTTGAGTGCAAGCTACTCCAGAGGTTGGTTTTTAGGGCCTTCGGGCCCTAGCGGCCAATATTTTTGTGGTTTATTCTCAATATTTTAGCAGGAAATGTTGCAGGGGATACAATATGGGTTAGAAATTTGTCTTTCAATAGATCATACTGTGAACTTGAGTGACAACGGCTTCCAATTTGCTGCACAAAAGAAAAGTGAAAACCATACCTTTCCACGACGTCTAGGGCAAGGATTAAAGAGATCACGAAACAAGTTTCAAGTAGTTGATCAAAAAATGGCTCATATCTCAAGTGAATCTGGTGCTAAGGTGCACCCACAAAATAATTCTACTGTGAAAACCCCTATCAAGGGTAAGAATTTTGAAGACTCGGTCCCAAAAATGAATTTTAGGGATGCCCTTCATGGTGGACAGCCTCAGCCCAATGCTAATATCAATATTAGGGCTTCCCATAAACCTCTAAGAATGCCTAAGATTGATCCCAGGAAAATGGAGTCAGGATGTCTTAAAGCAGCTGATGGAACTCCTATTGTTAAGCTTGATATGGATAACATTCAGACTGGCATTGAAGATTTGGAAAAAAGAGGACTAATTTGTCGGTTCGTGGGTTTTCGTCCAGAGTCTATCCGCTTTCAAAGTCTGGGCTGCAAAAAAACTGGAAAACTAAAGGTGAGTTACAAATCTCTATTTATCCAAATGGTTATTTTCTTGTTTTATTTGCTAATAATGAAGATAGAGAGAAAAATTTTCAAGGGGGTCCTTGGTTTTTTGGAAGGGCAGGGCTTTTCATGAAGCCCTGGCATACTAAATTTAAATCCGAAGAAGAGATGCCTTCTATTGCTCCCGTGTGGGTTAGACTCTTTGGCCTCCCTATTGAATTTTGGAATCCTACTATTTTTTCTTCAATTGGAAACTCTTTAGGAACTTTTATGATGATCGTTGATTGTACTCAAAATTTTGAACATATTATTTATGCTCGGATTTGTGTTTTAATGGATTTTGACAAACCCCTACCTAAAAAGATCACATTACAATTTGGGGAAGACACTTGGGAGCAAGTAGTGGACTATGAGAACATTCCTTTTCGTTGTAGAATTTGCCATGAATATGGTCATTTGGCCAGTGCTTGCCCAAATAAAATTCTTGATCAAAAGAAAGAAGATATAAACTTAGCAGGTTTCCAAATACCTAAGAAGAAGAACACTAAAAAAAAACCAGTTATGAAGGATCAATCAAAGTCATCTGCTAATATGTTTGAAATCCTTTCCACAAATGATGTCCCAAGTGAGGAAGAGGAAATAATGGAAACTAAAATCTTAGAAATACAATTTAAATATGAAGGGAAGAACTCAAGAGAAAAACCAACAAATCAAAGGTTTTCAACAAAAAAAAAGGAGAAAATTTACACAAGAAAAACAATATTTCAAATGTCAAAACTTCAAATAATGCAGGTCCCAATATAGACTCTATTGAACCATCTAGTAAAATTTTGGTTGTGTACGAGCATTCTTCAAGGTTAGAAGCCATCTCGGATTCAATTGGAATAAGTCAAGAAACAGGGAAAAAAAATTGAAGATGGATTCTAATCAAAAAGTAGGTCGCAAGACCAATCAATATCATATGGTAAAAGAAGGTGAAAAGCTTGTAGAGGAAGGTAAGATTAATGCCCTTCCCAACTTTTTAAGCCCTGGTATTAATGAAGATCATCACTTGGAATATTAGAGGACTCAAAGGGAGTCTTTCAAAACAAAATGAAATTAGAAGAATGATTCAGGTAAATCATCCACATCTTGTTTTCCTTCAAGAAACTAAGATGTCAATGGAGGATATGGACTTAATTGCCAGTAAAATTTGGCCGGCCAGCTGGAAAAGTGGTTTCCCTCAGTTCCCAAGGGACTTCGGGTGGCATTGCTTGTCTTTGGGATCCAAAAGAGGTAGTTATTCACCATATGGTTGGTAGTTGGGGTTTGTTGGCTATAGCTATTCAAAGTAGACATTCCAACCAGATTATGCTCTACATTACTGTTTATGCTCCGACTTCTTTGGAGGAAAAAAGAAGGCAGTGGAAGGATATTACTCATATTATCTCTCATTTTCCTAAAGCTTGGATCTTGATCGGAGGAGATTTCAATACCATCCTCTCTCTGGATGAGAAAAGGGGGGGAAATAGAAATTTGGACAAAAGCACTGACCTCATGAGCGAATATATTGCAAACCTCCATCTTGTGGATATCCAACCAGATAATGGCCTTATGACTTGGTCTAACAAAAGGCAAGGCTTAGCTTGTATAATGGAGAGATTGGATAGGTTTTTGCTCTCTAAAAATTTCTTAATCCATGGTCACATTCCTAAAGTGAAGACTCTTAATAATGCTGGTTCGGATCATTGGCCAGTCATGGTGGAAATGTGGAAAACCAATGTGAGTTTCTCTCCTTTTCATTTTCAATTAATGTGGCTTAGAGACATTTCCTTCGGACCTCATGTGCAACAATGGTGGAAGGAAGGTAAACCTAGGCATGGGACTAAGATGTTCTGTTTTGTCAAAATACTGCAATACATTAAATCCAAAATCAAGACTTGGAGCTGGAAAGAGTTTGGGGATGTTCATAAAAAAAAACATGAAGTTATTACT
Source organism: Wollemia nobilis (assembly GCA_028583015.1). Lineage (NCBI taxonomy): Eukaryota > Viridiplantae > Streptophyta > Pinopsida > Araucariales > Araucariaceae > Wollemia > Wollemia nobilis. The sequence continues at coordinate 2,510,619 of JAQPPZ010016969.1, read as the reverse complement.
CATCTTGAAAATTTGAATAAGAAAATCCGTTTAGATGGCCTCACGAGAGAAGAGAAGTGCGAGATGAAATTAAACTCACAACTCAGTTAGAGGAATGGGAAAAAAGAGAAGAAATCTTATGGAAGCAAAAATCTAGAATTCAATGGCTCAAAGAAGGAGATCGAAACACAAATTTTTTCCACAAATCTCTTCTAGCTCGAAGATCTCACAACTTTATTTCTTCCTTAAAATCAGATTCTGGAGATGTTGTTTATACTTGGGATGGCATGAACTCTATTGTTGTTGATTACTTTTCCAATATTTTTGTTGCTACTCCCCTTGACTCAGCTTCACAATATAATGTTCTTCAAGCAATCCCTTCTCTTATCACTTCTGAGGAGAACTCTATTTTGACTGCTCCTATTACTATCAATGAGCTTCAACAAGTAGTTTTTAAAATGCAAAAGGGAAAACCCCAAGGTCTCGATGGTTTTCCTATTGAGTTCTACCAAGAGTTCTGGGATATCCTTCATGTTGATTTATTAGAGGTGGTGGAAGAAGCCAGGAAAGCCAAAGAAATTTTGAAGGTTATCAATAAAACTTATATTACTCTTGTTCCAAAAGCTCAAGAGGTTGATCATATCTCAGCTTTTAGACCTATTGCTTTATGTAATGTTCTTCTCAAAATCATTACTAAAATCATGGCGAGAAAGGTTGAAGCCTCTTTTGCATAAGATTATTTCCCCAGAGCAAGGGGGTTATGTGGAAGGACGTCAAATAGTAGATGAGATAGTTCTTGCTCAGGAAGCCATCCATTCCATGGATATGCAAAATTCTCCTTCCATGTTCATTCGGTTAGACTTATCCAAAGCTTATGACAGAGTGGATTGGCACTTCCTTATCAAAGTTTTGAGGCAATTTGGTTTCTCTAAGGATTGGATGGATTGGATTATGGGATGTATCTCTTCAGTTTCCTACTTAGTTCTTATCAATGGCAGGCCTTCTCGGTCTTTCCCGGCTTCCGGAGGTATTAGGCAAGGTGACCCGCTATCCCCTTATTTATTCATCATTCTTGCTGAATGCTTGGGTAGGACTATAACCAAAAAGAGGGAAAACAAAACCCTTGAGGGAGTTACCATTGCTCATGGAGCTAGACCTATCTCTCATCTTCAATTTGTGGATGACTCTACTATTTTAGGTAAAGCTACAGTTAAGGAAGCTTCTAATATTAAGCAAATCATTAGCTATTTTTCTAAGGCTATTGGGCAGTTGATCAATGAAGACAAATCTAAAGTTATTTTCTTTCATCGCTCTGCTAGACAGGAATCCATGGTCTTGGATAAGCTAAGATATAAGAAGACCTCTCTTCCAATCACTTATTTAGGTATTCCCATAAATATTCAAAGGCAGAAAAATAAATATTGGAATTGGTTGTTGGACAAAGTCAAGAAGAAAATTGGAAAGTGGACCAACAAGTGGCTTTCTTATGGGGGTAGAATCACCTTGGTAAAATCAGTCCTTCAAGCTATTCCTATTTATGTTTCTTCCATTTTGAATATTCCAAAGGTTGTTCTTCGAGAATTGGATCAAATCAGTCATCGTTTCCTTTGGAGTGGTACTAAGGAGAAAAGAAAATGGGCCTTGGTGAAATGGGATACTTTATGTCTTCCTAAGAGTGAAGGGGGGTTAGGTTTACGGTCTTCAATTAATAACAACAAAGCTTTAGCTGCTAAATTATATTGGAGGATGTTGCATAACCCCAATGCTCTTTGGGCCAATAATCTTCGTGCTAAATATGCTGAGAACAAAAGTCCTGAAGACCTTGTTCGCTATCAACTTCCTACCAAAGGTTCTCCCATTTTAGCAGTTCTTAAGACTGGTGAGGATTTGATAAAGAAAAAATTATTTTGGATCATTCATAATGGTCAACATGCAAATTTTTGGATAGATTCTTGGGATGGTCACAAGCCTTTGATAACTCGGTTTCCCGATTGGAGGCCTTGGATGGAGGAGCTTCACCGAGCTAATTGGATAAAGGTGGCTAATTACTATCGGTACCATACTTGGTAATTCAAAGGTTGGTAGATATTGGATCCCTATTGAGGAGTGGCCTATTCAAATCCCAGAAAGGCAAAGACAAGATATCCAAGGCATCCTTCATATGAGATCCCTCTCTTGGTCCCATGAAAAAGATTGTTTTGGATGGAACAACACTACTAAGGGTGAGTATTCGGTTGCTCAAGGTTATTTGACCTTATGCCATAATAATCCCAACCATTCTTCTGACATATTTTCTCAATTGTGGGCTCAAAAGCTCTGGCCTAAGGTGAGGTTCTTTAATTGGCTTTTATTGCATCGTAGGGTGCTTACTGGTGAGCAACTTATGAAGCGTGGTTTTCATGGCCCTTTTAGATGTGAAATGTGTGAAGAGAATGTAGAAAATATCAACCATATTTTTATTGAGTGTACTTTAGCCTCTGAGCTGTGGAGGAGAATGGCCACTTTACTTGGCTTACGGTGGTCCAATTTTTTTACTTTTGAACAACTTTGGAGGGATTGGCCTAATCAAGAGGGTGTTGATCATTTTATTAGGCGAGTTAGTTTGGATGGGTTCTACCATTCTTCTTTGGAATATTTGGAATGAAAGGAACAACCGAATTTTTAATCAAGATAGGAAGGATATTCACTATATTTGGCAAAAGACCATAGCCAACTTAGTTGAATCAGTCCATCATCTCCTTAATCACCCCCAAAACTCCCACCAAATATGGGATCAAGTGATGCAAATATTGAAGATTAAACCTTCTAAGGGCAACCATCTTAAAGGGAATGTGAGTATTAGTAAATTGGATAGGAATAGAAATTGGCAACCTCCTCCTAAGGATTTTGGAAAAGTCAATACTGATGGAGCCTCTAGAGGGAACCCTGGAAAAGCCAGTGTGGGAGGAATTGGTAGACTTTCAGATGGCTCCCTGGTTTTTACTTTTGCTGAGAATTTGGGTATTCTTTCCAATAACCTTGCTGAGGGGTATGGTATCCTCGAAGGTCTTCAGGAGGCTACTAAGGTTGGATGGGAAAAGGTGTTAGTTGAGTCCGACTCTCAACTTATGATTAATCTCTTGAAGAATCCTTCTAAGAATCATAAGGTGGATTGGAGAATAAAAAGAATTATTGAGAAGATTCGGTTAATCCAGATGGGATTTTTGAAAGTTGATTACAATCATGTGGTGAGAGATCAAAACAAGAGTGCTGATGCTTTAGCTAATTGGGCTTTGGACAAAGGTGATCTTACTTGTTATGGCCACCCTCCTATATGGTGGGCTTCTCAAATTAGGGAAGCTCTTCTTTCTATCATTTCTTTGGATGGCTCCAGTTCTGAAGGTACCTAGTTTCTTCTTGTTTTTTTTTTTGCTTCTCTTTGGTTCATTCAGTTTTTTTTAGTTCCCTAGCTCATTCTATTCTTTATTTTGTTTCCTCTGTTGATTCTTGCCTTAATAGTCTTATGGTCTAGATAGGTCTTTGTTTTGTTCATTTTTTATTTCTTTTTTTCTTTTTGTTTTTTTTGTTTAGTTTTTTAAGGTGGGTGGGTTTTTTTATTTTGTTTTGTTTTTGTGTTCTTTGTGTTGTTTTTTGTTGTTCTTGTGTTTTTGTTGTTTTGTTTTTTTTTTTTTATGTTTTTTGTTATTGTTCTTGTGTTTTTTTTTGTTCTTGTTCTTGGGTTTCTCTTTGTTTGTGTTATTTCGTGTTTTTATGGGTGAGTGTTTTCTATATTTTTTGTTTTTGTTTATTGTCTGTTGTTGGTTGTTTTTTATTTTTATTTTTGTTTTATTTTTTAATTTTTAAGGTTTTGGTTGTGTTTATTTTTCTTGTTTTTTTTTTGGGTTATGTCTTTGTAGTGTTCTGTTGTTTTTGTCTTGTTTGTGTTTTGTTATGTGTTTCTTGTGTTTTTCTATGTGGTTTGTGTTGTGGTTTCTTTTATCTTATTGTGCGTGTTTGGTTGTGCTTTTGTTTTTGACACACTCAAGGAGCATGTTTTTTATTTTATTTTATTATTTTTGTTGTTATTTGCTTATTTTTAATTGGGTTTGTGTGTTTGTTTGCTCCTTGAGTGTGTCAAAGGTGGTAGGCCAGGTCCGAGTCCTGGGCGTTTTTGGTGGAATGGATACCCCTGCCTCCTTGGGTCTTACCCGAAAGTGGCATCCCTTTTGGGATGTTTTCCACAAATAAAAAAAAAATATAGACTTAACTTCATCTCGAAGTTATCTGAGATTCTCCATGAAATTTGAATAGATAATGTCCTTAAATATTCATGGATTTGTATGACCATTGTCATAGGTCATTGAGGCTAAATCAATAATTATTATTGCATTTCGTATCCACCATCTTAGTACAATGTATTTTCATCATATTGCATGATAGCTTGCCATATCCAAATTTGCACAACATTCTTGTTCATACATGATTGCTTGATCATATAAGTTTCCTGGGGATTTTCCAACAATTGCATGAAATGATACCTAGTCTGGTTTTACACATATGTATTTCATTCATGCTAGGATTTTGATTCCTAGTATAGTCCTCCATATTTCAAGTCATATATTTTATGACTAGTAATTCATATCACCTTCATATCCTTAGCCTTTTGAATACATAAGAATCAAAATTTAAGGGCATGAACCATTTATCATCTTCGAATCATTATTTTTCTCATCAAATTCGACCATTCTCCATACACATTCGACTCAATATCTTCAACTTCAATAGGATAATATTCCACATACAATATTTTCTTTATGACCACACGCGAGGGGTAGCCTCCATCACAATCACATACAAGCATATATCCTCATAGACTATTGCTTACAAACTATTGTCACATAAACATATAGACTACCTTTTTGATCATTCAATTTCAACCATTTAGGTTATACACTTTCAACTCTAGCATGACAACATACCTCATACAAGATTCACTTTATGACCACATGCGAGGGATAGCCCTCATCTTGGTCATATACAAGTACACATCCTAAAAGGATATTACCTTAAAATTTTGTTGTAAGGACAAAGCCAACACATTTTTATCATCTTCTTTGCATACTATTTTTCACTTCTTATAAATCATTGTTTGTCATCAGACCCCACATATTTTTTGCAAATCGTATTTTTACTAGCATGGCAAGTATGCATTAAAACTAGTAGTATCATATTCATCATCATATATTTATACCATTCATAACATGCATTAAAATTAACATAATCACATGCATTATTATACATTTTAATTTAGATCATTCATAGCATACATCAAAAAATGAGCAAAAAAATTGTACACACAAAGTAATTTACCACTTACCCAGATCCTCCTAACTACTCCATCATTGTATCTACACAAAAATTCCACTTTGTGGGTAGAAAGTGCCATTTTTGTTTACTACAAATCTCCAAACCAAAAAGTTGAACAGTAAAAATGATTTGGTTTTTATACCCACCCTCCATTTTAACCTACCATTTTTTTCTATTTTCTTTTTTTCCACAATTTTCTCTTCTAATAGTCATTTTGAGTTGCATTAGCAATATGAAATTCCTCATTAAATTTGAGGAGGAACCTTGACTATAATAATCAGTAATCATTTTTCTAATGTCAATTCCACATGAACCATTCATTCTAAACCATCTACCCCATTTTTTCACCCATGTCAACCATTTACATCTCTGATCAAGTGTCTAAACCTTTATTTGATTTCATAAATACACCTAAGAGAGGGTAAAATGTACACGTCAGAGATTGACCCATTAATATGAGTCATTTTCTTTAAACATCCTTAGTTTTCCTATTTGAAAAGTAAGATCATATTTGAGATTATTTTCCCTTAAAAAATCACCTTAATTTCTTCCAATACTTATACCATTGGATTGGTATCAAAATCGCTTTCCAAAGGTATATAATTTATCCTATTCTAACATAATTTGGTCCCCCAAATTGCCAAAAAAATACATATGAGTCTAGTTGTTGCGAATTCAACATCAAACCTCTGAATTTGCTTTAAGGTGCTGAACTTGCATAGAAAAAGGTTGGGGGCAATATGTTTCTTCTAGATTAGTTAATACATCATACACTCTATATTTTTATAATTTTAATAGACATTATACCCTACATTTTGTATTGTTTATCATTGCCTTTCCAGTCATATATACTTGCAATAAATCCAGAAAAATCACTATTTTGCATAAGGTTTGTTAAACGAACATAGGGTATATGAATGCCATGCCATAAAGACTGATTTTATAGTTTCTTGAGTAGATCCCCAATCAATGATAGTAATTTTTAGTGCGTATTTTGATTTATTGTAGGTTTTTTGCAAATTCAAAATATTTGTGATGAATTTACTTGCAACTGCTAAATTCATTGGAACCAACCTCAAACTTGCTTGTATCAGCCTTATAGTGTAGGTAAGTGTTATATATAATCCATATTAGCTTTGTATATCTATTATATATCCATTTCATGCTTTCTTATTCATATATCATTTGAAAATATAAGAAAATACAAAAAAAAGGAAAATGAATCTACAATGCATTTAGTTTATTTTGATTGTTCATCATTTGTTGCTTTCAAGAAAATTGAATTGCATATAGTTTAGGTTTAGTTGCATTATGTCCTAAAATATAGGTGCTTTTTTATTAAATAATACATTAAACACTTCCCATTGCATAGACATAGAAACCATCTCTAAACATTTCTTGGTGAACCCACCAAAATTTGTTGATAATCACCAAAGAAGGTACAACACTAGTACCTCTCATATCAAGGTGTAGATCTCTTATTTCCCATCCCCATTCTAGGTTTGGATCAATTAGCCTTAGGGAAAGGGGTGTGAAATTTTTTATCTACATCAACCATATAAGAAAGAGCTTCCTCCAGATCCTTCAAAGATAGGGTCTTTTCATAGGTAGTACTTTGAGACTCAAAAATTCACACTGGGACAAGAGAGAGGTAGGAGTTAAGAGCTTGGTCACATTTATGGGATATGGTTTGAGCCATAAACATAGTCTAGTAATGTTATTCAAGAGAGTAGAGAGTACAAGGAAGCTTAGAAAAAAAACTCTCCATATTTAATACCCAAAAAATGAATGAAAGGATGCAAGTGTTGGAAGAACTCCTTGGTGACATTATCATCAATTTCAAGCCAGTGCAACCTCACCTTGATCTATATCCCTCTAGCATCATAGTGCTTTACTATAAGAATCTAGTGTTTGATAGCCATGAGGTACCTTTGAATATCCTCATTGAAAGGATTGCACTATAGCTAAGTTGAGGCCACCTCTAAATATCACTTGAGAGAAGCATTGGAGTGGTGAAAAAGCTTGGAATTTTTATGCCCTAGCAAGTGCAAGAAGCTAGATATATTTTGGATATCAAAATTACACCAATCAATCCATCCAAAGACCCCTTTGGTCTAGGGACTAGATTCCAAATTCTAATGAAATACGATCTCAACATGAGCTGATGCAGAATAGAAGTATTAAGGTAGAACTACAACTAAGAAAGAGGAAGGAGGTGGAAAAAACTAGGATGTAAAATAAAATATGAGAATGTTTAGACAAAAATATCTTGGGGTGGATAGAGACAAAGGGGAAAGAGGAGGAGGCATTCTCAAAGGAGAAAATATTAGAATTTGAGAGTATGTATTTGTCCAATATTTCTAGCACATGACTCATACCCTACATGTTGTTAGACCATGTGAACCAGACATTAATAGGGAACAAAGAGGGTAAGAAGTAACTATTAAGGTTATGGAGACCCAACTTTGCTTTCATGAAAATCCATGCTTCTCTTTCTTTGATAATCCACCATATGGGAAGAAGACCCACATTGTCATGTGAGAATTCAATCATATTGAAGTCCTGTAGAGCAAACAAATACTAGAGGGAGAGAGAGTAACCACCCATTGAAAAAGTGCACAATGGTCATTAGAATCATTAGATGCATAAATATTGAGCATATTGATGAGATAACCATCAATCTCCATCACAACCTAGATAACATGATCAAAAGGGTCACATGCCTAAGATATTAGATTCCAATGGTAGGTTTTTGAAAGGCATATGATTGCCCCTCCTTTGCATATGTCATGCATAGTATAAAATATGTGGCCTCGAGACCATAGAAAGAAGCAAGTACTTGAAAGAATAAATTTATTGACTTTGACTTCTTGAAAGTATAATATCAATAATATCAAATCTGATCTTGAAGTCATCTAAACCCTAACACACAAGGTACTTTCACATAGGATCTTTCAAACCCATAATATTCTAGGGCATACACTTTATGAGACTTAATCAAGGAACATATTTCATTTTATGACCTTAGAGTCCTCTAAATCCACAAAATATTCAAAGGCGTTTATGAGAAACCTATTATGGTTTTCCCAAAAAAATCATCTACCTTTGCTTGTCTAAAGGGATGGTCGAGGACTCCCTAGATGAAATACAAGAGTGGTGAGGATTCTATGAAGAAAATTTTCTAGATGAACTAGTAGAAGATATAGGGCATCTGCTTGAGGGGATGAACTCTAGCCTAGACGATGGGTGAGTCATGTGGGATTTTAATGTAGCAAGCATGGAGAGATAGTAATCACAAGATGCAAAATAATATGAAAGAAAGTAAATCTGCTAAATGATTGAAATATAAAATATTACAATGTAGATATAGAGGAAATGAACACTATAATATAAAGCTACTTAACTACATTGCATCCATCGCCAATGGATGATGTCACACATTATGCCACATTATGCCCTCTGACTCTCTATATATCACACTCTATATTTCACACTCTATATCTCACACTCTATCTAGCTATGCAAGGGATAACTTATGCATGTACAACTTGCACATTATAACTTGTGTACTTATTACATTGCATGAAGTAACTAGATAATTTGCACCTAAAGTAATGTAAGTATGTACCTTGGAAGATACATTTACATAACACAAATTATGGAATAGACACTATTTCTAACACCCCCATGTATTAAATTATTTGGATATTGAAGACTTCAGTATTAAATATGGATCTTATTTTTCTTCTTGAACTTGGTCTTCTATCTCTGCATTTTTTATGTTCAATTTCAGTAGATAATATGTGTCTTCATAAGATGCAGAGTAAGCTGGAGCTGAGTCTTCTTCTTTCAAATGACATTGCATTGTATTACTCCATTATATGGTTATTAAGAGTAGTCTCGATGTGGTTCCACTTCTTTTGCTTCAGTCTTCATGTCAAGCCCTCTTATCCTTTTCTATTTTAAATTCCTTGATGTTAGATGTCTTTAGTCGACCATTGTTCTCATGATGTTGCATGTCTTGATTGGATCTAAATTTGTTCTTCTTATTTCCTTTGTATCTATGTAATACTTTTTTCTTTGTCTTTCATAAATATCAACCTTGATTTTAATGTTATTAGAACCATCTAAAATAAGTTTTTGAATATAATAGTTTATTACTTGAAGTATCCTTATTTCATAATTTTTATAGTGCCTGTATTTGAAGTAACAAGAGAAAGATGAGTGATTTGTTTCGTCATAATACGTTCATGGATGGAAATTACAACAATTGGTATTATCATGACCATATTTATTGCAATGAATGAACTATATTTATGATATGATATTTTTGCAATCTATTTTAGGAATATCATATTTGTCTATTTCTTTGATAAGACTTTCTAACCATATGTGCACGATTGAAGCTATTCATTTTTGAATAAAAGTTTGTTGATCAATATTTCCCTATTTTTGGTCATTAGATTCATTGGATGAATATTTCCCAACATGGTTGTTGATTTAGGAACTTATTTTGCATTGAATTTGTTCTTCCTTGTCCTTTTCATCAATGTAATTTATCATATTTTTAATCCATATTGGTATTTTTCTCATTCCACTTCTAAGAGTGTTATTTAGCATGCTAGTAGTCATTTGTATAATGTGAATTCTTTAAGTTAGGGTAGTTTATTTTAAAACTACCTTTGAATTATATAAGCTTGATTTAATAAACATTTTATTAGTCTTGTAGGCTTCCTTATATATCTCTAGTTATGAATGCCTAATTTTAGGTTTTTGAAGAAATCTTATATCTTCACAACTTGGCAAATTTTGTAGAATTTCTTATGATTCCCTATATATGTTTTGGAGTTTTCTATAGTTCTTTTTCAATATATAGTTTAATTTTTGGTTGATTTTGTACAAATTTTATAAGGTTCAAAAATCAACTTCATAATCTTCTTAATACTCCTATTGAACTAACCACTTTTCAATTTTGAGGAGGTTTTAATATTGGATTTATTTTATTCCTAAGGAGAAATTTTTTGAGACAAGAACTTAAATTTCCAAATTTAATAGAAGCTTTTAATAACCCCTTTTGAAACCCTTAGTAATTTTATTCAAGTGTTTCTAATTTCCAAAAAACTAGTTTGAAGTTGAAAACCTTATCACTCCCAAATTTGGAAATCTAAAACACATTAATATTTGCAAATATTAAATGGATTAATTCCAAGTAGAATCCCTTATTGCTCTTAAGTTATTATTTTTGTAAATATTATATTAATTCCCTAAGTTTTACTTTCAAACAAAGATTGATTTTAAATAATATATCAACCTTATCTTATAACCTTATAACTCCTTTTTTGAAATTGAAAACAAATAAGAAATTAAGGTTGTGTACCTTTATGATGTCAAGTGAATGTGGCTATAAGATCTTCTTCTTGATCATAGATTCCTAAGGCTTAAATGCACTCCGTGAATGTTGGTTGACCAAGAGTTTTCAAACTGTACTCATCTTTCTTCGGATCTCTATCAAATTGCACCTAAACTAGTGCTGAATGTCCATCATCACTATGCCAAATTATTCCTAAATAGTTGTTGAGAATCTACCATCGATCTACCGTGTAGCACCTAAAATATTATTGAGCGTCAGTCATTGATCTGTCGAGTAGATTCCACTACTTCTCATGGTGTTTCCAACTACTATGCTTCCTTTCCAAAGTCTAAACAATATTTAATATGAGATAGTAGGAGTTACAAGTGTTATTGTATGCATTTTTAAATGCTCATGGAAGCTCTCATTTGGTTTGTGGAGGCTCTTAAGTCAATCCACTTCTCGTGACAAGTGTCACTACTGAGTTGAAAATATTTGTTATTCTTTCTTGAATGCTATCCAAGTAATTTTCCTTCCTCAATGTCCCCAAGTTATCTTTCCTGTAACGTATATCAAGTTGTATGTAACTCCACTATTTGGAGTATGTGCACCAAGAAGTGTAACGTCTTCTTTGTGAATGTTATAGAGTATCTTCCAAAATATGAAAAATGGTAGCTACATGACTTTCTTTCTATCAATGCTTATATGAATACTCTTCAACGTGTTTTCCACCTTAATCCTTGTTGTTTTACATAGATTCTCAAGTGTTTTCAGCTAATGGCTGGAATGTGGTGGAGATATGGTGAATATTTGGTGGAGACACAGATTAGCTTTGGTGGCCCTTGAATAGAGTCTGAATGGCAGTGCTTGGATGAAGAATACTTGATGCTTTACTCCATTGTTAGCATTTACTAATGGTAGAAATACTTTAATATGAATGCCCCTTTCCTTTGATGTTTGTTTGTTTCTATATTCTACTTTGTACACTGCTTGATATTCTCCTATGCTATATTTTCTACTTTGTACACTGTTTTATCTTCTCTTATGATGTGTCTTCTATAGGTTCAAGCATACATGATGAGCCCATTTGAGTGGCTTCTATAGCTTGATAAGAGTGCTCATGTTTAGCCCTTTCTTGGCTATTTTTCATGTGTTTATTGTCATTTTTTAGGATAGATTCAAATATATTTTTAGACTAAAAAAAATAGATTGAAATCGTGCTATAATAAGTACTATAGTGTGTACATAAATTTCCTTTTATGCCCCTTATTTTGCACTATTATTTTAGATCATAAACTTTGATTTTATGGCAGATTTTTCTCCTACAATACAAGGGTTTTGAGGTTGTATTTTATAATTATGCACCTTCCTCCTTTTGGCTTGGTCACTTAGATAACAATTCCAAGATTATATAACAGTAGATAGAAGCTTTTATTTTCTACAATTATTTTCTTACATTAAATTCTTTAATGCTTTTGGATTTGAGATTCACTAAGTCTCATCCTATAAAGCTTCTATTTGTGTTTTTGGTTAGTTATGGTATTATCCAAGTTTTATAGGATTATAACCTTTTTGGGTGGATTTTTTAGACCACTACGAGTTGCAAATTTCTATGCTTAAATAGTGACTTTAGACACTTGATAGAAATCAAATTTTATGCCCTTCAAGAACACAACTAATTTATTTTGATATTAGTGTAATAGTACAATTCTTTTGACTTTTAATGCAATAATATTACACTTTATCACTCTGATAAACTCTCAAATTAATTCACTAATAATTTATTGCAAATAATCAAGAATAACCTAAAATTAATCTTTAAGATTTATTCTGAAATTTCACTACAACTAATATTATAGAGATTAGTCTTCATTTTAGTTTTCAAAATAGATAATAGGTAGTTGATAGAAAATATTTTTAAAATCTAATCAACTCCTAATAAAAGTGCAAACGAACCTTAAACAAGAACTTTTTCTTTTTGCACTTTTGAATATTGCAATCAAATTTTCTATTTGTAAATTTAATCCAAATGTAGGTGCATCTAACAAATATAATAGGTAGATGAATTAATAAAGCTATTTGCACCAAAAGTTTGCATACCTTTTTGTTGTATCTCTTTTATCACTTTTTAGAGGATGTAGATCTTGGTACCTAGAATCACCAAGTTACTACTATGAGAATGTCCTTGTAGCTATTTGTAGACTATCATGAATAGCTCAATTTTCACAAAATGATGGTATTGACCTTTATTTTATGAGCCTAGGATTTGATGGCTTGTTATCCTCTTTTGTTATTCTTCTTCTGATGTAGATTTGTAGAAGTCTTTGTATCTGAAGTGATACCTTATTTTTGTGAGATGCAATATTCAAATCTTCAAGATTTGGTGAGCTTCTTTTGTCTTCAAGTTGTCTTGTCAATTTTTGACTTCAAGTAGGATCTTATTATGAGATTTGGTACTCCTTGTTAAATTATTCTTTATAGATTTTGCACTCCTTACTAGATTATTCTTCTCAGATTTGGCACTCCTTGCCAAATTATTCTTCTCATATTTGACACTCCTTGCCAAATTCTTATTCTCTTGGGCTTGTTGTTGGATGGCAAAAATGATCCCAAGTCCTTCACTATCATATGTTTCTTCTTGATAGTGGATTTATCTAATGATTTATCCCTTGAGAATATATTTAGTAAGGCTCTCCTAGACTTTTTTGAATGATTGATAAGACCTTCTCAAGGTCTCTGATATATTAGCTTTTGATGGTCTTCCTTGAGATCTTTTCTTCAAAATTCTTCCTGGAAGTGTTAGTGATGAGATCTTCCTCTATATATCTTATTCTATTTATTTTGGATTTGAGCAAGATTTACCTAGTCCTTATTCTCCTTCTCCTTCCTTGACTGGAAGTTCTACAATGAGATCTTCTCCTGATCTCTTCGATTTTGCTTCAAGTTCTAAATTGATTCTAAAGAAGATACCCTTCCTAGCTTTCTTGTACAAAGGTTCCCAACTCACTAAATCTTCTTTCCTTACAAGAAAGTATTAGTACCAAAATATTTAGTATGTTTTTGAATCAGAGATTCTCTTTAAATACAAGATCAAGGCTTTTATGGCCTTTTTTAGTACCAAGGCTACCATGGCCTTTTTTAGTGTCAAGGCTAATATGGCATTTTTATTACCAAGGTTCCTCTGACATTTTCATATTAAGACTTATGTCGCTTCTCCTTGAAGGTTCCTATGGCCTCTTCTCCAAGGATTATATGGCCTTTTTATGTCAAGGATTTTATAGCTTGTTCTTTAATTTGTAAATTTATTTGATTCAACAGTGGATATCTTCAGTATCCTATCTTCTCCACAAATCTTCACAAAAATTCTTCTTCCATAGTATTATTCTAATGCACAAAGAATCAATCTTTGCACTATGAGGGCATGCCGAAATTCAGGCAATGAAGTTGGAGTCTCTTAGATTTTTGTCATAGGAGGAGTCTCAATCCTTTGTAAAATAATTTCCTTCAAACAAAATAAACTTTAGGTACTAGTTAGCAAATATTTAAATATCCTGGATAATCCTCACTAAATGATTTTTCAACCCAATGGCTTGAATCCTAAGTCCTAGTATTCATAATTTTTTCTTGAAACTCTTGTGGAAAAACTTTGGTCAATTGCAATCTCAGTATTTCCTAGAATTGAGACTTCTTTTAGTCCTCAATTTTTAGTCTCTCTTATTATAATACCTAGATTATTCTTAGGGCTTTTGATAGTGGCTGGTCTAGTGGTGCATCCATTTGTCAAAATGCTCAGGATTAATGATAATGGTGGATTTTATATAGACCTACACAGACTAGATCTACTATAGCTCTAATACAACTATTATATTTTAATGTAGCAATCATGTAGATATATCAATAACGAGATGCATAAAATATCAAAGAAAGTAAATCTACTAAATGATTGAAATATAAAATATTACAATGTAGCTATGGAGTAAATGAATATTCCAATATAAAACTATTGAACTACATTGCATCTAAAACCAATGGATGGTATCACAAACTATGCTACACTATGATCTCCGAATCTCTATCTATCACCCTATATCTCACACTCTATCTAACTATGCAAGGGACAACTTGCACATTGAAACTTGTGCACTTATTACATTGCATTAAGTAACTAGATAACTTGCATATAAAATGACCTAAGTATGTACCTTGGAAGATACATTTACATAACCCAAATTATAGAATAGAATCTATTTTTAATAGATTAGTCAACGAGTCTTGTTGGGTTCTACCATTAAAAGTACCTACAAGAGGAGAAAAAAAATTTCCTTTGGTCGTAGCTACATAAGAGCTCCTTGGTTAATACTTCTTTTTACCAACTCCCACAAAAAAGTTGTAGTTGGATGCTTTTACAATTTTCCTGGTAACAAACATCCATTCCTCCCCCCTATGAGTGAGAGGGGTAGATTGAATTATGGTTGGAGGTATTGATGCTTCTACTAGAGGTCAATTTTTGAACCGGTCCTCCATAAGAGGGTAGTATTTATTCTTGTTATTTGTGGATTGATAATAGTAAAAAGTATTGGACAGATTTATATAGACCACTAGTTATGAAAATGGGTCTCACCAACCTAAATACCAATAGAGTACTTGAGGTTATTTGAGAGATAAATTTCAATGTAGATGCTATGGGTGTGATAATCTATGGCAGGAATGATAAAAGTGGCAATGGGAGACCCAAGAATTCCATAGAAACATGGACATGTAGGGAAACATTGAAAAATACCATAAAATTATGATGTCATGGTTGAAGAATTAAAATACTATTTCTAATATATAGAGGACCTTTACACATAACTACAATGACATGCTATGATTCAACAAACTAGAAATGAAATAATCCTTTAGTAAGGTCCTAAATATGGCCATATTTTATGTCATATAGTTGTAAGACTTGTTGAATACCTTGACAAATTAGTAAGTCACTAGGAATACTTCCTAAAAAATACCTAATGAAGGTGACTCTCAACCTAGTTGAAGGATTTATCAAAATATTGCATGGGTAGGACTATATCAATCTTAGAAGAATTACCAAATGGAAAACCCTCAATACAAACTTCTTAGCTCTATTGACTAGTGTCATAGCTCTCTATAGATGTAACTTCACTAAACAATGAAGTGATGGCCTAAGAGGCAACCATAACAAGGGGAGAATCCCCCCACTATAGGTGGAGGTAACACACAAAATTGTGCAATAAGAGCGCTAATATCCCTAACAATATGATAGCTGAATAAAGAGTAAACATGTGGAAATAACATGTAACTGCAAAATATTAATCTACAAAACCAAAAGTGACATGACAAAAAATATGTCTTGAATTTTTAAATATAATATGATATACAACATTTATAAAATAGTTTGAAAGACAAAATGTTTAACTATCAACTAATCAATGTCAACATGTCCATGGTTCAATGACTAGGAAAAATAGTCGATGCATCCCACACCAAGGTTCAAATATCAATGGCACCAAATAACTCAATGTGACTAAATCAATGTAAAAGGGAAATGTAAACCCTTTCAAAATCCTACAAAAAAAAAAAACTTTGAACTAATCAAGAAATAGTTTTTGAGTTATTTGTTTACCTCTTTGAAGTTGTTTTTAGTTAGCAAGGTAAGTGGTGTAATACCGTGTAATTGTAGCCTTACCTCAAATACCTAGTGATAGGGAGTTTCTTCATCTAAATGGTTTTTTCTCATGATATGAGGCATTAAAAACTTTTGTGTGGAAGCATGTCTACAATAAGTTTTGACATGAAGGTAGACACGATGCCATAGTAAGCTTAAATTTGGTAGTATTATTAATAGCATGTAGGCAATATTGATGACACTAGTAGACACAACATTAGAAATAATTATGACATTAGTATGTGTGGTCAAATACCATAACACCAATAGCTATAAGTTGACAAAACATTAAACTCGTATTATATAAAACTTAAACAATATTTATTATTACTCATATTACATAAATTGTTTATTATATTACATATTTTATTTAACAAATAATTAAAATAATAACAAATTTAAAATTTTATATTCATATAATATATTTTTTTCTCAAAAGTTTAATTTATAATAAGAAAATTCAGTGAACAATATGATTGATCAATTGACTAGCATAAAAAAATGTAAAATAATATATATAATAAATTTCTTTCCCCACATGAGGGTACCATGTTTGTGCTAGAAGGTAATGCATTAGATAGTGTAAACACCCATGGAAGGTGTCATGTTTGTGCATTCCTATTCCACCTTGCCTATGCTTCAAATGATTCCTTCGAGGTTGAGGTAGGGCAACATGATGTTAGTAGAAATTTCTTTTAAAAATAATAGGTTATATTAAAAAGGTGGTCTAAATACATTAAATATTTATTTATAAATATAAAAATTGTAATGCTCTAATGAAAATAAAATCCTTTTGGAGAAGTAGTTTATATTACACCTTAAAATTAAAAATAGTGCATTGAAGATTTATATATCCTTATTTAAAAATATAGATTTGATAGTGCCCCACAAGGATTTATAGAACTCACAGGGGAATCCATGAAGACTAAGGTATTTATTTCCAACCATCTAAGAAATAGCTTCCTCTAGATCCTTAAAAGAGAGGGTCTTTTTCGAAGTAGCTCTTTGAGACTCAAAAATTTATATTGGGACAACAGAGAGGTTGGAGTTAAGAGCTCAGTCACATTGAGGGGAGAAGGTTTGATCCATGAACATAGTATGAGAATGTTCTTCAAAAGTGGAGAGAATATGAGGATACTAAAAAATAAGCTCTCCATTAATGATAAGGTCTTGAATGTCTAAAAAATTATTACAAGGACATAGGTGCTAGAAGAAATCCTTGGTGATCCTATCATAAATTTTAAGCTAGTGCAACCTCACCTTGATCTGCATCTCTCTGGTATCATAGTGTTTTGCCATAAAAACCTTGTGTTTGACAACCGTGAGGTGCCTCTAAAGCTCCTCATTGAAAGTATTAGAATGTAACTAAGTTGAGGCCCACCTCTAACTCTCACATGAGAGAAGTGTTGAAGTGGTAATGAAGGTTAAAAATATTATGCCCTAGTAAATGCAAGAATTTGGTTGTGAACTAGAGAGTAGTGTTCCACAAATAAATCTAGTCAAAGGTCCCTTTTGGTCTGGGGACCAAGTTCCAAATTCTAATGACATAGGATATCAACATGGGGTGGTGCACAATAGAAGTATTAATATAGAATTGTGATTGAGAAAGAGAATGAAATAGAGGAATGGTCAAACAAATAGTGCTTGAGGTGGGCAAAGACATAGGAAGAAGAGGATGAGGGCTTCTCAAAGGATAAAATATCAAAATATAAGAGCATGGCTCTTTCAAATATTTTTATCACATGACCCATTCTCTTTTGGTTGTTAGACCACATGAACCAGGTATTAGCAGGGAACAAAGAGGGTAAGAAGTAGTTATTAAGGTTAGAGAACCCTAATTTTTCTTTAATGAAAAGCCATGCTTCTCTTTGCTGGATGATCCATCACAAGGGAAGAAGGCCCACCTTGTCATGTTGGAATTCAATCATATTGAAGTCCTTGTAGAGAAACCAAACAATAGGGGAAGAGAGAGTGTCACCCACTACCAAAGCACACAAAGATAAATAACATCATTAGACATATATATGTTGAGCACATTAAGGAGATGGCCATCAATATCTATCACAACTCAGATGACATAATTGGAAGGATCACATATCTAAGAGATCAACCTAGAATGGTAGGTTAAAAGGTAAATGACTACCCATCCTTTGCCTATGTCATTCATAGTATAAAAGGTGTGGTCCTAGCGCTAGATAAATGAGTAAGTACTTGACATAATGAAATTATTTTCTTTGACTTGTTGAACGCATAAAATATCAATACTATTGAATCTTATATTGAAGTCATCCAGACCCTCACACACAAGGTACTTGTGCATAGGATATGTTAAACCCCTAATATTCTAGGAAAAGCATTTCATGAGACACACTCAAGGAGAATATTTGCTTTGATAACCTTATAGTCCTTGTAATGTGCCAAAGATTCAAAGGTATTCATGACAAACCTATTATGGTTTTCTATATAAAAAAATGTGTCTTCACTCCTCTAGAGGGACACCCGAGGACTTCCAAGCTAGACAATGAGAGATATGATAGTTTCATGAAGAAACTTTCGTATATGGACTAGGAGACAAGACAAAGTATCTTCTTGAGGATATAGACTCTGGCATAGTCAATGATTGAGACATTTGGAATCCTTAAGGAATTAGGGAGTCTTGTTGGGTATTACAATTATATGTACCTACAAGAGGAGAAAAAGTTATTCCTTTTGCAGTAGTTGTATAAGAGCTCCCTAGATGAGATCTTAGTTAAGAATCCATTTTATTAGCTCCAAAAAAAATTTGTGGTTAGTTGCATTTACCATTTTTGCTGGTGATAAATGTCCATTCCTTGCATGAGCGAGAGGAGAAGATTGAACTATGGAAAAAGACACCGATGCTTCTACTATGGATTAATTTTTGAAATGATCCTCCATAAGAGGGTAGTATTTTATATTGAGAGTTGTGAACTAACAATAGTAACAAGTTTTGGGGAGATTTATATAGACCACCCATTATTGAAAATGGGTCTCACTACCCTGAATATTAATACAATCCTTGAGGTCCTTTGAGAGATCAAATTTAACATAGATGCATTTGTATGACCACACAACATAGAATA
The DNA here is from genome assembly GCA_028583015.1 of Wollemia nobilis. Classification (NCBI taxonomy): domain Eukaryota; kingdom Viridiplantae; phylum Streptophyta; class Pinopsida; order Araucariales; family Araucariaceae; genus Wollemia; species Wollemia nobilis. The sequence goes on along the minus strand of JAQPPZ010016969.1, from coordinate 2,491,160 downwards.
TATGTGGTTCCATGCACACATACTTGCCAATGGGTATGACAAGCTATGGAAAAATTAGCCAAACGAGCAAGGAGAGATCATGGAATTCAACCCAAATGGGAAAATGCAGGGAAACATCAACAAAGATCATAAAATTATGGTTCTAGAACTAAAGAATTACAAGGGTATTTATAATATACCAAGGAAATTTTCTCATAACTACAATGATATGCTATTGTTCGACACATTAGAAATGAAATAAATCTTTAGTAAGGTTTTGAATGTGGTTAAATTTTATTCCGTATGGTTGCTATTCTTGCTGAACCCATCAATGAATTAGCGAGTCACTGGAAATGCCCTCCAAAAAATACCTAAGGAGGGTGTCACTCTGAAGTTAGTTGTAAGCTTTATCAAAATCCTACATGGATAGAACTATGTCTAGCATAGAGGACTTATCTCATCAAAAATCATCAAGATAAACTTCTTGGATTTGTTGAATGGTGTCATGGCTCTCCATAACTACAACTTCACTAAACGATGAAGCAATAATATAAGAGGAAACCATAACAAGAGAAGAAGATCCCCACACTAGGTGGAGTTAGCACACATAATTGTTCATTAAGAAATATGATATCCTGAATGATATGGTGATAGAAGAAAGAGCAAATAGACAGAAACAACATACGACCATAAAATACTAGAATACAAAACCAAAAGCGACATGAAAAGAATATAACTTTGATTCTTAAATTGAACATGATATAAAAAATTTACAAAATAGTTTGAAAAAGAATAGGTTTAACTACCAACTAATCAAGGTCAATGGATCCTTAGTTTAATGGTTGAAATAAATAGTTGAGTAGCCCACAAAAAGGTTCAAATCTCACTAACACCAAATAGCTCAATGTGACTAAATCGATGTAAAAGTGAAAGGACAACCCTTTTAAAACCTTGAATTAACAAAAAAAAACTTTCAACTAATCAAAAAATAAATTTTAAAAATAATTCAAAAAATAATTTTGTAGTTGTTTGTTTACCTCTTTGAAGTTGATGTTAATTAGCAAGGTAAGTGGTGTAAGACTATGTAATTGTAGCCTTGTCTCTGATTCCTAGTTCTAGGAATATTCTTCATCTAAAATGTGGTGTTTTTCATTACATGAGGTATTAACAATCTTTTTCTAGAAGCATGACTACTATAAACATTGACACAAAGGTAGATATAATATTAAAGTAAGCTTAAAAATGGCAATAATGTTAAAGTAAGCTTAAAGTTGGCAATATTATTGATAGTATATAGGCAATTTCGACGATACTATTAAACACAACATTAAAACAAATTATTACATTATTATGAATAATCAAAATACCCTAACACCAATGTCTATTAATTGACCTAACATTAACATCATACTATATAGAACTTAAACAATATTTTTTTATTAGTTATATTATATTTTTATTTAATAAATAATTAAAATGATGTAAAATTAAAAATTTCCAAGATTTTATTAAAATAAAAAAATCATTTAACAATATGATCGATCAATAGATTAGCATTAAACAAAATATAAAATAACTACGTCGAGAGGCGTTCCTACAATGGCATACAAGAAGGTGGGAGGCAAAGAAGTCATGTCACTGTGGAAGGCAAAGAAGTCATAAATGTCATGCCATAAACAATTAACAATTTTTTTTTATTATTAAAAAAAGTCAACATTAACAAAAATATTTAAAATATTTAAACTAAAACACGTGAACGCGCCTATCTTAGATATCACACCCAAAAAATGAAATAGGCACCTCCAGATTAATAATTCGAGGTATATATATATATATATATATATATATATATATATATATATATATTTCTTTCACCACGCGAGGGTACCATGCAGGTTCTAGAAGGTAGTGCCTTAGATAATGTAAACATCAATGGAAGGTGCCATTTTTGTACCTCCTATTCCACCTTGTCTACGCCTCAAGTGATTCCATTGAGGTTGAGGGAGGAAAAATGATGTCTTTTTCTTTAATTACAATTATTATAGAGTTTAAATTGTAGGAATGGATTTCAATAAATTGATATTATATTGTTTTTGATATTATTAAAAAATATTTTATATTTAAAAATGGTTTAAATACACTAATTTTATTGATAAATATTGATTTATAAATATAAAAACGGTATTGTTTCAACCCAAATAAAATCATTTTGGATAAGCACATTAAAACTAATAATTAAAACTAAAAATAGTGCCATTTTTATTTATTTATTTATATGGCACTGTTATGTAAGTTGTTACATAATATTTTTGTATAATTTGTTTTTATAACTACTATGTTATATTCATTTTAAAATTTTTATATCAAAAATGAACATTCACTCAATCCCATAAAATTTAAAATTTAAAATTCCACCCATCAAACCTACTTATATATCCTTGTTACTTCCATTTTCAATTTTTCTGTATAGATTTAAATATATATCATTATTAAGTGTAAACATTAATTTAGTTAATAATTTTTGTTATTAGTTTAGTTTAAATTTAAATCATGGTAATTATTATTACAAATTTTAACTTAAGCAAAAATATACATATTTCTATTTTTTAGGTAAAATTTATTTTAAATATTTTATACATAAATACGAATTTATATAATAAAAAATATAATAAAATAATTATTAATCATTTTTATTATATGAAAAATATTATTCATTATAAATAAATTAATATTTTTAATTATATAAAATTAAATCAATTTTATATATATTATAAAAATATTTTAATAAATTATAATTTTTTATTTTTATTTTTTTAATTTGGTTATTGTGACAACAGGGTTGAGCAGTCTCCTCTCAACCATGTTCTCTTGTAAAACATAGAGCTATACTTATCAATAGAAAATTTAACACAAAGCCACTATACTCCCACTCCTCACACAATCCCCCACACCGAAATTTAAACCTTAATAAATTATAATAATATTTAATAATTATATATAAACATCATCTAACTTTTAACCCTTATAAAATTTTACCATATTAGCATCAATAAAATTAAAAAGACAAATTAAACACTAAACTATTAGTTATCTTAAAAATTACATTGTACAATATAAAATCTTCGATTTATATAAGTAATTATAAAATATAAAATAATATATAACTATGTAAGATGTTTTAACGGGTTAAACGAATTGGTAACTGTGTATCTTATCTAGTCAGGTATTTATAGGGAAAAATCTTATCTTGGGACATGCTTTTTACAAAAAGTAATAGCCTAGGAGAATCCTCTTCACGTTAGTTATATATATATAATTTTAATTATTATTTTATTTATAATTTAAAATATATAAATATAATTATATCCATAATTAATTTAAATATTTAATTATAAAACTGCCCCAGGCTTATCTTGGGACATGCTTTTTACAAAAAGTAATAGCCTAGGAGAATCCTCTTCACACATTGGTCGAAATGTCAAAGTCTCTGTGCAAATAAAGGCGTATCCTTTTCCTTGCGGTTGGTGTTCATCGCATGTAATAAATAACCATCTAATCCAATTTTCATTTAACGTTGTCTAGCATTTTTAGTTTTTTGGTTGGTTGGTTCTTTCATATTGAAATAGCATTGTAAAATGGATCAGACCGCTGTGAAGGATATCGAGTAAGTAAATGATCCGAGAGCTAATTGATTTACTTTTCTTGTCAAGCAAAACCTTATTGCATTTACAGTGTTTTAGTCGCATACCTTAGAGATATCGAGGATATATTCCAAATTATAATATGTTTTTAGACAGTAGTTCAAAAATATAAAGAGGAAAAAGGAAAATCATACTAACACATCGATTTTGGCAGGGAAAGGAGTGAAACAGTTAGTGAGAAATGGAGCGGATCGATAACAAGAGCGATAAAATCTCCCCCTGAAATTGTGTGGAAACTCAGCGCGGATTTTTTAGGTATCCACAAATATGCAGCACCTATTGAGTCCTGCGAACACGTTGAAGGAGAAAAAAATGAAGTTGGGTGTGTTAGATTGTGCCACGGCGAATTATGGGTGAAAGAGAAACTGACTTCAATAGATCATACCAATTATTCCTACACGTATATCATCGTGGACAGCAATCTGCGGTTAGAGGGATTTATGGCGACTTTCAAAGTGCACGTTATGCCCGATGGAAGTGCAGCTGTAGAGTGGAGTTTCGAGGCTGATCCTATTCCTTCCTTTACGAAAGAGAAATTTGTTGTTGAAATAAGCTCTTCACTGGAAAATCTTATCGAAGGGCTGGAAAATGTCGCTGCTGAGGAAAAGTAACATGAATGGAGCAGATCGCCCCCTGTTTCTTGTTTATCCGGTTTCATGTAGAAACCAAGTGTCTCTGTTGTAAATTTTTGTTTTCCACGCAGGCTTGCTTTATAGAAGGGAGGAAACAAAATAAGAAAGAAAAGTTTAGTTTTTTCTCCTTTGCCCTTTAGCATGTGATTGCATGGATGGATTAATGTGGACGATACATTAAGTGTTTTTTTTTTTTTTTAAATAAGTTATGATGGAGTTATTTTTATTAAATATTTTTTTCATTTATTTTTTAATTAAATATTTATTTTAAATTGTTTTTATCAAATATATTTATTATTTTATTGAAATTTCACTTAACATCATTTTTATTAAGAGATTAAATCTTATTCATGGGAGTTATTCTCAGTTTTTATGGGAGTTATTTTTATTAAAGTAAGAGAATATTTTCTTGTTTTTATTATATTGTTATTGTTTTTTTATCAAAGATTTTTTCATTTGTTTTTAATTAGCTATATTTTTATTTTTTTTAATTTGTGGAAAACATCCTAAAAAGGATGCCACTTTCGGGTAAGACCCAAGGAGGCAAGGGTATCCATTCCGCCAAAAATGCTAAGGACTCGGACCTGGCCTACCACCTTTGACATACTCAAGGAGCAAACAAACACACAAAATTAATTTAAAAATAAGTAAATAAATAAGTAAAAAACAACAAAAATAATAAAATAAAATAAAAAACATGCTCCTTGAGTGTGTCAAAAACAAAAGCACAACTAAACACACACAATAATATAAAAGAAACCACAACACGAACCACATAGAAAAACACAAGAACCACATAACAAAACAAAAACAAGACAAAAACAACAGAACACTACAAAGAAATAACCAAAAAAAAACATAAAAAATAAACACAACCAAAACCTAAAAAATAAAAAATAAATAAAATAAAAATAAAAATAAAAAACAACCAAAAACAGACAATAAAAAAAAACAAAAAACATAGAAAACACTCACACATAAAAACATGAATTAACACAAACAAAGAGAAACCCAAAAACAAGAACGAAAAACACAAGAACAATAACAAAAAACATAAAAAAAAAAACACAAAACAACAAAAACACAAGAACAACAAGAAAGAACACAAAGAACACAAAAACAAAACAAAACAAAACAAAAGAACCCACCCACCTTAAAAAACTAAAAAAAAAAAAAAAAATTGAACATAACAATGACCTATCTAGACCATAAGACTATTAAGGCAAGAATCAATAGAGGAAACAAAAGAAAGAATAGAATGAGCTAGGGAACTAAAAAAAACTGAATGAACCAAAGAGAAGCAAAAAAAAAAGCAATAAGAAACTAGGTACCTTCAAAACTGAAGCAATCCAAATAAATGATAGAAAGAAGAGCTTCCTTAATTTGAGAATCCCACCACATAGGAGGATGGCCATAACAAGTAAGATCACCTTTTTCCAAAGCCCAAATAGCTAAAGCATCAACACTCTTGTTTTGATCTCTGACCACATGATTGTAATCAACTTTTAAAAATCCCATCTGGATTAATTGAATCTTCTCAATAATTCTTTTTATTCTCCAATCCACCTTATGATTCTTAGAAGGAGTCTTCAAAACATTAATCATAAGTTGAGAGTCAAACTCAACTAACACATTTTCCCATCCAGCCTTAGTAGCTTCTTGAAGGCCTCTGAGGATACCATACCCCTCAGCAAGGTTATTGGAAAGAATACCCAAATTATTTAGCAAAAGTAAAAACTAGAGAGCCATATGAAATTCTACCAATTCCTCCCACACTGGATTTTCTAGGGTTCCTTCTAGAGGCTCCTTCAGTATTGACTTTTCCAAAATTCTTAGGAGGAGGAATTAGCTATATTATTTAAATTGATTTTATCAAAGATATTTATCATCTTACTAAAATTGTTAATCCACTCAACATCATTTTGATTAAAAGATAAAATCTCATTCATTCAATTGTCTTCTAAAATTTAATTTTTGCCAGGATGAAAATTGACATTATAGTTGGGTAAAATATTTGTAACATAATTTCTATTTATATAAATATGTTATGTATAACAACTTACAAATTTACTAATATTCCAAAAAACATCATTTTTATCATCACTTTTTATTTGTGGTTTTAGCCCCACTTCTTCTAAGCACTTGTGATATTTGTCTTCATTTTCTCATATAATTATTCCTTTCAAGTATTTTTTCTCTTTGTGCTTGCTACTTGGACCTTCTCTTTTTTTCAATACCACCAACACTTTCATATTCATCAATATATTATTATCTATATATTATCTTGCTTTGAAGGTTTTTAATTGCAAGGAATAACCTCAAAAGAACTTTTATTTTTTATGTTGCTTTGGAAACCCTAAAGTGCAAGGATACTTCTCCATAGAAATTAATGTTTTATGCTACTATAAAAAATATAAATAATTATATGTTTCCTTCATCCTTATTTCCTTATTATGGTGCTCTTGAAACCCTAAAGTTCAAGGGATAACCTCTACACTACCTCTATTTGTATTACCAAAATAGGATTTTATACAAGATGAAAATGATGATAATTTATCTAGAATAAACTTTATCCCTTCTGACATCATTAGTTGAAAATTTTCTTCCACATCTTCCATTGCACCTTTAATTCCTTGTGAATTTGAACTTGCACATTATACTTTTTCATCCCTTGTATCCTTGTTTGTTTCTTATTTCTTTACCTATTTTTTTCATGTTGAATATCCTTCATCTAATATAGCTCCTATTATAGTATGGTTTCTTTTATTCATATTTATGTTTGTCTCATGACCAAAAATTTCTATATATTTCTTTATCATTTTCAATTTACAATCCCTTGTCATGTGCCCATTCTCATAATAATTGTAATAGTAGAATACAATATTTTAATAATCCACTTGTATATCCTATTTTTTATTTAAATTTAATATTAACACATTATGGCAAAGGATTTAAAATATGTATAACAAAACTAAGTAGAATATGGAAGTGAGTGTGATCGAAGGGTGAGCATGAACCGAGAGCACATGAGAAGGAAGTAGAAAGAAAAATATGATCAAGAAGAAAATGTCACTTCTTGTTCCATATATTAGGAGAAACTCAAAAATGAAAGGATTTATGTGAATAAAATTTAGGTAACATATCAACAAAATTATTTTTTAAATTCCTTATTAAAACTAATGATGCCCTCGTTGGAAGTGAGGATGGTGTAGTTCAAAGTATAGATATGCTATTTAGTGATAAGAGGAAAACTAAATATATGAAAAACCATGTCCATGTAGAATATATCACACCAAATGTGATTATCAAGGATGAGATGATTGAGCATAATATAATGGTTCTTAAAAATAGAGGATTAATATATAAATTCTATGGATATTGGCCAGGTTTTTATGAGATTCAAAATTGGATGAAATGGAAGTAGGGATTGAATTCAAATTACGCTATGAATTTTATTTCAAAAGGATTTATCCTCATTATCTTGTCTAGTTTAGAAATAAGGGACAAAGTAATGGATGGAGGTACTTGGTTTTGGGGTAAAGATACATTATATTTAAGACCATCAAATGAGAATTTATTGTGGATATTGAGACTATTAATAGGATTTTGATGGAGATTAGGCTTTTTGGGATTCCTTATCAAATAGTTAATAAGAAGGTTTTGAGGAATATTGCTAGTATTTTAGGTGACTTCATCTATGAGGGATCAAGTACTAAGCAGAGAAAGCATATTGTATACACTCAAATATGTGTTGCCATGGATATTTCAAAACCTTTACCATAATACATTAGTATTAAATTTGAATTAAGAGAATGGGATCAACAAGTGGATTATGAAAAATATTGTATTTTGATGCCATAAATATTATGAAACTAGATACATGACAAAAGACTACAAAGTAAAATAGTGGAGAGAAATATGAAATGTTTTGGGCATAATGGTAAATTCAATATGAAATAAGGGTATCATATCGTACGAGAAGCTATATTAAATAATATATTTTCCACTCCTAATAAAGAAGCAAGAAATAACTCTTTGCATCATCATGTAGAAAATATCATCAAAATTCACTTGAACCAACCATTAGAAAAAAATAATAACATGAGGTATGAGAAAATACAATGCAAAAATTAAAATATATGAGTTAAAGGTACATAGGAATATGGGAAGGCAAATTTTAAAGCAAAGGAATATGGAGAGGTCAAGCTTAATCTAGGTAAATCATCTTAATTTTTCTCAAGTAGAATGAAATATTCTCCTTACAAAAAAAAGGATAGTATAGAGTGTATTTGTTACACTTTAGAGTTTCAAGGGAAACACAATAAGGAGGATATCTAAGGAAATTTAGGATTTCTAGGTCAAAATATGAAAGTAATGACTATGGAGGATCATATATGGATGTTAGGATTTTTATGGAAAGATAAAGAAGTGTTAACGAGGTAATTCCATGAATTTTAGAAGATAAGCCTCATTATGAACAATGTGGAAAAACATAATATATTGATGAATATGAGAGTGTTTGTGGGAATGGAAAAAGGAAAGGAAGTCCATAAAAGCATGAACAAAGAGGAAAAGAAAATCCAAGGAATATCAATTTGACAAGACAAATAAAAATATCACATATGTTAACAAGAAGTATGGCTAAGCCCACTAGTAGATATAAAAAGTGATGATGATAAAAATAATATCATGGAATGTGATTATGAATAAGACCCTTTAAAAAGGAGTTGTTAAGAAATTAAAATACTGTTGTAGTCCAAAGTTTATTTTAATATATAAAAACATGTTATAGTACAAAGTATAAGATGTACCTAGAGCCTCAATTATGCATCTTTAAGATTATTTTAGGTAAACTATTGGTATTCATTATACCCAAATATAGAATCAAATTGGATTGTGATAAAATATAATCCATTGTTTATATTCCACCCCCTATTACTCTAACCTAACTTAGAAGTCTCCAATGCAAAATCCAAGCCATTTGGATATTTACCTCAGCTAGTTATCAAGTCTCAAACCTTCACTAAGCATTTAATAAAGGTTGTGATATTTTAATGAAATGTAGACTATAAAGTAGAGCTTGATGCTCTTAAATCCTATCCTTTCTCCCTATCTATCCTTACTCCACCTAATACCAAGAAGCCCTTATTACTATGCATTGCAACCACCAACCAATTTTTAGGATATATGTTGCTACGATATGATAACCAACATAGAGAAAGGGATATTTTCTACATGAACATGACATTGGTAGATTATGAAGTCTAATTTACCCATTTTTGGAAGATCTACCTAGCCATAGTGCTTACCTTTCAAAATATTAGACATTTTATGCTTAGACATAAAATATTTATCATCATAAGGGCCAACAAACCACACTATCTCATGTTCAAATTTCACCTCTTAAGGTGAAGCACTAAGTATTTCATTATTCTTAGTGAATTAAATTTTGATTTTGTCAATCAAAAGTCTATGAAAGGTTAGCTAATTGTTTACCAATTAGTGACTACACCCTTAGAAGCTATCCATACCTTAGTGATAGGATTTTCTTAAGAATTAGTCTTTATTCTGGAAGCATATCAGGCTGACTCTTGCACTTTATACTTTAATGGAATTATATGTATAAATAAAATAGGGTTAGGATTCATCTTGTTCACCCGACTATAGCTAATCCCTATATTGTTTAAACTTAAGTTTTCTTGTATCAAAAATACCACTAAGTATAAAATCCTTATCTTAAGACTACATGCAACATTAGCTCTCTAGGTAAGACCCCTTTATTTCATTGGAGACTCTTAGTGAGTTTTCATCCAAGTCAATAGTTACTATCAATCCAAAGAATACAAGCTCAAGCTATAAAATTACATTATTGATAAACTAATGGTTGCTTTTAATAAAGTCACCATTAATGCTATTCATATATCTAGTAATCATTATGTCAATATTACGATATTAAATGCACCCCTCATCCTCTTAAAGATCAATTATAAGTAAGCTATAATAACTATTCGATAAGTTAGAGAGAATAAAAATCTACAAATGGTCAACCTCCTCTAGAAGTATTTTCCATAGAAGTAACTTCACCCCTTGTTCCTTAGTATAAGGATATCTTTACCTATTTTAAGGATGATATTTTACCTAATGGTTTCAATTACAATGAGTGAAATCATAACAAGTAATGTACATGTAGGGATGTCATCATTGAGGATATATTATACTACTACACCCTTGATGGAATTTTACCTAGATGCTCAGACTCAATGAAGATCAAGTAGCCATCAAAGAGGCCCATGATGGATTATGTGGTGGATACTTCAAAGGTGTCACCATCACCAAGAAACTCATATGGTTGGTTTATTATTGATTCTTCATAAAATTAATCTTATGACTATTATTATTCATTAAAAAGGACTCTTATGACTATGTCAAGAGGTGTGATAAGTTTTGAAACAATGACAACCTTATCGACATTTTATCTCAAGCTATCTAGTCTTTGATCTTACCATGGTCTTCATCAATTTAGGCATTGGAAAATATATAGAAGATAAACCCCATGTCATCCAATGGATAAAAATGTATCATCATAGTTAATGAATACTTTACCAAGTGGGTTGAAGCCATGCCTTTAGCCTCAACCATTGGATGTTTTTCTTTGTTCATTATTTATTCCCTTATTTGCTAATCTTGGATGCCCATTTTTTTTCTAAATAGTCAATGTTTTAATAACCTCAAGGTAATGGTTGAGATAAATATTCTAACAAGAATCTTATCAAAATACTTAAGAATCTCATTAATAGAACTAGTATAGGTTGGCATATCCAATTGTATCGGTCCTATTACACTAGTGTTAGAACTCCCATTGGAATGATTCCATACACTTTGATTTATGAAACCAAAGTAGTATTCACTTTCTAAGTTGGATGTCACTTTATGCAATTTTCTACAAGACACCTCCATTGGAGATGAATACCATTGTGCCCATCTTAACCACATAGAACTAATTGATGAAAAATGGATCAATATTCTAGAAAACATAATTTTCTAAAAAAAATAATTAAACATGACTATATCAATAATGTATGATCTAAATCCCTTGAATTTGATGATATTATGGTCAAAGAGGATCAAACAAACACCAATGTAAAAATTGAAATCAAAGGAAAATTTGTGGGGCTAAAATTTGCTAGGTCCATAGATCATAATTAATAAGTATGGTTTAGGTGCTTATCACTTCTCCATTCTTAATGATAAAGAACATAAAAACCAATGAACATAATACATATCAAATGCTATTATATCTAAGATTACATTCCTTACCTATTTTATTTCAATCACTTTTCACTACTTCTATCTATTTTACTTCATATATGCTTGTATGCATGTGCATGTCTCTACTTGGATTGCCTATTGTATTTTGAGTAAAGTGTTTGCAATTACATGCAAATGATTATCCTAGTTAAGACATATTATTTTCCTAGGCCACTAATGCAAGTGGATCTTTCTAGTCCCATTAATCACACATCTTGATCTATATTAAATTTTATCTCATATGGTTTACTTCAAATTTTATCTTTATCTATTCTTCTATCTCTACAATCATCAACCTCTCACTACATTATGAATACTACAAGATTTTTAGGTGTTTATGGCAAGATAAATATCATCTCTTTTATCTTCAATCTCATAAAACTCTTACCATATAATGAATAATGTGATGTTTACAAGTGCTAATAGTAAGTTCAATCGTCTTACCTCTTATCTCCCATGAATTTCGATACATAGGGGTATAAATATATCAACACCAAAATTTGATATTCCTAGGATTTGATGGCATAAAGGACAACTTCCTTCAACTAAATTATGGTACCAAGTAAGTTATGCTTTAAATATTTGAAGTAAAACAAGGCGTTATGATGTCTCTCTAAAATAATAAAGAAATTTTACTTATAGATAATGTAAATATATATGGAATGTAGAATACAAAATCCATATGGTAGAATTTGTAATAGTATATATTATTAGTTATATGAGGTGTATTTTGTATTGGTTACATTTATACTTTATTTCTATGTAGTGAAATACGCATTTCAAAAAAACCATAGTAAAGTAATAAGAAACTAAGGTATACAAGAATAAAGGAGAGAAAAGTAAACAAAATATGAGATAAAGAAGAATTAACTATTAAAATATAAGAATAATCTAAACATAATATACTAAAATTACAAAATAGTTGAAAGGGAAAAAAATAATCCTCTAACTAATCATGAAGTAGTTTTATACAATAGTTGTAGAGTCATTTTCTATATCTATAGAGTTGTTTTCAATTACCATGGTTCTATGGTGTAATATTGGGTAGTTGTAGCTAACATATATTTGATGCATAGTGTTATGAAGATTATCCATATATAATCTAGTATCCTTTGATGACATAGGGTAATAGCACCACAACCATCTCAGCCTAGAAGTATGGTTGCCATAGGTATTTATGCCAAGGTAAACATGGCACCATAGTAAGCTTAATGTTAAAAGTAATGCTGACAATATTATAGTTATTTATGTAAGTCTATGTAGGATTGAATTTCCATAATGGTTGTAATCTAGATACCTTGCAATTATTATTTGCTATGTTGGATAGCTATATAACATTATTTATAGTTTGTAGATAATTTATATCAATTTTCTACTAGATATATTCATTTGACCATGTTTGAATGTTTAAACTTCCATTGATATATACAAATGATATGTGTAGATGAGGATACTCATGTATACATTGTAGTATTGTTCAATAGTTCATAGTTACATAGTCTATGGTAACATGACCATATAAGAGAAATAGGATTTGTTATCAAACTTCATCAAGAATAAATTCTTAAACATTGGCTAAGAAGAGCATAAACCCTATATCTTAACTCCCATACCATCCATTGGTAAGCATGTATACTAGGCTAGGAGGTAGGAAGTACAACCTTTTCCTTCTCAAGGGCTCTATTTATTTGTAGGAGCTATTCCACTTTACAAAGTCATCCTTTAAAGTCCTCTCCATAAAAATATCATAGTAATTTTATGGATTCAAATAGAATTAAGGTCATTATAGTGTCGAAAGTTATAATTTGACTTAATACATAAGTTCAAGATTGTATAATATACTTTTGTGTAAGCCTACAAGTAAAAATTATGCAATGCAATTATTTCTTTTTTATGAATGGTTAACCTTTTTAGATTAAACCTTTTGTTTATAACTTGCATTTAACCTAAAGCCTACTCATTATGTCATATTAGGTCAACATTAATATGTATTTAGGGATTTCATATTGGAATAAATAATCCACATCCACTCCATACATTACATCATAGAGTTATAATATATATCCATGGGTAATTTACTAGATATTTGGTGCTCAAGGACACCCATCATATATATCTCTCTTTTATCCTTTTTATACTTTATTTATAATATTTGAGTGATGGATTGCTTCTATTTATTATTAAAAATGACATAAATCCCAACTTGATATCAAAGTGTATATGGAGAAACATGTCTGTTTATATAGAAGGCCTATAAAAATCCTTCATTCACTCTTTTGATTGTAATATGAATTATCCTTTAAAGCATAATAAGTCAAGTATAACACAAGATGCAATGAAAAAGTAAAAAAAAAAATTGTCTACTTTTTGTGACCACTTATATGAGCATTCTTATGGAGGAAATTTTATATTTTAAAACAATATTATTTGGAACAATGGTAAGGTGTTTTTATCCCACATGCATTACTCTTTAGCTTCCCCCCTAGATTTAGGTCTTTATAAATAGATATTCTACCTCTTTGAAGCTCACTTTTCGTTGATGAGACCTGCAGGTCAAAACATGTTCTGAGTTTTTTAGATGTATCATTTCATTTTTTTAGAATAAAAATTCAATCAAATGTTTTTTGTTACTTTCCTAACTCATCTATTTCTTTAAGTTTATAATACCTCTTTTTTTCTTTTAGAAATAGAATATATTACATCATTTGGGTCATGTAAATGTATCTACTAGAACACATACTTAGGACAGTAGATTACTTTAGGGGGAATTTATCTAGTTAATTCATGCAATGTAATAAATACACAAGTGTCATTGTGCAAGATTCATATGTTCAAGCTATCCCTTGTAAAACTAGATAGAGTGTTATCCAAGTATTTAATTTTACTTATATAATGATGGCCTCATAGTTAGGTAGACATATAGAGTCGGGGAACATAGTCAGATAGTGCAGCTTAGTGCTTGGTATAGTTTTGTGTATATCATCAACCATTGGTGATGGGTGTAATGTAGTTCAGTAGCTTTATTAATGGAGTTCTCATTTCCTCCATAACTACATTGTATTCTTTTATATCATTTATATTCATTGCATATTTCAATCATCTAGCATATTTATTTTCTTTCATATTATTTTATATCTTTTATTTATATTTCCTAGTGCTTGTTACATCAAAAGCTAACATTGGTATCAAATCTACAGTAGATATAGTCTATGTAGATCAAGTGGAAATCCACCATTATCATTGAGCCTAAGTGTTTTATCAAAATGATGTGCCACTAAACCAACCACTATCAAAATATCATAAGAATCTAGGTGATAGAATTGGGGAGAGTCACGAAATCAGGACTAAAAGAAATGTCAGTTCCAAAAATATTGAGATTGCATTGATTAGAGTCTTTTCTATAGAGTTGTAAGAAAACTCGTGAAGACCAAGAATCATAATTTAATTCACTATATTGACAAATTATCTAGTGAAGATCATCCAAGATATCTGGAATTTGCTAGATTTTACCTAATGTTTCTTTTGTTGCAAAAAATAAAATCTCATAGGATTGAGACTCCTCCTACAATAGAAAGCTAGGAGACTCCAACTTTATTTCCCTAAGGTTGGCATGCCTTCATAGTGTATATATTAGTTCCTTGTGCAAGAGAAGAATACTAGGGAATAAGACTTCTAGTGAAGAGTTATGGTGAAATTAGGAGACTAAAGATATCCATTTTTGAATCAAAGAACTTCACAAGTTGAATAAAAAGCTATAGAAACCTTGACATAAAAAACACATAGAAGCCTTGGAGAAAAAGCCATAGGAGCCTTGAAGGAGAAGGCACTAAAGTCTTGATACTAAAAAGGTCATAGTAGCCTTAATTATTAAAAATAACATAGCAACCTTAATATTGAAAAATGCCATAGTAGCATTGGTACTTCAAAAGGCAACAAAAGCCTTGATACTAAAAAAGGTCATATAAGCCTTGATATTGAAGAAGAATTTTAAGAAAATATATGATTTAGAAGTAGACTAAATATTTTAGTCCTAATACTTTGTTGCAAGGAAATAAGATTTAGTGAGTTGGGAGACTTCCTACAAGAAAGTTAGGAAGGGTATCTTCTTCAAAATATCACTTATTTGAGTTAGATCAGTCTATTGCATTTGTCGCAAACAAGGCTTACCTCCAAGGTTTGAACTTGGGTCTCTTATTGTAAGTGTCTAAAACTTATAAATCCACCCAACCTTTGGGAATAAACCTATATATTTTTTTATTAGATAAATACAAATTAAAATAAGTGTCATTGTAAAATACTACATTAGTAAGGGTCCCAAGGGGTTTTTCTATTATATAAATACAAATTAAAATAAGTATAATTCTAAAATACTGGATTATTAAGGGTCCTAAGGGCACAACACAATGTTATAGGTTTTGGCTCTTCTTCAAAAGGTCCAAGGTTCAAACCGTAGCCTGGGCGAGTGTGTGAGGGGTGACTATGTGGTGGGTGATATTCAGTGAGTTGGGAGACTTCCTACAAGAAAGTTAGGAAGGGATATTCTTCAAAATAAAGTACCTAAAGCAAAATCAAAGATATTAGGAGAATATCTCATCAAATAATTTCCATTCAAAGAATAAGAAGGACTAGGCGAGTCCTGCTTGAATCCATAAGCAACATATTTAGATATCAAAAATTATATCTCATAACCAACACTTCCTGGAGCAGAGGTTGAAGATAATATTTCAAGGAAGACCATCAACAACTATAATATCAGAGGCCTTGGTAAGGTTTTATAAAGCATCCATAAAAATGCTAGGAGAGCCTTACTAAAGAAATTCTCAATGGAGAACTCATTGGAGAAATCCACTACCAAGAAGAAGCCCCTGATAGTGAAGGATTTGGGATAATTATCACCATTCGACAACAAGCCCAAGAGAAGAATATTTTTGTAAGGAGTGCCAAATCTAAGAAGAAGAATTTGGTAAGGAGTTCCAAATCCATGAAGAATAATTAGGAAAGGATTACCAAATCTTAGAAGAAGATCTTGCTTAAAGTCAAAATTTGATAATAATACTTGAAGACATAGAAAGCTAACCAAATCTTGGAGATTTGAAGATTACCTCTGAAAACAAGAAGTCATCACTTCATAAACAAAGACTTATCCAAATATAGATCAGAAGGATAAGAACACAAGAGGAGAATAAGACACCAAATAATAGGCTCATGAAATAAAGTTTGAGACCATCATTTGGTGAATAAGGAAGTTTTTCAGGACAATCTATAAAGAGATGCAAGGACATACTCATAGCAAAAACTTGGTGATACAAGATACCAATATCTACATCCCTTATAGAAGTGATAAAGGAGCTACTAAAAAAAAAGGTATGCAACTTTTTTGGTGCAAGTAGGTTCATTAATTTATTTACCTATCAGATTTATTAGAAGCACCTAATTTTGGATTGTAGTTGCAAATAGAAAATTGGATTACAGTATTCAAAAGTGCAAAAAATAAAATGTTATTTTTAAGGTTCATTTCCACATTAATTAGGATTTGATTATATTTAAAATTTCTTCTATATACTACCTAAGATATACTTTGGAAAAAGAAAAAAAGAAGACTAAGTCCTACAATATTGATTGTAGTGAAATTGTAGAATAACTCTTAAAGATTCATTTTAGGTTATTCTTGATTAGTTGCAGTAAATTGTCAGTGCATTAATTTGATAGTTGATTGGAATGATAAGGTTTAATATTAGTGCATTAAAATGGAAATACTTGCACTATTATACTACTCTCAAAAATAAATTAGTTTTGTATTTTTTGAAGGGCACAAAATCCGATTTGCATCAAGTGTCTAAAGATACTATTGAAGCACATAAATCTAAAACTCGTAGTGACAAAAATAAGCCATCCAAAAAGTTTAGAATCCTCCAAAACATGGATAAGAACACAACTAACAAAAAATAGAAACAAAAGCTTCAAATATTGAGACTTGGTGAGTCTCAAATCCAAAGCATTACAAGATTGAATGTAAGACAAGAAAGTGTAGAAAATTGCATAAGTTAAAAAGATTATATCTATTTTTGTCTAAGCTTGGATTTGTTATCAAAGTGTCCAAGAAAAAAGGGGAAGGTGTCTACTCATAAAAGACAACCTCAAAACCCTTGTATTGCAGGAGAAAAATTCACCATAAAACCAGATTTTCAGATTTGAAATAATAGTGCAAAATAAGGTGCATCAAAGGAGGTTAATGTACAATTTATAGTACATTTTATTATACTAATTTTCATATTAAGTCCCATAAAAGAAGAGTATGTACACATTATAGTACAAGCTCAACACTCTGACATCAAAGAATGGGACATATTGAGAAAAGGGATTGCATACCCTGCACACAAAAGGTATGGTTCATGGTATCCCTGATTGCTCAATGGTTTTTGATTTCTATGAACACTACATTTATGGAAAGAAGAATCATGTGAGTTTCCCATTTGGTGCTACTAGAGCAAGAGGGATATTAGATCTGATTCATAGTGATATATTTGGTCCTGTCCCTATACCATCACTTGGAAAATCACGGTATTATGCTTCTTTTGTTGATGATTTTTCAAGATATGCATGGATTTATTTTCTTAAGAGTAAAGATGAAGTGTTTGATAAATTTAGAGAATTTAAAGCACTTGTTGAAAATAAAACTGATAAAAGAATTAAGGTGTTGAGGTTTGATAATGGAGGAGAGTATTGTTCAAATAAATTTAAGGATTTTTGTAAGCAGTGTGGTATTGCAATACAAAATACTACTCCATATACACCTCAAAAAAATAGAGTTGTAGAGAGATTGAATAGATCTCTGATGGAAAAGGCTAGGAGTATGCTCAGTGGTGCAAATTTGACACAAGAATTTTGGGCTGAGGCAGTGAGTGTGGCATGCTACTTGTGAAATCGATCTCTTACATCAACATTGCCAGATCAAACTCCATTGGAAGCATGGTTTGGTAAGAAACTCTCTCTCTCACATCTTAGAGTTTTTGGCTATCATGCATACATGCACATTCCAAAGGAGAAAAGAAGTAAGCTTGATAATAAGGTTGTTAAATGTATCTTTATTGGTTAACACCAAAAAAAAAAAATTCCCCCTTTTTCTTGAGCAATTGTTGGGATTCCCATGGTTGGTTAGTGGTTGGTGGGTGTGGGTGGTTTAGCCCACGGTATTGTGCCCATTGTATTCTAATACCACATAGTGGTTTAGGTTTGTGAGAGTTTCCTTTATATTTTATTGTAATGTCCCATTTTCAGGCTAGAAAGGAAAATAATAATATCAAGGAGGAGTGGGTCTTGTTTTTGTTGGAGTAGCCCACATAAGGTGAACCAAGGTAAATCTCGTGTGTCATATGTGCATTGTGTGGTGTCATTTCTTATAAGTTATTTATTTATTCATTATTTATAGAATAATTTTCTATAGATCTCTTCACCCTAAATATATTTCCTTTTCATAATAGCTATCAACTTATTATCTTCGTTTGTGAGGACCTGCCATGCTTGTTTCGCCAACAGGGCTATGTTTAGGTGGGAAATTCTCCTAAGACCCTGGCCTCCTCGATATTTGGGTCGACAAAATTTGCTCCACCCAACTAGATGGATCTTGTTCTTACATTCAGAGCCTGACCATAATTTATTTTTTTACAACTGCTCAATTTTTTGGAATACTCGAGTCAGGGCCTTGAAAACTGACCAGAAGTAGATTGGGATACTTTGTAGTGAGGACATAGTAAGTGTAGCTTTCCCTACTTGAGATAATAAATGCCCTTTATAGCCAGTATGCCATTTTTGTATTCTTTCAACCACATTGTTCCACATAACTCCCAAAGAAGCCCCAGTGAAAAGAGGTAGGCCTAGATAGGAAGTAGGAAACGAGGCGATAGCGCACACAAAAATCCCTGTGATCCTATTTTGTCTAGGGATAGGGGTGTTAAGGAAGAATATTTTGTTTTTGTTGAAATTAACCTTCTGACTAACCGCCTCCTCATACAGGTTTAGAATAAATTTGATCCTTTTATCCTCTTCCACCAAAGCTGAGGAAAGCATCAGAGTGTCATCAACAAATTGCTGATGAGAGACAGGGGCCGTTTGATATGTGGCTTGATACCCGATATAAGGCCTACAGAGCAGTCATCTTTGATAGTCCTACCCAAAGCTTCAACCACAAGGATTAAGAGCATAGAACTAATAGGATCCCCTTGCCTCAATCCCCTATGGCTTTGAAAAAAGTCATCGAAGACCCATTCACCAGAATAGAGAACTAGGGTTTCTGAATGCAACCTCAAATAAGTTTAACCCATTGATGATGAAAGCCAAATTTGACCAATACTACCTCTAGAAATTCCTAATTGATGCGGTCAAAAGATTTGTTCATGTCGAGTTTCAGGGAAAATGAAGCTTTCTTTGTTTGGTTGGCCGAATGGAGAGCTTCATGAACCGTGATGACCCCATAAAGAATAGATCTCCCTTGGACCGAACTCCCCTGGCATTTGTCAATGATTAAAGGCAAGATGATCTTCATTCTAATTGTGATCAATTTGGTGAGGATCTTGTAGGATACATTACAAAGGCTCATAGGTCTATAATCTGTCATTATTTTCAGATCTGCCTCTTTAGGGATCAAGGAAATAAACATGGAATTATAGCTTCTAGGAATGTGTTTGGAAGTCTAGAACTCCCTGATTTCTACACATACATCAGTCCCGACTATATCCTAGTAGGTTTAAAAAAAGTGAGGAGAGAAGCCATCAAGTTGTGGGGCTTTATCAAGATCCATGGAGAATAAAGCCTCTCTAATTTCTTCATCTAAGAAAGGATCGATGAGATTCCTATTCATATCGTTGTTAACATCTCAAGGAATTGCCCTCAAGAGAATTTCTTTAGCATTGACCTGACATTGCACTTCTTCTCCCAGAAGGTTGCTGAAGTGAGTCACAACTTGATTTCTGATTTCTTGAACATAAATAGTATTGGATCCATCTCCCTTAATCAGACTTTTTATTCTGTTTTTGCTTCTGTTTCTAAGGGCGCTCACATGGAAAAATTTGGAGTTAGAATCCCCGTCCTTAAGCCAGAGAGCTCTCGACTTATACCTCCAATATATTTCTTCGTAGGCCAGAATAATGTGGAATTCAGCCTAGAGATTTTTTTCTTTGGATTTTTTAGCTTCATCATACTGGTTGTTTTCAATGCTCCTTTCTATGACACTTAGTCTTTCAGTTGCATTTATTTATTTTCAAACAAGTTTCCAAAAACTTACTTATTCCACTTCATGAGGTTATCTCTTATCATTCTTAACTTCTGGGATAGTTTGAAGGATGGGCTACCATGGTAACTAATCCTCCACCATTGATTCATTTTATATTTAAGGTCGTTATGCTTGGTCCATATTGCCTCAAACCTGAAAGGCTTCTTTAGGCAGGACTATTGGGGAACCTCAAGCAGAATAGAGCTATGATCTGATGCAATCTTGGGAAGAGACTACAGGGAAGACTCTCCAAAGTCCATAAAAGCATCCTTAGATAGGAAGAATCTATCCAGCCTCTCCTAGATGTGGTTGTTCCCTACCCTTCGTTTGCTTTAAGTAAACTTAGCTCCTTTTAGCTTTACATCCATAAGCTCATTTAAATTGATGAACATATTAAATTCCTCCATGCTTCTTAAAGGTAGACCAGATCCTCCTTTTTTATCGAATGGGTATAGCGATGTATTAAAGTCTCCACCTATAACCCAAGGGACTTCCTTAAAGGCTTTGCTTAGATGGGTCAGGTATTCCCACAGTGAGGCTCTTTCTTGAATGGTGTTAGGATCATACACATTCAAGGTGATCCAAGACTTATTGTAGTCTAGGTCATGAAAAATAATACTAAGAACCCTCTCCTATACCTGCATAACATTTCCTTCCACTTTCTAAGGATACCACATCATTAACAACCCTCTTGAGGCTCCTCTCACTTTCATGAAAGCCATTTTCCCATGATTCCATAATCTATTGGCTACAAGAATTGCCTGTTCCTCATCCATTTTGGTCTCTTGAAGTAATAATATAGTCAGATTCACTATTTTCCTTAATGACTTGGCCATCCTTTGTTTCACTGGGCCATTAAGGCCTCTCACATTCCATGAGAGGATATTCATTTAGATGACTTGTTGTTTTTCCCTCTCCCCTTTCCTTGGGTTGGGGGAGATTTGTTGTTTCTATTATCCTCCTGACTTTATATAACTTACTATAGTAGTGTACTCTATTTCCTATTTGCTATTTCATTGTCAATATTGAGTTTATAATGGTTTGCCTCAGACATTCTTCCATTTTTTTTTCACTTTCAAAGTCAATCAAGGATTTCACTGAACTTCTTGTCTGCTTTGGTCTAAACTTAAGAGGAATGATTTGTTGCAAAATGGGGCTTGATCCCTCATTGTTCCTTCTGGTATTAGTAACGTTGATACTTGTTTTTGTGCCCTCCATATTTAGCCTATATTCATTTGGGTTTTGTACCAACCCTTGAGGATTGAGCAGGTCAACAGATATATCTAGAGATGACCTTACTTTTGAAGGGGATTCAAGTATTTTGGGCCACACGATCTGAGGATCCTCATTCTCCTCATTTTCTTCATCAAAATCCTTTTTAGCTAAAGCTTCAAATCTATTTAAACTTAGGTTTTTAGGGCTTACCTTATCACCCTCTTCAACTTTTTGCTTTCCTTTCTCCATGGATTTGGTTTGACTCTCTCTGGTAGTAGGGTCTCCTCTAGCTTTCCTAAAAACTCCTCTCCCTTATGGGACCTGAGGTCCTTGGTTTCTGGTATTCCTTCTTCCATTGAACCCTAAAGGGTTTGGATTCTTTGGGCCTTGAATATTAGCGACCACGGTTGGGCGTTGGCTTGGAATGTGACCTTGGGTTTTGTATTCTGTGCAAAAGGCAAGTTTATTTTCATATTATACCATTTATTTCCTCTGATATTTTCCATAACCCAACTCAACAAAGGTTGGTATTTCACATTCTAAATTTGCGTTAACACAAATCCTTTCCTGGGTCATTCTTGTTCTTTCCATAGTGGAATGGTCAATAGAAACCAATTCCCCTATAGTTTTTGCTATTCCTTGAAGCCAGTATTTGTTCACAAACTAGGCAGGTAAAATTGGTAAACGAACCCAAATGGGGCTATGTTAATATTTTGTGTCTCTCGATCGAAATATTCTCCCCAAAACCTTAAGAACAGGCTGCGCCTCCCTAGAAACCATGGCCCACCTGTTAGAATTTGCTTCACGTCTTCCTTGTTATTGAACCTTATAATGAAGAACCCTCTTCCAAGGGCCACTATATCTAGGTTGACTGCCATTTTCCATTTGTTCCAAGCCCATGCCCTTATGGTATCTATGTCGGGCCTACCACCCAGGAACTTTCCAACAAGTGAATGATTTTCCATCGCCAAAAACCTGTCCATAATGTTTGCAAGAGCAATGATCCTATTTTTTTGGGAATCAATGGAGGGAGATTTTTACATAAATCTCCCCTAGGCCCTTTTAGGGTTTTCGTAAAGGACCAAGCCTTTTTGGGTCCCACAGATCCTTGCTGGTCCCTTTGTCGGGTTCTTTATGAGGTGGGTCGAATCCTCTTGTCTCAGGATTTGGATCTCGATCGTCCTATGCCTTGGTTTCATCCTTTGGATCCTCGCCTGCCCATTGCTCCTTACTCTTGCCTGCCCCACCTAACCCTCAACTATTCCACCTATGCTCACCTCCTGGTACACCACTGCTGCTCCTCTGATCCTCCATTATATGATTATGGATATTTTGGTAGTAGACCTGCTACAGTTTTTTGGGGTATGATTATGGATAATTTTATAATTATTTGATTGAGCTATGATTTATTTACCCATCTACAATGATCAAAGGAGTTGTTATTATCTATATATTATATACACATAATTAATTTTAATATTTATTTATTCAAAATGGAGGGGGATTTTACCCGACCCTTCTATTCACTAGAAATTTCTCATAGCTCGTTGGTTGTAATGCATTTTTTTCTTATTATTATTGTCGTCATGTCATTGGTATCCATGCATTTAGTTTAGATCACATCGTGAGCATGGGATTTATTTTTGTTTTGGTCATGGAATTAAAAAAAATTGATCATCAGGGTTGGACTTGATAAAGGTTTTAAATAAAATTTGAATTGAAAACTAAAAGTTACAAATAAATTGGTTTGTTGAGATCCAACATTCAAACCGTGAAACCATGTGTAAAAAAACTAATCATCCTCTTGCAATATGTCATTTGTAGAAAATGTTAGAATAAGAGAATATTCTCTTAAGTTCCACTAGGATAAACACTTGAGTTTCCACTCCTCCATGTGTCAGGAGAACTCTCGGTGGTGTCTTCATCAGGTCTGATGAGTTGTTGTAATCCAACGACTCTCAATGATCAACTCTGCTATTTATATAGAGTTGAACCTTGGAATAAATCAATCAGTTATCTCTTCTCATCTCTTGTTTAATGCTTTGCATATCTATTATTGTGAAATTCTAACATGGTACTAGAGTAGGATAGATTTTGCTAGCATTCTCTTTTGAAGGTTCTAGGATCTGGTTCATTTACTTTGGATAATTTTTTTGGCTATCTTCTTGAAATTATTTCAGTAGTCTTTTTATTTTATTTATAGTTTATTTTTTTCAGCAAAATCATTATTGTTAAAAAATATTTGATGCAATATTTTTTTAAAAATATCTGTGTTGATTCATCCTTGAGGGTATTCAAAATATTAAAAAATTCTTCCTTCACTTCAAAACAAGTTTACCCTATGCTATGGTGCTATTTTAGCCCATTTTAAAAGCAAGGTTTTTAATATTATATTATATTTTTTCCCTCTCTTCGAATTCATCTTTCAGCTCTTTTTTAAATTGAAAAATATCCTTTTATTTATCATAAAAGTAATGGGTTATTTTATTATGTATGGGATTTTTCATCTTCTTCGGGTTGCGTAAATACTCAACACCCGTTAGAGCTTAAATGAAGTGGTGTTTTTTTAATATTGTGGGATTATTGTGATCATCAAAGGGATTTGGTTATCCTCTTAGCTTGGCGCTTGCATAATGTGGACTGTATTTTCATTCCCGTTATAATTGCCATTCTGGCATCTCTGTCTAGCTAGCCCTTGGTGCTCAAAAATTTGTAGACAATCCTCTCTGTCTAGCTAGCCCTTGGTGCTCATGTCATTTTGGCACTCGCGACATTCTGGTGGCTCATAGATGATCCTCTTCATCTAGCTAGGCCTTGGCGCTTGGGATGAACCTTTCATGGTTTACGAGGTTTACTCTACCTGTATCCAAATTGAATCTCTCCAAGAATTTTCTTTTCTCTAAGGCTCTCTCAAGTTGGTCCTTATAATCTCATTTACCTGCTATTTTTTTTAAAGCGATCTCCTACTATTCAAGTTCCTTTTTCAATACAAATATTGCTTCTGTTATAGATATATTTTTTATAATGATTTTGCAGGATCAACATTCTCTTAATAATCATGTTTGCAGGTTAATCCTTTTTGTAGGATCGCCCTTATATTTTTAACGTGTTTGTAGGTTCTTCCTTTCTTCTACAGGGATTACTAACTCTTCTACAGGTTACCTCGATTTCCTCAGCTTGGGTAATAGCATTTTATCTACCCTAGAAACTCAAAAAAGTTTCAACGAGAGCATAGAAAGAGGTTGAGAGCATCATAGCTACAAATTGTATTTTATTATCGAGAAGCACCTCTCCTTCTGGTCATCAAAAGTGCAACACCTTCATCATATTTAATTTCTGATGTTTTGAAATTATAATAATTATTTTGTAGGCTTTCTAAAGGGGTGTCTCTATGTTTATGAAAGTCATTTTTTTAGGCGCATATTGTATAATTTCTTTAATATCCCTTGAAAATTCTTTTATTTAGGTTATATTTGCTTTCCTTCATTACGAAAAATATCCTTTGTATCCGAGCCTTTAATATGTTCTCAAAAGACTCTCACTTTTGTGAGACAAAATTGTAACCTTTTCTAATTAAAGTTTTTTTTTGGGGGGTGTTAGAATAAGAGAATATTCTCTTAAGTTCCACTAGGATAGACACTTGATTTTCCACTCCTCCATGTGTCAAGAGAACTCTCAATGGTTTCTTCATCAGGTATGATGAGTTGTTGTAATACAACGACTCTCAATGATCAACTCTTCTATTTATACAAAATTTATCCTTGGAATAAATCAATTAGTTCCACTCTTCTCTTTATCTTTTGTAATGTTCTGCATATCTATTATTGTGAAATTATTACATGGTACCAAAGTAGGATAGATTTTTCTTGCATTTGTTCTTGAAGGTTCTAGGATCTAGTTCATTTTTTTAGATATATTTTTTGACTAACTTGCTTAAATTTATGCAATAGTCAAGTTTATCCATTTTTTATTCAGAAAAATATTTATTATTGCTAATATATGTATTGTTTTTTAAAATATACTACTGTTGTTTCGACAGTAATATTTTGAATTTTTTCAGTGCTCTCCTTTAAAATAAGAACAATTTTTTTGAAAGATCCATTCTCGTTTTTTTTAAATAGTGGTTTTACCTCTTAGAGAGGCACTGCTATATTAAATCATCATCCAAATATTATTTGGTGTGCGTCCTTTTCATAGCCCCTTGCCTTGATTAGTGCAACCACTTATAGTGTCCCCAACGATTATCTCTAAGTTGGTGTTTTTAATATATATATATATATATATATATATATATTATATGCGAATCACCTTTGTCTCTAACATTTATTGCAATTTGTACAATGTGTGTGTTTTTTAATCGCACCACCCACGACGTGGCTCTAGGATGGCTCCAATCGACCATTGAGAAAGATCTTCATATCTAATCTCCAAGTAGACATTACCCGATGCTCAATACCTATTACTCCTTTTTTATTCTCCTCATGTAAGAATAATATCACATATGCTCTTCTATTCTATTTCAAGACTTTCATTTCGTGATCAAAAATATATTTTTTGTTTTTTCTAACTCATCTGTAGGGAAGGTTATCAAATACAATGCTCCATTGTTTTTGTTCTTTTTTGTATTCATCTCCCCTAAATCTATACAAAGATCTAGTCTACGAGATCAGAGAAAAACTATAGTTCTTTAATTTTTTTTCCTACCTCCCAACTAGTCTGCATAGGTGTTCGCTAGTTTTAGGCATGCTCGGAAACCATTCCTACCTCCTCATGGTTCCAAGTAGTGATGAATCAGAGGGGAACCTCTTCCTTGGATGCTTCAAATCATTTATATACTTTTTTTGCTTAAAATAAGTTTGTTTCCCTCGTAGTAAAAAATAAAATACGAGATATTTTAGATATATGTTCTACACAAGTTTCTAAGTGGTATTTTGTGGTGTCTTAGGTTTCTCGTAGCCTTCACCTAATTCTTACCAGCGATGA
Source organism: Wollemia nobilis (assembly GCA_028583015.1). Taxonomy (NCBI): domain Eukaryota; kingdom Viridiplantae; phylum Streptophyta; class Pinopsida; order Araucariales; family Araucariaceae; genus Wollemia; species Wollemia nobilis. Next base: position 2,464,074 of record JAQPPZ010016969.1, on the reverse strand, counting down.
AACATTAATTTATATATATATATATATTCTCTGGATAGTTTATCTTCGCATGTTTCTCAAGGCTTTGGTGGCGTCTCAGTCTCTTGCAGTATTCAGAAAGTATCTATTCTCTGGATAGTTTATCTTCATAGAATTCTCAAGGATTTGTTGGCATCTCAGTTTCCTCCACCTAGCTCGAACCAACGATGGATATAAAATCTAATTTTTCATTTTTAATATCTTTTTTTAGCATACACTCTCTATTTAAAATTTACAACCTAATTTGTTTATCAAAATTATTAACAAAAACTATCTTCTTCTCATTATTTTATCTAAATAATAAACTTATCAAGAAGTTCTAGTTTTTTTTTAATTATTCTCTATTCTTATTTATTTATTTTCTTTAAGATAGAGATTTTTCAAATTCTTTTCTCTAAGGGTGCTATAATTTTTCTCTTAATATTTGTTATTAAAATTTAATTTTATTTGAGAATATCTATAGTTTTTTTTTTACACTTAAATAATTCATAAACCTAAGGTTTAACTTATCTTCCTCAAAATATTTACATGCATTCCATGTACAAAACCATTAAAAACTTATAGTTTCCCTCAAGTAAGGGTGAGTTTTTAGAGGCACTTGGTATAAAGGCCTATCAAATATTTTTCAATATTCCTCTTTATTTTCTCTCATTGATAGTTTTCCTATCATAAGGGAAAGTTTTGAGAACACCAAATTTAATCCAGTTGATATATCTGCATTTCAAGCCAAACACCCTTGACAAATTCTTCTCTATACTTACAGTTTCTCTCAAGTAAAGGCGGGTATTGTGATGAACTAAGATGATTTGGCACTCTAAAGCAAAAAATATTACAAAATATTTATATTTATATTTTCCCTCTCATTAGGGCAGGTATATTAATTTTTCCTAATATTGAAAAGCTTCATATCTTCTCCTTGTAACAATTTCATTAATCAATTAATTGAAGTTCTAAGGGGGGATTTATTGGTTAATTAAAACTTCAATTTTCTCGTGTTTAAAATGATGAATTCAATTGAAACTCTCACCCCTGATAACTTTCACACTTAGAAGCCTAAAATTTTAAATCTTATCTCTCAAAAAGGTCTTACTCATTTGTTAGAAGAAAAGCAACCATAATTTGATAAATAATATGAAATATTTGTTCATAAGGTAAAAATACATGAAAAAATGGGTATTATTATCTCTAATGTTCATGAAAGTTTTTGATTTCATATTATAGATTGTAAAACTCCTCATGAAAGTTGGGATAAACTTAAGGCCTTTTTTGGGAAAGTAGGTCAGATGAGATCAATGCAACTAGAAGCCGAACTAACTTCTTTGTCCCTTGAATATTTTAGTAGTATTGTTGACTTCCTAACTAAGTTCAAAGAAGTCCTCACTCAATACAAAGGAAGTGGGAAGACTAATACTGAATAAGAATGCATTTATCTAATCCTTTCTAAGCCAAATGATGTTTTTAAAATTTTTTCTACCACATTTATATCTACCAAATATGCTTTTGGTGCAATATTTAAAATTCCCTCTTTAGAAGAATTTTGTGATAGATTAACTAGGGAAGAAACCAAACTTGCTAGATATGAAATCTCTTCTTCTTCCTCTTCTTCAAAAGCCTTAGTAGCCTCCACCTCTTCTAAAGAAAATTTCTAAAAGAAGGAAAAGACTCCCATAACTTGTACTCACTATAAAAATAATGGTCACTCTGCTAACAAATGTTGGAAAAGATTACAACAACTAGAGGCAGCTATGAAGGATCAAAAGATAGAAAATAAAAAAAACAAATAGAAAAAACCCTTAATGTTCAAAGAAAAACCTCCAATTCTTCCTCTAATTATTGTATCCTAGATTCTGGTGGAACTCATCACATGACTGCTTCAAACAAGTCTTTCTTTTCTATCTCCATTAGCTCTACTTGTAGCACATAAGTAGGTGACTCTTTCATGTAAAATAAAAAAGGAGATATGACCATTGATGGTGGCTCTATAAAAAATGTTCTCTATGTTCCAGAAATTACCACCAATATCCTCTCCATCTATCTGATTTGTACTTTTGGAAATGGGAAAATTGTTCTCTTCTCCCCAACAAGAGTTGAGATAAGAAATTTTCAAGACCCTCATTCTACTATAGCCAAAGGGAATATTGATCATAACTCTCATCTTTTTCACTTCAAAGTTTTTCAAAATATAGAAGGAACCTCTTGTTTTGTGGTTCATAGTGATATTGAAATTCAAATATGGCATGAAAGGTTTGGTCATCTTAATTACAACTACCTAAAGTATTTGTGTACCCATGATATGGTTACAGGATTATCCCAAGTCTTTTATAGTGATGGATTTTGTCCTGGATGTGCTCTTGGAAAGCATTATCAATATCCTTTCCATCCAAGTAGTTTTCTAAAAGCCTCATCCCCTCTAGATTTAATCCATAGTGACTTAATGACCTTTCCTAAACCATATTTCAAAGGAGAAAATTATGCTCTGACATTTATTGATGATTTCTCTAGAATATATTGTGTCTACTTCCTAAAATATAAAAGTTATGTGTTATCCCACTTTAAATTATTTAAAGCCTTAGTTTAAAATAAGGCATCTTGCATAATCAAGAAGATTTGCACTGATATGGGGAAGAATACTGCAGTAATGAGTTCTCCATATTTCTTTCAAATCATGGTATAATACATCAACATTCCGTATCCCATAATCCTCAACAAAATGGTATTGTAGAAAGGAAAAATTAGATATTAAAAGAGATGGCTAATTGTATGCTCCATTCAAGGGATCTTCCAAAAGTTTTTTGGGCAAAATCTATTAACTATGCAAATTATATAAAAAAACACACACCTGATAAAGCTCTTGACCATTTAACTCCTAAAGAAGCATAGTCTGGATTAAAACCATATGTTTCCTATTTCAATATTTTTGGGTGTAATTCTTGGGCTCACATCCCAAATAAGAAAAGGAAGGCTCTTGATAAGAAAAGCAAAAAACTCATATTTATCGGTTATTGTGAAGAATTGAAAGCATACAGGCTTCTTTATCCCTCAACTCATGAGGTATTCTTTCATATAAATGTCCAATTTGATTAAACATTCCCTCAAAACGATCCTCAAAAGCCCTCTTCCTCAATTGAGCCTTATCCTATAGTAGAACCTCAATATTATGAAGAGCCAACCCTTGAAGTTAACTTGGTTATTCATAATGAAGATGAGGAACTTGTCACTCCAGCTCAATGTCTTTCAACTCCTTCCTCTATGGCAAAATGGGCCCACACAATCGTTAAAGAAGCTACTCCTTACATCCAAAATCTTCCTTCAACCAGATCATCCAACCCCATAGGCACTAGTCTTGTATGTCAATCTATTTCCTACGATCCTTAATCCTTAAAAGAAGCCTCAAGTATAAAAGAATGGGATGATGCCATGGAAAATGAATTTTCTTCCCTTATAAAAAACAAGACTTGGTATTTAGTTCCCTTACATAAGGGAAGGAAATTAGTTCATTGTAAATGGATATTCAAAACTAAATATGGGCCTAATGGAGAAATAGACAAACACAAGGTTCATCTAGTGGCCAAAGTTTTTTCTCAAGTTGAAGGCATAGATTATGAAAAAACCTTTGCTCCAGTTGCTAAAATGGATTCTGTAATATTGGTTCTTGCCCTAGCTACTTCCCATAAGTGGTTTGTTTATCAATTGGATGTAATTTATACTTTCTTACATGGATATTCAAAGGAATAAATATTCATGGAACAACCTGCTGGTTTTACTAAAGACTCCTCTATGGTTTTTAGGCTTAAAAATTCTCTCTATGGCCTCAAACAAGCCCCTATATATTGGTATGAAAATATGGACTCCTTCCTTATTTCAGTAGGTTTTTCTCATTGTGAGTATAATAATATAGTTTACATTTGGATAAATGAAGGAAAAATCACCATTCTTGTTCTATATGTTAATGATCTTCTTCTCACTGGTACTAACTTGTCTCACATTCAGACTATAAAAGACTCTCCTTGAAAAAATTGAAATGGCTGATCTAGGGAAAGATCATTACTTCCTTGGAATCCAAATAAGTGAAACTGAAGAAGGTATTTCTTTGTGCCAACAAAATTACACTCTATATATTCTATAAAGATTTAGAATGATATATTGTAAACCTTCTCCTACCCTTTTTCAATCTGGCATTAATCTTAGTACTTCCTACTCATCCCCTCATTATGATGCCACTCTATACCGTCAACTTGTAGGAAGTTTTCTATACCTTACTCATACTCACCCAGATATATCATATGTTGTTGGTCTCATATCCATATTCTTTCATTAGCCTCACTTCAGTCATTGACAAGTAGCAAAAAGAATCCTCCATTACTTGCAAGGCACTACTCATTTTGGGCTCTTCTACAAGGGAAATTCCATGGATATCATTGGCTACACAGATTTAGATTGGGCAGGTTCAGTAGAAGATAGATGTTCCACATCAGGCTATGTATTTTGCCTTGGTTCCTGTTGGTCACGAATTTGCCACAAGAAAGGATTTTCTAAAACTAAGCACCCTAGACCCGACCAACATTGAAATGCTGGGAGAAAGAGATGTCTCCCAGACCAATATCCAGAGTGGGCTGGTTCCCTTACTATTTCTAAGTTTGATTTCAGATTAGAGTTGTTGGAAAGGAATTACAAATATGCAGAAAGAAACAAGAAATACATGGAAAGAGATGGTAAATATAGCCGTAGGCCAAATTTTTTGGATCAGAAAATAATAATAGAAGATCACTTTAAGTACAACAACAACATATAACATAAGATATCAATTTAATTCTCTTACAACCTTGCACAGAAAATCCCTCCAAGATCACATTCCAGAGCTCACTCCCTCACAAGCAATATTCAAACTCAACATGCAGAATTCAAATGAAGCAGCAAATAAGGAATATGAGTGTTATATTAGGAATGTAAATAATAGAAAGAAAAATCACACAGACAGCTACTTGCAAAATCAAAGGCCAATTATCTTTCATTCATGCAATGAACTTCAAGCTTTCAGCAAAAGTTTCTCTCGAAATCCCGATACCTTTTCCTAAGATCTACCTTACTTTATATAGAAGTCTTGCTTCTTTACAATCATTAAAAACTTGTGACAGACCTCCTCGAGATCTACAACTATGCAACAGAAACAAGGAAATGATCCCCTTAAACAACCTCAAAGAAACCAAAAATTAAATGCCATAAGGAGGAGTCGGTCGTCTTCATTAAATTGTTGTTCTTGAAAATATGCTTGAAACCATTAGAAAAATCGTGAACAACAGCTTCGAATAATGAAAATCTTCAATTCTGGTAGCTTGGGCGTGTTCTTATACCTTGATCACATCGAAAAGTAGCAACACATTTAATTCTGGAGCGCTTTTAATTCTTGAAAATCGCAAAACTGCATCAGGCCGTTTGAACCACTTTCTGGTGTGAAACTGTAACAAGTCGCAAAAACGTGACATGTCACGAAATCATGACATATCTCTGCTTCGTACGCTTTCCTTACTTTTGGACCACGAAAATCAACCATGTCGCAAAATCGTGACGTATTCAGCTTCTTTGTCTCCTTCGCTACCCTGAACTGTGAAAACACGATGCTGCATGATTTCGCTACGTCCATACAATAATGCTTCTTCTCTGCCCTATTGCTGTGAAAATGTGACAATGCATTATTTCGCTACATCTTTCCGTTGGCACTTTCATCGTTATCTCCATGTCACGAAAATGAGACAATGCGCAAAATCGCTACACTATCTTCCCACTACTCAGTCTTGGCTTTTACATCGTGAAAATTTGACATGTCACGATTTCGCTATGATTTTTGTTTCCTTGGACTTTGCTGTTCGTCAACCACAAAAATGTGACACTGTGCAATTTCACTACAATTCTTTGCACTTAGTATTTCTTCAACAATGTGTCGCAAAATCGCTATGTCAACTCCTTTCTCCACTGTTCACACTTCCTGTCACGATTTCGCGACGTCTTCGTCTTGCTTGGACTCATTCTCAAAAGTGTCACGATATCACTATGCCATTCATGCCTTAGACTCTTTTATCCACCTGAACCGCGATCATACAACACGTAGCAATTTCGTTACATCCTTTGCTTTGCTTGGCTTCATCCTACAAATGTCACAAAATTGCTACCATTTTCCGCCTTGAGCTTTTCTGTCCACCCACGTCATGAAAACGCGACGCGTCGTGATTTCACGACGTCTTTTGCCTTATGTGCCTTGCTTACTATTATGTCGCAAAATCATGACGAATTTGATTATCATCGTCCTTGGCTTGGTTTTGTCGTGATTTCGTGACAGTTTCTAACATTATGCTCCCTGGCCATCGCAAGTCGTGAAAATGCGACATGTCACAATTTCGCTACAACTTTGTCGCTCTACCCTCCGTTGACCATTTTGACCGCAAAAATCTAACACATCGTGATATCGCGATGGTTTTGCCCCCTGCTGCCATTGATTGCGTTGACCATGATTTTCTGACACTTCGCAAAATCGCTACGATTTTGCATTTGTTTTCTCTCTCCTTTTTCGACCCACGATAACACGACATGTCACGATATCGCTACGATTTTCAACTTGGGCTCTCCATGCTATTTTTTGTCGCGATTTCATGATAGTCTTCGGACTTAGGCATTTTTTGCATCAAAACCTATAGAGGAGTTAGAATTTCAATAGCTTATGCATGAATAAATAGCAATCAAATAAATGTGGCAAAAATGCCAACATTCTTGGTGGCTCACGGGGTATATAGTTCTGCTGTATGCAAGAATCCCAGACCTGAATCCATTGGGCAACCGAGTTAAGAAAAACTTAGAACAAAAAGCTGGTTGCTGGGGTGCATCTCGATGGACTGTTGTAGCAACTTTTGCTGAATGAATGAAACTCAAAGAATCGGTATTTAGCTAAACTGATCATGGAATGGAAATGATGAATGATGGAATAATGGAATGGGGAAGAGTGATGTGGTAGACAGTAACAGAGTGCTTCTGTGCTACCAGCTGCTATGAAAGGGGAAATGGAAGTGAATGGAATAATGGAATGGAAGTGATGAAATGATAAAAGAGGTGTGAACCGAGGATAAACTATGATAAATGCTAAAATGATAGAGAACTTAGAAGAAAAGGATAAGAATAAGCAGGAATAACAGGAAGGGAAAAAGAAACAACAGCAGTGACCCTTTTTTTACTACAGAAGAAAAGGAGTAGGAGAAGAAGGGAATAAAGAAGGGGAGGGAAGAAAGAGAGAGGAAGGGGAAGGAAGAAATTAATAGGAAGCCACTAACTACTGGGATAGAAGAAGAAAAAGAAAGAAAAACACGTACCTGTAGGCTCGCATGCAAAAAGAGTCGAAGTGGACAAATGAAAACAATACTCTCTTTATTTTTCTTTTTCCTTTTTTTTTTTTCTTTTTTGTTTTTTGTTTTTTTTTTTACTATGTACAAGGTTTATGACATGATTGGCATGTCGCCACCACAAACCCAGTCTCAAGGGTTATCTGGTAAATCTGTAGTGTCCCGACCAGATCTGATCATACTTGAGTCGGTCCTTGAAGTTGGGCTGACCTCTTCCTGAAGTTCTCCAAGTTGTAGACATGGGCAAGTTATCCTACATGCCAGTACCCACACATTTGACAAATAATGTAGCAAAGCAATTTACCACATGAAGAGCTCCTTTAGGTACCAGTTGTAGTAATGGCTGAAGCCAATATCACCATCTTGAAGGGTTCCTTGATTGTGGACTGAGAACAGGTTCTTCCAACTCCTGGATCCGATCACAGAAATTGTCCAGTGACAGTCCTTTCTTTAGGATCTCTTCAAACTCTTCCTCTTGATCCGGCATGCTCAATAGATTTCGGCTAAATACTTGCATGTTGTGCATAGTGCCCTCTTGGTGCTCAGGTCCTGGAACTTGAATCTGTTCCTCTCCTTGGCCCATATCCTGATAGAAATTGCAAGCAACCATATGGTTCATTGCTGGGAAAGTACTTGCATATGCCCATTGTGGGTCTTGGATGAAAGCTGCCTCTTGAATTCCACACAGCTACATCTCAGGTTTCTACATAGTATAAGGGATCTGGTGTGAAAAATACTATGCGGGATAGACCGGAACAGGAACTACCAGAGAAGGTAATGGAGTTTCTCCCCACGATAATTTTATTGATAGGAGAAAAAGCTGCTCTGCTCGCACTGCTTCCTCAAAGATTTTAGGGAACCTTCATTCACCTGATTGCAGCAAGAGGAGGCCTATGTCAGAATGGAAAGCTCGAACATAGAAGAGGTGGGCTTGGGTGGGTGTCGGTCGGATCCTCTCTAGAATTCTCTTCCAGCTTCTCAAGAATCAAACATTGAAGTTCATGATGCTCTCTAAAGGTGCTCTCATGATGTACATTAAAAACTAAAAGGGATCTTGAGAGTCGTTGAAGGGATCTTCATCAAATCTTCTGATTAGTGCTCCTACTAGATCATCCCATGAGCTGATGTTTTGACGCCTGAGCAGTCTGTACCACTGCAATGCATTTCCTTACAAAGATAGAACTAGAAGTCAGATCATGACATATTCATGAACTATATCATGGATGATTGACAAAGCAACAACATCTTCAACATGCTCTAGAGCCATGCCCTCGGTGCCATCATATTTTGTAAGAGCTTTCAGGGCACTTTTGGGAATCTCATGCCAAATTTGGAGATTCAGAGGGCCAGGATCATCCCATCTAGGACAAACCCTCGCCATTATAGTAGTGGTCTACGAAATCATGGCTATCGCCATTAAGTCAGAGTCACCAAGTGAACATTCTTTTCTTCACTTGTAAGGTCAAGGCTGCTCACCAAACCTTGATTCCTCTGGGGTATCTTCTTTTAGATCTTAAAAAAAAACTCTACGATCAAGAAATTTGGATCTTTAGCTCAGCAGAGTCGCTAGATGAACTTACACATCTTCGCTATGAGGTCAAGACAGCTCATCCAAATCTTGATACCTCCGGGTGTTAAACAATGAAACATACAATCTCATCGATTATGGATCTTTTGAGATAGAAGAAGTCTGTCCCACCAGGCGTTCTAAAAACTGTTGGTCACGAATCTGCCATAGGAAAGGATTTTCTAAAACTAAGCACCCTAGACCCGGCCAACATTGAAAGGCTGGGAGAAAGAGATGTCTCCCAGACCAATCTATAGAGTGGGCTGGTTCCCTTACTATTTCTAAGTTTGATTTCAGATTAGAGTTGCTGGAAAGGAATTACAAATATGCAGAAAGAAACAAGAAATACATGGAAAGAGATGGGAAATATAGCCGTAGGCTGAATTTTTTAGATCAGGAAAGAATAACAGTAGATCACTTTAAGTACAACAACAACATATAACATAAGATATCAATTTAATTCTCTTACAACCTTGTGTAGAAAATCCCTCCAAGATCACATTCCAGAACTCACTCCCTCACAAGCAATATTCAAACTCAACATGCAGAATTCAAATGAAGCAGCAAATAAGGAATATGAGTGTTATATTAGGAATGTAAATAATAGAAAGAAAAATCACACAAACAGCTGCTTGCAAAATTAGAGGCCAATTATCTTTCATTCATGCAATGAACTTCAAGCTTTCAGCAAAAGTTTCTCTCGAACTCCCGATACCTTTTCCTGAGATCTACCTTGCTTTATATAGAAGTCTTGCTTCTTTACAATCATTAAAAACTTGCGACGGACCTCCTCGAGATCTACAAGTATGCACCAAAAACAAGGAAATAATCCCCTTAAACAACCTCGGAGAAACCAAAAATTAAATGCCATAAGGAGGAGTCGGTCGTCTTCATTAAATTATTGTTCTTCAAAATATGCTTGAAACCGTTAGAAAAATCATGAACAGCAGCTTCAAATAATGAAAATCTTCAATTCTGGAAGCTTGGGCACGTTCTTCTACCTTGACCACATCGAAAAGCAGCAACACATTTAATTCTAGAGTGCTTTTAATTTTCAAAAATCGCAAAACTACATCAAGCCATTTGAACTGCTTTCTGGCAAAAAACTGTAACAGGTCACGAAAATGCGACATGTCATGAAATCGTGACATATCTCTACTTCGTACGCTTTCCTTACTTCTGGACCACAAAAATAAACCATGTCACGAAATCGTGACGTATTCGGCTTCTTTGTATCCTTCGCTACCCTGAACCGCGAAAACGCGACACTGCGCAATTTCGCTACGTCCGTACAATTATGCTTCTTCTCTGCCCTGTTGCCGCAAAAATGTGACAATGCACGATTTCGCTACATCTTTCCGTTGGCACTTTCATCGTTATCTCCATGTCACAAAAATGCGACAATGCGCAAAATCGCTACACTATCTTCCCACTGCTCAGTCTTGGCTTTTACATCGTGAAAATCCGACATGTCACGATTTCGCTACGGTTTTTGTTTCCTTGGACTTTGTTGTTTGTCAACCGCGAAAATGTGACACTACACGATTTCGCTACAATTCTCTGCACTTAGTCTTTCTTCAACAATGTGTCACAAAATCGCTATGTCAACTTCTTTCTCCACTGTTCACACTTCCTGTCATGATTTCATGACGTCTTCGTCTTGCTTGGACTCATTCTCAAAAGTGTCGCGATATTGCTACGCCATTCGTGCCTTAGACTCTTTTATCCACCTGAACCGCGATCATATAACACGTAACAATTTTGCTACATCCTTTGCTTTGCTTGGCTTCATCCTACAAATGTTGCGAAATCGCTACTATTTTACGCCTTAAGCTTTTCTGTCCACCCACACCATGAAAACGTGACGTGTCACTATTTCACGACGTCTTTGCCTTATGTGCCTTGCTTACTATTATGTCACGAAATCATGATGAATTTGATTATCATCGTCCTTGGCTTGGTTTTGTCGTGATTTCGTGACAGTTTCTAACATTATGCTCCCTAGCCATCGCAAGTCGCGAAAATGCAACATGTCGTGATTTTGCTACAACTTTGTCGCTCTGCCTCCATTGACCATTTTGACCACGAAAATCTAACACGTCACGGTATCACGACAGTTTTGCCCCCTACTACCGTTGACTATGTTGATCGTGATTTTTCAACACGTCATGAAATTTCTATGACTTTGCGTTTGTTTTCTCTCTCCTTGTCTGACCCACGATAATGCGACATGTCGCGATATCGCGACGGTTTTCAACTTGGGCTCTCCATGCTATTTTTTGTCACGATTTCATGATAGTCTTCGGACTTAGGCATTTTTTGCATCAAAACCTGTAGGGGAGTTAGAATTTCAACAACTTATGCATGAATAAACAACAATCAAATAAATGTGGCAAAAATGCCAATAGTTCCTCATCAATAGCTTGGTTATGCAAGAAACAACAAACGGTAGTCCTATCTTCTACAAAGGTAGAATACATAGCAGCAGTTTTGGCTAGTCAAGAAGCTCGTTGACTTTGTCAAATTATGAGAGAAATTGGTTTCACACATGACCATCCTATAACTCTTTGGTGTGACAATTAGAGCACAATTCATATTGCATGCAATCCACTTGAACATCAGCAAACCAAGCGCATTGAGATACACATGCACTTAATAAGGCAGCATATTCAGAACGAGGACATACACTTGGAATATGTTCCAACTGAGGAACAAATTGTAGATATCTTCACCAAGTAATTTCCTTATCCACATTACCTTTAGTTGAGAGATAATCTTGGAGTTATTTTGTTGCATTGTATGAGGACAATCTTTGCCATACGAAGATAAGCCTCTCTTCTTATAATAGTGGGTTTTTCCTCATAGGGTTTTTTCACCAACTATTTATTGTATATGAGTACCTAATCAGGCCAAGTTATTGGGACTCATCTTTCTTTCTTGTATTAAGAGGAAAACCTTTGCCATACTAAGACATACCTCTCATAGTTGGTTTTTCCCCACAAGGGTTTTTTCACCAACTATATTATATAAATGAGTACCTAATCAGGACAAGTTGTCGGGACTCATCTTTATTTCTTGCATAAAGAGGACAATATTTTCCATATGAATACATGCCTCTCTTCTTATCATAGTTGGTTTTTCTCCATAGGGGTTTTTTCACCAACTATATATTGTATTAGGAGGACAATCTTCATCATACGAAGACAAGCCTCTAACTTCCTTTTGATTGATGGTTTTTTCCCATTGGGTTTTACCATATCTTCAAAAATAAGTCTTTGTACATGAGTACCTCAATAGGCCTTGTTGCTAGGACTCATTTTTATGATTCACCCCTAGTATCACTTAAGCGGGGGTGTTAGAATAAGTGAATATTCTCTTAAGTTCCACTAGGATAGACACTTGAGTTTCCACTCCTCCATGTGTCAGGAGAACTCTCAGTGGTGTCTTCATCAGGTCTGATGAGTTTTTGTAATCCAACGACTCTCAATGATCAACTCTACTATTTATACATAGTTGATCCTTGGAATAAATCAATCACTTCCACTCTTCTCTTCATCTTTTGTAATGTTGTGCATATCTATTATTGTGAAATTCTTACAGGAGGTGAGCATAATTTTTGCACATTTCTAGTCCATCACTTTAAGATGGGCTTGCATTATTTTGTCTATATTCATATATGCTTTTACTTTATTTAAAGTAAATTTATAATGTTATAATTGTTTAAATATAACTTTAATATTTTATAGAGGAAAAATTCATCGAATATTTAATATTCCATTTATTTTTTTTAGGGGCCTATCTTTAAAAGTTTGCTTTCCTTTTTTGTCTATCTTAATCTATGCTATAAAGTTATATTTCTTTAAATATCACTTTAATAGTTCTTAGATAGATATTCAGAACATTTAATATTAAATTCAAAATTTTAAAAAGGCCCATATTTAAAATAAATTGCATTTTCTCTTTTTTTGTTGTCTATCTTCATCTATGCTATTCAAAATAAAGTTAAAATTGTTTAAAATAACCTTGTTTATTCATAAATAAGTTATTCACATTTCATAAAAGCATTTTTTTATTTAAAAATATATATATATATTTAAAACGGGGGAAGTGTAATATTCTCCTTTTTTAATTTTCTTAAAAGGCATTTTAAAATCCTATATGTAAAATTTTTATTTGGTTTACATTATTTAGAAAATTTTCCTTCTTAATTTTTTCTAAATAAAATAATCTACCTTAAAAAAATTTCCTCAAAATATATTTTGCCTACATTCCATGTATCATTACCACATAAAACTTATAGTTTCCCTCATGTAAGGGCGAGTTTTTGGAGACACTTGGTATAAAGGTCTGACAGGTATTTTTCATTCATCCATTTCTTTGGGTATCTCTCTAACTTATAGTTTCCCTCTCGTAAGGGTGAGTATTGAGAAACACCCATTAAACTGGTTGATTCCCTGCATTTCAAACCAAAACCCTTCCAAATTCTTCACTCTACTTACTGTTTCCCTCAAGTGAGGGCAGGTATTGTGAAGAATAAAAAGGATTTGGTAATCTAATGAAAAAATATTAAGACCTAATTATACTTATAGTTTCCCTCTTGTTAGGGTAGGTATATTGAGTTTTCTAATATTAAAAAGCTTCATATATTTTCCTTATAACAATTGCATTAATCGATTAATTGAAGTTCTCAGGGGGGGATATTGGTAAATTAAAAATTCAAATTTTCTCTTCTGTTAAAATGATGAATTCAATTGAACCTCTCACCCCTCATAGCTTTCACACTTGGAAACATAAAATTTTAAATATTATCTATCAAAAAGGTCTTACTCATTTATTAGAAGAAAAGCATCCAAAATTTGAGAAATAATATGAAATCTTTGTTCATAAAGGAAAAATGCACGAAACTATAGGTATTATTAGCTCTAATGTTCATGAAAGTTTCTGGTTTCATATTATAGATTGTAAAAATCCTCATGAAAATTGGGAGAAACTAAAGACCTTGTTTGGGAAGGTAGATCAGATGAGATGAATGCAACTAGAAGCCGAACTAACTTATTTATCCCCTAAATATTTTAGTAGTATTGTTGTCTTCCTCACTAAATTCAAAGAAGTCCTCACTCAATACAAATGCATTGGGAAGACTAAGACTGAAGAAGAATGCATTTATCTAATCCTTTCTAATCTAAATGATGTTTTTCAAATTTTTGCTACCACCTTCATATCTACCAAAGAAGCTCTTGGTGTAACCTTTAAAATGCCCTCTTTAGAAAATTTTTGTGATAGATTAACTAGGGAAGAAACCAAACTTGTTGGATATGAAATATCTTCTTCTTCCTCTTCTTCAAAATCCTTAGTAGCCTCCACCTCTTCTAAATAAAAATTCAAAAAGAAGAAAAATACTCCCATAACTTGTACTCACTATAAAAATAATGGTCACTCTACTAACAAATGCTAGAAAATATTACATCAACTAGAGGCAGCTATGAAGGATCAAAATAAATAAAATAAAAAATAAATAGGAAAAGCCCTTAATGTTCAAGGAAAAACCTCCAATTCTTCCTCTAATTACTAGGTCCTAGATTCTTGAGCTACTCATCACATGACTACTTCATATAAGTCTTTCTCCTCTATCTCCTCTAGCTCTACTTGTAGCATAGAAGTGGGTGAATATTCCTTCATCCCTGTCAAATGAAAAGGAGATATAACCATTTATGGTGGCTCTATAAAAAATGTTTTGTATGTTCCAGACATTGCCACCAATCTCCTATCCCTATATCAGATTTGTACTTCTATAAATGGGAAAATTGTTCTCTTCTCTCCAATAGGAGTTCAGATAAGATATTTTCAAGATCCCCATTCTATTATAGCAAAAGGAAATATTGATCATAACTCTCATATTTTTCGCTTCAAAGGTTTTTAAAATCCATAAGGAGCCTCTTGTTTTGTGGCTCATGGTGATCTTGAAATTTAATTATGGCATGAAAGGTTTGGTCATCTTAGTTAAAACTATCTAAATGATTTGAGCACCCATGATATGGTTACAGGATTACCCCAAGTCTCTTCTAGTGATGGATTTTGTCCTCGATGTGCTCTTGGAAATCAACATCAAGATCCTTTCCACCCAAGTAGTTCTCCAAAAACCTCATCCCCTCTATATTTAATCCATAGTGACTTAATGACCTTTCCTGAACCATATTTCAAAGGAGTAAAGTATGCTCTAACCTTTATTGATGATTTTTCTATAAGGTCCTAGGTCCACTTCCTAAAATATAAGAGTGATTTTCTATCCCACTTTAAGATTTTTAAAACCTTGGTGCATCTTGCAAAATCAAGAAAATTCACACAGATAATGGGACGGAATATTGTAGTAATGAGTTTTCCATATTTTTATCTAGTCATGGCATCATTCGTCAACATTATGTCTCCCATAATCCTCAACAAAATGGTATTTTAGAATGGAGAAATTGGACATTAAAAGATATGGCTAATTATATGCTCCATTCAAGAGTTCTTCCAAAAAAATTTTGGGTAGATGCTATTAACTGTGCAAATTATATTCAAAATCACCCACCTCATAAGGCTCTTGACCATTTAAATACTGAAGAATCTTGGTCTTTCTTAAAAAAAGATGTTTCCAACTTCAATATTTTTGGGTGTACTGCTTGGTCTGGCATCCCAAAGAAGAAAATGAAGGCTCTTGATAAGAAAAGCAAAAACCTTATATTTGTCGGTTATTATGAAGAATTGAAAGCATACAGGCTTTTTGATCCCTAAAATCCTGAGGTTTTATTTTATAGGAATATCCAATTTAATGAAACATTCCCTCAAAAATATCCTCCAAAGCCCTCTTCCTCCATTGAGCCTTCTCCTATAGCAGAACCTCAATATTATGAAGAGCCAACTCTTGAAGTTAACTTGGTCATTGATAATCAAGATGAGGAACCTATAACTCCATCTCAATGTCTTTCAACTCCTTTAACTCCTTCCTCTATGCCAAAATGGGCCCACACCATTGTTAAAGAAGCTACTCCTTACATCCAAAATATTCCTTCAACTAAATCATCCAACCCCATAGGAACTGGTCTTGTATGTTAGTCTATTTCCTGTGATCCTCAATTATTCAAAGAAGCCTCAGGTGTTAAGGAATGAAATGATGTCATTGTGTAATGCTTTGCATATCTATTATTGTGTAATTCTAACAGAAAACTAAGGTCTTACCAACCCCAGTAAGGTCGGAAGCTACTGTTTATACCTCATTTAGTGGGAGAGTCCATTCATACATTTGTCGAAAGGGCGTATCCTTTTTATTCCGATTAGTGTTCATCGCATGTAATGAATAACCATCTAATGCAATTTTCATTAAACGTTTTCTAACATTTTTACTTTTTTTTGTTTGTTTTGTTCTTTCATGTAAAATGGATCAGACCACAATGAAGGATTTTGACTAAGTAAATGATCCGAGAGCTAATTGATTTTTTTTGCTCGTCAAGCATAACCTTATTGCATTTACAGTTTTTAAGTCGCATACCTTAGAGAGATCGAGGATGTATTCCAAAGTAAAATTTGTTTCTAGACAATAGTTAAAAAACGAAAAAGAAAAAACTTATTGCCATATTGATTTTAGCAGGGAAGGAAGTGAAACTGTTAGTGAGAAAGGGAGCGGATTGATTACAAGAGCGATAAAGTCTCCCCCTGAAATTGTGTGGAAACTCAGCGCGGATGTTTTGGATATGGATAAATATGCAGCTTCTGTTGAGTCCTGCGAAAAGTTGAAGGAGAAAAAGATGAAGTTGGATGTGTTAGATTGTGCCACGACGAAGTATGGGTGAAAGAGAAACTGATTTCAACAGATCATGTCAATTATTCCTACTCGTACATCATCACGGACAGCAATATGGGGTTAGAGGGATACATGGTGACTTTCAAAGTGTATGTTATGCCCGATGGAAGTGCAGCTGTAGAGTGGAGTTTGGAGGTTGATCCTATCCCTTCCTCTACATAAGACAAATTTGTTGTTGAAATAGGCTGAACAATGTTGCTGCGTAGGAAAAGTAACATGAATGGAGCAGATGGTCCCTTGTTTCTTGTTTATCAGGATTCATGTAGAAACCAAGTGTCCCTATTGTTTTTGTTTTCCATGCAGGCATGCTTATCGAAGGAAAAAAAAAAGTTTCTTCTCCTTTCCCTTTAGCATGTGATTGTGATTGCAAGGATGATTAATGTTGACGATCGTAGGCATTAAGTTAATGAATTTTTTTTCTATGGGGTAACTTTATTTATTAGTTGATCTTTATTATAAGTCTTTTTTCTGGTTTTTACTGGGTTATTTCTATTACAATGATAAGACATATTATCTATATCTATATATATATATATATATATCAAAAATATTTTTAATTTATCTTTTTAAAATTGTTTTTATTAAAGTTATTTGTCATCTTCTTCAAATTGTTAGTCAATTTTTTGATATCAGTTTTAGTAAGAGATAAAATTTTTGTATGTTTGTCAAGATAAAAGTCAACACTACAAATGTTCAAAATATTTGCAACAGAGTTTCTATTTCTATAAACATGTTATCTATAATAACATATAAATTTCCTAACATTTAAAGACATCATTTTTATCGTCACTTTGTGGTTTTAGTCCCACTTCTTCTTATAAATTCTGACATTTGTTTTTTTATTATATCAATATTATTTTGAGTTATTTTTCTCTTTATGCTTACTCCTTCAGTCTTCCTCTCTTTTTTCAATCCCACCAACACTTTCATCTTCATCAATATCTTTAATTTTTCACACTGATCATAACGAGCATTATTATCTATAGGTTTTTCTTTCTTTGAAGAATTTAAAGTGCAAGGAATAACCTCAAAAATACTTTCTTATTTATATTGTTTTAGAAACCCTAAAGTGCAAAGGTGGATCTCCATAGAAATTATATTTCTATGTTATTGTAAAAAATCTAAATTGCTATGAGTTTTCTCCATCCTTATTTATTTATTATGGTGCTCTTCAAACTGTAAATTGCAAGGAATAACCTCTATACTACTTCTATTTCAATTGCCAAGATAAGACTCTATACTAGATGAAAATGATGATAATTTATCTATAGTAAACTTGATCTCTTTTGTCACATCATCTTTAGTTTAAAATTTTCCTCCATATCTTCCATTGCACCTTGTAATTCCTTATGAATTTGAATTTCAACATTTTAATTTTTCATTCCTTGTATCCTTCTTTGTTTCTTTTTTCTTTACCCATTTTTTTGAGAGAAGAATATATTTGATCTTATTATATTATGTTTTCCTTTCTCCATCTTTAAGTTTATCTCATGACCAAAATTTTCTAATTATGTTTTTTAATGTTTTCAATTTGCAATCCTTTGTCATGTGCCTAGTCTCATAATAATATAGTCTCATAATATTTGTAATAATAGAATGTAATATTTTTGTAATCTACTTGCATATCCTATTTTTGGATTTACATTTAATATTAATATATTATGTCAAAGGATTTGAAATATCCATAACAACACTAAAAATAATATGGAAGTGAGTGTGTTCAACTTGAGTAAGTAGCAAGTAGGAAGTATGAGAAAGAAGTAGAAAGTAAAATGTGATCAAGAAATAAGTGTCACTTATTGTTCTATATATTAAGAGAAACTAAAAAAATATTAGATAAATGTGATCAAGAAGTAAGTGTCACTTCTTGTTCTAGATATTAGGAGAAACTAAAAAACTATTAGATCAATATAAAAGAAATAACATGACAAGAAGTTTTTTTTTTAAAGTCCTTATTGAAACAAAGGAAAATTGTGTAACATTCCTTAGTTGGAATTATAGATGCTCTATTTAGTGATAAAAGGAATAACAAATATATGGAAAATAATATACATGTACTAGATAGTACATAAAAAATGATTATCAAGGATGAGATGGTTGAGCAAGATATAATGGTTCTTAAAACTAGAGATTTATTATTTAAGTTATGTTGATATTGGCCAAGTTTTTTATGGGATTCAAAATTATATCAAATGGAAGTGGGGATTGAACTAAAAATTCTCTATAAATTTTCTTCCAAAAGGATTTTTCCTCATCATATTCTCTAGTTTATAAATAAGGGATAAATAATGGATGGAGGCTCATGGTTTAATGTTAGAGATACATTATATTTAAGACCACGAAGTGAGATTGTTTTGTGAATATTGAGACTATTAAAATTCTTTCAATGTAGATTAGTCTTTTTGTGTCTCCTTATAAATTCATCAATATGGAGGTTTTGAAGAATACTGGTAACACTATACGCGAGTTCATCTAGGAGGGACCAACTATGAAGGAGAGAAGAAAATAAGGAAATTTATAGTTTTTAGGTAAATATAAGAAAGTAATGACAATGGAGGATCATATGTGCACATTAGAGTTTTTAGGGAAACATAAAGAAGAAAGTGTTAATGAGGATATAATTTAGGATTTCAAGAGAAAAATAATAAATCAAATTAGATGGAGTGTATATAAGGAAATTTATTATTTTTAGGTAAACATAATAAAGTAATGACTATGGAGGATCATCTATGCACTGAATAACACAAAATTATACTAAGAGGGGGGGTGAAAAGTATAAGATAAAATTTTACTTTTTTTTTCCAAACAATATTATCCAATATTATCAGTGGTTGATATCTATCCATAGGAGAATTCTTTCCCCTTTGCTCTGGTTGATGATCTCTAGAAGACTTCTACCCTCACTACTCTAGCTTGTGGATCTCTCTCCATAGAAGACATCTATATTCAATGCCCTGGATAATGTATCTCTATCCACTGGAGACTCATATCCTTTGCTATCTCACCTCCAAATCTTACTCTCAACTCTATATCAAATCTGCACCAAAATCTATCCCAAGTATAGTAGAAATATGCTCTAACTCTGCTCACAATTTTACTCATAACTCTTCACATAAATTTACTCACAAATTTGCGCTAACCTCTATCTCAAATTTATCCTCAAGCCTTAACACAAATCTTGATCCAATCACAAATCAACTTTGCTTAGATTTTTTCCAAGCCTTAACACAAAGCATGATAAAATCAGCAATCAATTCTGCTCATATTTATCCCAGGCCTTAACGCAAAGCTTGATCAAATCACCAATCAACTCTACTCATATTTACCCATCCTCTGAAGAACTTGCTCAGTTATGCTCTCAAACCTTCACTAAGGCTTGCTAAAATCTTCCCTCAAGTCCTCTCAAGAACTTCCTCATTATGCTCTCAAGTATTCACCAAAACTTGCTCAAATATGCCTTCAAGTCTTCACCAATACTTTCTCAAATCTACCTTCAAGTCTTCACCAAGACTTGCTCAAATCTACTTTCAATTCTTAACTAGGACTTGCTCGAATCTGTCTTAATACATACTGAAAACAACTCACAAAATATGCTCAATCAATATAAAATCTTGCACACAATGCTATCAAAATCTTTGTCTAATATTTAAAGTAATTTTTTAAACTTGAATTAGTTTAGAAATATTCTATTCAAAATTTTTTTAACCTCTGGAACATATAGCGAATGATGTAATATATGAAAAACTCAATATGTTATACTCAATCATTAAGTTTATCGCTTTCACAAATCTGATTTCTAATGTTTACACATTCACTTTCAATATCACTCAAAACCAAAGCTCAAGAAATTTACTCAATCATTCAACCAATGAAACATAACTTGCTCACAAGCCCTAAACAGGTGCTTTCATACTTCTTCAAACAAAGTGTACAATATGGGTCTCAAAACCTAACTCAAATAATCATGAATATCTATCTCAAATATTCTATAAACATTCACCAATGAAGCATATAAAAAATTTCACTCAAATATTTCCAATAATGTTTATCAAACAATCCTTTTCACTCCACCTTATATTTTACAATATTCATTTTAACATTTCAAACAAATGATGATGTGCCCATACCTTTTTTCTTTTATGGTGATATATCTCCAAAACCTATTTTACTCATAACCAAATATTTTTACCAATTCTAGGTTATATAGAAACAATCTATCTCAAAATATCCACAAGAATATTTACCTCAAAAAATATTTCACTATAAAAGAAATACAATAAATTGTCAAGTCACAAATACACCTTATCACACATTTACTTTCAAAATAAAATTCAACACACATAAAAATAAATTTCCTTGTTTACACCTTATAATATCCTTATTTTTAAAAAATAATATCCAACACATATCAAAGATAAAGTTCCTTTTTTACCCCTTATAATCTCCAATGCTTTCAAAATAATATTCAACACACATCAAAAATAAGGTTCCTTGGTTACACCTTATAATATCCAATTCTTGATTTATTTCCTAAGCACCCAAAGTAAAATATTTAATTAAAACACCTTATGACTCCCTAAAAAATTCCATACTTGGTCCTTTCAATGTCACTTAGCCTCAAAACAACTTTCATTTTCCAAAGCCTTTGACAAACTCAAAAATTGCATACCTTAATATTTTCCACTTCACAAAAGTGTTTGCGCGTGCATCAATAGCCACCGTCAAAATCAAAACCTCAACATTAGCCACCACAACACCCTAGCCAAATCTAGGGTATCACCTATGCTATGCATCCATATGAGAATCAACATGTACTCTCTCCCATACAATGTCTTCTTCTCACAAGTTTCACCAAAAATGAAAAGCTCTTTCCTCCTTCACCAAAAAAGAACTGTGTGGGATTCGAAATTCAGACCAACCTTCATGAATGCCTTAGCAAAGCATCAACTACCATTTGTGCTATCCAGAATAGATGAAACTAAATTTGTCATCATCTCCTTTTATACCACAATGTCTGCCTCAAACTCAACACAAACCTTTGTCTTCTTCTCCCTTTTTAAATTAAATCGAGCATATGCAAAGGAGATTTAATTCATGGGATGATTTTACCAATGCAAAACTTCAAATATTTATATGTTATTCGAGTTACCTTATGACATCCATGCATATTAAAATCAAACTTTTGAATTTTTTATTTATACCATATTTTAATTATAATTATTTAAATTCAATGAATTTAAATAATATAATTTAAATATCAACATTATTTTTGGGTTTTTTCTTAAGGCTAACCTTTGCCACTTCTTAATGAATATTTTAAACTATGTCCCATATATTATAATGTAAATCATTATAATATTATTTCTTTTAAACTTGCTTTCTTTTCCTTTTGAAAGGCCCTGTTGGCCAGATATTATAATATTAAAATATTATAATATTAGTCTTTTTGACTTGCTCTCTTTTTGCACATAGTCTTCAAACCTGGACTTCAACATTTTTCTTGTTGTGATTTCATAGCCCATGCCATTTTGACATCAATGACAATCTAATATTCTCAAATTTTCAACAATATCCCCCTTTGTCATTGATATCGACTACTTTCAAAAACACTTGATTTCAATTCTACTCCCCTTGAGAAACTACTCGCCTTGATCGAATGCTCTCCCCATAACTCAAATATCTCCCCCTTTGTCATAAATTGCAAAGGGGCTCCTTTGGGTCTAAAGATAAGACTCTTATCTCAGCCCCCTCCCCACCTCCTCTCTTTGAGATGATTAATTTTGGGGTGGGAGTAAAATTACTCCCAGCATACAATGCTCTTTTCCTTTGTCAACCTGCTTTCTCAACATACCGTTATGATCCCTTTGAGTATCCTTGTTCTTCCTTGTCTCTGGAAGCTCTAGAAAATCTATTATGCACCACTTGGCCATGTGCCCAACATTTTTGCACTTATAACACTTAATTTTGTTGTTCCTTGAAGGTGCAAGTATCTTGAAGTTACTCTTGGTGAATCCATGCCTAATTTTATCATGAAACTTGCTGTGAATTTTTTTATGACCAAATTGATTACAAGAGTAGCAATACCTTTGAAAGAGATGCCCATATTTGAAGTTCCTTTTATTAATACCATACTCCTTATTTCCATGAGTCCTACAATGCATAGCCTTGTGACTAAACTTGTTACGTTAGAAGCAACGTCCTCTAAAGAAATCTTGTTTTGGACCCACTGGTATCTTAGTCCTTTCTTCCCTATGATGTTCTCTATTCCTTATTTTTTAATTATTTCCTTCTTTGGTGAAACTTTTGCTTTTCAAATTATCCTCACAAATCTCAATTTCTCCTTCACTCTCTTTTTATGAAGCTTCTTCTTCTTTGGATCTTGATCTTGATTCTTCTTCTTGTTTCCCTTGTCCTTTTTCACAAACTAGTCATGTTCTATTTAATGAAGTCCTTTGTCCATTTATTGTCTTATCCAAGGTATTTGAACTTTTTCCAAACCTGTGTAGCTTGTCCTTAGACTTTTTCACTTCCATACTTAGAGAAACTACTTCATGTTCTAATATTTCACACTCTAGCTCTTTTAATTTTAATTTTTTAGTCATACCTTCCTCAATTTTCTTTGCCTCTTCAACCTTAACCTTAAGGTTAGTGAGATCTTGTAGAAAATTTGTGTTTGTTTCCTTATCCTCTTGTACTTGGGATTTTAATATTGAGTTCTCTCTTTTTAACTCAACAAGTTCCTTAATTGTGGCTACCTCATTTTCTTTCCTAAATCTTCCTCTTCTTATAGATATTCAAGAGCATATTCATACTATTCAGTATTTGAGAGACTTTCATCACTATCACTTGAATAATTGCTTTCTAATTTAATAAGAGCATCTCCTTTTTCATCTATTACTAAAAGTATAATTTCCTTTGTATACCTAATTTGACTATCCTTGTTTTCTTTTTCATCTTCACTGCTACTAAAATAATTACAATAAGCTACATTGTGGCCAAGGTTACCAAAAAATTCTTCTTCACTGCTACTATACCCAAATTTTGAACAATGATCTTCAAGATGACCAAAGTTACCACAAGTAAAATATTTGAGTATTCGTAGTTCCTTCGTATTCCTTTGCCTTTACCACAAAATCAAAATTTTCTTGCTTTTCAGGTCTCACAACTCTTCTTTTGCCTTTACTTGCCATGTGTTCTTGTAGATCTTACTTCAAGTTGTTAGGCTTCCCCGAAGGAACCCACTATGATACCAATTGAATAACACAAACTTATAATGAGAGGTGGGGTAAACATTATAAGTTCAACTTTTAATTTTCTTTCCCAAATAATATTATCCAATATTATCAATGGAAATATCAATAGCAGTAATCAAAGCAATAAAAAAATCATCACACACAATAGAGACACCAATTTAATGTGGTTCACCCAAAGTGGGATTCTTGGGAATCGATTCCCTATTACAATGTTTACAAATATATATCCAAAGGAGACACCAATACCCTATGCTCTAATATGTGTATCTCTCTCCATATGATAACTCTTTCTCCTTTTCTCTCGTTCATGGAACTTGATCCAGGAGACCTCTTTCTCCTCAACTGGTTCATGGATCTCTCTCCATAAAAGAACTATATCTTCTCAGTTGGTTCACGGATCACACTCCATAGGATAACTCTCTTCCCTTGATTTAGTTTGTGGATCTCTATCCATAGGAGAACTCTTTCCCCTCTTCTCAAGCTAATGGTCTTCTAGAAGACTTTTACCCCCACTACTATAGCTTGTGGATCTCTCTCTAAAGAAGACTTATATACTCACTACCCTAGATAATGGATCTCTATACACTAGAGAATCTTATCCTTTGATCTATCACCTCCAAATATTTCTCTCAACTCTGTCTGAAATCTACACTAAACTATGTACCAAGTATAGTACAAATCTGCTCTAACTCTACTCACAAATCTGCACTAATCTCTGTCTCAAACCTGTCCTCAAGCCTTAACACAAAGTTTGATCCAATAACAAATTAACTTTCATTAGATTTTCCACAAGCCTTAACACAAATATTGATAAAATCACCAATCAACTCCTCTCATATTTACCCCAAGTCTTAACACAAAGATTTATCAAATAACCAATCAACTTTACTCATATTTAATCTTAATTCCTCTCAAAAACTTGCTCAATTTTTCTCTCAAGACTTCACTAAGGATTTATCAAATATTACCTCAATTCCTCTCATGAACATGATCAATATGCTCTCAGGTCTTCACCAAGACTTGCTCAAATATGCCTTTAAGTCTTCACTAGGACTTTCTTAAATCCACCTTCAAGTCTTCACCAAGAATTTCTTAAATCTACTTTCAAATCTTCACCCAGACTTGCTCAAATTTGTCTTAATACATACTCAAAAAAACTCATAAAATATGCTCATTAAATCTCAAATATTGCACACAATGCTATCAAAATCTATGTCTAATATTCAAACTAATTCCTTTAACTTGAAGTAGTTTAGACATATTCTATTCAAAATTTGTTTAACCTTTCGAACATATAGAGAATGATGTAGTCTATCAAAAACTCAATATATTCTACTCAATAATTAAGTTTATCTCTTTCACAAATTTTATTTCTAATATTTGGACATTCACTTTCAATATCACTCAAAACCAATGCTCAAGAATTGCACTCGATCATTCAATCAATCAAACATAACTTGCTCACAAAACCTGGATAGGTGTTTTCATACTTCTTCAAACAAAGAGCATAATGTGGGTCTCAAATCCTAACTCAAATAATCCTAAATATCTATCTCAAATGTTCTCTAAACATTCACCAATGAAGCATATAAAAATTTTACTCAAATATTTCCAACAATGCTTATCAAACAATCCCTTTCACCCCACCTTATATTTACAAAATTCAATCCAAAATTTCAAACAAAGGATGATGTACCCATACATTTTTTCTTTGATGGAGATATGTCCTCAAAACCTATTTTACTCACAACCAATTTTTTTTACCAATTATAGGTTAGATAGCAATAGTCTATCTCAAAATATCCATAAGAATATTTACCTCAACAAATATTTCACCATACAAGAAATACAATAAAATGTCAAGTCATAAATACACCTTATCACTCATTCACTTTCAAAATAAAGTTCCTTGTTTACACCTTATAATATCCTTTCCTTTTCAAAATATTCAACACATATCAAAGATAAAATTCCTTGTTTACACCTTATAATCTCCCATGCTTTCAAAATAATATTCAACACACATCAAAAATAAATTTTCTTGTTTACACCTTATAATCTCCAATGCTTAATTTATTTCCTAAGCACCCAAAGTAAAATATTTAATTAACACACCTTACGAATCCCTAAAAATTTCTATATTTGGCCCTTTCAATAACACTTAGCCTCAAAACAACTTTCATGTTCCAAAGCCTTTAACAAATTTAACTCAAAAATTGCATAGCTTAATATTTTTCCACTTCACAAAAATGTTTGTATGTGTATCAATAGCCACCATTGAAATTGAAATCGTGAACTTAGCCACCACTACACCATAGAAAAATATAGGCTACCATCTATGCTATGCGTCCACACGTGAATCAATGCGCACTCTCTCCCATACAACATCTTCTTCTCACAAGTTTCACCGAAAATAAAAATCTCTTTTCTCCTTCACCAAAAATGAACTGCGTGGGATTCAAAACCGAGACCAACCTCCATGA
Source organism: Wollemia nobilis (assembly GCA_028583015.1). NCBI lineage: Eukaryota > Viridiplantae > Streptophyta > Pinopsida > Araucariales > Araucariaceae > Wollemia > Wollemia nobilis. Next base: position 2,437,528 of record JAQPPZ010016969.1, on the reverse strand, counting down.
ATGCCTTAGGCAAGCCTCAAATTCCATATATGCTATCCAGTGTGGACGAAACTAAGTATTTCATTGTCTCCTTTTATATCGTACCATCTACCTAAAACTCAACACAAACCTTTGTTTTCTTCTCCCTTTTGAAAGTCGATCAAGCGTATGCGAAGGATATTTAATTTGTGGGATTATTTTACCAATGCAAACATTCAAATATTTATATGTGCTTCTATTTACCTTGTGACGTCGATGCATATTAAAATAAAACTTTTGGCTTTTTGATTTATATTATATTTTAATTATAATTATTTAAATTCAATGAATTTAAATATTATAATTTAAATATCAACATTATTTTTGGAACTTTTCTTCAGGCTAACATTTTCCACCTCTTAATGAATATTTTAACCTTTGCCCCATATATTATAATGCAAATCATTATAATATTATTTCTTTTAAACTTACTTTATTTTCCTTTTGAAAGGTCTGATATTATAATATTAAAATATTATAATATTAGTCTTTTTCACTTGCTCTCTTTTTGCACATAGTCGTCATACTTGGTATTTAACCTTTTCCTTGTTGTGCTTTCAAATCCCATGCCATTTTGGCATCAATGACAATCTATTATGCTCAAATTTCCAACATGTACATTAGATTTTTTAGGGCAACATAAAAAAGAAACTGTTATTGAGGCTATTTCTTGCATTCTAGAGGATAAATTTAATTATGAACAAGATGAGAGTGTTGGTATAAATGGAAAAATGAGAGGAATTTCATCAAAGGAAGAACAAAGAAAAACATATAGTCAAAGGGATATCAATTTGGGAAGCCAAATAAAAATATCATAGTTATTAACAAGAAGTTGGGCTAAGTTCACTAATATAAATAAATAATTATGATGATGAAAATGATATCATGGAATATTAGGTGTATGAATAAGACCCATAAAAAAAGTCATTAAGTAATTAGAAGGGTGTTATAGTCTATATTTTATTTTAATACAATAAATAAAACTAAGTAGTGAGAAATGTAAGGATACTTTTAAGAAGATTTGGAAGATGGATGATTATCAAGTAGTTTCTTCTATAGAAGGTTTAATTAGTATTGCAATAATATGTGACAATTACAAATAATATGGGTAATTATGAGAAGTAGAAAGTAATTGGGTTGTTGAACCATTTTACAAGAAAGATGAAAACATCAAAGTTAGGGTTATAAATATATATACTCAAACTATAGACAATACTCATGAAATATGTTGTAAGGACCTTAGTATAATTTTATTAAATACAATGATGATTGGTTGTGATATATGGATTTTTGGGGGTTATTTTAATGTTGATATATCTCTAATTGAAAATAAAGGTGGTATTTTAGTATTGTATAAATCAATACAATATTTTAGTACATTTGTCAATTCAAATGACCATTGGGATGTTAGCCCTTCAAGTTTTCAATATGAAAGGGATAATAGATATACATTGGGAAAACTAATATAGTAGGAATATTGGATAGACTCACGTTATCCAATAAATGGTTAGAAACCGATTATACGATCTATTCAAATATTTTATTGCAAGCATGATGAGATCACAAATACATTCTTTTGACTTGTGATTTACCCAATAATGGTTATCCAAATCCATTTTACTTTTAGGCTATGTGTCTCCAAGAAAATAATTTTTCTATATGGTTATGTTATGATAAGATGAATCAAAATTTTAAGGATCATGTATGTATAGCTTTGTTCAAAATATAAATATTTAAAGGAATATATGAAGATTTGAAATGTCAAAGCTTTTGGTAATATTTTTAATTAAATAAATAAAATGAATTCAAAGTAAAAAAATTTAAAGATATAGTAGAAAATAATGGAATGGATAATGATTTTGTATATAAAAGAGAAATAATTATTTTATGACTATCATAATTCATTGAAAAAGGATTCATATTGGTTCCAAAATATAGGGAGAAATGGATCGGGGAAGTAGATAGAATTACTTTTTTTTCATCCTACAACCCAACTATATATTTTCACCACATTGAAAATATTATAACTCAATATAAAAAGAAATATTGATGAAAAAAATATATAATAAAGAAAATAATTATTTATTTCAAATATATTTTATCAAATACTAGGAAGGATAAGGAGGCACAAGATAAAATTTTGCAAAATATTTTATCAATTATCATATAGGGATATTTTATCAATTCTCGATGGTATAAGCATTACATAGGAGGTCATACATTATTTTCATTCCATAAAAAACTATGTATGTTTATGAAATTAGATACGAACAAATCATATGATAGGGTTCCCTATAATTTTCTACAAGATATTCTTAGAAAAAATGGTTTTAATTATAGTTGGTGTTAATGGATTAAATATTGTTATAACATTGCATAATGTTCTATTTTTATCAATGGTTCTCCTATTGATTACTTCAAGATATCATGTGGACTTCATCCACATAATTGACTATCTCCTTAGATATTCATAGTTCTTACAAAAGCATTAGGGAGAGCTTTCTCAAAGGCAAAAATTAAAAAAAAATCAAAAGCATTTATGTTGCAAAAAATGGTCCCTTCAAATCTCATCTCCAATTTTTTGATCATCCTTTTATTTTGTTCCACACCTTAGCCAATGAGGCCATGGCATTTAAATTAATATTATCATGCTATGAGAAGCATAATTGACAATTGGTTAGTACTACAAAATCTAGGATTTTTATATTAATATTTCCCTAGATTTACAACAAATTAATGTGAATATTTTAGGCCTTAAAATTGAATATTTTTTTATCAGACTACTTGGGTATTCCTTTGTATTATAAAATAAATAAAAAATATATTTGGGTTCCTTTTTTGGATAGGATGAAACCTTGTTTCGTATGTTGGAAAGGTAAATTCGTAACCATGGCAAGACGATTACAACTTATAAAAAGTACATTACAATCCATATCTATTTATACAATGTCACTTTCAAGATTATCGTAAGGTATAGCATGATAGATTAATAAAATTTAAAGAGACTTTATTTAAAAAGGTTGTTAGGAAAAATTTAGGTTTCCTCTTTGTAGGTAAAATAAGGTTTGTAAAGGAACAAATATTGGAGGAGAAACCTTATAGAATTGCATACTTATGAGTTTGGAATTAGGGGAAAATCTTGAGGTGATATTATTCAGAGATCAATGAAAGAACTAGGTAGAGATATTACTTTAGAGATAAAATTAAAACTTCATAACAAATACTTTATAATTGATAAAGAAAAATTTTAGATGGTGAATCAATGAGGAAAATTATGCAAATGTGTGGTTGAATGCATAGTGTAACCCTTATGCACTTATCTTCATGTCAAAATGATAACCATTGGCTAAAAAATAGATACCTTGTAAAGGTTCAAAGGTCGAAGACTATATTAATATGAGCAAATCCAAATCATGGATTTATTTTAGTAACATGGTTTAAGGAGACAAAATCAAATAAATTACATTTGCACTTCAAAATATCCTTCAAGAGTTTTATTTTTCAATTTTTACATGAAAGGATGTGTTTGTTTTGAATATATCAATGGATGGTGGATACTCAATCACAATGGGATATGAGGATTCAAAGCAGTCAATATCTCCTACTCCCAAATACTTTTCTTGGATGAGTGTTTGGTCATTATAGGATGTCCCTAAGTCCTTAACATTTCTTTGGTTAGAAAATTAAAGTATGATTTTTATAGGAGAGAATCTACAAAGAAGAGGATATAATGGAACTTTTAGATGTGCTAATGCAAAAAACAATGGAAGATGCTTTGTACAACTATCATATTATCTCCTTGTACGACCTCCTCTATTGTATGATTGTATAATCTAAGCTCTTGTATGACAAATTTTATAATATAGTAAAATTTTCCTCCATTCAACTATATAATATTTTAATTGTATGACCCATTGATTGTATGATTATATAAGTGCACTATAAATTAATTCTCTAGCAAATTGTTCATATGATGGCATTTTATCGTACAAAAACTTTACCACTTTCCATTGCTTGGTATATTGTATGATGATTTAATTTGTATGACAATTCAATTGCACTACACAAATATATTTTATTTTTATTTTCTAAGGTTTCTTTCCATAAATTATCAAACAAGTTCTCTCTCACATGAAGAGAAATTAACTCCTTCCTTTTGATAATGATTAAAATTGAGATGAATTTGGACCTGAAATTGTATGAAAAATTTGTTCTAAATGATGCTATTTTCTAATGATCTATAATATAATAATTTATAGCAAGGTAGAATGACACTTTTCTACACTTGTAACTTCTACATTTATGATCACTCCTCAACTCAAAGGAATTTCTAAGGCACTCCTCTATGGTTGAAACATTAACATACATGGTCATGCATCCAATCAAAGGAATTTCTAAGGCAATCCTCTATGCCTACAAATTTATGAATTTTTTAGTCAAACATCTTGGTTTCTCTTCATCCATTCTTCAATGCTTAGATATGATTTTTTGTAACCTATATATGAGAAAACAATAACATATATGTCTTCAAAATTATAAAATTAAACATTCAATAATAGTAGAGACTCAAGGATTAATTGGAAAAAACATTTCATTGATTATTTTTCATTGATACATAGTAGAATTTTCATGAAACCCCTTCACTCCCTTTCTTAGAGATAAAAATCTTGGATTTAAAGCTTTCAAAAATATTTACATAATGGCTTAATGGTTTACGTTCTAGTTTTTCAATGAGATAGTTGACCTTTCAGATGCTCCCACATCATACTTGCTAGGTAAAGGAAATGTTTTGTGAATATTTTGCAAACCTTCAATTTCAATGCCATATTTAGTAATATAAGATGCATTCATCCATGTTGTATCTTTAGTACCCCAATTTTTCTATTTGGTCAAGTATTCATGATATTCCTTACCTTTTATTCTCTTAGATAATCTAGAATCTTTGATTACCTCAATTTTATCTCATTTTTTTTTTTGGTAATTGTCACACCTAATCTACCTTTGGAGGTTCTAAAGTTGCACTATCCTACTCACTAGTTGATCCATCATAATAAGGGTATATATATACTACATCAAATATGGAAGATATATCCACTCCTTCAGGTAATTTTATTTCATAACCATTTGCAACACACTTCTTCAAGACTCTATGATGTCTCAGATTCTTCCAATTTAACTTATTTTAAGTGCCTTTTGAGAATTACTCCTTCCACAAATGTGCCAAAACTAAATCTCCACTCTTCACTTTCAATCAACATGATGTTTGTATTTAATGACACTCTCTTCTAAATTACTTCTTGCCTCCGGATGTAAATCATGAATATAATAAATAGAGTCTTCCACTATAACACTTTGTCTTTGTAGATGAGTTATCTCCCATAATTCATCTACTCCCCTTGGGTGTATTCCACATATAGTCTAAAATGAGATTTCACCTATATTTTTATTTACTTATTTATTGTATGCAAACTTTAATTATGCCAAAAAAATATCCTAGAGCTTGAATTTATTTTCAAATAAGCATCTCAAAAAATTCCTGAGACTCGTATTCATAACCTTTGTTTGCCCATCCATTTTTGGATGATAAGCCAAACTGAATTCCAACTAACTACCCAATTTATTCCATAATGTTAGCCAAAAGTGGATCACAAATTTGCTATCCCTATATAAAAAATACTCTTTTGAAACCCATGTAATATCATCACTTCCATGAATAATAAGGTAGCAATATGGATCGCATCATTTGTATTTTATAAGGTATGAAATGTTTCATATTTAATAATCAATCAACCACAACAAAAATAGAGTCATTACCTTTTTGTGTTGGCAATACAAGAATAAAATCCATGCTTATGTCCTCCCACATTTTCCCTGGAATTGGTAGTGTTTTGGCTCTTCCTTTTTGCATATTGACATATTTAACAACCTTGCACAAATATTCTTACATATGAACTCATATAATTTGATATTTTGGCTCTTCCTTTATTCAAGATACTTGAGCACTTTATCCATCCTAAATTTTCTTGTAAATCCTCTACTATGGTCTTCCTCTATCAAATTTTCTCTCATTAAATTTTGTGGTATGCACAATCTATGTCCCTTGAATAATATTCCTCCTTGCATGAAATAATCAATCCATGGGGCCCCACCTCTTATAGTAGGAATATTACATTTTGACCAATCTTCCTTGAAATATGCATCATATTTATAAAGCTCCTTCATGGCATCAAAACCAATTTCTATCCTCATCATATTTATCGTTAAGATCTTTCTACTTAGGACATTAGCTACTCAATTTGAATTACCACTTTTATCCTTCAAAATAAATTAATATCCTTGAAAAACATCCACCCATTTCATATGACTTTGATTCAACTTACTATGTTTATTAATAATTTGTAAAGCATGATTGTCTATGAACAAGATAAACTATTTTTATAGAAAATAATGTCTTCATTTATTTAGGTCTTGAACAATGGCATGAAACTCTTGGTCATATACCAAGTATTAGCTCTTTGCCTCATTTAGCTTCTCGTTGAGATAAGTACTGAGTTTACCTCCCTAGGTGAAGACTCCTATTGTTTTCTCACTTGCATCATAATCCACCTAAAAGACCATGTTGAAATATAATAAATCTAGAACTAGTTGTTCCATTATCTATTTTTTTAAGATTCTAAAACTCATTTTTGGTACACTTTTCCACTTAAACTCATGCCTTCCCCATCTTAGGGTCTCCATAATCAATACATATATCCCACTAAAATTTTGATAATATTTCTATAAGAAATTGATAGACCATTGAAACTCCTAGCCTCAAACATACTTCTTTGTGATTGCCAATTCACAATGTTGTTAATCTTCTCAGGTCCATCAAAAACCTAGAGTTTCATATGTAATGAATTGGTATCAAATTCCTCACATCCACTTGAAGGAAATCCTAAGGCACTCCTCTATGCCTGTAACTTTTGCATACACAATTACTTGTCCACTTAAGGAAATTTCTAAGTCACTCCTCTATGCTTACAACTTTGAAAAATCTTCAGTTCAATGCCCTAGTTTCTCTTTTTTCATTTTCGAATGCTCTGATGTGCTTTCCCATAACCCATACATTAGAAATTAGTAATACATGGGCTATTCTAAATTGGGAAATTAAACATTGAATAACAATGGAGACTCAAGGATTAATTGAAAAAAATATTTCATTGATTCTTCATCATGGATACAATGCAAAAATATTTTGAAACCCCTTAGTTTCCTTTCCTAGAGACAAAACTCCTAAATTTAAAGCTTTGAAAAATAGTTACATAATGGCCATTTTCAACTAGATAGATGACCTTATAAATGTTCCTACATAATTTGCCTTGTGTGAAAAGGATTTGGAGACATCAAACTATTTGCATCTTCATTATCCCTTCGCTCACAACATTTGGAGTTACTTTTCTAAATATATGAAGAAATATTGGGTAGCTCTATCAACATTGAAAGAGTTGATGAAATATTGGATTAATTATTTTAAGGTTAAAATATTATATATTCTATGGATAATTAGGCCTATCATTATTTCTTAAAATTTATGGTTTGAAAGCAATAATAGAATTTAAAAAATACAACTTAAAATCATGACCAAGTTTGGAACTATATTATGGCCTCTTGTAGAATATCTATAAATATGGTACTCATCATGGGAAGTATCAAGTATATAAAATGAGGTGGTAACAACTTGGTTATAATATTTAAATTTACATGGAATAGTCATCTACAAGAAAGGAATGAAAAAATATGATCTACTTCTATCTAGGGTAGAGTAAAAATGTCTAGAAATTAGATTTATAAAAATTAATTTTGATTGTGCTTCTAAACAAAATCTAGAAAAATTATGGGGGGTGGCTCTTTTAGAAATAATGAAGGAAAAATTATCCTCACTTAGTCAGAATCATATGGAATTTCAACTAACAACTATGCAAAGGCCAAGGCACAATTTAGAGGGATTAAAATTACAATATAAAAATGATGAAAATATATTTCAATTGATAGGGATTCACAAATTATCATTAATGCTATAAATAAAATTGGATGTGGGGATTGTATAAAAAATAACATTATTAATAATGTTAATACCTATTATTGGAATAAATCTCTTAGAAATTTGAGTATATTTATAGAAAATGAAATCAGGTAGCTAATAATTTAGTCAATCATGATGTTGATCTTCATCATGGTCAAATTCAAATTTTAGAAGGTAAATTGCCAAGTAAAATTTAATCTCTTAATAAAAATTATGACAAGGAGTTGAGTATGGAAACATAGCACTTCAAATAAGTTGAAGAATATATTTAATAGAAAAATAAGTGAAAATTAATTATGATAAAAATTCATGCTAGATATGGTTTTATTGACATAACAATAAATGCAATATTTTGGTATTTTGATGGGAGTGCCCCCCAATAGAAACCACATATAACTTTTTACTATATATATAACAACACAGATCCAAGTACATATAGCTTTATTTCACTCATTTGTAATTGGTTAATCCTTGATGAATTTCCCAAGGGTATTTCTAATATTCTTTAGAACATTCTTATTAATAAGATGACATGAAAGCCCAAAATGCCTAACCCATAATGGAATACTTTTAATACTGTGTCTATATATAAAAAAATTATCACTCCTTGTTCTTAAACAAAGGGTATATTTTGTTCGAAAATGTGCCAAATTTAATTCTCAATGATGAACACAAAATTCAAAGAACTCTCAAAATATAATGGAATGCATCACATATATTCAACACATGACTCATAAAATGAACAAATACAATGTATTCATGTGAATAAAAATATTATAATGCTTTATAGTATAAAATAATGTACTACAATTGATATTGTATTTCTTCCTCATATGGTATCCTTACTAACAATCCTATAAAACATCTTTTGATATTTAAATTTCAACTAGATCTTCATCTCCTCAAACTAGTGGGAGATTTTATTCTTCATATTTCTCATAGGGTAAATATATTTATTGACTCCTTAATAACTATAAACATCTATGATTACCAAATGATAAATGTTTACATGATACTTGCAAGGTACCAAATAATATAATAATATTCAAAACCCCTAATATTACATTATTTGGTATACTTCAAATACTTTTCTAGGTTTTGACTTTATAGCTTTGATTTTTGTGATGACTTCAATTCATGCTTTCTTTCCAGCCCTAGTTTAGGTGTTGAGTCTAGTGTTGACTTTGGCTCTTGTCCTTTTGAATAGTCATAAGATGTCATTAATTGTGTACATTAACATAGAAGGTGAATTGGTTAAATAGAAATGCATAAAAAAACACTCATGCATTATATCCCTATTCTTGAATGTTGCTTTTATAAATATTTTTATGGTTGACAAGATCAGAATGATAACCCAAATTGAGGTTGATCTTGGTGAATATTAATCCCCTTATAGCCAATCCAAAAGAGTATTTATGTGGGATATCATATGTATATTATTCAATGATATTTTATTTAGTTCTCTGTATTTAATATATAAACACCAAGTATGATCCTTATTTGGTACTAAAACAATGGGACTATCTCCATGAAAAAAAACTAATTTAATTTAGCCTTGATTATTGATCTATTAAATTTATTAGCAAATCTTGTTTTTCTCCTAAATTATCCAATGGTATGATATATTATTGGGAAGATAAACTCTAGGTATCAATTCAATCTAAGTATTGATAAAACCATAAATATATACTCCTTATGCATCCTATAAAACATCCATGTATGAATGAATTGAGGGGTCAATATATTAAGACTATTTGAGTTTTTTTTAGATGGTATAATAAATAAGAAACTTCTTAGCACCATGGGTCTCTATCCAAACCATGAGGAAAAAATTAAAATGTTGAGGAATGAGTTTTCTACAATGTTGCATTGAAATAAGAGGAACTTTATTTTTAGGTAATCACTTTAGTGTGTGGAGGTTATCCTCATGATATGCATTGACCCTTATTGTGGATAATATTTATGGGTCATATCATGGTAAAAGAGATACTAAGTATTTAATAGAATATTATAGATTTTGAGTGGCGCTACATCACATGTTATGGTGTTGCATATTGAGAATATTTCATACTTAAGGGTGCATCAACATTGAACCTTCACTCATTTTCCTAGGTAAAGTTATCCAAGAGAACAAGTTTATGGATGTGACATGGTCTAAAAACCAAGTTGTATGACAATATTATATGAATTATGTCCTTCTAGTTTTGAGTATCAAAGATGATGTGAAGATATTTTCCTCCTATATACACTGGTGGTTATATGAAAAGAGTTTCTATTTCTCCAAAATATTAAAGATAGAGATCTTATTAGTCATCTAAATAGTAATATGTAGGCTTGCAAAATCTCCTTCCTCATCATTTTATAATGTTATGCATACTCATTAATTCATGACTATATGACTAAAAAAATTAATTAAGATCTTTAGTTAGCATCACTAAGTAAGTCTTATGATGGATGTCATACTTAATATCCACGTTTTGCTTGTGTTTGTCACATATTTTAACTAGACTCATAGACTTATAAGGCATTACAAGGCCTTGATGTAGTAGCATGATAAGTACTTATGCAATAAGTGGTTTTGGCCTTGTTATTGATGATACCTTATATAATATGGACACTACATGCTTATACTTTGCTCAAAAGTTTTCTTCCAATTTTATTATAAAATGAAACACTTTTACTAAGAATAGTTAGGAAGAATATCCTAAATACTTTATTTTATTATAATTAAATTTTTGCTTATTTCTATTGACACAAAGATGATTATGAAGATTGTTGAACTCATCAATGTTGTTAGATATTGTAATCTTAGTGTTGATGCAACTACTATAGAAATATATACCCATATCCATCATATGAAAACCTATTTAAAAATGTTGTTCAAGCAGTGAAAACCTATCCATCATATGAAAAAAATGTTATAGTGGATTTACACCAACAAGTAAATGATTTATAATCATCTAAGGATGTAAAGTCAATCCTAGCAATGCTACATAAATAGTTATCAAATAAATTATTCTAGCTACTAGATTTAGATATCCAACTCATCAATATTAATCAAATCTACAAAGATAATAATGTTAATGTTATTTTGCATCTTTAGTTGGTTGTGGCATTGGAAGTGTGTAGGGTTGGTAGTTTAGGAAAATACTTCCATGTTGATCATGAAATAAAAAAAATTGCCCAAATAAAGTATTCATCTATTTCTTTGGGGAAAATTAAATAAGTTATTAATGTCATAGATTTTGGTCTCTATTAAAAATAACTTCTCTATATTAGATATCCAATTACTAATATGGTATTTTTCAGGGTACTTGAACATGAAAATTGGTGTGATGTCTTTCTTTTCAAGTCACCAAGATGTATAAGTGGGCATCTAATGGTGTAAAATAATAGAATCTCTATTAATGGTAAGAACTAATCCAAAAAAATGTGAAGAATATGTCAAAAGCTATAAATAAATCAACACTAAGCTTCAAAAGGCCTAGGATTTGGTGGTATAAAGGACAAATTTCTTCAACTAACTTGTGGTGCCAAGCAAGTTATGCTTTAAAGTTGTAAGGTAAAACCAGGCATGTGAAATTTCTCCAAAATAATGTAAATATAGATAAAATTTAAAATAAAAATTCCATCTAGAAAAATTGGTAATATTATAGATGGTTCATTACATAAGGTGTGTTGTGCACTAGGCACATGTACACTTTATTTCTATGTAGTGAAAAGAATATTTGAGCAAATTCTTAGGAAGAAATAAAGAAAACAAGGTATGAGTGGGCATGTAATGGTGGAAAATAATAGAGTCTCTATTACTGGTAAGAACTAATACAAGAAAATGTGAAGAAGATGTCAAAATCTATAAATAAATCAACACTAAGCTGCAAGAGGCCTAGGATATGGTGGTATAAAGGACAACTTCTTTCAACTAACTTGTGGTGCCAAGCAAGTTATGCTTTAAAGTTGTAAGGTAAAATAAGGTATGATAAAATCTCTCCAAAAAAAATGTAAATATAGATAGAATTTAAAATAAAAATACCATTTAGAAAAATTGGTAATAGTATAGATTGTTCGTTACATAAGGTGTGTTGTGCACTGGGCACGTATACACTTTATTTCTATGTAGTGAAAAGAACATTTGAGAAAATTCTTAGGAAGTAATAAATACAACAAGGTCTACAAGAATGAATAATAGAAAATCTACAAAGCTATGAAACATAGAAGGATAAAGAATTAAAAGTATGATAATAAGCTATACATGAGATGTAATAATTACAAAATATTTTGAAGATAAAACAATACATGTTTGAACTAGTCATCACATATTTTTAAAAGATAGTTATAGAAGCATTTGTCTACATCTCTACAATTAGAGCATGCTCCCATGATGTAAGACCAAGTAGTTTTTGCTAAATTGTATTTGATACCTAGTGCTCAAAAGTTTCTACATATATAATCTAGTGTTTTCTTATGGCATAGGAAATTAGTGCCACAACCATCTCTACTTAGAAGTATGACCACTATAGGAATTGATGTCAATATAGAAATGACACCATAGTAAGCTTAACATCAAAGGTAATTTTGACAACATGGGTGATATTGACATGATTAGTACACATCATTGTAGGTTGTTATGGTATTAACATGTTTGGTCAAAATACTAAAGGAACACCTATGTTTAGTTAGTGTCAATTCAATGCCATTTTTTTTAGAAGAATTAAACAACATATGCATTAATCAAAGAACATAAAAAAATTGTTACACAGGAGAATTGATAATAGTCTTTGTCATATTATCCCCTTGGTCATAGTATAAATCTAGAAAGCTATCACTATAAGATTTGGCTTGCCTCAATAAACTTTTACTCCAAGTGAGGGGGACCTAGAGGGGCTTGGGATTGGAACCATTTACCTCAAGTAAGTAATTTTAAACTTATTTATTAAATATTGATTAGTTAATAAATTTAAAATCATGTTCAATATTTTTGGAAGATTAGAATATGTATTTCCAACCTTACTTCTTAGAAATATCTTATATGTTCTCAAATTTGTAAGCATAAATTTTTCTTCATATTACAATAATGTTTATTAGACTAACATAAAGTACGAGAGAAAAAGGGTTTAATAATTCCTTTCCCTTTTTAAGAGTACCATATGGGTACTAAAATATTGTGCACTAGAAAGCATAGAAATCTATGGAGGTGGAATTTTTGTATCTCCCCATCCTACTTTGTGTAAGCCCACAAACAATTCTTTTGAGGCAAGAAAACATAATGTAAATAGACTATTTATTTTATTGCAACCAACAATTTATGCCTCCTTTAGTGGGAGAGCCCATTCGTAGAATGGTAGAAAACTCAAACGTCTTTGTACACATAAATTCAATTTCTTCTCGTAAGTTTTATCGCATCTAATATGTACTTACATACCATTTAGCGGAGTAAAAGTGTAAGGATTGAATCGTATACAATTAGGTTAAAAAAAAATTACTTTTAAAATATAATATATTTTTTAAATATTATATTTAATTTTAATTATTATTTTAATTATAATTTAAAATATATAAATATTATTATGTCCACAATTAATTTAAATATTTAATTATAGAAAAGGACAGGCCAGACTTTTACCTGACCCTGTATTAACCTAGAATTTTCCCGTAGCTAGTTGGTGGTATTCATGCATTTTGTTTGTCTAATTAAGATACTTTTAATTATTTATTTATTTTAAAAATAATTATAATTTTTAATCCATGGTATTGATATCTTTCGTTTGTATAGTATGGTCATCATGTGTCTGGTATAGGTGCGATTTGTAGAATTCGTGAGTGTTATAATTTTTAATACATGGAATTGATATCTTTCGTTTGTATAGTATGGTCATCATGTGTTTGGTATAGATGCGATTTGTTTATATCTTATCTTGATCATGGGATTCCTTTTTGTTTTGGCCATGCAATTAAAATGAAAAAGAAAAAAAGACCGCCTGGGCTAGAATTCGTGAGTGTTATAATTTTTAATACATGGAATTGATATCTTTCGCTTGTATAGTATGGTCATCATGTGTTTGGTATAGATGCGATTTGTTTATATCTTATCTTGATCATGGGATTCCTTTTTGTTTTGGCCATGCAATTAAAATGAAAAAAAAAACCGCCTGGGCTAGAATTCGTGAGTGGAGTGTGAAGAATCTAACATTAAGATATGCGACCCGGCGATGTAATAGTGTGTCAATAGGTAATTGATATTCATTCCTGTGCATACAAATTGTACAAGTGCACAAATACTGCAAAGCTTTTAAATACAAATTGAATTGAACAAGAGGATTTGGAATTGATATTCATTGCCGTCTATACCGTTGTAAAAGTCCGCCAATGGTCCAAAGCTTTTAAATAAAATTTGAATTTAAAATTAAAAGTTGCCGTTCATTCCGAATCCTCTCCACACCAGACTGACCAGGATATTACAAATTTCGAGCATCTTATAGTCTATATTTGGTTATAAAATAACTAGTAGAATAGATTTGATGGATGCATATTTGAAGGATGCTTATGCCAACTAATTTTATTTTTAATAATATAAAAATTATAACCAACTTAATGGAATGGTTATAACTAACACTCTCATCAAGCAAATATCGTTTGTAAAAAAACATGACCTTACTAACCCTACTCAGGTCGGAAGCTACTATTTGTACCTCATTTAGTTGGAAAACCCATTCATAGATTGGTGGAAATGTCAAAGTTTCTGTGCAAATAGGGCCTATCCTTTTCCTTCCGGTTGGTGTTCATCGGATGTAATAAATAGCCATCTATTACAATTTTCATTTAACATTGCCTAACATTTGTAGTGTCTTTGTTTGGTTGGTTCCTTCATATTGAAGTAGCATTGTAAAATGGATCAGACCGCTGTGAAGGATCTTGAGTAAGTAACTGATCCGAAAGCTAATTTATTTATTTTGCTGGTCAGGCAAAACCTTATTGCATTTAGAGTGTTTTAATCCCATACCATAGAGAGATCGAGGATATATTCCAAACTATAATTTTTTTTTAGACAGTAGTTGAAAAAAAAAAAGAGGGGAAAGAAAAAGCTTATTAACACATTTATTTTGGCAGGGAAAGGAGTGAAACGGTTAGTAAGAAATGGAGCGGATCGATTACAAGAGCGATAAAGTCTCCCCCTGAAATTGTGTGGAAACTCAGCGCAGATTTTTTAGGTATGGATAAATATGCAGCACCCATTGAGTCCTGCGAACACGTTGAAGGTGAAAAAAATGAAGTTGGCTGTGTTAGATTGTGCCACGGCCAAATATGGGTGAAAGAGAAACTGATTTCAATACATCATGCCAATTATTCGTACACGTACATCATCATGGACAGCAATCTGGGGTTAGAGGGATATATGGCGACTTTCAAAGTGCACGTTATGCCAGATGGAAGTGCAGCTGTAGAGTGGAGTTACGAGGCTGATCCTATTCCTTCCTCTACGGAAGAGAAATTTGTTGTTGAAATAAACTCTTTGCTGGAAAATTTTATCGAAGGGCTGGACAATGTTGCTGCTGAGGAAAAGTAACATGAATGGAGCAGATCGTCCCCTGTTTCTTGTTTATCGGTTTTCATGTAGAAACCAAGTGTCTCTGTTGTAAATTTTTGTTTTACACGCAGGCTTGTTTTATAGAAGTGGGGAAAAACAAAAAGAGAAATAAAAGTTTAGTTTTTTCTCCTTGCCCTTTAGCATGTGATTGCAAGGATGGATTAATGTGGACGATCACAGACATTATGTGATTGAATGTTTTTCTCGTTGATCTTAATTACAGGTGTGTTTTTTTTTTTTTTTTTAAATACGTTATCCATTTTTTATGGGAGTTATTTATTGTTATTTATTTTTTATGAAATTATTTTTATTTGTTTTTAAATTAAATATATTTTTATTAAAGATATTTATCCTCTAAATTATTATTTCATTCAATATCATTTTTATAAAAGATAAAATATATTCATCTAATTATCTTTTGGATTAAAGATAAAAATCTAGATTATATGACCAAAATAATTGTAACATAGTTTTCATTTTTATAAATATGTTATTTATAACAACTTATAAATTCTCTAATATTCCAAGACATCATTTTTATCATGTTTTAGCCTCATTTCTTCTAAGCAATTGTGATATTTGTTTTGGTTTTCTCATATCAATACCCTTTGAGTTATTTTCTCTTTGTGTTTGCTTTTTCGAATATTATTATTATTTTTTTAAATCTCCCTATCTTCATCAATCTCTTCAAATTTTTCACACTGCTCATAGTCAAAGTTATTATCTATAGATGGTCTTGCTCTTAAGGATTTGAATTGCAAGGAATAACCTCAAAAACATATTTTCTTTATGTTGGTTTAAAAACTTTAAAGTGCACGGACACTTCTCCATAGAGATTATTTTTGATGTTACTCTAAAAAAACCTAAATTGTAAAAATGTATTCTATTACTTCTTTCATATAATGTCTTTTTTACATTAAAAAAAGTTATCAATTTTTTTGTGCTCTTGAAACCTTAAAGTGCAAGAGATAAACTCTATACTCATTCCATTTTTATTTGCACCTTTAATTCCTTATAAATTTAAACTTACACGTTATAATTTATCCTACCTTATTTCTTTTTTTTCTTTACCTATTTATTTTATCTTAAAGGTTAGACTTTGCAATATAAAATCTTCAATTTCTATAACATCTATTAAAAATAATTATAAAATATAAAATAATATAAAAATAAGATTATTTCCTCTTAAAATATAATATATATTTTTAAATATTATATTTGATTTTAATTATTTAAAATATATAAATATTATTATATCCCTAATTAATTTAAATATTTAATTATAGAAAAGGCAAGACCAGGGTTTAATCTGACACTTGTATTTACTAGCATTTGGCCGTAGCTAGTTGGTGGCAGTGATGCATTTTGTTTCTCTTATTGGCATCATCTCATTTATTTATTTATTTTTTTAGAATTTTTATAGATGGAATTGATATCTTTCATATGTATAGTATGGTCATCATGTGATTGGTATCCATGCGATTCGTTTCGATCTTATCCTGGGATTTCTTTTTGTTTTGGCTATGGAATTAAAAAGAAAAAAACACATGGCCGCCTGGGCAAGAATTCGCGAGGGGAGTGTGACCACGTAAGAGAAGTTGTTGCGAAGAAATTTAAAGATTAGAGAGACAATACAATAATACAGTTACGTGATTAACACGAAAACAATTAAAACATCAAACTATATTCCAAACTATAATTTGTTTTTAGACAGTAGTTCAATAAAAGAAGAGAGAAAAATGGAAAAACTTATTAACACATTGATTTTGGCAGGGAAAGGAGTGAAACGGTTAGTGAGAAATGGAGCGGATCGATTACAAGAGCGATAAAATATCCCCCATGAAATTGTGTGGAAACTAAGCGCGGATTTTTTTAGGTGTCGATAAATATGCAGCATCTATTGAGTCCTACGAACACGTTGAAGGAGAAAAAAATGAAGTTGGCTGTGTTAGATTGTGCCACGGCAAAGTATGCGTGAAAGAGAAACTGATTTCAATAGATCATGCCAATTATTCG
Source organism: Wollemia nobilis (assembly GCA_028583015.1). Taxonomy (NCBI): domain Eukaryota; kingdom Viridiplantae; phylum Streptophyta; class Pinopsida; order Araucariales; family Araucariaceae; genus Wollemia; species Wollemia nobilis. The sequence goes on along the minus strand of JAQPPZ010016969.1, from coordinate 2,419,844 downwards.
TACACGTACATCATCATGGACAGCAATCTGGGGTTAGAGGGATACATGGCGACTTTCAAAGTGCACGTTATGCCCGATGGAAGTGCAGCTGTAGAGAGGCTGATCCTATTCCTTCCTCTACGAAAGAGAAATTTGTATTTTATCGAAAGGCTGGACAATGTTGCTGCTGAGGAAAAGTAACATGAATGGAACAGATCGTCCCCTGTTTCTTGTGTAGAAACCAAGTGTTTCTGTCTCCTTGCCCTATAGCATGTGTTTGCAAGGATGGATTAATGTGGACGAAATTGATCTTAACTAGACGTGTTTTTTTAATATGTTGTATATAGTTTTTATTGAGGTTATTTTTATTAAAATAATAATATATTATATTGTAATTGTTTTTTTTTTATTAAAAATATTTTTTATTTGTGTTTTAACCAATTATATTTTTTAAATGGTTTTTATCAAAGATATTTTTCATCTTATTCAAATTGTTAATTAACTTCTTCATATCATTTGTAATAATAGATATAATCTAAAATCATTCAATTACCCTTTAAAATTTGGCTTTTACCAAGATGAAAATCAAAATTACAAATAGTAAAATATTTGTAACATAGTTTATATTTGTATAAATATATTATCCATAACAACCTATAAATTCCCCAATATTCCAAGACACTATTTTCATCATCACTTTTTATTTGTGGTTTTAGCCTCACTTCTTCTTAGCACTTATGATATTTGTTTTTGTTTTCTCATATCAAAATACGATGCATGAGCCTATATTTTAGAGGGTTTTTTTAAAGATGTTTTTAAATAATTTTTTTATTACTAAAAATAAAAAATTTTGATAGACAAATTAATTATTTAAAAAAGATTTTTTTTATGAAAACATAATTTGTAGAAAATGGTAATTACTAAAAAAAAAAAATTGACCAAAAAACTAATTTATCAAAAATAGTAATTACTTAAAAAGGCAATTTTTACAAAAAAAACAATTTATCAAAAATAGTAAATTTTTATTTATTTTTAGGGCTTTAAGCTTTAGGATTTTGTTTTAGGGTTTCTTTGGGGATATATATTCCTTTGGTAATGCATTGTAAAAGGGGAAGTGAATCCAAGAATTAGAAAAAAAACATTTATTGATTTATTTCCATGTATTGTAGTTTTTATGTGAATGGAGGGTTTTATCGGTTATTTTTATTTATCATAGTTTTTATGTAAATAGAGAGGTTTATAGGTTTATTTTTATTTATCATAATTTTTATGTGATAGAAGGTATTTTTTTACCTCTTACAGTTGAATTTAAATCATTTGGTATCGGAGCAAGTTTGATCAAGTTGGATCTTACTAGATAATAGAAGGTAATTTTGTTGGTTACAGTCATTTTGCTATCCTTATTTTATTTTTGGAATAACACAGATCATATTAGCATGAGGAGAGGAAGAGGATATTATACACAACTTAATAGGGATGTGTAGAAGTTGCAGGTACAAGTTACTCAATTGATTAGAATGATGGCCCATATGAGGGAAAGATATCCAATAGATTTTGTAGATCTAGATTCTAATAATGTGAGTATGGGAGAAGACAAGAGATCAGGGATTCAGGTAGAGGAAGAACCAAAGGGGATGTCAAAGGAGCATTATTTTGAGGACATGTTGATTAAGACTTTAGAAGAAAATAGAGATGAGATCATGGTTGATGTCCTTGAGTATGCAAGAGGGTTGAAACCAGAAGAGTTGATAGATTGGTTGAATAATATGGAGAATCTCTTAAAGTGAAGAGACCTTTCAGAAAAAATAAAAGTAAATATTGCATGTACAAAGTTGAAAAGGTATGCTTGGATTTGGTGGGATCATCTACATAAGGAGAGCCAGAGGAAAGGAAAGGAGAATATTAGGGTTTGGTAAAAACAAAAAAAATGGAGAAATTCTTGCCTAAATATTATGCCCAAACATTGTTTCATAGATTACAAAACCACAAGAAAAATGATCAAAGCATCAAGGACTACACCAACGAATTCTACAAGTTATCAATTCAAGTGGAGCTTCAATATTCAAAAAAAAAAAAAGGCTACAAGGTATGTGAATGGATTAAGTTATGGATACAAGATGAGTTGAGTATGTTTCAGATCCATAGTGTAGAAGATGCATATTAATTTTCAGTAAAAGTAGAAGAGAAACATAAGAGGAGTAATTTTAGAAGAGGAATGAGGAATGGACTATAATCACTTCCAACTAGTGGGAGTGGTGAATTTAATTCCTCAAATGAAGAATCTTCTAATACAGGAAAACAAGAAGAATCTTAGCAATATCATAGTAACCATGACAAAGATGGATAATTTTAAAGAGAAAGAGGCTATGGTGTAGGATGAAATTGGAATGGTCCATAAATACCATATATTTGTTATGGATGTGGTGAGGAAGGGAACAAAGCTATTAAGTGTCTACACTATACTATACAAGAAAGAAAACAAGGAGAGCAAGCTAGAGTCAATCTGGTTGAGGTAGAAGAGCAAACTAAGATAGAAGTTATTGCAAACATGGGGAAAAATCTCATGATAAAGAGGACGATGATCGTTCCAAGGAATGAGAAAGCACAAGATAGTGATGGTGGTGATTTTTGGCTACGTACAAATATATTTTGAACTAGGTGTACAAAGAATATGGTTTCAAATGAAATAGAAACTTAACTTAAAGTGTGAGAAGAACCCATATACCTATTGCATATCATGGTTTAAGAAAGGTAATGAGGTAATTGTAGATAATAGGTGTTTGGTTAAGTTTTCAATTTGGAATACCTACAAGGACAAAGTGTGGTGTGATGTAATTCCGCTGGATGCATATCACTTATTACTGGGGAGGCCTTGGTAATATGATAGGAACGCTACCCATGATGGGAGAAGAAATACTTACATATTTATAAAGTATGGAGTAAAATTGGTATTTTTACCACATAAGGAAGAAGCATAGAGACAAAAAACCTATTGACAACATCATATTGATTTGATCTAGGGTTCGAACAATTAAAAAATAGGTTGATAGTAGAAACGTTGCATGAGTTTGATCAGAGGAACTCGTAGGAGCAAAGTTATTTTCAACCAAATGAGAATGATGGAGGACCCTATCTTTTAGAGGGTTTTTTTAAAGAAGTTTTTAAATAATTTTTTATTACTAAAAATGGAAATTTTTGATGAAAAATAATTTGCCTAAAATGGTAATTACTAAAAAAGGAATTTTTTTGATGAAAACATAATTTGCAGAAAATGGTAATTACTAAAAAAAACATTTTTCTACGAAAAAATAATTTGTTGAAAATAGTAATTACTTAAAAAGGCATTTTTTGATAAATTTTTTTTTTTGCCAAAAACAATAATTTTTTATTTTTATTTTTAGGCCTTTAAGATTTAGGGTTTTGTTTTAGGTTTTCTTTGGGGATATATATTTCCTTTGTAATGCATTATAAAAGGAGAAGCGAATCCTAGAATGAGAAAATAAAACATATATTGATTTATTTTTATTATTATAGTTTTTATGTGAATGGAGGGTTTTACTGATTATTTATATTTATCGTAGTTTTTATGTAAATGAAGGGTTTTATAGGTTTATTTTTATTTATCACAATTTTTATGTGATAGGTGGTATTTATTTTAACCTCTTGTAGTTGGATTCGCATCACCCTTTGAGTTATTTTTTCTCTTTGTGCTTGCTCCTTGGATCTTCTCTTCATTTTTACAATCCCACAAACACTTTCATCTTCATTAATCTCTTGAATTTTTTCACACTCCTCATAGTGAGGGTTATTATATATAGATTGTCTTACGTTCAAGGATTTGAATGACAAGGAATAGCATCAAAAATACTTTCTTCTTTATGTTGCTTTGGAGACCCTAAAGTGTAAGGACCCTTCTTCATAGAAATTAATGTCTTATGATATTCTAAAAAAACCAAAAATTTTATGGTTTTCCTCCATCCTTATCTCCTTATTATGGTGCTCTTACAAACCCTAAAGTGCAAGGGATAACATCTACAATACTTTCATTTCTATAGCCAAGATAGGATTCCACACTAGATGAAAATGAATACAATTTATCCAAAATAAACTTGATTTCTTATGTCGTCATTAGTTTAAAATTTCCTTCCATGTATTTCATTGCACCTTTAGTTCCTTATGAATTTGAACGTGTACTTTGTACTTTTTTCTCCCTTGTATCCTTTTTTGTTTCTTTTTTCTTTACCTATTTTTTTAAAGTGGAATATATTTGATCTAATCTAGCTCCTATTATAGTATGATTTCCTTTATTCATCTTTAAGTTTTTATCATGAACAAAATTTTCTATATATTTTTTTTATTTTTTTCAATTTGCAATCCCTTACCATTTGTCCACTCTTATAATCACTACACCAAAAAGGCTTTTAAAATGCGGCTCAGAAATGATAGTAAAAAAACACCATAATAGATCCTAAGAGGGTGTTTTAAAACCACCCTGGCTTTTAAATTTGGTTAAAATACGATGGTTGTTTACAGTGGTAGAAATATAGCCTAATAGACCTAATAAGGTGGTTTAAAACAACCCTTAAAACACTACATCAAAAAAAATACAACAATTCTAAATCACCCTCATGCACAGGAAACCATATATTTTAATCTTTTAAGGGTGATTTTTAAACATAGTTTTAAACTACCCTCTTAAACCCCTAAGAGGGTAATTTAAAATCACACTTAAAAATCATCCTTACAAAAACTAAAATATATAGTTTCCCACATAGGGAGGGAAACAAGGGGGATGACAGATCAGTGTGAGGAAGGGAAAAATTAAGAGGGGATGATAGAGGAATGCAAGGAGTAAAAAGGAGAGTGGGATGACATATGGGCATGGAGAATGATGTCTTATCTAATGTCTATAAAATTATGGCTATGGCAATTATCATGAGAAATGATTTTATGTCATTTTAAGGTCGAGAGGAGTTAAATTCTTTCACAAGCTTGTAGGCCTCACTTTCTATTATTGGGGTTACAATTTTTTGCTTGTGGAATTCAGTTTGACATTAATCACTTGACAGAGATGGAAATTTGGAAGTATTGGATTTTGAATTTTATATTGTTACTTTTTATGTTGGTTTTGGATTGAAGAGTTTATCTTGCAATTCAAAACTTTCAAGTGATAGGTCTCTAATTACTCTAAAGGTAGGATATTTTATTTATATTCCAAGTTATTAGGAAAATTTTAAAATAAAATTAATTAAAAAAACATCATTTTTACTTTTTTCAATGACCCTATTTAAGATTCATGTGGGTTTTATTGATAGGTATATAATATTTTCATCATATGCTCCTAGATTCAACATCTTGGTTTCTTGGGTGGAGAGCTAATTCTGTATGTTCCTTACATTCATTTTCCAACACCGATTCAACTTAAAGCCTTTAAATTTCTCTAAACTTTCCAAAACAAAACTATTACTATGACCATTTTGTAGACACCAAAACAGCACCAATCCGATTATGTGATTGCAAACACTGATCACTTTGACAAACACAGCCCCCAGGGCAGCCCTCAGAGGTTAAACAGTGGTCTTAACCACTTTCATAGCAATTTTGTAAGGTCAAGAAGCAATTTGGCACACTTGGACACTTTGCCCGGTATTCGTCTCACCCGGGGGACGAATTCAAAATAGAATCCGTCCCACCCCGGGACGAATTCCGAATCCGTCCCCGGGTGGGACGAATTCTAAGCTTAACGGGCAAAAAGACAAATGGCGCCAAGTGGCAGCCCGGAACGGTCGGTTGATGACTCCTGCCTCGCACGCGTGTGTAGGTGGACAGAGGGGCCGTTAGAAGGCTGTCACAAAAGGCATTTATCAAAGCCCAAGTCAACGGAGGACTCCCCTCCCTCATGGGAAGACAAGGCGCCACATGGCGCCTATGACCAACACATGGCATTTGTGCTTCCCTCCCAAAGAGACCCCATGGGTCTATAAAAGGTGGGACTTTTCTCACCCAAGATATACGAGGTTGAAGGAGTTTTCAAGCAACGAAGTGTCGCCGAGTTGAAGACCCACTTGCATCCCTTTTGGTTCACCTTCCCACATCCACCAATCTCTTTTGCAAGGGAGGTTGTTGGGTGGCTTTTGGAAGCTTGAATCGGACCTAAATCCAACACATGGACACCTGAACCAACCAATTCGCCGACCCCCCCAATCCTAAGAGGTTTTGGGCCCATCCCTAGTGGATTGGCGCCGAAATCAAGTGCCAACGGTGGGAGGCCCACTTGGGCACCCCCGCACTTTCTAGGTTTTAGAGCATTCTAGATTACTTTTTTTTAGGTTGCATTTTGTGTTATTATGTTTGGTTAACTCATAGCTGCAATTTCGTAACTTTTGGTCGATTCTAGTATGTTTTGTGTTGCTTTGTTGTTTCACCGACTTGCGAGGTGGCGAGATCAAATTCCCGAGGGTAGAGGCCAAATTGGGAGAATCCGACCATCTGGGTCGTCCCAAAATGGCCCCAATTACATAACCCCCTTGTTTGCAGGCATTTTGCAGGTCTCGAGAATCGACATTGGAGCAGCAGCAGGTCGGCTTCTTCAACACAGAAGAATTCGTCCCACCCAGGGACGAATTGCAGTCAAAAATCGTCCCACCCAGGGACGAATTCCAGTTGAAGGCAGATTGGCCAGCTGTCTCAGTGGCAATGGCCTTATGGTAACATTTTCTGTCTTCTGTCAAGTTTTCAGGTTGTTTAGAATCATTTTGTTTCTTGTTTTAGATAAATGTTTGCATGCATCTTTTGATGATTTTAGAAGAACGAACACTTTTCACTTGCAGCGAGTGCTACCGACATCTTGGTTGTTTCTTTGTTCGCAGGAGAAGCGGCGGAGGTGAAGAACTCATCGACATCGGCGGCGGCATCATCTTGGCCCGCCCATTGCAATCGTGGGCACGCGGAAAGAGGAACATTGAGTGATTGTAATCGAATTCTTTTAACGCTCCTAGCCCCCGAAAAGGGAGGAGACGTCATTGTAAGAGAGATCAAGGGATATTAATGAAAGGGCTGTGTTTTCTCCATTTGCTTGTGTCTCTTCCAATGCGTTTCTTTTCCATTTCATGCACTTTACGTTTCTAGGACTTAAGCGCATTTGGTTTTGAATGCAATCGCAATTAGTGTTTCCTTTGCCCGAAATCTCGTGCTTTCAGTGGCGATCACGGTGGGACCTGTCCCATATTTTTAAAATCATAGAAAACTGATCAAAGTTTTGTGTTTGTGCTTGACAGGTACATTTTTTTGTTGCAGACTGCTATTCGTCTCTGATCATTACGAATTCTTAACTGCAATTCGTCTGACCCTGAGACGAATTCAAATTCGTCTCTGGGAGGGACGAATTACGTTACGCAATTCGTCTCCCAGAGGGACGAATTCCCGCCTGCGGATTTTCAGAGCAAAAATTCAGAAGCAACTGGAGCAGGCAGAGAAGAGGTAGGGATTTTTATAATCTCTGTTAAAATTTTTGTTTATGTTTCTGTTTCTTTGACTGTTTTCATTTTTATCCTGCATTGCATAGGAAAAGTCATTCATGCTTGTTTCAATTTTCGCTAAATAAAATGAATCTCACACACTCCACGCAACAATTTTAAACCAAGGAGCTGGTCGTAAGACCCCAGCCCTTGAGCAAGACCAACGGTGGGTTCATCACCACCTTGGCTTAGCTTTGCATCCATTTCCCGATTGTCAACTGTTGTTAGGCGTAAATCCTGACGAAAGCAGACCGAGTGTCGCTGGGGTGATTCCCATGCGCACGAGGATAAGTTTTCTATGGTAGGTGCCATTAACAGGACAATCCCCCTTCCGTACTACCTACGTACCACGTACCTTCTGCTCTCACGTACCTATAGTCTCCCTCTCGTAAGGGCGGGTATATAGAGAGGTTGGTATATCGGCCTGGTTGGTATATTGAAGGGGCGACCGTTTTGGGAGTTATATGAGCCGTCATAATGCATTTAAACGATCTTCAAAACCTACAAAAACAAAACAAAACATCAAAATGCACTAAACCAGTTTAGGACACACCATTTAATCCTTAAAAGAGATAATCACGGTTTTGTGAATGTGTGTGCTTAATTATGCTTAGTGTAGACAAACAAAGTCATAAACGAGATAAAAACTTATTTAGATAGCATAGAAGCACCGCAATGGTGTACACCCATAGTCAAGCCCAATCAAGGGCAGAAGCTCCGGAAGGTACACAAAAAGCGAGGCACAAGTCGCCTTCACTTCGATCCCGAGGATTTGGTCATACCGCCTTATAGGTCTAACCTACAAAAGAATCCAATTCAGAATCCTCGGTGGGGTATGCCTATTCAAAGCAGCCCCTTTCGGGAAGATGCCTTACATGTAGACCTTGACATAAATAGAGAATCACCTCTTGAAGTTAGGCATGAGTGGCCACCGTGCGATGAAGCGCTAGACAGGCACACCATCCATTTGGAGGGGCAACGTGGATATGGCGTCCCTTCTTTACCTATCATCAGAAGAGAGAGACCAAATCCGGAGCGCAGGGCTCCTTACATAGGGCGACCTAACTCTGCCCACCCCCTTTACACCCGTGAAAGGGAGTACGAGGAAAGCCATCGCATTCCTCGAGGGCAACAAACAACGCGGGAACCTTGCATTTCTGCACCAGCAGGATATCATGATCACCCCTTGAGGCCAGAACCTCGAGCACATACCGCTTACCTCGACGGAGGGAAGCGACCCATTGAAACCTTAGACCAGCAAACTCGAGGTAAACACATAGGAGAAACATTCGAACCTCCTGAGAAAAATAGGGTAGACCAAATTGACCCAGTTGTCACCAGATATACCACCCGTCAAGCCCAAACCATGCGGCTTAAACCAAGTTATCAGGAAATAGAGTACCGACACCGCTTGGATAGAGAACGCATGCAACGCGAAGCGGATGAGTTACGCTATGAAATACCTGAGAGGGGGCCAACCCCTCGCATCCAAAGAGCTGAAAAGTATGAGAGGCGTAATCCGTTGGTGCAGGACAGGTCTCCACGACCTCGTCAAGCTCTGCCTCCAAGACCTCATAGATTCGAGAGGGAGGCAACTCCCCGAAACAATGATGGGTACCTTCGGCAAGAGCTTGATCGGGGTCATAGGTTTCGCCCGAGAGACTCCTCAAGAATTTTACGAGGAGTATGAACCGGAAGAGGAATATGTTGAAACTCCCCATCAAGGCGGGAAGGATGCCATTCGGCCACCCCTCCATAGGCCTCCAGTTTATCGTAACTTGCAACAAGAGCGAACAAGAGAGGAAGAAATAAAATCTTTCGATGCATACCAAGCGCTATTGGAGCGTTTGGAGTCTATGGAGACAAAAGCTGTTGGGCATCAAAAACCCACATTACGTCTACTCCGTAGTAATCCGGTGCATCCCTCAGTGCCTACACCTCTTTACCCCGAACACTTCAAGTTGCCTCAATTGGCAGTTTTTAAAGGTGAAGAGGACGCACGGGAACACGTTACACGATTTCTAAGCCAATGCTTCGGCATCCAAGATAATGACGCATTGTTGCTTAGAACATTCATAACCACATTCGCAGGCCCTGCCTCGTATTGGTTCACACAACTGGCCCAAACACGGCATAAGCAATTTAGATCAATTAGTAGACGCGTTTCTTGAACGCTTTGCCTTCAACACAAGGAAGAAGGCATCACTAAGTGATTTAGCGAGCCTCAAGCAATTTGAAGAGGAAACAATGGCAGCGTACGGGAATCGATGGAGAGCTTTGCTTTCTAGGTTACCCTACCGTCCTCCTATGTCTGATCTCACGCAGATGTTCACAAAAAGTTGCTTAAAATCAATCTCTGGTCTATTATTACTGTGACAATACGACAGCTTAGAAGAAGCTTTGGCGCAAGCCAGAGTCATAGAAGAGATTAAGATAGGCGAAGGCGCAATTGCCAAGCCTAAGAAGAAAGAGTGGAATAAAACCACTAAAGCTGGGACAACGCAACCACAACACGCTGCAGTCAACCAAGTTGCGATAAATGTTCCCGTGCCTGTGCAAGAAACGCGGCCTCAAAGGCTAACTACCAGGCAGTGCCTCCTGCTTATGAAAGAGATAATAGAAGACGGGAGCAAAATTACCCGCGTCGCCCTAGGCAAAATTTCACCCCATATGCAGAGTCTAGGGACACCTTATTTGACCACTTGTCAGCGACAAATTTAGTCACTCTACCGAAAATCCAAATTATAGACCCTAACATTCCCAAGCCTAGGGGGTAGAGAGAGGAATTGTATTGTAGATTCCATAGGCGCGAGAGGACATGAATTGAATGGGTGCTAGAAATTCAAAGACCTAGTCTAGGATTTGATCGACAACTAAACATTGGTTTTGGACAACCCCATCACACCAAACAACCAGCAAATGGGGGTATTCAAGGACCCCTTGCCAGCCCACGAGGCACAAACAAAACCACTCCGGATTAACGAGGTGCGACAAGATCTTCCCACAGAGGGATTTGTGGGAATGATTAGCATAGTAACAAGGAACGAGAAGGTACCCGACAGCTGCCCCCTGAGGGTAGCTACGAAGGAAGTTCCGGCAACATCGCATCCTCAACAACGCCCAACGCAGTTACCTCCGCCTAGACCCGAGGTCACGATACGAACCAAACTCACGCAGAGTTTGCGGACCACGTCGGCTAGGTCTGTCCATCTACGAGCTTATTCAACAATCGGCTCCCCATAGAGAAGCTCTTATGGACATTTTAAAAGCCATTGAATTACAACCCCACGAGGCAAATTCTTTCAACGCCTTCGTGGGACATGTGAAACAATGTACGGAGCCGGTCATCACATTCGGAGAAGATGAGGTCAAAACGATATCAAATGACATGGCGAGATCCACCCCTGCACGTTATCGCGCGGGTCAACGGGATTTCGTACAAGAGAGTGCTGATAGATACTGGCTCGTCTAGTAACATCATAACCATTGTAGCCTTGAAGCATTTGAAGTTGCCAGCCTCTCACATCACAGCCTCCACGTACACACTCTGAGCTTTCAATGATGCAATATGCTCGACGGTCGGCACGAGTCGTTACGCCGATCCGGGTAGGACAAAAGTCAATACCTACACTTGTGCCATGTCTTTGGAAGGTGAAATGGCTTATAATATACTTGCTAGGGCGGCCTTGGATCAGGGATATGAAATGTGTCCCTTCGATCGCCCACCGGTGCTTGAAGTATGCTTATGAAGGAGAAATACATGTAGTCCCAATGGACTTAGAGCCCTTCAAGTATTGCAATGCGGTACAATTCATACCTCAATCGACCCTCCCTTCAACGCATTTGGATTTCCAATTAAATCCATCTAAACAAGGTCCAATACCGCGAGGCACCACTGGTGGCCAACAAGGCAAAATCCCAGCCGGGTGAGACTTCATCATCGGCTCCTTCATCATCAACGCCACCTATCATGGCCCAACAGAAGGACAAGGGAAAACAAATCATGGAAGAGGTTAAGCCCTTAGAAGAAAGGTTGCCCACAATTTCAACAATAACAACAGAGGAAGCGCCCAACGCAACGGAAACCAAGATTCTTGAACCACCAAACATGGAATGGACTCAGGAAGGACTACCGTTTCCTCCCACCCAATCATCAACAATCACTGTTGAAATGGCCGAGTACGGGCCTGGGGGAATACTTAGTGCAAAATGTTGTGGCAACCCCCACACTGGAGTCGGTACAAGACATGGGAAGACCTCGCCTTCCCATTGGAACAATCGTCCCTCTAGGCTACCCACCGAACCGGACAAATTTTGTGTATGGGGGCTTTGATCATGGTCTTGAACCATGCCAACAAAAGGAAGCAGGACGAAGAGCCTTTTGTTGAAAACATCAATTATCTGTCAAACCCAGAATTTGCCCTAAAATATCTCGGCCAATGCAATTGGCATGGATACGGGCTCGACGAGATATGAGCAAGGGATGCGGATCCTTTGCCAACCAAGATATCGGATGCCATATGACAAGTCGGGGGTAGGGTTCAACCATCCCCTGCCATTAGACATCTTGGTTGAAAATATGCAAGGCCTAGAAATAGGCAACAAGGGGGGATTGGCATTGGGTCCTTATGCCAATCCGAATACAGAATACACATTGGGAGACTACCTCCCATGGTCAACAAACACCCACGGTAGCAACAGTAATCCCTCTTCTTTGCTAGAGAGAGGCGAAAGTTCAGAGATTAATCCTCAAAGAGAACATCAACGGCTGCCAGACATCTTTTTGAAACTGTTCCCCTTAGAGGTTCCAGACGAAATAACATAGTCTCAAGAGAATCAGGTCCCTCCACTAAGAGTGGAACAACCGCAATGGGACCAGATTAATTCACTGGAGCAGGGAAGAGTCCTCAACGTCGCAAGCAACAGGGATCCTTTGAAGAGGATGAACAATTTTGGATCTATGAAAGTGATTCAGAAGATGAGACTGAGATGATCTATCTCAGACATGCGTGACAAAATCACCGCGCTCTAACTCATGAAGATCTAATGGGACAGATGGGTATACTGTTAGGACATGAATGGCACGTAGACCCAGCGAGGTGGGACCAAGTGTTAGACCTATGGCTCCAAATTCAAGATGAGCATCGTCCACCTCGAGATCCCATCATGACATCAGTGCCGAGGGAAGACCCCACCCTCCTTTTCACACATAGAGATGAATTTGCACCTAGAGAGGATCCATTCGTGCCCGTTCCCGTAGAGCCAGATCCAGAGTATAGGGAACATCTAAAAGAATCAAGTCATCACACCCGCGGTTCTGGAGACCAAATTCATTCCATCCACATGATCTCCATTGATTTGACCGCACCCATCCGCAATCCGACCGATCCATCACGGTCATTGCATCTAGACATGGATGCCATCGGCTGGGATCGCATCAATTCACCATTGTCACCATCGAGTCTTGGCCTTTCGGTGAAATGCTTCATTTTACCCCAAGGACAACTCGGGATATTTTTCAAGCTGAAGGGGAACCCGAGGTTCCAAACGTAGATCTTAACTCAGGTGATGATATCCATTTAATCCCAACTCCACATCGGTTGGAGGACGGATCTCACATGTCAGTCGAGGAGACGACTGACGTTAGACATCGGCACAGATTCAAAGAATCCACAGATTATCAGGTTGGGGGTAAGTCTTTCCCCCGAAGAGCAAGCCGAATATATTGCCCTTCTCAAAGAGAAGAAGGAAGTTTTTGCATGGTCGTACAAAGATATGCCAGGGCTAGACCCGCAGCTAGTCATGCACAATTTAACGCTTGATCCGAAAATCAAGCCAGTAAAGCAAAAACTAAGAAAGATGCACCCAACAGTGGCCTTGATGGTCAAAGATGAATTGCAAAAGCTGTTGGATGCACAATTTGTCATCTACGTGGATTATCCGCCATGGTTGTCCAACATGGTTCCCGTCAAGAAGCCCGACGGGAGGATTCGCATATGCACCGACTTTCGAGACCTAAACAAAGCGAGTCCTAAGGATGATTTCCCCTTGCCAAGCATCGACGCATTGGTAGACGCTACAGCGGGTCACGAAATGCTCTCCCTAATGGACGGTTTCTCGGGATACAATCAAATTCGTATCAATCCTGAAGACCAACTCAAAACGGCATTCACAACGCTTTGGGGGACATTTTGATATAAGGTCATGCCTTTTGGCCTTAAAAATGCTTGGCGCTACATACCAACGTGCTATGACGTATATCTTCCATGATTACATGCACAAAACTTTGGAAGATTACATGGATGATTTGTTAGCCAAGTCTCTCTTGCGCTCAGATCATCTCGGTGACTTAAGCAAGATTCTCGATCGCCTCATAGAGCATAAGGTCGGATTAAATCCCAAGAAGTGCGTGTTCGGCGTCACATCTGGAAAACTCTTGGGTTTTATAGTCTCAAAAGAGAGGCATCGAAGTGGACCCAAACAAAGTCAAGGCAATCCTTGAAATGGCTCCCCCAACCACTATCAAGCGGCTCAGAAGTCTGCAAGGAAAGGTCACGTCGATTAAACGCTTCATAGCGCAATTATCTAACAAATGCCAACCAATGAACAAATTATTGCACAAGGGGGTCACATTTCATTGGGATGACGAGTGCCAGTCGGCCTTTGACGAAATCAAACAGTACTTGGCTTCGCCGCCGGTGTTGGCACCACCTAGACCAGGTGTGCCATTCTACTTATACATCTCGGCTACGAGGTGGCACTGGGAGCAATGCTAGCCCGGAAGAATGAACTTCACAAAGAACAGGCTACTTACTATCTTAGCCGCACCACGGTCGATTACGAACTTAACTATGCATACGTTGAGAAACTACGCTTGGCAGTGGTGTTTGCTACCAAGAGGCTACGCCACTACATGTTGAGCAACACTACGTATGTTGTGTCTAAGGAGAATCCATTGCGATACATGATGAGTCGTACTTATCATAGTAGTCGCACGGCGAAATGGATCATGTTGTTGACGGAATTTGACATTGAGTTTATTGGGCAAAAATCTATAAAAGGACAAGTCATAGCCGATCAACTAGCGGAGGCTCCTCTTGAAGACGATCAGCCTCCGGTCATAGAACTACCCGATGATGAGGTCTTCCATGTCTCATAATCGCCAGATTCTGATGAGCTCGAGTCTCAGGCCGACATAACCTTATTTTTCGATGGTTCTAAATGCGAGCAAGGTGGTGGCGCAGGAATTGTATTCTTCACACCGCAGGGCGCTCCAATGCCCCTGTCATTTAAATTAAACTTCCAGTGCACCAACAACAATGCCGAATATGAAGCCTTGCTCCTAGGTCTTCAGACGACAATCGCCATGAACATCAAAAGATTGAACATCTTTGGCGATTCGTTGTTAATCGTCAATCAAGTCAAAGGGGTATATCAATGCAAATGCCCAGTTCTAAAGGCCTATAAAGCCCTCGTGGACAAATTCCTGGCAAAACTTGAGTGGTATGACATCGAGGCACTCCCTCGATCATCGAATCATTTTGCGGACACAATGGCCTCCTTGGGGTCACTAATCCCGCAAGACCTTTCCGGTGATATAACAACCATTCGAGTCAAAACCTTATCGCAACCCGCGATGGAGCGCGCAAGCTCGGACTTGACGCCGAGGAGTCCACATGATCCGGATCGAACCATCTTCGGATAAGTTCTTTCGAATCCGAGACTGTTTGAAATGGGCCAACTTGGGGTCTTTGTTTTCCCCCACTCCCATTAATAGCAACACAACGCTATTCTTACAAGTTCTATCCCAATCAGCATTTGTTAGGGAAGAACTCCAAAAGGGATTGGCTGTTCATACTGTCGAGGTATCCGATCAACAAGACTGGTATTTACCCATAAGAGACTACCTCAAGTTAGGTAATCTTCCCTTTGGATTGACGCACGCCGCAAAACGAACATTCAAACAGAAAGCGGCAAA
The DNA here is from genome assembly GCA_028583015.1 of Wollemia nobilis. Taxonomy (NCBI): domain Eukaryota; kingdom Viridiplantae; phylum Streptophyta; class Pinopsida; order Araucariales; family Araucariaceae; genus Wollemia; species Wollemia nobilis. The sequence goes on along the minus strand of JAQPPZ010016969.1, from coordinate 2,404,370 downwards.
ATATGTCTTGATAGGAGACATTTTGTATCGTCGCAGCTATGACGGAATTCTTCTTCGATGTTTGGACCAAGATTCCACTTGGGCGATCGCCCAAGCGCACGACGGTACATGTGGCGGCCACTTCAGTGGTATGGCCATTGCAAAGCGCATTCTTCGCATGGGCTATTATTGGCCATCTTTAGAGCGAGATTGCTGCGCGTATGTCAAGAGGTGCGTGAAATGTCAACATCATGCCAATTTAATGCACGCACCTTCCCGAGCCCTACGAGACAGTCCGGTCTGCTTGGCCATTTTCACGGTGGGGCTTCGATCTAATCGGAAAGATCTCCCCTGCATCATCAGGTCATCACATGTTTATCATAACGGCCACAGAATATTTTACCAAATGGGTGGAAGCAATTCCGTTAACCTCTACGACAGGACCCCATATTGCGGAGTTCATCTTGCATTACATCATATGTCGTTTTGGTATTCCATCCAAAATAATCTCGGATAATGGGCCATCATTCAAGAACAAAGACGTGCGTGCTTTAACCACAAAGTACAAAATTCAGCACAGCTTTTCAACACCCTATTATCCGCAAGCAAATGGGCAAGCGGAGGCGTCAAACAAAATGCTAGTCGCCATCCTTAAAAAGACCGTCGCAGGACAGTCATAAGGATTGGCACATACAAATCCCACTTGCCCTTTGGGCTTATCGCACTAGCATTCGGACGCCCACTGGGGCAACTCCGTTTTCACTGGTGTATGGCTCAGAGGTAGTAATGCCTCTCGAGTTGGAAATTCCTTCCCTGCGCATATCAATGCGGGAGTTCATCGATGATAACACTGCGCGGCAGGCCCGATTAGACCAACTTACGTTGCTTGACGAACGACGCGTTAATGCTCTCGAGCACTTACGTATCTATCAAGAGCGGCTTAAGAAAGCTTACAACATGAAAGTTCACCTAAGAGACTTTCGGGTTGGTGATTTGGTTCCGAAGGAAAACCAACAAAACTCTAATTTGCCGTCCCATATGAGGGACAAATTCATGGCAAATTGGTTAGGTCCTTATGTCATTGATAGTAAAATAGGACCCGGGACGTACCGGCTAGCTTCTCTTGACGGTATCAAGGAAACGAGAACCCTTGAATATCAGTCATTTGCGACCATTTCATATCTAAGAAAGCCATATCCCAAAAAAAAAAAAAAAAAACTCCAAGGATTATCGCAATCTCTTGGTCAACCCAAAAAGCTCCAAGGATTATCGCAATCTCTTGGTCACCCAAAAAGCTCCAAGGATTATCGCAATCTCTTGGTCACCCAAAAAGCTCCAAGGATTATCGCAATCTCTTGGTCAATCCAAAAAGCTCCAAGGATTATCGCAATCTCTTGGTCACCTCAAAAAGCTCCAAGGATTATCGCAATCTCTTGGTCACCCAAAAAGCTCCAAGGATTATCGCAATCTCTTGGTCACCCAAAAAGCTCCAAGGATTATCGCAATCTCTTGGTCACCCAAAAAGCTCCAAGGATTATCGCAATCTCTTGGTCACCAAAAATCTCCAAGGATTATCGCAATCTCTTGGTCAATCCAAAAAGCTCCAAGGATTATAGCAATCTCTTGGTCACCCCAAAAGCTCCAAGGATTATCGCAATCACTTGGTCAAACCCAAAAAGCTCCAACGATTATCGCAATCGCTTGGTCAAAAAAAATCAAGAAATTCAAAAAAAACAAAACAACAAAAATCATCAAAAACAACAAATATTTGCATCTCAATTCTAGGCATACTCAAATTCATCAAAAAATTCATATTCTCGCACCTCATCTTCACCTTCACCAAAAACAATCCATCAAAATTACAAAAATACATAGTTGCATTAAGCATTGCATCCATACATTGCATATTTGTAGTCATACGGGTCAAAGGCACCATAAGCTGCAATAGCTCTGATAGTCCATCTTGTTCCGCATTGTCTCATGTTACAAAAACAACAAAAACACCAAGCATAACTTTTACCACACTACAGTCAGTGGTCTAGGAATGTACCAAGAGTTTCGATGATTCGGTCATCATTTTCCTCTTTAGCCATGTAGTGTATCAAGTCGAACAGATTTTACGAAGGTAGAGTCATACTTGAAATACACCTTGTTACGTAACATCCCAACACAAATCAAAACACTAAAATTCCCAAATTGTGTGAACGAAAGACGAAACCTATAAAATAATCTAGGTCACCACAAGCGAAACGGTTATCTTGCTCATCCCCCTGTGCGAATGACCCCTAGAATGCTGAGAGTTGGCAAAAGGACAAGCATCCTCCCTACCCAATTCCCTAAGAATCCCTAAAGTTCTCAACAGTTGCAAAACACAAAAAAATTTGCAAAATGTCAAAACTCCAAAATTTGACAAACTACAGTGCACACATCAAAAGGCACAAACAACAGTGATTTTGGTCACTCCATAACCCCAATCCCTTGCTCGAAAGAAAAACAAATCAAAATGAATAGTGATCTCATCACTACAATGAGCAAGTATCCCAATACAATTGAAGAAAAGAAGGGAGTTGACCTTGAATCCCTGGAACTCTCAGCATTCTATAGGTCATAAGGCAAGCTTCAGTACCAATTTGGTTGATAGCCAATGGGTAACAGAAGTAAACCTCCCGCATGACGATATATCTGTCACATTAACTTGCGTACAGATCAATATTTGCATGTGGATGAGCTAGCTTATGGCATCCTGGATTACATCGTAGATTAATCTTAGTACATACAACAAAGGAATTCGTGGAGCTAATTAGGTGATCCTCAGTACAGGTTCGGTTGAAAGCCCATCTGGCATTGGCGGTATCCTAACAAATACCACTAAATGAACTCAATTGCACACACAGGGATATGAAATAACTGGGTCAAAAACAAGTCTGATTCATACCTTGGTCAAAAAGTCTTGTAAGATAAAGTACAGTCATGGATGGTGAGTTAAAACTGACTGAATCTCAGAAAACCTTACATTCATTCCAAAACCATCTGCGCTACTTATCATCCTTATGATACCATCAGAAAATACAAAAAAAAAAAAAAACCATGTAAATAAAGAGCTTCTTAAACAACCTATAGTGCAATCATCACAAATGTCATTCATCCATTTCACCTCGCATATCACATAGACATCAAAAACATTTACATTCATCATAACATCTGCATTCATCAAAATAAATAAACATGCATAACAAAAATCACATCATCACATGTACAAAACCAAAAATAAAACCGGTATATATATATATATATCGTCAAAAAGATGCCCATAGGCTACAAAACCGGTCCTCAGACCCCGCAATCATATCCAAAAACCCAACCTAAGGCATCGACCACCATGATCACGCAGGATCGGTGCGACGGGAACTACCCCCCATGGTGTGGGTCCTACGGGACCCTGCAGGGCGGCTACTACTAGCCCCTGCATCATGCCTGCTACCACCCCCCTCATCTAACCGCCTGTGACGAGATGATGCTGACTGCTCAGTCAGACTATCCCTTGTCCGCCGTGAAGATCCACCGACCGAAGGCTCAGGTAGCCGCCCACCAAGGCGGATGACCTCCCTCTCCAAGTCTATCCGGTACAGACACCACTCTGCCTCTCGTCGATGATAGATAGACAATGCATCATCGCGCTGCACCAAAACTCTATCCCGCTCTGCCAACTGAGCCCGCAAAAGATCCCTCTCCTGTCGTGCATCCCCCAGCTCCCACCTCGCATCCCCCAACTCCAGATCCCACATCCATAGTAGCTCTATCAGTCGAGCAATCTCAACGCCTACATCTGACCCCACCTCCTCTGTATCTGTCGGACGCATAGGACTCGCGGGGACAGTAGCCTGCTCAGGCTCCCACTGCTCCTCCACATCCTGCATGTCCGGCTGCTCCGGAACACCCAAGCCCACATCCTCATCTCCCACATCCACCATGTCCGCATCATCCATACCCCCCCAATCACCCCCTGCTGCCTCAGCATCCTCCACTGCCGCCTCCGCACCTCCCAGTGGCCCCTCTCCTCTCCAGCGCCGCAGTACCCACCACGAGTCATACTCAGTGGTAGTCCCGATGTCATCCACATCTGGGACATCAATCACTGCATCGGACTCCTCGCCCAATGGAGCAATGACCGGTGGCTCTAATCCTCTCTCATCTCCCCATCGTCGATAGACCACGGGCTCACCAGGCAACCCCTGGCGCACCCCAAACTGTCGTGTAACACGGCGGTATGGAAAGAACTCATGCTCCGTCCCGTGCCGCCCAGTCAACCACCGCTCCCTACGTACCCGTCGGAGCCACTCTCCAGCCTCAGTCCAGGCTGGAGAGTCCCGATAGGGACGCCAAAACACCTCCCCTGGAGTGAGCCGAGAAAAGGCATCAGTGTAGTGCTCAACGGCACTTGCCCATCGCCGACTCTGCCCCTGCTCCGTAGACCGCCGCCACAAAACTGCATAACCAATCTCCTCATCCTCCATCGTCGCCCGAGTCATCCACGGTAACCCGGTAGGCCTCTCAATAGCTATGTGCTGCCAACCCCAGCACTGCAACAAAAAACTACAACTGACACCCTTCCGCTGTCGACAGCGGACCCCATACAGCTCCCCGTAGAGCTGTGCCAACAAATTCTGTCCCCATCTCAGAATCAACGGTGCCTCTATCGGGCACTCTGCCAACTGCCACACCAAATCCAGCAGGTTCCACGGGAACCTCGCACCTGACGAATCAGGGAGAAGAATGTTAGAAACGAGGCCCATCAAGAATGCGTGCCTCACTCCTAACACCCCCCTCTCCTGCCACCAGCTAACCAAAATCCCGCCAGCCTGGCAATCCACCTCGGCTGTCTCCACTGGGTTTGCTACACCCAGCTGCCCCCCATGCCCAAAACATCTCGTAAGTATAGCAGTCCGCTGATCAAACGGTGATGTCCTAATAGGCAGACCATCTATCGAAATCCGAAGCAAACGATAGACGTCCTCAAGAGTCACAGTCATCTCCCCTGTCGGGAGATGGAAAGTATTGGTCCGCGGATCCCAAAGCTTGATCAGGGCTATCAGATAGGCCTGATCCGAAACCACAGGCTCCAGTCGAGCCACCTACTTGAGCCCAAGGGCATCAAGCCATTCCCAGTCATCATCGGTCAATGCCAACCGTGCCTCAGTAAATGCAGCGGGTACACGGTACCGGCTCCTAACAACCTGCAAAGCAAAAAAAAAAAACAACACAAAAAAAAAAAAAAAAATAACAGATCAAATTTTTAGTTCTAGGGTTTCTAACCTTAACCGTTAAACAAAAACATCACAAAAAATCTTAAAGTTTTGAAAAGCGTCAACACAAAAACAATGCATTAAATAAAAGCAAAATAAACTCTAGGAACACTTACAGGTTTCGCTTTGGCTCCGCCGCTCGAACCAGTGTGTGCACTCATGATAGCAGAGAGAATTCCAGCAGCGCTTCGCTTCGCAGAATTACCTCCTCCTCCCAGAGCTCCAAAATCGCAAGAAAAAAATGACACAAATGAGCCCAAAATCAAGTTTTGGCCATTAAATAGGCCTTTTGCACTGGAATTCATCCTTGACTGGGATGAGCGCTCTGATTAGCGCTCGTCCCACCCAGGGATGAATTCTCCAGCTGGAATTCGTCCCACCCAGGGACGAATTCAGGCCAACACTTAAAAAAAATTCAAAAAATGACTAAAAATGCACTAAAAACAGACAATAAAATTGCCCGACAGGATTACTACTGCACCTGACAACAAGGGCATACAAAATCGACATTGGAGTCACAAATTGTCACTATCATACTCCCTAAGAAGGCTACCATAGCCGGACCGCTCCACGGGAAGACGGATTTTAGACAATTTCATCCCCAAACGACATCACAAAAGGGTCAAAGCCCACTCAAAAACAGTACAAAATTCAACAAAAACAAACAACAAAAAACATTGCCGGACATAAGTGCTCTTGCACTTAACCTCTGGGCAAAGAAAATCGATGGCGAGGTTCAAATTATCTCTCTCCTACTTCCCCAAGAAGGCTAACATAGCCGGACCGCTCCACGGGAAGTTAGGTTTTCGATGATTTCACCTCATTACGGCATCACCAAAAGGGTTAACACCCACCAAAAATAGGTCCAAATGTTGGAAAAATTGCACACGCTTAACGGTAAACCCTTTAAAGGCACCCTTGCACAAGTCATCTTGGGTCAAGCGACTCGTCGCTTCTCTCACGAAGGTCATTCCCTCATCGATTCGTCGCTTGAGGGGGTAGTCACACTTAGTCACCAACCAACAATCACACACCCAATTAAGGAAAATGACATGCATTCAAAGAATCATTGACAAAGACAATCACGCTCCTGCTTGGGGCGGTAAACAAGCAACAATCAAATCAATCAAACACTTGGCATTTCGTGAATCATGAACACAAGGTTCCCCCTGAGGATAAAAACGCCCTTTGCACTGTTCATGGTGATCAATGTCTAAGTTCAAGTCACACCTCAACAAAACAGGTTAATACTTGAAATCAAATTCCTTAGCTCGTGAGAAGCAAGGATTCAAGAATGCATGCCCTTTCCATACTTGGGGCATCAAAAGTTGGTTAGGTTACCAAGAAACCCTAATCATTAGTGCTTTGGTTATCTATTTTTGCTCAAGCCATTGCGTCACCCGCAGCGCTTCCCAAAAAGGGGCATCTGTAGACACCAAAACAGCACCAATCCGATTATGTGACTGCAAACACTGATCGCTTTGACAAACACAGCCCCCAGGGCAGCCCTCAGAGGTTAAACAGTGGTCTTAACCACTTTCATAGCAATTTTGTAAGGTCAAGGAGCAATTTGGCACACTTGGACACTTTGCCCGATATTCGTCTCACCCGGGGACGAATTCAAAATAGAATCCGTCCCACCCCGGGACGAATTCTGAATCCGTCCCTGGGTGGGACGAATTCTAAGCTTAACGGGCAAAAAGACAAATGGCGCCAAGTGGCAGCCCGGAACAGTCAGTTGATGACTCCTGCCTCGCACGCGTGTGTAGGTGGACAGAGGGGCCGTTAGAAGACTGTCACAAAAGGCATTTATCAAAGCCCAAGTCAACGGAGGACTCCCCTCCCTCATGGGAAGACAAGAGTGCCACATGGCGCCTATGACCAACACATGGCATTTGTGCTTCCCTCCCAAAAGAGACCCCATGGGTCTATAAAAGGTGGGACTTTTCTCACCCAAGATATACGAGGTTGAAGGAGTTTTCAAGCAACGAAGTGTTGCCGAGTTGAAGACCCACTTGCATCCCTTTTGGTTCACCTTCCCACATCCACCAATCTCTTTTGCAAGGGAGGTTGTTGGGTGGCTTTTGGAAGCTTGAATCGGACCTAAATCCAACACATGGACACCTGAACCAACCAATTCGCCGACCCCCCAATCCTAAGAGGTTTTGGGCCCATCCCTAGTGGATTGGCGCCGAAATCAAGTGCCAACGGTGGGAGGCCCACTTGGGCACCCCCGCACTTTCTAGGTTTTAGAGCATTCTAGATTACTTTTTTTAGGTTGCATTTTGTGTTATTATGTTTGGTTAACTCATAGCTGCAATTTCGTAACTTTTGGTCAGATTCTAGTATGTTTTGTGTTGCTTTGTTGTTTCATTGACTTGCAGGTGGCGAGATCAAATTCCCGAGGGTAGAGGCCAAATTGGGAGAATCCGACCATCTGGGTCGTCCCAAAATGGCCCCAATTACATAACCCCCTTGTTTGCGGGGCATTTTGCGGGTCTCGGGAATCGACATTGGAGCAGCGACGGGTCGGCTTCTTCAACACGGAAGAATTCGTCCCACCCGGGGACGGATTGCGATAGAAATCGTCCCACCTAGGGACGAATTCCAGTTGAAGGCAGATTGGCCAGCTGTCTCAGTGGCAATGGCCTTCTGGTAACATTTTTTGTCTTCTGTCAAGTTTTTAGGCTGTTTAGAATCATTTTGTTTACTGTTTTAGATAAATGTTTGCATGCATCTTTTGATGATTTTAGAAGAACGAACACTTTTCACTTGCAGCAGGTGCTACTGACATCTTGGTTGTTTCTTTGTTCGTAGGAGAAGCGGCGGAGGTGAAGAACTCATCGACATCGGCGGCGGCATCATCTTGGCCCGCCCATTGCAATCGTGGGCACGCGGAAAGAGGAACATTGAGTGATTGTAATCGAATTCTTTTAACGCTCCTAGCCCCCGAAAAGGGAGGAGACGTCATTGTAAGAGAGATCAAGGGATATTAATGAAAGGGCTGTGTTTTCTCCATTTGCTTGTGTCTCTTCCAATGCGTTTCTTTTCCATTTCATGCACTTTACGTTTCTAGGACTTAAGCGCATTTGATTTTGAATGCAATCACAATTAGTGTTTCCTTTGCCCGGAATCTCGTGCTTTCACATTTTATTTTTTGAAATCCTTTTTACTATTTATGGCACGCATTAAAGATTTCTTAAAGTATTTATTAATCGATTTGTGTTCCAAAGTAGTTCAATTTCGTACAAATATATGATCTTAATCACATTTTAATATTCATAGGGCAAACTTACAAAAACTAATTTTTCATTTATATTTTAATTAATGCGGATATTATGTTAGCATGGGTTTGGCATTAACATCTTACTTTATTTTTTGTTTTTATCACATGTCTTAAAAATTATGACTATGGCAATTATCATGAGGAATGATTTTATGTCATTTTAAGGTGGGGAGGAGTTAAATGATTTCTCAAGATTGGGGTTGCAATATTTTGCTTAACAAATTTAATTTAACATCATCACTTAAAGCTATAATGACAAAGATGGAAATTTGAAATTAATAGGTTGTTTTTAGCGAAAAAATCCTTGCGGGGATGCCTTGGTCTGATAGACCACGACCAGGGGGTTCTACACCATCAAAGTCACATGGGAGTCACACTTGGACCTACTCTCACCAACATTATCAATTGGATTTTGGGTACTCAATTCAAATTTTTGGTAGGGTGGAGATTTGAACCTGGGATCTCCCTTGGAGGATTGTCCTCTCCTCTCTCACTCACCTAAAACACCTGGGTAAAGTAATGAGTTTTGAATTTTACACTTTTACTACTTTTTATGTTATATTTGGACCGAAGAGGATATCTTACAATTCAAATATTTTGAGTGCTTGGTCTACAATTACTCTAAAGGTGGGCTATTTTATTCATATTTCAATTCATCAAGAAAAGTTTAAAGTGAAATTAATGAAAAATAAGCAATTTCAAAAAACATCATTCCTTCATATGCCAATGACACTTTAATATTTTTCATGTGGGCTTTGTTGTTAGTGTAACAACCCAAGTCTACTCACCTGGTTTTCTAAAAATACAAGTAAATTTTTTGATAAATCAAGTCTACACCCAACATTCTAATTGGTACATAGGCATTAGATATTCATTTCAAGGTAATTGACTATTGTAGTCAGTCCCTTAAATGTTCAAGACTAGCCAATTCTAGCATAGTGTCATCATGTGAACATGTTCGTCTCCTTTTCCAAAAGTTTATGTTCATGGCAAGAGGTTGTCCTTTTAGAGCCCATTTCATATAAAAGGATGGATGCATAGTTCCCTGTCCAAAGCATGTTATGTTTGGAGTATCTCTTCCATTATCTGTGCTTGACACATGCTTTGGTTTAGCGTGTGAATACCTAGTACTTAACTAGATACCATCTTCCTAGGATCTAGATAAAGTCCACCACTTCTTTGGTTTCAGGACCATGTAACTCAGACCTTACTACAAGTGACAAGTGTTATCCCATTCCAACACCCGCTAGACCTTTTAGCTTCAGAATTCAAATTCTATTGAATTTATCAGATGTTTGCTAACGATTCCCACTTGAGTTTAGATCATGAGATACCCTCACGTACCACTCACATATTAGTCTAAAGTGAGTATCACATTCCACTCCTCATCACTTGTTCAAGACAATAGGACCTACTTGCCCTAATTGGAATTGTCAGAAAGTGATTGAGTACAATTCTTGATGCTTGTCCTTCCTGTGAGCATCAATGTTGGGTGATATTCTATATGAGATTTTGGATTATTTTCTTGACTATTTTCCTGTAGATCTTTGATGTTAATTTCTAAAATGTAAACACTAACTAAGGATTTCAGCTAACATATTTGGTTTGTTCTTTTAGAACTAATAAGTTTTAGTAGAACATTGATTATAGACTTTAATCTATTGTTTTATAATTTTTTCTCAATATTTAGTTTGGTCTATAAATACCAAAGAAATTGGATTTTAAAGTCATAAATGGTCAAGAAACCTGTACATATCTAGCCTTAATAATTGGTATGATAAAGTATGATATTTGGACTTCTATTCATAATAATTGGACCATTATTTAATAATTTATAACATAAAAAAATTATTCAACATTCACCTTAAATAAGTTATATATCCCTAAAACTAAACAAAATATATATTTTTAATTCCTCAAAATTTTCTTTCTAGCAATCGCGCTTTTCTACATTGCAAGATACAGGGACACTAACTTAAATAACCAGATTTGAGTTAGATAATTGCGCTACTACTTCATTTATATAGTTTATCTTATCTTTAGCACAACCAAGTTCAAATACTATCGCGTTTATGCCTTAGTTTTGAGAACTTTTAAGCCACTTATGGGAATATGATCAAGTTCAGATTTTAAACATCAAATAAACTATATGCACTTCAATATCTCACCTATAAAGTGGTTAAATATGTTTCTACATAGCTTCTATAAATTTTTGTTCACTGACGGACGATATAATGTCGTACCATCTCTATCTACATAACCAACTACCTTGTTGAGGTCATATCATAGCATACTATTTTTTTTTTTTTTAAATGGTGGATGTGCCTGTCTTCAAGTTATGGTTAGAGAATAAATCCTATACAAGCTCCAGCTTTACGAAACAATCTAGACTCCTAATCCGATATAAAAATCGTAAAGAAAGGGCGTTTCGACTAATGCACTCCATAATAGGGTAACTGCCATTTTCGTATATGACAATGGTTTTCGTATGAAACCAAATTATATCTAAGTGGCCACGACACAAGGTAAAGAAGACTAATGGATAATTTTTTTTTTTACTTCTTATACGTGTCGAAGGCTTACCATGCAAATACGTTCGCTTCCAAATAACACTGCCTCCACATATAAATATTTCTCATAGCGCTATCTACATATGGTCTCTCTGTTATTTTTTCATATTCAGGATATAACATATGAAAAACCCTACCTAAGTTTCAATACTATCAAATAACAACTCAAGAAAATACCCTTTTTATGTATTTTATGCAGGAGAAAAATATAGTGACTAGTATGAGTTATAAAACTATCAACTATGTCGTCGAAACATGATTTCTAAAGCTCATTCTATAGTGCTTAGCGAACGTGGGAGATTATAGCAAGATTTATTTGTAGTCATCCTCGCAAACGAATTTCCCAGATACACATATCTACCATAGGATTTTCTTACAATCTATCAGAAGACTAATAGAACACCTGTGCTTCCTGAGTTTTTCTTGAAAAGGTGTTACTCTTTTGCTATAATAAAACTTTTATTAATCAAAGGCTGATCGATCACGTCTTCTAAGAAGTAGTACTTTTGAATGCTCTTCTTGTCTCTAAATGGAGGCTTAAAACATGTAAATAATATTAAATCTTAATGCTTACCGAATGGTTTTGATTAAACTCAATTTTACACCTACCAAATCTAATTACTATTAGTCACAGAATTATGACAGTATTTAGGAAATTAAGAAAGTTAGCTCTTTCAGGAGATGTTTTAGTCTTTTTCCTATTTAGCGATGAAATTTCAAATTTCTTCAACTCAATTAAATATTAAATGGCTATCTGGCTATCTACGGTGTTATCCCTACATTAGTTATCAAGTAGAAAATTAAAATAGCTACAAAAGGTACCCTACCTACTAGGTCCTACAGCCTATATATTTCATAGTTTCAAACATGAAAGAAGGTTATTATTTTTTTCATATAAAATTATCCCGGATGTCTAAAGTGTAATGCGTTCTATCATTTCTATCAGAACACTACTTTCGAACCAAATAAATGAAAATAAAGAACAAGTTGTCGTCTGACGCGATCCAAAGGATTATATCAGACAACACAATTTACACTGCCAAGCGTATCCGAAGCTTAAGTATTAAGTCCTATAACACTAAACCATCATACACGTTTGTTGGCTAGTTTCCTTACTTTTTTTTGACAGCAAAAGTGCCAGCACTTCATTTGAAACAGCTACCTTCTATCAATTTTTAACTATTCAGATATATTGTTTATATTTACCTTTCTTTCATACATTACGAACTTACTTTAATATATACAGATTTTTCAATACAACATTACAACACTTCCAGCAATTTGAACTCTAGAAACTATTAATACGCATCTCTATGAAGGGTTCTCAAGTTACAATATAAAATGGTGTTTAAACACTTCCTCAATTCGGCTCCGAAGATGCTTTTGGTGCAGCCTTGGCTGGAAACTCGTCTCTTCAGCAGCAAATGAGGGTAGACCAGTAGTATTGTTTAAGGAGAATTTCAGAGTGGATAGCTAAATTTATGAATGAAATCCTACTCTATTATGCTAACATATAATACATCACATTAAATCACCACGTACAACCTTCCACACACATATCTATATAACTACGTTCATTCTCAACATAAGAACAAATTACATATTCTATTATCATACTCATCTACTTTCATATTAAGCAGTGCAGACATTCTGATTAAAATAAAATTGAAAACATGATCGCATGCACTGTTTCAATAATCAAATTTTAAAGCTAAATGCCTTGAGACCTAAGTTGATAGGTGTTTGTTCTCTTTGTTTAACAATTTCTTCGATCAATTAACCAGACTTCCACCGAGATGGAAGATGAAGATGATGATTTTTCTTCACAATTTCCATTTCATTTTATAGATAGAGAGATCAATATTTGTTTAACATATGTAGGAGAGTCATGCAAACACCCTATCTTATATTCAGCCAAGTGGTTCACCGAGTGCTTAGGTGTTATTCTATATTATATTTTGATTTTCCATGTTAATTTATACATATATGCATTTTTATCATTATTTATTATTATTATTATTATTATTATTATTATTATTATTATAATATATTGTGGTTTATTATATTGTTTATTAACTGTTTTTTTATATATTTAAAATATTTCAAAGAATTAGAGCTTAGACAAAACATACATCCTAAATGCATCTACATGAATGCATCTATATGGACCACTGGATAGGTGTATTGATAATAGGATTTTTCATCTTATATTTGCAAATACCCTACCACTCATGATATTTCCCCTTCTTAAATTTTACCTCTACCCTTCCTTTGTCACCAAGAAGAGGTATCCGATTCACTTTTCTGATCTTTGAACAAGATCTACCTATACCCGCATCCACTGATTCATGTGTAGTACCTTATTATTACAAATAAAACAAGCAAACTAATTGATGCATTTACGAGTGATGTTACATTCCCCCCTCTATAATTAAACATAGTCCCTATGTTTGAGCTACAAAATTGAAATACTTAAGCAGTATCAAAATATTTTCTTTTTCATTCAACATTAAAATCTTAATATGCATTATCAAACCAAAACATGTACATATAAACCTTGAAACATATTTCAAACATGCATATAGGTCCAAAAAATGTATATACAAAATTGTTTTTTATTGTTTGTCCACACAATAGTTCTTAAAAAATTAAAATATTTATTGTTCTATAGTAACCACATCTTCTCATGTGGCTTGGTTTGATTTAGAAGCCAAGGTTTCAAACTTGGGTAGCCTAATGTGCTGCAGGTCCAGCTTCAGTTTTTGCATAGATTTTATGTGTGGTTTCCTCAATGGGTTGCTTCTTATCTTCCCTGTGTGGACATTTTTTAGCATATTGAGTTGCACAACAAACATAGCATTTTTGAGGATTTTATCTCTTCTATTTTCTTCATTTCTAACTTGGTATGTGTTTTCCTTTCTTTGTACCTTATAAAGAAAACCAATTGATAAAAAACTATTCAACAAAACATCTACTTGTACATATAAATGTCAATCCAAATAACATCATAGAACCTAAAATATTATGGAGGGATGGAAAAATACCCTAAAATAGTTTGTGGCAATAAGTGGTGTATGATTTAGAGTTATGCAACCTAACATGACACAATAAAATATTTTCTAAATAACAAAGATATATTATTCATATATAAAACAAATACAAAATTTATGTAACAAAATAAAATATAATATATACTCTTAGTTACATACGGTGTGTAATATATGGGGTATGATGGATTTTTAAGCCTTAATACTAACATAAAATTCATAGGATAAATTCCATAGGATAAAATATAATATAGCCACAATATAGTAAGATCAATTTAATAATGTAAGTAGAATAATATGAGCAAATTAATATGTAAATCAAGGCTTATAATATATCAAATAGCATTCACTAATAAACAACAATATGAATGTAATAGCCTAAATCATACATGTACAAAGCATGTAACACAACTTACAATATTAATTGCTCAAAATGTATGCAATCTTTATTACTCCTCTTTCAACACTTGAAACATGGATATTACACTTAGTACAATACTTAATGTGATACTTGATACAACTCTTGATATGATACTTGATGCGAATATTCATGTTTCTCTATGAAGTGGTATATAGCCATAATATAATGAGTTTGTGGATATTTGACTATTCCTTTCCATATGCCAAGTCTCATGACTTGTAGACACCAAAACAACACCAATCCGATTATGTGACTGCAAACATTGATCGCTTTGACAAACACAGCCCCCAGGGCAGCCCTCAGAGGTTAAACAGTGGTCTTAACCACTTTCATAGCAATTTTGTAAGGTCAAGAAGCAATTTGGCACACTTGGACACTTTGCCCAGTATTCGTCTCACCCAGGGACGAATTCAAAATAGAATCCGTCCCACCCCAGGACGAATTCTGAATCCGTCCCTGGGTGGGACGAATTCTAAGCTTAACGGGAAAAAAGGCAAAGGGTGCCAAGTGGCAGCCCAGAACAGTCAGTTAAGGACTCCTGCCTTGCACGCGTGTGTAGGTGGACAGAGGGGCCGTTAGAAGACTGTCACAAAAGGCATTTATCAAAGCTCAAGTCAATGGAGGACTCCCCTCCCTCATGGGAAGACAAGACTGCCACATGGCGCCTATGGCCAACACATGGCATTTGTGCTTCCCTCCCAAAAGAGACCCCATGGGTCTATAAAAGGTGGGACTTTTCTCACCCAAAACAGACAGGTTGAAGGAGTTTTCAAGCAACGAAGTGCTATCGAGTTGAAGACCCACTTGCATCCCTTTTGGTTCACCTTCCCACATCCACCAATCTCTTTTGCAAGGGAGGTTGTTGGGTGGCCTTTGGAGGCTCGAACCTGACCCAAATCCAACGCATGGACACCTGAACCAACCAATTCGCCGACCCCCCAATCCTAAGAGGTTTTGGGCCCATCCCTGGTGGATTGGCTCCAAAATCAAGTGCCAACGGTGGGAGGCCCACTTGGGCACCCCCGCACCTCCCAAGTCCTATTTTTAGTTTTTGAGCATTTTAGATCATTTTTTAGATTGCATTTTGTGTTATTAGGTTTGATTAATCCATAGCTGCAATTTTGTAACTTTTGGTCGATTCTAGTATGTTTTGTGTTGCTTTGTCGTTTCGCTGACTTGCGGGTGTCGAGGTCAAATTCCCGAGGGTGGAGGCCAAATTGGGAGAATCCGACCATCCGGGTCGTCCCAAAATGGCCCCAATTACATAAACCCCTTGTTTGCGGGCGTTTTGTGGGTCTCGGGATCCGACATTGGAGCGAGCGACGGGTCGGTTTCTCCAACACGGAAGAATTCGTCCCACCCGGGGACGAATTGCGGTCGAGATCGTCCTGCCCAGGGACGAATTCTAGTTGAAGGTAGATTGGCCAGTTGTCTCGGTGGCGGTGGCCTTTTGGTAACTTTTCTTATCTTCTATCAAGTTTTGAAGCCATTTGGACTCATTGTAATTACTGTTTCGGGCAAATATTTACATGCATATTTCGTTAGTTTTAGAGAGCAAACGCTTTTCATTTGCGGCAAGTGCTACTGACATCTTGGTTGTTTCTTTGTTCGCAGGAGAAGCAGCGGAGGTTAGGAACTCATCGACATCAGCGGCGGCATCATCTTGGCCCGCCCATTGCAATCGTGGGCACGCGGAAAGAGGAATCATTCGGTGATTGTAATCAAACTCTATTTGCGCTCCTAGCCCTTGAAAAGGGAGGAGACGTCATTGTAACGGAGATCAAGGGATATTAATGAAAGGGCTGTGTTTTCTCTATTTGCTTGTGTCTCTTCCAATGTGTTTCTTTTCCATTTCATGCAATTTACATTTCTAGGACTTAAGCGTACTTGATTTTGAATGCAATCGCACTTGGTGTTTCCTTTGCCCGAAATCTCGTGCTTTCAGTGGCGATCACGGTGGGACTTTGTTCCCTGGTTTTTGAAATCATAGAAAACTGATCAAAGTTTTGTGTTTGTGCTTGACAGGTACATTTTTTTTGTTGCTGACTGCTATTCGTCTCTGACAGGGACGAATTCTTTTCTGCAATTCGTCTGACCCTGAGACGAATTCAAATTCGTCTCTAGGAGGGACGAGTACGTTACGCAATTCGTCTCCCAGAGGGACGAATTCCTGTCTATGGATTTTCAGAGCAGAAATTCAGAAGCAACTGGAGCAGGCAGAGAAGAGGTAGGGATTTTTATCATCTCTGTTAAATTTTCTATTTTTGTTTCTGTTTCTTTAATTGTTTTCATTTAATCCTGCATTGCATTAGGAAAAGTCATGTATGCTAGTTTCATTTTTGTTGAATAAAATGAATCCCACACACATCACGAAACAATTTTAAACCAAGGAGCTGGTCGTAAGACCCCAGCCCTTGATCAAGACCATTGGTGGATTTCATCACCACCTTGGCTTGATTTGCATCCATTTCCCGATTGTCAAGCTTGTTGTTAGGCGTAAATCCTGATGAAGACATACCGAGTGTAGCTAGGGTGATTCCCATGCGCGCGAGGATAAGTTTTCTATGGTAGGTGCCATTAACAGGACAATCCCCCTTCCATACCGCCTACGTACCACGTACCTTCTGCTCTCACGTACCTATAGTCTCCCTCTCGTAAGGGCGGGTATATAGAGAGGTTGGTATATCGGCCTGGCTGGTATATTGAAGGGGCGACCTTTTTGGAGTTATAAGAGCCTACATGATGCATTTAAACGTTCTACAAAACCTACAAAAACAAAACAAAACATCAAAATGCACTAAACCAGTTTAGGACACACCATTTAATCCTTAAAAGAGATAATCACGGTTTTGTGAATGTGTGTGCTTAATTCTGCTTAGTGTAGACAAAAAAAAAAAAAATCATAAAAACGAGATAAAAACTTATTTAGATAGCATAGAAGCACCGCAATGGTGTACACCAGGAGTCAAGCCCAATCAAGGGCAGAAGCTCCGAAAGGTACACAAAAAGCAGGCGCAAGTCGCCTTCACTTCAGTCCTGAGGATTTGGTCATACCGCCTTATAGGTCTAACCTACAAAAGAATCCAATTCAGAATCCTCGGTGGGGTATGCCTATTCAAAGCAGCCCCTTTCGGGAAGATGCCTTACATGTAGACCTTGACATAAATAGAGAATCACCTCTTGAAGTTAGGCATGAGTGGCCACCGCGCGATGAAGCGTTAAACGGGCACACCGTCCATTTGGAGGGGCAACGTGGATATGGCGTCCCTTCTTTACCTCTCATCAAACGAGAGAGACCAAATCCGGAGTGCGGGGCTCCTCACATAGGGCGACCTAACTCCGCCCACCCCATTTACACCCGTGAAAGGGAGTATGAGGAAGACCATCGCATTCCTCAAGGACAACAACAACAATGCGGGAACCTTGCATTTCCGCACCGGCAGGATATCATGATCACCCCTTGAGGCCAGAACCTCGAGCACATACCGCCTACCTCGACGGAGGGAAGCGACCCCTTGAGATTTTAGAGCATCAAAACCAAGGTAAACCCATAGGAGGAACATTTGAACCTTCCGAACAAAATAGGGTAGATCAAATTGACCCGGTTGTCACCAGATATACCACCCGTCAAGCCCAAATCATGCGGCTTAAACAAAGTCAACAAGAGATAGAGTATCAATACCGCTTGGATAAAGAACGCATGCAACGCAAAGCGGATGAGTTACGCTATGAAATACACGAGAGGGGGCCAACCCCTCGCATCCAAAGAAGCTGAACAGTATGAGAGGCGTAATCCGTTGGTGCGGGACGGGTCTCCACGACCTCGTCAAGCTCTGCCTCCAAGACCCCATAGATTCGAGAGGGAGGCAACTCCCCGAAACAATGATGGGTACCTTCGACAAGAGCTTGATCGGGGTCACGGGTTTCGCCCGAGAGACTCCTCAAGAATTTTATGAGGAGTATGAACCGAGAAGAGGAATATATTGAAACTCCCCATCAAGGCGGGGAAGGATGCCATTCGGCCTACCCCTCCATAGGCCTCCGGTTTACCGTAACTTGCAACAAGAGCGAACAAGAGAGGAAGAAATAAAATCTTCCGATGCATACCAAGCGCTATTGGAGCGTTTGGAGTCTGTGGAGACAAAAGCTGCTTGGGCATCAAAAACCCACATTACGTCTACTCCGCAATAATCCGGTGCATCCCTCGGTGCCTACACCTCTTTACCCCGAACACTTCAAGTTGCCTCAATTGGCAGTTTTTAAAGGTGAAGAGGACGCACAGGAACACGTTACACGATTTCTAAGCCAATGCTTCGGCATCCAAGATAATGACGCATTATTGCTTAGAACATTCATAACCACATTCGTAGGCCCTACCTCGGATTGGTTCACACAACTTCCCAAACACAGCATAAGCAGCTTAGATCAGCTAGTAGATGCGTTTCTTGAACGTTTCGCCTTCAACACAAGGAAGAAGGCATCACTTAGTGATCTTGCTAGCCTTAAACAATTTGAGGAGGAAACAATGGCAGCGTACGGGAACCGATGGAGAGCTTTGCTTTCTAAGTTACCCTACCGTCCTCCCATGTCGGACCTCACGCAAATGTTCGCAAAAAGTTGCTTAAAATCAATCTCTGGTCTATTGTTACTGCGACAATACGACAGCTTAGAAGAAGCTTTGGCGCAAGCCAGAGTCATAGAAGAGATTAAGATAGGCGAAGGCGCAATTGCCAAGCCTAAGAAAAAAGAGTGGAATAAAACCACTAAACCGGGACAACGCAACCACAACACGCTGCAGTCAACCAAGTTGCGATAAATGTCCCCGCGCTGTGCAAGAAACGCAGCCTCAAAAGGCTAACTACCAGGCAGTGCCTCCATGCTTACGAAAGAGATAACAGAAGACAGGAGCAGTATCAGCAGCGTCGCCCTAGGCGACAATTCACCCCGTATGCGGAGTCTAGGGACTCCTTATTTGACCGCTTGTCGACGGCAAATTTAGTTACTCTGCCAGAAATCCAAATTTTTGACCCTAACATTCCCAAGCCTAGGGGGTATAGGGAGGAATTGTATTGCGAGATTCCATAGGCGCAAGAGGACATGACCTAAATGGGTGCTAGAAATTCAAAGAACTAGTCCAGGATTTGATCGACAACCGAACATTGGTCGTGGACAACCCCATCGCACCAAACAACCAACAAATGGGGGTATTCAAGGACCCCTTGCCTGCCCACGAGGCACAGACAAAACCGCTCCAGATTAACGAGGTGCGACAAGATCTTCCCGTGCAAGGATTTGTGGGAATGATTAGCATTGTAACAAGGAACAGAAAATACCCAACAGTTGCCCCCGAGGTAGCTGCGAGGGAAGTTCCGTCGACATCGCAGCCTCAACAACGCCCAACGCGGTTACCTCCGCCTAGACACGAGGTCACGATACGAACCAAACTCACGCAGAGTTTGCGGACCACGTCGGCTAGGCTGTCCATCTACGAGCTTATTCAACAATCGGCTCCCCATAGAGAAGCTCTTATGGACATTTTAAAAGCCATTGAAGTACAACCCCACGAAGCAAATTCTTTCAACGCCTTCGTGGGACATGTGAAACAATGTACGGAGCTGTCATCACATTCGGAGAAGACGAGGTCAAAACGATATCAAATGACATGCCGGATCCACCCCACACGTTATCGCGCGGGTCAACGGGATCCCGTACAAGAGAGTGCTGATAGATACTGGCTCGTCCAGTAACATTATAACCACTGCAGCGTTGAAACATTTAAAACTGCCAACCTCTCACATCACCGCTTCCACGTACACACTGCGAGCTTTTAACGATGCAATTTGCTCGACGAGTCGGCACGGTTGTTACGCCTATACGGGTAGGACAAAAGTCAATACCCACATCTGTGCCATGTCTTTGGAAGGCGAAATGGCTTATAATATCTTGCTAGGGCGGCCTTGGATCAGGGACATGAAGTGTGTCCCCTCGATCGCACACCTGTGCTTGAAGTATGCCTATGAAGGGCAAATACATGTAGTCCCAATGGACTTAGAGCCCTTCAAGTATTGCAATGCGGTACAATTCATACCTCAATCGACCCTCCCATCAACGCATTTGGATTTTCAATTAAATCCATCTAAACAAGGTCCGATACCGCAAGTACCATTGGTGGCCAACAAGGCAAAATCCCAGCCAGGTGAGACGTCATCACCTACTCCTTCATCATCAATTCCACCTATCGTTGCCCAACAGAAGGACAAGGGAAAGCAAATCATAGAAGAGGTTAAGCCTCTAGAAGAGGGGTTGCCCACAATTTCAGCAATAACAACAGAGGAAGCGCCCAATGCAACAGAAACCAAGACTCCTGAACAACCAAACATGGAATGGACTCAGGAAGGACTACCGTTTCCTCCCACCCAATCATCAACAATCATCGTTGAAATGGCCGGTACGAGGCATAGGGGAATATTTAGTGCAAAATGTTGTGGCAACCCCCACACTGGAGTCAGTACAAGACATGGGAAGACCTCGCCTTCCCATTGGAACAATCGTCCCTCTAGGCTACCCACCGAACCAAACGAATTTTGTGTATGGGGGCCTTGATCATGGTTATGAACCATGCGAACAAAAGGAAAGAGATGAAGAGCCTTTTGTCGAAAACATCAATTATCTGTCGAACCCGAATTTGCCCTAAAATATCTCGAACAATGCAATTGGCATGGGTATGGGCTAGGCGAGATATGAGCAAGGGATGCGGATCCTTTGCCAACCAAGATATCGAGATGCCATATGACAAGTCGGGGGTAGGGTTCAACCATCCCCTGCCATTAGACATCTTGGTTGAAAATATGCAAGGCCTAGAAATAGGCAACAAGGGGGATTGGCACAAGACCCGTACGCCAATCCAAACACGAGAATACACATTAGGGGATTATCTCCCATGGTCTACAAACACCCCCGGAAACAACAATAATCCCTCTCCTTTGCTAGAGAGAGGTGAAAGTTCGAGAGAGCAATCCTCAAAGAGAACAACAACGGCTTCCGGACATTTTTTTAAAGCTGTTCCCCTTAGAGGTTCCGGATGAAATAACACGAGTCTCAAAAGAATCGGGTCCCTCCACTAAGAGTGGAACAACCGCAATGGGACCAGATTAATTCATCTGGAGCAAGGAAGAGTCCTCAATGTCGCAAGCAACGAGATCTTTGAAGAGGATGAACAATTTTGGATCTATGAAAGCGATTCAGAAGACGAAACTGAAATGGACTATCTCAGACATGCGCGACGACATCACCGCGCTCTAACTCATGAAGATCTAATGGGACAAATGGGTATACGGTTAGGACATGAATGGCACGTAGACCCGGTGAGGTGGGACCAAGTGTTAGGCCTATGGCTCCAAATTCAAGATGAGCATCGTCCACCTCGAGATCCCATCATGACAGACGGTGCCAAGGGAAGACCCCGCCTTCCTTTTCACACATAGAGATGAATTTGCACCTAGAGAGGATCCATTCGTGCACTGTTCCCGTAGAGCCGAGGATCCGGAGTATAAGGAACATCTAAAAGAATCAAGTCATCACACCCGTGGTTACGGAGACCAAATTCATTCCATCCACATGATCTCCATTGATTTGACCACACCCATCCGCAATCCGACCGATCCATCACGGTCATTGCATCTAAACATGGATGCCATTGGCGGGATCGCGTCAATTCACCATTGTCACCATCGAGTCCTGGCCTTTCGGTGAAATGCTTCATTTTACCCCAAGGACAACTCGGGATATTTTTCAAGCTGAAGAGGGACCCGAGGTTCCAAACGCGAGATCTTAACTCGGTGATGATATCCATTTAATCCCAACTCCACATCGGTTGGAGGACGGATCCCACATGTCGGTCGAAGAGACGGCCGACGTGGACATCGGCACAGATCCAATGAATCCACGGATTCTCAAGCTGGGGGTAAGCCTTTCCCCCGAGGAGCAAGCCGATTACATTGCCCTTCTTAAAGAGAAGAAGGAAGTTTTTGCATGGTCGTACAAAGATATGCCAGGACTAGACCCGCAGCTAGTCATGCACAACTTAACGCTTGATCCGAAAATCAAGCTCGTAAAGCAAAAACTAAGAAAGATGCACCCAACGGTGGCCTTGATGGTCAAAGACGAATTGCAAAAGGCTGTTGGATGCACAATTTGTCATCTGCGTGGATTATCCGCCATGGTTGTCCAACATGGTTCCCGTCAAGAAGCCCGACGGGAGGATTCGCATATGCACCGACTTTCGAGACCTAAACAAAGCGAGTCCTAAGGATGATTTCCCCTTGCCAAGCATCGACGCATTGGTAGACGCTACGGCCAGGTCACGAAATGCTCTCCCTAATGGACGGTTTCTCAGGATACAATCAAATTCGTATCAATCCTGAAGACCAACTCAAAACGGCATTCACAACGCCTTGGGGGACATTTTGTTATAAGGTCATGCCTTTTGGCCTTAAAAATGCTTGGCGCTACATACCAACGTGCTATGACTTATATCTTCCACGATTACATGCACAAAACTTTGGAAGATTACATGGATGATTTGTTAGCCAAGTCTCTCTTGCGCTCAGATCATCTCGGTGACTTAAGCAAGATTCTCGATCGCCTCATAGAGCATAAGGTCAGACTGAATCCCAAGAAGTGCGTGTTCGGCGTCACATCTGGAAAACTCTTGGGTTTTATAGTCTCCAAGAGAGGCATCGAAGTGGACCCAAACAAAGTCAAGGCAATCCTTGAAATGGCTCCCCCAACCACTATCAAGCAGCTCAGAAGTCTACAAGGAAAGGTCGCGTCGATTAAACGCTTCATAGCGCAATTATCTGACAAATGCCGACCAATGAACAAATTATTGCACAAGGGGGTCACATTTCATTGGGATGACGAGTGCCAGTCAACCTTTGACGAAATCAAACAATACTTGGCTTCGCCGCCGGTATTGGCACCGCCTAGACCAGGTGTGCCGTTCTACTTATACATCTCGGCTGCGAGGTGGCACGGCGCAATGCTAGCCCGGAAGAATGAACTTCACAAAGAACGAGGCTACTTACTATCTTAGCCGCACCCTGGTCGATTACGAACTTAACTATGCATACGTTGAAAAACTCTGCTTGGCAGTGGTGTTTGCTACCAAAAGGCTACGCCACTACATGTTGAGCAACACTACGTATGTTGTGTCTAAGGAGAATCCATTGCGATACATGATGAGTCGTACTTATCATAGTAGTCGCACGGCGAAATGGATCATGTTGTTGACGGAATTTGACATTGAGTTTATTGGGCAAAAATCTATAAAAGGACAAGTCATAGCCGATCAACTAGCAGAGGCTCCTCTTGAAGACGATCAGCCTCTAGTCATAGAACTACCCGATGATGAGGTCTTCCATGTCTCAGAATCGCCAGATTTTGAAGAGCCTGAGTCTCAGGCCGACATAACCTTATTTTTTGATGGTTCTAAATGCGAGCAAGGTGGTGGCGCAGGAATTGTATTCTTCACACCGCAGGGCGCTCCAATGCCCCTGTCATTTAAATTAAACTTCCGAGTGCACCAACAACAATGCGAGAATATGAAGCCTTGCTCCTAGGTCTTCGGACAGCAATCGCCATGAACATCAAAAGGCTGAACATCTTTGGTGATTCGTCGTTAATCGTCAATCAAGTCAAAGGGGTATATCAATGCAAATGCCCAGTTCTAAAGGCCTATAAAGCCCTCGTGGATAAATTCCTGGCAAAACTTGAGTGGTATGACATCGAGGCACTCCCTCGATCATCGAATCATTTTGCGGACACAATGGCCTCCTTAGGGTCACTAATCCCGCAAGACCTTTTCGGTGATATAACAACCATTCAGGTCAAAACCTTATCGCAACCCGCGATGGAGCGCGCAAGCTCAGACTTGACGCCAGGAATCCACATGATCCGAGATCGAACCATCTTCGGATAAGTTCTTTCGAATCCGAGACTATTTGAAACATGCCAAGCTGGGGTCTTTGTTCTCCCCCACTCCCATTAATAGCAACACAACGCTATTCTTACAAGTTCTATCCCAATCGGCATTTGTTAGGGAAGAACTCCAAAAGGGATTGGTTGTTCAAACTGTCGAGGTATCCGATCAACAAGATTGGTATTTACCCATAAGAGACTACCTCAAGTTAGGTAATCTACCCTTTGGATTGACGCAAGCCGCAAAACGAACATTCAAACAGAAAGCGGCAAAATATGTCTTGATAGGAGACATTTTGTATCGTCGCAGCTACGACGGAATTCTTCTTCGTTGCTTGGACCAGCAAGAGTCCACTTGGGCGATCACCCAAGCGCATGACGGTACATGTGGCGGCCACTTCGGTGGTATGGCCATTGCAAAGCGCATTCTTCGCATGGGCTATTATTGGCCATCTTTAGAGCGAGATTGTTGCGCGTATGTCAAGAGGTGCGTAAAATGTCAACATCATGCCAATTTAATGCACGCACCTTCCCGGGCCCTACGAGACGGTCCGGTCTGCTTGGCCATTTTCGTAGTGGGGCCTCGATCTAATCGGAAAGATCTCCCCTGCATCGTCGGGCCGTCACACGTTTATCATAACGGCCACGAGAATATTTTACCAAATGGGTGGAAGCAATTCCGTTAACCTCTACGACGAGGACCCCGCATTGCGGAGTTCATTTTGCATTACATCATATGTCGTTTTGGTATTCCATCCAAAATAATCTCGGATAATGGGCCATCATTCAAGAACAAAGACGTGCGTGCTTTAACCACAAAGTACAAAATTCAGCACAACTTTTCAACACCCTATTATCCGCAAGCAAATGGGCAAGCGAGGCGTCAAACAAAACGCTAGTCGCCATCCTTAAAAAGACCGTCGCGAGACGAGTCATAAGGATTGGCACATACAAATCCCACTTGCCCTTTGGGCTTATCGCACTAGCATTCGGACGCCCACTGGGGCAACTCCGTTTTCACTAGTGTATGGCTCAGAGGCAGTAATGCCTCTCGAGTTGGAAATTCCTTCCCTCCGCATATCAATGCAGGAATTCATCGATGATGACATCTGCACGGCGAGCCCGGTTAGACCAACTTACGTTGCTTGACGAAAGACGCGTTAATGCTCTCGAGCACTTACGTATCTATCAAGAGCGGCTTAAGAGAGCTTACAACATGAAAGTTCACCTAAGAGACTTTCGGGTTGGTGATTTGGTTTCGAAGGAAAACCAACAAAACTCTAATTTGCCGTCCCATATGAGAGACAAATTCGTGGCAAATTGGCTAGGTCCTTATGTCATTGATAGCAAAATAGGACCGGGAACGTACGAGCTAGCTTCTCTTGACGGTATCAAGGAAACAGAACCCTTGAATATCAGTCATTTGCGACCATTTCATATCTAAGAAAGCCATATACCAAAAAAAAAAAAAAAAAAAAGCTCCAAGGATTATCGCAATCTCTTGGTCAATCCAAAAAGCTCCAAGGATTATCGCAATCTCTTGGTCAACCTAAAAGCTCCAAGGATTATCGCAATCTCTTGGTCAATACAAAAAGCTCCAAGGATTATCGCAATCTCTTGGTCAATACAAAAAGCTCCAAGGATTATCGCAATCTCTTGGTCAACCTAAAAGCTCCAAGGATTATCGCAATCTCTTGGTCAATACAAAAAGCTCCAAGGATTATCGCAATCTCTTGGTCAATCCAAAAAGCTCCAAGGATTATCGCAATCTCTTGGTCAACCTAAAAGCTCCAAGGATTATCGCAATCTCTTGGTCAATACAAAAAGCTCCAAGGATTATCGCAATCTCTTGGTCAATACAAAAAGCTCCAAGGATTATCGCAATCTCTTGGTCAACCCAAAAATCTCCAACGATTATCGCAATCGTTTGGTCAAAAAAATCAAGAAATTCAACAAAAACAAAACAACAAAAATCATCAAAAACAACAAAGATTTGCATCTCAATTCTAGGCATACTCGAATTCATCAAAAACAACAAAAACACCAAGCATAACTTTTACCACACTACAGTCAGTGGTCCGGGAATGTACCAAGAGTTTCAGTGATTCGGTCATCATTTTCCTCTTTAGCCATGTAGTGTACCAAGTCGAGCAGATTTTACGAAGGTAGAGTCATACTTGAAATACACCTTGTTACGTAACATCCCAACACAAATCAAAACACTAAAATTCCCAAATTGTGTGAACGAAAGACGAAAACTGCAAAATAATCTAGGTCACCACAAGCGAAACGGTTATCTTGCTCATCCCCCTGTGCGAATGACCCCTAGAATGCTGAGAGTTGGCAAAAGGACAAGCATCCTCCCTACCCAATTCCCTAAGAATCCCTAAAGTTCTCAAACAATTGCAAAACACAAAAATTTGCAAAATGTCAAAACTCCAAATTTGACAAACTATAGTGCACACATCAAAAGGCACAAACAACGGTGATTTTCATCACTCCATATCCCCAATCCCTTGCTCAAAAGAAAAACAAATCAAAATAAACAGTGATCTCATCACTACAATGAGCAAGTA
Source organism: Wollemia nobilis (assembly GCA_028583015.1). Taxonomy (NCBI): domain Eukaryota; kingdom Viridiplantae; phylum Streptophyta; class Pinopsida; order Araucariales; family Araucariaceae; genus Wollemia; species Wollemia nobilis. Next base: position 2,377,210 of record JAQPPZ010016969.1, on the reverse strand, counting down.
TCCCAATACAATTGAAAAAAAGAAGGGAGTTGACCTTGAATCCCTGGAACTCTCAGCATTCTATAGGTCATAAGGCAAGCTTTTGTACCAATTTGGTTGATAGCCTATCGGTAACAGAAGTAAACCTCCCGCATGACGATATATCTGTCACATTAACTTGCGTACAGATCAATGTTTGCATGTGGATGAGCTAGCTTATGGCATCCTGGATTACAACGCAGATTAATCTTAGTACATACAACAAAGGAATTCGTGGAGCTAATTAGGTGATCCTCGGTACGAGGTTCGGTTGAAAGCCCATCGGCACTTGGCGGTATCCTAACAAATACCACTAAATGAACTCAATTGCACACACAGGGATGTTAAATAACTCGGTCAAAAATAGGTCCGATTCATACCTTGTTCAAAAGTCTTGTAAGATAAAGTACAGTCATGGATAGTGAGATAAAACTGTCTGAATCTCAGAAAATCATACATTCATCCCAAAACCATCTGCGCTACTTATCATCCTTATGATACCATCAAAAAATACAAAAACAAAAAAAACCAGGTAAATAAAGAGCTTCTTAAACAGCCTACAGTGCAATCACCACAAATATCATTCATCCATTTCAATTTGCATACCAAATAGACATCAAAAGCATATACATTTATCATAACATCTGCATTCATCAAAATAAATAAACATGCATAACAAAAAAAAATCACATCATCACATGTACAAAACCAAAAATAAAACCGGTATATATATATATATATATATCGTCAAAAAGATGCCCGCAGGCTACAAAACCGGTCCTCAGACCCCGCAAGCATATCCAAAAACCCAACCTAAGGCGTCGGCCACCATGATCACGCAGGATCGGTGCGACGGGAACTACCCCCCGTGGTGTGGGTCCTACGGGACCCTGCGGGGCGGCTCTCGCTAGCCCCCGCATCATGCCTACTACCACCCCCTCATCTAACCGCACTGCGACGAGATGATGCTTGACTGCTCAATCAAACTATCCCTCGTCCGTCGAGAAGATCTGCTGATCGAAGGCTCAGGGAGCCGCCCGCCAAGGCGGATGACCTCCCTCTCCAAGTCTATCCGGTACGGACACCACTACGCCTCTCGTCGATGATAGATAGACAATGCATCATCGTGTTGCGCCAAAACTCTATCCCGCTCCGCCAGCGAGCCCGCGAGAAGATCCCTCTCCAGATCCCGCATCCGTAGAAGCTCCGTAAGTCGTGCAACCTCATCGCCTACATCCGACCCCACCTCCTCTGTATCTTCCGGACGCATAGGACTCGCGGGGACAGTAGCCTGCTCAGGCTCCAACTGCTCCTCCACATCCTGCATGTCCGGCTGCTCCGGAACACCCAAGTCCACATCCTCATCTCCCACATCCACCATGTCTGCATCATCCAACGGCCCCCCCCAATCACCCCTTGCCGCCTCAGCATCCTCCACTGCCGCCTCCGCGCCTCCCAGTGGACCCTCTCCTCTCCAGCGCCGCAATACCCACCACGAGTCATACTCAGTGGTAGTACCGACGTCATCCACATCCGGGACCTCAATCACCGCATCCGACTCCTCGCCCAATGGCACGATGACCGGTGGCTCCAGATCCCTCTCATCTCCCCGACGCCGATAGCCTACGGGCTCACCAGGCAACCCCTGGCGCACCCCAAACTGTCGTGTAACCCGGCGGTACGGAAAGAACTCATGCTCCGTCCCGTGCCGCCCAGTCAACCATCGCTCCCTCCGTACCCGTCGGAGCCACTCTCCGGCCTCGGGCCGAGTGCGGACCGGTCCCGATAGGGACGCCAAAACACCTCCCCTGGAGTGAGCCGAGAAAAGGCATCAATGTAGTGCTCAACGGCACCTGCCCATCGCCGACTACGCCCCTGCTCTCGCAATCCGTCGCCACAAAGCTGCATAACCAATCTCCTCATCCTCCATCATCGCCCGAGTCATCCACGGTAACCCGGTAGGCCTCTCAACAGCTATGTGTTGCCAACCCCAGCACTGCAACAAAAAACTGCAACTGACACCCTTCCGTTGTCGACAGCGGACCCCGTACAGCTCCCCGTAAAGCTGTGCCAACAAAGTCTGTCCCCATCTCAGAATCAACGGTGCCTCTATCGGGCACTCTGCCAGCTGCCACACCAAATCCAGCGGGTTCCACGGGAACCTCGCGCCTGACGAATCAGGGAGAAGAATGTTAGAAATGAGGCCCATCAAGAATGCGTGCCTCACTCCTAACACCCCCCTCTCCTTCCACCAGCTAACCAAAATCCCGCCAGCCTGGCAATCCGCCTCGGTTGTCTCCACTGGGTCTGCTACACCCAGCTCCCCCCCATGCCCAAAACATCTCGTAAGTATAGCAGTCCGCTGATCAAACGGAGATGTCCTAATAGGCAGACCATCTATCGGAATCCGAAGCAACCGATAGACGTCCTCAAGAGTCACGGTCATCTCCCCTGTCGGGAGATGGAAAGTATTGGTCCACGGATCCCAAAGCTTGATCAGGGCCGTCGAGATAGGCCTGATCCAGAAACCACGAGGCTCCGGTCGAGCCACCTGCTTGAGCCCAAGGGCATCAAGCCATTCCCAGTCATCATCGGTCAATGCCAACCGCGCCTCAGTAAATGCAGCGGGTACACGGTACCGGCTCCTAACAACTTGCAAGCAAAAAAAAAAAAATAATAACAGATCAAATTTTCAGTTCTAGGGTTTCTAACCTTAACTGATAAACAAAAACATCACAAAAAAAAAAAATCTTAAAGTTTTGAAAAGCGTCAACACAAAAACAATGCATTAAATTAAAGCAAAATAAACCCTAGGGTCACTTACAGGTCTCGCCTCGGCTCCGCCGCTCGAACCAGTTTGTGCACTCATGATGGCAGAGAGAATTCCGGCGGCGCTTCGCTTCGCGAATTACCTCCTCCTCCCAGAGCTCCAAAATCGCAAGAAAAAAAATGACACAAATGAGCCCAAAATCAAGTTTTGGCCATTAAATAGGCCTTTTGCATTGGAATTCATCCTTGACTGGGACGAGCACTCTGATCAGCGCTCGTCCCACCCAGGGACGAATTCTCCAAGCTGGAATTCGTCCCACCCAGGGACGAATTCAGGCCAACACAAAAAAAATCAACAAAAATGACTAAAAATGCACTAAAAACAGACAATAAAATTGCCCGACAGGATTGCTACTACCACTGACAACATGGGCATACAAAATCGACATTGGAGTCACAAATTGTCACTATCATACTCCCTAAGAAGGCTACCATAGCCGGACCGCTCCAAGGGAAGACGGATTTTAGACAATTTCATCCCCAAACGTCATCACCAAAAGGGCCAAAGCCCACTCAAAAACAGTACAAAATTCAACAAAAAACACAGCAAAAACATTGCCGGACATAAGTGCTCTTGCACTTAACCTCTAGGCAAAGAAAATCGATGTCGGGGTCCAAATTATCGCTATCCTACTCCCCAAGAAGGCTACCATAGCCGGACCGCTCCACGGGAGTTGTTTTGTTTCATCACAAAGTACCCTCAAAATCAAATTCAACAAAAAACAAAAAAACTTCCGGACAGTGCCTGCACTTAACCCTGGCAAGAAAATGAGTGAGGTTAAATTATCACTCTCCTACTTCCCCAAGAAGGCTACAATAGCCGGACCGCTCCACGGGAAGTTAGATTTTCGATGATTTCACCTCATTACGGCATCACCAAAAGGGTCAAAGCCCACTCAAAAATAGTACAAAATTCAACAAAAATACAAAAAAAAACATTGCCAGACATAAGTGCTCTTGCACTTAACCTCTAGGCAAAGAAAATCGATGTCGAGGTCCAAATTATCGCTCTCCTACTTCCCCAAGAAGGCTACAATAGCCGGACCGCTCCACGGGAAGTTGGATTTTCGATGATTTCACCTCATTACGGCATCACCAAAAGGGTTAACACCCACCAAAAATAGGTCCAAATGTTGGAAAAATTGCACACGCTTAACGGTAAACCCTCTAAAGGCACACCTGCACAAGTCATCTTGGGTCAAGCGACTCGTCGCTTCTCTCACGAAAGGTCATTCCCTCATCGATTCGTCGCTTGAGGGGGTAGTCACACTTAGTCACCAACCAACAATCACACACCCAATTAAGGAAAACGACATGCATTCAAATAATCATTGACAAGACAATCACGCTCTCGCTTGGGGCGAGTAAACAAGCAACAATCAAATCAATCAAACACTTGGCATTTCGTGAATCATGAACACAAGGTTCCCCCTGAGGATAAAAATGCCCTTCACTTGTTCATGAGTGATCAATGTCTAAGTTCAAGTCACACCTCACCAAAATAGGTTAATACTTGAAATCAAATTCCTTAGCTCGTCAGAAGCAAGGATTCAAGAATGCATGCCCTTTCCATACTTGGGGCATCAAAAGTTGGTTAGGTTACCAAGAAACCCTAATCATTAGTGCTTTGGTTATCTATTTTTGCTCGGCACTGCGTCACCCACTGCGCTTACCAAAAAGGGGCATCTGTAGACACCAAAACAGCACCAATCCGATTATGTGATTGCAAACAACGATCGCTTTGACAAACACGGCCCCGGGGCAGCCCTCAGAGGTTAAACAGTGGTCTTAACCACTTTCATAGCAATTTTGTAAGGTCAAGAAGCAATTTGGCACACTTGGACACTTTGCCTAGTATTCGTCTCACCCGGGGACGAATTCAAAATAGAATCCGTCCCACCCCAGGACGAATTCTGAATCCGTCCCTGGGTGGGACGAATTCTAAGCTTAACGGGCAAAAAGGCAAATGGTGCCAAGTGGCAGCCCAAAACAGTCAGTTAAGGACTCCTGCCTTGCACGCGTGTGTAGGTGGACAGAGGGGCCGTTAGAAGACTGTCACAAAAGGCATTTATCAAAGCTCAAGTCAATGGAGGACTCCCCTCCCTCATGGGAAGACAAGGCGCCACATGGCGCCTATGGCCAACACATGGCATTTGTGCTTCCCTCCCAAAAGAGACCCCATGGGTCTATAAAAGGTGGGACTTTTCTCACCTAAAACAGACAGGTTGAAGGAGTTTTCAAGCAACGAAGTGCTATTGAGTTGAAGACCCACTTGCATCCATTTTGGTTCACCTTCCCACATCCACCAATCTCTTTTGCAAGGGAGGTTGTTGGGTGGCCTTTGGAGGCTCGAACCTGACCCAAATCCAACGCATGGACACACGAACCAACCAATTCGCCGACCCCCAATCCTAAGAGGTTTTGGGCCCATCCCTGGTGGATTGGCTCCAAAATCAAGTGCCAACGGTGGGAGGCCCACTTGGGCACCCCCGCACCTCCCAAGTCCTATTTTTAGTTTTTGAGCATTTTAGATCATTTTTTAGATTGCATTTTGTGTTATTAGGTTTGATTAATCCATAGCTGCAATTTTGTAACTTTTGGTCAGATTCTAGTATGTTTTGTGTTGCTTTGTCGTTTCGCTGACTTGCAGGTGTCGAGGTCAAATTCCCGAGGGTGGAGGCCAAATTGGGAGAATCCGACCATGCGGGTCGTCCCAAAATGGCCCCAATTACATAACCCCCTTGTTTGCAGGCATTTTGCGAGGTCTCGGGATCCGACATTGGAGCGGCGACGGGTCGGTTTCTCCAACACGGGAAGAATTCGTCCCACCCGAGGGACGAGTTGCGATCGAGTCGTCACGCCCGGGGACGAATTCCGGTTGAAGGTAGATTGGCCAGTTGTCTCAGTGGCAGTGGCCTTCTGGTAACTTTTCTTATCTTCTGTCAAGTTTTGAAGCCATTTGGACTCACTTGTAATTACTGTTTCAGGCAAATATTTACATGCATATTTCGTTAGTTTTAGAGAGCAAACGCTTTTCATTTGCGGCAGGTGCTACTGACATCTTGGTTGTTTCTTTGTTCGCGGGAGAAGCAGCGAGAGGTGAAGAACTCATCGACATCAGCGGCGGCATCATCTTGGCCCGCCCATTGCAATCGTGGGCACGCGGAAAGAGGAATCATTTTGTGATTGTAATCAAACTCTATTTGCGCTCCTAGCCCCTGAAAAGGGAGGAGACGTCATTGTAGCGAGAGATCAAGGGATATTAATGAAAGGGCTGTGTTTTCTCTATTTGATTGTGTCTCTTCCAATGTGTTTCTTTTCCATTTCATGCAATTTACATTTCTAGGACTTAAGCGTACTTGATTTTGAATGCAATCGCACTTGGTGTTTCCTTTGCCCGGAATCTCGTGCTTTCAATGACTCTTGGCTTCTCTACTCAACATTTGCATACACATGACTCTATCTTGTATGCACACCTAGACATGACTCTTCACTTTGCACACTCTAATATAAATATACTTGTGCACACTTACATATAAGATACTAATGCACATAGATTCATATTAAACTTGCACACTCACTAACATGACACGTGTGTATTTCCTACACATACACACTTAACACTTATGCATTTCCTGTACATTACAATATTATATAAAATATTACTCACACCCTAAACCAACACTCAACCCTAATCTAATATTTACAAGATGTACCATGAGAGTACCATGAAGGTACCATGGGGGTATATTAGCATGTACCATATAATGTAATATACTCAAACACCCCCCTATGTTACATTATTTGGTTATTGAAGACATTAGTATTCAATCTTCAAGTGACTTTCCAATGCATGTGATCTTTTTCTTCTTCGGTCTTGTTATTTTCTATACCTGTTATTATCATGCTTCCTTCTTGTATCCTAATCAATGACAAAGTTAGTACCTTTCAAACTCTTTGAGAGAAATATATCTTTATTGATTTTAAATTTTTCTGAAAGGGGTTTGAATTCATTTTATTTAGTAATTTATTCTAATTCTTTAATTTCATGAATTTGTTGATCTATATGCCCTTTTTTATTTCCCTCTATATTTATAACTAAGGTTGACTATACTGATATTGGAAAGGATACTGCAGTTGGAATTGTTGTTGTCATTGTACTAACTTATTTACTTGACCACTTTGATTAATATAATTTCCTTGAGATTGATTCATTGGATTGTATCTACAAAAATTTGTAATATGAATCTTTTTCTTACATATTTTACAATATATAGTGTTCCAATTCGGATCCGTATCTTGGATTTGAAGCATTATTGCCTTGTGAATTATCCTTTGACACTAAGTCATTGTTAGTCATTTCATATTTGGCTAAATGTTCTACTTCATACTCTTGTAGAATTTTGACTAACTCATCAAATATAGTACCTTTGGTTAATACTTTTAAATATGTGACTAGGTGCTTATAAGTTTCTAAAAGTGCTCTAAATATCACTTGAACAAGAATTTTGTCTTCCATTTTTTCTCCTAAATTTAATAGTCTTGATTTTATATCTCCTACCCTTCTAATAAATAATTCAATACTTTCACCACTATTAAATTTTAAGGAGTATAACTGAATTTGAAGATTGAAAATAGTAGCTTTGTTTTTCCCTTTATATATTCTACATAGATTTTTCGAAGCTTTTGTAGAAGTTTATGTTATAATCATATAAGGTTGTGTTTCATTAGTTGTTGCAAACATTATTATCATAAGTACATTGGCTTCACCATATTTATATATTTGAATTTCTCTAACATCATTAGTAGGTTTTATTTTTTCTCCACTAACTATATCCTAATTTTTTCCACTATTAAAATAGATTTCACTTTATTTTTACATGAAGCATAATTTGATCCTTTTAGAAGTTGATATTTGAAAAGAAAAAACTTGTTGGACATAGTAGTACTCATTTAAATAAAACCTTTGATGTAGACTACCTTATAACTCCCTAGGTTAAAATAATTTAAAATTTCTAAATTAAATCCTATTAAGTAGCAATCCTTATCTCCTATATTTTAGAAACTAATAAAAATGAATTTTGTGAATTTTTTTCTCCTATGTTTGATGTAGAAATATTTTTGTCTCCCAAATAATTAAATTTTCAAATATTCAATAATCTTCTATTTTTCAAATGCTATCCACCCAGACCATATTTTTCTCTATCTCCTACTCAGCACTTGGTTGCTTTCTTAGTAACCACTCAACACTTACTCTATATTTTTATCAACACTTCGCTACTTGCTTAGTAACCACCTAGAACTCGCTTTATATATTGCTTTAAATATTTAGCATTTGAATGCCTCCATTGAAAATGCTTCTCTTGGTATTTTAGTGAAACTATTGACTTCACACTATCAAACGTGGTACCTAGTGTTCCAATGAAATTATTGGTTTTTAATTTCTATACTTGATATTTTGTGTTCTCTTATGATGATACATACTATAGTAATGTGGACTCCAATGCTAGACTAGATTTAAACATGGTTTTTAAACTTTTTAGATTGTAATACACCTTATTGCTTGATGTAAGACTCTAGAAATCTTTCATAATATTGCTTTGGTTTCTCTAACATAATAGTAGCTCTTCTATGTAGGTAATATGAAACTTATATATGTTTGGTAGGTGGATACTCATTTGATTAGTAGCTCTATATTTTTTTATATGAGTTGAAATATCTTCCTTATGCTTTAGCTTGAGCCAAAAGTTTGGAACTTATTTTTCTCTTGTTTGAGAAAAACAACAAACCCTTGTAAACTAACTCTACTTTGTTTGATCCAAATAACTTCACCCTACAATTTTGATGTCATAAATCTCATTGTTCTTCTACATTTTGAATCTTGGGCATATTCTAATATTTTTTTTTAATTTTATGCTATAATATCTCTTTTTATTTAGAATAAAATATCTTCTACTGTATCTTGTTATTTTTATATCTAAAAATTTATTGTTGCTCTTTTATCTTTGCCTTCTTGCTATCAATGTCAAGGTTTGAGTGACCTGCAATCTTTAATGTCAACATTTCTCTTCAAAATATAAATTATTCCCTTTATATCATGGTTTTTTGTCAAGACCTAACTTCTTTATATCAATATCTATATTCAAGACTTGAACCCTCTGTATCAAGATCTATTTCTTTGTGACCTAAAACTTCAATATTTTGTAAATTTAATTAATCTATGCTTGAGAAAATCTTACTTTAAGATATATGTATTAGTCATTGATATATCATTCTTCTTTTTTGCTTTCTCTTACATTTAGAAGATGATATTATTCTATATCTATTATAGGAAACTTCTCATACTTCTAACGATAAACCTCTAATACAAATATCTAACGTCACTCCTAAGATATCAAACCTTTAAAGTGAAGGTGAAGTTGAATTTCCTTGATCCCTCAATGAAAATCAAGATGATTTAATTGTATTGAATTATTCAACTTCCTTTTGAGTTGATAGGAATTAGTGTCAAGGAATATATATGTTCCTAAAATATTTCTAATATCAAGGGTTTTCTCTATGCTTGAAATAATCAACTTATCTCAAAATTTGATCCTCCCAATATAGATGAGTCTTTCTCTTCACTAGTTGTAACTGTAGAAAGACTCTATAGACAAGTCCTCATATTCACTAGTTATTCTTCAACCATGTAAAGACTCTAGAGTCAAGTTCTAGTCTTCACTAGTTATTCCTCCAACCATAAAAATACTTTAGCCTTTCTAATTACTATGACCTTACAATAGAATATAGATCTAACTTCCTTTAAAGTAGATAGAGTCTAAATCAATTTTATCAAACTAGACAAAATTGATTTTGTATGTAGCTAAATAAATTCAACCTATGCAAGAAACTACTTGTAGTAGCTCTGATACCACTAATGGATTTTTAAGCCTTAATACTAACATAAAAATCATAGGATAAATTCCATAGGATCAAATATAATATAGCCACAATATAGTAAGATCAAGATAATGATGTAAGTAGAATAATATGAGAAAATTAATATGTAAATAAATGCCTATAATATAGCAAATAACATTCATCAATAAACAACAATATGAAAGTAATAGCCTAAATCATACAACTACAAAGCATGTAATATAGTTGTGCACATAGACTCACATTACACTTGTGCACTCACTTACATGATACTTGTTCATTTCTTCTAATTTTTGAATTCCTTGAATTAGATATTCTTATTCATTTCCCTTTCTATATTGTAACTGAGGTTGACTATACTAATATTGAGAAGCATACTGATATTGGAACTATTGTTGTTGAACAACATAAGCTTATATTGAGAGGGAGGTGAACAATATAAGATAAAAAAAATTACTTTTTAATCCAAATGATAACAACAATAATATCAAAGAAATAAATAATGCACAAATCATCACACACATGAAAGACATGATCTAACATAGTTCACACAATGTGGGTTACATCCACGCAGAAAATATTTCTTATAAATTTTCTAAATGAATATTTGGGGAACCAAATCCCTATTACAATATTTATGGATCTTTGTCCAAGGGATATACCAATACCCTATTCTCGAGTTCATGGATATTTATCCATAGGAGACATCTATCCCCACTACTTTGTTTTATAGATCTCTTTCCACAAGAGAACTCTATCCCATATGCTCTTATTTGTGGATCTCTCTCCATAGGAGAACTCTGATCAAATCTGCTCATAATATGCTCACCACTCTAAACACAATCTTCTTGAATCTACTCATAATATTATTACCACTCTACTCACAATATACTCATAAATCTATTCAAATCTACTCACAATATGCTCACAACTCTTCTCATAATCTACTCAGAACTTTGCGTACAACTTTGCTCACAATTAATTCAAATCGACCCCAAGCCTTAAAACAAATCTTGATCAAATTAGCAACCAAACCTACTCTTAATTCTATCTCAAATCTATCTCAAACCTTCTCAAAATACTTACACAACTCTATCTTCAAGCTTTCTCAAAAGACTTACTCAAATTTACCTTCAAGCCTTTTCAAAAAACTTTCTCAACCACATTCAATACATTCAAACCAATGCTTACAAGAATTACAAAACAATGGAATTTGTTTCACCAACCCTAACTCAAATATTTTCAAAAATGCTGACCAAACAACCCTTTTTTATCCACCTTATGTTTCAAAAACATTTATTCACAAAACTTAATTTTTACTACCTTCTCTTTTTCCTGCTGGATGATCTTTTCAAATTTGTAGTTGGACGCATTTCCCACTTCAGACATCCTATCATGTTTCCTTATTTCATTTCCTAACCTAGATCTTGTTTCCTTTCCAGGATCTTGTCCTTATGTCCATCCTTGGGTCTTTCCTATTGGTCATACTTTGGCCTTGCTTAAAGTATTTTGACTTGTTGTAATTAGGTTTTGGGTCCCTTGAAAAAAACCCACTTTAATTTAATTTAATCTATCAAAAAAGTTATTCATGAAACACTTTAAATAAGTACTGATGTGCCTATACCTCTTAATTTTCTCTTATGGAGATATATCTTCAAATAGCTGTTTGAAGATGTCTTTCTTATGTCACTTTCAAGGGTTAGTTATCATAATACTTTTCAAACCAACCATAACATCTTTTGTCAAAATTTTCTCATAAAAATATTTAATATCAAGACAAAGTTTTGACCATAACCAAGCCCTCTTAATATTTCTCTTTATCAAAAATTACACACACAAATTTAAACCATAACAATACCTTATCACTCCTACTTATAACATCCACTTATAATGCAATATCACAATTTAATACCCTATGCCATACATCAATTTATTTTCAAACACCTTATTGCTCCTTTCCTTTTTAAAAATATATTTCAACTTTATAAAACATAACCTGATTTTAACATATCATTATGTCCTCAAAATATTTTAAATTTAAACCATTTACCTTATGTCTCCCTAAAATATATAATAAGCACTTTTAATTACCAAAACGAAATCCTAATGCCTCCCTCGTTAAGCGCTAGTAAAAACTCAAAATTAAAATAATTTTTTTTCCTTACTTGTATTTTTCATCACCACCATTAGGATTTGAAAACTATATCTCATGGTACCCACACTTTAGCATGAGCTAGAGTGCCATCTGGGCTAGCCCCATAGTTAGAACAAAATGTTTGCCAATGAGTTTTATGTCTTCCCCTCCTTCCAAAAATTATCTAAAAAAACTTACTACAATAGGGATTCAAAACCGTAACCTATCCTCTTCCACACCTTATGCAAGACTTGTCTACCGCTTGGGTTACCATCCTTGGTTGAAATAAAAATTGATGCTTTGCCTATATTCATCATCTCTTTCTCAAAAATCAATTGTTGTCTATTCCCTTGGTCTTCCCATTCGATGAATAGCACTACGCTCTACTAAATCAATTAAATCGTCATCAATTTCAATCTTAGCTTGAAACACAATTTTTTTTCTCCTTTAATATGCATTCCACAGTTTTGTAACCTATTATATTACCTTGAATAATATGGTTGCGTGCTTCTTTCTTTGCTATTTCTATAATTGAATTTTGTCCATGAAGCTTCTCTATTTTATTCCTTCTTGATGCTTTCACCTTTAATGCATTAGCATAGGTCATGGGCTCTTCTTATTTTGATATTTGTGTTCTCTTGGAGTTTGACTCCTCTTTCTATTTTCCTAAATTTATCTTTTACTGTAACTTATCTTTAGTATTTTCAACTTCTTTTATTAGAGAGACAATTTTATATTTCAACCCTTCATATTCTAACTCTTTTGCCTTTATATTTTATTCCATATCATGTTCTATTTTCCTTTCCTCTTCAACTTTTACTTTGAGTTATGCGATATTTTGTAAAAGTTTCATCTTTGGTTTCTCATCCTCTTGGATTTGAGCCTTCAAAATTGAATTCTACTTTCTAACTTTTTCCAAATTTATAAGAGTAACAATAAACTCCTCTTTTATGTTGATCATGGATTCTTCTCAAATTTTTTGAGGTCATGTATGTTCTTGTGGAATCTTCCTCCAAGTTGTTAGGCTTTTCATGAAGGAACCCACTTTGATACCAATTGAATAACATAAGCTTATACTAAGAGGGGGGTGAACAGTATAAGATAAAACTTTCTACTTTTCAATTAAAATGATAATAACAATAATATGAAAGCAATAAATAATGCACACATCATCACACACATGAGAGATATGATTTAACATGGTTCACCTAATGTGGGTTACATCCATGGAGAAAATATTTCTTATACATTTTTTCAATGAATCGTTTAGAAACCAAATCCCTATTAAAATTTTTATGGACCTCTATGCAAAGGAGACACCAATCCCCTATGCTCAAGTTCATGGATCTCTATCCAGATGATACATCTATCTCCACTACTCTGGTTTGTGTATCTCTTTCCACAAGATAACTTTATCCCCTTTGCTCTAATTTATGAAAATATCTCGACAAGAAAACTCTAATCAAATTTTCTCACAATATGCTCACCACTCTACTCACAATATTATCATAACTTTTCTTGACTCTGCTCACAATTTTCTCACAATATGCTCACAAATCTGCTCAAATTTGCTCACAATATGCTCACAACTCTGCTCACAATTTTCTCACAACTTTGCTTACAATATTCTCACAACTCTTCTTACAAATCTGCTCACAATCTGCTTCAAATATACCTTAAGCCTTAACACAAAGCTTGATCAAATCAGAAACCAAAATTTCTCTCAATTTTGTGTCAAATCTTCCTCGAACCTTTTTAGAAGACTTGCTCAAATCTATCTTCAAGCCTTCTCAAAATAGTTGCTCAAATTTACCTTCAAGACTTATCAAAAGACTTGTTCAACCACATTCAATACATTCAAACCAATGCTTACAAGAATTACAAAATAATGGAATTTGTTTCATCAACCCTAACTCAAATATTTTAAAAATGCTTACCAAACAACCCTTTTTTCTCCACCTTATGTTTCATAAATATTTATTCATAAAACACCTTAAATAAAGAATGATGTGCCCATACCTCTTAATTTGCTCTTATGGAGATATGTCTTCAAAAACATGTCTCAAGATGTCTTTCTTATACCACTTTCAAGGGTTAGTTATCATAACACTTTTCAAACCAACCATAACATATTTCCTCAAAATTTGCTCATAAAAATATTTAATATCAAGACAAAATTTTGACCATAACCAAGCCCTCTTAATATTTCTCTTTATCAAAAATTTCATACACAAATTTAAACCATAACAATACCTTATAACTCCTACTTATAACATCCACTTATAATGCAATATCACAATTTAATACCCTATGCCATACATCAATTTATTTTCAAACACCTTATTGCTCCTTTTCTTTTTAAAAATATATTTCAAATTTATAAAACATAACCTGATCTTAACATATCATCATGTCCTCAAAATATTTAACATTTAAACTATTTCCCTTATGTCTCCCTAAACTATATAATAAGAAATTTTCATTACCAAAACAAAATCCTTATGCCTACCTCATTAAACTCTAATAAAACCTCAAAATTAAAACAAAATTTTACCCTTATCCACATATGACGTCACCATATTCGGGATTCAAACACTATACCTTACGATGCCCATGCTATAGCATGAGCTAGAGTTCCAGCTGTGTTGGCTCCACAGTTGGAACAAAATAGGTGCCAATGAGTTTTATGTCTTCCTCTCCATCCAAAAACAATATGTAAAATATTACTACAGCAAGGATTCAAAACCATGACCTATCCTCTACCATGCCTTATGTAGGACCCACCTGCTTCTTGGGCTACCAGCATTGGCTAAAACAAAAATTGGTGCTTTCCCTATATTCATCATCTCTTTCTCAAAAATAATGCATTTTATATTCCCTTGGTCTTCCCCTTCAACAAATGGAACTATGCTCCACTAAATTAATTAAATCATCATCAATTCGAATCTTAGCTTTAAATATGATATTTGTCCTCATTTAATATGTATTCCATGGTTTTATTATGACGTCGACTCATCTTTTATTTGCCACCTTTTTTTATTTTGAATTTTGATGCCTTTTCAAAATTCAAATTTAATTTTTTATTTTTACCATAATATTTAACCTTGGTGTTGAATAATATACTTTCCTATCATCCTTTGTCAATTTAATTTATTTTTGAGACCTTTGTCCAATGCACTTCCAATCCTCCTTTAATAAATTCTTTTTGGCCTATATATTATAATATTAAAATATTAAAATATTATTTCTTCTCTTAAACCATGGGCTTAAAACTTGGGCCTTCAACCTTTTAACCCATCATTTAGAACTTTATCCCAAACCTCTTTGGTTTATAATATAAAATATTATAACCTTTCATTTTTATCAATTTCCTTGCATTTTGCCTTGCATATTATAAACCTTATCTTATTGTCATACCAAACTATATTTGGCATCAATGACAATTAATGACATCAACCTTTGACATCAATGACAACACAATTACTCAAAACTTCCAACAGTTGTTGTGGATTGAATTGAGATTGATATTGTCCTTTTTGTATTGAATTATTTGCTTGAACACTTTAATTCATCTAATTTTCTTGAGATTGATTCATTGGATTGTATCTACAAAAACTTGTGCTATAATATTTTTTCTTACATAATTGAAAATATCTAGTGTTCCATTTGGATTTGTATCTTGGAGTTGAAGCAAGATTACCTTGTGAATTATCCTTTGATTCTAAGACATTCTTAGTCATTTCATATTTGGTAGAATTTTCTACTTCATAATCCTTTAGAATATTGACTAACTCATCAAATGTAGTATCTTTGGTTAATACTTTTAAAGATGTGACTAGATGCTTATAAGTTTCTAAAATTGTTAATATCACTCGAACAAGAAGTTTATATTCCACTTTTTCTCCTAAAGTTAATAATTTTGATTTCATATTTACTACCTTTATAAGAAATAATTTAATACTTTCACCATTATTAACTTTTAAGGAGTATAACTGAGATAGAAGATTGATAATAGTAGCTTTGTTTTTCCCTTTACATATTTTACCTAGAGTTTTCCAGCCTTTTATAGAAACTTTTGTTTCACTTATATAACGTTGTATTTCATTAGTTATTACAAATATTATTATCTTATTTTTTTTTTAAGTGATAAACCCCTTGCAGGGCCGAATTGGTCTGAGATACCACGAACAGGGGGTTCTACACCATCAAAGTCACCCGGGAGTCACAACCGACCCTATCTGCACCAACATTATCAATTGGATTTTTGATACCCAATACATATTTTTGGTAGGGTGGATATTTGAACTTAGGACCTTCGTTGGAGGATTGTCCTCTCCTCTCCAACTCACCTACAACATCTGGGTATTACAAATATTATTATCATAAGTGATTTATCTTCACCATATTTATATCTTTGAATTTACCTAACATCTTAAGTACATTTTATTTTTTAACCACTAACTATATCCTAAAGTTTTTCCACTATTAAAATTGATTTCACTTTAGTTTTTTATGAAGCATAATTTGGTCCTTTTAGAAGATGAGATTCAAAAAAAAAAACTTGTTGTTAGACATAGTAGTACTCATTAAATGAAATATTTGATGTAGACTACCTTATAACTTCTTAGGTTTAAATATTTTAAAGATTCTAAATTTAATCCTTTGAAGTAGAAATCCTTATGTCTCTCTAGATTTTAGAAACTAAGAAAAAATAAATTTTGCAATTTTTTATTTCTAAGTTTCATATAAAAATCCTTTGTCTTCCAAATAACTAAATTTGCAAATATCTAATAACATTCAATTTTTCAAAAAGTTGTTAAATTAAATAAATTTTAATTTTAGAAATTAATCTAACAAAGGAAAAAACCATTGCAAAAACCTTATAACTCAAATTTTATAAAAACAAATTGAACTTCAAAAATAACTTTAATCTGTCAAAAAACTAAATTACTCTAAACAAACCTTATCACTTGAAATAAACATTTAATTCAATGATATTTATAAACTCTACTTATAACTACATAAAATTAACTTCAATAAAAATTAAAATTTATAATACCTTAAATTAAATTTGTCACCAACCTTTGCATTTGAAATTCCTCACAATGTGTGGATTATTTAGCAATTTTTTTCACTTCTTCCAAGGAGCTCTATGTATGCTCTAAATTTTGCATTCAATTTTATCTCAAATGACACTTGTAAGCATGCATTTACTTTGTTTCCTATTGGAACTACATATGTAGTAGACATTATGCACTCCTTGAAATTTTATGCTATGATGTAGAAGCATACTTGAATTCATGCAATATTGCCTTGTTAAAAGAGAAAAAATAGAATAAAAAACATTTGTAGTGTTGTGATAGGCATCATGTAGTTCTGTGCACATGTATTTCTATGGTTTTTGTACATGTAATTTTGTGGTATTTATGACTATTGCATTAATAGCTTAAGCGAGGAATTGTTTGTGGTATTTGTGCATGTAGTTATGTGGTCTTTATGATCATTGCATTAATATATTTTATGGGAAAATTATTCATGATCGTTATGCACACAACTATATGGTCTTTATGACCATTGTATTAATGGATCGAATAGAAAATTTATTAATGGCCTTTGCACTCATGGTCCTATGGTATTTAATACCATTGCATTAATGGCTCAAGTGGTAAAATTGTTTATGGTTTGTGCACACATAGTTCTATGGTCATTATGACCGTTGAAGTAATGGCTCAAGCAAAAAATTATAAATTAGATTTTTTTTTAATTTCCTTGGAGTGGATCTGGGTTTTCTAGCTTGGGTAGGGAAATGATGATTTGTAATTTGAAACTAAATTTGAATAAGTATTCCATTCAAGGGGGAGATTGATGTGGGATAGTTCTTTTAGAGGATGTCAGATTGTTTGACTAAATGTATAGTATTCCAACTAGAGATCTACTTGCAATTTCATTTTGTAATATTTTCTTTCAGATAAATTGAAGATAAAGTTTTATATTTTTAGTTTTGGTGTTTTATTTTGACTTATTTTCTATGTTCTTACATCCATGTGACTATTGTTAATTCAACTTATATACAAATTTGCATCAGTTGGTATCATAGCTTAGGCTCATTTTTGTGGTGTTGGCTTGTAAGAGTTTTTGATCTAAAAAATTTGTGTGATTGTGATTGTATTGCATATGAGCCATAGAGATGACTCATATATTTAGAAGATGAGGTGGTAGAAAAATCCTTATCTATGTGATCTAGTTGATGCAATGAGAGTAATATTAGCGAGACTAGAGGCTATTGAGACCACATAGCATAGAGGTGTTGTAGTGGTAGGTTATATTAGTAAAGATGAGAGGGATGGTGTCAAGGATGAGGGTGAGGCCATACAAAACCTCATGATGGAAGAAATATTTATGACTACCATAGTGAAGGCTAGAAGCAGAGGTTTGATCTTTCGATCTATGTAGGGAGCTTGAATCTAGAAGACTTGGTGGATTGGATCATCGAGCTAGAGAGATACTTTGAGTTTGAAGCAATCAAGGACCCTAAAAGAGTTAAGTGCACTACCACAAAGTTGAAAGGGTATGCTACCTTATGGTGGGACTCGGTCCAAAAGAGCCACGTGTAGAGGAATAAACATAAAATATCCACATGGGATAAGATGGTGGAAAAACTTAAAGGAATGTTCTTGTTTTCTAACTACATGCTTGATTTGTTCAAGAAACTCTAAAACTTGTACCAAAGGGAGACCAAAATCTAAGTATATATAGATGAATTATATAGACTATACATTTGTGTAGGATAAATAGAGGATAAAATAGAGAAATTTTTGAGGTATGTGAATGGTTTACGCATCTCAATTTAGGATGATATGTGTTTTTTTATGATCAAATCCATTGAAGAATCCTATTAGTTGGAACTACATGCAGATGAGAAGTTGTCCCATAGATAAAAATCCATATGAAATAATAGTGTTAAGGGAAAGGATGGCAAACAAAGTAAGAAAGGGGTAAGGTAGACTAGCCCATGCAAAGAAGGCACTTGTATCAGTGGTAGCACACAAGGAATTTATCGCAAAAAAACTT
This sequence comes from Wollemia nobilis, assembly GCA_028583015.1. Lineage (NCBI taxonomy): Eukaryota > Viridiplantae > Streptophyta > Pinopsida > Araucariales > Araucariaceae > Wollemia > Wollemia nobilis. The sequence continues at coordinate 2,358,240 of JAQPPZ010016969.1, read as the reverse complement.
TGGTAAAGGCAAAGAAAATTCTTGAATCTATGTGAAGGTTTTTAGAGGAACATAATTTAGATGTGGTCAAGCAAGGCATTGGGTATTTGAATATCCAAAAGTGCAATATGGGGACATGCAAAGAAATGCATGCATGTAGCTCATGTAAATAGTGTTATTTTAGGTAGTGAAGAAGAAAGCACTTACCCATAGGTTGGGAAAAAATTGATGGTGTGCAAGGTACTACTAAAACCCATGTGTGAGTAGGAGTCATGGTAGGGGGGGATACTCTTTCACATCAAGTGTGAGTTAGGAGGAAAGTGCTATAAGTTGATCATTTATGGAGGTAGCACATATAACTTGGTATCCATAGATATGGTTCAAAAGTTGGTATTGAAGAATGTCACATACCCAACATCATATAAGATATTTTAGTTGCAAGAGGGATAACAACTAACTATAATAGATAAAAGCCCAATTACCTTTAGTATAGGATGATATGTAGATTCGATTTGGTGTGACATCATTCTAGTGGATGCATGCCATATATTATTAGGAATGCCTTGGCAATATGGTGTTAGCACTATCCATGATAGATGTAATAATAGCTTTACCATCGAGAAGGATGGGAAGAAGTTTGAGCTAACTTCAATGAACCATTGAGAAGGATGGGAAGAAGTTTGAGCTAACTTCAATGAGAGTGGAGGAAGAATGTGTGCAAAAAGGTTATGTGATGATGTTGTAAGTAAAGGAGTTTCTCATGGAGGTGGGATATGTGTAAGACTACTATGTGTTATTAGTTACACACACACAAGCAGAGCAGTTAAAGCCATCTAGTTTTGAGGAGCCAATATTAGGGTACTGCTAAAATATTTCACATATATAGTTGGTGAAGAAATTCTAGATGGATTACTACCAACATTTGTAATATCACATTATATTGATTTGATTCTAGGTTCCTGTTTTCTTAATAAGGCACTGCACAAGATGAGTCTCGACATGAGTGTAGAGCTGAACAAGGAGGTGGAAAAAATTCTAAAATGAGGGTTGATAAGGGAAAACCTAAGTCCTTGTGTAGTACCTACACTACTTATTCCAAGGAGGGATGGAGCTTAGAGGATGTGTACAGACTTACACACTTTCAACAATATTATCATCAAGTATAGGTTTCCACTACCACACATAGATGATCAGATGGACAATTTAAGTGGGGAAAAATACTTCTCTAAGATGGATCTCAAGAGTGGATATAACTAGATTAGGATTCAAGAGGGAGATGAATGGAAGACCACATTTAGGATACAATAAGGCTTGTACAAATGGCGTGTTATACCCTTTGGATTTCCAAATGATCCAAGAATATTCATTAGGTTGATGAATAAGGTCTTGAATCCATTTTTGGGTAAGTTTGTGGTGATGTACCTTTATGAAATTTTGGTGTTTAAAAAGACAAGGGAGGAGCATCTTGAGCACCTACAATATGTGTTTGTATAATTGAGGAAGAAATATTTGTACATCAATCTGAAGAAGTGTAACTTCTTGAAGAAGGAACTTACACACTTATGATTTATGATATCTCAACACAGACTGCACATGGATCTCGAGAATGTCCATGCAATAGTTGATTGACTAGAACCATGCAATGCAACTGAGATTAGAATTTTCCATGGGTTGGAAAGCTTCTATAAAGAGTTTATCAAGAAATTTAGTTGTATTTATACACCATAATGTACTATATGTACAAAGGAGAGTTCGAATGGATGATTGTAACTACCAAGATTTTTTTTCTCTTGAATAAAAAGTAATAGAGGAACCAATTTTGCAACTTATAGACTTTGGAAAGGTATTCCAAGTTGATTGTGATTCTGGTGGAAAGGTTATCTGTTTTGTGTTGAGCCAATATGGTAGACCGATAGCTTACTTTAGCAAAAAATTGAATGAGGATAGGCATAAGTATTCTATGTATGACCAAGAATTCTATGCCATAGTGTAAGCTTTGTGCAAGTGGAGGTAGTACTTATTTTTGAATTATTTCATGATGTACACGGATCACAAGGAATTAAAATTCATCAATGCTCAAGTAAAATTGGATAAAAGGTACATGAGATAGGTGAAATATTCATAGGGTTACTCTTTTGTATTGGAACATCATACCAAAAGTACGAACACGATCATAGATGCATTGAGTATAAAGCACATGTTTCTGTTTGAAATGATAGTTAAACTAGTGGGTATGGAGAGGATAAATAATTGATGCATATTTAGATTTTGTTGATGCATGGTGTACATGCATGGAACCATGGTTTGGAGATACAAGTCCATTTGTAGATTTATTTTTTGCAAGACGAATTCATGTTCAGGAGAAAGTAGTTGTGCATCATGTGTGGTTTGATGATGGAGATTATCATAAAGGAGTCACATGGAGGTGTACTCATAGGAAACTTTGGCATATACAAGACACGTGCAATGGTGAAAGAGAGGTACTATTGGCCTAGTTTGTGTAAGAATGTGGATATATTAATGGAAAGGTGTAGAATATACAAGACAACTAAGGGAGTGGTATAAAACATAGGGTTGTAAAAGTCTTTGCACATGCAAAATGGACTTAAATAAGACTCATGGATTTTTGAATCTGAAGTTATCTATATTGGATGGTCAAATAAGACATTCATGTAGTCATAATGTGAGCTCCAAGCTTACATTTTTTTAGCAAGGGTGTCTGATGTAGGAGCATCCTTGTGTTTGTGTATTATTGCATCAAAAAAGGAGAAAAAATAATAAAATATAATATCTATAGTGTTGTTATAGGTGCTATGTAATTTTGTATGCATGTATTTCTATGGTTTTTGCACATTAAATTTTGTGGTCTTTATGATCGTTGTCTTAATGGATTGGGTGAGGAATTGTTTGTGGTATTTTTACATGTAATTTTGTGGTATTTATGAGCATTGCATTAATAGCTCAAGTAAGAAAATTGTTCATGGTCATTGTGCATATAGTTTTGTGGTCTTTATGATCATTGCATTAATGGATCAGGTGAGAAAATTGTTTGTGGCCTTTAAAAATATAGATTTATGGTCTTTATGATTTTTGCATTAATGGATCAAGAAATAAAATTATTTGTGTCTTGTGCACATGTGGTTCTATGGTCTTTATAATCATTGCATTAATGAATCGGGTAGGAAATTGTAAATTGGAATTTTTTTTTAATCTGCTTGGAGTGGATCCAGGTTTCTTGGGTTTGGGTGGGAAATGATGGTGGGGATTCCATTTTATGGGGATATTGGTACAAGATAGTTATTGGAGAGGGTGTTATATTTTTTGAATCAATTTGTAGTGTACCAACTGATATCTGCATGTAGTGTTATTTTTATAATCTTTGCTTCCAAATAAATTGAAGAAAAAGTTTTTTGTTTTTACTTTTAGTTTTTTATTTTGTATTCAATTGTGTGCTCTTGTGCCAACATGCCTATTTTTAATTCAACCTACATACTATGTTACATCACACTTTTTGGCATGCTTCGATCTTGATTGATATCTCACTTAGAAACCACTAGCAACTTGAACGCCTCTTACCTTTTGTAACTACACTCTACACTTAGCCTCTCACTTGGTAATAGGTTAGCTTTTTATCTATCTCCTACTTGGCACTTGGATTCTTACTTAGTAACCACTTGAAACTTACTCTATATTCCCTTGGAACTTGACTACTTTATTAGTAATTACTCATGACTCACTCTATCTCATACTGAAAATATTTAGTGTTTGAATATCTCTATTGAACAACAATGCACAAAGTGCTAGTCTCTTGGTATTCTAATGAAACTCATGACTCTAGACTATCAAAATTGTCACATGGTGTTCCAACAAAGTTGTTATTTATTGATTGCTATCTTTGAAATTCAATGTTCTCTATTTTGGTGATACACACTACATTGGTGTAGATAATTCAATGTTGGACTAGATTTTAACATGGCTTTTTTACCTTTTTGAATTGTAATTGTAGACACCAAAACAACACCAATCCGATTATGTTACTGCAAACACTAATTGCATTGACACACACAGCCCCAAGGGCAGCCCCTAGAGGTTAAACAGTGGTCCTAACCACTCTCACAACAGTTTTGGAAGGTCAGAGATCAATTTGCCACCTTCAAGCACTTTGATCAATATTCATTCCACACTAGAATGAATTCAAACTAGGATTCGTCCCACCCAGGAACAAATTCTGGATTTGCTCCAGGGTGGGGCAAATTGTAGGTTTGATGGGCAAAAAGTCAAATCTTGACAAATGGCAGCTCAAATCCGCCACTTAACACTTCCTTCATCACATGGGAGTATGGGTGAGCATTTTTGAGCATTAGAGGCAATTACAAGGGCAGTCATGAAGTCCCTATTCAGGGAGGAATCTCCTTCCCCCTGGAAAGGCATGATTGCCAAGTGGCGCCTCTACATGCCCATTTCAAAGAGACCTCCAGTTCTATAAATTTGTGAGTTTCCTCACCTCAAGATATAGGGAAGGAGCATTTTGGAGCAACGAAGTGTTATTGTTTTACTTTCATACCTCACACCTTTTGGATTTGCACCTTTCACATCCTTGATCTCCTTTAGAGGGAGGTCATTGGGTGACTATTAGGAGGACAAATCTTGAGCCAAAAACCCAACATTTGGCCACAATATCCCACTAAATTTTCCAAAAATACCCCACAAGAGGCTTTGGACCCATCCCAAGTGGATTGGTACCAAAATCAGGCCTCAAACAATGGGTGGCTTGCCCCATGGGCGCCCCCTCCCACACTGCCACAGTCCTAATCGCCTCCATTTGGAGATATGGGAATTCTATGGTATATTTTATTTCTTTCATTTTTGCATTCAATTCTATGATTCTTAGATAGGTTGTCATTTGAATTGCATCTCGTTTTGAACAATTTTGATCATGTTTCTATCTTTTCTCGCTTCTACTAATCTACAAGTAGCATCATCAAATTCCTATTTATGGAGGTAAAATTTGGAAAACATGACCATCTGGGTCTTCCCAAAATACCCCCAATTAGCTAAACCCAAGTTTGTAGGTCTTTTTGAGCTTCCTAGGTAGGACATTTGGGACAGTACCTTTTTAGCATTTTGTTGTAGGTGAATTCGTCCCACCCCAAAGCAAATTCAAATCGGTGAGGAATTTCCTAATTGTTATTTTTTTAGGGCCCTCCTGGTGGTGTCTTGATGCCCCTGTCAAATTTTTAGAGTATTTGGATTCATTTTACTCATATTTTAATTTATTTTTTCTTATTCACTTATCGTAGGCTTGGGGATTGTGTGCTTTTTACCCACAGGTGCTACTAACTTTTTCTTGTTCCTTTGAATGTAGGGTCTGGACATCAAAGGAGCATTGAGGAGTCAAGACTCATCAACGCAAGTGACGGTGACGGCTGGTCTACCCATTTTACATATGGGCACATGGAAGAAGGAAGTGCATCCATGGATGTAACAAGAACGCGTACTTAAACACTCCTAGCCCTTGGAAAGGGAGGATGCGCATTGTAACCGAGTTGTGAAACATATCAATAAAAAGGGTCGTCTTATTTATTTGCATTTGTTTCATTTTGATTCACTCATGCTTTTGTCCCTTTTCATGCACTCTCAAATTCCTAGGATTTAGCGTTAAGTTTGGTTCGGTTTTGCATCACATCTTCGCGCTTTCATTTTTGCTTTCATATCCTTGTGCTTTCAGTGGTGATCACTAGATTCTGATGAGCCTGAGTCACAGGCTGACATAACCCTATTTTTTGATGGTTCTAAACGTGAGCAAGGTGGTGGCGTGGGAATTGTATTCTTCACACCATAAGGGGATCCAATGCCTCTGTCCTTTAAATTAGACTTCCCGTGCACAAAAAATAATGTAGAGTATGAAGCCTTGCTCATAGGTCTTCATGCAACAATCACCATGAACATCAAACGATTGAACATCTTTGGTGATTCACTGTTAATTGTCAACCAAGTCAAAGGGGTATTCTAATGCAAATGCCTAGTTTTGCAGGCCTATAAATCCCTTGTGGACAAATTCCTGGTGAAGCTTGAATGGTACAACATCGATGCACTCCCTCGATCATCGAATCATTTTGTGGACACTATGGCCTCCTTGGGGTCACTAATCCCATAAGACCTTTCTGGTGATATGACAACCATTCAAGTCAAAACACTATCGCAATCTGTGATGGATCGTGCAAGTTCTAACTTGATGCCAGGAATCCACATGATCCAGATTGAACCACATTAGGATAGGTTCTCTCGAATATGTGATCATTTGAAACACACCAATTGGGGGTCCTTGTTCTCCCCTACTCCCATTAATAGCAACACAACACTATTCTTACAAGTTCTCTCTCGCTCAACATTTTCTAGGGATGAACCTCAAGAGGGACTGGTTGTTCATACCATCGAGGCTTTCGATTAGCAAGATTGGTATTCACCCATGAGGAACTACCTCAAGTTAAGTAATCTCTCGCTTGGATTGACACATGTCGCAAAACGAGCATTCAAGAAAAAAGTGACAAAGCATGTCTTGTTAGGAGAAATTTTGTACCTTCGTAGCTATGAAGGGATCCTCCTTTGGTGCTTGGACCAGCAAGAGTCCACTTGGGCAATCACCCAAGCACACAATGGTACGTGCGGTGGCCACTTCAGTGGTATGGCCATCACAAAGCACATTCTTCACATGGGCTATTATTGGCCATCTTTAGAGCGATATTGTTGCGCATATGTCAAGAAGTGCATGAAGTGTCAACACCATGCTAATTTGACACATGTACCTTCCTAGGCCTTGTAGCCGATCCAAGTGGCTTGGCCATTTTCATAGTGGGGCTTAGATCTAATCGAAAAGAACTCCCCTGCATTGGCAGGTCGTCACACGTTTATCATAACGGCCATAGATTATTTCATGAAATGGGTGGAAGTGGTTTCGTTTACCTCTACAATAGGACCCCGCATTGTGGAGTTCATTTTCCATAACATCATATGTCGTTTTGGTATTCCATCCAAAATGATCTCGGATAATGGGACGTCATTTAAGAACAAATACGTGCGTGCTTTGACCATAAAGTACAAAATTTAGCATAGTTTTTTGACACCCTATTATCCATAAGTAAATGGGCAAGCAGAGGCATCAAACAAAATGCTAGTTGTCATCCCCAAAAAGATAGTCACAGACAGTCATAAGGATTGTCACATCCAAATCCCACTTGCCTTGTGGGCTTATCACACTAGCATTTGGATTCCCACTGGTGCAACTTCATTTTTGCTCGTGTATGGCTCCGAGGCAGTCATGCCTCTCGAGTTGGAAATTCCTTCCCTATGCATATCAATGCAAGAGTTCATCGATGATGACATTGCACGGCAAACCTAGTTAGACTAGCTTACGTTGCTTGACGAACGATGTGTTAATGCTCTTGAGAATTTACGTATCTATCAAGAGCGACTTAAGAAAGCATACAACATGAAAGTTCACCTAAGGGATTTTTAGGTTGGTGACTTGGTCTTAAAAGAGAACCAACAGAACTCTAGTCTTTCATCTTATATAAGGGACAAGTTCATGGCAAATTGGTTAGGTTCCTATGTAATTGATTGTAAAATAGGACCTGGGACATACCATCTAGCCTCTCTTGATGGAATCAAGGAACTAGAACCCTTTAAAATCAGTCATTTGTGGCCATTCCATATCTAAGAGAGTCGTATCCCAAAATGCTCCAAGGATTCCTACAATCACTTGGTCAATACCAAAATGCTCCAAGGATTCCTACAATTGCTTGGTCAATCCCAAACAAAATGCTCCAAGGATTCCTACAATCGCATGGTCAATCTCAAAATGCTCCAAGGATTCATACAATCGCATGGTCAATCCCAAAATGCTCCGAGGATTCCTACAATCGCTTGGTAAATCCCAAAATGCTCCAAGGATTCCTACAATCACTTGGTCAATTCCAAAATGCTCCAAGGATTCCTACAATCACTTGGTCAAAAAAAAGAAAATTAAAAAACAGTAAAATCACCAAAAATAACAAAAATTGGCATCTCATTTTCAGGCATACTCCAATTCATCACAACAATAAAGAGCTCTTTTCGCATCTCATCTTCATATTCACAAAAAAAAGAAAAATAATAAATCCACAAAAATATGTAGATGCATTAAGCATCACACCCATACATTGCATATTTGTGGTCATACAGGTCAAAGGCACCATAGACTGTAATTACTCTGCCAGTCCATCTTGTTCCACATTTCTCCATTCTATAAGCAGTCCATCAAACATGAATGCCATTCACTTCTTTTTACCATACCAGAGTCAATGGTCTTCTAATGTATCAAGAGTTTTCACCCTTCAGTCGTCATTTTATTTCTAGCCATGTACTGTACCAATTCAGACATATTTTACAAAGGTATAATCCTACTTGGATCACACCTTGTTACGTAGTGTCCCAACACAAATTAAAACACAAAAATATCCAAGTTGTGTGAACGAAAGATGAAACCTGCATAGCAATCCGAGTCACCATAAGAAAAATGGTTACCTTGCTCACCCCCCTATGCAAATGACCCCAAGAATGTTGAGAGTTGGCAAAAGGACAAGCATCCTCCCTACCCAATTCCCCAAGAATCCCAAGTTCTCAAAAAGTTGCAAACATGGTGATTCGTTGTTAATTGTCAACCAAGTCAAAGGGGTATTCCAATGCAAATGCCCAGTTCTACAGGCCTATAAAGCCCTTGTGGACAAATTCCTAGTGAAGCTTGAATGGTATGACATCGAGGCACTCCCTCGATCATCAAATCATTTTGCGGACACTATGGCCTCCTTGGGGTCACTAATCGCATAAGACCTTTCTAGTGATATGACAACCATTCAAGTCAAAACACTATCACAATCCATGATGGACCATGCAAGTTCTAACTTAACACCAGGAATCCACATGATCCATATTGAACCACCTCAAGATAGGTTCTCTCAAATCCATGATCATCTGAAACACGCCAATTGGGGGTCCTTGTTCTCCCCTACTCCCATTAATAGCAACACAATGCTATTCTTACAAGTTCTCTCCCACTCAACATTTGCTAGGGATGAACTTCAAGAGGGATTGGTTGTTCATACCATCGAGGCTTCTGATCAGCAGCATTGGTATTCATCCATGAGGGACTACCTCGAGTTAGGTAATCTCTCGCTTGGATTGACGCATGTCGCAAAATGAGCATTCAAGCAAAAAGTAGCAAAGCATGTCTTGTTAGGAGACATTTTGTACCATCGTAGCTATGAAGGGATCCTCCTTCGGTGCTTGGACCAGCAAGAGTCCACTTGGGCAATCACCCAAGCACACGATGGTACGTGCGGTGGCCACTTCAGTGGTATGGCCATTGCAAAGAGCATTCTTCACATGGGCTATTATTGGCCATATTTAGAGCGATATTGTTGTGCATATGTCAGGAAGTGCGTGAAGTGTCAACACCATACTAATTTGACACACGTACCTTCCCAAGCCTTGCAGTCGATCCAGTCGTCTTAGCCATTTTTGTAGTGGGGCTTAGATCTAATCGAAAAGATCTCCCCTGCATCGGTAGGTCATCACACGTTTATCATAACGTCCACAGAGTATTTCACCAAATGGGTGGAAGCAGTTCCACTTACCTCTACGATAGGACCCCGCATTGTGGAGTTCATTTTACATAACATCATATGTCATTTTGGTATTCCATCCAAAATAATCTCGGATAATGGGACATCATTCAAGAACAAAGACGTGCGTGCTTTGACCACAAAGTACAAAATTCAGCACAATTTTTTGACACCCTATTATCCATAGGCAAATGGGCAAGCAGAGGCGTCAAACAAAATGCTAGTTGCAATCCTCAAAAATATAGTCATAGATAGTCATAAGGATTGGCACATCCAAATCCCACTTGCCTTGTGGTCTTATCGCACTAGCATTCAGACGCCCACTGGGGCAACTCCATTTTCGCTTGTGTATGGCTTCAAGGTAGTGATGCCTCTCGAGTTGGAAATTCCTTCTCTATGCATATCAATGCAAGAGTTCATCGATGATGACATTGCACGATAGGCCCGGTTAGACTAGCTTACTTTGCTTGACGAACGATGCATTAATGCTCTTGAGCATTTACGTATCTATTAAGAGCGACTTAAGAAATCATACAACATGAAAGTTCACCTAAGGGATTTTTAGGTTGGTGACTTGGTATTTAAAGAGAACTAATAGAAATCTAGTCTTGCATCCCATCTAATGCACAAGTTCATGGAAAATTGGTTAGGTCCCTATGTAATTGATAGTAAAATAGGACCTAGGACATACTGGCTAGCCTCTCTTGATGGAATCAAGGAACTAGAACCCTTGGACATCAGTTATTTGTGGCCATTCCATATCTAAGAGAGTCGTATCCCAAAATGCTCCAAGGATTCCTACAATCACTTGGTCAATCCCAAAATGCTCCAAGGATTCCTACAATCACTTGGTCAATCCCAAACCCCAGAATCCTAACCTGGCAATCAAAATGCTCCAAGGATTCCTACAATCGCTTGGTCAATCTCAAAATGCTCCAAGGATTCATACAATCGCTTGGTCAATCCCAAAATGCTCCAAGGATTCCTACAATCGCTTGGGCAATCCCAAAATGCTCCAAGGATTCCTACAATCGCTTGGTCAATCCCAAAATACTCCAAGGATTCCTACAATCGCTTGGTCAAAAATAAGAAAATTCAAAAATAGTAAAATCACCAAAAATAACAAAAATTGGCATCTCATTTTCAGGCATACTCCAATTCATCACAAAAATAAAGAGCTCTTTCGCATCTCATATTCATATTCAAAAAAAAAAAATCAATCCATCAAAAACACAAAAATATGTAGCTGCATTAAGCATCACACCCATACATTGCATATTTGTGGTCATACAAGTCAAAGGCACCATAGACTGTAATTACTCCGCCAGTCCATCTTGTTCCAAATTTTTCCATTCTATAAGTAGTCCATCAAACATAAACACCATTCACTTCTTTTTACCATACCCGAGTCAGTGGTCTTCTAATGTATCAATAGTTTTTGCCCTTCAGTTGTCATTTGCTTTCTAGCCACGTACTGTACCAAGTCAGATAGATTTTATGAAGGTAGAATCCTACTTGGATCACACCTTGTTACGTAGCGTCCCAACACAAATTAAAACACATAAAAATCCCCGAGTTGTGTGAATGAAAGATGAAACCTGCATAGCAATCCAAGTCACCATAAGCGAAATAGTTATCTTGCTCATCCCCTTGTGTGAATGACCCTAAGAATGCTGAGAGTTGGCAAAAGGACAAGCATCCTCCCTACCCAATTCCCCAAGAATCCCAAGTTCTCAAAAATTTGTAAACATCATAAAATCTTGCAAAAGTCAAAACTCAAAAAATTTGACATCACCACCAAAGTGCATACATCAAAAGGCACATACAATAGTGATTCTCATCACTCAAAATTCAAATCCCTTGCTCAAAAGAAAAATATAAAAATAAACAATGATTTTATCACTACAAAAGAGCAAGTATCCCAAGATAATTGAAGAAAAGAAGGGAGTCGAACTTGAATCCCTGGAACTCTCAACATTTCGACAGGTCATGAGGCAAACCTTAGTATTGGTTTGGTGGATAGCCTATCGGTCATTGGCGATAAACCTCCCGCATGATGATATATCTATCACATTAACTCATGTACAGATCAATGTTTGCATGTGGATGAGCTAGCTTATGGTATCCTAGATAGCACCGTAGATTAATTTGACTAAATACAACAAAGGAGTTAGTGGAGCTAATTAGGTGATCCTCAGTAAAGGTTTGGTTGATAGCCTATTTGGCACTGGTGGTATCTTGACCAATACCACATAAACAAACTCAATTGCACACAGGGATGTGAAATAACATGGTCAAAGACAAGTCCGATTCATACCTTGTCCAAAAGTATTGTAAGATAAAGTACAGGCATGGATAGTTAGTTAAAACCGTTTGAGTCTTAGAAAACCTTAGCTACATTTTAAACCAACTACGCTATCTTTCATCCTCGCATTGCCCTCATCAATCACCAAAAACCACAAAGGTCTAAACAGTCTATGGTGCTCTCGCCAAACAACACAAATTCAATTCATCCATTACATTTGCATATCCTAAAACTCAGAAACATTTGCATTCATCATAACATATGAATCCATCAAAATAAATTAACATGCACACATCCATACTCATCACTCATCATACATAAAATCAAATCATAAACATGCGCATGAACAAAATAAAGTCATCTGTATATATCATCAAAAATGCCCGTAGGCTACAATGGACTGGTCCTGTGACCCCACAACAAAATCCAAAAGCTCAAAAACACCTAAGCCTAGGGCGTCGACCACCATGATCAAGCAGGATCGATGTGATGGGAACTACTCCCCGTGGTGTGGGTCCTATGAGACCCCTCAGGATGGCTGCTTCTAGCCCTTGCATCATGCCTACTCACCCTCCCCTCATCTAGTCGCCTGCATCGAGAGGATGCTGATTGCTCAGTCTCACTCCCTTTCGAGCGGCGTGACGATCTGCCTCCATTGAATGTAGGGACCCACCCACCAAGGCGGCTAATATTTTCCTCCAGCTCCAACCGCTACTGCACCAAGTCCATCTCCCGCTAGCGATACATAGCCAAGTTCTCATCGCGCCATGCCAAAGCCCTATCCCTCTTCGCTAGCTGCGTTCATAGGAGATCCCTCTCCTATGCAACATCAGTACCCCCATCCTACCAATGGTAGGTAGCCAATGTATTTTCTTGCTCTGCCAGTTGCATGCGTAGGAGATCCCTCTCCCACAATGTGTCCCCCAGCTCCTCATCGTGCCTCCACAGTAGCCCCTCTAATCATGCAATCTTAGAATGTAAATCAAACTTTATGTCCTCCAAATCTGCCTAAGGCGTGGGCATCTCTGGAATAGTAGCCTGCTCTGGTTCCTAATGCTCTGTGATGTCCTACATCTCTGGCTGATCTGGAACCCCAAAATCCACATCCTCATCCTCCACCTCCACCATGTCTGCATCCTCTCGTGAAGCTCCCCAATCATCTCCTGGTGCCTCGGTACCCTCCCCGCCCGCTACTACTGCCTCTGCACCTCCTAGTGACCCCTATCCTCGCTATCACCATAGTACCCACCACTGGTCGTACTCTGTGATAGTACCGACATCATCCACGTCTGGGACATCGACCACTATGTCTGAATCCTCACCTAGTGGCGTGATGACTGGTCGATCCAAAGTCCTCTCGTCCCCACGATGTCGATAGACCATGGGCTCACCAGGCAACCCCTGGAAAACCCCAAACTATCATGTCACTCAACTATAAGGGAAGAACTCATGCTCGGTCCCATGCCGCCCAATCAGCCACCACTCCCTACATACCTATCGGAGCCACTCTCTAGCCTTTGGATAGGCTAGAAAGTCCCGATAGGGGCCCTAGAACACCTCCCCTAGAGTAAGCCAAGCGAAGGCATCGGCATAGTGCCCTACAACACCTGCCCACCGTCGACTCTATCCCTACTCCTCAGAATGTCGCCACAAAACCGTGTAGCCTATATCCTTATCCTCCATCTCCATCCGAGTCACCCATGATAACCCTGCTGGCCTCTCCATTGCTATGTGCTGCTAAGCCCAACTCTGTAATAGATAGCTATAGCTAATCCCCTTCCACCTTCGGTAGCAAACCTCGTACAGCTCACCATAGAGCTATGCCAACAACGTCTATCCCCACCTCATGATCAACGGTGCCTCCATCGGGTACTCCACCAGCCGATAGACCACATCCAGCAGGTTCCACGAGAACCTCGCACCTGATGAGTCAAGTAGCAACATGTTGGAAATGAGGCCCATAAATACTGCATGCCTCACTCCCAACACCCCTTGTCAAGCCACCATCGAACCAAAATCCTACCAATATAGCAGTCACCCTTTGCCCTCACCACTGGGCTCTCCACACCCAGCTCCTCCTAGTGCCCAAAGCAACATGTCAACACTACTATCCACTGATCTCGTGACGTCGTCCGGATCGGTAGTCCATCTATTGGAATCCAAAGAATCCGATAGATGTCCTCCAAGGTCACTATCATCTCCCCTATTGGGATATGGAAGGTGTTGGTCCGGGGATCCCATAGGTTGATCAGGGCCATCAGATAGGCCCGATCCCCAACCACAGGATCCAGTTGAGCCACCTACTTGAGCCCAAGGGCATCAAGCCACTCCCAGTCAGCCATAGTTAGTGCCCCCCGCGCTTCAGCAAAAGCAGTAGGTACATGATATCGGCTCTTAACAACCTACAAAAGAAAAAAATACAAAAACATTAAAATCATGAAAATTTGTACAACAATAACATGAATATACATCACTGCCTACCAATGTACAACTCAAAAACAACAAAATTCACAAAAATTCAAAAAAAAAAACAAAAACAGTTTGTCAGTCTTAGGTTTTTTTGTACTCTAAGTTTAAAACTAACAACAACATAAAAGCACAAAAACATTTTTTAATAAAAATAAATAGTTTGTCAGTCTTAGGGTTTTCTGTACTCTAAGTTTAAAACTGACAGACAACATAAAAACATAAAAACAAGTTGACAAAAATAGTTTGTCGGCCTTGGGGTTTCTGTACTCTAAGATTAAAACTGACAGACAACACAAAATAAACACACAAAAAATTTAGCAAAAACAATTTGTCAGTCTTAGGGTTTCTGTACTCTAAGTTTAAAACTAACAACATAAAACAACACAAAAACATTTAAAAAAAAAATACAGTTTGTCAGTCTTAGGGTTTGTACTCCAAGTTTAAAACTGACAACAACATAAAAACACAAAAACATTTTTTAACTACAGTTTGTCAGTCTTAGGGTTTGTACTCCAAGTTTAAAACTAACAACAACATAAAAACACAAAAACATTTTTTAACTACAGGTTGTCAGTCTTAGGGTTTCTGTATTCTAAGTTTAAAATTGACAAAGTCTGCACAAACAAAACAAAATTAAAATAATAGTTTTTAACCTAGGGTTTTCACCTACGTTTTAAAACTGACAAGTTCAACCTAAAAAACTAGGGTTTTACATTCCATTTATCCTAGGGTTTTAGTTTAGCAAAATCAAAAGGATTCCTAGGGTTTACTTTAGTGTAAAGCGAAAAGTAAATTTTCGTTCCATTTTACAAAGAAAAATAAAATTTCAACCTAGGTTTAAACTACGTTTTCCGTTTAGTTTTAAGCTAAGTCTTGGTTTGTGTTTAGCTCGGTTTTAGGGTTTCAATTTTAATTTTGGAAAACAACATAACAAAGAAAATTAAACAAATCACTTGCAGTTTTAAAACATATAACAAACAAAAGCAATAATGCTAAGGAGCACTTACCGGTCTCGCTTTGGCTCCGCCGCTCGATCCGATCTATGCACTCATGACATCGGGAGAAATTTTGTAGTGCTTCGCTTCACATAATTAACCTCCTCCTCCCCAGAGCTCCAAATCGCAAGAAAATTTGAATGCAAATGAGCCCAAACCCTAGTTTTGGCCTTTAAATAGGATTTTTGAGCTTATATTCGTTCCCCCCTAGGATGAGCACTCTAGTTAGAGCTCGTCCCATCCTGGACCAAATACTAAACTGCTATTCGTCCCACCCCAAAACGAATTCAGGACAAAAATTTCAAAAACAACAAAAAATTGAACAAAAATGCACCAAAATAGCTAATAAGCTTACCCGATGACAATGCTTTTGCACTTGACATCTTGGGCATGCAAAATGGATGTCGGGGTCACAAATACTCACTATCCTACTCCCTAAGAAGGCTACCATAGCTGGACCACTCCACGGGAAGACCGATCTTTGGGAATTTCACCCCCAAACGGAGTTGCCAAAAAGGATCAAAACCCACCCAAAAATAGCAATAACATTGCCAAACGAAGGCGCCTTCGCGCCTGACATTCTTGGCATCTAAAACAGATGTTGAGGTCACAAATTGTCACCATCCTACTCCTTAAGAATGCCACCATGGCTAGACTGCTCCATGGGAAGACGAATTTTTGATAATTTTAGCTCTAAAAAGCGTCACCAAAAAGGGTTAACACCCACCAAAAATAGGTCTAAATGTCAAAAAATTGCACACACGCTTAACGCTAAAACATCTAAAGGCACCCTCACACAATTCATCTTGGGTCAAGCGACTCATTGCTTTTCTCATGAAGGTCATTCCCTCATCGATTCGTCACTTGAGGGGGTAGTCACACTTAGTCACCAGCCAACAAATACACACCCAATTAAGGAAAACGACATGCATTCAAAGAATCATTGACAAAGACAATCATGCCCCTGCTTGGGGCAGTAAACAAGCAATAATCACAAACTGATCAAATCACTTGGCATTTCATGAATCAAGAACTCAAGGTTCTCACAGACAAAAGGTTGCGCCCTTTACCTATTCATGACTGATCAATGTCCAAGATCAAGTAACACATCACCGAAAAAGGTTAACACTTGAATTAAGTTCCTTCGCTCTTCAGAAGCAAGGATTCAAGAATGCATGTCCTTTTCATACTTGGGGCATCAAAAGTTGGTTAGGTTACTGAGAAACCCTAATCATTAGTGCTTTGGTTATCTATTTTTGCTCGATGTTGTGCCATGCACAACACATCCCAAAAAGGGGCATCTGTAGACACCAAAACAACACCAATCTAATTATGTGACTGCAAAAACTGATCGCATTGACACACACAGCCCCAAGGGAAATTACCAAAGGTTAAATAGTGGCCCTAACCACTCTCACAACAGTTTTGGAAGCTCAGAGATCAATTTGGCACCTTCAGGCACTTTGCTCAATATTCGTTCCACCTTGGAACGAATTCAAACTGGGATTCACCCCACCTAGGGATGAATTTTGGATTCGCTCCAGGGTGGGGCAAATTGCAGGTTTGACGGGTAAAAAGTCAAATCTTGACAAATGACAACTCAGATCTGCCACTTAATGCTTCCTTCATCGCATGGGAGTATGAGTGATCGTTTTCGATCGTTAGAGGCAATTACAAGGGCAGTCATGAAGTCCCTATTCAGGGAGGAATCTCCTTCCCCCTGGAAAGGCATGATTACCAAGTGGTGCCTCTGAATGCCCATTTCAAAGAGACCTCCAAGTCTATAAATTGGTGAGTTTCCTCACCCCAAGATATACAGAGAAGGAGCATTTTGGAGCAATGAAGTGCTATCATTTTATTTTCATACCTCACACCTTTTGGATTTGCAAATTTCACACCCTTGATCTCCTTTAGAGGGGAGGTCATTGGGTGACTATTGGGAGGACAAATCTTGAGACCAAAACCTGAAATTTGGCCACAATATCCCATAAAATTTGCTGACAATACCCCACAAGAGGTTTTGGACCCATCCCAAGTGGATTGGTGCCGAAATCAGGCCTCAAACGATGGGCGGCCTGCCCCATGGGCGCCCCCTCCCACACTACCACAGTCCTAATCGCCCCCCTTCGAAGTGATGGGAATTTTGTGGTAGATTTTCTTTCTTTCATTTTTGCATTCAATTCTATGATGCTTAGATAGGTTGTCATTTGAATTGCATCTCATTTTGAACAATTTTGATCATGTTTCTATCTTTGCTCGCTTCTACTAATATATAGGTAGCATCATAAAATTCCCATTGATGGAGGTCAAATTTGGAAAATATGACCATCTGGGTCTTCCCAAAATACCCCCAATTATCTAACCCCAAGTTTGTAGGTCTTTTGGGTCTTCCTAGGTAGGACATTTGGGATAGTACCTTTTCGGCATTTTGTTGCAGGTGAATTCGTCCCATCCCGAAGCGAATTCAAATCGGCGAGGAATTTCTCGACTATTATTTTTGTAGGGCCCTCCTGGTGGTGTCTTGATGCCCCTATAAAATTTTTAGAGCATTTGGATTCATTTCAGTCATAGTTTAATTCATTTTTTCTTATTCACTCATCGTAGGCTTGGGGATTGCATGCTTTGTTTTACCCGTAGGTGCTATTGACTGTTTCTTGTTCCTTTGAACATAGGGTCTGGACATCGGAGGAGCAGCGAGGAGTCAAGACTCATCAACACAAGCAATGGCAATGTTTGGTCCACCCATTTTACATGTGGGCACACGGAATAAGGAAGTGCATCCATGGATGTAACAAGAACACGTACTTAAATGCTCCTAGCCCTTGGAAAGGGATGATGCGCATTGTAACTGAGTTGTGAAATGTATCAATAAAAAAATTTGTATTCTTTATTTGCATTTGTTTTGTTTTGATTCGCTCATGCTTTTCCCCCTTTTCATTCACTCTCAAATTCCTAGGATTTAGCGTTAAGTTTGGTTCGGTTTTGCATCACATCTTCGCTTTCATTTTTGCTTCCGTATCCTTGTTCTTTCAGTAATACACCCTAGTTCTTGACATAAGACTATAAATATTTTGTAATGCTACTTTGATTTCTTTTATTTATGATAGCTCTTCTATGTAGCTAAAATAAAACTTATCTATGTTTGGTACATGGCATATCATTTGGTTAGTAGCTCTGCATTCTTTGATATGAGATGCAACAACTTCCTTATGCTTTAGCTTGAGCCAAAATATTGTAACTTCTTTCTACTCTTATTTTAAAATAAATAGCACACCCTTGTAAACCAAATAACCTTGATTTGGTTGAATCAAATAACTTCACCCTACAATGTTGATGTCATAGATCTTGATGTTCTTCTACATATTGAATCTTGGGTGTCTTGTAAGAGATTTCCTCTTTTTACACTATATAATCTCTTTTTATTTAGAACCAAATCTCTTATACTATATATTTCTACCTTTCTATATAAAAATAATTTTGCTGTTCTTTTATCTTTGTCTTTTTTTTGTCAATATCAAGGTCTAAGTGACCTACAATATTTAATGTTAAGTTTTCTATTCAAAACCTGAAATAATCCCTTTATGTCAAGATCTATATTTAAGGCCTAGATCCTCTATATCAAGGTTAATTTATTTGTGACTTAATACTTCAATATTTTGCAACTTTAATTAATATCTACTTGGTGAAAACTTAGTTTAATATAGATATATTAGTCCTTAATATATTCTCCTCATTTTTTGATTTCTCACACACTTAGAAGATGAAATTTTTCTCTATCTATTATAGGAAGCTTCTCAAACTTTGGTGATCAATCTCTACTACAAATGTATTAGGTCACACCTAAGAGCTCAAAGCTTTAATGTCAAGGTTACATTGAATTTCCTTGATGCGTCAATCAAAATCAATATGACTTTATTGTTCTAAATTATTCTACTTCCTTCTAAGTTGATAGAAATCAGTATCAAGGATTATCTATGTGCCTAAAAAATTTCTAATTTTAAGGGTTTTCTATGTCCTTGAAATAATAAATTTATCTCAAAATTTGATATACCTTACAATATAGATGAGTCATTGTTTCCACTAGTTGTAACAATGGAAAGACTCTATATATGAGTCTTGTTCTTCACTAGTTATTCTTCAACTGTAGAAAGACTCTATGATTGAGTCCTAGTATTCACTAGTTGTTCCTCTAACTATGGAAATACACTAGCCCTACTATTTATTATGACCTTACAATAGAGTTTATATCTAATTTCATTTAAAGTATATAGAATCTAAATCAATTTTATCAAACTAGACAAAATTAATTTTTGTATGTAGCTAAATAAATTCAACCTATGCAAGAAACTACTCACAATAGCTCTGATACCACTGATGGCTTTTTAAGCCTTAATACTAACATAAAACTCACAAGAAATTTCATAGGATCAAATATATTATAGTCACAATAACATAAGATCAATATAATGATGTAAGTATAATAATATAAGTAAATTATTATGTAAATTAAGTCTTAAAATATATCAAATGACATTCATGAATAAATAACAATATGAATGTAATACCCTAAATCATACATTTAAAATGCATATAGCATAACTTCCAATATTACTTGCTCAAAATATATGTAATCCTTATTACTCCTCTTTCAACACTTGATACAATACTTAATGTAATACTTGATACAACTCTTGATGTGATACTTGATATGACTCTTGATGCTTATCTATGGATTACTATATAACCATAGTAGAATGACTCTTTGGATATTTTACTATTCCTTTTCATATGCCAAGTCTCATGACTCTTGGATTCTCTACTTGACACTTGCATACACATGACTCTAACTTATCTGCACACCTAGACATAACTCTTTACTTTGTATACTCTAATATAAAGACACTTGTGCAAATAGAATCACATTACAATATTACATAAAATATTACTCACACTCTAAACTAAGACTCAACCCTAACATAATATTTACAATATGTACCATGAACGTACCATGGGGGTACATTAAAATGTACCAAATAATG
This sequence comes from Wollemia nobilis, assembly GCA_028583015.1. NCBI lineage: Eukaryota > Viridiplantae > Streptophyta > Pinopsida > Araucariales > Araucariaceae > Wollemia > Wollemia nobilis. The sequence continues at coordinate 2,337,794 of JAQPPZ010016969.1, read as the reverse complement.
AAATATACTCCAATAGGGTACATACATACTGTTTTTCTATGAAGTAAAAGTAGTAAAATAAAATCATATAAGCTATAAGTATAATAGTGTCTAAAAGATTGAAATAAAGAAAAACCAAGAAGTTAGGAGTAATAAAAAATAGTATCAAATAATAGTAACAAAAGAATTACAAGCCATAATTATTAAACTTGTGAATGACCAATATATTTTTAGAAAGTAGTTGGAGTTTTTCATCTTTTACAATGGAAGTTGATACCAACTAACAAGGCATTAGGTGGAAATACTAGATGTTTGCTTCTTTTCCTTTAATTCTTGATGTTAAGAACATTCTTCAATTATACTCTAACATCATTTGGTGATATAGAACATTAGCATCATAGGAATATTTTCTTGAAAGTATAAGGAACATATGTGATAACACCAATACAAATATGATGCTATAGTAAGCATAAATTTTAAGGTAGAATTGGTGCCATGGGCAAGTGTAGCATTTTAATCCTTAATGGCATTATTCTATTTGGTAAAAAATATAGATAGGTGACAAGGCTAATTAGATGAAATTGCTTCAAAATCATTATACTTGAGGACCTGATCAACCCTTGTTTTATGAAAATAATTCATCTCCCATTTGGAAGTGATTATCCTCAATATATTGACATCCAACTAAGAAAATAAACACATGAATTTATCAAGTACATACCATTTTTATTACGTTACAATATGATAATTATTAGAAACATTGAAAATGTTAGATTTTTCTTTCCAATTATATTTTCTAGTGATATATCACCTAGTTTATAAAAATAGGTAACATATGAAAAGGATCCATATATGTAAGTTGTTTCTCTATTATAGACTGATTAGAATTGGACTATGTGGATTGATGAGTTTTACATTGAATACCAGTTGTATTATCAAGTATGAATATTGATTAAACTTAAAATAATTATCACTTATTAGGCACTAAATGGTATATATACCATTGTGTATAGGTTTGATCATTTTATAAGGGATGAAGAAGAATTATTTATCAAGTGGAATCAAGCATAATATTCAACATGAAAAATGTTAGGAGAATAGTATTGATCATAAATATTATTATATTTCTATATTTTATGTCTAGGTATTTATTGGACTTCTATGCATTTTATCTACTAGAAAATGTTCATACATGTAAACTTTCTTTATTGCATCATGGCATGATTATCAATATGGAAAAAATACCAAGTGTCATGTCAAGATAACATTAAAATATATATAGTCAATGACTTTTGTTGATCCCTATTATAGGAATGTTGGATGTAAGATATTATTATCCTAAATATGAGAGTGAGAATTATTATAAATCTTGATTAGGTGTACAAATATGCTATTCATTGCCTTTTTCTATCTAGTTATCTAAAAATAAAATATTTTAGAATATTGGAACTTAATTCCTAACTAATTCAATAGGTGGCGTGGGAAACTATTGAGCAAATTAGGGTCTCAATTAGACATAATTGAGTTTAGGATTCCAAAGTGAATCTAGACATGATAAAAATAACCTAATAGTTTGTAGCACTTTCATGATCTATGCAATAAAGCATGTATCATGAAGGAAAACCCATCCAAGATAGTTTTTAGAGGAGGGTAGGATAGAGATATAATTCATGCTAGTGGATTATCAATTTCTAGAAGAAACTTACAAAGTTGTTTACAAATCTAAATACCTTTTTATTAATTTAACAATGTTGTATGGTATACAATATTTGATGTGAAGATCCACCTCATGATATATATGAGTCTAATAAGAATATTGTCCTAGTGTCAAACACATTTTGATAATGACAAGTTTTCCATATAACTTGTAATAGTGTACTTCCTATATTAGATGTTTATGTGGAGTATCAAAATGTATGAAAATCTTACCAAGATAATATAATATTTTATTAAGGTGAGGATTTATCACTTAGTTACCCCATATCAACTAGTGATGTATGGTGGTAAGGGTGGCATCATTAGAATATAGTGTCTTTTAACTAATGCTATGAACTTTGGAACTTGTTACTATAAATAATTCATATATTAGAGGGCAACTTTTCTATTCATATATTTCCCATTGCCATTGAAATGATGGATCACAAGGTTGAACTATTATAATTATCATACCCATTCCATATCATTTATTTTATCTATGGGAAGTAAAGGCCTATGATCAAAATATACAATGTGTTCTTTATCCATGAATTATGAGTCCCAATATACAACTTGAATAATGGTATATATTCATTATCATATATGGAGTTAGGCTAGATTGTTTTATGAAGTGTATTAAAATGATACATAATAATTATCCATTTACAATAAATATTGTACTAGAATCATTTTTATATGCATATATCTCAATATCAAGAGTTGGATAGTGTCAAACATAGATTGGTATTGTTTTTATGTCCACTAAAATATTATTTTACTAGCATGTCCTATTTGACCATCAATACGATATAAGAGTATCCAAGAATAAATTATTAGAAAAATATGATAAGGTCCAAAAACTTCATGGATATATTATGCTATTAGTAACAATGAATTCTTATATGGCATAGATAATATCTATGTCTACATGTATGTATCTAGGGAAAATCATGTAGTCAAGGTAGGAAATATTAGTCATATCAAATATACACTCGCATAAATTTCTTGAATATTGTGTTGGGTTAAAGTATCAAAGACTTGATCAATATTTTGTAGTTATTCCTCTCAACTATTACTATAAATAATAATGTCATTGAACTATACAATTATAAAGAACCATGTGAATAGTCATAGGTCATTATTAATTGGGTGCATGAACATAAAAGCTAGATTGGTCAAATATAAATGCATAACAACCAAATCATATAATGTATATCTATTCTTGAATTTTTTTTTTGTAAATGTCTATGGGGTTGGCATGATATGGATTCTAACCTAATTTAAGATTAATTTTTGGGTATTTGAGATGCCTAGTATTTGGTGTTATAAAGGACAACTTACTTCAACTAATTTGTAATACCAAGTAAGTTATACTTTAAAGTTTTAAAGTAAAGAAAGACATGATGAAGTATATAAAAAATAACAAATGAAATTTAATTCAAAGAAAATACAAACATAGATATAATGTAGAATATAAATTTCACGTAGCAAAATTGGTAATAGCATAGATTGTTAGCTATGTGAGGTGTGTTATACATTGGGTACATATACATTTTGTTTCTATGTACTGAAATAAGAAATTGAACAAAAACTTAGGAAACAACAAATACACTAAAATTTACAAGAATGAAGGAGAGAAAAGCTAACAAGTTATGAAACAAAGAAGAATAAATTATTAAACTATAATAGTAAGCTATAAACTATATATAATTATTATAAAATAATTTAAAGGAAAAACAATTCAACTTCCAGCTAATCATAAAACATTTTAAAAACATATTTGTAGTGTCATTTGTCTATATCTTTAGATTGAGTAGTTGTAGCTAAATTGTCTTTGATGCCTAACGCTAAGAACATACTCCATATATAATCTAGTATTTTTTTATTGGTATATAATATTAGTATCATAACCATATTTTCCTAAAGCATGGCCACCATAGGAATCGATGCCAAGGCATTCATGGCACCCTAGTAAGCTTGATGTCAAAGGCAATAATGACAATATGGATGATATTGACACCATTAGTACACATAGAATTATAGATTGTTGTTCCATTAACATGTATGGTCAAAAGACCAAAGGAGAACCAGTGATTAATGGGTGCCACTTTGGCATTAAATCCTTGAAGAAATAAAAAACATATATGTTAATAAAATGACAAAAATATTTACAATTTTATAATTTTAAACCTATTTAATAAATATTAATTAATAAATAAATAAAATAAACTCAAGATAAAAAATTTATAACACTTGATTTTGTATTTTGAAGCTTATTAGAAATATCTTATATATTCTTCTCAAAAGTTTAAGTATAAAATTTTATACATAGAACAATAATGATCATTGGACTAACATAAAATAAGAGAGAAAAGGGATTAATAAATCTCTCTCCCCTTGTAAGGGTATCATGTGGCCACTAGAATATTGTGCATTATATATCATAAGAAGCTCTAGGAGGTGTCACTTTTGTGCATTCTCGTCCTATCTTGCATATGGCCATGAATGATATTTTTGAGATAGGACAACATGATAATATAGGCTTTTCCTCTTAGGAAAAAATATTATTTTAAGTAAAATGTCTAGAGTTCAATTTTACTTTCTATCTTAATACATCAAATATTAATATAAATTTATAAATATGGTATGGACCTATTAATAAGAACTTATTTTTTAAGCAAGCAGTTCATACTGTATGATTTTGTATTTTTACACATGTATTTGTTATGCTTATATTTTGCATATAAAATATACTTTAAAGCATTGTTTTTTAAAATTTAAGACATGTATTTATTATAGATTTAGATGTAATTGATAATTAACTTTATTTTAATCAATATATATAATATTTCTTTTAAATATTTTAATTTTACTTTAATTTTACATATAAATGATTATTATCATATATATATATATATATATATATGTTATTAGTTAAAGAAGGGATTTTCAAAGGATCACTTTTACAATTTTACAAAGGGAAAACTACTATAGCCAAAAGATATAAAAAAATACATGTCATTACCCCAACACAAGGCCCTACCATTAACTAAAACTAAACCCCATAGTGGTCCAAGTCAAATATAGCCTTTAGCTCCTCAATCTCTCAAAGTATCTTAAACCATATTAGTGCCAACCAGTCCATGGCACAAACCTATTGAAAATTCTAGTTTGAGAACCACCAAGAATGCTGCCACTTTTTTGAGAGAAGAGAAACCATCCAAATTATTATCTTGGTGGAAAAATAATACCATATTGAGCAAACAATAGATCATATAATGGATTCCATGGGAAACCAAAGAGAAAAATATTCCTTCCAAAACTCTCACAACCAATTAGAAAACATAACTTAAGAGACTAAAGAAACAACTGATCATCCAACATGAGGGCAAGCAACCTATGTAAATCAATCATGGATATTGATAGGTTGACTATCATTCATCAGTCTAGATTAGGCCCTATGGGAGATTATACCTCCAAATGGATAGCTCGAATTGAAGAAACCCTAGGTTGGCAAGGAAGTAAATCACCTTGTTACCTTCCCTATACGTATGTCTCACCTAAATAATTTATATACAATGGATAATATTATTAGCTTCCTCGACCAATTTAGCAATATTCTAGCTAGGGACTTGCAATCCAAAAATCATTTTGAAAATATTTAATGTGTCACCTTCGATGATAATTTTTCTACAACTAATCGAATGGAGAAGCACCACAACTTGGAAGAATTATCTAGCTTCCACAAAGTTGTAGGTATAAGACCTAATATTTTTAGAAAAAGTTAAAATGATATCTCCCCTATGATTTCAAAACATACCTCCTACACTACATTTCTTAGTATCTTCTTTAAAGGCACTATCAAAGTTAAATTTGATCCATTCACGGGGGTAGGATCCACTTGGTTAAATCTTTGGTATTCCCTAGTTTTTAAATAGTTTCTCTTTGAAAGCATGAGATTTCGGAAATAAAAGAAACACTAATTGCAATGTAAACTAAATAGCTTGATGCATGAAATAACATGGATATAATCAAATCAAAAGCAGGAGCACAACCCTTTTTATTAATTTGATTCCAACTCGGTTACAATACATCTCTTCAGTTACATATTTTCAGTTACAATCATGAATAGTGATCTTCTTTTCCGCATGCCCACATTTGAAACGGGCGGGCCAGTGTTGCCACCGCTTATGCTGATGAATCCTTGTTTCTTGTTGCTTCTTCTATGATCAAAGAAACAATGAAAATGTTAGTAGCACCTGCAACACAAGAACATAATGTTTTGACTCTCGAAATCAATGGGAAATGCATGCAAAAAGACTGATTAAATTGGTAAACAACATAACTCTAAGCAACCTGCAACCTTGACAAAAACTAGAAACTTTACCAGAAGGCTGCTGCCAATAAAACAGTCACTGTTACCTGCAGGTCACTAAAGAACCAAAAATTGGCTGCTGCCAGTAAAACAGTCGCTCACTGTTACCTGTAGGTTAATGGAGAACCAAAAACGTAGAATATATATTCGATAACCGTCTTGTGGAAAATATATTCGAACACAGTTGGCCGCAATATATATTCGAACATAAAACATACACTATTTTAAAATAGCATACGGCGTGATAAAAAAATACGTGATAGCAGAATAATTTAAGATGAAACTAGAGCTTGTGGGGCACCCGAGCGGGCTGCCCACCGTGGGAATCTGATTTCGACGCCAATCCACTAGGAATGGGCCCAAAATCTCAGAGAATGAGTTGTCGTCGAATTGATGGAATACTGTTGTCCACTTTCGGGTTCTAAGGTTCAAATCCACGCTTCTAGAAACCACTCACTAACCTCTCGTGCAAAAGATATCAAGAGTGTAGAAGAAATGAATCAACAAGGAAATTTACCTTTAATGTCTACCTTTGATTGATTAAATTTACCTTTGATTGATTTAATGGTGCCTTTGATTGATTAAATGTCGCCTTTGATTGAAATGCGAAGTTCGTCGTGATATCACGACGTCGCGATATCGCGACGTCGCGATATCATGACACTTCGGGTGAGGCTCCCCTTTGGGCCTTAGGTGTCACGATTTCGTGACGTCGCGAAATCGCGACACCCTCGGCCGAAGCTCCCTTTTGGGCCTTAGGTGTCACGATTTCGCGACGTCATGAAATCATGACACCCTCGGCCAAAGCTCCCTTTTGGGCCTTAGGTGTCACGATTTCGCGACGTCGCGAAATCGTGACACCCTCGGCCAAAGCTCCCTTTTGGGCCTTAGGTGTCACGATTTCGTGACGTCGCGAAATCGTGACACCCTCGGCCAAAGCTCCCCTTTGGGCCTTAGGTGTCGAGATTTCGTGACGTCATCATGACACCCTCGGCCAAAGCTCCCCTTTGGGCCTTAGGTGTCGCGACTTCATGACATCGCAAAATCGACACCCTCGGCCAAGGCTCCCCTTTGGGCCTTAGGTGTCACGATTTCGCGACGCCCTCGGCCAAGGTTTGCCTTTGGGCCTTAGGTGTCGCTATTTCAGGATACCCTCGGCCAAGGTTTGCTTTTAAAGTTTGCCCTTGCTTAAGGTTTGTTTTTGCTTAAGGCTTGTTAAATTGCTTAAGGCTTGCTTGCTTAAGGTTTGTTAAAATGACCAGCTTTTTTTTGTTTACTTTTCGACCTTCTAAACTGCTGTGTAAGTGGCTAGGACCACTGTTTGACCTCTGAGGGCTGCCCTGAAAGCTGTGTGTGTCAATGCGATCAGTGTTTGTAGTCACTTAATCGGATTGGTGCTATTTTGGTGTCTACAGATGCCCCTTTTTGGGAAGCGCTGCGGGTGATGCAGTGCTGAGCAAAAATAGATAACCAAAGCACTAATGATTAGGGTTTCTTGGTAACCTAACCAACTTTTGATGCCCCAAGTATGGAAAGGGCATGCATTCTTGAATCCTTGCTTCTGACGAGCTAAGGAATTTGATTTCAAGTGTTAACCTATTTTGGTGAGGTGTGACTTGAGCTTGGACATTGATCAGTCATGATTAGGCAAAGGGCGTAACCTTTTGTCCACAGGGGGAACCTTGTGTTCATGCTTCGGGAATGCCAAGTGTTTGATCAATTTGATTGTTGCTTGTTTACTGCCCCAAGCAGGAGCGTAATTGTCTTTGTCAATGATTCTTTGAATGCATGTCATTGCTTTGATTGGGTGTGTGCTTGTTGATTGGTGACTAAGTGTGACTACCCCCTCAAGCGACGAATCGATGAGGGAATGACCTTCATGAGAAAAGCGACGAGTCGCTTGACCCAAGATGACTTGTGCAAGGGTGCCTTTAGATGTTTTACCGTTTAAGCACGTGCAATTTCTCGACATTTGGACCTATTTTTGGTGGGTGTTAACCCTTTTGGTGATGCCATAATGGGGTGAAATCATCAAAAACCCGTCTTCCCGTGGAGCGGTCCGGCTATGGTAGCCTTCTTGGGGAAGTAGGAGAGTGACAATTTGAGCCCCGACATCGATTTTTTTATGCCAAGAGGTTAAGTGCAAGAGCACTTGTGTCCGGCAATGCTTATTGCTTATGTTTTTGTGTTACATTTTTGTGATGTTTTTGTTGTTTTGATTTTCTTTCTTTGTGTATATGTCATGATTTTATGTTATGCACAATGATTGATGTTGATGGATGCATGCTACTTTATATTGATGGATGCATATGGTATGATAAATGCGATTGTTGTATGTTGATTTATTTTGATGGATGCATATGTTGTGATGAATGCAAATGTTTTTTATTTATATGTGATATGCAGAAAATGAAATGGATGGATGGACTTTGTGATGTTTGGCTATGGCACCATAGACTATTTAGAACTCTATTATTTTGTCTTTTAGGCGATTGTTGTGATGCATGACTTTGTATGTATACATGTGGTTTTTCTTTTTTTGTATTTTCTGATGGTATTGTAAGGATGAAAAGTAGCGCAGTTGGTTTAGAAATGTAGCTAAGGTTTTCTGAGACTTAGACGGTTTTAACTTACTAGCCATGACTGTACTTTATCTTACAAGACTTTTGAACAAGGTATGAATCGGACTTGTTTTTGACCAAGCTATTTCACATCCCTGTGTGTGCAATTGAGTTCATTTATGTGGTATTTGTCGGGATACCGCCGATGCCAGATGGGCTTTCAACCGAACCTGTACTGAGGATCACCTAATTAGCTCCACTAACTCCTTTGTTGTATTTAGTTAGATTAATCTACGGTGTTATCCAGGATACCATAAGCTAGCTCATCCTTATGCAAACATTGGTCTACACATACGCAAAGCGAATGTGACAGACATATCGTCATGCGGGTAGGATACCACCATTGCCAGATAGGCTATCAACCAAACCTGTAATGAGGATCACCTAGATGGTTTTCGAATGCTTGAGAATTCCAGGGATTCAAGTTCAGGATATTTGTTGGCTGAATGATTTAGAAAGTTGCTCGTCTATATAGTGATGAAAATCACTGTTTATTTTCTATTAATTCTTTTTGAGCAAGGATTTTGAATAGTAGTGATAACCACTGTTATTTGATTTTGTATTTTGAGTATTGTGAGTTTGGGTTGGTGAGTGGCCTTGATCCTTGTGGACTTGGGGACGACTACCCATCCTTTGCAGGGACGTGTAGTACGAATCCTTACGACGTTAGGGACCAAGGGGGTGATGGAGATTATGGAGTAAGGGCATTGATCTGTTAGGCCTTGGGGATGACTACCCATCCTGGTTAGGGGCGGATAGTACGAATCCTTACAACTTGGAGACCAAAGGTGAATGGAAAGTGTTAGGATGATGATTTGTTGGAATTTTGTTTGTGAATGGTGTTGATCCCTTTAGGTCTTGGGGATGACTACCCATCCTTGGCAGGGACGTGTAGTACAAATCCTTACAACTTTGGGAACCAACTATGATTGGGATTTGGTAGTGGTGAAAACCACTGTATATGGAGGTGAATGGATAGGAAAGAGCTTGTCCTTTTGTCAATTCTCAGCATTCTAGAACCATTCGCACGGGGGGATGAGCAAGATAACCGTTTCACTTATGGTGACCTGGATTACCGCGTAGGTTTCATCTTTCGTTCACACAACTTGGGAATTTTTTATGTGTTTTAATTTGTGTTGGGATGTTACGTAACAAGGTGTATTTCAAGTGTAACTCTACCTTCATAAAATCTGTTTGACTTGATACATTACATGGCTAAAGAGCAAAATGATGACTGAATCACGAAAACTCTTGATACATTAAAAGACCACTGACTCTAGTGTGGTAAAAAGCAATGCATGGTGTTTTTGTTGTTTTTGTAAAATGGAACAGTGGGGAACAAGATGGACTAGCAGAGCAATTACAGCCTATGGTGCCTTTGACTTGTACGACCACAAATATGCAATGTATGGATGCAATGCTTTGATGCAGCTATATATTTTTGTATTTTTGATGGATTGATTTTTGTGAATATGAAGATGAAGTGCGAGAAGAGCTCTCTATTGATGAATTTGAGTATGCCTAGAAATGAGATGCAAAATTTTTGTTGTTTTTGATGATTTTTGTTGTTTTTGAATTTTCTTGATTTTTGACCAAGCGATTGTGGAAATCCTTGGAGCATTTTGGGATTGACCAAGCGATTGCAAGAATCCTTGGAGCCTTTTTGGGATTGACCAAGCGATTTTAAGAATCCTTGGAGCATTTTGGGATTGACCAAGCGATTTTAAGAATCCTTGGAGCATTTTGGGATTGACCAAGCGATTTTAAGAATCCTTGGAGCATTTTTGGGATTGACCAAGCGATTTTGATAATCCTTGGAGCATTTTTGGGATTGACCAAGCGATTTTGAAGAATCCTTGGAGCATTTTGGGATTGACCAAGCGATTGTAGAATCCTTGGAGCATTTTTGGGATATGGCTCTCTTAGATATGGAATGGTCGCAAATGACTGATATTCAAGGGTTCTGTTTCCTTGATACCATCAAGAGAAGCTAGCCGGTATGTCCCGGGTCCTATTTTGCTATCAATGACATATGGACCTAACCAATTTGCCGCAAACTTGTCCCTTAGGTGGGATGGCAAACTAGAATTCTGCTGGTTTTCCTTCAAAACCAAATCACCAACTCGAAAGTCTCTGAGGTGAACTTTCATGTTGTAAGCTTTCTTAAGTCGCTCTTGATAAATACGTAAATGCTCGAGAGCATTAACACGTCGTTCGTCAAGCAACGTAAGCTGGTCTAACCGGGCCTATCGCATAGAGTCATCATCGATGAACTCCTGCATTGATATGCGTAGGGAAGGAATCTCCAACTCTAGAGGCATGACTGCCTCGGAGCCATACACGAGCAAAAACGGAGTGGCCCTAGTGGGTGTCCGAATGCTAGTGCGATAGGCCCATAGGGCAAGTGGGATTTGAATGTGCCAATCCTTATGACTGTCTACGACGGTATTTTTAAGGATGGCAACTAGCATTTTGTTTGACGCTTCTGCTTGCCCATTCGCCTACGGATAATAGGGTGTCGAAAAGCTATGTTGAATCTTGTACTTTGTGGTCAAAGCACGCACGTCTTTGTTCTTGAAAGGCATCCCATTATTCGAGACTATTTTGGATGGAATACCAAAATGACATATGATGTTATGCAAAATGAACTCCACAATGCGGGGTCCTGTCGTAGAGGTAAGCGGAATCGCTTCCACCCACTTGGTAAAATACTCTGTGGCCGTTATGATAAACGTGTGACGGCCCCGACGATACGGGGAGATCTTTCCAATTAGATCGAAGCCCCACCGCGAGAACGGCCAAGCGATTGGACTGTCTCGCAAGGCCTGGGAAGGTACGTGCATCAAATTGGCATGATGTTGACACTTCACGCACTTCTTGACATATGCGCAACAATCTCGCTCTAAAGATGGCCAATAATAGCCCATGCGAAGAATGCGCTTTGCAATGGCCATACCACTGAAGTGGCCACCACATGTACCATCGTGCGCTTGGGCGATCGCCCAAGTGGACTCTTGCTGGTCCAAGCAACGAAGGAGGATTCCTTCATAGCTACGACGATACAAAATGTCTCCTATCAAGACATACTTAGCCGCTTTCTGCTTGAGTGCTCGTTTTGCGGCATGAGTCAATCCAAGTGGGAGATTACCTAACTTGAGGTAGTCTCTAATGGGTAAATACCAGTCCTGTTGATCAAAAACCTCGATAGTATGAACAACCAATCCCTCTTGAAGTTCATCCCTAGCAAACGTTGAATGGGATAGAACCTGTAAGAATAGCGTTGTGTTGCTATTAATGGGAGTAGGGGAGAACAAGGACCCCCAGTTGGCATGTTTCAGACGATCTCGGATTCGAGAGAACTTATCCGAGGATGGTTCAATCTGGATCATGTGGATTCCTGGCGTCAAGTCAGAGCTTGCACGCCCCATCACGGATTGCGATAAGGTTTTGACTTGAATGGTTGTCATATCACCGAAGAGGTCTTGCGGGATTAGTGACCCCAAAGAGGCCATTGTGTCCGCAAAATGATTCGATGATCGAGGGAGTGCCTCGATGTCATACCACTCAAGTTTTGCCAGGAATTTGTCCACGAGGGCTTTATAAGCTTGCAGTACTGGGCATTTGCATTGATATACCCCTTTGACTTGATTGACTATTAACAACGAATCACCAAAGATATTCAGTCATTTGATGTTCATGGCGATTGCTGTCTGAAGACCTAGGAGCAAGGCTTCATACTCTGCATTATTGTTGGTGCACGGGAAGTTTAATTTAAATGACAGGGGCATTGGAGCACCCTACGGTGTGAAGAATACAATTCCCATGCCACCACCTTGCTCACATTTAGAACCATCAAAGAATAGGGTTATGTCGGCTCGTGACTCAGGCTCATCGGAATCTGGTGATTCTGAGACATGGAAGACCCCATCATCGGGTAGTTCTATGACTAGAGGCTGATCGTCTTCAAGAGGAGCCTCTGCTAGTTGATCGGCTATGACTTGTCCTTTGATAGATTTTTGTCCAATAAACTCTATGTCAAATTCCGTCAACAACATGATCCATTTCGCCGTGCGACTACTATGATAAGTACGACTCATCATGTATCGCAATGGATTCTCCTTAGACACAACATACGTAGTGTTGCTCAACATGTAGTGGCATAGCTTTTTGGTAGCAAACACCACTGCCAAGCAGAGTTTCTCAACGTATGCATAGTTAAGTTCATAACTGACCAGGGTGCGGCTAAGATAGTAAGTAGCCTGTTCCTTGTGAAGTTCATTCTTCTGGGCTAACATGGCACCCAGTGCCACCTTAGTAGCTGAGATGTATAAGTAGAACGACACTCCTGGTCTAGGTGGTGCCAATACTGGCGGCGAAACCAGGTATTGTTTGATCTCGTCAAAGGTCGATCGGCACTCGTCATCCCAGTGAAATGTAACCCCCTTGTGCAATAATTTGTTCATGGGTCGGCACTTGTCAGATAATTGCGCTATGAAGCGTTTAATCGACGCGACCTTTCCCTGTAGACTTTTGAGCTGCTTGATTGTAGTTGGGGGAACCATTTCAAGGATTGCCTTGACTTTCTTTGGGTCCACCTCGATTCCTCGCTTTGAGACTATGAAACCCAAGAGTTTTCCGGATGTGACGCCAAATACGCACTTCTTGGGGTTTAGTCTAACTTTATGCTCCATGAGGCGATCGAGGATCTTGCTTAAGTCATCGATATGATTTGAGCGCAAAAGAGACTTGGCTAACAAATCATCCATGTAATCTTCCAAAGTTTTGTGCATGTAATCATGGAAGATATATGTCATGGCACGTTGGTAGGTAGCGCCAGCATTTTTAAGGCCAAAAGGCATGACCTTATAACAAAATGTCCCCCAAGGCGTTGTGAACGCCATTTTTAGTTGGTCTTCAGGATTGATACGAATCTGATTGTATCTTGAGAAACCATCCATGAGGGAGAGCATTTCGTGACCTGTTGTAGCGTCTACCAACGCGTCGATGCTCGGCAATGGGAAATCATCCTTAGGACTCGCTTTGTTTAGATCTCAAAAATTGGTGCATATGCGAATCCTCCCGTCGGGCTTCTTGACGGGAACCATGTTGGACAGCCATGGCGGATAATCCACGTAGATGACAAACTGTGCATCCAATAGCTTTTGCAATTCGTCTTTGACCATCAAGGCCACTTGTTGGGTGCATCTTACGTAGTTTTTGCTTTACGGGCTTGATTGTCGGATCAAGCGTTAAATTATGCGTGACTAGCTGCGGGTCTAGTCCTGGCATATCCTTGTACGACCATGCAAAAACCTCCTTCTTCTCTTTGAGAAGGGCAATGTAGTCGGCTTGCTCTTCGGGGGAAAGACTTACCCCTAGCTTGAGAATCTATGGATTCATTGGATCTATGTCGATATCTACGTCAGTCGTCTCCTCGATCGACATGTGGGATCCGTCCTCCAACTGATGTGGAGTCGGGATCAAATGGATATCATTAGCTGAGTTTAGATCTACGTTGGGAACCTCGGGTTCCTCTTCAGCTTGAAAAATATCTTGAGTTGTCCCTGGGGTAAAATGAGGCATTTCATCGAAAGGCCAGTACTTTGATGGTGATAAAGGTGAATTGACGCGATCCCAGTCGATGGCATCTATGTCTAGATGCAATGACCGTGCTGGATCGACCGGATTGCGGATGGGTGCGGTCAAATCAATGGAGATCATGTGGATGGAATGAATTTGGTCTCCATTACCGTGGGTGTGATAACTTGAATCTTCTGGATGCTCCCTATACTCTGGATCTGGCTCTAGGGGAACGGGCACGAACGGATCGGCCCTATGTGCTGATAGGAGGACAGGGTCTTCCCTCGGTACTGTTGTCATGATAGGGTCTCGGGGTGGACGGTGCTCATCGTGAATTTGGAGCCATGGATCCAACACTTGGTCCCACCTGCTGGGTCTACCCACCATTCATGCCCTAACCTTATGCCCATCTATCCCATTAGATCTTCATGAGTTAAAGGGCGATTATTCCATCACGCATGTCTGAGATAGTCCATCTCAGTCTCATCTTCTGAATCACTTTCGGAGATCCAAAAATGTTCATTCTCTTCATCAATTGTTACTTGCGACATTGAGGGTTCTCCTTGTTCCAACAAGTTAATCTGGTCCCATTGCGGTTGTTCCACTCTTGGTGGGGGGACCTGATTCTCTTGACACTGTATTGACTCAACTGGAACCTCTAAGGGGAATAGCTTCAAAAAGATGTCCGGACACCGTTTATGTTCTCTTTGGGGATTAATGTCCGAACTTTCACCTCTCTCTAGCAAAGGAGAGGGATTACTGCTATTGCCAAGGGTGTTTGTTGACCATGGGAGGTAATCTCCCAATGTATATTCTGTATTTGGGTTGGCATAAAGATCTGGTGCCAATCCCCCCTTGTTGCCTATTTCTAGGCCTTGCATATTTTCTACCAAGATGTCTAAGGGCAGGGGGTGGTTGAACCCTACTCTTGACTTATCATATGGCATCTGATATCTTGGTTGGCAAAGGACACGCATCCCTTGCTCATATCTGCCTAGCCCATATCCATGCCAATTGCATTGGCCGAGATATCTTAGAGCGAAGTCCGGGTTTGACAGATAGTTGATATTTTCAGCAAAAGGCTCTTCGTCTTCTTCCTTTTGCTTGCATGGTTCAAGACCATGATCAAGGCCCCCATACACAAAATTTTTCTGGTTTGGTGGGTAACCTAGAGGAACAATTGTTCCTATGGGAAGGCGAGGTCTCCCCATGTCCTGTACTGATTCTAATGCGGGCGTTGCCACAACATTCTGCACTAAATACTCCCCCAGGCCCATACTGGCCATTTCAACAGTGATTGTTGATGCTTGGGAGGGAGGGAACGGGAGTCCTTCCTGAGTCCATTCCATGTTTGGTGTTTTAGGAGTCTCAACTTCCGTTGTGCTAGGTATTTCCTCTGTTGATACCGTTGAAATTGTTGGCAACCCCTCTTCTAGGGGCTGAGCCTCTTCCATGATCTGTTTTCCCTTGTCCTTCTGTTTAGCCATGACAGGTGGCATTGGTAGTGAAGGAGCAGATGATGAAGACTCACCTGGTTGGGATTTTGATGATTTGGTCACCAGTGGTGCCTACGGTATTGGACCCTGTTTAGATGGATTTAACTGGAAATCCAAATGCGTTGAAGGGAGGGTCGATTGAGGCATTAATTGCACCGCATTGCAATACTTGAAGGGTTCTAAGTCCATCGGGACTACATGTATTTCTCCTTCAAATGCATACTTTAAGCACTGGTGAGCGATCGAAGGGACACACTTCATGTCCCTGATCCATGGCCGCCCTAGCAGTATATTGTAAGCCATCTCGCCTTCCAACACATGGCACAATGTAGGTATTGTCTTTTGTCCTACCTGGATAGGCAGAACAACTGTGCTGACTGTCGAGCATATTGCATCGTTGAAAGCTCACAGTGTGTATGTGGAGGTTGTGATATGAGAGGCTGGCAGCTTCAAATGTTTTAATGTTGCAGTGGTAATGATGTTACTGGACGA
The DNA here is from genome assembly GCA_028583015.1 of Wollemia nobilis. Classification (NCBI taxonomy): domain Eukaryota; kingdom Viridiplantae; phylum Streptophyta; class Pinopsida; order Araucariales; family Araucariaceae; genus Wollemia; species Wollemia nobilis. The sequence continues at coordinate 2,321,556 of JAQPPZ010016969.1, read as the reverse complement.
GCCAGTATCTACCAACACTCTCTTGTACGGGATCCCGTTGACCCATGCGATAACGTGCAGGGGTGGATCTGCCGTGTCATTCGATATTGCTTTGACTTCATCCTCTCTGAAGGTAATGACCGGCTCCGTACATCGTTTCACATGTCCCACGAAGTTGTTGAAAGAATTTGCTTCGTGAGGCTGTAATTCGATGGCTTTTAAAATTTCCATAAGAGCTTCCCTATGAGGTGTTGACTGTTGAATAAGCTCGTAAATGGAAAGCCTAGCCGATGTGGTCCGCAAACTCTACGTGAGTTTGGTCCGTATCGTGACCTCGGGTCTAGGCGGAGGCAACCGCACAGGGCGTTGTTGAGGCTGCGACGTTGTTGGAACTTCCCTTGTAGCTACCTCGGGGGCAACTGCTGGGTACTTTTTGTTCCTCGGTCACTATGCTGATCATTCCCACAAATCCTTGCATGGGAAGATTCTGTCGCACCTCATTAACCTGGAGAGGTTTTGCCTGTGCCTCATGGGCAGGCAAAGGGTCCTTGAATACCCCCATTTGTTGATTATTTGGCGCTATGGGGTTGTCCACGGCCAATGTTTTATTGTCGATCAAATCTTGGATTAATCCTTTGAATTTCTAGCATCCATTCAAGTCATGTCCCCTTCGCCTATGGAATCTACAATATAATTCCTCTCTGTATCCCTTAGGCTTGGGAGCGTTAGGGTCTACAGTTTGGATCTCTGGAAGGGTGACTAAATTTGCCGCTGACAAGCGGTCAAATAAGGAGTCCCTAGACTCCGTATAAGGGGTGAATTGTCGCCTAGGGCGACGCTGCTGATTCTGCTCCTGTTTCTTATTATCTCTTTCATAACTAGGAGGCACTGCCTGGTAATTAGCCTTTTGAGGCTGTATTTCTTGCACAGGCTTGGGAACATTTATCGCAACTTGGTTAACCACAGCGGGTTGTGATTGCGTTGTCCCGGTCTTAGTGGTTTTATTCCACTCTTTCTTTTTAGGCTTGGCGATTGCGCCTTCGCCTATTTTGATCTCTTCTATAACTCTGGCTTGCGCCAAAGCTTCTTCTAAACTATCGTATTGCTGCAACAACAATAGCCCAAAGATTGATTTTAAGCAACTCCATGCAAACATCTGTGTGAGATCAGACATAGGGGGACGGTAGGGTAGCTTAGAAAGCAAAGCCCTCCATCGATTCCCGTATGTCTGCCATTGTTTCTTCCTCATATTGCCTGAGGCTGGCCAGATCACTCAGTGATGCCTTCTTCTTTGTGTTGAAGGCAAAGCGTTCAAGAAACGCATCTACTAATTGATCTAGGTTGTTTATGCTATGTTTTGGTAATTGTGTGAACCAATCCGAGGTAGGGCCCACGAATGTGGTTATGAATGTCCTAAGCAACAATGCGTCATTATCTTGGATGCCGAAGCATTGACTTAGGAATCTTGTGACATGTTCTTGTGCATCCTCTTCACCTTTAAAGACTGCCAATTGAGGCAACTTGAAATGTTCGGGGTAAAGAGGTGTGGGCACTGAGGGATGCACTGGATGACTGCGGAGTTGACGTAATGTGGGTTTTTGATGCCCAGAAGCTTTTGTCTCCACAGACTCCAAACGCTCTAATAGCGCTTTGTATGCATCGAAAGATTTTATTTCTTCCTCTTTTGTTTGCTCCCGTTGTGAGTTATGGGAGACTGGAGGCCTATGGGGGGGTGGCCGAGTGGCAGCCCTCCCGCCTTGATGGGGCATTTTGGCCCGTTCTATTTCTGGTTCATACTCCTCATAAACTTCTTGAGGAGTCTCTAGGTGAGACCTATGACCTTGATTGAGTCCCCGCTGAGGGTACCCATCATTGTTTCGGGGAGTGGCCTCCCTCTCGGGTCTATACGGTCTCGGAGGCAAAGCTTGACGAGGTCGCGGAGACCTGTCCTGCACCAAAGGGTTGTGCCTCTCATATTGTTCTGCTCTTTGGGTGCGAGGGGTTGGCACCCTCTCAGGGAGTTTGTAGCGCAACTCATCCGCTTCGCGCTGCATGCGCTCTTTATTAAGGCGGTATAAGTACTCTAACTCCTGATGACCTTGCTCAAGCTACGTGATTCGGGCTTGGCGGGCGGCATGTCTGGCGACTGCCGGGTCAACTTGGTCTGCCCTCTTTTGCTCAGGAGGCTTGAATGTTTCTCCTATGTGTTTGCCTCGATCTTGATGATCTAAAATTTCAATGGGTCGCTTCCCTCTGTCGAGGTAGGCGGCATTTACTTGAGGCTCTGGCCTCGATGTGTGATCATGATATCTAGCAGGTGCGAAATGCAAGGTTCCCATGCTGTTTGTTGTCCTTGAGGAATGCGATGGCTTTCCTCGTACTCCCTTTCATGGGTTTGAAAGGGGCGGGCGGAGTTAGCTCGCCCTGTGTGAAGAGCCCTACGCTCTGGGTTTTGTCTTTCAGTTCTGATGGGAGGCAAAGGAGAGATGCCATATCCACGTTGTCTCTCCAAATGAACACTGTGCCTCTCTAGCGCTTCATCGCACTGCGGCCACTCAGATCTAGCCTCAAGAGGCGGTTGTCTATTTACATTGAGATCTACATGTAAAGCTTCTTCCCGAAAGGGGCTGTGTTGAATGGGCATACCCCATAGAGGGGGTTCCCAATAATTCCTTCTTGATGTGGCCTGATGTGGACTCTCTTGTAGGCCAGACCGCCAAGGCGGTATGGCCAAGTCCTCAGGGCTAAAGCGAAGGCGACCAACGCCCTCTCTTTGTGCACCTTCCGTAGCATCCACCCTTGATTGGGCTTGGCTACGGGTGTACACCATTGTGGTGCTTCTCTACTATCTAAGCAGATTTTTATCTCGTTTATGATGATTTTTCTTTTTGTTTACACTAAGCAGAAATGAACACACACATACACAAACCGTGATTATCTCTTTTAAGGATTAAATAGTGTGTCCTAAACTGGTTTAGTGCATTTTGATATTTTGTTTTGTTTTTGCAAGTTTTGAAGAACGTTTAAATGCATAATGTTGGCTCATATGACTCCCATAAATGGTCGCCCCTTCAATATACCATTGCCGGACCGATATACCAACCTCTCTATATACCCGCCCTTACGAGAGGGAAACTATAGGTACGTGAGAGCAGATGGTACGTGGAACATAGGCGGTACGAAAGGGGGGATTGTCCTGTTAATGACACCTACCATAGAAGACTTATCCTCGCGTGCATGGGAATCACCCCAACAACACTCGGTCAGCTTTCGTCAGGATTTACGCCTAACAACAGTGACAATCGGGGAAATGGATGCAAAGCTAAGCCAAGGTGGTGATGAACCCACCGTTGGTCTTGCTCAAGGGCTGGGGTTTTACGACCAGCTCCTTGGTTTAATTTTACCACGTGAAGTGTGTGTGGTTCCTTTTATTTAAAAATGAAACAGGCAGCAAAAAAGAAACTTTCCCTAAGCCATACAAACACTACAAACCGGAAAACAACAAATAGAAATTTGACGGAATAATTTTTTTTTTTTTTTTAACAATTAAATAAATAAATAAAGCATGAAAATTGATGACAACTTTCTCTACCTTTCTTTAACAATTAAAAAAAATGAAAGTAAAAAAAATAACAAATAAAATGATTTTTTTTTTTTGAAATTTTTAATGGATTAAAAATTTTCCTAAGAAGGCAAACATAAAAGAAAATAGAAATATCACAACAGAAAATGACAGGGACAGTTAGAAACCGTTACCTCTTTTCTGCCCGGACTTGCTGTTTCTGATCTTCGGCTCTAAAATTTACAGGCAGAAATTCGTCCAGGCAAAGATGAATAACAGTCTGCTTTTAAAAAAATGGTACCTGTTAAGCACAAAACACAAAAATCTGATTAGTTTCTATGATATTAAAAATCAGGGAACGGTCCCACCGTGATCGCCACTGAAAGCATGAGATTTCGGAAAAAAAAGAAACACTAAGATGCAATGAAAATAGAACTAGCTTGATGCATGAAATAACATGGATATAATCAAATCAAAAGTAGGAGCACAACCCTTTTTATTAATATGATTCGAACTCGGTTACAATACATCTCCCCCCCCTTTAAGGGGAGAGTTAGCATATTTTCGATTACAATCATGATTAGTGATCTTCTTCTTCCGCATGCCCACATTTGAAATGGGCGGGCCAAAATGTTGCCGTCGCTTATTGCTGATGAATCCTTGCTCCTTGCTGTTCTTCCTATGATCAAAGAAACATAGAGACGTTGTTAGTAGCACCTACTACACAAGGATAAAATGTTTTAACTTTAGAAATCAATGAGAAATGCGTGCAAAAAGATTGATTAAATCGTGCAACCAAAATAACTCTACGCAACCTGCAATTGACAAAAATCGAAATTACGAATGTCGTGCTAATAAAATAGTCATGACTTGTGGTCACTAAAACAAAATCGAGTAGAAAGTGTTACGTAGGTTAATGGAGAACCAAAAATGCGAATAATATTCGATAACGTCTTGTAAAATATATTGAACACGTTAGATAATATATATTTGAACATAAAGCATATACTATTTAAAACACATAGGATAAAAAAAAATGAATAGAAATTTAAGATGAAACTAAGAGCTTGTGGGGTGCCCAAGCGGGCCGCCCCTATTAAAACTTAATTTCGACACCAATCCACTAGGGATGGGCTCAAAATCTCAGAGAATGAGGTGTCGTCAAATTGATGGAATACTATGTCCAATGTCGGGTTCTAAGGTTCGGATTCACCTTCTAACAACCACCAATAACCTCTCTTGCGAAAGAGATTAAGAGTGTAGAAGAATGAATTCGAAAGGAATGCAATCGGGTCTCTGGTTTAGCAGCACTTCGTTGCTTTAAAATGCTTGTCAACCTCTCCTTTTTTGGGTGGGAAAGTCCACCATTTTATAGACCCACGGGGTCTCTTTGAAAAGGGCACGCAGGGATGCCACGTGGCGGCCATGCCTTCTCAATAGGGAGGAGACTCCGCCTTGACTAGGGCTTACATGACCGCCCTTGCAATAGTCCGCTAACTGCCAATCTGCCCACCTACGCGTGCATGCATAGCAGGCGACAGTAACTGACTGTCTCGGCTGCCACTTGTCTCACGTCTGCTTTAAGTCATTTTAATGTCTGCCTTTGATTGATTAAATTTACCTTTGATTGATTTAATGTGCCTTTGATTGTTTTAATGTCGCCTTTGATTGAAATGTGAAGTTCATCGCGATATCGCGATGTCACGATATCGCGACACTTCGGGTGAGGCTCCCCTTTGGGCCTTAGGTGTCATGATTTCATGACGTCATGAAATCGTGACACCCTCGGCCAAAGCTCCCTTTTGGGCCTTAGGTGTCATGATTTCGATGTCAAATCGTGACACCCTCGACCAAAGCTCCCCTTTGGGCCTTAGGTGTCACGATTTTGCGACGTCGCGAAATCGTGACACCCTCGGCCGAAGCTCCCTTTTGGGCCTTAGGTGTCACGATTTTGCGACGTCATGAAATCGCGACACCCTCGGCCAAAGCTCCCTTTGGGCCTTAGGTGTCATGATTTCGTGACGTCACGAAATCGTGACACCCTCGGCTGAAGCTCCCTTTTGGGCCTTAGGTGTCACGATTTCGCGACGTCGCGAAATCGTGACACCCTCGGCCAAGGCTCCCCTTTGGGCCTTAGGTGTCACGATTTCGCGACGTCACGAAATCGTGACACCCTCCAAGCTCCTTTTGGGCCTTAGGTGTCGCGATTTCGCGATGTCATGAAATCGCGACACCCTCGGTCGAAGCTCCCTTTTGGGCCTTAGGTGTCACGATTTCGCGACGTCGCGAAATCGTGACACCCTCGGCCAAAGCTCCCTTTGGGCCTTAGGTGTCACGATTTCGTGACGTCGCGAAATCGTGACACCCTCGGCCAAAGCTCCCCTTTGGGCCTTAGGTGTCACGATTTCGCGACGTCACGAAATCGTGACGTGATTTGTGACACCCTCGGCCAAGGTTCCCCTTTGGGCCTTAGGTGTCGCGATTTCGCGACGTCGCGAAATCGCGACATCGTGATTTCGTGACACCCTCGGCCAAGGTTCGCCTTTGGGCCTTAGGTGTCACAATTTCGTGACACCCTCGCCAAGGTTTGCTTTTAAAGTTTGCCCTTGCTTAAGGTTTGCTCTTGCTTAAGGCTTGCTTTTTCTTGCTTAAGGCTTGTTTTTCTTGCTTAAGGCTTGTTTTTGCTTAAGGCTTGCTAAAACGACCAGCTTTTCTTTGTTTACTTTTCGACCTTCTAAACTGTTGTGTAAGTGGCTAGGACCACTGTTTGACCTCTGAGGGCTGCCCTGAAAGTTGTGTGTGTCAATGCGATCAGTGTTTGTAGTCACTTAATCGGATTGGTGCTGTTTTGGTGTCTACACTCTTCTACCTTTCTAGAAACCAATATTGGCCTCAATGAGGGTATAAACCTTTGAGCCATCAAAATAATCTAGAGATAGGATAGACACATTCTTAGTAATCACTAGTAAGAATTTAGCCCAAATGAAAATAGCATCTCTAAAACTTCCCTAAAAACTCTATTGTTTCTCTCCTTACATATGTCCTAGATGAGGTGATGGAGACTAAAAGATCAAAATATATGCAACCTCAAGTTATCAAATGATGGAGACCATTGATCAAAGGTATCAAAAAACTAGTTTGGGATAACCCAAAAAAACCATAGGGTATTCCAAAGGAGATAGATGAGCTCAAGTAAAAATGAGAAGGAATAAAATGTGGTAAGTATATTCAACATCACATATACAAATGTGGTACCTATTAGGGATGGTCAAAAATCTTTTTTGGAGGTTTTCCATAGTGAAAATGTTGTTTTGGATAGCAAGCCATAGAAAAAAGTTGAATCTAGAAATAATAAAATTATACTAGATCTTTTAAAAGGAGATGGGTCATAGGTTTCATTTTAAAGGGGAAATAAGTAGACTTAAAAAAAATGAGTCCTCCTTCATCCCCTTCCATAGAAAATAATCTTTAACATTTGAATATCTAATGACCTGTAAGCTTAAACTTTTATTAATATAGTCCATAGCATTTATTTCATCTTGGTTTAGGTTTAGGAAGTTGAGATTCCATCAATACTTCACTCAATTACTTACTCGAATAAAGTCTATAACTTTAGCTCCAAAGTAGGCCTAAGTTATGGGTTTCACAATTATAGCCTCAAGAATGTGAGTTATAGGAGCATCACCCATCCTTTTATTCCCAAAATTCAATATTTTTCCATTTCCTAGCTTCCATCTATGGCCATTTGAAATGAAATGATGAGTCTTAGTGATACCAATCCAAAAAATTGATCTTGTAGAGCAAGGATAATCAATGAGAAAGTCTCTATTTTGAGAAAAATATTTGGCTAGTAGAATTTGGACCAAATGAAAATTTTCATTCTTGAATAACTTCCACCCTTGCTTGGAAAGTAAGGCAATGTTCATGCTCTTAAATATTTTGAGGCCAAGGCTATCAAATTCTTTTCTAGTGCATACTCATTCCTAGGAAACTAGGTGAAACATTTTCTTCTCCAAATTTCCAAACCAAAGAAATAACTTTTGGATGATTTCAATTATTTGAATAATTTTGGGTAAGGATTTGAAAGGTGTGATAAATAATAAAAGAATCCTCTGAATTATGGGTTTAACCAGTTGGGCTTTTTCATCCTAGCTAAGAAGAGCCTCTTTCTAGCTAGTCAATTTCCTTTGCATCATTTCACTGACTAGGTCCCAAAATTTATCTTTCAATATCCCTTTAAATAAGGGTATATAAAGGTATATAGAGGGCAATTTAGCCACCCCACAACCCAAAATATAGGAGATCATTCTTTGCCTTCTAGGGAGTGTTAAGAAAAAAGATTAAACTTTCAAAAAATATGATCTTATGGCATGCAACCTTTTAAATGAATCTTAAAATTTCCTTAATATTCATTTCTTACATAATGGAAATGGAGGTGGCTATAAGAGTGACATCAAAAAACTATTGGTGGGATAACAATTCGACTAAAATATCTAGATTTTTTCCAACTATGGTTGGTTTTTCTTTTATATATCTTCCTAATGGTTTAGCCATAATGATAAATATAAAGGATGAAAGGGGTCACCTTTGTGTAGGCCCTTACAAATTTTAAAGTATCCCACAGTTGAACCATTTATGATAACCAAGAACAAGGATGACGAGATACAAACATTAATCAGGCTCATCCATATTTGATGAAACCCAAAAATTTTCAACAGTTTCAGGAGGAAACACATATGAAACCCTACCATATGATTTGCTCATATTGAGATTGAGAAAAATCCCAACTCTTCCACCCTTGTCCATAAAATGAATGAGTTCATGGACTAAAATAATTCCATCTAGAATAAACCTTCTTATCATAAATCCACCTTGATCTAGGTCAATAATTCTAGGGAGAAAATAATTGATCCTTTTAGCCAAATTTTTTGTTAGAAACTTGTAGATGGCATTACAAAGGCTAATAGGTCTAAAGTCACTAAAGACCTTAGCTCTTTGGGATTTTGGAACAAGGACCAAGAATGTGGCCTTTACATCCCAGGGAGTGGTACTAGACCTTTGAATCTCTTTTAGCGTATCTCCTATGTATTTTCCAATAATGTGCAAAAATTTTTGGAAGAAGATTGGGGAAATCCATCTCAACCAGGGGATTTCAACTACCCATTTTAAAAACTACTACTTTTATTTCCTCATCCTTAAAGGGGCTCAACAGTAATGAGTTTATATCTTCTGAAATTAGGTTTGAGATATTTTAAAGTAAGCAATCCTCAACCTAAGAGTTATGATCCATGTCATAAAGCAAAGATTCAAAGAAATTAATAGCCTTCGATTTGATTTCCTGAATATAATCTATTTTAGATCCATCATCCTTCAAAATTTATCTAATTCTATTGGAGGCTCTATGTCTCAGAATAGACAAGTAGAAATATTTTGTATTTCAATCTCCTATTTTGAACCATAGTTCCCTTGACTTATATTTCCAAAGAATATCCTCCTCATCTAGAGTATTATGGAGCTCAATAAGCACCCATTTCTATCTATCTCTAACCTCATAAGACTAGTCCTTAGCATGGATCACTCTTTCAATTTCCATTAGTTGAGATCATAGGTGATCTTTTCTTTGGAAGATTTGACCAAAGATGACATTGTTCTAGATTTTATTGTTTGACTTAGCCCACCTAAGCTTATAATCTATTTAGAAAATTAAATATAGTTTTTTATTTTCTAAACCAAATTTATTATATAGCTTTTTTTTTAACTATGTTATAAATAAATAATACAAAAGTAATCATTTTTTTTTTTTTCAAAGGGAATTGAGGTCATGGTTGGAATGGGGATGCCCAAAACTAAGCATCGGGTTGTAGGGATTTCTCACACTAACCTCAATCAAAATAAAACGAAAAAAATAGTCACACCTAAATATTAATAACATCTAATTATAATGGTATTTAATAAGATCTATGTTAAAAATATATATACCTATACCACATGTAAAACTTTAAATATAACACTCTTATCAAAAATTAAAAAATCAAACTTATTAAGTTCAAACCATTTAAAATATTTAAATTGAAATTATTATTTATAATTATAATTTAATAATTAATTATATATATATGGGAGATACCCAATTCGTCCAACCAAAAGCCAATAAATATAATTATCTAAAATTATTAAATACTAGAACTTTGGAAGAGAAAACTAGGGCATCAATTAGGTAGCCGAAGATATTTTTGGTTGTTATGGAATTGAAGACAATATTGTTGCCCTAGGAGGGCCCAATGGGGACACCCTCAAATACTCTTTTAGAGAGACATTTATTTTACAGATTTGTTAAAGGATAAATATCTAATAGAGAATGAAGAAGCATAAAAAACTATATTAAAATTACTTTTTACGGATGTTGGAAATAGATCAACATCTCAACGAGTTAATGGATGCTTTCCATAGTCAAAATCAAGGCCAAAGATTGTCATTGAGCAAAGGATGGTAGAAGAAATAATTTTATATAGAGCCAATCATGATTTGATTTGTAAATTCATGGCTATTCATCCTACCCTAAATTTTTTGTAATACTAGATCCAGTTAAATTGGGATCCTCTAGGTGAGTATTCTTTGTGTTTTATTAGCAATGGATATTTTATTGTTAGTTTTTCTTCACTTGTCGATAGAAATAGGGCTTTTGAATCAGAAAAGAGGAATCATGGATAAATATGATTATTTGTTCAGCCTTGGAGAGTGGGATTTGATCCTCAAATTGAACCCACTACTGTCCCAATTTGGATAAATCTATACGCACTTCCAATAGATTTTTGGAGTGATCATGTATTGGAAATTATCGATAATTCCTTTGGAATAAATTTGGGTGTTTCTAAAGATATAATGGAAGGAAACACAACCGTTTATGCTATATTATGCATGGAAATGGATATTAGTAAACTTTTTCTAGCAAAGGTTTAACTCAAACTTGTAGGACTATCTTGGATTCAACAACTAGATTTATGAGGCATTGCCCTTCAGGCGCAAAATTTACCTCAAATATGGGCATTTGGTCTGATCCTACCCAAACAATATGAATATAAAAATGAAGGATTCACTGGGAATGTCAAATATTCGTAAGGAGGGTAAATAAAAAATCAAAAAATAAAAACCCAATATTTCTCAAGGTAAATAAGCACAACGAGATGGTTTTGAACAACCCAAAATAAGGAGAAGGAAAAATAAAAATTATGGTAAAGAGCAAACCCAAATCAAGCCCTCCAATAGGTATAATATTTTCAAGAAACTAGTGGACTAGGAAGAAGAACAATTCATGGAAGGAGTGGATGAGAATATTAAAAATAATATCCATGTTCAAACCCCTCTTTCACCTCCTCCCATCCTAGAGCAGGTAATTATGTGCAGTGAGTTACCACAATCAGAGATTGCAAGGGAATTGATAGTGCATAATCAAGAGCAACCGATAATTAAGGATGTCATCATAGGTATAGTAGAAAAGAAAAAAAAAATGACAATGCTAGGGATAACTCAGGTGGAAAAGAAATAAAAAAATATTAGCTCTCAAGGAGTGGGTAGAAAATAAAATAATAAATTGATAGCAATTTAAGGAGATAAACTGACCACTAGAGGATCGATGAGGCAAATATATTTTTACTGCTCTCAAGGTAACCAATGATTATAAAATCATGGAATATTAGGGGTTTAAACTATAGAACCCATCAATCTATTGTTCAAAGACTCTTAGAAAAATGTAAAACAAATTTCTTCCTTTATGTGTAAAATAGTAAATAGACTTTGCAGGGGTGTTGGTCATATGGAAGTGGTTTCCCAAGGGACCTATCGGAGGATAATTACTTTGTGGAACTCTCTTGAATGGATGGAAATATAAAATATAGCTTGGAGGGGTCTCCTCACATTGCATTTTAGGAACAATGTAATAATTGAGCAGGTTTTAATTAAAAAATTTTATGGGGCTCAAAACCTAGATGTTCAAATGCATCAATGGAAATTTGTGCATAATATGAGAGTCTCAAGGGAGTAGTTAGACTGTATTTTTGTTGGGTATTTTAATGCTAAATTATCCTTCAGATATTAGGAAGGGGGAACCCTAATTTTGGACAAATTTAGGAAAAAAAATAGATGAGATGATATTATACATAAAGTAGGTTACAATATATAGGCATGAGGCCTATATTAGAATATGAAAAATGTTAGGAGAAACTAACAAGTGTCAAGGTGAATGTATAGTGCACATTAATATTCTAGCATTCACCCTTAATGTGCATTATCCTGACTATAGAGAAAAAAACAAGTCAATATTAGGTAGAATTCCCCCTTAATGTTGAATTCTAAAATAACCATATCATCCTCCTTTATTACATGATTTGGACTAGGCTCATGCTCTTTGTGCTTGGATCTCTAAATATGAATAATACTAGATCAACAGTTTATACATCTCGATCTGTTGCCTCAGGGTCATCCACTTCCTTGGATCTATTACAATTGGGTCAGCTGTCTAAGTTCCTTAGGGTCATCATGTGCAAGGTTAGCCACTTCCTTGGATATATTACCATTGGGTCAATTGTCTAAGTGCCTCAGGGTCATCATGTGTGCCACAGGGTCAGCCACTTTTAGGTCTGTTGCATCTGTAGGTCATCCTCTAGGTATGTTACCTCTCATAGGTCACTGACTAGATTCACCATGAATAAAATTCCCCCATCATGGTGAACTATAGAGAAAAAAACAAGTCAAAATTAGGTAACATTCTCCCTTAATATTGACTTCACTAAAGAAACCTTATCATCCTCTTGAATTACATGATTTGGTTTAGGATCATGCTCTTTGCACTTGGATCTCCAACTATGAATAATGCTAGAACAATAATGTATACATATCAGTATGTTGCCACAGGATCAGCCACTTCCTTGGATCTGTTGCCACTAGGTTAGCCATCTAAGTTCCTCAAGGTCATCCTGTGTACCTCAGGATCAGCTACATATGGATCTATTGCCTCTGTAGGTCATCCTCCAAATATGTTGTCTCTTGTAGGTTAATGACTAGATTCACCATGAATATCATCCCTCCTCATGGTGAACTCAATATAGAAGGTTTCGGTCTCTACCGAAATGCACCTTAATACAAACTAAATATGAGCCATATAAGAGTGTCAATCTTGGCCAAAAATGCACTCAATACAATAAAATGAGCTATATAATCCAAATATGGAGGAGAAGAAAAAAGAAGAGAATAGAATCTTCTAAAGTATCTTCATCTATAGTCTTCAAAAGTTGATCCAAAAAAGCCCTCGAATAGAGTCTAGGGTGTCTATGTTTGTAGTACCTAGAGTAGGTGTTCTTATGGTAACCTCCTTATCCCACCGAAATGCATGGGTAACCAGCTGCAACATACACTAGGTGCTATAGAAAATGTGACTAGGTACAAATATCACATACAAATTTTCTTGGGAGTGTGAGGTTCAACTGAGAGTACACTCCATGATACAAAAAATTTTGAGGCTAAAAAATACATATGGACCAGCCTCAAATTAAAATAGGAAACCACCATTGTGTCCATCTTAGAAAAATATTTTTGATGACTATAAATACCCCTATGTTCCACTCTCAATGGGGCTTCCAATAAACAACAATATTCACATCAGGAATCTACTATATTCTTGGCAATGCCCTTGCGAAATAAAAAATAGGCTCTCAATGTTCAATTTTACCTTCTACTTCCACTTTCCTAGTGGAAAAATGTTATATAAAAAATGGATTTCCTTTTTAAATAAAATGCCTTCTCTTATTTAAAAAAAAAATATTACTTTCAATTGGGCATATACAATCGACACCATATAAAAAGAAAATTCCCACCCATTATCTAGTGGGATGATTGGCATATATAAATGCCCTTAAACAAAAAAATTTCCCCCTCATGTATGAGCATTGATTAAACACACCAAAACATTTGATGTGATGATGTTGCTGTGACCAAGCAAGATGGCTGAATCGATTTCCAATGTCACAATGTCGATCATATTTTACTTCACAATAGCCACGTCTACGTGGGCCCATCCACCCCCAAAATCCATTTGCCTCCAAAATCTACAATATGCAACAATTATATGGGAAGACAACAAACTAGAAGGAAATAGAGTAGTGGCTAGGGTAGATTCTTTGATTCACATCTACAGTACTATGCAGCCAAACGTCGCAGCCTGATTGCTTTATGCAGTAAAGCATGGGATGGACTGAGGAAATTTTTTTGAATCAGGCCCATCATTTCTACTTTTTTGCCACTGTATTTGTGTTTGGATGCTGTGTAGAGGACCCATTTTTGGATTCTCATGAGACCTATCAAACTACACTCACTCCTCTAGATCACAATAATATAGCAGTGGGGTCACGACCAACCATCGTGCATCCATAAAAAAACACCGTGTGACAACAATGGCATAGCTCCTCAAGGTAACTCATAATTCAAAAGAAAAAGCGCCATCCCTCACTATTTTGGCTGCACAACGTGGCAACGGGAGGCCTCGATCATCACAAAAAACACCTTTATACATCATTATTCTAATAAAAATCACATCAACCCTCTTGTGAATTCCTCTTGTTCCTCTTATGTTAACGTTATCCACACAGATCCAAAATACACTACTTTTATAGCCACGCGTATGATAAAATTGAAGCCCATGAAAAATAATACATCCTGTGACTATGCCCATATCATCTAGAAGCAGTAACCCTCATCATATAAAACATAAAAGTAGCACTCATACAAAATACATCCTTATCCTTCATTAATTTATCTAATACAACAAATAATTAACATCACTCCTTTCCTAGGAGAACATCTCAAACATCAAGCAATAATAATTCTAGAGTAGTAATTACCGTCTATCACTATAGTCTACAGGCATTATTATTTTCTCTTCGGATGATGCAGAACACAGCTGTAAGCGCAAGTTCCTTCTCACCAACTACTCCATGAAAATATTGTGGTGGGAATTTACAATAAACCTACGACAGATGAGTGGGACCAAACAACAAATATATTTCCTCCACAAAAATATGTGTTTCCACCGATATCCTAAGGCAAAAACGAGCTTAGAAAAAATGAATGCAGTAGTGGCTGGGAGTTCAACTATCATAGCCTATACACCATGACATGGTCTGTCATCACTACACCATTAAATATCACCTTACTGGATAGAAAAATCAGGTATTGGTTGACCGACCATTGTGTCATTTTCATAATAACAATAAAAATAATAATATCCCATGTAGCAACATCAAAATCATCAGTCGAATAATGGCAGCATGACCATCACCATTTCTCCAGTATTTGACTACGTAATGCAGTATTTCATGTCCACAAATCTCGTTAAATTTCTCACCATTTCCTGCACCTGCTTTGACACAACTTCGCAATTGTTTGATGGCATTTGAAAAATATTATTCCTCTGGAACAAGACTAGAAAATGAGCTCCATAAAAAATTTTCCTGTCATTGGATCAGTGGGCAGCCATTGGTTCATCGAGTGAAAACTCCCCACGCAAAAATGATGCCACCTCCTCGTGCAAACATTAAAAACAACCAGATTATGGTCACCTACAAAAAAATGTTACTGTAGAAGACTATTCACTATCCAATCACCCAATATCCACCACTTGTCACCATAAAAATTCAAAATTTGTCAATGATCTTTGCCTTATTCAGCTATAAGAATAGGCGTAGACAACCATTCAATCAACAGTGATCTCAGTCACAATTACTTCTCATAGTAAAAGAATTCCTCCAAGTACCACCTCTACGCCATGCGCATGTCCTTCATGATACTGTCACTAAAAAAATGGAATTTGCAAATAGTCATGATTAGCTAAAAATTATCCATACTTAACAAATTTTGTATCCATGAAAAAAAATATACGAGTCCCATGACCATTGGATGGGTGCTCCTCCTCATTGGAGAACAACAAGTGCTCAAACTACACCAATAGAAAACTAAAAAATAGAAAACATAGTGGACACCAAAAATAGTTGTGGGTGTTCTAAAAAAATTTAGAACAAAGGCCACCATATACATCAAACAAAGGCCGCTAAAGCACAGCAAAGCACACAAGGAGATTCAATACACATACAATGTTCCAGAAGAGATCTGTGCAGCATTTTCAAAGGTCACTGCAAATGGAGAAGGTGCAGCGGTGTCGGAGGGCCTTTGGTGTAGCATTATGGATGCATGATGAGCCCCCTGCTATGCTCCACTGGTTTCACATGCCCTCACAGAGAACCTACATAAAAATGTCAAAAAAAATAATAGCACCAACAAACTAACTACCATAAAAACATAGACTGGTACAGCAGAGAAACTCCCCCAAAAAAATATTTGCAGGCAATATCCCATTATTCATTTCTCCATGGAGAAATTACTTCTTCATATGGATACAAAAAGAAATAGCCATGAACTTTTCCTTCAAATTTTTGGTTTCTGATCCATCGAAAGATGGAGAGCATACTCCTTGATTTGAAGAAAATAATGGGGGAAAAAAAAGAATGAGGGAAAATGGGGGGAAACCCCCCTCAAGCTTACAGGGGCAGAGAATACCTGGAGCTCTGATACCAAATTTTAGGATGAGAAATAGACAATATGCTATTATACATAAAATATGTTACAATATATAGGCATGAGGCCTATATTAAAACATGATAAATATCAAGAGAAACTAACAAGTGTCAAGGTGAAGGCATAGTGCACATTAATATTCTAACAAAACCAAGGGATCGACTTATGATTGCCCAAGTCCATCCATTAAACTTGGTGGATATTAAATGCCCTAGAACCAACTATACTTAAACTAATAAGAGGAGGGAGGCACATTACAAAAAGGTGAATTTAGATCATTTTTTGGTTTCAGAGGAGGCATTTGTTAAATGGAATATAAAATTTCAAATTTTGGATGGTCCAGTTTTGGATCACTTTCCCATTTTTTTAGAAGGGGGGATCAAAATAGTGCAATATCACAAACCATTTAAATTTTAAAACTTTTGGTTACAAAAAGAGGAACTTAAAAATAAAATTCCACAATGGTGGGAAGAGGACTACCCAAAATATGAGACAACAATGTTTAGATTCCACAAGCAACTTCATTATGTCAAGGATCAATTAAAATAATGGAGGTGAGATAACAAGGCATACTTCGAGGTCCAAAGAGCTCCATTGGTGGCTAGATGGGATGAGGTTCAAAAATACTTCAGGGAAGGAACAATTACAAGGTAGCTCAAATAAGAGGATGATGAATTGTGTAAAACAGTTGAGGACATTAATAGCCAAGAGGAGACCTACTAAAAATAGAGAGCAAAAACCACTTGGTTATTAGAAGGTGTTTAAAAAACTAAAATTTCCCATCAGGTTGCTTGTGCTAGGATACAAATGAACATGGAAGCTCCTCAATATGAGAACGAACACTCCTTTGATACAATTCTAGATATGCATTTCCACTCAATGGAATATTTTTCTAAACTATTTAAGGAAAATATGGTGCAAGATGAAGAGGCTCAAAAATAATTTCTTGTTGTCATACCCTCTGTTATCTCTAAGGAATAAAATCAGGCCCTACTTAAACCCATTGATAGAGAGGAACTGAAGAAATTAGTCTTTGGAATGAGCACCAAAAAAAAACCAGGTCCATATGGCTTTCAAATTGAGCTTTTTTAGGCCTTTTGGGACAACTTGGAGGAGGATTTAATAGCTGTTATAGAGGAGACCAAAGGTAGTAAAATAATTCTTAAAGCATTAAATCATACTTTTATTGCCTTAATTCCAAAAGAGGAGAAGAGGGTACGCATTTTAGATTATAGACCTATTGCATTATGCAATATCATATATAAAATAATTGTAAAGGTAATGGTTGAGTGACTAAAATCTCTTCTACATAGCATTATCTAATTAGAGGAAGGGGGTTTTGTAGAGGGTATGCAGATATTGGATGGTGTGGTTCTAGCTTAGGAGATAATACATTCAATGAAAAAATATGGTAATAGAGGAATGCTCATAAAATTGGATATGTCAAAGGCTTACGATAGGGTGGAGTGGAACTTCTTGTCAAAGATGATGGAAGCCTTTGGTTTCTCTCAGTATAGGATAGAATTGGTCATGATTTGTGTTTCTACTCTGACATACTCAGTGTTAATCAAGGGTCTTCCCACATAATCATTTGGAGCTACTTGAGGCCTTCATCAAGGACATTCTTGTTCCCCCTATCCTTTTCTCATATTGGCTGAAGATTTGGGTAGATAACTCTTGAGTATAAGACAATAAGGTTTGTTAATAGGTATCAAGGTGGGTGAGAAAGTTTTTACTCACATATGGTTTGTGGATGACATATGATTGGTGGGAGTGGCCAACATCAGGGAAGCAAGAATGATTAGAGATACACTTAATATCTACCTTAGGGCCTCAAAAAAAGTCATCAATAATAAAAAAATACAAAGTAATATTTTTGAATCTTGATAAAAGGCTTTAGGATAGAATTTTAGAGATCTTGGGATTCATGAGGACTTCTCTCCCAGTGGTATACTTGGGGGTACCTTTGCATTTAAAAAAACTAAAAATAGATATATGGGGGAATATTTTATATTTTATCAAGGAAAGAATTCATCATTGGTCTAAAAAATGGTTAATATATGGGGGTAGATTAATGTTTTTACTATCAGTCATTTAGGCCATGCCAATTTATAAATTTTATATCCTTGCTACCCCACATACCAAATGGAAATATTTGGACAAGATGGCTAGAAAATTTTTATGGGTATGAGTAAAAGAAGAGAGGAAATGGGCCTTAGTAGGTTGGTAGAAATTAACCCAACCTAAGGTAAAAGGAGGTTTGGGACTGAGGAGATCAAATTTAAAATAATAAAATTTTGGATGAAAAAATTTACTGGAGGTGGATTTCCCAACCAACTTCTTTATTTAGTAAAGTTTTAACTAGTAAATATTTTTGATAGGTAAACACAAATGAGGTGGGTAATTTCCCTTTGGATGGTAATAGATCCTTAGTGTGGTAGGATCTAAAGTTAGGATCTCAAGTAGTGAAATATGGATTATTTAGATAGTAGGGAGAGAGGAGAATGAATGATTTTGGATAGATTCATGGGATCAATACCCACCTATAATTATTGAATTCCTAGAATTGCAACCAATAAAAATAGCCATGGAAACTAGGGGTTGGGTCCAAATTAAAATTTATTTCAACACTAGTTAGCTAGGGGATTATAATTTTAAGTATTTTAATAAGTTGAATGAGTGGCCAATTTAAATCCCTCTAAAATTGATACTAATCATGACTAAAATCTTGGAAGAAATTTTTCTCACATGTAGAGATGATGAGGATAAATTATCTTGGGGCTATGGTAGCCTTAGTGTCTACACAGTGAAGGATGGATATGATAAGATCATTTCAAAGCCTCCTCCTCATGCATATCAGGTTGATGATTGGAGAAATATTTGGTAGTCCAAGGGTTGGCTGAAAATATTTTTTTTTGTGAAGAACACAAGCTTATACTAATAGGGAGGTGGGGTGAACAATATAAGATCAAATTATACTTTTCTTTCAAATTATAATAGCAATAATATCAATGTAATAAAATAAAAAATGCACAAATCATCACACACATGACAGACATAAATTTAACATGGTTCACCCAATGCGGGTTACATCCATAGGGAAAATATGTATTATAAATTTTATCAACAAATCTCTTGGGAATCAATTACATAGTACAATGTTTGTGGACCTTTATCCAAAGGAGATATAATTCCTAAATACTCAGGTTTATGGGTATCTCTCCATAGGAGAACTGTATCCCCTCTGATCTAGTTTGTGGATATCTCTCCAAAGAAGAACTCTATCACGTCTGTTCTCATTTGTGAATCTCTCTACACTAGAGAAATCTATCCCCTCTACTATGGTTTATGGATTTCTCTCCATATGATAACTCTATCCCCTCTAATCTAATTTTTGGATCCCTCTCCATAGGATAACTCTATCTCCTCTGCTCTAGTTTGTGGATCTCTCTCCACAAGAGAACTCTATCTCCTCTGCTTTGGTTTGTGGATCTCTCTCTATGGGAGAAATCTATCCCCTCTACTCCAGTTTGTGTATCTCTCTCCACAAGAGAACTATATCCCATTTGCTTTGGTTTGTGGATATCTTTCCATAGGAGAATTCTATCTCCTTTGCTCTAGTCAATTCTACTCTAATTCATGCCAAACCTTAACACAAATCTTGATCAAATCAGCAACCAAAACTACTCTCAACTCTATCTCGAATATACCCCAAGAATTAACACAAATCTTGATCAAATCAACAACCAAATATGCTCTCAACTATATATCAAATTTGAACCATACCTCATTACAACTTTAGCACAAATATTCTCTAAATTTACTCACAAATTATCCCAAGCCTTCTCACAAGACTTGCTCAAATCTACCTTCAAGCCTTCTCAAAATACTTGCTCAAATCTATCTTCAAGTCTTCTCAAAAGACTTACTCAAATTTGTATTCAATTTTTCTTAAAAGACTTTCTCAAATCTTGCTTCAAGTCTTCTCAAAAGACTTGCTCAAATATCTCTTCAAGTTTTCTCAAAAAACTTGCTCAAATCTATCTTCAATATTGCTCATAGATCCTACTCAAATAATTCCAAATCTTGATTACAAACAAAGCTTAGATATATTTTAGAAAATATTTCTTCAAATAGACAAATTCTACTTAGAATTCATTTAACCTCTGGAACATATAGATAATGATATGCTCTATCAAAACCCAATATGTTCTTCACATTCACAAATCCTGTATTAAATTAATCCAATCTCTATATTTTACAAAATATCTTTCAAATCAAATCAAAACAGTATATAACATGTTTTACAAAACCGGTCTATATTTCTTACAAATTTTCTCTCAAGGATCAACCACACTAATGCACAAATTTCCTTCACAATATTGATATCAAACACTTTCACAATTGCTTTCAAAATTTCTCAAACCAATGCTCAAAAGGTTTTACAATGATGCACAAACTTGTCTTCACACTTAGCACAAGTAGTTCACAATATCTAGCACAAATTATTCAATCTCTTTCAACAATGGAAGCACACTTTTTCTCAAACTCTATCCCAAATATTTCCAAAACCATTCAAAAATGAAGTACAAGAATATCTTCAAACTCTAATGCAATTGTTTCAAATTTCTCTCAAAAATTGATGCACCTGTAGGTCTCAAACCCTAACTCCCTAGCTCAAATATTTTCAACAATGCATACCTAAAAATACTTTTATCTCCACCTTATCTTCCAAAAGAATTTACTCAACCAAACATCTTAAACAAGGAATGATATGCCCATATATCTTATTGTAGACACCAAAACAGCACCAATCCGATTATGTGGCTACAAACACTGATCGAATTGGCATACACAGCCCCTAAGGTAGCCCCTAGAGGTTAAATAGTGGTCCTAACCACTCCCAAAATAGTTTTGTAAGGTCAGAGGTCAATTTGGCACCTTTCAGGCACCCTTCTCCTTACTCGTTCCACCCTGGGATGATTAGCATAATTCGCTCCAGGGTGGGGTGAATAGCAGGTTTGATGGGAAAAAGGTCAAACCTTGACAAATGGAAGCCCAGATCCACCACTCAACTCCACCTTCAATGCATGGGAGTGCGAGTGAGCATTTCAAATCTCAAAGAAGCATTCATAGAGGAATTCATGAACCCCTTAATCAGGGAGGAATCTTCTCTCCCCTAGGAAGGCATGATGGCCAAGTGGTGCCTCTACATGCTCATTCACAAGAGACCCTCAGGTCTATAAAATGGTGGGTCTTCTCACCACAAAAAATAAAACAAAGTAGGAGCATTTGGAGCAATGGAGTGCTATCGAATTACATCCTCACCCATCGTTTGTGCTTCTTACATCCTTGATCTCTCTTTTGGAAGGGAGGTTATTGGGTGATTATTGGAAGTGCAATCTGGACCAAAAATCAAACATTTGGCCACAATACCCCACCCAATTTGTTGACACAACCCCATAAGAGGTTTTGGACCCATCCCAAGTGGATTGGTGCCAAAACTAAGCCCCAAACGGTGGGCGTCCTACCCTCGGGTGCCCCTCCACACTACTACAGTCCTAATCGCCCCACCCCGGAGTGATTAGAAATATATGGTAGATTTCCCTATTATTTCTTTTGCATTTGATTTTTGGTTATTTACATATGCTGCCATTCAAGTTTCATGTGATTCTGATGAGTTTTGGCTATGATTTTATTATTTCTCACTTTCACTAACATACAAGGAGCATCATCGGATACATGGTGATCAAGGCTAAATTTGCAAAATCCGACCTTCTGGGTCGTTCCAAAATACCCCGTTTTTCCTAAACCCAACTTTGGAGGTGTTTTGGAGGCCCCTAGATGGGACATTTAGGAGGTCACCTTCTAACATTTTATGACAGTCCTAATCGTCCCACCTCGAAGTGATTAGAAATTTGTGGTAGATTTCTCGATTGTTCCTTTTGCAGTGTGTTCTTGGTAATGTTTTCTTGCTTCTATAAAATTTTTAGCTTATTATGATATGTTTTAGTTATCATTTTAATTATTTTATGCATGCATTAACCGTAGGCCTTGGGGATCGCATGTTTCCCTCCATCCGTAGGTGCTACTAATCATTTACTATTTCTCTGAACATAGGATCTCAACATCGAAGGGGTAGCAAGGAACTATAGATGCATTCATGCAAGCGGCGATGACGTTTGGTCCATCCATTTTCAATGTGGGCACGCAGAAGATCCCCAAGGGGAATGTATCATTCATGGTGTAACCAAACTATGTCCGATGCTCCTAGCCCCTAAAAAGGGAGGAGATGTATTGTAACCCGATCTCGAGAAAATTAATAAAATAAAGGGCTACACTTTTACATTTTCTTTAAATCTCATTTCAATTTGTTTGTTTTCCCTCTTTTCATGCATTCTCGTTCGTAGGACTTAGCATTACATTTCCATTTTGTTTGCTTTCGTATCCTCGTGCTTTCAGTGGAGATCACGGTGGGACGCTGTCCCCTAATTTTGAGATCAAATTTTTGATCAAAATTTGTGTGTTTTTTCTTGTAGGTGTCGATATTTCAAGCATTGGACTGTTGCTCGTTCTAGCCTATGACGAGTACGGAGCTCAAATTCGTGTCACCCAAGGACGAATGGGCATTTGTCCCACCCTATGATGAATACAGTTCTGATATTCATCCCACCCTAGGATGATTAGCTCTCTGTGCAGTTTCAGAGTAGAAACTCAGAGGCATCCGATTTGGGCAGAGAAGAGGTAGGGGTTCTGAGCATCCTCTATCATTTTTTGTTTTCTGTCTCTATCATTTCCTATTTCTTTGCTTGCATAGGAGAGTTTTACTGCATGTTTTTCTTTATTTGCACAAATAAAAATAACCCCACACACCACGTGGTAATTTAAACACCAAGGAGTTGGTCGTAAAACCCCAACCCTTGATCAAGACCAACGATGGATTTCATCACCACCTTGGCTTGAATTTTTGCATACATAACCCCGATCGCTACTATTGCTAGATGTAAATCCTAATGAAAGCTGACCAAGTGTAGCTGGGTTGATTCCTAGTGCATGAGGATAAGTCTTCTATGGTAGGTGTCAAAAATAAGGCGATCCCCCTTCTATACCGCCTATGTTCCACATACTGTTCTTCTCTCGCGTACCAATAGTTTCCCTCACGTAAGGGTGGGTATATTGAGAGGTTTGGTATAAAGGCTTGGTAGAGGTATATTGAAGGGGCGACCATTTGGGAGACATAAGAGCCATCATATTGCATGTACAACAACACGTTATTTACAAAGCTTTCAAAACAAAAATCAAAACACACTAAACCAGATTTAGGGCACACCTTTAATCTATAAATGAGATAATCACTTCTTTGATTGTGTGGTTCCTTTTGTTTAGTGTAGAATAAAAATCATAAAGAATATAAAAACCTACATAGCTTGTAGAGAGACACCACCATGGTGTACACCCGTAGCCAAGCCCAATCATGGGTAGAGGCTATGGAAAGTGTACAAGGAGGCACAAGTCACCTCCGCTATAGCCCCAAGGACTTGGTCATACCACCTTGGTGGCCTGACCCACAAAATAGTCCACATCATACCATGATGGAATGGGACTATATAGGCACCCCTTCGAGGGGCACTCCCATTCAACATAGACCCTTCCAGGAGGAGTCCTTACATGTAGCACTTAACCTAGGTGGGAAGGCTCCCTTGGATGCTCGTTATGAGTGGCCACCATGCGATGAAGTGCTAGAATAGCATAGGGTCCATAAGGAGGGGCCACATGATTACATCATCCCTCCTCTACCCCTTATTACTATCAAAAACAATAGGCCAAATCCAGAGCATAAGGCCCTTCAAATAGGGCGAGCCAACTCTACCCACCCCTTTCACATATACGAAAGGGAGCACGAGGAAGACCATTGCATTCCTCAAGAGAAATACATAGTGCGAGAGCAATGTGCCTCCACACCTACTATCTATCAGGATCACCTACTGAGGCCAGAGCCTCGGGTGAATGCCACCAACCTCGATAGAGGAAAGTGACCTATAGAGATCTCGAATCATCGCAACCAAGATAAATATGTAGGAGAGGCATCTAGGCCTCCTAGACTCAAGACAATGGAACAAATTGACCTGGAATTTTCTAGACATGCCACCCACCAAGCACAAATCACATAGCTTGAGCAAGACCAACAATAGTTGGAGCACCTGTATCACCTTAGCAAAGAGTGCATTCAGCGTTAAATAGATGAGCTACTCCAAAACACTATGCTTGAGAGGGTTCCAAACCCTCACACGTAGAGGGTAGAGTTGTATGAGAGGCACAACCCCTTGGTGCAATATAGGTCTCCACGACCTTACCAAGTGTTGCCTCTGAGACCTCCTAGACCTGAGCGGGAGGCCACTCCCAGAAACAATGATGGGCACCCTCCACGGGCACCCACCCATGTTTATAGGTCTCACCCAGGAACTCCTCAAGAATCCTATGAGGAGTATGAGAAAGAATAAGAGTGGGCTGAAATGCCCTACCAAGGTAGAGGGGGTGCTATCCATCCACCCCTCCATAGGCCTCAAGTTCCCCACAACCCACAATGGGAACAAACCAAGGAGGAAGAGATCAAATATTTTGATGCATATAAAGTACTACTAGAGTGCTTAGATTCTATGGAGACCAAGACTTCTGGGCCCCAAAAGCCCACTTTATGCCAGCTTTCGTAGTCACCTTGTGCATCCGTCAATGATGGCACCCCCATACCCTGAACACTTTAAGCTACCCTAGTTGGCAATATTTAGAGGGGAGGAGGATGCCCAAGAGCATGTGACTAGATTATTGAGCCAATGCTTTGGCATTCAGGACAATGATGCTTTGTTGATAAGAACATTTATAACCATATTCGTAGGCCCTACCTCAAATTGGTTCACTCAGTTGCCAAAGCATAGCATCAATAACTTGGATCAGCTAGTGGATGCATTCCTCGAACACTTCACCTTCAACACCAAGAAGAAGGTATCACTAAGCGACCTAGATAGCCTTATGCATGCATTAACCCATCCAAATTTTTCCAAAGAGTTGTTTGAGGTCGATCTCTGTGCTATTGCAGCTACAGCAATATGCCACTCTTGAGGAAGCCTTGGCGCAAGCCATAATCATTGAGGAGATCAAGATATAGGATGGCAAGATTTCCAAGCCACGAAAGAAAGAGTGGCCTAAAAATGCCAAAATAGGGACCACACAACCGAAACCCGTTGTGGTCAATCAAGTTGCTATAAACATGCCTAAGCCTGCACAAGCAACACAACCCCAAAAGGCTAATTATCAGGCAGTGCCTCTTGACAGCTATGAAAGAGAAAATCATCGGCAAGAGCAAAATCAGTAGCGTCGCCCTAGGCAACAATTCACACCCTTTACAAAGTCTAAAGACTCCTTGTTTGATCGTTTGTCAGTGGAAAACTTGATAAACCTTCTAGAGAGTCGACCTATAGACCCCAACGCACCAAAAACCAAAAGTTATAGGGAAGACTTGGACTATAGGTTTCACTGACAAAAGGGACATGACCTTTATGCATGTTGGAAATTCAAAAGCTTAGTGCAAGACCTAATAGATAACAAGATGCTAGTGGTGGATAATCTCATTGCACCAAACAACCAACAGATGGAGGTCTTCAAAGACCCCCTGCCTGTCCATGATGTATAGAAAAAGACCCTACAAGTCAATGAGGTGACATAGAACTGCCCCATGTAAGGGTATGTAGGGATGATAAGCATCATGACTAGGAACAAGAGGTACCCAAGCATAGCTGCCCCCGCTGTAGCTATAGGAGAGGTTCCATCAACGTCACAACCTCAAAAGCACCCTACACAACCTCCTTTGCCTAGACCAATGGCCATGATTCAGACCAAACTTACCCAAAGTTTGAGGACCATGTCGGCTAGGCTCTCCATTTATGAGCTCATACAACAATCATCACCCCATCGGGAGGCTCTAATGGAGATACTAAAATCCATCGAGCTATAGCCCCATGAAGCAAACTCTTTCAACAACTTCATGGGACATGTCAAATGATGCACCGAGCTAGTCATCACCTTTAGAGAGGATGAGCTAAAATCAGTGACTAGTGACATGGCGGATCCACCCCTGCACGTCATTGCATGGGTCAATGGGATTCCGTATAAGAGGGTGTTGGTGGACACTGGCTCGTCCAGTAATATAATTACAATAGCGACATTGAAACACCTAAAGTTGCCAGCATCTCACATCATGGCCTCCACCTATACTCTGTGAGCATTCAATGATGCGATATGCTCGATGGTTGGCACAATTGTCCTGCCCATCCAGGTGGGACAAAAGACTATTCCTATGTTGTGCCACATCTTGGAAGGTGAGATGGCCTATAATATCTTGTTGGGTCGACCTTGGATTAGGGACATGAAGTGTGTCCCTTCGATAGCTCATCAGTTCCTAAAGTACACATTCAAAGGGCAGGTGCATGTAGTCTCGGTAGACTTAGAGCCCTTCAAGTACTACAATGCGGTGCAACTGATGCCACAATCGACCCTTCCATCAACACATTTGGATTTTTAGTTGAATCTATCTAAATAGGGTCAAATTCTGCATGCATCCCCACTGTTAAGTCCCTCAAATCCCCAGCTGGGTCCATATTCATCATCTGGTCCTTCACCAACAATGCCACCTATGGTGGCCACACCAAAGGACAATGGGAAGAAACCCCTAGAAGAGGCACCGCCATCAGTCTCAACCATATCTACAAAGAGATGCCTAGTCGAATGGAAGTCGAGATGCCTAGTTCACCCGACATGGAGTGGACTCAGGAAGAACTCCCATTCCCTCCCCCTCAATCGCCAACGATCACCGTTGAGATGGCCAATACGGGCTTGGGGGAGTACCTAGTGCGGAACATTGTAGCAACACCCGCAATTGAGTCCATGCAGGACATGGGGAGACCTCTCCTCCCCATCGGTACTATTTTTCCTCTAGGCTACCCACCAAATCAGACGAAATTTGTATACGGGGGCCTCGATAATGGCATAGAACCTTACATGCAAGAGGAAGAAGATGAAGAGCCCTTTGATGAGGATGTCAACTATTTGTCCAACCCATACTTCGCTTTGAGATATCTTGGCCAATGCAATTGGCATGGATATGGGTTCGGCAGATATGAGCAAGGAGTGCATGTTCTTTGCCAACCAAGATATCAAATTCCATACGACAAGTCAGGAGTAGGGTTCAACCACCCTATGCCCCTGGACATCTTGGTAGAGAACATGCAAGGCCTAGGGATAGGAAACAAGGATGGGTTGGCATTAGATCCATATGCCAATCCTAACACAACATATACATTGGGGGATTATCTCCCATTGTTGACAACCAACCTTGTTGACCTAAAAAACCCCTTCCCTTCAATCAAGAAAGGAGAAATTTTGAGGACTCACCTACAAGAGGGATATAGACAAGGTCAAGAAGGATCTTTAGAAGATGAGTCAGAGTATGAGGTAGCACCGTGGGACCCTTTCAAATCTGATAGCAATCATTCTCAAGTAACCCCCATGGATGACTATCAAGAAAGCTTATTGGCAATGTTCCCCTTAAATGCTCCAATTGAGCAAGTGCCACCTCAAGAAAATTAGGTCCCCCCATAGAGAGCGAAACAACCTCGATGGGACCAGATCAATTTGCTCGAGCAGGATGAGCCTCACATGTCACAAATAGTTGTCCAAGCCAACGAAGGCCTATGGATCTCCAACAATGACTATGAAAATGAAATTGAGATGGCATATCTCAATCATATGTGATAGCAACAATACCCCATGGACATTGACGACATGTTTCAACAGCTAAACATGGGGCCAAGGCATAGGTGGCACCTAAAACCAACATATTTGGACCAAGTGTTGCATCCACCACTTTGGGCATACATAGAGCACCTTCCGCCCAGAGACCCTATAGAGTTATCAGTGCCAAGGGAAGACCTTGTCCTTCTATCCACACATAGGGCTGATCCATTTGTGCCAATACCCCTAGACCCAGATCCGGAGCACAAAAATCATCAAGGAAGTCCGAGTAACCACCCCCATGGTAATGGAGACCAAAATAATTTCATCAACATGATCTCCATTGACTTAACCACTCCCATCCACAATCCAGCTGATCCAAAATGATCATTGTATCTAGACCTAGATTCCATAGATTGGGATCACATTAATTCACCACCATCCCCATCAGAGTACTGGCCTTGCGGTGAGATGCTTCATTTCACCCCAAGACCAACTCAGGATATCTTCCATGTTGAAGAGGGACCCAAAGTTCCTAATGTAGATCTGAATTCAGTGAATGATATCCACTTGATCCCAACTCCACACTAGTTGGAGGATGGGTCCCACATGTCAATTGAGGAGACGACTGATGTAGACATAGGCTCTGATCCAATGAATCCATAGATCATCAAGTTGGGGGTAAGTCTATCCCTCAAAGAGAAAGCCGACTACATTGCCCTTCTCAAAGAGAAGAAGGAGGTTTTTGCATGGTCCTACAAAGACATGTTGGGGCTAGACCCACAGCTAGTCACGCATAATCTAACGCTTGATCCGACAGTCAAGCTAGTCAATCAAAAACTACGTAAGATACACCCAAAAATAGCCTTAATGGTCAAATATAAGCTACAAAAGCTATTGGATGCATAGTTTGTCATCTACATGGATTACCCACCATGGTTGTCCAACATGGTACCCATCAAGAAACCCGACGGGAGGATTTGCATATGCACCGATTTTTGAGATCTAAATAAAGTGAGTCCTAAGGATGATTTCCCCTTACCTAGCATCGACACATTGGTAGATGCTATAGTGGGCCATGAAATGCTATCCCTCATGGATGGTTTCTCGGGATACAATCATATTCATATCAATCTCCAGGACCAACTAAAAATGGTGTTCACAATGCCTTGGGAAACATTTTGTTATAATGTCATGCCCTTTGGCCTTAAAAATGTTGGCGCCACCTACCAACGTGCCATGACATACATCTTCCACGATCACATGCATAAAACTTTGGAAGATTACATGGATGATTTGTTGGCCAAATCTCTTTTGCACCTAGATCATCTTGATGACTTAAGTAAGATCCTCGATCACCTCATCGAACACAAAGTTAGACTAAACCCCAAGAAGTGCGTATTTGGCATCACATCTGGAAAACTCTTGGGTTTCATAGTCTCAAAATGAGGCATCGAGGTGGATCCACATAAAGTCAAGGTAATCCTTGAAATGCTCCCTCCAACTACCATCAAGCAACTTAGAATCTTGTAGGGAAATGTCACGTCAATCAAGAGCTTCATAGCGTATCTATCTGACAAGTGTCGACCCATGAATAAATTATTGCACAAGGGGGTAGCATTTCACTAGGATGATGAGTGCTAGTCAGCCTTCGATGACATCAAACAATACTTGGCTTCATCACCAGTATTGGCACCACCTAGACTAGGAGTGTCATTCTACTTATACATCTCAACTACTGAGGTGGCACTAGGTGCCATGCTAGCCCAGAAAAATGAATTACACAAAGAATAGGCTACTTACTATCTTAGCCACACCCTGGTCAGTTATGAACTTAACTATGCATATGTTGAGAAGCTATGCTTGGCAGTGGTGTTTTCTACCAAAAAGCTATGCCATTACATGCTGAGCAACATGACGTATGTTGTGTCTAAGGAGAATCCATTGTGGTACATGATGAGTCATACTTATCATAGTAGCCACATGATGAAATGGATCATGTTGTTGATAGAGTTTGACATCGAATTCATTGGACATAAGTCCATCAAAGGTCAAGTCATCATCGATCAACTAGCAGAGGCTCCTCTCGAAGATGATCAACCTATGACCGTAGAGCTACCCAATGATGGGGTCTTCCATGTCTCAAAATTGCCAGATTTTGATGTGCCTGAGTCACAGGCCGACATAACCTTATTCTTTGATGGTTCTAAATGTGAGCAAGGAGGTGGCATGGGAATTGTATTCTTCACACCATAAGGGGCTCCAATGCCTCTATCATTTAAACTAGATTTCTCATGCACCAACAACAATGTCGAATACGAAGCCTTGCTCATAGGTCTTCAGATAACAATCACCATGAACATCAAACACTTGAACATCTTTGGTGATTCACTATTAATTTTCAACCAAGTAAAAGGGGTATTCCAATGCAAATGCCCATTTCTATAGGCCTACAAAGCCCTTATGGACAAATTCCTAGCAAATCTTGAATGGTACGACATCGAGGCACTCCCTCGATCATCGAATCATTTTATGGACACTATGGCCTCCTTGGGGTCACTAATCCCACAAGACCCTTTCGATGAGATGACAACCATTCAAGTCAAAAAATTATTGCAATCTATGATGGAGCATGCAAGCTCTGATCTAACACCAGGAATCCACCTGATCCATATTGAACCATCTCAGGATAAGTTCTCTCGAATCCACGATAGTCTAAATCATGCCAATTGGGGGTCCTTGTTCTCCACAATCCCTCTTAATAGTAACACCACGCTATTCTTATAGGTCCGTTCCCACTCAGATTTTGCTAGGGATGAACTTCAAGAGGGATTGGTAGTTCATACCATCGAGGTTTCTGATCAGCAGGATTGGTACACACCCATAAGAGACTACCTCAAGCTAGGTAACCTCCCACTTGGATTGATGCATGCCATGAAAAGATCATTCAAATAGAAAGTGGCAAAACATGTCTTGCTAGGAGACATTTTGTACCATCGAAGCTATGAAGGAATCCTCCTCCATTGCTTGGACCAACAAGAGTCTGCTTGGGTGATCACCCAAGCACACAATGGTACATGCGATGGCCACTTCAGTGGTATGGCCATCGCAAAGTGCATTCTCTACATGGGTTATTATTTGCCATCTTTAGAGCGAGATTAGTGTGCATATGTAAGGAAGTGTGTAGTGTCAACACCATGCCAATTTGACACACGTACCTTCTCAGGCCTTGCATTCGATGCTTGGCCATTTTTGTAGTGGGGCTTAGATCTAATCGAACAGATGTCCCCTACGTTGTCAGGTCATCACACATTTATCATAACGACCACAGAGTACTTCACCAAGTGGGTGGAAGCAATTCCGCTTACCTCTATGACTGGAACCCGCATTGCAAAGTTTATTTTACATAACATCATATGTCGTTTTGGTATTCCATCCAAGATCATCTCAGATAATGGGACGTCATTTAAAAACAAGGATGTGCATGCTTTGACAACAAAGTACAAAATTCAACATAGTTTTTCAACACCCTATTAGCCATAGGAAAATGGGCAAGCAGAGGTTTCAAACAAAATTCTAGTGGCCATCCTTAAAAATATGGTCATAGATAGTCATAAGGATTGGCACATTCAAATACCACTTGCTCTGTGGGCTTATCACACTAGCATTTGGATGCCCACTGGGGTAACTCCATTTTTGCTAGTGTATGGCTTTGAGGAAGTCATGCCTCTCGAGTTGGAAATTCCTTCCTTGTGCATATCAATGCAAGAGTTCATTGATGATGACACTTCATGTTAGTCCCGGTTAGACCAGCTTACATTGCTTGACGAACGACGCGTCAATGCTCTCAAGAATTTGCCTATCTACCAAGAGTGACTTAAGAAATCATACAACATGAAAGTTCACTTGAGGGACTTTCAGGTTGGTGACCTAGTCTTAAAAGAGAACCAACAAAACTCTAACTTGCCACCCCATCTAAGGGACAAGTTCACGGTAAACTGGTTAGGTCCTTATGTAATTAATAATAAAATAGGACCTAGGACATACCAACTAGCCTCTCTTGATGGAATCAAGGAACTAGAACCCTTGAACATCAGTCATTTGAGGCCATTCCATATTTAAGAGAGCCATAGCCCAACCAAAAATCTCCAAGGATTCCTATAATCACTTGGTCAACCCCAAAAATGCCCCAAAGGTGTCCATAAACCCTTTGGTCAAACCAAAAGCCCTAAGGATTCCCATAATCACTTGGTCAACCCCAAAAATTCCCCAAAGGTGTCCATAAACCCTTTTGTCAAACCAAAAGCTCCAAGGATTCCTTTAATCTCTTAGCCAACCCCAAAAATGCCCCAAAGGTATCCATAAACCCTTTGGTCAAACCAAAAGCCCCAAGGATTCCCATAATCGTTTGGTCAACCCCAAAAATGCCCCAAAGGTGTCCATAAACCCTTTGGTCAAACCAAAATCTCCAAGGATTCTCATAATCACTTGGTCAAACCAAACACTCCAAGGATTCCCGCAATCACTTGGTCAACCTAAAATGCCCCAAAGATATCCATAAACTCTTTGGTCAAACCAAAAGCTCCAAGGGTTCCCACAATCGCTTGGTCAAAAACAAATATTAAAAAACAAAAAAAAACAAAAGATAATAAAAAATAACAAAAAAATTGCATCTCACTTCCATGCATACTCTTAAAAATCAAAACACAAAAATATAATAAACTGCATTTAGGCATCACATCCATACATGGCATAGTTGTTGGCCATACATGTCATAAGCACCATAGACTGTAATTGCTAGGAAATTCCATCATTTTCCACATTCAATCCATTTTGTAAACACATCCATCCATAATAACGCCATCCACATTTTTTTTATCATAGTCAGTTGTCTGCTAATGCCTTTAGGGTTTTCGTCATTCAGTTGTCTTTAGATTTCTAGCCAAAAACTATACAAAGTCAGACCAATTTTTACAAGGTAGAGTTTTACTTGGATCACGCCTTGTTACATAGCATCCCAACACAAGTTACAACGCATAAAAAAAAATTCTGAAGTTGTGTGAACACAAGAGAAACCTACAAAGTAGTCTAGGGTACCATAAATGAAAGGTTAGCCTATTCATCCCCCTATGTGAATGATTCAAGAATGCTGATAATTGAAAAAAGGACAAGCTCTTCCCCATTCAATTTCCCATGATAAATAGTGGTCTTCACCACTAACAAAAATCATAATCACCTTTGGTCCCCAAAGTCATAAGGATTTGTACTACATGCCCCTGACAAGGATGGGTACTCATCCCCAAGGCCTAAAAGATCAATGCCATTCCATAATCATATCCCAAATCACCTTTGGTCCCCAAAGTCATAAGGATTTGTACTACATGCCCTTGATAAGGATGGGTAGTCATCCCCAAGGCCTAAAATATCAATGCCATTCCATAATCATATCCCCAATCACCTTTGGTCCCCAAAGTCATAAGGATTTGTACTACACATCCCTAAATAGGATGGGTAGTCATCCCAAAAGCCAACAAGGATCAATCCCATTTGTAATCCAAAAACCCACGAGCTCAAATTTGAAACCTAATAATGCAAAATCAAATAATAGTGGTTATCACCACTATTCAAACTCCTTGCTCAAAAATAAAAACATAAGAGAAAAATAAACAGTGATTTTTATCACTATGTATGAGAGCAAGTATCCCAACAAGTCAAGCACCCGAAAGATGCCCGAGCTTGAATCCCTAGAATTCTCAGCATTCAAAAAACCATCTAGGTGATCCTCATTATGGGTTTGGTGGACAGCCTACCTAATAATGATGGTATCCTAAACACATGACGATATGTCTATCACATTAGATTTACGTGTGAGCAGACCAATGTTTGCATGTGGATGAGCTAGCTTATGGTACCTTAGATTGTCCTATGGATTAATCTTACTAAAACACAACAAAGGATTTAGTGGAGCTAATTAGGTGATTCTCAGTATAGGTTTGGTGGACAACCTACCTGGCACTAGTGGTATCTTTACAAATACCACATGAACGAATTCAATCGTACACACAAGGATGTGAAATAACTTGGTCAAACTCAAGTTTGATTTGTGCCTTGTTCAAAAATATTGTAAGATAAATGTATAGTCTTGGCTAGTTAAGTTAAAGCGTCTGAGTCTTAGAAAAACCTTAGCTACATTCTAAAACAAATGTTGTACATGTCCATTCTTGCATCACCACCTAAAAAAAAAAAACAACACAAAAACATTAAAAACATGAAAGAAAAAAACTTTACAACCAAAACACTTCATAAATGTACAACAAAAACATTAACAAACTATACAGTACGCACATTCAATAATTCAAATAAACCATGCAATGCAAAAAAATCAAAAAAACAAATTCAAATTAAAAATTTGTCAGTTACCTAGGGTTTTTCACTTTAGTTCAAACTGATAAATAAAAAACAAAAAAAAAAATCAAAATAAAAATTTGTCAGTTACCTAGGGTTTTTCACTTTAGTTCAAACTGATAAATAAATAAAAAAAATTCAAAATAAAAATTTGTTAGTTACCTAGGGTTTTTCACTTTAGTTCACACTGATAAATAAAAAAAAAACAAAAAAAAAAATTCAAAATAAAAGTTTGTTAGTTACCTAGGGTTTTTCACTTTAGTTTAAACTGATAAATACAAAAACAAAAAAACATATTCAAAATAAAAATTTGTCTTTAACCTAGGGTTTTTTTAACCTTAGTTTAAACTGATAAAAAAAAAATTCAAAATAAACATTTTCTCATTAACCTAGGGCTTTTTTTTATCCTTATTTATTTTTTATTTTTAAGCGAAAAACCCCTTGCGGGGCATCCTTGGTCTAAGAGACCATGAATATGGGGTTCTACATAGTCAAAGTCACCCGGGGGTTGCACCCGACCTTGCCCGCACCAACATTATCAATTGGATTTTGGGTACCCAATTCAGATTTTTGGTAGGGTATAGATTTGAACCTGGGGCCTCCCTTGGAGGATTGCCCTCTTCTCTCCAACTCACCTACAACACCTGGGTAAACTAATTTATAGTGGAAAACATCCCTTTCAAGGTGCCACTTTCAACAGGTTGGGCATAGGAGGAATGGAGCCTTGTCAGACTCTACTAGCACATAGGACATTCCTAACTATACCATATATCTGCAGGATGGATACAAGGGGAATGGAACCTGGTTCGGCCTCTACCAGCACCCAGGGCATTTACCACTGCACCACAACAAGTAGATTTTTATCCTTATTTTAAACAAATAAAAACAAAATCACAATAATTTTTTTTTTGTCATTAACCTAGGGTTTTTTTAACCTTAGTTTAAACTGATAAAAATAGAAAACAAAATAAAATCAATGTTTAAAACTAGGGTTTTGATCTTAGTTTAAACTAGGTTTTTAATATTAGTTTAAATAGAAAAATGAAATTCGATAGCGCTCCACTAGTTTTAATATTAGTTTAGACATGATTTTATAATGAAAAATAAAACAAGCAAAACAAAGAGAAGGAGCACTCACCAGTATCGCGTAGGCTCTTCCACTTTATGATCCTGTCTGTGAACTCATGGTATCCATGTAATTCGATAGTGTTCCACTATGCAAACTTGACCCCCTCCTCACAGCTCCAAATTGCCAAAAAAAACAAATGCAAATGAGCCCAAAACCTAGTTTTGGCCCTTATATAGGCTTTTAGGCCTGTAATCATTCCACCCTGGGATGAGTGCTCTAGTTAGCACTCATCCCACCCTGGGATGATTACTAAACTGGTATTCATCCCACCTTGGGACGATTACAGAGCAAGAAAATAAAAAACAACAAAAAAGGGTCCAAACCCACCCAAAAACAACAATAAACTTACCGAAAAAGGGCGCATTGCGTCTGACATTTTTGGCATGCAAAACCCATGTTGGGGTCACAAATACTCACTATCCTACTCCCTAAGAAGGCTACCATAGCCGGACCACTCCTCGGGAGGACATATTTTTGATAATTTCAGCTCCAAAATGCATCACAAAAAGGGTTAAAACCTACCAAAAATAGGTCAAATTATTGGGAAACTGCATAAGCATTCAACAGGAAAAAATTGAAGCTACCCTTACAAAAGTAATCTTGGGTCAAGCGACTCGTCGTTTTTCTCATGTCGGTCATTTCCTCATCGATTCGTCACTTGAGGGGGTAGTCATACTTAGTCACCAATCAACAAACACACACCCAATCAAGGAAATGACATGCATTCAAAGAATCATTGACAAAGACAATCATGCTCCTACTTGGGGCAATAAACAAGCAACAATCACAAGCTGATCAAACACTTGGCATTCTAGAATCATGAACTCAAGGTTCCCATAGACAAAAGGTTGTGCCCTTTGCCTATTCATGACTGAACAATGTCCAAGATCAAGTAACACCTCACCAAAAAGGTTAACACTTGAATTAAGTTCCTTAGCTCGTCAGAATCAAGGATTCAAGAATGCATGCCCTTTTCATACTTGGGGCATCAAAATTTGGTTAGGTTACTAAGAAACCCTAATCATTAGTGCTTTGATTATCTATTTTTTCTCAGCACTGCGCCACACACAATGCATCCCAAAAAGGGGCATCTATAGACACCAAAACAACACCAATCTAATTATGTGGCTACAAACACTGACTGAATTGGCATACACACACCCCGGGGCAGCCCCTAGAGGTTAAATAGTGGTCCTAACCACTCCCACAGTAGTTTTTGAAGGTCAGAGGTCAATTTGGCACCTTTCAGGTAACCCTGCTCCCTACTCGTTCCACCCTAGGATGATTACAAACTGGTATTCGTCCCACCCTAGGACTATTAGCAGCATTCACTCTAGGATGGGGCGAATAGCAAGTTTGATGGGCAAAAGGTCAAACCTTGACAAATGGTAGCCCAAATCCACCACTCAACTCCACCTTCAATGCATGGGAGTGTGAGTGAGCATTTCAAATCTCAAAGAGGTAGTCATAGAGGTAGTCATGAACCCCTTAATCAGGGAGGAATCTTCTATCCCCTGGGAAGGCATGATGGCCAAGTGGCACTCTTGCATGCTCATTGACAAGAGACCCTCAGGTCTATAAAATGGTGGATCTTATCGCCACAAAAAAGGATAGAGTAGGAGCATTTGGAGCAATGAAGTACTTCCGAATTACATCCTCACCCATCGTTTGTGCTTCTTACATCCTTGATCTCTCTTTTGGAAGGGAGGTTATTAGGTGATTATTGAAAGTGCAATCTAGACCAAAAACCTGAACATTTGGCCATAATACCCCACCCAATTTGTTGAAACAACCCCATAAAAGGTTTTGGACCCATACCAAGTGGATTGGTTCCAAAACCGAACCCCAAACGATGGGTGTCTTGCCCCCGAGTGCCCCCCTGCACTGCTACAGTCCTAATTTCCCCACCCTGGAGAGATTAGAAATCTATGGTAGATTTCCCTACTATTTCTTTTGCATTTGATTTTGGGTTATTTACATATGCTGCCATTCAAGTTTCATGTGATTCTGATGAGTTTTGGCTACGATTTTATTATTTCTCGATTTCGCTAACATACAAGGAGCATCATCAGATATAGGGTGATCAAGGCTAAATTTGCAAAATCCGACCTTCTAGGTCATTCCAAAATGCCTTGTTTTGCCTAACCCCAACTTTGCAGGTGTTTTGGAAGCCCCTAGATGGGACATTAGGAGGTCACCTTCTGATGTTTTATGACAGTCCTAATCGTCCCACCCCGAAACGATTAGAAATTTGTGGTAGATTTCTTGACTGTTCCTTTTGCAGTGTGTTCCTGGTAATTTTTTCAAGCTTCTGTCAAATTTTTATCTTATTATGATATTTTTTAATTATCATTTTAATTATTTTATGCATGCATTAACCATAGGCCTTGGGGATCGCATGTTTCCCTCCATCCACAGGTGCTACTAATCGTTTACTGTTTCTCTGAATGGAGGATATTGACATCGGAGGAGCAGTAAGGAACTATAGATGCATTCATGCAAGCAACGATGACGTTTGGTCCACCCATTTTCAATGTGGGCATGCGGAAGATCTCCAAGGGGAATGTATCATTCGTGGTGTAACCAAAATATGTCCGATGTTCCCAGCCCCTGAAAATGGAGAAGATGTATTATAATCTAATCTCGAGAAAATTAATAAAATAAAGGGCTGCACTTTTACATTTGCTTTAAATCTCATTTCAGTTCATTTTTTTCCCTCTGTTCATGCATTCTCGTTCGTAGGACTTAGCGTTACATTTCCCTTTTTTTTGCTTTCGTATCCTCGTGCTTTCACTTATTTTTCTCTAATGAAGATATGTCCTCAAAACCTGTCTTACAAACAACTTATCCTTCTTGTGCCACTACAAGGGTTAGATAGCAAAATACTTTCTCAAACCATCCACATGAACTTCCTTCTCAAAAAGATATGCTCAATGAAATCTAAAATTGATGTTCAATAAATCTTCTTTGTTCTCAAAATAGAAGCATTAATACTTATCAAAAGCCCTCAAAATCACTTTTCACCATACAAGAATTACAAAAAATGTCAAGTCACTATTACACCTTATTACTCCTATTCTTGCATGCAAAAATTAAAACTATATAAAGCACTCTTAATATTTTATTAAATTACACCCTTATAACTACCTAAGTGTAAATTCAAACTTTATTAAAATTAACCCTTATGACTCCCTAAAATAAAACAAAACTTTTATAAAATTTCCCTTACCAACTTCTACTGCCACAGAGATTCGAATGCATGACCTCATAGAACCCACATCAAGCGTGTGCTAGAGCATTGTCTGGGCTAACTACCCATACAAACATCTCAATGCAAAACATTTTCTTTAAACCTGTTGTGGACCTTGGATCAACAAAAATTTGTGAACAAACTATCACCGTTGAGACTCAATATCGGAACCTCCTTCATGTTTAAGAACACAAGATTATACTGAGAGGGGGAGTGAACAGTATAAGACCACTTTTTACTTTTCTTTCCAATCAATATTATGCAATGTATAGATAGCAATATCAACAATAGTAATCAAAGCAATGCACAAATCACCACACACAATAGAGACACCAATTTAACGTGGTTCACCCAATGTGGGCTACTCCACGGAGAAAATATTTCACTAAAATTTTCTCAATCAATCTCTTGGGAATCCTTTCCCTATTACAATGTTTATGGACCTCTATCCAAAGGAGACACCAATCCCCTAATCAAGTTCATGGATCTCTATCCATAGGAGAACTCCTTCTCCTCTACTCTGGCTGGTGATCTTCTAGAAGAACTACTGCCTCCACTACATTGGCTAATGGATCTCTATCCACTAAAGACTCCTATCCTCACTCAAAAGACCTGTCCTCACTACCCTAGCTAATGGATCTCTATCCACTAGAGACTATCATCCTCTATACTCTATCACCTCCAAAGCTTGCTCTCAACTCTATCTCAAATCTGCACTAAACATAGTCCTTCGGTCTAGCACAAATCTACTCAATATCTGTCTCTGGTCTGGCACAAATCTATCCTCAAATCTGCACCAAACTCTATCCTCAAATCTTCACTAAACATAGT
Source organism: Wollemia nobilis (assembly GCA_028583015.1). Taxonomy (NCBI): domain Eukaryota; kingdom Viridiplantae; phylum Streptophyta; class Pinopsida; order Araucariales; family Araucariaceae; genus Wollemia; species Wollemia nobilis. The sequence goes on along the minus strand of JAQPPZ010016969.1, from coordinate 2,281,995 downwards.
CCTTCGATCTAGCACAAATATATCCTCAATATCTATCCTCAAGCCTTAACACAAAGCTTGACTCAATCAACTCTACTAGATCTGCCCTAAACCTTAACTCAAGGTTTGAACAAATCAATCAATCAACTCTGCTCTCAAGTCTTCTCAAAGACTTATCTCAAATCTACCTTGTAAGCTTCCATAAAATCTCACACTAATCTATCCACAAGTCCTCTCTAGAACTTGTCCAATCTACTCAACAATCTCTATCCTCAAATCTATATTGTAAGCTTCCACAAAATCTCACATCAATCTATCCATAAGTCTTCTCAAAGACTTACCTCAAATCTGCTCAACAAGTCCTCACTAGAACTTGTCCAATCTCATAGAAACATATAGAGAATTGTTAGAGACTCAATATGCTTCACATTCACCATAATGCTCAATCACTTTCAATCTCTCTTTTTACCATAGAAACATATAGATAATTGTTAGAGACTCAATATGTTTCACACTCACAAACACTCAATCTCTTTCTCAAATCAATTTAGAATATAGAACAATTTGTTTCATATAACTTGAACTATCACTTCAACACAACCACTTGACTAGGCTCAATCACAACTCTACTCAATCAATCACTCAATGAAATAATCCTTGCTCACAAACCCTAGTCCAAACATATGAACACTCACTCAAATTTTTCCAACAATGCTTATCAAACAATCTCACATAACAATGATACTCATGATCTTTGCAAACCCTAGTTCAAGTTCTTCACTCAACCAATCACTTCAACAATAATGCTTATCAAGTGATCCTCACATAACAATGATACTCATGATATTTCACAACTTCACATAATAATGATACTCATGTTCTTTGCACAAACCCTAGCTCAAGATATCTCAATAAACCTTAGTTCAAGATAGCTCAATATTTCCAACAATGCTTATAAAACAATGTTTTTTTTATTTCTTCTACCCCAGAATAACTTTCTAAAAACAATCTCAACAATGCTTGTCAAACAATCCTTTTCACTCCAACTTAGCATTCACAACATTCAACAAACACTCACTAGAAAGATGCGCACATACCTTTTGATTGATGAAGAAGATGTCCTTCAAAACCTATCTCAAAATAACCAAACTTCTTCTTGTGCCACTTTCAAGTTTAGATAACAAAATTTATCTCAATAACACTCTCAAGGATATTTTCTGAGCAAAAGGTACATTAAAATTCAATCCAAATTTACACCTTATACTCCCTCTAACTTTCTAACCACTCACAAATATCAAAAATAAAACACTTTAGCATTTAATTACCCCTTACAAAAATCATGCACATAAAAATAATTAACATCACCTTATAACTCCCAATATGGAAAAAATAAAATAATTTATTTTCACCTTATAACTCCCACTATGCAAAAGGTAAAAATGTTTTTCTACCTTATAACTCCCAACCAAGGCAATTATCAAGCATACCTTAGAATATTGAAGCCTCCATAAAAATAGCCATCGCTTAATTGAAGCCTCCACCAAAATAGTCGTCGCCTTGCTCGAACCCGTGACCTCTCAAGTCGCACACGCCCTAGCACTAGGGCCTCAACCACGTGGGCTAAGCCTCCCATGTAGACCAAGGAGTGCTCGCTCCTTCTTCACCACTCCCACCGGTGCACGAGGGCAAAAAGGCCAGCAAACAAAACCCACGCCTTGCATGAATCGAAACCCGCACCTCACGGCTCCCAAAGCACTGTGCAAGCCTTGCTTGCCAGCCCGGCTGCTACGATGGATGAGTGGGGACAAGGGTCTTCCCCCTTTGACTTCTTCTTCTCCTCTAAAAATCATGAATCCACTTACTTCCCTCTACCGCATGCGAAGACGAATTCATGCAAGTGTTATTTGATATTTTTAATTAAAACTCATATCCTTCCACCTTAGGCGCTTAGCCTTAAATATATATTTCCTTCAATTTGCATGATGTCGGCTCATTTAAATTTTTGAATTGTCACTTAATAAAATATTTTAATTTTATTTATATTTAACCTTAGGGTTAAATAAAAATAAATAAAATTAATTTAATTATTTAACCTTAGGGTTAAAATAATAAATTAATTTATTTTAAAATACTTTGGCCAATGCATAACCGATTTCCTTCCTTGAATGGCCTTGATGGCCCTGAATATTATAATAATAAATTATTATAATATTAATTTTTACTTGCACTCCATTGCAACCTGATCTTCAAACTTCGACCGTCAAACCTTCTTCAAACCTGTTAATCATCAACTTAGGAGGAAACCTTGCCTTGCTAACCTTTGACCATGTCATCAATGACAACTCAACTACTTGCACTACTTCACTAAAACTGACTCTTGACATCAATGACCACTCACTCTTGACATCAATGACAACTCATCTACTCAAAATGTCCAACAATCTCCCCCTTTGTCATTGATGGCAACCCAATTACCTTTTACAACTTCCTTAACCTTTTTCTATTTTTCTCCCCCTAGGATACTGCTCCCCCTGACTCAATGCTTTCCTTTAAATCAAATCTCTCCCCCTTACTCAAATCTCTCCCCCTTTGACATCAATGGCAAAGGGTCACCTTTGGGGCTCGAGGCTAAGAATGAGTCTCTTAGCTTAGCCCCTCCCCCACCTCCTCTTGAGGTGGTTAATTCTAGGGTGGGAGTATTTCTACTCCTAGCAAGCATCGATCTTTACCTTTGTCCACTTTCCTTCTCATCTGATCCTTCTGATTCCTCTAACTATTTTTATTCCTGCTTGTCTCTGGAATTTTTTCTCTACACCACTTTGTTGTATGTCCATCATTATTGCACTTGTAACACTTAATATTGTTATTCCTTGGAGGTGCAAATGCCTTGGGATTTCTCTTGGTGAAGCCATATCTATTCCTATCATGGATCCTGCAATTCATTGCCTTGTGACCAAACTGATTACATGAGTAGCAATACCCATGAAAAGGCTACCTATTTTTGAAGTTCCCATATTCCTGTCTTTCATGTGTCCTGCATTGTGAAGCCTTGTGCCCAAATCTGTGACATGAGAAACATCATCCATTGAAATTTCCTTGCCTTGACCTCATTGGTCTCTTAGTCTCTTTTACCCTGTGTTGGTTCCTATTCCATATGTTTCTCCTTTGTGCATTGTTTCTTTCCTTGTTGAACTTTCTATTGTCCAACTCATCCTCAGAAGTTTCACTTTCTCTCACACTATCTTCTTCTAAAGTTTCTTCTTCTTCAGAACTTGAGGTTGACTCTTCTTCTTATTTCTTTTGTACCTATTCAAAACCAAGACCTGTCTTGCTTGATGTAGGCTTTTGTGTCTTGATAATCTTATCCAAATTCTTTGAGCTTCTTCCAAACTTGTGTAGCTTATCCTTAGACTTCTCTACTTCTTCCCTTAGTAGAGCTACTTCTTGTTCTAATATTTCACATTCTAAGACCTTTGCTTCTAATTTATCCTTGAACTTCTTTGTCTTAGCCATTGACTTATTTAGATCCTCTATAAGCTTTCCTCTCTCTTCATCACATTCTTGAAACTGAAGCTTAAGTTGGGAATTTTTCTTTCTTACCTTCTTCAATGTGTTAAGAGCATAAATAAGCTCTCCCTCAAGATCAACTTCTCCTTTTTCTGATTCTTCCTCTATTTGTTTACCTTTGAAAACATCTTCATTCTCTTCTGACTTGTCTTCTATAGGATCACCTCCTTCTTCTTCTAGTGCCATTAGAATATTCTCTTCTGGTCCTTCAAGTGTATCTTCATATTCATCATCACTGAAACTGAAACCACTCTTTGTACAACTATCTTCAAGATGTCCAAAATTACCACATCTAAAACACTTGAGAATTATTGGTGACCTTTTCTTAACTTCTTTTTCTTCTGTCAGAAATAGAACTTCATCTTTATCATTATCTGAGAAACTATTTTCACTATCACTTGAGTACTTACTTGCCTTGTCTGCATAGTAACTCCTCTTCTGTCTTTGAAAGAACTTCTTTCCTTGTTTGCCTTGTCCATCCTTGCCTTTCTTTTGGTACTTGTATTTTTTTGATTCCCTATTCTTATGATCCTATTTTTCTTCATCATTGTTATTTCTAGCTTCTTGACAATCAGTTGCATAGTGACCATACTTTCCACAATTGAAACATCTAACATATTTTGCATCTTTAAATCTTCTTGGATCCTTATTCCTTCTTCCATAATTTGCTTCTTCATCACTGGATGACTCATTGCTTGAATCTGACTTCTTGCCCTTTGTCTTCTTAGTAGCTTTGAAGGTTGCTTCCTTCCGGATATTAGGTTCCTCTTTTGTTCTCATCTCAAAAGATGTAATAATACCAAGTAATACATCTCTTGTCAAAAAATCACCATATTTTGACTCCTCTATAAAAGAGATATTTTCACTAAACCTTTTTTGGAAGAGATCTTAAGATCTTATCACAAACATCAGATTCTTCAATCTCAAGTCCAAGTCCTTGCATGGCATTAACAACCTCATCTACATGAAGTAGATAAGTACTAATGTTTTCCTCATCCTTCATTCTTAAATCTTCAAATTGTCCTTTGAGATTTCATATCTTTACCTTTTTGACACTTTTATCTCCTTCATATATGCTTTGCAACTTATCCCAAATTCTTTTTGCTTATTTGCAATGCATAACCTTTATGAAATCTGTTCTATGCAAACCTCTCAAAATTGCATTCATTGCTTTTGAATTGTAATGATGTAGAAGCTTACCATATTTATCTGTAGGTGGAGTAGTTGGTGGTGTGTATCCATTTTCAACTGCTTCCCATATTTCATTGCCAAGTGCCATCAGGTGAATCTTCATTCTCATACTCCAAAATATATAATCACTTCCATAAAATACTAGTGTTGAATTATCTGAGGATCCATTCTTAGAATCCATTGTGTTCTTGTAAGATTTTCCTTCAAGTTGTTAAACTCTTCCAAAGGAACCCGCTCTGATACCAATTGAAGAACACAAGCTTATACTGAGAGGGGGGTGAACAGTATAAGACCACTTTTTACTTTTCTTTCCCAATTAATATTATGCAATGTATAGATAGAAATATCAAGTAATCAAATCAATGCATAAATCACCACACACAATAGAGACACCAATTTAACGTGGTTCACCCAATGTGGGCTACTCCACGGAGAAAATATTTCACTAAAATTTTCTCAATCAATATCTTGGGAATCCTTTCCCTATTACAATGTTTATGGACCTCTATCCAAAGGAGACACCAATACCCTAATCAAGTTTGTGATGAGATACTCTCTATATATCCATAAGGAGAACTCCTTTCTCCTATGCTCTTGTTGGTGATCTTCTAGAAGAACTGCTACCTCCACTACACTAGCTAATGGATCTCTATCCATTGAAGACTCTTGTCCTCACTCATAAGACCTATCCTCACTACCCTAGCTAATGGATCTCTATCCACTAGAGACTATCATCCTCTATACTCTATCACCTCCAAAGATTTCTCTTAGCTCTATCTCAAATCTACACTAAACATAGTCCTTCGATCTAGTACAAATCTACTCAATCTCTATCTCTAGTCTGGCACAAACCTATCCTCAAATCTGCACCAAAATCTTTCCTCAAATATGCACTAAACATAGTCCTTCGATCTAGCACAAATATATCCTCAATATCTGTCCTCAAGCCTTAACACAAAGCTTGACTCAATCAAATCTACTAGATCTACCCCAAACCTTAACTCAAGGTTTGAACAAATCAATCAATCAACTCTGCTCTCAAGTCTTCTCAAAGACTTATCTTAAATCTACCTTGTAATATTCCACAAAATCTCACACTAATCTATCCACAAGTCCTCTCTAGAACTTTTTCAATATGCTCAACAATATCTGTCCTCAAATCTATATTGTAAGCTTCCACAAAATCTCACATTAATCTATCCATAAGTCTTCTCAAAGACTTACCTCAAATCTTCTCAATAAGTCCTCACTAGAACTTGTCCAATCTCACAAAAATATATAGAGAATTGTTAGAGACTCAATATGCTTCACATTCACTACAATGCTCAATCACTTTCAATCTCTCTTTTTACCATAAAAACATATAGAGAATTGTTAGAGACTCAATATGTTTCACATTCACAAACTCTCAATCTCTTTCTCAAATCAATTTAGAATATAGAACAATTTGTTTCATAGAACTTGAACTATCACTTCAACACAACCACTTGACTAGGCTCAATCACAACTCTACTCAACCAATCACTCAATGAAATAATCCTTGCTCACAAACCCTAGTCCAAACATATGAACACTCACTCAAATATTTCCAATAATGCTTATCAAATAATCTCACATAACAATGATACTCATGATCTTTGCAAACCCTAGTTCAAGTTCTTCACTCAACCAATCACTTCAACAACAATGCTTATCAAGTGATCCTCACATAACAATGATACTCATGATATTTCATAACTTCACATAACAATGATACTCATGTTCTTTGCACAAACCCTAGCTCAAGATAGCTCAATATTTCCAACAATGCTTATAAAACAATTTTAACAACAACTACATAAATCCTTTTCACTCCAACTTAGCATTCACAACATTCAACAATCACTCACTAGGAATATGTGCCCATACCTTTTGATTGATGAAGAAGTGTCTTCAAAACCTGTCTCAAAATAGCCAAACCTTCTTGTGCCACTTCAAGTTTAGATAGCAACAGTTTATCTCAAAACACTCACAAGGATATTCTTCTTGAGCAAAAGGTACAATAAAATTCAATCCAAATTTTACACCTTATAACTCCCTCTAACTTTCTAACCACTCACAAATATAAAAAATAAAACACTTTAGCATTTAATTACCCCTTACAAAAATCATGCACATAAAATAATTAACATCACCTTATAACTCCCAATATGGAAAAAATAAAATAATTTATTTTCACCTTATAACTCCCACTATGCAAAAGGTAAAAATATTTTTCTACCTTATAACTCCCAACCAAGGAAATTATCAAGCATACCTTAGAATATTGAAGCCTCCACTAAAAAAACCACCGCCTTGCTCGAACCCGTGACCTCTCAAGTCATGCATGCCCTAGCACTAGGGCCTCAACCACGTGGGCTAAGCCTCCCATGTAGACCAAGGAGCGCTCACTCCTTCTTCACCACTCCCACTAGCGCACGAGGGCAAAAAGGCCAACAAACAAAACCCACACCTTGCATAAATCAAAACCCGCACCTCATGGCTCCCAAAGTGTTATGCAAGCCTTGCTTGCCATCTCGGCTACTATGGTGGATGAGTGGGGACAAGGGTCTTCCCCCTTTGACTTCTTCTTCTCCTCCAAAAATCTTGAATCCACTTACTTCCCTCTATCGCATGCGAAGACGAATTCGTGCAAGTGTTATTTGATATTTTAATTAAAACTCATATCCTTCCACCTTAGGCGCTTAGCCTTAAATATATATTTCCTTCAATTTGCATGACGTCGGCTCATTTAAATTTTTGAATTGTCACTTAATAAAATATTTTAATTTTATTGATATTTAACCTTAGGGTTAAAATAATAAATTAATTTATTTTAAAATACTTTGGCAAATGCATAACCGATTTCCTTCCTTGAATGGCCCTGATGGCCCTGAATATTATAATAATAAATTATTATAATATTAATTTTTACTTGCACTCCATTGCAACCTGATCTTCAAACTTCGACCGTCAAACCTTCTTCAAACCTTTTAATCATCAACTTAGGAGGAAACCTTGCCTTGCTAACCTTTGACCATGTCATCAATGACAACTCAACTACTTGCACTGCTTCACTAAAACTGACTCTTGACATCAATGACCACTCACTCTTGACATCAATGACAACTCATCTACTCAAAATGTACAACATGTGTCATGCCTTATGCAGTGTCTTCTTGCCACCCAAGCTACCAGCTCAGTTGGAAATAATAATATGCCTACTTTTACTTAAATCTCGTGCACTGTCTGCTTGCTTTAAAACATGTGTGTATTTTTCTCCTCTTTTCCTTCATTTAAACACCGTGCATTGTGCTTTCAAATAAGACATAGTAAATTTGATTGTTGATTTGTCTTTTTTGCACCACCAAATGATTTTTGGTTCCAACTTATATATGTATTTTGACTTAGGTAAAAAAACATCGGTGCTTTACCACTTTAAAAAATATTTAAATTTTGGCACCATAGGAAATTCAAAATTTTATTATTATAATATTTAGTTTTTTTAAATTAAATATTATAATTAATCCTTTTATAAACTTTGTCTTTTTTCCTTTGGAACTTGTTCAACCTTGCAAATAATGAACCTTTTCAAAGGAGCTTTGTTTACCTTGTCTTCCTTTTTCAATGGAGATATTTGCCATTCAATTTTAATGTTTCAACCTAGATGATTATTTTCAATAATTTTACCTTTGACATAAATGACAACCAAAATACTCAAAATTTCCAAAAATCTCCTCATTTGTCATTGATGGCAACCCTTTCTAAAAATTCCTTTTCCAACCACTAGATTCCAAAACTTCTCCCACTAATTGAATACTCTCACCCTTGCTTAAAATATCTCCTCCTTTAACATCAATGGCAAAGGGAATCATTTGGGGCTAAATATTATCTTAGTCCTATCCCTACGTCATCTCCTTGAGGTGATTAATTTTGGGGTGGGAGTATCTCTACTCCCAGCATACAATGCTCTTTTTCTTTATCAACCTTCATTTTCAATTTTTTTGTAGCCATACCTTTTGATCCTTTTGAGTGTTCCTATTCCTTCTTGTTTCTAAAAAGTCCAGAAACTCTATTCTACACCACTTGGCCTTATGCCCAATATTATTGTAGTTGTAACACTTAATGTTGTAATTCTTGGAAGGTGTAAATATCTTGAAGTTCCTCTTGGTGAACCCATAATGATTTCTATCATGAACCTTGCAATGGATTGCTTTATGACCAAAGCGATTACAAGAGTAGAAATACCCTTGGAAGAAATATCCATATTTTAAAGAGTTGAAATTCCATTTCGTAAGGACATACTCTTTCTTTCCATGAACCTTGCAATGCATATCCTTGTGGCGAAACGGGTTACATGAAAAACAATGTTCTTTGAAGAAATCTTGTCTTGAAACTTCTGGTCTCTTAGCCTTTTCTTTGCCTTCTTTGTGATGATTCATATTTCTTGTTTGTGCATTGTTTCCTTTCTTAGTGAAGCTTCCATTCTTCAAATTATCCTCATAAGTCTGAAATTATTCTTCACTCTCTTCCTCATAAGTCTTAGATTGATCTTGACGCTTCTTCTTTTTTCCCTAGTCCTTCTTCAAAACCAAGTCATATTTTGATATATGAAGATCTTTGTGTATTGATAATTTTATCCAAAGTTTTTGAACTTTTTCTAAACCTGTGTAGCTTGTCCTTAGACTCTTTCAATTCCATCCTTAGAGAAATTACCTCTTGTTACAATCTTTCGCATTCTAAATCTTTTCCATCTAACTTTTCAGTCATGACCTATTTAAATATCAGTCTTAGTTTTTGAGGTTGTTAGGTATTGCACTATATTTTTCTTTTCTTCCTCATGTTATTGAACTTAAGCCTTTAGTCTTGAATTCTATTTTCTAACATTTTTCAATTCTCTAAGAGCAACAATAAGTTCTACTTCTAGATCAACTATGCCTTCCTCTTCATTTTTTGAATATTTCTCTACTTATTGGTCTCCAAGAGCATCTTCATACTTTTCAAATTTATTTTCAATAGGAGCATCTGCTTCCTCTTCTATTACCAAAAATATAATCTATTATTCTTAACTATATGAGAGTCTTTCATCACTGTCACTTGAAGCCTTGCTTTCCTTGTTAACATAGAAACTCTTCTTGTGCCTTTGAAAGAACTTCTTTTCATGCTTACCTTGACCATACCTATTTTTCTTTTCATGCTTGAATTTTTCTTCTTCCTTTTTCTTATGATCTTGTTTCTCTTCACTACTACTACTTCTAGTTTATGGACAATTAGATGCATAGTGACCAAAATTACCATAATTAAAACATTTCACACTCTTCATATCTTTGTGCCTTCTTGAGTCCTTGTTTATTTTGACATAGTTAGCTTCTACATCACTGCTTGACTCACCACTTGATTATGGTTTCTTATATTTTGTCTTCTTTGAAGCTTTGAAATATGCCTATATCTTGGATTTGTGATCCTTTACTATTATCATCTCATAAGCTATGATAATTCCATGTAACTCATTGATATTCAACTAATCAATATCTCTCATATCTTCTATAGCTAAAAATTTTCCATCATACCTTCTAGGGAGTGATCTTAATAATTTCTGAGCAACATTGGAGTCTTCAATTTTAAATCCAAGTACATGCATGGTATTAAAAACCTCATCCACATGAATTAAGTATGTAGTAATATATTCCTCATCTTCCATATTCAAATCTTTAAACATTTTCTTGTGGTTTTGCAGTTTTACCATTTTGACATTTTTATCTCCTTCATATGTTTGCTTCAATTTATACCATATTTCTTTTCCTGATTTGTAGTGCATAAATTTCACAAATTTTACTTTATGTAATCCACTTAAGATTACATTCATAGACTTGGTATTATTCACATGTAATATCTTACCATGTTTATCTATGGGGGGAGTAGTTGTAGGTGTTAATCCATCCTCAAATGATTGACATGCCTCATATGCCAGTGTCATCAAGTAAGTCTTCATTATTGTATTCCATAATGCATAATTGTTCCCATGTAATAATGGTACCTTATTTGATGAGGATCCATTATGAGATACTATCTGTGTTCCTATAATATCGTTCTTCAAGTTGTTAGACTTTTCTTAAGGAACTTGCTATGATACAAATTGAAGAACACAAGATTATATTGAGATGGGGGTGAAAATTATAAGATCAAATTTTACTTTTCTTTCAAATGATAATAGCAATAATATCAACATAATAAAATAAAAAATGCACAAATCATCACATGCATGAGAGACACAAATTTAACATGGTTCACCCAATGCGGGTTACATCCATAGAGAAAATATTTCTTCTAAATTTTCTCAACAATCCTCTTGGAAATCAATTCCATATTAAAATGTTTATGGACATCTATCTAAAGGAGATCTCAATCCTCAATAATTTAGTTTTTGGATCTCTCTTTATAGGATAACTATATCCCCTCTAATCTGGTTTGTGGATCTCTCTCCACAAGAGAAATCTATCCCCTATACTTTAGTTTGTGGCTCTCTCCTTAAGAGAACTCTACCCACACTACTCTATTTTTTGGATCTCTCTTCATAGGAGAAATCTATCTCCTCCGATTTAGTTTATGGATCTCTCTCCATAAGATAACTCTATCCCCTCTACTCTAGTTTGTGGATCTCTCTCTATAGGAAAACTCTATCTCCTCTACTCTAGTTTATGGATATCTCTCTATAGGATAACTCTATCCTCTATACTCTAGTTTTTGGATCTCTCTCCATAAGAAAATTATATCCCCTTTGCTCTGCTCAATTCTACTCCAATATACCCCAATACTTAACACAAAGCTTGATCAAATTAACAACCAAACCCACTCTCAACTCTATCTTAAATCTACCCCAAGCCTTAACACAAAACTTGATCAAATAAGAAACCAAACCTGCTCTCAAATTTATCTTAAATCTGCACCATACCTTATTACAAGTCTAAAAAATTTTTTCTCTAACTCTTCTCACAAATATACATTAAAATTATCCCGAGTCTTCTCACAAGACTTGGTCAAATATGCCTTCAAGCCTTCTCAAAATACTTGCTCAAATTTGCCTTGAAGTATTCTCAAAAGAATTGATCAAATCTACCTTCAAGGATTCTCAAAACAATTAATCAAATCTATCTTCAAGTCTTCTCAAAATACTTTCTCAAATCTACCTTCAATACTACTCATAGATCCTACTCAAATATTTCCAAATCTTGCATACAAAAAAAGCTTAAATTTCTTTCAGAAAATCTTTCTTCAAATAGACAAATTCTACTTAGAATTCATTTAACCTCAGAACATATAGAGAATGATATGTTCTATAAAAACCCAATATGTTCTTCACATTCACAAATATTACATTTAAATAATCCAATATCTATCTTTTGCGAAATTCCTTTTAAATCAAATCAAAACAATGTATAATATGTTTCACAAAATCGGTCTATCTTTCTTGTAAATTTACTCTCAATGATCAACCACACTAATGCATAAATTTACTTCACAAGATTGATATCAAACACTTTCACAATTACTTTCAAAATTTCTCAAACCAATGCTCAAAATATTTTACAATGATGCACAAACTTGTCTTCACACTTAGCACAAGTAGTTCACAATCTCTAGCACAAATATCTCAATCTCTTTCAACAATGGAAGCACACTTGTTCTCAAAATCTATCCCAAATATTTCCAAAACCATTCAACAATGAAGTACAAGAAGATCTTCAAACTCTAATGCAATTGTTTCAACTTTCTCTCAAAAATTGATGCACATGTAGGTCTCAAACCCTAACTCAAATATTTTCAACAATGTATACCAAACAACCCTTTTATATCCACCTTATGTTATAGAAACATTTAGTCAACCAATCATCTTAAACAATGAATGATATGCCCATACCTCTTATTTTTATTTGATGAAGATATGTCCTCAAAACCTATCTTACAAACAACTTATCCTTCTTATGCCACTATAAGGGTTAGATATCAAATTACTTTCTTAAACCATCCACAAGAACTTCCTTCTCAAAAAGATATTCTCAATGAAATATGAAATTGATGTTCAATAACTCTTCTCTGTTCTCAAAATGGAAGTATTTATACTTATAAAAAGCCCTCAAAATCACTTTTCACTATACAAGAATTACAACAAATATCAAATCACTATTACACCCTATTACTCCTATTTTTGCATGTAAAAAATAAAACTATATAAAGCTCTCTTAATATTTTATTAAATTACATGCTTATAACTCCCTAAGTGCAAATTCAAACTTTATTAAACTTAACCCTTATGAATTCCTAAAATAAAAAATCATGCTTCATTAATTTCAACCCTTATGGCACTCTTAATCAAAACCTAACCCTTATGACTTCCTAAAATCAAAAAAGGTTTTATAAAAATAATTGCCCATACAAACCTCTACTTATATGGAGATTCGAACGTAGGACCTCATGGAGCTGACACTCTAGCGCGTACTAGAGCACCATGTGAGCTAACTACCCATACAACAATCTCAATGTACAACCTTTACTTTAAATATATCACGGAACTTAGATCAACAAAAAAAATACGAACAACCTATCACCACTGAGACTTGATCTCGAAACCTCCTCCATACCACGCCTTATGCGAGGTTTGCTTGCCACCTGAGTTACCCGCTCAATTGAAAATAACCATGTACATACTTTTACTTAAACCTCGTGTGATGTCCACTTGCTTTAAAACATGTTAATCTCTTTATCCTCTTTGCCTTCGTTGGAACACCATGCATTGTGCTTTCGAATAGGACGCAGTAAATTTGATTGTCGATTTATCTTTTTTCACACCACCAAATAATTTTTGGTTTCACCTTATATATGCATCTTGAATTAGAAAAACGATGTCAATGCTTTACCACTTTAAAAAATATTTGAATTTTGGCGCCATAGGAAATTCAAATTTTTATTATTATAATATTTAATTTTTTAAATTAAATATTATAATTAATCCTTTTAGAACCTTTGTCTTTTGCCTTGGGAACTTCTTCAACCTTGCAAATAATGAACCTTTTTCAAAGGAGCTTTGTCTACCTTGTCTTCATTTTTCAATGGAGATATTTGTCTTTCAATTTTAATATTTCAACCTAGAATATGATTTTCAATCATTTTACCTTTGACATCAATGACAACCAAAATACTCAAAATTTCCAATATTTTGCGTGGCAGTTCATGCATAACAGAAATCCTAATTTTGATAATATCAGACATAGGGGAATCATTGGTCCATATCAATGTGTTTTATGCTACAAAATTGAGGAAATATCTGACCACTTGATGTTTTAGTGCCATTCACATGCCAAATATGGGAGAGATGATTTTTATCTTATAAAATTCAAGTTAATGGTGATTTGAATCGGATTAATATTTGGGAAATATGGAAGAGGGGTAGATTTAAATCTAAAGCTCTTTGTATCAATTGGGATCTTGAATTAAACTTCATTTGGTGGTAAGTGTGGTTGGAGAGAAATGGCAGAATTTTTAGAGAAACCTTTTCATCTTTAGATGGAGTTTGGCAGGTCATTTGGAACAAAGTCACAAAAATTATGGCAGTGTACGTTAAAGAGGAACTCAGGCTGTTATAGGGACAATGGAGAAGAAAGTTGAAGTGCAAGAGGGGCAGGATATATCTAGTTGGAAACCACCCCCAAAAGGTTGGATTAAAATTAATATTGATGAAGCTACAAAAGGCAATTCGGGTAGAGCTAGAATTGGAGTTGTTTGTAGGAATCATGTTGGAATAATGCTCTATTGGGAACTACAAGGCTTGGGAAGGGCCAAAAACAATGAAGCAAAAACCTTAGCTATCAAATTTGCTTCTATTTGGGCAGTAAATCACGGTTACAAGAGGATAATCTTAGAATAAGATTTTTAAATAATCGTAGGATCTTTGTATTGCATGAGGAACTTTGCTTTGAAGACATGGAGGTTGAGGATTCTTGTCACTCAAATTAAGGAATTGTGGAGGGAATTAGATTATGTTATTCCAGTTTATGTGAGTAGAGATCTAAATAAAGTGGCAGACTTACTAGCTAAGATGAGTACTACTGAAAAGAAGGTAGGGGTTCAATGGCATACTGACATGGCTATTGAGGATGAGAGGATTAGACAGGTTGGTGAGAAAATCCATTGTTTAACTAATTTGGACAACAATTGTAGAAATATGGTTTAGGATTTTTGTGCTCCAATGTAAATTTTCTTTTACAATTGTAAACATGTGAACAACCAGTGTAGAAATATGATGTCACTGTAATAATATGGTTTAGGAGATTTGGCTCCAATGCAGATCTTTTTTACTATTGTAAACATATGCTTTCTTTGACTAAGGCCAAAAGAAGTCTTATCTTAACTTGTAAATGATCTTTGTTTTAATATAAATTTTTTCAATTTATTTTTCAAAAATAATTAAATTTTTATATAAAGTTAGACATTTTTTATAATTTCAATAATTATTTGAAGACCAGGACCCACCAAGCCTTTTACCTCACCGTGGGAATTTGTTCAAATGGTTACGTGCCGATTTATTTACAAAAATTTCACTACCCTTGCTCGTGCGGTATCTTCTTACCATCTTGTTATTTATTTTCATTATGTAATTGCTAGCCGATGGATGGATGCACTTCGTTTGTATCGTATTGTCGTCTTGTGATTGGAATCCAGATGTTTGGTTTAGATGGAATCTTCATCACGTGGTCGTTTCGGCGTGCAGTGAAAAAATAAAAAAGAATAATCGCTAATTGATTTTTTTAAATAATCAATCATGAGTGGATATGTTCGAATCTCCCAGAGACTACATTTCATCCTCATAATCCATTAAAAATTTAAGCCTTAGCAGATGCGAACCCGTGATTTGGAATTGGTTTCTCATAATAATAGATAATTACTCTCACCCATAACGATGTACAGTAGCGCCAATACTGCGATGATTTTAAATAAAAAATTGAATTGAAGATTTGAATTTGCTTAAACAATGAAACTTTCCATGTGTTGGGTTCCAAATCAAACCATCGTTTGTGGAAAACCACGATCTTACCTACCCAACCCAGGTCGGAGGCACTATTTATGCCTCCTTTAGTGGGAGAGACCATTCATAGAATTGTCGAAAACTCAGATGTCTTCGTACAAATAGATTCATGGCCTTTTTGTTCTGGTAAGCGTTCATCACGTGTAATGTCTATTAAGGAAACCATTTTCAGTTCGGAACTTTAAAAAGTATTTTGATAATTGAAATAGTTGAATAATTATATAAACAGCGTCTTCTACTAAAATTTTCTTATGAAGGTTAAAATCCTGTTTACCTTTGTGTGTTTGGTCCTTGGATAGAGAAGTCGCTTTATAAAATGGATCGGACTGCCGGCAAAGGACTTGTGTAAGTAATTTCTCTTGATCTGAGACACTGATTTTTACTTGTCACGCAATAATTTGTTTGCATTTTTAGGGTTCTGGTTGCCTACCTGAAAGATGTCGAAGACATACAACATTTTAATATGTTTTTAGACAATCGTTTAAAAGAAAAATGATTGGCAAATTGATTTTTGCAGGGAAGGGATTGAAACGGGTAGCAAGAAATGGAGCGGGTCAATTAAAAGAGCAATAAAGTCGCCCCCTGAAATAGTGTGGAAACTCAGCGCGGATTTTGTAGGTGTGCTGAAATATGCATCACCATCTCTGAAGTCCTGTGATCACGTTGAAGGAGAAAAGAATGGAGTTGGTTGTGTCAGATTGTGCAACGGGCAACTATGGGTGAAAGAGAAATTGATTTCAATAGATCATGCCAATTATTCCTATACGTACATCATTGTGGATAGCAATGTGAGGTTAGAGGGGTATATGGCAACTTTCAAAGTGCATGTTATGCCCGATGGAAGCGGAGTTGTAGAGTGGAGTTTCGAGTTTGATCCTATTCCTTCCGCTACGGAAGAGAAATTTGTTGTTCAAATAGGCTCTTCACTGGAGAAACTTATAGAAGGACTTGACGAAGTTGCTGCTCAAGAAAATTGCGATGAATGGAACTGATCTTCCCCGATTTCTTGTTTATTGGGTTTCATGTAGAAACCAAGCGCCTCTATTGTTATTTTTTGTTTTCCACGCAGGCTTCGTTAAAAGAGAAGATAAAAAAGTTTAGTTTGTTTTCCTTGTTCTTGCGTGCCTTTGAGCAGATCTTAGATCCAGAGGACTCACGTTATGTCATTGTGGCGAAATGCCTGTCAATACGCATTCCATTCATAGAAAGGATGGATATTAGAGAGTATGTGATTCCAAGTATGGATTAAAATTGAAGGCTGTAAGCGTCACATACGTGTTTGAATTTTGATAGGGTATTTGATAGGATGATTTTTATTCATAGGTTGATCTTAATTATTTGTGTGTTTTTTTTTTTTAATACTTTCCTTGTCTCTTTTTTAAGGTTTCAGGACAGGTATTACTTAAAATACATATAAGCGACTTAAGAGAAGATATCTAAGGAAAATAAATAGAATGTAAAAGAACAATGAGATGCTCTAAGGGTTAGCTGGATTGGTAAGTGTTAGTTAGGTTGGACACTTATCAAAAAAAGATTTAGGTTTAAGTCTTGGTGGTGCTTGTTGGCAAAGGTAGTAGTCTGATCCGACTCCTCTCAGTGATCTGACTCCTCTAAGTAAACGAGATACCGCAGAGGTTATAGAGGACAGCCATTCTAACCCTACTTGATAATAGAAAGTGACTATAAATGTAACCGATTTCCCTATATTAACTAAAAAAAGAATGAGATTAATGAGAGTGAGTGAGACAGGGAGATGCGGGGTTATTACATTGGGTACTTGTGAGAGTGAGCGAAAGAGTGAGATAAGTGGCTTATATAATGGTTTTATTGGAAGATTTAAAATATTTTAAACAATGGCAAATTATTTATATAACATCTTATTATTGAGAAGATAATTATATAAAAAGTTAAATTAAATGAAAATGAATTAGTTAGTTTTAATTGATTACATGGAGTTAGAGTTGTATGATATATTTTTATTGTAAAATTAGTTCAATAATTTATAGGATTATTATTATAAGTGTGTTTATATATAGTAGTATTACAAGTAATTTTATTTGAAGAATATTTATCACAATACATTAAATACAAAAATAGATTATAAACTAGATAAATGATATTTTGTATATTATAAAATAGAGTGTTGTGTCCTTTTCAATAAAATCATAATCATTGAAGTACTATTCACGTCTAAAAAAAATTGTGTCTAGCACATTAATATTTTACTTTCATAGATAATTGAGATATCGTAAACCATCATGAAGAATACCAAGAAATAGATCTCAAAGCAAGGAGTTGAGTTATGCTCATAAAAGTCATAAATTTAGTGTAAATTGAAATACATCTACAACATAATCAAATATTTAACAAAATAGTGAATGCCTATCTAAAAAGTACATTTGTTGATGCACAAAATCCTTTTGATGTCCTTCTAATGACTTTGTTGATATCATGAAGATGTCACTTTGTAAAGCTAGATCAAAATATCTATGTTCACATGGTTTCAAATATTCTTAAATCAATCTTATCACTTATTCCTCTTTTAATATCCTATTTATACTACTATTTTACCAATTTTCTAGAATAAAAAATAATAGATTATAGATACCTTCTATTTCCTTGTGAATTAATACAAGATAATATAAAATATTTAAACCAAGGTATTGAAGAAATATTTTAATAATGTGTACTAAAACTATCATAATCTTAGCAATAATATGTAAACCCTAGGGTTGGTCCTAATGTAGTAAGTAAATTACTTGATATCTAATCCATCAAGGACCATATCCTTCATAAAAAAATCATGATAAAAGACTTATTCCTACTCAATCTTGCTTTCTATGTCACCATAGTAATAAATGGGAGATTACACCTAGATTATATATAAAGGGTATGAAATGTTTTAGAAGCTAGTCCTTGAGTAGTAAATCTTAACCTTTGACTTTAAACCCTAGAGGAGTATCCCATCCCCCTTTGTGGAAGGCAGTGAACCAATGGTCAATGATTTTGGTTATACTTGCAAGGGAAAATCGAAGATGAATATAATAATAAGGATATGTGTCATAGAAGTAATAGAGGTAGAAATATTAAGAGCAATATTAGCAATAATAATTATCAATTGGTAAATGCATTGAGAGGAAATGAGGAGGTAACTGTTGAGCATGCAAATGACACACTTTGAATTTTACCTCCCTAGTATCAGTTTTGATGGGCATGAAGAGGTAGAGGTCAAATTGTTGGCGTATCAATGACTTACTTGGTAAAGAGTTTGTTCCTTATTGAAAGGGAATTTGTTTTCCCCAAGGATTGGTTATGCTAGTGATGCAGGAGCATATAGCTATCAACCAAATTAAACAGTTGGAATTACTATTTAGAGGATGAGAACATCCAGCTGACAGACTTTTTTTTATGGAATATTGGATAAGGATAAGTATGCAGTGTGCAACTGCCTTTTGAGATAGCTAGATTATTTGTGTTTTTAGAAAAAAATTGGATTTTTAGAAAAAGATGTATTTTTGAAAAAAAACCAAAAAAAAAGATGGATAAGAATGCTTGGTTGTCATTGACAGTTTAATTAGCATGCATAGCTAGGAAGTAATTGTTTTTCATGTTTATAAATAAGAAGTTGATGTGAGAGTGAGAGGTGAGCAGGGGGTTCCAAAGAGATTGGCACTTTATGTAGTGCTTGCAGAAGGTTTATAAAACCTTAGAGAAAGAAAGTGACACTCTATGTAGTGCTTGCAAGAGTTTTTTCATGTAAAAATTCAGAGAGAGGAATTTGCACTTTGTGTAGTGCTTGCAGGAGTTTTTTCATGTAAAATGTCAGAGGGAGGAATTGTCACTTTGTGTAGTGCTTGCAGGAGGTTTGTCATTTTAAATCTCGGAATAAGAATATGGAAGAAGGATATTAGTACTTTGAGGAGCACTTTTATATATGTGGTGCTTTATGGAGAGAAATTATGTAATGTTAATGTGGCCATTGAAATATAAGAAAGTAGTTATGTGTTTCATGTGTTAAATAATTCATTAATGGTGTTTTATTTTAACCGTTTTTATGTATGGTGGTATTAATGTTTTTATGTGTGGTGGCATTACTATTTTTATGTATGGTGGTATGAAAATGGTTGAGCATCTAGGAGAGGTTTTTTTTTAATCGACCCCCTCTCCACCGCTGCATCATTATGGTATCAGAGTCAAAATATCGATGGGATCATGTATGATGCAAGAGATTTGTGAGTAGGACCTCATAATTGTTTTTGCTACCCGATGAGTATGATGTAGGAGCATCCAACTGTCAACCAAATTAAACAGTTGGAATTGCTATTTGGAGGATGAGAACATCCAACTGGTAGACTTTTTTTTATGGAATATTGTATAAGGATAAGTATGTAGTGTGCAACTGCCTTTTGAGACAACTATATGATTTGTGTTTTTATAAAAAAACTAGATTTAAAAAAGATGTATTTTTGAAAAAAGCTAAAAAAAAAGATGGATAAGAATGCTTGGTTGTCATTGATAGTTTAACTAGCATGCATAGCTAGGAAGTCATTGTTTTTCATGTTTATAAATAAGAAGCTGATGTGAGAGTGAGAGGTGAGCAGGGGGCTCCAAAGAGATTGGCACTTTGTGTAGTGCTTGTAGAAGGTTTGTAAAACCTTAGAGAAATAAATTAGCACTCTATGTAGTGCTTGCAAGAGGTTTTTCATGTAAAACCTCAGAGGGAGGAATTGGCACTTTGTATAGTGCATGCATGAGGTTTTTCATGTAAAACCTCAGAGGGAGGAATTGGAACTTTGTGTAGTGCTTGCAGGAGGTTTACCATTTTAAACCTTAGAAGAAGAATATGGAAGAAGGAGATTGGTACTCTAAAGAGTGCTTGCAGATATGTGGTGCTCTATGGAGAGCAATTATGTAATGTTAATGTGGCCATTGAAATATAATAAAGTAGTATTTTATGTGTTTCATGTGTTATGCAATTCATTAATGGGGTTCTATTTTTTTTTTTTATGTGTGGTGTATGAAAATGGTTGAGCAACTAGAAGAGATTGTACTTTAATTGACCCCCTCTCCGTTGCTGCATGATTATGGAATCAAAGCCAAAATATCGATGGGGTCATGTATGATGCAGGAGCTCACAATGTTTTTTGCTACCCGGTGAGTATGATGTAGGATCATCCAACTGTCAGCCAAATTAAATAGTTGGAATTACTATTCGAAGGACGAGAACATCCAGCTGGTAAAATATTTTTTATGGAATATTGGATAAGGATAAGTATGCAGTGTGCAACTACCTTTTGAGATAGCTAGATGATTTGTGTTTTTAGAAAAAAAAGGATTTTTAAAAAATATGTATTTTTGAAAAAAATCCAAAAAAAAATATGGATAAGAATGATTGGCTATCATTGATAGTTTAATTAGCATGCATAGATAAGAAGTCATTATTTTTCATATTTATAAATAAAAAACTGATATGAGAGTGAGAGGTGAGGAGGGGGTTCAAAAGAGGTTGGAACTTTGTGTAGTGCTTGCAAAAGGTTTGTAAAACCTTAGAGAAAGAAATTGGTACTCTTTGTAGTTCTTGCAAGAGGTTTTTCATGTGAAACCTCAGAGGGAGGAAATTGGCACTTTGTGTAGTGCTTGCAGGAGGTTTTTCATGTAAAACCTCAAAGGGAGGAATTGGCACTTTGTGTAGTGCTTGCAGGAGGTTTGCCATTTTAAACCTCGAAAGAAGAAGATGGAAGAAGGAGATTGGTACTCTGAGGAGTGCTTGCAGATATGTGGTGCTCTATGGAGAGCTATATGTAATATTAATGTGGCCATTGAAATATAATAAAGTAGTATTTTATGTATTTCATGTGTTATATAGTTCATTAATGGCATTCTATTTTAATTGTTTCTATGTGTGGCAGTATTATTGTTTTTATGTGTGGTGGTATGAAAATGGTTGCGCAGCTAGGAGAGGTTATTGTTTAATCAACCCCCTCTCCACTACTGCATCAACTAGATTTTGATAGGTATGCATAAACCTAGAGGTCATTAATAATTGCTCATTCAAGGAGTCTTTACTGGTATAACTAAAAAAAATAGATTTCCTAAGCATACCTTAAAATAAAATGCTTAACTATCCAAAATTATTTTGACTGTATTGATATTTTTATATAATAAGCTAAGATAAATTTAAATGTTTATAAACTAGAAATTATCATTCATTGCTTTCAAAATGATTAGTTTACAATTTAAAATAATTTTAAAAGCTAGCTTCAAATATTTAAACTAAAATAAATCTACTTCTAATCTACATGAACTCCTAAGAAAAATTAAAGGTTTAAAGATAAGAAAAAATAAAAGAGTACAAACAAGCTTACACTATCCTAAATGATTTAAAACCAACCCTAGCCTGACCAATATTCATAGAGGTTGAGGTTCAAGATAATGCAATCTTCAAAAAGAAACATGAAATAGATTGAGTGCAATCACCATTAACATGTGCAAGTTGAACACAAAAGAATTCAAAATCCTTGCATTTTAAAGATAATAATTGAGTACATTTAGTTTATATTTGTTTGCTTTGGTGGACTATGGGAATAGAGCTCAAACAAATATTAGATTGAGTTCTAAAAATCCATCCAAATACAAATATAAGGGGGAAGTAAAGAAAAATCTAAGTCTAAGGGACCAACTATTAGATGGTTTTTGGTCTTTTTAACAAACTAGTGAGCCCATATTTATACAATTTGATGGTACTTTACATAGTTTTACATTACAATTAATTACTATCAACTTCCATGGGGTGTATCAAATCTAATTTTTTTTTCTCCCTATGATGTGTGCTCCTTGGGATTTCTTTTGTTCCACCTCTACCATACCTCATTAAACCTCAACTTATACAATGTTTTGGGGACTCTTCAATCTAATTGGTTAAGTGCTACTAATTGTAAAAAGTGGGTTGGACATTAATTTCATAAAGTTTTACCACTTGTTGCATTTTGATACCATTTGAGAAATATTAATGTCACCATGATGCAAGTGCCTTGGAACCACCTCCCAACCATAGGTGGGTTGATCATTAATTTCATCATGTTTGTCACCCTATACATCTATGGTCCCTTGATTATAATTAAAACTCTCAAGGTTGCCTTTGAATTCTTAGAATAGCATCAAACATTTTGTAAGATAAAAGTTTAAAATTGTAGACATTAGAATTCATTGCTATTTTTTAATTTTTCTTCATTTTTTAATTTTTAATTTATTTATTCATATTTAATTTATTTATTATTAGTAGTATTACTTTTATTTTCATGACCCTCTCTCATTTTTTGTATTTTTAATAGTCTATGGATTTTTTGGTAATTATTTCCTTCTTGGAAAAAGTTCTATACTTTTTGGCTTCCTTTTGGATCCCTTCGTAACTTTCCCATATTTCTGGAAAATCTTGCACTATTTGGGCCATTTTTATTGATTGGATTATGAGCTAGTAGAATTTTTTAGTTTTTTTTAATTTTCCAATAAATTTTTGCTTTGCATGGTTCAAGATTGTCCAGGTTTAAATTTTTACAACTCTCTAATTGATGGGGATTCTAATTTTTCCTATTGGAAAAATATCTGATTGTACCTTTTAAATATTTTCAATTATTTCTTATGATTTTATTTTAAAATCCCCAATTGGAGCTTTTAAATATTTTCTTAAAAATTCTAACTTTCTAGGTGTTGGATCCTTTTAAAATATTTCCTTAATATTTTCTTTAAAACTCTCAGATCTCACCTTATATAGTAGAACTTTTAAAAATTCTACCTAAACCTTCACTTACGAACCATAGACTACACCTTTTAAAACTTTGTCAAAAATTATTTTTACGTTTTTCTTTTAAATACTACAATCACATGTTTTAGAGCTTTGTCAAAACTTTTAACTCTAATTATTTAAAACCTTCAACTTCTCACTTAATTTTTTTTTTAAAAGACTTTCCTTTAAAATTCTCTTAGAACCTTTGAATTTTCACAAGTTATTAATTTTAACCATCACATTTTTATTTACTCTCCATTTTGGGTTATAGATTTTTGCAAGATAAATATCCTCTCAAAAAATTTGATTATCAAGGTTTTAGATTAGTTTTTCTTTTATTTTCCTACATCTTCCAATTGGTACTTCTTTTCATTTCCCTATGGGGTTTCCAATTGGAACTTTTTTATATTTTCCTTTGTATTTTGATTTGCAATTATTTTAAAATTTGTTTCACCTCAGGAAACTACATATTTTAACTAGAATGAAGGAAGTTGGGATTTAGATTACTTCCACATTTAAATTTTCCTTGGTCATGAAAACTTAGATAACCTATAAAAACAAGGAATTTTGGGCCTTAAACCTCCTTGATACATAGGAAAATTTATATTTTTGGAAAAATATTTTTGAGTCATATCTAATGGAGGTGGTTTCACAACGTTTTACTGAGTATTACAAGATTTATAGGGTCCAAAAGTGAGATTTGAATTATTAGGTATACATTTATGGTCAATTAGGGTAGTCATATATCATACTAAAAATAGGCCATTTAGGAGGTCGATTTCTCTTAAAACATAAGCAAGTTTATGTTCATCCAAAAGCTCTTTTAAAAGTACATTTAATGGATGAAGCTTCAGGAAGTTTCTATAAGGATTGAAGAATATATAATCCTTGGAAGTGATACCATCAATGCTTCCAAGGAAATTTCTAGATTTACAATACCTTAATTCAAATAGGATTGAGGTGCTAAGGCATTGGGAACATAGGTGATGGGTACTTGTTGAAAATATTAATATGAGCATTTCTCCAATGAGAGAAGTCATTTTCTATTTTATAGAGTTTACTATACACAACAATAAAAATAAGCATCATGAAAAATATAAGACATAAAAATTGAGCATCCAAAATTTAAAACATTTAATTAAGAACTTGAGCTTTCAAAAGACTAACTAGTATTGAAAAACCTCATGAAAAAAGAGAATATTTACCAAAATTTAGAAAAAATAGGTCCCTAGTCCATGCATATTGGGTCATGTTGTTCAAGCACAACAAAAAAATGATGATTGTACTCAGAAATACTCTTATTCATTTTTCGGAATAGAAAGAAACCTCTCTAAAATAATGAAGCTTCAAGACCAATAAAAATATAAATTAGGCATCCATACAAGGCTAGTGTTAAGCAATTAGCCTAGAAGAAATATTCAATTTATTTCAAAAAATATGTGTGCTTATGGAATTAATCTTATTCTATAATTAATTGAAATTTTTAATCAAAGTTTTAAAATCAAACTAGTTTACCCTTTAACGTACATTAGTCTACTAATTATGAGCTTTATATCATAGCGAGATATATTACCAATTACAATTACCCATTTCTACGCAAGTGTTTATAATCTTGATAGAGTTATATTTTATCACTTTATATACATTTATCTACTACCAATTGGGCATTCATAGCCCTAATAATTTTTTTCTAAATCACCCAGACAATTGAACCCCATTTCCTCTTTTTATTTTTTATTTTTTTGAAAATAAATTAACTTTGTTTAATTTGGAAGTACTAGGATCTATTTTTGGATTGGGTATCACTATGGAAAATAGGAGAGTGAACATCTTAATTATTTCTACCTAAGAACAAAAACATAATGATTTCATTCCTCTTGATATAGAATCTCTTTTAAAATATTTCATTGTGAAGTTGCAACATCTATTTGAATTACTTTCAAAATATTTTTTTTATCCCAAGATATGAATATACACCATATGTATTATTAATGTAATCTTAGATTCATTGCATTTAGAGTAGGACCGTTTATATTGAAACTATGTAGAAACACTTCCTCTTTAAAATAACCAAAAGTATGTTGCACTTGACCAATCTAGGCTAAGGAGTGGAAAACATAAGATAGAAGGAAATTAAATATAAAATTAAAACAAAAACCTAAATTAAATGAAACAAGATCAACACACCAAAATATTAAAACAATAAAAACTATGTACAAAGCTTATTTATAGGGTATAACCAGAATAATTTTTGACACAAAAGTAGTATTTAAAAATTATGGATTCACTAGTAATGGGACATCCTCTCTAATTAGAATTTTTAGCCTATATTTATTATCTCTTAGAATCTATGATATCTAGAAGGGTCCTAGCCAATGGGGCTTAAATATCCCATGCTCTCCTTTCTTTTTATGGGCCTTATGCAAACATCTTATGGGGTTTTTATTTTGGCCCTATTATCAACCCATCATTTTAAAACTCCGTCACCTTTTTCATCCATCCTCGTTAAATTAAATATTTTGGTTTCAATCTTATAATTTATCTCCAAGTATTTTTCATGAATATAGGGCAAATATATTGATGTTTGTGGGAAATATAGGAGCCTGGCCATAAACCAAATGATAACAGGACATGCCTAAAGAAGAAATAATCAGAATAATTTCTAACCACAATGCATACTTCAATTTAGTATGACAATTGCTAGGAATTTTATCCAATTTTCTTTTAATTATTTCTTGAAGACTTTTGTTAGTTGATTATACTACTCTAATACCTTAAGGATAGTAATTGGAATTTTTTTTACAGTTACCTTATTATCATAACCCTATTCAAAATATTATTTGGAGGAAAAAGTAAGGCCATTATCATATACCAAAGAATATGGAATTCCAAACTTGTTCATGATGTTATGTTTGAGGAATTGAATCTCACCCTCTTGTATAATTTTTTGATTCTTGAGCCTCTATCCAATAGGTGCAATAATAAATCATTTTAAGAATGAAATTTTGGTTAGATGATGAGTTATTATTAATGAAACCAATAAATTATATTCCCTATTGTTCAAATGAGCAAGCTTCAATCACTAGCTATAATGACATGGGATAATTCCTTTCTTGAAGAGCTACAATATGGTAAACATGATATAGTCAAGCATTCACATGTACATATTTATTGAATTCACCACTATGCATAACCCTGTTATTCAAAAATCTTAGGTAGATTCCCTCAATTTTTTTTTTTTATACGAAATGTCTAATTTTATCATGAAGTTTGGACTTCTAATATGTAGCATTTTTATTTGGGATGAAATTAGGTGAATAGGATATAATATATTAAGCATATAATAAATTATATTCTAATACTACTCATTATTTATAATTTCTCCCATAGAATATTGCTAGTAAAATTGAGGAGCAAAAAAGTGTAGCAAGAATGGAGTAGCTGGAAAATCAAAATTTGAGGATCCAAAACTTCTAAAAATTTAATAAAATTTTGTGATTATATTCTACACAAGAACACCTTTCCAAATATGTATGACACACACAAAATGGAGCTACAAAATAAAATTTATAAGCTTTGAAATTTGACTATAGCTTTTAGAAAATCAAGGACAACAAGCATGTATTTCACAAAATAAATGTTATTTTTCATTTCAAACAAACTTAGAAGTATTACAATTCTTTCTCCACATTATTATACAACTATTTTACATTATTGTATATTTAAAAGAGATAAAATGATGTTACAACCCTTCATTTCATATTTTGGAAGTCCAACAGTCACAATGACTCTTCAAGGCTTATAAAAACTTTTGGGCTTCTTCAAATTTGTGGAATAACATTTGAATTTATTTTTTTATTGGTTAGAATAAATCTAGAACATACTTCCCATTGATTTTGAGTGGTGAGACAAGTTTATCTCTCAATATAATTTTTTTTTTATTCACACCTTTTGTAAACAGGTATGCAAGTTGTTATTTGGTGCTGCAATATTTCAAATATAAAACCTTATTTTCCACCATGTATCTTATGAAATGAATCTTCAAATCAAAATATTTTTTTTTACTATGATGGACTATATTTTTTTCAATCTTGATTGCACTTGTTTTGTCACAAAAAAATATCGTTGGACTATTTTGAACTTCACCAATATCTTCAAGTACCCTTCTCAACCATAATGTTTACATACTTGCTATAGTAGTTGTAGAATATTTTATCTCTATAGAAGATAAAACAATATTACTTTACTTATTTGATCCCCATGTTATCAATCCTGAACCAAGTGAAAATAATTTTCTAATGTTGATGTTCTATCATCCAAGCAACTTTCCCAATCTTAGTCACTATGTCCAAGAAGCTTCTTTTTGTTGTTAGCATATGATGTATTCTAAAATTTAAGGTTTCTTTGATATACCTCAATATTATTTTGGATGCTCTCATGTGGTTTTGTGAAGGTTCATTCATGTGCCTTGATACAAGTGAAACTGCAAAAGCAATATGAAGCCTTGTTGTAGTAAGAAACATTAAGCTCCCAACAATGCTTCTAATAAAATTTTGATCAAATTTCTCTTCTTTATCATCTCTACACAACACTTCTCCATGTTCCATAGGTGTTAAAACTAGTTTACAATTTTACATGCTATATTTCTTCAACATATCATTTGCATACTTTGACTAACAAATAAAAATATTTCCATTACATTACGTACTTCTACACCAAGAAATTATTGCATCAATCCCAAAAATTTCATATCAAATTTCTTTATCATAACATGCTTAAAATAATTCATCATATTTTATGTACTTCCAATGTAGATCAAATCATCAACATATAGATACACAAGAAGAATATCATCACCTTCATTCTTCAAATAGAGTGTGGGTCATTCTCACTTTTCTTAAAACCACAATCTTGGAAGTACCCATCAATTCTTGAGTGCCATGCTCTAGGTGCTTGTTTCAATCCATACAATACCTTCTTCAATTTGTAAACATGGTTTTCCTTTCCTTCCACTTAAAATCCTTGAGGTTGCTAAATATAAAACTACTCATCTAGATAACCATTCATGAATACACTTTTCACATCCATGTGATAGAATTTCCACTATTTATTGGCTTCCAATGAAATAGGGCAAATATTTCATTATAATCCACACCATATCTTTAAGCGAATCCTTTTGTGACCAACCTTGATTTTATATGTTTTTATGATTCCATCACTATAAGCTTTGTTTTGTAGACCCACTTGGATCCAACAATATTCTTGTCCTTGGGAAATTCACTACACCAAAAAAGGATTTTAAGGGTGGCTAAAATATGATGATTTTTAATGATAGTAAAAAAACACTAATCGACCCTAAGAGGGTAGTTTTAAACTGTTCTCGTAAAAAAAAGATTTTAACGATACCTAAAATATGGTAGTTTTTTACGAAAATAAAAAACCACCCTAATAGACCTAATAATATGGTTTTAAATGACCATCTTATAAATTTACCTCTTAGGGTCTAAGATGGTAATTTTAAGTACCCTCTTAGACCCACCCTCTTAGGGTCTAAGAGGGTGGTTTAAAACCACCCTCTTAGACTTTAAGAGGGTGGTTTAAAACTACCCTCTTATGGTGGGTCTAAGAGGGCGGTTTGAAAACACCCTGTTAGACCCACCCTAACAGGGTGGTTTTAAACCATATTCTTAGCCCTTAACAGTTACCCTAGAAAAATAATTGTGAAGGATTCAAACAGGATTTTTGATTTTTTAGATTCGTATGAGATTTTTTATTTTTTAGATTTGTATGAGATTTTTTATTTTTTAGATTTGCAAACTAATTTTTGAATCAAATGCATCTACGTATGTTTTAGGGAATCTCAACTTATTTAGAATGGTCAGCATTATAAAAAATAGGTAAAAGATATTTCTAACTTGAAAATAACTTCCATTGTTCAAAGGGATGACAATAGTTTAAATGCTAAAGCATTATATTCAGAAGCACCTTCCACTTAGACAAAGAGATACATGATTTTCCTAATCAACATTATTAAAAATTATCATAATTGGTAGAATTTTTTATGTGTGTCATTTTCTTAGCTCCTTATTTTTATTCAGTCCAATCCAAAAAAAAATTCAATCCATATTATTTTTATTTATATTGGTAAATATATGGTGCATAATTTAAGTGCAATAAAATGAAATACGAAATTTCTATTTATATCAATAAAGATATGATAGCTTTAGCTTATACCCAAAGTTTTATAGCTAATATTAATTAAATATATGGATTTTATTTTATTTAAACATAAATTATTTTTCTTCTTCAAGTATTTTGTTGGGCAATTTTATAAGTAATGATATGTAACACTATAATCATATAGGGAATCATTATAAGAAGGTTTATGATATGTGTCATTTAACTATACATATAAATATTGTTTTCAGTGATAACGATGCTATGTCTCCTGGAGGTGTACGCATTGGTAATTATCTCACTTTTCTTTCTTCTATTATTTATGCTTTAGGTAACAATTGCTTCTATGCATGGTATGCATTTTGGTTTGGGCTATTGAGGTCAAGTACTTTTTTTTTTAAATTAATTATATGAAATTAAAATAGGCCTCACCTGTATTACGTTATGACTACATTACTATGGTTTTTCAACAAACTGCATGGTGATCCTACAACAATGTTATGAAAACCAAGCATATATTGTCTAGAAAGATATAAAACATATTTCCTACCTTGAAAGTTGACATATTTAACCAGTTGAAATCTTGTCATTTTATCCTCAAGTTAAGTAATTATTATTTTTTAAATGGTAAAAAGGGGTTTTGAAAGGGTCCCATAACCTTTTACATAGATTAAAACATTAGAAAAAACTCCCCAGAGGTAAAAACAAATAAGAGATCCAATCTGGTCGAGTGACCAGGATGATCCAACCAAAACTAAGGAGAACCAAAATAGAAAAACTAAAGGAGCTTTCATTGGTGCTTGAGCAAATGTACCCTTGGTGGAGACTGGTTTCTTGGATGGATTCTCCTTTTTGGCTTGGAACAATAGAGAATCATTTGAAATATCGTCGATGACCAAAGGAGATTTTTTTTTGCTTCATCATGTCTTGGCACAAAGGGGATAGCATCGAGGCTCAAAATTTTGAGAACTTAGAGTATCCTTTGCTCTATTCACAAGACCCAAAGTATAGTTGGGACAAGGAGATATTAGAGCATCTCCCACAACATCCCCTCCAATGTCAGTAGGACCACCAATAATGAGCACAGTCCTGACAGGACCAACAATTCTATGATTTTGTTCTGTGACAACATGGTTGAAGAGGACACGATGGAGGTCCTTATGAAGGGGAGATGAGGCAATCCTTCTTTTGACATTCAAAATCGATATTTCCATAGACCTAAAAATATATTCAAGAATATTTATCATATTTTTCCCTTGGAGGTGGTTTAGAAACCCTAAATAGAAACTTCTCAGGATCACACCTGGGTTGTCAAGGGTGAATTAATAAAGAACTATGATCATGACCATGTCCCAAGGATTTTAAAATTTTTCCTAAATAATACCCCCTTTACACTTACCAAGGTATTCTCCTTTGTCCTTGAAGAGGGCCAATTCCCCTTGAAGAGAATGCTTCTCTCGGTTGATAATTTTATCATCATTGGGGAGGCCAATGATTTTGGCCAGTAATTCCACCATGACAGTGAATCCTAGGCCTTTGAGGACAACATGTCCTCCATTCTAGGTGTGTACAAAGTACAGGGATAGGTTTGGTTCACTACTATTAAATAGCTATAGAAAATTGAGAAGGCCATGGTCTTTGAAAATATCTTCAACCAAGGGGATGAGTTGAAGGGAGGAAGGCTCAACCTTGGCCATGGTGGGAAATGAAAGTAGAGAAAAATGAGAAATCAGAAGGGGAAATATGGTGAAAATGGAAGGCTAGTGAAAAATAATGGGAAAAAAGCTAGTGGAAGGGCCTAAAAGACATCAAAATTTGGGGTGATTCATGAACCACATCATCCAAATCACATGAATAAGCACATACATGGGTAAAAAGACACACCAAAAAAGGATGAGTACTAGATAGAGATGGGCTTGGGTGAAATTGAGGTTGTTGCATGGGGTATTTCAGGTCAAAAAATGGTGGGAGGGGTAGCTATCTTGGGTGGACGAGGGAATGTGGCATGGGCGCTCAGAGAGTTTAAAGAAAATGAGGGCCTTTGTGTTACAAGAATATAGGATAACAATCTAATAAGGGATACAATATAGGGGTACTAAATTGAAAAGGCATGTGAACCAACTCACAAGGTTGAGTAAAGGGTGAAGATGGTCCAATAAATATCGAGCAATAATGAGGGATGAAACTAGAAAATTTGAGATCCTCGAAATCTGGGTGGTAACCAAAATGAATCTAATGGATAGGAAAACATATGACAAGGCCAAAAATTATTGTGAGTAAATTGGCTTGGAGTCCCAATGATGAGGGTTGAGAACTTGTCGATAATGTCAATGATCTAGGAGCACAAAATGAGCTTAGATAGAGAAAAAATTGATGATTTGTGGTTCCAAGGGTGTGCTTTATTAAAACTAGAAGTTTACCCCATATTAGAAACAAGAATGAAGGTATTCCCTCATGAATCAAAATACATAGGAATACATGTATTGAGCATGTTGAGCATGTGATAAAAATGCTTTTTGGGGATGCTATTTGAGGTGCTTGCAGATAGCCAAGTGATGTGAAGAAACTTGTTGACTTGACAAGGTTGGACATGGTCTATCTGGATGTCGAACCTATGATACATTGAATTGTGCAAGGGTTGACCTTTCAAAAAAAGTTCCAATTGGAACAAGTAGTATGGAGCAACCAAGAAAAGCATAAAGGGACCAATGAGGACATTGATATGCAAATGAGCTTGGAACCAATGAGGTAATAGTCATTTTTTGTTCTTGACACCCCAAAAGTTACTTTTTGTTGACTTCAATGACATTGATGTTAGTGAGGGCCTGAGGGAAGGATCTTATCCACACAGTAAAACCTTGTTCAGAGATACCCATATTCACTAATAGATCAGTGATCCAATTTCCTTCTTTGTAGGTGTAGCTTGTCCTTACATCAAAGAAGAAGAGCATCAGATGCTTGACTTTGGTGATCATGTTGGATATTTTACACGAAACTAGGAGAGTACCAATTATAAGGCAACTAATTATTTTCTTGGATTCCACTTCCATTAGGATATTGGGGGCCTATAAATCGTAAAGGATAATAACTCCCTGATAAAGAGCTCTAGCCTTAGTGAAGTGGCTAGAATTATGGCTGAATTTCTCAACACATGCTAGAATAATATTTTGTATAAAGGTCCACCTCTTGACATATATACATCTACTAGAAATATTATCCAAGTGTTAAATATATTTTGATAATGCCAAGGTTTGCATATACCTTGTATTAGTATATTTATTATATTATATGTTGATATAAAGTGTCAAAAGGTATACAAAGCTTACAAATACAATACAATATGTTTTTGAGGTGAGCATTTAGCACTTTCTTACCTTATTTAACCAATTATGTATAGTTTTTTTTGGTAAATAAAAGTCTTCGTTAATTACCGGGTTTTACAGGTTAACCCAAAACCTATTACAATATCCAGCCTTCTACTGAGATTGTAGATACTAGTCATCCTTGAAACTTTCTTACCAAAAATTGCGTTGAATCCCCTACAAAACCTTACTAACAAAGCACACCCATACCTAAACATAACTGTAAACATTACTTACATTGATAGGAATTGAAGTTTGGAACTTTGCACTTGTGAAACCTGTTGCTTGCCCATTTCCTATTCTCTGTCGAAATCTTCCAAGGCTTACACCCTATTACCTTCATTTCCAATTTGGTATGATTTAGAGGGAAACCCCATAGTTATTACCAGCTCCATGGGGAAAGAACACTCATTCATATTTCTCCTTAATGGGTAGGTTTCTTTTCATGACTAATAATGTTTTCCACTTCACGTGGCACACCTTGTGTCCATGTCACCAAACTACCAACATCAACACCTATGTTGGCTAATTTTTTAGCTGAACTATTGGCCTCACGGTACACGTGATGAGCCCTCCTATTCTGTCTTACCACAAAAAGGATCCTCACTTCATGGATGACTCCCTCGATTCTCCATGGAGGTTTTTTACCATTGGTTAACAAGTTGATGATGTTCATAGAATCACCTTCAATCATCAAGTTACCTTGAGTTGCTTGGGCTACTTGCAACCCTCTCCAAAGGGCTCTAGCTTCTGCTTCATTATTAGTTTTGATTCCCAATGGTTCAGTGAAGGCCTTGACCAAATTTCCTTGATGATCCCTGATTATTCCTCTAGCTCCAGCTCTTCCCGGGTTCTCCTTGGCTGCACCATAAAAATTTAGTTTAAACCAACCCTGGGGGGGTGGCTCCCAAGAAATCCCATTTTTGGGATTGGGCAAAGGAATGGAAGGTTTTTCCTCAATACCTAAGGCCTAAGATAATTGTTTTTCTTGTGGAAGAATTGATTGGTTCTCATCCACTAAGGTGCTAAGGTTTTCTTTCGTAAAGACAATAATCCTGTTGAGGATGGTTTTTGGGTTGTGAATGGTATCCTTAAAGGCTCTATGGTTCGTTTCTAGCCAAATCTTCCAGAGAAAATGATGCCAACATATTTTCCATAGGTACTTAAGTTTTAGGCTAACAAAGTGTTAAGGCCATTGATGGAACACTTCGGATATAAGAGAAGGCTTAACCCACGAGATCCTAAAGGCTTGGAAAAGTTCATCTAGGATGGACTCCGCTACTGGAAACTCCAGAAATAAGTGTTGGGTTGTCTCCCATCCTGCCTTGCACATGTAGCAACGATTAGCAATAACCATACCTTTGGATAACATATTGTCCATAGTGAGGATTTTTCCTTGAATCACCAGCCATGAAAAAAAGGATATTTTAGGAATTAAGCCTTTGATCCAAACCAAACTCGGTTGAAATCGTTGACCTTCCACATTGAGAAGAAAATTATAGGCATACTTAACTGTGAAGTCACAACTTTCAGTATCAACCCAAACAATGTGATATTCATCATCTCTAGAGGGAATAAATTGTTGAGTTAAAATTTTATAAAGCTCTTCAGAATCTAATTCAAAACCTTGTACTCTGATGTGTTTCCACCTGTTGATATTTATATCCTGCCACATATAATTTGCAACCTTATTCCCAATATGTTGCTCCATATGATCTTGAATCCTAGCCAAACGAGGATTCTGGGATAACTCCTCAGCTCTCACCCATCGATCCTTCCAAAAGTCTATTGTTTGCACATTTCCTAGAATCCATCTAAGACCTTTCTTTACAAGATCCCTGCTTGTGAGGATTGCCTTCCAAAAATTAGACCCCCTACTTGCTAAGTTGTCATTAAGGAAGTTCACACCTTGGAGGTATTTCCTCCTAACTATGGCAGTACATTCATTATCAACCTTAGTCAATAACCGCCATGCTTGTTTGGCTAACAAAGTTGTATTGAGATGAGCAAATCTCCTCAATCCTAACCCTCCATCAGCTTTAGGTTTGCAAACCTTGTTCCAACCTACTAAATCGATCCTTTTCTTATCCTCAATCCTTGACCAGAGAAATTTTTTTTTAAGCTGCTCAATTTTGTGATACACCTTGCTGGGAGCTCTAAAGACTAATAGGAAGTAAACAGTTATACTTTGAAGTGAAGCCATAGTTAAAACCACTTTACCTGCTTGAGATAATAGATGTCCTTCCCAACCTGCTAGCTTTTTTTGGATCCTCTCCAGAACTATGTTCCACATTGATCCTTCAGGTTTCCCCGTAAACAGGGGAAGACCTAAATAGGAGGTGGGAAGGGATGCAATCTGACATTCCATGATCCTTGCTATGTTGTTTTGCCTAGGAGTTGGGGCATTGATGAAATAAAGTTTGCTCTTATCAAAATTCACTTTCTATCCAGCCGCTTCATCATACATTATGAGAATATTTTTAATCCTTCTTACCTCAACCATAGAAACCAAAGTTAGTAGCAATGTGTCATCAACAAATTGATGATGTGTCACCCGGGTAGTTAGCGACATGGCCTTGATACCTGATATGAGTCTAGCTATCGTTACTGCCTTAATGGTTCTTCCCAAGGCCTCAGCTACAATGATGAATAACATAGGACTTATGGGATCTCCTTGCCTTAGGCCACATTTGCTTTGAAAAAAACCTGCAGTAGACCCATTAAGCAAAAATGAAAAACAAGGCTTAGAAATACACTCTCTTATTAACTTGAACCATTTCATGTTGAAGCCAAATTTTAATAAAATTGCCTCTAGGAATTCCCAATTTATCCTATCATAAGCTTTGTTCATGTCTAACTTTAAATCCATAACTGCTTTTTTGGTCTGAGCAACTGTATGAAGAGCCTCATGAACAATAATAAATCCATCTAAGATTGATCTTCCTTGTACAGAACTTCCTTGACTTGGATCAATGATAACCGGTAGAAATTTCTTCAAACGGTTGGCTAAAACTTTGGACAGAATTTTATAGGATATATTACACAGGCTAACCAGCCTAAAGTCAGCCACAGTCTTGGGGTTGGGGCCTTTAGGGATCAAAGCAATGAAAGTTGAATTGAAACCCCTTGGAATATGATTTGAACTTTGGAAATCCTTGATTGCAGCAATAACTTCTGCTCCAACAATATCCCAATAAACTTGGAAAAACCGTGGTGAAAACCCATCCGGCCCAGGAGCTTTGTCAGGACCAATGTTAAACAAATCCTCCTTGATATCTTCGTCTAAAAAATCTATTGTAAGAGACTCGTTAATAATTTCATCAATGAGTTGTGGAATGAATTGAAGGAGAGTCCTTTGCTTGGGCATTACAGGCTCGTTCTTCACCCAATAATTAACTAAAAAAATTAACAGCCTCGTCCCTGATCTCTTGAATGTTTTGAGTTGAGGATCCATCCACCTTAGTTAAATTTCTAATATTATTGTTGCTTCTATTGCTCAATGTGGTAACATGGAAAATTTTTTAATTAGAGTCCCCTTCCTTTAGCCATAATGCCCTTTATTTCTGCCTCCAATACATCTCTTCACAAGCTAAAATATTATAAAACTCACAAAGGGTTTCCTTCTCTTCAATCCTTGTCGCCTCATCATAGGTTCTATTTTGGATTTTGTTTTCTATTATTCTCAATTTTTCCCCCACTGCTCTCTTATTCTCAAAAATATTTCCAAAGACTTCTTTATTCCATATTCTAAGGTTGTTTTTCACCATCTTAAGTTTTTGAGATAGTTTGAAGGAAGCACTTCCATGGATAGGTTGCTGCCACCATTCCTCTATTCATTTCTTGAAGCCCGGATGTTTAACCCACATTGAGAAAAATATGAATGGCTTTTTAAAGGAGTTAGCCTGAAATGCCTCCTATAGAATAAGATTATGGTCTGAAGCGCATTTAGGAAGGGCTTGTAACACTAAATCACCAAACATTGTTGTAGCTTCCTTGGATAAAAAAAAACTTGTCCAACCTTTCTTGAATCAGCTGACTTCCTATCCTCTTGTTACTCCATGTAAATTTGGCTCCTTTTAGTCTTACATATATCAGTTCATTTGTGTTAATGAATTCATTGAAGTCCTCCATGCTCCTTGAGGGTAACCCATATCTTCCCTTCTTATCAGATGGGTAAAGGGGGGTATTGAAATCTCTCCCAATCACCCAAGGGATTTCTTTAAAAGATTTGCTCAAATGCTCCAAAAACTCCCATAGTTCAGACCGCCCTTGGATAGAGGTGGGGGCATAAACATTTGAATTAATCCAAATTTTATTAATATCAAAATCATGAAATAATATGCTTAAGAAACTTTCATTTTCCTTAATAATACTTCCTTCTATTTTAATAGGATCCCATAAGATCATGAGGCCCCCAGATGCTCCTCTCACCTATTGAAAGGCCACTTCCCCTTGTTTCCAAATCCTTCTAGCTATAAGTGCTGATTGTGCCGCATCTAGGTTTCTTGAATTAAAATGATAGTAGGATTCCAATCCTTCCTTATAGACTTCA
Organism: Wollemia nobilis; assembly: GCA_028583015.1. NCBI lineage: Eukaryota > Viridiplantae > Streptophyta > Pinopsida > Araucariales > Araucariaceae > Wollemia > Wollemia nobilis. The sequence goes on along the minus strand of JAQPPZ010016969.1, from coordinate 2,244,286 downwards.
CCATCCTTTGTTTTTGTGGGCCGTTTAGGCCTCTCACATTCCATGAGAGAACCTTCATTTAGAATATTTGATATTTTTTCCCCGCCCCCTTCCCTGATCCAAAGGGGGTTTGTCAATTTTGCTATTATCCTGGCCAGGAATAGCTTGTTGTAACAATGTTCTTTGCTTTTCATTTGCAATTTCTTCATTGATTCTCATTCTATAGTGCTTTGTTGTAGATATTCTCCCTTTCTTTCTTTCACTTCCATAATCTATCGAAGGCTTGGTAGTGCTTCTAGTCTATTTTGGACTAAAATGAGGGGGCATATACTGTGATAGTCTAGGGCTTGAACCTTCTTCCTCATTTTGGTGGTTTTCAATTCCCTCTTCATCCTTAGCCTTGTTTTGGTTCACATCTCCTATCTGGTTCCTAAACAGGGGGCTTTCCTTCAAGGAACATTTTACTATTGGGCTCATCTGATAAGGGATAATTTGCTCCACTACCAGATCAGGAGCTACATTCCTGGCTCTTGTTTCCACAACTTCAACTCTTGACTCTATTTTTTCCATGTTTAAACTAAAATGACCTGGCAATTTTTCTTCATTTTGAGCATAGCTTTTGGGGCTTTTTGTCATAGCCGTGGATGGTCCCGATTTGGATGGGGAGTCTAGGGTTTCAGGAAACTTGACACTGATGGTATCATACTTAATGTTTTCTTTTTCAACTTCTAGATTTTCTAGGATATCAAACATGTTCAAGGTGGGATCTTTATTACATACCTTATGATTTTTGCCTCCCTCATTATGTTGGTTTCCTTTCTCCTGGATTTTTGCTAGTTCTATGTTTGCTTGGTTATCCTGGTTATTATTAACTTGTCTGTATCCTTCCAAGTTAAGATGCGGTCCTTGAAAATTTGGGATCCCTCTCCCATTAACTTTCCCCAAAAAACCTTCACTCGTGACTTCCTTGTTTGTAGTTATTATCAGACATTGGACTTGAAGGTGGCCCTGGGTTTTTCACACGCTACAAAATATCGGCTTGTTCTCATACTCCATAGGCTGAATCTTTAGAAACTCTCCATATGCTAGTTCTACCTAAGAAGGTAGATCAAAATCCAAGTTTACATTTACACAAATCCTGGCATGCATCAGTCTATTCCTTGCCCAGGTTGAATGGTCTATTGCCATAAGCTCTCCTATCATCTTTGCTATGCCACTAAGCCAATACTCATTAACAAACTGGGCTGGGAGGTTTGGTAAGCATATCCAAATGGGTGCTATATTAATCTTCTACTTCTCAGGGTTGAAATCCTCCCCCCACTTCCTCAGAAAGAGGCTACGCCTTCCTAGAAACTAGGGTCCTCCTATCATGTGCTCTCCATCATATTTGTTGTTGATTCTTATCATAAAAAAACCTCTTGACATGGCTACGATTTCTAAGCTTCCTAAATTTTTCCACTTTGTCGTGGCCCATGAGCGAATAGTCTCAATGTCCGGTCTTCCTCCCAAAAACTTGCCAACTAAGGATGATGCCTCCATATCCAATAATATTTCCATAATCTCCACTGGCGTAGGTAACCTATTATTTTTTGGTGTTAGGGGTGGTAGTTCACTGACTGGCTCCTTCTTTTTCCCTTTCAGCATTTCCAAAAAGTTTGGGCCCTTGTTGCCAGCTCCCGAACCTCAGTGGGACCCATTGTTTGAGGGTTTATTTGGATGATATGTACCTTTAGCCTTTTTGAACTAAGCTAATAGGAAATCCTTTTCCTTTCTAGCTATAGCATTCTACCCTACCTCTGGATCTTCTCGTTTCGTTGGTTCAAAATTCCTGCCTGCCGTTTTTGCTCCTCCTTCGCTTCCTCCGTCGCTCCTCATCTCTCCCATTCCCACCAATTATGTATAGTGGTAAGGTTAGAATCATTGGAATATTGTGTATTTTCGTAACTAATGTTATGAAATTTGGCATCTATAACTATCAATAATGCATGAAGTAGAAGGCAACTTAACTAGTCATATATTTCTCATTGAAATTACAATGTTGGATCACAATGTTAAATTATTATAATTATCTAATTAATTCAATATAGTTTATATTCTATAGCTAATAAGAGTACATGGAAATTAATAAAACCTATTATTAGAATAAATAATAGCTTCTTTACCCATGACTGACTAGTTCTAATATACAATAACTTTAAAATAGTACATATTCCTTCTCATATATGGAGTAGCACTAGATCGTGTTACTAAGTGTATTGATATGGTACATAGTAATTATTTATTTTAAATCAAGATGGTACCAAAATCATTGCTATATGCATATATATCAATATTAAAGGTTGAGTAATTTCAAACATAGATTGACATTGCTGCTAAGTCAACTAAAATATTATTTTGCTATGCCTGATCTATTTGATCATCAATAATACATAAGATAATAAAAGAACAAATCATAAAAAAGTTGATAAGGCCTAAAAACATCATGGTTGTATCATTTTACTTGGAACAAGCAATTCCAAGAGGGCACATATTTTATTTTTGTATATATATGTAGTTATGGACAATAATGTAGTTGAGGTAGGAGATATTATTAATATAAAAATTACACTTGGCCAATTTTATTGAGTATTCTATTGGGATAAAATATCCAAGGATTGATCCATATGCTATAGTTAATTCTCAAGTATTACTGTAAATAATAATATCATCCAACTAGACAATGATAGAGGACCATGTGTATAGTCATACATCATCATTAATTAGTTACATGAATATAGAAGGTGGATTGGTCAAATAGAAATGCATAAACAACCACTCGTACAATATATCCATATTCTTGAAAGTCATTTTATAAATATACATAGGGTTCACAAGATCTAGATAATAACCTCATTTGAGGATGATCTTGGTGAATATCAAGCCCCTTGGAGCTAGTCTAAAAGAACATTGACATGGGATATTGGATGCATATTATTTAGTGAGATATTGTGTACTGCTTTATAGTCAATATACAAGCAATATGTATGATCCTTCTTTGGTACTACTATAATGGGACAACCTCAATGACAAAAGCCTAATTCAATTTAGCCTTGATTGTTTAGACATTGAATTTGTTAGCAAATACTACTATTATCTCAAATAGTCCAATGGTATGATATATTTTTGGTAAGATAAAACCTAGAGATCAAGTTAAACTAACTATTGATGAAACAATAAGTTGGTACTCCCTAGGTATCCTAGAAAATATCAATGTGTGAATGAAACTATGTGTCAATCTATTGATATTATTTGAGGTTTATTTAGTTGGTATAATAAATAAAGAAATTTAGCACCATGAGCCTTTAGTCAAACTAGGAGCAAAAAAAATAAAATTTTGGGAAATGAGTTTCAAACATTATTCCATTGAAATAATAGACACTTTCATTTTAGGTATGTACTTTAGTATATGGAGGTTATCCCCTTGACCTGCATTGATCATTATTATAGATAAAATTTATAGGTCACCTGATAATCGAAGCAATACTATGTATTAAATAAGATATTATAGATTTTAAGTGATATTATGTCATAAATGATGTTGTTGCACATTGGCAATATTCCATAGTTGAGGGAGCATCAACATTGAACCTCCACTCTTTTTCCTAGGTAAATTCAACTAAGAGAGTATGATTATGGATGTGTCATGGCCTAAAGGCTATGTTGCTTGAAAATATTATTTGAAATGTTGTTCTTTTAATCTTGTGTAGCAATGTTGATGTGAAGGGATTTTCCTCCTACAAAGTAGTGGTTACGAGAAAACTCCTTTCATATCTCAAAAAAATTAATAGTAGAGGTATTATTTATCCTATAAATAGTAGTATTTAGGCATGCAACATCCACTTTATCTTCATTTCCTAATGCTAATGTATACTCAATAATATATGGCTACATGACTAAAGATATTTGTTGAGAACTTTAGTTAGCATCACCAAGTGTAAATATTATGATGGATTTAGTAATTAAGTTCCACCTTTTGCTTTTATTTATGTCATGTTGTAAGTGGACACTTATACTCATAAGACATTACAAGACCTTGAGGTAGTAGCAATATAAGTGCTTGTGTAATAAGTGGTTTTGGCCTTGGTATTCATGGTACCTTGTATACTATGGACACTACACCCTTGTCCTTTGCTCAAGAATTTTATTCTAATTTTATCATATAATGAAATTCTTTTGCTAATACATAGGTACAAAAAATATCCATTTATAAATAAATATGATTATGGATAACACTAGAAAATTTAATAGCTTGATGCTTCTTAATATTACTGACATAAATATGATTAAGAAATTCATTGAACTCATCAATATTTTTAGATAATTTCATCTTAGTGTTGATGTAACTACTGTAAACATATATACTCATCTTAGTACTATTTTATGGATAGAAGCAAGTGTAAATGAAATTTAAAAAATATTGTTTACACATTGACAAGATGTCCATCATATGAAAAAAGTTGCTAGTACATTTTCACCAAGTAATTAATTTAGAAATATATAACGATGCAAAAATAATCTTGCAGGTGTTAAATAAATAGTTATCAAAGAATTTATTCTAGATACTCAAGTTAGGTATCTAATTATTTAAAATTAATCAATTGTATGAACACAATAATATTATTATTTGTTTACACCTTCAATTGGTTGACTTTGAAAGTGTGTAGATATGGTAGTATAGGAAAATAGTTCTATGTTGATTTTCAAATCCTAAAATTACCCAAATAAAGTATTTCTCTATTTCTCTAAGGAACATTAAATGAGTTTTTTAATGTCATATGATATGGTTTTTATGAAAAAAATTTCTCTATCTTAGACATCTAGTTACTAATGTGGTATTGTTCAAGGTACTCAAGCATAATATATGGTGTGGTGCCTTTCTTTTCATACAATGACAATGTACGAGTGGACATATAGTGGTGGAAAATACTATAGTCTCTACTCTTGGTAAGAAATGCATTAAATAAATATGAACAAGATGTTGAAAGTTATAAATAGATCAATACTAAGCTTTGAGAGGACTAGGATTTGGTACCATAAAGAAGAACATCCTTTAAAGTTACGAAATAAAATAAGGCATGATGAAATCTCTCCATAATAATAAAAAAATCAAATATAATGAAAATATAGATAGAATGTAGAATACAAATTCCATATGATAAAATTGGTAATAGTATAGAGGGTTAGTTACATGACGTGTGTTGTACATTGGGTACATATAAACTTTCTTTCTATGTAGTGAAAGACAAATCTGAACAAAATATTAGAAAATTATAAATACAATAAGCTCTACAAGAATGAAGGAGAGGAAAGCTAGTAAGTTATCAAACAAACAAGAATAAAGTATTAAACTATAATAATGAGCTATACATGATATATAATAATTACAAAATAATTAAAAAGGAAAACAATTCATCTGACCATGAAGCATTTTTAAAAGATAGTTATAGAGTCATTTGTCTATATCTCTAGAGTTAGTGTCAATTACCATGTTCCCATGGTGTAAGATTGAGTAGTTATAGCTAAGTTGTCTTTGATTCCTAGTGTTAATAAAACTTTTCATATAGAATCTAGTGTTTTTTGATGGCATAGGGTATTAGTGCCACAACCATCTCTATTGAGAAGAATTATAACCATATGTGGACATGAAGCTATAATAAGCTTGATATCAAAAGTAATGTTGACGTCATGGTGATATTGGCACCATTAGCACACATAGTATTGTAGGTTGTTATGACACTAACATGTTTGGTCAAAAGACCAAAAAAACACCAATGTTCACATCACTTTGATGTCAAAATACTTGAATAATCATACAAAATGTGCATTAATCATATTACTTAAATTATTTATAATTTTATTTCTAAAACTTATTTAATAAATATTACTTAATAAATGAATTAATTAAACATAAATTCAAAATATTATTTGTTTTACAAGGCTTGAATTTGTCTTTTCAATCTTACTTCTTGAAAATACCATATATTCTCTTCTCAAAAGTTTAAGCATATAATTTTATTCATAGAACAACAATGATCAATGGATTGATATAAAATAATAGATAAAAAAGGATTAATAAATTTATTTGTCCTTATAAGGGTATCATGTGGGTACTAGAAGGTTGTGCATTAGATAGCATAAGAACCTATGGGAGTAATCATTTTTGTGCCTTCCCATCCTACCTTGTATACAACCAAGAATGATTCTTTTAAGGTAGGGCCACATGATGTAAATAGACTTTTTCTTTAGGAAAAATAATAGATTATTTTGAGTAGAAGGTCTAGAAACAAATTAAGTATCTATCTTAATACATCAAATATTGACATAAATTTATAAATATGACATGAAACTATTAATATGAATCACTTTTTAATCCTTAATTCATATTGCACCTCTAATTATAAAATAGAGCATTGCATTTCTACATGTCCATATATGTTGTCCTTATACTTTGTATATAAAATTTTGGGATAGCAAATTTTATCATGGATTTGGATGTAAATATATATTAATTATTAATTTTATTTTAATTAATACATATATATTTTTATATTTTATTCTTATATTATGTTTAGGTATAAATTATTATTTATCATAACTATTAATTTAATAAAAAAATTGTATAGTTTTTTAGTTTTCTTAACCAGCATAATTTTTGTTTTGACTATGTTATACACAAATAAAATTAAAGCAATCAATATTTTTAAATTTTGAATGGAAATTAAAATGGGCGCACCTCCTCATTTTTTCAAAGAATGAATTATAATGGTTTTTAACAAAAATCTATGTTAAAAAAATCTAAATTCTTAGACAAGTATACATGTGATAATTGTTTTTTTCCAAAAATTTAAAAATTTAACCAATAAGCTTCAAATGAACTTAAATATTTAACTTCAAATTATTATTTATAATTACAATTTAATAATTTATTTTATACTTAAACATTTATTATAATTAATTTAAATAATTATTTTAAGACAAGGACTGACCACGCTTTTACCTGACCGTGTGTATTAATTAGAAATAAAATTGCTTAAACAATGAAGATTTCGAGGTGTTGCGTTCAAACCCAACCATCGTCGTAAGCTGTAGTTTGTAGAAAATCGTGGGGGGCACTATTTATGCCTCCTTTAGTGGGAGAGCCCATTTGTAGAATGGTCGAAAACTCCAAAGCCTCTATACAAATAAATCCAGAGCCTTTGTCTTTTGGTAAGTGTTCATCGCATGTAATATGTATTTCGCAAACAACCATACAGATTCAGGAATTCAGGGTTTCAGTTTTGTAAGTTATTTTGATAATTGAATGGCAATATTTTTCAACTTATAATTGTTTGTTTGTTTCTTGAAGAGAAGTGGCATTATAAAATGGATCAGACCTTGGGGAAAGGACTTGTGTAAGCAATTATTTTTGCGATCTGACAGCTCGTTGATTTTTACTTGTCAAGCACGAATTTATTAGCATTTATAGGGTTCTGGTCGCATACCTGAAAGAGATCGAAGATGTATACCACATATGAGTTTGCTTTTAGACAATAGTTTAAAGGAAAATTGATTGACAAATTGATTCTAGCAGGGAAGGGAGTGAAACGGGTAACAAGAAATGGAGCAGGTCGATTATAAGAGCGATAAAGTCGCCCCCTGAAATAGTGTGGAAACTAAGCGCGGAATTTTTAGGTGTGAAAAAATATGCAGCATCTGTTGACTCCTGTGAACACGTTGAAGGAGAAAAGAATGGAGTTGGTTGTGTCAGATTGTGCAACGGACAAGTATGGACGAAAGAGAAACTGATTTCAATAGATCATGCCAACTATTCCTACACATACATCATCATGGATAGCAGTCTCGGGGTAGAGGGGTATATGGCGACTTTCAAAGTGCATGTTATGCCCGATGGAAGCGGAGATGTAGAGTGGAGTTTCGAGGCTGATCCTATGCCTTCGTCTACGGAAGAGAAATTTGTTGTTCAAGTAGGCTCTTTACTGGAGAAAACTATCCAGGAGCTTGACGAAGTTGCTGATGAAGAAAAGTGACATCAATGGAACAGATCATCCCTGGTTTCTTGTTTATTGGGTTTCAGGTAAATTTTTGTTTTCCATGCAGGCTTGCTTTATAGGAGCGGAAACGAAAAAAAAAAAAAGAGGAAAGAAAAGAAAAGTTTGTTCCCCTTGCCCTTCAGCATGCTATTGCAAGGATGGATTAATGTTGAAGGTCATAGACATTAATTGAGCGTCAATTATTTTTCAAGAGTAATTTTAATTTTTTAAATTATTTTTTTATTTGGGTGGTGTAAGAAATTTTTACAATTAAAGTAAAAGGGTTGAGCAAATTTAACACAGTCACCATATATCCACCTGAAACTAAAACCTTAATTAAATAAAACCATTCTCGTATCTCTTGAAGCAAAACTTTCCATTCCATAGAATCTATCTCATTTTAATATACTCTTAAAACTAGCCCAAAAATTTTAAGAAACTAATATACTCTCCAAACTAACCCAAAAGTTTAAAGAATTAAAACAACTTAAAAATAATATACATTAAATATATTTTTTAATAATATCACATAATTATATTGTTATTAGGTTTCAACTTGCTTTTACCCCATGTTTTGTGCTTTAAAAAATGTTTGTTATCTTCTTCAAATTATTAATCAATTAATTAATATTAATTTTACTAAGTGATGAAATCAATTTAACTCTTCCCAAAATAAAAGTAACACTACGAATGGATGAAATATTTGAGATCCAGTTTTCGATGAAATATTTGAGATCCAGTTTTCGTTGTCTATAACAATTGATAACTTCTTTAACAACGGATAAATTCTTTGAAGTTTTAAGATATCATTTTATTTCATAAATTTTTTATTAATATAGATTTTTAGTTATGTTATGTGTGGTGTGCCTATGACATATGTACAAAGAAATAGTTAAAAAAAAACTTAGAAAATTACAAAGACAACACCTAGTAAAGAAGAAGAAAAAACTAACAAATTAGTTGACAAATAAGTAGTATCAAACTATAATTATAAGTTTTATGTATGATATATAACATTCACAATATAGTTTGAAGGGGGAATATCTTTAAATTTCTAATAATCAAAAAGAAATTTTAGAAAATATTTTTTAAGTTGTTTGTTTACTTTTTTAAATTTGTGTTAGTTAGCCAGGTAAGTGGTGTAATATGCAGTAGTTATATATTTTGTTTGTGATGCTTAGTACTAGGAATATTCTCTATATGAATTCTCGTATTTGTTTTTGGTAATATGAGACATTAATAATATTCATTTATAAGTACAACTACCATAAGCATTGACATCAAGGTAAACATTGTTAGAGTTAAAGTGCACTATGCCTCTATTTTGACACTTGTCAATTTATACTGACACTTGTCAGTTTATAATATAGGTCTTCTGCCTATATATGTAACACATTTTTATCAATAATGTATCCCTTTAGTTTTCCCTCCAAACATTTGGTATCAGAGCGAGCTTTCCCTGCCCTGTGAAATCCCTTGAGGGGGGATTTCCCTCATGGAAATCCTCCCTCCCCTCGTTAAAGTGCACTATGCCTTCACCTTGACACTTGTCAGTTTCTCTTGACAAGTGTCATGTGTTGAATATAGGCTTATGCCTATATATTGTAACCATTTTCTATCAATAAGATATCCCAATAAGTTTTCCCTCCTAACATTTGGTATCAGAGTAAGCTTTCCCTGTCCTGTGAAACCCCTTGAGGGGAGATTTCCCTCATGGAAATCCTCCCTCCCCCTAATTTTTTTTATCTATTTTTTTTTATTTTTTACTAAGGGAGTATGCTCTCCATCATTTGATGGATCAGAAACCAGATGGTCAAAAATATTAAAATTTGGGAGTTTTTTACTTCCTCGGGCAGAACACAATGGCCATTGAGAATTGGATTTTTAAATCCCAAGGAACAAAGGGCAGAGATTATGGTATCTGTTCTGCAGTCCTTGAGGAATGAAGATATCTACTTTCTGTGCATGGAGTCATCCTATGGTTTCCTATGGAAGCAGAAGATGCAGTTGCAGTTGCTGCTGTGTTTGCATGAAAAGGCAGTTGCAGCAGACATTGTTATGGGTGTGCTACAGGCATGCTATATGCGTCACACATTGACTTCAAAAGAAAACAGCTTTTCAGTTAACTGTAATGGCTGTGTGACTTTGAAATCAGAAAGTGGAGTACAGATAAATTGGCAAAATTTCCTCGAGGAGAGCAAAATATTTGCAAGAGTCAAAATTTCTCCTTTGTTGGAGGAGATGGCAAAAGCTGGATGGGTTGTTAGGCACGTGTTTTTATCTCCAAGTGAGCAGGTCACTTACGGCATTCTACAAGAGAACAGTCATTAATGGTGAAACTTTGTTATGTTTGCTGCAAACTAGACGTTGCTGTTCATCAATGCTATAATTCTTTAATATGACAATCTCTTGATGGCATGGAGGCCGCTATCACACGCCGTGACTGTGTCATCCCAAAAAGTATATGGTGTTGATGGATTTCTCCACCAGGGCAGTACTCGTCATCTCCAACGTCTCCACTGCCGCGGCCCTCACATTAATTCTCCCTGAAGAAGAAGAAGAAGTCGATCTGAGGCGCGTCTTGGCCGGATTCGAAACGTAGCCCGTCTTGCCATGTGACCTCAGCCTCAGTCCCTCGTACTTCCCAAACCGAAATCCCGTCGAGAAATGCCCTTTCCCAAAAGGAGTGCACATTCCACCTGCTGAGTTTTTTTTTTTTTGTTCGAGGAAGCCGCATTAAAACATTTCGTTGAAAAGAAATATTTCAATACTATACCTGGGATTCAATTTTTACAACCTAAATCTGCAGGAAGTCATTGTTGATGATTTTTTATGAGAGATCTACACATGATGTATGGACAACGGATGATGGCGAGGAGTGTGATGTTGCTGTGGTGGAGTATTTTTTACTGTGTTGGGAAGGTGCCTTACTGAAAAAAAAATTCACTTCGTCATTGCCACTTTTTGCCCTGACTCTCTCAGTTAAGCTGCATGTGTTATAAGTGTAAAGTGAGGAGGACTTGACTGTGAAAACAACAATATTGGAGGAAGACTATTTTATTTGCAAACTGGTTTTAGATCTGCGTCTATGGGACTTGTACATCATCTGATGCTACATGCATCCATGGTGGACACAAAGTTTGGACGTGAGGCAGATTAATTCTCTGCGTAGGCTATTCTATCGTGAAATTTGAGATGTATCCGTAGCCACATCACTACGATATTGGGAGTCTTGTAGCCATTTTTTTTGGCGATCATTTTTCCCGTGATATCCTCATTTCAAATCTGAGAGGTGATCATTGATCACGCATTCATCCGTGATATGTGTAATTTGCAACTACAACTTGGTGCACAATCAAGGTTACCCAAATTAGAACTGTCGTCGAGGAGATGAAGTTGGATCCAAAGCCAGTTTCTGTAGTGACGACCCAGCGTCTATGGGCGGCGAATCCTCACAGGTTTTTCGTGCGCACAGGCCTACGTAGCAGCCATTGCGAATGAGCTTAAGGAGGTGGAGGGCGCAACACCTCCAAAGGTGCACGCCATCGCCAAGACCGCCACGCTGGCCCTCATAAAAACCTTGGCATATCTCCCACCGCCAAAGCTTCCATCACTGAACGGGTATCTAAACTATTTTTTTTCCCTAGCTGGACCGCTTCGCTACTGTACGCAGGGTTGGAGAGCGGGATCGTGGTAGCATGCGGGACGAACGACAACCTGCATTGCGTGCTGACTGGCCTTGGCACGGGTGTGCTCTTCAAGGTGGCTACAGGGCCATGCTCTGCTGTCGTCATCGACGTCCTTGGGGGCCTCACCGTCGGCGCTGTCATCGTCGGCGATATGAACTGATGCGGCTTTATTTCAGTCGTATTTCAAGTCCTGTAACACCCAGTGCATATGATCGAAGATGCTCGCTAAAAATTGTAAGTGGAGGTCAGTGGGGCCCGCCGTACATTTGGGGGTATCATGTTGATTTCGATGCATCAGAAGCGTGCGGAATTAATCTTAAAAAAATGAGATGTCTGTGTTACTGGGAGTGGGGTTTGAGTGAAACATTTTAAATTTTTAATAAGTAAGGGGGCATCTTATAAAAAGTAGAGAAAGCCATTTTATTCTTCAAATTATGTGGAAACTATTGTAAAAGATGTTTTATAAATATTTCAGACATAGAAAGGCCCAAGTAATTCCCCTGCGAGGGAAAAATTGATGATGTTTTTCTTTCGCCAAAGAGCGATGCCGCCACAGTGCGAGGTCTTAGTTGCTCTCTTGGAGATGCATGTTGTTTTTTATTATGATGAAGGCCTCTTTGATAATGGAATATAGGGGTATTTATAGTCGTTGAAAACGTTTTTCCATAACGGACACAATGGTGGTGTCATATTGTAATTTCGAGGTTGTTTCATTTGAGTTTTTTAGCCTCAAACTTTTATATCTTGGAGTGCACTCTCGGTTGTACCCGACACTCCCAAGGTAATTTTATATGTGATCCTTGTACCTAGTGACCTTTTTTATACACTCAAAAAATGCTGCGGTTGGTTACCCATGCATTTCGATGGGATGACATGGTCACCATAAGGACACTTATACTAGGGACTACAGACATAGACACCCTAGACTCTATTCGAGGTTTTTTTGGATCTACTTCTGAAGACTACAGACGAAGACACTTCAGAAGATTCTCTTCTATTCTTCTTTCTTATTCTCCTCCATATTTGGATCTATGGCTCATTTTATTGTATTGAGTGCATTTTCGGTAGTGATCGAAACTCTTATATGGCTCGTTTTTCCCTTTGTATTAAGGTGCATTTTTGGCAGAGACCGACACCTTCTAGATTGAGTTCACCATGAGGAGGGACTTCATATTCATGGTGGATCTAGTCAGTGACCTACGAGTGGCAACATCCTCTGAGGATGACCTGCAAAGGCAACAGACCTAGATGTGGCTGACCCTGAGGCACCCATGATGACCTTGAGGCACTTAGACGGCTGACCCAGTGGCTACAGACCCGTGGAAGTGGCTAACCCTGAGGCAACAAACCGAGATGTATACACAGTGAATCTAGCATTATTCACAGTTGGAGAGCCAAGCGCAGAGAACACGAGCCTAGACCAAATCAGCAATAAAGGAGGATGTAGAATTTTTTTAGAAGTCAACATTAAGGGGGAATGTTACCTAATGTTGACTTGTTTTTTCTTTAGTTAGGATAGTGCACTTTAAGGGGGAATGTTAGAGTTAAAGTGCACTATGCCTCTGTTTTGACACTTGTCAGTTTATACTGACACTTGTCAGTTTATAATATAGGCCTTCTGCCTATATATGTAACACATTTTTATCAATAATATATCCCTTTAGTTTGATTACTTCCAACAGACATAACATTAAAAGTCATTATAACATTAATAGGGGAGGCAAGGAAAATCTGAGGGACAGTTCTAGAGTGTGCCTCCAAAGCGGCATGGGCAAGATCCTAAGGAATAACTCTAGAGGATACCTACATAGCAAGGTTAGTAGGAACATGGGAGGTAGGGAAAGGATCCTGAGGAGTAGCTCTAGAGGGCTAGGTATTTGAATATGAATAGTAGAAGGAGATGTGTCCACGATTTTTGCAAAAAACACAAATATAAGGCTTGATTTCATACTTAATATCTTGATTCCAACTGAAAAAACTAGAGATCAACTTAATAGATTTTGATAATTTTGATTCTAGATTTTCAAGGATGCACATTCTGGAATAAAGCATTTTGGACTTTGATTTTGTAACTAGATCAAAGGAAACTACATTTCCAATGGGTCTCAAAATATCAACAAGGATGTCTTCATACCATTATTGAATTGCTAGACGAGGGATTCTAACCCAAATCAAAGCAAAATTAATACATTGGGTGTTCAAGTTAAAGCTGAGATCCCTCTTTCTTAGGAAAATACCATGTCTACTATAGAAGCAGTGTCCTCCTTTGAGTATGCAAGTTGCATCTTAAACAAAGTTTAGTTTGAGAAGGAAAAACTCTCTAGGAAGGGCCATTATCTTCGTCTGCCCCTGAGGCTTCCATTTCAAGAGAGTCCTTCACTTGATGGAATCCATGTTAGGGTGTGAATCCAAGAATTTTTCTACAAAAGAACCCAAATCAAGGGACATAGCCAATTGAATAATTGTTAAAGTAATATGGAGATCACACTTACCAGGGTGAAGGTCAAAAAAGTCATAGATCTCACACCTAGAAACCAAGGTATTTCGGATGATATCAACATACGATTTGGAACCAAAGATAAGGGGAATATTGCTCGATCTTGTGTCCCACTTGGATCCAAGCCAACCTACACAATCCTTGTAAGGTGTGCACCCAATCCAAAGAAGTTTGAGCTATAGGAATTATAGCCTAAATCCAGTTTAAAATTGAAATTGAGGGTCTATCTCCCACTTGGATCTAGCTCATCATGAACCCTTTCGAAATGCTTTTGAACTAGTCAAGTGTATTGCCTGCACCCTTACAAACATCTCCTCATTTCTTCTCTAGAAATCCTAATTCAACAAATTTATATTGTTAATTAATTATACAAAATTGGAATAATTTTATATTTATTATTATGATATTTTAATGAATTATAATACTTGTAAATCTAATTAGGAACTAAATATAAACCATATGTATATTAAAAATTCATATTCTTAATCAATTTGACTTATAGCATTTGACACCATCCAACTATGTCTAGGATTTAGCATATACCCCTTCATTTTAGTAAAAGCAAAAGGAATATAAAATATTATATTGTATAGCTTTGAATTTTGAGTTTCTATTACATATGTTAAAAATTATTACAAAATATAAGACAATATATCAATTATATTCATGTTAAAATATTGGAAAAAATAAGAGAGAAATGTTCTAATTTTCTTTCGATAGGAAGAGGGGAAAAAAATATAATTCCTTTGGTTAAATGGAGTAATATAACTAGACCTAGATTAATTAAATGGAGAAATATAATCAGACCTATATTAGTGGAGGGATGAGGGCTTAATATTGTATATAACTTGGAAAAAACACTAGATGCTGGGAGTCTTTGAAGAACTGGTAAGGGGTTATGGCAAGATGTTATCAATAAGCCATATTTGTGTTCCATGTGCATTGAAGAGTGAATTAGACTTCCTTTGAAGCTAGTGACCAATGCAAGTCATTTGGAACACATTAGTGAAGGAATTTCTATTATTAGGTAATTTTTTGGTTTAGAAAATAGCAAATGGGAAGAAAGCAAGGCTAGGAAAAGATCCCTAGCTAGGGAATGGAGGATATTGGTAGTTGTTTCAAAAATTTATAGAACATTTAAATAGATAGATGCTTAGGGTATTAGCAGATGTAACCTCTATGGATAGAAGCACTTTATAGAATTAGGGGTGGCTTTCAATAAAAGAGTTACTTTCTGAAGGAAATAAAATTGAGTAGTGGAACAATTATACAAGGGGTTTGTCAAGGGAGTTTATAATATAGAGGCAAGAAGAAGACTCTTTAGTATAGTAAAATAACCCAACTAATAGATAATTTACAACTAAGCAAGGATATAATTTAATGTTTGAATATAATAATGAGAAGGTCCCATAATAGTGGTGTAGGATTTAAAATGTGAAAAAACCCTTGAAAACGAATTTTTTTTCTTTGTTAGCTTTATCTAAGAAGGCATTAATGTGGGATGTTTTGCAAAATGGTCTTGGTAGGATCAAAGTCAATACAAATTGTGTGAAAGGGGAGAAGAAAAAATGGAATACCTAGTAGTTCATTTTGATTTCTCGAGAGAAGTGTCGAGGGAAAGGATAGTGTTCAACAAGGAATCTGTTGGGGAATATGCAATAAACGGTCAAAGACCAAGTCTTAAAGGAATACAGGTCTCATTAATGATGCCATGGGGTCTATGGTTGGCTAGAAACTCTATGTTTGAGAGCAATGAAATTCTCCCCATACAAGTTTAAACTCAGATCAAATATACTTATGAAAGAATTAAAAAATCCAAAATCAAAGGTTGTATGACAAGTTGGTTGTTTAACAATAGATATTATAAAGTCTTGTGTTTTTTCCAATTGAGCTTGTCAAGACAATGCAAATAGTTGTTGGGTAAAAGGAGTGTTTTATTAGGATGAAAATCACAATTTCGCTTTTAAAGTTAGCCTTTTAGCACCAATAATATGGTAGAGTGGAAGTCTTTAATATTTTTGTTAAGAATGGTAGTGGAATAGGGAATAACAAAACTTTAAGTTTTTTGTGACTAAAAATGGGTGGTGGACTAGGCTTTAAGATTAGTCGAGATGTACAATTTTATACTTAGGCCTTATTATGAGTAGGTGAAATTGCTAGAAGTATCATTTGAAGATATCTTTTATAAACATATCTATAAAGAACTAGTTCAGGAAGCAGGTGGTCTAAATTTGCCTTGGATATTTTAATTGGTGCATGGTTAAAGGAAAGAGTAGTGTGTGAGATTGTGATTCCACCATAGTTTTTGTCTTTTTTTATGTTTTTTTTCTTTTGGTAAAAGTTATGGTTTTGGATATCTTTTGTGTTCTATTTTATTTCTTTTGATAATTAAGATCATATCTATAAGATGATTGATGGCTCTAAAATTGAAGTTTCACAATGACACTCGTTAATATGATTGAAGACTTTTAACTAACTATTTTTATTGAAACACTTATGATAAACTTTGAAAAAAGTTTAGTAATTATTAGGAGATTTTAAAATAACTTTAAATGAAACTATCTAATAAACCTATATAAAGATATAAAATATCCATCTCATTTATAATTTTTTCAAACTAAATAAATATTACTAATCCTTCATAAAATTAATTAAAATTATTTACTTTAAAAATATAAAATTTAAATAATATATTTTAAATGTAATTTTAATTATTATTTATAACTTAATATATAAAATATTATTATATTCATAATTAATTTAAATATTTAATTTAAAGACAAGGCACGACAGGCTTTTACCTTGTATTTACTAGAATTTTTCCTTGGCCAATTGGTGGTTCGGATGCACCATCTCATTTATTTTTACTACGTTGTTGCCTCTTGGGATCTTTGACTTTCGTCACTATCGAATCATCGTCATGTGATTCGTAACCATGCGTTTAGTTTATGTCGTTTCTTGAGCATGGATTTCTATTTGTTTTTGGTCATATATATATATATATATATATATTTATTTAGTTGAGTTACATAAAAGTTGTTCAGAATTATAAGTTCAGGGTTCAAATCTCACAAGCTGCTCCTACCAAATTTATTCTGCCTCGTTATTGATGAGGTGTGAAGGGGACCACTGGCTATGCGGGGCTCCTCCGGTCATCAAGCATAGGGTTCAAACCAGAGGGACTACTCCACCAAACCTATTCCACCTCGTTATTGTTGAACCGTCGTGAAGGGGACCACCGGCTGTTAGGGTTCATACCATCATTGTGGTTTGGAACGCACTCAAAGGATTCATATCAGACTACTACCTTTGCAAACAGACTGCCCCCGAGGTTTGAAAAACTGCGAGGGCTGCTCTCACCAAACCTATTCCACCTCATTATTGTTTACTTTAAGTAAAGTTTAAACCTAAGTATCTTCTTGGACCAATTAAAAATAAAAAAATGATAGTGTGACGTCCTAAGGGAAGGGGTAGTGAGTGAAGGAGTGTGACGTCCTAAGGGAAGAAGTTCGTTGTAATGATATTAAAAGTTAACCTTAGCTAACCTCCTGTTAACGTGATCTTACGCTACGTGACATAACACGAGAGAAAATAAATAAACAAATAAACTTTACGAGATGTGACCCGAAGATTGGTTCCTGCCTATACCGATGTACGTTTGCGTCAACAGATAATACATAGTCATTCCTGTCCATGCTCATTAAATAGTGCAAAGCATTTAAATAAAAATTGAGTTGAAGAAGGGGATTTGGAATTGATATTCATTGCCACCAATACCAAGGTACAAGTCCGACAATGGTTTAAAGCTTTTAAATTAAAACTGAATTGAAGATTAAAAGTAGTTTAAACAATTATGCCATAAAGGACAAATCCAACCATCACTCTTTTTATAGTCTACTAAATTTTATTCACTAGTTTATATATTAAATAAAAATAAATATAAAAATAAAAGAAATTTTAGGGTCAAAGATTCAACTTTTAATTCTAGGTAGTATTGCAGAAGATTTGAGTTTTAAGTATACAATATTTTAAAATACATACATATATTGTGATTGTAACTAATTCATTTATGCAACCAAAAAATATACATACAAATATTTTAAAATTATTGGTTTAACCATAAATAATTATTTTTTATAATTAATAATAATAATATTAGATACAAGGTTAAATTATTGATCTAAATATATTAATTATATGTGACAATCAAAATAATTAAATATAATTTGTTATGTTATTTTTAATATTAAATTAATAACTTTATTATACTTTTACATTAAAAATAAGAGGAAAGTGGTTTTTAATGTTCTTGGTTATAAATGTATGAGAAAACCTTTATAATTTTTTTTTTACACAATATGTGGTTAGGTTCTATGAGAAAAACTTTATAAAGTTTTTGTCTTATGGAATATATAGTTATTCAACCATACTATGATTATAAAAAATGCGTATTAACTAAAAATGTTATTTACCTAATACATGGTTATTTAACCATACTTGATTTGCTTAAACATACTTAAGCATAATGTAATTGTAAAGTATGACCTAGGCTTAAACATACTTAAACATAAAATATAGTGCATAATGTAATTGTAAATCATGACATATAATCCTAGGAGTATGCTACCTAATATATTGTTATCCAACCATACTATAATTACTAAACATAGAATATGACCTTACCTTTTACAAAAAAAAAAAAAAAATTATTTAAAATTTCAAAATTTTCCATCATTAAATCACTTTGTTCAATACAAATATATTTTATATTATTTACCTAATGCATGCTTATATAAGCATACTTGAGTTGCTTAAACATATTTAAGCATAAAATATATTGCAGATGTAAGTATATAACATGACATATGATCCTAGGAGCATGCTACCTGATATATTGTTATGATAATGTAATTATAAAACATGATGTATAATCCTAGGAACATGCTACCTAATATATTGTTATCCAATCATATTATAATTACTAAACATAGAATATGACCCTAGCTCTACAAAAAAAACTTTTATTTAAAATTTCAAAGTCCCCATCCTTAAACCACTTTGTTCAATATAAGAATATTTTAATATTATTTACCTAATACATGCTTATCCAACCATACTTGAGTTGCCTAAACATACTTAAGTATAAAATATAGTACTTAATGTAATTATGAAGCATGACCTCTGATCCTAAGAGCATGCTACCTAATATATTGTTATGATAATGTTATTATAAAACATGACTCACTATCCTAGAAACATGCTACCTAATATATTGTTATCCAATCACACTATAATTACTAAACATAGAATATGACCCTAGCTCTACAAAAAAAAAAATATTTAAAATTTTTAAAGTCCTCATCCTTAAACCACTTTGTTCAATATAAGGATATTTTAATATACCTAATACATGCTTATCCAACTATACTTGAGTTGCGTGCACATACTTAAGTATAAAATATAATACTTAATGTAATTATAAAGCATGACCTATGATCCTAAGAGCATGCTACCTAATATATTTTTATGATAATGTAATTATAAAACATGACTTATTATCCTAAAAACATGCTACCTAATATATTGTTATCCAATCACCCTATAATTACTAAACATAGAATATGACCCTACCCTACAAAAACTTTTATTTAAGATTTCAAATTCCCATCAATAAACCACTATATTCATTACAAAGATATTTTAATGATATTGGTGTGTTATACTCTATTAGAAGAAAAAAAAAAAAAACAAACCTCATGACTTGTCCCTTCTCCAAAGAATCTATTTGGCAGTTAGTTGTGAAAGGGATCAACCGATTTGACGGAATCAATTTCTATTTTTGTTCTTTGTGTCTGATTGTTCTTTTGTTGCCGTACGCTTAAGGAATCTTAGGGCAAAAGCTTTTAAAAGGAAATAGGTCAAACAATAATTGTCAAACAATAGTTGAGCCACGAAGTTTCCCAGATGTGGAAGGTCAAACTATTCCATCCCCTACTGCAGGTCAAACTATTCCATCCCCTACCTGCAACTGATCGGTTGTGGGCAAACTTTTGTCTTACCCTTTCCATTCCAGCCGGCGTTCACCTTTTTATGCACTCCCTCGTATGGGAATGCCCATTCATGTAAAAGTTCAGGCTCAAAAATCAAAGTTTCTCTGCAAAGCAAATCGGCATCTTTTCATTCTGGTATGTCACAATTCATTGACTTGGAAAATATGTATACTACTGTGGATTACAAGGATAATATCTGCTCTATTTGGTCCTTTCAGATTAACACGGAAATATTAAATGGATCACAACAACGTGAGCGAAAGCGTGTAAGCAATTTCTTTTTCCCGATTTTTGAGTTTGTTGATTCATGTTCGTATGTGTTTTTTTTTTGGTTTTCACTCTTTAAATAAATACTTCTATTTTTCGCCTAGCAGGAGGGGAGTCTTTAATTGAATTTTAGTTCAGTTACTACGAAACCATATATGTCAAATTTAAGTAATTGTTGGATGACTGATTTTTTTCAGGGAAGGAAGTGAATCGAGCCCTAAAAAATGGAGAGGATGCGTCCAAAAAATAATAAAATCCCCTGCTGAAATAGTATGGAAACACGGTGCCGACTTTGTAGGTTTGAAGAAATACGCATCATTCATGGACGACTGTGAACACACTGAAGGAGAAAAGAATGAAGTTGGGTGCGTCAGACTGTTGAAGAGCCCACCAATGCTATTTGCGAAAGAGAAACTGATTTCCATAGATCATGTCAATTATTCTTTCACATACGCAGTCACTGATAACAACATGGGATTAGAAGGATATATGGCGACTTTCAAGGTCCACGCTATGCCCGATGGAGGCGCGGCTGTGGAATGGAGCTTCGAGGCCGATTCTTCTCCTTCTCGTACCGAGGAAGAATTTATTGGTATGATGAGCTCTCTTCTGGAGAAAGTTATTGTAGGAATTGAAGGTTTTGCTACAGCAGAAGCCTGACATGAATAGAATAAGTCTCCTCTGTTCTTTTGTGTTGTGTCCTCTTCTTGCATTAACTTATGGCCTGTACAAGGAAATAATATATTCAAGCCTTCATTATTTTTCCAAAATTGAGTATAATTCTGATATTGTTTACATTTTTTTATTCTTCGGATTGGTAGATTCTAACAAATAGTTGTAAGATTATTCATCCGTAGAAGGGATAGACCTTTAGTTTTAGAATAATTAGTCTAACGTTTGATCAAGTGGATAGAGCCATACCAGTATATTTTCATTCTTTTATCGGAAATAGTGCTGAATGGCATAAGGAAATGCTTTCCTTATTAGTTGTCTTGGACTTTATATAAATTACTTCAGGTTTTCAACATTAGTACTCGCGAGACATTTTTTTAATAATTATATTATTTATTTAAATAAATGATTTGTAATATTCAAGTATTATTTGATTAATCCTATTAATATTTATTTATCTAATAAATAAATAATATGATAATGTATTTAAATAATTATCTTACAAAAATATATTAATGTAAGTAAAAAAAGTGGTTTACATAATTAAAAAAAAATCTATTAAAACTAATAATTTAATTTTTTATTAGTTAAAATTTTATTATAATAAACTTATTTTAAAACAACTATATTATATAAATATATATTTATTTTATTTTTATTTTTGATTTGATTATATACATAAATATATATTTTATTATAAAGTATATTGTATATTTTTAGTTCAAGATAGATTGAATATATAATAAAAATTTAAAAAAAATTAAAAATTTTGAGATATTAATATTATTTATAATATTTTATTTGAGATTTCAATTTTACTCTAATCGTTAATCAATGAAAAGGTTTGACATCTCCATGTGTTCTAGATAACATTTATAAACTTTTGTGGAAATAGCATTATGGGGGTATACAAGGCACCAATACACACGGTGGGTGCAATGATGTAAGTATATGGATATATAATTGTATAGATAGAAGGAAATAATATGGGATCGACAGGTAGTTACTTTAGTGGTTAAGATGATAGTTGTTTCTTAAGTGGTTTTGTTTTCAAATCTTTTAAGAGTGATTGTTAATATAATTTGTAAATGTTATCCTAAAAAAATAACACTACGGAGAAGGCACCAATACACACGTGGGTGCAATGATGTAAGTATATGAAGATATATATATCTTATAAATAAATTACTAAAATACATTTACTACATGGTCTATGTATCCAATGCATTATCTACCATATAATGTGTCATCTACATATTATTAGGGTATAAGATACACATTTAAATATACATTAACAATTTATCGGTGTGAATCTATCAAAGGATAGTTATTTGAGTAATACTTGAAATTTTTTTATATTTATTTTAAAATCACTATGTGCTAGTGCTATTATGAACTAAATAAAATTATTAAATTATATTTGTATTTGTTAAAAAAAAAAATTATTAACTATTTTAAGTAGTGTTTGTAATATTATGTTATTCAAAGGTAAAAGTATTACATATATTATAATATTATAGATATTCTTTATAATAAATATGGCATAAAACAATTTATAGTATATAAAATAAAAGTAATTATAAATTGATAAATAAGTGTTATGTAAAACATTATTTTTCCTTTGTGTCCTTTACATTACTTCTATTATTTATGTATTTCATCTATATTTTTGTAGACACCTAATTTTGCTCCCTTGATCATCTGCTCATCATGTCATCCATTGCATTTTACTAATTTGACCAAATCACCTTTTGCACTTGAATATGAGGTAAAAGGAGCCCTTCAACTTCAAATTTCATAAAAGCTAACAAAATGGACTTCGAATCTTAAAAAATTGGAACCACTATAAAGATCTTCGAATAAGCTTTCCAAAAAAACTAGACAACCAAATTGAACCCCTAACTTTTTTTTACCCAAAACTTGGTCAAACGATCTCCAAATTCCACAAAATTGGTACCATTGGAAAACTCTTGGAATACTCTTTCAAACAAGCCTAAGCAAGTTAAAATTGCACTCACAAAAAAATTTCACTACTAAATTTATTTCAATATTGAATTTGAATTCTCATAGCAAATTCGGCTCCCTTGACATTAAGCTTCTAAAAACAGGGTCAAATGACCTCTAGATTTCACAAAAATTGGAAATCCTTCAGAACTACCCATCCAATGCATTTAGGCATGAAAATTTTGCACTTATAGTGAATTTGCACTACAACAACAAATTTTTAAAATCATCAACAAAACTCTCAATCTTGGTAGCCCAACTCCTTATCACTACTAGCTTCATTTCTCTACATCCAATTAGCTTGAATATTTGTATTATCCTATTTGAACTAGTAATTAAATTTATTTAACTTAGCAACCAGTTCTAATAATCCCATGAAACTATCAATTAAAGGTAGTGAACTTAGCAACCACCTCTAATCAGATCATGCAACTACCAATTAGATGTAATTAAATCCTAAATTAGCCTTCAAGCCAATCTCATAACTCCTAATCAGAGCCAATTAACAAGACACCTCAACCTTCAAATAAGAGCAAAACTATATGACTCCCTTTCCAAAAATTAAATTCATGTCTTCCATGAGCACACTTGGTGATAAATCCTAAGTTCTTTTAGCTTTTATTAAAAGAGACCCTTGGGGTCTCAAGAAGGTTACATAGAAATCGCCATAGATAAAAAACATAAAAATGGGTAGAAAGTGATAGAGATAGATTGACATTGCCTACATTTTAGATAATAGAATTTTATATAGATTCTTGCATAGTTTTTTGAGTTGCAAGTTTTAGTGAACTAGTGTTTTTTTTTGGTATTAATTTAAAGAGAGGGTTTTCAAAGGGTCCCCAAAACCTTATAGATATAGCCAAACTATCAACCATAATAACAATATCTAAAATATTATACCTATTAGGAATAACCGAGAGAGTTTAATTCCTGATAACCATAATGATTCTGGAGAGAAATTAGAAAAGCACAACACTTTGAAGGTAAAATAAACTCTAACAAACTCTGGTCAAAGAGAAAAGCAAGGCTGAATACCCCTTCCAACAAGAGCCAAAGGGATGTTTGACTCCTCCTTACAAAAACAAAGCATCATGATCCTCTTTCCTAGGAAGGGAGACTACGTCATTCAGGAAATCATTTTTCCACACTAAAAAATCAACACAATGGACACCACAGTTGGCTAGCATATTGGCTAGTGCATTCCCCTCACAGAACACATGGTGAATGTCCACCTTTTCAAAAGCATACAAAAATCTCCTAGATTCGACAATAAGATTTAGAATGTTCCAACTAGGTGTACACTCCCCTTTGAACATATTGATTATGTTCAAAGACTCACCTTCGATTTACACATTCTGACAACCAGCATCCGCTAACAGTTTCATCCCCATATAAGTTGCACAAGCCTCCGTGAAGTGTGAATATTGGGAATCAACGGGTTCAGAAAATGCCATGAGGATGTCACCATTATCATTTCGCACAATGCCACCTTCTCTAGCCTTATCGGGGTTACCATTTGAGGCCCCATCGAAGTTGAGTTTTAGCCAATTGGGAGCCGGATGGACCCACTTAATTCCTACTCTAGGGTCAGGTTCGGGGGGTGAGGAAGAGGGCTCCAACCCAATTTAAATTCCAAATCATCTTCATAGAAGGAGGAGAGTGCCTTGGGCCGTTTACCCACAAAGGTGGCCAAGATATTCTCCAATACTCTGTTAATGATCTTAGTACCCACCCTGACAACATCGGTCTCAATGTCATTAAAAGCACAGGTATTATATTCTTTCCACACCCCCCACCATGCATGGGGAAGCATAATTTTCCACAACCAAGATAGTCGTTGGGACACAAACGATGAACACCATTGAAGGATGATGTCCATCAACGTACCTAGAAACACAATAAATGTTAAACCAATAGAAAAATAAACATAAATACCTGCCATGTGAACGAGCAGCTAAGGAGAAGATGTTGCATGGATTCCCAGTCTGATTTGCACAAATAGCATCTGTTCACCATAATGTGATCCCTCTTTCAAAGATTATCCAAATAAAGTATTTTATTTTGAGTCGCCAGCCAAAAATAAATATTGATATTTTAGATTAGTCTTTTAATCCAAATAAGATTTGCTGGAAAAAGAGCCTCATATTCTTGGAAAAGGAAGGAATAAGCTGATTTCATAGTAAAGTCACCTTCAGCTTCCTCGCTCCAAATAAAATGGTCTCTAGAGTCATATTGTATGATCGCATACCTGTTAAGTTCCACTAAAATTCTTTGCCAACTGACCAAATCATTCTGGTTGGACACCCAATAGGGATGAGAATTCCACAAATACCTACCATTTATAATAGGCATATATTGGGAAACCCAAATTTCACCTTCCTCAATCGCTTTCAAAGTAAGAGCCCTGAGATTTGGGTAGTCCAATAACAACTCTTTCCTCAACCAATGATCTTCCTAAAACTTGATATTTCTCCCAACACCAATGATCCATCTGCTTTTAGCCTTCACAAAGTCCTTGATCTTCGTTAAGCTTCTCCAAAAAATTGAGCCTCTCGGAGAGAGATCGTTTGAAAAGAAATAATTAAATCCGTATTTCACTTTAGTGAACTAGTTTTTATGTCAAGGAATTCACCTCTATTTTTTTAAATCAATGTTAGATTTTACTTTTGATACTAATTCACAATCTAGAGTCAAATTCATCATCAATGCAAATTTATGGTTCAATGAAAAATTTACAATCTAGAAGCAAATTTATTTTCCTAACAAATTTGTTGTACAATGATTTTGTATTTGATTATATAAATTTATATAATTTCAAATTTGATTTATTACATTATATTAAATGGTGTCTAAAGGTTTGATCCATAGATTAAGATATTCATCTATTTCATTCCAAAATGACAAACCCCCAAAGTCTATTGATCTTATATTTCGTTACTATTGCAAGTTTTTTACTTTATTTTTTAGATTTTTTGATAGGATTTTGTGTGTTTAGTAATAGGATCATATTAATATGTTAGTCATCTACATTTTATAGATCACCAAATAAAATTTGCACTCATTCCAAATTTATCATTAGAGTGAATCCATTGTCATGATGAATTTATGGATTCATGACAAATTTATCATAAATATGCATTTTTTGTGTTTTTCATGCAATTTCAAGGTGCCCAATCTAAGGTTTTCTATTCTATCATAAAACATTATATTCATTTAATTTTTTAATTGATAGGATATTAGTAAGATATTTTTATTTCATTTAAGGCATTAAAATAAAGTTTAATCTTTTAATGTAACTTACAAAAAGAACCTCTATTTTTAACTTCTTTTAGGTTGAATTTCATTTTGATTGGATTTAAAAGCAATAATGTTTTTTTACTTCTTTTACATTTTATTTGATTTTAATTAGATTTAAAATTAAATTTATTTTAATTTTTGTTTTATCTAAGGTCATTTTCGTTAGATTTAATCTAATTTAAAAAATCTTAAATAATATTTTTTAGATTCTATTTCATTTTATGTTGAACAATAATTGAACCTTTATTCTAAGTTATTTTATATCTTGTAACATCCTATCAATATTTTTTATCTTTTGTTCCTACCTTAAAGCTAAAAGGAATCTTAGATCATGCAAACTTGTTTGTGTATTGAATGTTTTTATTTTTATTTTAGAAATTAAAGAAAACTTTATCAATTATTGGATTTTTAGTCAAATTGTCATCAGTTCCAATATCTAGTATGTTGAGTAGTCTCAAATATAAGAGCAATTACTATATTAAATGACAAAAATAGTGAATCCAATATTCATAACAATAACAATAATATGATTAAAATGTTGAATGTCATTCATGAAATGACATGAAAAATTACTTAAAGTATACTGCTCAAATTGCATATAAGATTCTTTGAATGATGCTTGAAATACATATATTCCTTAATGATTTTTTTATATGGAGATTTATTTCCATAATATAGCCTTACAAAGATGACTATTAAATACATGACTATTGCTCTCCTCACATATTTAGGAGATCCATGTTTTCCTATTGCATTTAGAATACAGATCCTCTTATATATTTTGGATTCTCATAATCCCATTTGTAGACATGACTACTGGTTATCTATTTATGTACATTATTCTATGACACTTGCACACTCCTATTTGAAAAATTACACACTTTACTATATGACATATTGCGCACCCCTACACATTATATTACAAGAGATTTGTGCATATTCACACTCCTCACATTTGCACACACAAATACATGAAACTCGTGCACATCCTACAAATGAATAATTATATAAAGGGAAAATATAAATCACACTTCTAAACTATAGCCTCACATCCTAAAATATTATATACTTACTATTGTACCATAAAGGTACCATGGGGGTACATTAGCATGTATTAAATAATATAATATTCTTCAACACCCCCTGTATTACATTATTTTGTTATTAAAGATCTTATTCTTCAATCCTTATTTTCAAATGTTTGTGAAAGCACGAGATTACGGGCAAAGGAAACACCAAGTGCGATTGCATTCAAAATTAAGTACGCTTAAGTCCTAGAAATGTAAATTGCATGAAATGGAAAAGAAACACATTGGAAGAGACACAATCAAATAGAGAAAACACAGCCCTTTCATTAATATCCCTTGATCTCTGTTACAATGACGTCTCCTCCCTTTTTAGGGGCTAGGAGCGCAAATAGAGTTTGATTACAATCATTGAATGATTCCTCTTTCCGCGTGCCCACGATTGCAATGGGCGGGCCAAGATGATGCCGCCGCTGATGTCGATGAGTTCTTCGCCTCTGCTTGCTTCTCCTGCGAACAAAGAAATGACCAAGACGTCAGTAGCACTTGCTGCAAATGAAAAGCGTTTGCTCTCTAAAACTAACGAAATATGCATGTAAATATTTGCCCGAAACAGTGAATACAGTGAATCCAAATTGCTTCAAAACTTGACAGAAGGTAAGAAAAGTTACCAGAAGGCCACTGCCACTGAGGCGGCTGGCCAATCCACCTTCAACTGGAATTCGTCCACGGGCAGGACGAATTCTGACTGTAATTCGTCCCTGGGTGGGACGAATTCTTCTGTGTTGAAGAAACCGACCTGCTCTTTGCTCCAATGTCGGATCCCGAGACCTGCAAAATGCCTGCAAACAGGGGGTTATGTAATTGGGGCCATTTTGGGACGACCCAGATGGTCGGATTTTCCCAATTTGGCCTCCACCCTCGGGAATTTGACCTTGACACCTGCAAGTTAGCGAAACGACAAAGCAATACAAAACATCCTAGAATTCGACCAAAAGTTACAAAATTGCAGCTATGGATTAATCAGACCTAGTAACACAAAATGCAATCTAAAAAATAATCTAAAATGCTCAAAAACTAAAAATAGGACTTGGGAGGTGCGGGGGTGCCCAAGTGGGCCTCCCACCGTTGGCCCTCGATTTTGGAGCCAATCCACCGGGGATGGGCCCAAAACCTTTTAGGATTGGGGGTCGGCGAATTGGTTGGTTCAGGTGTCCATGCGTTGGATTTGGGTAAGGTTCGAGCTTCCAAAGGCCACCCAACAACCTCCCTTGCAAAAGAGATTGGTGGATGTGGGAAGGTGAACCAAGAGGGATGCAAGTGGGTCTTCAATTCGGCGGCACTTCGTTGCTTGAAAACTCCTTCAACTTGTATATTTTGGGTGAGAAAAGTCCCACCTTTTATAGACCCATGGGGTCTCTTTTGGGAGGGAAGCACAAATGCCATGTGTTGGCCATAGGCACCATGTGGCAGTCTTGTCTTCCCATGAGGGAGGGAGTCCTCCATTGACTTGAGCTTTGATAAATGCTTTTTGTGACGGTCTTCTAACGGCCCCTCTGTCCACCTACACACGCGTGCAAGGCGGGAGTCCTTAGCCGACGTTCCGGGCTGCCACTTGGCACCATTTGCCTTTTTGCCCGTTAAGCTTAGAATTCGTCCCACCCGGGGACGGATTCAGAATTCGTTCTGGGGTGGGACGGATTCTATTTTGAATTCGTCCCTGGGTGAGACGAATGCTGGGCAAAGTGTCCAAGTGTGCCAAATTGCTTCTTGACCTTACAAAATTGCTATGAAAGTGGTTAAGACCATTGTTTAACCTCCGAGGGCTGCCACTGGGGGCTGTGTTTGTCAAAGCGATCAGTGTTTGCAGTCACATAATCGGATTGGTGCTGTTTTGGTGTCTCTAGATGCCCCTTTTTGGGAAGCGCTGCGGGTGACGCGATCTTGAGCAAAAATAGATAACCAAAGCACTAATGATTAGGGTTTCTTGGTAACCTAACCAACTTTTGATGCCCCAAGTATGGAAAGGGCATGCATTCTTGAATCCTTGCTTCGACGAGCTAAGGAATTTGATTTCAAGTATTAACCTGTTTTGGTGAGGTGTGACTTGAACTTAGACATTGATCGATCATGAACAAGTGAAGGGCGTTTTTATCCTCGGGGGAACCTTGTGTTCATGATTCACGAAATGCCAAGTGTTTGATTGATTTGATTGTTGCTTGTTTGCCCCAGCGGGAGCGTGATTGTCTTTGTCAATGATTCTTTGAATGCATGTCGTTTTCCTTAATTGGGTGTGTGATTGTTGGTTGGTGACTAAGTGTGACTACCCCCTCAAGCGACGAATCGATGAGGGAATGACCTTCGTGAGAGAAGCGACGAGTCGCTTGACCCAAGATGACTTGTGCAGGTGTGCCTTTAGAGGGTTTACCGTTAAGCGTGTGCAATTTTTCCAACATATGGACCTATTTTTGGTGGGTGTTAACCCTTTTGGTGATGTCATAATGAGGTGAAATCGTCGAAAACCTATTTCCCGTGGAGCGGTCCGGCTATGATAGCCTTCTTGGGGAATTAGGAGAGCGATAATTTGGACCTCGACATCGATTTTCTTTGCCTAGAGGTTAAGTGCGAGAGCACTTGTGTCCGGCATTGTTTTTGCTGTGTTTTTGTTGAATTTTGTACTATTTTTGTTGTTTTTGTGACACCATTTGGTGATTGAATTGTCGGCAATCCGTCCTCCCGTGGAGCGGTCCGGCTATGGTAGCCTTCTTCGGGAGTAGGATAGTGACAATGCAAACCCCGACATCAATTTTGCTATGCCAAGAGGTTAAGTGCAAGAGCACTTGTGTCTGGCAATGTTTATTGTTTGTTTTGTGTTGCATTTTTTGTTTTTTTTTTTTTTTTTGTGACACCATTTTGGGATTAAATTGTCAAAATCTGTCTTCCCGTGGAGCGGTCCGGCTATGGTAGCCTTCTTAGGGAGTAGGATAGTGATAATTTGTGACCCCGATGTCGATTTTGTATGCCCATGTTGTCAGGTGCATTTGCAATCCTGTCAGGCAATTTTATTGTTTGTTTTAGTGCATTTTTAGTCATTTTTGTTGATTTTTTTTTTTGGCCTTGAATTCGTCCTGGGTGGGACGAATTCCAGCTGAAGATTCGTCCCTGGGTGGGACGAGCGCGATCGAGCGCTCGTCCCAGTCAAGGATGAATTCCAGTGCAAAGGACCTATTTAAGGGCCAAAACTTGATTTTGGGCTCATTTGTGTCATTTTTTCTTGCGATTTTGGAGCTCTGGGAGGAGGAGGTAATTGCGAAGCGAAGCGCTCTTGGAATTCTCTCTGCCATCATGAGTGCACAAACTGGTTCGAGCGACGGAGCCGAGGCGAGACTTGTAAGTGACCCTAGGGTTTATTTTGCTTTAATTTAATGCATTGTTTTTGTGTTGACGCTTTTCAAAACTTTAAGATTTTTTGTGATGTTTTTGTTTAACGGTTAAGGTTAGAAACCCTAGAACTGAAAATTTGATCTGTTATTTATATTTATTTATTTTTTTTTGTCGTAGGTTGTTAGGAGCCGGTACCGTGTACCCGCTGCATTTATTGAGGCGCGGTTGGCATTGACCGATGATATTGGGAATGGCTTGATGCCCTTGGGCTCAAGCGGGTGGCTCGGCTGGAGCTGTGGTTTCGGATCGGGCCTATCGCGGCCCCGATCAAGCTTTGGGATCCGTGGACTAATACTTTCCATCTCCCGACGGGGAGATGGTGACTCTTGAGGACGTCTATCGGTTGCTTCGGATTCCGATAGATGGTTCGCCTATTAGGACATCTCCGTTTGATCGGTGCTATACTTACGAGATGTTTTGGGCATGGGGGGAGGGGTGTAGCGGACCCGGTGGAGACAGACGAGCGGATTCCGGTGGCGGGATTTTGGTTAGGGTGGAAGGAGAGGGGGTGTTAGGAGTGAGGCACGCATTCTTGATGGGCCTCATTTCTAACATTCTTCTCCCCGATTCGTCGCCAGGCGGTTCCGTGGAACCTGCTGGGATTTGGTGTGGCGGTTGGCGAGTGCCGGATAGAGGCACCGTTGATCCCGAGATGGGGACAGACTTTGTTGGCACAGCTTTACGGGGAGCTACGGGGTCCGTGTCGACAACGGAAGGGTGTCGATTGCAATTTTGTTGCGGTCTTGGGGTTGGCGGCACATAGCCGTTGAGAGGCCTACCGGGTTACCGTGGACGACTCGGGCGGCGATGGAGGATGAGGAGATTGGTTATGCAGCTTTGTGGCGACGGTCTACGGAGCAGGGGCAGAGTCGGCGATGGGCAGGTGCCGTTGAGCACTACATTGATGCCTTTTCTTGGCTCACTCCAGGGGAGGTGTTTTGGCGTCCCTATCGGGACTATCCAGCCTGGCCTGAGGCTGGAGAGTGGCTCCGACGGGTACGGAGGGAGCGATGGTTGACTGGGCGGCACGGGACGGAGCATGAGTTCTTGTACCGTCGGGTTACACGACAGTTTGGGGTGCGCCGGGGTTGCCGGTGAGCCCGTAGGCTATCGACGTCGGGGAGATGAGAGGGATCCGGAGCCACCGGTCCTCGTGCCATTGGGCGAGGAGTCGGATGCGGTGATTGAGGTGTTGGATGTGGATGACGTCGGTACTACCAGAGTATGACTCGTGGTGGGTATTGCGGCGAGAGGAGAGGGTCACTTGGGAGGCACGGAGGCGGCGTGGAGGATCTGAGGCGGCAGGGGGATTGGGGGGGCCGTTGGATGATGCGGACATGGTGGATGTGGGAGATGAGGATGTGGACTTGGGTGTTCCGGAGCAGCGGACATGCGGGATGTGGAGGAGCATTTGGAGCTGAGCGGGCTACTATCCCCGCGAGTCCTATGCGTCCGATAGGTACGGAGGAGGTGGGGTCGGATGTAGGCGATGAGGTTGCGCGACTTACAGAGCTGCTACGGATGCGGGATCTGGAGAGGGATCTTCTGCGAGCTCAGTTGACAGAGCGGGATAGAGTTTTGGCGCAGTGCGATGATGCATTGTCTATCTATCATCGGCGGGAGGCAGAGTGGTGTATGTACCGGATAGACTTGGAGAGGGAGGTCATCCGCCTTGGCGGGAGGCTCCTTGAGCCTTCGATCGGTAGATCTTCTTGACGGACGAGGGATAGTTTGGAGCGATCGGCATCATCTCGTCGCGGCGGTTAGATGAGGGGGTGGTAGTAGGCATGATGCGGGGGCTAGCAGTAGCCGCCCTGCAGGGTCCCGTCGGACCCACACCACGGGGGTAGTTCCCGTCGCACCGATCCTGCGTGATCATGGTGGTCGACGCCTTAGGTTGGGTTTTGGATATGCTTGCGGGGTCTGAGGACCGGTTTGTAGCCTGCGGGCATCTTTTTGACGATATATATATATATATATATTTTATTTTTGGATTTGTACATGTGATGATGTGATTTTTGTTATGCATGTTTATTCATTTTGATGAATGCAGATGTTATGATGAATGCAAATGTTTTAGATGTCTATGTGATATGCAAATTGAAATGGATGAATGATATTTGTGGTGATTGCACTGTAGGCTATTTAAGAAGCTCTTTATTTACCTGGTTTTTTTTTTGTATTTTCTGATGGTATCATAAGGATGATAAGTAGCGCAGATGGTTTTGGGATGAATGTATGATTTTCTGAGATTCAGACAGTTTTATCTCACTATCCATGATTGTACTTTATCTTACAAGACTTTTGAACAAGGTATGAATCGGACCTATTTTGACCGAGTTATTTAACATCCCTGTGTGTGCAATTGAGTTCATTTAGTGGTATTTGTTAGGATACCGCCAGTGCCAGGTGGGCTTTCAACCGAACCTGTACTGAGGATCACCTAATTAGCTCCACGAATTCCTTTGTTGTATGTACTAAGATTAATCTGCGGTTGTAATCCAGGATGCCATAAGCTAGCTCATCCACATGCAAACATTGATCCGTACGCAAGTTAATGTGACAGATATATCGTCATGCGGGAGGTTTACTTCATTACCGATAGGCTATCAACCAAATTGGTACTAAAGCTTGCCTTATGACCTATAGAATGCTGAGAGTTCTAGGGATTCAAGGTCTACTCCCTTCTTTTTTCAATTGTATTGGGATACTTGCTCTTTTGTAGTGATAAGATCACTGTTTATTTTGATTTGTTTTTTTTTTGAGCAAGGGATTGGGGATATGGAGTGATGAAAATCACTTGTTGTTTGTGCCTTTTGATGTGTGCACTATAGTTTGTCAAATTTGGAGTTTTGACATTTTGCAAATTTTTGTGTTTTGCAACTGTTGAGAACTTTAGGGATTCTTAGGGAATTGGGTAGGGAGGATGCTTGTCCTTTTGCCAACTCTCAGCATTCTAGGGGTCATTCGCACGGGGGATGAGCAAGATAACCGTTTCGCTTATGGTGACCTAGATTATTTTGCAGGGTTTCGTCTTTCGTTCACACAATTTGGGAATTTTAGTGTTTTGATTTGTGTTGGGATGTTACGTAACAAGGTGTATTTCAAGTATGACTCTACCTTCGTAAAATCTGTTCGACTTGGTACACTACATGGCTAAAGAGGAAAATGATGGCTGAATCACTGAAACTCTTGGTACATTCCCAGACCACTGACTGTAGTGTGGTAAAAGTTATGCTTGGTGTTTTTGTTGTTTTTGATGAATTCGAGTATGCCTAGAATTGAGATGCAAATCTTTGTTGTTTTTGATGATTTTTGTTGTTTTGTTTTGTTGAATTTCTTGATTTTTTTGACCAAACGATTGCGATAATCGTTGGAGCTTTTGGGTTGACCAAGAGATTGCGATAATCCTTGGAGCTTTTGTATTGACCAAGAGATTGCGATAATCCTTGGAGCTTTTTGGATTTGACCAAGAGATTGCGATAATCCTTGGAGCTTTTGGGTTGACCAAGAGATTGCGATAATCCTTGGAGCTTTTGGGTTGACCAAGAGATTGCGATAATCCTTGGAGCTTTTGGGTTGACCAAGAGATTGCGATAATCCTTGGAGCTTTTTGGGTTGACCAAGAGTTTGTGATAATCCTTGGAGCTTTTTGGGTTGACCAAGAGATTGCGATAATCCTTGGAGCTTTTTGTTTGTTTTTTTTTTTTTTTTTGGTACATGGCTTTCTTAGATATGAAATGGTCGCAAATGACTGATATTCAAGGGTTCTGTTTCCTTGATACCGTCAAGAGAAGCTAGCCTGTACGTTTCCGGTCCTATTTTGCTATCAATGACATAAGGACCTAGCCAATTTGCCATGAATTTGTCTCTCATATGGGACGGCAAATTAGAGTTTTGTTGGTTTTCCTTTAGAACCAGATCACCAACCCGAAAGTCTCTTAGGTGAACTTTCATGTTGTAAGCTCTCTTAAGCCGCTCTTGATAGATACGTAAGTGCTCGAGAGCATTAACGCGTCTTTCGTCAAGCAACGTAAGTTGGTCTAACCGGGCCTGCCGTGCAGTGTCATCATCGATGAATTCCTGCATTGATATGCGGAGGGAAGGAATTTCCAACTCGAGAGGCATTACGCCTCTGAGCCATACACTAGTGAAAACGGAGTTGCCCCGGTGGGCGTCCGAATGCTAGTGCGATAAGCCCAAAGGGCAAGTGGGATTTGTATGTGCCAATCCTTATGACTGTCTGCGACGGTCTTTTTAAGGATGGCGACTAGCGTTTTGTTTGACGCCTCTGCTTGCCCATTTGCTTGCGGATAATAGGGTGTTGAAAAGTTGTGCTGAATTTTGTACTTTGTGGTTAAAGCACGCACGTCTTTGTTCTTGAATGATGGCCCATTATCCGAGATTATTTTGGATGGAATACCAAAACGACATATGATGTAATGCAAAATGAACTCCGCAATGCGGGGTCCTATCGTAGAGGTTAACGGAATTGCTTCCACCCATTTGGTAAAATATTATGTGGCCGTTATGATAAACGTGTGACGGCCTGACGATGCGGGGAGATCTTTTCCGATTAGATCGAGGCCCCACTAAAATGGCCAAGCGGGCTGTCTGTAGGGCACTGGGAAGGTGCGTGCATTAAATTGGCATGATGTTGACATTTTACGCACCTCTTGACATACGCGCAGCAATCTCGCTCTAAAGATGGCCAATAATAGCCCATGCGAAGAATGCGCTTTGCAATGGCCATACCACTGAAGTGGCCGCCACATGTACCGTCATGCGCTTGGGTGACTGCCCAAGTGGACTCTTCTTGGTCCAAGCAACGAAGAAGAATTCCGTCGTAGCTGCGACGATACAAAATGTCTCCTATCAAGACATATTTTGCCGCTTTCTGTTTGAATGTTCGTTTTGCGGCTTGCGTCAATCCAAAGGGTAGATTACCTAACTTGAGGTAGTCTCTTATGGGTAAATACCAATCCTGTTGATCGGATACCTCGACGGTTTGAACAGCCAATCCCTTTTGGAGTTCTTCCCTAACAAATGCTGATTGGGATAGAACTTGTAAGAATAGCGTTGTGTTGCTATTAATGGGAGTGGGGGAGAACAAAGACCCCGAGTTGGCATGTTTCAAATAGTCTCGGATTCGAAAGAACTTATCCGAAGATGGTTCGATCTGGATCATGTGGATTCCTGGCGTCAAGTCTGAGCTTGCGCGCTCCATCGCGGGTTGCGATAAGGTTTTGACTTGAATGGTTGTTATATCACCGGAAAGGTCTTGCGGGATTAGTGACCCTAAGGAGGCCATTGTGTCCGCAAAATGATTCGATGATCGAGGGAGTGCCTCGATGTCATACCACTCAAGTTTTGCCAGGAATTTATCCACGAGGGCTTTATAGGCCTTCAGAGCTGGGCATTTGCATTGATATACCCCTTTGACTTGATTGACGATTAACAGTGAATCACCAAAGATGTTCGATCTTTTGATGTTCATGGCGATTCTTGTACGAAGACCTAGGAGCAAGGCTTCATATTCTGCATTGTTGTTGGTGCCTTGGAAGTTTAATTTAAATGACGGGGGCATTGGAGCGCCCTGCGGTGTGAAGAATACAATTCTGCGCCACCACCTTGCTCGCATTTAGAACCATCAAAAAATAAGGTTATGTCGGCACGAGACTCGGGCTCTTCGGAATCTGGCGATTATGAGACATGGAAGACCTCATCATCGGGTAGTTCTATGACTAGAGGCTGATCGTCTTCAAGAGGAGCCTCTGCTAGTTGATCGGCTATGACTTGTCCTTTTATAGATTTTTGCCCAATAAACTCAATGTCAAATTCCGTCAACAACATGATCCATTTCGCCGTGCGACTACTATGATAAGTACGACTCATCATGTATCGCAATGGATTCTCCTTAGACACAACATACGTCGTGTTGCTCAGCATGTAATGGCGTAGCCTCTTTGTAGCAAACACCATTGCCAAGCAGAGTTTCTCAACGTATGCATAGTTAAGTTCGTAACTGACCAGGGTGCGGCTAAGATAGTAAGTAGCCTGTTCTTTGTGAAGTTCATTCTTCAGGGCTAGCATTGCACCCAGTGCCACCTCGATAGTGAGATGTATAAGTAGAACGGCACACCTGGTCTAGGCGGTGCCAATACGCGGCGAAGCCAAGTATTGTTTGATTTCGTCAAAGGTTGTGGCACTCGTCATCCCAATGAAATGTGACCCCCTTGTGCAATAATTTGTTCATTGGTCAGCATTTGTCGGATAATTGCGCTATGAAGCGTTTAATCGATGCGACCTTTCCTTGCAGACTTCGAGCTGCTTGATAGTGGTTGGGGGAGCCATTTCAAGGATTGCCTTGACTTTGTTTGGGTCCACTTCGATGCCTCTCTTGGAGACTATAAAACCCAAGAGTTTTCCGGATGTGACGCCGAACACGCACTTCTTGGGATTCGATCGACCTTATGCTCTATGAGGCGATCGAGAATCTTGCTTAAGTCACCGAGATGATGCGAGCGCAAGAGAGACTTGGCTAACAAATCATCCATGTAATCTTCCAAAGTTTTGTGCATGTAATCGTGGAAGATATAAGTCATAGCACGTTGGTATGTAGCGCCCGCGTTTTTAAGGCCAAAAGGCATGACCTTATAACAAAATGTCCCCCAAGGCGTTGTGAATGCCGTTTTGAGTTGGTCTTCAGGATTGATACGAATTTGATTGTATCCTGAGAAACCGTCCATTAGGGAGAGCATTTCGTGACTTGTAGCGTCTACCAATGCGTCGATGCTTGGCAAGGGGAAATCATCCTTAGGACTCGCTTTGTTTAGGTCTCGAAAGTCGGTGCATATGCGAATCCTCCCGTCGGGCTTCTTGACGGGAACCATGTTGGACAACCATGGCGGATAATCCATGCAGATGACAAATTGTGCATCCAACAGCTTTTGCAATTCGTCTTTGACCATCAAGGCCCTTGTTGGGTGCATCTTTCTTAGTTTTTGCTTTACAGGCTTGATTTTCGGATCAAGCGTTAAGTTGTGCATGACTAGCTGCGGGTCTAGTCCTGGCATATCTTTGTACGACCATGCAAAAACTTCCTTCTTCTCTTTGAGAAGGGCAATATATTCGGCTTGCTCTTCGGGGGAAAGGCTTACCCCCAGCTTGAGAATCCGTGGATTCATTGGATCTATGCCGATGTCTACGTCAGTCGTCTCTTCGACTGACATGTGAGATCCGTCCTCCAAGCGATGTGGAGTTGGGATTAAATGGATATCATCGGCTGAGTTAAGATCTCCGTTTGGGACCTCGGGTCCCTCTTGACTTGAAAAATATCTTGAGTTGTCCTTGGGGTAAAATGAAGCATTTCATCGAAAGCCGGTACTACGATGGTGACAATGGTGAATTGACGCGATCCCTGTCAATGGCATCCATGTTTAGATGCAATGACCATGATGGATCGGTCGGATTGCGGATGGGTGTGGTCAAATCAATGGAGATCATGTGGATGGAATGAATTTGGTCTCCAGAACCACGGGTGTGATGACTTGATTCTTTTAGATGTTCCCTATACTCTGGATCTGGCTCTACGGGAACAGGCACGAATGGATCCTCTCTAGGTGCAAATTCATCTCTATGTGTGAAAAGGAAGGCGGGGTCTTCCCTCGGTACTGCTTGTCTGATGGGATCTCGAGGTGGACGATGCTCATCTTGAATTTGGAGCCATAGGCCTAACACTTGGTCCCACCTCGTTGGGTCTACGTGCCATTCATGTCCTAACCGTATACCCATTTGTCCCATTAGATCTTCATGAGTTAGAGCGCGGTGATGTCGTCGCGCATGTACGAGATAGTCCATTTCCGTTTCGTCTTCGAATCGCTTTCATAGATCCAAAATTGTTCATCCTCTTCGGCATCCGTTGCTTGCGACATTGAGGACTCTTCCTGTTCCGGTGAATTAATCTGGTCCCATTGCGGTTGTTCCACTCTTAGTGGAGGGACCTCGATTCTTTTGAGGCTGTGTTATTTCGTCTGGAACCTCTAAGGGGAACAGTTTCAGAAAAATGTCTGGAAGCCGTTGTTGTTCTCTTTGAGGATTGCTCTCTGAACTTTCACCTCTCTCTAGCAAAGGAGAGGGATTATTGTTGTTTCCAGGGGTGTTTGTAGACCATGGGAGATAATCCCCTAATGTGTATTCTGTGTTTGGATTGGCGTACGGGTCTTGTGCCAATCTCCCCCCTTTGCCTATTTCTAGGCCTTGCATATTTTCAACCAAGATGTCTAATGGCGGGGGATGGTTGAACCCTACCCTCGACTTGTCATATGGCATCGATATCTTGGTTGGCAAAGGATCCGCATCCCTTGCTCATATCTGCCTAGCCCATACCCATGCCAATTGCATTGTTCGAGATATTTTAGGGCAAATTCTGGGTTCGACAGATAATTGATGTTTTCGACAAAAGGCTCTTCATCTGTTTCCTTTTGTTCGCATGGTTCAGAACCATGATCAAGGCCCCCATACACAAAATTCGTTTGGTTCGGTGGGTAGCCTAGAGGGACGATTGTTCCAATGGGAAGGCGAGGTCTTCCCATGTCTTGTCTTGACTCCAGTGTGGGGGTTGCCACAACATTTTGCACTAAGTATTCCCCCAGGCCCGTGCTTGCCATCTCAACAGTGATTGTTGATGATTGGGTAGGAGGAAACGGTAGTCCTTCTGAGTCCATTCCATGTTTGGTTGTTCAGGAATCTTGGTTTCTGTTGCGTTGGGCGCTTCCTCTGTTGATATCGCTGAAATCATGGGCAACCCCTCTTCTAGAGGCTTAACCTCTTCCATGATTTGCTTTCCCTTGTCCTTCTGTTGGGCCACGATAGGTGGCGTTGATGATGAAGGAGTAGGTGATGAAGTCTCACCTGGCTGGGATTTTGCCTTGTTGGCCACCAGTGGTGCTGCGGTATCGGACCCTGTTTAGATGGATTTAATTGAAAATCCAAATGCGTTGATGGGAGGGTCGATTGAGGTATGAATTGTACCGCATTGCAATACTTGAAGGGCTCTAAGTCCATTGGGACTACATGTATTTGCCCTTCATAGGCATACTTCAAGCACCGGTGTGCGATCGAGGGGACACACTTCATGTCCACGATCCAAGGCCGCCCTAGCGGTATATTATAAGCCATTTCGCCTTCCGGCACATGGCACGGTGTGGGTATTGACTTTTGTCCTACTGTATAGGCGAGAACAACCGTGCCGTCTGTCGAGCAAATTGCATCGTTAAAAGCTCGCAGTGTGTACGTGGAAGCGGTGATGTGAGAGGTTGGCGATTTTAAATGTTTCAATGCTGCGGTGGTTATAATGTTCCTTGGACGAGCCGGTATCTATCGGCACTCTCTTGTACGGGATCCCGTTGACCCGCGCGATAACGTGCGGGGGTGGATCCGGCATGTCATTTGATATCGTTTTGACCTCGTTTTCTTTGAATGTGATGAGAGGCTCCGTACATTGTTTCACATGTCCCACGAAGGCGTTGAAAGAATTTGCTTCGTGGGGTTGTACTTCAATGGCTTTTAAAATGTCCATAAGAGCTTCTCTATGGGGAGCTGATTGTTGAATAAGCTCGTAGATGGACAGCCTAGCCGACGTGGTCCGCAAACTCTGCGTGAGTTTGGTTCGTATCGTGACCTCAGGTCTAGGCGGAGGTAACTGCGTTGGGCGTTGTTGAGGCTGCGATGTCGACGGAACTTCCCTCGCAGCTACCTCGGGGGCAACTATTGGGTATTTTCTGTTCCTTGTTACAATGCTAATCATTCCCACAAATCCTTGCGCGGGAAGATCTTGTCGCACCTCGTTAATCTGGAGCGGTTTTGTCTGTGCCTCGTGGGCAGGCAAGGGGTCCTTGAATACCCCCATTTGTTGGTTGTTTGGTGCGATGGGGTTGTCCACGACCAATGTTCTGTTGTCGATCAAATCCTGGACTAGTTCTTTGAATTTCCAGCACCCATTTAGGTCATGTCCTCTGCGCCTATGGAATCTGCAATACAATTCCTCCCTATACCCCCTAGGCTTGGGAACGTTAGGGTCAAAAATTTGGATTTACGGCGGAGTAACTAAATTTGCCAGCGACAAGCGGTCAAATAAGGAGTCCCTAGACTCCGCATACGGAGTGAATTGTCGCCTAGGGCGACGCTGCGATCTTGCTCTGTCTTCTGTTATCTCTTTCGTAAGCGGGAGGCCTTTGCACAGTAGTTAGCCTTTTGAGGCTGCGTTTCTTGCACAAGCGCGGGGACATTTATCGCAACTTGGTTGACTGCGGCGTGTTGTGGTTGCGTTGTCCCGGTTTTAGTGGTTTTATTCCACTCTTTCTTCTTAGGATTGGCAATTGCACCTTCGCCTATCTTAATCTCTTCTATGACTCTGGCTTGCGCCAAAGCTTCTTCTAAGTTGTCGTATTATCGCAGTAACAATAGACCAGAGATTGATTTTAAGCAACTTTTTGCGAACATTTGCGTGAGGTCCGACATGGGAGGACGGTAGGGTAACTTAGAAAGCAAAGCTCTCCATCGGTTCCCGTACGCTGCCATTGTTTCCTCCTCAAATTGTTTAAGGCTAGCAAGATCACTAAGTGATGCCTTCTTCCTTGTGTTGAAGGCGAAACGTTCAAGAAACGCATCTACTAGCTGATCTAAGTTGCTTATTTTGTGTTTGGGCAGTTGTGTGAACCAATCCGAGGCAGGGCCTACGAATGTGGTTATGAATGTTCTAAGCAATAATGCGTCATTATCTTGAATGCCGAAGCATTGGCTTAGAAATCGTGTAACATGTTCCTGTGCGTCCTCTTCACCTTTAAAAACGCCAATTGAGGCAACTTGAAGTGTTCGGGGTAAAGAGGTGTAGGCTTGAGGGATGCACGGATTATTGCGGAGTAGACGTAATGTGGGTTTTTGATGCCCGGCGGCTTTTGTCTCCACGAGACTCCAAACGCTCCAATAGCGCTTGGTATGCATCGGAGGATTTTACTTCTTCCTCTCTTGTTCGTTCTTGTTGCAAGTTACAGTAACTGGAGGCCTATGGAGGGGTGGCCGAATGGCATCCTTCCTGCCTTGATGGGGAGTTTCAATATATTCCTCTTCGGTTCATACTCCTCATAAAATTCTTGAGGAGTCTCGAGGCGAAACCTGTGACCACGATCAAGCTCTTCTTGAAGGTACCCATCATTGTTTCGGGGAGTTGCCTCCCTCTCGAATCTATGGGGTCTTGGAGGCCGAGCTTGACGAGGTCGTGGAGACTGTCTGCACCAACGGATTACGCCTCTCATCTTGTTCGGCTCTTTGGATGCGAGGGGTTGGCCCCCTCTCAGGTATTTCATAGCGTAACTCATCCGCTTCGCGTTGCATGCGTTCTTTATCCAAGCGGTATTGATACTCTATCTCTTGCTGACTTTGTTTAAGCCGCATGATTTGGGCTTGACGGGTGGT
The DNA here is from genome assembly GCA_028583015.1 of Wollemia nobilis. Lineage (NCBI taxonomy): Eukaryota > Viridiplantae > Streptophyta > Pinopsida > Araucariales > Araucariaceae > Wollemia > Wollemia nobilis. The sequence continues at coordinate 2,201,818 of JAQPPZ010016969.1, read as the reverse complement.
ATATCTGGCGACAGTCGGGTCAATTTGATCTACCCTATTTTGTTCGGAAGGTTCAAATGTTCCTCCCATGGGTTTACCTCAGTTTTGATGCTCTAAAATCTCAAGGGGTCGCTTCCCTCTGTCGAGGTAGGCGGTATGTGCTCGAGGTTTCGGCCTCAAGGGGTGATCATGATATCCGTGGTGCGGAAGCATAAGGTTCCCGAGTTGTATGTTGTTGCCCTCGAGGAATGCGATGGTCTTCCTCATATTCTCTCTCACGGGTGCGTAAATGGGAAGGCGGAGTTAGGTCGCCCTATGTGAGGAACCCTACGCTCTGGATTTGGTCTCTCTGTTCTGATGAGAGGTAAAGAAGGGATGCCATATCCACGTTGCCCCTCTAAATGGACGGTGTGCCTGTTTAGCGCTTCATTGCGCGGTGGCCACTCATGCCTAACTTCAAGAGGTGATTCTCTATTTATGTCAAGGTCTACATGTAAGGCATCTTCCCGAAAGGGGCTGCTTTGAATAGGCATACCCCACAGGATTACGAATTGGATTCTTTTGTAGGTTTGACCTATAAGGCGGTATGACCAAATCCTCGGGACTGAAGTGAAGGCGACTTGTGCCTCTTTTTGTGTACCTTCCGGAGCTTACGCCCTTGATTGGGCTTGACTGCGGGTGTACACCATTGCGGTGCTTCTATGCTATCTAAATAAGTTTTTATCTCGTTTTTATGATTTTTTTTTTGTCTACACTAAGCAAAATTAAACACACACATTCACAAAACCGTGATTATCTCTTTTAAGGATTCTTGGTGTGTCCTAAACTGGTTTAGTGCATTTTGATGTTTTGTTTTGTTTTTGTAGGTTTTGTAGAACGTTTAAATGCATCATGTAGGCTCTTATAACTCCAAAAAGGTCGCCCCTTCAATATACCGGCCAGGCCGATATACCAACCTCTCTATATACCCGCCCTTACGAGAGGGAGACTATAGGTACGTGAGAGCAGAAGGTACGTGGTACGTAGGCGGTACGGAAGGGGATTGTCCTGTTAATGGCACCTACCATAGAAAACTTATCCTCGCGCGCATGGGAATCACCCCGGCTACGCTCGGTCTGTTTTCGTCGGGATTTACGCCTAACAACGGTTGACAATCGGGAAATGGATGCAAATCAAGCCAAGGTGGTGATTAAATCCACCAATGGTCTTGATCAAGGGCTGGGGTCTTACGACCAGCTCCTTGGTTTAAAATTGTTTCGTGATGTGTGTGGGATTCGTTTTATTCAACAAAAATGAAACAAGCATACATGACTTTTCCTAATGCAATGCGAGATTAAATGAAAACAATTAAAGAAACAGAAACAGAAATAGAAAATTTAACAAGAGATCATAAAAATCCCTACCTCTTCTCTGCTCCTCCGTTGCTCGAATTTCTGCTCTAAAAATCCGAGACGGGAATTCGTCCCTACGGGAGAGAATTGAGAACAGAATTCGTCCCTCCCAGAGACGAATTTGAATTCGTCTCAGGGTCAGACGAATTGCAGAAAAGAATTCGTCCCTGTCAGAGACGAATAGCAGTCTGCAACAAAAAAAATGTACTGTCAAGCACAAACACAAAACTTTGATCGGTTTCTATGATTTTAAAAACCGGGAACAGGGTCCCAGTGATCACCAAAAGCACGAGATTACGGGCAAAGGAAACACCAAGTGCGATTGCATTCAAAATTAAGTACGCTTAAGTCCTAGAAATGTAAATTGCATGAAATGGAAAAGAAACACATTGGAAGAGACACAATCAAATAGAGAAAACACAGCCCTTTCATTAATATCCCTTGATCTCTATTACAATGACGTCTCCTCCCTTTTCAGGGGCTAGGAGCGCAAATAGAGTTTGATTACAATCGCTGAATGATTCCTCTTTCTACGTGCCCACGATTGCAATGGGCGGGCCAAGATGATGCCGTCGCTGATGTCGATGAGTTCTTCGCCTCTGTTGCTTCTCCTGCGAACAAAGAAATGACCAAGACGTCAGTAGCACCTACTGCAAATGAAAAGCGTTTGCTCTCTAAAACTAACGAAATATGCATGTAAATATTTGCCTCAAACAGTGAATACAGTGAATCCAAATTGCTTCAAAACTTGACCGAAGGTAAGAAAAGTTACCAGAAGGCCACTGCCATTGAGGCAGCTGGCCAATCCACCTTCAACTGGAATTCGTCCCTAGGCAGGACGAATTCATAATTCGTCCCTGGGTGGGACGAATTCTTGTGTTGAAGAAACCGACCTTTTGCTGCTCCAATGTCGGATCTCGAGACCTACAAAATGCCTACAAATAGGGGGTTATGTAATTGGGGCCATTTTGGGATGACCCAGATGGTCGGATTTTCCCAATTTGGCCTCCACCCTCGAGAATTTGACCTTGACACCTGCAAGTTAGCGAAACGACAAAGCAATACAAAACATCCTAGAATCTGACCAAAAGTTACAAAATTGCAGCTATGGATTAATCAAACCTAATAACACAAAATGCAATCTAAAAAATAATCTAAAATGCTCAAAAACTAAAAATAGGACTTGGGAGGTGCGGGGGTGCCCAAGTGGGCCTCCCACGTTGGCACTCGATTTTGGAGCCAATCCACCGGGGATGGGCCCAAAACCTTTTAGGATTGGGGGTCGGCGAATTGGTTGGTTCAGGTGTCCATGCGTTGGATTTGGGTAAGGTTCGAGCTTCCAAAGGCCACCCAACAACCTCCCTTGCAAAAGAGATTGGTGGATGTGGGAAGGTGAACCAAAAGGGATGCAAGTGGGTCTTCAATTCGGCAGCACTTCGTTGCTTGAAAACTCCTTCAACCTGTCTGTTTTGGGTGAGAAAAGTCCCACCTTTTATAGACCCAAGGGGTCTCTTTTGGGAGGGAAGCACAAATGCCATGTGTTGGCCATAGGCGCCATGTGGCAGTCTTGTCTTCCCATGAGGGAGGGAGTCCTCCATTGACTTGAGCTTTGATAAATGCTTTTTGTAACAGTCTTCTAACGGCCCCTCTGTCCACCTACACACGCGTGCAAGGCGGGAGTCCTTAGCCGACCGTTACGGGCTGCCACTTGGCACCATTTGCCTTTTTCCCGTTAAGCTTAGAATTCGTCCCACCCGGGGACGGATTCGAATTCATCCTGGGGTGGGACGGATTCTATTTTGAATTTGTCCTTGGGTGAGACGAATGCTGGGCAAAGTGTCCAAGTGTGCCAAATTGCTTCTTGACCTTACAAAATTGCTATGAAAGTGGTTAAGACCACTGTTTAACTTCTGAGGGCTGCCCTGGGGGCTGTGTTTGTCAAAGCGATCAGTGTTTGCGGTCACATAATCGGATTGGTGCTGTTTTGGTGTCTACAATTTGAGGTTAGGTATTGTTAGACAAAATTACATTGTGGTTGATTTTCTTATTTCTTTATCTCTTATATTTTTATCTCTTTGATATGATACTAAAATATTTTTTAATGGATTGCTTGATATTATTATTTAGCATTTGATCCTTGTGCTTTTTGTATTTCATTACAATATTGAATTTAATATTGTCTTGTAAGCTGTAAGCTTTAGAAATTGACTTAGAGTATCATAATAAAATTTTAAATTTTAGGGTCTTTTATTATCATTATTACTATCATAAGTTGAATTTAGTAAATATTTGTTGGAGATATTACATTATTTGACCCCTTTCAATATTAGTTTGGCAGATGATTTATATTTTATGTAATGTATATCGTATTATGATAAAGAGTGCAAAGTGTCAAGAGAGTATGAAGAGTCACATAATATATGACATGTTGAGAACTTTGTCTTTATGAGAAGAATATTAAAGGTTGTATCTCCTAGATGAAAAAGGAGAGCAATAGTTAGAGAACTGAAAAGTCATAAAAAAGGATATATTGGAGGCAAAGCTCCATGTAATATACTCAAGCTATATCATTAATGTAATCATTGTATATTTGTTCATATTTGAGTTATATTATGTGAGATATTGTTGTTCATTATTATGAGATACTATTGATATTGTTAGTACCATTTATTTATTTCATTCTTGATCATAGAATAAGTTTGTTATGAGTTAATTCATTAATAAAGCTAATAGTGGTATCAAAGCCACAAGGGATATTGATTGGAGAATTTAAATAATTGGAGAAGATTTTAAAAAATTCAGGTTAGAAGATTGCAAGAAATAAGAAGTTTCTAAAAAGATATAATCACATAAAAATTAGGACAATCATTGTCATCCAATTAAAAGCCCAAAAAATATTTGAAGACACAAATTTTTGGAAGGAGAGAATGTAGAATTTTGGAGCAGCATTTGAAGAGTTTCAGATAACAAATTTGGAGGATATAGTAGAGTTGTAAAATTGATGGTTTTGGGGTAGCAAGTGAAGGAAGAAGGAGCTTCAAATTTCTACATGTTTGGACAATGTCATTTGGTTAAAATTATTTTGGAAATTGATTCAAGGAGAAGCATGGAAGAGAGTAACTATTTTATCTTATTGAATGTAGATGTGTAGCCAAAATTAGAGCCCATTGTAAGTCAAGCTAGCCAAGAGCAAGGGTTAATTGGAAGAGCACCAAGTTAACAATGAAATAGTGAAGTAAGTTAACGTAGGGTTGGTAGCAATCAAGTTATTAAAGGCATATAGTGCCCTAATAACATCAAACAACACTTTGGATATCAAACGTAATACAATACCAAATAGAATCAACACGGAGTAGAAAAACAACCTGAGAAAGAAGGTGAAGCATTGAGTGAATGGGTGAATGAATTTGCAAAGGAAACCAAAATATAGAGAAAGTGTTTGACAAATAATTTGAGCATCATTTTAATATAATATAATTCCCAAGAAGAGACAGAGCATTGAGATAGTTGTAGGGTAAGTTTTGAGCATTTAGTAATGCTCAAGAAGCATCATCACCATAGATATAGATGCTAAGGTAGGCATGAAATTATATTAATCTTGACATCAAAGGTAATATTGACAACATGGGTGATATTGACATAATTAGTACATATTGCATTACAAGTTCTTCTGGTATTGCAATATTTGGTCAAAAGACCAAAGTGATACCAACTTTTAGTTGGTGTCACTTTGATGCCAAAATGCTTGAAGAATTAACCAAGATATGCATTAAACAAATCACATAAATTATTTATAATTTTATATTTTTAAATTTCTTTAATAAATATTAACTAATTATTAAATAAACTAAACTCAAATTCAAAACGATACTTTTTTTAGAATACTTGAATTTGTATTTCCAACCATACTAAGAAATATCTTATATGTTTCTCTCAAAAATTAAAGTATAGAATTTTAGTCATAAAACAATAATAATCATTGGACTAACATAAAATAAGAGAGAAAATGGATTAATAAATTTATCTCATTTTCTCAAGGTGAAATATGGATATTAGAAGGTTGTGCATTAGATAGCATAAGAACCTTTTGTAGGTGTCCTTTTTGTGCCTCCTCATCCTACCTTGTATACACCCATGAACTATTATTTTGAGGTAGGTAAACATGATGTCAATAGACATTTTCTTTAGAAGAAAGGAGTGATTATTTTATGCAGACTAATTTTACTGTCTATCTTAATACATCAAATATTGATGTAAATTTATAACGATGGCATGAACTTATTAACATTAGTCACATTTTACCCAAGTAGTTCATAGTGCACCTCCAATTTGAAAATAGGGCATTACATTTCTACACATATTTATTTTTTGTCCTTGTCCTTTACATATTCAATATACTTTGAAGCATTGCATTCCTCATTTTTAGACAACACATATTTATCATGGATTTGGATGTAACTAATTATTAATTATTAATTTAATTTTAATAAAAACATATAATTTTTCTTAAAAAATGTATTTTTACTTTAGGTTTAAACATAACTAATTTTTATCATAAATTTCAATTTAATAAATTTGAACATAAATAATTATATTCTAAACCATATGTAATGTATAATTTTTAGTTTAACTATGTTGTAATTTAAAAAATAAATCAAAACATTCATTAAAAAAAATTAAAACGAGGGAAGAATAAATTATAATAATCCTATATATATATATATATATATATATAATCAAAAAATAAAATTTAAGTTATATATATATATAAATAAAACTCTATGAACCTAACAATTGTCAAACTTTTTGTTAATGGGATAGTAAGACTTAAAAATAATCTCTCACTTTCTAACCGTTGTATATGATATTATATTTTGATAAAAACTGTTTATTTTTAATACCATAAAATTTTGTTTGGTTTTAATACTCTTCTTCTACTATGCAATTGTTCGTCGGTGGTATCGATGCATTTCGTTGTTTGTTTTATTGCCATCTTGTTTTTTATTTTCATTATGTAATTATTGCTTGATGGGATCGATGCACTTAGTTTGTATCGTACTGTTTTCATGCGGTTGGTATCCATGGTATCCAGGTATTTGGTTTAGATCGAATCTTCATCATGTGGTCGTTTCGGCATGCAGTCAAATTTTAACAAATATATAATGAATATGTTACTATGCGAATCTGGTTGACTCTGAAATTTAGTAATCGAGAAAAAAAAGAATAGTAATTAAAATATTAAACCTTACCAGATGCGAACCAGTGATTTGAAATTTGTCTTCTAGGATAATGGATATTTACTCCCACGCATACCGATGTACGTGGGCGCCAATACTGCAATGATTTTGTCCGCAAGGACAATGAAGTACTAAGTTTTATTTTTTTAAGATTCAGTCTCTAGTGTATGTAGGTTGGTAAGTGTTTGTTGATTGATTTTTTGATTAAGAAGTTGAGTTTTGTTATTTAATTTTATTAAAAAAATAAAACTAAGATTTACAATAATAATAGTTAAAATTTATAATAGGTTTATATTTTTTTTATACATGGTGGAATCCTGCCATGAATTCTGGCATTCTGCGCAGTCTTCTTCTCAAGCCGTCACACAGATCTTCACACATTCTGCCCTTATAACCGCGATGCCACAATCATTTTAAACCTTTTCCGCCGCTGAAAGCACCATGAAAGGGACAATCGATCAGTCCCTGGAGGTCCTAGATTGACCTCCGCCCCCATATGGGATTTGGATGAACAATTGATCTACACCTGGGACCTTATAATAGACCTATAAATAAATAAATTTAAAAAAATAATACTGCAATGCAAAAATTGAACTGAAGATTAAAAATGGAATACTGCAATGCAAAATAAAGCTTTCCATGTGTTTGGTTCCAAACCCAACCATTGTCGTAAGCTATAGTTTGTGCAAAACCACGATCTTACTCACCCAACTCAGGTCGGGGGCATTATTTATGCCTCCTTTAGTAAGAGAGCGCATTCATAGAATGGTCGAAGTACAAATAAATTCGTATCCTTTTTCTTCTCGTAAGTGTTTCATCGCATGTAATACGTATTTAGGGAACAGTAATAATATATTACATGAATGTTTTTCGCATAAAAGGTTATAAATGCTGGTTGTTTTTTTGGTACTTTAAGAGGGAAGTCGCAGGATCAGACCGGCAGGAAAATATTTGTGTAAGTAATTAAATTTTCTAGGGCTATGGTTGCATACCTGAGGTATATCACATTTTAGTTTGCTTTTATACAACAATTTAAAAGAAAATTGATTGCATATTGATTGTGGCAGGGAAGGGAATGAAATGGGTAACAGCAAATGGAGTGGGTCAATTAGAAGAGCGATAAAGTCGCCTCCCGAAATAGCGTGGAAACTCGGCGCAGATTTTTTAGGTATTGATAAATATACAGCAGATCTTGAGTTCTGCGAACACGGTGAAGGAGAAAAGAACGGAGTTGGTTGTGTCAGATTGTGCAAGGGCCAAGCAGTATGGGTGAAAGAGAAACTGATTTCATCGTACATCGTCATGGATAGCAACGTGGGGTTAGAGGGGTATATGGCGACTTTCAAAGTGCATGTTATGCCCGATGGAGGCGGAGCTGTAGAGTGGAGTTTCGACGCTGATCCTCTTTCTTCTGCTACCTAAGTGAAATTTGTTCTTCAGAGAGGCTCTTCACTGGAGAAAAATATCAAAGGGCTTGACGAAGTTGCTGCTGAAGAAAAGTGAAGTGACATCAATGCAACAGATCCTCCAGTTTTCTTGTTTATTGGGTTTCATGTAGAAACCAAGGGTCTCTATTGTAAATTGTTGTTTTCGACGCAGGCTTGCTTTATAGAAGGGTAAATAAACAAAAAGGGAAAGAAAAGAAAAGTTTTTTTCCAATTGCCCTTCACTATGTTGATTGCAAGGATGGATTAATGTTGAAGATCATATACATTAAGTGATTGGAATTAATTGTTATTTATTAGTTGATTTTAATTATATGTTTTTTCCTGTGGTTATTTTTATTAGATTTTTTTTAAAAGAAATATTTTTGTGTTTTCGTTTACATGGTAGAGGTTCAAACAGTAAACCTCTTATTTAAAGAGGTCAAGCTTACTTTCTCCTTAAAATTATTATATTAATTAATTAAATTTAATATTTAAATAATTTTTATTTTATTTGGTTATATAAAAATTGAATTGAAGAAGTGAATTTTGAATTGATATTCATTGGCCAGCATACCGATGTACACGTACAAGTCAGCCAATGGTTCAAAACTTTAAAATAAAAATCAAATAAACATTTAAATGTTGTGGTACGAGATTGTATTTGGTTTTGAGTTTTTTAAATTTAAACTACAACTAGCTGTATGAATGTATAAAAAAAAAGTTGCTTAAACAAGTAAGCCATACAGGTCAAATCCAACCATCCTCTTGCTAGCTGTCGTTTGTAGAAAACCACGATCTTACTAACCTCACTCAGGTCGGAAGCTACTGTTTATACTTCATTTAGTGTGAGAGTCCATTCAGTAGAAAAGTCAAAGTCCCTGTATAAATAATGGCGTGTCCTTTTTTTTCGGGTTAGTGTTCATTGCGTGTGATAAACAACCCTCTAATGCAATTTTCATTTAATGTTGCCTATGATTTTTTGTTTTTGTTTGTTTGGTTCTTTCATATTGAAGTTGCATTGTAAAACGAATCAGACATCTGTGAAGGATCCTGCGTAAGTAAACATCTGTGAAGGATCCTGCGTAAGTAAACGATCCTAGAGCTAATTGATTTATTTTGCTGGTCAAGCAAAACCTTATTCCATTTACAATGTTTTAGTCGCAAACCTTAGAGCTTTCCAGGTTACATTCCAAATTATACTTCGTTTTCAGCTAGTAAAAAAAAATGAGAGAAATAATTTTGGCCTTCGTCCAGAACCTGGGAATTCAATCCAACAATATGGTAGAGGTTTGAGCTCTATTCCAAAGTTTGATCCTCATGGAAGGGTTGACCATCAATAAACTTATCATCGAAGGAGACTCATTGCACTGTATCAACTGCCTCAAAGGTACAGCTAAGCCTCCCTGGTCCCTAGCTTCGATTTTCCAAGAATGCAAGGCTCTAGTTGGCAATTACCGGGAAGGAAACAAAGTTGCGGACTGGCTAGCTAACAGGGGAGTCGACGAATCTGACATTCAAGTGTGGAGAGACTCCTTCCCCATTGGCCTAAGGAACGATCCTACAAGTTTCAATGTTTGCACAATGTGAGATGTTGCCAGGGAGTTTGGTATGGTCTATTGATGCTCTAACCACCTACGCCATGCTGGAAAATCCTATCCACAAATGTATCCACAAGCATCTCAATAATCTCCAAATTGAGGACAGTTGGAACCCGATCAGTTGGTTTGCACGTTGCCTGCCGACCACGAAGTCTTTCCATGACATTCTCAGGGAGGGTTTGTTCGAAATCAGAGTCAACATCAACTCCTATGCCAGAAAATCGGACATGTCACGAAATCGTGACACTTCTTATTTCTCTGCTTACCTGCCCCTTTTGAATTGCAAAAATGCAACATGTCACAATATCGCGACACTTTCTCTTTCTTCTCTTTTGGTCGTTAAAATGCAGCATGTAGCGATATCACGACACTTTTCTCTTTTGGCCGCGAAAATGCAACATGTCGCGATATCGCAACACTTTTCTCTTTTGGCCGCGACGATGCAACATGTCGCGATATCGCGACACTTTTTCCTTCTTTGGCCGCGACGATGCAACATGTTGTGATATCATGACACTTTTTCCTCCTTTGGTCGCAACAATGCAACATGTCACGATATCACAACACTTTTTATCTTTTGGCCGCAATGATGCAACATGTCACGATATCGTGACACTTTTTCTCTTTTTGCCGCGACGATGCAACATGTCGCAATATCGCGACACTTTTTCTCTTTTGGCTGCGACGATGCAACATGTCGCGATATCACGACACTTTTTCTCCTTTGGCCGTGACGATGCAACATGTCGCGATATTGTGACACTTTTTCTCCTTTGGTTGTGACGATGCAACATGTCGTGATATCGCGACACTTTTTCTCCTTTGGCCATGATGATGCAACATATCGCGATATCTTGACACTTTTTCCTCCTTTGGCTGTGACAATGCAACATGTCGCGATATCACAACACTTTTTCTTCCTTTGGCCATGACGATGCTACATGTCATGATATCGCGACACTTTTTCTCTTTTGGTCGCGACGATGCAACATGTCACGATATTGTGAGACTTTTTCTCTTTTGGCCGCGATGATGCAACATGTCGCGATATTGTGAGACTTTTTCTCGTTAGGCCGTGACGATGCAACATGTTGCGATATCGCGACACTTTTTCTCTTTTGGTTGCGACGATGCAACATGTCACGATATCATGACACTTTTTCTCATTTGGTCGTGATGATGCAACATGTCGCGATATCGCAACACTTTTTCTCTTCTGGCTGTGATGATGCAACATGTTGCTATATCGTGACACTTTTTCTCCTTTGGCCGCGACGATGCAACATGTCGCGATATCGCGACACCTTTTCCTCCTTTGGCTACGACGATGCAACATGTCGTGATATCATGACACTTTTTCCTCCTTGCTTTCTCCCTTTGCTTTGGACCATGAAAATGCAACATGTCACGATATCACGACATTTTTTCCTCCTTGTGGTGTTTTGCTTTTTCTTTGATCTTTAGCTTATGGGCCTCTTTGGTCTTCTTGGAAAACATGCAAAAAAAGGTGGGTCCCCAATTTTGGGGTATGTTGTGGAGCAGCCACAACACCTCCAAATGGTGAATTTCTCTGTTTAAGTTTTGCTTTCCCTTTTTTGATTAGCCTCTGGTCATGTTTCCCTTTAGTTAGTTCTTCTAGTTGGTTCCTCTGGGCACCTTTACCTTAGGTGGCCCCTGCTATTTTCAGGCTGTCTCATTCTGCTACCACTGTTCTTCCACTTTGCCTCCCTCTTTAGAGGCCCACGGCTATTTTGTACAAGGTTCAAGGACCTTTCAACACGCTTTCAACCAATCAAAAAAAAAAAAAGGAGAGAAAAAGAAAAAATTATTAGCATATTTATTTTCGCAAGGAAGCAAGTGAAATGGGTTGTGAAAATGGAGCGGATCGATGACAAGAGAAATAAATCCTCCTCATTAAATTGTGTGGAAACTCAGTGCGGATGTTTTAAATATGGATAAATGTGGAACATCTGCTGAGTCCTACAAACACGTTAAAGAGGAAAAAATTGAACTTGGCCATGTGAGATCTTGTAAGGGTAAAGTGTTGGGTAAAATATTGGTTAATTTTCTACAGTTTAATTCATTGCTTCCATTTAATTGTAAACTCATGATAACTCTTAAAATTATGTCATGCATAGCATATGCTTGAAATGTGGGGTATGAATTCCTCTGTACTTATTTAGTTTGGTGGGGGTGTTTTTTCATTTTCATTTCAACCAAACCAAATAAAATAAAGTACATAAAAATAAATAAATAAACTAAAACTAAAACTGAAATTAAAATGTTGAAATAAAAGTGCAAAAAATAAAAGTACAGGAAAATAAACACACAACTACATTAAAATAAAGTTAGAAACTAATTTATTGAAAATAAATAACAGAAATAAAATGAGGACTACTACAAGGAGTGGGCTTAGGTTCCCGCAGGTAGTTCGACCGGTTAATTACATAAATATTGCTTTAAAAAAAATAATATTATTTGCAACTCTGTAGAATAAAAGAAATATAATTATTCTATTGATTGTGTAAATTGATCGTCCTTGTATTTATCTGGCCTACGTTCTTATATAAAACACACTCAGATCTCGTCATAATAATAGATTGTCTCTTCTTTAATCACCTAATGTGATTTGTTACAATACGTTTCTACACATATATTATTCTTCTATTTAAAATCATGTTCATTTACCAAAAGGTGTACTTAACAATCTAATACTAAAAATAATACTTTAAAATATTACATGGTCAACCAATCAACTTTTAATAATTAGAATAAAAGTTCTTTATTCTATTATAATCATAAAAGTATAATATGCATAAGAATACAAATATTTCTCCTTTATATTTTGTGCAACAACCTCCAAAAGTGCATGGTCAATTGGTCAACCGATCAACATTGAATTGATCAACCGGTCAACATTGACTTGGTCCACTAATCAGTGTTGAATTGGTAAATCGATCAACATTGACTTGGTTAATCGATCAACTCATCAACGAAAGTCAAACACCAGGAGATAGGTCGAGAGTCAAGCATCAGGAAATAGGTCGAGATTCAAGCACCAGGAAACAGGTCTCCTTTATATTTTGTGCAACAACCTCCTTCAAAAGTGCATGGTCAATTGGTCAACCGATCAACGTTGAATTGGTCAATCGGTCAACATTGACTTGGTCAACCGATCAATGTTGAATTGGTCAACCGCTCAACATTGAATTGGTCAACCGGTTAACTCATCAATGGAAGTCAAGCACCAGGATATAGGTCGAGAGTTAGGCACCGAGAAATAGGTTGGGATTTAGGCACCAAAAAATAGGTCGAGAGTCACGCACCACCAATAGTTGGGAGTCAAGCACCACTAATAGTTGGGATTCGAGCGCCACCAATAGTTGGAAGTCAGGCACCACCAATAGTTGGGAGTCAGGCGTCTACCTCCACCATTTACCATTGTTATTTTCAAGATATCTTCGTGCATTGCCAGGCCCAAATGAGATGTAGACTCTAAAACACCAGATTAGTAGTAAAAACCTACATTTACATATATTTTCCATTAAAAACACTAGTCAAGAATAATACTTAATTTTCTATCAATTATATGCAAAAGCTATATAAAAATACATTTCAAATGCTAATTAAACCAATAATGATGCCCTTATAAAGTGTATGTAAAATGAGCATTTTTGGTGCTCATCACTCCCCATGCCGAATATTTGACATGCCCTCATATCACAGCCCCCCGACACATTTTTTTTTTGTAAAATATGATATGGGAGGCAAGCGCAAAAAAATTATGTTTACGGGAGCCAGGCGTCACTCTCACAAAATACGGGAGTCAGGTGCCTTCCTTTCAAAATATGGGAGATGAGTTTTTTTTTTGAAAATGTTCCTAGGGTAATGAAATTTATCTCATGTTTGTGGCATGCCATATGGCTGAATTCTAACGAGAGAATTAATAAAAAATAATATGAGGGCATTTACTGGTATTAACATAGAAATATTTTTTTAAATAACTATGCACAAAATTAACGAAAAACTTAGTACATACCTGGGTGAATTATGTAGAACATGATGTGTACAATGCTTGATGGTGTGAAATCTCTACATACTGCTTGAAATCATGATGTCCCAAAAAATAAAGTTGTTGTGACATTGATGTATCTTGGAGATAATTTTTTTTTTTCTCTCTAGCTCTTTTGTTTTTCAACCCATCATTTGTTCTTCCATGGAAGGGAGGATGACCGGAATAGATATTCTCAACTTGTCTCTCTTTTTTTAGTTCTTCTTTTCATTTTTTTTCACACACTATTCATAATTTTTGTTTTTCTTCCACTATGAATTGATGTACCAATAGTGAAGCCAGTAAATTGGAACACATTATGATCAACTATCAAACTGTAGGTAAAAAGTCAAATCATAGCTATGGTAGAAAATCACAAGGTCTCTTTCTCTTTTGGGAATTAAGTTCACAGACATCATTCAAAACTGCATTGCTATGGGGCCTCCAATATCAATATTTGCATCATCTAAAATAACCATGTGGAAAATCTATTTGTATGCTAAAAACTGGATGGTAGTAATGTATTTCACAGCCTAAAATTTGAAGATAGCTTCCCTCATGTGTTAGACCACCTATGTATGTCATTTTTACCGCACCACATGCACTCCACCATTGCAGCCAATTTACTCATCACTACTTAAAATAAAAGACTAAATTAGCTTCCATTTTACCATCATTTCCCATGAGCATGAAAAGTTGGAAAATAACATAGTTTTGATTTTCCACCGATGCAGTTTCCAGAATGCAATAGAAAAATATAATTTTTTTTTTGTGCTCATCTACATTACTAACAGAGAGTAGAAATTCATCTACACCAATTTGAGTTGGTGAATTTAAAACTAGATGGCCAAGATGGAGAATTATCAATGATCCATCCTAGGAATTTGGTTGAATGTGTTGTATGTTGGAATATCTTCTCCACCAAACTGTTTATGAGAAATAATGACATCGTGGCCATGAACTATTACACTATGACAACAAACTTCTACATGATTTTAGATCCTCACCATCTCTTTGCAAAGGTGGCATCTCCTCCATAGTAGTGAAATTCTATCTTGTATTTGTAATTTCTTTTCCCATACATTCTAACAGAAATAAAGTGACTTTATATAGTCATGATACACATGTGGCTGAATCAAAATGATCTCCCACTCTGAATTATTTCATTCGTAGGTATAACTAAAGCAACAAGAATCAAACCAATTGCAATTTACTATTGTAGACCAAACATGTTGTGCAAATTTTAACAAGAAACTATCTGTGTGTTTCCTTATCAGCATGATTCCTAGTCAAATTTTATGGGAATTCTTTTACAATTCACTATGATCCTCTAGTCTATTTCCTAGAGTGAGGATTTTGACAAGCTTTGAATGTATGTAAACAATTAAAATATGAAAGTGGAACAAGCTACTCTAGAATCCTTCCTTGCTTTATTTGGTGAGTGGTTGGATATTTTTCATCCCCCCTTTGGACCAAGCTAGTCCTAGAGAAATAGGATACTCTCTACCAACAAGTAGTAGAAAATAAAGCTTTGTTTTTTATTTGCACTTCAACTTGGAGCCTTATTAATAGAGGATTTTGACTAGCTAAAAATGGTTTTTTTTCAAATATCTAGGCACTGCTCTTTCTGGTGGAAGATTGATACCGCTTATTTGTGTCTTCATCTAGGTGGGAATAAGGCACTATTGTAGGCACTATATTCCATGTGGGAAGTAAGTGGCTTTTTTATCATCGCTGCACTCCTAGCAGGGCACGAGATGGCTATATCTGTTAGGCCTAGTCTAAACCAACTACCTATAGATTGAACTCAAGGTCATGTCTTATAAAACTTAACATATGAAAGAAGGAAAACAAGGGTCATGGAACCTTTGCCATATAGGCCTAGGTTTCCCAACCTGCCTATAGATTGTATTTAGGGGATGATTTCCTGTAAAGCAAAATTGAAAAAACTATGTTAAGTAGAACAAATTCCATGTTTTTTTTAACCTCTTTTTTTTGGATTTGGGAAATAACTCCCACCCATAGGGAGGATTCACACAGTTTAGTTATTTCATGTATCCTCTTTTTTTTCACAAAGAATGTGTGAACATTCATCAAAATTATTAGTATGGTATGGGGTCTCCCCCATGCCGATGTCTAATCCAATATCACATATATAAGGTAATTGTAAATGGAGCCCATTGACTGTTACTCAAACATCATCTTGGCACTCTACTCCACTCTTGGTGTAAAATCTCTAACTCTGTTTACCTTCTACTCAGGTTATAATAGTTGTGCACATTGCAAAAAAAATTTCCTTAAGTTCCACAAACACCTTGGGCTAGAAGCCTTTCGCTTGATCAGGGTTACTTAGCCTACCTTTGAGCATCTGTGTTGTTAAGGTAAACTCTACTCACTTAATCTATTTGGACTAGATGCTACATGATCAAGGTACACAATATGGTTCGTATAGTGCTATTAAGAAATCCACATATAAATATCACTTTACAAAATCTTCATAGACAACTCTTTATTCATCTACATCGCACTTCATGTTGTCTTACAAAACATAAAAAATCTAAACTAAAGACAGAAGTAAAATCTTAAACTAATGACATTGTAATAAAATTTAAACTATATTTTTTTAATTTGAACACTGTGAACAATGTTAATGGTTTTGTTGGTGGCAATAATGAAGGTGGGGTTTTCCCCATGCCTACAACTGAACTAGTTTTTAAAAATTATTCCTTTCTTCATCAACTAGTATGATATGTTGTAGCATGAGAAGAGCACGGCTTCAAAATTATTTTTCCAACCAATTGGTAAATTGTACAAGCAAATAAATGACTACTTTTTTAACATGGTGTAGCAGTATTCTAAAAAAACATATACTATTTCTGATTCACCTCGTTGCCTTAAGTGCAAGTGAAGAGCATACTCCTGACAAGATGTTATTTTTAAATTCTACTATTTTTGTCATCATTTTTTTTATTTGCTAATGTCATTGTTAAAATTTACCAATGTGTTGAGAACTGTTAAGCCTGTAATTTTTTTATCATTAAAACTAGACTTCTTGATGCATAATTTTCTAATGGTTTCTATGTAAATAAACACATCCCTATTAGTAATTTTTTTAATTATATCATACCTAAGTTGTGCCATTTCTCTAATTTCTTGAAACCATTTAGAATATGATGGAATTACTTCATTGTCTAATTTCCTAATTTTCCAACAAAATAATTTATTCCTACTTCTACAGTTAATATTGTACATCAAGTTCATTCCCATATTTACCTGATAAGCTAGTAAATGTAAACTGCTACCTATGGGATTCAGCTTTGGTTGTGCTAAAAACTATCTACAGGTAAGGTAATCTAAATGTAATTTTCAAACTGATTGATCTATGGAACATACACTACAGTTTTGATACTCCTCGTCAATGGCACAAAAATATTAGGTAAAACATTGGTTAATTTTTTACGATTTAATTCATTGCCTCCATTTAATTGTCAACCCGGGATAACTCGTAAACTTGTGAGTGTCATGCAAATTATATGCATGTAGTGTGGGGAATGAATTCTTTTGTACCTATTTATTTTGGTGGGGGTGTTTGTTCATTTTCATTTTAGCCAAACCAAATAAAATAAAGTGCATAAAAATAAATAAATAAACTAAAACTAAAGTTGAAATTAAAATGCTGAAATAAAAGTGCAAAAAATAAAAGTATAGGAAAATAAACACACAACTAAATTAAAATAAAGCAAGAAAATAAAGTAGGAAACTAATCTATTGAAAATAAATAACAAAAATAAAAAGAGAACCTACAATGAGTAGGCCCAGGCTCCCACAGGTAGTCCGCCTGATTAATTATATAAATATTACTTAAAAAAAAATAAGAGTATTTGCAAATTTGTAGAATAAAAGAAATATAATTATTCCATTGAATGTGTAAAATGATCCTCCTTGTATTCATCTAGCCTACGTTCTTATATAAAACGTAGCCAGATCTCGTTACAATAATAGATTTATCTATTTTTAATCACCTAACGTGATTTGTTATAATATATTTATACACATATATTATTATCCTATTTAAAAGCATGTTCATTCACAAAAAGGATAAATATAGTAATCCTTAGATGTACATAAAAATCTAATCCTAAAAATAATTCCTTAAAAGCTTACATGGTCAACCGATCAATTGGTCAACTTTTAATAATTAGAATAAAAGTGTTTTATTCTATTATAATCATAAAAATCTAATATGCATAAGAATACAAATATTTCTCCTTTATGTTTTGTGCAACCAGCTCCTTCAAAAGTACATGGTCAATTGGTCAACCAATCAACATTGTATTGGTCAACCGATCAACATTGACTTTGGCAACTAGTCAACTCGTCAATGGGAGTCTGGAACTAGGAGATAGGTCAAGATTTAGGCACCGAGAAATAGTTCAGGATTTGGGTGCTTGCCTTCACTATTTACCATCATTATTTTCAATATATCTTCATGAATTTCCAATCCCAAATGGGATGTAGACTCAAAAACACTAGATCAGTAGAAAAAACTTGTATTTACACACATTTTCCACTAAAAACACTAGTTAAACTTTATTTTCTATCAATTATATGCAAAATATATATAAAAATACATTTCAAATGCTAATTAAACCAATAATGATGCCCTTATAAAGTGTATGTAAAATGAATATTTCTGGTGCTCATTATAAAGTATGGAAGAAAGGGAAAGTGATTTGAATGGATCATGCCATTTATTCCTACACGTACATCATCATGGATGGTAATCAAGGGTTATAGCGATATATGATGACTTTTAAAGTGCATGTTATGCCCCATGGAAGTGCAAATGTTGAGTGGATTTTCAAGGCTGATCCTATTCCTTCCTTTACGAAAGAGGCAAGTTGTTTCTATAAAATATATATATACATACATATATATATATTATTTAAATTGTTAATCAATTTTTTTATATTATTTAAGAAATTAAAAGCCATTCATCCTATTAGCTTTCAAAATTTAATTTTTTGTCAAGGTGAAAATTAATAATATAGATAACTATTTTTTTTTTTAAAGCGAAAAACCCCTTACGGAGCCGCATTGGTCTAAGAGACCATGAACAGGGGGTTCTACACCATAAAATTCACCCGGGGGTCGCACCCGACCATGCTCGCACCAATATTATGAATTGGATTTTAGATACCCAATTCAGCTCTTTGGTAGGGTGGAGATTTGAACCTAGGAACTCCCTTGGAGGATTGTCCTCTCCTCTCCAACTCACCTACAACACCTGGGTTCAAATAACTAAAATATTTACTACTTAGTTTTTATTTCTATAAAAAAATTGGTTATAACAATGTGTCAATTCCTAAATATTTAAAGACGTTAATTTTATCACCACTGTTTATTTTTGGTTTTAGTCCCACTTGTTAGCATTTGCTAAATTTGTTTTTTTTTCCCATATCAATATACCTTTGAGTTTTTTTTCTCTTTGTGCTTATTTCTTGGGCCTTCATATCTTTTTTCATTCTCCTAACACTTTCATATTCATCAATGTCTTCATTTTTTGATTTATTATGCTCACACATAACATCTATATTTTTGTCTTGCTCTGAAGAATTTGAAGTGCAAGGAATAACCTCAAAAGATCTTTCTTCATTACATTGATTTAGAGTCCCTAAAGTGCAAGGACGCTTCTCCATAACAATTTTCTTATTATGCTACTCTAAGAAACCTAAATTATTATGGGTTTTCTCCATCCTAATTTCCTTATTATGCTACTCTTGAATCCTTAAAGTGTAAGAGATGACCTCTACACTTCTTCCATTTCTATTGCCATGATATGATTGTACATGTCTTGATGAAAATGATGTCAATTTATATAGAATAAACTTGACCTCTTGTATCATCTTTGTTTTAAATTATTATTTCATGTTTTCTTTTGCACCATTCATTGTTGCTAAATTTGAACTTGAATATTGTACTTTATAATTCCTTGTATCCTTCTTTGTTTCATTTTTATTTACCTATTTTCTAGGAGTGAAATATCCTTGATCTAATCTAACTTCTATTATATGATTTCCTTGCTTCATCATGAATTTTATCACATGAATTTTGTTTTTACCTCTTTTTTCATTGTTTTTACTTTGTAATATCTTGATATGTGTCTAGTCCCATAACAATTTCAACATTGGAATGCAATAATTTCATAATTTGCTTGTATATTCCATTTCTTGATTCATATTTAATCTTAATGGATTGTGGCACAGGTTTTGAAATATTCATAACAACACATATCCATGTACATATAATATAATTTTACTCATTAGTATTTAGTTCCTCCATGATGAATTTCCCTAGGGTATTTTCAATATTCTTTAAAACATCCTTACTGTTATGTGGATATGGAAACCCAAAAATCCTAACCCACACCAAAATATTTTTGGTACTTTATGTATTTATAAAACAAATATGTATCCATGGTTTTAAATAAAGGATGTCTCTTCCTTAAAACAATGGCCCACCAACCATTATTTTATGTTTGATTTCCAAACTAGAAAATATGATTAAGAAAAATCATTAGGAAGAAAATTCATACAATAATTTGATTTCAATCCCCACATCCACATCATCCAATTTTGAATATTTGAAAATCTTAGCAATTAGACATTACATATTGAATCTCTATTATTAAGAACCATTAAATCGTGCTTGATCATCTTATCCTTAGTAATCACTTCTAGTGTAATATTTATTTCCTAGATCAAACTTGTCATACATTTGTTCTTCCTTTTATCTCCATCTTATGCATCCATACTTCAAGCTAGGGAATTCTAAATTTCTATTAGGTATTTCAATGCTAGCTAATGGGGCTTATTTTAATCTTACATTATTTTTTGCTTGCATTTGCACTCACTCTAAACTCACACTCATTTAACATATTCAAGATTATTACTTTAGATAATAGTGATGATTTCTATTCATCATTATATGTATGTTTTCTATTTACTTTCATTGTGTATTTTACTATATTATTAAGGATAAATAGTGAAAAATTATTTTAAATGCATGAATTTCTTAATTTTCACTTATATTTTTGAATTCTATACTTTGTTTTAACATGAATCTATAACACAAAGTTTAAATGTTAAGGAATAAAATAAAATAATTCAAACTCATTAAGAGCATTATCTAAATATCATCAAAAATCAATAAAAATTGGTGTTTAAAGTATTTTTTATAGAGCATTATAACTATCTTGTTTTACATAATAAAAATTTGACTAAAATATCAATAAAAGGTTGTTATTGACCAATGCAAAAAGATACTATGGATTAAATGATAAAATTACAAATAGAATGTTAATTTTCCCAATCTATGATAATAAAAAAATAATGGATTTCCCCTCTAGAAGTTATAATTACCACCACCAAGTAACATAGTAGATGACAAGCATTCTACATTATCTTTAAATCACCACAAAAATGTTTGTTATTTATGAAGAAAATAATAATACTTATGAACAATAAGTTTAATTCCTATAATACTAATAACACAAATGTGTGTATAAAATTCATAATATTTATAAATATATTAATTAGTATAGATATGAAATACAAATTCATAAATGCTATAAAAATATTTCATAGAAATAAACCCAATTTCAAATAAGTCCCCTAAAAGAGTGTATATTAGCATAAATAAATTTTATCCTTCTTACATTCAAATAGAATGGCCATCAAACAGTTGTAATAAGTTTTAGAGGGAGTACCCTTTATAATACCCTTTAATGTTAAAAGAACCATTTGAAGAACATAATTAAAAATTTTGCTTGGAGCCTCTTGCACCAAGGGTTGCTTATTGGAAATAGGCTCAAGCATCTGGGTATTCAAAATCTCATTTGCCTAATTTTTGGACAAACAGAAGATTTACTGCATATTTTTTGATTTTGTGATCAGGCTCAGTTGGCCTGGGAGTGGCTTCTTGAAATTTTCAAACCTTTTATGCAATATGATTTTACCTGGGTGCATGCTATTTTGGGTGACCCTATTACTTTTTCCTTCAAATTGGGTGTTTTTTGGAATATTTTTAGAATTGGTACCCTATTTTATCTTTGGAAAACCTGAAATAGAACTACTTTTTCTCAGCAAGATGTCGGACATGTCTTCTTTGTTGCTGATAAATATGCTTTATTCTTTGATTGTTGGTTACAAATTCAAGTACAAGTTGAAAAGTACATGTGGAGCTGCAATACTTACGTACCCTCATGGAGCATTGGGGGAATGTTCCCTGCATTATGAGTCGGTATATTTGACATTATTTTGGTGGTTGTTATCTAGATTTTTATGGATTGTTTCTGACACTATTGTGTACTCCCAACCACAGTTGTTAGTATAATGGTTTATGGGGTGTGCTAATCCCACCCACCTTTTTTTGTATGATTAGACATTATTTTATTAATATAATAGTTTTTTCATAAAAAAAATCACATTTCATTTAATAAAATATGATTAAAAACTCCTAGTATGGATCGATTTCTATTTATGTCCTACATAGAATAAAATAGGGGTATCCACTTAAATTGTATTCTTTAGAATGTAAAAAATCAATAGTAAATCAAGATATTTACAAAGTATAAGTTAATTACCATGTATGAATAATATTAAGGATACATAGGTCATTAAATTATTTAACTAAGAAAATGTCAAACTATAGACTCTATATGAAGTATTTCATTAAATAATTATATGGTTCCAAATGTATTAGAAAAGAGCTAACAAAAATATGAATTGAAATAATAATCTATCATTGTAAAAGTTCCATGATGAAAGGATTAAATTGCACTAGCATGACTACCTTAAAATTTTAGTATAGCATTTCATGGATCAAATTGCTTTATTTGGAATTCCACACAAGAAAATATTACTTATAGTCAATTCCAAGAGAATATTTAATGTAGTTCATAGTCCAATTTAAATAAATCATTATAAAGTTATAATGCAAACATTCACCAAAATATTATAAGCATGTTTACAATCTCAAGAATGTATACATGTTTACAATAAGCATTATACCATGGTTCATACTTATTGTCTATTTCATCCTCAAGGGATAGGTGGATTGGTAAGTTTAGATGTGGTTGGGCACTTACCAAGAAGATACCTAGGTTCAAACCTTGGGAGGAAATCCAACCCTTTGCAAATTTAGTAGTTATAGACACCAAAATAGCACCAATCCGATTATGTGACTGCAAACACTGATCGCATTGACACACAACCCAAGGGCAGCCCCCAGAGGTTAAACAGTGGTCCTAACCACTCTCACAGCAGTTTTGGAAGGTCAAAAATCAATTTGGCACCTTCAGGAACTTTGCTCAATATCCGTTCCACCCAGGGACGAATTCAAACTGGGATTCGCCCCATCCAGGGACGAATTCCAGATTCGCTCCAGGGTGGGGCGAATTGCAGGTTTGACGGGCAAAAAGTCAAATCTTGACAAATGGCAGCTCAGATCCACCACTTAACACTTCCTTCATCGCAGGGGAGTGTGGGTGAGCATTTTTGAGCATTAGAGGCTATTACAAGGGCAGTCATGAAGTCCCTATTCAGGGAGGAATCTCCTCCCCCCTGGGAAGGCATGATTGCCAAGTGGCGCCTCTGCATGCCCATTTCAAGAGACCTCCAGGTCTATAAATTGGTGAGTTTCCTCACCCCAAAATATACAGAGAAGGAGCATTTTGGAGCAATGAAGTGCTATCATTTTACTTTCACACCCACACCCTTTTGAGTTGTGTCTTTCACATCCTTGATCTCTTTTGGAGAGGAGGTCATAGGGTGGTTATTGGAAGCACAAATACAGAACCAAACCCGACATTTGGCCACGATATCCCACCCAATTTTTTGACAATACCCCACAAGAGATTTTGGACCCATCCCAAGTGGATTGGTGCCGAAATCAAGCCCCAAACGATGGGCGGCCTGCCCCATGGGCGCCCCCTCCCGCACTGCTACAGTCCTAATCGCCCCTCTTCGGAGTGATTGGAAATCTATGGTAGATTTTCTTTCTTTCATTTTTGCATTCAATTCTATGCTGCTTAGATAGGTTCCCATTTAAATTTCATCTCATTTCGAATAATTTTGATCATGTTTCTATCTTCGTTCGCCTTTACTAACTTGCAGGTAGCATCATCAAATTCCCATTGATGGAGGCCAAATTGGGAAAATATGACCATCTGGGTCTTCCCAAAATGCCCCCAATTAGCTAACCCCAAGTTTGTAGGTCTTTTGGAGCCTCCTAGGTAGGACATTTGGAACAGTACCTTTTCGGCATTTTGTTGCAGGTGAATTCATCCCGCCCCGGAGCGAATTCAAATCGGTGAGGAATTTCCCAACTGTTCCATTTGTAGTATTTTCTTTGGGATGCCTTGATGCCCCTATCAAATTTTTAGAGCATTTGGATTCATTTTAGTCATAGTTTAATTCATTTTTCTCATTCACTTATCGTAGGCTTGGGGATTGCATGCTTTACTTTATCTACAGGTGCTACTGACTATTTCTTGTTCCTTTGAACGTAGGGTCTAGACATCGGAGGAGCAGCAAGGAGTCAAGACTCACCAACATGAGTGGCGGCGATGTTTGGTCCACCCATTTTACATGTGGGCACGCGGAAGAAGGAAGGGCATCCATGGATGTAACAAGAACGCTTATTTAAACGCTCCTAGCCCTTGGAAGGGGAGGATGCGCATTGTAACCGAGTTGTGAAACATATCAATAAAAAGGGCTGTCTTCTTTATTTGCATTTTTTTCATTCTGATTCGCTCATGCTTTTCCCTCTTTTCATGCACTTTCAAATTCCTAGGATTTAGCGTTAAGTCTAAGTTTAATTTGCATCGCATCTTCGCTTTCCTTTTTGCTTCCGTATCCTCGTGCTTCCAGTGGCGATCACGGTGGGACCTTGTCCTCTACTTTTAAGATCAGAAATCTGATCCAAACTTGGTTGTTTTTGCTTGCAGGTACCGAGTTCTCGTACACTGACTGTTGTTCGTTCCATCAGGAGGCGGATACAGAGTTGTAATTCGTCCTACCCAGGGATGAATGGGAATTCGCCCCACCCTATGATGAATACAGTCCTGTAATTCATTTCTCCCTGGGACGAATTTTTGTCTATGCAGTTTCAGGGCAGAAACTCAGAACCGACAGATTTGGGCAGAGAAAAGGTAGGGATTCTGAACTTTTCTTGTCATTTTCTGTTTTCGGTTTTTTTTTTTAGGTTACTTGTTTGCTTAGGGAAATTTTTCCTTTACTGCTTGCTTGCTTCCCTTTTGCAAAATAAAAATAACCCCACACATCACGTGGTAACATAAACACCAAGGAGCTGGTCGTAAAACCCCAGCCCTTGATCAAGACCAACGGTGGATTTCATCACCACCTTGGCTTGAATTTTGCATTCATAAACCCCGATCGCTACTATTGCTAGATGTAAATCCTGACGAAAACTGACCGAGTGTAGCTGGGGTGATTCCCAGCATGCGAGGATAAGTCTTCTATGGTAGGTGTCAAAAATAGGGTGATTCCCCTTTCGTACCGCCTACGTTCCACGTACCATCTGCTCTCACGTACCTATAGTTTCCCTCACGTAAGGGCGGGTATATAGAGAGGTTGGTATATCGGCCTGGAAATGGTATATCGAAGGGGCGACCAATTTTGGGAGCCATAAGAGCCATCATTTTGCATTTAAATGTTCTTTACAAAAACTTTCAAAACAAAAATCAAAACACACTAAACCAGGTTTAGGACACACTTTTAATCTTTAAATGAGATAATCATTGCTTTGTGTGTGTGTGACCTTTTTTGTTTAGTGTAGCATAAAAATCATAAAAAGAAAAAAAAAAAAAACCTACATAGCTTGTAGAAGAACACCACCATGGTGTACACCCGTAGCCAAGCCCAATCAAGGGTAGAAGCTACGGAGAGTGTACAAGGGGGCACAAGTCGCCTCCGCTACAGCACCAAGGACTTGGTCATACCGCCTTGGTGGCCTAACCCACGAGAGAGTCCGCATCATCCCATTTCAGAATGGGACTATAGAGGCACCCCTTTGAGGGACACGCCCATTCATCATAGCCCCTTTCAGGAGGATTCCTTACACGTGGCACTCAACATAGATAAGAAGGCTCCCTTAGAAGCTCGATATGAGTGGCCACCGTGCAATGAAGTGCTAGAGCGGCATAGTGTCCATGAGGAGAGGCCACATGATTATGGCATCCCTCCTTTGCCCCCCATCACTGTTAGAACCAATAGACAAAATCCAGAGCGCAAGGCTCTTCAAGCAGGGCGAGCCAACTCTACCCACCCCTTTCACACATACGAAAGGGAGCATGAGGAAGACCATTACATTCCTCCAGAGAAATATACAACATGGGAGCCATGCACCTCCGCACCTGCTATATACCATGATCACCTACTGAGGCCAGAGCCTCGGGTAAATGCCGCCAACCTCGATAGAGGGAAGTGACCTATTGAGATCTCGGATCATCATGACCGAGGTAAGTGCATAGGAGAGGCATCTAGGCCTCCTAGGCTCAAGATGGTGGAACAAATCGACCTGGCAGTCACCAGACATGCCACCCACCAAGCATAGATCACGTGGCTTGAGCAAGATCAATAGCAGCTAGAGCATCTATATCGCCTTAGCAAGGAGCGCATTCAGCGCCAAACAGATGAGCTGCTCCATAACCCGGTGCCTGAGAGGGTTCCAACCCCTCGCACCCAAAGAGCGGAACCATATGAGAGGCACAACCCCTTGGTGCGAGATAGGTCTCCATGACCTTACCAAGTGCCACCTCCGAGACCTCCTAGACCTGAGCGGGAGGCCACTCCCCGAAACAACGATGGGTACCCTCTACGGGGACCCACTCAGGGTCATAGGTCTCATCCAGAGACTCCTCAAGAAGCTTACGAGGAGTATGAGCAAGAAGAAGAGCAGGCCAAAATGCCCTACCAAGGTGGAGGGGTTGCTATCCGGCCACCCCTCCATAGGCCTCAAGTCTCCCACAACCCACAATGGGAGCAAACTAAAGAAGAAGAGATTAAATCTTCAGATGCATATAAAGCGCTGCTAGAGCATCTGGAGTCTATGGAAACCAAAACTTCTGGGCCCCAAAAGCCCACTTTACGCCAGCTCCACAGTCATCCCATGCATCCGTCAGTGCCAACACCCCCTTACCCTGAACACTTTAAGCTGCCTCAGTTGGCAGTCTTTAGAGGTGAGGAGGATGCCCAAGAGCATGTGACGAGATTCCTAAGCCAATGCTTCGACATTCAAGACAATGATGCTTTGTTATTAAGAACATTTATAACCACATTCGTAGGCCCTACCTCGGATTGGTTTACTCAATTACCAAAGCATAGCATTAACAACTTAGATCAGTTAGTGGATGCGTTCCTCGAATGCTTCACCTTCAACACCAAGAAGAAGGCGTCACTAAGTGACTTAGCCAGCCTCAGGCAGTATGAGGAAGAAACCATGGCGGCCTATGGGAATCGATGGAGGGCTTTGCTCTCAAAGCTGCCCTACCTCCCTCCTATGTCCGACCTCACTCAAATGTTCTCCAAGAGCTGTTTGAGATCGATCTCTATGCTATTGCAGCTACAGCAATATGCCACCTTAGAAGAAGCCCTGGTGCAAGCCAGGATCATTGAAGAGATCAAGATACAGGATGGCGAGATAGCCAAACCTAAGAAAAAAGAATGGAACAAGAACACAAAAATAGGGACTACGCAACAAAAACCCACTGTGGTAAATCAAGTTGCCATAAATGTCCCTAAGCCTGCACAAGAAATACAGCCTCAAAAGGCTAACTATCAGGTGGTGCCTCCTAATAATTATGAAAAAGAAAACCAAAAGCAGGAGCAAAATCAGCAGCGTCACCCTAGGCGATAGTACACACCTTATACGGAGTCTAGGGACTCCCTGTTTGACCGCTTGTCAGTGGCAAACTTGATCAACCTTCCAGAGATCCAAACCATAGATCCCAATGCATCGAAGCCTAAGGGATACCGGGAGGACTTGTATTGTAGGTTCCACAGGTGGAGGGGACATGACCTGAATGCATGTTGGAAGTTCAAAGGTTTGATACAAGACCTAATTGACAATAAGACATTGGCAGTGGACAACCCCGTAGCGCCAAACAACCAGCAGATGGGAGTTTTCAAAGACCCCTTGCCTACCCGTGAGGCACAGGCAAAACCCCTTCAAGTCAATGAGGTGCAACAAAATTGCCCCATGCAAGGGTATGTAGGAATGATAAGCATAGTGACTAGGAACAAGAGATACCCAGGAGTTGCCCCCGAGGCAGCCACAAGAGAGGTTCCATCGACGTCACAACCTCAACAACACCCTATGCAACCACCTCCGCCTAGACCCACGGCCACGATTCGGACCAAACTCACGCAGAGTTTGAGGACCACGTCGGCTAGGCTCTCCATATATGAGCTTATACAACAATCAACACCCCATCGAGAGGCTCTCATGGAGATATTGAAAGCCATCGAGTTGTAGCCCCATGAAGCGAATTCCTTCAACAACTTCGTGGGACATGTTAAATGATGCATGGAGCCAGTCATCACCTTTCGAGAGGATGAAGTTAAATCAATGTCTGATGACATGGCAGATCCACCCCTGCACGTTATCGCGTGGGTCAACGGGATCCCGTATAAGAGGGTGTTGGTAGACACTGGCTCGTCCAGTAACATCATTACCACAGCGGCATTGAAACATCTGAAGTTGCCAGCCTCTCACATCACGGCTTCCACCTATACACTACGAGCATTCAATGATGCGATATGCTCGATAGTTGGCACAATTGTCCTACCCATTCAAGTAGGACAAAATATGATACCTACATTGTGCCATATTTTGGAAGGTGAGATGGCTTATAACATCTTGTTGGGGCGGCCATGGATCAGGGACATGAAGTGTGTCCCTTCGATAGCTCATCAGTGTTTGAAGTATACATTTGAAGGGGAAGTACATGTAGTCCCGACGGACTTGGAACCCTTCAAATATTGCAATGCGGTGCAGCTGATGCCGCAATCGACCCTTCCATCGACACACTTGGATTTTTAGTTAAATCCATCTAGACAGGGTTCGATTCTGCAAGCATCCCTAGTGATAAATCCATCAAAACCCCAGTCAGGTGCATCTTCATCGTCTGGTCCTTCACCAATGATGCCACCTATCATGGCCAAATAGAAGGACAAAGGGAAGCAAACCCTGGAAGAGGCTCAACCCCTGGAAGAGGCACTGCCAATAGTATCAACCATCTCTACCGAAGAGATGCCTAGCACAATGGAAGTTGAGGCTCCTAGTTCACCCAACATGGAGTGGATTCAGGAAGAGCTTCCATTCCCTCCCCCTCAATCACCAACAATCACCATTGAAATGGCCAATACGGGCCTGGGGGAGTATCTGGTGTAGAATGTTGTAGCAACGCCCGCACTAGAGTCCATGCAGGACATGGGGAGACCTCGCCTCCCCATCGGTACAATTGTTCCTTTAGGCTGCCCACCAAACTAGACAAACTTTGTGTATGGGGGCCTTGATCATGGTACTGAGCCATGCATGCAAGAGGACGAAGATGAAGAGCCTTTTGCAGAAGATGTCAACTATCTGTCTAACCCGGACTTCACTCTGAGATATCTTGGCCAATGCAATTGGCATGGATATGGGCTAGGCAGGTATGAGCAAGGAGTGTATGTCCTTTGCCAGCCAAGATACCAAATGCCTTATGACAAGTCGGGCATGGGGTTCAACCACCCCCTACCCTTGGACATCTTGGTAGAGGACATGCACGGCCTAGGGATAGGCAACAAGGGTGGATTGGCATTAGATATCTATGCCAACCCTAACACAATGTATACATTGGGGGATTACCTCCCATGGTCAACAACCACCCTTGTTAACCTCAATAACCCTTGCCCTTTGCTAGAGAGAGGCAAAAGTTTAGGGACTCACTTTCAAGGAGGGTATAGACAGTGTCAAGAAGGATCTTCGGAGGATGAGTCAGAGTATGAACCAGCATCATATGACCCCTTCGAATCAGATAGTGATCACTCCCAAGTGATCCCCATGAATGACTATCAAGAGAGCCTCTTGACAATGTTCCCTCTAGAGGCTCCAATCGAGCCAGTGTCATGTCAAGAGAATCAGGTCCCCCCACGGAGAGTGGAACAACCACAATGGGGCTAGATTAATTTGCTCGAGTAGGACGAGCCTGTAATACCTCAAACAGTTGTCAGAGCCAACGAGGGCTTTTGGATCTTCGATAGTGATTACGAAGATGAAATAGAAATGACATATCTTAATCACATGCGACAGATGCAGCAACCATACCCCTTGGAGATTAATGACATATTTGAACAGATGGGCATAGTGCCAGGGCATGAGTGGTACGTAGACCCAACGGGGTGGGACCAAGTGTTGGATCCGCCACTCCAGGTATACGAAGAGCACCTTCCACCCCGAGACCCTAGAGTGCTATCAGTGTCGAGGGTAGACCCTGTCCTCCTATCAGCACATAGGGCCGATCCATTCATGCCAATCCCTACAGAGCCAGATCCAGAGCACAGGAATCATCTAGAATGTTCAAATCACCACACCCATGGTAATGGAGACCAAAATCATTTCATCAACATGATCTCCATTGACTTAACCACCCCCATCCACAATCCTACCGATCCAGCATGGTCATTGCATCTAGACATAGATGCCATAGACTGGGATCACGTCAATTCACCTCCATCCCCATCAAAGTATTGGCCTTTCGATAAAATGCTTCATTTTACCCCAGGGTCAACTCAGGATATCTTCCATGCTGAAGAGGAACCCGAGGTTCCCAACGTGGATTTAAACTCAGCAAATGATATCCATTTGATCCCGACTCCACACCAGTTGGAGGATGGATCCCACATGTCGGTCGAGGAGACGACTGACGTAGACATCGGCTCAGATCCAATGAATCCATAGATCATCAAGCTGGGGGTAAGTCTATCCCCCGAAGAGCAAGCCGACTACATTGCCCTTCTCAAAGAGAAGAAGGAGGTTTTTGCATGGTCATACAGAGACATGCCGGGACTAGATCCACAGCTAGTCATGCATAATCTAACGCTTGATCCGACAATCAAGCCAGTTAAGAAAAAACTACGTAAGATGCACCCAACAGTGGCCTTGATGGTCAAAGATGAATTGCAAAAGCTGTTGGATGCACAGTTTGTCATCTGCGTGGATTATCCGCCATGGTTGTCCAACATGGTGCCCATCAAAAATCCCGACGGGAGGATTCGCATATGCACTAATTTTTGAGATCTAAACAAAGCGAGTCCTAAGGATGATTTCCCCTTGCCGAGCATCGATGCATTGGTAGACGCTACTGTAGGCCACGAAATGCTATCCCTCATGGATGGTTTCTCGGGATACAATCAAATTCGTATCAATCCCGAAGACCAACTAAAAATGGCGTTCACAATGCCTTGGGGGACATTTTGTTATAAGGTCATGCCTTTTGGCCTTAAAAATGCTGGCGCCACCTACCAACGTGCCATGACGTACATCTTCCATGATTACATGCATACAACTTTGGAAGATTACATGGATGATTTGTTGGCCAAATCTCTTTTGCGCCCAGATCATATCGATGACTTAAGCAAGATCCTCGATCGCCTCATGGAACATAAAGTCATACTGAATCCCAAGAAGTGCGTATTTGGCGTCACATCTAGAAAACTCTTGGGTTTCATAGTCTCAAAGCGAGGCATCGAGGTGGACCCAAACAAAGTCAAGGCAATCCTTGAAATGCTTCCCCCAACTACCATCAAGCAGCTCAAAAGCTTGCAAGGGAAGGTCACGTCAATCAAGCGCTTCATAGCGCAGCTATCTGACAAGTGCCGACCCATGAACAAATTATTGCACAAGGGGGTAGCATTTCATTGGGATGACGAGTGCCAGTCAGCCTTTGATGACATTAAATGATACTTGGCTTCGTCGCCAGTATTGGCACCACCTAGACCAGGAGTGCCGTTCTACTTATACATCTCAGCTACTGAGGTGGCACTGGGTGCCATGCTAGCCCAGAAGAATGAACTTCACAAAGAACAGGCTACTTACTATCTTAGCCGCACCCTCAGTCGGTTATGAACTTAACTATGCATACGTTGAGAAACTCTGCTTGGCAGTGGTGTTTGCTACCAAAAAGCTATGCCACTACATGCTGAGCAACACTACGTATGTTGTGTCTAAGGAGAATCCATTGCGATACATGATGAGTCATACTTATCATAGTAGCCGCACGGCGAAATGGATCATGTTGTTGACGGAATTTGACATAGAGTTTATTGGACAAAAATCCATCAAAGGACAAGTCATAGCCGATCAACTAGCAGAGGCTCCTCTCGAAGACGATCAGCCTCTGGTCATAGAACTACCCGATGATGGGGTCTTCCATGTCTCAGAATCGCCAGATTCTGATGAGCCTGAGTCACAAGCCGACATAACCCTATTTTTTGATGGTTCTAAATGTGAGCAAGGAGGTGGCACGGGAATTGTATTCTTCACACCGCAAGGGGCTCCAATGCCTCTGTCATTTAAATTAGACTTCCCATGCACCAACAATAATGTCAGAATATGAAGCCTTGCTCATAGGTCTTCAGACAACAATCACCATGAACATCAAGCGATTGAACATCTTTGGTGATTCGCTGCTAATTGTCAACCAAGTCAAAGGGGTATTCCAATGTAAATGCCCAGTTCTGCAGGCCTACAAAGCCCTTGTGGACAAATTCTTGGCAAAGCTTGAATGGTACGACATCGAGGCACTCCCTCGGTCATCGAATCATTTTGCGGACACTATGGCCTCCTTGGGGTCATTAATCCCACAAGACCTTTCTGGTGATATGACAACCATTCAAGTCAAAATGCTATCACAATCCATGATGGACCGTGCAAGCTCTAACTTGACGCCAGGAATCCACATGATCCAGATTGAACCACCTCAGGATAGGTTCTCTCGAATCCATGATCATCTGAAACATGCCAACTAGGGGTCCTTGTTCTCCCCTACTCCCCTTAATAGCAACACAACGCTATTCTTACAAGTTCTTTCCCACTCAGCGTTTGCTAGGGATGAACTTCAAGAGGGATTGGTTGTTCATACCATCGAGGCTTCTGATCAACAGGATTGGTATTCACCCATAAGGGACTACCTCAAGTTAGGTAACCTCCCACTTGGATTGACGCATGCCACAAAATGAGCATTCAAGAAGAAAGCGGCAAAGCATGTCTTGTTAGGAGACATTTTGTACCGTCGTAGCTATGAAGGGATCCTCCTTCGGTGCTTGGACCAACAAGAGTCCACTTGGGCGATCGCCCAAGCGCACGATGGTACATGTGGTGGCCACTTCAGTGGTATGGCTATCGCCAAGCGCATTCTTCGCATGGGCTATTATTGGCCATCTTTAGAGCGAGATTGTAGCGCATATGTCAGGAAGTGCGTGAAGTGTCAACATCATGCTAATTTGATGCACGTACCTTCCCAGGCCTTGCAGCCGATCCAGTCGGCTTGGCCATTTTCGTAGTGGGGCTTAGATCTAATCGAAAAGATCTCCCCTGCATCGTCAGGCCATCACACGTTCATCATAACGGCCACAGAGTATTTCACCAAGTGGGTGGAAGCAGTTTCGCTTACCTCTATGACTGGAACCCGCATTGCGGAGTTCATTTTGCATAACATCATATGTCATTTTGGTATTCCATCCAAGATAATCTCGGATAATGGGACGTCATTCAAGAACAAAGATGTGCGTGCTTTGACCACAAAGTACAAAATTCAGCATAGTTTTTTGACACCCTATTATCCGTAGGCAAATGGGCAAGTAGAGGCGTCAAACAAAATGCTAGTTGCCATCCTCAAAAAGATAGTCACGGATAGTCATAAGGATTGGCACATTCAGATCCCACTTGCCCTATGGGCTTATCGCACTAGCATTCGGACACCCACTAGGGCAACTCCATTTTCGCTCGTGTATGGCTCCGAGGCTATCATGCCTCTCGAGTTGGAGATTCCTTCCCTACGCATTTCAATGCAAGAGTTCATCGATGATGACACTACATGGCAGGCCCGGTTAGACCAGCTTACGTTGCTCGATGAACGACGTGTTAATGCTCTCGAGCATTTACGTATCTATCAAGAGCGACTTAAGAGAGCATACAACATGAAAGTTCACCTGAGGGACTTTCAGGTTGGTGACTTGGTCTTAAAAGAGAACCAACAGAACTCTAGCTTGCCGCCCCATCTAAGGGACAAGTTCACGGCAAACTGGTTAGGTCCCTATGTAATTGATAGTAAAATAGGGCCTGGAACATACCGGCTAGCCTCTCTTGATGGAATCAAGGAACTAGAACCCTTGAACATCAGTCATTTGCGGCCATTCCATATCTAAAAGAGCCATAGCCCAAAAATGCTCCAAGGATTCCCATAATCGCTTGGTCAATCCCAAAATGCTCCAAGGATTCCCATAAATCACTTGGTCAATCCCAAAATGCTCCAAGGATTCCTACAATCGCTTGGTCAATCCCAAAATGCTCCAAGGATTCCCACAATCGCTTGGTCAATCCCAAAATGCTCCAAGGATTCCCACAATCGCTTGGTCAATCCCAAAATGCTCCAAGGATTCCCATAATCGCTTGGTCAATCCCAAAATGCTCCAAGGATTCCTACAATCGCTTGGTTAATCCCAAAATGCTCCAAGGATTCCTACAATCGCTTGGTCAATCCCAAAATGCTCCAAGGATTCCTAAATCGCTTGGTCATCCCAAAATGCTCCAAGGATTCCTACAATCGCTTGGTCATCCCAAAATGCTCCAAGGATTCCTATAATCGCTTGGTCATCCCAAAATGCTCCAAGGATTCCTATAATCGCTTGGTCATCTCAAAATGCTCCAAGGATTCCTACAATCGCTTGGTCAATCCCAAAATGCTCCAAGGATTCCTACAATCGCTTGGTCAATCCCAAAATGCTCCAAGGATTCCTACAATCGCTTGGTCAATCCCAAAATGCTCCAAGGATTCCTATAATCGCTTGGTCAATCCCAAAATGCTCCAAGGATTCCTACAATCACTTGGTCAATCCCAAAATGCTCCAAGGATTCCTACAATCGCTTGGTCAATCCCAAAATGCTCCAAGATTCCTACAATCACTTGGTCAACCCAAAATGCTCCAAGGATTCCCACAATCGCTTGGTCAAAAATAAGAAAATTCAAAAACAACAAAATCATCAAAAATAACAAAAATTTGCATCTCATTTCCATGCATACTCAAAATCATCACAACAATACAAAGCTCTTTTGCATCTCATCTTCATACTCACAAAAATAAATCCATCAAAAAAAAAAACAAAAATATATAGCTGCATTAAGCATCACATCCATACATTGCATATTTGTGGTCATCTAGGTCAGGGCGCCATAGACTGTAATTACTTGGCAAATCCATCTTGTTCCATATTTTTTTGCTCTATAAATAGTCCATCACAAATAAACGCCATTTGCATCTTTTCGCCATACTATAGTTAGTTGACATTTAATGTATCAAGAGTTTTCATCATTCAGCTGTCAATAGCTTTTTAACCAAATGTTGTACAAAGTCAGACAGATTTTATGAAGGTAGAGTTCTACTTGGATCACACCTTGTTACGTAGCATCCCAACACAAGTTAAAACACATAAAAATTCCCAAGTTGTGTGAACGAAAGATGAAACCTGCAAAGCAATCCAGGTCACCATAAGCGAAACGGTTATCTTGCTCATCCCCCTGTGCGAATGACCCCAAGAATGCTGAGAGTTGGCAAAAGGACAAGAATCTTCCCTACCCAATTCCCCAAGAATCCCAAGTTCTCAAAAGAAGTTGCAAACATCATACAAATTTGCAAAAGGTCAAAACTCCAAAAATTTGACATCACAACCAAAGTGCATACATCCAAAGGCACATACAATAGTGATTCTCATCACTCATTATTCAAATCCCTTGCTCAAAAGAAAAATAACAAAAATAAACAATGATTTTTATCACTATAAACGAGCAAGTATCCCAATACAATTGAAGAAAATAAGGGAGTCGAACTTGAATCCCTGGAACTCTCAGCATTCGAAAGGTCATGAGATAAACCTCAGTACCGGTTTGGTTGATAGCCTATCGGTCACTCGTGGAAAACCTCCCGCATGATGATATATCTATCGCATTAACTTGTGTACAGATCAATGTTTGCATGTGGATGAGCTAGCTTATGGTATCCTGGATCGCACCACAGATTAATTTGACTAAATACAACAAAGGAGTTAGTGGGGCTAATTAGGTGATCCTCAGTACAGGTTTGGTTGATAGCCTATCTGGCACTGGTGGTATCCTGACAAATACCACATAAAACGAACTCAATTGCACACACAGGGATGTGAAATAACTGGGTCAAAGACAAGTCGGATTCATACCTTGTTCAAAAGTCTTGTAAGATAAAATACAGCTTTGGATAGTTAGTTAAAACATCTGAGTCTCAGAAAACCTAACTACATTATAAACCAACTGTAACTATCTTTCCGCCCTACTTCACCATCAAAAAATACAAAATACCATACATAAAAAGTCACTTACCACAGCAATCGCCTAAGACAAAAGGCCATCAGTTCTGAATAGTCTATGGTGCCATCACCAAAAATCACAAATTCAATTCATTCATATTCATTTTGCATATCATATACATTAAGCAACATTTGCATTCATCATAACACATGCATCCATCAATGTAAATTAACATGCATACATACACATTCATCAATCATTAGGCATAACATCAAATCACGACACATGTGTAACAAAAAATAAAATCATGGCAAAAATTTCAAAAACAACAAAAATTGAACAAAAATGCACCAAAACAGCTAATAAACTTGCCCGATGAAAGTGCTTTTGCACTTGACATCCCGGCATGCAAAATAGACGTCGGGGTCACAAATCCTCACTATCCTACTCCCTAAGAAGGCTACCATAGCCGGACCGCTCCACGGGAGGACGGATTTTTGAGAATTTCATCCCCAAGCGGCGTCGCCAAAAGGGTCAAAATCCAACCAAAAATAGCAATAACATTGCCGAACGAAGGCGCCTTCGTGCCTGACATTCTTGGCATCCAAAATAGACGTAGGGGTCACAAATTGTCACTATCCTACTCCCTAAGAAGGCTACCATAGCCGGACCGCTCCATGGGAGAACGGATTTTTGACAATTTCAGCTCCAAAACAACGTCACCAAAAGGGTTAACACCCACCAAAAATAGGTCTAAATGTCGAAAAACTGCACACACATGTAACGCTAAACATCTGAAGGCACCCTTGCACAAGTCATCTTGGGTCAAGCGACTCGTCGCTTTTCTCATGAAGGTCATTCCCTCATCGATTCGTCGCTTGAGGGGGTAGTCACACTTAGTCACCAATCAACAAGTACACACCCAATTAAGGAAAATGACATGCATTCAAAGAATCATTGACAAAGACAATCACGCTCCTGCTTGGGGCAGTAAACAAGCAATAATCACAAGCTGATCAAATCACTTGGCATTTCGTGAATCATGAACTCAAGGTTCTCACAGACAAAAGGTTGCGCCCTTTGCCTATTCATGACTGATCAATGTCCAAGATCAAGTAACACCTCACCGAAAAAGGTTAACACTTGAATTAAGTTCCTTCGCTCGTCAGAAGCAAGGATTCAAGAATGCATGCCCTTTCCATACTTGGGGCATCAAAAGTTGGTTAGGTTACTGAGAAACCCTAATCATTTGAGTGCTTTGGTTATCTATTTTTTGCTCGACGCTGCGCCATGCACAGCGCATCCCAAAAAGGGGCATCTATAGACACCAAAACAACACCAATCCGATTATGTGACTACAAACACTGATCGCATTGACACACACAGCCCCAAGGGCAGCCCCCAGAGGTTAAACAGTGGTCCTAACCACTCTCACAGTAGTTTTGGAAGGTCAAAAATCAATTTGGCACCTTCAGGCACTTTGCTCAATATCCGTTCCACCCAGGGACGAATTCAAACTGGGATTCGCCCCACCCAGGGACGAATTCCAGATTCGCTCCAGGGTGGGGCGAATTGCAGGTTTGATGGGCAAAAAGTCAAATCTTGACAAATGGCAGCTCAGATCCGCCACTTAACGCTTCCTTCATCGCATGGGAGTGTGGGTGAGCGTTTTCGAGCGTTAGAGGCAATTACAAGGGCAGTCATGAAGTCCCTAATTAGGGAGGAATCTCCTCCCCCCTGGGAAGGCATGATTGCCAAGTGGCGCCTCTGCATGCCCATTTCAAGAGACCTCCGGGTCTATAAATTGGTGAGTTTCCTCACCCCAAAATATATAGAGAAGGAGCATTTTGGAGCAACGAAGTGCTGTCATTTTACTTTCACACCCACACCCTTTTGAGTTGTGTCTTTCACATCCTTGATCTCTTTTGGAGAGGAGGTCATAGGGTGGTTATTGGAAGCACAAATCCAGAACCAAACCCGAAATTTGGCCACGATATCCCACCCAATTTTCCGACAATACCCCACAAGAGATTTTGGACCCATCCCAAGTGGATTGGTGCCGAAATCAGGCCCCAAACGATGGGCGGCCTGCCCCATGGGTGCCCCCTCCCGCACTGCTACAGTCCTAATCGCCCCTCTTCGGAGCGATTGGAAATCTATGGTAGATTTGCTTTCTTTCATTTTTGCATTCAATTCTATGCTGCTTAGATAGGTTCCCCTTTTAATTTCATTTCGTTTCGAATAATTTTGATCATGTTTCTATCTTCGTTCGCCTTTACTAACTTGCAGGTAGCATCATCAAATTCCCATTGATGGAGGCCAAATTGGGAAAATCTGACCATCTGGGTCTTCCCAAAATGCCCCCAATTAGCTAACCCCAAGTTTGCAGGTCTTTTGGAGCTTCCTAGGCAGGACATTTGGGACAGTACCTTTTCGGCATTTTGTTGCAGGTGAATTCGTCCCGCCCCGGAGCGAATTCAAATCGGCGAGGAATTTCCTGACTGTTCCATTTGCAGTATTTTCTTTGGGATGCCTTGATGCCCCTATCAAATTTTTAGAGCATTTGGATTCATTTTAGTCATAGTTTAATTCATTTTTCTCATTCACTTATCGTAGGCTTGGGGATTGCATGCTTTACTTTATCTACAGGTGCTACTGACTATTTCTTGTTCCTTTGAATGTAGGGTCTGGACATCGGAGGAGCAGCAAGGAGTCAAGACTCATCAACGCGAGCGGCGGCGACGTTTGGTCCACCCATTTTACATGTGGGCACGCGGAAGAAGGAAGGGCATCCATGGATGTAACAAGAACGCATATTATCCCCCCTAGCCCGGAAGGAAGGGGGAGGAGGCATTGTAACCGAGTTGTGAAACATATCAATAAAAAGGGTTGTCTTCTTTATTTGCATTTGTTTCATTCCGATTCGCTCATGCTTTTCCCTCTTTTCATGCACTTTCAAATTCCTAGGATTTAGCGTTAAGTCTAAGTTTAATTTGCATCGCATCTTCGCTTTCCTTTTTGCTTCCGTATCCTCGTGCTTTTAGTAGTCTACTCTGAATCATCTGAGTGTGTGCCATACTGAGGGTTATGCATAAGGGTTTGAGCTCAAAATGTATTTATAAAAAATTGGTAAATCAATTTTGAAATCTAGGTGAATATTGTCCAAACGCATGTAGAAGGTTCACTATTATTAGGGGTAATATTGTAAATTTAAACTTAAAATGGTCAAATTATTATAAAATTAGGGCTAATCGACCCCCAAAAAATTTTCATCGAGAAATTTTTGGCTAATGGGCCCTGGTCAAGCATCCCAAATATTAACCAATTCTAAATTTTGAAAATCCTAATTTTAGCCAATTTGGCGATAAATAGTTGTTATGCATAACCTTGGATGAATATTGTACAAACATTGAGCGATCGATGGTACCCATATCACATTGGGTTAACAAGAATGATATGGATAGGTTTTTTGGGAGCAGTCCCTATGGCTTGAACCTTGCACTTTCCAATTACTAAAAATAGTGGCTATAACCAACTCTCCTATGTAATAAAAAACTACTTATTGTCTATCTCATAGTAGATAACTAATATAACTCCCTTTCTTTTTCATGGTGTATAAGATAATTTATATACAATATGTATGTTTATATCATTTATCAATAGTAAAGTAGAGTAACATAACATAACATTTGATCCCCATTCCATAAACCAGAAATTATTCTTTAGTAACTCAAAAATATTAAATAAAGGAACACTATAAATATTGACCTTATTATAGAATAAAATATTTACATTCCTCAATGATGATTTGATAAATATTTCCTCTTAATATAAATTAGAATAATTAATTTTTCTTACTAATATAAATGTGAATATAGTGTTTTCTATATTAACATCAACCCAAAAAAAAAATATTTTACTTACCAATATTGGGGACTAAAAAATCCATGTGATGGTATAATAAAATTTTGCATAAAACTCCTTATACATGATAAGTTATTTTTTTTTGTATATTCTATCTCAAGAAATAAATATTTTCCATCAACAATCTCTATTGGTCTATAGGTTGGGGACCTTACCTAATGCTCTTGTCATTAGCACTCTCATCAAGCTTCATATCTTTTCTAGTATTATTATTCCTCTAGGTAGTTTATTTTTCTTTTGTTGTATCACTCAATTCTTGATATTATCCATACACTATATCATTTTGAGATTATTTAATTTTGGCATATGCTCTATTCACTAGACACCTTTCATTGGTTAACATTATCTAATATAGTTGGGCTAAAAATAACTTCTACTCGTTTGCGTTTATTTAACATTCTTATCAATGGGTCAAACTATACAACTAATGAAGCTACTTTATTTTCCCTTTGATTTTACACTCCTGGGATTATATAGATGTTGATGATTTGAAAAAATATTATAAGTTACCAACCCTATATTTATAGGATTTCATCTAGTTAAAATTTTGTAGTGTAAATAGATAAAACATATTTTATGACTAATATAAATCATAAAAAATATTTAGATGTTGAACACCAAGTTTATTTGAATTCTAGAGGCCTATGCACAAATTCTTTGTATTTAGCCACATTGATTGAGATTATCAAGTAGTTAACAAGAATATTCTAGGTGTCTTCATTGTGGAATAATAACCTTAATTCTAGCATCTACACCATTTTTAGTTCAAGCCTTTTCAAAATATATAATCCATATATCATTTATTGTTCATGCCTCTTCTCTCACCAAATCTTGTGCTACCTCTCTTATATCAAGAACTAGAGAATTACCCAATTTTATTTTTTGAATAGATACCAAGCCTTATTATCATATTTCTAAAGTCTAACTATGATTATATACATTTTATTGAGAAGATCGTCCTCTAATTACTACTCAACATTGGATTATGATGTATCATTCCAATTCACTATATTGGGTTTATTAGATATTTGTAGATGGCACACATATATTTCTTAGTTTCAACCTATATCATATTATTCTATCATGCAAATTTCATGTTTGTGTACCTTTTAAAAATAAAGTCCATTCTATGTATCTTCTTTGTCCATTTATGTGAAAATAGCATGCTAAAACAAGAAGGTACATTAACTACAATTAATTTTGATATACAATTGATTCAAGATATGAGTGTGTTATCATAATTAGATAGTTTATTACTCCTATAAAATTTTCTTATGTTCCATCCATCTCAATTATTTATTTTACACAACTAGTGTATGCCCATTAGATTCTTCTAAAATTTTAATGTTTTTTTCCATATGTATGAGACGTCCCAAACCATTATATTTTGTTTCTCTATTAGATAGAAATATATTATGGTTTCCTATTCTTATGTGGGTTTTACATTGGTGTAGGTCTATTTCATTTTAAGGAACTCTTGTAATATATTACGTTCTCATAACAGTGGAACTTTTTACAACATATTAATATTAGTAGAGGATTTATTTATACCCTCTACTATATTAAGCCTAAATTTGGTCATTTTTTCTTAATTTCATGGTATAAACCTTGTGAATAACCATAGGTACCTTTTCTTTTTCTAGTTTTGATAGTTGACTACATGTTTTGATAATATAAACTTAGAATTTTATGTTCGATATACATATTAAGTTATCATTTTTGGACCTTTATCATTTAACATATTAATTATGATCACCTCATACTCAAAATCATGGATCCTATCCCTAATTGAACTTGCTTCTATGGAACTTATTGGATGCTACTTGTTGAGGTGGTTTTTCATTATATTTTTTTTAATTTTGGCTCATACCCCCTATTAATTGTATACTACCTTGTCATTTTTTTATTTAAATTTACATGATGGAATTGGTAGCCACCATGAAATCAGGTAGGTTGTCCAACTTTTTATGGCCGCCATAGTATTCTACATTGTTCACTTCGAAATCCGACACACAGATCTTCATGTAATCCATACCTATAACCACCATGCCACAATCATTTTAAATATTTTACACCATTGATAGTACTAGGAAAGGGACAAGTGTTTAGTATGAAGAGGCTTGAGATTTGAGCCTTGGAAATTTTCCCCCTTACAGGGTTTGGTTGAACCAATTGGTCTACATCTCAGACCTATAATACCTTATCATTGAAAATAAATTATTCTTCTATTTAATAAATGAAAAATTAGCCAACACAAAATTATAAATAATCATCATTATGTAATATTTAGGCACTCTCAATTGATTCACAACTAGTGGATTATATACTCGTTAGTTGAAACACATATGTTGATTTACTATCATTTGGATCATTTTTTGAACTTGTTGGTCCTACTATATCTTTATTATATATCATCGTATGATATATCTATATGGCCATGTTACATACCACTAGATTATGAGAGTCATTATATGAGAAACACTAACTAATCAGAAATACTAACTATTTGACGGCTTGTAATTGAGTTGTTTCTAATATTTACCATATTTGTAAATTATTGGGTTCATGTTATATTTTTACAATTTTGAATATTAAGAGACTTGATCCTTAAACATATGGAAAATTTACATTTTTACCATCATATACCTAGCACTTATTAATTTTTATATTATTAACCATAACTTTCTAGAGTGAAAATATCTCATCCATTTGCAACTCAATCATGTTTACATTTTCACGTTCGTATGGAGGTTGGTCCTAATATGCTAGTCAAGAGGAACGGGTAATTTATTATGATATAGGTAATACAAGTTAGAGAGGTTGATAGACTTTAGTATTTTGGATTGATAAATCTTTAAATATTTTCATATACGAAGTTGTAGGACTACCAGAAAAAATTAGTATACGAATGAAAATATAAGTAATGTGTGTTCATATGTTTGACTATTTACAAACAATATATTATGAAATAAGATAATTTATAGAGGTATATATGGAGAAAACTAAAATTATTGTGTTGATACTTGGATCAAATTTATCAAGTAGGCCATTATTAGTGCTAGTATTAATTTCCTTACATAGATGAATATCTCTTCTATGAAGGCATATTCTTTAAACACTTTCCTTAAAGTGATATTATTTCGCACTCTAACCATCATTACTAAATTTAACTATAACACCAATATAAAGTAAACCATTATTTATTCATTAAATGGGTAAATATCAACTAAAATTATATATGATATATACATAGATATGATGTTAAAATTATGAATATTACCATTTGGATGTATCATCATGGACATCAAGTACAAAAATATTTTTTAAACATTTATAGGATTACCAAATCATTTGATAATTAGATCAATAATTATTATCTAGTTCGTAAATTTTCTATCTCATAGCATTATATACCATAATGTGGCTTTACATGTAAGTGAAAATGTTAGCAATCACATGATAACATCGTCTTATTAAATACAATGGAATCATTTCATTTGTGATCAATAATTATGGTGTTATAACATCGTCTTTCCATCATTATAATTAAATATTTCAAAATATTTGAATGCTACTTGGGATTTGGGTGAATAGACATGTAGATGCAAATATCCTTGGCAGTTGTATTAAAAACAATTCTATAGAGGATCTTGCTTTGTCTTGTAACATAAAATACTCTTGTTGCATATATTATTGTTTCTAAATTGATCATCTAATCAATACAAATAACTCTTTCTAAGAAACATATGATTATTGATATGTAGCTTGTTTGATGGCTTGCATAATTTGGGTAACATGATATTGCACAACTTTTTGAGATTTTTATTTATTAGCTTGTGACTAATGTGTAGTATGTAGCATTTGTTAATAAATGGCTGGTATTTATTATATTTATCATGATAATTACTGAAATTGATTAGGTTTGTCCATGTTCATTGTAAAAATATGTAAAAATGAAACTAGTCATTTACCTTTGTCCAAGTTTGAGGAATTAGATATTTTTTTTTGTTTTTATCTTTTATTTTCTTTTTGGATAGGATTTTATCACAATTATAAACCCTATTTTTTCTAAAGGTACATTGGAAAAATTACCAACTCCTATGATTCCATAATATTTTGATTTTATAACCATTAACTCATAAAATCCATTATCC
This sequence comes from Wollemia nobilis, assembly GCA_028583015.1. Taxonomy (NCBI): domain Eukaryota; kingdom Viridiplantae; phylum Streptophyta; class Pinopsida; order Araucariales; family Araucariaceae; genus Wollemia; species Wollemia nobilis. Next base: position 2,157,436 of record JAQPPZ010016969.1, on the reverse strand, counting down.
TAGTGGAATCATTGTAAAAATTACATGGAAAACTATATTCAAATTTAGAACTAGGTAGGATTTTTGTTCAATTATTTATGGTATCTTCTCATTTATTATAACTTAAAGTATAAACTTGTAGATGTAACTCTATACATAGCTAATTTAATAAAATAACAAAAATTCAAGTAATAATTAAATAAGTTTATAATATTTACTTAATTTCCATGAAGATCTTATGAAATTTGTTAAAATGATATAATTCTTTTGATAAAATGTTTTAGTTTATAATATTTACTTAATGTCCATGAAAATCTTATGAGTTTTGTTAAAATGATATAATGTTTTTGATAAAATGTTTATAAAAGAACTAGATAAACAAAAAAATTGAAAGGATTATTTAAAAATTTAATCATTATACAAATATAATTTAATAGAATATATATGTAAAAATATCACTAACAACTAACTTTAAAAGTGGTGTGGAATATCATTCCTTAACTATAATAATGCTGATCCATGTTGAGGAATGCTTTTAGTTCCCTCGTTCACTTAGTTATTACCTTTTTACAACCATTCTGAGTTATTTATGCTTGTTATATTAAAATAAGGATAATCATAATTAAGGAACATGATTATAGTATCCTCCAAAGCATGTATCTTAAGAATCAATGTTCTCAATATTGCCATTTAAGTGGGGATCATTGGTTATTTATGCTTGTTATATTAAAATAAGGATAGTCATAATTAAGGAACATGATTATAGTATCCTCCAAAGCATGCATCTTAGGAATCAATGTTCTCAATATTGCCGTTTAAGTGGGGATCATAGTCACTAATTGAACTTTAAAATTTTTGATGTATCGTGATGATGCTAGTATGTTTTTATGACAAATATTAATATAATATATCATTGGACCAATGTTTACGATTTTATAACTATTTTTACAGTAACTTAGTGAGGTAAAATTATTCTTTCCATCCATTATGAATACCCATGTCATCTTCTATTTTTATACCCATGTCATCAGCCTAATCTTTATAGAGCACATCTTGAGTCCTGTGAACACGTTGAAGGAGAAAAGAATTGAGTTGGTTGTGTCAGTTTGTGCACCGGCCAAGCACGGTTAAAGGAGAAACTGATTTCAATAGATCATGCCAATTATTCCTACACGTAGATCGTCATGGATAGCAATGTGGGGTTAGAGGGGTATATGGCGACTTTCAAAGTGCATGTTATGCCCGATGGAAGAGGTGCTGTAGAGTGGAGTTTCGTGGCTGATCCTCTTCCATGCGCTACCGAAGTGAAATGTATTCTTCAAATAGGCTCTTCACTGGAGAAAATTATCAAAGGTCTTGACGAAGTAGCGGCTGAAGAAAAGTGACATCAGTGCAGCATACCCTCCAGTTTTCTTGTTTATTGGGTTTCATGTTGAAAACAAGGGTCTCTATTGTAAATTTTTGTTTTGAACGCAGGCTTGCTTTATAGAAGGATAAAAGAACAATAAGGAAAAGAAAAAAAAAAATTTGTTCTCCTTGTTCACCATGTGATTGCAAGGATGGATTAATGTTGAATTAAGGCTTGTTTTTTTTTGCTGTTTTTATTTTTATTATATTGTTATTAGGTTAATTAAATTTAATTTAATATTTAAATGTTTTAGTGAAACAGGGAAACTGTTAAGGAGGTCCAAGGGGTTTGGGGAGTGTGTGGGTGGGTGTTGTTGAAAAATTAAACCTGACTTCCAAATGCTCGCGAGTGGGTCGAGTAAGGAGCAAGTCCGGAAAATTGCTCGCTACTGCAGCGATTCCTGGGAATCGCTCAGGAGACAAGCGATTCCTGGGAGTCGCTCAGGAAAGCAGCGATAAATAGAATTACCCGTCTTCTGCAGCTGATTTGACACCGCATTCATTTCTCACGTGCGGGGTATTTGATCTGTTTCCTGTCACCGTCTTCAGAAATCAGCTATAAAACCTGTTTCGGTTGGCATTTTGATTAGTAGCAGTGTAGCAGAGGAGCAGAAGAAGTGGAAAGAACAGCCACAAAAGTATACACAGCAATTGTCATTTTCTTTGTGTATCCTGCATTTGCTGCAGATAGATTACCGTAACTCCTCGACAGAGGATTGATTGTAATATTTTACTGTTATTGAAATATAGGACTGCTATTTTTCTTGGTGTAAAATCTTAAGGTGAACTAAAATCATCCCTCCATTGAAAGCAAACCTCAATCTTCTTTATTACTGGAGCGAACCTTAGTAAGATCTCAAATTTCTCTTACTCGCAATCGAACACCGGCGAGTTGTGTATCGCTTCGTTGAACAGTGAATCCCAACTTCATTGTTTATTTAATCTGAAGCTTAGTCTTGCATCTATTCCAAGTAAACTCTCGCATAGGTCACTTAAATCTGCAAATCTCCCTGCCCATCCTCGCCCGACAGCTTGCAATAATAAGAGTCGCTCAAGCAAGTAAGCGACTCCAAGTTTGTTGCGCCACCAAGCGACTCCCAGAAGTCGCTGGGCCAGCAAGCGACTCTCAGAAGTCGTTGGGCCAGCGAGAGTCGCTCTAGCCCGCGAGTGACTCCGAGCATTGCTCAGTCAACTAGCAACCCCGAGAGTTGTTCCTGCCAGTGAGCGAGCGACTCTGAGCATCGCTCTGCCTTAGAGCGACTCTGGTCATCACTCCAACTGGTGCACGATTCTCGGTATCACATTTATTGAGTGCGATCATCGTCTTCAGCATTATTAAACCCTTCAAATTGGTATTAGAGTCGTTGTTTTCATCCCATGGAGATTGAAGCAGGTTTTCTGCAAACCACTCCCTGCAGTTGCAGATCCCGCGGTTCAATGACAAGAACTACGACTACTGGAGCATCCAGATGAAGATCTTATTTGGGTCGCAGGAGCTGTGGGACTTGGTTGAGCATGGTTACCAATAACCGATAGATGCAGCAGCAATAGCCACCCTCTCCCAAGCCGACAAGGATCCGTTGAAGGAAAACATGAAGAATGATTAGAAGGCATTGTTCTACATCATGCAAGCGATCGAGGAGACCATTTTTCTGTGAATTACAGCAGCATCCAAGGTGAATCAAGCCTGAGAAATCTTGGCCAGTTCATATCAAGGCACCAACAAGGTGAAGTTGGTGAAGTTGCAGATGCTAAGGAGGGAGTTCGAGAACCTATAGATGAACGAGTCGAAGTCCATGAGTGACTTATTCCCCTAGATAACGGATGTCATCAACTAAATGCGGTTGAATGGAGAGATTGTGCATAGCTAGAGAATTGTGAAGAAGATTATCAAAAACCTACCTGCTAAGTTCGACTCAGTTGTGATAGCAATCGAAGAATCGAGGGATATGATAACCCTCTCAGTGGATGAGCTCATGGGTTCTTTGTAGACACATGAACAGAGGCTGAGTCGCTCATCTCAGTCCTCTCTAGAGAAAGCATTCAAGCCATAGGTCTCATTTCGAGATAGTAGCAGAGGAGAATCCCACCAAGGTGCCTCTAGTTCTCAAGAAGGAAGAGGTAAAGGCAAGCATGGGAAAGGAAACAAGCAAGGAGGAAGGTCAAACCCTAATGATGGAGAGACTAGTTGTAATTTCCATCAACAAGGAGGAAGATATAGTGTGAAAAATTGGCAAGGTGGATCTGGTTAGAAGAAGGACAAATCGAAGATCCAATGCTATTACTGCAAAAAGTTTGGTCATTACATCTCTAAATGTAGAAAAAGGATGGCCAAGGAGAATAAACAAGAAGCCCACTACACAAATGATGGTGGAAATACCGAGTGTAGAGATGCATGTGGAAACATGTTGTTGACATGCAGTATTGAGGAGGAGAGCCAGAAGAACGTCTAGTATCTCGATAGTAGGCGCAACAACCATATGACAAGGAACAAGGAGATGTTCTCACAAATGGATGAAACAATCTAGTCTGAGGTGAATATGGGGAACAATAGCAAGGTTCCTATCAAAGGCAAAGGAAAAATCCTTATTCGCACCAGGCACGATGAAAGGAATCATATATGCGATGTGTATTATGTGTCTGGTCTAAAGCACAACCTACTGAGTGTTGGACACCTTATGTAGAAGAGGCACACTATTTAGTTCAAGGATGAAGTCTGCACCATAAAAGATAGAGAGCATGGACAGATTGCAATAGTGTCCATGATGAAAAACAAGATGTTTTCCTATAGATTCGAAATGAGTCTTTGTTGTCTCTGAGTGTAGTTGTGAAGGATGCTACCTAGCTGTGGCATCTCATATATGGTCACTTAAGTTTTAGTGGCCTAAAATTGCTACACAAGAAGCAGATGGTGAAGGGTTTACCCCTTCTTGAGCAACCGAATCAGGTCTATGAGGGTTGCTTAGTTGAAAAACAACACAAGGATTCATTCCCTTCAGGGCAAGCTTGGAGAGCCTCACAACCATTGGAACTAGTGCACTCAGACATTTGTGGTCTGATGTAGACCATCACCTTTTTTGGTAATAAATACTTCTTGACCTTCATTTACGACTTCAGTCGAAAGACATGGATTTATCCCATCAAGCAGTCAAAATAATTTTCTAGATTCAAGGAGTTCAAGGCTCTGGTTAAGAAATAGAGCGGCTATTTTGTGAAGACTCTCGAGGCAGATGGTGGAGGTGAATACATCTCTAATGAATTCCAAAATTTTTGCAAGGCAAATGGAATTCAGAAGTAGCTCTCTTCCAAATACACACCACAGTAGAATGGTGTAGCTAAGAGGAAGAAAAAAACAATCATAGAAATGGCACAGAATATGCTAAAGGTGAAGAATCTACCACATGAGTTTTGGGCAGAAGCTATGTCATGTGTAGTGTACCTGCTAAAAAAATGTCCCACCAAAATCGTGAAGGACAGGATTCCTCAGGAGGCCTAGAGTAGTGAGAAGTTGAGTCTGGATCATTTGAGGGTTTTTGGGCGCATTGCATATGCACATGTCCCAGAAGAGAAGAGGCAAAATCTGGATGACAAAACAGAGAAGTGCATATTCATAAGTTACAGTGAGCAGGTGAATGTGTATCGGTTGTATAATCTTGTGACGAAGAAACTCATCATAAGACGGGATGTGAAGTTCCTCAAGGATGAAGTCTAGAACTGGAAATCGAAGACTAGTCATCATGACCCAACAGTTGTTGAGTTTGTTGACTTGGAGGAGAACACTGTGCAGCCACCCATAGCCTCAAGCACCAGCGTTGGTGCCAACATCACCATAGTGTCACCATCTTGGTTGCCTTCACTTGCAAGCAATATTCCCAAATTGAGGACACCCATGAATACGAGGATCTTGCAAGACATCTATGAGGCAACCCGAAGTCATGAATATGAAGAGCATTCTAACTTTTCTCTATTTATTGAATGTGATCCAATTTTGTTTGAATAGGTAAGTTAGAATCAGAAGTGGGTTAATGCGATGGATGAGTAGATAGAAGCCATTGATAACAATGAGATATGGCAGCTGGCAGATCTCCCAGTAGGAAAGAAGGCCATTGGAGTCAAGTGGGTTTACAAAACCATGTTTAATACCCAAGGCGAGGTTGATCGATATAAGGCTAGACTGGTGGTGAAAGGCTACAAGCAGAAGTCAGGGATTGACTACCATGAAGTGTATGTGCCTGTAGCCCGACTTGACATAGTCAGGATGATCCTAGCATTGGTAGCCTAGTAGGATTGGAAGGTGTACCAGATGGATGTCAAGTCATATTTCCTCAATGGTGTGCTGGAAGAGGAGGTTTATATAGACTAGCTTCCAAGTTATGAATTGCAAGGGCAAGAAGTCAAAGTTCTGAAGCTGTAGAAGGCCCTGTATGGGTTGAAGCAAGCACCTAGGGCATGGCACAATCAGATTGATGGCTATTTTTAGGAGAATGGGTTTTTTAAATGCCCATATGAGCACACCCTGTACCTGAAGATAAATGTTGTAGGGAAGATGATAATCATATGCTTATATGTAGACAATTTGATTTACACTAGAAAAAACAATGCACTGTTTGACTAGTTCAGAACAACCATGAAGAAGGAGTTTGAGATGATTGATTTAGGGTTGATGAAGTATTTTCTCGACATATAAGTTGATCAGTCAACAGATGGAAACTTCATTTCTCAAGGTAAGTATACAAAGGATGTCCTGAAGTGGTTTAATATGGAGGACAACAAACCTGCCATCACACCTATTGCCACAGGTCTGAAGTTGAGTAAGTTGGATTCCAGTAGGAATGTTGATCCAACTCTTTTTAAGTGGTTAGTTGGAAGTATAATGTATCTTACTACAACTCAATCAAATTTGATGTTTGGAGTTAGTTTGATCAACAAATTTATGGAGACTTCAAAGGACACGCACTGGCAAGTAGGCAAGCGGATCTTGCACTATATCAACGGGACACAGAACCATGGCATATTCTATGCTAGACGAGACCAGCTAGAACTTGTGGGCTACACAGATAGTGACTAGGCTGACAACACTGATGATCGAAAGAGCACATTCAGGTATGCTTTCCATATTGGAATGGGGGCAGTGTAATGGTCATCCAAGAAGCAACTGATAGTTGCATTGTCCACTACTGAGGTAGAGTATGTCGTCGCCACATCAGTCGCATGCTAGGCAGTATGACTATGAAGGATTTTGGGTGAATTGAACCATCCACAAGGAGCGACAATCGTATTCTATGACAATAATTCTGCCATAGCACTATCGAAGGATCCAATGTTTCATTGGTGAACAAAGTAAATTGATATCAGGTATCACTTCATCAGAGAGCTGGTGAAGTTGGGTGAAGTTCAGTTATAGTTTTGCAGATCCAAGGAGCAGATAGCTGATATTTTTACAAAGCCCTTAAAGGAGGAGGACTTTAGGAAATTGTTTGAGAAGTTGGGCATCAAAGTTGTGAATTTAGGTTTAAATGAGGGTGTTAAAAAATTAAACATGACTTCCAAATGCTCGCGAGTCACTCGAGTAAGGAGAAAGTCTAGAAAATCGCTTGCTACCATAGTGATTCCTGGGAATCACTCAGGATACGAGCTATTCCTGGGAGTCACTCAGGAAAGCAACGATAAATAGAATTACCCGCCTTCTATAGATTATTTGACACCGCATTCATTTCTCACGTGCGGGGTAGTTGATCTGTTTCCTATTATCATCTTCAAAAATTAGCTATAAAACCTGTTTTGGTTGACATTTTGAGTAGTAGTAGTGTAGCAAAGGAGTAGAAGAAGTGGAAAGAACAACCACAAAAGTATACAGTAGCAGCTATCATTTTCTTTGTGTATCATCCATTTACTGAAGACTATCGTAACTCCTTGACAGAGGATTGATTGTAATATTTTATTTGTTGTTATTGAAATATAAGACTGCTATTTTTCTTGGTGTAAAATATTAAGGTGAACTACAATCATCCCTCCATTCCAAGCAAACCTCAGTCTTATTTATTATTGGAGTGAAACTTAGTAAAATCTCAGATTTTTCTTACTCGCAATCGAACACTGGCAAGTTGCGTATCACTTCATTGAACAGTGAATCCTGACTTCATTGTTTATTTAATCTGAAGCTTAGTCTTGCATTTGTTCCGAGTAAACTTTCTCATTGGTCACTTAACTCTGGAAATCTCCTGCCCATCCTCGCAGAACAGCTTGTAATTGAAGAAATTTAATTTAAATTTTTTATTACCAAAGTCGGGAGAGGGAGTGCAGTGCAAACGATGCAGGGCGAAGGAGGGAAGGGCCCGAAGTCAGATTGCATAGCCGAATATGGGATGCACTTTTGACAACTGCACAAGCGGGCTGTGTAAGTGAAGCTTGCACAATCAGGTTGTGTAAGCGAAGTTTGCACAGTCGGGTTACGCACGCGAAGTTTGTGCAGTCGGGTTGCACATAGGGACTTGTGCATAGTTTGGGTTGCACATGGACCAAGGTGCACAGTCGGGTTATGCACGGATCAAGATGTGTAGTCGAGTTACACACGAAAGAAAGTGCTAAGTTTGGCAAATGCTCGGTCAATGCTCGACTGTGCTAGTCAAAGGCAATGAAGTCCGACTTTGCTGCGAAGTCAGGAGGACAGCTCCAAAATTAGCCAAAATTTTGCCTTACAAACTTTTGTTGTTCGAAGGATTGTGCGGCTATAGCAATGGCTTGCTTGGCTTGGGAAGAAATGTACGAGAGGAGAGAAACACTAAAACTAAGAGCAATGTCTTGGATCTGAGCTCAAACTTATAGAACCCAAAAGAAATCGCTCTGAGGCGATTTGTACAGAGAACAACAACAGATTTTAGCACACAGAGATAACTACAAACCCTACAGATGCCTTAAAACAACAGTGAATTTTATTCATAAAAGATGAGGGTTACAAAAGTCCTCAACTAAGGAAAACTAACATCTGCAAACTAAAGCTACAGGATAAATTGAGATGAAAAACTTATGTCAAGTTTGCTGCTTGAAAATTAAATAGATGAACTGCACTGCTCACTGAAATGATCTCTTTCACTACTCTGTGAATGACTATTTTTTCCAAGTTTCCCCCACTCTCCTCTCTCTCCGCTCTCTTTCCACACACTTGTCTGAAGACCCGAACTGCCTTATATAGCCATGGGGAGAGGAATACTGGGGTTGTCCTCTGACAAGTTCTAATAGACCCTCAACTAGGGTTTTTGACCAATCACCAAACTGGCATTAACTTCTATGATGATCAGATTTGTCAGACGTCACATCTATCAGAAGGCACATGCAACATCAAGTCAAGAATTTTTCCAGGATTCTCGACTTCGCAAGCGCAGTCCGGCTTCGCCCAAGTTCGGAGTGCATTTTGGCAGAGGCGTGAAATCTAGATTAATATTTCTAACACCCTCCTTTAAGCCTGATTTCACAAGTGCTTTGACTCCAAGCTACTCTCGCAATCTTTTGAAGTCTTCCTCCTTCAAAGGCTTCGTGAAAATATCTACCAACTACTCCTTGGATCTGGAAAACTATAGTTGAATTTCTCTGAACTTCACCAACTCTCTAATGAAGTGATAACGAATATCGATGTGCTTCATCCGACCATGGAACACAGGATCCTTTGACAGTGCGATGGCAAAATTGTTATCACAAAAAAATGTTGTTGCGCCTTCCAAAGGATAGTTCAGTTCACTCAAAACTCTTTGCAGCCAAACTGCCTGGCATGTGGCTGACATGGCGGCGATATATTCTGCTTTGGCTATGGACAACGCAACAATGGATTGCTTCTTGGACGCCCATGAGATAGCCCCTGATCTGATATGGAAAGCATACCCAAAGGTGCTCTTCTTATTATCGGTGCTGCTAGCCCAATCACTGTCTGTGAAGCCCACCAGTTCCAACTGGTCCTGTTTGGCATAAAATAGGCCATTGTTACACGTCTTTTTGACACAGCGCAAGTTCCTCTTGCTTGCTTCCTAGTGCGTGTCCTTCGGAGTCTCCATAAAATAGCTGATCATACTGAATTCAAACATCAAATCTAGCTGAGTTGTAGTCACATACATCAGACTCTAACTAGCCTCTTGAACAGGGTTGGATCTACATTCCTCCTTGAATCCATCTTGCTCAACTTCAAACCTGTGGCTACAGGTGTGGTGGCAGGTTTGTTGTCCTCCATCTTGAATCACTTCAAGACATCCTTCGCATACTTACCCTGAGAAATGAAGATGACATCTACCAATTGGTCAACTTCAATGCCGAGAAAGTACTTCATCAGCCCTAAGTTCATCATCTCAAACTCCTTATTCATGGTTGTTCTAAACTGGTCAAATAGGACATTGTTGTTGCTAGTATAAATCAAATCATCCACATACAGGCAGACGATAGTGAGCTCACCTCCTTCATTTGTCTTCATGTACAGGGTGTGCTCATATGGGAATTTTACAAACCCATTTTGCTAAAAATAACTGTCAATCTGGCTGTACCAATCCTGGGGTGCCTACTTCAAAATATACAAGGCCTTTTTTAGCTTTAGGACTTTTCCCTCCTAGCCTTCAATTTAGTAACCTAGTGGCTGTTCTATGTAGACCTCTTCCTCCAACACTCCATTGAGGAAGGCTAACTTGACATCCATTTGGTACATCTTCCAACTTTGTTGGGCTGCCAATTCCAGGATCATCCTGACTATGTCAAGTCGGGCCACAAGCGCATAAACCTCATGGTAATTGATGCCTAAATTTTGCTTGTAGCCCTTTGCCACCAGTTTGGCCTTATGCTTGTCAACATCTCCTTGGGCATTGAAATTTGTATTATACACCCACTTGACCCCAATGGTCTTCTTCCTTACTGGAAGATATGTCAGTTGCCATGTATCATTCTTTTCAATGGCTTCAATCTCCTCATCCATCACCTACACCCACTTTTGATTCGACTTGTGTCTTTGAACTCTACAAGATCAACTTTAGTAAAGAATGCAAATTCAGAGTACTCTTCATCTACATGGGTTTGGGTTGCCTCATAGATTTCTTACAAGCTCCTTGTCTTCGCTAGTGTCACCAAGTTCTAGATTCTACTTGCACATGGAGGTGACTGAGATGGAGTGGTTGTGCTAATGGTGGCACCGTTTCTGCTCCTAGAGGTTGTAGGTGGTTGCACACTTCCTTCTTCCAAGTCAATAGAATCTACCACTGCTGGCTCTGACTATCCAATCTCTGACTTCCAATTCTAGGATTCATCTTCAAGAAATTTCACATCACGATTGATGATGAGATTCTTCATCATAGGGTTGTATAGCCTATATGCCTTTGCCTGCTCACTGTACCCTATGAAAATACACTTCTTAGCTCTATCATCCAACTTCTACCACTTCTCTTCTAGAACATGTGCATATGCAATGCACCCAAACACACGCAAGTGAGCCACACTTGGCTTCACACCGCTTCAGGCCTCTCGAGGGATTTTGTCCTTCACACTTTTTATGGGACATCTTTTCAGTAGGTAGACTGCACATGTTACAACCTCTGCCCAAAATTTGTGCGACAATCCCTTCACCTTCATCATGCTTCGTGCCATATCCATGATGGTCCGGTTCTTCCTCTCAACTATGTCATTCTGCTATGGCATGTATCTGGCAGTGAACAGCCTTCAAATTCTATGCTACTTGTAGTAGTTATGGAATTCATTGGAGAAGTATTTACCTTCGCCATTTTTCCTCAGAGTCTTGATCTAATATTCACTTTATTTCTCCACTAGAGCCTTGAACTCCTTGAATCTGGCAAATGCTTTTGACTTCAACTTGATGGCATAGATCCAAGTATTCTAGCTGAAGTCATCTATGAACGTTAAGAAGTATTTATTGCCAGCAAATGTGTTGGTCTACATCGAACCACAAATGTCTGAGTGCACCAGCTCTAGTGGTTGTGATGCTCTCCAAGACTGATCGAAATGGAACGAATCCCTATGTTTTTTACCAACTAAGCAGCCCTCACAAACTTGATTTTTCTACTCTATAAGGGGTAAACCCTTCACCATATGCTTCTTTTGTAGTTGATTTAGGCCACTGAAGTTCATGTGATCAAATCTGAGATGCCACAGCTAGGTAGCATCTTTCACAACTGCACTTAGAGTCATCAATGATTCGTTCTGAATCTGTAGCAAAAACATTTTATTCTTCATCATGGACACTATAGCAATCTTCCCATGCGACTTGTATATGATGGTGCAAGATCCATCTTTGAATTGGACCGTATGTCCCTTCTACACAAGCTATCCAACGCTCAACAGGTTATGCTTTAGGCCAGGCACATAATAGATGTCACAGATATGCTTTCATTCACCGTGCCTGGTGTGGATGAGGATCTTTTCTTTCCCCATTATGGGAACCTTGTTGTTGTTCCCCATATTCACCTTAGACTGGACTGTTTCATATAGTTGGGAGAACATCTCTTTGTTCCCCGTCATGTGGTTGTTGCACCTGCTGTCTAAATACCAGACATTCTTCTGGTCATCCTCCTCAATGTTGTAGGTCAACAACACATTTCCTCCTATCGCATTTTTGGTTTCATCCATGTAATGGGCCTGCTGCTTGTTCTCCTTGGCCATCCATTTTATGCATTGTGAGATGTAATGGCCAAACTTCTTACAAAAATAGCACTGGACCTTTGACATGTCCTTAGTTTGACCAGATCCAGCTTGCTAATTTTTTGAACTGCCTCTTCCATGTTGCTAATGGAAATTATAGTTGGTCTCTCCTTCACTAGGGTTTGACCGTCCTCCTTGCTTGTCGCCTTTCCCATGCCTACCTCTGCCTCTTGCTCCATAAGAACTTGAGGTGCCATGGTGGGAATCTTGTCTGCCACTATCTCGGAATGATACCTAAGCCTTGAATGCTTGCTCTAGAGAGGTCTAAGATGAATGTCTCAGCCTCTATTCATGTGTCTACAATGAATCCATGAGCTTGTCTTTCAAGAGGCTTGTCAGATCTCTCGACTCTTCGATTTCTATCACAACTGAGTCAAACTTGGTAGACAGACTTCTAAGAATTTTCTCCACGATTCTCTGGCTCTACACATTTTCTTCATTCAACTGCATCTGGTTGATAATGTCCGTCGTCCGAATGAAGAAATCACTCATGGACTCAGACTCATTAATTTGCATATTTTCAAACTCCCTCCTAAGCATCTATAGCTTCACCAACTTTACTTTATTGGTGCCCTGGTACGAGCTGGCCAGAATCTCCCAGGCCTGCTTCACCTTGGTGGCTGATGCAATCTATGGGAAGATGGACTCCTCAACTACTTGCATGATGTAGAAGAGGGCCTTCTGGTCCTTCTTTGTGTTCTCTATCAATAGGTCCTTGTCTTCTTGAGAGAGGGCGGCTAGTGTTGCTGCATCTATCGGTTCAGGATAGCCATGCTCGACTACCTCCCATAGCTCCTGATATTCGAACAAGATCTTCATATGGATGCTCCAGTTATCGTAATTCTTCCCGTTGAAACGTGGGATCTACAACTACAAGTTGTTGCTGCTGGAAGCCATTCTGCTTTGGTCTCCGCATCAAGGGATCAATCGCTCTGATACCAATTTGAAGAAATTTAATTTAAATTTTTGATTGCCGAATTTGGGAGATGGAGCAAAGTGCGAATGGCACAGGGTGAAGGAGGAAAGGGCTCAAAGTCGGATTGCAAAGCCGAAGACAGGCTATGCTTCTGACAACTGCACAAGTGGGTTGCATAAGTGAAGCTTGCACAATCAGGCTACACAAGTGAATTTTGTGCAGTTAGGTTACGCATGTGAAGTTTGCACAGTCAGGTTACGCATAGGGACTTGTGCACAGTTCAGGTTGTGCATGGACCAAGGTGTGCAATCGGGTTGCACAAAGATCGAGATGTGCAATCAGGTTGCACACGAAAGAAAGTGCTAAGTCCAAAAAAATGCTTGATCAATACCCGACTGCACCGATCAAAGGCAGTGAAGTCCGACTTCACTGCGAATTCGAGAGGACAGCTTCAAACTTAGCCAAAATTTTATCTTACAAACTTTTACTGTCTGGAGGCTTGTGCGGCTACGACGATGGCTTGCTTAGCTCGACAAGAAATGTACGAGAGGAGAGAAACACCGAAACTAAGAGCAATGTCTCGGATCTGAGCTCAAACTTATAGAACCCAAAATAAATCGCTCTGAGGCAATTTGTACAGAGAACAATAGTAGATTTTAGCACACAAAGATAACTGCAAACCCTATAGATGCCTTAAAACAATAGGAAATTTTATTCATAAAATATGAGGGTTACAAAAGTCCTCAACTGAGGAAAACTAACATCTGCAGACTAAAGCTGCAGGATAAACTGAGACGGAAAACAAATGTCGAGTCTGTTGCTCGGACATTAAACAGATGTGCTACACTGCTCACTAAAACAATCTCATTCGCTACTCTACGAATGACTATTTTTTCCAAGTTTTCCCCACTCTCCTCTCTCTCCGCTCTCTTTCCACACACTTGTTTGAAGACCCGAACTGCCTTATATAGCCATGGAGAGAGGAAGATTGGGGTTGTCCTCTAACAGGTTCTGATAGACCCTCAACTAGGGTTTCTGACCAATCATTGAACTGGCATTAAATCGTCGAACTAGCATTAACTTCTACGATGATCGGATCTGTCAGACGTCACATCTGTCATAAGGCACGTGCAACGTCAAGTCAATAATTTTGTCAGGATGCCCGACTTCGCAAGCATAGTCCAGCTTCACCCAAGTTCATAGCGTAGTTGGGCAGAGGCATAAAATCTGGATTAATATTTCTAACAGCAATAACGAGAGTCGCTCAAGCAAGTGAGCAAATCCCAGTTTTGCTGTGCCACCAAGCGACTCCTAGAAGTTGTTGGGCCAGTAAGTGACTCCCATAAGTCATTGGGCCAGCAAGCGATCTTAGGAGTCACTCTAGCCTGTGAGCGACTCCGAACATCGCTCAACCAGCCAACGACCCCGAGAGTCGCTCCTGTAGTGAGCGAATCCGAGCGTCGATCTGCCTTGGTGCAACTTTGGTCATCGCTCCAACTAGCATGTGATTCTCGGTATCGCATTTGCTGAGTGCGATCGCTGTCTTTAGCATTATTAAACCCTTCAGGTGTGTGGTGGTTGTGTGTTAAATTTTCTATTGATAAGTATAGCTCTCCCCTTTACGAGTGGTCATGGTTGCTTTACAAGAAATCATGGTTGAAATAAGACTACTCAACCTTATATGTTGGTTGTAGGAGTTTGTCACATTAACCAAAAACAAATAAAAAATAATATTTAAATATATTTCTTTTGTTTGTCTTTGTATTTTTTTAAAACTGTTTTCCTAATTTAATTTTACAAAAATAAATTAAATATTTGAATTCATTTTGCTTTTAAAAAAAAAATGAATTGAGGAAGTGCATTTGGAATTGATATTCACTGCCAAGCACACCGATTTACAAGTCGACCAATGGTTCAAAACTTTTAAATAAAAATCAACTAAACATTTAAATGCTCTTGTAAGAGAATGTTCTGGTAAGAGATTGTAATTGTAATAGTTTGGTTTTGTATAAAAGATCTAAACTTAAACTACAATTAGATGTACGAATGTATATAAAAAAATTCTTAACCAAATATACCATAAAGGCCACATCCAACTATTCTCTTGCAAGCTGTCGTTTGTAGAAAACCATGATCTTACTAACACCGCTCAGGTCGGAAGCTACTGTTTATACTTCATTTAGTGTGAGAGCCCATTCAAACGTTGGTCGAAAAGTCAAAGTCTCTGTGCAAATAAGGGCGTATCCTTTTTCTTCGGGTTAGTGTTCATTGCGTGTAATAAACAACCGTCTAATGCAATCTTCATTTATTGTTGTCTAACATTTTTTTTTTTTTGTTTGGTTCTTTCCTTTTGAAGTCGCATTATAAAACGGATCAGGCAGCTATGAAGGATCCTGCGTTTTGCTGGTCAAGCAAAACCTTATTGCATTTACAGCGTTTTAGCCGCAAACCTTAGAGCGTTCGAGGTTACATTGCATATTATAATTCGTTTTCAGACAGTAGTAAAAAAAAATTTATTGGCATGTTTATTTTCGCACGGAAAGCGAGTGAAACGGGTTGTGAAAAATGGAGCGGATCGATGACAAGAGGGATAAAGTCCCCCCGTTAAATTGTGTGGAAACTCAGCACGGATGTTTTAGGTATGGATAAATGCGGAACATCTGCTGAGTCCTGCGAACACGTTAAAGGAGGGAAAAATTGAACTTGGCCATGTTAGATCTCGCCAGGGCAAAGTATGGAAGAAAAGGAAAAACTGATTTAAATAGATCACGCCAGTTATTCCTACACGTACATCATCATGGATAGCAATAGGGGGTTTAAGGGATATATGGCGACTTTCAAAGTGCATGTTATGCCCGATGGAAGTACAGCTGTCGAGTGGAATTTCAAGGCTGATCCTATTTCCTCCTGATATTTTTTATTTTATTTTCTTTAAATTGTTTAATTAATTTTTTAATATTATTTAACAGATAAAATTTCATTCATCTTATTACCTTTCAGGTTTTATTTTCATAAACAGATTGGTTATAATAATGTGTCTAATTCTCAAATATTTAAAGACATCACTTTTTATTTGTAGTTTTAGTCCCACTCATTGTTAGCATTTGTTATATTTGTTTTTGTTTTCTCATATCAATATGTCTTTGAATTTTTTTTCTCTTTGTCTTTATTTCTTGGGCCTTTATTACTTTTTTCATTCCCTTAACATTTTCATATTCATCTATCTCTTCAAATTTTTCATTGTTCATAGTGAGATTTATCATCTATAGTTTTGTCTTGCTTTAAAGGATTTGAAGTGCAAGGAATAACCTCAAAAACACTTTTTCTTTACATTGATTTAGAGACCCTAAAGTGTAAGGATGCTTCTCCATAGCAATTTTCTTCTTATGTTAATGTAAGACACCTCAATTGTTATGGGTTTCTTCCATCCTCATTTCCTTATTATGCTACTCTTGAATCCCTAAAGTGCAAGGGATAACCTCTACACTACTCCCATTTATATTGCCACGATAAGATTTTATATGTCTTGACTAAAATGATAATAATTTTATCTAGAATAAACTTGATCTCTTGTATCATATTTAGTTTTAAAATTGGTTTCATGTCTTCTTTTGCACCTTTAATTGTTGCTAACTTTGACCTTGAATATTGTATTTCTCATCCCTTGTATCCTTCTTTATTTCCTTTATTTTTGCCTCTTTGTTACAAGTGAAATATCCTTGATCTAATCTAACTTCTACTAAAATATGATTTCCTTGCATCATCTTGAAGTTTGTGTCATGAACAAAAGCTTTTACCTATTTTTTCATTGTTTTCACTTTGTAATATCTTGATGTGTGTCTAGTATAATCACAATTTCAATATTAGAATGCAATAATTTCATAATTCACTTGTATATTTATTTTTTTGATTTATACTTGATGTTAAAGGATTGTGGCAAAGGATTTGAAATATTTATAACACATATCCAAGTATATATCATATGTTTTCACTCATTAGTAGTTAGTTCCTCATTGATGAATTATCCTAGCTTATTTTTAATATTCTTCAAAATATCCTTACTAATAAGTTTATATGAAAGCCCAAAAATTCCAACCCATGATGAAATTTTTGTAGTACTTTATGTCTTCATATAAGAATTCTAACTCCACGGTCTTAAATAAAGGGTGTCTCTCCCTTTAAACCATGGTACACCAACCATTATTTTATCTTTGATTTCCAAGCTCGAAAATATGATGAGGAAAAAATCTATAGGAAGAAAAGTCATACAATAATCTGATTTGAATCCCCACTTCCACTTCATCCAGTTTTGAATATTTGAAAATCTTAGCTATTAGCCATAGAACTTACATATTAAGCCTCTATTTTTAAGAACCTTTATATTATGCTCGATCATATTATCCTTAGTAATCACTTCTAGTGTAATATTTGTTTCCTAGATAAAACTAGACATACATTTGTTATTTTTATCTCCAACTTGTGTGTTCATACTTCAAGGTAGGGAATTCTAAATTTCTATTAGGGCTTTCCATGTTACCTACTAGGGCTTGCTTTAATCTTACATTATTCTTGAATTGCATTTGCACTCGCCCTCAAATCATACTTGCTTAACAAATTCAAGCTTATTGCTTTAAATAATAGTGATGATTTTAATTCATCATTATATGTGTGTTTTTTATTTACTTTCATTACATAATTTTTTTTGAATGAAAATCCTTATATTAATTTATATTAATCATACAAAAAAGGTGGGTGGAATTAGCACACCCCACAAACCATAAAAGCTGTTAGGTGAAGTAAATCACACCTTCCCAATAAAAATAGAGACAAAAAAAAATTACTACACGTTGTCATGAGCAATCATTACATAAACATCCCAAGACATAAATACATGTTGCTCATAAGCTACGGCCTCTTCTGCATTTGGTACAACTCCTTTCCTAGAAAAATGCTTGGTAGAATACATGTTACGTGTAAGATCCAACCTATGCTATGTCTCTTAGTCAGACCTGAACAAACTCTATGTTTCAAGAATTGGGCTTTACTCAGTTTTTTAGTAGCACAATTTGCATGAGGAGTTATCAAGATTCATAATATCCATGACATCCTTGAAATCACCTAAGCATCGAAGCAAACTGAAAGAATTAGTGCCTCCACTGAAATTACCCTCACCCAAGGATATTTGGTAACCCCTTGTTGGCAGTTTCGCCACACTAAATTTTGTTGTAAAAACCTAAGTTCAAATTTTTGTTGGCTTAAAATTTATTTCTTATAATACTTCTTTCCTTGTTTGTATAAATTTCCTCTTCAAATTTTTGTCCTCCATGTTTTCATTGGTAAAATAAAAGTAAATATTTTTGCTTCTGTTTCACTAAGTATTTTTTCTAGCAACATTGATTGTAAGGGTCTTCGCCAGTAAAATTAAGGAAAAAAATGCTTCACAACAAAAATCATCTAAAGGGAAAAGGTGCCAACAAGAAAATAAAGAGTAATTTTTCCAGTGAAAATGAATTAAAATTGATTTCACTAGTGAAAGCAAGTTAAGGGGGTATCAATATAATTTCACAGTAATAAGAGGGAAAACAAGGTATTTTCACCTAGGTGTTGCCATTCCAAGCAAGTCAAAGTCAAATTCACCTAGAAATGAGTAAAAATTGTTAGTGAAAACGTATGCCAAGTTTTTTCACCATTTTTTCTAGCAAATTAAATGGTTTCATGCAAGTTGAGGCAAAAACAAGTAAAAGCACCCCATTTGGAGTGAAAATAATGAAAGTGCCCAGTTTATGGTGAAAATAATAAAAAGGGTATCTTCCTGAAACTAAAAGTTATTTTTACCCCTCTTTTGGGTGAATTGCTATTTTTGATGGATTTTAGAGTGAAAACAATCAGCGGGTATCAGTTGAATGAAACATCTAAACGTAAAATTCAATTTCAACCCAAATGGGTATGAAATATATTTTTGCTCTCCTTTGGCAGTGAAAGTAAGTATTTTTGCCCCAGTTCCTGGCAGAGATTATTTTTGCCCCATTTTATAGCAAAACTCCCCAGATGAAAAAGCACAAGCAAGCAAGGACTTCTTTCAGGTGAATTTAATCAATTAATGGTGAAAGTACATGATTGGGCAAGATTGCCAATAAATTTCTATTTTTACCCCACCTTAATCACAAACTTCATCTGTGCCCAACATCTCAGTAAAAGTAGTGTTCAGCTAAATTTTTAGGCGAAATTATATTCTCAGTGACACGCCTTGGTGCAATTTGTCCTTGTATTTTCCTCTTGCTGAGTTCTTTTCAAGGAAAATTTTTAGTGCAGATCATTATCAAAAAATACCAAAGTATCACAAATTTAATTCTTGTGGTGAAAAAAGTAATATTCCCATAATTATTGCTAGAAGGTTACTAAGTTTTGTGCAATCCTATTCATTCTCAAGGCACAGTCCATTGATTTCATTCCTTTTCCAAGAAAATATTATTTTCATTGAGTCTTCCTGATGAAAATAAAGTTTTAAGGCATAATATGATGAAGCGACAACCAATATTTAATTCTTGAGCTCCTAATTTTCGTGTGACATTGCTATATTTCAATGCATAAACTCCTAAAAAAAATTTCCATCGTTCATCCTTGATGACTTCCTTGGTACTCTCCACAAAAACATGATCGTTGCTTCCTAAAGAATGCGTTGATTTGTGTATCAAAGTTGTCGAGAATGAAATTGTTGTTATTTGGTCTTTGAGTAGCCAATATTTTATTTTAATGTGTATTTAATTTTAGAGGTGAAATATTTTATAAATATTAAGTATTTCGATGTAAATAAGAGAGGATAGACACTCTGCCAAAAAACACTTCAAGTTGTTTGTATCAATTGAAAGATATTTGACTCTAGTTCTTGAATTAGTTTTGTATGTAGTTACTTTTTGTCCATCATTTTTGTTATGTTCATGATCTTTGTTAGATAAGTTTAAATTCTACATTTTGAATTTAATTCCTGATAAAGAACTGAATGCTAAAATATTTATTGGAAGTTATCTTTACAAGCTATGAATGGTTTCTATGCTTTCCTTTCTATTACATGCTAATTAAATCTTGATTTGGATATTAGCTACTAGTTTATCCCCACCTTATATTTCTGGCTCATAGCCATATTTCCCATTTCTTTCTATCATTTTCCATCTCTTTCTATTTCCCTAAGCTTATACCGATCTTATATTAGTACGAGAACTAGTCCTCTCTGGAAATTAGCTCGAGGGACACCTCTTTCCTTCGACCTTTCAATTTTGGTCAGGTATAGGGTTCATATATATTTTGTACTTAGATATATTTATTATCAATAATTTTTTGGCATACCCAGTGGGATACAAAAGTTCCATTTTACATCATATTAAGGTTTGATGTTCATATTTTTATTATCTGAGTAGAACATATGGCAACTCAATTGTACCCAGAAACCTCTGAACATGAAGTGAGTTAAAGCTTTACCTCATGATCATGAGATTGAAGGCCACAAATTCTAAAAATACCATTGAGTTCTTTGAGCTTGACACCCAAATTTGAGGAGAGCATCCTAGGTTAGTCACTTCGACTATCCCAACATTCACAACATCTTCAAAGGTAGCTCATATGTTCTCAATTCCTTCGAGTACTAATAGCACAACCACTAAATTTTCTCCCCAAGCGAACCATTTGATCTAAATGGCTCAAAATCCACCATAAAAGGCACCACAATAGCTTCTAGTATGGAATATTTTTGGAACTTTGAATTTGCAAGCACAAAACCTGATCCCACAAGTAGTGTTAAAGTCTTTGCCTACTTACAATGGTACTGGGAAGATCATCTATGAGCATGTACAAGACGTGGATTCCTTGGTAAAAATACATAGCATCATAAATGAAGATATCATGGTCATACTACTTGTGCTCTCGCTCAGAGGGAAGTTGTTGTACTGGTATTAGTCTATACCACCCACCACTATTGCTATGTGGAACAAATTTGCAGAGTTATTGATAAATATTTTCGAAGAAATAGTTGATCCTTTCTCTCTTTTGCACTAGTTCATGAATATTCAAAGGCATTCACAGGAGGAAATCATTGACTTCAATGTCAGGTTCACTCAAACTTGGTAGAGAGTTCCTGATGGTCTTTAGCTGACTCTTGAACAAGCTATATTTTATTACCTTTGAGCCTTCAACTCTGACATTAGCATGGCTATACATCAACACATTTTATCATTTATACTCTCAAGTAGAAAATGTTGAGGCTGATCTAATTTCTATTGACAAAATTCTACCAAAAATGATAATGACTATTTTTCCAGATCTTCTACAATATTTGTATTCTAATGCATCTTCTCAGTCCTTGTCGATGTCACCCATGTATCCAGTATCTTCATGGAATCTGATTTAATCTCAACTTGAAATGATAGTTTCTATGTTGCAACTACCTACTCTAACCATTCCATAGCTACCCACTCTTGTTCCATTCCCAACACTACCATCTCTACCTGAACCACTTCCATTACTAGCTCCAACACCCTCAAATCCTAATCCCCAAAAGAAGTTGTTGAAAGATATGTAATCAATGAAGCCAACTATAAGAGTGATAAGAAATGAGATCACGATGATTAAGAAGAAGCATTCTGAGAGAGATTTCTAGCCTAGGAGATTTCAACCTCCATCGATTATAAGAGAGCAAGTGACTTCGACCAACAAGGTTCCTTAGAGGAATTCAACCATATTGATAAATGAAGAAGTTGGTCCATCAAACAAAGTGTACTGGTGCTCTACCTTTAATGATTCGCATGGTAAAGAAACTTGTATGATTCACCTAAATTATGTATAAACATTGGAATAAAGCTCTCTCAGTGGTTAAATCAACATGATTACAAAAGTCAATCATAATTTCATGATCTCTTCTAAATAACATGTTTAAGTTCTCACATGAGTGGGAAGAAATCCAATCATAGTGAATCCAGCTAAAATGGAGCCATTGAAGGTACATGTTGATTTGAAAGTGTAGAATAAGAGAAAAAAGAAAAAGCAAAAATGCTTGTTCCAGCTCCCAATTTAGATGTACTTGTCTTGTTAAAAGATATCCTACCTCCATGAGCGAAATAAATATTGCAAGAAAAGGCTTCAGCTTCACAAAAAAAGCAGAAACGAAGGAATAGGCCAAAGAAAATTTGAAATACCCTTCCTTAACCAAGTGTTAGATGGTAGAAGCCACATAAAAATATCAAAGTAAGTATGAGGCTGCCAACCAAGGAAGGAAATCCAGTGCATCTACATGCAATATTGCTGAAGAACTAAAGAAGATTCCTACCAAAGTTAGTCTCTATGATGTATTGCGATTGCTTGGACAAGTCGACTTATTGTAAGAATCGTTGAATTTTATTAAATATAAGGGAAAGAGTCCTACTTAGACTATTTTTGCTCAAATATTAACAAGTTTAGACACTATAAATAATAGGCCACCACCATTCTATTTATCTCTAAATATGGAGGGTTGGATTGTGCATAACTGCATGATCGACTCTGGTGCTGCGACAACTATCATGCCAAAGGTGGTTTGTGACGTTATGGGTATGGAATATATTAGAAGTATCCCTAAAATTTTTTATTTATATGGAACACATATTAAAACTTTGGGTTTCATCAAGGATATACCCATTGTCCTACATATCATACCTTAGATCACTATAATCCAGTAGGTGGTTGTAGTTGACTTGGAGTCATATTTCAATATGTACCTATCAAGAGAGTTCACTGCCAAGTTGGTAGGATACCTTTCTTTGGATTATTCTCACCTAGAGGTTCCTTTCAAAGGGAGGAGAAATTGAATTTATAATGAGAAGCCTTCCATATTTCACATAAAAATCATCGAAGAAGAAGCAAAGTCCATGGATTCTGTCAACATGATGACTAAAGAACTGGAAGAATTGGACATAATGGAAGTGATTCTAGATGAGCTTTGAACTGAAGATGAATTTTTAATGCTTGATCTTAATTCCATTATGGAGACTAAGATTGGATGTTACACCATTACCAAGCCTAAAAAGGTTGAAGTAATGGTTTTTGATGATAAAGATCATGTTCCAGATCAATTGTGGAAGTTATACTTTGGTGGTGTGAGATGCAAGAATGGTGTAGAAGCTAGGATCATTCTCATTTCTCCTTATAACATATAAAATAGTTATTCATACCAATTGACTTGGGTTGTACAAACAACATTATAGAATATGACGCAATGTGTTTAGGATTGTAGAAAGTAGAGAAACTCGATATCAAATGACTACATATTTTTGAATATTTTGAGTTGATCATCAACTAGGTAACCAGTAATTGTGTTTCCAAGAAATATTACTTGAATATGTACTACAAAAAGGTATGATATATGTTTGAGTCTTTCACAGCATTAAATGTTCAAGTGATTTCGCAATAAAAAAATAAATATGCAGATATTTTGGTATTCCTTGGTGATAAATTTTGTGCAATTGAGTACATGGTGAAAAACAAAAGATTTTAAGGGTAGTCTACAGGTCTCAAATCCCTGATAAGAATATCTATTGGAAATTTTTCGAGAGTGATGAGCAAATTATAATTTTTTTGATAAGAGAAACTAGTACCATGGAAGGGAGAATATTTGTGATTGGGAGCAAAAATTACTGAGAAGAAAAATAGTTTTATTTTATTCAAATGCAGCAGATAATTACTGTTACAACAAAGTATTACAGTCACAGCAGAATATTACATAAGTCGCAAAAGAGTTACGACTCTACAGAATTTATCAAATATGGAAAATAAAAAAAATATTATCATTCCCAAAGTTTCCAGCCCCCTGTGCATGCCTTTGCTCTCTGTTATAAATGTTCTTAGGTGACTCTCCATTTCCAGCTGGAGGCCCTTTGTTTACTCTTCCAAAACCTTTCGTTTCACCTCCTCGTGTCTCTTCGTCATCCAGGTATTCGACACGTCTCCCTTTCCGACTCTTCGTCTTTGGCTCGTCTTTCGACGTGAAAATACGACATGTCATGATATCATGACATTTTGGCTTTCCTGTGCTCCTTCTCCCTTTTGGTCACGATATCATGACATGTCATGATATCACGACGTTTTCTCTTCATATCTGCCCTCCTCGCCTTCGGGTCACAATATCATGACATGTCGCGATATCACGATGTTTTCTCTTCATCTCTGCCTTCCTCACCTTCGGGTCACGATATCATGATGCTTTCTCTTCCACCACTACCTTTATTACCTTCGAGTCATGATATCGTGACATGTCATGATATCGTGACATTTGCCTTTAGATGCCCACGCTTATCTGCTCTGGTCGTGATTTTGCGATAGTCGTGATTTCGTAACATTTCACAAAATCACGACATTCCCAACTGCCTCCTCTCAACTGCTCCTCTTCATCGTGATTTTACAACAGTCATGAAATCATGACATGTCATGAAATCATGACATTCCCAACTGCTTTCTCTCAGCTGCTGCTCTTATGTCATGATTTCGTGACGGTCGTGATTTCGTGACATGTTGTGAAATCATGACATCCCAACTACTTTCTCTCAGCAGTTGGGATGTCACGATTTCGTGACATGTCACGAAATCGTGACATCCCAACTGCTTTCTCTCAGCTGCTGCTCTTATGTCACGATTTCGCGACATGTCACGAAATCGTGACAATTTGTTTTTCCCTACACTTTCTCTCTCCTTCCTGAGTTGCGAAAACTTAGAAATTTTTTTGTTGATGCAAGATTGTGTTGCTACCACCGGATGCTCCTGCATTAGACACCCGGGGTTGATTGAGAAGTGATCCTCACTTCTGAACTGTTAGAGGGAGACCCAGGTGGTCAACCTCCATTTTAGACAACCAAGTTGCATCTTCTACTGATTTGCCCTTCCACTTAACCAAATATTTGAAATACTATCTGTTTCTGGTGCTTATGCCTTCTCTTGTGTCCAGTATTTCCTCTATCTCATCTGTGGTTTGAGTAGATGCTAGAATACTCCACAACTCTACACTTGGTGCCTCACTACCATCCCCTTCATGGTATTTCACCAAATATGAAATATTAAACACGGGTGATATGTTTAACCCACTTGGAAATTCTACCTCATACGCATTGCCTGAATCCCGTTTTGCTAGGATTTTGCATGGTCCAAACTTCTTCATATTTAGTTTGTTATAGGTTTTCGTAGGAAATCTTTCTTTTCTCAGATGGACCATCACTTCATCTCCCACTTCGAATTCCTTAAATCATCGCTTTTGGTCTGCTTTCGTCTTATATTGCGTATTCATTTTAGCAATATGCTTCTTCACTTCTTCATGTAGGTTCTTTAGATGCTCTACAAAATCCTCAGCCCCGACACTGCACTTTTCCCCTGTATTCAGCTTCCTTAACTCAGAAACATTTCTTGGACTGCTTCCATATATTATCTGAAATGGAGATTTTTTGGTACTCTTGTTGACAGAATTGTTATATGCAAACTCTGCCTGCAGCAAAATCAGATCCCATCCTTTGGGCTTATCTTCTATCAAGCACCTCAATAGTTTACCCAAACTTCTATTTACCACCTATGTTTTCCCATTTGTCTGTGGGTGGTATGCTGAACTGAATTTCAAATGTATATTTAGTTTCTTCCACAGGGTTCTCCAAAAATACCCAACAAACTTGGTATCTCTGTCGAAAATGATACTCTTCGGTAGACCATGTAGTCATACCACCTCTTTGAAAAACAAACCTGCAATATGAACTACATCGTTAGTTTTCTAACAAGGGATAAAATGTGCCATCTTTGAAAACCTGTCAACTATTACAAATATGGAATCATTTCCCCTTTGTGTCCTTGGTATACCAAGAATGAAATCCATGCTGACATCTTCCCATGGTTTCTCTGGTACAGGTAACGACTGATATAATTCGGTGTTCTATCTCACACCTTTCACCATCTGACAGACTCTATAGCTTTGCACAAATTTTTGCACATCTTGCTACAGTTGCGGCCAATAATAATTCTCGCTCACAAGGGAAATGGTCTTATCTCGACCAAAGTGCCCAGCCAATCCTCCATTGTGTTTTTCTTTGACTAGGTTTTCCCTCATGGAACTTCTTGGAATGCATAACTAGTTTCCTCTGAATAGCATTCCATCTTGGATTAGAAAATCCAACCACTTGGTTCTGTGCAAGGTAACTGGTGCCAAGCAAGCCTTCCAGGCTTCTGCAAAATTGGGATCTTTAGGGTACAAACCCTTCAACTCATCAAATCCCAACACTTCCACCTTCATTTCTATCAGCAAACTCTGCCTTCTACTCAAGGCATATGCAACTCTGTTGGATTTTCCACTCCTATGTTTCAACACAAAGGAATAACTCTGTAGAAACTCAACCCACTTCAAGTGCCTCCGGTTCAGCTTTTCCCCGACTATTTATATACCTGTAAGGCCCGATGATCGGTATATAGCACAAACTCTTTCAACAACAAATAATCTCTCCACTTCTTCAGGGCCTGAACTATAGCGTAGAACTCTTGATCATACACTGAATACTTTTTCCTGGCATCATTGAGTTTCTCACTGAAGTAAGCAACAGGCTTACCTTCTTGACTCAGCACAGCTCCAATGGCACTACCACTGGCATCATAGTCTACCTGAAATACCTTATTAAAATTTGGAAGTGCTAAAACAGGTTGCTCAGTGACCTTCTTCTTCAACATATCAAAGCTCTTGTCAGCTCCCAAGGTCCACTTAAAGTCTTTCCTATCCCCTCTCATTGTTTCTGTAAGGGGTGCACAAATACTGCTGAAATTTCTGATGAATTTCTTGTAAAAACTGGATAGACCATGAAATGATCTCACTTCAAAAGTGCTTCTTGGATTAGGCCATTCAATGATAGCCCTCACCTTTTCTGGGTCCATTTTCAGACCTTCAATCGAGATGAAAAATCCTAGGAATACCAACTCCTTCTTCACAAAATTGCACTTCTTCAAGTTGATCAACAACTGTTCTTCCCTCAGCTTCTCAAAAACCCTCCTGATATGCATCAGGTGCTCTTCCAAGGTTCTATTGAATATCAAAATGTCATCCAAATAAAAAATAACAAACTTGCCTAAAAACTCCTTCAGCACTTCATTCATCAACCGCATGAATGTGCTTGGTGCATTGGTTAGCCCAAATGGCATGACCAACCACTCATACAAACCTTCTCTGGTTTTGAAAGTAGTTTTCCACTCATCTCCTTCTCTGATCCGAATCTGATGGTAGCCACTCTTCGGGTCAATCTTGGTGAAGTACTTGGCTCCACTCAAACAGTCCATAATATCATCCATCCTTGGTAATGGAAATCTATATTTTATGGTGACCTTGTTTATAGCTCGGGAATCTGTACACATCCTCCACTCCCCATCCTTCTTTGGTGCTAGTACTGCAGGTACCGCACATGGACTCAAGCTTTCTCGAATCAGTCCCTTTTTCAACAACTCATGGACTTGCCTGCTCAGTTCTTCACTTTCCATAGGCATCATTTTGTGGGCTGCCTTGTTGGGTAGACTAGATCCAAGTACCAAATCAATATGGTGACTGATCTTCCTCATCGATGGTAAACCCTCAGGCACATTATCTGATATGATGTCTGGAAATTCTTCTAACAGGTGTTCGGCCTCTGCTGGAACATATGTGTACTATTCTTTCTTAACAGTAGGGATTAATGCATAACACATTGAATCCCTCTTCAGACCATCCAAAAACTGTCTTCCATCCACCAGGCAGTTTTTGGCACTACTGCACACTTTCTCATCCATTTCCTTTAGTGGCTTCAATTTGTGACGTACTCCATCCTTCGTCAGAGAGTATGTATTTGCATGCCCATCATGCACTGCACATCTATCAAATTGCCATGGTATTCCCAACAACAAATGGCAAGCATCCATCGGCAAAACATCACATAGGACCTCATCTTGATAATTCCCAATGTGAAATTTGACCAAGCACTATTCACTGACAAGCGCTCTATGGTCTTTTTGCAACCATGCAATCCAATATGGATGTGGGTTCTTCCTCTTTCCCAATTTCAACTTAGTAACCATCTCTTTTGAAACTAAGTTGTCTGTGCTACCATTATCAATGATAACATTGCAGACCTTCCTTGCACATTTGCACCTTGTGCGGAACAAACTCTTCCTCTATTCTAGTTCTTTCTCGTCATTCAACAATGTCCTTCTTGTCATTATCACTTCTCCTCCTACTTCTTCAGAGTGTTTTGACTCTGCACCTTCATCTACCACAACAGCTCTGGCATGACCCTCAGGTCTCTTGTCTGTCCTTTCTTGGTGTTGAGTACACTCGAATGACCGATGTCCCTCTTCTCCACACTGGAAAAAGGTTCCACGAAATACCCATATTTCATACCTACATCCAGGTCTACCTTTTTCTCTTTGGTAGCCATTGTTCTAATCGCACGGGCGGTAGGTATTCTTATTTTTTTGTTCCTGGGGTTTGCTTGTTTCACCAGTCTTCTTCTAGTCTCGATAATTTCCTCCATCGGTTCTTCCACCATGATCCCTTCCTCTCTGGTTGCCTTCGAATCTTCTATTTAGTTTCTCTTCTACCTTCAAGGCCAACTGGTATGCATCTTCTATGGTGGCTATTCTGATCAAGCTGAGTTCTTCCTGAATGTTCATTCTCAACCCGTTGATGTATCTGGCTACTTTCTCCTTATTAGCCCCTGAATGGCCAGTTCTTATGGAGATCTTGTAGAATTTTTCTCTGTATTCTTGGACAAACTTTCCTGACTGTCTTAGACTCTACATGTTCCTTAACATGTCCAACTCATAATCTACGAGAATAAATTGTCTCTTCATTTTCTCCACCATTCGGTCCCATCTGGTTATTTTCTCCTTTCCATTTTTATTTCTTTCGAGTTGTACTCCTTTCCACTATAAACTAGCATGGCCTTTCAATTTTGTTTTTGCAAATTTTATCCTATCAGGATCTGTAATCTCCTCATACTCAAAGTATTCCTCCATATCATTGATCCAGTAAATCAACTCTTCTAGGTTGAGATTCCCAAAATATGTAGAGACATCAAACTTTGGTCTCTTCCCGACCTGAGCTAGAGCTTTCAACAATCTAGCTTTAGAAGGATCCAATGCTTCTTCATCATCTAATGGACCCTCAATTTCCTGGGCTTCATCGTCAGTCTGGTCTTCTCCCTTTGGTTCGACCTTTTTTCGCAACTCTTCCTGCAGGGCTTGCACTTGCCTCTGCAATGCTCTGAAATCTTCATCCTATGCCACATTTCTCCCATGACCATGATTTCTTTTTGGAGGCATTTTGCTGTACTCCTCTCACAAGTCCTTCCATAGATCTTGGTGCAAACTGCCTCACTTTTGGCGATCTGCTTGCACACTCAGGAACTTCCTGCTTTGATACCACTTGATCGAGAGCCAAAATTACAGAGAAGAAAAATAGTTTTATTTTATTCAAATGCAACAGATAATTACTGTTACAATAGAGTATTATAGTCACAACAGAATATTACATAAGTCACAAAAGAGTTACGACTCTACAAAATTTATCAAATCTGGAAAATAAAAAAAATATTATCGTTCCCAAAGTTTCCAGCCCCCTGTGCATGCCTTTGCTCTCCGTTATAAAGGTTCTTAGGTGACGCTCCATTTCCAACTGGCGGCCCTTCATTTACTCTTCTAGAACCTTTCATTTTTCCTCCCTGTGTCGCTTTGTCATCTAGGTATTCGACACGTCTCCCTTTTCGACTCTTCATCTTTGGCTCATATTTCGGTGCAAAAATATGACATGTCGCGATATGGTGACATTTTGGCTTTCCTGCGCTCCTTTTCCATTTCGGTCGTGATATCGGGACATGTCGTGATATTGCAACGTTTTGTCTTCATCTCTGCCCTCCTCGCCTTCGGGTCGCGATATCACGACATGTCATGATATCATGATGTTTTCTCTTCATCTCTGCCTTCCTCGCGTTCGCGTCACGATGTCGCAACATGCCATGATATCGCGAAGTTTTCTCTTCCACCACTGCCTTTCTTACATTCGGGTCACGATATCATGATATGTCATGATATCACAACATTTGACTTTGGATGCCCATGCTTATCTGCTCTGGTCATGATTTTGCGATAGTCACAATTTCGCGACATGTCATGAAATCACCACATTCCCAACTGCCTCTTCTCGGCTGCTCCTCTTCGTTGCAATTTCATGACAGTCATGATTTCATGACATGTCACAAAATCATGACATTCCCAAATGCTTTCTCTCGGTTGCTGCTCTTATGTCGTGATTTCGTGACAGTCACAATTTTGTGACATGTCATGAAATCGCGACATCCCAACTGCTTTCTCTCGGCTGTTGCTCTTATGTCACGATTTCACGACAGTCGCGATTTCACAATATGTCATGAAATCGCAACATCCCAACTGCTTTCTCTCGACTGCTGCTCTTATGTCACAATTTTGCGACATGTCACGAAATCGCAACAATTTGTTTTGCCCTACACTTTCTCTCTCCTTCCTGAGTTGCGAAAACTTAGAAATTTTTTTGTTGATGCAAGATTGCGTTGCTGCCACCGGATGCTCCTGCATCAATTTGATGAAGAAGAAGTTGAAGGACTAATCCATCTAAGGAATAATAATATTCCAAAATGATTTATTTCACTCAAAATTCTATTTGATCATAATGATAGAGCCGAAAAACATAATATCAAAGTAGACGATAAGGAGTGCACCAAGCTGCAGTTGGAACCTGACAAGTCGATCAAATTTGGGATGGATTGCACTTCAGAGGAGCTTGAGAAAATTAAGGATTTGTGCCATGAGTTTCTATATATTATTGCATAGAGTTACCATGATCTAAAGGGGTACAACAAGGATATGATCCAACACACTATTAAACTACAAGGAGTGAAACCCTTTAGGTAGAAATAGATACATGTCAATCCCAAGGTCCTGATGAAAGTTGAGCTACTGAAGATGCAAGAAGAAAAAATTATTTACCTAATAAATAAATCTACCCAGGTAGTAATTTTGGTCCCTGTACAGAAGAAGAATGGAGATATTCACCTATGTGTGGATTTCTAAAATAAATCAAGCATCTCTTAAGGATCATTATCCGTTATCATAGATTGATCATATTATTCATGTAGTTTTAGGCACCCAAAGGTTCTCTATGTTGGACAATTTATTTGGCTACAATCAAATATGGGTCAAGGATGAAATCAATATAAAACAATGTTCACTACGAAATGGGGAATGTTTGCCTATCATCCATTGTAATTTGGTCTCTCGAACTATAGAGCAAATTTTCAAAGAGCGATGGATGTGGCTTTCAATGAGTTGCTAAATCGGGTATTTGTGATTTACTTGGATGATATGGTTGTATTCTATCATAACAAAGGGGAGTATAACTCTCATTTGAGGTAAGTGTTCGAGAAATGCCAAGATTTTAGAATATCCATCAATCCAAAGAAGTCTATATTTGTGGTAAAGGAAGGAAAGCTCCTAGGCCACATGATTTCAAAAAAGGGTTTAGCTATTGATCTAGCTAGACATAAGGCTCTTCTAAAGATTCTATTTCCAGCCAAAAATAATGATTTGTAGTCATTCTTTGGCTAAATTAATTTTGTTCAAAAGTTTATTGCAAATTTTGTTGAACTGGTAAAAACCAATGACTGATATTTTAAATAGAAATGTTGAGTTTAAATGGACTAAGTAGAGGAAATGGGCATTCAGATAAATCAAATAAAAATTTTCTTAGGCCCCAATTCTAGTAAACCTTGATTATTCAAAATATTTTATCCTGAACAAGAGAGTTACACAGCAATGCTTACATAGAAGGTATACGATGGAGACAAGCAACCAATCGATTTCTTGAGCCAAGCTATCTAGTTGCATGTAGAGAAATACATTTTCATTGAGAAGTAAGTATATTGAATTATGAAGTCCTTGAAGAAGTTTTGGTATTTTGTTTCTTAGAGAAAAATAATAGTTTATGTTGTTCATCTAGATGTTTGAAGTTTCATCATCTAAGGAGAGCTTGGAGACAAGAGAGCTAGTTGGGTTTCCAAAATCTAGGAATATGACATTGAAATTCAACCAACCAAGTTGGTTTGAGTCTAAGAACTATGTCAAGATCTTGTGAAGAGCATTTCCTCTAAATTTGTGGTTTGCCAACATGAATATTTATTCAGTGAAAGTAATTTTGCTAATCACTCCATAGTTGACCATGACTGGATAGAGGACCTTGTCAAATTATTCAATTCATAAAGGTATCCTTCACATTTCAATGCTTCATAGATAACAAGATTCAGACTATAGGCCCTTAGTTTTTGATGTTGCTAAATGGATTGTTTCATAAGAATATTTATGGAGTACTTATCAAGTGCATAAAAGAATAAAAAAAGTGAAAAATACTAGATGAGTTTCACTCTATTTTATCAGACGGTCACTATGCAAGGAGACCCATGGAAATTAAAAATTATCAA
This sequence comes from Wollemia nobilis, assembly GCA_028583015.1. Classification (NCBI taxonomy): domain Eukaryota; kingdom Viridiplantae; phylum Streptophyta; class Pinopsida; order Araucariales; family Araucariaceae; genus Wollemia; species Wollemia nobilis. Next base: position 2,124,943 of record JAQPPZ010016969.1, on the reverse strand, counting down.
AGAAGGTTATTTCTAGACCACTCTTTTCTTATATGCCTTCAAATTCAATCAAAGTTGTGATAAATGCCAAAGGTACATAGGCAGGAGCATAAATGCATCTTTATATCTTTACCCAATCTAAATAGAAGCACCATTTCAGCATTGGTACTTAGACTTTATTGGGGTAATTCACCTCAATTCCTCTACTAAATGTAATTACATTATGATTGCAACCGATTACTTCACCCGATGGACCGAAGTGATTCCAGCTAAGAAGGCAGACCAAACAATAGTCATCACTTTTCTTGAAGGATTTATCAGTCACTTTGGTATCCTAGATTCAATCATAATGGACAATGGAACTCCATTCATGAGTGCCAATGTTACTGAGTTTACAGGTAAGTATGGTATATATTTAAAAACCTCATCAAATTACTATCTACAGGGAAATGGTCTAGCCAAATCCATAAACAAGAATCTACTAAGAATTTTGAAGAGGACTCTGTGTGATAATATGTAGAGTTGGCATCTGCTTTTGAACCAAGCTTTATGGGTGGATCACATATCAATTAAAAATTATATCAAGGTTTCTCCTTATTATCTCATGTATGGTAAGGAAACATTCTTTCCTATTCACATTGAATTGTTTGTCCTTCAATATTTTCAAATTCTTGATGATGAAGGTGATGAATTTGATCCCATGAGTGCTAGGTTGGCCCAACTTTTGCAATTAGAAGAGGACAGAGAAAGAGCATATAAATATTTCATGGAGCATTCCCAATTGACAAAAAAAATGGTTCGGCAAAAAGACTTCTGAGAAGGCATTCCAGGTTGGTGATCTTATGCTTAAGTGAAATGAGAACAAGACGAAGCCAGACAAGCATCATAAGTTCAAAGAGATATGGGAGGGCCCATTTTTGATTTCACGTGTGAATCAAGTTAACTCAATTTATTTATAGGATATGGACAACCATGTGTTGCTGGTACCAATAAATGGTATTCATTTGAAATCCTATCATCAGTAAAAATTTCAAACCAAGTATGTAAATATGTGTATAGTTTTCTTTTAATGTCATTTTATCTTTTATGGCTTAAATATGTTCTTGAAAAATAAAAAGGGTCATTTCACTGGGAGGATTTAATTTCACCCCAAATCAAGTGTTTTCATCCCAAAAACATGTCTTTGATAGCAAAAATAATTTTTGGGGACAAAAAAATTAAAAGAAAGCAACTCTTAGTTGCATTAAAATTGCATCATAAAAAGTAGGTTTTTGTCAGCAATAAAATTGATTTAATTTCACCCCAAAGTAGATGTTTTCATCCCAAAAACACGTATTCAATAGTGAAAATCATTTTTGGGGGAAAAAACATTAAAAGAAAGCAACTCTCAGTTGCATTAAAATTGCATCATAAAAGCAAGTTATTTTCAGCAATACAAATTTTCAAGGTAAAGTTAAAGCAATTTTTAAGATTGCCAAGCAGAAGATTGCACTAAAAAAATTATTAAAAGATATCTTTAGGAGTGAATATCCATACGGATTTGTTTTTTTAAGGCCTAAAAACAAAACACGCTTGTTTTTAAAATTTTTGAAAAATAAAATATGGAAAAGCAAAAATAAAAAAGAGATGATTTTTTGCCTAAAAAAGGCATTACGCCCTACATATCTTAATTTCAAAGCAAAATTGTTTTTTCTTCACCAAGAGTTAATTTCAAAATGAAAACCCAAGAAGAGAAAGAGGAATTCACTTACTTTTTTTGGTACTCCAGTTGGCAAGAGTTATATTTAGTATGGGAAGGGGTGAAATTAATATTCACTTTGCTTTTTCTTGGCAAAGACTCTCAATTGCATTAAAAGCTTAATTTTTTGGTGAAAGAGTTTTTTTGGGGCCGAATAAAGAAAATAAATTAATTTTAATTTCCAAGCATGTATTTTTTCCAGCCTAAGCATGGAAGGGTATTTTAGAAGCTCAATTTGAGCGAGACTACTCGTTGCATTGGGTTATTTTGGCCTAGTTGACGTTTCTAAAAAAAAAAGTACACCCAAAAAAGCGCTTTTCATCGGCATGAGATAAGTTCAGAGTGAAACTCTAGCAAAGTGCATGAGATGAAGGCAATTTCACCAACGAGACTATTCCAAGGTGTTTTCAATACCTAAAATGAGCGAACTTACTAATTTTACCCAAAAAAAATGCTCCAATCATGCATATGTGGTAGTTATCATTATTGGAGTTAGTTGTTAAATAGCCAAGTTATACCCATCAAGATTAAAGAAGTGGCTAGACACAACATTTGAAGAATATTTATAGGGCAATTATATTATTGGCCATTAAAAATTATAGAAAAGTGTGTTGGGTGAGAGAACCAAGGAGCACATTCACCCAAAATTCTCAGGTGTACCACATGTATTAAATTGGGAAGTTGGAGGTAAAAATTATAAATAAGATGAACACGAAGCTTGCAAATAAAGAAAAATTAGAGTGTTTTCTTAGAAGTTTTGAAGGATTATCACTCAAATTTGTCGAATTGCTACTACATTGCAGAACTATCTGAGTGTTGAAATAAAATTTCTAAAGGACAAATATGGCAAATAAAGTCGCCAAGCCAAAGAAAATGTAGAAAAAAGTAGGAGGTAATAAAGATAAAAAAGCAAGGCAACTAAGAGGAAGAGACCGAACCATATTATGATGCATTGGCTCAAATCGATGACTGCATCATTTTGAACAAAGGTATGGAAAAAATGTATCAATATGTAGAAGCTACTATAATACAAGGATTGATACAAAAAATCCCATTAACTATCGTGTATCATGCGTAGATTTTTTGGTACCTATGTGCACCTATTCATGCTTACCAAGAACTAGTGCTGGTAATTTTAAAGTTTTATAATCCTGCCATGAAGGTTGTTTGAAATGCAAAGAGAGACAAATTGTTTACCATTTTAGCTAACACAATCAGAGAAGCATTTGCTTGCATGGTTATACCTCATTTGAATGTTATGTTTAGATAACTAAATCTCAAGGAGAAATATGAGAGGTACCAATCCATTATGGAATTGCACCAGTTCATAGATAAATAACTAATAAAAATATCCCAATTAAGAGAATTGTTGGCTTTGCCAAATCCTCTAACTGACTTTAAAATTCTAAACATGTTTTCCATGTTAGCCTGGGTGATTGGTCTTCCAAATGATTCTATGGTGCATAAATGGCAAGTGATACTTGTCCAATGTATTTCATAGGTGGAATTATATGCTATGATAGCAATGACAGTGAGCACAAATATGATTTTCTTTGATTGGGTGGATTACATGGCTTGAATAATGTAAAGTGGAGAAGAGGTGGTGCTCAAAAATTATTCATTTTTAGCGTGGTATTTCTTCTTCCACATGCACCATTATTTTTCATTCATAGTTGTGCATTAAACTAATGTGGTAGACAAGAAGCTATCAATTTATTTATGGACTTCGAGTTTTTCTAGAAAGGAGTCATATTATAATTTCAACTGAATGTTCTTAGGCCCCACCCTTGAGCTTATTTTTGGCACATGTGAGAGAGTGCACGATGAGAGAGGAGGTCATCACGTAGGATAAAGGTGACATTTTCTTGTTGATACAAGACATCATTGTATGATTTTTTGACTTTACTGGTAAGTCATTTGTCCTCCCATATTTTACTATAGAACACCTTTTTACATTGGAAGTTTTCCGATAGAATGATTTCCTCAACCAAATCTATGGGAAGGGTCGAGGGAAATGAACCACATGTACCATACCCTTTGCCTTCAATGATATTGAAGTAAACCAAGTTGGGCAAAATTAGTTTATTACTAAAACCCTCTATGACCTTGGCTTTGTTGAGTTACCCCAGAGGTGGAAATACAACTCTTTGGATCATTTCGTGGTATTGATCAAAGTAAAAAGTTTTCACTACTGCCCATGGGTATATATTGAGTAGTAGAGGAATAATCTAGAAGGGCATGATCTCGAATGAAACATTGAGAAAATGATGGCATTCCTACCATGGTCTAATTTCTACAAGATGGAAGTTGAATATAATCCTAAAATCCATAAGCACCATATTCCTCCTTTGGGTCTATTTAGAAAAATTAAGGATCAGTTACGCACTTGGTCTGAGAAGAAAATTACCAACTGGTGGGTTATGATGGTCCATAAAGGAAAATTGGATCAGTCTATGGCTTGACAATGTATGATGCATTTTTGGATGTATATGATGAATATTATGATAGTTATCAGCCAATATATTTTGCTAAAATTATACCTCAAAGCTTTCAAAAATCTAACAACAAAGATATCATGGCTAGAGGAGAGCAACATATGGTTGAGAAAGTGCCACTTGTGGAGGAAGAAAAATAGCCATAATAGGAGTAATCTTGAGGTACTTTATTTTTTGAAGATCTCCAAGAAGATGAGAACTGACGTAGTCTCTTTATCTAGTGTGAACCCTCCTAAAGTTGAAGTTGCATAGGCTGATATTTCAAAGAATCCTTCTTTTGTTATGGAGAAACAACTTGACCAACATGTGGAAGAAATGAAGGGAGAACAAACCAAGGAATAACTTGTGTCATAGTCACCCTCATCATCATCTCAAATGGTGTCATAGCTCGAAGGTATATTTTATCTACCCTCTTCCCTTGCCCTTGAGAATCTGATGACTATCACACCCATTTATACCATTGTCACTTCTATCTCACCCCCATTTGGCATACGTACCACCTCCATTTCACTTCTCATTTTCAATCATTGGTCACCAATGGTCCCTCTTCTTATATTCCCATTTCTATTGTTTCCCTTTATTTCAATTCTTTTTCATCCACACCCAATCTATTTTTGCTTCCTTTATCCTCTACTTTGGTAATTTTTACCATGGTTATAAGTACACAAGCTTCGACTTGAGTAAGTATTAACTGTAGCTGAACCCCTTGTTTCCATTTCCTCAACCATCTCTATTTCATCAACTACTCTCATTTCCACTTCTCTTCTCAATCTAAAGCCTCAACAGTATTGGTTTCACTTTTCTCCATTTATTGAGTTGCAGGTGCTACAAGAATCAGAGATGGAAGTGCCTGAGCATCTTGTTGTAGCAAAAATAAGTTGATCCCACCAAATTTCATCATAGTGGCTAAAAAAATATAAGTGAAAAGAGGCTCAAGCTCCAGCAAAGCCATTGAATAAGGTATCCTTTGACCCTAAAGCTATGGAGTCCCACACTGTAAAGATGATTTCCTAGGTCCAGAAGCCTGAAGGATAAATGGCTCCAAGTGATTATGCTTATGAAGTCATTACAAAGGACCTAAAAAATATTGATACTACAAAGAATATGGGAAATATACAAGTGGATACGAGCTCACTTTACTTTTACAGTGAGCATTACAAGAAGATATTTTTTGAGGTTGAGGTAAAGATCATCGAGTTAGAAGAAGCTTTGGCCAAAAATAAGACGCAACTAGATATAATGAAATCATAGGTAGAGCATTGGCAATGGAAAGTGGAAGACTTGGAGAAAGAAACCAAGGAACATCATATAGCCCAGGAAGGAGTGGAGCAACAAGTGTAAGCATTGGCGACCCAACTTGAAACTTTACAGAATTAGTTGGCTAAAAAAATCCACATAGTTAGTGGGCTTCTCCAAGTAAAAATCAAATAAACTCATCGTAATTTGATTGAAGACTGTGTAAAATTAGTAGTAAAAGCACTCAAGGTTCTGCTATATATATCAATGAGGCCCAGATAGTAATTTTTCTCAGTGATCAGACTTTGGAGTACATTGAGGAGTAGATGAAACCAAAACTAGAAATGGCACTGAAGATTCAAGCATTAGCTCAATCTAACTTTTGAATTACACCAATGAACGAGATATATCGAGCTTGGTCCATGGCTAGGATTATATTTCATAACTATTTTTCTATATTGGAGCTGGCTAGAGAAGGCCAAAAGTTGGTTACTATGTTTGAACAAGAGTGTTGCATTTCACTTGTTTATTTTAAGGCTATAGCTGATGGTAAATTTTTGAGCTTCATTGATGATCAGCGGGAGCTTTTTCTAAAGCAAGACTTGGAGATAGCCTAGCAAGATTTTGTAGATGATACTTTAGAGATCAATACCTGGTTGAATCTAATTATAGAGGGATAAAAAATACCAAACATGCAAAGGCTCACATGCATCGAGTCATCCCTATTGGAGTTGGGTCAGAGAGATAATTGTATTAGCTTGGATCACATATAGATGTTGCGCTTCATTATTGATTCACTGAATACTTTCTTTATGTTCAATTTGAATGCCTAGGCTGAGGAAGTTGTAGTACATGAGACTACTAGTGCGAGTCTCATGGAGCAAGAGGAACAAGTATGGGAAGAAAGATAGTAGAAATAGGCTATCGAAGAATAGGAGAAACAAGCATCGGAGGAAAAAAAAAAGAATAAGGATGCCGAGGAGAAATAAAAACAAGCACAAGAGGAAATAGAGAAGGAGGCTACTGAATCAAATGTACCATCTGATGCAGCCGGTGGTCATGACAACTGAGCCCAATGGTTGAAGGCCTGGGGTCGATTACATCTAGATGAACTGAATACCTTGATAGCCCCCAAAATTTTTGGTAGTTTTGCCACAGTAAATTTTATTGTAAAAATCTAAGTTCAAATTTTTGTTGGTGCATTGTTGCTGGTGTAAAAGTTATTTCCTGTAATATTTATGCCCTTGTTTGTATAAATTTTCCTCTTCAAATTTTTTTCCTTCTCCGTTTTTTCATTGGTAAAATAAAAATAAATATTTTCACCCTCATTTCACCAAGTATTTTCACTAGTGACATTGATTGTAATGGTCTTTGCCAGTGAAATTAAGGAAAATAACATTTCATAGCAAAAAGTATCTAAAGGGCAAAGGCGCCAGCAAGAAAATAAAGAGTAATTTCACCAGTGAAAAATAATTAAAATTTATTTTGGCGGCAAATGCAATTTAAGGGGGTATAAAAATAATTTCATAGCAAAAATAGGGAAAATAAGGCATTTTTACCCAGGTGCTCCCATTTCAAGCAAGTCAACGTCAAATTCACCCATAAATAAGTAAAAACAATTAGTGAAAGTGTCTTCCAAGTGATTTTGCCTTTTTTCTAGCAAATTAAATGGTTTTGTCCATGTTGTAGTGAAACAAGGAAAAGCGGTCCATTTGGAGTGAAAGTAATGAAAGCACCCAATTTGGGGTGAAAATGATAAAAAGGGCATCTTCCTGAAAAGCCAAAGTCATTTTCATCTCCTTTTTTGGATGACTTGATATTTTTGATGGATTTCAGAGTGAAAATAGTCTATGGGCATCAGTTGAACAAAACATCTAAAATTTAAATTTAATTTTACCCCAAATGGGGATGAAATATATTTTCACTCTCCTTTGGCAGTGAAAGTAAGTATTTTCACCCTAGTTCCTAGCATAAATTATTTTTTCCCCACTTTCTAGCAAAATTCCTGAGATGAAAAAGCACAAGCAAGAAAGGAATCCTTTTAAGTGAAGTTTCAATTAAATCACAAAAGTACGTGCTTGGGCAATATTGCTAGTAAAGTTCCATTTTTACCCCACCTTAATCATGAAATTCATCTGCGTCCAACGTCTCAGCAAAAGTAATGTAGGAGAATCTAGTGGTGTAAGAGTGATCTTGCATCATCCCAAAAAAATCTAATCTTTTGTTTTTTGTGTTCTAATTGTGTTTAGTTGTTAGGGGATGGAAAAATAGAACTAAATGCGAAATAATCATCCCAACACCTTGAGCGTTTTGGGAGATATGCCAAAACTAGTAAAAATCATAGTGAAAACCCTACCAAAACTAGTGGAAATATTTCTAGTAAAACTTGGAGGTCAATTTTGAAGGCCTTAGAGGCCATTTCTAGGGCTGAAATATGGTGGTACTATGTTTGTACATAGTACCAAGCTTCCTAACCCTTTGAGAGCTTTCTTAAAAGGTACTATAATAGTTGTTTCGAGCAACGAGCGAGGAGTTATGACCTTGGTAAGTTTACCCTCGAAATTCAAATTTCAAATACATAGTTTTAGGTAGGAAAGGGGAAAACATGATCAAAATGGGGGAATTTCAAATTTGTAAGCAGTTAGTCTCTGTAAGCTCTGTATTTTGGAACAATAATGCAAGAAAGCTTTGGCTCATTTGGAATTTTCTCTATATTTTGTGGATTGTATGTGCTTGTTTAATACAACTCTGCTTCAGAAAGTAGTGTTTGACTAAATTTTTGGATGAAATTATGTTCTTAGTGACACACCTTGGTGCAATTCATCCTTGCATTTTCCTCTTATTGAGTTCTTTTCCAGGAACATTTTTAGTGCATATCATTGCCAAGAAAGACCAAAGGCTCATGAATTTAATTCTTGTGGTGAATAAAGTAATATTTCTAGAATTATTTTGAGAGGGTTGCTGAGTTTTGTGCAATCCTATTCATTCTCAACGTGTCTTCTTAGCAAAAATAAAGTTTCAATATGGAAGACAAAAAAATGGCAACAAATATTTAATTCTTGAGCTCCTGATTTTTGTGTGATGTTGCTATGTTTCAATGCACCGACTCATAAAATGATTTTCCATAATTTGTCCTTGATGATTTCCTAGGCACTCTCCACAAAAATGGGATCATTGCTTCCTGAAGAATGCGTTGATTTGTGTATTGCAGTTGCCAAAGAGGAAATTGGTATCACTTGGTCTTTGACTAGCTAGCATTTTGTTTTAATGTGCATTTAATTTCAGAGGCGAAATCCTCTATAAATACTAAGCATTTCGATGTAAAGAAAACAAGATAAACACTCTACCAAAAAACACTTCGAGTTTTCTGCATCAATTGAAAGATATTTAGTTGTGTTTCTTGAATCAATTTTGTATGTAGTTACTTTCTATCCATCATTTATGTTATGTTCATGATCTTTGTTAGATAAGTTTAAATTATACATTTTGAATTTAATTCTTGATAAAGAACTGAATGCTGAAATGTTTATTGGAATTTATCGTTGCAAGCTGTGAATGGTTCCTATGCTTTCCTTTCTATTATATGCTAATTAAATATTGATTTAGATTTTAGCTTCTAGCCATATTTCCCATTCCTTTCTATCATTTTACATATCTTTTTGTTACCCTAAGATTATACTGATCTTAGATTAGTATGGGAACCATCCCTTTCTAGATATTGGTCTGAGGGACATCTATTTCCTTCAGCCTTTCAATGTTGGTAGGATCTAGGGTGCGCATATATTTTATACTTAGGCAGATTCGTGACCAACACCCCTCAAGGGACAACTTAGGCCTGAGCATTCACTGTGTATTTTACTATAATATTAAGGTAAAATACTGATAAATTATTTTATATACATGCACTTCTTAAGTTTCACTTTTATTTTTTTAATTTCCATACTTTGTTTTAAAATGAATCTATAACACATAGTTTAAATTTTAAGGAATAAAATAAAAATCATTGAAACTTATCAAGAGCATCATATAAATATCATCAAAAATCATTAAAAACTTGTGTTTAAAATATTTGTTATAGAGCATTCTAAATATCTTGTTTTACATAATAAAAATTTGACGAAAATATCATTAAAATCTTGTCATTGACCTCCACAAATATATACTATGGATTTAATGATAAAATTACAAATAAGGAGTTAATTTTCCTAATCTATAATCAACACAAATAATAGATTTCCCTTCTAGAAAGGATAATTATCACCACCAAATGTCACCAAGTAACATAGTAGATGACAAGCATTCTACATTATCTTTAGATCACCACAAACATGTTTGTCATTTATGAAGAAAATAATAGTTCTAATGAACAATAGGTTCAATTCCTATAATACTAATAATACTATTGTGTGTAAAATTCATAATATTTATAAACGTATTAATGAGTATAGATATGAAATACAAATTCATAAATGTTATAAAAACATTTCATAGAAATAAACCCAATTTCATATATATCCCTCAAAAGAGTGTATATTAACATAAATAAATTTTATCGTGCTTACATTCAAATAGGATGCTCATAAAATACTTGTACTAAGTTTTATAGGGAGTGTAGACACCAAAACAGCACCAATCCGATTATGTGACTACAAACACTGATCACTTTGGCAAACATAGCCCCCAGGGCAGCCCTCAGAGGTTAAACAGTGGTCTTAACCACTTTCATAGCAATTTTGTAAGGTCAAGAAGCAATTTGGCACACTTGGACACTTTGCCCAGTATTCGTCTCACCCAGGGATGAATTCAAAATAGAATCCGTCCCACCCCAGGACGAATTCTAAATCCGTCCCTGGGTGGGACGAATTCTAAGCTTAACGGGCAAAAAGGCAAATGGTGCCAAGTGGCAGCCCAGAACAGTCAGTTAAGGACTCCTACCTTGCACGCATGTGTAAGTGGACAGAGGGGCCGTTAGGAGACTGTTACAAAAAGCATTTATCAAAGCTCAAGTCAATGGAGGACTCCCCTCCCTCATGGGAAGACAAGACTGCCACATGGCGCCTATGGCCAACACATGGCATTTGTGCTTCCCTCCCAAAAGAGACCCCTTGGGTCTATAAAAGGTGGGACTTTTCTCACCCAAAACATACAGGTTGAAGGAGTTTTCAAAGCAACGAAGTGCTGCCGAATTGAAGACCCACTTGCATCCCTCTTGGTTCACCTTCCCACATCCACCAATCTCTTTTGCAAGGGAGGTTGTTGGGTGGCCTTTGGAAGCTCGAACCTTACCCAAATCCAACGCATGGACACCTGAACCAACCAATTCGCCGACCCCCCAATCCTAAAAGGTTTTGGGCCCATCCCTGGTGGATTGGCTCCAAAATCGAGGGCCAACGGTGGGAGGCCCACTTGGGCACCCCCGCACCTCCCAAGTCCTATTTTTAGTTTTTGAGCATTTTAGATTATTTTTTAGATTGCATTTTGTGTTACTAGGTCTGATTAGTCCATAGCTGCAATTTTGTAACTTTTGGTCAGATTTTAGGATGTTTTGTATTGCTTTGTCGTTTCGCTAACTTGCAGGTGTCGAGGTCAAATTCCCGAGGGTGGAGGCAAAATTGGGAAAATCCGACCATCTGGGTCGTCCCAAAATGGCCCCAATTACATAACCCCCTTGTTTGTAGGTGTTTTGCAGGTCTCGGGATCCGACATTGGAGCAGCAGCAGGTCGGTTTCTTCAACACAGAAGAATTCGTCCCACCCAGGAACGAATTACAGTCAGAATTCGTCCTGCCCAGGGATGAATTCCAGTTAAAGGTGGATTGGCCAGCTGCCTCAGTGGCGATGGCCTTCTGGTAACTTTTCTTACCTTCTGTCAAGTTTTGAAGCAATTTGGATTCACTGTTTCAGGCAAATATTTACATGCATATTTCGTTAGTTTTAGAGAGCAAACGCTTTTCATTTGCAGCAGGTGCTACTGACGTCTTGGTCATTTCTTTGTTCATAGGAGAAGCAACAGAGGCGAAGAACTCATCGACATCAGCGGCGGCATCATCTTGGCCCGCCCATTGCAATCGTGGGCACGCGGAAAGAGGAATCATTCAGTGATTGTAATCAAACTCTATTTGCGCTCCTAGCCCCTGAAAAGGGAGGAGACATCATTGTAATAGAGATCAAGGGATATTAATGAAAGGGTTGTGTTTTCTCTATCTGATTGTGTCTCTTCCAATGTGTTTCTTTTCCGTTTCATGCAATTTACATTTCTAGGACTTAAGCGTACTTAATTTTGAATGCAATCGCACTTGGTGTTTCCTTTGCCCGGAATCTCGTGCTTTCAGTGGCGATCACGGTGGGACTCTGTTCCCTGGTTTTTGAAATCATAGAAAACTGATCAAAGTTTTGTGTTTGTGCTTGACAGGTACATTTTTTTTTGTTGCAGATCGCTATTCGTCTCTGACAGGGACGAATTCTTTTCTGCAATTCGTCTGACTCTCGAGACGAATTCAAATTCGTCTCTGGGAGGGACGAATTCTGTTCTGCAATTCGTCTCCCAGAGGGACGAATTCCTGTCTGTGGATTTTCGGAGGAGAAATTCGGAGACAACGAGAGCGAGCGAGAGAAGAGGTAGGGATTTTTATCATCTCTGTTATATATTTTTTGTTTTTGTTTCTGTTTCTTTAATTGTTTTCATTTAATCTTGCATTGCATTAGGAAAAGTCATGTATGCTAGTTTCATTTTTGTTGGATAAAACGAATCCCACACACATCACGAAACAATTTTAAACCAAGGAGCTGGTCGTAAGACCCCAGCCCTTGATCAAGACCATTGGTGGATTTAATCACCACCTTGGCTTGATTTGCATCCATTTCCCGATTGTCAATTGTTGTTAGGCGTAAATCCTGACGAAGACAGACCGAGCGTAGCTGGGGTGATTCCCATGCGCGCGAGGATAAGTTTTCTATGGTAGGTGCCATTAACAGGACAATCCCCCTTCCGTACCACCTACGTACCATGTACCTTCTGCTCTCACGTACCTATAGTCTCCCTCTCGTAAGGGCGGGTATATAGAGAGGTTGGTATATCGGCACTGGTTGGTATATTGAAGGGGCGACCTTTTTGGAGTTATAAGAGCCTACATGATGCATTTAAACGTTCTACAAAACCTACAAAAACAAAACAAAACATCAAAATGCACTAAACCAGTTTAGGACACACCAAGAATCCTTAAAAGAGATAATCACGGTTTTGTGAATGTGTGTGTTTAATTCTGCTTAGTGTAGACAAAAAAAAGAGAAAATCATAAAAATGAGATAAAAACTTATTTAGATAGCATAGAAGCACCGCAATGGTGTACACCCGCAGTCAAGCCCAATCAAGGGCAGAAGCTCCGGAAGGTACACAAAAAGCAGGCACAAGTCGCCTTCACTTCAGTCCTGAGGATTTGGTCATACCACCTTATAGGTCAAACCTACAAAAGAATCCAATTCAAAATCCTCGATGGGGTATGCCTATTCAAAGCAGCCCCTTTCGGGAAGATGCCTTACATGTAGACCTTGACATAAATAGAGAATCACCTCTTGAAGGTAGGCATGAGTGGCCACCGCGCGATGAAGCGCTAAACAAGCACACTCGTCCATTTGGAGGGGCAACGTGGATATGGCATCCCTTCTTTACCTATCATCGAACGAGAGAGACCAAATCCGGAGCGCAGGGCTCCTTACATAGGGCGACCTAACTCCGCCCACCCCATTTACACCCGTGAAAGGGAGTATGAGGAAAACCATCGCATTCCTCGAGGGCAACAAACAATGCGGGAACCTTGCATTTCCGCACCAGCAGGATATCATGATCACCCCTTGAGGCCAGAACCTCGAGCACATACCACCTACCTCGATAGAGGGAAGCGACCCCTTGAGATTTTAGAGCATCAAAACCAAGGTAAACCCATAGGAGGAACATTTGAACCTTCTGAACAAAATAGGGTAGATCAAATTGACCCGGTTGTCGCCAGATATACCACCCGTCAAGCCCAAATCATGCGGCTTAAACAAAGTCAGCAAGAGATAGAGTATCAATACCGCTTGGATAAAGAATGCATGCAACGTGAAGCGGATGAGTTACGCTATGAAATACCTGAGAGGGGGCCAACCCCTCGCATCCAAAGAGCTGAACAGTATGAGAGGCATAATCCGTTGGCGCAAGACAGGTCTCCACGACCTCGTCAAGCTCTGCCTCCAAGACCCCATAGATTCGAGAGGGAGGCAACTCCCCGAAACAATGATGGGTACCTTCAGCAAGAGCTTGATCAGGGTCATAGGTTTCGCCCTGAGACTCCTCAAGAATTTTATGAGGAGTATGAACCAGAAGAGGAATATATTGAAACTCCCCATCAAGGCAGGAAGGATGCCATTCGGCCACCCCTCCATAGGCCTCAAGTTTATCGTAACTTGCAACAAGAGCGAACAAGAGAGGAAGAAATAAAATCTTCCGATGCATACCAAGCGCTATTGGAGCGTTTGGAGTCCGTGGAGACAAAAGCTGTTGGGCATCAAAAATCCACATTACGTCTACTCCGCAATAATTCGGTGCATCCCTCAGTGCCTACACCTCTTTACCCCGAACACTTTAAGTTGCCTCAATTGGCAGTTTTTAAAGGTGAAGAGGACGCACAAGAACATGTTACATGATTTCTAAGCCAATGCTTCGGCATCCAAGATAATGACGCATTATTGCTTAGAACATTCATAACCACATTTGCAGGCCCTGCCTCGGATTGGTTCACACAACTGCCCAAACACAGCATAAGCAGCTTAGATCAGCTAGTAGATGCGTTTCTTGAACGTTTCGCCTTCAACACAAGGAAGAAGGCATCACTTAGTGATCTTGCTAGCCTTAAACAATGGAGGAGGAAACAATCGCACCTACGAGAACCGACAAATGGGGAGCTATGCTTTCTAAGGTACCCTATCGTCCTCCCATGTCGACCTCACGCATGTTCGCAGTTGCTTAAAATCAATCGGTCTTGGTGCGCAATCGCTTGCTTTGGCGCAAGCGAGTCTGAGGATTAGTGGCCCCTGCCCAGCGACAACCAACCACAACACGCGTAGTCAACCAAGTTGCGACAAGATCTCCCCGCGCTCAAGAACTGTGCCTCAAAGGCTTAGCATCTGTACCAAGGAAACATAACAATACCAAGACGGGCTACCCCGGGGTACCTAGCGAGGGAAGTTCCGTCGACATCGCAGCCTCAACAACGCCCAACGCAGTTACCTCCGCCTAGACCTGAGGTCACGATACGAACCAAACTCACGCAGAGTTTGCGGACCACGTCGGCTAGGTTGTCCATCTACGAGCTTATTCAACAATCAGCTCCCCATAGAGAAGCTCTTATGGACATTTTAAAAGCCATTGAAGTACAACCCCACGAAGCAAATTCTTTCAACGCCTTCGTGGGACATGTGAAACAATGTACGGAGCCTGTCATCACATTCAAAGAAAACGAGGTCAAAACGATATCAAATGACATGCCGGATCCACCCCTGCACGTTATCGCGCGGGTCAACGGGATCCCGTACAAGAGAGTGCTGATAGATACTGGCTCGTCCAGTAACATTATAACCACTGCAGCGTTGAAACATTTAAAACCGCCAGCCTCTCACATCACCGCTTCCACGTACACACTGCGAGCTTTTAACGATGCAATTTGCTCGATAGTCGGCACGGTTGTTCTGCCTATACCGGTAGGACAAAAGTCAATACCCACACTGTGCCATGTGTTTGGAAGGCGAAATGGCTTATAATATACTCGCTAGGGCGGCCTTGGATCGGGGACATGAAGTGTGTCCCCTCGATCGCACACCAGTGCTTGAAGTATGCCTATGAAGGGCAAATACATGTAGTCCCAATGGACTTAGAGCCCTTCAAGTATTGCAATGCGGTACAATTCATACCTCAATCGACCCTCCCATCAACGCATTTGGATTTTCAATTGAATCCATCTAAACAGGGTCCGATACCGCAGGCACCATTGGTGGCCAACAAGGCAAAATCCCAGCCAGGTGAGACTTCATCACCTACTCCTTCATCATCAACGCCACCTATCGTGGCCCAACAGAAGGACAAGGGAAAGCAAATCATGGAAGAGGTTAAGCCTCTAGAAGAGGGGTTGCCCACGATTTCAACGATATCAACAGAGGAAGCGCCCAACATAACACAAACCAAGATTCCTGAACCACCAAACATGGAATGGACTCAGGAAGGACTACCGTTTCCTCCTACCCAATCATCAACAATCACTGTTGAGATGGCAAGTACGGGCCTGGGGGAATACTTAGTGCAAAATGTTGTGGCAACCCCCACACTGGAGTCAGTACAAGACATGGGAAGACCTCGCCTTCCCATTGGAACAATCGTCCCTCTAGGCTACCCACCGAACCAAACGAATTTTGTGTATGGGGGCCTTGATCATGGTTCTGAACCATGCGAACAAAAGGAAACAGATGAAGAGCCTTTTGTCGAAAACATCAATTATCTGTCGAACCCTGAATTTGCCCTAAAATATCTCGAACAATGCAATTGGCATGGGTATGGGTTAGGCAGATATGAGCAAGGGATGCGGATCCTTTGCCAACCAAGATATCGAATGCCATATGACAAGTCGGGGTAGGGTTCAACCATCCCCTGCCATTAGACATCTTGGTTGAAAATATGCAAGGCCTAGAAATAGGCAACAGGGGGGATTGGCACAAGACCCGTACGCCAATCCAAACACAGAATACACATTAGGGGATTATCTCCCATGGTCTACAAACACCCCTGGAAATAGCAATAATCCCTCTCCTTTGCTAGAGAGAGGTGAAAGTTCAGAGAGCAATCCTCAAAGAGAACAACAACGGCTTCCAGACATTTTTCTGAAACTGTTCCCCTTAGAGGTTCCAGATGAAATAACACAGTCTCAAAAGAATCAGGTCCCTCCACTAAGAGTGGAACAACCGCAATGGGACCAGATTAATTCACTGGAACAGGAAGAGTCCTCAATGTCGCAAGCAACGGATGTCGAAGAGGATGAACAATTTTGGATCTATGAAAGTGATTCAGAAGACGAAACCGAAATGGACTATCTCAGACATGCGCGACGACATCACCGCGCTCTAACTCATGAAGATCTAATGGGACAAATGGGTATACGGTTAGGACATGAATGGCACGTAGACCCAACGAGGTGGGACCAAGTGTTAGGCCTATGGCTCCAAATTCAAGATGAGCATCGTCCACCTCGAGATCCCATCGAGACAATCAGTACCAAGGGAAGACCCCGCCTTCCTTTTCACACATAGAGATGAATTTGCACCTAGAGAGGATCCATTCGTGCCTGTTCCCGTAGAGCCAGATCCAGAGTATAGGGAACATCTAAAAGAATCAAGTCATCACACCCGTGGTTCTGGAGACCAAATTCATTCCATCCACATGATCTCCATTGATTTGACCACACCCATCCGCAATCCGACCGATCCATCACGGTCATTGCATCTAAACATGGATGCCATTGACTGGGATCGCGTCAATTCACCATTGTCACCATCAGAGTACTGGCCTTTCGGTGAAATGCTTCATTTTACCCCAAGGACAACTCAAGATATTTTTCAAGCTGAAGAGGGACCCGAGGTCCCAAACGCAGATCTTAACTCAGTTGATGATATCCATTTAATCCCAACTCCACATCAGTTGGAGGACGGATCTCACATGTCAGTCGAAGAGACGACTGACGTAGACATCGGCACAGATCCAATGAATCCACGGATTCTCAAGTTGGGGGTAAGCCTTTCCCCCGAAGAGCAAGCCGAATACATTGCCCTTCTCAAAGAAAAGAAGGAGGTTTTTGCATGGTCATACAAAGATATGCCAGGACTAGACCCGCAGCTAGTCATGCACAATTTAACGCTTGATCCGAAAATCAAGCCAGTAAAGCAAAAACTAAGAAAGATGCACCCAACAGTGGCCTTGATGGTCAAAGACGAATTGCAAAAGCTGTTGGATGCACAATTTGTCATCTGCGTGGATTATCCGCCATGGTTGTCCAACATGGTTCCCGTCAAGAAGCCCGACGGGAGGATTCGCATATGCACCGACTTTCGAGACCTAAACAAAGCGAGTCCTAAGGATGATTTCCCCTTGCCAAGCATCGACGCATTGGTAGACGCTACAACGGTCACGAAATGCTCTCCCTAATGGACGGTTTCTCAGGATACAATCAAATTCGTATCAATCCTGAAGACCAACTCAAAACGGCATTCACAACGCCTTGGGGGACATTTTGTTATAAGGTCATGCCTTTTGGCCTTAAAAATGTCTGGCGCTACATACCAACGTGCTATGACGTATATCTTCCACGATTACATGCACAAAACTTTGGAAGATTACATGGATGATTTGTTAGCCAAGTCTCTCTTGCGCTCAGATCATCTCGGTGACTTAAGCAAGATTCTCGATCGCCTCATAGAGCATAAGGTCGATCGAATCCCAAGAAGTGCGTGTTCGGCGTCACATCCGGAAAACTCTTGGGTTTTATAGTCTCCAAGAGAGGCATCGAAGTGGACCCAAACAAAGTCAAGGCAATCCTTGAAATGGCTCCCCCAACCACTATCAAGCAACTCGAAGTCTGCAAGGAAAGGTCGCGTCGATTAAACGCTTCATAGCGCAATTATCCGACAAATGCCGACCAATGAACAAATTATTGCACAAGGGGGTCACATTTCATTGGGATGACGAGTGTCGATCAGCCTTTGACGAAATCAAACAATACTTGGCTTCGCCGCCGTATTGGCACCGCCTAGACCAGGTGTGCCGTTCTACTTATACATCTCAGCTCATCGAGGTGGCACTGGCGCAATGCTAGCCCGAAGAATGAACTTCACAAAGAACAGGCTACTTACTATCTTAGCCGCACCCGGTCGGGTTACGAACTTAACTATGCATACGTTGAAAAACTCGCTTGGCGATGGTGTTTGCTACCAAGAGGCTACGCCACTACATGCTGAGCAACACGACGTATGTTGTGTCTAAGGAGAATCCATTGCGATACATGATGAGTCGTACTTATCATAGTAGTCGCACGGCGAAATGGATCATGTTGTTGACGGAATTTGACATTGAGTTTATTGGGCAAAAATCTATAAAAGGACAAGTCATAGCCGATCAACTAGCAGAGGCTCCTCTTGAAGACGATCAGCCTCTAGTCATAGAACTACCCGATGATGAGGTCTTCCATGTCTCGGAATCGCCAGATTCTGAAGAGCCTGAGTCTCAAGCCGACATAACCTTATTTTTTGATGGTTCTAAATGCGAGCAAGGTGGTGGCGCAGGAATTGTATTCTTCACACCGCAGGGCGCTCCAATGCCCCTGTCATTTAAATTAAACTTCCAGTGCACCAACAACAATGCAGAATATGAAGCCTTGCTCCTAGGTCTTCAGACAGCAATCGCCATGAACATCAAAAGACTGAACATCTTTGGTGATTCGCTGTTAATCGTCAATCAAGTCAAAGGGGTATATCAATGCAAATGCCCAGTCCTGAAGGCCTATAAAGCCCTCGTGGATAAATTCCTGGAAAAACTTGAGTGGTATGACATCGAGGCACTCCCTCGATCATCGAATCATTTTGCGGACACAATGGCCTCCTTAGGGTCACTAATCCCGCAAGACCTTTCCGGTGATATAACAACCATTCAGGTCAAAACCTTATCGCAACCCGCGATGGAGCGCGCAAGCTCAGACTTGACGCCAGGAATCCACATGATCCGGATCGAACCATCTTCGGATAAGTTCTTTCGAATCCGAGACTATTTGAAACATGCCAACTGGGGGTCTTTGTTCTCCCCCACTCCCATTAATAGCAACACAACGCTATTCTTACAAGTTCTATCCCAATCAGCATTTGTTAGGGAAGAACTCCAAAAGGGATTGGCTGTTCAAACTGTCGAGGTATCCGATCAACAGGACTGGTATTTACCCATAAGAGACTACCTCAAGTTAGGTAATCTACCCTTTGGATTGACGCAAGCCGCAAAACGAACATTCAAACAGAAAGCGGCAAAATATGTCTTGATAGGAGACATTTTGTATCGTCGCAGCTACGACGGAATTCTTCTTCGTTGCTTGGACCAGCAAGAGTCCACTTGGGCAATCACCCAAGCGCATGACGGTACATGTGGCGGCCACTTCAGTGGTATGGCCATTGCAAAGCGCATTCTTCGCATGGGCTATTATTGGCCATCTTTAGAGCGAGATTGCTGCGCGTATGTCAAGAGGTGCGTAAAATGTCAACATCATGCCAATTTAATGCACGCACCTTCCCAGGCCCTACAGACAGTCCAGTCTGCTTGGCCATTTTCGTAGTGGGGCCTCGATCTAATCGGAAAGATCTCCCCTACATCGTCAGGCCGTCACACGTTTATCATAACGGCCACAGAATATTTTACCAAATGGGTGGAAGCAATTCCGTTAACCTCTACGACAGGACCCCGCATTGCGGAGTTCATTTTGCATTACATCATATGTCGTTTTGGTATTCCATCCAAAATAATCTCGGATAATGGGCCATCATTCAAGAACAAAGACGTGCGTGCTTTAACCACAAAGTACAAAATTCAGCACAGCTTTTCAACACCCTATTATCCGCAAGCAAATGGGCAAGCGGAGGCGTCAAACAAAACGCTAGTCGCCATCCTTAAAAAGACCGTCGCAGACAGATCATAAGGATTGGCACATACAAATCCCACTTGCCCTTTGGGCTTATCGCACTAGCATTCGGACGCCCACCGGGGCAACTCCGTTTTCACTAGTGTATGGCTCGAGAGGCGTAATGCCTCTCGAGTTAGAGATTCCTTCCCTCCGCATATCAATGCGAGAATTCATCGATGATGACACTGCACGGCAGGCCCGGTTAGACCAACTTACGTTGCTTGACGAAAGACGCGTTAATGCTCTCGAGCACTTACGTATCTATCAAGAGCGGCTTAAGAGAGCTTACAACATGAAAGTTCACCTAAGAGACTTTCGGGTTGGTGATCCTGGTTCGAAGGAAAACCAACAAAACTCTAATTTGCCGTCCCATATGAGAGACAAATTCATGGCAAATTGGCTAGGTCCTTATGTCATTGATAGCAAAATAGGACCAGGAACGTACAGAGCTAGCTTCTCTTGACGGTATCAAGGAAACAGAACCCTTGAATATCAGTCATTTGCGACCATTTCATATCTAAGAAAGCCATGTACCAAAAAAAAAAAAAAAAACAAAGAAACAAAAAGCTCCAAGGATTATCGCAATCTCTTGGTCACCCAAAAAGCTCCAAGGATTATCGCAATCTCTTGGTCACCCAAAAAGCTCCAAGGATTATCGCAATCTCTTGGTCAACCTAAAAAGCTCCAAGGATTATCGCAATCTCTTGGTCAATCAAAAAGCTCCAAGGATTATCGCAATCTCTTGGTCAACCAAAAAGCTCCAAGGATTATCGCAATCTCTTGGTCAATCCAAAAAGCTCCAAGGATTATCGCAATCTCTTGGTCAACCTAAAAGCTCCAAGGATTATCGCAATCTCTTGGTCAACCCAAAAAGCTCCAACGATTATCGCAATCGTTTGGTCAAAAAAATAAAAAAATTCAACAAAAACAAAACAACAAAAATCATCAAAAACAACAAAGATTTGCATCTCAATTCTAGGCATACTCGAATTCATCAAAAACAACAAAAACACCATGCATAACTTTTACCACACTACAGTCAGTGGTCTGGGAATGTACCAAGAGTTTCAGTGATTCAGTCATCATTTTCCTCTTTAGCCATGTAGTGTACCAAGTCGAACAGATTTTACGAAGGTAGAGTCATACTTGAAATACACCTTGTTACGTAACATCCCAACACAAATCAAAACACTAAAATTCCCAAAATTGTGTGAACGAAAGACGAAACCAGCAAAATAATCTAGGTCACCACAAGCGAAACGGTTATCTTGCTCATCCCCCCGTGCGAATGACCCCTAGAATGCTTGAGAGTTGGCAAAAGGACAAGCATCCTCCCTACCCAATTCCCTAAGAATCCCTAAAGTTCTCAACAGTTGCAAAACACAAAAATTTGCAAAATGTCAAAACTCCAAATTTGACAAACTATAGTGCACACATCAAAAGGCACAAACAACAGTGATTTTCATCACTCCATATCCCCAATCCCTTGCTCAAAAAAAAAAAAAAAAAATCAAAATAAACAGTGATCTTATCACTACAAAAGAGCAAGTATCCCAATACAATTGAAAAAAAGAAGGGAGTTGACCTTGAATCCCTGGAACTCTCAGCATTCTATAGGTCATAAGGCAAGCTTCAGTACCAATTTGGTTGATAGCCTATCGGTAATGAAGTAAACCTCCCGCATGACGATATATCTGTCACATTAACTTGCGTACAGATCAATGTTTGCATGTGGATGAGCTAGCTTATGGCATCCTGGATTACAACGCAGATTAATCTTAGTACATACAACAAAGGAATTCGTGGAGCTAATTAGGTGATCCTCAGTACAGGTTCGGTTGAAAGCCCATCTGGCACTGGCGGTATCCTAACAAATACCACTAAATGAACTCAATTGCACACACAGGGATGTTAAATAACTCGGTCAAAAACAGGTCCGATTCATACCTTGTTCAAAAGTCTTGTAAGATAAAGTACAGTCATGGATAGTGAGATAAAACTGTCTGAATCTCAGAAAATCATACATTCATCCCAAAACCATCTGCGCTACTTATCATCCTTATGATACCATCAAAAAATACAAAAACAAAAAAAAACCAGGTAAATAAAGAGCTTCTTAAACAGCCTATAGTGCAATCACCACAAATATCATTCATCCATTTCAATTTGCATATCACATAGACATCTAAAACATTTGCATTCATCATAACATCTGCATTCATCAAAATGAATAAACATGCATAACAAAAATCACATCATCACATGTACAAATCCAAAAATAAAACAGGTATATATATATATATCATCAAAAAGATGCCCGCAGGCTACAAAACCGGTCCTCAGACCCCGCAAGCATATCCAAAAACCCAACCTAAGGCGTCGACCACCATGATCACGCAGGATCGGTGCGACGGGAACTACCCCCCGTGGTGTGGGTCCTACGGGACCCTGCAGGCGGCTACTGCTAGCCCCCGCATCATGCCTACTACCACCCCCCTCATCTAACCGCCTGCGGCGAGATGATGCTGACTGCTCAGTCAGACTATCCCTCGTCCGTCGAGAAGATCTGCTGATCGAAGGCTCAGGGAGCCGCCCGCCAAGGCGGATGACCTCCCTCTCCAAGTCTATCCGGTACAGACACCACTCTGCCTCCCGCCGATGATAGATAGACAATGCATCATCGCGCTGCGCCAAAACTCTATCCCGCTCTGCCAACTGAGCCCGCAGAAGATCCCTCTCCAGATCCCGCATCCGCAGCAGCTCTGTAAGTCACGCAACCTCATCGCCTACATCCGACCCCACCCCCTCCGTATCTGCCGGACGCATAGGACTCGCGGGGACAGTAGCCTGCTCAGGCTCCAAATGCTCCTCCACATCCTGCATGTCCGGCTGCTCCGGAACACCCAAGTCCACATCCTCATCTCCCACATCCACCATGTCTGCATCATCCAACGGCCCTCCCCAATCACCCCCCGCCGCCTCAGCATCCTCCACTGCCGCCTCCGCGCCTCCCAGTGGACCCTCTCCTCTCCAGCGCCGCAATACCCACCACGAGTCATACTCAGTGGTAGTACCGACGTCATCCACATCCAACACCTCAATCACCGCATCCGACTCCTCGCCCAATGGCACGAGGACCGGTGGCTCCAGATCCCTCTCATCTCCCCGACGCCGATAGCCTACGGGCTCACCAGGCAACCCCTGGCGCACCCCAAACTATCGTGTAACCCGACGGTACGGAAAGAACTCATGCTCCGTCCCGTGCCGCCCAATCAACCATCGCTCCCTCCGTACCCGTCGGAGCCACTCTCCAGCCTCAGGCCAGCCGGACAGTCCCGATAGGGACGCCAAAACACCTCCCCTGGAGTGAGCCACGAAAAGGCATCAATGTAGTGCTCAACGGCACCTGCCCATCGCCGACTCTGCCCTTGCTCCGCAGACCGTCGCCACAAAGCCGCATAACCAATCTCCTCATCCTCCATCGCCGCCCGAGTCATCCACGGTAACCCGGTAGGCCTCTCAACAGCTATGTGCTGCCAACCCCAGCACTGCAACAAAAAGCTGCAACTGACACCCTTCCGCTGTCGACAACGGACCCCGTACAGCTCCCCGTAAAGCTGCGCCAACAAAGTCTGTCCCCATCTCAGAATCAACGGTGCCTCTATCGGGCACTCGCCAACCGCCACACCAAATCCAAGCAGGTTCCACGGGAACCTCGCGCCCGACGAATCGGGGAGAAGAATGTTAGAAATGAGGCCCATCAAGAATGCGTGCCTCACTCCTAACACCCCCTCTCCTTCCACCAGCCTAACCAAAATCCCGCCGACTGGCAATCCGCCTCGGTCGTCTCCACTGGGTCTGCTACACCCAGCTCCCCCCCATGCCCAAAACATCTCGTAAGTATAGCAGTCCACTGATCAAACGGAGATGTCCTAATAGGCAGACCATCTATCGAAATCCGAAGCAACCGATAGACGTCCTCAAGAGTCACAGTCATCTCCCCTGTCGGGAGATGGAAAGTATTGGTCCGCGGATCCCAAAGCTTGATCAGGGCCGTCAGATAGGCCTGATCCGAAACCACAGGCTCCAGTCGAGCCACCTGCTTGAGCCCAAGGGCATCAAGCCATTCCCAGTCATCATCGGTCAATGCCAACCGCGCCTCAGTAAAGGCAGCGGGTACACGGTACCGGCTCCTAACAACCTGCAAGCAAAAAAAAAAATAAATAAATAAATAAATAAATAAAACAGATCAAATTTTCAGTTCTAGGGTTTCTAACCTTAACTGTTAAACAAAAACATCACAAAAAATCTTAAAGTTTTGAAAAGCGTCAACACAAAAACAATGCATTAAGTTAAAGCAAAATAAACCCTAGGGTCACTTACAGGTCTCGCCTCGGCTCCGCCGCTCGAACCAGTTTGTGCACTCATGATGGCAGAGAGAATTCCAGCAGCGCTTCGCTTCGCAGAATTACCTCCTCCTCCCACAGCTCCAAAATCGCAAGAAAAAAATGACACAAATGAGCCCAAAATCAAGTTTTGGCCCTTAAATAGGCCCTTTGCACTGGAATTCATCCTTGACTGGGACGAGCGCTCTGATCAGCGCTCGTCCCACCCAGGGACGAATTCTCCAGCTGGAATTCGTCCCACCCAGGGACGAATTCAGGCCAGCACAAAAAAAAATCAACAAAAATGACTAAAAATGCACTAAAAACAGACAATAAAATTGCCCGACAGGATTGCAAATGCACCTGACAACATGGGCATACAAAATCGACATCGGGGTCACAAATTATCACTATCCTACTCCCTAAGAAGGCTACCATAGCCGGACCGCTCCACGGGAAGACAGATTTTGACAATTTAATCCCAAAATGGTGTCACAAAAAAACAAAACAAACAAAAAATGCAACACAAAACAAACAATAAACATTGCCGCACACAAGTGCTCTTGCACTTAACCTCTTGGCATAGCAAAATTGATGTCGGGGTTTGCATTGTCACTATCCTACTCCCGAAGAAGGCTACCATAGCCGGACCGCTCCACGGGAGGACGGATTGCCGACAATTCAATCACCAAATGGTGTCACAAAAACAACAAAAACAGTACAAAATTCAACAAAAACACAAGCAAAAACAATGCCGGACACAAGTGCTCTCGCACTTAGCCTCTAGGCAAAGAAAATCGATGTCGAGGTCCAAATTATCGCTCTCCTAATTCCCCAAGAAGGCTATCATAGCCGGACCGCTCCACGGGAAATAGGTTTTCGACGATTTCACCTCATTATGACATCACCAAAAGGGTTAACACCCACCAAAAATAGGTCCATATGTTGGAAAAATTGCACACGCTTAACGGTAAACCCTCTAAAGGCACCCTTGCACAAGTCATCTTGGGTCAAGCGACTCGTCGCTTCTCTCACGAAGGTCATTCCCTCATCGATTCGTCGCTTGAGGGGGTAGTCACACTTAG
The DNA here is from genome assembly GCA_028583015.1 of Wollemia nobilis. Taxonomy (NCBI): domain Eukaryota; kingdom Viridiplantae; phylum Streptophyta; class Pinopsida; order Araucariales; family Araucariaceae; genus Wollemia; species Wollemia nobilis. Next base: position 2,099,291 of record JAQPPZ010016969.1, on the reverse strand, counting down.
TCACCAACCAACAATCACACACCCAATTAAGGAAAACGACATGCATTCAAAGAATCATTGACAAAGACAATCACGCTCCCGCTTGGGGCAAGTAAACAAGCAACAATCAAATCAATCAAACACTTGGCATTTCGTGAATCATGAACACAAGGTTCCCCCCGAGGATAAAAATGCCCTTCACTTGTTCATGACTCGATCAATGTCTAAGTTCAAGTCACACCTCACCAAAACAGGTTAATACTTGAAATCAAATTCCTTAGCTCGTCGAAGCAAGGATTCAAGAATGCATGCCCTTTCCATACTTGGGGCATCAAAAGTTGGTTAGGTTACCAAGAAACCCTAATCATTAGTGCTTTGGTTATCTATTTTTGCTCAAGACTCGCGTCACCCGCAGCGCTTCCCAAAAAGGGGCATCTGTAGACACCAAAACAGCACCAATCCGATTATGTGACCGCAAACACTGATCGCTTTGACAAACACAGCCCCCAGTGGCAGCCCTCAGAGGTTAAACAATGGTCTTAACCACTTTCATAGCAATTTTGTAAGGTCAAGAAGCAATTTGGCACACTTGGACACTTTGCCCAGTATTCGTCTCACCCCGGGACGAATTCAAAATAGAATCCGTCCCACCCCAGGACGAATTCTGAATCCGTCCCTGGGTGGGACGAATTCTAAGCTTAACGGGCAAAAAGGCAAATGGTGCCAAGTGGCAGCCCAGAACAGTCAGTTAAGGACTCCTGCCTTGCACGCGTGTGTAAGTGGACAGAGGGGCCGTTAGAAGACTGTTACAAAAAGCATTTATCAAAGCTCAAGTCAATGGAGGACTCCCCTCCCTCATGGGAAGACAAGATTGCCACATGGCGCCTATGGCCAACACATGGCATTTGTGCTTCCCTCCCAAAAGAGACCCCTTGGGTCTATAAAAGGTGGGACTTTTCTCACCCAAAAGATACAGGTTGAAGGAGTTTTCAAGCAACGAAGTGTTGCCGAATTGAAGACCCACTTGCATCCCTCTTGGTTCACCTTCCCACATCCACCAATCTCTTTTGCAAGGGAGGTTGTTGGGTGGCCTTTGGAAGCTCGAACCTTACCCAAATCCAACGCATGGACACCTGAACCAACCAATTCGCCGACCCCCCAATCCTAAAAGGTTTTGGGCCCATCCCTCGGTGGATTGGCTCCAAAATCGAGGGCCAACGGTGGGAGGCCCACTTGGGCACCCCCGCACCTCCCAAGTCCTATTTTTAGTTTTTGAGCATTTTAGATTATTTTTTAGATTGCATTTTGTGTTACTAGGTCTGATTAATCCATAGCTGCAATTTTGTAACTTTTGGTCCGATTCTAGGATGTTTTGTATTGCTTTGTCGTTTCGCTAACTTGCAGGTGTCAAGGTCAAATTCCCGAGGGTGGAGGCCAAATTGGGAAAATCCGACCATCTGGGTCGTCCCAAAATGGCCCCAATTACATAACCCCCCTGTTTGCATGCGTTTTGCAGGTCTCGGGATCCGACATTGGAGCAGCAGCAGGTCGGTTTCTTCAACACAGAAGAATTCGTCCCACCCAGGGACGAATTACAGTCAGAATTCGTCCTGCCCAGGGACGAATTCCAGCTTGAAGGTGGATTGGCCAGCCGCCTCAAGTGCGTGGCCTTCTCGGTAACTTTTCTTACCTTCTCGTCAAGTTTTGAAGCAATTTGGATTCACTGTATTCACTGTTTCAGGCAAATATTTACATGCATATTTCGTTAGTTTTAGAGAGCAAACGCTTTTCATTTGCAGCAGGTGCTACTGACGTCTTGGTCATTTCTTTGTTCGTAGGAGAAGCAGCAGAGGCGAAGAACTCATCGACATCAGCGGCGGCATCATCTTGGCCCGCCCATTGCAATCGTGGGCACGCGGAAAGAGGAATCATTCAGTGATTGTAATCAAACTCTATTTGCGCTCCTAGCCCCTGAAAAGGGAGGAGACGTCATTGTAACAGAGATCAAGGGATATTAATGAAAGGGCTGTGTTTTCTCTATTTGATTGTGTCTCTTCCAATGTGTTTCTTTTCCATTTCATGCAATTTACATTTCTAGGACTTAAGCGTACTTAATTTTGAATGCAATCGCACTTGGTGTTTCCTTTGCCCGGAATCTCGTGCTTTCAGGGAGTACCCTTTATAATATCCTTTAATGTTAAAAGTGCCATTTAAAGAACATAATAAAAAATCACTTAATAAAAGACGATTAAAAATCTCTTAGAATGGATCAATTTCCATTTGTGTCCTACATAGAATAAATTAAGGGTATCCACTTAAATTTTCTTCTTTACAATGTCAGTGGTATACACAATATAAAAAAAAATCAATAGTCAATCAAGAGATTTATAAAGTATAATATAATTACCATGTATCGATAATATTAAGGAATATATAATAATAACATATATTGCAAAGTTCAATAAGGATAATATATATAGATAATAAGGAACTTTCAAAATCCCACCATAACTAATAATTCAAATAATATATTGCAAAGTTCAATAATATCACAAGATATTGCTTTGGGTTTTGTCCTATGTAATGGCCTTATATAGAGTTCATGATAAATGACAAAAAAATAGTATTTCAAAACTTAATTAACACTAATTTTAATTTATCAACAATGTTAGTGCAAACAAATATAAATATAATATAATCCCAAAAAGAAAATATTGTATTTTTTTTCTTTATACTAAGAGAAAGGAGAAAGCATAACATAGTATAGAAAGGAATAAATATACTAAGGAAACTATTGATAAGAAACAAGTATACAAGAATAAAATATATATAAAGTTTGTTATTGTAGTATAATTGGTTTCCAGAACATGGCACCAACACTAATAAATGGGAGGTTCAATGTTCAAACTACCCCCTATGCATATTCAAAGTGCAGTTGGTTTTTAGGACATGGTCCCAACACTAATAAATGGGAGGTCCAATGTTTGAACCACCCTTGTATTATCTTTGTGGACACATAAAAAATCTCTTATGAATTCCCTCGATATAGTGGTTTATCTATATGGTATGACATTATTGACCACATAAAAGTAGCTCTAGAGGTTTTCTCTCTACCCAAGAGTTTCCAAATTAAAAAAAAATAGAATAAAATAGATAAGAAAATAGATTTTTGTAGGAAAAATGCCATTCTATTGTTGGATTTTACAGTAAGTTATAGAAATGGATGGAATCAATGCATTCTCTAGTATTTTTGAAAATGAAATAAGCACAAAGCAATGCACATAAAATATAGGGAAGCTCTTCTTTCTATCATGGATGGCTCTAGTTCTGAAGGTTCCTAGATTCTTCTTGCTTTTTTTTTTTGCTTTTCTTTGGTTTAGTCAGGGTATTTTAATTCCCTAGCTCAAACTATTATTTCTTTTGTTTCCTCTATTGATTCTTGCCTTAAAAGTATTTTAGTCTAGAAAGGTTATTGTTATGTTCAATTTTTATTTTTATTTTTCTTTTTTTGTTTATTTTTTTGTGGTGTGTATGTTTTTTGCTTTGTTTCGTTTTTGTGTTCTTTGTTTTGTTTTTTGTTGCTCTTATAATTTTTTTGTTTTGTGTTTTTATTATTGTTCTTGTGTTTTTGTTCATGTGTGTATGTATGTTTGTGTTAATTCATGTTTTTGTGTGTGAGTGTTTTCTATGTTTTTTTGTTCTTTACTGTCTATTGTTGGTTGTTTTTTATTTTTATTTTTTAATTTTTAGGTTTTTGTTGTTTGTGTTTTTCATGTTTTTTTTGGTTATGTCTTTGTAGCGTTCTGTTGTTTTTATCATGTTTGTGTTTTGTTATGTTGTTCTTGTGTTTTTCTATGTGGTTTATGTTGTGGTTTTTTTATCTTATTGTGTGTGTGCTTGGTTGTGCTTTATTTTTTGACACACTCAAGGAACATATTTTTTAGTTATTTTTTATTTTTTAAATCTTATTGTGTGTTTGTTTTCTCCTTGAGTATGTCAAATGTGGTAGGCCAGGATCATACCCTAGGCAATTTTGGTAGAATGGATACCCCTGCCTCCTTGGGTCTTACCCAAAAGTGGCATCCCTTTTGGGATGTTTTCCACAAATAATATATATATATATGGGGTGTCTATAGACACCAAACGATCTCACTATAGAAAAATAGAATACAGTCTAATGCATAGTAAAATAGTTGATATGATGAGATATTTATACCTAAATGCATGTTACCTTTAGGTCAAGGCCCAATAGTTAACCTTTGAATTTAAAATAATAAAATATTTCAAAAATACCTTTTAAAATATTTATAAGGGCCTAAAAGAATTATACATACAATATAATACAAAGTTATTCATGGCCTCAAATTAACCTTAATCACCACATATTTCATCATCTATATCTCTATGACTAAACAATACATTATATTTTAATCCTTTTAATTCCATTCTATTAAATATTTAAGTACTAAATGCATGCACAAAAAGATATTGAAATATTTAGTAATATCTATTTCAATCCTTTCTAGTGTACCAAGATTCATCATAATTGAGCTTCTAATTTTTTTTTTAAGACATCTACTTTTACTATGAACTCAATTACAACATCACACCCTACATAGTATCATTAAATTATTTAACTAAGAAAATGTCAAACTATAGACCCTAGACAAGGTATTTTTTGAAATAATTATGTGGTTTCTAATGTACTAGAAACATAGCTACAAAAAGATAACTTGAAATAATAATCTATCATGGTAAAAGTGTCATGATGAATGGATTAAATTCCACTAGCAAGACTAGCTTATATTTTTAGTATAGCATTTCATGGATCAAACTCCCTTATTTCTATGTCCATAGAAGGAAAGACTACTTTAGCCACTTCCAAGAGAATGTTTAATGTAGTTCATAGACCAATTTAAATAAATGTTTATAAAGTTATAATGCAAATATTAAACAAAATATTATAAATTATAAGCATGTTTGCATGTTTACAATAGGCATTATACCTCATTCCACACTTATTGCATATCTCTTGGCTGATAACTAATATAACTCCCTTTCATTTTCAAGGTGTATAGGACAATTTATATAAGATATTTGTTTATATCATTTATCAATAGTAAAGTAGAGTAACATAACATTATAGTTGATCCCAATTCTATAAACTAGAAATTTTTCCTTACTAACTCAATAACATTAAATAAAGGAACACTATAAATATGGACCTTATTGTAGAATAACATATTTACATTCATCAATAATGATTAGATCAATATTTCCTATTAATACAAATTAGCATAATTAATTTACCTACTACAATAAAAAATATTTTTCGTAGTATTGAACAATTCGTTACCTCTCTCAAGAAAAAACCTTTACTAGTGTAAAATATGGTAATGGTTTCACAAAGAAAAAAACAAGGCCTATATTTATTTTGAATTAACTCAATGTTTTCATTGTGGCACATATTTATATCTTAACAAATAATATATGTCTCTGTGTTATATAAGTTTTGAATTATGAATGTTATTCATGTTCTTCTTCCTTGTAAATTTTCCATAGTGTTTTCTATATTAACATCAATCCAAAAGAGATAGATTTTACTTACTAAGATTGGGGACTCAAAAATGCATGTGATGGTCTGATCATATTTTGCACAAAACTCCTTAGATATGACAACTTATTTATTTGTACATTCTTTCTCAAGCAATAAACATTTCCCATCAATGATGTATATTGGTCTATAGGTTGGTGACCTTACCTAATGCTCCTTTAATTAATACTCTCATCAAGGTTGATATATTTTCTAGTAATATTAGTCCTCTAGATAAATTATTTTACTTTTGTTGTATCACTCAATTCTTGAAATTATCCATACACTATTTCATTTTGAGATTCTTTAATTTTGACCTATGCTCTATTCACTAGACACCTTCAATTGGTTAACATTTATTTTAATCGAAAACCCCTTGCGAGGCCTCCTTGGTCTGAGAGACCATGACCAGGGGGTTATACACCATTAAAGTCACTTGGGAGTCACGCTCGGTCCTGCCCGTACCAACATTATCAATTGGATTTTGGGTACCCAATTCAAATTTTTGGTAGGGTGGAGATTTTAACCTAGGACCTCCCTTGGAGTATTTCACTCTCCTCTCCAACTCACCTACAACACCTGGCTTTTCCATTGGTTAACATTATCTAGTATAGTTAGGCTAAAAATCACTTCTACTATTTTTGGTTTATTTAAAATTCTTATCAATGGGTCAAAATATACAACTAATGAAGCTACTTTATCTTCCATTTGATTTCACACTTATGGTATTATATATATTGATGATTTGAAAAAATCATATAATTCACAAACCCTATATTTATAAGACTTCATCAAGTTAAAATTTTGTAGTGTAGATATACCAAGCCTATTTTATGACTAATATAAATCAACAAATATATATATATATATGTTGAACACCAATATTTTTTCCTTTCTAAAGTCCTGTATGCAAATTCTTTGTATTTAACCACATTGATTTAGATTACCAAGAAGTTAACAAGAATATTCTAGGTCTCTTCATTATGGAGTAATAAGCTTAATTCCAACATCTACACCATTTTCAGTTCAAGCCTTATCAAAATACATGATCTTTATATAATTTATTATTCATGCCTCTTTTCTCACTAAAACTAGTCCTACATCTCTTATATCAAGAACTAAATAATTACCCAATTTTATTTATTTGAATAGATCCCAAAAGTTATTATCATCTTTCTAAATGATACCTATGATCATATGCATTTTTTTGATAATATCTTCCTCTAATTACTACTCAGCATTGGATTATGATATGTCATTCCAACTCGTTATTCTGGGTTTATCAAATATTTGTCGATTATACACATAAATTTTCTTAGTTTCAACCTATATCATATTATATTATCATGCAAGTTTCATGTTTGTGTACTTTTTAAAAATAAAGTATATTCTATATATCTTCTTAGTCCTTTCATATGATAATAGCATACGAAAACAAGAACGTATATTAACTATAATTTATTTTGATATTAAATTGATTTAAAATGTGAGTGCACTATCATAATTAGATAGTTTATTACTCCTATAAAAATATCTTATGTTCCATCCGTCTAAATTGGCTTTTTTTACACAACTAGTGTATTTCAATCTAATTATTGTGAAATTTTAATGTTCTTATCCATGTATGAGATATCCCCAACCATTATATTTAGTTTCTCTAGTAGCTAGGGACGTGTTATGATTTCCTTTTGTTAAATCGGTTTTACATTGTTGCAGGTCTATTTGTTTTTAAGGCACTCTTGTAATATATTGTGTTCTCATGGTAGTGATTTTTTTTACAACATATTAATATTACTAGAGGATATATTTATATACTCTACTATATTAAGCCTAACTATGGTCACATTTCCTTCATTTCATGGTATAAACCATATAAATTACGTCATTACTAGAGTGTATGCTATCTTTGTTAGTGGGAAACATATTAATCTATGTTATATAATTTTATGTTTTTTTAGATGATTCTTATTCTTGCATTACTCAAACCTTGAGTCAACCATCATATGTACCTTTTATTTTTCTAGTTGTGATAATCAGCTACATATTTTGATAATATAATATTATATTTTGATGTTTGAGATACCTATTAAGTTTACATGTGTGGACATTTAACATTAAAATATTAATTATGATCATCCCATATAAAACACTATGGCTCCTATCCCTAATTCAATTGCTTTTATGAGACTTGTTGGATGCACTTGTTGAGGTGGGTTTTCATTGATTTTTTTACTTTGGCTCATATCCCCTATTACTGGTATGCTAAATTATCATTGAAAGGAAATTATTCTTCCTTTTTCATCAATGAAAAATTGGCCAACACCACATTATAAATAATCATAATGTTAGCGTATTATTATTAGTTATTACATTATTAGGGCAGCGTATCTAAGTTGTTAGAACGTATTTCATTATTGGGTTGATGTTGTTGATTAGATCCTATTCCTACGGACTAATCCTGGCATATTCTGTACTATTTAATTATCATTTTATTAATGCAATGTGTTGGTATTTTTGACATGGTATCGGATAGTGTAGCTGGTAGTTATATTATTACCCAAATAATGTAATAAGGGGGGATGTTAGCATATTGTTATTAGTTATTACATTATTAGGGCAGCGTATCTAAGTTGTTAGAACGTATTTCATTATTGGGTTGATGTTGTTGATTAGATCCTATTCCTAGGGACTAATCCTGGCGTATTCTATACTATTTAATTATCATTTTATTAATGCAATGTGTTGGTCTTTTTGACACATAATTATGTAATATTTTGACACTATCAATTGAATCACAACTAGTGGATTATCTACTAATTAATTGAACACAATATGTTGATTTACTATCAATTGGATTATTATTTTAGCTTGTTGGTCCTACTAGATTTTTTGATTATATATCATCATATGAGATCTCTATATGGACATGTTACATACCACTAGATTATGAGGGTCATTATATGAGAAATACTAACTATTTTAAGGCCCATAATTTAATTTTCTATAATATTTACCATATTTTATTGAATGTAAATTTTTGGGTTCATGTTATATTTAACATGTTTGACTATTTAGAGACTTGATCCTTAGACACATGGAATTTCGCTTTGCTACCATCATATCCATAACACTTATAAAATTTCATATTATTAACCATAACTTTCATGAGTGGAAATATCTCATCCATTTGCAACTCAACCATGTTTACATTTTCACATTCTTATGGAGGTTGGTTCTAATATGTTAGTCAAGAGGAAAGGGTAACTTATTATGATGTAAGTAATACAGGTTGGAGAGGTTGATAGACTTTAGTATTTTGGATTGATGAATATTTAAATGTTATCATATATGAAGTTGTAGGACTAGTGGAGAATATAAGTATATAAATATAAGTGTTGGTTATATAGATAATTGTTTTTCATTTTTTTAACTATTTATAAATGATGTATTATGAAATAGGGTAATTTATAGAGGTAGATATGGAGAAAACTATTATTATTGTGTTGACACTTAGATCAAATTTATCAAGTAGACCATTGCTAGTGCTACTGTTAATTTCTTTACATAGATTAATATCTCTTCTATGAAGGCATATTCTTTCAAAACTATCACTAAAATGATATGATTTTCTAGTCTAACCATCATTACTAAATTTTACTATGACACCCTTATGGAAGCACGAGGATACGGAAACAAAAAGGGAAAAACTCCAAGTGCGATGCAAGAACGAAACTAAACTTGATGCTACGAATTAGAATGCATAAAATGGAGAAAGCATAAACAAATTGGAACCCAAATGGAATGAAACAACCCTCTTCTTTTATTGATGTATTTCAAATTCGGTTACAATTCGCTTCCTCCCTTTTTAGGGGCGAGGAGCATCAAACTTGTCTCTTGGTCACATCAATGGAAAGCCATCCCTCTTCCGCATGCCCACATGTAAGATGGGCGGACCAAACGTCGTCGCCGCTTGTGTATACGAGTGTTGATTCCTTGCTGCCCCTCCGATGTTTAGACCCTACGATCAAAGGAACAAGAAACCATTAGTAGCACCTGCGAATAAGACAAAGCATGCGATCCTCAAACCTACAATAAGCGGATGAGAAAATGAATTAAACTGTAACTAAAACTTATCCAAATGACATGAAAACTTGACAGGGACATGGAAACATCACCAAGAAGGTATTGCAAAAGAAACAGTCAAGAAATTCTTCACCGATTTGAATTCGCTCCGGGGCGGGACGGATTCGACTGTAATTCGCTCCAGGGTAGAACGAATTCACCTGCAACAAAGCATCGAAGTGATATTGCCCAAAATGTCGCATCTAGGGATCTCCAAAAGACCTACAAACTTGGGGTTAGCTAATTGGAGGCATTTTGGGAAGACCCAGATGGTCAGATTTCCCCAATTTGGCCTCCATCAACGGGAATTTGATGCTGCCACCTGCAAGTTAGTGAGGACAACAAAAGCGACAAAACATGATAAGATTTGATCAAAGCATTATGAAATCGAAATTACAAGCTATCTAAGAAGCATAAGATGGAATGCAAAATAAACAAATGACAAAAAGAACAATCTGCCATGAATCCCCAATCATTCCTAAAAAGGAAGATTAGGCTCGCAGCAGTGCGAGGGCACCCGGGCGGGCCGCCCACCGTTGGAACCTGATTTCGGCACCAATCCACTTGGGATGGGCCCAAAATCTCCTGTAATGTGTTGTCGACAAATTGGGTGGGATACTGTGGCCAAATGTCGGGTTTGGTTCCAGATTTGTGCTTCCAATGACCACCCAATGACCTCTTCTCCAAAAGAGATCAAGGATGTGGAAGAGCACAATTCAAGGGGGAATAGGTGTGAAATCAAAATGACAGCACTTCGTTGCTCCAAAATGCTCCTTCTCTGTGTATCTTGGGGTGAGGAAACTCATCAATTTATAGACCTAGGAGGTCTCTTGGGATGAGCATGCAGAGGTGCCACATGGCGGCCATGCCCTTCCAGGGGAGGGAAGATTCCTCCCCGATTAGGGGCTTCCATGACTACCCCTGTGACAATCCTCTAACGCTCGAAACTGCTCACCCATGCCCCCATGCAATGAAGGAAGCATTAAGTGGCGGATCCGAGCTGCCATTTGTCAAGATTTGACCTTTTTGCCTATCAAACCTAGAATTCATCTCACCCTGGAGCAGATTCTATATTCGTCCCAGGGAAGGACGGATCCCATTTTGAATTCGTCCCAGGGAGGGACGGATTCTGAGCAAAGTGCCTAGAAGGTGCCAAATTGATCTCTGACTTCCCAAAACTGCTGTGAGAGTGGTTAGGACCACTGTTTAACCTCTGGGGGCTGCCCTTGGGGCTGTGTGTGTCAATGCGATCAGTGTTTGCAATCACATAATCGGATTGGTGTTGTTTTGGTGTCTATAGATGCCCCTTTTTGGGATGCGTTGTGCATGGCACAGCGCTGAGCAAAAATAGATAACCAAAGCACTAATGATTAGGGTTTCTTAGTAACCTAACCAACTCTTGATGCCCCAAGCATGGAAAGGGCATGCATTCTTGAATCCTTGCTTCTGACGAGCGAAGGAACTTAATTCAAGTGTTAACCTTTTTCGGTGAGGTGTTACTTGAGCTTGGACATTGATCAGTCATGAATAGGCAAAGGGCGCAACCTTTTGTCTGTGGTAACCTAGAGTTCATGATTCATGAATGCCAAGTGTTTGATCAGCTTGTGATTATTGCTTGTTTACTGCCCCAAGCAGGAGCGTGATTGTCTTTGTCAATGATCCTTTGAATGCATGCCATTTTCCATGATTGGGTGTGTGTGTGTTGATTAATGACTAAGTGTGACTACCCCCTCAAGCGACGAATCGATGAGGGAATGACCTTCATGAGAAAAGCGACGAGTCGCTTGACCCAAGATGACTTAGGTAAGGGTGCCATCAGATGTTTAGCATTGAATGTGTGTGCAGTTTTTCGACATTTAGACCTATTTTTGGTGGGTGTTAACCCTTTTGGCGACGCCGTTTGGGGATGAAATTCTCGAAGATCCATCTTCCTGTGGAGCGGTCCGGCTATGGTAGCCTTCTTAGGGAGTAGGATAGTGAGGATTTGTGACCCCGACATCGGTTTTGCATACCCGGGATGTCAAATGCAAAAGCACTTTCATCGGGCAAGCTTTATTGCTTGTTTTTGGGTCATTTTGTTCATTTTTTGTTATTTTTGAATTTTTTGCTCTGAATTCGTTCCAAGGTGGGACGAATTCCTGGTGAGTATTCATTTCAAGGTGGAACGAGCGCTAACCAGAGTGCTCATTCCAGGGAGGAACTCTTACAGGCTCAAAAAGCCTATTTAAAGGCCAAAACTAGGTTTTGGGCTCATTTGCACTTGAATTTTCTTGCGATTTGGAGCTCTGAGGAGGAGGAGGTTAATTCTGCGAAGTGAAGCGCTGCCAAAATTTCCTTGCCACCATGAGTGCACAAACCGGATCGAGCGGCGGAGCCGAAGCGAGACCAGTAAGTGCACCTCCTCGTTTGTTTGCATTATGTTTTCAAGTTATTTATTTATTTTTCTCTGGTGTGCTGTTTTTTCAAATTAAAATGGAAACCCTAAAACGGATCTGAACAAAACCAAGACCTTAGTAGAAATTGAATGGAAAACGTAGCTAAAACTTAGGTTAAAATTTTTGTTTTTCTTTTTAGTTGGTTATGTAGAAAATGAAACCCTAGTGTAACTTTAGTTTGACAAGATATAATTAACTTTAAAATTTGCATTCCGTTTTAAACTTAGGTAAACCCTAGGTAAAAGAAACATTTTGTATTATGTGATGATTTTATTATGCGAAAACCCTAGGAATGCAAAACCCTAGTTTTTTAGGTTTAAATGTGTTAGTTTTAAAACGTAGGTTAAAACCCTAGGCTAAAAAATTATTTAAAATTTTGTTTTGTTTGTGTAGATTTGTCGTTTAAACTTAGATTAGTAACCCTAGGACTGAAAATTAGTTTTAATTTTTTTTATTTTTAAATTTGTCAAGAAAATAGAGAAAATTTTTTTTTTGCTGTACATTTTCATGTAGTGTTGTATATTGATGTTTTTGTGTTGTTTCTTGTGCAGGTTGTGAAGAGCTGGTATCGCGTGCCTATTGCTTTTGCTAAAGCGCATGGGGCGCTAACTATGGCTGACTGGGAATGGCTTGATGCTCTTGGGCTCAAGCAGGTGACTCGAATGGAGCCTATGGTCGGGGATCGGGCCTATCTGATGGCCTTGATCAACTTGTGGGATCCTTGGACCAACACCTTCCATCTCCCAATAGGGGAGATGATAGTGACATTGGAGGACGTCTATCAGATTCTACGGATTTTGATAGATGGACTATCGATCAGGACGTCACCGCATGACCATCGGACAACTGTACTGATACGATGCTTTGGGCACGGGAGGAGTTGGGCATAGAGAGCCCAGTGGAGATGGCAGAGGTGGACTGTCAGATGGGTGGGATTTTAGTTCGATGGTGGTTGGAGAGGGGGGTGAGATTATTCGGCTTGGTGGGCGGTTACCTAAGCCCTCAGGAGGTGGCTCTTCACGTCGGATGAGGGACAATGGTACTGAGTAGTCAACATCATCTCATCGTAGGTGATTGGATGAGGGAGGCGATAGTAGGCATGATGCGGGGGCTAGCAATAGACCTCCCGAGGGGTCCCATAGGACCCACACCATGGGGGGTAGTTCTCGTCGCACCGATCCTACGTGATCATGGTGGCCGACGCCTTAGGCTTGGGATTTTGGATTTTGTTGCGGGGTCAGAGGACCAACTCTTTGTAGCCTGCGGATTTTGATGATATATATATATATATATCGGCTTTATTTTGTTTATGCACATGTGATGATTTGATTTTATGCATGATGGTTTGATGAATATGGATGTATGCATGTTAATTTATTTTGATGGATGCATATGTTATGATGAATGCAAATGTTTTTGATTTATATGTGATATGCGAAAATGGAATGGATGAATTGAATTTGTGATGTTTGGAGGTCGCACCATAGACTGTTCAGAACTGTATGGCTTTTTGTCCTAGGTGATTGCTGTGGTGAATAGCTTTGTAGGCATACATGTCTTTTCTTGTATGTTATTTTTGTATTTTCTGATGGTGAAGTAAAGCTGAAAAGATATTACAGTTGGTTTAGAATGTAGTTAGGTTTTCTGAGATTCAGATGTTTTAACTAACTAGCCAAGGCTGTACTTTTATCTGACAAGACTTTGAACAAGGTATGAATCGGACTTGTCTTTGACCAAGTTATTTCACATCCCTGTGTGTGCAATTGAGTTCGTTTGATGTGGCATTTGTCAAGATACCGCCAGTGCTAGATAGGCTATCAACCAAACCTGTACTGAGGATCACCTAATTAGCTCCACTAACTCCTTTGTTGTATTTAGTCGATTAATCTACGGTGCAATCTAGGATACCATAAGCTAGCTCATCCACATGCAAACATTGATCTGCACCCAAGTTAATGCGACAGATATATCGTCATGCGGGAGGTTTGCCACGAGTGACCGATAGGCTATCAACCAAACCGGTACTAAGGTTTATCTCATGACCTTCTGAATGCTGAGAGTTCCAGGGATTCAAGTTCAACTCCCTTCTTTTCTTCAATTGTATTGGGATACTTGCTCTTTTGTAGTGATAAAAATCACTGTTTATTTTTGTTTTATTTTTTTTCTTTTGAGCAAGGGATTAGGATATGGAGTGACGAGAATCACTATTGTTTGTGCCTTTTGATGTATGCACTTTGGGATATCAAATTTTGGAGTTTTGACTTTTGCAAATTTTTGATGTTTTGCAACTTTTGAGAACTTGGGATTCATGGGGAATTGGGTAGGGAGGATGCTTGTCCTTTTGCCAACTCTCAGCATTCTTTGGGGTCATTCGCATAGGGGGATGAGCAAGATAACCATTTCGCTTATGGTGACCTGGATTGCTTTGCAGGGTTCATCTTTCATTCACACAACTTGGGAATGTTTATGTGTTTTAATTTGTGCTGGGATGCTACGTAACAAGGTGTCATCCAAGTAGAATTCTACCTTCGTAAAATCTATCTGACTTGGTACAGTATGTGGCTAGATAACTAATGATGACTGAATGACGAAAACTCTTGATACATTAGAAGACAACTGATTATAGTATGGCAGAAATATGGATAGCGTTTTATTTTGATGGATTGTTTATACAGCGGAGAGATATGGAATGAAGATGGACTTTGCCAAGTAATGACAGTCTATGGTGCCTTGACCTGTATGACCACAAATATGCAAATGTATGGATGCGATGCTTAATGCAGCTATTATTTTTGTGTTTTTGATGGATTGATCTTGGTGAGTATGAAAATGAGATGTAAAAGAGATTTTTAATTTTTTGATGATTTTGAGCATGCATGGAGATGAGATGCAAGTTTTTGTTGTTTTTGATGATTTTATTGTTTTTGATATTTCTTATTTTTCTTTTGACCAAGCGATTGTGGGAACCCTTGGAGCTTTTTGGATTGACCAAGCGATTGGGAATCCTTGGAGCATTTTGGGATTGACCAAGTGATTGGGAATCCTTGGAGCATTTTGGGATTGACCAAGCGATTGCGGGAATCCTTGGAGCATTTTGGGATTGACCAAGCGATTGGGGGAATCCTTGGAGCATTTTGGGATTGACCAAGCGATTGCGGGAATCCTTGGAGCATTTTGGGATTGACCAAGATTGATTGTTTTGACAGTATCCTTGGAGCATTTTGGGATTGACCAAGGATTGCGGGAATCCTTGGAGCATTTTGGGATTGACCAAGCGATTGTGGGAATCCTTGGAGCATTTTGGGATTGGCTGCTTTAGATATGGAATGGTCACAAATGACTGATGTTCAAGGGTTCGAGTTCTTTGACTCCATCAAGGGAAGCTAGCCGGTATGTCCCGGGTCCTATCTTGCTATCAATTACATATGGACCTAACCAATTTGCCGTGAACTTGTCCCTGAGATGGGACGGCAAACTAGAGTTCTGCTGGTTTTCCTTCAAGACCAAGTCACCAACCTGAAAGTCCCTTAGGTGAACTCTCATGTTGTATGCTTTCTTCAGCCGCTCTTGATAGATACGTAAATGCTCAAGAGCATTAACGCGTCGTTCATCGAGCAACGTAAGCTGGTCTAACCGGGCCTGTCGCGCAGTGTCATCATCGATGAACTCTTGCATTGATATGCGTAGGGAGGGAATTTCCAACTCAAGAGGCATGACAGCCTCGGAGCCATACACAAGCAAAAATGGAGTTGCCCCAGTGGGTGTCCGAATGCTAGTGCGATAAGCCCATAGGGCAAGTGGGATCTGAATGTGCCAATCCTTATGACTGTCTGTGACTATCTTTTTAAGGATAGCAACTAGCATTTTGTTTGACGCCTCTGCTTGCCCATTTGCCTATGGATAATAGGGTGTCAAAAAACTATGCTAAATTTTGTACTTTGTGGTCAAAGCACGCACATCTTTGTTCTTGAATGACGTCCCATTATCCGAGATTATCTTGGATGGAATACCAAAATGACATATGATGTTATGCAAAATGAACTCCACAATGCGGGGTCCAGTCGTAGAGGTTAGCGAAACCGCTTCCACCCACTTGGTGAAGTACTCTGTGGCCGTTATGATAAACGTATGACGACCTGACGACGTAGGGGAGATCTTTTCGATGAGATCTAAGCCCCACTACAAAAATGGCCAAGCCGATTGGATCGACTGCAAGGCCTGGGAAGGTACGTGTGTCAAATTGGCATGATGTTGACACTTCACGCACTTCCTCACATATGCGCAACAATCTCGCTCTAAAGATGGCCAATAGTAGCCCATGCGAAGAATGCGCTTGGCGATGGCCATACCACTGAAGTGGCCACCACACGTACCATCGTGCGCTTGGGCGATCGCCCAAGTGGACTCTTGCTGGTCCAAGCATCGAAGGAGGATCCCTTCATAGCTACGATGGTACAAAATGTCTCCTAACAAGACATGCTTTGCCGCTTTCTGCTTGAATGCTCATTTTGCGATGGGCGTCAATCCAAGTGGGAGGTTACCTAGCTTGAGGTAGTCCCTGAGGGGTGAATACCAATCCTGCTGATCAGAAGCCTCGACGGTATGAACAGCCAATCCCTCTTGAAGTTCATCCCTAGCAAAAGCTGAGCGGGAAAGAACTTGTAAGAATAGCGTGGTGTTGCTATTAAGGGGAGTAGGGGAGAACAAGGCCCCCCAGTTGGCATGCTTCAAACAGTCATGGATTCGAGAGAACTTATCCGAGGATGGTTCAATCTGGATCATGTGGATTCCTGGCGTTAAATCAGAGCTTGCACGCTCCATCGTGGATTGCGATAATGTTTTGACTTGAATGGTTGTCATATCACCAGAAAGGTCTTGCGGGATTAGTGACCCCAAAGAGGCCATAGTGTCCGCAAAATGATTCGATGACCGAGGGAGTGCCTCGATGTCGTACCATTCAAGCTTTGCCAAGAATTTGTCCACAAGGGCTTTGTAGGCCTGTAGAACTGGGCATTTACATTGGAATACCCCTTTGACTTGATTGACGATTAACAACGAATCACCAAAGATGTTCAATCATTTAATGTTCATGGTGATTGTTGTCTGAAGACCTATGAGCAAGGCTTCATACTCTGCATTGTTGTTGGTGCACGGGAAATTTAATTTAAATGACAAGGGTATTGGAGCCCCTTGCGGTGTGAAGAATACTATTCCCGTGCCACCACCTTGCTCACATTTAGAACCATCAAAAAATAGGGTTATGTCGGCTTGTGACTCAGGCTCATCAGAATCGAGCGATTTCGAGACATGGAAGACCCCATCATCGGGTAGTTCTATGACCAGAGGCTGATCGTCTTCGATAGGAGCCTCTGCTAGTTGATCGGCTATGACCTGTCCTTTGATGGATTTTTGTCCAATAAACTCTATGTCAAATTCCATCAACAACATGATCCATTTCGTCGTGCGGCTACTATGATAAGTACGACTCATCATGTATCGCAATGGATTCTCCTTAGACACAACATACGTCTTGTTGCTCAGCATGTAATGGCACAGCTTTTTGGTAGCAAACACCACTGCCAAGCAGAGTTTCTCAACGTATGCATAGTTAAGTTCATAACCGACCAGGGTGCGGCTAAGATAGTAAGTAGCCTGCTCTTTGTGAAGTTCATTCTTCTGGGCTAGCATGGCGCCCAGTGCCACCTCAGTAGCTGAGATGTATAAGTAGAACGACACTCCTGGTCTAGGTGGTGCCAATACTGGCGGCGAAGCCAAGTATTGCTTGATGTCATCAAAGGCTGACTGGCACTCGTCATCCCAGTGAAATGCTACCCCTTTATGCAATAATTTGTTCATGGGTCGACACTTGTCCGATAACTGCGCTATGAAGCGCTTGATCGACGCGACCTTACCCTACAGACTTCTGAGCTGCTTGATGGTAGTTGGGGGAAGCATTTCAAGGATTGCCTTGACTTTGTTTGGGTCCACCTCGATGCCTCGCTTTGAGACTATAAAACCCAAGAGCTTTCCAGATGTGATGCCAAAAATGCACTTCTTGGGATTCAGTCTGACTTTATGCTCCATGAGGCGATCGAGGATCTTGCTTAAGTCACCGAGATGATTTGGGCATAAGAGAGACTTGGCCAACAAATCATCCATGTAATCTTCCAAAGTTTTATGCATGTAATCATGGAAGATGTACGTCATGGCACGTTGGTAGGTGGCGCCAACATTTTTAAGGCCAAAAGGCATGACCTTGTAACAAAATGTCCCCCAGGGCATTGTGAACGCCATTTTTAGTTGGTCCTCGGGATTGATACGAATCTGATTGTATCCCGAGAAACCATCCATGAGGGATAGCATTTCGTGGCCCGCTGTAGCGTCTACCAATGCGTCGATGCTAGGCAAGGGAAAATCATCCTTAGGACTCGCTTTGTTTAGATCATGAAAATCAGTGCATATGCGAATCCTCCCATCAGGCTTCTTGATGGGCACCATGTTGGACAGCCATGGCGGATAATCCACGCAGATGACAAACTGTGCATCCAACAATTTTTGCAATTCATCTTTGACCATCAAGGCCACTGTTGGGTGCATCTTGCATAGTTTTTGCTTAACAAGCTTGACTGTCGGATCAAGCGTTAAATTATGCATGACTAGCTACGGATCTAGCCCCGACATATCTCTGTATGACCATGCAAAAACCTCCTTCTTCTCTTTGAGAAGGGCAATGTAGTCGGCTTGCTCTTCGGGGGATAAACTTACCCCCAGCTTGATAATCTATGGATTCATTGGATCTGAGCCGATGTCTACGTCAGTCGTCTCCTCGACCGACATGTGGGATCCATCCTCCAACTGGTGTGGAGTCGGGATCAAATGGATATCATTTGCTGAGTTAAGATCATCGTTAGGAACCTCAGGTCCCTCTTCAGCATGGAAGATATCCTGAGTTGGCCTAGGGGTAAAATGAAGCATTTCACCGAAAGGCCAGTACTCATATGGGGATGGAGGGGAATTGACATGATCCCAGTCTATAGCATCTATGTCTAGATACAATGACCATGCTGGATCGGCCGGATTGTGGATGGGGGCGGTTAAATCAATGGAGATCATGTTGATGGAATGATTTTGGTCTCCATTACCGTAGGTGTAGTTACTCGGACATCTTAGATGCTCTCTATGCTCTGGATCTGGCTCTAGAGGGATGGGCATGAATGGATCATCCCTATGTGTGGATAGGAAGACAGGGTCTACCCTCGGCACTGATGTCATTATAGGGTCTCGGGGTGGACGGTGCTCATCGTAAACTTGGAGCCATGGATCCAACACTTGGTCCCACCCTACTGGGTCTACGTACCACTCATGCCCTTGCAGTATGCCCATCTATTCAAATATGTCATTAATCTCCAAGGGGCATCGATGCTGCATCTGTCACATGTGATTAAGATATGCCATTTCTGTTTCATCTTCGTAATCACTATCGGAGATCCAAAGGCCTTCATTGGCTCCGACTACTTGCGGCATTAAGGGCTCACCTTGCTCAAGCAAATTTATCTGGCCCCACTGTGGTTGTGCCACTCTCTGTGGGGGGACCTGATTCTCTTGACGTATCACAGGCTCGACTGGAGCCTCTAGAGGAAACATTGTCAAAAGATTCTCGTGATAGTCATCCATAGGAATCACTTGCGAGTGATTGTTATCTGAGTCGAAGGGGTCATATGATGCTGGCTCATAGTCTGACTCATCCTCCGAAGATCCTTCTTGACATTGTTGATATCCGCCCTGAAAGTGGGTCCCCAAACTTTCGCCTCTTTCTAGCAAAGGGGAAGGGCGATTGAGGTTACCAAGGGTGGTTGTTGACCATGGGAGATAATCCCCCAATGTGTATGTTGTGTTTGGGTTGGCATATGGATCCGATGCCAATCCACCCTTGTGGCCTATCCTCAGGCCTTGCATGTCTTCGACCAAGATGTCTAAGGGCAGGGGGTGATTGAACCCTACACCTGACTTGTCATAAGGCATTTGGTATCTTGGTTGACAAAGGACACGCACTCCTTGCTCATACCGGCCTAACCCGTATCCATGCCAATTGCATTGGCCAAGATATCTCAGAGCGAAGTCCGGGTTGGACAGATAGTTTACATCCTCTGCGAAAGGCTCTTCATCCTCGTCCTCTTGCATGTATGGCTCAGTGCCATGATCAAGGCCCCCATACACAAAGTTAGTCTGGTTTGGCGGGTAGCCTAGAGGAACAATTGTACCAATGGGGAGGCGAGGTCTCCCCATGTCTTGCATGGACTCTAGTGCGGGCGTTGCTACAACATTCCACACCAGATACTCCCCCAAGCCCGTATTGGCCATTTCAACAGTGATTGTTGGTGACTGAGGGGGAGGGAACGGAAGCTCTTCTAGACTCCACTCCATGTGGGGTGGGCTAGGAGCTTCCACTTCCATTTTACTAGGCATCTCTTCGGTAGAGATGTTTGAGACTGATTGTGGCGCCTCTTCCAGAGGTTGTGCCTCCTCCAGGGGTTTCTTCCCTTTGTCCTTCTGTTTGGCCATGATAGGTGGCATCGTTGATGAAGGACCAACTGATGAAGATGGACCTGATTGGGGTTTTGGTGGATCTACCTTTGGGGATGCTTACGAAATCGGACCCTATCGAGATGGATTCAACTGGAAATCCAAATGCGTTGATGGAAGGGTCGACTGCGGCATCAACTGCACTGCATTGCAGTACTTGAAGGGTTCTAGGTCTGTCGGGACCACATGTACCTCCCCTTCAAATGTATACTTCAGACATTGATGTGCTATTGATGGGACACACTTCATGTCCCTGATCCATGGCCGGCCCAACAAGATGTTGTAAGCCATCTCACCTTCCAAAATATGGCACAATGTTGGTATTGTCTTTTGTCCCACTTGAATGGGTAGGACGATTGTGCCGACTGTCGAGCAGATTGCATCGTTAAATGCTCACAGTGTATATGTGGAGGCCATGATGTGAGATGCCGACAACTTCAAATGTTTCAATGCCATTGTAGTAATGATGTTACTAGACGAGCCAGTGTCTACCAACACCCTCTTATAGGGGATCCCATTGACCCACGCGATAACGTGCAGGGGTGGATCCGCTATGTCATCAGCCACTAACTTCACTTCATCTTCCCAAAAAGTGATGACTGGCTCGGTGCATCTTTTGACATGCCCCACAAAGTTGTTGAAGGAATTCGGTTCCTGGGGCTGCAACTCGATAGCCTTCAATATCTCCATAAGAGCCTCCCGATGGGGCGTTGATTGTTGAATTAGCTCATATATGGAGAGCCTAGCCGACGTGGTCCATAGACTTTGGGTAAGTCTAGTCCGAATCGTGGCCACGGGTCTAGGCGAAGGTAGCTGCGTAGGGTTCTATTGAGACTGTGACGTTGATGGAACTTCTCTTGTGGCTACCGCGGGAGCAGCTCCTGGGTATTTCTTGTTCCTAGTCACTATACTTATCATCCCTACATACCCCTGCATGGGGAAGTTCTGTTGCACCTCATTGATTTGAAGGGGTTTTTCCTGTGCCTCATGGGCAGGCAAGGGGTCTCTAAAAACTCCCATTTGCTGGTTGTTTGGCGCTACGGGGTTGTCTACAACCAATGTCTTGTTGTCAATCAAGTCTTGTATCAAGCCTTTGAATTTCCAACATGCATTAAGGTCATGTCCCTGTCGTCGATGGAATTTATAGTACAAATCCTCCCGGTACCCTTTAGGCTTCGGTGCATTGGGATCTATGGTTTGAATTTCTGGGAGGTTGATCAAATTTGTCATTGACAAGCGGTCAAATAGGGAGTCCCTAGACTCCGTGTAGGGTGTAAACTGTCGCCTAGGGCGACGCTACTGATTTTGCCCCTGTTTCTGGTTTTCTCTTTCATAATTGTTAGGGGGCACTCGCTCGATAATTAGCCTTTTGAGGTTGTATTTCTTGTGCAGGCTTAGGAACATTTATAGCAACTTGGTTAACCGTAGCGGGTTTTTGTTGCGTAGTCCCTATTTTGGTGTTTTTGTTCCATTCTTTTTTCTTAGGTTTGGCGATCTCGCCATCCTGTATCTTGATCTCTTCGATGATTCTGGCTTGCGCCAGAGCCTCTTCTAAGGTGGCATATTGTTGCAGCTACAATAGCATAGAGATCGATCTCAAACAACTTCTTGAAAACATTTGTGTAAGGTCGGACATAGGGGGAAGGTAGGGTAGCTTGGAAAGCAGAGTCCTCCATCGATTCCCGTAGGCCACCATAGTCTCTTCCTCATACTTCCTGAGGCTGGCCAAATCACTTAGTGATGCCTTCTTCTTGGTGTTGAAGGTGAAGCGTTCGAGGAACGCATCCACTAATTGATCCAAGTTGTCGATGTTGTGCTTCGGCAATTGGGTGAACCAATCCGAGGCAGGGCCTGCGAATGTGGTTATAAAGGTCCTCAAGCAACAAAGCATCATTGTCCTGAATGCCAAAGCATTGGCTCAGGAACCTCATCACATGCTCTTGGGCATCCTCCTCACCTTTAAAGATTGCCAACTGAGGCAACTTAAAGTGCTCAAGATAAGGAGGTGCAGGCACGGACGGATGCACCGGATGACTACGGAGTTGACGTAACATGGGCTTTTGGGGCCCAGCAGCTTTGGTTTCCATAGACTCCAAATGCTCTAACAGCGCTTTATATGCATCAGAAGACTTAATCTCTTCCTCTCTAATTTTCTCCCGTTGTGGGTTGTGGGAGACTTGAGGCCTGTGGAGAGGTGGCCGGATAGCAACCCCTCCGCCTTGATAGGGCATTTCGGCCCGCTCTTCTTCTTGTTCATACTCCTCATATGCTTCTTGAGGAGTCTCTGGGTGAGACCTATGACCATGAGTGGGTCCCCGTAGAGGGAGCCCATCATTATTCCGGGGAGTGGCCTCCCGTTCAGGTCTAAGAGGTCTTGGAGGCAGCGCTTGGTTAGGTCACGGGGACCTGTCTTGTACCAAGGGGTTACGCCTCTCATATGGTTCTGCCCTTTGGGTGCGAGGGGTCGAAACCCTCTCTGACATAGTGTTATTCAATAGCTCATCTGTTTGGCACCTAATGCACTCTTTATTGAGGCGATATAAATGCTCTAGTTGTTGTTGATCTTGCTCAAGCTACGTAATCTACGCTTGGCGGGCGGCATGTCTGGCGACTGCCAAGTCGATCTATTCTACCATCTTGAGTCTCAGAGGCCTAGATGCCTCTCCCATGCACTTATCTCGGTCACGGTGATCCGAGATCTCTATAGGTCGCTTCCCCCTATCGAGGTTGGCGGCATTTATTCGAGGCTCTGGCCTCGAAGGATGGTTTTGGTACATAGCAAGTGTGGAGGCGCATTGCTCCCATGTTGTATATTGCTCTTGAGGAAGATAGGGGTCTTCCTCATTCTCCCTTTCATAAGTGTGAAAGGGGCGGGCGGAGTTGGCTCGCCCTGTCAGAGGAGCCTTGTGCTCCGGATTTGTCCTATTGTTTCTGACAATGAGAGGAGGCAATGAAGGGATGATATAATCTTGAAGCCTCTCCTCATGGACCCTCTGTCGTTCCAGCGCTTCATCGCACGGTGGCCACTCATATCGAGCTTCTAAGGGAGCCCTTTTATCTATGTTGAGTGCCACATGTAAGGACTCTTCCCGAAAGGGGCTATGACGGACGGGCGTGTCCCCCAATGGGGTGTCCCTATAATTCCATCTTGACCTGGACTGATGCGGACTCTCTTGCGGGTTAGACCGCCAAGGCGGTATAACTAAGTCCTTAGGGCTATAGCGGAGGCGACTTGTGCCCCCCTTGTACACTTTCTGTAGCTTTCGCCCTTGATTGGGCTTGGCTACGTGTGTACACCATGGTGGTGCTTTCCTACAAGCTATGTAGATTTTATCTCTTTTATGATTTTTTGATTTTTTTGTTACACTAAGCAGAAATGAACACACACATACACAAACGGTGATTATCTCTTTTAAAGATTAATGGTGTGTCCTAGACTGGTTTAGTGTGTTTTTTATTTTTGTTTTTGTTTTTGAAAGTTTTGAAGAACGTTTAAATGCATAATGAAGGCTCATATGACTCCCATAATTGGTCGCCCCTTCGATATACCATTGCCAGGCCGATATACCAACCTCTCTATATACCCGCCCTTACGAGAGGGAAACTATAGGTACGTGAGAGCAGATGGTACGTGGAACGTAGGCGGTACGGAAGGGGGATTGTCCTGTTTATGACACCTACCATAGAAGACTTATCCTCATGTGTTGGGAATCACCCCAACGACACTCGGTCAGCTTTCGTCAGGATTTACGTCGAGCAATAGTGACAATCGGGGTAAATGGATGCAAAAATCAAGCCAAGGTGGTGATGAAATCCACCGTTGGTCTTGATCAAGGGCTGGGGTTTTACGACCAGCTCCTTGGTTTAAAAATGTTCGTGAAGTGTGTGTGGTTCTTTTTATTTAGAAAAATGAAACATGCAGAAGCAACTACTTTCCCTAAGAAGGCAAAATTGATAGAAAATAAAAACAAAAAAGCAAAAAATGACAGGAACAGTTTAGGACCCTTACCTTTTCTCTGCCTAGACCTGCTGTTTCTGATCCTCGGCCCTGAAACTGCATAGACAAAAATTCGTCCCTGGGTGAGACGAATACCAGAATAGGATTCGTCCTGGGCTGAGACGAATTCCAATTCGTCTCAGGGTCAGACGAATTCCAGTACTGTATTCGCCACAGGCTGGAACGAACCACAGTCAGTTCAAAAAATGGTACCTATAAGCACAAAAACACAAATTTTGATCAGTTTCTTGATCTCAAAAAGTAGGGGACAGGGTCCCACCGTGATCGCCACTGGAAACACGAGATTCTAAAAGAAGGAAATACTAAATGCGATGCAAGAACAAAACTAAACTTAAGTCCTAGAAATTAGAAATGCATGAAATGGAGAAAGAAGACGAATTGAGAACCCAAATGAAAGAAGTATAGAAAGCACAACCCTTTTTTTATTTATCTCTCTCAATTTTGGTTACAATGCGCTTCCTCCCTTTTCGGGGCTAGGAGCATTAAATGAGTCTTTGGTTACAATCAATGGACTTAGCGATCCCTCTTCCGCGTGCCCACATGTAAAATGGGCGGGCCAAAGTGTTGCCGCCGCTTGTGTTGATGAATCTTGATCCTTGCTGCTCCTCTTCCCTACATTCAAAGAAACAACAAATTCGTTAGTAGCACCTGCGACATAAGATAATGCGTTTGATCCTAAAAACCAATGGAGGATGCATGCATAAAATTAGCTAAATCGATAAATAAAATGACTCCAAATGACCTGCAAATTTGACAAAAACTAGAGAACATTACCAAAAGGTCACTGCAAATGAAATAGTCAGGAAATTCTTCACCGATTTGAATTCGCTTCGGGGCGGGACGGATTCGACTGTAATTCGCTCCGGGTAGAACGAATTCACCTGCAACAAAGCGCCGAAGTGATACTCCCAAAATGTCACATCTAGGGAGCTCCAAAAGACCTGCAAACTTGGGGTTAGCTAATTGGAGGCATTTTGGGAAGACCCAGATGGTCAGATTTCCCCAATTTGGCCTCCATCAACAGGAATTTGATGCCGCTACCTGCAAGTTAGTGAGAACAACAAAAGCGACAAAACATGATAAAAATTGATCAAAGCATTGTGAAATCAGAATTACAAGCTATTTAAGCAGCATAAGATGGAATGCCAAATAAAAAAATGACAAAAAGAACAATCTGCCATGAATCCCCAATCGTTCCTAAAAAGGAAGATTAGGCTCGCAGTAGTGCGGGGCGCCCGGGCGGGCCGCCCACCGTTGGAACCTGATTTCGGCACCAATCCACTTGGGATGGGCCCAAAATCTCTTGTAATGTGTTGTCGACAAATTGGGTGGGATAATGTGGTCAAGTGTCGGGTTTTGGATCCGGATTCACACTTCCAATAACCACCCAATGACCTCCCTTCTGCGAAAGAGATCAAGGATGTGGAAGAGGTGAATCAAAAGGGGAAAGCGATGCTGATCAATTTGGCAGCACTTCGTTGCTTGAAAATGCTTCCAACTCTCTCCTCTTTTGGGTGAGGAAGCTCACCAATTTATAGACCCAAGGGGTCTCTTGGGATGGGCATGCAGGGGCGCCACATGGCGGCCATGCCCTTCCCAAGAGGGAGGAGATTCCTCCCCGACTTGGGCTTCCATGACCGCCCTTGTGACAGTCCTCTAACGCTCAACCTGCCCACCTACACGCGCCCATGCAAGGCCATGAGGCACTAGGTCGCGCGCCACTTGTCAAGATTTCCCTTTTTGCCCGTTGAACCTGGAATTCGTCCCACCCTGGAGCGGATTCTGTATTCGTCCTAGGGGAGGACGGATCCCATTTTGAATTCGTCCCAGGGAGGGACGGATTCTGAGCAAAGTGCCTAGAAGGTGCCAAATTGATCTCTGACTTCCCAAAATTGCTGTGAGAGTGGTTAGGACCACTGTTTAACCTCTGGGGGCTGCCCTTGGGGCTGTGTGTGTCAATGCGATCAGTGTTTGCAGTCACATAATCGGATTGGTGCTGTTTTGGTGTCTACACCTTATATATTAAACCATTACTTATTCATTAAATGGATAAATAGCAACCAAAATATAATATTATGTATGCATATATATGATGTAAAAATCATTAATATTCCAATTTGGATGTATTATCATGGACATTAACAAAAAAAATATTGGTTATACATTTATAGGAATACCAACTCATTTGATAATTAGATCAATGATTATGTTCTGGTTGGTAACGTTCCCATATCATTGGATTATATGCCATAATGTGGTTTTACATGTAAGTGAAAATGCTAGCAATCACATGATAACATCCTCTACTTAAAAAAAACATAATTATTTCAATCATGATCAATAAATATGGTGTTAAAACATCATATTTCCATCATTCTGATTAAATATTTCAAAATATTTGAATGCTACTTGGGAGTTAGATGAATCGACATGTAAATGCACAGATCCTTGATAGTTGTAATAAAATTATTTTAGAGAGGATATTGCTTTGGATTTTAACATAAAATACTCTTGTTGAATATATTTTTGTTTCTAAATGGTCCATATAATAAATACAAATGACTCTAGCTAAGCAACATATGATTGTTGACATGTAGCTTGTTGAATGGTTTACATAATCTGGGTAACATGATATCATACAACTTGTTGAGATTGTTATTTAGTATCTTGTGACTAATGTGTAGCATGCAACATTTGTTAATAAATGGTTGGAATTTCTTATATTTATTAGGATAATCGATGAAGTTGATTAGGTTGGTTCATGTTTATTTTAAAAATATATAACAATGAAACTATTCATTAACCTTCATGCAAGTTTGAGGAATTATATTTTTTTAAATATTTTTTTCCTTTTTTAGGTAGGATTTTATCACAATTATAAACCCTCTTTTTTCTAAAGATACATTGGAAAAATTGCCAACTCCTATGATTCCATAATATTTCGATATTGTAACCATTAACTCATAAAATCTATTATCCTAGTGGTCATTGTAAAAATTACATGGAAAACTATATTCATATAGATCTAGGTAGGATTTTAGTTAAATTATTTATGGTATATTCTATTTCATTATAAATTGAAGGATAAACTTGTAGATCTAACTCTATGTAGCTAATTTAATAAAATTACACACAAATTCAAATACCCATTTGTTAAATTTATAATATTTACTTAAAGTCCATGCAAATATTATGAGATCTGTTAAAATAACATAAGATTTTGATAAAATGTTAATAAAAGCACTAGATATACAAAAAAATGAGGGTTATTTTAAAATTAGGTCACCATACAATTATAATTTAATAGAATATGTATTTGTAAAAATATCACTAACACCTAACTTATTAGGTGGTCAAAGTATCATTCTTATATATATGGGACAAGGGTGAAGTACCTTTGTTAGTCCTTGGCTATAATAAAGGTGATCCATGTTGGCCAATGCATTGGGTTTCCTTTGTTCACCTAGTTCTTACCTTTTTGTAGACACCAAAACAACACCAATCCGATTATGTGACGACAAGCACTGATCAAATTGACATACACAGCCCCTAGGGAAGCTCCCAAAGGTTAAACAGTGGTCCTAACCACTCCCATAGTAGTTTTGGAAAGTTATAGGTTAGTTTGGCACCTTTCAGGCACTCAGATCCCTACTCGTTCCACCCTGGGATGATTACAAATTGGTATTCGTCCCACCCTAGGACGATTAGCAACATTCGCTCCAGGGTGGGGTGAATAGCAGGTTTAATGAGAAAAAAGTCAAACCTTGACAAATGGTAGCTTAGATCCACCACTCAACTCCACCTTCAATACATGGGAGTGCGAGTGAGCATTTTTGAGCTCAAATAGGTAGTCATAGAGGTAGTCATGTAGCCCTTAATCAAGAAGGAATCTTCTCCCACCTGGAAAGGCATGATGGCCAAGTGGCGCCTCTGCATTCTCATTCACAAGAGACCATCAGGTCTATAAAATGGTGAGTCTTATCACCCCAAAAAAGGATGGATTAGGAGCATTTGAAGTAATGGAGTGCTTCTGAATTACATCCTCACCCATCGCTTGTGCTTCTTACATCCTTGATCTCTCTTTTAGAAGGGAGGTTATTGGGTGATCATTGGAAGCGCAATTCGGACCCAAAACCTGAAAATTTTGCCACAATACCCCACCCAATTTGTCAAAACAACCCCCTAGGATGTTTTGGACCCATCCCAAGTGGATTGGTTCCGAAACCAAGCCCCAAACGGAGGGCGTCCTGCCCCCGGGTGCCCCCCACACTGCTGTAGTCCTAATCGCCCCACCCCAGAGTGATTAGAAATTTGTAGCATATTTCTTTAATTTTTCATTTGCATTTCATTTTAGGTCACTCATATAGGCTTCCATTCAAATTTCATGTCATTCTGATGAATATTGGATGTGTTTTCAGTGTTTTTTGCTTTCATTAACATATAGGGAACATCATCGGATACAAGGTGATCAAGGCAAAATTTGCAAATTCTGACCTTTTGGGTCATCTCAAAATTCCCCTTTTTGCTTAAAACAAACTTTGCACATGTTTTGTATGCCCTTGGATGGGACATTTAGGAGGTCACTTTCAGACGTCTTATGATAGTCCTAATCGTCCCACCTCGAAGCGATTAGAAATTTGTGGTATATTTCTTGACTGTTCCTTTTATAGTGTGTTCTTGGTAATGTTTTCATGCTTCTATCCAAATTTTAGCTCATTTTGATATGTTTTGATCATAGTTTTAATTATTTTATGCATGCATTAACCGAAGGCCTTGGGGATCGCATGTTTCCCTCCATCTGCAGGTGCTTTTAATCGTTTGCTATTTTTTTGAACATAGGATTTCGACACTAGAGGGGTATCAAGGAAGCACATATGCATTCATGCAAGCATTAGTGATGTTTGGCCCACCCATTTCACATGTGGGCACGTGGAAGAAAGCGTACCATCCATGGTGTGACAAAACTATGTTTAACGCTCCTAGCCCCTAAAAAATGAGGAGACGTATTGTAACATGATCTCGAGAAAATTAATAAAATAAATGGTTGCACTTTACATTTGATTTACATCTCATTTTATTTTTCTTGTTTCCCCATTTTCATGCATTTTCGTTCGTAGGACTTAGCATTACGTTTTGCTTTTGTTTGCACCGCACCCTGGTATGCCATTTTTGCTTCCGTATCCTCGTGCTTTCAGTTGCGATCACGGTGGGACCATGTCCCTTGATTTTGGGATAAAATTTCTAATAAAAATTGTGTGTTTTTGCTTTTAGGTGTTAATCCTTCAAATGTTGGACTGCTGCTCGCGCCACCCTGTGACGAATACAGACTGGAATTCATGCCACCTTGGGACGAATAAGGCATTTGTCCCACCCTGTGACGAATACAAATCTGCTATTCATCCCACCTCTGGACGATTAGCTCTCTGTGCATTTTTTGAGAAGAAACTCAGGGGCACCTGGTGTGGACAGAGACGAGGTAGGTTGTCTGAACACTCTATAATTTTCTATCTCTATTTCTATGATTTTTCTATTTCTTTGCTTGCATAGGAAATTTTATTGCATGATTTCTTTCTTTTTGCAAGTAAAAAGAACCCCATACACCATGAGGTAATCTAAACATCAAGGCATTGGTCATAAAACCCCAACACTTGATCAAGACCAACGGTGGATTTCATCACCACCTTGGATTGAATTTTGCATACATAACCCCGATCGCTACTATTGCTAGACGTAAATCCTGATGAAATCTGACCAAGTGTAGCTGGGGTGATTGCCAGTGCATGAGGATAAGTCTTCTATGGTAGGTTTCAAAAATAGAGTGATTCCCCTTCCATACCGCCTATGTTCCACGTACTATTTGGCTCTCGCGTACCAATAGTTTTCGTCACGTAAGGGCGGGTATATTGAGAGGTTCGGTATAACGGCCTGGCAGTGGTATATTGAAGGGGCAACCATTTTTGGAGACATAAGAGCCCTCATATTGCATGTACAATAAAATTTTCTTTACAAGGTTTTTAAACAAAAATCAAAACACACTAAACCAGATCTAGGGCACAACTTCAATCTATAAACGATATAATCACTTCTTTGTTTGTGTGGCTCCTATTTGTTTAGTGTAGCATAAAAAATTGTAAAGAAGATAAAAACCTACGTATCTTGTAGAGAGACACCACCATGGTGTACACCCATAGCCAAGCCCAATCATGGTAAAAAGCTATAAAAAGTGTACAAGGGGGCACAAGTCACCTCCGTTATAGCCCCAAGGATTTGGTCATACCACCTTAGCAGCCCGACCCACAAAATAGTCCACATAATACCATGATAGAATGGGACTATAGAGGCACCCCTTTGAGGGGCACTCCCATTCAACATAGACCCTTTCAGGAGGAGTCCTTACATGTGGCACTCAACATAAATGGGAAGGCTCCCTTAGACACTCATTATGAGTGGCCACCGTGCAATGAAGTGCTAGAACAACATAGGGTCCATAAGGAGGGGCCACATGATTACATCATCCCTACTCGGCCCCTTATTACTATCAAAAATAATAGGCCAAATATAGAGCACAAGGCTCTTCAGATAGGGTGAGCCAACTCTGCCCACCCCTTTCACATATACGAAAGGAAGCATGAGGAAGACCACTACATTCCTCAAGAGCAATACACAGCATGGGAATAATGGGCTTCCACACCTGTTATTTATCAGGATCACCTACTGAGGCCATATCCTCGAGTGAATGTCGCTAACCTCGATAGAGGGAAGAGATATATAGAGATATCGGATCACCACGACCAAGATAGATATGTAGGGGAGGCATATAGGCCTCCTAGACTCAAGACGGTGGAATAGATTGACTTGGCATTTGCCAAAAATGCCACCCATCGAGCGGAAGTCACACAGCTTGAGCAATATCAACAATAGTTAGAGCACCTATATCGCATTAGAAAAGAGAATATTAGGCATCATAAAGATGAGTTGCTCTAGAAAAACTATGCCTAAGAGGGTCCCAACCCCTCGCACGAATAGGACAGAGTTGTATGAGAAGCACAACCCCTTAGTGTGAGATAGGTCTTCACGACCTTATCAAATGCTGCCTCCAAGACCTCCTAGACCTAAGTGGGAGACCACCCCTAGAGCCAATGATGGGCACCCTCTGCGGGCACCCACCCATGTTTATAGGTCACACCCAAGAAATCCTCAAGAAGCCTATGAGGAATTCGAGCAAGAAGAAGAGCAGGCTGAAATGCCCTACCAAGGCAGAGGGGGTGCTATCCGGCTACCCCTTCATAGGCCTCAAGTTCCTCGCAATTCATAATGGGAACAAACCAAGGAGGAAGAGATCAAATCTTTTGATGCATACAAAGCACTGCTAGAGTGCTTAGAGTCTCTAGAGACCAAGACTTTTGGACCCCAAAAGCCCACTTTATGCCAGCTCCGCAGTCACCCTATGCATCCTTCAGTGCCTGCACCCCCATACCCTAAACACTTTAAAATGCCTTAGTTGGCAACCTTTAGAGGGGAGGAGGATGCCCAAGAGCACGTGACAAGATTCCTAAGCCAATGCTTTGGCATTCAAGACAACGATGCTTTGCTTCTAAGAACATTATAACCACGTTCACAGGCCCTACCTCGGACTAGTTTACCCAGTTGCCAAAGCATAGCATCAGTAACCTGGACTAGCTAGTGGACACATTCCTCGAATGTTTTGCCTTCAATACCAAGAAGAAGGCATCATTAAGTGACCTAGCTAGCATCAGGCAGTATGAGGAAGAGACCATGGAAACTTATGGAAATCGGTGGAGGACGTTGCTTTCAAAGCTACCTTACCTCCCTCCCATGGCCGACCTGACCCAAATGTTCTCAAAAAGTTGTTTGAGATCGATCTCTATGCTATTGTAGCTGCAACAATATGCCACTCTCAAGGAAGCCCTGGAACAAGCCAGAATTATTGAGGAGATCAAGATACAGGATGGCGAGATTGCCAAGCCATGCAAGAAAGAGTGACCCAAAAATGCCAAAACTGGGTCAATGCAACCGAAACCCACCATAGTCAATCAAGTTGCTATAAACATACCTAATCTTGCACAAGCAATACAGCCCCCAAAGTCTAATTATCAGGCAGTTCCTCTTGACACCTATGAAAATGAAAATCATAGGCAAGAGCAAAATCAGCAACGTCACCCTAGGTGACAATTCACACCCTTCACAAAGTCTAAAGACTCCTTGTTTGACCACTTGTCCACAACAAACTTGATAAACCTGCCATAAAGTTGACCCATAGACCCCAATGTGCCAAAACCCAAGGGCTATAGGGAAGACTTGTACTGTAGATTTCATCGACATAAAGGACATGACCTTTACGCGTGTTGGAAGTTCAAAATTTTAGTACAAGACCTAATAGACAACAAGACGCTAGCGGTGGATAATCCCATTGCACCAAACAACCAATAGATGGAGGTCTTCAAAGACCCCCTGCCTGTCCATGATGTGCAGGCAAAGACCCTTCAAGTCAATGAGGTGACACAAAACTACCCCATGTAGGTGTATGTAGGGATGATAAGCATAGTGACTCGGAACAAGAGGTACCCAAGCACATCTGCCCTCGCTACAGCTACAAGAGAGGTTCCATCAATTTCACAACCTCAAAAACACCCTACACAACCTCCTCCTCCTAGACCAATGGCCACAATTCGAACCAAACTTACCCAAAGTCTGAGGACCACATTGGCTAGGCTCTCCATCTATGAGCTCATACAAGAATCACTGCCCCATTGGGAGGCTCTTATGGAGATATTAAAATCCATCGAGCTACAGCCCCATGAAGCAAACTCTTTCAACAAATTTGTGGGACATGTAAAACGATGTATAGAACTAGTCATCACCTTTAGATAAGACGAGCTAAAATTGGTGACTGGTGATATTGCGGATCCACCCATGCACATCATTGCGTAGGTCAACGGGATTTTGTTTAAGAGGGTTTTGGTGGACACTGGCTCGTACAATAATATAATCACAACAATGGCATTGAAACACCTCAAGTTGCCAACATCTCACATTGTGGCCTCCACCTATACCCTTCGAGCATTCAATGATGTGATATACTTGATGGTTGGAACAATTTTCCTACCCATCCAAGTGGGACAAAATACTATTCCTACGTTGTGCTACATCTTAGAAGGTGAGATGGCCTATAATATCTTGTTGGGCTGACCTTGGATCAGGGACATGAAGTGTGTCCCTTCGATAGCCCATAAATGCCTAAAGTACACATACGAAGGGCAAGTGCATGTAGTCCCGATAGACTTAGAGCCCTTCAAGTATTTCAATATGGTGCATTTGATGCCACAATCGACCCTTCCATCGACACATTTGGACTTTTAGTTGAATCTGTCCAAATAGGGTTTGATTTTGCATACATCCTCGCTGTTAAGCACCTCAAATCCCTAGCTGGGTCCATCTTCATTATCTGGTCCTTCACCAACGACACCATGTACGATGGCCACACTAAAGGACAATGGGAAGAAACCCCTAGAAGAGGCACCGCCATCAGTCTCAATCATCTCTACCGAAGAGATGCCTAGCAAAATGGAATTCGAGATGCCTAGTTCACCCGACATGGAGTGGACTCAGGAAGAGCTCCCATTCCCTCCCCCTCAACTACTAATGATCACCATTGAGATGGCCAATACGGGCCTGGAAGAGTACCTAGTGTAGAACATTGTAGCAACACCCACACTTGATTCCATGTAGGACATGGGGAGACCTTGCCTCCCCATCGACACTATTGTTCCTCTAGGCTACCCGCCAAACCAGACAAATTTTGTATATGGGGGCCTTGAAAATGACATTGAACCTTACCTACAAGAGGAAGAGGATGAAGAGACCTTTTTCGAGAATGTCAACTATCTGTCCAACCTGGACTTCGCTTTGAAATATCTTGGCCAATGTAATTGGCATAGATATGGGTTGGGCAGATATGAACAAGGGGTGCGCGTTATTTTTCAACCAAGATATCAGATGTCATACGATAAATTAGGAGTAGGGTTCAACCACCCCCTACCCCTTGACATCTTGGTGGAGAACATGCAAGGCCTAGGGATAGGCAACAAGGATGGGTTGGCACGAGATCCATATGCCAATCCTAACACAACATATACATTGGGGGATTATCTCCCATTGTTGACAACACACCTTGTTGACCTTGATAACCCTATCCCTTTGATAGAGAAAGGAGAAAGTTCAAGAACTCACCTACAAGAGGGATATAGACAAGTTCAAGAAGGATCTTTAGAAGATGAGTCATAATATGAGGTAACACTGTGGGACCCTTTTGAATCTAATAGAAATCATTCATAAATGATCCCCATGGATGACTATCAAGAAAGCTTATTGGCAAGGTTCCCCTTAAATTCTCCAGTCAAGCAAGGGCCACCTCAATAAAATTAGGTCCTCCTGTAGAGAGCGAAACAATCCTAATGGAACTAGATTAATTTGCTCGAGCAAGATGAGCCTCACATGCTGCAAACAGTTATCAAATCCAACAAATGCCTATGGATATCTGATAGCAATTATGAAGATGAGACTGAGATGGCATATCTTAATCATATGTGGTAGCATCAATACCCCATGGACATTGATGACATGTTTGAATAGCTAAACATGGGGCCAATGCATAGGTGGCACCTAAACCAAGCATAGCTAGACCAATTAATGCACCCACCACTTCAGGTATACAGAGAGCACCTTCCACCCAAATACCCCATAGAGCCATCAGTGCTAAAGGCAAACCTCATCCTATTATCCGCACATAGGGCTAATCCATTTGTGCCAATACCCCTAGAGCCAGATCCAAAGCACAAATATCACCAAGGAAGTCTGAGTCACCACACCCACAGTAATGGAGACCAAAATCATTTCAAAAACATGGTCTCCATTGACTTAACCACCCCCATCTGCAATCCAGCTGATCCAAAATGGCTATTGTATCTAGACTTATATGCTATAGACTGGTATCATGCTAACTCACCACCATTTCCATCAGAGTACTGGCCTTGTGGTGAGATGCTTCATTTCACCCTAGGACCAACTCAGGATATCTTCCACGCTGAATAGGAACCCGATGTTCCAAACATAGATCTAAATTTAGCAAATGATATCCACCTAATCCCAACTCCACATCAGTTGGAGGATGGGTCCCACATGTCAGTCGAAGAGACGACTAACATAGACATCAGCTCTGATCCAATGAATCTGCAAATCATCAATTTGGGGGTAAGCCTATCCCCCAAAGAGCAAGCCGATTACATTGCCCTTCTCAAAGAGAAGAATGAGGTTTTTGCATGGTCCTACAAATACATGTCGGGGCTAGACCCATAGCTAGTCATGCATAATCTAACTCTTGATCCAACAGTCAAGCTAGTTAAGCAAAAACTATGTAAGATGCACAAAACAATAGCCTTAATAGTCAAATATGAGCTACAAAAGTTGTTGGATGCACAGTTTGTCATCTGCATGGATTACCCACCATGGATGTCCAACATGGTACTTGTCAAGAAGCTTGACGGGAGGATTCGCATATGCACCAATTTTTGAGATCTAAACAAAGCGAGTCCCAAGGATGATTTCACCTTGCCTAGCATCGATGCATTGGTAGACACTATAGCAAGCCATGAAATGCTTTCCCTCATGGATGGTTTCTCGAGATACAATCAGATTCTTATCAATCTCAAGGATCAACTCAAAACGGCATTCACAATGCATTGGGGAACATTTTTTTATAAGGTCATGCCCTTTGGATTTAAAAATGTTGGCGCCACCTACCAACATGCTATGACATACATCTTCCATGATCACTATAGAAACCAAAATAGCACCAATCCGATTATGTGACTGCAAACACTGATCGCATTGACACACACATAGCCCCAAGGGCAGCCCCTAGAGGTTAAACAGTGGTCCTAATCACTCTCACAGTAGTTTTGGGAGGTCAAAGATCAATTTGGCACCTTCTAGGCACTTTGCTCTGAATCCGTCCCTCCCTGAGATGAATTCAAAATGGGATCCATCTTCCCCTGGGACAAATATAGAATCCACTCCAGGGTAGGATGAATTCCAGGTTTGATGGGAAAAAAGTCAAATCTTGACAAATGGCAGCTCAGATCCACCACTTAACACTTCCTTCATAGCAAATGAGTGTGGGTGAGCATTTTCAAGCGTTAGAGGCTATTACAAGGGCAGTCATGAAGTCCCTCTTCAGGGAGGAATCTCCCTCCCCCTAGGAAGGCATGATTGCCAAGTGGCGCCTCTGCATGCCCAATTCAAGAGACCTCCAGGTCTATAAATTGGTGAATTTCCTCACCCTAAAATATACAGATAAGGAGAATTTTGGAGCAATGAAGTGTTGTCATTTTGCTTTCACACCTATTCCCATTTTGAATTGTGCCTTTCACATCCTTGATCTCTTTTGGAGAAGAGGTCATTGGGTGGTCATTGGAAGCACAAATCTAGAACCAAACCCGACATTTGGCCACAATATCCCACCTAATTTTCTGACATCACATTACAAGAGATTTTGGACCCATCCCAAGTGGATTGGTGCCAAAATCAAGTTCCAACGATGGGCAGCCCACCCGGGCGCCCCCGCACTGCTGCGAGCCTAATCTTCCTTTTTAGGAACGATTGGGAATTCATGGCAGATTGTTATTTTTGTCATTT
The DNA here is from genome assembly GCA_028583015.1 of Wollemia nobilis. Classification (NCBI taxonomy): domain Eukaryota; kingdom Viridiplantae; phylum Streptophyta; class Pinopsida; order Araucariales; family Araucariaceae; genus Wollemia; species Wollemia nobilis. The sequence goes on along the minus strand of JAQPPZ010016969.1, from coordinate 2,061,847 downwards.
GTTTATTTTGCATTCCATCTTATGCTGCTTAGATAGCTTGTAATTCCGATTTCGTAATGCTTTGATCAAATCTTATCATGTTTTATCGCTTTTGTGGTCCTCACTAACTTGCAGGTAGCAGCATCAAATTCCCATTGATGGAGGCCAAATTGGAGAAATCTGACCATCTGGGTCTTCCCAAAATGCCTCCAATTAGCTAACCCCGAGTTTGCAGGTCTATTGGAGCTCCCTAGACGCAACATTTGGGGTAGTATCACTTTGGTGCTTTGTTGCAGGTGAATTCGTTCTACCCCAGAGCGAATTACGGTCGAATCTGTCCCGCCCCAGAGTGAATTCAAATTGATGAGGAATTTCTCGACTATTCCTTTTGCAATGCCTTTTTGGTGATGTTTCTATGTCCTTGCCAAGTTTTCATGTCATTTGGATAATTTTTAGTTACATTTTAATTCATTTTCTCATCTGCTTATTGTAGGTTTGAGGATCGCATGCTTTGTCTTATTTGCAGGTGCTACTAACGGTTTCTTGTTCCTTTGAACACAAGGTCTAGACATCGGAGGAGCAGCAAGGAATCAACACTCGTATACACAAGCGGCGACGACGTTTGGTCCACCCATATTACATGTGGGCATGCGAAAGAGGGATGGCTTTCCATTGATGTGACCAAGAGACAAGTTTGATGCTCCTCGCCCCTAAAAAGGGAGGAAGCAAATTGTAACCAAATTTGAAATACATCAATAAAAGAAGAGGGTTGTTTCATTCCATTTGGGTTCCAATTTATCTATGCTTTCTCCATTTTACGTGTTTTTAATTTGTAGCATCAAGTTTAGTTTCGTTCTTGCATCGTATTTGGAGTTTTTCCCTTTTTGTTTTCGTATCCTCGTGCTTCCAGTGGCGATCACGGTGGGACCTAGTCCTCTATTTTTAAGATCTAAGATCTGATCGAAATTTGGTGGTTTTTCTTGCAGGTACCAAGTTTTTGGACACGGGACTTCTGTTCGTTCTAGCCTGAGGCGAATACAGGCCTGTAATTCATCCTTACCAGGGACAAATCAGAATCTGCCTGACCCTGTGACGAATTTAGTACTGTAATTTGTTCCTCCTCGGGATGATTTTTTGTCTGTGTGGTTTTAGGATAGAAACTCAGAATCAGCAGATTTAGGTAGGGGCAAGGTAAGAACTCTGAACTTTTCCTGTCTTTTTCTGTTTCTAGTTTTCTATTTTTCGTAGATTACTTATTTGCTTAGGGAAAGTAGTTCTCTTTTGTTGTTTTCTTGTTTCATTTTGTAAAAATAAAAAGAACCCCACTCATCACATGGCATCATAAAAACCAAGGAGCTAGTCATAAAACCCCAGCCCTTGATCAAGACCAACGATGGATTTCATCACCACCTTGGCTTGATTTTGCATCCATTTACCCCGATTTTCACTATTGCTCAATGTAAATCCTGACGAAAGCTGACCGAGTGTAGCTGGGGTGATTCCCAGCACACAAGGATAAGTCTTCTATGGTAGGTGGCATAAACAAGACAATCCCCCTTCCATACCACCTACGTTCCACGTACCATCTACTCTCACGTACCTACAGTTTCCCTCACATAAGGGTGGGTATATAGAGAGGTTGGTATATCGGCCTGGCAATGGTATATCGAAGGGGCGACCATTTATGGGAGTCATAAGAGCCATCATTTGCATTTAAACGTTCTTTACAAAAACCTTCAAAAACAAAAACAAAAATCAAAAACACACTAAACCAGGTTTAGGACACACTCTCAATCTTTAAACGAGATAATCACCATTTGTGTATGTGTGTGCTCATTTCTATTTAGTGTAGCATAGAAAATCATAAAAGACATAAAAATCTACATAGCTTGTAGGAAAGCACCACCATGGTGTACACACGTAGCCAAGACCAATCAAGGGCGAAAGCTATAGAAAGTGTACAAGGGGGCACAAGTTGCCTCCGCTATAGCCCTAAGGACTTAGTCATACCGCCTTGGCGGCCTAACCCGCAAGAGAGTCCGCATCAGTCCATGTCAAGATGGAATTATAGGGACACCCCTTTGGGGGACACGCCCGTCTATCATAGCCCCTTTTAGGAAGAGTCCTTACACGTGGCACTCAACATAGATAAAAGGGCTCCCTTAGAAGCTCGATATGAGTGGCCACCACATGATGAAGCACTGGAATGACAGAGGGTCCATGAGGAGAGGCCTCAAGATTATATCATCCCTCCATTGCCTCCTCTAACTATCAGAAACAACAAGACAAATCCGGAGCACAAGGCTCCTCTGGCAGGGCGAGCCAAATCCGCCTGCCCCTTTCACACTTATGAAAGGGAGAATGAGGAAGACCCCTATCTTCCTCAAGAGCAATATACAGCATGGGAGCAATGCGCCTCCACACCTGCTATGTACCAAAACCATCCTTTGAGGCCAGAGCCTCGAATAAATGTTGCCAACCTTGATAAGGGTAAGTGACCTATAGAGATCTCGGATCACCATGACCAAGATAAGTGCATGGGAGAGGCATCTAGGCCTCTGAGACTCAAGATGGTAGAATAGATTGACCTGGCAGTCACCAGGCATACCGCCTACCAAGCATAGATTACGTAGCTTGAGCAAGATCAACAACAACTAGAGCATTTATATCACCTCAGTAAAGAGCACATTAGGTGCCAAACAGATGAGATGTTGCACAACACTATGCTAGAGAGGGTTCTAACCCCTCACACCCAAAGGGCAGAACCATATTAGAGGCGTAACCCCTTGGTACAAGACAGGTCCCTACGACCTAACCAAGCACTACCTCCAATACCTCCTAGACCTAAATGGGAGGCCACTCCTCGGAACAATGATGGGCTCCCTCCGTGGGGACCCACTCATGGTCATAGGTCTTGCCTAGAGACTCCTCAAGAATCCTATGAGGAGTATGAACAAGAAGAAGAGCAGGCCGAAACACCCTATCAAGGCGGAGGGGTTGTTATCCGGCCACCTCTCCATAGGCCTCAAGTCTCCCACAACCCACAACGGGAGCAAGTTAGAGAGGAAGAGATTAAGTCTTCTGATGCATATAAAGCATTGTTAGAGCATTTGGATTCTATGGAAACCAAAGCTGCTGGGCCCCAAAAGCCCACGTTACATCAACTCCGCAGTCATCTGGTGCATCCATCTGTGCCTACATCCCCTTATCCTGAGCACTTTAAGTTGCCTTAGCTGGCAATATTTAAAGGTGAGGAGGATGCCCAAGAGCATGTGACGAGGTTCCTGAGACAATGCTTTGGCATTCAGAACAATGATGCTTTGTTGCTGATAACCTTTATAACCACATTCACAGGCCCTACCTCGGATTGGTTCACCCAATTGCCAAAGCATAGCATCAGCAACTTGGATTAGTTAGTGGATGTGTTATTTGAACGCTTCACCTTAAACACCAAGAAGAAGGTGTCACTAAGTGATTTGGCTAGCCTCAGGTAGTATGAGGAAGAGACTATGGCGGCCTATGGGAATCAGTGGAGGACTCTACTTTCCAAGCTACCCTACCTTCCCCCTATGTCTGACCTTACACAGATATTTTCAAGAAGTTGTTTGAGATCAATCTCTATGCTATTGCAGCTGCAGCAATATGCCACCTTAGAAGAGGCTTTGGCGCAAGCCAGAATCATCGAAGAGATCAAGATACAGGATGGCAAGATCGCCAAACCTAAGAAAAAAAAATGGAACAAAAACACCAAAATAGGGACTATGCAACAAAAACCCGCCATGGTCAACCAAGTTTCTATAAATGTTCCTAAGCCTGCACAAGAAGTACAGCCTCAAAAGGCTAACTATCAGGCAATGCTCCCTAACAATTATGAAAGAGAAAACCAAAAATAGGGGCAAAATTAGTAGCATCACCCTAGGTGACAGTTTACACCCTACATGGAGTCTAGGGACTCCCTATTTGACCACTTGTCAGCAACGAATTTGATCAACCTCCCGGAGATTCAAACCATATATCCCAATGCACCAAAGCCTAAGGGGTACCGGGAGGACTTGTATTGTAAATTCCATTGACGAAAGGGACATGAACTTAATGCATGTTGGAAATTCAAAGGCTTGATACAAGACCTGATTGACAACAAGACATTGGTGGTAGACAACCCCGTAGCGCCAAACAACCAGCAAATGGGACTTTTTAGAGACCCCTTGCCTGCCCATGAGGTGCAAACAATACCCCTTCAAATCAATGAGGTGCAATAGAATTTCCCCATGCAAGGGTATGTAGGGATGATAAGTATAGTGACTAGGAACAAGAAATACCCAGGAGCTACTCCCACGGTAGCCACAAGAGAAGTTCCATCAATGTCACAACCTCAACAGAACCCTACGCAGCTGCCCCCGCCTAGACCCGTGACCGCGATTCAGAATAGACTTACCCAAATTCTATGGACCACGTCGGCTAGGCTCTCCATATATGAGCTTATTCAAAAATCAATGCCCCATCAAGAGGCTCTTATGGAGATATTGAAGGCTATCGAGTTGCAGCCCCAGGAACCAAATTTCTTCAACTACTTTGTGGGGCATGTCAAAAGATGCACCGAGCTAGTCATCACTTTTCAGGAAGATGAAGTGAAGTTAGTTGCTGATGACATAGTGGATCCACCCCTGCACGTTATCGCACAGGTCAATAGAATCCCCTATAATAGGGTGTTGGTAGACACTGGCTCATCTAGTAACATCATTACTACAACGACATTGAAACATCTGAAGTTGTCGACATCTCACATCATGGCCTCCACATATACACTATGAGCATTTAACGATGCAATATGCTCGACAGTCAACACAATTGTCCTACCCATTCAAGTAGGACAAAAGATGATACCTACATTGTGCCATATTTTGGAAGGTGAGATGGCATACAACATCTTGTTGGGCCGACCATGGATCAGGGACATGAAGTGTGTCCCGTCAATAGCTCATCAATGTATGAAGTACACATTTGAAGGGGAGGTACATGTGGTCCCAGTAGACGTAGAACCCTTCAAGTATTGTAATGTGGTGCAGTTGATACCGCAATCGACCCTTCCATCAATGCATTTGGATTTCTAGTTGAATCCATCTCAACAAGGTTTTGATTTTGCAAGCATCCCCAAAGGTAGATCCACCAAAACCCCATCCAGGCCCATCTTCATCAGTTGGTCCTTCATCAACGACGCCACCTATCATGGCCAAATAGAAGGACAAAGGGAAGAAACCCCTGGAGGAGGCACGACCTCTAGAAGAGGCACCACAATCAGTCTCAAACATCTCTACCGAAGAGATGCCTAGTAAAATGGAAGTGGAGGCTCCTAGCCCACTCAACATGGAGTGGAGTCAGAAAGAGCTTCCGTTCCCTCCCCCTCAGTCACCAACAATCACTATTGAAATGGCCAATACGGGCCTAGGGGAGTATCTAGTGCGGAATGTTGTAGCAATGCCCGCACTAGAGTCCATGCAAGACATGGGGAGACCTCGTCTCCCCATTGGTACAATTGTTCCTCTAGGCTACCCGCCAAACCATACTAACTTTGTGTATGGGGGCCTTGATCATGGCACTGAGCCATGCATGCAAAAGGACGAAGATGAAGAGCCTTTCATAGAGGATGTAAACTATCTGTCCAACCTAGACTTCACTCTGAGATATCTTGGCCAATGCAATTGGCATGGATATGGGTTAGACCAGTATGAGCATAGAGTGCATGTCCTTTGCCAACCAAGATACCGAATGCCTTATGACAAGTCAGGTGTAGGGTTCAATCACCCCTTGCCGTTAGACATCTTGGTCAAAGACATGCAAGGCCTGAGGATAGGCCACAAGGGTGTATTGGCATCAGATCCATATGCCAACCCTAACACAACATACACATTGGGGGATTATCTCCCATGGTCAACAACCACCCTTGGTAACCTCAATCACCCTTCCCCTTTGCTAGAGAGAGGCGAAAGTTTGGGGACCCACTTTCAGGGTGGATATAAATAGTGTCAAGAAGGATCTTTGGAGGATGAGTCAGACTATGAGCCAGCATCATATAAACCCTTCGAATCAGATAGCAATCACTCACAAGTGATTCCTATGGACGACTATCACAAGAATCTTTTGACAATGTTTCCTCTAGATGCTCCAGCCGAGCCAGCTATACGTCAAGAGAATTAGGTCCCCCCACAGAGAGTGGAACAACCACAGTGGGGCCAGATAAATTTGCTTGAGCAAGGCGAGCCTTTAATGTTGCAAGTAGTCAAAGCCAACAAAGGCCTTTGGATCTCTGATAGTGATTATGAAGACGAAAAAAAAATGGCATATCTTAATCACATGTGGCAGATGCAGCATTGGTGCCCCTTGGAGATTAATGACATATTTGAATAGATGAACATAGTTCCAGGGCATGAGTGGTACGTAGACCCAACACGGTGGGACCAAGTGTTGGATCTGATACTCTGGGCATACGAAGAACACCTTTCTCCCAGAGACCCTATAATGACATCAGTTTTGAGGGTAGAACCTATCTTCCTATCCACACATAGGGTCAATCCATTCATGCCCATCCCTCTAGAGCCAGATCTAGAGCATAAAGAGCATCCAAGATGTCCGAGTAACCACACCTATGGTAATGGAGACCAAAATCATTCCATCAACATGATCTCCATTGATTTAACCGCCCCCATCCACAATATGGCCAATCCGACATAGTAATTGTATCTAGACATATATGCCATAGACTGGGATCGCGTCGATTCTCCTCCATCACCATCTGAGTACTGGCCATTCAATGAAATGCTTCATTTTACCCTTGGGCAAACTCAGGATATCTTCCATGCTGAAGAGGGACCCGAGGTTCCTAACGTGGATTTAAACTCATCAAATGATATCTATTTGATCCCGACTCCACACCAGTTGGAGTACAGATCCCACATGTCAGTCGAGGAGACGACTAACGTAGACATCGGCTCAGATCCAATGAATCCACAAATTCTCAAGCTGGGGGTAAGCTTATCCCCCGAAGAGCAAGCCGACTACATTGCCCTTATCAAAGAGAAGAAGGAGGTTTTTGCATGGTCATACAGAGATATGTCAGGGCTAGATATGTAGCTAGTCACACATAATTTAACACTTGATCTGACAGTAAATCCTATTAAGCAAAAACTATGCAATATGCACCCAATAGTGGCCTTGATGGTCAAAGATGAATTGCAAAAATTGTTGGATTGTATCGCTCTAAATTTTTCACATCCTTACCTTCAGGCTATAGGATCCATGCCCGGAAGGAGGATGGGAAAAGGATTTCGTGGTACCTCAGACTGAGAGGACTTGCGAAGGTCCCGCATCTCAAGGGAGGTGTATATTGGTGATTTTTCGACGGATGGTGGGTTCACCAGGAAACATTTAATGGCAGTTTCCATGCCTAGGTTGGGAATGTGTTTTATGTGTTCGTTTTAGCCTTAAACATTCAAAATCCTAGGTTTGGCCAAATGAATCTAAATTAATCTATATGAAAGTGTAGATTTAATGAATACAGAAAATAGATTTAAAGACAGAAAACAGAGAAATTACAGAAGATTAAAAGTAGAATACCTGATCCGGATGTCTGATGAAGATTCTGATGTTGAAGCAGTCAGGATCACCTCTAATTTGACAAGATCATCTGAGATCAGAAAATATCGTCTGAGATCTGATGAATTCGTCAGAGACCTACAAACAAAAAAATAGATGCAAAATACAAAGAATGCAACTATGATAATAGAGGGAAACAACACAAAATAACAATATGAATACTAAACAATAGTTATGAATAGAAATTCAAACAAATTATGATATTCTAATGAGAAATTATGATCTTATCATGCAACCTAAGCTATACGGGTGAACTCCAAATGCAAAATAGTAAGAAATAAGGAAAAAACTAACTTAAATGCAGAATAAAATAGCATAAGGTATAAGAGAAAGCGCAAAATCTGGGCACTGATTTCCCCCAATGCAGATTGCAGTCGAAATCGTCTGGAAGTAATGAAATCATCTTGAATTGTGACAAGATCATCCGAGATTTGAACGATATCGTCTGCGACGATCTAAGCATACTCCGGCTGAAAATCAATGAGGTCCCTACAAGAAAACTTCAAAATAACAAATGCAAAATGATGCTCTAGGTATTCTAATGCACACAAAATCAAGTTACAAGGAAATTCAGCCAGGGGTTGGGAAGGGAAGGTCCTAAGGATTAAATAGTCTTAAGGGAGTAGTTAGGAGGTTGGACATCATCCCTATTTGGGAGATCTCCAACGGGGGAGGGTCTCTAACGACGTAGACACACTTTTTCCTGGATTAGAGGTCCGTTGGAATAGAAGCTAATTGCGCAAAATTAGTTTTGCGACAAGATCGTCTGGATGCCCTAGCCCAGGCGAAATTGTCAGATCTAGGGCGATATCGTCTGATCGGCGACGATATCATCAAACGGTCAAAACAACCTCTAAAAATGGCACAGAAAATGGGGAAACGGATTACCCGGTGGTTAACGGGCGGTTTGGGAGGTTAAAATTTGAATTTAAATTATTTACTAAGGTGAATGTAATTATTACAATTTTACTGTGCCAATTTTAGGGTGCTACATTTTGCCCCCTCTTTAGCGAATTTTTCGAAGAAAATGTGTTAAAGATGAGTTCTTCTCGATCTACGAGAAAGCAAAAATTATTCTCATTTTTAGGCGATGATTCTTGGTCTAATTGTACGACAACTTACTATGATGTCCCCTTCGTGTTTTTACCCAAATCGAACGTTTGAGGTAAAAACGCGAAAAAGCAAAATTATTTTTGAATTATTTTTGAATAAAATTAAGAAAAATAGGGTAAAACCCTAATTCATTTTTACTGTTCATTTTTACTGGTTTTAGAGCTCTGGAAGCAAAAATGGTGGAGATGACGCACAGATCAACAAAGGTCCGACGCGGTCTACGTGTAAGAGTCTAGACTTAACTTAGAATGCTTTAATTTGATTTTACATGCTTTTTAGGTAAATTTTAATCAATTTTTGAGCATCACGGCCATTTTTGGGCCGTCGACGTCGTCGGGACAAAATCATCTCGATTTCGACGAAATCGTCTCAATTTTGCCAATTTTGTCCAAGGGCGAAATTGACGAAAGGGGGACGATTTCGTCAAATTGGGGACGATTTCGACTTGCAAAATCGAAGATGATTATGCTCAAATTTGGGATGATATCGTCCAATAGTGGACGATATCATCAATTGCATAAAATTGAACTTATTTTACTTGCATTTTTAATCACTTGAGTTGTTATTAATGGTTGTTTGTTGTTTTGTTGTTTATGTTGCAGAGAGGTTTACTAAAGAGCAGGGAATGGAAGTATGGAGGTTTAAGAGATGACTTGGCCGCTCTTACATAGGCAGAGCGAGATCAGCTGGCACAGGCCGGCTTATAGCATGTGGCAGAAATGCCATAAGTGTCTACAGATATGGGGCTACTGACAGCCCTAGCAAAGAGATTCTATCTAGGTTCTTCCTATTTTTGGCTACCTACAGGGGAGATGACTCCCACACTAGAGGATGTATGGAGGATTCTAAGAATCCCCATATAAGAACGATTGATCACTCCTACGGCCAATCAAGGCCATGCTATGGGATGATTGTGTGGTGCCCCGAGCTTCACCCTGGAGAAGGGCGGAGTTAATATCGAGGCACTGCGTCAGATGCCTGGGGCATCTAGACTCACACGGGTTCTAGCTGGAGTAGTTGGTGGACTTTTGCTATGCCACCAGAGCGGGTTCAGGGTGCCATGGATGCTGGCAGATATGATCTGCGATATGCGAGACCATTGGTATAGATTTGCTTGGGGTAGCTATGTACTATGTCGGTTGTATAGGATCCTATATGGGGTCATGTACAAGGGCGACCGATGTTTGGTGATGACATCACTCCTACAGGTTTGGTGTTGGGAGTACATTGTAGTGCTAAGGCCAATAGGGCTTCCTATGATAGGGATTGACGGGGAGAGGCCTCAAGTTTTCTACTGGTGGCTCCGAAGAGGGTCACAACGATGGATCGACCTTCCTATGTCCCGGAGACTGCTAGATGACCTAGTCCTAGACCAGATTACCTAGAGGCCATGGCGCGAGCACCCAGGGTGGGCCGAGGATGGATAGGAGTTAGCTTGCATTAGGCGAGTTTGCTGGATTCATATGGAGAGGGGAGAGGTGGAGCTCCATCGCTATGACCAAGTTTTGCGACAGTTCAGTATACAGTAGGGGATCCCATCTCTCAGGGATTATGAGTTTTCTCGGACTGTCCGAGATAACACCATAGTGAGTGGGGCTCTAGACATGCAGCATTTTTGGAGTCAAGACTTGGACGATGCCCCCATTCAGCCAGTGGATGGGGACGATGCAGGGGTAACCGATGGCTACGATGCCTGGTATGCAGGCATCCGCCCTCCTCGGATGACAAGGGCTCAGGGTTTGATACACGCAGTTGTGCGTCGAATAGGGAGGCAATTCCAGGCGGCTATGGAGGTGGCCTAGGGTCATGGCGGGAGAGAGCTGAGGAGGCCGCATGCATAGGAGAGGCTACGACAGAGGGAGAGGAGGGAGGCGAGACCCCCTTCTCCATAGAGAGAGAGGCCACCATCGCCCAATAAGGGCAAGGGTGTTGACACAGGGGAGAGTAGTGAGACAACTACTCTTCAAGTGGAGAGAGATCATCTTTAGGCACAGGTGCAGACATTGCAGGACGAGGCTGCATGCCACCGAGCTGAGGTTACACAGCTCAGAGACGAGATTGCACACCTTAGGGCATGGGGCAGAGGAGCAAGCACATAGGAGTTGGCACGGTCGATTGCTCAGACCGCGTTCTACTAGGGCATCTACTTCTAGATGGTGCTAGAGGGTCAAAGGGTACAGCTGCCAGCCAACATTGTTGACCCTATCAAGATTGGGTCCTCGAGGACTTCATCCCGATCGAGGACTAGGACTCACAGTACTACTCATACTACGATGGGGCCACCTCGTCCACCTCAGTGCAGGGGAGGAGATGAGGCTGAGATCTCGAGGGGCTCTCAAGGCTAGAGGACTGCATTACACTATACAGATTGATATGTAGAGCATGTATTATTATTTTTGATAGAGGATTGAGTATGCCGAGGTACATATTGTGGCATACCGATCCAGTTTTGATGATGTATATATACTTTTGATATATATATGATATGTTTTTGATCATATGACTTGTGTTATGTGTATGTTTATGATGCTTTTATGTTTGATTGATTGATTTGATAATTGGATTGAGGATTCATGAAATTATGTCGTTTTGAAAATTTATAATTTTGATGTCATGTGGTAATATTTTAAATGAAATAATCTAATGTAACAAATGGGTTGTTTGTAATGTGATGTGGTAAAAAAATAAAAAGAGACTTCTAACAATAATTTCAAAGGACATTGTCGCTATTATAGACCATTTCATGGAGTCGCTGCTCACTCGGTCATCAAGCTAATCCTAGTATAGAAATATTGTTAAAAGTAAAAGAATGCTTAAGAGACTGTCTTAAGACTTTGGTGCAATGGTGCAAATGATGAGGATGATGGTTTGTTTTTCAGATTTTCATAAAAATAGTATGCATGAAATGATGTTAAAATGATGTTTGCTAGGCATAAATTCCTAAGTGTGATAAATTTTTTGGATAATTCCTTAGGAATTATACCATCATTGCAAAATTGAAAGTTGACATAATGACATGAAATAATGATAATGTGCATTCTTTTGAAAAGCAAAATTTGTGTAATAAAATGATTTAAGTCATATGTTTTTCATGATTTTTAAATAAATGGGAAATAAAAATTGTTACAATGGTTTGCGCTAGGCATAGAATATGTAGGTATAGACTTATACCATCATCGCGAAAATCCAAAAAGAGATAGTTTTATTTCATGCTTGATTTTTTAATAAACAAAAAATATGAAAATGAGGACTTGCGCTAGGCATAAAATTCCACTTTTGGTTTTGTAACTATACCATCGTCGCAAAAGTCAACTAGATATATATGTTTTGATTGTATATTTTTGAAAGAAAATTTTGATTTTTCTATTATATAGTTGTCTTTATGCTAAACAACTGTACTTGAATTATTCCAAACAAGTTGCAAAAAGAATATTTCAAAGTATTTTGAAGACAAAAGTTAGATTTATAAGGAATCCCATGTGCATATGTGAATTCATTTCCGATCTTGATTTATCATAATGATACACAAAATCTCTCAAATACAAATGTGTGTGCAATTGCTTTGTGCATTTACCAGTTTTGAGCAAGATAATATGACACAAGTGATTTGAAGAAACCAAATAAGTGTTCATTAACCATGATGTAGATGCATATAACCATACTAGACTACTATGTAGGTCGGATTATCAAGAGCTAGCTAATCCATAAGCGAGACATAGGTCTCGTACAAAAGAAGGTCGCTAATGTGACAAACATATCACCACGCTAGGAGTTACCCAAGGCCAAGCGAGTTGGGCACAAACCACCTGTTATGGGGCTTACCTCACAGTTTTCGAATAATTGAGAATTCCAGGGATTCAAGCTCATCAACCCTTCTTTTATTTTCAAAGGGTAGGGAAAGGGATTTTATTTCTTTCTTGCTTTCTGCTTTCTTTTGCTTTTCTTTTGAACTTTGCTTTTCTTTTTTTTTTCTTTTGTATTTTTGCTTGATTTTTGAGATAGTGCTTGAAATATTGCTGTAATGATATAAAATAACATTTTTCTTTTCTCTTTTTTTCTTGAACTTTTCTTTTATTTTTCTTTGCTAGGGATACTTGCTCGGATTAGCTGTAGAGCAAGGGATTTTTATTCTGGGTAGGGGTGAGCTTGTCCTTTTGCCAATTCTCAAAGATTCTAGACCATGTGCATGATAGGATAGCAGGGGAAACTTTTCACTCAAGAAATCACGTCTACTATGTAGCAAAACATGGAAATTACAAATATAATCATTTTATTGTGAAAATATGTGCTTGGTTTAAGTAAATAACAAGATCAATTCTCTATGCTCAAACTTTATTTAATTGAATTTTGTGGACTTTGATATAAGAGAGATTAGTAATCATGCCAGATAAAATCAAGATATTTATTTTTGTGAGTGTGCAAGTGAGGGATTCCAAATAAATGCTAATTTATCAAAAATAATTTGAAACATATAACTGCAACATTTGTAAGAAAATTGTAGACACCAAAATCCAGCCACTTGTAAGTCATCTATACCTTCCTGCCAGCCACTTGTCAGTCATCCATCCTTCTCGCCATTATTTGGCCCAAATCCACACTTTCCCACCATTATTTGGCCTAATTTCACTTTTTCTGCCATTTTTCATCCCCAACTTTATTTAAATTAATATTTATATATATATATTAATATTTTAATATATATATAAATAAAGTTTAAGTGATTTAATCTGAGTCGTACATCCTTCATTTAATCTCATCCGTCCATCCATCTTAATCCATTTCACAACCTAGATTTATTCTCTACCCTTGGATCCACTTTAATCTTAGCCACACATTCAAAGTGTCGTTAAAACCCTAAAGTGTGCCCTAAGAGTAGATTATAAATTGAGTCACCTTGATGGCTCAAACCCTATCTATCTCTTCGGCTAAACCTACCTATCTTTCCAATCTAAGTCTGGAGTTGGCTATTGCTATTAATCCTGAGTCTTCTGAATCTTCTACGGCCCTAAGTCTGAACTAAACCCTTTCGTCGCATCCATCACCGTCGTCTGGTCTCACCATGTTAACAAGAAAAGGTATAGATTCGTCTAAAGCAAGTAATCTTTCTTCATGTATTAATCTGCTGTTGAATTTTGCATTCTATTTATTTTTATTTCATAAATCTAGGGTTTTAGACTGTTTTTGAGGGCTCACATAGTGGAGCCCTCTTATTAGTTTCTAACTCTTTGATAATTTTAATGTGTGCAGGATTCTAGTGGTAGATCTGATTTGTTGATAGCATATGCTTAAGCTGGAGTGGTCCGAGCCAAAGGATACAACGAAGCCCACTCATTCTATTAAGGTTAAGGATACATTCTTCGGAGACGCCACCATATTGTGCCAGCTAGGGTTTCGGATAACCCTAGCACAAATTGTAACTTTGTATCACGAAAAGGGTTACAGGCCCTGTTGTACTTAAAAGGAGTTTCTAAACTCCATTGATTAATAAAAATCATTCATTTTGTACAACTGTTCTGCATTCCTTTATTGTGATTTCTTTATTTCTGTTTGGCGTTGTATCTTTAATCTACAAATGGCGATCATGGTGGGACCCCCTAGGGTTTCATGTTTTTAATACTTGCTTTACTGATCTATTCCTATTTTTGTTTTATTTTGCAGGTTCCGAAAATCGTGAAATTCGTTGTTCCAGTGAACTAGGGTTTCTGAGGAGTTTGCAAAAAACGCAACAGATGCAGAGCAGCGTCTGTAAGTCCGATCCGAAATGCAGAGGTGCGTTTCAACCTACGCAGACTCCCTTGGGCGTTTGAAGGCAGTTTTACAGAAAAAGCGTAGGCTTTCGAGTAATTGCGTTTTTTTTTTTCTTTGTTAAACTATACTTTTTACGTTTTTGGTTTTTCTACTGTATTTTGTTTCTTTTTTAGATCATTGCTTTAAAATGAACAAAAACTAAGTAATCTGGAAAAGAACAGTTAAGCTGTATATACATTTTTTTGTTACATTTTTAGTTACATTTTTTTGCATTGCATTATTGGTTGTTGCTTGCATAAAAAAAAAATTTGCATACCTAGCTGCATATTAGAATAGCTACGAATTATCTGTTTTAGTTATCTAAGTAGGACTATTGATTGGATGTCAATAGTACTCCTGCCATTGGGTGATTCCGAGCGAGAGAAGTGGACGAACCTTCCGGTTGCTCCTTTGATATCCGATATCATTGGTAGGCAGGGGGGTTTTAAATGGTGTACTCCACTTCTTCAGAGGAAATGGCATATTTTCAGTGGCCTCTTGCTTAGATCATTAGAACTTTTGATTTATAGCTTTGTATGTATACATTACACAACTAAAACACTTAAAATAAAATTCACTGCATTTCATATTGCATTTAAAATAGTAATATCTGGATTTCATTACCAGGTATTGCTTGAAGTTTAGTGATGGTGGAATTCATCTCCATCCATTAAACTTCTACCTCAGACACCATAGGTCACCCTCGAGCAAACTTGCTGGATTTCATCACCAGTAAGAATCTCGTTGTCCTTTCCTAGCCATATTTTTTACCTTGTTTGTGAATAATTCAAGATTAGATCACATGCAAAACTCATAAACCAGAAATTTAAAATTTACTACAGATTAAGATCAAAAAATAAGTAATTAACCGCAGGTAAGACACATTGGTTGAAACCTAGGTTGTGACTGTTTTCTGATAATTTCTTTAGTGTAAATTTATCATTCAAGTTTTGCATTCTTCTTTTCTGAATTTTTTTAGATTTATTGCGTTATGGTCTTAAAAAGGAATCAATCTAAAGTGTTAAATCTAAATAATCAAATGAATAATTCACGTAACATCCCCACCACCAACATGACCACTTATCCTAGTGAATTTCAGGTAGGTTCGCCTGCAGGTCTTTCACGTCCTTCTACCGTCTATCGCATGGCCATGCCCATGGAGGAAGATAATTCCTGTCATATTACCCACATTGATATGGCCCAAGTGCAAACTCACTTAAGAGATGGCACCGGTTATGTCCTTGAGCCAATCCAAGATTCCCCTATGCAAGATTCTATTTTTTAGCAGGATATTGCATCAACCATACCCGCTGGTTTCACTCAGGTCTACACTAACCCTTTTTTTGAGGCTAATGTTGTATCTGCTCAGCCGGATTCATCTCCAAAATCTTCCCAGATGCTCAATTGTCCTCCTTTGGAGGCAAATGTAGTGTCTTCCCGACCACTTTCTCCTCCATTTACCCGGGTGTACACCAATTCTCTCTATGATTATGGTGGAACCTCCTCTAGCCATGACCAATTTCAACCCTCTTCTTCCCAAACCATTTATGGTTTCACCCTACCTGGGGCATAGTCTACTATTTCTTCCCAGGTACCGCCTACTTCAGCCACCTTCATTGCTCCTGCTACGCAGTCTCCTGTGACTACCATGGCAGCCTGCCCTCCACCTTCATCCAATCGTCCAAAATCCCTTGGGTTAGAAATTAATAAGGTTAGGGAGTACCTCGACAAGTTGCTTCAGCAACAACAGCAACAAAATGCCCAACCACCTGTCGTAGTAAATCCTACACCCCAACCAATTTCTACCCAGCCAACTTTTCTTAGCTCAGGCCCCACCTGGGTACCCCAATATTCGGTGGTGTCCATTCCTACCCCACCTTTCTCCCAACCCAATCCAGTTTATCATTCACCCCAATCACCTTCTTTCCGGTATCATCCATACCAACAACCTGTCCATTCCACACCGCCTAATCCAGGCAATTTCATCCCATATCATCATTTTTCCACTCCTCCATTGCATCATCATAATCATCAAACGAATCAAAATTTTCATGAATATTCTCGACTCCATGCTATGCAACAACAGATTGACAACCTTATGCTCAACATGTTTGGCTCATATAGTCAGAAACCTACGCTAAGGTCGTTGATCAATCAACCAATTCATCCTTCGGTACCTTCATCGCCATATTCGACTGATTTCACATTATCGAAGTTTGATAAATTTTGAGGAACTGAGGATCCTCATGAACATGTGAGCTCATTCATGCATGCCCGCTTTAGAATCCAAAATAATGATGCTCTTATGCTCAGAACTTTTCCTCAGACATTAGGAGGAGATGTTGTACAATGGTACAATCATTTATCTCACCATAGCATTTATGCTTACGAGCATTTGATTAATCTATTTTTAGAACGATTCTCCCTAAATGTACAAAGTAAAATCTCATTGTCCGACTTATACAAGCTCAAGCAACATGACGATGAGACTGTTTATGACTTTGGAAAAATTTGGAAGGCTATCATTAATAAATTGCCATTCCCCCTACCAATGGAGGAGTTAACCAAAATGTTCACCCAGAGTTGTCTAAAACCTATCTCTTGGTTACTCCAATTACAACAATACAGGACTTTTGAAGAGGCTTTGGCCCAAGCAAGTATCATAGAAGACATTAAAGTCCAAGAGGGTGTTTTAAAACCCCGTAGAAAAGAATGGCAACAAAAGGGCCAACAACGAAATAATAATTATGGCCAAAACAAACAAGCACGAGGCTAGTACAGCCTCAAATGTTAACCAAGTTAATCAAGTGGTGGCGAGCCAGCCCGTAATGGCTCAACAACAACAAGTAATGCAAAGTCAACCGCAACCAACCAGCTCACAATACTGAGCCAACCATGGAAACTCGACCTTGGCAAAAAAATTGTCCCAAGCAACAGTTCACACTTTTAGATGAACCATATGCGGTCGTATTCAACAAGTTATATAGCACAAATCAATTAAATTTACTTGAGTTTAAACCTTTAGAACCATCTAGAAGGGGGAAGTATTACAAGGAGTACCTATTTTGTCCTTATCATAGGAAAAATGGGCATGATATCAATAATTGTACAGCTTTCAAACATGTGATCCAAGATATTATTGAGATTGGAGCCATTAAATTGGATAGCCCCTTAGCCCAACAAAATCAAAATCTTGGTATATTTCAAACACCCCTTCCACATCGGTAGGAAGCTCCAACAACTTCAGGGGGAGTAACTCAGGTAACTCCTCCTAATCAAGTCAACCATGTACAACCATACCAAGGTTTTGTGGGTACTATTAACATAGTAACCCGGGGTCAAAGGGCGAACCAACCAAATCAGGCTAAACCATAGCCACTTGTACAAACCCCCAGTCCACCTCAGGTAACAGTGACCCAACGACGTGCTAGTACTTCTCAACAACCGCTAAATCATTCTACTCAATGCCAACGACCCATCATGTCATTGAGTAGCAAGTTAACTACCAGTTTAAAAATGGCTTCTGCCAAGTTACCGATCTATGACATCATTCAACAATATCCCCCACATAGAGAGGCATTAATGGAAATCTTAAAGTCAATCGAGCTTCAAACTCAAGATACTAATGCCTTCAACAACTTTGTGGGGAGTATTCAAACATGCATGGAGCCCTCCATCACTTTCTATGATTTTGAAATCAAACCTTTTTCAACAGAAAGTATAGATCCTCCACTGCATATCATGGCCAAGATCGATCACAAGCCATTCAAGAGAGTCTTAATTGACATCGGTTCCTCAATCAATATCATTACAACATCGGCGTTGAGTCATCTAGAGTTGTCGCCATCCCTTATCACCAAGTCGACTTTTACTCTTAAAGCATTCAATGATGCTTTATCTTCCATGGTTGGCACATTTATCTTGCCCATTGAGGTAGGGGCCCGAACTTTGCATACCTTGTTTCACATCTTGGAAGGGTCCATGGCATACAATGTATTGCTTGGACGGCCTTGGCTTAGGGAGATGAGATGTGTCCCTTCTATACTGCATCAATGTCTAAAGTATGTATATGAGGGACAGGTTCATTGTGTATCTGCTGACACTGAACCCTTCAAACATTGCAACTATGTCTCAAATCCTTATGAGATTGTGTTGTCATCCACTCATCTTTTCTTGACCCAATCTACTTCTTCTAGACCATCTTCTTCTAAAGCTCCCATTCTTGAGGAGCTACCCATCATATCGCAACCATCTTCCTCTTCCGCTATTCCATCTCATTCACCACTTTCTTCATCTCCTAATCTTCCTTCTTCTTCATCAGTGACCACATGCACATGTGGCCATGACCAATCATCTCTTTCCATGTCATTACCCCCTTCTTCTACACCTTCTTCAACATCACCTATTATTCCTCCATCTTCTCAACCATCACCGGTCGATGTTTCACAAGTCAGTGAAGCATCAACCCAACCAAATCCTTCCAATTCTTCTATCCCACATTCTTCTATTCCATCATCTAGTCCATCTCCCTCCCAATTCAAGGTCCATCTCACTAATGAAAGTATTGGTGAGTATGCCATCCAAGATGTCCACATCACACCGTTCAATGTGCAAATAGTTAAAGATTTTGGTCATCCACATGACCAACATTTATCCATTGGATCTGTTTATAACATGGGCTCTATGCCAAATTCCATTAATTTTGTATATGGGGGAATAGAGTCATCTTCTAGTCCTACCACCATACCAAAACCCAAGCATCCAGTCCCTGCCAATATCGAAAGGATGGAGGGTTTTCCCTCTCGCTATTTCCACAGACATAATTGGCAGCAATTTGGCCTAGGTTGATACGAGCAAGGGGTAACTGAACGCATCAATATGCCATACCAGAGACCCACTGAGCGTTTTGGTCTGGGCTACCAACCACTTCCATCCCTTTCTTCTTTTGAACAAGCTTTTCAAAGCATTAATATTAATTCAGAAGAAATCCTCCACCCCGACGAATCCGAAGATGAAGCCTATGAAGAATTTGACGTCATGTCAAATGGTGATGAATCTGAAGAAGAGTCGGCGCCCATTGTTCCCCTCACTGAACAAGACGAGTTTTATCTCCAATTGTTCCCTCTACAAGAGGCCATCTTTCGCTTGCTTATTCCACAAGAATGAGGTGAACCACCCCCTCCGCCACATCCATAAGCCATAATCCAAACCTATATTATATGTATATACTAAAATAGTGGTTTTCACCACTACCAAAAAAAAAAAAAAAACAAAAAATTTCCAAAAAAAAAAAAAAAAAAGAAATATCAAAATATATAAAAATACTTTATTGCTTTATGTAGGTGTGTAATAGTGGTTTTCACCACTACAAAAAAAAAAAAAAAAACTCAAACTAAAAAAAAAAAAAACTGAAAAACTATGTTGTTTTGCATTTCAGGTCTTCCGAGGTCTTCATCGGTTTTCCCTTCCATTCCGCCCATCCTTTCTTTCATAAGTCGACAATGAATTTTGAAGACTTATTCACCCCGCTCCATAATCCATATGATCCGGATAAGCCAATCCCGATCAACCCAAGCCTGATTGACATGGATCGGATTTCATCCCCTCCATCTATTTCAGATTTCATTCTTTTCGAGAAATTGTTAAGGACTTCCGCCAACTACATTCCTCCTTCACCTTCACATTCACCTTCATCTTCTAAGCCAGAGGTCTTCCAGGAAGACATAGACGAGAGCAAGGCATAGGAGCTTGATGACATTTTAGACGACATAAATCTGATCCCTACTCCCCATCAGCTTGAGGAAGGTTCCCACATGTCTATTGAAGAAACTATCGATGTAGACCTTAGTCCAGACCAAGATGGCACCCAAATTGTGAAACTAGCTAAAAATCTATCATCAGAGGAACAAGAGCAAATGATTTCTCTACTCAAGCGGAAGAAGGAGATATTTGCATGGTCTTACAAAGACATGCCAGGCCTAGACCCTAATTTGGTTGTCCATAACCTCACCTTACAAAAATATGCTAAACCTGTCAAAAAGAAACTTAGGAAAATGCATCCCACCATGGCCCTCATAGTTAAATCGAAGATTCAAAAACTTTTGGATGTTAAATTTGTCGTCTCGATTGATTATCCTGAGTGGCTTTCTAACATGGTACCCATTCGCAAGCCTAACGGGGGGATACGTGTTTGCATTGATTTTTGAGATCTAAATAAAGCGTGTCCTAAGGATGACTTTCCTCTTCCAAAAATTGATACTCTTGTTGGCACTGCGCTGGTCATGAAATGCTTTCGTTCATGGATGGATTTTTAGGATACAACCAGATTCGAATAAACCCTGAAGATCAACACAAAACAACATTTACCACACCCTTGGGGAACCTTTTGTTACAGGGTGATGCCCTTTGGCCTTATGAATGCAGGTGCAACCTATCAACGAGCCATGACTTATATTTTCCACGATTATATGCGTAAGATTATCGAAGATTATGTGGATGATTTATTGGCAAAATCTAAAACTCGACAAGAGCATTTTGATGTATTGGAAAAAGTTTTTGATAGACTTCTAGAGCATAAAGTAAGGTTGAACCCTAAGAAATGTGTCTTTGGTGTTACCTCAGGCAAAATCCTAGGTTTTATTATCTCTAAACGAGGTATTGAGGTGGACCCAAACAAGGTCAAAGCCATTATGGAAATGTGTCCCCCAACTAATTTGAAGGAGTTGCGTAGTTTGCAAGGAAATATTAATTCAATTCGTCGCTTTATTGCACAACTTTCTGATAAATGTAGGCCATTTTGCCACCTACTACAAAAGGGGGTACAATTTTCATGGACAGATGAGTGTCAAAAAGCCTTTGATGACATCAAGCAGTACTTAGCGTCTCCGCCAGTCTTAGCTCCACCTCGTCCAGGGGTCCCTTTCAATCTTTATATCTCAGCAACGGACTTTGCCTTAGGGACAATGCTTGCACAAAAGAATGAACAAAATCGTGAGCAAGTTGTCTATTATATTAGTCGAACATTGGTAAGCTATGAAACCCGATATGCTTATGTGGAAAATTTGTGCTTAGCAGTGGTTTTTGCCACTAAGAAACTTCGTCATTATATGCTTAGTCAAACAACATATGTCATATCTAGAGAAAACCCTCTGCGTTATATGATGTCTTGCACTTATAATAACACCCATACCGCTAAATGGATAATGTTGCTTATCGAATTCGATCTTGAATTCATTAGCCAAAAATCTGTTAAAGGTCAAGTTATAGCCGATCAACTTGCGGAAGCTCCACTACATAGTGATCATCCTTTGATTATTGAGCTCCCAGATGATTCGGTATTTACTATCACTGAACAAGAAGAGGACATCATTCCGGAGGAAGATGTTGACATCACGCTATTCTTTGATGGCTCTAAGTGCACGAAAGGACAAGGTGTTGGAGTTGTGTTTCATACACCTCAAGGGATTCCCATCCCTTTATCATTCAAACTAGACTTCCAATGCACCAATAATACAGTAGAGTATGAAGCCTTAATTTTAGGTCTTCAATCAGCCATAGCTATGAGCATTAAGCGTATTCAAATATTTTGGGATTCTCAACTCGTGGTTAAACAAATTACAGGAGAATACCAAGCCAAAGAACCTACCATTAAGCTTTATCATGATGTAGCAATGAAGTTGCTCTCTAAGTTTGATTGGTATGAGATCACTAGTTTGCCTCGTTCAACTAATAGATTCGCGGATGCCATGGCCTCTCTTGGATCATTGATTCCAAAGGACTCCCTTGGAGAGGTACAGCCCCTAATCATTTCCACAATCTCTAAGTCCGCAATTGTCCGTGCTGAGTCTAAAGATGAAAAAGATGTTTGCTTTATCCATTCGGATCCATATGAGCCTTGGTCTAGTGAGATAGTAGCCTTCCTCAAGTTTGGAACACTCCCATCTGATTTTTCTCGAACTGCCCGTCGCTGTTTTAAGCAAAAGGTAGCTCATTTTGTTCTTTTGGGGGATGTGTTGTATAAACGTGGATATGATGGAGTACTCCTCCGCTGTCTAGAAGCAGGTGAAACACATAGAGCTATTGCTGAAGCCCATGATGGTACTTGTGGTGGTCATTTTAGTGGAATGGACATTGCGAAGCGTATTTTACGTATGGGGTACTATTGGCCCACTATGGAACAAGATTGTTGCAAATATGTTAAACAATGTAAAAAGTGTCAAGAACACACTAATTTAACCCATATACCATCACAAGCTTTACAGCCCATCCAAAGCCTTTGGCCCTTATCACAATGGGGTCTCAATTTAATTGGCAAGATTTCACCTGCCTCTTCAAGACAACATACTTTCATCATTACAGCCACTGAATACTTCACAAAGTGGGTTGAAGCTATTCCTCTAGCTAGTACAACAGGTCCTAGAATTGTGGAGTTTATACTTCACCATATCATTTGTCGTTTTGGTATTCCCTCTAAAATCATTTTTGATAACGGCAAGTCTTTTAAGAATAAGGATGTTTGAACTCTTTGTGAAAAGTATAATATCCAACATAGTTTCTCAACTCCTTACTACCCACAAGCCAATGGACAAGCTGAAGCTTCCAATAAGACCATAATTGCTATTCTTAAGAAACTTGTTAAAGAAAATCATAAAGATTGGCATACACAAATCCCCTTGGCATTATGGGCTTACGGAACAAGCATCAGAACTCCCATTGGGGCAACACCATTTTCTTTGGTCTATGGAGCTGAAGCAATCATGCCTCTTGAGCTCGAGATCCCTTCCTTGCGAATTTCTTTGCAAGAATTTATCGATGATGATACTGCTAGACAAGCATGTCTTGATCAACTCACACTCATAGATGAAAAATGAATCAATGCTTTAGAGAATTTGTGAGTTTATCAAGATCGATTGAAACGTGCTTACAATGCCAAAGTTCATCTAAGAGAATTTCAAGTAGGGGATCTTGTCCTTAAAGAGAATCAACAAAACACCAATGCATTGCCGCATCTTCGAGATAAATTCGCGGCTAATTGGTTAGGTCCATATATGGTCACTGAAAGAGTGGGTAATGGAACTTATAGACTTGCTAGTTTAGAGGGAGAGGAAGAACCCGAACCACTTAATGTTATACACTTGAGGGCATTCTACGCATAGTTTGAATTTTATATGTACATATATACATGGCTTGTACAACAAAAAAAAAGAAAAAAAAAAAAAATAAAAAAAAAGAATTTGCATTTCATTGTTAGTTGCATACATCTCATTCAAAAACATTGCATTTCATGTGCATACATCTCATTGAAAACCATAACATTTCATTTTCAGCCATAGTTGCATATCATGTTAGAGACCATTCTATCTTTTGGATATAAAATTTGGTCAAGCAAAAGTCATGTTGCCTTAATCAGGGGCACCTTCACAAAATCCATCAAACCGAATTGTCATTCGTACATCCATTTTCCATTTGCACATATTTACATTGCCAAAATGTTTTCAGTCACTCAGCCATTTCTAGTGTTTTAAGCAAACTTCGAAATGCATGTTAAAGTCCTCTAGGGCCATATCACCAATTACACTAAATAAAATCTTGAGTATTGGGAAATGATTTCAAAAGCGGTCTTGAACCTATCACATTTTCACATCTTAAAAACATCTTGTGTCAAAGAGAGATAACGCCATCCTTGGGTTGTGCCTCGAAGTGAAAAGGGTAATCCTCGTTTGTCCTATCATGCAAACATAGTCCATAAAACAGTGGTTCTTACCACTATCACAAGCAATCACAAAATATAAATATAAACATAGTAGTAAGGATAGGGTAAAATTCTCATCATACTTCGGTTGAGAATCCGATTCCCCAAAGCTCTAAGGAAATGAACATTTTTCACACACCACTGATCCCAAATAAGTTGTAAGGATCGTACTACTTATCCAGTCAGACGGATAGGTAGTCATCCCCAAGGCTTACAAAGGTCAAAAAAAACATGGACTATGGAGTTAACCTTCACCGGGGCTATAGACGCTTGACTGGCGAGTGGAGTATACTCATTGCGTGGCGACATGTCTCTCCTCAAAAAGAGACCTCTGAATGCTCATAAGGACAAACTAGCTTCGGGGTCTTCTCCATAACAGGGTTACCTAATTTATGCAAGATGAGGTTAATGAACACACTTGCACACACACGGGTTTTTGATTGCCTAGAGTCACTACCATGCTTCTGATTTGGTTAATGAACTCGCATGCACACACATTTGGTCCTAGTTGAATTAGGCATTATTAGTAAGTTTGTTTGATACCACTAGCATGTTTGAGTCTTTGTAAAACAGTCTTCCATATCACCCTCCATATCTTCTTCCATATTCATGTCATTCCATACGTCATCCATTCACAAGCCACCAATTTTGGTGCCCCTGATTAAACAATTATGATAACAGTTGGCTAAATCTAACTATCTAAAAATATGAGTGCTTCTTAGTGCATATTTCATTTACTTAGTCTTGCATTAATCATCCATAGATTTGCATGTTATATACTTAGTCTCGCATTAATCATCTATAAGTTTGCATTCCATTCCATCACATATGCATCAAAAACATTAAAACATATAAAAACATGCATCACAAAAACATAGGCATTCACACAAAAGAGAGTAAAACACCAAATAAATAAAAGCCATGTATATATATGTATAAAGGTCAAACTATACAATGAATTCCAAAAGGCTACAATATACAATAGAGCACCAAGGCTCATAAAGAGTGCATCTACGCACTAAGCTAACCATCAAAAGAGGACCCCTAAGACCTAGTAGGAGCCCTAGACCTAGTGGTGTGCCTCATCCGCCCAAACTACCTCCAACCGGGCTGCCTCAGCTAGCCCCATTGCCTCCAATATCTTCCAGTCTTCCTGGGACAACGAAATCCTCATCCCTAGAATTATAGGGGAGAATCGGTGTCGTGCCTCTAACACCCTAAGCTGCAAAACAACAAAACAAAAATTTGTTACAATTTTTTTTTCCAAAAAAAAAAAAAAAACACATAATAAGTACTTGCTTAAATAAACAAATACCTCAGCTGGCTGCACTGGCGCGTCCGCTCCCATCTTCGCCATAGCTCCCACGTGCTTCACTCTCCCACACAACCTTTCACTCCACTTCACTCCACTCCCTCAGACGCACTTCTCTCAAGCTCGAACGCACAAATGAGCAAAATTCTCGTTGAAACTATTTAAATAGCTGATTTTGGCACCCTGAAATGCAGTTGGGCATTTCATGGCAGATTCAGACGCATTCTTGCGTCTGTAGAGTGCCTAAACACCGGCGGGCGTCTATGCCAACCACAAAAACAGACCGCTGTTTGGTGTCAGTATTGAATAAAGGAACAAAACCTGCAAAATTGAAGCTTACCTCCTCCAAATTTCATCAAATTGCATTCATCCATTCTTCTTATCATAATAAAACATTTTGTGAAGGTTACAACAGTTTTGGACACAAATTTTGTCATTTCGCTCAAAAAGCGCATCATTCATCATTGTTTTACAAATTGGGTTAAAAATATTCAAAACCTTCACAAAATTAACCACATTCATCAATTCTTCTGATCTATCGTCAATTTCATTCATTCTTCTTTCATCATGCATATTTTTGCCAAATCAAATTAAAGTAAACCTCGTATCTAGTGGTATATTCTATCACCTTGGCTATTGCAGCGATTTGAATCCATGCAATTCGGTAAGAGGATTAAACCACCATAAGGACACTTACCATTTATCATCATCAATTATTTCACTGTTTGAAAATTGGAAATCAATTTTGGGTATTCTACTTTTCAAGTGACCTCATACCAAGATTAATTTGCTCAACAGTTGTCATTGATGGCCTAGTTCATGGGGCCTTAAACATGGACAATCTTACATATCATCATCATTTTAAGTCTTGCTAGAGATTGTGGCTACCTAGGTTGATTGGTTCCGACCCGAGGAATTATCCATACAGTCACTAGGAGCATCTCTGAGTTCTGGACTCTTTTCATGCATCTTTCATCTCTGCATATCAATGGCGCCAACAAGGCAATTTCATCAACAGTATGGATTCACACACAGGAGTTGGGGCATCCGTTATCAATTTCTAATTTTCCTATAGTGGAATTCATCTTACATGATCATGGAATTTACAATTTGGCAAAAATCCCTTTATAACCGTTGGGGCAGAAAACGGTCCATATTTCACATCACTCATATCGTCTTCAATCATATTCTTTTTTGGTTTGTACACCAACCCCTTTTCTGTTGGGACATAAATAGATGGTTCATACACCAACCCTTTTTTTTCACCGTTGGGGCAAAAACGGTTCATTTTCTTCCGAATTTCTTCCAATTGGCTTGTGAGAACCATTCTCGCTCGCCAATTGAGGGGGTAAGCTGAAAATTTTTAAATATTCTTTTATTCTTTGGTCTTCAAAGTTGTGCTTTAGTCTTGAGAGAGAGTTGCATCTGATCCAGCTTTTTAGGTGTCTTAAGTTTTTGTGCTGCATTGTGTCTTCACACAAAGCAGCTCAAAAAGGGGCATCTGTAGACACCAAAATCTAGCCACTTGTAAGTCATCTATACCTTCCTATCATCCACGTGTCAGTCATCCATCCTTCCCGCCATTATTTGGCCCAAATCCACACTTTCCCACCATTATTTGGCCCAATTTCACATTTCCCGCCATTTTTTCATCCCCAAATTTATTTAAATTAATATTTATATATATTTTTTAATATTTTAATATATTTTAATAATATATAAATATAGTTTAAGTGATTTAATATGAGTCGTCCATCCTTCATTTAATCTCATCCGTCCATCCATCTTAATCCGTTTCACAACCTAGATTTATTCTCTACCCTTGGATCCACTTTAATCTTAGCCACACGTTCAAAGTGTTGTTAGAACCCTAAAGTGTGCCCTAAGAGTAGATTATAAATTGAGTCACCTTGATGGCTCAAAGGCCTATGATATTTTCCCGGTTATGTCTTCTGCTGCCCTAAGTATGAATTAAACCCTTTCACCGCATCCATCACCGTCCCTTTTTGCTGCATCCATCGCCGCATTCGCCGCCTGGTCTCGTCGCGTTAACAGGAAGAGGTATAGATTCTAAAGCAAGTAATCTTTTTATGTGTTAATCCGCCGTTAGATTCTGCATTCCATTTATGTTATTTCATTTCTAGGGTTTTAAACTGTTTCTGAGGGTTCACACAGTGGAGCCCTCTTATTAATTTTTAACTCCTTGATAATTTTAATGTGTGCAGGTTTTAACGGTAGATCTGATTTGTTGATAGTAGCTGCTTAAGCTGGAGTGGTCTGAGCCAAAGGATACAACGAAGCCCACTCATTATGTTGAGGTTAAGGATACATTATTCGAATACGCCACCACATTGTGCCAGCTAGGGTTTTAGAGAACCCTAACACAAATTGTAATCTTGTATCATGGAAAGGGTTACAGGCCCTGTTGTACTTTAAAGGAGTTTCTAAAATCCATTGATTAATAATAAAAATCATTCATTTTGTACAACTGTTCTGCACTCTTTTATTTGTGATTTCTTTATTTTTGTTTGGCGTTGTATATTTAATCTACAATAATGTATGGTCCAAGCCAATTGGGCTCAAATTTACCTTTAAGGTCCTTAGTTGCATTTGTATTTTTTTTATTTTCTTTTAGAACAAGGTCACCGATCTCAAAGGATCGATGACGAACTTTTTTAGCATATGATCTTTTAAGCTTGTTTTGGTAGGCACGGAGATGCTCCAAAGCATTGATGCATTTTTCATCTAGGAGTTCCAGCTGATTGAGTCTGCCAGCTCGATATTCATCTCCTACTTCGGTATCTTGAAGTAGCAGAGCCAAAGAAGGAACTTCCAATTCAAATGGAAAAACTGCTTCAACACCATATACCAAAACAAATGGTGAAGTTCCTGTGGGGGTTCGAACACTAGTTCGATAGGCCCACAAGGCTGGATATAATTGAATGTGCCAGTCACGACCAGTTTTATTGACCAATCTTTTGAGGATTTTGATTAAGGTTTTGTTAGATGCTTCTGCTTGACCATTACCCTGAGGATAATAGGGAGTGGACCAACGATGTTGAATCTTATATTTTTGGCATAATTTTTTAACATCTTTATTTTTGAAGCAAGTTCC
The DNA here is from genome assembly GCA_028583015.1 of Wollemia nobilis. Classification (NCBI taxonomy): domain Eukaryota; kingdom Viridiplantae; phylum Streptophyta; class Pinopsida; order Araucariales; family Araucariaceae; genus Wollemia; species Wollemia nobilis. Next base: position 2,033,140 of record JAQPPZ010016969.1, on the reverse strand, counting down.
ATTGTCAGAGATGAGATTTGCAGGGATTCCGAACCTACAAATGATTTGATTAAAAATAAATTTAGAAACTTGTGTGCCAGTGTAGGAAGCTAAAGGCATAGCTTTGACCCACTTCATGAAATACTCAGTGGCGGTTATGATGAACTTGTGTCCATCAGATGACACAGGATTGATTTTGCCAATAATATCCAAGCCCCATTTAGAAAAGGGCCAAGGAGATGAGATAGGCTTTAGCTCTTATGCAGGTGCATGGACAAGGTCAGCATGTTTTTGACACTTGTCACAATGGCACACATACTCATGTGCATCCGTTTCCATGGTAGGCCAAAAGTATCCTATCCGAATGAGCTTTTTAGCAATGATACTACCACTAAAGTGTCCTCCACAAGATCCATCGTGGGCTTTACTAAAGGCTGATTTAGACTCTTCTAAGTTTAAAAATCATAATAGGATGCCTTCAAAAGATCTCCTATATAAAGTATTGCCAATTATTATGAATCGACTTGCTCGTCGACGTAATAACCGACGCTGGTTTCTATTAGAATTGGCAAGGAAAGTCCCATTTTGAAGAAAATCAAATATGTCCATATACCAAGGTTTGGGAGTAGTTTCATTGATTAGAAACACATCCAAAGGCTCTAAGCATGACTTATTTGAATTGGGTTCTTGGAGTCAATGAATAATGATAGTGGCATATTCGTCATCTAACTCCAAGGGCGGAGAGAGGTAGTCGTGGCCATAGCATCAACTGCACGGTTGCTAGTTCGAGGAATAGATTCCAAGGTAACTTGATCAAATAAAGACATTAATTGTAAAACATAGGCCTTATATGGGCATAGTTTATCATCTCGGGTTTGATAAACTTCATTAATTTGGTTTATAACCAGTTGAGAATCACCAAAAACTAAAAGGTGTTTAATTTTTAGCGCTAGGGCAGCTCGTAATCCAAGAATTAGAGCTTCATACTCAGCAATATTGTTGGTGCAAGCAAATGTCAATTTGAAGGACAGAGGAATAAGATGTTTTTGCGAGGATATTAAAATAATACCCGCACCAGCCCCACTCATGCATCGGGCTCCATCAAAGTATAAGGACCATTGTTCAACATGGTCTGCCTCTAATTGAAGGCATTCATCAGGAAACTCGATGATGAGGGGATGGGTAGACTCTAAGGGTGCAACAACTAATTGATCTACTATGATTTGACCCTTAACAAACTTCTGTCCTATGAATGTGAGATCAAACTCGCTTAGAGCAAGAACCCACTTGGCTGTGAGACCCGATAAATAAGGTCGACTCATGAGATACCTCAAGGGATCATATTTAGCAATGACATAAGTTTTTTGACTAAGCATATAATGTATTAATTTTTGCGTAGCAAATATGACTGCTAAACATAGTTTTTCCAATGTTGTGTAGTGGGTTTCATAACTGATGAAGGTTTGGCTAATATAATAATTAGCACGTTCTCTCTTTTCATCATCAAGTTGAGCTAACATAGCCCCTAAGGCAAAATCTAAAGCTGAAATATAGAGGAGAAATGGGCGATCAGGTTTAGGTGGTGAAAGCACAAGTGGATTAAGGAGGTATTGTTTGAGAAGTTCAAAAGCTTCTCTACATTCTGTGTCCCAATTAAAAGGGACATCCTTCTTAAGGAGTTTAAGAAAGGGACCGGTTTTGTCTGCCAGCTTATTGATGAAGTGACGGATGGCTTGAAGTTTACCTTGTAAACTTCATAACTCAGATATATTAGTAGGTGTGGGAATATCAGTGATGGCCGTAATCTTGAGAGGGTCAATTTCAATACCACGTAAAGAAACTAAAACCCCTAATAGTTTGTCGGATTTAACTCCGAATATGCATTTTGTTGGATTTAATCGAATGAGATATTCTCGTAATCGATTAAAAACTTTTCTCAAATCATCTAAATGATTATCTTCAATAATAGAGTGAGCTATAATATCATCCACATAATCATGTAGGATATCATGCATCATATCATGAAAAATATAGGTCATAGCTCGTTGATAAGTTGCACCTGCGTTCTTTAAGCCAAATGGTATCACTTTCCAACAAAAGGTACCCCAGGGGGTAATAAAGGCTGTTTTAGCACGGTCTTCAGGAGCTATCCGAATTTGATTATAATCGGAGAATCCATCCATTAAGGACATCATCCCACTTTTGGCAGTAAAGTCAATGATTTGATCCATGTTTGGAAGAGGAAAGTCATCTTTAGGGCATGCAGTGTTAATATCTCTAAAATCTATGCAAACCCTAACTTTGGTAGCTTCTTTCTTGGTGACTGGAACTACATTTGAGATCCATTCAGCATAATCACTAGCTTGTATAAAGATAACATTCAGGAGTTTTTCTAACTCCCCTTTGACTAGCAGAGCCACTTTGGGATGCATTTTTCTAAGTTTTTTTTTAACAGGTTTAGCATCCGGATGGACCACTAGATGATGCATGACTACAAAAGGGTCTAGACCTGGCATATCTTCATATGTCCAAGCGAAGACATATTCATACTCTTTAAGGAATGCAATGTATTGTTCTTGTTTTTCTTGACTTAATTCTGATCCAATATTGATTATGTGAGGATTGTCCTCAGTTCCAATATTAATTTTAATGACATTTTCTACTTCCATGTGTAGATCTCTTTCAAAATTAGGTGGGGCGGGTGAAACGCCCAATTCTTGTAATTCTTGTAAGGTTAATTTAGATAATTCATCTTGAGGATCAGTGTCCTCAAGTTGGGCTATAGTTGGTATAGAACCATCAAAATAAAATCCATTGTGTAACATCTCTTCAATAGAGACATTATGGAAGATATCTCCTTCCAACTCTTCATCAGGGTCAGCAATCATTTTAGGGTATGCTATGGATAGCATGTTGCATGAAAATGACTGATTTTTAAGAGGCAAATAAACATGCCTATCCAAATAATCTTGATAGCATATGAGATGATCATCATCCTCAAAAGGAAAGGGTTGACCCTTACTAGGAAATAGGCCCACACCACAGTGGGCAGGCCACGGTTCTACCTCGAAAGGTTCTTTCATGCCATTTTGGAAAGGTCCCAAGCCTTTCCCTTCATATCCCATTTTAAGCATCATGGGTTTAGCTTTAATATAATCATTGGTAAAATAACACCGAGCATATCCCTCATGATGAGTTTTGATATTCGGAGGGATTCTTCCCCCAGTCATATCCTTTATAAATGAAGGCACAACTCCCGACTTGGTAAGTACTTCCCATAGGTTGTGGGAGGCCCAAAGTACGAGGAGATGGCAGTAAGTTATTTAAAAGGTTTGAATCTTGCATGAAAGCATTTGTTTTTTCTGATATTAAGGTTGTGGATAAATCTGGTAAGAGTTCATCGAAAAGGGCATAAGATGTAGAAGGATTATTCCCTATATCTTTAGATGTGGAAGGTATGATAGATGTGTCTATAGGTTTTGAATTTATAGGGATAGAACTTGAAGGATTGGTTGTAGACTTAAGATCTTTTTGAGGTTCTAAAATGATTTTTTTAGAGGGTTGTTGATCTATATAGGAGGATGAAATTAATGGAGGGGAAATAGGTGAAGTTATGGGCGTGTGTTTCATAGTTTTAGATGAAAAATAAGAACTAGGATGTGTGGATGACAGAGATGGGGCAAAATTTCACTCCAACGGGTTCTGCCAAAGCACACATATCAAAGGGTCTAGGGTCACCATGAATAGTGACCAACTGATTTTTAAATTTGAATTTAACACATTGGTGTAAAGTTGATGGGACCGCTCGCATGGCATTGATCCAAGGGCGACCCAAAAGTATATTGCACGATGCTGGGCAATGTACAATAAACACGGTTGTTTCTAGGGTTCTAGGGCCAACTTGCAATGGGAGGGTAATAACTCCACATGTTTCTTGTGTTTCGTCATTAAAATATTTGATAATCATATCATTTTTCTTCATTTCATCACTTCTAAAGCCAAATCATTGGTAGAAGTCAAAAGTGCAAATGTTTAGAGATGAGCCATTATCAATCAAGACTCTTTTGATAGCTACATCTCCAATTAGAGCAATAATGTATAAGGGATTGTCCTTATGTAAACTGTGTTGTGGGATATATTTATCCCAAAAGTCAATACAATCAACTTCTCGAGTGATGATAGTATTGGCCATAGCTTCAAGTTGAATGTTTTGAGGTACCATCATTTGGCTCAATGTAAGCATCAAATCATCCCTATGGGTGGGAGAGGATCTTAATAAATCTAAGAGGGAAATTCTAGCCGTAGTATTGGACAATTGCTCATTAATATTGTAAGGGGGTTTAGGTTGAACATTAGGAGCATGATTCCCTTTATTGGGGTTTTTCAAAACGAATGGAATCAATCCATCATTTTGGTTTGGTTCTTGTTGAGAATTTTGAGCTTGTTGTCGAGTAACGACTCCAATGGTACCTAAAATGTTATAGTGAAGACGTTGAACTGGTCTCGGTTGAGCATTAATGGCTTGTTCATTAGGAAGGAATATATTAGAAGAAGGTCGAGTAGTGACTCTTCTAGGAAATGGTTCTTCTGGAACCATAGCATCTGTGACGGGTTGAATAGGGTCTGATTCATTTTTAGAACTATTCGATTGGTTTGAAGTAATGTCTAGTTCACTTTCACTATCTGATTCTATATCACTAGAATCAAAAGTTTGAAAATTATGTAAGGGCCTAGTCGTAACTAGGGATAAGGTCGTGTCAAATATTTGAGGATCCTGAACAGGTAATTGTCCGCTAATGGTTCCTACATATCGGGTAGGAGGGGGAACATTATGATGTTCTATTTGATTGGCTACCTCTTTACCATGTCTTGGTAAAGGGTGTTGAAATATGTCTAGAGTTTGATTAGCATTTTGATTTTGATTTTGGGGAATGGTATTTTGAGTATTATTGGGAGGGTTTTGTTTAGGTTGGAAGGCTTGCACTTCCATTTCATTATTGTCAATCAAATCTTGTATTTTATGTTTCAACCATTTACAAGCATTGGTAGAATGTCCAGGTCCTCTATGGAAATCACAGTGCAAGTCAGCTCTGTATTCGGGTATAGTTGGGTCAGGTTCCCGGATAGCTGGTAATTGGATCAAACCTCTTTCGAGTAATTGAGGTAAAATAGTTGATAAGGGTTGGTTTAATCTAGTGAATTCTCGAGGAGGCTTGTCAAGAGGTTTCAATATGAATTTTTTTGTTGTCTTCGTTGCATTGATATTAGCAACATTCCTGTTGTTAGTGACTCCATCACCGACAACTTGTTTGTTTTTATATTGATTTCTGGATGTTTTCTCATCATCCTTCTTCCTAAGTTGGCCTCTCCTAATGAGGGCATCTTCTACTCTTCGAGCTAAATCTATAGCTTGATCGAAGGTAGTTAAAGTAGCAGTCGATAGCTCATAAGATATTTGTTCTTGTAAATTATTGATGAAAATGTCCAACATTTCCCTATAAGGCAACACAAAGTGCAGTTTTCCTATCAATTGCCTCCATCTAGCTAAGAAATCAGCAAAACATTCATCCTTGTCTTGTTTTAAATTGTATAGGTCTTTAATAGTTACATGCCTCTCGATGTAGGCACTAAATTGATGGACAAATGATTCCGTTGTTTCTTCAAAGTTTCTCAAAGAATGAGTGGGCAATTGATAGTACCACTCTAATGCCATTCCACCTAAACTTTTGGGGAACATTTTTAGTAATATCAAGTCGTCATGTGATATGTCGTGACATGCTATCCTAAACATGCAAAGATGCTCTATGGGATCTTCGGTTCCTTTATATATAGGCAGGATGGGCATGGGAAAATGCTTAGGGTATGGTTGAGCTACAACTATGGGGTCCAAAGTTTAACTACATATCTCTCGATAATTATACAAGGGACGATAGGGATCTATCTGGTCCATACGTGAAGCTAATTGTTTCACCATGGCTTCCAGATTACTAGTTTGCCCCCCATATTGGTTTGGTAGGGCATTGACATGAGTGTTATGGGCATATGATGGAGGACCATGAAGATTAGATGCCATGTTACTCTTTTGTAAAGTATTGGTAGGAAAAGTGTTATGGAGGAATTTTGAAGTTGGATTATGTTGTATTCCAGATTGTTGAAAGTTTGTATTTGGCTTCGTTTTAGGTTTTTGTTTACTTGAAGCATATTGCTCAATAGTTTGGTGGAATAAAGTAGTGAAGGAAGGTTTCTTTTGTGTGGGAGTGATTTTAGGTTGAATAACGAGTTCCTTAGGAGGTTGGGTAACCTAGTTTTTTGACATGTTTTGAGCCATAGTGACCATATCCGTATTGGATGGCCCAGCCTTGTCACTTTCTTGATCAATGAAAGACAAGGGATTAGTGTGCATATTGCACATATATTACATGGTTGCTTGAGTGTTACTGATTTTCCCTTTATCAAGGCGAATTGCCACATTAAGGTCATCAATGTTATCCATGAGAAATTTCTTGAAATGCTCTACATTGTCAAAGGCAATAGTTCCATTTGGAGCTACTCTAGGGGATGAGGATCCATCCTCTTTAACACTTCCTTCTTGTTCATTATCTTCGCCTAGGTCCTCATCTGATTGACCTAGAGTTTCTCCTTCCGGATTTGGATCTCCAAGAAGGACATTTGGGTCTCTAGTTGTATCTTGTAACCAATATTCTTCTTCTCCTAAATTTTCTTTACCATTCCTAAGTTTAGGCATGGTGCTAAGTTTTGATTTCAGCATATATATATATATATATATATATATATATATATTTTTTTATATATATATATATATATGCAACAAGATTAAGAGGTATATATTTATTATATACCTACTACAATATTTGAAATGAAATGTTTAAGTTTTTGCTATGTTTTTAGTTTTTTAATTTTTGTTTGTTTTTCTTTGTTTTTGAAATAATATTGTAAAGACAACAAATAACACAATAAATGCAAGAAATAAGACTGAAAGTAATAATCTAGTTTTCTATAAACAATTTATGAATATCATTAATAGGCTCTAGTTCTTCAGGAGTCATGAAGTGTTCTTCTTCAAATTGAAAGTTTTCTTTTAAAAATTTGATGAAAAGAGCTATAGTGATATTATCTCGTCTCGGATGTTGGTTGATAGAAGTAAAGCTCGTGGCAATACTCTCGATATAACACGACTCGAGGAACTCTATTCCATATTTCCCTATCTGTAAGAACAACCTCTTGGTCTTCTACACAACCTAGGAATTGGTGCACAATGGCTGCGTTCTCGAGGTATTCCTTGAAGGTGAACAACTTTGAAGATACTAGAGCTCTCCTATAGGCTAACCATCTATGGCAGGCTCTCTGAAGTTCATGATAAAATACTAGTTGATGAGGATCCAAGATTCTATCTAGGATAAGCCTCTTGATTTGTTTAAGTTGTGTTGACCTAGATGAGATGACACTAAGTCTTCTATCAAGTTCGTCCCACAAGAGTTGATTTCTACCTGTTTCGGGCACACTAAGGACAGTAATTGACTTCTATGGCTGCCAATTGATTTTCTATGTTTATAGTAACTGCTAACCTTTTCTTAGGAGCTACCATCTAAACATGATTCCAAACTTAAATGTTTTAAAATGCTTCTATGTTTTAGTTGTTCTATATATGTTTTTTTTTTGTTTTTGTTTTTTCAAAAGGTTATGATGCATTCACGTCGGGTTCACCAAAATGTATCGCTCCAAATTTTTTGCATCCTTACCTTTAGGCTATTGGATCCGTGCCCAGAAGGAGGATGGGAAAAGGATGTCATGGTACCTCGGACTGAGAGGACTTGTGAAGGTCCCACCTCTCAAGGGAGGTGTATTTTTGTGATTTTTTGATTGATGGTGGGTTCACCAGGAAACATTTAATGGCGGTTTCCATGCCTAGGTTGGGAATGTGTTTTAGTGTATTCATTTTTAACTTTAAGCATTCGTATCCTAGGTTTGGCCAAATGAATCTAGATTAACCTACATGAAAATGCAAGTTCAATGAATACAGAAAACAGATTTAAAGATAGAAAAATAGATAATTTATAGAATGCAAATGAAAAATACCTGATCCGGATGTCTGATGATGATTCTGATGTTTGAAGCAGTCAGGATCATCTAAAATTTGATAGGTTCATCTGAGATCAGATAAGATCATCCGAGATCCGACTTCCGACGAATTCATTAGAGACCTACAAACAGAAAAACAGATGCAAAATACAGAGAATGCAACTATGCTAACGAGAGGGAAATAACACAAAATGAATGCATAAATACTGGACAATAGTTATGAATAAAAATTCAAGAAAATTATAATATTCTAATGATAAATGCTGATCTTATTATGCAATCTAAGCTAAATGGGTGAACTCCAAATGCAAAATAGCATAAACACTAAATAAACTATCTAATTCGTAGAATAAAATAGCAGAAGGTATAAGACAAAGCACAAACTCTAGGCACTGATTGCCCCCAATGCAAATTGCAGTCGAAATCATCTGGAAGCGATGAAATCATCCCGAATTATGATAGGATCATCCAAGATTTGAACGAGATCGTCTGCGATGATCTAAGCATAGCTCCGACTGAAAATTAGTGAGGTACCTACAACAAAACTTGAAAATAACAAATGGAAAATTGGGATGCCGGATTCTAACATAGATGGAGTTACGTGGAGAATTTCATCTAGGGGTTGGGAAGGGAAGGTCTTAAGGATTAAATAGGCTTAGGGGAGTAGTTAGGAGGTTGGAGATCATCCCAATTTGGGAGATCTCCAACGGGGGAGGGTCTCTAACGGTGCAGACATGCTTCTGCCCGGATTAGAGGCCCGTTGGAACAGAATCCAACTTTGGAAAAATAGTTTTGTGACAAGATCGTCTGGATGCCCTAGCCCAAGTGAAATTGTCAGATCTGGGGTGATATCGTCTGATCGACGACGATATCATCAAATGGTCAAAACAACCTCTAAAAATGGCATAGAAAAGGGGGAAACGGATTATCCGGTGGTTAACGGGCGATTTGGGAGGTTAAAATTTGAATTTAAATTATTTACTAAGGTGAATGTAATTATTATAATTTTACTGCACCAATTTTAGGGTGCTACATGGATGCATAGTTTTTCATCTGTGTGGATTATCCACCATGGCTATCCAACATGGTGCCTATCAAGAAGCCTGATGGGAGGATTCACATATGCACTGATTTTTGTGCTCTAAACAAAGTGAGTCCTAAGGATGATTTTCCCTTGCCTAGCATCGACGCATTGGTAGATGCTACAACGGGCCACGAAATGCTATCCCTCATGGATGGTTTCTCGGGATACAATTAGATTCGTATCAATCTTGAGGACCAACTAAAAACGATGTTCACAATGCCCTGGGGGACATTTTGTTACAAGGTCATGCCTTTTGGCCTTAAAAATGTTGGCGCCACCTACCAACGTGCCATGACGTACATCTTCCATGATTACATGCATAAAACTTTGGAAGATTACATGGATGATTTGTTGGCCAAGTCTCTCTTATGCCCAAATCATCTTGGTGACTTAAGCAAGATCCTCGATCGCCTCATGGAGCATAAAGTCAGACTGAATCCCAAGAAGTGCGTTTTTGGCGTCACATCTAGAAAACTCTTGGGTTTCATAGTCTCAAAGTGAGGCATCGAGGTGGACCCAAACAAAGTCAAGGCAATCCTTGAAATTCTTCCCCCAACTACCATCAAGCAGCTCAGAAGTCTACAGGGTAAGGTCGCATCGATCAAGCGCTTCATAGCACAGCTATCTGACAAGTGCCAACCCATGAAAAAATTATTGCATAAAGGGGTAGCATTTCATTGGGATGACGAGTGCCAGTCAGCCTTTGATGACATTAAACAATACTTGGCTTCACCACTAGTATTGGCACCACCTAGACCAGGAGTGTCATTCTACTTATACATCTCAGCTACTGAGGTGGCATTGGGCGCCATGCTCACCTAGAAGAATGAACTTCACAAAGAGCAAGCTACTTACTATCTTAGCCGCACCCTGGTTAGCTATGAACTTAACTATGCATACATCGAGAAACTCTGCTTGGCAGTGGTGTTTGCTACCAAAAAGCTATGCCACTACATGTTGAGCAACACTACGTATGTTGTGTCTAAGGAGAATCCATTGCGATACATGATGAGTCGTACTTATCATAGTAGTCGCATGGCGAAATGGATCATGTTGTTGACAGAATTTGACATAGAGTTTATTGGATAGAAATCCATCAAAGGATAGGTCATAGCCGATCAACTAGTAGAGGCTCCTATCGAAGACGATCAGCCTCTAGTCATAGAACTACCCGATGATGGGGTCTTCCATGTCTCAGAATCACCATATTTTGATGAGCCTGAGTCACAGGCCGACATAACCCTATTTTTTGATGGTTCTAAATGTGAGCAAGGGGGTGGCACAAGAATTGTATTCTTCACACTACAAGGGGCTCCAATACCCTTGTCATTTAAATTAGACTTCTCATGCACCAACAATAATGCAGAATATGAAGCCTTGCTCATAGGTCTTTAGACAACAATCACCATGAACATTAAATGATTGAACATCTTTGGTGATTCGCTGTTAATCGTCAATCAAGTCAAAGGGGTATTCCAATGTAAATGCCCAGTTCTACAGGCCTACAAAGCCCTTGTGGACAAATTCCTGGCAAATCTTGAATGGTACGACATCGAGGCACTCCCTCGGTCATCGAATCATTTTGCGGACACTATGGCCTCTTTGGGGTCACTAATCCCGCAAGACCTTTCTGGTGATATGACAACCATTCAAGTCAAAACATTATCACAATCCACGATGGAGCATGCAAGCTCTGATTTAATGCCAGGAATCCACATGATCCAGATTGAACCACCTCAGGATCGGTTCTCTTGAATCCATGACTATTTGAAGCATGCCAATTGGGGGGCCTTGTTCTCCCCTACTCCCCTTAATAGCAACACCACACTATTCTTACAAGTTCTTTCTCGCTCAACTTTTGCTAGGGATGAACTTCAAGAGGGATTGGTTGTTCATACCGTCGAGGCTTCTGATCAGCAGGATTGGTATTCACCCCTAAGGGACTACCTCAAGCTAGGTAACCTCCCACTTGGATTGATGCATGCCGCCAAATGAGCATTCAAGCAGAAAGTGACAAAGCATGTCTTGTTAGGAGACATTTTGTACCATCGTAGCTACGAAGGAATCCTCCTTCGATGCTTGGACCAGCAAGAGTCCACTTGGGTGATCGCCCAAGCGCACGATGGTACGTGTGGTGGCCACTTTAGTGGTATGGCCATCGCCAAGCGCATTCTTCGCATGGGCTACTATTGGCCATATTTAGAGCGAGATTGTTGCGCATATGTGAGGAAGTGCATGAAGTGTCAACATCATGCCAATTTGACACACGTACCTTCCCAAGCCTTGCAGCAGATCCAGTCGACTTGGCCATTTTCATAGTGGGGCTTAGATCTAATCGAAAATATCTCCCCTACATCGTCAGGTCATCATACGTTTATCATAACGGCCATAGAGTACTTCACCAAGTGGGTGGAAGCGGTTCCGCTAACCTCTATGATTGGACCCCGCATTGTGGAGTTCATTTTGCATAACATCATATGTCGTTTTGGTATTCCATCCAAGATAATCTCGGATAATGGGACGTCATTCAAGAACAAATACGTGCATGCTTTGACCACAAAGTACAAAATTCAGCACAGTTTTTTGACACCCTATTATCCGTAGGCAAATGGGCAAGTAGAGGCATCAAACAAAATGCTAGTTGCCATCCTCAAAAAAATAGTCGCAGACAGTCATAAGGATTGGCACATTCAGATCCCACTTGCCCTGTGGGCTTACCACACTAGCATTCGGACACCCACTGGGGCAACTCCATTTTTGCTTGTGTATGGCTCCGAGGCTATCATGCCTCTTGAGTTGGAAATTTCCTCCCTGCGCATATCAATGCAAGAGTTCATCGATGATGACACTGCACGGCAGGCCCGGTTAGACCAGCTTACGTTGCTTGATGAATGACGCGTTAATGCTCTTGAGCATTTACGTATCTATCAAGAGCGGTTGAAGAAAGCATACAACATGAGAGTTCACCTGAGGGACTTTTAGGTTGGTGACTTGGTCTTGAAGGAAAACCAGCAGAACTCTAGTTTTTCGTCCCATCTCAGGGACAAGTTCGTGGAAAATTGGTTAGGTCCATATGTAATTGATAGCAAGATAGGACCCGGGACATACCGGATAGCTTCCCTTGATGGAGTCAAAGAACTCAAACCCTTGAACATCAGTCATTTGTGACCATTCCATATCTAAAGCAGCAAATCCCAAAATTCTCCAAGGATTCCCGCAATCGCTTGGTCAATCCCAAAAAGCTCCAAGGATTCCCGCAATCGCTTGGTCAATCCCAAAAGCTCCAAGGATTCCTACAATCGCTTGGTCAATCCCAAAAAGCTCCAAGGATTCCCGCAATCGCTTGGTCAATCCCAAAAGCTCCAAGGATTCCCGCAATCGCTTGGTCAATCCCAAAAAGCTCCAAGGATTCTTGCAATCGCTTGGTCAATCCCAAAATGCTCCAAGGATTCCTATAATCACTTGGTCAATCCCAAAATCTCCAAGGATTCCCGCAATCGCTTGGTCAATCCCAAAATGCTCCAAGGATTCCCGCAATCACTTGTTCAATCCCAAACTACTCCAAGGATTCCCGCAATCACTTGGTCAATCCCAAAAGCTCCAAGGATTCCCGCAATCGCTTGGTCAATCCCAAAATGCTCCAAGGATTCCCGCAATCGCTTGGTCAATCCCAAAATGCTCCAAGGATTCCCGCAATCGCTTGGTCAATCCCAAAATGCTCCAAGGATTCCCGCAATCGCTTGGTCAAACCAAAAAGCTCCAAGGGTTCCCCCAATCGCTTGGTCAAAAGAAAAATAAGAAATATCAAAAACAATAAAATCATCAAAAATAACAAAAACTTGCATCTCATCTCCATGCATGCTCAAAATCATCACAAAATTAAAAATCTCTTTTTACATCCCATTTTCATACTCACCAAGATCAATCCATCAAAAACACAAAAATAATAGCTGCATTAAGCATCGCATCCATACATTTGCATATTTGTGGTCATACAGGTCAAGGCACCATAGACTGTAATTACTTGGCAAAGTCCATCTTCATTCCATATCTCTCCATTGTATAAACAATCCATCAAAAATAAAATGCTATCCATATTTCCGCCATACTATAGTCAGTTGTCTTCTAATGTATCGAGAGTTTTTGTCATTCAGTTGCCAATAGCTTTCTAACCAAAACTGTACAAAGTCAGATAGCTTTTACGAAGGTAGAATTTTACTTGGATCACACCTTGTTACGTAGCATCCCAACACAAATTAAAACACATAAACATTCCCAAGTTGTGTGAATGAAAGATGATACCTGCAAAGCAATCCAGGTCACCATAAGCGAAACGGTTATCTTGCTCATCCCCCTGTGCGAATGACCCCAAGAATGCTGAGAGTTGGCAAAAGGACAAGCATCCTCCCTACCCAATTCCCCATGAATCCCAAGTTCTCAAAAGTTGCAAAACATCAAAATTTGCACATGTCAAAACTCCAAAAATTTGACATCACCCTCAAAGTGCATACATCAAAAGGCACATACAATAGTGATTCTCATCACTCGAAATCCAAATCCCTTGCTCAAAAGAAAAACAAAAAATATATATATATAACAAAAATAAATAGTGATTATTATCACTATAAAGAGCAAGTATCCCAATACAATTGAAGAAAAGAAGGGAGTTGAACTTGAATCCCTAGAACTCTCAGCATTCAAAAGGTCATGAGATAAACCTCAGTACCGGTTTGGTTGATAGCCTATCGGTCACTCATGGCAAACCTCCCGCATGACGATATATCTGCCGCATTAACTTGGGTGCAGATCAATGTTTGCATGTGGATGAGCTAGCTTATGGTATCCTAGATTGCACCGTAGATTAATCTGACTAAATACAACAAAGGAGTTAGTGGAGCTAATTAGGTGATCCTCAGTACAAGTTTGGTTGACAGCCTATCTGGCACTGGCGGTATCCTAACAAATGCCACATTAACGAACTCAATTGCACACACAGGGATGTGAAATAACTTGGTCAAAGACAAGTCCGATTCATACCTTGTTCAAAGTCTTGTCAGATAAAAGTACAGCCTTGGCTAGTTAGTTAAAACATCTGAATCTCAAAAAACCTAACTACATTCTAAACCAACTGTAATATCTTTTCAGCTTTACTTCACCATCAAAAAATACAAAAATAACATACAAGAAAAGACATGTATGCATACAAAGCTATTCACCGCAGCAATCGCCTACGACAAACAGCTATAAGTTATAGACAGTCTATGGTGCCACCGCCAACAAAAAAAAAAAAAATCACAAAGTCAAATCACAATCATCATTTCCACCCGCATCTCATATAAGTTAGAAACATTCGCATTCATCAGAACACATGCATCCATTCAGGTAAATTAACATACATACATACACATTCATCAATCATTATGCATAACATCAAATCACGACACATGTATAACACAAATAAAATCATCTGTATATATATCATCAAAATGGCCCGCAGGCTACAATAACCGGTCATCTGACCCCGCAAAAATAAAGCAAAAACTCAAAAACCCCCAAAGCCTAGGGCGTCGACCACCATGATCATGCAGGATCGGTGCGACGGGAACTACCCCCCATGGTGTGGGTCCTGTGGGACCTCTCAGGGTGACTGCTGCTCGCCCCTGCACCATGCCCACTAGCCCCCCTCATCCAATCGCCTACGACGAGATGATGCTGACTGCTCAGTATCACTGCCCCTCGTCCGGTGCAATGAGCCACCTCTAGAGGGCTCAGGTACCCGCCCCCCAAGGCGGATGATCTCCCCCTCCAAATCCATCCGATGTCGGCACCACTCCGCCTCCCACCGATGGTACATCATGACTACATCATCACGCTACGCCAGCTGCATCCGTAGGAGATCTCTCTCCCGGGCAGTGTCGGTCTCCCCCTCCTATCGGTGGTGCGCAACCCGTGCGCTCTCCCGCTCCGCTAGCTGAGCCCATAGGAGATCTCTCTCCCGTAGTGCATCCCCCAGCTCCTCATCGCGCCTCCGTAGTAACTCCTCCAACCATGCATTCTCAACGTGTAACCCTGCATCCATGTCCTCCACATCTGCCCGAGGCATGGGCATCTCTAGAATAGCAGCCTGCTCTGGCTCCCACTGCTCTGCGATGTCCTGCATCTTCGGCTGATCCGGAGCCCCAAGATCCGCATCCATACCATCCACCTCCACCATCTCTGCATCCTCCAGCGGAGCTCCCTAGTCATCACCTGGTGCCTCGACTGCTGCCCCCGCACCTCCTAGTGGCCCCTCGCCTCGCCATCGCCGTAGGGTCCACCACTGGTCATACTCTGTAGTAGTCCCGACGTCGTCCATGTCCGGGATGTCAATCACCACGTCTGAATCCTTGCCAAGTGGCGCGATGACTGGCCGATCCAGAGTCCTCTCATCCCCCCGATGTCGATAGACCACGGGTTCACCAGGCAACCCCTGGCACACCCCAAACTATCGTGTCACCCGGCTGTATGGGAAGAACTCATGCTCGGTCCCATGCCGCCCAATCAGCCACCGCCCCCTACGTACCCACTAGAGCCACTCTCCAGCCTCAGGCCAGGCTGGACAGTCTCGATAGGGGCGCCAGAACACCTCCCCTAGAGCAAGCCGAGCGAAGGCATCGGCATAGTGCCCTACAACACCTGCCCACCATCGACTCTATCCCTGCTCCTCAGATCACCACCATAGAGCCACGTAGCCTATATCCTTATCCTCCATCTCCCCTCGAGTCATCCATGGTAGCCCCATCGGCCTCTCAACTGCTATGTGCTGCTAGGCCCAGCTCTACAATAGATAACTACAGTTGATCCCCTTTCGCCTCCGATAGTGGACCTCGTACAGCTCCCCATAGAGCTGTGCCAACAGCGTCTATCCCCACCTCATGATCAATGGTGCCTCCGTCGGGCACTCAACCAACCGGTGAACCACATCCAGTAGGTTCCATGGGAACCTCGCACCTGACGAGTCAGGCAGCAACATGTTGGAAATGAGGCCCATAAGTACTGCGTGCCTCACTCCCAACACCCCCCTCTCTAGCCACCATCGAACTAGAATGCCGCCAATCTGGCAGTCAAGCTCTGCCCTCTCCACTGGGCTCTCTATGCCCAACTCCTCCCCATGCCCAAAGCACCGTATCAGTACAGTTGTCCGCTGGTCACGCGACGACGTCCTGATCGGCAGTCCATCTATCGAAATCTATAGAATCCGATAGACGTCCTCTAGTGTCACTGTCATCTCCCCTGTTGGGAGATGGAAGGTGTTGGTCCGGGGATCCCACAGGTTGATCAAGGCCGTCAGATAGGCCCGATCCCCAACCACAGGCTCCAGTCGAGTCACCTGCTTGAGCCCAAGAGCATCAAGCCATTCCCAGTCAGCCACAGTTAGCACCCCACATGCTTCGACAAAAGTAGTAGGCACACGATACCGACTCTTCACAACCTACACAAGAAAACAACGCAAAACATTAAAAATCATGAAAAACTGTACAACAAAAACATGAATATACAACACTACATGAAAGTGTACAGCTCAAAAGCAACATAAATTCACAAAAAAAAAAATTAAAAAACAAAACAAACAAAACAAAATTTTAATAACAGTTTTTTTAGCCTAGGGTTTTCACCTACGTTTTAAAACTAATAAATTTAACCTAAAAAACTAGGGTTTGCGTTCAGTTTACCCTAGGGTTTTAGTTTAACAAAAACATCATAAAACAAAAAAAAGCAAAACAAAATTTTAATAACAGTTTTTTAGCCTAGGGTTTTCACCTACGTTTTAAAACTAACAAATCTAAACCTAAAAAACTAGGGTTTTGCGTTCCTAGGGTTTTCGTGTAACAAAAGCATCACATAATACAAAATTTTTCTCTTACCTAGGGTTTACCTTAGTGTAAAACGGAATGCAAATTTTAGACGTTAATTACATCTTGTCAAAATAAAGTTCCACTCGGATTTCATTTTCAAGCATAACAAAGCAAAATAAACAAATAACTTGAAAATATAAAGCAAATAAATGAGGAGGACCACTTACTGGTCTCGCTTCGGCTCCGCCGCTCGATCCGGTTTGTGCACTCATGGTGTTGGGAGAAATTCGGCAGCTCTTCGCTTCGCAGAATTCACCTCCTCCTCAGAGCTCCAAATCGCCAGAAAAAGCAAGTGCAAATGAGCCCAAAACCTAGTTTTGGCCTTTAAATAGGCTTTTTGAGCCTGTAATCGTTCCTCCCTAGAATGAGCACTCTAGTTAGTGCTCGTTCCACCCTAGAATGAATACTACATAGGAATTCGTCCCACCCTAGAATGAATTCAGCACACAAATTTCAAAAATAACAAAAAAATGAACAAAATGACCCAAAACAAGCAATAAAGCTTGCCCGATGAAAGTGCTTTTGCATTTGACATCCTGGGTATGCAAAATCGATGTCGGGGTTACAAATCCTCACTATCCTACTCCCTAAGAAGGCTACCATAGCCGGACCGCTCCACGGGAAGACGGATCTTCGAGAATTTCATCCCCAAACGGCATCGCCAAAAGGGTTAACACCCACCAAAAATAGGTCTAAATGTCAAAAAACTGCACACACATTCAATGCTAAACATCTGAAGGCACCCTTACCTAAGTCATCTTGGGTCAAGCGACTCGTCGCTTTTCTCATGAAGGTCATTCCCTCATCGATTCGTCGCTTGAGGGGGTAGTCACACTTAGTCACTAATCAACACACACACACCCAATCATGGAAAATGGCATGCATTCAAAGGATCATTGACAAAGACAATCACGCCCTTGCTTGGGGCAGTAAACAAGCAATAGTCACAAGCTGATCAAATCACTTGGCATTCATGAATCATGAACTCTAGGTTACCATAGACAAAAGGTTGCGCCCTTTGCCTATTCATGACTGATCAATGTCCAAGCTCAAGTAACACCTCACCGAAAAAGGTTAACACTTGAACTGAGTTCCTTCGCTCGTCAGAAGCAAGGATTCAAGAATGCATGCCCCTTTCCATGCTTGGGGCATCAAGATTTGGTTAGGTTACTAAGAAACCCTAATCATTAGTGCTTTGGTTATCTATTTTTGCTCGACGCTACGCCATGCACAGCGCATCCCAAAAAGGGGCATCTGTAGACACCAAAACAGCACCAATCCGATTATGTGACTGCAAACATTGATCGCATTGACACACACATCCCCAAGGGCAGCCCCCAGAGGTTAAACAGTGGTCCTAACCACTCTCACAGCAGTTTTGGGAGGTCAGAGATCAATTTGGCACCTTCTAGGCACTTTGCTCAAAATTCGTCCCTCCCTGGGATGAATTCAAAATGGGATCCGTCCTCCCCTGGGACGAATACAGAATCCGCTCCAGGGTGGGACGAATTCTAGGTTTGATGGGAAAAAAGTCAAATCTTGACAAATGGCAGCTCAGATCCACCACTTAACGCTTCCTTCATAGCATGGGAGTGTGGGTGAGCATTTTCGAGCGTTAGAGGTTGTTACAAGGGCAGTCATGAAGTCCCTATTCAGGGAGGAATCTCCCTCCCCCTGGGAAGGCATGATTGCCAAGTGGCGCCTCTGCATGCCCAATTCAAGAGACCTCCAGGTCTATAAATTGGTGAGTTTCCTCACCCTAAAATATACATAGAAGGAGCATTTTGGAGCAACGAAGTGCTGTCGTTTTGCTTTCACACCTATTCCCCTTTTGAATTGTGCCTTTCACATCCTTGATCTCTTTTGGAGAAGAGGTCATTGGGTGGTCATTGGAAGCACAAATCCGGAACCAAACCCGACATTTGGCCACAATATCCCACCCAATTTTCCGACAACACATTACAAGAGATTTTGGACCCATCCCAAGTGGATTGGTGCCGAAATCAAGTTCCAACGGTGGGCGGCCCGCCCGGGCGCCCCCGCACTGCTGCGAGCCTAATATTCCTTTTTAGGAATGATTGGGGATTCATGGCAGATTGTTCTTTTTGTCATTTTTTTATTTTGCATTCCATCTTATGCTGCTTAGATAGCTTGTAATTCTGATTTCGTAATGCTTTGATCAAATCTTATCATGTTTTATCGCTTTTGTTGTCCTCACTAACTTGCAGGTAGCAGCGTCAAATTCCCATTGATGGAGGCCAAATTGGGGAAATCTGACCATCTGGGTCTTCCCAAAATGCCTCCAATTAGCTAACCCCAAGTTTGTAGGTCTTTTGGAGCTCCCTAGATGCGACATTTGGGGCAGTATCACTTCGGCGCTTTGTTGCAGGTGAATTCGTTCTACCCCGGAGCGAATTACAGTCGAATCCATCCCTCCCCGAAGCGAATTCAAATCGGTGAGGAATTTCCTGACTGTTCCTTTTGCAATGCCTTCTTGGTGATGTTTCTATGTCCTTGCCAAGTTTTCATGTCATTTGGATAAGTTTTAGTTACAGTTTAATTCATTTTCTCATCCGCTTATTGTAGGTTTGAGGATCGCATGCTTTGTCTTATTCGCAGGTGCTACTAACGGTTTCTTGTTCCTTTGAACGTAGGGTCTAGACATCGGAGGAGTAGCAAGGAATCAACACTCGTATACACAAGTGGCGGCGATGTTTGGTCCGCCCATCTTACATGTGGGCACGCGGAAGAGGGATGGCTTTCCATTGATGTGACCAAGAGACAAGTTTGATGCTCCTCGCCCCTAAAAAGGGAGGAAGCGAATTGTAACCGAATTTGAAATACATCAATAAAAGAAGAGGGTTGTTTCATTCCATTTGGGTTCCAATTTGTCTATGCTTTCTCCATTTTACGCATTTTTAATTTGTAGCATCAAGTTTAGTTTCGTTCTTGCATCGTACTTGGAGTTTTTCCCTTTTTTTTTCCGTATCCTCGTGCTTCCAGTATCACATGCATAAAACTTTGGAAGATTATATGGATGATTTTTTGGCCAAATTTCTTTTGCGCCCAGATCATCTCGATGACTTAAGCAAGATCC
The DNA here is from genome assembly GCA_028583015.1 of Wollemia nobilis. Taxonomy (NCBI): domain Eukaryota; kingdom Viridiplantae; phylum Streptophyta; class Pinopsida; order Araucariales; family Araucariaceae; genus Wollemia; species Wollemia nobilis. The sequence goes on along the minus strand of JAQPPZ010016969.1, from coordinate 2,012,985 downwards.
TCGATCACCTCATCGAACACAAAGTTAGACTAAACCCCAAGAAGTGCGTGTTTGGTGTCACATGTGGAAAACTCTTGGGTTTCATAGTCTCAAAATGAGGCATCGAGGTAGATCCACATAAATTCAAGGCAATCCTTAAGATGCTTCCCCCAACCACCATCAAGCAGCTCAGAAGCTTGCAGAGAAAGGTCACGTCAATCAAGCGCTTCATAGGGCAATTATCTAACAAGTGCCGACCCATGAATAAATTATTACATAAGGGGGTAGCATTTCACTAGGATGACGAGTGCCAGTCAGCATTTGACAACATCAAACAATACTTGGCTTTGTCGCCAGTATTGGCACCACCTAGACCAGGAGTTTCATTCTACTTATACATCTCAGCTACTGAGGTGGCACTGGGCACCATGCTAGCCCAGAAGAATGAACTACATAAAGAGCAAGATACTTACTATCTTAGCCGCACCCTGGTCAGTTATGAACTTAACTATGCATACATTGAGAAGCTATTCTTAGTAGTGGTATTTGCTACCAAAAAGCTATGCCACTACATGTTGAGCAATATGATGTATGTTGTGTCTAAGGAGAATCCATTATGGTACATGATGAGTCGTACTTATCATAGTAGCTACACAGATAAATGGATCATGTTGTTGATAGAGTTTGACATCGAATTTATTGGACAAAAGTCCATAAAAGGTTAAGTCATCATCGATAAACTAGTAGAGGCTTCTCTCAAAGACAATCAGCCTCTGACCGTAGAGCTACCCAATGATGGGGTCTTCCATGTCTCAGAATTGCCAGATTCTGATGTGCCTAAGTCATAGGCCGACATAACCCTATTTTTTGATGGTTCTAAATGTGAGCAAGGGGGTGGCACAAGAATTGTATTCTTCACACCACAAGGGGCTCCAATGCCTCTATCATTTAAACTTGATTTCCTGTGCACCAACAACAATGCCGAATACAAAGCCTTGCTCATAGGTCTTCAAATAGCAATCACCATGAACATCAAATGCTTGAACATATTTGGTGATTCACTATTAATTTTCAACCAAGTAAAAGGGGTATTCCAATGTAAATGCCTAGTTCTATAGTCCTACAAAGCCCTTGTGGACAAATTCTTGGCAAAGCCTGAATGGTACGACATCGAGGCACTCCCTCAATCATCGAATAATTTTACGAACACTATGGCCTCCTTGGGGTCACTAATCCCACAAGACCCTTCTGGTGAGATGACAACCATTCAATCAAAACACTATCGCAATCCATGATGGAGCGTGCAAGATCTGATCTAATGCCAGGAATCCACTTGATCCAGATCAAACCGTCTCAGGATAATTTCTCTCAAATCTGTGATAGTCTGAATCACGCAAACTAGGGGTCCTTGTTCTCCCTGACCCCTATTAATAGCAACACTTTACAAATTCATTCTCGCTCAGCTTTTTCTAGGGATGAACTTCGATAGGGATTGGTAGTTCATACCATCGAGGTTTCTGATCAACAGGATTGGTACACACCCATAAGAGACTACCTTAAGCTAGGTAACCTCCCACTTGGATTGACGCACGTCATGAAAAGATCATTCAAACAAAAAGTGGCAAAACATGTCTTGCTAGGAGACATTTTGTACCGTCGAAGCTATGAGGGGATCCTCTTCCATTGCTTGGACCAGCAAGAGTCCGCTTAGGCGACACCCAAGTGCACGATGGTACATGCGATGGCCACTTCAGTGGTATGGCCATCATAAAGTGCATTCTCCACATGGGCTATTATTGGCCATCTTTAGAGCGAGATTGTTGCACGTATGTAAGAAAGTGCATGAAATGTCAACACCATGCTTATTTAACATATGTACCTTCTCAAGCCTTGCATCTGATCCAATCGGCTTGGCCATTTTTACAGTGGGACTTATATCTAATCGAAAAGATCTCCCCTATGTCGTCAGGCCATCACACGTTTATCATAATGGCCACATAGTACTTCACCAAGTGGGTGGAAGCAATTTCGCTTACCTCTACGATTGGACCCCACATTGCGGAGTTTATTTTACATAACATCATATGTAATTTTGGTATTCCATCCAAGATCATCTCGGATAATGGGACGTCATTTAAAAACAAAGATGTGCGTGCTTTGACAACAAAGTACAAAATTTAGCATAGTTTTTCAACACCCTATTATCTACAGGCAAATGGGCAAGTAGAGGCATAAAAAAAAATGCTAGTTGCCATCCTTAAAAATACGGTCATAGATAGTCATAAGGATTGGCACATTCAAATCTCGCTTGCCTTGTGGGCTTATCACACCAGCATTCGGACGCCCATTGGGGCAACTCCATTTTTGCTGGTGTATGGCTCCAAGGCAATCATGCCTCTCGAGTTGGAAATACCTTCCCTGTGCATATCAATGCAATATTTCATCGATGATGACATTGCACAGTAGGCCCGGTTAGACCAGCTTACGTTGCTCGATGAAAAATGCATCAATGCTCTCGAGCATTTACGTATCTATCAAGAGTGACTCAAGAAAGCATACAACATTAAAGTTCACCTGAGAGACTTTCAGGTTGGTGACTTGGTCTTAAAAGAGAACCAACAAAATTCTAACTTGCCACCCCATCTAAGGGACAAGTTCATGGAAAACTAGTTAGGTCCCTATGTAATTGATAGTAAAATAGGACCTGGAACATACCGGCTTGCCTCTCTTGAAGGAATCAAGGAACTAGAACCCTTGAACATCAGTCATTTGAGGCCATTCCACATTTAAAGAGCCATGGCCCACCCCAAAAGATCTAAGGATTCCACAATCTCTTGGTCAACCTAAAGTGCCCCAAAGGTATTTATAAACCCTTTGGTCAAACCAAAATCCCCAAGGGTTCCCACAATCGCTTGGTCACCTAAAACGCCCCAAAGGTATCAATAATCTCTTTGGTCAAACCAAAAGCTCCAAGGATTCCCACAATCGCTTGGTCAACCTAAAACGCCCCAAAGGTATCCATAATATCTTTGGTCAAACCAAATGCTCCAAGGATTCCCACAATCACTTGGTCAACCCAAAAATGCCCCAAAGGTATCTATAAACCCTTTGGTCACCCCAAAATCTCCAAGGATTCCCACAATCACTTGGTCAACCCAAAAATGCTCCAAGGATTCCCACAGTCGCTTGGTCAACCTAAAACGCCCCAAAGGTACCCATAATCCCTTTGGTCAAACCAAAAGCACCATGGGTTCCCATAATCACTTGGTCAACCCCTAAATGACCCAAAGGTATCCATAAAATCTTTGGTAAAAAAAAATATTCAAAAACAAACAAAAACAAAATATAATAAAAAATAACAAAAAAATTGCATCTCACTTCCATGCATACTCTTATATAAAAAAAAAAAAAAAATATATATATATATATATATATATATATATATATATATATATAATAAACTGCATTAGGCATCACATCCATACATGGCATATTTGCTGGTCATACATGTCATAAGCACCATAGACTGTAATTACTCGGCAATTCCATCATTTTCCACATTTTTCCATTTTGTAAACACATCCATCCAGAATAACGCCATCCACATTTTTTTATCATAGTTAGTTGTCTGCTAATGTCTTTAGGGTTTTCGTCATTCAGCTGTCTTTATATTTCTAGCCAAAAACTATACAAAGTTAGACAGATTTTACAAAGGTAGAGTTTTACTTGGATCACACCTCGTTACGTAGCATCCCCACACAAGTTAAAACACATAAAAATTTTCCAAGTTGTGTGAATGCAAGAGAAACCTACAAAGCATTCTAGGGTACCATAGGTGAAAGGTTAGCCTATTCATCCCCCTGTGCGAATGGTTCAAGAATGTTGAGAATTAACAAAAGGACAAGCTCTTCCCCATCCAATTCCCCATAATAAATAGTGGTTAAAATCCACTATCAAAAAATCCCAAAACACATTTGATCCCCAAGGTCATAAGGATTCGTACTACATGTCCCTGAATAGGATGGGTAGTCATCCCCAAGGCCAAAAGGATCAATGCCATTACATAATAATATCCCCAATCACTTTGGTCCCCAAAGTCGTAAGGATTCATACTACATGCCCTTGAAAAGGATGGGTAGTCATCCCCAAGGCCTAAAATATCAATGCCATTACATAGTAACATCCCCAATCACCTTTGGTCCCCAAATTCATAAGGATTCATACTACATGTCCCTAAACAGGATGGGTAGTCATCCCCAAAGCCAACAAGGATCAATTCCATTCGTAAGCCAAAAACCCATCAGCTCAACTTTTAAACCTAAAATGCAAAATCAAATAACAGTGGTTATCACCACTATTCAAACCCCTTGCTCAACAAGAAAAACAAAAGAGAAAAATAAATAGTGATTTTTATCACTATGTATGAGAGCAAGTATCCCAACAAGTCAAGCAATCAAAAGATGCCTGAGCTCAAATCCTTGGAATTCTCAGCATTCAAAAAACCATCTAGGTGATCCTCATTACGGGTTTGGTGGAAAACCTACCTAGCAATGGTGGTATCCTAAACACATGACGATATGTCTATCACATTAGCTTTGCGTGTGAGCATACCAATGTTTGCATGTGGATAAGCTAGCTTATGGTACCTTAGATTGTCCTGTGGATTAATCTTACTAAATACAACAAAGGAGTTAGTGGAGCTAATTAGGTGATCCTCGGTACAATTTTTGTGGACAGCCTACCTAGCACTGGCAGTATCCTGACAAATACCACACAAACAAATTCAATCGCACACACAAGGATGTGAAATAACTTGGTCAAACTCAAGTCTGATTCGTACCTTGTCCAAAAGTCTTGTAAGATAAATGTACAGTCTTGGCTAGTTAGTTAAAGCATTTGAGTCTCAAAAAAACCTTAACTACATTCTAAAACAAATGTTGTACATGTCCATTCTTGCATCACCATCGGAAAATACAAAACAATTTATTTTTTTACACATGCAAAGTCATTCCACAAAGCAATCACATAGTACAAAAAGCCAATAAATCTTGTATAGTCTATGGTGCCACCGACAAGTTATCAACAAATCATTCCATCCATTCCATATGCATACATCATATAATTATAAACATCGCATTCATAATAACACATGCATACATCAATTAACTAAAATGTGCGTAAAATAAACAATAAATCATGACAAGTGTATAACCAAAAAGAAAGTCATGTATATATATTGCCAAAATGCTCGCAGGCTACAATAAGTCGGTCCTCTGACCTCATAAAAACATCAAAAACTCAAAAATCCCAAGCCTAGGGAGTTGGCCACCATGATCATGCAATATCGGTGTGACTGGAACTATCCCCAGTAGTGTGGGTCCTATGGGACCTCTCAGGGCTGCTACTGCTAGCCCCCGCATCACGCCCACTAGCGCTACCCTCATCCACCTACCTGCGACAAGAAGAAGCAGACTTCTCAGTCTCACTGTCTTTTGTTCGACATGAAGATCCACCTCCAGTGAGCTTAGGCAACTGCCCACCAAGGCGGATAATCTTTGCCTCCAAATATAACCGATGTCGAACCTAGTCCACCTCTCATCGATGGTATGCAGCCAATGCATCATCATGCTATGCCAACTGAGTCTACAGGAGATCCCTCTCCCATGAAGAATTTGTGTCCCCATCTCGCTGATGATACACAGCCAATGCATTCTCTAGCTTTGCCAACTGAGTCTGCAGGAGATCCCTCTCCTGTAGAACCTCCACATGCTCCTCATATCACCTCCATAGTAGATCCTCCAATTGCACTATCTCAACATGATACCTAGCCCCCATGTCCCCTAGAACTGCCTGAGGCATAGGCATCTTTGGGATGGTGGGCTGATTTGGCACCCACGGCTTCGAAACGTCCTGTATATTCAGCTACTCTGAAACCCCTAGGTCACCCCCAGTCAAGTCGTCAATCTCTACCATATCTGCATCATCGAGTGGAGGTCCCCAACCCTCTCCACCACATCATCCACCCCTATCTTCATTGCATTCCCAAATCACCGTGTCAGCACCGTCGTCCACTAATTACATGAAGTCATCCTAATGGGTAGCTCGTCTATCGGAATCCGTAGAATCTAATAAACATCCTCCAAAGTCACTGTAATCTCCCTTGTGGGGAGATGAAAGATGTTGGTGCGGGTATCCCAAAAATTGATTAGGGCAGTCAGATATGCCCGATCCCCCACCACAGGCTCTAATTGATTCACTTGCTTGAGCCCAAGGGCATCAAGCCACTCCCAGTCCGCCATATTTAGTGCCTCCTGCACATCTGAAAACACCATCGATTGATGGTACCGACTCTTCACCACTTGCAAAACAAAAACAACACAAAAACATTAAAAACATGACAACCAAAAAAATGTATAGCTAAAACATTTAACAAATGTATAGCTAAAACATTCAACAAATGTACAGCTAAAACATTTAACAAATGAACAAAAAACAAAATAAAAATAAAAATTTAAACTAGGGTTTAATCTTAGTTTAAACGCAAAATACAAAAAAAACAAACAACATTTTTAACTAGGGTTTCTTAATATTAGTTTAAACAAAACAAAAAAAACAAAATACACAACTTTTTTAACTAGGGTTTCTTAATCTTAGTTTAAACAAAACAAAAAATAACAAAATACACAAATTTTTCAACTAGGGTTTCTTAATCTTAGTTTAAACAAAACAAAATACACAAATTTTTCAACTAGGGTTTCTTAATCTTCGTTTAAACAAAAAATAAAATAAAAATAACATTTTAAACTAGGGTTTAATTTTAGTTTAAAGCGCATAATACAAAAAACCAAACAAAAATTTAAACTAGGGTTTAATCTTAGTTTAAACGCAAAAATAGAATACACACACAAAATAAATCATGGGTTTTAAACTATCCTAAAACAAAATAAAAACAAGCAAAATAAAGCGAAGGAGCACCTACCAGTCTTGCCTCGGCTCTGATGCTCGAATATCCAGTCTGTGCATTCATGGTATCCATGAAATATTGATAGTGCTCCGCTATGCAAACTTGACCTCCTCCTCCTCACAGCTCCAAATCGCCAAAAAAACAAAGTGCAAATGAGCCCAAAACCTAGTTTTGGCCTTTATATAGGCTTTTAGGCTAGTAATTGTTCCACCTTGGGAGGAGAGCTCTAGTAAGCACTTGTCCCACCCTAGGACGATTACAAAACTGGTATTCATCCCACCCTAGGACGATTATAGAGCAAGAAAATCAAAAATAGCAAAAACTACACCCAAAATGCACCAAAAATAGCAATAAACCTATCGAAAAAAGGCACCTTTGCACCTATGATTCATGGCATCAAAAACCAATGTTGGGGTCACTAATAATAACTATCCTACTCCCTAATAAGGCTACCATATCCGGACTGCTCCACGGGAGGACATATTTTTGAGAATTTCATCCCCAAACGACATCACAAAAGGGTCCAAACCCACCCAAAAATAGCAATAAAATTACCGAACAAATGCGCCTTTGCGCCTGACATTATTGGCATAAAAAATTGACATTTGGGTCACAAATCCTCACTATCCTACTCCATAATAATGCTACCATAGCTAGACCACTCCACAGGAGGACGGATTTTCGAAAATTTCATCCCCAAACGACATCACAAAAGGGTCCAAACCCACCCAAAAATAGCAATAAAATTGCCAAACAAAGGCACATTTGCACCTGACATTATCGACATAAAAAATTTATGTTTGGGTCACAAATACTCACTATAATACTCCCTAAGAAGGCTACCATAGCTGGACCACTCCATGGGAGGATGGATTTTCTAGAATTTCATCCCCAAACGACGTCACAAAAGGGTCCAAACCCACCCAAAAATAGCAATAAAATTGCCGAACAAGGTGCCTTTGCTCCTGACATTATTGGCATAAAAAAATGACATTGGGGTCACAAATTATCACTATCCTATTCCCTAGGAAGGCCACCATATTCGGACCACTCCATAGGAGGACAAATTTTTGACAATTTTAGCTCCAAAATATGTCACAAAGAGGGTTAAAACCCACCAAAAATAGGTCAAATTGTTCGAAAACTGCATACGTGATCAACGAAAAACAACTGAAGGCACCCTTACAAAAGTCATCTTGGGTCAAGCGACTCGTCACTTTTCTCATGTCGATCATTCCCTCATTGATTCGTCGCTTGAGGGGGTAGTCACACTTAGTCACCAATCAACAAATACACACCCAATCAAGGAAATGGCATGCATTCAAATAATCATTGACAAAGATAATCATGCTCCTGCTTGGGGCAGAAAACAAGAAATTATCACAAGCTAATAAAACACTTGGAATTCTAGAATCATGAACTCAAGGTTCCCATAGACAAAATGTTGCACCCTTTGCCTATTCATGACTAAACAATGTCCAAGATCAAGTAACACCTCACCGAAAAAGGTTAACACTTGAATTAAGCTCCTTAGCTCGTCAAAAGCAAGGATTCAAGAATGCGTGCCATTTCCATACTTGGGGAATCAAAATTTGGTTAGGTTACTAAGAAACCCTAATCATTAGTTCTTTGGTTATCTATTTTTGCTTAGCACTGTGCCACGCATAGCGCATCCCAAAAAGAGGCATCTATAGACACAAAAAAAGAACCAATTTGATTATGTGATGACAAGCACTGATCAAATTGACATACACAACCCCTAGGGCAGCCCCCAAAGGTTAAAAAGTGGTCCTAACCACTCCCACAATAGTTTTGGAAGGTCATAGGTCAGTTTTGCACCTTTCAGGCACTCTGCTCCCTACTCTTTCTACCCTAGGATGATTACAAACTGGTATTCGTCCCACCCTGAGACGATTAGCACCATTCGCTCTAGGGTGGGGCGAATAGCAGGTTTGATGAGAAAATAGTCAAACCTTGACAAATGGAAGCTCAGATCTACCACTCAAATCCACCTTCAATGCATGGGAGTGTGAGTGAGCATTTTTGAGCTCAAAGAGGTAGTCATAGAGGCATTCATGGAGCCCTTAATTAGGGAGGAATCTTATCCCCCCTGGGGAGGCATGATGTCCAAGTGGTGCCTCTGCATGCTCATTCACAAGAGACCCTCAGGTCTATAAAATGGTGAGTCTTCTCACCCCAAAAAAAGGATAGAGTAGGAGCATTTGGAGCAACGGAGTGCTGCCGAATTACATCCTCACCCATCGCTTGTGCTTCTTACATCCTTGATCTCTCCTTTGGAATGGAGGTTATTGGGTGATCATTGGAAGCACAATTCAGACCAAAAACCCAAACATTTTGCCACAATACCCCACACAATTTGCTGACACAACCCCCTAGGAGGTTCGATACCCATCCCAAGTGGATTGGTGCAGAAACCAAGCCCCAAATGGTGGGTGTATTGCCCCCGGGTGCCCCCTGCACTGCTGCAGTCCTAATCGCCCCACCTCGGAGAAATTATAAATATGTAACATATTTATCTACTATTTCATTTGCATTTCATTTTAGGTCACTCATATAGGCTACCATTCAAATTTCATGTCATTATAATGAATATTGGTTGTGTTTTCAGTGTTTTTCGCTTTCATTAACATACACAGAGCATCATCGGATATAGGGCAATCAAGGCATAATTTGTAAAATCCAACCTTTTGAGTCATCTTAAAATTCCCCATTTTGCCTAACCCTAATTTTGTAGGTGTTTTGGAGGCCCTTGGATGGGAAATTTAGGAGGTCACTTTCAGACGTCTTATGACAGTCCTAATCGTCCCACCCCGGAGCGATTAGAAATCCGTGGCAGATTTCTTGACTGTTTCTTTTGCAGTGTGTTCTTGGTAATGTTTTCATGCCTCTGTACAAATTTTAGCTCATTCTGATATGTTTTGATCATAGTTTAAATTATTTTATTCATGCATTAATCGGAGGCCTTGGGGATCACATGTTTCCCTCCATTCATAGGTGCTTTTAATCGTTTGATGTTTTTTTGAACATAGGATCTCAACACCAGAGGGGAAGCAAGGAAGCACAGATGCATTCACGCAAGCGGTGGAAAAATTTGGACCACCCATTTCACATGTGGGCACGCAAAAGAAAGCGTACCATCCGTGGTGTGACAAAACTATGTTTAATGCTCCTAGCCCCTAAAAAGGGAGGAGACGTATTGTAATCTAATCTCGAGAAAATTAATAAAATAAAGGGCTGCACTTTACATTTTCTTTACATCTCATTTCATTTCACTTGTTTCCCCCTTTTCATGCATTTTCGTTCGTAGGACTTAGTGTTACGTTTTGCTTTTGTTTGCACCGCACCCTGGTATGCCATTTTTGCTTTCGTATCCTCATGCTTTCACTTTCTACAACCATTCTCAGTTATCTATACTTTTTATATTTAAAAAAACCCAAAATAAGGATAGTCATAATTAAGGAACATGAATATAGTATCCTCCAAAGTATGTATCCTAATAATCAATGTTTCCAATATTACTAATTGAACTTTATAATTTTTTATGTATGGTCATGATGCTAGTATGTTTTTATACCTAATGTTAATATGATATATCATTGGATGAATGATTATGATTCTATGGATCTAAAAAGAGTGTAATTTATTCATCAGTATCAAAAGAGAAAGTGATTCTTTTCATCCATTATAAATACCCATTTCATCTCCTATTTTACTAACCATACATTTATTTGCTCTTAGTTATTATTATCACTACTATCAAGCTTTTTGGCTCTATTTATTCTACAACATGCGATATTCTTACTCTATTTCTATCTTGACCTTATAGGTCAAACAAAATTTGACCATTGGTTTGATGACTTCCACAAAGGAGAATGGGACACCCTACTAGGATTAGTAGTCAAATATCAAAAGCTACCTGTTGAGTGGTATTTTCACCCGATTGTGGAAACACACTCTTCGATAGGATTTGGGTTCTAAATCCTCTGCTTGCAAAGAAATTAAACAAGTAACTTCTCCAAGGTTCCTGCTATGTTAGCATTTTGCATATGTGTATTGATGATCTCAAATGAAAATATTCAATTAAAATGCTTGGAACACCTTAGTGGTTGCAAGTAACTGAAAACAAGGGGCACTGTGGTTTATTTTACTGTGAAATTTTAATGATTGTTCATTGAACCCAAATAAAGAAAATATGATTTGATATTTATATGACCATGCTGTAACTTCAAAATGAAATTTGATGAAATGCCATAAATGATGGAATTATTTATGGATTTTGAAAATTTTTAATTTTTAATTTTATTTTAATGCTTGAAAAATAAAGTTGGAACTTCTGAAAAATAAAGTGCAGCAAAAAGAAAATAAAATGCAAAAGAAAAGAAATTAAAATTGCATTCAGTTTGATGCTATCCCGTCCTGGAAAAACCGAAGATGTGAGGTTTCCATGCATGCAACCTAACCTATTGAACCTGTAAAACACACACAATCCAAATAAGTTAAGTGCTGGTCTCTGGGGTTTACTGTTATTTTTTAGATTTAGACATTCGCATGAAGCAACCAAGAGAACTTGCATTAAACTTCATCTATAAGCCTAGAAATCTGAAAAGGGGAATGATAAACATTAAATCCTTGCATGCAAAAAATAACTCCTTCTTTCCTGCCAATGAGGTGCAACTCTCTGAATTTTTTGTATTAAAAATTTATCATTTTACAATAACAGAAGTCTCTAGTTTTCTCAAAACCAGAAAAAAGGGGAAGAAAAACACTCCTAAGCAAGCCCAGAATGGCTTCTTGCCTTCGGCACTGCAACTCTGCTCGCAACAGTTTTTGACCCCAGTATCAATCTGCTATTTTGATTTTATACCATCTGATACGACTCTCTATTTCACCCTGCATCACTTCGTTTCACCTCCTAGAATGCATCGCTTCGTATTCCTACATTTTTGTTGCTTTTGAATTTATGTTCGATGCCGAAACGTATGATATTTTTTGTTGACATGTAATGCTTCTGTAACCCTGACACCTGTACGCCACGTGTTTCGTGCTTCCTATGCATGTTCTGTAATGGCCCCATGTAAATCATGACATTTTTTTGCATGCAGCTTTGCTCTTTTGCTTTCACCGTGAAAACGTGACATGTCGCGATATCGCGACATTTTTCACTTGGTATGCTTTTGGCCGCAACCTGTCGTAAAATCATGACGTTTTTCACTTGGTACGCTTTTGGCCGCAACCTATCATGAAATCGTGACGCTTTTTCATTTGAAGCTATCTTGTGGCTTTCTATCATGAAATCGCGATGCTTTTTCACTTGGTACGCCTTCGGCCACAACCTGTCGCGAAATCGTGACGTTTTTCACTTGGTGCTATCTTGCGGCTTTCTGTCGCGAAATCGCTACGCTTCTCTGTTTCATACCACTTTGCTAGCTTTTCGTCGCGAAATCGCAACACTTTTCTATTTTGGGCCCTTTTGCTGCTTCCTGTCGCGAAATCGTGATGCTTTTCTGCTTCATGCCCCTTTGTTGCTTTTTGTCACAAAATCGTGACGCTTTTAGTGCCTTGCCCTATTTGACTAGTTTGACCACGATTTTGTGACATGTCACGATTTCATGACAATTTTCCATTCTACCTTTCTATCTCCTCTCTGGACCGCGATTTCACAACACATCATGAAATCACGACAATTTTTTATCAATGCCTCTTCCTGCTTGCCTGGGCTGCGAAAGCTTGACATGTTGCAATATCGCGACGTTTTTTCATTTCAGGCCACGACGGGGCAACATGTCGCGATATCGTGAAAACTTTTCTTTTTTGGCAGCGACGGAGCGACATGTCGCGATATCGCGACATTTTTCATTTTCAGCCACGACAAAACATGTCGCGATATCGTGACGTTTTTTCATTTCTGGCCGCAACGGAGCGACGTGTCATGATATCGCAACGCTTTTTCATTTTTGCACAATTTTGCCTTTTTCTTGATTTTTAGCATCTAGGTCACTGAGATCTTCTTTGAAAGCATGCAAAAAATGTGGGTCCCCAATTTTGGGGTGTGTTGTGGATCAGCCACAACACTACCATTGAAGGACTAGTTTTTGAGACATAAAATCCTTTATATATATTATACATGTGACCTATCTTTTCATACTATAGTGACATAACAACTGAGATAGAATATAAGTGACTATTTTTATGATCACTTTGTGAATGGCATGGTCGTTGATTCTCTAAGTGTCAATTACTTTATTCTACTGCATTATGATTTCTCTAGATTATTATTTTTAGGGTTGATATTACTGTATTATGTTCTTGCATGATCTCTTTTAAATTTTTCTTAGGTATTCAGATTTGAATGTATAATTATTATTTTTCTATATTCGTTTGAGTATTTTGGTATATCTTGTGTTAATTCTTGTAATTCTATGAGATATCCCTTTTCTTAAAAAAAAATATTAAAATTGATATAGAACCAATATTTCAAGTATTTTTTCTTAGTCCCTAGGGTTGTTTTGGTTTTTTGTCATAAGTTACGTGTTGAAAGTTGAATAATCCTACCATAGCTTTCCCCTTTTTCTTAGGAATTCCTTTAAAATATATTTTGGTCTTTTGTTAAGGTTTTTGGTAGTTGTCCTACTAAAGAATAGAAACTTGGGGAAAAAACCTAACTGCGCTTAAGTGGATTTTATGCTTTCCCTTATGGATCCTTCAAATTCATCCAAGAAATTTAGAATGACGATTAGGTCAAAGAAGAAACAAATTTTAGAACTTCTTGAAGAAGAATATGATCTCACTCAATCTCTTGCTTATGACAAATATGTTGTTCATCATTTAGAGCTTAATTGCGATCATAAACTATAAATTAGAAATTGAATATATTGACTAAGGGGAAAAGACCCAAATATAGATTTTGATGAACCTTATAGGTCTTTTGTAGGATCAAAAAATGATTTGGTGTCATATTCATTTAGAAGTGAGGATGAGCATCATGCTGGACTATGACTGCTACATAATATGGAAATCGTGGGCAAAATAAGTATGAACATGAATAGAAATATAAAATACATCTCCCTAATTCCCATGATCATTCTTATACTCATGAAAAATATTGGTTAGTATATGAAAACCATTAGGGAATATTTGGTCTATCAAATAACTAGTCATATGTGTGATACTAAAAAGTAGATGGAGATCTCTAGATAGAAACAATCAAACAAATACAAGATATGTTGACCAATATTACTCAACTTTTGAGTGTTAATAGAAATCCTATAGTGAAATCTATAGTACACCCTACAGACTTATACCCCAATGTTCTTGCTTGTCCATATCTACTAGCTAACCTTGGGGTGACTTTATCTATATTAGCCTATCCTACTTTGCAAAAATATCAAAGCCAACCTATATCCATTGATGTAGAAGCTACAAACTTGCCTATGTATGTACCTAAATTCTTCTATGGTGGGACAAATACGCCCAAATATTGATCGGTGAGTTCACTATGTTTTATAGGGGTTGGTTGTATAATTGAAAATATTTGCTAAACTTAATTACCATGACTTCGATAGGGAATGCTCGTCATTAGTTTACATATTTACCTAAAAACTCTATTGACTCCCTAGATAGTTTTATTAGGACAATAAAACAAGAATTTGATGATGGCATGATTGTGAAGGAGGTAATGGATGCTTCCATGATTTCTAAATAAATTCCTAATATATATTATTAATTTTCATAAGAGCTAGGAGAGATTTATGTCATGCTAATATGAACTTAAATAAAAAGGTAATAACAATAATATTTGTAAATATGTTTAGACCACCTTTCTAGTATAATTACCTAGGAAAAAAATCCTTATGGTTTACCCTCCCTATAGAAGGTTATACATTCATTAAAATCCTTGAATATTGGAAAAAGAAGGCCAAAAAATTTTAAAATTAAAAAACTAATAAGAATGTTATAGGCAATGTGATTTATAATGTAGCTATCCAAGATACCTCTCATGAGTTAGAGATAGAATGAGATCATGTGCATATACTGAAAAAATATAAATATAGTCTAACATCTCTAAAGAGGATGTCAATGAATGTATGAATATATATTCTCAAAATATGTCTACACCTAAGCTTAATTTATTTTGGAATGGAACATATGACTATGTTAGTTGTACTTGTATGATATTGCATAGATTCTAACTTAGACAAACATTTGGTCTTAATTTTAACTTTGATAATTTCTATAGTGCTAGGATTAGTTTATTCCATGAAAAGAAATAAAATCTCCAAAAAGGCATAATAACCATCATAATTAGAGGTTATTTTTCTATAATATCCCATTCCCCTAAAATGAACAACCAGCTCCTAGTCAACAATTGGGACTAAATCAAAAGCAATATTAAGAGTTTAATAAATATGGCAATCAAAAGTATTTGATTCAAGGATACAACCCAAATCATGGCAACCAAGGGTATAATCAAAGAGGGGTTTAAAAAAAAAAATCAAAATATTGGAGCTAACACCTAGGATAATGCCTCTGAAATTATTCAAGTCTTTATCCAACATATCCTAAATGGAGAATACATTTGTAGTAAACCAAGCATGGTTTATTATGTTAATATATTAGAAGTATAAATGGAAACCATTACATCTTTGTAATATTAAATTCTTTCTAAAACTAGAAGTGCACATTAATATAAAAAGAAGAAAACTTTGAAATAATAAAAATAAAAGTATGATCAAGGTAAAGAATGTATCCAAACAATAATTAATACAACCATACTTTACTATTGTATAATCTACTCTCTGGTCCCACCAAAACTAATTTCCCCAATGTTGACAGATATAAAGTCGTCTAGTCTCCTCCTCCTCCAAGTTGGTTCAAACTCAACTTTGATGGAGCTTCCAAGAGTTATCTTGGTAAAGTTGGTTCTACAGGCATTGTGAGAGATGAGCTCGACAAGATCATCCTAGTGTTCATTGAAAATATTAGCATCCAAACCATCAATGTGGTTGAAGCTAGAGCTCTATTTCAAGGGCTATCAGCAACATAAGGCTTCCACATTCAAAACCTCATAAATTAATGTGATTCCTTGAATACCATCAATTATCTCAAAGGTCTTCGACCTATTACATGGCTAGTTTTTAATCTCATTGATGATTCGAAGTACCTTCTCACCAAATTTGACAATGTCATCATTCAACATATTCTCAAAGAAGGCAATGAAGCAACTGATATCATGGTCAATATTGGAATGGTTGAGAAATTACTCTGTATATGGGTTGAAAACCTTCCCCTAGGCATCATCGACTTCTATAATTGCAATTATTCTTAAAATAATCACTAGCTTTTGGATGATGCATGGTAATCCAACTCATATTCTCCTTTGTTATCCTAGAACCTCCCTTCTAGCAAGATCACCTTTGAGGCTTGCCCTACTAGAATTTTTCAAGTCTGATCATAGGTGGTAGCTTGAAATTCATCAAACATATTTTATCATCTATTTTACTCTACTTCTCATGTGTGAGTTGTGCTAGATTTCATAGATGAGATGTCAGTCTCCATTTCACCATTTTCTTTGTTTGGTAGTCCATTTTATTCCATGACCCCTT
Organism: Wollemia nobilis; assembly: GCA_028583015.1. Lineage (NCBI taxonomy): Eukaryota > Viridiplantae > Streptophyta > Pinopsida > Araucariales > Araucariaceae > Wollemia > Wollemia nobilis. The sequence goes on along the minus strand of JAQPPZ010016969.1, from coordinate 1,996,419 downwards.
CCAAAACTAAAATCCTCATGTTGATGGATTTTTTAGATTTTCCATGCATTGTTATCATTCTTGGTAGTGGAATTGCTCCTACCATTTCCCTTCATTGATTTATAAGGAATAAAGTACCAATATTTGGTATCTTGAGATACTGAGTGACAATTACCTTCCCTCTTTGTGTTGGATGGTCATTTGCTACTCCCCTCCTAAATTCAAGTTGGCATATAGAGCTATGTAATCCTAGGCCAAGATGCTTGACCAAAAGCTCTACATAATTGATAATTATTGAATTGGTGACATACCAATTTGCATCTACCTTGGTGTTTTAGCTCCTCGAACATAATTAAATTGTTGTAGATAAAATATCTTTTATCATTAGGTTTATTTTGTGTCTATGTGCTTCTATGAGATAATCTAGAGAATATTTGAGTGGGAGGCTTATATCTAGTGGTGATCATCACTGGCTTTGCTCAAGCTTGATAATCTATAACTTGATACTACATTTGAGGAAATTTTGAATGCTCACATGTTTCTCCCTTTCCTATAGAAGTTTGATGGTAACAATCCTGATTTGTGATTAGAGATCATAAAGTCTTAGGATAATGGAAAGGTGTCCATAAAATAAATTTATTTTAGAATCAATATTAATTTTATTACTTAGGTTACGAAATTGATCAACTACGGTGACTTGATTCACCAATACAAGCATTCAGTAGCCATGGAGCTGGGGTATTTTAGGGACAAGGGTAAGAACCTAGCCAAAGAGAAGAGTGATGTCATTAGGAATGATCTTCCCACTCTTTAGAATATAGTACTCATATATATTATGTAGCACTTTATATTATCCCAATTTCTCTCTACATAGTTTCTATATGGCATTCCTTAATCATTTAAGGGATATCAAGTTTATTAATGTCCTTATGTACCTATTTCATTTTATGGAGCTCTCTATAGCTAGTTTCAAGGAATGGAAATCCTCATGTTCAAAGCATAAAGGACTTCACTTGATGATATTTAGTCATGTAATTCAACTCTAAGACTAGGCTTCCACTCTATCCATCATGGATAGGACTGATGATCAACCCTGTGCCTTTACACCTAGTCAAATATCTCCCTAGAGAAAGGAACCAAGTGATTATGATATGGATATGGAAACTACCACTTCTGGGAATGTGAGTAAAAATAAGTTAGTATTTGGCTCCTATGAGACCACTCCATCCTCGTGTTATCATTATCATCTGCTAACAAGAATAAAAGCATCATAATTTTGGATTGGGATATTCCAATTTCCAGATCACCTCCCTTGAGCCGTAAGAAGTAAAAAATTAAAGGTAATCCTATCAACATTATTTCCCTTGGTGGAACCATGATTAATTCACTCTCAGTTGATGACTCTGATTTAATATCCAATCTATATGACCTCATTAGTTTAGCTTCATATCTACTACTCCAAGTAGGTAAAGTTATCAGTTGGATCAAAAATCAAAAGGTGTTAATTGAGGTATCGAATATGGATGAGAATGTTTATGGTGATTATTAGGACCATCCCACTCCCTCAAGGTGATCCCATTGTTGAATCTTCATTTTTTTATTTTTGTATCTCCTTTTAGGTTGATAGCTTACAATACTTTAGGCATTTTTAACTCCTTTTTTATGTCTTTCTACTAAGGATTTCTCATATTTGGATCCCTCCTTTTGTATCTCAGCTTGTAAAAGGTTTGGGGATCCTTTCAAAACCCCCTTTTATCAATAAAAAAAATACAACCATACTTGATAAAATCCTAACCTCTCCTTCATTCATATAGGGACCTACTAGAATGTAGAAAAATCTAAAAAACAAGAAACACTCTTGATAAGACCTATTTCAAGTTTAAAAAACCTATCACTTTCAAAAATATTATAAGAATATGGTCACCACTTAAAGCAACAATCACAACACCCATGATAGAAAAAAAACAAGATCTTACCCAATCCAATAAATTGCTACTTAACTTATTGACATGTAGTTGAAGAGTTATGTACAATACCCTTTAAGGTCCCATATATGGAATTACACAAGATATATCCTTATCAATAAAAATGGTTAAGGGACTTACTAGATGAGATGGATATGCCTTGACCATGGGTTGCCAACATTATATGAATATATTCTAAGGTCTTGTGAAGTGTAATGCATTCAATCACATAAATACAATATTTTCATTGATACACATACTCATCTTGATTTGATGATAAATTATCCTTTGAAAAATATGGTTGCTATCAATTATTTTGCAAAGGTTAGTTATCTTTTATTTATGATATTGCTTTCTTATAATAATATGATGGTGTAGAAGGATTTAGTTGATGATTAAAGTGATATATATGTTATGTCCATATATTTGATAAATAAACCAAACATACCTAGAGAAAATATCCTCCCAATAATAAGTCATTGCTATTCTAATAATTGTATACCATAAGGTATAGTGTGTTGCATTCGACTACCAATTTTAGTTGGATCGAAAAAGGTTAGAGTAAAGTTTATGGTTCTTGCTTTTCAAACCAATTATAACATGTTATTAGGGTGGACCTTGGATTAGTAAGATGATAATCATAATTCCTCTACTTGTCAAGTGCTTAAATATACATATGATGATAATATTATAACCATAGGGGCTGACTTAGATCCTTGGGGACCTCATCCTCCAAACCATGAAACCTACTTTATTCATTCTCTGGATTATATAAAAAAGGTTCTAATTTATGAACATGAGCCTTAGAAGTCTTCTATAAGTAATATCCAAAAGGGAAAACATAGATTATGCTTATAATATCCCCAAGATATGTATGAATTAGAAGATGATCAACCCAATATTGATGTTATTAATTATTTTCCTCAAGAGCTAATTGAGAAATTGCCACCATTGTTGAAATACAAAAGAGATAATATCCTATATTTTTTATATATGGTTAGCCAAATTACATATATCTCATTAGGATGTTGGCAAATTGAAACAAGTAAAATTATATGTAGATAATGATAGTATGGGAAAGGAAACTAGAAGTGATCCAAATGGTTGTTTTAATCAAGATTTAATGATTAAAAATGAAAATACTCCTTCTACTACTATTTTTGAGGTGGGTGTTGGGTATTATCAAGTAAAATTAGTGGAAATTCATGAATTTTGTGATGATGAAAATTAATCTAATATATAATTTATGTTAATCTTATTTATGAAGATAGAATTTTTTTTTTTTTTATTGCATGCATAGAAATTACTAGTGCAATCTATACAAAGTAGTCTAAATAACCATAGAATATGTAATGTTTCTATTGTATCTATATAAAGTGAGATAGGATTTATTCCTTTGTGTAGGTATTTTAAAAATTCTAAAATCTATCAATTTAAAGTGTTATGAATATAGATTATTTGTTTTGTCATAACCCGTGGTTCCTATCCAATTCCAAGAGTTTTTTTCTAAGAGTTATAGAATCCTTTTCCTAGCTATTTGCTATGATTGCTTATTTTGAAATAACATGAACTAAGAACAATATCCTCCATAACTACATTATACATAATTCCTTTTATGTAAATGCAGTAGGTGCTAACTAGATAAGTTATCACTCCATCAAAAGGGCTATCTCTTCCTTTCAATATTTCAAAAGTACTGCGATACTCAATGTCCCCTTCTTATTCCATTGAGAAATGACATTTTCTAACTACATTTTCCTATATAAGTCCTTCTATATGCTTTAGTAATTACTTTGATTATCCTTCTATTTTTCCCAATGAGCTAGTCGACCATGTTCATGAAATAATGTTTGCAAAATAAATATATTATGAAGTCCTAATAGATTCCCAATAATTCATTGCACCTATACTCTTCCTTTTGTGAAGATATCACCTTTAATTCAATTTCTATATAGATCTAATGAGTGACTTAACAAGGAAGGTGTATTTATGATGAGACATTCATTAAAATATAACCTCCTAAAATAGACTAAATATTTAAATATCCTTAAATAAAACATATGTTGTGTTCTCAAATTATATTACCTTCATAAATTCTAAGATTAACTAGAGAGAAGTCAACCTAAAACTTAATAATTTTTTTTAATGAAATCAATGGTAGAAACCACTATAACTAGGCATAAAAATAGTGAATATCCAAACACCAACACCTTCATTAATATCACTTAATTCCAAGTTTATAAAAAATCAATAGAAGTCTAAATATCCATAAAGCTAGTCTTGTTTTCCAAGAGATATCCAATAAAATTATAATTAATAATGCAGTTCCAACAATATATATTACTTACAACAGACATCAATTACATTGTAAGATACAAATCTGAGCTACAATATTAGTTTATAAAGTTCACATGGTAATTAATATGGATCTTACATATTTACAATTTAGATAACTATAACTCTCTACCATTTTCTCACTAGAAATGATAAATCACAATTAACTATTAATCATAAATCTTATCACATCTGAGTACAAGGATTCAACTTGAACTTCAATTTTCTTGTAACACTATCACAATGGTACTTGTTGTTCCTTGATCATAAGATCACCTAGCAACTATCTATGTTATCTATTGACCTTCCTTCTCGAGGTCCACTAAGAATAAAATACCTTAGTTTGGGGATTAAATACGGCTCTCAAGATTATGTAAAGCATTTCCTTTTATTCACAAAATAATTCTATAAAATTCATTTCTACCTGCATACAAAAATTCTACTATGATGCATATATATTTGCAATATAATCATTTCCACATAGAAATCATATTGCATACAAAAATATTTCTATAATACCACTCCATTTGCACACAAAATATATCTCATTCATACAACCATAATTCAGAACCTCTATTTTCCCATTACAAAATACATATTCTTTGTAGTAAAAACATATACATTGAAATCAATATTTAATCTTTACTTAAGATAACTCAACCATGTCTATATCATAGCATAAATAAAATATTCTAATATTGAGTTCCAATTAAGACATACTAAATGTTTTTTCAAGCATCTATTGAAATTTTCTTTACCAAAAGACACCCATAAAAGAGAATATCAAATACAAAATGAACACTCAAACTACTTAAGATACATTAGAGGGATAACATAAAATACCATATCATACTTTGATACACTATACCCAATTCACATGAATTAGAGGATGAAAACACATATTTTCTAGGCAGTAAAATAAAAAAACCTATTTTACCATAACTGCATGGAGATCACAGACTTGATAGTGATGGAATCCCAGCATGGCTCATCTCACACTCAGCAATAAGATATCCCAAGTAAAAATATTTTTCCATTATATAATAGAGTCAAGAATGCACACCCAATTCACTTACTCCTAGATTATTGATCAACCTCGAGTAATACGACTCCACAATATCTACTACATCTCTTATAATTTCTCAATTATCTTAAAGATAATTCATGAGTAGCAAGGTGAAAAATATAGTTTTTACACTGCCAAATTTCTTGGACACCAATACAGGATATAGCAATGGAAGGTAAGACATATGAATAGCCTCCACATTTCTGAGGTAACTATTAAAAACTCTCACAATGAATTCCTAGGTCAACTAAGCTTAACCCATACCAACACCCAAAATATGACATCAACATTGGTATAATATTTTTATTTGGATCATTTTCAAAAACTAAATGTCTTGGAAATATTCACAATATTAAATAAACAAAACATATTTTCACCTCTATTTTCAAATAGGGATATACAAATGAAAATATTCTATCTACTCATATTATAGATCTTTTTACAAACTATAGATGATAATCACAAAAAAAAAAGATTCATTTATACTTATCATGGTTGAGCTTCTAGTTTTAGTATATGTTCCCCTTCGCGTCCACTTTCTATCCCAAAGTAGAACCAAACAAAGTTAATATTTTATTTTCTTTCTCCAATTTCCTATATTTTTTCCTTTCTCCTGACCTAAGCATATCTCATGCTTTCATTACTCCACTTTTGTATGAATCTCCAAATGCAACTTCTTCAATCAACACTTCATTCATCCACTCCATTTTAGTAAATAATCCATATCCAATCAATAAATTTACTCAACAAGCACTCACTAAGCTAGATTCCAAAATATCCCCTATTAATGCAATAAATAATTTTATTTTTATTATAAATATTATTACCAATAAGATAGATTCTTCGAATGCTGATATTTTTTTAAAAGAGGATAATAATAGAAAACTAGCAATCAACACCCAAAAAATAGTGCATTTTATCCCTAATAATATTTCATCATTAAGCAACCATTATGCATCACAAAAGAACACATTTGAACTTATAGTTTAATTTTTTTTATGCACATTAAGACATCTGATCATGGAAGGGTTATTTATCCATGTTTCTCCCCTCAAGTATTCTGACAAATAACCCATCATATTATTTACCCTAGGGTATTTTGTTATCAAAGGTTAGTTCCTTCTTCCACCTACAAGAAAACCCATTCCTTAACAAACACAATTCAATTAGCAGTATCACATTCTAATATAAAATATATATTTCACAAAATGCAACAAGTAATTATCTAGAATTCATAAATAAATACACATATCACATCCTTCTATAGAATTCATATATTCTTGAATTAACTAAACTGGAAGTAATCATTCATTCCATTAGTATAGCAATCAAAGCAAAGCATACATCCACCAAAATAAAAATTATGCCAAGGGTCATGACATCCTCCCCCCAAAGGCTTAACACAATCCTCTATGTTTCATTAACATTTAATACAAATCAACATTACATAATATTATCAAACAAGAATGTAAAGTGTTTTTGCATATCTGCTACTTTCTCCCAAGTAGTATTTCTCTCTGAGTAACGGTCCCATTAGACCTTGAGTTACTCCAAAGTCCCTTTCCTCATTGATTTTTGGATTAGAACTCAAGGATTTTTATTGGTCGAACCTCTATAGCCTCTGGATTTTCCATATGCAATTGAAATAAATCCCACATATGCTCAGGATTAGCAATGTACTTTTTAAGCAAAGAGATATGAAAGGTGTTATGAATCTTGGATAGACTAGGTGATAAGGCAAGTCGATATGCCACAAGATTAATATTTTTTATAATTTGAGAGGGTCCAATAAAATGAGGATCAATATTTGTGGACTTGATATTATTCTTCCTTGATCTCACCCTCAAGAACACTCTATCGTAAACAACAAACTCTCTTGGTGTCCTCTTAAGATTATCATAAATTTTTTGATGATCTATCACTTCCTTCAACCTTTCCCTAATTACCTCTAACTATTGCTCCATTTATTTAACCATATCTTATCTGAATACAATCTAATCTTATGTATTATCCCATGATAATGGTATCTTACACCTTTTACCATACAAAGCTTTGAACGGATCCATGCCTATGGTCAAATGATGACCATTGTTGTAGGCAAATTCTACTAGATGCAAGTAATACTTCCAATAGGTTTTTGATCCATAAAATACATGTGAAGCATTTTCTCTAACACCTAGATCACTCTTTCAGTTTTTCCATCAGTTTCTAGATAATAAGAAAAATTGATATTAAAATCTAGTACCAATAGCACGATGTAAGGCTTGCCAAAACTTTGACATAATTCTCGAGTCTTTATCTGATATAATTACCTATAAAAAACTATGAATCCAAAATATTTCTTTGGAAAATTAGTTAGCCACCAACACGACATCATATTTGGTGTTCTCGAGTATAAAAAACATAACCTTAGTTGACCTATCAACCACTACTAGGATTACATCATCTTTAAACTTGTTTTAGGTAGCCTCATGATGAAATCCATTCAAATTTCTTGCCATTTTTGCATAGGCACTGTAGACACCTAAAACACATCATGTCGAGGTTGACTACTCATATGGACATGCTATAATACCATATGGAGGATCTTGGATAGACTCCAAGATAGAGCAGTGGTTTTAACCACTCAATTTGGGCTCCTTGGACTAATCAGTCTGAATCGCAACCCAGACCTGTGGTTTACAAGATAAACTATGGCTGAGACCTATGATTTAAAGTATAGACTATAGCTATGACATGCGGTCTTAACTAAAGTTTAGTTGGCCTTCAATCCAATCCAAATCAGTTTGAATGGCCATTTGATCTAGAAGAAGGTGGTTAATGGATGAAATATTCTAGAGGCTTCCATTCCAACTGTCCTAACCACATCTTCTTTGTTTTGGCTTCTCCAGGAAGCAACCCCCAGTCCTAGGGCATCCTATAAATACCCCCTCCAAATGGGGAGAGAATATAGAGAGTTGATTGATCAAGCGAGCAACGAAAACCTATCGAATTACATACTAAATTCATGCTTTGGATAAGGCCACTTTGCTATTCACCCAAAGATCAATTTGCCATGGAAGTTCTAGGAGCCTAGAAGAACCAAGAAGTGTAAATTTGGGCAAGCGAAGGGCCATCATAATGAATCAACCACTAAATCAGTCAGAAGGAAACTGAAGGTGACCCTTGAACATAAATTGGACAAGGAGGTCAAGCCTATTGCCCTTGAAATTGAGGGTAAACCTATAAGATTGCTAACTACAGATTTCAGCCATAGTTTACAGTGTAGCCTGCTCAGCAGAGCTGCAATTTGTAGTAGAGGTATCACCACCTTACATTTTTTATTTATGTCTAGTTAATTAGCTTAGTTTAGCTATTTCCATGGTTCAATTGTAGTTTAGCAGATTTATGACTAGTAGAACTAGGTTAGAATAGTTTCTTTGTGTTAAGCATCAAATAGGACATTAATGGATTCTTTATGCACTTTCATGCTTTATTTCACATAATTGATCCATGCATAGTGTAGTTGTTATCTTCCTTTATGCATTTCTATAAATATTGATGCAATTAACATAGTTTAGAAGTGTTTTCCATGCTTTCTTGATTATACATGCTTAATGGTATCTTCATGCATTTTTCCTAAAAGGGCCTCATCATGAGAGACTGCCTATATTTTTGACACTTTTATGTTGTTTAATGACCATAGGGAACAAATTCAAAGGCAATTCAACCATCAAATTCCTTCCTCAACGCGAAGAAGAGGGCAACTCCACCCTAGAGTAGTTTGTGACTAGTTGAAAAACAACATTAGTGCACCTACCCTGTTTAAGGCTTTGGCATTTTATTAATCGTATCATAATTTGGGTGACCCTAAGAGGGGCATGATTGTAATCAGGATTCTTTGCAACTATTAATACAAGAAACACTTATTTTGTTGAATCTATGCAATCTTGTCATTTTTATGCTTTGAATGAATGAATATGACCTAATATAGTAGATGGGTGCATGATTTTTGGTTATATCAGAAGGTGATCATGGTGGAACTTTGCAATTCTAGCATCTAACTATGTAATTTTGGTTTTTGTAACTTGTGGGTATAGACCGCAACTACGAGTTATAGGACAATAATTGAATCGTAGTTCAACCAATGATCCATAGTCATAACTGTAGCCCAGACATGCGGTTTCCAATAGATACAACAGAGAGTAGAGGGATAAAGCTCATTCGAATGTGGACCTAAGGTAGGCCCTACTTCTCACTCTCTATAATTTTTTGTCTCTGTATTTTTCCAGAAAGTCAAATTTGGAATGCAATTAAGAAATTAAGAAAGAAAAAGAAATGAATTAGGTCTTAGTTGCATTTATCTTTCATGTCATTAGAAAGATGATGCTAGGAACAACAGATCTCTAATTTTAATCCACCCTAGAATCCAGCGTGCTTGATAGAATTTGTGTGATTGGTTTGCATGTGTGAGGCCCAATTAGTGGCCAATTATCATCGTAATGTGCATGGTCTCAAAGAGCATCTAGAATAGCTTGCATTTTCTAAATTTAAAATATTTTTTCTTTTGCATAGCATTTATAAAATGAGCATGAATGTTATATGATGCATTTCTTTTATGTACACTAAAAGGAACTACACACACCACTTGGCACTTAAACGCTAGTGAGTTGGGCTTGACATCCAACCACTAGTAGGATTCAACAATGATGGGCGTAACTTACATCCGTTGGCCCAAATCTTGTGAACCTTTTGGATACTAGACCACTACTAGATCCAAGAACCTTTCATACTATGGAAAATTTGCATGTAGTCTCTTTGAAGGTGTAGCACCCTAAAATTGGTGCAGTGAAATCTTAATAATTACACTTACTCTAGTAAATAATTTAAATTCAACTTTTAACCTCCCAAACCGCCACTTAATCCATTTTCTCATTTCTCGCACCATTTTTAGAGTTTGTTTTGACCGTTTGACGATATCGTTGCCGATCAGATGATATCGCCTTAGATCGAACGATTTCGTCTGGACTAGGACGTCCAAACGATCTTGTACCAAAACTAATTTTTCTCAATTAGCTTATGTTCCAACGACGTCTCTAATTTGGACAGAAGCATGTTTGCACCGTTAGAGACCCTCCCCCATTGGAGATATCCCAAATAAAGATGATCTCCAACCTCCTAACCTCCATCCTAAGCCTATTTAATCCTAAGCCTTCCCCTTAGCATCTCCCTGGATGAAATTCCCTGTAACTTGACTTCACACGCATTAAGACATCCCAAATTGTTATTTGCATGAGTTCTATCCAATTTTTGTTGTAGGTACCTTAGTATTTTTCAGCCGGAGCAATCTTACATCATCGCAGACGATCCTGTTCATATCGAAGGTGATCCTGTTGAATCAGAGACAATTTCATACCAATGCGAGATGATTTCGACTGTAGTCAACATTGAGGCAATCAAAGCCCAAAGTTTGCTTTTCTTCATCTCAAATCTGTTGTTTTATTCTATAATTAGCTAGTTGATTTATTATTTTATGCTATCCTACATTTTGGAGTTCACCCATCTAGATCAAATGCATAATTAAGTCATAATTATTATTTAATCAGTATGATGCATTCATATTTCTGTTCATAATCCTTAGTTTGATATTGTTATTGTCAATTTACACTGTTTCCCTATGTTAGCATTGTTGTATTTTCTGTGTTTTGCACCTATTTCTCTGTTTGCAGGTCTCTGACGAATTCGTCAGACAAATTCATCAGATCTCAGACGATCTTGTCTGATAGTAGATGATCCTGTCAAATTAGAGGCGATCCTGACTGCTTCAAGAATTAGAATCTTCATCAGACATTCGGATCAAGTATTTTCTTTTAATATTGCTTAATTTCTCTATTTTTTGTCTTAATTCTATTTTTCGTATTCATTTAATCTGCATCTTCATATAGAATAGCTTAGACGCATTTTGGCAAAACCTAGGACTTGAATGTTTAAGGCTAAAACTAAACACATCAAACACATTCCCAACCTAGGCATGGAAACTGCCATTAAATGTTTCCTGGTGAACCCACCATCCATTGAAAAATCACCATAATACACTTCCCTGGAGATGCGGGACCTTCACAAGGCCTCTCAGTCCGAGGTACCATGCCATCCTTTTCACATCCCCCTTTCGGGCACGAATCCTTTAGCCTGAAGGTAAGGGTATGAAAAATTTGGAGCGATACATTTTGGTGAACCCAACGTGAATGCATTTTAAACCTTTTGAAAAAAAAAAAAAAGATATAACAACTAAAACATAGATGCATTTCAAATCATTTAAAATTTGCATATTAGATGGTAGCTCCTAAGAAAATATTAGCAGTTACTATAAATGTTGAAAACCAATTGGCAGCCATAGAAATCAATTATGTGCTTAGTGTGCCTGAAAAGGATAGAAATCAACTTTTGTGGGACGAACTTGATAGAAGACTTAGTGTCATTTCATCTAGGTCAACAAAACTTAAACAAATCAAGAGGCTTGTCCTAGATAGAATCCTGGATCCTCATCAACTCATCTTTTATCATGAACTTCAGAGAGCCTACCATAGATGGTTAGCTTATAGGAGAGCTCTTGTGTCTTCAGAATTGTTCACCTTCGAGGAATACCTCGAGAACGCAGCCATTATACACCAGTTCCTAGGTCATGTAGAAGACCAAGAGGTTGTTCTTACGGATAGGGAAAGATGGAATAGAGTTCCTCGGGCTATGTTATATCGAGAGTATTGCCATGAGCTTTACTTATATCAACCAACATCTAAGACAGATAATATCACTATAGCTCTTTTTATTAAATTTTTGAAGGAAAACTTTCAATTTGAAGAAGAACACTTCATGACTCCTGAAGAACTTGAACCCATTAATGATATTTATAAATTGTTATAGAAGACTAGATCATTATTTTCAGTCTTATTTATTGCATTTATTGTGCTGTTTGTTATCTTTACAATATTATTATAAAAACAAAAACAAAGAAAAACTAAAAAAAAAACATAACAAAAACCAAAACCTTTCATTTTAAATATTTTAGTAGGTATATAATTAATATATACCTATTAAGATTGTTGCATATATATATATATATATACATATATATATATATATATTTGCTGAAATCTAAATTAAGCACAATGCCTAAACTTAGGAATGGTAAACAAACTGAAGGAGAAGAAGAAGATTGGTTAGAAGATAAAACTAGAGACCCAAATGTCCTTCCTGAAGATCCAATTTTAGAAGGAGAAACTCTAGATCAACCAGAAGATGACCTAGGTGAAGATAATGAACAAGAAGAAAATGTTAAAGAGGATGGATCCTCATCCCCTAGAGTAGCTCCAGATGGAACTATTGCTTTTGACAATGTAGATCATTTCTAGAAATTTTTCCATAATAACATTGGTGTTCTTAATATGGCAGTTCGTATGGATAAAGGGCAAATTAGTGACACTCAAGCAGCCATGGAACATATGTTTGATGTGCACACTAATCCCTTGTCTTTCATTGATCAAGAAAGTGATAAGGTTGGACCATCCAATATAGATATGGTCACTATGATTCAAAACATGTCAAAACAATAGGTTACCCAACCTCCTAAGGAACTCGTTATTCAACCTAAAATCATTCCCACACAAAAGAAAACTTCCTTCACTGCTTTACTTCGCCAAACTATTGATCAATATGCTTCAAGTAAACAAAAACCTAAAATGAAGCCAAACACCAATTTTCAAAAATCTGGAATACATCATAATACAACTTCAAAATTCCTTCATAACACCTTTCCTACAAACAATTTACACAATAGCAACATAGCATCTAATCTTCATGTCCCTCCATCATATGCTCACAAATCCCATATCAATGCCCTACCGAACCAATATGGTGGGCAAACTAGTAATCTGGAAACCATGGTGAAACAGTTAGCTTCGCGTATGGACTAGATAGATCCTTAACGTCCCTCGTACAATTATCGCTAGATATGTAGTCAAAATTTGGATCCCATAGTTGTTGCACAACCTTATCCTAAGAATTTTCCCATGCCCATCCTGCCTATATATAAAGGAACCGAAGATCCCATAGAGCATCTTCGCATGTTTAGGATAGCATGTCATGATATATCACATGATGACTTGCTATTACTAAAAATTTTCTCAAAAAGTTTAGGTGGAATGGCATTAGAGTGGTACTATCAATTGCCCACTCATTCTTTGAGAAACTTTGAAGAAACGGCTAAATATTTTGTCCATAAATTTAGTGCCTACATCGAGATGCATGTAACCATTAAAGATTTATACAACTTAAAACAAGACAAGGATGAATGTTTTGCCGATTTCTTAGCTAGATGGAGGTAGTTGACAGGAAAACTGCACTTTGTGCTACCTTACAGGGAAATTTTGGACTTTTTTATCAATAATTTACAAGAACAAATATCTTATGAGTTATCAACTGCTACTTTAACTACCTTCGATCAAGCTATAGATTTAGCTCGAAGAGTAGAAGATGCCCTCATTAGGAGAGGCCAACTTAGGAAGAAGGATAATGAGAAAACATCCAGAAATCAGTATAAAAACAAACAAGTTGTCGATGACGGAGTCAATGACAATAGAAATGTTGCTAATATCAATGCAACGAAAACAAAAAAAAATATTATATTGAAACCTCCTGATAAGCCTCCTCGAGAATTTACTAGATTGAATCAACCATTATCAACTATCTTACCTCAATTACTCGAAAGAGGTTTGATCCAATTACCAGCTATCCAGGAACCTGATCCAACTATACTCGGATATAGAGCTGACTTACACTGTGATTTCCATAGAGGACCTGGACACTCTACCAACGCTTGTAAAAGGTTGAAACATAAAATACAGGATCTAATTGATAATAATGAAATGGAGGTGCAAGCCTTCCAACCTAAACAAAATTCTCCTAATAATACTCAAAAGACCATTCCCCAAAATCAAAATCAAAATGCTAATCAATCATTAGACATATTTCAACACCCTTTACCAAGACATGGTAAAGAGGTGGCCAATCAAATAGAACATCATAATGTTCCTCCTCCTACCCGATATGTAGGAACTATTAGCGGACAATTACCTGTTCAGGATCCTCAAATATTTGACACAACCTTATCCCTGGTTACAACCAGACCCCTACATAATATTCCAACTCCAGATTCTAGTGATGTAGAATCAGATACTAAAAGTGAACTAGACATTACTTCAAACCAATCGAATAGTTCTGAAAATGAATCAGATCCTATTCAACCCATCACAGATGCTATGGTTCCAAAAGAACCATTTCCTAGAAGAGTTACTACTCGACCCTCTTCTAATCAATTCCTCCCTAATGAACAAGCCATAAACACTCAACCGATACCAGTTCAATGTCCTCAATATAACATTGTAGGTACCATTGGAGTCGTTACTCGACAATAGGCTCAAAATTCTCAACAAGAACCAAACCAGAATGATGGATCAACTCCATTTGCTTTGAAAAATCCCAATAAAGGGAATTATGCTTCTAATGTTCAACCTAAACCCCCTTACAATATTAATGAGCAATTATCCAATACTATAGCCAAAATTTCCCTTTTTGATCTATTAAGATCTTCTCCCACCCATAGGGATGAGTTGATGCTTACCTTAAGCAAAATGATGGTACCTCAAAACATTCAACCTGAAGCCATGGCCAATACTATCATCACTCGAGAGGTTGATTGTATTGAATTTCGGGATAAAGATATCCCACAACATAGTTTACATAAGGATAATCCCCTCTACATTACGACTCTAATTGGAGATGTAGCTGTCAAATGAGTCTTGATTGATAATGGCTCATCTCTAAACATTTGCACCTTTGAATTTTACCAAAGATTTGGCTTTAGAAGTGATGAAATGAAGAAAACTGATATGATCATCAAAGCTTTCAATGACGAAACACAAGAAACGTGTGGAGTTATTACCATCCCATTGCAAGTTGGTCCTAGAACTCTAGATACCACCGTGTTTATTGTACATTGCCCCGCATCGTACAATATACTCTTGGGTCATCCTTGGATCAATGCAATGCGGGTTGTCCCATAAAATTTACACCAATGTGTTAAATTCAAATTTAAAAATCAGTTGGTCACTATCCACGGTGATCCTAGACCCTTTGATATGTGTGCTTTGGCAGAACCTGTTGGAGTGCAATTTTGCCCTGCTATGTCATCCACACATCCTAATTCTTATTTTTCATCTAAAATTGTGAAACACACACCCATAGATTCACCTATTTCCCCTCCATTAATTTCATCCTCCTATATAGATCAACAATCTTCTAAAAAAATCACTCTAGAACCTCAAAAAGATCTTCAATCTACAACCAATCGTTCATGTTCTATCACTATAATTTCAAAACCTATAGACCCATCCATTAGCACTTCCACATTATCAACATCTATCATACCTTCCACATCTAAAGATATAGGGAATAATCCTTCTACATCTTATGCTCTTTCTGATGAACTTTTACCAGATTTATCCACAATCTTAATATAAAAAAAACAAATGCTTTCATGCAAGATTCAATTCTTTTAAATAACTTGTCGCCATCTCCTTGTAATTTGGGCCTCCCACAACCTATGGGAAGTACTTACCAAGTGAGGAGTTGTGCCTTCATTTATAAAGGATATGACTAGGGAAGAATCCCTCGAAATATTAAAACTCATCATGAGGGATACGCTCGATGTTATTTTACCAATGAATATATTAAAGCTAAACCCATAATGCTTAAAATGGGATATAAATGGAAAGGCTTGGGACCTTTCCAAAATGGCATGAAAGAACCTTTCGAGGTAGAACCGTGGCCTGCCCGTTGTGGTGTGGGCCTATTTCCTAGTAAGGGTCAACCCTTTCCTTTTGAAGATGATGATCAAATCATATGTTATCAAGATTATTTGGATAGGCATGATGATTTGCCTCTAAAAAATCATTCATTTACATGTAACATGCTATCCATAGCTTACCCTGAAATGATTGCTGACCTCGATGAAGAGTTGGAAGGAGATATCTTCCACGATGTCTCCGTTGAAGAGATGTTACACAATGGATTTTATTTTGATGGTTCTATACCAACTATAGCCCAACTTGAGACCTCTAATCCTGAAGATGAATTATCCAAATTAACCTTACAAGAATTACAATAATTGGGTGTTTCACCCACCCCACCCAATTTTGAAAGAGATCTACACATGGAGGTAGAAAACGTCATTAAAATTAACATTGGAACTGAGGATAATCCTCACATAATCAATATTGGATCAGAATTAAGTCAAGAAAAACAAGAACAATACATTGCATTCCTTAAAGAGTATGAAGATGTCTTCGCTTGGACATACGAAGATATGCCAGGTCTAGACCCTTACGTAGTCATGCATCATCTGGTGTTCCATCCGGATGCTAAACCTGTTAAACAAAAACTTAGAAAAATGCATCCCAAAGTGGCTCTGCTAGTCAAAGGGGAGTTAGAAAAAATATTGAATTTTGTTTTTATACAAGCTATTGATTATGCTGAATGGATCTCAAATGTAGTTCCAGTCACCAAGAAAGAAGCTACCAAAGTTAGGGTTTGCACAGATTTTAGAGATATTAACGTTGCATGCCCTAAAGATGATTTTCCTCTTCCAAACATGAATCAAATCATTTGTAGGTTTGAAATTCCTGCAAATCTCATCTTTGACAATGGAACTTGTTTCAAAAATAAAAATGTTAAAAAATTATGCCAAAAATATAAGATTCAACATCGCTGGTCCACTCCCTATTATCCTCAAGGTAATGGTCAAGCAGAAGCATCTAACAAAACCTTAATCAAAATTCTCAAAATATTAGTCAATAAAACTGGCCGTGACTGGCACATTCAATTATATCCAGCCTTGTGGGCTTATCGAACTAGTGTTCGAACCCCCACTAGAACTTCACCTTTTGTTTTGGTTTATGGTGCTGAAGCAGTTTTTCCCTTTGAATTAGAAGTTCCTGCTTTGGCTCTACTACTTCAAGATACCAAAGTAGGAGATGAATATCAAGCTGGTAGACTCAGTCAGCTGGAACTCCTAGATGAAAAATGCATCAATGCTTTGGAGCATCTCCGTGCCTACCAAAACAAGCTTAAAAGATCATATGCTAAAAAAGTTTGTCATCGATCCTTTGAGATCGACGACCTTGTTTTAAAAGAAAATAAAAAAAATACTAATGCAACTAAGGACCTTAAAGGTAAATTTGAGCCCAACTGGCTTGGACCATACATTATCACTGCTAAATTTGAATCAGGAGAATACAAATTATCTACCTTATATGGTAAAGAACTTAAATAACCCATGAATATTTTGCATCTTAAACGTTACTATGTATAAATTTGGTCATTTCATCCTTGTATATATTTGTTTAAAATATTTCAAAATCATTATTTTGTATTTATTTCAATTTATAAATTCAAAAACACCAAAAACATTCATAATCATCAAAATATTCAAAACTACTTGTATTTATTTATGGCACTTGTTAATTCTTTCAAAAATAATAAAAATAAAAACAACAATATTCTTGACTCTTTCGAAACCAAAACAACATAAAGAAGAAAGAGAGAGTCAACATTCTCAAAACTTCTCAAAAACTATTTATATATATATATATATTTCTTACAAATGTTGCAGTTATATGTTTCAAATTATTTTGGATAAATTAGCATTTATTTGGAATCCCTCACTTTCAAAAACACAAAAATAAATATCTTGATTTTATCTGGCATAATTACTAATCTCTCTTATATCAAAGTCCACAAAATTTAATTAAATAAAGTTTGAGCACAGAGAATTGATCTTGTTATTTAATTAAACCAAGCACATCTTTTCACAATAAAATGATTATATTTGTAATTTCCATGCTTTGCTACATAGTAGAAGTGGTTTCTTGAGAGAAAATTTTCCCCTGCTCTCCTATCATGCACATGGTCTAGAATCTTTGAGAATTGGCAAAAGGACAAGCTCACCCCTACCCATAATAATAATCCCTTACTCTACAACTAATCCGAGCAAGTATCCCTAGCATAGAAAGAAAAAGCAAAGTTCAAGAAAAAGAGAAAAAAATATTATTTTATATCATTACAACATTATCAAGAAAAAATACAAAAGAAAGCAAAAGCAAAAAGCAATAAAATCCCTTTCCCTACCCTTTGAAAAGAAAAGAAGGGTTGATGAGCTTGAATCCCTGGAATTCTCAATTATTCGAAAACTGTGAGGTAAGCCCCATAATAGGTGGTTTGTGCCCAACCTGCTTGGCCTTGGGTAACTCCTAGCATGGCGATATGTCTGTCACATTAGTGACCTTCTTTTGTACTGAGACCTATGTCTGCTTATGGATTAGCTAGCTCTTGATAATCCGACTTACATAGTAGTCTAGTATGGTTATATGCATCTACATCATGGTTAATGAACACTTATTTGGTTCATTCAAATCACTTGCATCATATTATCTTGCTCCAACATGGTAAATGAACATAGCAATTACACACACATTTGTATTTGAGAGATTTTGTGTATCATTATGATAAATCAAGATTGGAAATGAATTCACATATGCACATGGGATTCCTTATAAATCTAACTTTTGTCTTTAAAGTACTTTGAAATATTTTTTTGCAAATTGTTTGGAATAATTCATTTTCTTCTTTCAAGTACAATTGTTTAGACAACTACATGCATAATAGAAACATCAAAATTTCTTTCAAAACCATACAATCAAAACACACATATATATATATATATATATATATATATATATATATATATATATATATATATATATATATATATATATATATATATATATATATATTATTGACTTTCGCGACGATGGTATAGTTCCAAAACCAAAATTGGAATTTTTATGCTTAGCGCAAGTCCTCATCTTCATATTTTTTGTTTATTAAAAATCAACTATGCAATAAAACTATCTCCTTTTGGATTTCGTGATGATGGTATAAGTCTATACCTACATATTCTATGCCTAGCGCAAACCATTGTAACAATTTTTATTCCCCATTTATTAAAAATCATGAAAACCATATGACTTACATCATTCTATTATACAATTATGTTTTTAAACAAAAAGCATGCACATTATCACTATTTCATTATGTCAACCTTCAATTTTGCAATGATGGTATAATTCCTAGGGAATTATCCAAAAAATTATCACACTTAGGAATTTATGCCTAGCAAAAATCAGTTAACATTATTTCATGCATATTATTTTTATGAAAATCTAAAAGCAAACCATCTTCATTTGCACCATTGCACCAAAGTCTTAAGACAGTCTCTTAAGCACTCTTTTACTTTTAACAATATTTCTATACTAGGATTAGCTTGATGACCGAGTGAGTAGCGACTCCATGAAATGGTCTATAATAGCGACAATGTCCTTTGAAATTATTGTTAGAAGTCTCTTTTTATTTTTTATCACATTACATCACAAACAACCAATTTGTTACATCAGATTATTTCATTTAAAATCTTACAGCATGACATCAAAATTATAATATTTCCAATGACATAATTACATGAATCCTCAATCCAATCATCAAATCAATCAATCAAACATAAAAACATCATAAAAATACATAAGACACAAGTCATATGATCCAAAATATCGCATATATATATCAACAATATATACATCATCTCAAAACTGGATTGGTATGCCACAATCTGTACCTCGGCATACTCAATCCTCTATCAAAATAATAATAAAAACTATATATCAATCTATACAATGTCGTGAAGTAGTCTAGCCTCGAGAACCCCTCGAGATCTTAGCCTCATCTCCTCCCTCGCCCTGAGGTGGACAAAGTGGCCCCATTGCAGTATGAGTGGTACTGTGAGTCCTAGTCGTCGATTGGGATGAAGTCCTCGACGACCCAATTCGGATCGGATCTGCAATGTTAGCTGGCAGTGGTAGTCTATCCTCCTATGGCACCATCTAATAGTATAATGTCTGATAGAAAGTGATTTGGGAAATAGCCCGTGCCAACTCCCCAGTGCTCACCCCTCTACCCTGTGCTCTAAGGCGTGCAATCTCATCTTTGAGCTATGTCACCTCAACTCGATGTCGTGCAGCCTCCTCCTATAGGGTCTGCACCTATGCTTGGAGATGGATTGTCTCTGCTTGGAGAGTCGCCGTCACGCTACTCTCCCCAGTGTCAACACCCTTGCCCTTATCGGGCGATGGTGGCCTCTCTCTCTCTATGGAGAAGGGGTCTCTTCGCCCTCCTCTATCACTGTCGTGACCTCTCCTATGCCTGTGGCCTCCTTTGTTCTCTCTCGTCATGACCCTGGGCCACCTCCATAGCCGCCTGGCACTGCCTCCCCATCCGATGCACAACTACATGAATCGAACCCTAAGCCCTCGTCATCCAAGGAGGGCGGATGCCTACATACCAAGCATCATAGCCATCGGCTACCCCTGCATCGTCCCCATCCACTGGCTGAATGGGGGCATCGTCCGAGTCCTGACTCCAAAAGCACTGCATATCTGGAGTCCCACTGACTGTAGTGTTATCCTGGATAGTCCAAGAAAAATCGTAATCCCTGAGAGATGGGATCCCCTAATGTAGACCGAACTATCACAAAACTCAGTTGTAGTGGTGGAGCTCCACCTCTCCCCTCTCCATCCTCAACCAGCAAACTCGCCTGACACAAGCCAGCTCCTATCCATCCTTGGCCCACCCTGGGTGCTCTCGCCATGGCCTCCAGGTGATCTGATCCAGGACAAGGTCATCCAGTAGTCTCTGAGACATCGGTAGGTCAATCTATCATTGTGACCCTCTTCGAAGCCACCAATAGAAAGCTCGAGGCCTCTCCCCATCAACCCCTATCAAAGGAAGCCCTACCGGCCTTCGCACTATAATGTGCTCCTAGCACCAAACCTGTAGAAGCGATGTCATAACCAGACATCGGCTGCCCTTGTACATGACCCCATGCAGGATCCTGTACAATCGACATAGAACAAAATTGCCCCAAGAGAACCTATAACCATGGTCTCACATGTCACATATCACATCTGCTAGCACCCATGGTGTAGACACAAAAACAACACCAATCCAATTATCTGACAATAAGCACTGATCGCACTAACACACATAGCCCCCAGGGCAGTCCCCAAAGGTTAAACAGTGGTTCTAACCACTCACATAGAAGTTTTACAAGTTAGGGATCAATTTGGCATCTTTTAGACACTCAGTTACTTATTCGTCCCACCCAGGGACGAGTGCGGATTTGTAGTCATCCTACCCAGGGATGAGTGCGGATTGATACTCATCTCACCCAGAGACGATTACCAGTGCTCGCTTTGGGGTGGTACGAACACCAGGTTTGACCAACAAAAAGTTAGATCTCGATGCATGACAACTCAGAACTGCCACTTAGCTTTTCCTGCATGACATAGGAGTGTGAGTGAGTTCTTTTGACAACTCATATCTGCCAATTGACTTTCCCGTCACTGCATGGGAATGAGAGTAAGCTTTTTTAAGACAACATAGATTTACCACTTAGCTATCCCTTCATTGCATGGGAGTGCGAGTGAGCTTTTCTAAACATACAAAGACATGCACAGAGGCAGTTAAGAAGCCCTTGATCAAGAAGTCTTCTCTTCACACAAAAAGCATTCATGCAAAGAAACACTTTTGCATGTTAATTCAAAGAGACCCCTTGGGTCTATAAAATGGTGAGTTTCCTCACCCAAAAGGGATACAGAGAAGGAGCATTTTGAGCGACAAAGTGTTGTTAATTCACTTACTTGCGATTTGTGCTTTCAACATCCATAATCTCTTAATCAAAAGAGAGGTTAGTGGGTGACTTTTGAAGGCACGAATCAAGAACCAACACCGATTTTTCTGACCACAATATCCTACCAATTTGCCGACAACACATCACATCAATTTTCGGACCCATCCCAAGAAGATTGGTGTCGAAGCAAAGTTTCACCCGCGGGTGGTTTGCCTTCGGGCACCCCACCGCTTTATTGCTTTTGGTGACTATTTACTTTGTAGTATTTAGCTAGTTTCATGTTTATGCTTTTTTCAAGTTTTCAGTTCATTTAGATTCATTTTAACCATCGTTAGATTTATCTTTTATTTTCATACACAGGTGCTACTGATTCTTTGTTTGTTTCTTTGAATGCAAATTGCAGCATTAGAGGAGCAGTGAGGAATCGACCTTTACCAATGCAAGCGGCGACAACGTTTTGGTTCAACCATCTTATATGTGGGCACGCGGAAGAAGGAATTCTGAAACAAGTTGTAAAAGACCAACATTTAACACTCCTATCCCCTAAAAAGGAAGGAGACGCATTGTAACATGAATTTGTAAAGCATATCAATAAAAGGGCCGTTATTTTTATATTGCTTTGATATCTTGTGTTCATGTTCTTTCTTTTTACGTATTTTTCAATAACATAGGGTTTAAGCGTTATTTTAGTTTCATTTACATTGCAATTTTAGTCTATCCTTTTTGTTTTCAAAATCTCGTGTTTTCAATGGCGATCATGGTGGGACTTCTGTCCTTTATTTTTTTTTAGGTTAAATTACTGATCTGAAATTGCTTTTTTTTTATAGGTACCTATTTTTCAACATCAGACTTTTATTCGCTTCTGCAAGTGACGATTACAGAATTGGTATTCGTTTCACCCTGGGACAAATAAACTATTTGTCTCACCCTGGAATGATTATTGTTCTGATATTCGCCTCACCCAGGGATGAGTACAGTTTTGTGCATTTTTTAGAGCAAATCAGAAACATCCTGTTGGGCAGAGAAGAGGTAGGGGTTTTTAAAGCTTCTGTCAAATTTTTGTTTTTCTATTTTTTGATTTTCAATTTTGTATGGCTTAGGGAAAGATTTCTTTTTTGTTTGCCTATTTCAATTTTTGCAAATTAAAATGAACCCCACACGCCATGTGGTATTTTAAACCAAGGCGTTGGTTGTAAAACCCCAACCTTTGAGCAAGACCAAAGGTGGATTTCATTATAACTTTGGCTTGAGATAGTGCAAAACCTCTGCTTGTCAACGAAGTGCAACAGAGTTGCCCCATAGAGGGGTATGTTGGGATGATTAGCATTGTGACAAGAAACAAGATAAACTTAGGGGCTGCCCCTGCAACAGCCACCAGGGAAGTTCCATCCATGTCACAACATCAACCCAATCCTACAGAGTTGCCCCCACCTAGACCAGTGGTCACGATTCGAACTAGACTTACTCAAAGTCTATAGACCACATCGGCTAGGCTCTCCATTTATGATCTTATTCAACAATCAATGCCCCATCAAGAAGATCTTATGGAGATATTAAAGGCAATTGAATTGCAACCCCATGAAGCAAATTCATTCAATAATTTTGTGGGGCATGTCAAATAGTGTACTGAACCAGTCATTACCTTTAGGGAAGATGAGCTAAAAATAGTGACTGGAGATGTAGCAGATCCACCCCTGCACGTTATTGTGTGGGTCAATGGGACTCCATATAAGCGGGTGTTGGTAGACACTGGTTCGTCCAGTAACATTATTACAACTGCTGCACTGAAACATTTGAAACTTCCAGCCTCTCACATTGCACCTTCCACTTATACCCTTTGAGCATTTAATGATGCGATATGCTTGACAGTTGGCACAATTTTCCTACCCATACAAGTGGTACAAAAGACCATTCATACGTTGTGCCACATTTTAGAAGGTGAGATGGCTTACAATATCTTGCTTTGGCGGACTTGGATCCGAGATATGAAGTGTGTCCCTTCAATTTCTCATCAATGTCTGAAGTATACATTTGAAGGACAAGTGCACGTGGTCCCCGTAGATTTGGAACCTTTTAAATATTGCAACTCAGTTAAATCATGCCACAGTCGACCCTCCCTTCAATGCATGTGGATTTCTAGTTAAATCCATCTAAAAGAGGTATGACTAAGCAAGAATCTCCTTCACCAAATCAATCAAATTCCCAAGCGGGTTCATCTTCTTCATTCGGTCCTCCCACAATGATGCCACTTATGGTGGCCACTCCAACAGAAAAAGGAAAGAAGCCCCTAGAAGCAGAACCACCTCTAGTCTCCAACATCTCTACAGAAGAGATGCCTAATAGAATGGAAGTTGAGATGCCCAGTTCACCCCACTGGAGTGGACTCAAGGAGAACTCCCATTCGCTTCCCCTCAATCACCAATGATTACTGTTGAGATGTCTAACACATGCATGGGGGATTATATAGTGTGCAATGTTGTTGCAACACCCACACTTCAGTCTATGCAAGACATGGGAAGACCTCGACTCCCCATAGGCTCCGTGGTTCCTTTAGGCTACCCACCTAATCAGAAAAATTTTATTTTTGGGGGCCTGGATCATGGCGTTGAACCTTCCCGACAAGAAGAGGAAGATGAAGATCCCTTTGTGGAAGATGTCAACTATCTGGCTAACCCAGACTTCGCATTACGATATCTTAGCCAATGCAATTGGCATGGATACGGGTTAGGCAGGTATGAACAAGGAATGTGTGTTTTGTGCCAACCAAGATACCAAATGCCTTATGACAAGTTAGGAGTAGGGTTTAATAACCCTTTGCCCCTCGACATCTTGGTCAAAAATATGCAAAACCTAGGGATAGGCAACAAGGATGGGTTGGCATCAGATCCCTATGCCAATCCAAATACAACTTATACATTGGGGGATTATTTCCCATTACCAACCAATAACCTTGTTGACCTCAACAACCCTTTCCCTACGACTGAACAAGGAGAAACCTCATGGACTCACCCACAAGGGGAAGATAGACCAGACCATGAAAGGTCTTTTGAAGATGAGTCGAAGTACGATCATTCGCATGAATATCCAATGAATGATGATCAGGACAGCTTCCTGATGATGTTCCCATTGAATGATCCCAGTGAGTATAGGCTACCTCAACAACAACAATACCCTTTGGACATAGATGACATGTTTGAACACTTACACATAGGTCCAAGACATAGGAGGCATTTCAACCTGGCGTAGTTATAGCAATTACTGCATCCGCAACTCTAGGTATACAGAGAGCATCTTCCACCTAGAGACCCTATCAAATCATCAGTGTCGAGGGTAGACCCTATTTGCAGGTCCACGCATAGGGCTGATCCCTTTGTGCCAATGCCTACAGAGCCAAATCCAATGCACCAAGAGCATCTCGAATGTTAGAGTTGTCACATTTGTGGTAATGGAAATTACAATCATTTCATCAACATGGTCTCCATTGACTTGACTGCCCCCATCCATTATCCAGCCAATCCCACATGATTATTGCATCTAGACATAGAGGCTATTTATTGGGATCACGCTGGCACACCACCATCTCCATCAGAGTATTGGCCTTGCGGTGGGATGTTTCATTTCATTCCAGGATAGACTCACGATGTCTTCCATGCTGAAGAGGAACTTGACGTTCCTAATGACGATCTTAATTCAGCAAACGATATCCATCTAATCCCAATTCCACACCAGTTGGAAGACGGATCCCATATGTCAATTGAAGCAATGACTGATGTAGACATCGGCACAGATCCAATGAATCCACGGATTCTCAAGCTGGGGGTAAGTCTTTCCCCCGAAGAGCGAGCTGATTATGTTACCCTTCTTAAGGAAAATAAGGAGGTTTTTGCATGGTCATACAAAGATATGTCGGGACTAGACCCACAGCTAGTCATGCATAATTTAATGCTTGATCCGACAATCAAGCTAGTCAAGAAAAAACTATGCAAGATGCATCCAACAGTGGCCTTAATGGTAAAATATGAGTTACAAAAGTTGTTGGATGCCCGGTTTGTCATTTGTGTGGATTATCCTCCATGGTTGTCTAACATGGTTCCTGTCAAGAAGCCCGACGGGAGGATTCACATATGCACTGATTTTAGAGATCTTAACAAAGTGAGTCCTAAGGATTATTTTCCCTTGCCAAGCATTGACGCATTGGTAGATGCTACAACGGGCCACAAAATGCTTTCCCTTATGGATGGTTTCTTAGGATACAATCAGATTCGTATCAATCCTGAGGACCAACTAAAAATGGCATTCACAACGCCTTGGGGGACATTTTGCTATAAGGTCATGCCTTTTGGCCTTAAAAATTCTGGAGCCACCTACCAACGTGCCATGACGTACATCTTTCATGATTACATGCACAAAACTTCTGAAGATTACACGAATGATTTGTTGGCCAAATCTCTTTTGTGCCCAGATCACATCGGTGACTTGAGCAAGGTCCTTGATCGCCTCATTGAACATAAAGTCAGACTAAACCCCAAGAAGTATGTTTTTGGCGTCACCTTTGGAAAGCTCTTGGGTTTCATAGTCTCCAAACGAGGAATTGAGGTCGACCCAAACAAAGTCGAGGCAATCCTTGAAATGCGTCCCCCAACCACCATCAAGCAGCTCAAGAGTTTGCAAGGAAAGGTTGCGTCGATCAAGCGCTTCATAGCATAGTTATCTGACAAATGCCGACCCATGAATAAATTATTGCATAAGGGGGTCACATTTCATTGGGATGATGAGTGCCAGTCAGCCTTTGACGACATTAAATAGTACTTGGCTTCGTTACCAGTATTGGCACCACCTAGACCAGGAGTGTTGTTCTATTTATACATCTCAGCCACTGAGGTGGCACTGGGCACCATGTTGTCCTAGAAAAATGAACTTCACAAAGAATAGGCTACATACTATCTTAGTCGCACCTTGGTCAGTTATGAAATTAACTATGCATACATTGAAAAGCTCTGCTTGGTAGTGGTATTTGCTACCAAAAAGCTACGCCACTACATGCTTAGTAATAAGACGTATGTTGTGTCTAAGGAGAATCCATTGTGATACATGATGAGTTGTACTTATCATAGTAGCTGCACGGCAAAATGGATCATGTTGTTGACAGAGTTTGACATAGAATTCATTGGACAAAAATCTATAAAAGGTCAAGTCATCGCAGATCAACTAGCTAAGGCTGCTCTTGAAGACGATTAGCCTCTGAATTTTGAACTACCTGATGATGGGGTCTTCCATGTTTCAGAGTCGCCCAATTCTGATGAGCCTGAGTCACAGGCTGACATAACCCTCTTCTTCGATGGTTCTAAATGTGAGCAAGGGGGTGGTGCGGGAATTGTATTCTTCACTCCGCAAGGCGCTCCAATGCCCTTGTCATTTAAATTAGACTTCTCGTGCACCAACAACAATGTAGAATACGAAGCCTTGCTCATAGGTCTTCAGACAGTAATCACCATGAACATTAAATTATTGAACATCTTTGGTGATTCGTTGTTAATTGTCAATCAAGTAAAGGGGATATTCCAATGTAAATTTCTAGTTTTGCAGGC
Source organism: Wollemia nobilis (assembly GCA_028583015.1). Classification (NCBI taxonomy): domain Eukaryota; kingdom Viridiplantae; phylum Streptophyta; class Pinopsida; order Araucariales; family Araucariaceae; genus Wollemia; species Wollemia nobilis. Next base: position 1,968,657 of record JAQPPZ010016969.1, on the reverse strand, counting down.
CTATAAAGCCCTTGTGGACAAATTCCTGGCACAACTTGAATGGTATGACATTGAGGCACTCCCTCGATCATCAAATCATTTTGTAGATACTATGGCCTCCTTGGGGTCACTCATCCCATAAGACCCTTCTAGTGAAATGACAACCATTCAGGTTAAAACATTATCACAATCTGTGATGGAGCGTGCAAGCTCTGATCTAATGCCAGGAATCCACATGATCCAGATTGAACCATCTCCAGATAAGTTATCTCGAATTCAAGATTGTTTGACTCAAGCCAACTGGGGGTCCTTGTTCTCCTCGACCCCTCTTAATAGCAACACCACGTTGTTTTTACAAGTTCTTTCTTGCTTAGCTTTTGTTTGGGATAGACTTCAAGAGGGATTGGTCGTTCATACTATCGAGGTTTCTGATCAGCAAGATTGGTACACACCCATTCAGGATTACCTCAAGCTAGGTAATCTCCCACTTGGATTGACAAGCCATGAAAATATCATTCAAACAAAAAGCGGCAAAGCATGTATTGTTAGGAGACATTTTGTATTGTCAAAATTATGAAGGAATCCTCCTTCATTGTTTGGACCAGCAAGAGTCCGCTTGGGCGATCACCCAAGCTCACGATGGTACATGTGGTGGCCACTTTAGCGGTATGGCCATCGCAAAGCGCATTCTTTGCATGGGTTATTATTGGCCATCTTTAGAGCGAGATTGTTGCACATATGTGAAGAAGTGTGTGAAGTGTCAGCACCATGCTAATTTGACACACGTACCTTCTCAGGCCTTGCAACCGATTCAATCGGTTTGGCATTTTTTGCAATGGGGATTTGATCTAATTGGGAAGATCTCCCTTGCGTCGTCTGGTCATCACACGTTCATTTTAACGGCCATAGAGTACTTTACCAAATGGGTGGAAGCAATTCCACTGACCACTATGACTGGAGCCCGCATTGCGGAATTTATTTTGCATAACATCATATGTCATTTTGGTATTCCATCCAAGATCCTGTCAGATAATGGGACACCATTCAAGAATAAATATGTGCGTGCTTTGACAACAAAATACAAGATTTAGCACAACTTTTCAACACCCTATTAGCCACAGGCAAATGGGCAAGCAAAGGCGTCAAACAAAATGCTAGTCACCATTCTCAAAAAGATAGTTGCAGACAATCATAAAGACTGGCACATTTAGATCCTGCTTGCCCTATGGGCTTATCGCACCAGCATTCGAACGCCCACTAGGGCAACTCCATTTTTGCTAGTGTATGGCTCCGAGGTAGTCATGCCTTTTGAGTTGGAAATTCCTTCCCTATGCATTTCAATGCAAGAGTTCATCCATGATGACACTGCATGACAAGCCTGGTTAGATCAACTGACGTTGCTCGACGAATGACGCGTTAATGCTCTCGACCATTTGCGTATCTATCAAGAGCGACTTAAGAAAGCATACAACATGAAAGTCCACCTTTGGGAGTTTCAGGTTGGTGACTTGGTATTAAAAGAGAAACATCATAATTCTAATTTTCTGTCCCATCTACGGGACAAGTTCATAGCAAACTGGTTAGGTCCTTACATCATTGACAGTAAAATAGGACCTGGAACATACCGGCTTGCCTCTCTTGAAGGAATCAAGGAAACATAACCCTTGAATATCATTCATTTGAGGCCATTCCACATCTAGAGAGCCATAGTCCAACAAAAAGCTCCAAGGATTATCATAATCGCTTGGTCAACCCTAAATGCCCCAAAGGTATCTATAAACCCTTTGGTCAAGACAAAATCTCCAAGGATTACCACAATCGCTTGGTCAACCCAAAAGCTCCAAAGATTATCATAATCGCTTGGTCAACCCAAAAATATCCAAGGATTATCATAATCGCTTGGTCAACCCTAAATGCCCCAAAGGTATCTATAAACCCTTTGGTCAAGACAAAAGCTCTAAGGATTACCACAATCGCTTGGTCAACCCAAAAGCTCCAAGGATTACCACAATCGCTTGGTCAACCCAAAAGCTCCAAGGATTACCACAATCGCTTGGTCAACCCAAAAGCTCCAAGGATTACCACAATCGCTTGGTCAACCCAAAAGCTCCAAGGATTATCATAATTGCTTGGTCAACCCTAAATGCCCCAAAGGTATCTATAAACCCTTTGGTCAAGCCAAAAGCTCCAAGCATTACCATAACTGCTTGGTCAACATAAATATTCAAAAATCAACAAAAACAACACAAAAATCAAAATCACAAAAACAATTGCATTTCAATTCCATGCATACTCATAAAAAAAAAAAAAATCAAAATCACAAAAACAATTGCATTTCAATTCCATGCATACTCATAAAAAAAAATCAAAATCACAAAAACAATTGCATCTCAATTCCATGCATACTCAAAAAAAAAAAAAAAACAATCAAAATTACAAAAACATTTGCATTTCAATTCCATGCATTCTCATAAAAATCAAAATACAAAAATATAGGTTGCATTGCCTCCATACATTGCATACTTCGCTAGGTCATACAAGTCAAAAGCACCATAGACAGTCATTACTTGGCAATTCCATCCTTTTTCACATCAAATCCATTTCCATAAACACATATATCCAGCATATCATCCTTTTATTTTAGCATAGTCAGTTGTCTCCTAATGTATATAGGGTTTTCGTCATTCAGATGTCTTTAAATTTCTAGCCAAAAATTGTACACAGTTAAGAAGATTTTACACGGGAAAGTTTTACTTGGATCACGCCTTGTTACGTAACATCCCAACACAAATTAACACACCTAAAAAATTCCTAAGTTGTGTGAACGAAAGATGAAACCTGCACAGTAATCCAGGTCACCATAAGCAAAATGGCTATCTTGCTTATCCCCCTATGCGAATGACCCTAGGAATGCTGAGAGTTGGCAAAATGACAAGCATCCTCCCTACCCAATTCCCTAAGAATCCCAAGTTCTCAAAAGTTGCAAAAACATCAAAAATTTACAAAACGTCAAAACATTACAATTTGACATCCTTCAATGCACACATCAAAAGGCACAAACAATAGTGATTCTCATCACTCCATATTCAAATCCCTTGCTCAAAAAAAAAAAAAACATAAAACAAAAATAAACAGTGATTTTATCACTATAAAGAGCAAGTATCCCAATACAATTGAAGAAAAGAAGGGAGTCGAACTTGAATCCTTGGAACTCTCAGCATTTCGATAGGTCATGAGGTAAGCTTCAGTACCGGTTTGGTTGATAGCCTATCGATCACTGGCAGTAAACCTCCCTCATGACGATATATCTGTCACATTAACTTGTGTACAGATCAATGTTTGCATGTGGACGAGCTAGCTTATGGTATCCTAGATAGCATCACAGATTAATCTGACTAAATACAATAAATGAATTAGTGGAGCTAAGTAGGTGATCCTCAGTACAAGTTTGGTTGAAATCCCATCTGGCACTGGCGGTATCCTGAAAAATACCACATAAACAAACTCAATTGCACACACAGGGATGTGAAATAACTTGGGTAAATTCAAGTCAGATTTAGACCTTGTTCAAAAATTCTCGCAAGATAAATGTACAGTCTTGGCTAGTTAGTTAAAATATCTGCATCTCAAAAAAGCTTAACTACATTTTCAAACAACTGATACATTTCATTCCATACATCACCATCAGAAAATAGACAAAATACAAAAACAAAGTTTTCACATGCACAAGCATTCCACAAATTAATCCCATTACTCTAGCAAGTCCAATCCAAATCTTGTACAGTCTATGGTGCCTCGACAAAATCATTAATAATTCATTTCATATGCATACATCATACAAATTAGAACCATCGCATTCATAATCGCATATGCATACATCAATGTAAAAACATGTACATAAAAATAAATCATGAAAAATATATAAAAACCAAAAAGAGTCATATGTATATATATATCATAACAAAATTGTCTGTAGGCTACAAAACTGGTCCTCTGACCCCACAATAATACATCAAAATCCTCAAGTCTAGGGTGTCGTCCACCATGATCACGCAGGATCGGTGAGACAGGAACTACCCCTGTGGTGCGGGTCCTCTGAGACCTCTCCAGACGGATACTACTCGCCCCTGCACCATGCCCACTGGCCTCTCCCTCATCCCGCCACCTTCGCTACGAATATGCTATCTACTCCATGTCGCTCCCTCTCGAGTGTCGTGATGATCCACCTCTAAAGAATGTAGGTACTCGCCCACCAAGGTGGATAACCTCATCCTCCAGCTCGTCTCGTTGTCGCTCCAAGTCCCTCACTCGCTGTCGATATGTCGCAAGGTTATCCTCGTGCTGCCCCAACTATGTCCGTAGGAGATCCCTCTCCTATACCATCTCCCTCAGCTCCTGATCTTGCCTCCATAATAACTCTGTCAACCATGCCACCTCAGCGCGCAACCCTGCCTTTGTATCCCCCGACATAGCTGGTTGCATCGGCCTCTCTAGAGCATCAGCCTACTTCGGAGCATCCTGCATCTCTGGCTGCTCCTCCTCATCAACATCCTCTCTCACATATGCCACCTCCACCATGTCCACATCAGTAGGAGCTCCCCAACCCTCTCCTAGTGCCTCTGCACCCTCTTTGCCTCTCGCTGCCTCATCTCCTCCCAATGGCCCCTCACATTGCCACTGCTGGAGTGTCCACCACTCCTAGTACTTAGCAGTCACTCTAACGTCATCCACGTCTAGAATGTCTAGTACTATATCAGACTCCTCCCCTAATGGCTCGAGGATCGGTGCAGCTAAGGTCCTCTCATCACTCCAGTGTCGATAGACTACGGGTTCCCTAGGCAACCCCTGGTGTACCCCAAACTGTCATGTCACTCAGAGATAGTGAAAGTACTCCTGCTCTGTCCTATGTCATCCAATCACCCATCTCCCCCTTCGGACCCACCGAAGCCACTCATCCACCTCTGGCCATGCGGGACAATCCCGATATGGCCTCCATACCACATCTCCTGGAGTCAGTCGTGCCAATGCATCTCTGTAATGGTCCACGTCTCTCGTGAACTGCCGACTCTGCCCCTGCTCCTTATACCGATACCATAGAGCACCATAACCAATATCCCTGTCCACCATGTCCGCCCGTGTAGTCCAGGGTAGCCCGCGTGGTCGCTCTACGACTATATGCTACCATGTCTAGCACTGCAAAAAGTAACTATAGCCAATCCCCTTCTGCCTCTGACAACGGACCTCATACAACTCATCATATAACTGAGCCAAAAGCATTTGGCCCCATATCATAATCACTGGCTCTGTCACTGGACAATCCACTAACTGCCACACCACCTCCAATAGGTTCCATGGGAACCTCGCTCTGACGAGTGCGGCAGGAGCATGTTGAAAATGAGGCTCATGAGTAGTGCATGCCTCACTCCTAACATTCCCCTAGCATACCACCATCATACCAGAATCCCCCCAATCTGACAATCGAGCTCTGCCCTCTCCAACAAGGTCATCCCATCCTCATCCTCCCCGTGTCCAAAATACTGTGTCAGTACAGCCGTCCTCTGGCCCCATGGCATCGTCCGAATGGGAACCCTGTCTATCAAAATCCTGAGAATTTGATACTCGTCCTCTAAGGTGACGGTCATCTCCCCTGTCGAAAGATGGAAGGTGTTCGTCCGAACATCCCATAGGCCGATCAAAGCTGTAATGTATGCCCGATCCGCAACCACTGCATCCAATCGAGCCACATGCTTGAGCCCTAAGGCATCAAGCCACTCCCAGTCCTCAGCACTCAATGCCTCACGGGTATTAAAAAAAATAGTCGGTACCCGATGTCGACTCTTCACCACCTGCACATCACAGAAAATAACACACATCAAAAACATGCATCAAATTACCATCACATGTACAAAAATGCATAACTGTACAGTAACATCTTTCATTCACATGTACATCCAAAAAAAAAAAAATTCATCACGTTTTCATCTTACATTTCATTAAAAACAACAAAAATTTGACATGGTTTACCTACGGTTTTACCTAAGTTTACCATTTCAAAACAAAAAAATTCATCTAGTTTTCATCTTACATTTCATCAAAAACAACAAAAATTTGACATGGTTTACCTACGGTTTTACCTAAGTTTACCATTTCAAAACAAAAAAAAAATTCATCTAGTTTTCATCTTACATTTCATCAAAAAAAAACAATAATTTGACATGGTTTACCTACGGTTTTACCTAAGTTTACCATTTCAAAACAAAAAAAAATTCATCAAGTTTTCATCTTACATTTCATTAAAAACAACAAAAATTTGACATGGTTTACCTACGGTTTTACCTAAGTTTACCATTTCAAAATAAAAAAATTCATCTAGTTTTCATCTTACATTTCATCAAAAACAACAAAAATTTGACATGGTTTACCTACGGTTTTACCTAAGTTTACCATTTCAAAACAAAAAAAAAATTCATTCAGTTTTCATCTTACATCTCATCAAAAACAAAAAAAAATTCATTCAGTTTTCATCTTACATTTCATCATAAATAAAAAAATTCGACATGGTTTACCTACGGTTTCGACCTAAGTTTACCATTTCAAAACAAAAAAAGTTCATTCAGTTTTCACCTTACATTTCATCAAAAACAAAAAAAAATTCGACATGGTTTACCTACGGTTTCGACCTAAGTTTAACATTTCAACAAAAAAAAATTCATCCATTTTTCATTTTTTTTAATTCCATAAAAATAACAAAAAATTCGACATGGTTTACCTACGGTTTCAACCTAAGTTTACCATTTCAACCAAAAAAATTCATCCATTTTTCATTTTTTTTAATTCCATAAAAATTACAAAAAAATGGGCATGATTTACCTATGGTTTCGACATAAGTTTTACCATTCACATAGAAAAACATTTTTATAATCATGGTTACTCTAAGTTGTTACTCTAAGTTTCATTTTGGGTTTATCCTATGGTTTTCCATCTAAGTTTCCATCGGTTTGCATCCACGTTTCATTTGGTTTCATGGTCTTTCATTCATTCACCTTTTAATTTAATTAATTAAGGTTTCATGTCTTAAACTAATGAAAAACATAATAAAAACACATTTGCATTTTTCAAACTCAAACTCGAGGAGATAGTGCACTTACTGGTCTTGCCTCGGCTCCACCGCTTGATGACCCGGTCTGTGCACTCATGGTGGCTGGAAACTCCGGCAGCGCTTCGCGTTAGAAAATCTACCTCCTCCTCCCCAGAGCTCGAAATCGTAATCGATGAACAGTGCAAATGAGCCAAATCCATCATTTTTGCCTATTTATACCATTTTTCTTACTGGTAATCATCCCTGACTAGAACGAGCGCTTTTTCCTCAGAGGTGCGCTCGTCCCACCCCAGGACGAGTACCATCACGACATTCGTCCCCCCCGGGACAAATAAAAAAAAAAAATCAAAAACACCTAAAAAATTAAAAATGACAAATGCCCACAAAACCAATAAAAATTGCCGGACAAAAGTGCTCTCGCACTTAACCTCTTGGCATAAGAAACTGATGTCGGGGTCTACCTTGTCGTTATCCTACTCCCCAAGAAGGCTACCATAGCCGGACCGCTCCACGGGAAGACGAATTTTCGCCAATGTTAACCCCAAATGACATTCCAAAATGGGTTCACCCCACCAAAAATAGGTCAAAACAATTGGGAAACTGCTCAAGCATGCATCGGATAACAGCTGAAGGCACCCTCACTTAAGTTATCTTGGGTCAAGCAACTCATCACTTTTCTCATGTCGGTCATTCCCTCATCGATTTGTCGCTTGAGGGGGTAGTCACACTTAGCTGCCAATCAACAACAATATACCTAATCTTGGAAATGACACGCATTCAAAGGATCATTGCAAAAGACAATCGCGCCCCTGCTTGGGGCAAAAAATAAGCAATTATCACAAACTGATCATATACTTGGCATTCGTGAATCATGAACTCAAGGTTCCCACAGAAAAAAGGTTGCACCCTTTGCCTCTTCATGACTGATCAATGTCTAAGTTTAAGTAATACCTCACCAAACTAGGTTAATGCTTGATTTAAGTTCTTTAGCTCGTCAGAAGCGAGGATTCAAGAATGCGTGCCCTTTCCATACTTGGGGCATCAAAAGTTGGTTAGGTCACTGAGAAACCCTAATCATTAGCACTTTGGTTATATATTTTTACTCAGCGTTGTGCCTTACACAACGCTTCCCAAAAAGGGGCATCTGTAGACACCAAAATAGCACCAATCCGATTATGTGACAACAAGCACTGATCGCACTAACACACACAGCCCCCAGAGGTTAAACAGTGGTTCTAACCACTCACATGATGATTTTACAAGTCAAGGATCAATTTGGCATCTTTTAGACACTCAGTTACTTATTTGTCCCACCCAGGGACGAGTGCGTATTTGTACTCATCCTACCCAGGGACGAGTGCAGATTGATACTCATCTCACCCAGAGATGATTACCAGTGCTCGCTTCGGGGTGGGACGAATGCCAAGTTTGACCGGCAAAAAGTCAGATCTCGGCGCATGACAACTCAGAACTGCCACTTAGCTTTTCCTGCATGACATAGGAGTGCGAGTGAGTTCTTTTGACAACTCATATCTGCCAATTGACTTTCCCTTCACTGCATGGGAATGATAGTAAGCTTTTTTAAGAAAACTCAGATTTGCCACTTAGCTATCCCTTCATTGCATGGGAGTGCGAGTGAGATTTTCTAAACATACAAAGACATGCACAGAGGCAATTAAGAAGCCCTTGATCAAGAAGAAGTCTTCTCTTCACACAAAAAGCATTCATGCAAAGAAACACTTTTGCATGTTAATTCAAAGAGACCCCTTGGGTCTATAAAATGGTGAGTTTCGTCACCCAAAAGGGATACAGAGAAGGAGCATTTTGAGCGACGAAGTGCTGCTAATTCACTTACTTGCAATTTGTTCTTTCAACATCCATAATCTCTTAATCGAAAGAGAGGTTAGTGGGTGACTTTTGAAGGCACGAATCAAGAACCAACACCAATTTTTTTGACCACAATATCTTACCAATTTGCCGACAACACATCACATCAGGTTTCGGACCCATCCCAAGTGGATTGGTGTCGAAGCAAAGTTTCACTCGTGGGTGGTTTGCCTTCGGGCACCCCCCGCTTTATTGCTTTTGGTGACTATTTCTTTTGTAGTATTTAGCTAGTTTCATGTTTATGCTTTTGTCAAGTTTTCAGTTCATTTAGATTCATTTTAACCATCGTTAGATTTATCTTTTATTTTCATACACAGGTGCTACTGATTCTTTGTTTGTTTCTTTGAACGCAAATTTGCAGCAGTAGAGGAGCAGCGAGGAATCGACCTTTACCAATGCAAGCGGCGACAACGTTTTGGTTTGCCCATCTTATATGTGGGCACACGAAAGAAGGAATTCTGAAACAAGTTGTAAAAGACCAACATTTAATGCTCCTATCCCCTAAAAAGGAAGGAGACACCTTGTAACATGAATTTGTAAAGCATATCAATAAAAGGTCCGTTCTTTTTATATTGCTTTGATATCTTGTGTTCATGTTCTTTCTTTTTATGCATTTTTCAATAACATAGGGTTTAAGCGTTATTTTAGTTTCGTTTACATTGCAATTTTAGTCTATCCTTTTTCTTTTTGGAATCTCGTGTTTTCACATGGTACCCTGCACCCGCTCTGGTGGCACAGCAGAAGTCCACCATTTTTGCTTGTAGAGCTCTTAGAAGCCAGAAAAATGAATATTAAAACTGAATTAGGGTTTTACCCTATTTTTCTTAATTTTATTCAAAACACAATTAAAAACATTTTAAAATTTTGCTTTTTTGTGTTTTTACCTCAAACGTTTGATTTGGGTAAAAACACGGAGGGGGCACCATAGTAAGCTGTCGTATGATTCAACCAAGAATCGTCGCCTAAAAATGGGAATAATTTTTGTTTTCTTGTAAATCGAGAAGAACTCATCTTTAACGCATTTTCTTCAAAAAATTTGCTAAAGAGGGGGCAAAATGTAGCACCCTAAAATTGGTGTAGTGAAATCTTAATAATTACACTTACTCTAGTAAATAATTTAAATTCAAATTTTAACCTCCCAAACCGCTTCCAAACCGTTGCTTAAAACGTTTCCTCGTTTCTCATGCCATTTTTAGAGTTTGTTTTGACCGTTTGGCGATATTGTTGCCGATCAGACGATATTGCCTCAAATCGAACGATTTCATCTGGACTATGACGTCTAGACGATCTTATCCCAAAATTGATTTTTCTCAATTAGCTTTTGTTCCAACGACGTCTCTAATTCGGGCAGAAGCGTGTCTGCACCATTAGAGACCCTTCCCCATTGGAGATCTCCCAAATAGGGATGATCTCCAACCTCCTAACCTCCCTCCTAAGCCTATTTAATCCTAAGCCCTCCCCTTAGCATCCCCCTGGCTGAAATTCCCTATAACTTGACTTCACATGCATTAAGATATCCCAAATTGTTATTTGCATGAGTTCTATCCAATTTTTGTTGCAGGTACCTTAGTATTTTTCAGTCGGAGCAAGCTTACATCGTCACAGACGATCCTATTCAGATCGAAGGCGATCCTATCGAATCAGAGACGATTTCATACCAATGCGAGATGATTTTGACTGCAGTCAACATTGAGGCAATCAGTGCCCAGAGTTTGCTTTTCTTCATCTCAAATCTATTGTTTTATTTTGTAATTAGCTAGTTCATTTATTATTTTATGCTATCCTGTATTTTGGAGTTCACCCATCTAGATAAAAAGCATAATTAGGTCATAATTATTATTTAATCAGTATGATGCATTCATATTTCTATTCATAATCCTCAGTTTGATATTGTTATTATCAATTTACACTGTTTCCCTATGTTAGCATTGTTGTATTTTGAATGTTTTGCACCTATTTCTCTGTTTGCAAGTCTCTGATGAATTCATCAGATCTTAGACGATCTTGTATGATAGCAGATGATCCTATCAAATTAGAGGTGATCCTAACTTCTTCGAGAATCAGAATCTTCATCAGACATCCGGATCAGGTATTTTCTTTTAATATTGCTTAATTTCTCTATTTTTTGTCTTAATTCTATTTTTTGTATTCATTTAATCTACATCTTTGTATAGAATAGCTTAGATGCATTTTGGCCAAACCTAGGACTTGAATGCTTAAGGCTAAAACTGAACACATCAAACACATTCCCAACCTAGGCGTGGAAACTGCCATTAAATGTTTCCTAGTGAACCCACCATCCATCGAAAAATCACCATAATACACCTCCCTCAAGAGGCGGGACCTTCACAAGGCCTCTCAGTCCGAGGTACCACGCCATCCTTTTCACATCCCCCTTTCGGGCATGGATCCTTTAGCCTAAAGGTAAGGGTGTGAAAAATTTGGAGCGATACAAAAGGGTATAACACTGACTAGGGGAAAATGGGTGAGGATCTGGGAGGACCTATGCTCCTTGACCATGTGTGGGCTTCATTACCACACGTTATAGGTTGGATTATGCGACTTGGAGTTCATAGCCAAGTTGTCGAGCTACGAGCGTAAAAGTGAAAGCCATTAAATTTAGAATAAAATCCAACAAGTTTTGTAAAAAATGATAAGAGTTTCTATACTGATACAATAAATCTTGAAAACACATCAAATAGTTTAGGACTCACATTCAAAATTTAAAACGAGATAATCATTATTGTATACATTGTTTGCTTAATAATAAAAGATACATCTAGATTTTAGGTACATAATGGTGGATTCATAGGGTGGTCAAAAAATATCTAAACCTAACACTGATGACCAACCCCTAACTAATTCACAACAATACATGTCAATTCCTTAACCATATGAGCAAATTAAACGTCGTTTGGCTAGCATTAGAGGAGATAACTCGACACGAGGGGAGCTTGTAGAGCATACCCCAGATAGAGGAGCTTCAGTACACTCCTCTAGGCATAGGATAGAACAAGAATCCTTCCAACATGAGGGTTTTCCACTTGAGAGCCATTACTAAGACCGCAATGCATGCTTGTCCATGGGATCGACTGAAGAGTTTGTTGTGCAGGGGACCAAGTTTGTGCCCCTATGTAATAAGTCCATAGGAGGATTGATGGCTCCACATTTTGAGTATATAAGGACTAGATATCTACCCATTCATGGGAAGGAAGACAGGCTTGCTATCGAGCATAGGTCTAACCATACTCTCATGCATGGTCCACCATGCAAGATCACCATTGATATATCAAATGTGGTAGATAATGGCACACTGCCACATGAGCAATGGTGGTCTAAATAGCTAGAGGGTCTAGGTAGTGTTTTAGAGCAGCTAGGATACAAGCCTTCTATTCCACCCACTCAAGCCCCAAGTAAGCATAGCGTGAGTGTCGTCAGACCTAATAGAGAACATGGAGATGCTTCTAAGTTCTTTTATATCATGCACCAACTATTTGCACATGGTGATTCATAGTATAGGACACATCAGGAATCCAATGTCATCTTCACATATAGAGGCAAGGGCACAACAAATCATTCTAATGGGTACAGAACCCACAAGGTCTCTCATACAGAGCAGGGATACCAGAGGCCTCCCATGGTCGATCAGATAGATAGGTCACATCGACTTGTATCAGAGTAGAAATGCCAACTCCTCCAAGATCAATTAGAGGACACTCTTCTAGAGAGGTAGCGCATTGAAGATGAAAATCTTCAAGCCTATAGGCTCATTAGATAGATACTATATGAGAAGTGCATGTGCGAAGAGTGTATCCTTGCACAGAAGGAATGCATGGAGTAGGAGGATAGGTTAGCTAGGGCTGGCCTATATCCTCATGATGAGCATAGAGAGTGTGTATATAGGAAGGCTTTGTCTCAAGATGATATGCATCAAGAGTAAATATATGCTCATACTCATGCTAGTTCCAAACAAAGGGAATGGCTACCATCGCTCAATAATCAAAGGTAGAGGTGGTATGAAGAAGCAAAAGGATATGGATACGAGCAAGAGTATCCTGAGAGCTCCCGAGCTTGGGAGGAGGAAGAGCAATGCCCTCCATATTGTATGAGGAAGACAGTACCTCCTAAGCCACCTCCATGTCAACTTAGGGAGGAGGACTTTATGTCTTTAGAGGCCTATAAGGCCTTAGACAAGAAGATCAAAGCCATCAAGAGACAAGGCGTAGCTATTAAAAATCTAAAATTAAGGAAAATATATAATGAGCCTTTGGATCCTTCGGTGCCTACTCCAGCTTACCTTGAGCATTTTGATATGCCCAAGTTAGATAATTTTAAGGGTGATGAAGATGCACAAGAACATGTCACGAGATTTCTGGATGCCTATTTTCAGATAGCAAGCAATGATGCATTGTTGTTGTGTACATTCATCATGACACTTTTTGGTCCCACCCGGGAGTGGTTCAATCAGCTAAAGAAACATAGCATAACCAATTTTGAGCAATTAGTTGATACCTTTCTTGAACATTGTTCCTTTGGAATATATAAATAGGCCAATATTTTTGATCTGGTTATGCTAGCTCAGCACGATGACGATCCAATAGAGCAATACGAAAAGAGATGAAGGAGACTAATGGTGAAGTTATCATTCCCTATTCCTACCACAGAGTTAACCTGAATATTTATGAAGAGTTGTTCCAAGCACATCTTGTTACTGCTACAACTGCATTAGTATCCTACATTTGAAGAGGATTTGGTGCAAGCCAAAGTGATTGAGGACATCAAGCTGCAGGAAAGCAACTTGAAGCTCAAGAATAGGAGAGAGGGACAAAAGAAGAGTGCCACAAAACAACAGGGCAAGTAGGCCCATGTGAATCAAGTGGTGCTGAATCTTTACAGGGAGAATAAGGGGCAATAGAAATAGAATTATCAGGCCCAACCTCCCCCTATGCAATATGATAAGCACAACAATAATTATAAGGGCAAGAACAAATATTTTAAGTCCTAGATTAAAGTAGACTTAGATTAATGTGGGCCGAGATAAAATTAACACAACAATATAACCAGCTAGAATATTCATTAAATAAATTAACCAGCTAAATAAAACTTACAATAATTAAACCTTATATAGGCTTAATACAAGCGAAAGAGTAGGGAAGGGAGGTTGGAGGAAGATCGGGAGGATTAGAGAGAACGAAGGAGTAGGAAGTGGAGAGGGAGGTGGCAGTGGGCGTGGGGAGAGGAAGGAAGTGGAGTGATAAGGGAAAATGGATGGAAGGAAAGGAGGAAGGACATTGGAGGGATAAGGAGAAGAATAAGGTGAGGGATTAAAAACATAATAAAATATCATGCCGACCATCAAACAAGCTTAGCCGACAAAAGGTAAGAGAATTCACACTTGCTTAGAAAAATAAGATTTTTCTAAGCCGTTTAAAGATAAACCCTGTTCACACTTGCTACATTCTCCCCCTTAAAGTTGAGAGGACTGACTATACAGTCTCTCAGCTTTACAAATTGAGCTTTGGCCAGCGCCTTGGTGAAGATGTCCGCGACGTTCTCCAAAGTGTGGCAATAGTGAAGCTCAACAATATCAGTTTCCACCATATCTCTGATGAAGTGGTACTTCATATCAAAATGCTTTGATCTACTATGGTGGATAGGATTGTATGCCAACTGAATGGCACTGATGTTGTCATAGAATATTCTAGTTGGACCACTTTGTTGCTCTCCAATCTCTTCTAATACCTTTCGTAGCCATAGAGCTTGAGTACTAGCATGAGTGACCGCTATATACTCAGCTTCTATTGAAGATAGTGCTACTACTATCTGCTTCTTGGAACTCCAAGTTATTAGTCCCGAACCAAGACTAAAATAGTTACCCGATGTGGATTTTCTATCATCAACATTGCTGCCCCAATCACTATCACTAAAGCCTTCAAGCTTGATAGTATCACTTATGTAGTACTGGATTCCAAAATCCAATGTACCCTTCACATATCTCAAAATTCTTTTAGCTGCCTACAAATGCAGCTCAGATGGATTAGACATAAATCTAGAAACAAGAGATACAACATATTGAATGTCTGGTCTGGTGTTGGTGAGAAACATCAAACTCCCAACAATGCTTCTAAAAGTGGTCACATCAACTTTTGGTGCTCCATCATCCTTGCTTAATTGGATCCCATGTCCAATTGGAGTTGCAACTAATTTGCATTGCTCCATAGCAAACTTCTTAATCATATCTCGAGCATACTTAAGTTGACAGATGAAGATCCCCGAATCTGTCTGATGGACTTCCATTCCAAGAAAGTATTTCATTAAGCCAAGATCCTTCATCTCAAATTCCTGCATCATGGAGTGCTTGAACTCCATATTGACTTTTTCATTACTACCCATAAAAATGAGATCATCCACATACAAACAAACTATGAGGATGTCATTTCCTTGATTCAGGTAGTAGAGCGTGGGTTCATTTTTGCTTCTGATGAACCCATAATCTTTAAAGTACCCATCAATGCGTGAGTACCAAGCTCTCGATGCCTGCTTGAGGCCATAAAGAGCCTTCTTCAGTTTGTAAACAAGATGTTCCTTGTATTTCTCTTCAAATCCCTGTGGTTGCTCAACATACACTTCTTCTATCAAGTAACCATTTAGAAATGCACTCTTTACATCCATGTGTTGGACTTTCCATCCCTTATGTGCAGCTAAGGCAAGAACTGTTCTGATAGTCTCCTGTCTGGCTACAGGAGCAAAAGTCTCTTCATAATCAATTCCATATTTTTGAGTGAATCCCTTTGCAACTAATCTCGCCTTGTGCCTCTCGATGCTACCATCAGCATTAAACTTGGTCTTGTAGACCCACTTACATCCAACACGTTTCTTTCCTTTAGGAAGCTTCACCAGACTCCCAAGTGTCATTGTTTTTTATAGAGGTGATCTCCTCTTTCATGGCATCTTGCCAAATATTTTGAGTACAAGCCTTCTCATAACTAGAAGGTTCAAGCTGTGAACTAGTTAACAAAGCATAGTTAACTAGATCTCCCCTAGGTTCTTGCTGGGAGACATCATCACCATACAAGTGCATATTTTCTAATCTTTGTAGAACATAATTCATTTCACTAGCTTGACTCCTAGTGTATATTTTTGAAAAAATTTATCCAACATCTGATATGATGGATGATTCTATAGAGTTCTCTTACCTCTGGATGGAGAATCGATGTCCATTGGTGAGGAACTTACTGATCTCTATGGAGAAGGACTTGGTGAAGAAGTTGAATCAGAAGATGAACTTGGGTTTGTGGGAGGAGACTGCTTACCTTTCTGTGGTGTCTGTTGTTGCACCTGCTTAGAAACTACATCATTGGATTCATCATCATTGAATATTTGGGGCTTACCCCATTCTCCCCCTTCATCAAAAATCACATCCCTGGAAAGCACAAACTTTCTAGTCCTGGGATTGTAGAGTCTGTAAGCTTTTGTATTCTCATAGTACCCTACAAAGATGCATGCCTGACTCTTTGGATCGAGCTTCTTTCTCAGCTCATCAGGAATGTGAGAATATGCCAGTGAGCCAAACACTTTGAAATACTTAACATTTGGCTTTTTACCATACCAAGCTTGGTAAGGTGTTTGCCCTTCCAAACTTGAAGTAGGACTTCTGTTCAAGATATGTACGCTGGTCCTGGCTGCATCTGCCCAATATGAATTAGTCAAATGCTTCGTCTGAAGCATAGACCTTGCCATCTCCACAATGGTGCGATTCTTCCTCTCTATGACACCATTCTGTTGTGGAGTGTAGGCAGTAGTGAACTGCCTCTTAATGCCATGTTGCTTACAGAAATTCAAGAACTCATTAGAGGAGTATTCTCCTCCCCTATCTGATCTAAGACATTTTACAAAATATCTACTCTCACTTTCAACTCTTGTTTTGAAATCGACAAAGCATTCAAATGCTTCATCCTTATGTTTCAAAAAATATATCCAACACATTCTAGTAAAATCATCAATGAAGAGTAGGAAGTAAGAGTTGTTACCAAGACTCTTGGTCTGCATCGGACCACGGATGTCTGTATGCACTAGCTGGAGTGGATAGCTGGCCCGCCATGCTTGTCCATGAGGAAATTTTGATCTGGCATGTTTCCCCAGAGCACACCCTTCATAGACTTCCTTACTATCCTGAACTTTAGGAAGTCCGGTTACCATCGCTTGTGAAGTTAGCATTTTCAAACTAGCTGAATTCAAATGACCATATCTCAAGTGCCATAGGACACTTGGATTGGAAATAGCAACATTTGCTAACTTATCTCCCCCTGGCTGGCCAAAATTTAAAGGAAACAATCTATTCTTTGACATTGGCACTTGTGTAATGATTCTATTACTATTATTTTTATCAAAAATAGTGCATTTACCCTCATCAAAAAGCAACTTGTAGTTCTTTTCTAACATTTGACCAACACTTAAAATATTGTGTTGGAGATGGGGTGTGTAATAGATATCACTTACTTGTTTGATGCCTTCTTTAGTTGGAACTGCCATGGCTCCAATGCCTTCAACTGCCAATGATTTATCATCTCCCAATTTGATGTTGGATTTGTATGAGGAGTTTAGAGTAGCAAAGAGTCCTTCTTTGCCACTCATATGGTTTGAACACCCAGTGTCCAAGATCCATGTATCATTCATGTTCTGATCTGCCTGACCATATGAGAGAAAGAGATTTGTGGCCTCTTCCTCTTCTCCAAAATTTCCAAACTGACTACTCTGGCTGCTACTGCTTCCTTGTGAAGGCTTTGTCCAACAGTCACGAGCATAATGGCCAAGTTTGCCACAATTGTAGCAAGTTTGTTTTGATTTATCTCCTCCTTTGCCTCTGCCTGATTGTTTCCCTCTGTTTTGTTGTCCTCCTCTATTCTGTTGTTCACCTCTGTTTGAGAATCCTCCTCTGTTCTGATTTCCTCCTCTGTTAGGAGTTCCACCTCTCTGATTATTTTTGCCTCTACCTCTATATTGTCCTCTGCCATGGCCTCTACCTCTGCCTTCATGAGAAGCAAAGGCTTTATCATCTCCTCCGTAACTTGTGGAAGGAGTTTGTTGTAACCTCTCTTCATGTGAGAGAAGTGAGCCAATGAGGGCTTCAAAAGATAGAGAAGTTAGGTCTTTGGATTCTTCTATAATTATGGCAACTGAATTCCACTTAGGAAGAAGTGTCCTTAACACTTTCTTCACTATAACTTCAGGCTTTACATCTTCTCCTAAAGTGACCATCTTATCTACTACGGCTTTCACACGCACGCAGTAATCACCAACCTTTTCACTCTCTTGCATTTTAAGAGTTTCAAACTCTCGTTTCAAGGTTTGTAGTTTAACTTGTTTGACTTGGTCACTACCCCTATAACTTTCTTTTAAAGCATTCCAAGCAGATTCAACAGTTATAAAAGAAGCTATTCTAGGGAAAATACTTCTATCAAGGGCGGCTTGGATGTGATAAAGGGCGGAAGAATTATTCTTCTGAGCTTCCTTTTTAGCCCTTTTATCAACAACATTCAAAGCTGCCCAATCAGCAACAGTAGGTTCAGTATATCCCTCTTCAATCACATCCCAAAGACCTTTGCCTATCAAAAGAGTTTTCATTTTAATTGACCAATACTCGTAATCACCACCATTGAACTCAGGGATTGGTAGACTAGTATTGGATGCCATTTCAGAAAGCAAACTTTATTTCAACTTCAAACAAGTAGTACAAAGAAGTACAAAATAGATCATTGATTTAAATCAAATCTAGCCTTCTTAATATGCTCACTGATTTGGCATTCTTCTTCTTGAGGATCACCCAAAATTGGAAAGGTGAAGTTGTCTGCTTCGTCGTCACTAATTATAATGACTTCTTGTGTTGTTGTTGGCTCATAACGTCTGTTGAGAACATCTCGTTCTTCAGTTGCAGGTTTCACCTCCACTGGTTCTTCTTCCTCTTCTTCTTCTTCTTCTTCTTCTTCTTCTTCTTCGTTCGAATCAGGAGAGCGTGGTGTATAGCTCTCACTTGTTTCTACTTCAGGCACTACAGGTGTATAACTTTCACTTGATTGTCCTTCAGGTACTATTTCAACCATCTCGGATTCAACTATCCTTTGCCCGAAGATATTATCTTCAAAATCCGCCTCGTATCCAGAGTCTGGTTTCCTCAGATGAGCAATCACTTGGTTTTCTAATTGGCAAAATACTGTATGAAGTCCGTACCGCTGGACTTTCTCGTCAAAGGAATCAGGTGTCTCTCTTCTCAACAGAGAGAGTAATGCATTATAGCATCCGGCTGACCGGATCATCTACTCATAATCACACCGCATGAACTGGGTTACAACTTAATTTTTATAATGCCAAAAAAAAACTTTTACCTCAAAATATCTTTTCACCCTTTTTTTTTATAAAAAAATTTTCAAAATTTGTTTTAATAAAGGCCTTTTAAAATTTTTTTTAACAATTTCTTATATATATTTTTAATTATTCTTTTTAAATAAATGTATATTTAAAAACATAATAAAAAATATATATACATAGAAATTATTAAATTAATTTTTAAAACCTTAAAAAAAACTAAATAATAAATTTTTTTATAAAAAATAAACCTTTTTTTGTTTTGTAATCCCCGATGAGATTCGAACCGCTGACTTCCGCCGTCTACCCGGTAGTCTTAGCCGCTGCACCACATGGCTGCTGTGGTAGAAATACCACACCTCCCTTTTATCAACCTTTTTGCTGGCGATGAAACCAAAAAAAATAATAAAACCTTTATATTGTGACCCCGACGGGATTCGACCCCGGGTCTCTACTCTGCAAGCGGAAGCCTTGACCGCTAGACCAAGCTAGCCGGACGGGAGGAAGAAAGAACCACATATATTTAAAGCAAAGTGACTAAATTTTTTTTTTTTTAAATTTAGTCCCACATGCAGTGGGAGGTGGGCGTGTTCAGGCTTTATCAAAGCCTACGAACACATAGAAAGTCGATTGCCTTCGGGCAATCGACCAGTCAAACCTTTTGCCCAACCTCGGCCAGTTAACCTCCACCACGTGGCACACTCTGCTCGCCTCTGCCACGTCAGCACCCACGTCAGCACTCTGCTCGCCTCTGCCATGTCAGCACCCTACTCGCCTCTGCCACGTCAGCACCCTACCAGCCTCGATCCACGTGCTGCCCAGTCAACACTTTGCCAGCTCCGATCCACGTCATCGCCTACCACGTCAGCTACCGCCTTGCCGACTCAACCTACCATGTCAACGCCTACCACATCAGCTGCCGCCTAGCTCTGACACCAGCTCGTCATCACCACAATAGCACCTCGAGATCCATGCATCCTCGAGATCTGTGTGCTCCTTGAGATCCGTGTGCTCCTCGGGATCCGTGCCCCAATCATCGACCCTCGACTTCCGTGCCCCCTGGAGCTCTGATACCAGTGTAAGTCCTAGATTAAAGTAGACTTAGATTAATGTGGGCCGAGATAAAATTGACACAGTAAAATAACCAGCACAATATTTAATTAAACAAATTAACCCGCTAAAAAAACCTTACAATAATTAAACCTTATATAGGCTTAATACAAGCGAAAGAGTAGGGAAGGGAGGTTGGAGGAAGATCGGGAGGATTAGAGAGAACGAAGGAGTAGGAAGTGGAGAGGGAGGTGGCAGCGGGCGTGGGGAGAGGAAGGAAGTGGAGTGATAAGGGAAAATGGACGGCAGGGAAGGAGGAAGGACATTGGAGGGATAAGGAGAAGAATAAGGCGAGGGATAAATAAACATAATAAAATATCATGCCGACCATCAAACAAGCTTAGCCGACAAAAGGTAAGAGAATTCACACTTGCTTAAAAAAACAGGATTTTTCTAAGCCGTTTAAAGATAAACCCTGTTCACACTTGCTACAAAGATCAATGCCCACCTCGCTAGTTCACACCACTGACAAAATCGTTGAATTTAATTTTCCATCAAATGTGTGAGGCCAAGGCAATTAGATTACTCAAAGTTAAGATGATAAACCCCAATCAACCCAAACCAAAGGGGTACCAAGAAGTTCTATTTTGCATTTTCCATCGAACAAAATGGCATGGCATTGAGGTGTGTTGGAATTTCAAACACATGGTGCAAAATATGATTATAAAAGGTGAGATTGTAGTGCCACATAATCGGTAGGTTCTCGATAATAAGAATATAGGGATTTGCAAAAACCCCTTTCCAAATCATGAGGTGCCTCGGAACAACGTTGGCCAAGTCAACCAGGTGTGAGTCGAACCACCTACTTAGGGGTTCATAGGTATGGTGAACATTGTCACTAGGCACAGGAGATATGAACAAAAGAATCAACCTCGTAATCCCATTCAAATACAAGCCACGCCGAATAAAAATCTAGTGCATAATATCCCTGGCCCACCAACGAGATCGATGGTGACCATAAACAGTAGGTTGGTCCAAAACCTGTAGATAACTCCTACAAAATAGTCAATATATGAGTTGATAAAATAGTCCTCGAGGAACATGGACTCTTATGGACATTTTGAGGTCCATTGAAGTACAATCCCAAGATGCGTAGGCATTTACAAATTTTGTGGGACATGTATAGTAGTTTCAGGAACCGATGATCTAATTTTACGATCATGAGATAAGGATGGTTTCTACAACTATGACTGACCCATTGTTGCACATAATCGCATGTGTTAATCACATGCCATTTAAAATGGTCTTGATTGATACTGGCTCATCGATCAAAATAATAACAACCAAGGCATTGAGTCATTTGAAGCTACGTAAATCACACATTATGCCCACTATATTTACATTGAGAGCATTTAATGACGCACTATGTTTGACTGTTGGCACAATTATCCTACCCGTATAGGTAGGCTTGAAGACCATCTCAGTAATGTTTCATGTGATAGAAGGGGCCATGCAGTACAACATATTACTCGGTAGGCCTTGGATTCATGAAATGTGTTGCATCCCCTCGATATTGCATCAATGCATGAAATATATTCATGAGAGATAGGTTCACGTAGTGGCATCGAACGAAGAACCATTTAAGTTCGTGAACCTAGCAGATTTACCTGGGGGTTTCATACTTACATCAATGCACCTAGATGTTCAAACATCATCACCAATAAAGAAACTAGGAGGTAAACCAGTAGTGCATGCTCAACCAATGCCATATGTGTCACACAAGTCGGCGCACACCACTACCACTTCCTTAAAATTGTTGACATCAGTTATGCATCGAAATGATAGGAATTTGAAGGCAAAAATGGATGAGAAATAGGAGTGTGAGCTCGAGCCAATCACCAAGGACCCATTCCTATGGAAGTTGAGGAACCCCAAGACAAAGTCGAGGAGGCACCTCAACCTGCCTCATATGCATCTTTAGCAGGATCATCCACACTGCGGGTGACAGTACATCTTGCCAATACCAGATTAGGCAAGTATCTTGTGCATAATGTAACCTTCAAACTGATTCTAAATATTACACAAGAGATGGGCCGACTGTCTGCTCATTGTTACCTGGTTGGATCGATGGTTCCATTGGGAGAGCCACCTAATTAGACTAACTTCATCTATGCAGGTCTAGACTATCTTCCAATGCGAGAGGCCATGCATGAAGATGACGAGGAACATTTCATTGTAAATGTTCTTATCTATCCAATCCAGAGTATGCCATGCATATTTTTGAGTTGTATCATTGGAATGGATACGACCTTGGTCTCTTTGAACAAGGATGGAGGACTCCACTGGAACCTCGTTATCAGTTAGTCATTGATAGGTTCGACTTAGGGTTATAGATACGGGGGCAAGACAATTTGCTCATAGCATCCCTAGATCATCTGTACCTTAGTATGGTGAACGATGTGGATTTTAATCCATATCATCTAGATCCTTCCAAATTCTAGAGGAATCACCATATGATATCTATCATCACAGCTGAGCCACTCGAAAATCATCGTGAAGGGCTCCTTGCACACACTAAAATAAAAATGAATCCCAAAGATCACCTGGGACACCAAACCCATGATGCAGTTGATGAGACAGACATGCAAGGGCATAACCCCATTACTGTAGGTGATATCGAGCTAAGAGATATTTGTATTGAAGATGGATCGAAGTCCACCTCTGATATGAGTTGACCAGGCTATGACGCAGATGAAGAATCCTCAAGTAATGATGAATCTGGGGATGAATTTGAAGGTGCCTATGATAGGCCTTGGCATGCGCATAATTTATTGCCTATTGAGTCGGTATAGGTTACCGAAGAGACCATTCCCAACATTAATCATTCAGGGGAAGAAGAAAAACTATATTTCTTGGTGATGTCACATTTACGATACAATTATCTAGTTTATCTAGATACTAATGACACTGATCAAGTGGTTAGAATCATGGGGCCGCACTTGCTAGACTGCCCCCCAAGAGTAGGGGCGAATGAAGGATTCTATTATGATAGTTATGAAAAATATGAGCTAGAGAGGGCCTACCTTGGTCCTCCTTATTTATGTTACCATCATCAATCCATCGATATAGATGAGGTCTATCGACAACTACGTGTTGGTCCTCATCTAAGAGCAAGACAGTTAAACTTGGATCAAATTCATCGGTTGGTTAATCCCCCTTTCGTTGACCTACATGGAGCTCTAGGAACCAAATGATCCTATTTTACATTCAGTGCATAGGGAGGATCTGGCTGTTCACAGTCCTCATAGGGAAGAACCCTTTATGCTTGTGCCATTAGAGATAGATCATGGGTATGAGGACTACACAAATTTTATAGAAGTCAGTCTGTGCGGTCCTGGAGATCAATTTCATTCCATAAACATGGTATCCATTGATTTGACCACTCCAATTTGCAATCTAGTAGATCTATCCAAACCATTGTATCTTAACAAAGATGCTATCGACTGGGATCACATTGATTCACCCATTGAACTTGAGGATTTCTTCCCCAACGAAGAAATATTACAATATTTCCATTTTGTGCCAGGCTATCCATATGATGCTTATCATGCTAAAAATGCTTCCAACATAGAACCAATCAACCCGACTGATGATATCCATTTGATTCCTACACCTCACCATCTTGAGAAGGGATCACATATGTCAGTAGACGAAACCTTTGAGGTGGATATCAGTAATGATCCCGCCAATACAAAGAAGGTTAAATTTGGAGAGAGTCTCACTCCAAATGAGCGGGCCAACCTTATCCCTCTGTTGAAAGAGAGACCAAATTTGTTTGCTTGGACATACAAGGATATGCCAGGTCTAGACCTGAAATTGGTTATGCATAACCTTTTGCTAGATCTGACAAAGAATCCGGTCAAGCAAAATATTAGAAAAATGCACCCAATAGTAGCATTAATGGTAAAATATGAGATACAAAAGTTGTTGGATGTGGAATTTGTGATCTCCATCGACTATCCATAATGGGTGTCCAATATGGTACTCGTGGGAAAACCCAATGGAAGAATCTATATTTGCATGGATTTTAGAGACCTAAATAAGGAAACACCTAAAGATTCATTTTCGTTGCTCAATATTGATGCTCTCATAGATGCAACTGGAGGTCATGAAATTCTCTCCTTAATGGATGGTTTTTTTGGTTACAATCAAATTTGTATTAAACCCGAAGACCAGCATAAAACCGCATTTATAACACCATGGGGAACATTTTGCTATAAATTTATGTCATTTGGCCTCAAAAATGCTGGTGCCACATATCAACAGGCCATGACATACATTTTTCATGACTATATGCACAAAATTCTAGAATATTATATCGATGACTTTTTAGCCAAGTCATTATTGTGAGAAGAGCATGTAGAGGTCCTAAGAAAAGTCTTCAATCACTTGATAGAGCACAATGTTAGGCTAAATCCTAAGAAGTGTGTATTTGGCATAAATTCTAGAAAATTATTAGGATTCATAATCTCTAAGAGAGGCATTGAAGTAGACCCAACAAAGGTTAAGTCCATTTTGGAAATGTGTCCTCCCACCAATATTAAGTAATTAAGGAGCCTTCAGGGCAATGTAGCCTTGATAAAGTGATTTATTGCTCAACTCTCAGATAAATGTCAACCCATGAATCAACTGCTACATAAGGGGGTCCCATTAAACTAGGACAAGGACTAAAATGCAACTTTCACTGAAATAAGGCAATACCTGGTGGCACCGCCAGTGCTAGCTCCACCAAGGCCAGAGGTACCTTTCCTACTATATATATCGGCAACTAACTTTGCACTAGGAACCATATTAGCCTAAAAGAATGTGCAAGGCAAAGAACAGGTCATATATTATATTATTCGAACCTTGGTGAGCTATGAGATCAGGTATGCACATGGAAAAATTGTGTTTAGCAGTAGAGTTTGCTACAAAGAAGTTGCGACATTATATGTCAAGTCATACGACATATTTTATATCCAAACAAAATCCTTTCTAGTACATTATGAGTAAGACTTATCATAATACACCTACTGCAAAGTGGATTATGTTATTGACAGAATTCGATCTAGAATTCATAATCCAAAAGTCCATTAAGGTACAAGTCATAGCGGATCAACTAGCTGAGGCACCACTATCAAACGGTAGACCTATAACAATTGAGCTTTCAGATGATGCAGTCTTCATCATATATGAAGCTCCCAAACCTGAAGAACCAGAGAATAATGTTGTTATGATTCTTTTCTTCGACGGTTCAAAGTGTGAACAAGTGGGTGGTGCCAAAATAGTGTTCTTCATGCTGCAAGGAGCTCCAATGCCCTTATCGTTCAAGTTGGATTTTTTGTGCACCAAAAAAAATGCTAAGTACGAAGCCCTACTGTTGGGCCTCCACATAGTCATCGCCATGAATATTAAGAGATTGAACATATTTGGTGACTCCTTGCTCATATTAAATCAATTCAAGGGGTTTTTTCAGTGTCGATGTCCCATACTGAAAGCCTATAAATATCTAGTTGACACATATCTGGCAAAATTTGAATGGTATGACATTGAGGCAATCCCTCAATCATCAAATAGGTTTGCAGACATCATGGCTTCTTTGGGATATTTAATCCCTTAGAATCCATCTACTTATTTCACTACCATCCATGTCAAGATGCTGTTACATCCAACAATAGAGCGTGCAACCTATGATAATAGAGAATCAATCAACATGATCAGTATAGAACCAAAAGCTGAATGGTTATGCAAAGCTGAAGAATTTCTTAAGAAGGCACCCTTGGGATCATTAACCTCTTAGATTCCTATGGGGAGTGGTACTCCCATTCACCATAGGGTTTTTTCTGAGTCTACATTTGTAAAAGTAAATATGCACGGGGAGCAAGTCGTCTTAGCAGTCAAAGCTAAGATTTATCAAAATTGGATGTCGTAAATTAAAGACTTCCTAAAGCTTAGTATAATCCTAGAGGGATTGCTACATGTTGTGAAGTGCACATTTAAATAGAAAGTGACAAAATATGTATTAATAGGAGACATCTTGTACTGATGAGGCTATGATGGAGTTCTTCATTGCTTAGAGCCCCAAGAGGCATCATGGGCAATTTTGCAAGCTCATGACGATACATGCAGTGGCCATTTTAGCGACATGGCCATCGTCAAACGCATCCTTCGAATGGGATACTATTTGACCACTATGGAGAAGGAATGCAATGTGTATGTTAATAAATGCAATAAATACCAGCATCATGCTAATCTCATGCACTTGCCATTGCAGGCCTTACAACCCATCCAAGCGGCTTGGCCATTTTCTCAGTGGGGATTAGATATTATAGGTAAAAAATCTCCTTCGTCATTGGGCCGACATACATTTATAATCATGACTATTGAGTATTTTACAAAGTGGGTGGAAGAAATACCCTTAACAATGATAACTAGAGCTCGTATAGCAGAGTTTATACTGGAGCATATCATAAGTTGTTTTGGGATTCCATCCAAAATAATATCGGATAATGGAACATATTTCAAGAAAATAACTGTGATATCTTTGACATCTAGGTATATAATAAAACACTTTTTTGTGACTCCATACTATCCGTAGGTAAATGGGTAGGCTGAGGCTTCAAATAATATAGTGGTGGCCATCTTAAAAAATATGGTACAAGAAAACCACAAATACTAGCATTTCCAGCTGCCCCTTGTGTTATGGGCTTACAGGACTAGTATTAGGACGCCCACTGGAGCAACGTCATTCTCACTAGTATGTGGTACTGAGGCCATTATGCCCTTGGAATTAGAAATTCCAACATTGTGCATCGTATTGAAAGAGTTCATCGATAATGAAATTGTGCGACAAGCTCAACTGGATCAACTAATGCTACTTTATGAACACCATGTGAATGCCCTGGAGTATCTCAATGTTTATCATGAGTGACTAAAGTGAGCTTACAATAATAAATTCCACCAGAGATACTTTGAAGTTGAGGATCTTGTCTTGAAAGAGAACCAACAGAACTCTAATTTACCACCAGATATGCGAGACAAATTCATGACTAATTGGCTAGGGCCCTACATTATATCTAAAAATATTGGTCCGGGTACCTATCGCCTAACGTCGCTAGGGGGTGTTGAAGAGCCTGAAACTCTCAAAATCATCCATATTAATGTGTTTTATGCTTGAAGAGCATAGTGAAAGGCTTTGAGGATTGCTTATAATCTCTCGATCATCCTAAAATGCTCCAAGCTCATCTATAAGTGGTTTGGTCAATAAAAAATCTCCAAATGTGTCTGTAAGATCTTTGGTCAATCTCAAATAGCTCAAAGAGTTTGTTTAAAACTACTTGGTCATTTCAAAAGGCTCCAAGGGTTCCAAAAACTACTTGGTCGTGTTAGTCAAAAGTCCCAAGGATTTTTTTAAAACCACTTAGTCATCCTAAAAGGCTCCAAGCTCGTCTGTGAGTAATTTGGTCAATCAAAAGGTACCAAGAGTTTATGAAAAACTACTTGGTCAACCCAAAGGCTCCAAGGATTCTCAAAATTGCTTGGTCATCCCAAAATGCCCCAAAGGTACCCATAATCCCTTTGGTCAATCATAAAAGCTCCAAGGATTTTTAAAAATCGCTTGGTCAATCTAAAGGCTCTAGAGGCATGTACTAGCCGTTTGGTTAGATAAGAGGCTCAAAACTCATAAAAATAATAAAATTAATAAAATAAAAAAAATGGATAAAGCATAAAATCCAAAAAAAATTACATTTTGCATTTTAATTTTGCATTCTCATTTTGCATTCACACATGCATTCGCTGTATTACTGCATTTTATATAGGTATTCATCATCCGTTGCATTCTGTAGTAGGAGGGATTATGTTTTTCAGTATTACAAATAATACCATGTTTGTGTTTGAATCATGCATCTATGCATTTATCATGATCCATCATTCATGTCAGTAATTGTGTTTTTCAACACAACCTATAATGTTGCTATGGATATATACTAGGTTTTTCGGTCACTCAACCATACCTAGTAGTCTTATCAAGAGTTGGTAGAAAGCTTGCTTTGCTTTTGTAGCTAAGGTTCAATTAGTATATCCCTTATAATATCCTAAGCCTATCACTAATCAACAAATGAAACAATCCTAACAAGTACTAGGGGAATATGAAATCCGTGAAGCAGGACCAGGTATCCTAAAGCGAAAAGAGTTATTCTTTCTTATCCCTTTGTGCTGACGGTATGGTAAATGTTGGCAGTTGGAAAAAAGATAGGTTAGCTCTCTATTAGAATCACTTTATTATGATAAAATAAGTAATATACGAAAGTGATATCCCACATCAATCCTCATGATTGATACCCTAGATCGATATCATAGATCGACTTCCCAAATTGATATTCCATATTGATATCATAATATCGATATTATCAATCGATATACCATAAATAGTTTTCCCAAGTAAATACTCCAAAGGAAATTTTCTGAAGAAAATTATCAAATGTAAATACCTAAAAGTGAAGATCGAGTGAAGATCATAAAATAGGCTCAAATCAAAGTTCAAAGTGAAGATCAAAGGAAGATCATAAATAAAATTTCAAGTGGATATCAAATGAAGATCCAAAATCTAGTTCAAAGAGAGATCAAATGAAGATCTAGAGATAGTTCAAATTGAAAATGGAATCGACTCCCTTGCTTCACTACATATGAGCAAGTGTCCCAAAAATTTAAGGATATAAAGGAATGATCCTGAATCCCTAGAATTATTAGTACTACTGTACCTTACACATGATGATATGTTTGACACATTAGCACCTCGCTTATGAACAAGACCAATGTTTGAATGTGGAAGAGCTAGCTTCAGGTCTCCTGCATTACCTAGTGGTTTAGTCCAACTAAAATTTAAACTTTGGATTGGATAAGACACTTGTGGAACCACTATCTTAGCAATGGGATGAAAGAATCATGCCTAACATCGGGGAATTCTCGTATCTTATCTTAAAAGAATCATGTGCACACACAGGGATAATGAATAGTTAGGGCCTATCCTAGCAAAAGCCTTTTATCTTAGAAGTCTAGTGTGGTTAGTATGCAACTTTTGATAAGTCTATTAGGGTGTTTGAGTCTCATGGAAAACCTCAAAAATTTCTCTCATAGCAACAAAATGTCAAATATCACAACTATATAAAATCATTAAATTGCAAAGTATTGAGGCCATGATACATCACCATATAGTGCACAATCAAAATATAGGATAGATACCAGATGAATATTAGAAATAATATTTAGACGACCACTGACTATATCGTGCATATCTTTTAAATTTTGCAAAATAAAATCAAATGACACATTATATCATTCGCATCATACAACCACATTTATTGCATTTCATATATGGGTGATTAATTGATTAAATTATTATCTTAAGGATTTTCAATTACATTCATGATTTTTATACATTCTATGGTGTCATCCATTATATTGATAAATATATTTGCATTCATTCCTTATGTTTTAAGTGATTAAAGCATACAGGTTCATTTACATTAGATTACCATCGTGTAAATAAAGCATCACATACATTAATGCATAAAATAAAGCAATATCAAATATGTGTTAAGAGAAAACATTGCATCCATATGCATCCATCATAAATCACACATCTAAACATCTAGATCAATGCATACCATCATCATAAATCAAATAGCTATCTAGTGCATGTCATCCATACATCACATCATATAGTGTCAAATTAATATAAGCATTACATCCATGTGCATCAAATAAACAAAAAAATAAACATATAAATAAAGTACACATAATGAGCTAAAATGATCAAGATCATATATAAATATGTGTCTCAAAGTATATCATATGAGTACAAAATTCCCACAGGCTAAAATTGCATAGGCCCTCGAACTTACACCAAGAATGATACATGTGCAAAATGTAGCTATGATTTGAGCCCTAGCTCTATCCGACTCCCCCTAAATTGGAGCTCTCGCCACCTCCCTCAGCCTTGTGATCTAGAGCCTGCTATGCAGTTGGATCTGGTCCCTACTGTATGCCCTACTGAGGGCCTTATGTACCACCTAGCCTGAGGAAGCCAAGAACATGAGAGACTGGTATGTCCAAGAATCTAGTCCTATGGCTAGAGGTCCCACCTATCTCCCTGTGGCTCCTATGTGAGCTATTGCCATGTGTGCTAGAGGACCTATGCATCCTCTCTATCCTGTGGGTCGGATAGGTTGAGCTAGCTGTGGACTACCCCGTAGTCTTGGACCCAATCCGACGAGACCCTATAGCATGAGAATCCTTTGAGACCATGCCACCCATCAACCTGATATAGCACTCTAGCTGGTCTATGTGGGCTACCCTGCTAGTATGTCTATCATTGACCTCCTCCATGAGGGATTGTAAATGTTGGATCTCTGACATGGGATCGTGGTCACTAGGTAGCACTGGAAATTGTCCTTTAGGTGGTGCCATGATAGCACAGGAAGACAAGGGATCTCCTCTCTGAGCTAGGGCTAAGTCCCTCTGCTATGGTTTTACCCAGTCATACCTCTGCCAGGTCACACATGTTAGTGAGATCCTAAACCTGTCCCTCTGCTATCGTAGCTCATGCAATTAGAATAGTGATCTGTTGCACTACCTCGGTCAGTCTACAATCTTGATTAGTAAGCTATGCTCGTAAACTAGCAATAGTGGTGTCCTACTCCATCTACTGCATGACATATCAATTGAGCTGAATCTATAAGTCAACAACCTAATATAGGAGCAGCCCCCTACGCTGTCAAGAGGGACTGCACCCTCCTCTAGAGCCTCATCATTAGGATCAACCTTAGGAGCCTCCTCGACAGTGGCCTTTGTGCCTCATCCACCCTTTATCCGTTGGTGCACCCTATGTCCGTCAAGATCCGCCTCTTCCTCTACCTAATCTGGCACTCTACCTAGAGGCCCTGATCCATGCCATCAAAGCATCGAACACCATATATCATATGCCATGGTGGAAGAAACCCTATTAACTCCAGTCTCCTAGAAGTCATCTAACTCATATCCTAGAGTCAGAGGTCAAATCCATGAAATATATCACTCTAATTGCAAACGCCTATATGGAAATGGGATCTTCGAGATGTCCTACACTATCCTAAACTATCGTAGGATGTGAGAGTATAACTGATACTCTCTAATATTAGCCTTTTGGCTAAGTAACCACTTGTCTCTACGAGCCTATCGAAGACACTCACCCACCTCGACCCATGTTGGGCAATCCATGTATGGCCACCACTCAATATCATCGAGGCTAAGTAATATGAATTGTGTGATATAATGTTGAACTTCAACACATGGATCCTACTCCTGAACCCCTCCTCTCAAGGCCAGCAAGCAGTATAACACTGGTTAGCATCATCAATCTCTGTAATGTGCAGTGGTAACTCTTTAGGACTCTCTATCTCGATGTACTGCCAGCCCCAAATTTGAAGAAGTAGGGTACAGATAATGCCTTGGAAACTTTGATCAGTGATCTAGTATAACTCTCTGTACAACTAGCATAGAAGGGTGCACCCACAGGTCAATCGCAGTGGCTGAGTCGCTGAGCTCAGAACCACTCTCTGAAGAGTGTCTAGGAGGTTCCAGGGAATCCTAACACTCGAGGAGTCTGGAAGAATGACTTGCACCACTAGGTGCATAAAGACAACCTCATGTGCAAAGAAGATGTTCTTCCCCTGCCAGTATCTAATATGTACTCCTCCATGATTGATACTATGTTGAGCCTCCTAGCTCTGGTCCTCGAATATAGCATCAAAAATGGGCCCTTTGGCCCCAGAAGTAGAAGAGACGATGGCCTCACTATCAATTGGGATCTTGAAGATCTTATATATGTCCTCTAATGTAACAACTATTTCACCCGTAGGTAGGTGAAATTTTTTGGTCCGTGCATTCTAGCACCAGGCCAACGCAGTCAAGTAGGATCGATCTACCCTAATCTTGGGTAGATCTAGGATGTAGCCAAAGCTGATAGCTCTGAACCATATTTTCTCCCCAGGAGTGAGCTCTCCACGAAGAGTCTTAAGGATGTCGGGCTCTCAAGCTCTAGAGATCAACCTCTGAAATAAAATCATAATATAAGAGAAAATATAACTAAAAACAACCAAAAACATTTAAAAATAACCTAAAAATCATCAAAAATATCCAAAAACTGATAAAAGTGCAAAAAAATGTTATCATGCAGTCATAAAAATTAAAAATGTCACTTAGACAAGTCAAGAATGCATTAAATGACATTTTTTGCCTATTAAACCTTAGAAAAATAAAAAAATTGATAATTTTTTACTAAAGTTTGTGAACCGCGGGTCAACCCTATGGTCTACATGCGGTCAAAAATTGACCGTTGGGATTTTAAACACAAACCACAATTGGCAGCTGCAGTCCCCAATTGATCAATTGGGAACCATAGCTGGTACCTATGTTCTTTGACTGCAATCCCGCACGGTCCTATACCATGGATAAAAATTAAAAAAGGAAAGCCTAAACTAGCCTAACATAAGGCGAGGTTCATTGCCAATAGTTTAATGCGATTGATTAACCAATTAATTAATTTGGTTCATTTTATTGGTAATGGATGTGAGGTATTGGTGTCGAATTACCTTGCCCTCACCTCGGTCACCATGGCTAGAAGAAGCTCTGCACTCTACCATCGTGTGGTGTGTTGGTGTGAGTGTAGATTTTGATAGTCTCAGGTCAGTTTGCAACTGTCACTCTTAGAGCTCCAATTTCTAAGTCGTTGTCAAGGAATAATGAAAGAAATTTGAAAATTGAGAATTTATAAGATTTTCTTATTTCGTGCAGACCACAGTCCATAATTACGATTCCCAAAATTGTAATTGGGAACCGCAGGCCCTAGATGTGGTTTTCAACTATAGAAAATCTAGTCAAATCCCACCATGAGAAGGACTAAAAAGTAAAATTAATGACTCCCATTGGATCAAATTTTCAAAAAGAGCAATCAATATTGCAAAATTTGGTGATGTTCAAATCACCATGCTCAATCAAAAAAATCAAAATTAACAACAAAAAAATCAAATAATTAGAAACACCAAATGCACTTCGTATTCAGTGATTTACCCTATACACTTGGTGGTTGCAGCGACTTGTACTCCATAAAATCCGAAAATATGAGTAAATTACCATAAGGACATTTGGGGAAAAATTGTCATCGTTGATCTGATATGCTTCGTTTCAATCCATAAGAAGGCCTTCACAACTGGACTTCTCCACGGGAACGAGGCATTTCATGTCATGTCTCCTATGACATATTTTTAGCAAATCATCGATAATTTGATTCAACACAAATCTGATTGGATTTGTATCATTTCAATTCCCTAAGATGGCTATTGTAGCCCGACTGCTCCATGGGATAGAAATGTGTAAATATTATTAATAGTTGGAATAAAAATCTTAACTAGGCCTAGCCAAGGCATTCATATGCTCAAATATAAATTTGTTCAGATTATCCATGGCGGTCAAGCGATATCATCACTTTAATCATTGTCATTACTCTCATCGGCTCGTCGCTTGAGGGGGTAGTCATAATATCAAATCATAATCAAAATCAATAGAAGATCCCAGAGATCGTATATTCCTTGATCTTGTCAAAATTGCATTCGTCCTTGTGAATCATTATCAATAGCTATCATAAGCTTACCCCTTTGCTTGGGGAAAATAGAAAATATGATAATTTTTTTGTAACTCTCATCCCTTCGGATTGACAGGCATGAAAGCCTACTTGGCATTGATGCTATCCGAATGTCTGATGATGAGTACAAACTATTCAAGTTAAGCCTCCAAAGAGTTGGAAGCAATGATTCCAAGATGCACATCCTTTTGCGGGACATGGGGCATCTAATGTTGATCTGAATAATGATCATCATAGAACCTTTGACATAATTTTAGGAGGTGTATTTTTTCTCAACGTTGTTTGATATCACAACGCATCTCAAAAGGGATATATGTAGATAGCTAAAATACATCATGTCAAGAGTGACTACTCATATGGACATGCTACAAGACCATATGCATGATATTGGACATACACAAAGATAGAGCAATGGTTTTAACCACTCAATTTGGGCTCCTTGGCCTAATAAGTCTGAATCGCAGCCCAGACCTACGGTTTATAGATTGAACCTTAGCTAAGACCTACAGTTTATAGTCTAGACCATAGCTGTGACCTACGGTCTTAATTGAAGTTTAGTTGGCCTTCAATCCAAGACAAATTAGTTTGAACGACCATTTGATCTAGAAGAAGGCGGTTAATGGACAAAATATTCTAGAGGCTTCCATTCCAACTGTCCTAACCACCTCTTCTTGATCTTGGCTTCTCTAGGAAACAACCTCAAGTCCTAGGTCATCTTATAAATACCCTATCCGAATGGGAAGATAATATAGAGAGTTTATTAATCAAGTGAGCAACGATGCCCTATCAAATTGCATACTGAATTCATGCATTGGAGAAGGCCACTTTGCTATTCACCAAAGATAAATTTGCCATGGAAGTTCTAGGAGCATAGAAGAACCAAGAAGCACAAATCTGGGCAAATGAAGGCCCATCATAGTTAACCAACCACAAAATCAGTCAAAAGGACACTGAAGGTGACCCTTGAACATCAACTGGACAAGGAGGTCAAGCCCACTATCCTTGAAATTGAGGGTAAACCTATCAGATTGCTAATTGCGGTTTTTAGCCACATTTTATAGTGTAGACCGCTCACTAGAGCTACGGTTTGTAGCAGAGGTATCGCCACCTTACCTTTTTCATTTTTGTTTGGTTAATTAGCTTAGTTTAGATATTTCCATGGTTTAATTGTAGTTTAGCAGATTTATGACTGGTAGAACTAGGTTAGAATAGTTTCTTTGTGTTAAGCATCAAATAGGACATTAATGGATTCTTTATGCACTTTCATGCTTTATTTCACATAATTGATCCATGCATAGTGTAGTTGTATTCATTTATGTATTTCTATAAATATTGATGCAATTAACATAGTTTAGAAGTGTTTTCCACGCTTTATTTATTATACATGCTTAATGGTATCTTCATACATTTTTCCTAAAAGGGCCTCATCATGAGAGGCTACCTATATTTTTGACACTTTTATGTTGTTTCTTGACCGCAGGGAACATATTCAAAGGAGATTCAACAATCAACTTCCTTCCTCAATGCGAAGAAGAGGGCAACTCCACCCTAGAGCAGTTTGTGACTAGTTGAAAAGCAACATTAGTGCGCATACCCTGTTGAGGGCTTTGGGATTGTATTAATCGTATCATCATTTGGGTGGCCCTAAGAGGGACATGATTGTAATCGAGATTATTTGCAACTATTAATACAATAAACACTTATTTTGTCGAATCTATGCAATCTTGTCATTTTTATGCTTTGAATGAATGAATACGACCTAATATAGTAGATGGGTGCATGCTTTTTGGTTAAATCAGACACATCATGTGGATACAACAATCTAGCAATATGTCTATGTTATACTTTTAACATTTGGAACTCGAGGTATTGAGTGATAAATTCAGTTATATCTCTCTTCATTCTTGGCCAGAAGAATATATTTTTCATATTATCCCTCATATTGGCTCCTCTTGGATGATCAAAATATGGATATCTGTGTGCTTCATTCATTATCATATTTCTCAAATTTTTGGTTTCAGGAATTACTAACCTTTTCCTAAAATATAAGAAACCATCTTTGATGTTAAAGTTCTTGTTTTTATCAGGTTTCCTTTCCATTCTTTCTTGAATTTGGTTGTAGTATGCATCCCGATTTTGCATTTCTTTGACTTGTTCTATAAAGTAGACATGTATGCGAGATAAAACTACTATGTGTCTCCTCCTACTCAATACATCAATGACTTTGTTCTCTTTTCCTTTTATATACTCAATACGAAAGTTATATTTTGTGAGGAATTCCATTCAAAAATTTTACCTAGCATTGAGTAAAGGTTGAGTGAATATATACTTTAGACTCTGATGGTATATCCTTAGATCAAAGGGTTTCCCAACCAAATAATATCACCAACTATTGAGAGCAAACACTACAACTGCCAACTCGAAGTCATGGGTTACATAATTAACCTCATGTCTTTATAGTTTTCTAGATCCATAGGCTACCACTACTTCAACCTATCAAAACAATCCTCCCAAACCTTTCAATGATGCATTTCTACAAATAGAGAAACTTCCTTGAGAATCAGGTATCTTTAATATAGGAGGCATAGTAATATTTTGTTTAAGTAGTTCAAAAGCTACCTCATATTTATCTATCCATCTAAACTCTTTTCTTTTCCTTTGAAGGTTAGTTTTTTGGGAGGTAATCTTGACGTAATCCTTCACATATCACCTGTAGTATCCAATTCAGTACATGAAACTATGGGCCTCTGTCACATTGGTATATGGTGACCAATTCAAAATGGATTCTATTTTCTTAGGATCCACAGTGATCCCTTTTGCTGACACAATGTGTGCTAAATATTCCACTTCTGACACAAAATGCACACTCGGATATATTCCCATATAGTTGATTTTTTTCTTAATAGCTCTAGCACAATCTTGATATACTCATTATGCTCTATCTTGTTCCTAAAATATATCAAAATATCATCCAAAAATACCAAAAAAAATCTATCCAAGTACTTCTTAAGGATGTTATTCATCAAATTCATAAATTTTGTTGGAGCATTTGTTAAACCGAATGGTAAGACAAAAAAATCATAATATCCATAACAAGTTTTAAAGGTTGTCTTATGAGTATCATCCTCATGGATTCTCAATTTATGATATCCTGATTTTAGATCAATTTTTGAAAAGATTGAGGCATCTTTGATTTGATCAAAGATATCTTCGATTATTGGTAGAGGATATCTATTATTGATAGTTAATTTATTCAACATTCTATAATCTATGCATAATATCAAAGAACCATCTTTCTTATTTACAAATAGTATTAGTGCACCCAAAGGTGATACACTTGGTTTGATCATTTATTTCTCTAGTAACCCTTGCAATTGCACCTTCAACTCTTGCATTTATATGGGATTCATTATATAAGGAGCTCTATGGATAGGTTCCATTCTAGGTTGAAGCTCAATGTCAAATTCAAATTTCCATTTAAGGGGTAATCCATGTAAATACTCTAGAAAAACATACCTAAATTCCTTTAGAATTGCGTATTTCTCAAAAAAATATTCCTTTATTTCTTCATCAATTTCATTTATATTAACTACATAGACCATTCCTCCTTTATTTATGGAATTTTGAAGTTGTATAGCCAAAAATATTTGAGGTTGAAAAAACCCTTGTAGGCTATACTCCCTTTGCACAACATCCCTATCTTTTGTATAGTCAACCTATCTATCCTAAAAGTTGAGTACTGCCTTATGCACTTGCAACCAATCCATACCTAGGATCATGTCAAAAGCATGTAGAGGTTCTACATACAAATATTCTATAGTTGTTCCACTAGGTAAGGTGATTTCTACAATAGGGTAACATTGACTAATGGAGTAGGTTCATCTAAAACCATACTTGACCTTCCACCCATGACCCAATATTTATGGTCTTTCTAAAATATTTTTAGATAAACTAGTGGAAATAAAACTATATGTAGCACCACTATCAATTAATATTTTAACACTCCTACCAAAAATCTTACCTTTTATCAAGTGGGGTGGCTTGATCATCAAGATTCTGGTTTCCTATAGCTACATAAATCTTGTGTGCGGGATCTTTAGGCACATTTTATTTGTACATAGGTTCCTTTCCATTAGAACTCATCCCTGTTCTTTATGGGTAATTGCTAGTTTAATATGGTCTTCTACAAATAAAATGTCCTTATTTCAACCCTATATGTTCTTTTCACTTTTGCCCCTCTTTTGGTTTATCTGCATGTGAAGAATTAACTTGTCCTTGTGATGGTCTATTGTTTCCTTTGTCATGATTGTTGGAAGTACAATTCTTTTCTTGGAATATTTTTATAAACTTCCTCTCTTTCCAAATATTCCTTATATCATACTTAGAGGAATCCTTTTTTGCCTGATCTTTTTTCTACTTAACAAAACCTGCACTATTCCTTTTCCTTAATGCTTCTTTGC
Organism: Wollemia nobilis; assembly: GCA_028583015.1. NCBI lineage: Eukaryota > Viridiplantae > Streptophyta > Pinopsida > Araucariales > Araucariaceae > Wollemia > Wollemia nobilis. The sequence continues at coordinate 1,930,100 of JAQPPZ010016969.1, read as the reverse complement.
CTTGCTCATCTAACCCTTCATAGTCAAAGTAAGGTTGGATATATGTTTCAGCTTTCCTAGCTAATTCATAGGCCTTTTGTATAGCAGTGGGTTCCCTCATATATAATTTTTATCCTATTCTAGTATCCACTCCTAGTATAAACTTGTGAATTTTCATTTTCTTATTATAAGCAAGCACATATTTTAGAAACTTGACAAATATTTGATAGTAATTCTCCACTATTATAGTTCTCTGATGATATTTAGTGAACTCCTAAAAATTTTAGGAAAAGAAGTGTTATGTGAGAAACTTATATTTGAAGGATTTTATAAATTCATGCCATTTTGCTCAATTATTGCTGCTAGTTCTCGATATACACTAAAAGTTTCCCACTAGTTCAAAACATCTCCTTGCAAATGCAATGTGGCATAGGATTTCTGAGTACTGAAGGAAAAATTCTTCATGTTGCAATAGGTTTATATTTCCTTCAACCACACCTCGGCCTTATACCAATATTCTTCTTCATTAAACTTGGAATATTTTAAATGTATAATCTCTTTGCCCAACTCGACCTCAAGTCAAATCCTGACCAATTGTGCCTCAGTAAGGAGTTTATTTTATTGTCTCCTATTAGGGTCCCTAGCCTATGTTTCCTGATTTAACATGATATCCACCAACTATTTTTGTGTTTCTACCTATTCTTAAAAGTAGAGTCACTGTCTCAGTAAATGTTTTTCTTTCATTACTAGGATTATCAGAAACTACATCTGTGGTTCTATTCTCTATATTATTCTATCGTGTTTGACTTTTCGATGGGAAAATTTGTTTTCTTCTTATCTTTGGTGGTATTTTCCCTAGAAACACACAAAATAAATAGTAATATTTCATTAGAAATTAATCCTTTTAATTGCTCCTCTTACTACAATTATTTACCCAATCAGACAAATTTACATTTACTAGTTTTTCTATTTATTAAGATCTAGTATGTTTTCTATCACACACTAAAACTAATTCTTGTGTAGTGAATGTAATCCACTATAAACCATTCTCTAATACAAAATGTCATAACCCATTATTCTTATCCAAAAGAGTTTCATAGTTGCAATGGTATCATAGACTTGACAGGGATGGAATCCCAACATGGCTCATCTTACACTTAGCAATAAGATAACCCAAGTAAAAATCTATTTCTATTATATAATAGAGTCAAGAATGCACACCCAGGTCACTCACTCCTAGAGTATTGACCAGCCTTAGGTAACATGACTCCATAGTCTCTACTACATCTCTAATAATTTATCAATTATATTAAATCCAATTCACTAGTAGAAATGTGAATAATACAATTTTTACGCTACCTAATTGGTTGGACACTAATCCAGCACATAGCAATGGAAGGTAATACATACAAATATCATCTACATTGAGGTAACTATTCAAAACTCTCACAATAAATTTGTAGGTCAAATAAACTTAACTCAAACCAACACCTAAAATACAACATCAACATTGGTATAAGATTTTTATTTGCACCATTTTAAAAAGCTAAATGTCTTGACAATATTCACAATATCGAATAAAGGGAAACATCAAAATAAAAAAAAATAAAAAATTTTATCTACTCATATCATATATCTTATTCCAAACTCCATATGATAATTATAATATCAAAATATTTTCTTATACTTATTGTGATCGAGCTTGCAGTTTTAGTATATCTTTCCCTTCGCATCCAGTTCCTAGCCCAAAGTAGAACCAACAAAATTCCATATTTTTTTTCCTCCAATTTCCTATATTTTTTATTTCTCCTCGTCGAAGCATATCTCATGCTCCCATTATCCCACTTCTGGATGGCTCTCCACATGCAATGTCTCCAACCTATACTTCATTCATCCACTCTATTTTTAGTAAAGAATATATATCCACTCATTAAATTTAATCAAAAAACACTCATGAAGCTTGATTCCAAAATATCTACTATTAATGCAATAAATCATTTTATTTTTACTGCAAACATTGTTACCAACAAGATAGATTCTTCAAAAGCTGATTTTTTTTTTTATTAAAGAAGACAATAATAGAAAACAAGCAATCAACACCCAAATAATAATGCATTTTATTCCTAACAATCTTTCACCATTAGGCAACCATTATGCACCACACAAGAACACATTTCAACTTGCAATTTCTTTCTTTTTATGCTCATTAAGACATGTGAATTCATGGAAGGGGTATTTATCCATGTTTATACCCTCAAGTATTTTTATGAATAATGCATCACATAATTTTTCCCAGGGTATTTTGTTCTCGATGGTTAGTTCCTTCTTCCACCTACAAGAAAACCCATTCCTACACAAACACAACTCAATTAACAGTATCATATTCTAACATAAAATATATGTTTCATATAATGTAACAAGTCATTATCCAACATTCACAAATAAATACAAATATCACATCCTTCCATAGGATTCATATGTTCTTGAATAGCTAAACTAGAAGTAACCATTCATTCCATCAGTATAGCAATGAAAGAAAAGCATACTTCCATCAAAATAAAAAGTCTTCCAAGGTTCATGACATATTTTTCCTTTGATAATATTAAATTTAGTACTATTTTTATTGTCTTGAATGAGAACCCAATGTTGGATGATCTATTGTTGAGGTTTCTTCAACAATATTGAGATCACCAATTAAAGTTGAAATCTCGGTCATAACTATTTTTCTATATATTTCTACGCATATTTCTACTAGTTTGGTCATTATTAATGACTTTCTAACTTAAAAGTATTTTTCTATGCTAAAGTATCTAATATTTTTAATAAACTCTCCATGTAATAAATAATACCTCTTAATTTGATGATCTATTCTACTATTTTTTGTAAAAAAATGAATATCTAAACATTTGTTGTTATCCCTCATAGAATATTTTAAATTCTAGAAATATTCTCCAACTATTTATTTTTTTACAAGTGGTTTAATAATTTGATTTATCCTATAGTCTCTTGTCTACTAGGGAACTTGATATAAGTTGAGTTTTCTCATATGGTAAAAACAAAGGTGGAAATTAAAGCTTTAATTTTTTTATATAGGTAATTGGAGCCATACCCTAGTCCCCACATGCCTATATTTTTAAATTTTTAGCCAGGTGTTCATATTATCTTTACACTTAGCGGTAATGAATATGTGCAGGATTAAAGCATCCAATTCCATCATAAGGTCCTCTTTATCCCCTTATTTCCTAATAATTAAGCCATCCTAGAATTCTTATATGCTAGAGATAATATGATGTAGTATTAATACCATAAGAGAGGGTCTCTTAAAGAGCCCAAATCCTAGTTAGGGGAGGTACAAGTTTTTTTATTACGTTTTCTAGGTTGATATTAGTTATGAATTAGATAATATTCCACTTTTTCTAGAATATTCTAAAGAAGTTATTATCATGAATTTCAATCATATTTTACATATTAACATAGTCAATCTTGAGCAACCAACCATGCATAATAAAAATTGGGACTTGCCTATCTAATAAATAATCAAAAAAATTTATTGATTAAGAAATATAATTTTTTTCCTAAAAGTATTCTAACATGCCTAAAATGGATGAGGATTTGGTAATCCATAATATTATTTTCTATGTGGATGATACTTCCATCTAACAAAAGAAAATAAGGTTATCTACCCTCATTCATGACTTGTGCAAAATTAAAATCTAGAATTTATTAAATATCAACTTTATCATATATGTTGACCACTCATGTTAGGTATCTAACATTATATCTATAAAAAATAAAGAAAAAAATGCTACTTGGATTTATTTTGAATTTAGAGACATAAATATTGCTTTTCATAAGGATTTTTCCCCTTTCCCTCTATTGATTATATTGTTGATTTTATAGTAGGGTATGAAATCATATCCCTTATGGAATATTGTTTATGGTATAACCAAATTCATATTTCCCCTAAGTATCAAAATAAAACAACTTTTACTATACATTGGGGTATGTTCCAATATGTTATAATATCATTTAAATTGAATTTGTGGTTGTAACCTATTAACATGCAATCAAAATTATATTTCATGACTTGATTGGAAAGATGATGTCTACATTCCTATTTGGATGACCTCTTGGGTAAGTCTAAGAAGTGGATTGACCACCTAGTTGATCTTCATATCATTTTTAAGTGAGTATGTCATAATAAATTTAGACTTAACCCCATGAAATATGTCTTTGGTGTTACTAATGACAAGCTACTAGTCTTTACAGTGTCTCATAGGGGCATAGATATCAACCATGACAATATAAAGTCCAATGATTCTATGTATCCCCCAAAAAAATTAAGATATTCAATACTTCTTAGAAAATATAAGAGCCATTTGGTAGTTTGTCCTTGAGTTAGCTTTCACATTTTATCCAATAAATCATTTTCTCAAGAAATATGATGAATTTAATTAGGATGAAAGTTGTAATAATACCTTTCTTGAATTAAGAAAAAAATATTTTATGACCTCCAAATGTTTCCCATCCACCTGGATAAGACATTTATTGTATATACCCTAGCTACTCAAGTTTGCTAACATGATAATACCAATAAGAAGTATGTCATGTATTATTTGAGTCAAACAATACTTTTGGAAAAGAATCTATGCACTTATATAGGAAAATATTGGATAGCTATATAATTTGCATGTGTTAAATTATGATATTACATGTTGGATAAGACAAATTATATGGTCATTAAAAATAACCCTCTAAGACACCTACAAAAATCCTACATCTCTATTGACACATGATATGATAAATGAATCATTATGATGCAAGAATTAAAAATTTGAATTATAACACAAAACATGATGAAACATCAATTGATTGATAACTAGTTAGTGATAGATCCTAACCTAATAGAACAATCCCTTAAATAAGGCATTGTGTAATGAGGACACAATGGTCATTTCTTACATTTGTCATATTTTTTCATTTTTTGTTACTCCATTTCCTATGTCCATATTCATAAGTATTTTTATTATGATCTAATTGAGACAAAAAGGGTTCTCTTAGAATCTTGAGAGACCATAAAGAAGAATTATGAAGCTAAGACTAAAGCCCTATTTGATACATCTTCCACTTCTCAAGATATTGACAAAGACCTTTACCTTGATACTTGGATACTTCACTTTGATGGAGAAAAAAATTAATTTAGGGTAGGATATTATATATTTCTCAAATATATAACTATCCTAGCTATTCTCATGGTCTTCTACCTAATATTTTTTGGCATTAAAAATAATGTTGAAAAATATGAGACTAATTTTAGGGATATTGACTACGCAATGTATGAATGTTAAATGCATGTAAGTGTTAGGGGACTTCTAAATTGTGGTCTATCACGTATCTAGTGAGTATGCTATAAAATATTTCTATTTGATCTCTTACCACCAAATTATTACAATTTAATCAATTCCTTTTAGTCCTTTTGTATTATGCATTCCATAAGGTAAAATACCAAGGCTAACTCCTTATTTGCTTTGGCTAGTAAACATGTACCACATGGAAACTTTAACAAAGTAAATTTTATCATAAATGTTCATAATGAACCTATGATATATTTAATTTAAAGCCTAGTGGATTTGTAAACATTTGGGGTCAATGCTAATTACTACCAAATTGCTCATGATGATCCTTAATATGGTAATATTTTACATGTTATCTATAATCAAACCTCTCCACCTATGACTAATGCTACCTAGTGGGATCACATTCATATGAGATAATTTGAATATGTTGTTATTAGTATACTATATTTATCGAAATCCTAGTGTTCTTCTATTATGTCTTACAAAGTATGAAGTGTCAAATGTCCATAGTGGTGACTATGGTAGACACTTTAGAAGTCATTATATAGTACTTAAATTAATAAGAATGGGTTTATTCTATCCCATATAGGGATTTGATACCCACAACTATGTAAAATCATGTCACAAGCATCAGTTTCATAAAAATAAAATTCATTCTCTATTGGAAATTTGAGCATGTTTTGTTGTCATTGATGTCAAAAGGTTGGATGTCCCAATTTGATGAAATTAATGTCAAAAGGGTTGATTAATGTCAAAAGGTTAAAGGTCCTAAATTGATGGAAATATTTGTGAGAAATATTTATTAATTACCTTGGTGGTAATTTGGCAAAGGTTAAAATATTAATGGTGGCAATAAATTACCTTGGTGGTAATTTGGCAAAGGTTAAAATATTAAATGGTGGCAAGATTCTCCCTAAAAATAAAAGGCCCAAAAGGTTTTAAATATTTAAATTATAATATTTAAATCCTTTAGGATTTAAATAATTATAATTAAATATAATAATTTGAATATTCAAATTTGAATTAAAACAAAGGCAACCGACATCATATGATAAATTGGGCATGTGTATAAATAAGGCTAAGGTAGCCTAAGCCCAAAAATTAATTGAGCATTCGATTTCCCTTGCACGATTTATTCCTCGCATGTGGTAGAGAGAGAAAGGTGTAGACATTCATGATTTTTGAAGGTAGTAGAAGGACAAAAAGTGGTAAGCACCTATCCCCACCTAAGTGAGGTGGCAACTGAGTTGGTTGGCATAGCGCATTGGGAGCAGCGAGGTGCGGAGTTTGAATTACATAAAGTTTTTGTTGAGCGTAGTCCATTCAACTTTTGCATCGATGGGAAGGAAGATAAAGGAGCACGTGCTCCTTGGTTCACATGGGGCATTGTAGCCCATGCGGTTGTGGCCCTTGTGTTAGGGCATACGGGGCTAGGAGGTCATGGGTTCGAGTGACAACGATGGTAATTAAATTTTGCCAAGAGGTATGTGCATTTGCCATAGTGGGAGTTATAAGGTTTAAATAAATATTTTTATTTGCCATAATTGGGAGTTATAAGGTTTGGATAAAGTTTTGTTGCCATGTATGAGGGTTAAATAAATATTATTGTGTATGCTCAATTAGGGAGTCATAAGGGATTGTTTTAACTATGTTTTTAAATAAAAAGGGAATGCATGAAATTTAGTATGTGATGTTGTTTTGAAAAGGAGTTTTAATAGTTTGATTGAAAATTATTTTGAGAAAGGAGTTATAAGGTGTATGTGAGAATTATGTTGATGTGATTGATAACTCTTGTTGATGAAATCTATTTTTAAAGATAGGAGTAATAAGGTGTATAAGTGATTTGGCATTGTATGGAGAAATATTTGTGAGGAGAATATTCTTGTGAAGATTTTGAGTTAGACTATTGCTATCTAACCTTGAATTGGCAAAAGGATTTGGTTGTGAGTAAAACAGGTTTTGAAGACATATCTCCATCAAAGCAAAAAGGTATGGGCACATTATCTTTTGTTTAGAGTGATTGGAATGAATGTTGTGAAATATAAGGTGGAGTGAAAAGGATTGTTTGATAAGCATTGTTGGAAATATTTGAGTGAGTTTTTATATGCTTCATTGGTGAATGTTTAGAGAACATTTGAGATAGAGATTGAGGATTATTTGAGTTAGGGTTTGAGACCCACATTGTGCTCTTTGTTTGAAGAAGTATGAAAATACTTGTTTAGGGTTTGTAAGCAAGTTGTGTTTCATTGGTTGAATGATTGAGTGAAATTCTTGAGCATTGGTTTTGAGTGATATTGAAAGTGAATGTGCAAACATTAGAAATCAGATTTGTGAAAGTGACAGACTTAATGATTGAGTAGAACATATTGAGTTTTGATAGAGTACATCATTCTCTATATGTTCCAGAGGTTAAATGAATTCTGAATAGAATATGTCTAAACTGCTTCAAGTTAAAGGAATTACTTTGAATATTAGACAAAGCATTTGATAGCAATTGTGTGCATGAGTTGAGATTGATTGAGCATATTTTGTGAGTTGTTTTGAGTGTGTATTGAGAGAAGATTTGAGGTAAGTCTTGAGAGAGACTTGAAGGTAGATTTGAGTAAGTCTTGGTGAAGACTTGAGAGAATATTGAGCAAGTTCTTGAGAGGACTTGAAGGTATATTTGAGGTAAGTATTTGTGAAGACTTGTAGAGCATATTTGAGCAAGTCTTAGAGAAGACTTGAAGGTAGATTTGAGTAAGTCTTTGTGAAGACTTGAGAGTAGAGTTGATTGATTGATTTGTTCAAGCTTTGTGTTAAGTCTTGGGGTAGATCTAAGTAGAGTTGATTGATTGATTTGTTCAAGATTTGTGTTAAGGCTTGGGGTAAATCTAAGTAGAGTTGATTGGTGATTTGATCAAGCTTTGTGTTAAGGCTTGAGGATAGATTTGAGGATAGAGTTTGGTACAGATTTATGAGCAGATTTGTGCTAGACCTAAGATAGAGTTAGAGTAGATTTGTACTAGACTTGAGGATAGAGTTTAGTGTATTTTGAAAAATATTGAGATAGAGTTGAGAGTAAGATTTGGAGGTGATAGAGTAGAGGATATGAGTCTCTAGTGGATAGAGATCCATTAGCTAGGGTAGTGAGGATAGAGGTCTTCTATGGAGAGAGATCCACAAGCTAGTGTAGTGGGGGTAAAAGTCTTCTAGAAGATCACCAACTAGAGTAGAGGAGAAAGAGTTCTCCTATGGATAGAGTTCCATGAACCAGAGCAAAGGGAAAGAGTTCTCCTATGGAGTGTGATCCATGAACTATCTAGGAAGATAGAGTTCTTCTGTGGAGAGAGATCCACGAACTAGTTGAGGAGAAAGAGTTCTCCTGGGTCAAGTTCCATGAACCAGAGAAAAGGGGAAAGAGTTCTCCTATGGATAGAGATCCACAAATCAGAGCATTAGGGGATTGGTGTCTCCTTTGGATAGAGGTCCATAAACATTGTAATAGGGAATTGATTCCCAAGAGATTTGTTGAGAAAATTTTAGTAGAAATATTTTCTCCGTGGAGTAGCCCATATTGGGTGAACCACGTTAAATTGGTGTCTCTATTGTGTGTGATGATTTATGCATTGCTTTGATTATTGTTATTGATATTGCCATTGATAATATTGGATAATATTATTTGGGAAAGAAAAGTAAAAGTTGATCTTATATTGTTCACCCCCTCTCTCAGTATAAGCTTGTGTTCTTCAATTGGTATCAGAGTGGGTTCCTTCGAAAGAGTTTAACAACTTGAAGGAAAAGTATATAGGAACATAGATGGCATCTCAGAGTGGATCTTCAACAAATAAGGCACCATTGTTTTATGGGAATAATTATGCATTCTGGAGTGTAAGAATGAAGATTTACCTAATGGTACAAGGAATTGAGATATGGCAAGCAGTTGAGGATGGATACACACCACCAACTACTCCTCCTATAGATAAATATGGTAAGCTCTTACACCTGTATAATGCAAAGGCAATGAATGCAATCTTGGGTGGATTACGTGAAGCAGAATTTGTAAAAGTTATGCATTGCACATCAACAAAAGAGATATGGGATAAGTTGAAGAATGCATATGAGGGAGATAAAAAGGTTAAGATGGTAAAGTTGCAAAATCACAAGAAAACATTTGAAGACTTGAAGATGAAGGATGAGGAAGACATTGCTACATACTTACTTCATGTGGATGAGGTAGTTAACTCCATGCGAGGACTTGGGTTTAAAGTTGAAGAATCTGATGTTTGTCAAAAGGTTCTAAGGTCACTTCCTATGAGGTATGATGGAAAGATTTCAGCCATAGAAGAAACAAGAGATCTTGAAAATTTGACTTTGGATGAGTTACAGGGAACACTCATAGCATATGAGATGAGAATTGTAAAGGATCCTATCCCAAATAAAGAGGCAGCTTTCAAAGTAGCAAAGAAAGCAAAGGATAAGAAACCTGTTTCAAGTGATGAGTCAATCAATGATGAGGAAGCTAACTACGATAGAAGGAACAAGAGGGACTCAAGGAAAGCACAAAGGTATGAAAATAGTAAAGTGTTTCAATTGTGGTAAATATGGTCACTATGCATCTAACTGTATAGAAGCAAAAAGTAGCAGTGGTGAAGAGAAACATGATCATAAGAACAGGGAAGCAAGAAAATCCAGGTATCAAAAGAAAAATAGGGATGGACAAAGCAAGCATGGAAAGAAGTTTTTCCAAAGGCATAAGAAGAGTTTCTATGCAGATAAGATAGGCAAGAGTTCAAGTGATAGTGATGGAAGATCCTCAGATAATGAAGAAGAAGAAATCCTCTTCTTGGCAATAGAGGAAGAAGGAAGTGCTCCTACTGAAGATAAATCTGAAAAGTATGAAGATGCTCTTGAAGACAAAGAAGCAGAGGAAGAATCAAAAAATGAAGAGGAAGGAGTTGTAGATCTAGAAGCTGAGCTTATTTCTGCTCTTAAGGAATTAAGAAAGGTTAGAAAACAGAATTCAAGGCTCAAGGCTCAATTTCTAGAATGTGATGAAGAAAAAGGAAAGCTCATACAAGATCTGACAAACTCAATAGCTAAGACAAGGAGATTTAAAGAAAATTTAGAAGCAAAAGTCTTAGAATGTGAAATATTAGAGCATGAGGTAGTTTCTCTAAGGAAAGAAGTGAAAGAGTCTAAAGACAAGCTACATAGGTTTGGGAGAAGCTCAAAGACTTTGGATAAGATTATCAATGCACAAAGATCTTCATCAAACAATACAGGACTTGGTTTTGAAGAGGAACAAAGAGAACAAGGAGAGGAGTCAAGCTCAAGCTCCAAAGAAGAAGAATCTTTAGAAGAAGAGAGTGAAGGAGAAAGTGAGACTTATGAGGATAAGTTAAAAAATAGAAGGTTCACCAAGGAAGGAAACAATGCACAAATAAGGAATAGGAAACATCACAGGGAAGAAAGGACTAAGAGACCAATGGGTCCAAGGCAAGATTTCTTCAAAGGACATTGCTTCTCATGTAATAGGTTTGGTCACAAGGCTATGCAATGCAGGACACATGAAAAGAAGGAATATGGTTTCACTAAGAGAAATTTCAGAAATGGGCATCTCTTTCAAGGGTATTGCTACTCTTGTAATCATTTTGGTCATAAAGCAATTCATTGCAGGGTTCATGATAGGAATGGATATGGCTTCACCAGGAGGAACTTCAAGATATTTGCACCTTCAAGGAACCACAACATTAAGTGTTATAAGTGCAATAATGTTGGGCATATAGCTAAGTGGTGTAGAACAAAATTTCCAGAGACAAGCAAGAACAGGGATATTCAAAAGAATCATAAGAGTCAATTGAGAAAGAAGGTGGACAAAGAAAAAGAGCATTGTATGCTGGGAGTAGAGATACTCCCACCCCAAAATTAATCACCTCAAGGAGAGGAGGTGGGGAGGGGGCTGAGCTAAGAGTCTTATATTTAGCCCCAAAGGAGTCCCTTTGCCATTGATGTCAAAGGGGGAGAGATTTGAGTTAGGGGGAGAGCATTCAGTCAGGGGGAGTAGTTTCTCAAGGGGAGCAATATTGAAAAAGTAAAAGGAATGCTTAAAGAAAAAGAGGGTTGCCATCAATGACAAAGGGGGAGATTGTTGGAAATTTGAGCATGTTTTGTTGTCATTGATGTCAAAATATTGGATGTCCCAATTTGATGAAATTAATGACAAAAGGGTTGATTAATGTCAAAAGGTTAAAGGTCCTAAATTGATGGAAATATTTGTGAGAAATGTTTGTTAATTACCTTGGTGGTAATTTGGCAAAGGTTAAAATATTAATGGTGGCAATAAATTACCTTGGTGGTAATTTGGCAAAGGTTAAATGGTGGCAAGGTTCTCCCTAAAAAGAAAAGGCCCAAAAGGTTTTAAATATTTAAATTATAATATTTAAATCCTTTAGGATTTAAATAATTATAATTAAATATAATAATTTGAATATTCAAATTTGAATTAAAACAAAGGCAGTTGATGTCATATGATAAATTGGGCATGTGTATAAATAAGGCTAAGGTAGCCTAAGCCCAAACATTAATTGAGCATTCAATTTCCCTTGCATGATTTATTCCTCGCATGCGGTAGAGAGAGAAAGGTATAGATGTTCATGATTTTTAGAGGTAGCAAAAGGACAAAAAGTGGTAAGTGCCTATCCCCACCTAAGTGAGGTGGTAGCTGAGTTGGTTGGCATAGCACATTGGGAGCAGCGAGGTGCAAAGTTCGAACCACATAAAGTTTTTGTTGAGCATAGTCCATTCAAATTTTGCATCAATGGGAAGGAAGATAAAGGAGCATATGCTCCTTGGTTCACATGTGGAATTGTAGCCCATGTGGTTGTGGCCCTTGTGTTAGGGCGCATGGGGCTAGGAGGTCATGGGTTCGAGCGACAATGATGACAATTAAATTTTTCCAAGAGGTATGTGCATTTGCCATAGTGGGAGTTATAAGGTTTAAATAAATATTTTTATTTTCCATAATTGGGAGTTATAAGGTTTGGATAAATTTTTGTTGCCATGTATGAGGGTTAAATAAATATTATTGTGTATGCTCAATTAGGGAGTCATAAGGGATTGTTTTAATTATGTTTTAAATAAAAAGGGAATGCATGAAATATAGTATGTGATGTTGTTTTGAAAAGGGGTTTTAATAGTTTGATTGAAAATTATTTTAAGAAAGGAGTTATAAGGTGTATGTGAGAATTATGTTTATGTGATTGATAACTCTTGTTGATGAAATTTATTTTTAAAGATAGGAGTAATAAGGTGTATAAGTGATTTGGCATTGTATGGAGAAATATTTGTTGAGGTGAATATTCTTGTGAAGATTTTGAGTTAGACTGTTGCTATCTAACCTTGAATTGGCAAAAGGATTTGGTTGTGAGTAAAACAAGTTTTGAAGACATATCTCCATCAAAGCAAAGAGGTATGGGCACATCATCTTTTGTTTAAATTGATTGAATGAATGTTGTGAAATATAAGGTGGAGTGAAAAGGATTGTTTGATAAGCATTGTTGGAAATATTTGAGTGAGTTTTTATATGCTTCATTGGTGAATGTTTAGAGAATATTTGAGATAGATATTGAGGATTATTTGAGTTAGGGTTTGAGACCTACATTGTGCTCTTTGTTTGAAGAAGTATGAAAATACTTGTTTAGGGTTTGTAAGCAAGTTGTGTTTCATTGGTTGAATGATTGAGTGAAATTCTTGAGCATTGGTTTTGAGTGATATTGAAAGTGAATGTGCAAACATTAGAAATCAGATTTGTGAAAGTGATAGACTTAATGATTGAGTAGAACATATTGAGTTTTTGATAGAGTACATCATTCTCTATATGTTCTAGAGGTTAAATGAATTTTGGATAGAATATGTCTAAACTGCTTCAAGTTAAAGGAATTACTTTGAAGATTAGACAAAGCATTTGATAGCAATTATGTGCAAGATTTGAGATTGATTGAGCATATTTTGTGAGCTATTTTGAGTGTGTATTGAGAAGATTTGATCAAGTTATTGAGAGGACTTGAAGGTATATTTGAGGTAAGTCTTAGTGAAGACTTGAGAGTAGTATTGAGCAAGTTCTTGAGAGGACTTGAAGGTAGATTTGAGGTAAGTCTTGGTGAAGACTTGAGAGCAGATTGAGCAAGTTCTTGAGAGGACTTGAAGGTATATTTGAAGAAAGTCTTGTGAAGACTTGAGAGCAGAGTTGATTGATTGATTTGTTCAAGCTTTGTGTTAAGGCTTGGGGTAGATCTAAGTATTGATTTATTTTTAGTTTTTAAGGCTTGGTGATTATTGTGATTTTCAAGCTTTGTGTTAAGGCTTGAGGATAGATTTGAGGATAGAGTTTGGTATAGATTTATGAGCAGATTTGTGCTAGACCTGAGATAGTGTTAGAGTAGATTTGTACTAGACCGAGGATAGAGTTTAGTGTAGATTTGAGACATAGATTGAGAGTAAGATTTGGAGGTGATAGATTAGAGGACATGAGTCTCTAGTGGATAGAGATCCATTAGCTAGGGTAGTGAGGATAGAGGTCTTCTATGGAGAGAGATCCACAAGCCAGTGTAGTGGGGATAGAAAGTCTTCTAGAAGATCATCAACTAGAGTAGAGGAGAAAGAGTTCTCCTATGGATAGAGTTCCATGAACTAGAGCAAAGGGGAAAGAGTTCTCCTATGGAGTGTGATCCATGAACCATCTGGGAAGATAGAGTTCTTCTATGGAGAGAGATCCACGAACTAGTTGAGGAGAAAGAGTTCTCCTGGATCAAGTTCCACGAACTAGAGAAAAGGGGAAAGAGTTCTCCTATGGATAGAGATCCACAAATCAGAGCATTAGGGGATTGGTGTCTCCTTTGGATAGAGGTCCATAAACATTGTAATAGGGAATTGATTCCCAAGAGATTTGTTGAGAAAATTTTAGTGGAAATATTTTCTCCGTGGAGTAGCCCACATTGGGTGAACCATGTTAAATTGGTGTCTCTATTGTGTGTGATGATTTGTGCATTGCTTTGATTATTGCTATTGATATTTCCATTGATAATATTGGATAATATTGTTTGGGAAAGAAAAGTAAAAGTTGATCTTATACTGTTCACCCCCCCTCTCAGTATAAGCTTGTGTTCTTCAATTGGTATCATAGAGGGTTCCTTCGGAAGAGTTTAACATCTTGAAGGAAGAGTATACAGGAACACAGATGGTATCTCAGAGTGGATCTTCAAAAAATAAGGCACCATTGTTCGATGGGAACAATTATGCCTTCTGGAGTGTAAGAATGAAGACTTACCTAATGGCACAAGGAATTGAGACATGGCAAGCAGTTGAGGATGGATACACACCGCCAGCTAGTCCTCCTATAGATAAATATGGTAAGATCTTACACTTGTATAATGCAAAGGCAATGAATGCAATCTTGGGTGGATTACATGAAGAAAAATTTGTAAAATTTATGCATTGCACATCAGCAAAAGAGATATGGGATAAGTTGAAGAATGCATATGAGGGAGATAAAAAGGTCAAGATGGTAAAGTTGCAAAATCACAAGAAAACATTTGAAGACTTGAAGATGAAGGATGAGGAAGACATTGCTACATACTTACTTCATGTGGATGAGGTTTTTAACTCCATGCGAGGACTTGGGTTTAAAGTTGAAGAATCTGATGTTTGTCAAAAGGTTCTAAGGTCACTTCCTATGAGGTATGATGGAAAGGTTTCAGCCATAGAAGAAACAAGAGATCTTGAAAATCTAACTTTGGATGAGTTACAGGGAACACTCACAACATATGAGATGAGAATAGTAAAGGATCCTATCCCAAAGAAAGAGGAATATTTCAAAGTAGCAAAGAAAGCAAAGGATAAGAAACCTATTTCAAGTGATGAGTCAACCAATGATGAGGAAGATAACTATGATAGAAGGAACAAGAGGGATTCATGAAAGCACAAAGGTATGAAAATAGTAAAGTGTTTCAATTGTGGAAAATATGGTCACTATGCATCTAACTGTACAGAAGCAGAAAGAAGCAATGGTGAAGAGAAACATGATCATAAGAATAAGGAAGCATGAAAATCCAAGTATGAAAAAAAAATAGGGATGGACAAAGCAAGCATGGAAAGAAGTTTTTCCAAAGTCATAAGAAAAGTTTCTATGCAGATAAGATAGGCAAGAGTTCAAGTGATAGTGATGGAATATCCTCAGATAATGAAGAAGAAGAAATCCTCTTCTTGGTAATAGAGGAAGAAGGAAGTGCTTCTATTGAAGATAAATTTGAAAAGTATGAAGATGCTCTTGAAGACAAAGAAGTAGAGGAAGAATCAAAAAATGAAGAGGAAGGAGTAGTAGATCTAGAAGCTGAGCTTATTTCTGCTCTTAAGGAATTAAGAAAGGTTAGAAAGTAGAATTCAAGACTCAAGGCTCAATTTCAAGAATGTGATGAAGATAAAGGAAATCTTATACAAGATCTGACAAACTCAATAGCTAAGACAATAAGATTTAAATAAAAGTTAGAGGAAAAAGTCTTAGAATGTGAAATATTAGAGCATGAGGTAGTTTCACTAAGGAAAGAAGTGAAAGAGTCTAAAGACAAGCTACACAGGTTTGGGAGAAGCTCAAAGACCTTGGATAAGATTATCAATGCACAAAGATCTTCATAAAACAAGACAAGACTTGTTTTCTAAGAGGAACAAAGAGAACAAGGAGAGGATTCAAGCTCAAGCTCCAAAGAAGAAGAAGCTTCAAAAGAAGAGAGTGAAGGAGAAAGTGAGACTTATGAGGATAAGTTGAAAAATAGAAGGTTCACCAAGGAAGGAAACAATGCACAAATAAAGAATAGGAAACATCACAGGGAAGAAAGGACTAAGAGACCAATGGGTCCAAGGCAATATTTCTTCAAAGGACGTTGCTTCTCATGTAACAGGTTTGGTCACAAGGCTATGCAATGCAGGACACATGAAAAGAAGGAATATGGTTTCACTAAGAGAAATTTTAGAAATGGGCATCTATTTCAAGGGTATTGCTACTCTTGTAATCATTTTGGTCATAAAGCAATTGATTGCAAGGTTCATGACAAGAATGGGTATGGCTTCACTAGGAGGAACTTCAAGATATTTGCACCTTCAAGGAACCACAACATTAAGTGTTATAAGTGCAATAATGTTGGGCATATGGCCAAGTGGTGTAGAACAGAAATTCCAGAGATAAGCAAGAACATGGATATTCAAAAGAATCAGAAGAGTCAATTGAGAAAGAAGGTGGACAAAGAAAAAGAGCATTGTATGCTGGGAGTAGAGATACTCCCACCCCAAAATTAATCACCTCAAGGAGAGGAGGTGGGGAGGGGGTTGAGCTAAGAGTCTTATATTTAGCCCCAAAGGAGTCCCTTTGCCATTGATGTCAAAGGGGGAGAGATTTGAGTTAGGGGAGAGCATTCAATCAGGGGAAGTAGTTTCTCGGGGGAGCAGTATTGAAAAAGGTAAAAGGAATGCTTAAATAAAAAGAGGGTTGCCATCAATGACAAAGGGGGAGATTGTTGGAAATTTGAGCATGTTTTGTTGTCATTGATGTCAAAAGGTTGAATGTCCCAATTTGATGAAATTAATGTCAAAAGGGTTGATTAATGTCAAAAGGTTAGAGGTCCTAAATTGATGGAAATATTTGTGAGAATATTTTTGGGGGATGGGGGGCTTTGAAAAGGGATTATAAATAAACTGGGGGGAAATTGGGAAAGGTTAAAAAATTTATTAATGGTGGAAAAATTACCTTGATGGTAATTTGGAAAAGGTTAAATTGTGGCAAGGTTCTCCCTAAAAATAAAAGGTCCAAAAGGTTTTAAATATTTAAATTAAAATATTTTAATCCTTTAGGATTTAAATAATTATAATTAAATATAATAATTCGAATATTGAAATTCATATTGAAACAAAGGTAGTCGTAATCATATGATAAATTGGGCATGTGTATAAATAAGGATAAGGTAGCCTATGCCCAAGCATGAATTGAGTATTTGATTTCTCTTGCACGATTTATTTTCCTCACACACGACAGAGAGAGAAAGGCACAAACGTTCATGATTTTTGGAGGAAGTAGAAAGACAAAAAGTGGTAAGCGTCTGTCCCCAACAAAGTGAGGTGGTAGCTGAGTTGGTTGGTGTAGTGCATTAGGAGTGGCGAGGTAAAAATTTTGAACCGTACGAAGTTTTTATTGAGTGCAGTCCATTCAAATTTTCCACCGAAAAGAAGGCAGATAAAGGAGCACGTGCTCATTCGTTCACGTGGGGTATTGTAGCACAAGTTGTGGTGGCCCTTGTTTTAGGGCACATGGGGCTAGGAGGTCGTGGGTTTGAGCAACATCGACAAAAATTAAATTTTTCCAAGAGGTATGTGCATTTGCCATAGTGGAAGTTATAAGATTTAAATAAATATTTTTATTTGCCATAATTGGGAGTTATAAGGTTTGAATAAATTTGTGTTTCCATGTATGAGGGTTAAATAAATATTACTATGTAGGCTCAATTAGGGAGTCATAAGGATTTTTTTTAACTATGTTTTTAAATAAAAATGGAATGCATGAAATTTAGTATATCATGTTGTTTTGAAAATGAGTTCTAATAGTTTGATTGAAAATTATTTTGAGAAGATCTGGTTGTTATGGTGCACTAGTAAATGCCCTGGGTACTGGTAGAGGCCAACCCAGGTTCCATTCCCCTTATCTCCATCCTATAGATATATGGTATAGTAAGGAATGTCCTATGTGCTAGTAGAGGCCGACAAGGCTCCATTCCTCCTATGCCAAACGTTTTAAAAGTGGCACATCGAAAGGGGTGTTTTCCACTATAAATTAGTTTTTACCTAGGTGTTCTAGGTGAGTTGGAGAGGAGAGGGCAATCCTTCAAGGGAGGTCCCAGGTTCAAATCTCCACCCTACCAAAAAGATGAATTGGGTATCCAAAATCCAATTGATAATGTTGGTGTGGGCAAGGTCGAGTGTGACTCCCGGGTGACTTTGATGGTGTAGAACCCCCTGTTCATGGTCTCTTAGACCAAGGCGGCCCCGCAAGGGGTTTTTTCGCTTAAAAAAAGAACATATATATTTTGAGAAAGGAGTCATAAGGTGTATGTGATAATTATGTTGACGTAATCGATAACTCTTGTTGATGAAATCTATTTTTAAAGATAGGAGTAATAAGGTGTATAAGTGATTTGGCACTATATGAAGAAATATTTGTGAGGAGAATATTCTCGTGAAGATTTTTAGTTAGACTGTTGCTATCTAAACTTGAATTGGCAAAATAAATTGGTTGAGTAAAATAGGTTTTGAAGACATATCTCCATCACAACAAAAAGGTATGAGCACATTATCCTTTGTTTAAAGTGATTGAATGAATGTTATGAAATATAAGGTGGAGTGAAAAGGATTGTTTGATAAGCATTGCTGGAAATATTTGAGCGAGTTTTTATATGCTTCATGGGTGAATGTTTAGAGAACATTTGAGATAGAGATTGAAGATTATTTGAGTTAGGGTTTGAGACCTACATTGTGCCTTTGCTTGAAGAAGTATGGAAACACTTGGTTAGGGTTTGTAAGCAAGTTGTGTTTCATTGGTTGAATGATTGAGTGAAATTCTTGAGCATTGGTTTTAAGTGATATTGAAAGTAAATGTAAAAACATT
The DNA here is from genome assembly GCA_028583015.1 of Wollemia nobilis. Classification (NCBI taxonomy): domain Eukaryota; kingdom Viridiplantae; phylum Streptophyta; class Pinopsida; order Araucariales; family Araucariaceae; genus Wollemia; species Wollemia nobilis. The sequence continues at coordinate 1,911,080 of JAQPPZ010016969.1, read as the reverse complement.
AGAAATCATATTTGTGAAAATGATAGACTTAATGATTGAGTAGAACATATTGATTTTTGATAGAGTACATCATTCTCTATATATTCCAGAGGTTAAACGAATTCTGGATAAAATATGTCTAAACTGCTTCATGTTAAAGGAATTAATTTGAAGATTAGACAGAGCATTTGATAGAATTGTGTGCAATATTTGAGATTGATTGTGCATATTTTGTGAGCTATTTTATGCAATTGTTTGAGAGAAGTTTGAGCAAGTTCTAGAGAGGTCTTGAAGGCAGATTTGAGGTAAGTATTGGTGAAGACTTGAGGTCAGTTTGAGTAGGTTCTATAGAGGGATTGAAGGTAAATTTGAGGTAATTCTTGGTGAATACTTGAGAGTAGTTTGAGTAAGTTCTTGAGAGGACTTGAAGGTAGATTTGAGATAAGTATTTGTGAAGGCTTGAGAGTAGAGTTGATTTATTTATTTGTTCAAGGTTTGTGTTAAGGCTTGGGGTAAATCTAAGCAGAGTTGATTGATTAATTTTTTAAAGCTTTGTGTTAATGCTTGGGGTGAATCTGAGTAGAGCTAATTGGTTATTTTATTAAGATTTGTTTTAAGGCTTGAAGACAGATTTGAGGACAAAGTTTGGTATAGATTTATGAACATATTTGTGCTAAATCTGAGACAATGTTAGAGTAGATTTATACTAGACCGAGGATATTGTTTACTGTAGATTTGAGACAGGGATTGAGACAAATTTGAGAGTAATATTTGGAGGTGATAGAGTAGAGGACAACAATCTCTAGTGGATAGAGATACATTATCCAGGGCAGTGAGGACAAAGGTTTTATATGGAGAGATAGATCCACAATCTAGAGTAGTGGGGGTAAAAGTATTTTATAAGATCACCGACTAGAGTAGAGGAGAAAGAGTTATCCTATGGATAGAGTTCCATGTACCAAAGAAAATGGGAAAGAGTTATCCTATGGAGTGTGATCCATAAACTAGCTAGGAAGATAGAGTTCTTCTGTGTATAGAGATCCATGAACCTGTTGAGGAGAAAGAGATCTCCTAGTTAAGTTCCACGAACCAGAGAAAAGGAGAAAGAGTTCTCTTGTGTATAGAGATCCACAAATTATTGCATTAGGAGATTGGTGTCTCCTTTGGATAGAGGTCCATAAATATTATAATAGGGAAGTGATTCCTACGAGATTTGTTGGTAAAATTTTAGTGGATATATTTTCTTCGTGGAGTAGCACACATTGGGTGAACCATATTAAATTGGTGTCTATTATGTGTGATGATTTATGCAATGCTTTAATTATTATTGTTGATATTTCCATTGATAATATTGTATACTATTGTTTGGGAAAGAGGGCTTTGAAGTGTGCAGTTTTTCTTTTAAACACCCTATGTAGCACTCGTGCCTAGATTGCCATCGGTGTATTATTATTCTTACTATTTTGGTTGTTTCCTTTTATATTGTCCAAGTTTTAAGATTCCTTTGTTGTTATGTCATTTAGTTGTTCATTCAAAAACCCTCCCATATCTATGTGGTCATCATGGATTTCGTTGAACCTTCTTAGCTCTTTCTATATTCCATTGTCGAGGGAATCCTTACTGGTAAAGGGTTCCTCCCATTCTTCCACAAATTTGAAGGTGAAGACCCTAAAGTTATGCTGGAATTTATGGAGACTTGGGATAATGGTAAGGTTACCATATGTGATAAGACCTATGTTCTTGATATCAAAATACTTGTTTAATTGACTGGACAACAACAAAAATAAATATCAAGAGAGAGAAGCATAATTGGGATGTTAAATTGAAGGACATCAAGGATAAGAAGCTCTACAGAAGAGATCGTATAGGCATGCGGTGTGATGAGTTACCTTTTTCGTGGGGAGCGTTCTTAAACTGATAATGGAGTATGTGACTGTGGATGATCCTAACAAGACTTTGCACAATTTTCACTTCTCCTTTTACAACCATTTCCATGATGTAAGTGCATTAAATATACCTCAATTTATTTTTAATATCTGTCAATTACACCATTGAACATTATAGGAAGCAAAATGGGTTAGAACTATCTACCCATCGTGGCTTTTTCAATGTTCTATTTAAACATTGGCTAATTTACTATCCTGAGGGTATTGTGGTTACTCCTCCCTCAAACCCAAATAGAGTCCTTTGAAACCTAGTTCATACTAAACCATGCCTCAATCTTCTTGTACTCCAAGGTTGTCTGCCAAAAATTAGAAAATTGTTGAAAATGTCCAAGAGTTAAGAAAGAGACCAAGAAGTGCTTCACCTGAACCTGAGAGTGAGCCTGAAAAAAAACCCTTACGCTCCTTTGCACGATTGAAGATAAATATATGTAGAAAGAGTCATTGGTCATTGAGTATGAATATGGAGACAAGGACAACTCTAATCATTGCATGCAGATGTTCATTATCCAATCTGTAATAAATTGCATTATCCATTTGGTTGATTTATGTAATACCCTTAACTTATGATTTTTTAAGAAGTCTTTTACTGAAAGTGTGGAAGAAGTTCCTATTGAAAAGCTGAAGAAGGTGACTATTAAAACTAAGGACATCCTTACCAAGGACAACACTGCTGATATGGACACCCTAAATATTGCAATCCAATATGCTGAGGTCAATCCTATTCTTGAAGGCTAAGGGTGTCACTCTAGTTTGGAGGGTCGTTCAAAATTTGATGCTTTTTGTTATATGTTTCAGTTTTTCCTAAAATTTTTGTTTCTCATGCTGGTTAAGGACAATCGTTTTGATTGTTCCTCCTTGGATTGTTTCTTTTGTTCTTTTTTTCTTCTTCTTGTTGTGGATGGCTTTTTGTATACAGGTTTTAGGGCCCTGTCAAAACCTGCTTGATATATAAATTTTAATCTATTTAACCGATCAAAAAAAATATTGTTAAAAGTTGGTCTTATATTGTTCATACCCCAATCATTATAAGTTTGTGTTCTTAATTCTCTACCTAAGTTCTTCATCCAATTAAGCCTTATAGGCCCTTTTTAACCTGTGTTATTTACCTTGTAGGACGTATATCTCTTCTATCCTTCATCAATCATAATTTCATTATCATAGCTATAGAATATTTTACCAAATTGGTGGAAGATATACCACTTACAAATCAAACCCTCACCATTTCCAATTTTTTTTTATAGGATTGCATGTAATACTAATGTCTTATATATTCTCATTTTAGATAATAGTATTCCTAAAGAAAAAGAAATCTAAGAATTGAGTTTGTAGTCAGGGATTTAGCATTGATTTCCCATTATCCATAAGTAAATGGTAAATTTAAATATAGCAATGAAATATTGCGAAACATTTTAAAAAATATAGTTAAGAAATAAAAGGAAGATGATATCTAAAAGTTATATTTTGCATTGTAGGCATACTACACTAGCATTCAAATGTCCTTCACCAATAATTTCTAGTCTATGGTACTAAAATTTCTTTACCATTTAAAATCAAATTCCCTTCTTTATGTGTTTCTTTGATGATTTTACTGACTTATGGCAAATATCATCAAGAGTATTGGGAGGGCCAAATTACAAAACATAGTGCTCTTAATGAGAGTTTATATGTACTTTTGAGCATAATAGAGCCTATAAGATTCATGTTTCTAAGGATGACAATAAGAAAGTTTATCATCATAATTTCTAAGTCATATATTTTTGGCATGCTTGATAATGTGCATAAGAAAGGAAATGGAAAATTTTTATAAAATGAATTGGTCCTTATATTTTCAAAGAGTTGTTTGGGTCCAAGGCAATACACTTACAAACAATGGATGGAATTGTGTTGGAGGAGCCAAAAAAATTAATGCATGTTAAATGCTTTTATGCATAGTCCTCTCTTGACCTACTTGTATAGTCTTTGTATTTTTATTTGATCTCATATTGCCTTTGGTGCCTCACTCTTCATCCTGATTGCTTTGGCTACCTCTTTGTGAATATTTATAGGTGTTAGTCCCATATATATTTCAATTTGGTACATCCTAATATGTTTTTTATTGTTTTTCTCTCTTGACCAATATGGCTACTTTAAGTTACAAACATATTTGTCCTAAATTTATAGCTACTTTTCTTTATCTTTGTGCTAGGTTTTTATTTGATTATTTTTTATCATGTAATTTACATTTTATTTTCCTAGTTACATAGTGTTTCTTGTCAATTTTTACTATAATTTATTATTGCTAACATTATTTACATTTTGGTTTCTTTCCTTATGATGGTGTCACTCACTAGTAAGGGGCACCATGGTGTCTTCAAGATCTTGATGGAAAGTATTTTTATTTGTTCAAACCATGTCATTTTATGTGGTTGGAACACCAAGGGAACTTTTCAAAATTTTACATAACAAAAAATATTAAAAATGTCTAGAAAATCAAAATTTCAATCATTTTTTGTTTTCCACTATAGTGAAAAGCATGGATTGTTGAAAAATATAGTTGGATAAAGAATATAATATGTTATATTGAAATATTATAGTAGGGGCATGGGAGTTCTCTTATTCATAGGATCTCGTTGCCCTAAATATGCTATAACATATATCTGGTCAATTTAGTTCCTTTTTTTTGTTCTTCCCTATTATGCAAGGTGATCCTCTTTGAAAAACATACCCATCATCAGTGGTAGGGCATGCATTGGCCTTGGGGATATGTATTTCCATCCGTGTATGGCATAATTTGGATTCTCTTAGGATACCCCATAGTAGTGGATGGATAGGGTTGTAGTGATGTAGTGTTGACCTATGCCCCTCTAGTAGTTCGTTTAAGGACTGAAGAACTTATATTTGTGTCTCTGTGTGGAATAAGTTTGATTCTGTTAGCCTCCCTCACTATAATGATGAATGTATTTGTTGGATACATGGCACTTATTAAATATTCCATATCATCTATCTTTTACAATGTTACATATGCTTGGATTATGACACCATATATGACCAATACTATAATAAGGTAGTTTTTAAAATGAAATATTATTGAATGCTAAGCAAATAATCCATGTTATTAAAAAATTATAAATGCAAAGCATGTCATAGAATGCTACTTAGAACATATATGCTATTACAAAATTAGAAAAAATATATATCATTAAATGATACTCAAATAAAATGTGTTATTCAAAATTTGAAAATGCATATAAAGTCATTTAATGCTATAAAAATTAAATGTTTTATAAAGGTAATCTCATGCATGTGTGTGCACACGCGCGTGTGCAAGGGTGTGTTTGTATGTAAAAATAATTGTAAATAATGGTATAATACTCTACATGGGGCATTGAGTGCATGTTAGAATAATAAATTATATCCTAAGTTGTTACTAGGATAACTTGTGTAGATGAGATTAACTTAGTTTATTATGATCTAATGGATCAGATTGTACACCTTTTCTATTTAAGCAAGGTCCATTTCATTCAATAATATCAAGTCATTTATTTTTCCAACATGGTATCAGAGCATGCCTTCCTTGCCATATGAGCCTAAGGAGCTTTTACTCATGGGGGGATTTCCCTCATGGAAATTCGACATCTAAATACAATCGTTGTCATCAAGAATTTTTTTCAGTTGTGTGGTTGACCCGACGAGTAGAGAAAAATTTAAATTTTTTAGATGGATTGGAGCCTACAAAATTTTCAGTAAATTTTTCAACTTGTGTGGGTTTGTAGTATTGTGAAAGTTCTAGGAAGAGTGAAGTGTCATTAATCTCCATCTGCATTGGTTAAGGGCCATATTTTTTCCACCTATGTTGGCATGTGAGAGATATCACCTGGAACTAGTGTGCACGATCGTCCACAGGTTAGTAGATTTCAAACTCTAATGTGAAACATGCATAAAAAATGGAGCAAGTCTCGTCAAAGAAACTTCGAGATGTCATCATTGGTGCCATAGAGAAGGTCGTCTATGCAAGACATTTTTATAAATGCCCCCAACCTGTAGATGTTTTTTGAGTTCTGATCACCAAATTGAGGCTTTTTCGATGAGGAGAAAATTTTTTGAGAGGCAATGGCGACGTTTCATGTGGACCTAATTGCTTTTTCCAACATTCAAATGTGCTCTATTGCACTTACTTTATGCATTTTATTATATAACACTTTAAGAAGTGGAGGGGCCCACTTACTTCTAATTGTATGGGCTTTAATAAAGTCTTTTTTAGAAAATAATTTTATTAAGTGATTTTAAAAAAAAGTGTGGTCCATGCTACGGGAAATAATTTTTTAAATGCTTTATTTTTTATGAAAAAGGAGCATTTTGTCTTTTAGGGGGACCAATTTTTTTAATTTTTAAGAAAGTGGAGGGCCAACCTGGTCCTGTAATATCCTCCGACGTGAGATAATTTTTTTCAAAAGGATAATTTTTAGAATATTACCTTCTAAGAAAAGAAGATGCCATTGTTTTTCCTGCAGATGAAGGTCACTTTAACACCTAATCATAGGGGCATTTATAGTCGTTGGAAATATTTTTCTGAGACAAAAACATTGGTGGTGTCCATTTTTTATTATGAAATAGCTTCAATTTTTTTTTAGCCTCAAATATATTATATCATGGAGTGCACTCATGGTTGAACCCCACACCCCCATAGCTTTGTAAGTGATCCTCGTATCTATTCATATCCTCTATATAACCTAGCGGTTGCAAAATTTTGTTACCCATATATTTTGGTAGGATGAGAAGATCACCATAAGGACATGTTTGAGAGCTACATTGGTGCCCTTTCTTTTTTTATATTTCCTTGAGTAAGTTGTTTGTCCACTCAATTTGGACTTTTTTATCAACCCATTGTGTTCATATAGGTGGAAACCACTACTTATGCTTATGGAGTCAATTTGGACAACCCTTGTGATCCTTGTGGTTCTTTCCACACTATATTCACACTCTTATTTTTGTGAGACACTTTGGTTTCAAGGGAATTTTTTTTTGTGACATTGTTTTCATGGTTCATAGCCTTGATCTGTGTCACAAGCACCCGTCTGGGAGTATGGTTTCATTAAGCTTGGCGATAAGGATTCTCTACTTTTTTTTATGATATATCATGGGTCATTTTCAAGCTTCCTTATGAAATTTGTCCTAGGATGGTTGAAGAGGATATCTTCCTTCCTTTCCATCCTCCTTCCACATCTTCCTTCTTCTTCTATTATGGAAGGTGGTTTTCTCCCTTATGGTTTTTTCTTCATATCTCCAACAGATTTTTCTTATGCATATATTATACATGAGTACCTTATCAAGCCTTGTTGCTAGGACTCATACTTGTGGATATGCCACTTGTTTTTTATTTTGTTATTTTTCACTACCTCCTAGTATCACTTAAGGGGGGGTGTTAGTATATCCTAGTACCACTTAAGTGGGGGTGTTAGAATAATAAATTATATCCTAAGTTGTTACTAGGATAACTTGTGTGGCTGAGATTAGCTCAATTTATTATGATCCAATAGATCAGATTGTACACCTTTGCTATTTAAGCAAGGTATGTTTCACTCAATAATATCAAGTCATTCCTTTTTCCAATAGTGTGATCATCCCATGATACCTTATATCCAAATTAGGTATGACTTTTTACATAATACATTGATAATTTATATAGTAATATCACAAGGATAGTGTTTCTAGGGGTTTTGGTTCGCTCTAGAGCTGTCTTTGCACTCTATTTTTGCTCATTTTGCATCCAACTAGTGTTTTTTAGTGGTTTAAGCTATTTTGTAGGTAAAAAGCAATTTATTTCAACTATTTTTTTGGGGGACTTGTATAGATAAGTTTCAAGTTTGTTTTCCTTTACTTTTATATTTTTGAGTATATGCTTTTATACTTTTATGTTATTTATTTTAAATTCTTTGTATTTTTAACTAACAAAATTTTATTTTTCTCTGTAGAATATAATTTTTATTTGTATTTCTTTGGGTAATGCATAATGCTATTTTTTCTCTTTTTATAAGGACTCCTTAGTGGATAACCCTTATGGTGTCACCCATGGTTGTTTGAAATGGGAAATATATATTCATAAAAATGAGCACTAACAACTAACTTTGTACTTGCTAGATAGTCTTGTTTGAATTGTTTAGAATGCAATAGGGTCAACAAAATATTAATAATATATTTAAATAAGAATAATAGTTTGGTCAAACATGATTTGGATAACCCTATGTCATAACATTATATATATTCTAATGAACATTATTTGATAGAATGGTGCTCAATCAAACATGTATGATGTCAAGGAATTTGGGTAAATGTTGTTTGACTTAACATAATATTTTTTGACCAAATGAACATGCTCAATATAAATTTGGATCAATAGTGGCACTCATCAACATGGTAGAAAGAGAAATTAGTCATACAAGTTTACTAAAATAATTCTTATAAATGTTTCCTCAACTTAAATTTATAACAAAATAGGATTTAACTTAAACCCTAACTATAATAAAGAATAGTTAAATTATGCTTAAAACTTGATATGAAAATAATGATTTCTAAAATTTAAATGGAATTTGTTTCTCATCCATCAAATTTGAGGTTAAATATCACCTCAATGCACTTTATCAATGCTTTTTTTCTCTAAATTAATTTAATGATCACTTCACATTTTCTAAGCTCTAATATTAGTGAATCAACATTATTTGATAAATCTTGTATATATTTTCAATAATTTGGTCTCCTATATGACTTTGTAGATTGTGAATTGATATTGATTAAATAATTCAATGCATTGTAGTGAACCAATACATAATATCTCTGTCTCAATAGAAAATTAACATATATTAAATTATGGGTACAATAGGTCAGCCCTTTCTAGCATTTAGCAGACATTTTGGTCCCAATTACCTACTAGAATTTATGATATTCTACTATAAGAAAATATGTGGTTAGCCCATTGGTCAATGCTCATTGAAATGTAGTGCCTGAGTTGATTCCTCTCAATTGCAAATATATGGATATAACTAATGATCTTAGTGTGATGTCAATTTTATAGTAAATAAATGTTCTCCTAGTTGTAGATCCCTTATTTGTTCTTCCAACATTGACTAGTTATATGATTTATCAATTTATTATCAAAATGACATCATTGGTCACTAGAATTTTTACCTTGCTGAATAGGTCTAGCAAATCAACCCCTTGCTTGGTAAAATTATTGTATCCTTATCCAAATATAGTTCTCCTCATACTTAATTTATTTCATAAGATGAATAAACCTTCAATCGATTGAGACATTATAACATATAGTGAATTTTCTAGTTCTTGGTTTATTTTTTAATTTTGATATTTATCTTTGTCTATCCCTTTTGGATATAGTCTATTCATTTTGTATACATTCTTTGGAGACCTAATATGTTGACTCATGCCTTATCTTGATCTTTGTTATGGATCTATATTCAATTGCATGTGAGAGTATTGTGGACCACTATAACTAGCATATAATAAATGATTATATGTTATATAACATTGAGAATCAATGATGTCAAATATACATGATGTATTATCCACTTTGATAAGTATAAATAAATATACTAATAAATAGAGTAAATTGAGTATTTATTAAATGATACCTCATGTAATGAAACCAACTGCGTAAAGATCATGTAGGTGATAATTATAAGTGGATTGCTTCTAAGTTTATTGACATTCAAATGACACAATATACTTTTACAAAATTATAATTAACCATGATAAGTGATTAATATTCCTATTTTATTATATATATTTATTGCAATAATTTTTTATGGTGTATGACACATTTAAATGGATATTATTTATTTTTCTATTGACAGTAAATGTAATATATAGATATCTCCTATGGATAGTTATAGAATTTATACAAAATATGCATACATATATTCTAATTATTCATAGAAAATGTTATTCTAAAAAGCATTAACAATTTATCCATGACTATACAAGACTTATATTATATTAAAAGTACATGTTTATTTTAAAAGAGTAGAGAATTGCAATAGTGAGTGTGAGTGCAAGTGTGAGTGGGGAGTGTATCAGTGAATGTGAACATGAGTTAGGAGTGTAGTAGTGAGTGCAAGTATAAGTTGAAAGTGCAACGACTAGTGTGAGTATAAGCCAAGAGTGTTGTAGTAAGTGTGAGTGTGAGTTAGGAGTGTACCAGTGAGTGTGATCGCAAATCGAGAGTGTAGCAATGAGTGCAAGTGCAATCTAGGAGTGCAGTAGTGAGTGTAAGCATGAGCATGCTTGCACTCACTTTTGTCTACACTGACTCACACTAAATTTTGGTTGCACTTACTCACACTTGCTTTTGATTGCACTCACTATCAACTCATGCTTGTACTCCCTATTACACTTACTCTCACATCATGCTCACACTTGTTACTACACTTACTCCCAACTTGCACTCTCACTCATTGTTGCACTCACTCCTAGCTCACACTCTCACTTGCTACTACACTTATTTTTAGCTTGTACTTACACTCACTATTGTACTTACTCTAAGCTCATGCTTCCACTCACTGCTACACTCTTGGTGTGCACTTGCACTTACATGAGCTAAAGTATGTGCAACACTACATGAGCTGGGAGTGAGTACGCAAGCGTAAATAAAATTATATAATAGGAGTATGAACAAAGAGGGGGTGCAAGCCAAGATTAAATTATGAAATAAGAGTGACAGATTCATCCAGAGTGCATCAATACTTTAAACCCTTACAATGAATGTGTAGAATATTATTTCCAAAAAATTGTTAAAGCCAAGGAACATTGACAAAAATAAGAGATAAGGGAAATTGTGATCCAAGAGGGAGTGTAAGTTGGGAGTGATTGTAGGGCAGGAGAGAGTGCAAGAAAAGAGTGATTGTGATCTAAAATGAACTGTAAACCAAGAGGGAGTGCAAGCCAAGATTTAGTCATGGTAAAAGAGTGACATGTTAATTAAAAGTGCATCAATGCTTAAAACTCTTACCACAAATGTGTAGACCATTATTTTCAAAAAATTACTGAAGTGAAGGAATTACAAGATAATTATGATACAAATAATTATGATCCAAGAGGGAGTGCAAAGTGGGAGTAAGTTTGAGGCAAGAGAGAGTGCAAGCTAGGAGCAACAATGAGTGCAAGTAGATAGGGAGTGTGAACCAAGATGGAGTGCAAGCCAAGAGTGATCCCCATTAGCTAGTGTGGAAGGAAAGCCATTTTTAAAGCCCTAATGGGAAGTTAGGATGCCCTAGCTGGAAATAAAAATTCCCTAGTTGGAAGTATGGAGGTTCAAGTTAGATATAAGCAAAAGAGTGAATACATGGAAAGTTCAATCTAGGTAGCAAATGTTACACCAGAATTAAGTATCAAGGATGAGATGATTGAACATGACATAATGGTTCTTAATAGTAGAGCGTTAATATGTAAGTTCCATAGATCATGTCCAAGTATTTTGGAGTTTCAAAATTGGATCAAGTGAAGTGGATATTAAATTCAAATTACTCTATGAATTTTATTCCTAAAGGTTTTTTCCTCATCATATTTTACATTTTAGAAATTAGGGATAAAATAATAGTTGGTGGCCCATGGTTTAGGGGAAGAGATGCACTTTATTTGAGACCATGGAACAAATTTTTTTTGTTGAGAAAAATATTTAAAAATATTCTAGTGTAGGTTAGGCTTTTTGGAGTTGCATAGTAGCTTATAAATAAGGATGTTTTAAAGGATGTTGGAAATACCCTAGGGGAATTAACCAATGAAGGGCAAAAAACTATAGAGCGAGAGCATGCTATATATACTCAAATATGTGTTGCTATGGATATTTTAAAACCTTTGCCACAACCCATTAAGATTAAATCTGAATCAAGAGAATGAGATCAACAAGTAGATTATGAAAATATTGCAATGTAAAAACTATGAATAAAGAGATAAAAAATTCTAACAATGAGATTAACTTCAATATGAAGTAAGAAAATCATACAATAATAGAATCTAGATTAGATCAAGGATATTCCACTAAAATATATATATAAATAAAGCCTACCTACAATATCATTTGGCAAGTTCAGAAGGAATTAAAGATGTAAAATAAGATGTGGAGATAAAACCCAAAACAAAGATAGTAAAAGAGGTCAAGTGTATTCTAAGTAAATCATGTTCATTTTCCTCAAGCAGTATAAGATCCTCTTTAGCTAATAAAATTGAAAGTGGTGAAGATTTTATCCCTTGCAAATTTAGGTTTCAAGAGTATAATAATATAGAAATGAGGTTGTAGGAAACCCATAAAAATTTAGGTTTTTTAGGGTAGAATATTAAGGTGATTGCTATAGAAGTGCATCCTTGCACTTTAGGGTTTCCAAGGCAACATAAAGGAATATTATACTTTTGAGGTTATTCCTTGCAATTTAGATCCTTCAAAACAAGGCAAACAAAGACGATAAGTCTTTCTATGAGTAGTGTGATAATATTGAAGAAATTGATGAAGGGAAAAGTATTTCTTGAAAAGAAAAAAAGAGAGGAAGACCCAAGAAGAAAAAACAAAGAGAAAAATAAACACAAAGGGATATTTATATGGGAAAACAAAAGCAAATATCACAAGTGTTAACAAGAATTGGGGCTAAAATTATAAATAAAATTAAAAATAATAATGAAAATAATATCTTAGAATATTAGGGGAATGAGTAAGAACCCTGAAAAAAGGTATTAAGAAATTATGAGGTTATTATAGACAATATATTTTTGGATATAGAAGTTGGGAAGCAAATATTTTAGCCATTTGTAGTGTTGAATTTCATCTTTAAAAAATGAAAATTTTTAAGGCATTTGATATAAAAGGAGTTGATTATGGAAACTTAGCAATTTGAGGAAGATGAATAATATATTTTATAGAAGGGTAAATGAAGAATATATTTTATAGAAAAAAAAAATTGTATATGCTTTAATTAACTTGTTAGAAATGTAATGAGAGAAATGGAGTGCTTTATTTTCATAATGAGAGTTGCCCCCAATAGAATCCACACATAGTTGTTAAAAAAAGTATATGTCTATCTCCATGTTATCTTATTTTCAAGTGCAATAGAAACTTACTGATGTAAATATATATTTTAGCTAACATAGTGAATCAATACTTATAGTTTTAAATAATGTGTATATATTAGGTAATCCATTTTATATAACTTTTTAATATTAATATCAAACTATTCATGTAAATTCTGCACATTATTACAAAAATATATATATATTTTTTTGTAATAATGTGCAGGATTTACATGAATATTAAAAGTTATATAAAATGGATTACCCTATATATATATATATATATATATATATATATATATATATATATATATATATATATGTATATGGTAATCCATTTTATATAACTTTTTAATATTAATATCAAACTATTCATGTAAATCCTGCACATTATTACAAACATATATATATATATATTTAACATGGAGTTGTGATGGGGACACAGGATCACAGAGAATCAATCAAGCTTTCATTTCATTAAACTTTCAAAAGAAAATTTACAATACTAGCCAACAGGCATAGTTTCTAGTTCCGAGCCCCCCCTTTCCTTGATGCACCCCCCTGCTTCTATAACCATGTCTCCATCTCTTTCCAGGTCTGACCCTCTAGGCCATTAATGACCCATCTGCCAGAATACATCCTGCCTGACTGAACCTTTACATCTTTCCCTAACTGGCAACTGCCACCGGGTTGGCCATGGATACATGCATTGATGAGCCGTCTGACTTTTGGGCACAGTCTTCGAATGGCCGCCATGCTCAGCAAGCTTACCGGGCAAGAAATCATGCATTAATGAGGCCTTGACCGCCTCGAAAAACACCATCTGGGAATGTAGGCTTTTTCGAACGGAGAACCAGTAGTATGTCACGATATCGCGACATGTCACGATATCGCGACATTTTTCTTTCTTGCTGCCCTTCTCTCCTTCGGGTCGTGATATCGCGACATTTTCCTTCCTTGCAGCATTTCTTTCCTTCGGGTCGCGATATCATGACAATGTGATAAATTTTCCTCCTCTTCGTCATGTCCAAAGTCGTGATATCATGACATTTTTCTTTCTCGTTGTCTTCCTCTTCTGGTCACGATATCGTGACATGTCATGATATCGTGACATCTTCCTTTTTGGTTCTTCTTTCTTCCTTCTCGGTCGTGAAATCATGACATGTCATGATATCGTGACATCTTGCTCTCTGCTTTCTTCTCGCCTTTACGGGTCATGAAATCGTGACATGTCACGATATCGCGACAACTTTGCCTTCTTTTTTTGCTCTCTACTTGGTCATCGAAATAATGATATATCAGAAGTTTTCTTCCTTGCTTCCTTTTCTCTCCTTCGGTCACGATTTCATCGACATGTCACGAAATCATGACATTTTCTTCTCTGACCCTTCTTGTTCCCTTTGTCACGATATTTGTGACATGTCATGAAATCGTGACATTTCTCCTCCTACTGCCTTTCTTCTTTGGTCATGATTTCATGACATGTCATGAAATCATGACATTTTTCTCTCTCTCCCTTGATCGTGATTTCGTGACATGTCTCGAAATCGTGACATTTTTCTCTTTTTGGTGCGTATTTTCCTTGCTTCGTCCTTTTGTCATGATAATGCGACATGACGTGATATCGCGACACTTTCTACTCCTACGCCTCTTCTCATCCCTTGGTCTCGAAAATGCGACATGTCGCGATATCGCGACACTTTTCCTCCCTTGCACCTTCTTTCATCTTCTGGTCACGATTTCGTGACATGTCATGAAATCATGACATTTTTGCTCCGTGCCTTCTCTCTCCTTCCTGAGTCATGAAAACGCGACATGTCACGATATCGCGACACTTTTCTCTGTCGCGATATCGTGACATCAAGGCAAACACTTAGAAATTTTTTGTTGATGCAAGATTGCTCTACTGCCATCGGATGCTCCTGCATCAGACACCCGAGGTGGATTGAGAAGTGTCCTTCACTTCTGTACTGTTGGAGGAAGACCCAGGTGGTCGACCTCTACTTTTGACAACCAAGTCGCATCTTCGATAGGCCTGTCCTTCCATTTGACTAGGTATTCAGAATACTGCCTATTCTTGGTACTTCTGCCTGCTCGAGTGTCTAGTATTTCCTCGATCTCGTCTGTTGTTGGGGTAGATGTTGGAATACTCCACAATTCTGTACTCGATGTCTCGCTACTGCCTCCTTCATGATATTCTACCAAATCTGCAATGTTAAAAATAGGTGATATATTCAGCTCGCTTGGCAGTTCCACTTCATAGGCATTTCTCGAATCTCTTTTACCTATGATCCTGCATGGTCCAAACCTCTTCATCTTCAGCTTGTTGTAGGTTTTGCTAGGAAACCTTTCCTTTCTCAAGTGAACCATGACCTCATCTCCCACTTGGAACTCCTTGAAATGCCGCTTCTGATCGACTTTGGCTTTGTACTGAGTATTCATCTTACTGATATGTTGTTTTACCTCTTCATGCAAACTCTTTATGTGCTCTACAAAATCTCCAGCCTCAGCACTACTCTTTTCTCCTTTACCCATCGTTCTCAATTCAGAAACATTTCTTGGGTTGTTCCCATACACAATCTGGAATGGGGATCTACTAGTACTTCTGTTGATGGAATTGTTGTAAGAAAATTCTGCCTATGGCAAGATCAAGTCCCATCCCTTGGGCCTGTCTCCTACCAGGCATCTTAGAAGATTACCCAAACTTCTGTTCACCACCTCTGTTTGTCCATCAGTCTGTGGATGGTATGCAGAACTGAACTTCAAATCCATTTTCAGTTGCTTCCACAAAGTTCTCCAGAAATAACCCACAAATTTGGTATCTCTGTCAGATACTATACTCTTGGGTAGACCATGAAGGCGTACCACCTCCTTGAAAAACAAGCCTGCAATATGAACTGCATCACTCATTTTTTGACATGGAATAAAATGAGCCATCTTCGAAAACCTGTCAACCACAACAAAAATGGAGTCACTCCCTCGTTGTGTCCTTGGTAGGCCAAGAACAAAATCCATACTGATGTCCTCCCATGGTCTCTCTGGCACAGGTAATGGCTGATACAATCCTGTATTCTGTCTCACTCCCTTAGCCATCTGACAGACTCTACAACCCTACACAAATTTAGTCACATCTTGCTGCAACTGTGGCCAATGGTAGTTTTCACTAACAAGGGCAATGGTCTTATCTCGACCAAAATGTCCAGCTAGTCCCCCACTATGCTTCTCCTTTATCATATTCTCCCTCATTGAACTCCGTGGAATGCATAATTGACCTCCTTTGAACAACATCCCATCTTGGATCAGAAAATCCAACCACTTGGTCCTGTCCAAAGTAACAGGTGCCAAGCAAGCCTTCCAGGCTTCTACAAAATCAGGATCTTCATGGTACAAACCCTTCAGTTCATCAAATCCTACCACTTCCACCTTCATTTTTGTCAACAAACACTACCTTCTGCTTAAGGCATCTGCAACTCTGTTGGACCTTCCGCTCCTGTGCTTCAACACAAAGGTATAACTCTGTAGAAACTCAACCCACTTTAGGTGCCTCTGATTTAGCTTCCCTTGGCTATTAATATACTGTAAGGCCTGATGATCAGTAAATAGAACAAACTCTTTTGGCAACAAGTAATGTCGCCACTTCTTTAGAGCCTGAACTATAGCATAAAACTCTTGATCATAAACCGAATACTTCTTTCTGGCATCATTGAGTTTCTCACTAAAGTAAGCAACAGGTTTACCTTCTTGACTCAAAATAGCTCCTATGGCACTACCACTAGCATCACAGTCTACCTGAAATACCTTATTAAAATATGGAAGTGCCAAAATAGGTTGTTCTATAACCTTCCTTTTCAACATATCAAAGCTCTTATCTGCTCCTAAGGTCCACTTAAATTCTTTCTTATTCCCTCTCATTGTTTCTGTAAGGGGTGCACAAATACTGCTGAAATTCCTAATGAATTTCCTGTAAAAACTTGCTAGACCATGAAATGATCTTACCTCAGTCGTGCTTCTCGGAGTAGGCCATTCAATGATAGCTCTTACTTTTTTTGGGTCCATTTTTAGACCTTCGACTGAGATGACAAATCCCAGGTACACTAACTCCTTCTTCACGAAATTACATTTCTTCAGATTAATCAACAACTGCTCCTCCCGTAGCTTCTCAAAAACCCTTCTGATATGCATCAGATGCTCTTCCAGGGTTCTGCTAAATATTAGAATATCATCCAAATAGACAATAACAAATTTGCCTAAGAACTCTTTCAATACCTCATTCATCAACCGCATGAATGTGCTTGGTGCATTGGTCAGCCCAAATGGCATGACCAACCATTCATACAAACCTTCTCTGGTCTTGAAGGTTGTCTTCCACTCATCTCCTTCTCTGACATGAATCTGGTGATAACCACTCTTCAGATCAATCTTGGTGAAGTACTTGGCTCCACTCAAACAGTCCATAATGTCATCCATCCTTGGCAATGGAAATCTGTACTTTATGGTGATCTTGTTAATGGCTCGAGAGTCTGTACACATTCTCCACTCTCCATATTTCTTTGGTGCTAGTACTGTAGGTACTACACATGGACTCAAACTCTCCCGAATCAGTCCCTTCTCCAGCAACTCTTGGACTTGCCTGTTCAACTCTTCAGTTTTTGTAGGGGTCATTCTATGTGTTGCCTTATTGGGTAAGCTAGATCCTGGTACCAAATCTATATGGTGACTGATCTTCCTCACTGGTGGTAAACCCTCAGGCACATTATTAGATATAATGTCTAGAAATTCTTCTAACAATCCTAAGACTTCTACAGGGGTATCCTTGCATTCTTCCTTCCTAACTCTAGGAACTAATGCATAGCACATATGCTCATGCTTTAAACTATTCAAAAATTTTCCTCCTTCAACTAAATAGATTCTAGCGCTGCTGCATACCTTTTCTTCTGCCTCCTTCAAGGGCTTCAGCTTATGGCGCACTCCATTCTTCGTCACTGAGTAGGTGTTGGCATGACCATCATGCACTGCACACCGATCAAACTGCCATGGCCTTCCCAACAACAAATGGCAAGCATCCATGGGCAGGATGTCACACAGGACCTCATCACAGTAATTCCCAATATTGAACTTCACTGAACATTGCTCACTGACCAAAACTCTATGGTCCTTCTGTAACCACGCAATCCGGTATGGATGCGGGTGTCTTCTCCTTTTTAACTGTAACTTGGCAACCATTTCTTCTGAAACCAAGTTATCAGTACTACCATTATCTATGATAATATTGCAGACCTTACCCAAACTTTTGCACCTTGTGTGGAACAGGCTCCTCCTTTGGTCTGATCCTTTCTCCTCATTCAACAGGGTCCTCCTAGTGACCATAACTTCTCCTCTCTCTGCCTCCTCAGAATGTTCTGATTCAGCACCTTCATCTGCTACAGCAGCTCTGGCAGGACCCTCAGGTCTCTTATTCATCCTTTCTCGGTGTTGTGGACACTCAAATGCTCGATGTCCTTCTTCGCCACAGTGGAAACAGGTTCCACGAAATCCTCCTCTTCCAAATCCACGTCCAAATCTACCTCTCCCTCTTGGGTAACCATTGTTCTGATTACGGGGTTGGTAGGTGTTCTCCTCTTTCTGCTCTTGGGTATTACTGGTCTCACCAGCCTTCTTCTGGTCCTTATATTTTTCTCCACTGGTCCTTCCACCAGTCCTTCCACCATGACCTCTTCCTCTTTGCTTGCTCTCAAACCTCCTATTCAGCTTCTCTTCAACCCTCAAGGCAAACTGGTAAGCATCCTCTATGGTGGTCATCCTGACTAGGCTTAACTCCTCTTGAATACTTGCTCGTAACCCATTAATATAATGGGCTACCTTCTCCTTGTTGGCCTCTGAATGGCCTGTTCTGATTACAATCTTGTAAAACTCCTCTGTGTATTCTTTAACAGACTTGCTTGCTTGCTTCAAACCTTGCATTTTCTTTAGCAGATCCATCTCATAGTCAGCTGGGATGAACTGCCTCTTCAACTTCTCCAGCATTCTATCCCACCTGGTTATTCTCTCCTTTCCTCTTCTATTTCTTTCCAGTTGTACTCCCTTCCACCATATGCTGGCATGACCCTTCAGCTTGGTCTTGGCAAACCTGACCCTATCAGGATCTTCAACTTCTTCATACTCAAAGTATTCTTCCAAATCATTGATCCAGTCAATCAACTCCTCTGGATCAAGATTTCCAGAATACGTAGAAACCTCCATCTTTGGTCTCTTTCCAATCTGAGAGATGGCTCTGTATAACCTGGCTTGTGCAGGATCTACTGCCTCTTCTTCTTCCTCAAACTGGTCCTCTTCTTCCTCAACTTCATCTTCACTTCCTTCTTCCCCTCTGGGTTCAAGTCCTCTATGCAGCTCCTCTTGCAGGGCCTAAACTTGCCTCTGCAAAGCTCTAAAATCTTCTACTGGCACCATATTTCTTCCACCACCATGGTTTCTTCATGGAGGCATTCTGCTTCACTCTCTTCTCACAACCCTTCCATAGATCCTGGTGCAAGCTGCCTCACTTTCGACGATCTGCTCACACACTCAGGAACTCCCACTCTGATACCACTTGATGGGGACACAGGATCATAGAGAATCACTCAAGCTTTCATTTCATTAAACTTTCAAAAGAAAATTTACAATACTAGCCAACAGGCATAGTTTCTAGTTCTGAGCCCCCCTTTCCTTGATGCACCCCCCTGCTTCTATAACCATGTCTCCCTCTCTTTCTAGGTCCGACCCTCTAGGCCATTAATGACCCATCTACCCGAATACATCCTGCCTGACTGAACCTTTACATCTTTCCCTAACTGGCAACTGCCACTGGGTTGGCACGGATACATGCATTGATGAGCCATCTGACTTCTGGGCACAGTCTTCGAATGGCCACCATGCTCAGCAAGCTTACCGGGCAAGAAATCATGCATTAATGAGGCCTTGACCACCTCGAAAAACATCGTCTAGGAATGCAGGATTTTTCGAATGGAGAACCAGCAGTATGTCATGATATAGCGACATGTCGCGATATCATGACATTTTTCTTCCTTGCTGCCCTTCTCTCCTTCGGGTCGTGATATCGTGACATGTCGCGATATCATGACATTTTCCTTCCTTGCAACATTTCTTTCCTTTGGGTCGCGATATCGTGACATGTCACGATATCATGACATTTTTCTTTCTCTCGACCTTCCTCTCCTTCGGGTCACGATGTCGCGACATGTCGCGATATCATGACATTTTTCTTTCTCGTTGTCTTCCTCTTCGTGGGTCGTGATATCGCGACATGTCACGATATCATGACATCTTCCTTTCCGGTTCTTCTTTCTTCCTTCTCGGTCATGAAATCGTGACATGTCGCGATATCGTGACATCTTGCTCTCTGCTTTCTTCTCGCCTTTACGGGTCACGAAATCGTGACATGTCACGATATCGTGACAGCTTTGCCTTCTGCTTTTCTCTCCTTCGGGTCACGAAATCGTGACATGTCACGATATCGCGACATTTTTCTTCCTTGCTTCCTTTTCTGCTCCTTCGGTCACGATTTCGCGACATGTCGCGAAATCGTGACATTTTCTTCTCTGACCCTTCCTGTTCCCTTTCGGTTGCGATTTCATGACATGTCACGAAATCGTGACATTTTCTCCTTTGGCCTTTTCTACGTTCTTTCGGTCATGATTTCATGACATGTCACAAAATCATGACATTCCCTTCGGATGCTCTCTCTCCCTATTTTGGTCATGATTTCGTGACATGTCACGAAATCATGACATTTTTCTTGGACGCCTTCTTTCTCCTGCTTTGGTCGTGAAATCGTGACATGTCGTGAAATCATGACATTTTTCACTCCTACGCCTTGCTTCGTCCTTTTGTCATGATAATGCGACATGTCGCGATATCGTGACACTTTCTGCTCCTGCGCCTCTTCTCGTCCCTTGGTCACGAAAATGCGACATGTCGCGATATCGTGACACTTTTCCTCCCTTGCGCCTTCTTTCGTCTTCTGGTCGCGATTTCGTGACATGTCGCGAAATCGTGACATTTTTGCTCCGTGCCTTCTCTCTCCTTCCTGAGTCACGAAAACGTGACATGTCGCGATATCGCGACACTTTTCTCTGTCGTGATACCGCGACATCAAGGCAAACACTTAGAATTTTTTTTGTTGATGCAAGATTGCTCTACTGCCACCGGATGCTCCTGCATCAAGTTGATTTAACACTTCAACATTATTGGTTACCATTATAATTGGATCAATTTTTTTTTTAAATGTATAATTAATAGTCAATTTGCATGTATTATTATTCAATTTATGATTTTCATATATGAAAATCTTACAAAATGATCATTGTTTTTAATTTTATTTTTGGCTAAAATTATGATTAAACCTAAATGTGTACTTTAAATCGTACTTTATTTTACTTGTAAGAGTAATATGTTTTTCAATTTAGGTTAAATTTTTTAATTTTTAAATTATTATTATTAATATTTTATTAGATGTTGATTCAATTGGGTCACTTCCATCAAAATACCAAATAATTATATTTGCTACTAGGTCAAATAAACCATATACAAATACCCCTTTATCGAATATATTTCTCATTTTGATTTGTATTAACTCAAATATTCTTCATAAAACTGTTATATTTCATAATCCACTCCCTTCAATAATTTTCAATAAGAAGTTCAACTCCACAATTGGCTAAATTATCTACAATTTTTTTTCCTTCTCTATAGATATACTTACATTTCAAAGATTTTACCTTAAATAATAGTTGATGTTAACTAATAATAATGTTATTTTTTTTCCATATTCCACACCCATTATTTTTATTAAATTTTATTTTACATATTCATTATCATGGAGAATAATATTTAATAGGTATTTCAACCATTGGATGGTATTTATGAGTTACAAGAGGAAATATGGATCTTTGGACTCTTCTAAAATTTTCAGGCATATGTTGTGGGCTCCACACATGAGATAGAAAGGTAAAATGGGTAATTTGGGCTATATAATGTATATTACTCATCACCCTTGAAAAGGTATAAACCATTTAGGAGAAATCAAGAAAAGTGCAAGTTCTCCTTAAATCAAGGAACTAATTGGGAAAAAGGAGTTGGTTGCATTCTTAGTTGATCTTCTTGTTATAGAAGTTGCTTTTCTTTATTGCTCTATGTGAAAATGTGTGAAATATAGGAGAGGTGTTCCCCCCTTAATGAGATGCATGTGTTGCATAGTAAATATTGCCTTTCTTTATTTATAACTTGAATTCTTGTTCTTGATCTCTTACTTTTTAGTTCTTGAATATTGAATGCAAGTAGAGCGCGTTTATTCAGTATTTTGGGGTTGCATAATTTTCCAAGTTTAGATATCACTCTTTAAGTTTTATAGCTTGTATGGATGTTCCTATGAGTCATACAAACGATATACGGTTGACTTCAGGTTGATAGGATAGTGTAAAAGCTTGGTAGGTTCAATAGGTGCATTGGTTTTGCAACATAGTATGAAGGAGGCAACCATTAGAGACTTTAGAGATTTGTGTTTAGAGTTGGATGAAGGTTATGATAGAAAAACATTAGAGGATTAAGTTTATATAATTGATGCAATCTATTCATTTTAGATCAATATAAACTTGGAAATATTTTGGTGGTGGGTTTTTTGACATGTATAGGTTTTTCCCATGTTAAATATTGTGTTATTTATTATTGTTTTATTTATTTTATTATAAGTATATTCATGGTTTTTATTTACATAAATCATATTACATATTAATTTTAATGTTCATATATTGTTATCACTTACCTAAATTTTCTACATATGGTACTAGAGTTAGTTTTGGCTTGACCTTGGAAAGGGATGCATTTTTATATTTGTAGTGTGTTTATGATTGTAATGGGAGCTTCTTGGTTAGTTTTTGATCTGTGGTGAAGAGTACCATGGAAATCACAAGTAGATCAAATATTGATATGTTCAATAGGCAACACTTTGAACTATGAAAAATGAACATGGAAGATCTTCTCATAGAGAGAGATCAATGGGATGTAGTGAAGTCTAAAAAGAATCCAACTAGTATGAGTGATGAGGATTGGGTAAATATTGATAAGAAGGCTCAAATCACTATCAAGCTATATCTCTTAGATTCAGTATTGATGAATATATTAGATGCTAATACTGTTAGAATTTCCCAATAATAGAAATGCAAAGTATTACATAAAATATGAATAGAAGAGTAGAACTGATTGATTTATTCCAAGAATCAACTTTGTATAAATAGCAAAGTTGATCATTGAGAGTTTTTGGATTACGAAAACTCATCAAACCTAATGAATACACCACTGAGAGTTCTCCTAACACATGGAGAAATGTAAACTCAAGTGTGTCTATCCTGGTAGAACTTAAGAGAATATTCACTTATTCTAACAACCCCCTTAAGTTATACTAGGGGAGGGTTGTACAAATGAGTCCCAAAAACAAGGCCTGTTGAGGTACTCATGTACAATGACTTCTTTTTGAAGATATGGTAAAAACCCAATGGGAAAAACCATTAATCAAAAAGGAAGTAAGAGGCTTGTCTTCGGATGGCGAAGATTGTCTTCTTAATACAATAAGAAATATGAGTCCTAGCAGCATGGCCTGATGAGGTACTCATTTACAATATATAGTTGGTGAAAAAACCCCTTGGGGAAAAACCAACTATCACAAGAAAAGAGGCTTGTCTTTGGATGGCGAAGATTGTTCTCTTATTACAAAAGAATGATGAGTCCTAGTAACTTGGCCTGATTAGGTACTCATATACAATATATAGATGGTGAAAAAACCCCTTGGGGAAAAACCAAATATCACAATAAAAGAGGCTTGTCTTCGGGTGGTTAATATTATCCTATTAATACAAAAGAATGATGAGTTCCATAAACTTGGCCTGATTAGGTACTCATATACAATATATAGATGGTGAAAATACCCCTTTGGGGAAAAACTATCTGTCACAAACACATATCCAAGATAGATGTATGTCTTTGGAATGCAAATATTATCCTCATAAAATACATGTTGTTGGAGAGATGATGAAAAAACCACAAGGAAAAAAACCATTCTCCAAACAATATAATAAGATGTGGAAGACCTCTATGTCAATAGCTATATTGCTCCAAGTTTATCTCACAACTAAAGGTAACACGAAGAAGGAAATGACTTGGTGAAGATATCTGCAATTTGATTCTTAGTTGGAATATAGTCCAAGTGTATATCCTCATTCTGAATATGTTACCTTATGAAGTGCATGTGCATCTCAGTGTGTTTGGTGCATTGATGCTTATTCAGATTATGTGCAATATGAATTGTGCTATGATTGTCACACAAAAGAGTTATAGGCTCTTTATGGAAGAAACCAAATTATTTTAGAATTTGATGAAGCCAAAGAGCTTCCTAACTAGTTGAAAGTACTGCCCTCTATTTTGCCTCTATAGAATATTAGGCTATCGCTTGTTTCTTGCATAACCAGTCTATTGGTGAAGAACCAAGGTAAAAGACATAGATAGAGGTTGAACATTTGTCTTCTACTGAATCTTCCCAATATGAATCTGTATAGCCAATTATATCCATGGATTTTATCTTATAGAGGATCCCAAAGTGCATAGTGCCTTGTAAGTAATAGAGGATTCTTTTTGCTGCTTTCCAATAACTAAAGTGAGGTTGATGAGAGAATTTGGATATTAGGCCAGTAACATATGAGATATATGGGCGAGTATGAGTAAGGTATAACAGACTTCCTACAAGCTGATGTTATAGAGTTGCATCACATAGTGGTGATGAGTAGGAAGTACTAAGATTAATTCCATATTGAAAAGGGGTAGGAGAAGGTTTGAAATATGTCATTTTAAATATTTGAAGAAGATCTAGAGTGTACTTTTGTTGACACAATGAAATTCCTGCATCTGTTTGACTTATTTAGATCCCAAGGAAGTAATGAGCTAAACCTAGATCAGCCATTTCAAATTTTTCATAGAGGGAGTCTTTTATAATCTGAATGTGAGTGAAGTTACTACCAATGAGAAGATCATCAATGTAAAGAACAAGAATGGTGATTTTTCCTTCATCTATCTGAATGTAGACGGTGTTATCAAAATCACAATGAGAAAAACCTATGGAAAGAAGGAAGGAGTCCATATTTTCATACCAAGCTCTAGGGGCTTTTTTTAAGCCATAGAGAGACTTTTTTAGCCTACAAACAAGAGAGGAGTCTTGAGTGAAACCAGCAAGTTGTTCCATGAATATTTCTTCTTTTAAGTCCCCATGTAAGAAATAACTCTTTACATCCATTTGATATATAGGCCACTTTTGGGAAGTATCCAAAGAAAGAACCAGTTTAACATAATCCATTTTAGCAACTGGAGAAAAGGATCTGCATAATCAATACCTTCAATTTCAGAGAAACCTTTGGCTACTAGGCAAGCTTTGTATTTGTCTATTTCTCCATTAGACCCATATTTTTTTTAGATCCATTTACAATGAACTAAATTCCTTCCTTTAGGAAAGGGAACTAAATCCCAAGTTTTATTTTTTATTAAGAAAGAAAATTCATTTTCCATGGCCTCATCCCATTCTTTAATTCTTGTTGCTTCTTTGAAGGATTGAGGATCAGAGGAAATAGATTGACAAACAAAACCAGTGCCTATGGGGTTGGTTGATCTGGTGATGGGGCACCAGGAAACAGACACAATCTCACACTCCGGAATTCCATAATAATTCATCTATTAATATAAAAATGCATAATACATACAACCCGCAGGCTTACAATCACCGGCCCTCGGCTCGGTTCTCCGCTACTACACTTCTGCATCTATTTCCCGATCCACCGTCCCGACAAAATATAATAAAATGGGTTTTTATAGAGGCCCCGACCCTCTCACGCATCATCTCCCACCTAAACGGGTTCACCAACCCGATTAATTACAATTTCAAAAATCGGGTCACCAACCCGATTAATTTCCCGCACTCCGCACGACCCTGTTCCATCTGATCTCTGTCAAAAAATTCTCTGCGCATCCATCCTCTTTGATTCCCGTGCTTCCTGGTCTTGTCCGTCTTCATTGCACCTTGTGCCATGTGGCATCCGTATCCACCCTTGAAAACACCGCTTACGTGTTTCCCGCCATCGTTTTCTTTTCCTGCGCCTCTTTCTCTCTCCGTCACGATATCGCGACGTTTCTGTCTTCCTGCGCTTGCTCCTTATTTTGGTCGTGATATTGCGACATGTCACGATATCACGACCATTTTGCCTCGGCACCTTCTTTTCCATTTCTTTTCACGATATCGCGACGTCCTCACTTCTCTGCCCTCATCGCGACATCGCAATTTCGTGACCTCTTCGCTATTCTCTCCTCTACTTTGCTCCGGATCCATCCCTGTGTCGTGATTTCATGACAGTCATGATTTCATGACGTGTCACAAAATCGTGACACCTCTGCTGCTTCCACTCTGATGTCGCAATTTTGCGATAGTCACGATTTTGCGACAGTCGTGATTTCGTGATAGTCGTGATTTCATGACATGTCGTGAAATCATGACAACACCCACTGCTCCGCTCTGGCTGCGCCTTTGTGTCACAAAATCATGACATGTCATGATTTCGTGACACCCTGCCCTCTGCTCCTTCTGCTTTGCTTCATGTCACGATTTCGCGACGTCGCGAGATCGCGACGTCACGATTTCGCTACTCTTTCCTCGTCCTTCCTCCGCTTCCAAATTTGCGTCACAATTTTGCGACAGTCATGATTTCATGACACGTCGTGAAATCATGGGTCGCAATTTCGTGACATGTCACGAAATCGTGGCCCTATCAGTTGCAGTTTCTTTCTCCTGTCGTCCGTCGTGATTTCGCGACATGTCACGAAATCGCGGGTCGCAATTTTGTGACATGTCATGAAATCGTGGCCCCTTCTGCTGGTCTTTCTCCTTGCCTTCTGTTTCTTCTTCCTTGGCCGATTCTTCAGCACGGGATTTCCCGCAACCCGATGCTTCTGCTGGAGGTGCTACGGGATGCTCCTGCATCAGACACCCGGGGTAAGTGGAGAAGTGATCTTCACTTCTGCTTGGTCCAGTTGCTACCTCCTGCAACACTTCCGAACCCTTCTCTGCCTCTGCAGACTGCTTCAACCCTGTCTCCCAGTCCACACTAACTCTGTCTTCCACCGGACAGATTTCTCCACTGCTGCAAATTTCTTCTGCAGCCTGCTTTAACTTCTCCTCTTGCACAGAAAAATCCGTGCCTTCTTTCGGGCAGGTCCCGGTACTACTGCATTCTTCATCACATGCAGTCTTCTTCAACTTCTCTTCTTTCTTTCTCTTTCTTTCTTCCCGTCTTCTTTGCCTCTCCTCTTGCTCCCGCAACTTTATCCCGAGCCACTCTTTTTGAAGGGCCTTCAACTATTTTTGCAAAGCTAAATATTCTTCTTTCAAAACCATATCCTCCATTCTGTCCCGTCTTCTTCGGGAATGCATTCTTCTCACCCTCTTTTTTTTTTTTTTTTTACCGAGTCTTGGCGTAAACTGCCTCCCGCTCGACGAATCTTCTTACACACTTAAAGACCAAACTCTCTCTCTCTCAGAATCCTCCCACAGGTCCTGGTCCAACTGCCTCACCTTCGACGGATCTGATGCACACTCAGGAACATTAGCTTTGATACCACTGATGGGGCACCAGGAAACAAACACAATCTCACACTCTCGAATTCCACAATAATTCATCTATTAATCTAAAAATGCATAATACATACAGCCCGCAGGCTTACAATCACCGGCCCTCGGCTCGGTTCTCTGCTACTACACTTCTGCATCTATTTCTTAATCCACCGTCCCGACAAAATATAATAAAATGGGTTTTTATAGAGGCCCCGACCCTCTCACGCATCATCTCCTACCTAAATGGGTTCACCAACCCGATTAATTACAATTTCAAAAATCAGGTCACCAACCCGATTAATTTCCCGCACTCCGCACGACCCTGTTCCATCTGATCTCTGTCAAAAAATTCTCTGCACGTCCATCCTCTTTGATTCCCGCGCTTCCTGGTCTTGTCCGTCTTCATTGCACCTTGTGCCACGTGGCATCCGTATCCACCCTTGAAAACACCGCTTACGTGTTTCCCGCCATCATTTTCTTTTCTCGCGCCTCTTTCTCTCTCCGTCGCGATATCGCGACATGTCGCGATATCGCGACGTTTCTGTCTTCCTGTGCTTGCTCCTTATTTTGGTCGTGATATCGCGACATGTCACGATATCGTGACCATTTTGCCTCGGCACCTTCTTTTCCATTTCTTGTCACGATATCGCGACGTCGTGATATCGCGACGTCGCGACGTCCTCGCTTCTTTGCCCTCACGCTAACTTTTCGTCATGACATCGCGACGTCACGATATCGTGACGTCACGATATCACGACATCATGATTTTGTGACCTCTCCGCTGTTCTCTCCTCTGCTTTGCTCTGGCTCCGTCCCTGTGTCGTGATTTCGTGACAGTCACGATTTTGCGACGTGTCACAAAATCGTGACACCTCCGTTGCTTCCACTCTACTACCACTCTGATGTCGTGATTTCGTGACGATCACGATTTCACGACATGTCATGAAATCACGACAACACCCACTGCTCTGCTTTGGCTGCGCCTTTGTGTCACGAAATCGTGACATGTCAGGATTTCACGACACCCTACCCTCTGCTTCTTCTGCTTTGCTTCATGTTGCGATTTCACTACTCTTTCCTCGTCCTTCCTCCGCTTCCAACTTTGCGTCATGATTTCATGACACGTCACGAAATTGTGGGCCTCCGCTTCCAACTTTGCATTGCGAAATCACGGGTCATGATTTTATGACACATCACAAAATCGTGACCCTATTGGCTGCACTTTCTTTCTCCTGCTGTCCGTCACGATTTCGCGACATGTCACGAAATCGCGGGTCGTGATTTCGCAACATGTCATGAAATTGCGGCCCCTTCTGCTAGTCTTTCTCCTTGCCTTCTGTTTCTTCTTCCTTGGCCGATTCTTCAGCACGGGATTTCCCGCAACCCGATGCTTCTGTTGGAGGTGCTGCTCGATGCTCCTGCATCATCTGGTTGATGGAAGATTTTGGATGTAAGGAGTAGCTTCTTTAACAATGGTGTGGGCCCATTTTGGCATATGGAAGGAGTAGAAGGAGTTGAAAGACATTGAGTTGGAGTTACAGGTTCCTCATCTTGATTATCAATTTCCAAGTTAACTTCAAGAGTTGGCTCTTCATAATATTGAGGTTCTACTATAGAAGAAGGCTCAATGGAGGAATAGGGGGTTTGAGGATATTTTTGAGGGAATTTTTCATCAAATTGGACATTCCTATGAAATAAGACCTCATGATTTGAGGGGTCAAGGAGCCTGTATGCTTTCAATTCATCACAATAACTAATGAAATAAGATAATAATTTTTCAAGGTTTGTAGGCTTGAAATGTAGTGATATCAACCAGATTTATATTTTGGATAATCTCAATATTCACCCTTATGAGAGGGAAACTATAAGTAAGAGAGATATCCTTTTTGTAAAATGGTTGATAGAGAAAAATATATGCCAAGCCTTTATACCAATTGCCTCCAAAACCCACCCTTACGTGAGGGAAACTATAAGTGTTAGAGGCAATGATACGTGGAACGTAGGAAAAAATATTTTTAGGGTAAAAATTTTAAGTTTTGAAAATATTTTTTCTATGAAAGGAGATATATTTAGAAAAGTGAAAGGATAAAGAAGATTAACAACTTTCTAAAAAAATAATTTAAATATTATTTTATTTTATTTTATATGAGTAAGAATAATATATGTTTAAATTTTTTTTAATAAACAAATATGTATTTGAAGAGGTTAAATAGTGAGTATCTTCTTTATGAAATATATAATGGAATATTTCAACAATAACACCTTCTAAATATATGCTACTGAAAAGGAACTAAATGAACTTAGAAGAAGATAGACAAAAAATATACAACCCCCCTTTAAATATTAATTACTCAAGTGTTTTTTGTTTTAAAAAAAAAAATTAATAAACAAATATGAGTTCAAAGAGGTTAAATAGTGAGTATCTTATTTATGAAATATATAATGGAATATTTCAAAAATAACATCTTTTAAATATATTCTACTTAAAAGGAACTAAATGAACTTAGAAGAATATAGACAAAAAATTATACAACCCCCCCTTAAGAAACACAAATGCACAATAAATTGCACTAATCCCCCCCCCCCCCCCAAATAATATTTTATTATATTAGTTACAATATTGACTCACGACTTTTGAAGAGAGATTTTTGTGAAAAATAAAAGGCTCTTTGAAAATGAGTCAAAAGATATGACCCTCAAAATGGAAGGATCGAATAACCTATATAAAAATAATTAGTAAGGAGGATAATAGATTTTTTTGAAAAATTGTTTAGGACTTCGACAAAGAGTGGTACTCATAATAAATGGAGACACATGAATGAACAACCTGACTTGAAGTAGAGGGTGGAGACTATTTTAAAGAATTATTGGCACTTAGAAATAAGGAGACGCCTGCTGGAACAACCTGCAACCAAATCAACAAGATTGAAAATATCTGGTTCCTTCCTCTTCGAATATGTGGCTCTCTTTTTGACCTTGCAGAGTTCCAACATTGTATAAAATAGGTTCCCAAGATGCTATATATTTATAGCTTTTGGAACTTGCTATCTACACATACAAGATTAAACGAATCAGAGTACTTGCACAAAATTAATAATAAAAAAACTATACCTTAAGTGTTGAATGGGGGTTATCCAAGATGTGATCTTAGGAGAGGTCATTGTGCTAAGCACTTTATAGATGTTGTGACTCCTGATGAACCAGATATCCCTGTAGAACATGTTAATTTTTTTTTTCTATACTTTAACACAAATCAAGCTATGATTTCGAACCAGAATCCTTGAGAACCTTGAGAATAACAAAACATTCGTAATATCAATTTCTCTATAGGGTGAGGAGAATTTATTTACCATCATCGATAGAGAGCACCAGGTTTTATAGGACATAAACCATCTAGTGAACACCAAGTTATTTTAGATATGGAGATACATAGCCAACAACTGCACCAACTTCCACATGGATATTCATTGAGGACACAGCGACATGATTGTTCCATGTCGCATCCAAAGAGGTACGTTGTGCATGCTAAGATTCAATGGGAGATAGGATTCCCTTTGTTACGGATATGAGGAGCCAAAAAAATCTCACACACAGATCTGTCCTTCAATTTGGATTTGGTTAGAAATAAATAAACACGATATTCGCACAATTATGATATGCAAAAATTTAAACGTTGTTCCCAAATTTTGTGGGCCAAAATGAAAACTTTGGAGCCATGGAATTTAAATAGGATCGCAACGTCTGCTATGAAAAGGAGAGAGATCTAAATTTGAATCAAAGAAAGGGAGGAGATTTTGAAAAAAAAGGCTCTTTTCTTTTAGAATATGGTCTAAAACAGACTTAAATAATCTTATTATGTCATTTAGTACTTATACAACTTAAAGTCCAATTTTTTATGAAATTATAGTTGCATTGTTAAGTTAGTAATTGAGAATTAAGACTATGGATGATAGTTCTAAGGAAGATTTGTTTATTATATGGAGGTCTAAGGAAAAGAAAGGTAATAAGAAAGGAGATAGAAAAAATTCCAAGTCATAGACTAGATCTAAATCTCTTTGTACAAGCAAAGTAAAATGTTGGAATTGTGGGAAAGGAGGTCATATAAGAAAAATTATAAATCTAAGAAACCTTGTGACTCATCTACAGATAAAACTTTGGATGAGGATGTTAGTACTAATGTGTTTCTTTCATGTGTTAATATTGTTAGTTATGACTCATGGCTTATTGATTTAGGTGCCTCAATTCACATGAATCCTCATAAGGAGTGGTTTCTAGATTATAGAGAGATTGATGGGGGTGATGTTTTCCTTGGTGAAAATGTTAAATAGATAATTATTGGTTGAGGAAAGGTAGGCATATTTATTAGTGATGGTATCATAAATAATATTTGAGATGTGTTACATATTCTAGAATTAGCTAGTAGCTTGCTTTAAGTTTCTAAGTTTAATGCTACTAGAATTAGAGTTTTTTTTATGAAAGAGGGTGTAGGCTAATTAAAGGTAATTTAGTGATTTCTAAGGGAATTAGATGTGGAACCCTATTTAGGCAGAATGTTGCTACATATTGTAATGTATCTAAAAAGCCTAAATTTTGTATTTTGTGGCACTATAGATTAGGCCACATTGGTCAGAATGGTTTGAAAGCCTTGATTGATAAAGAATTGGTGATTGATGTTTTTGGTTGCAAAAAGGATTTTGATTTTTGTGAAAATTTTATGTTTGGTAAGAATAATAGAGCTAAGTTTGGTTCAGGAAGCACTAGAGCAAAGTAGTTACTAGAAGTAATACATAGTGATGTCTTTGGCTAAGTAGATGTTACTTCTCGTAGAAAGGCAGTGTATTATGTTTCTTTTATTTATGAATTATCTAGGCATAATTGCTTTTATTTTTTTAAGAAAATTTTTGAAGTTTTTGGTATATTTAAGCAATTTAAAGCACTTGTTGAGAATCACACAAATAAGAAAATAAAAGTATTTAGAATTAATAATGGAGGGGAATATTTATCTAAATATTTTAATGTATTTTGCACACATGTAGGTATTTTTTATTATAAAAGTAACCTTTATACTCCCAAATAGAATGGGATTGCAAAAATAATAAACAAGACACTAATGAATAGAGATCCACCAATGGAAATGTGTTTCCTTTATTTTCAGGTTCAATTAGGTGGATGAGTGAGAGGTAATAGATAGTTACTCTTTCCACTATTAAATTTTATTATATAGCTACTACATATACCTGTAAAGAGGCAATTTGGCTTCAAAGGTTGTGCTCAGGTATTGGTTTTATTTGCAATTTGGTTAATATTGGTTGTGATAGTGTAAGTGCAATTTGCTTGGAAAAAATCATATGTATCATGCTTGAACTAAGCATATTGATGTGCAATATTATTATATGAGGGATATGATAGGGAATAAAAGGATTTAGATTAAAAAAGTGCATACTTTAGTGAAAACAACTAATTCATTAACTAATAAATGAGTACAAATAAGTTTATTTGGTGCAAAGAAGCTATGGGGATATTTCCCCATGATCAATAATATTCTTCATTTATTTTTAGTCTTGCAATGTAAATATCAAGTGGGATAATGTTGGGATTAGGTGTGATATCTACCTTGAAAATCCTTATTAAATACTATTTTGCTTATTCATTATCATGGATGATAATATTTAATTGGTATTTCAACCATTGGATGGTATTTATGAGTTACAAGAGGAAAAATTAATCTTTGGACACTTGTTATATTTATAGGCATATTCTATGGGCCCCACATAAGAGATAGATTCCTAAAACATGTAATTTGAGTTATATTAATGTATATTACTTATCCCTATTGAAAATATATGGATCATTTAGGAGGAATAAAAAAAATGTAAGTTCTCCTTATATTGGGGTATTGAGTGTGGTAGTGATTGCAGAAAATGAGTTGGTTGTATGCTTAGTTGATCTTCTTGTTATAGAATTTTATTTTCTTGATTAATTTAAGTGAAATTGCATGCAATAGAGGAGATGTTTTCCCTCCTTCATGATATGTATTTGTTGCATGTTAAAACTAGACTTTCTTGATTTATAACTTGAGTTTTTGTTCTTGGTCTCTTGGTTTTTAGTTCTTGAATCTTGAATGCAAGTAGAGGTAATTTGGATCATATTTAGGGGATGCATATTTTTTATAGGTTTAGATATCACTCTTGAAGTTTTATAGCATGTATGGATGCCTACTTGAGTCATACAATTGATATACAGTTTACAATAGGTTGATAGGATAGTGTAAAAGCTTGGTAGGTTGAACAGGTGTGTTGGTCTTGGAGGATAGTTTGAAGAAGGTAGGCATTAGAGACTTTAGAGGTTTGTTTTTAGATCTAGATGAAGGTTATAAAAAAAATATCATAGGAATAATGTTGTGTAATTGATGTACTCTATTCATTTGAGAACAGTATAAACTTGGCAATCTTTCGATGATAAGTTTTTCTGACCTGTATAGGTTTTTCCAATATTAAATATTGTGTTATTTATTGTTGTTTTATTTATTTTATCAGAAGTATCTTAATGGTTTTTATTCATAAAAATCAGACTAAACATTGATTTTGAAATTCATATATTGTTAACACTTACTAATACTTTCTACATCTGGTTTCAAAGTCAATTTTGGCTTGATATTAGAAAAGGATGCCTTTCTGTGTTTGTAGTGTGTTTGTGACTACAGTGGGAGTTTCTTGGTTAGATTTTTTATTTGTGGTGAAGAGTACCATGGTGAGAACAAGTATATTAGATATTTATAAGTTCAATGGGTAGCACTTTAAACTATAGAAAATGAATATGGAGGATCTTCTCATAGAGATAGATCAATAAGACCCAGTGATATCTAAAGAAAAACTAGATAGTATGAGTGATGAGGACTAGGTAAAGATTGATAAGAAGACTCAAAGCAATATTAGGCTATGTCTTTCACATTCAGTATTTATGAATGTATCAAATGTTATTATGACAAATATTCTATAGGAAATAATGGGTAAAATTAATCAAGAAAAGAGTCTGGTAAATAAAATGTTTCTTGAAAGCAAATTGTATTCTCCTAAGATGAGTGAAGGAGACTCTATTGCTGATCATTTGAATGCATTTAAAATTATTTTGAGTTAGCTAGCTTCTATTGATGTACCAATGGAGGAATATGATAATTAGACAATTTTGTTCTATTATTTACCTAATTCATAGGATAATCTTATTATGTCATTTAGTGCATCTACAACTTCAAGTCCCAATTTTGATGAAATTATAGTTGCATTGTTAAGTCAAGAATTAAGAAGGAATACCATGGATGATATTTCTAAGGATGATTTTTTTGTTAGAGTTAGGTCTAAGGAAAATAAGGGTAATAATAAAGGAGATAGGAAAATTTCAAATCACAAACTAGGTCTAAATCTCCTGGTAAATGCAAAGTGAAATGTTGGAATTGTGGGAAAAGGGGTCATATTAAGAAAGATTGTAAATCTCAAAAATATTGTGACTCCTCTACACATAAAAATTCAGATGATGATATTATTATTGATGCATTTATTTCATGTTCTAAAATTGTTATTGATGAATCATGGCTTATTGATTCAGATACCCTATTTCACATGATTCCTCATAAGGAGTGGTTTTTTAGGTTACAAAAAGATATATGAGGGTTATGTTTTCCTTGGAGACAATAGTAAATAAAGAATTATTGTTCAAGGGAAGGCAAGCATCATTCTTAGTTATGACAACATAAATACTCCTTTAGGTGTGTTAAATATTCCATGATTAGCTAGTAGCTTGCTTTAAGCTTCTAAATTTAATGATAATAGAATTAAAGTAATTTTTGATGAAAGAGGGTGTAGGCATATTAAGATGAATTTGGTGATGTATAAGGGTACTATATGTGTAACCCTATTTAGGATTGATGCTTCTACACATTGTAATACTTCTAATGTATCTAAAAAATATAATTCTTATTTTTTTTGGTACTATAGATTAGGTCACATTGGTGAGAAAGGTTTAAAAATCTTGATTGATAGGTAGAATAGAGCTAAGTTTGGTTGAGGAAGCACTAGAGCAAAGGAGTTACTAGAAGTAAGACAATGTGATGTCTTTGGCCAAGTAGATGTTCCTTATCTTGGAAAAGTAGTGTATTATGATTATTTCATTGATGATTTATCTAGGTATAATTGGTTGTATTTTATTAAGAAGAAGTCTAAAGTTTTTGGTAAATTTAAGCAATTTAAAGTAATTATTGAGAATCAAATAAATAGGGAATTAAAATTATTTTAAATTAATATTGGAGGGGAATATTTATCTAGATATTTTTATTTATATTGTACAATTTCGGGTATTATTCATTAGAAAACTAACCCTTATACTCCACAAACAAATGGGGTAGTAGAAAGAATAAACATGACACTAATGGATAGGGCTAGAAGTATGTTAAGTAGTGCCAAGATAGAACAAGTATATTGGATTGAGGCTATAGGAACTACTAGGTATTGGATTATCAGATCTCCCACTTTTTCTCTTATTGATAGGACATCATATGAAGCTTTGATAGGGAAAATACCTTCTGTCAAACATCTAAGAGTATTTGGTTCTAAGGCTTATGTTCATGTGCTTAAAAAAAAATCCAAGTTAGATTTTAAAGCTAAGAAATATATTTCATTGACTATGGAAAATAAATTAAGGGTTATAAGCTTTGGAATCCACTAACATGCAATGTTGTTTATTCCAATAATATTATTTTCAAGGAAATTGGAGTCTTACAAGGTACTATACAACCAAAGTAAAATAAAATTGATAGGGTGCACTTTGATCTCAAGGAAGATAAGAAAAATAAGGATGCATATGAACTTGAACATGAACAAGTCAAGATTGAGGTAGAATAAGAAGAAGTAGAAGATTCAAAAGTGTTCTCAAAATAAGGTCAAGGTGAATCTCTTACTCCCAATTCACCTAGGAGAAGGTCCACAAGACAATGGAATCTAGTTGATAGATATAGCCCACCAAATTATCATTGTACTTTTGCTTTAACTTGTACTAATAATGTACCTTGGTCTGTGAGGGAAGCTCTTTCTTTTTAAGAGAATAAGGTATGGTTAAAGGCCATGATAGAGGATATGGAGGCCTTGTATTATTGTGAAACATGTAATTTGTGTGTTTTGCCTAAGAGAAGGAAAGCAATTGCTTAAAAATGACTCTTTAAGAAGAAATTTAGTGTAGATGGATAGTTGGAAAGGTACAAGGCTAGGCTGGTAGCAAAAGGTTATTCCCACATTGAGGGAATTGATATCGATAAAATTTTCTCTCCTAATGCTAAGTTATCTTCTATTGGATTCATTTTTTCTATTGCTTCTACTTTTGATTTTGAAGTAGAAAAAATGAATGTTAAAACTAATTTTATGTATGTAGATATTGAGGAAGATATATACATGAAGTAACCTAAAAATTTTAGTGTTAAGGGAAGTAAAATCTGGGTTGTAAACTTAACAAGTTTTTGTATGATTTGAAACAACCACCTAGGATGTGGTATCAAAATTTTGACATATTTTCTTTAAAACATGGTTTTATTAGAAGTCAAGCAAATCATTATGTTTATTTTAAATATGTTTATGATCATATTCTATTTATTTTCATTTATGTTGATGATATGTTACTCATTGGAAACAATAAGAAAATGATTAGAGAATTTAAAAACTAGCTTTCATGAATTTTTGAAATAAAGGACACAGGGGATGCAAAATAAATTTTGGGTATGTAAATCAATAGAAATTTGGATAACAAAAAACTTTTATTTTATTTTTAAAAAGTATGTTAATACTATTTTGCATAAATTTTGCATGGATAATAGTAAACCAGTGAATGTTCCATTTCCTATTGGCAACAAATTATCTTTTTAACAATATCCTAAATTTGGTAATTATTTTGAATATATATCTAATGTTCCTTATTATAGTGCCATAGGAAGTCTTATGTATTCTATGGTCTATACTAGACCACATATTACCCAAGTAGTGGGAGTTTTGAGCAGGATTATGTCTAACCCTAGTAGAGAGAATTGGACTTATGCTAAGAGGGTATTTAGATATTTACGTCGAACTTATAATTTTTCTTTATGTTATCATGGGACTAATGATGTGGGCAAGGTTTTGGACATACAAGGTTTAGATTGGGTAGATAATTTGGATAGTAGGAAATCAACCAATGGATATGTGTTTACTCTGCTTTTAGGTATAATTAGTTGGATGAGTAAGAGGTAACATATCATTTCTATTTCCACTACTGAAGTAAAGTAATGGTTGCTATAGATACATCTAAAGAGGTAGTTTGGATTCAAAGGTTATA
The DNA here is from genome assembly GCA_028583015.1 of Wollemia nobilis. NCBI lineage: Eukaryota > Viridiplantae > Streptophyta > Pinopsida > Araucariales > Araucariaceae > Wollemia > Wollemia nobilis. The sequence continues at coordinate 1,873,061 of JAQPPZ010016969.1, read as the reverse complement.
CTCAGGTAATGATTTTTATTACAATTTGGTAAATATTGATTATGATATTCAAAGTGCAATTTTTTTGGTAAAAATCCTATGTATAATGCTTGGAATAAGCATGTTGGTGTGCAATATCATGTTTTGAGGGAGATGGTTGAGAACAAGAGGATTTATATTAACAAAGTTGACACTTTTGTGAATACAACTAACTTAGTAACTAATCCAATAAGTGCAAATACTTTTATTTGGTGCATAGAAGTTATGGGGATGTTTCCCCATGATCAATAATATTCTTCAATTATTTTTACTCTTGTATTGTAAATATATAGTGGGAGAATGTTGATATTGCGTGTACTATTCACCATGAAAATCCTTATTAAATGTTATTTTGCTTATTCATTTTCATGGAGAATAATATTTATTTGGTATTTCAACCATTGGATGGTATTTATGAGTTACAAGAAGAAATATGGATCTTTGGACACTTGTCAGGTGTCTAGGCATATTTTGTGGGCCTCACACAAGAGATATATTTGTAAAAGAATTAATTTGAGTTATATTAACATAAATTACTCACCCCCATTGAAAAGGTATGGACCATTTGGGAGGAATCTAGAAAATTGTAAGTTATCCTTAAATAAAGGCATTGATTATGGCATTGATTGGGGAAAAGGAGTTGGTTGGTTGCTTAGTTGATCTTATTATAGAAGCTATTTTCATTATTAATTTAAGTGAAAATTAATTCGATAGATGATAGGCGTGCCTCCCCTTCATGATATGCGTGTGTTGCATGTTAAAAATAGCCTTTCTTGATTTATAACTTGCGTTCTTGTTCATGATCTCTTTCTTTTTAGTTCTTGAATCTTGTATTCAAGTAGATGGAGTCTGGCTATTATTTGGGGTATGCATATTTTTATAGGTTTATATATCACTCTTGAAGTTTTATAACATGTATGCATGTCCCCTTAAGTCATACAATCCCCTTAAGTCATACAATTGATATACAGTTTAGTGCAGGTTGAAAAAATAGAGTAAAATATTGGTAGGTTGAACAAGCATGTTGGTTTTGGAGAGTAGTTTGGAGGAGATGGCCATTAGAGACTTTTAAGGTTTGTGTTCCGATTTGTATGAATATTATGACATGGTTTTGGAGCATAGTTTGGAGGAGGTGGCCATTAGAGACTTTTGAGGTTTGTTTTTAGATTTGTATGAAGGTTATGACAACAAAATATCAGAGGATTAATTTTATGTAATTGATGTACTCTATTCATTTGAGATCAATATAAACTTGGCAATCTTTCGGTGGTGGGTTTTTTTACCTATATAGGTTTTTTCCATATTAAATATTGTGATATATATTGTTGTTTTATTTATTTGATCAGAAGAATCTTGTTGGTTTTTATTGATATAAATCATACTAGACATTCATTTTAAAGTTCATATATTGTTATCACTTATATTGATTTTCTAAAATTACTATTTATACCATAAATGATGATTTTTTATTGTCCCTTAGTTGAAATATATTTCCATATTTTAAAAAAGATAATTTTGATCCCTATTTGAAGTGCCCTACTCTTTGCATACTCATTAACTAAAATTCCATATTATTACGAATAAATGAAGACAATGTTTCCTTCATTAATTTAAAAAACACCACCTTCACCATCTTTCTATGGATTTCCTTTGGAAGCTCAATAAAAATTTATTTTGACAAATCCAATTGTTGTATCCATTTTAAGATAAATTGAAGCAAATACTTTGTGTTAACTCCATTATCACAAATGATCCTTCAATGTATATTCAATTTTTATAATGAAAATATAACATATATTTTTCCACAGTTCAAACATACCATGATGAGAACCATGTCTAAATGTTCTTCAAGAGAGAAAATTATATGGTTTGAAATATAAGCATGAATTTGAGATTTATGTTTAAAAAATATATTATTTCTTTCAAGCCATAAATTCTATAAAATAATACTATGACCAAACCTCCACATAAGACATAATACTTTATACTTCAAATAATTAATAAAATACTTCATTGGCCCTTTTAATATTACCCTTTCAATATTAATGGATCTAACCAATACATGTTTATACTTTATAAAAATAGCCTTAAATGGTGTTTAAAAATTTACAATGAAGAGGTAAATTATGTGATGTTTGTATATACTTATCACATAAGTAACACATCAAAGGTCCATAATATCCTCTTTTCTATAAAATATTTTCTATAAGAATCTTGATTTGGAATGCTAACCATAATATTTTGATTGATTTCAAAGTAGCTCATATTATCATATAAAAATAGATAAATAAAACTCTTGAAGCATCTTTTGAAAGTTCTCTACTATTTGTTTGGTTTTTTATTCTTCAACTAGGTTACAAATAGAAAACCATGATCTTGATTTGTTGCTCATATTAACATAATATTTGATATTTAGATCTTTAAAAGCTAGGCATCCCTAAGCCAATGGTTGTTATTTTAAATTAGAGATATGAGAATAAGGTTTGAACCAAGTATTAGCTAGAAAAAATACATAATCCCTCTCATTGAATGACCATCTAATATATTTTTTTATGAAGGGAAAACTATCCATTAGAAAACATCATATTGGTGATCCATTACATAGGGCTTGTTTTCTAAATAATATCACTCCATCAAGATAACCTGTTGATTTTGAAGTAATATTGTTTTTCCAAATATTTCCATGATATATGAAAAATTTACAACCATGTTTTGGCCCTAAGGCTAGGATCATAATTCTACGATCTTGCAACACCATCCCTACAATATTATTTCCTTTACAAACATATCACATTTAAAAAGAGGAAACCTTATTTTTTCCTCATATACATTACAAATAAACTATATTTGAATTTTATCAAATTTAAACATTGTACCTAATGATAATATTAAAAGAGAATTCATATAAATGAGGATAGATTACAATGTAGTCTCTATACATTACAAACTTCTCTCCATGGTTAATAACATACCTTTTCAACCTACCAAAAAATATTTTATCCTATCCAAAATTGGGTCACAAAGCTCCTTCTTATTTACATTAGGAAAACCCGAATATGTTGATGGAAATTTTATAATTCTAAACTCTAAAATATCTACAATAAACTATTGTAAATACATGACAATGTTAATGTAAAACTTCCTAGATTTTGTAGTACTAGCCAACTATGGAATATAAATAATATATAATGATAATAATTACTTAAAATCCATAGGTTCACTAACTAAAGGATTACATAAAAGAACAATATCATCAACAATCTTATCATAATATTCAAGGGGAACATCTGTTTTTTTTTTTTAAATTTGAAAAAACTTGTATTAAAACAAAGATCAATTACAATAAGGGAAGAGACTCTTCCCAGCCAAATTCAGAGAGAACACAAGCATACAATAGTAGAAGAATATTTGCAATGGAGCCAAATCTCCTGAACCATTAACTAGCTAGCAGGGGGTCGGTATGGACAGTTGATGCAGCTTGTCAAGAAATCGCGACACTATTCTTCTCTTTAGGACGCAAACATGCAACATGTCACGATATCACGACACCTTTCCCCTTTGGCCGCAAAAAAGCAAGGGGAACATTTGTTACAACCTGAATTCCTTTGATTTTTTTTTTCCATTTTTTCTTGTGAAAAAATTCACCCTAATGTATCTACAAGAATAATAGATAGATATGGAGATAGTGGATCACCATTATAAAGCCCATGGGATTACTAAGGCATCCAACAATAAATCCATTGATCAAAAGAGAATATTTTGGATTGCTATAATAATATTTAATTCATTGACACCAACCTTGATCAAAATAATTTTTTTGAGAATATGATGTAGACAAGTTCAATAAAACCTATCATACACTCTGAGCATACCTAGATTTTTCTTGGAGTAAAGACAATGTATGACCACTTATAAACTGACTACACCATAAACATATTTTGACAATAAATATTACCACATTGTTAATCTAATATAACACACTCTAGAAACTTTTCAACATTTTTTTTTGTATATTTTGTAATAATATCATAAATCATATTAAAAAATATTTTTAGATAAAAAATATCAAAATATTATGTTCATTTTTTAAGAACCAGTGTAATAAAGGTAACTAATATCATTTGTTATAGCCCTTATGTTCTACGCATATTCAAACATAACTAACATATCACTTTTCAATAAATCCCAAAAGTTTTGAATAATAGTTTGAATAAATTCACTAAGGCCAAGCACCCCATTAGGATGGAAAGAGAAAATTACCACATGTAGATTTTCCATAGAGATATTATTCAGAAATATTTTATCGTATCCCTATGTAGTAATTAATGAAATATCTTGTAAAATATTGGCTTTTAAATAATTAAATTTCTTTCACATTATTTTCTTCTTCCTCAATATTGCTTTCATTAGGAGTGAGAAACTTTATAACAAAATGAAAGAAATTTTTTGGTATTTTTATCTTCTTCCTTAAGGAATCTTTCCCTTGATTTTTTGATGAAATATAATTTCTCCTTTTTTAATATATTACAATAATTTATTTTCAAACTTAAGAATCCTAGTCCATTCCATTGACTTCTAATATCTCTTGTTTTTTTTTATCATAGTTTCAATTTTTTTTTTCTTAAAAAAATTACCATAATATTTTACATTAAAAAAATTCCTTTTCCCATGTATATATTTTTATATTTTGAACAAAATTATACATACATGATCTTAAAAATTTGCTTCATCCCACAAAAATAAAACCATCGCAAAAAAAATTGGGGTCTTGGATCCACATAGATAAAAAAACAAAATGGATTTTGATAAACATTATTGATTAGGATGCATGTGAGTATTATTGGTTTATGATTTCATATTGGTCATTATACAATTCATGAAGAGATTATATACTATGATTGAAACCATGTATTGGATAACAAAATCTATCCAATATTTCTACTATATATATTTCCCAAATGCTTTTGTTATCCCTTTTATAAATAAAATATGATGTACTAACATCCGACAAATGAACATTAGTCCTAAAATTATTTAGACCATCAAGGAATACCACTCTTTCTTTAAAAAGGAGATAGAACTATGTTTAAGTCCCCCTAAGTATCCATAAATAATAATTCTGAGTCATCATTGTATTTGAAAAAAGTATACTAAGGTCCACCAACCACTTTCACAACAAAAAATTGTAATTGAAGAATATACATTTATAACCCCTACTTTGATTATTTTATCTTTCCTATAGAATAGAGCAATACTCAATTACATTTTACTTCTAGAAATAATAAAACCCACTCATATATATTTCATGTTTAATTTGTCAAGAATATTTCATATTGGTCATTATACAATTCATGAAGAGATTATATACTCTGATTGAAATCATGTATTGGATAACAAAATCTATCCAATATTTCTACTATATATATTTCCCAAATGCTTTTGTTATCCATTTTATAAATAAAACATGATGTACTAACATCCGACAAATGAACATTAGTACTAAAATTATTTAGACCATCAAGGAATACCATTTTTTCTTTAAAAAGGAGATAGAGCTATGTTGAAGTCCCCCTAAGTATCCATAAATAATAATTCAGAGTCATCATTGTATTTGAAAAAAATATGCTAATGTCTACCAACCACTTTCACAACAAAAAAATGTAATTGAATAATATACGTTTATAACCCCTACATTGATTATTTTCTCTTTCCTATAGAATAGAGCAATACTCAATTACATTTTACTTCTAGAAATAATAAAACCCACTCATATATATTTCATGTTTAATTTTTCAAGAAGGTTTTATAAAAGAAAATTCTAGACAATCCTCTAGCTTCTAAATATAATACATCCTTATATTCCTCACTACATAGTTTTATTTCTTGTATTAAAATAAAATCAAGACTATACCAATATATTAGTTCTTCAATAACTATTTTTTAGTGGTTTCAATCCTAAGCCTGATATTCCATTATACCATTTTTATTGTCATTTCTTATTTTTTTAGTGGGATGTCGCACTTCTTGTTAACACTTGTGGTATTTGTTTTTTATTTTCCAGATAAATATTCCTTTGAATTTTATTTTCTCTTTATTCATTCTTTCAATTTTTTTTTTTCCTTTTCCCATTTCAATCAACCCTTCCATATTTATAGATCTCATCAATTTTTCCACATAGTTCATGATTTAAGGATTTTTTATTTTTTTATGTTGTCCTAGGTAACTTGAAATACAAGCAACAACCTTATGAACACTTTCTTATTTATGACCCCTTGGGAACCTTGAAGTATAAGGATTATTCTCAATGGAATATTAACAAGTAATTTGCACCTTCATTTAAGACATGATATTGTTCTAATTGCATTAAATATCATGGGCAAAAATATTAAGGTTGATCCATAATATTTAAAATTTATTTTAGGGTTTGAAAATCTTCATTACTAATATCAAGGTTCACCTATAGGATTTGATCTTTCACATACAATAAGAAGCTTATTACTCTCCAAAAATTGCTCTAAATTATGGTTTAACCTAAATATATGTACTTTAATTTGTACGTTACTATGTGGATAATTTATGGTTTAAGATTGCCTTGGTCACACATAATAATAACCATAACAAGAAGATCAATCTTTGAATATTTGATAATATAAAGTTGAATTTCATCCAAATAATAATAATGATAGTAAGATAAAATTTGGTTTTTAAATAGCAAAACAACTTATATATAAAAATTATATATACAAAAGCTTAAGGAAAACAACCTAGAAATAAATCTTCTTGAAAATTCCATTTGTTCTACTAATTTTTTTCCTTTCTTTCAATTCCATTTGTTCTTCTCGATACTTCCATATAGTGTTTCTAATTTATACCAAAATCCCAATACTTACTCATGTGTTTAGGAATTTAGACTATGTAATAAGAAATTCGAAACAAATGAACAAGATAAAGTCCCCATGTGCTAGCATAGCACCCTCAAAGATCCATTTTCACTCCCTCTCCTATTCTCAAATGCAATTATGTAATGCCCTAACAATGTTAAGGAAGGTAATGAAACAACATATTCTCATTTTTGAAAGGTTTTAATATTTTCACGTCTGTATTGTGTGGCATCTTTTGTGTCATGCAATTCTATTCAGACCATTTATCATTTTTACAACTGTATTGTGCGATAGATCAAATTGAATATATATCTAAACTTTCTTAATAGTCACGTTTGTGACCGAGATCGGACGATTTTCACCACTTATATAATGTGGAGATAGAGACTGCATGCAGCATATTTCATGCATACGGCTATATGGAAGTTTGTGGCGGCGATTTTCAAAACGTATATTCTGTGAAGATGGAGAATGCATGCAGCATATTTCATGCATACGGCTATATAGAATTCTGTGCCGTCCATTGTTTTATTTTATATATATTTTTAAATGTGTTTGTCATATAGCATTTGTGCATATTCCGCATGAGCCTAATTCTCTAGCCCTTTAGTGACTGTTATTGTTGGCATTATGTGAAAGAATCTGAAATCTAAAGCTTACCAGAATCCATTACTAGATTTTAAATTTCAAACCTTTAAAATAATTAATATTGGAATCTTTAGTTGTTGTTGACGTCTAGACATAGGTTTTCTCAACTCAAAAAAATTTGTTCACTGATTTTTATACAAATACACGATATCAAAGCATTCAGGTAAGTCAAATCCTACCATTGCAGGCAGTATTTTTTCCTTTTGTAGGAAACTATTTTCTTACCAAATTTGTTTTAGGTTACATTAAAAAAAGTTAGTTACAATTATTATTTTTAATAAATTGATAAGGATAGGTTTAAACTATAGGGATTTTATCAAACCTATTTCACCTTATTATTGTTAACCTAGGGTGAAAAAAATCATTCATAGTTCCAGATTCTTGATGACACAGGATTCAAATCAGACTATTTTTTTTTTTTTTGATTAATTGAGCGAAAGGTGCTTTGAAAAGACCTACAAAACCTTATGACAAAAAAAAAACGTTAATCTCCAACTATTAAGAAAATAAAAATACTACAAACATTAAAACCAACAAACCTTTAGAAACAACTACCTGCATCCAACATATACTAACCGAACAGACTGCTCTCAAATTTGAATTGTATGAACAGAAGACGGCCTCCATTTCTCTATTTCGAGTGACCTGTCACATAATTAAAAAAAAAAAAAAGGCTTAAAATGCAAAAACTATCTATATGCTAACTCAATTACATCCCTTACTTTCTTTGGTGTGCATTTCGCTTGTGACATGTATGCAGCATAAATCTGTTTATAACAATTTTGACCTCACGACGGCCAACATCGTGTGCTTATTTGATTTTGCCAGATTGAATTCCAACAACTAAATGGATCAAACCATCGCGAAAAGATATGTGTAAGTCCCCATTCGCACAATTTTAAAGCTTAAAGAATATTTTGTATATAGCATTCTTGGTTTTCAATGAAAAGGGTATGTGCACTTACTGGTTTTTTGTAGCACGTTAGCGAGAGATAAAGCCTGTCGTTGAATATTAGTTTCGTCTGCACTGTAAGATATATGCCAAGGTCTAAATAGCTTTTGGGCGATGGTAACGGAACCTATCTGGAAGGTTGATTTGTGCAGGGAAGGAAGTGAAACGGGCAGGAAAAAATGGAACGGATCGGTCACGAAAACAATAAAATCTTCCCCTGGAATAGTATGGAAACTGAGTGCCGATTTTTTGGGTATGAAGAATTATGCATCATTCATTGAAGCCTGTGAGCACATTGAAGGAAACAGGAATGCAGTTGGTTGTGTCAGGTTGTGCAAGGCCCCAGGAGATTTTTGGGCGAAAGAGAAACTGATTTCAATAGATTATGTCAATAATTCCTACACTTACATCGTTGGGGATAACAACGCGGGAATACAAGGGTATATGGGGACTTTTAAGATGCACACTATGCCCGATGGACGCGCGGTTGTGGAATGGAGCTTCGAGGCTGATCCTTCTCCTTCCTATACTGAAGAGAAATTTGTTGTTATTATGTGCTCTCAACTAGAGGTAGCCATCCAAGGACTTGAAATAGCTGCTGCTCAAGAAAAGTGACATAAATGCAAAAGAAGCTCTCAATTATTTTTTTTGGTTATTGTATGATTACAAGGATCGAAAACCACTAGAACCATGTAAACTGCAAGGGACTAAAATCCTTGACCACATAATTTTGTAGGAGGAGTAATCGTTTTCTTGCTTTACCGGTTACATGTTAGCTTGCAGACCATTACACAAAAATAATAGAACTCAAATGTGTAAGACTGTAGGATCGATAATGTTACGCGTGTTTAAGGATTTACTAATTTGGGTTTACACATCTCTTGGATATCTTTTAAGTAGACATTTGGTGTAGAATGCTTTTTGTTTTAAACCAAGTTGAAGGCCGAGATATGTGCAGAAAGAATAACGGGAGTAAGCCTTGCGTTATGAGAACGAATGCAACATTAGTTAAGCTCTTAAAGTTTTTTTTTTCATTATGGGATTAATGCTGAAAATTATAGACGCCCTTTAGCCATAATTCTTATAAAACCAATTAGCTATGTTTGTTTTGAAATGTTTTCCCTCAAATTTTCATTCGAGGCAAAGAATAAAAAACTTTTAATAGTGGCAAAAATTATTGCAAACTGCAATCACAACTAGATATAGTTTAAACATGTAGGTCCAAAGTATTTCGATTATGACTCTTTTACAAGTTAAAGAAATGAAGTCCACGGGTTGTAATTCATTTAGCAGATCCAAAATAGAACCCAAACTATTATAGTAACAGAAATTTGCCATAGATTCATTATGTCTAAACTTTAAACAACCAGCATCTGTAAATTTTTCACAGAAGGCCTCCTTGATCGGACATTCATTTTGTTAAGAATGATGTTTGAGTAAATCTTGTCGATCCTTAAAGCTTTTAACTGTTGATGAGCATACCAATATATGTGCATATTGGTTGGCTCCCTTTCTTCGACAGAATTAATCACTTTGTTTTGTTTTGCCAATGTTCAAAAAAAAAAAATTTGTACTGCGGTGCTTTGCTGGTTTGACGGGGTCAACCAACCGGGTTTGTGCTCGTCTTGATAAAACACATTTTTGTACTACTTCGAAAGGAAGGAAAACAAGAATGCATTTTATCGATGCATGGACATTTTCTCAATTGTGAGATATTGAATGACTTTGATTCTCCTTAACTTTCCACCATTTAAAATAATTTACTAATAAAACAATCTCTCGTTTCATTCTTATTTTTATTTGTTGTCAGTTATGTTTACATAGAACATTAATTAAAATAATGAATTGTTTTGTAGTGTTCTTAATTTTATTAATGGTTTAGCTTTTAATTATATTATCATTTTATTAAAGGTTTTTTTAATCAATTTAAATATTTTTAAGACTATTTAATATTATATTTTGTTTTCATAGTCTTTAATTAATTTTTTTTATTGAGTAAGTGGTGTCCTTGTCGGTAGACCACTTGATTTCTAAATTTTAAATGAAATGAGATTACTTTCATATAAGACTGTTAAGTTTTTTTTAGTATACCGAATATATCTTAATTTTGTGTAAGTCTTTGGTCCTATTATGTGGATTCTTCATCGCTATTAATATGGAGTTTGAACATGTGTGGGGGCTTGCCATTTTGATTTCTAATTGGTTAAATGTGTGGGGGCTTGCCATTTTGATTTCTAATTGGTTAATGTGATGATGCAAATCCAGTGACATCTTCTATGATTGAAATTTTATTCCATGTTGATACATATTTGTCTATGTAATTATATCTACATTTAATAAGATTAAATAATTGATAATTTATTTTAAAGATAAATTTAGACGATGGTAAAAATATGCATGCTCTATTATTTTATTTTCATTCTTTTTAAAAGTTGTGTACTTTATCATTTTGTTATTTAAATCAACTTATAATATAACTCATCGTTTAATTTCAAAAATTTATTTTACAAATATTTTTTTTTTTCTTATAAAAAATGTTTAACTTTAGTTATAGATTATGCTTTAATGTAATACAAAAAGGTTGATATTTTAATTTTTAAGAGTTTAATTTATAATTAATTTTATTTTGGGATAGTGAACACATTGGGTTTTGGTTGTTCTTTGATAGATCCAAGGTTCAAACCATGGCATGGGAGAGTGTGTGAGGGGATGTTTTTTGGTCCCTATTAATAAGCTTAGCTCTCATCCTTATCAAAAGTCATGGTTGGGATGGTGATGCTAAACCCTGAGTGTCGATCATAGAGGTTTCTCAAGCTAACCTGAATAAAAAAAATATTATAATTTTTTTTAAACAATGTTTTCCTTGTCTAACCCTAGTTAAAGATTTCTTTATAAACATGATTGTATGAGACTAAATATGCATACATTGTATTTGAAGGTTTGAACATAAGTCCCTTCCATGGAAATCAACATATTTAACTATAAATTTTATTAATTACTCTTTAAGCATTTAAGATGCCAACATATATTTTTTAAAACTATGTTACACTATATGGTATAACTAATTTTAATTCTAGTCCTTTTCTTTTTATAAAATTTACTTTTAATTAGATAATTCTATGGCTTTGATCCCATTCAACCATTCTTCTATATTAAAATAATATTACACTCAATGAGAGAAAAAGAGGTGGACAATATGAAGCTCATACAAATAGTTATCCCTATATATGCCAATCTTAAAACCATGAATGTTAAATATCAAATATGAGATCTTTATTATGTGGGAACTAGTGCAAATCACATACACTATGGAGGTGAACATGGGATGAAGGCTTTGTGGTTTTCTACATTCTTTGGCTATGTCATTCTTCTTGTATTATTATTATTATGAATTTGATAATTAACATAAGCTCATTTATTATATAATGATAAATTTATCAAAGGTTATTATATTTTAAAACAATTTTAATCAAATATTTTTATACATCATCACAATATTTTAATTGAGATATTTTTATAATGATCATATAGATTTACTTTTTAATTAAAAATAATTATATAAATTATATATTAAGTTGAATAATATTTAAAAAAATTATTTTTAAATGTAATTAAGATTATCTATATTTTTCTTATTAATTTTGGTGACACTCATTCACTCTCCTAAAAATACATATAAATTTTTTTGAGCATCCAAAATCAATATAAAACATTAAGATTATTTGAGGTCAATAATGTTGTTTTAATTTATTTATACATTTAACTCTTTTAATCCTTTTCCATGCCTATTATTTATTTTTTTAATGAATTCCTCTACTTCATAATAAATCCTAAGGCTTTTAATCCTTTTCAATGCCTATTATTATTATTATTATTATATGAATTCCTCTACTTCAATAATAAATCCTAAGTGAAAGAATTTACATAGAAAAATTAAATCAATCTTTTCTACAATCAACTAAATTTTATTCATAAATTTTTATTTGATAAAATTATGTATCAAGATTAAAGAAATTTTAACGTCAAACATCTACTTCCATGTAACATTGCACAAGATTTTGAGTTTGAAATATGATATTTTTTAAAATACACACCTACTCTAGATTTCCAGACGACTTGTCCCTTTTCGAAAGAATCTCTTTGGCAGTTAGTTGTGAACGGGATCAAACGATTTGTTGAAATCAATTTGTTTTTTTTTCTTGGCGGTGATTGCATCTCTTTGACATTTAGTTGTGAACGGGATCAAAAGAATGTTGAAATCAATTTGTATTGTTTTTTTTTCTTAGCGGTGATTGCTATTTTGTTGGATTCATCTTCGAGAATAAAAAAATAAAGAAAAAAAATCCTGTTAAGACATCATAATAATATATTTTTGGTTTAATTAGAAGAAGAGCAAAAGCTTTTAAATCGAAAATATTATAAACACAGCCATATATGTCTTTGCAAGTTGCTTAAACAATAGTTGCACCACGAAGTTTCCCAGATTTCGATGATCAAACTCTCCATCCCCTGTCTGCAACAGATCCCTTGTGGGTAAACTTTTGTCTTACACGTTCCACTCCCGCTGGCAACCCCTTTTTTCTCTACTCCCTCGAATGGGAATGCCCATTCATGTAATGGTAAAGTGCAGGCTGAAAAATCAATGTTTCTCCGCAAATCAAATCGGCAACTTTTCTTTCCGTTATGTGTCACAAATCGTTGACTTAGAAAATATGTATATATACTACTGTGGATCACAAGGGTAACATCTTCTCTCTATTTGGTGCTTTCAGCTTAACACGGGGATACTAAATGGATCAGAACAGCGTGAGTGAAAGCGTGTAAGAAATTTTCATCTCAACATGGATTGGATATACGTTAAAAAAACTATGAAAATCTTAAAAATATTCGAGCGGTCAACTTTACTTATAATAATTTATTTGAGATTTCAATTTTACTCAAAACTTTTAATCAATGGAAAGAGTTGACACCTCCAAGTGTTCTAGATAACACTTATATGAAAATAAAAGCACAGTGCATGGGTGCACGGACATAATTATATGAAGATATATAAGTCCTATGAATTCTTTTATAAAAAGTACTCATTATATTATTGATTTATCTAATACATCATTTGGTCCATCTCGAGAGTACAATATGCACATTTAAGTGCACGCCTAAGAACCTATTGTTATGCATATGTCAGTGTTATCCCAAAGTGATGGGTATCCATATAACCGTAGATAACACTTGAAATATATTTATGTTCTTTTAAAAATAACTATGTAATAGTGTTGTTACATATTAAATAAAATTATTAAATTATATATTCATTTTTTATTAAAATACAAAATAATTATTGTAAGTATTTGTAACAGTATTTTTTTATTAGATGAAAGAAGGAGTTTTGAAAGGATCTTAAAACCTTTACAAAAATGGAGAAGATCCTGCCCAAAGGAAAGATACTTCAATCATATATAATTGATATACATATGAAACATATAATATAACACTACTAAGACCATCAAAAGATAGAGATGCACATACACAATACAATAAAATCCAAAAAGGATCCTAACTGGAACAAGGAAAACCCAACACAACCAAAGCATATTGAAACCATAGAAGGAAGAATACTAGACCCTAGAAGAGGGCAATTCCGTCACACCCCCAACATCAATTCCTCATGCCGCTTGGACCCACATCATTGTTAGCCTTGTGTTCGTTGATCTCCCAGGCTTGCCAACCCATAAGGGCAAATATTTTTTCTGTGTGGGAAATAGAAGCTTGTATGGAGGAAATAGTGGCTTGTAGAGAGTCAATAAGAGATCGTTGTAGTTTCATAATATTATCCTTCAAGGATTTTGGGTCTAGATCCCTATTAAGGCTTTCAAATTTTTGCATTTTCCTATTACTGCTCTCACCCAAAAAAATCCTATGCTTTTTTAGAGGATGGCAGATATTATTTAGATTCAGATTCATCAATCTCCATTGGATCCTTTCCTAGGTTAGCCACTTTGGCAACCATCCTATTAGACTCACGCATCCCTTCACTTCCTCCAGAATATTTCTAATGAGAATCAATTCCTCACATTGCCATATCAGTAATGGATATAACATTAATGGCCTTTTAATTTAGAGATTCATGATTTTAAAAAATAGATGAGTTGGTAAAATCTATAATTGGAGGCTAAACCATATTCAAAGAGTTCAAGATACTGTCACTATACAAACCCCTTGAACTCACCATAAAATCAAATATCATTTTCAACAATCCCTGATGGATTAGATCCGATGTCACCCATTTCTTCACCTTACTAACCGATCTAGAAAAATATTGGAAGAGAAATGATAGAATATTCATAATCTTCTTATGTTGAATATGATTTAGAAACATGAAATGATAACTGCAAATCAGGGTTATTCAAAGTGGTGAATATTCACAAATTGGGTGAATATTAGGATTTCTAAAATTAGAAATTGGCGAATATGAGGACCCTCGACATCGGCCCATTTGCTTGAAATTTTTGGGGCCAATTTTTTCTTAGGGTCAATTCACCATAATATATATATCCAAGCATAGGAATATTTGTACTTGTTGAAAATCTCTTTTCAAGCTTGATCTAATGGTTATGTTTTTATGAAGTTATAAGGTGATTTAATAGGTCAAAATTTTCCCTAAATATGATCTTACACTTTAGAGCTTAAAATACCACTAAATTTTGGTCTGAAGATGATTGATTTGATTTTCTTAGAATTTCCCTTGATTTTATTAGGATTCACCATTTTTTTACAAGTACATTTCGGGTCCAACCCCTTATGCGTAACCTTGCTACAAAAAATATCTTGGTTCTTGTATAGGGTCAAAAATTGCATAATTACCAATACCACCTAGTCCTAAGGGACCTTAAAGGAGGTTCTCCTAAAGCCATTCTAAATCTTAACAAGTTCCTCTTCCTCCCCCAAAAAGGTTTGGGTCTCCTTCACCAATGAATGCTTTTCACAATTGTGAACCAAGCCATCCACCACAAGTCTAGTGACCTCAGTAATGAGAGGAATGTTAATCTTGTACTCCACATTTCCTACCCTAAATACTCTATATTTCCACAAGTAGGCTAGATGTTTAACCATTTTCCTATGATGGCCAAAAAATTTTGACAAATAGGGAAGGATATTTTTTTTTCAAAATATTTCTCATGCCCTCCTCAACTGAGATATTAGTTCCAACACAAGGGCCCTCATACTAATAGAACTTCAATACTCACTCTCTATAATATTATTACAATTAATTTTTTGAGTATCACTCAAAAGACCTCCACTGGAAAATAGGAAGAGCATTGGAATAAATAAAATCTAATAAATCCTTGCACTGTGGTTTTCCCAATCAACTAGCTTTCTTAGAGTTCCATGTTTCCCTAGATATAGAGAGAGAAATTGAGGTTTTGAAGTAATAATATAGAGGAGAAGATAAGAACTTGAGAAGTAATACTAGAAGAAGATAAAATCACCACCTTTGCACCTACGCACGACTTGGGGAGCAATCCATAGAAAAACTATAATGCTTGTGTTACCAAGGCATTTCAGGAAACTACTAAAAATAAATTTATAAATGTTGGACCATGAGTGCCTTGATAGGGGTTGAAGGGTGATGATTCTAATTCCCTACCACAACTGCATAAAATTCTTAGTGGCCCACTTCTACTTTACATTGATGATTACTTCGATCTTCCTTTTGCTAGCTCAGAATATGTGTCAACGAAGAATAAATAAAAAACTGATTGGGTCTCTATTAATCCACCAAATATTACCATTCCCCATTTCTTTAAATATATTTTTGGTCATGGAGGATGACAAACCAATCCTCAAAAGTCATCATTTCTGAGAATATAATTGGGATTGGGATTGAGATCCAACTACCAACACACTCGAGATCTTTCTTCCATGCTCTATAAAAAATTGTCATTAAGTATTTGTAGGTTTCTAAAATTACATCAGATAATACATTGGAGACACTCCAAAAAATAATTATTTTTAATAAGGTTGGTGCTATTAGCAATAGTTTGAATTTGTAATATACACCCCTTGATGTATATTGGTTTGAGTTTGATGTGTTTGTTTGATTTGTTTTGAAAATGATGTCTTGCTGGTATTTATGAATTGTAATAGATTTTTGAAACATAAACCATGAAATACAACGCTAAACTAATTGTAAAATATATACAAGGCAATATAGAGCAACTGCAACACTTTATTAATCACCAAATGATATAATTACAAGTTTTGATTTTTAATTTTCAGACCTGGTATACTTTATCTTCAAACTTGTAAGAGTGTGCAAACAATGCTCAAACACTCCCAAAATAGCTCTAGGTATTTTATGTGAAGTCCACTATCAATGGCCAATGAATGGAGACCACGATGAAGCCAAACTGTTGAAGATGCAAAGGTCTGATCTGAGAAGTCTATGGATTATTGTGTACTTCAGACCTGTTACGTGTAGCAAATTATGGAGAAATGAAAATAAAAAGGATGCAAAATGATCTTCAATGCTAGCCGCCCAAGTTGCAACCATAAGATCTCCAAACTGCCCCTTATAACATGCCCAAAGTGTTTTAAAGGGTGGTAGACCTGTAGGTAGTTATTCCTCTTCCAATAAATAATATCTCAATTGAAACCCTTCAAATTTATACTTGTTCTATTTGTCTTTAATAGGAAATTCAATTTGTGAAGTACCCACAAAATTCTACCTCAAAAATCTGAAGTTGTGAATGAAATTGTCACCATGGCAAGATATGACCAGCAAACCCTACGACCTATAAATTTAAATAATTCCTCCTCCAAAGTATCTGAAATTGGTGCTTGAAATTATTTTCAAGTCACAAGGAACCCAATGCAAAAATACCCACAATCATATGATGCCAAAATCTGAAGTTATGAGTGAAAATATGGATCAACTGTAGGAAAACTAGTCATGAATGAAAGTCTGAAATTACCTCAACAGGTCCTTAGTTCTCCAAAAAAACTATGGATTCTTGTATGGTTGATGAAGGCCAAAAAAACCTAGAAATGGTTTGCCAAATTATTGACCCTCCAAAATATGCAAACCCTATATGAAATCTCTGAAGCACAAATGAGAGTTCTTAAGTAAAATCTCCTCAATAATGGCTAGGTGTGATCTTTCACACAGGAAACCATTGTTATATATGAAGGTGTACATCTCTACAAGCCTCAACAATTCAATCTTCAGCAAGACATGCAATGTCTTCAGAAAATAGACTCAAATGATATAAAAAATGGATGCTACAAATGTCCCATCTCACCTCTATTTATATTTTTGCTCCAAAAGTTCGGCCAAGGTTTATTTTATTTTTAATCCTTATCTCTAGAGAAGTGGACCACCATGTCCTAATAGCCACAATGTTGTTTTAAAACACTTATGGTCTTTTTTAAACTTTATATTTTAATTTCCCTTTATATTTTAAGATTATAAAATTACATTATAATCAAGGGAAAATAAAATATGCATGCTCTATTATTTTATTTTCTTGCTTTTTAAAAGTTGTGTACTTTATCATTTTGTTATTTAAATCAACTTATAATATAACTCGTATTTTAATTTCAAACATTTATTTTACAAATAATTCTTTTTTCTTATAAAAAATGTTTAACTTTAGTTATAGATTATTCTTTAATGTAATATAATAAGGTTGATATTTTAATTTTTAAGAGTTTAATTTATAATTAATTTTGTTTTGGGATAGCGAACACTTTGGGTTTTGGTTGTTCTTTAATAGATCCAAGGTTCAAACCAAGGCATGGGAGAGTGTGTGAGGGGATGTTTTTTTGGTCCCTATTAATAAGCTTAGATCTCACCCTTATGGAAGGTCATGGTTGGGATGGTGATTCCAAACCCTTAGTGTCGATCATAGAGGTTTATCAAGCTAAAATGAATAAAAAAATTATTATAATTAATTTTTTTCTTTTTAAACAATGTTTTCCTTTTCTAACCCTAGTTAAATATTTCTTTATAAACATGATTGTATGAGAATAAATATGCATACATTGTATTTGAAGGTTTGAACATAGGTCCCTTCCATGAAAATCAACATATTTAACTATAAATTTTATTAATTACTATTTAAGCATTTAAGATGCCAACATATCTTTTTTAAAATTATGTTACACTATATGGTATAACTAATTTTACTTCTAGTCCTTTTCTTTTTATAAAATTTACTTTTAATTAGATAATTGTATGGCTTTGATCCCATTCAACCATTTTGTAGACACCAAAATAGCACCAATCCGATTATGTGACTGCAAACACTGATCGCATTGACACACACAGCCCCAAGGGCAGCCCCCAGACATTAAACAGTGGTCCTAAACACTCTCACAACAGTTTTGGGAGGTCAGAGATCAATTTGGAACCTTCCAGGCACTTTGCTCAGAATTCGTCCCTCCCTGGGATGAATTCAAAATGGGATCCATTCTCCCCTGGGACGAATACAGAATCCGCTCCAGGGTGGGATGAATTCCAGGTTTGACGGGAAAAAAGTCAAATCTTGACAAATGGTAGCTCAAATCCGCCACTTAACGCTTCCTTCATAGCATGGGAGTGTGGGTGAGTTTTTTCAAGCGTTAGAGGCTGTTACAAGGGCAGTCATGAAGTCCCTATTTAGGGAGGAATATCCCTCCCCCTGGGAAGGCATGATTGCCAAGTGGCGCCTCTGCATGCCCAATTCAAGAGACCTCCAGGTCTATAAATTGGTGAGTTTCCTTACCCTAAAACACATAGAGAAGGAGTATATTGGAGCAACGAAGTGCTGTCATTTTGATTTCACACCTATTCCCCTTGAATTGTGCCTTTCACATCCATGATCTCTTTTGGAGAAGAGGTCATTGGGTGGTCATTGGAAGCATAAATCTAGAACCAAACCCAAAATTTGGCCACAGTATCCCACCCAATTTGCCAAAAACATATTATAGGATATTTTGGGCCCATCCCAAGTGGATTGGTGCCGAAATCAGGTTCCAATGGTGGGCGGCCCGCCCGAGCGCCCTTGGGCTGCTGCGAGCCTAATCTTCCTTTTTAGGAATGATTGGGGATTCATGGCAGATTGTTCTTTTTGCCACTTGTTTATTTTGCATTCCATATTATACTGCTTAGATAGATTGTAATTTCAATTTCATAATGCTTTGATCAAATCTTATCATATTTTGTCACTTTTGTTGTCCTCACTAGCTTGCAGGTGGCAGTTTCAAATTCTCGCTGATGGAGGCCAAATTGGGGAAATATGACCATCTGGGTCTTCCCAAAATGCCTCCAATTAGCTAACCCCAAGTTTGTATGTCTTTTGGAGATCCCTAGACATGATATTTTGGGCAATATCACTTCGGCGCTTTGTTGCAGGTGAATTCGTTCTACCCTAGAGCGAATTACAGTCGAATCCGTCCCACCCTAGAGTGAATTCAAATCGGTGAAGAATTTCTCAATTGTTTCTTTTGCAATGCCTTCTTGGTGATGTTTCTATGTCCCTATAAAGTTTTCATGTCATTTGGATAAGTTTTAGTTACAGTTTAATTCATTTTATCATCCGCTTATTGTAGGCATGAGGATCGCATGTTTTGTCTTATTTGCAGATGCTACTAACCGTTTCTTGTTCCTTTGATCGCAGGGTCTAAACATTGGAGGGGTAGAAAGGAATCAAAACTCGTATACACAAGCGACAACAACGTTTGGTTTGCCCATATTACATGTGGGCATGCGAAAGAGGGATGGCTTTCCATTGATGTGACCCAGAGACAAGTTTGATGCTCCTTGCCCCTAAAAAGGGAGGAAGCGAATTGTAATCAAATTTGAAATACATAAATAAAAGAAGAGGGTTGTTTCATTCCATTTGGGTTCCAATTTGTTTATGCTTTCTCCATTTTACGCATTCTAATTCGTAGCATCAAGTTTAGTTTCGTTCTTGCATCGCACTTGGAGTTTTTCCCTTCTTGTTTCTGTATCCTCATGCTTCCAGTGGCGATCACGGTGGGACCTAGTCCTCTATTTTTTAAGATCTGAGATCTGATCTAAATTTGGTGGTTTTGCTTGTAGGTACCAAGTTTTTGGAAACAGGATTGCTGTTCGTTCTAGCCTAAGGCAGATACAGGTCTGTAATTCATCCTTCCCAAGGACGAATCAGAATTTGCCTGACCCTGTGATGAATTTAGCACTATGATTCATTCCTCCCTAGGAAAAATCTCTCTCTATGCAATTTCAGGACAGAAACTCAGAACCAACATATTTGGGCAGGGGCAAGGTAAGAACTCTGAATTTTTCCTATCTTTTTTTGTTTTCGGTTTTCTATTTTTTGTAAGATTACTTGTTTGCTTAGGGAAAGTAGTTCTCCTTTACTATTTTCTTGTTTCATTTTGCAAAAAAAAAAAGAACCCCACACATCACGTGGCATCATAAAAACCAAGGAGCTAGTCGTAAAACCCCAGCCCTTGATCAAGACCAATGGTGGATTTCATCACCACCTTGGCTTGATTTTTGCATCCATTTACCCCGATTGTCACTGTTGCTCGATGTAAATCCTGACAAAAGCTGACCGAGTGTCGTTGGGGTGATTCCCAGTGCACGAGGATAAGTCTTCTATGGTAGGTGTCATAAACAAGACAATCCCCCTTTCGTACCGCCTATGTTCCATGTATCATCTGCTCTCACGTACCTACAGTTTCCCTCACATAAGGGCGGGTATATAGAGAGGTTGGTATATCATCTTGGCAATGGTATATCGAAGGGGCAACCATTTATGGGAGTCATATGAGCCATCATTTGCATTTAAACGTTCTTTACAAAAACCTTCAAAAACAAAAACAAAAATAAAAAACACACTAAACCAGGTTTAGGACACACTCTCAATATTTAAATGAGATAATCATCGTTTGTGTATGTGTGTGCTCATTTCTGTTTAGTGTAGCATAAAAAATCATAAAAGAGATAAAAATCTACATAGCGTGTAGGAAAGCACCACCATGGTGTACACACGTAGCCAAGCCCAATCAAGGGCAGAAGCTGCAAAAAGTGTACGAGGGGGCACAAGCTGCCTCCGCTACAGCCCTAAGGTCTTAGTCATACTGCCTTGGTGGCCTAACCAGCAAGAGAGTCCGCATCAGTCCATGTCAAGATGGAATTATAGGGACACCCCTTTAGGGGACATGCTCGTCTGTCATAGCCCCTTTCAGGAAGAGTCCTTACACGTGACACTCAACATAGATAAAAGGGCCCCCTTAGAAGCTCAATATGAGTGGCCACTGTGCTATGAAGCGCTAGAGTGGCAGAGGGTCCATGAGGAAATGCCTCAAGATTATATCATCCCTTCATTGCCTCCTCTCACTGTCAAAAATAATAGGACCAATCCGGAGCACAAGGCTCCTCTTACAGGGCGAGCCAACTCCGCCCACCCCTTTCACACTTATGAAAGGGAGAACGAGGAAGACCCCTATCTTCCTCAAGAGCAATATATAGCATGGGAGCCATGCGCCTCTGCATCTACTATTTACCAAAACCATCCTTTGATGCTAGAGCCTTGAGTAAATATCGCCAACCTTGATCGGGGGAAGCGACCTATAGAGATCTCGGATCATTGTGATCGAGATAAGTGCATGGGAGAGGCATCTAGGCCTCCGAGACTCAAGATGGTGGAACAAATTGACCTGGAAATCGCCAGACATGCCACCCGCCAAGAACAAATTATGCAGCTTGAGCAAGATCAACAACAACTAGAGCATTTATATCGCCTCAGTAAAGAGGGCATTAGGCACCAAACAGATGATCTATTGCATAAAATTGTGTTGAAGAGGGTTCTGACCCCTCGCAACCAAATGGTAGAACCATATGAGAGGTGTAACCCCTTGGTACAAGATAGGTCCCCATGACCTAACCAAGCACTGCCTCCAAGACCTCTTAGACCTGAACGGGAGGCCACTCCCCAGAATAATGATGGGACCCTCCATGAGGACCCACTCATGGTCATAGGTCTCGCCTAGAAACTCCTCAAGAAGCTTATGAGGAGTATGAACAAGAAGAAGAGCGAGCCGAAATGCCCTATCAAGGCGGAGGGGTTGCTATCTGGCCACCACTCCACAGGCCTCAAGTCTTCGACAACCCACAACGGGAGAAATTTAGAGAGGAAGAGATTAAGTCTTATGATGCATATAAAGTGCTACTAGAGCATTTGGAGTCTATGGAAACCAAAGCTGCTGGGCCCCAAAAGCCCACGTTACGTCAACTCTGCAGTCATCCGATGCATCCGTTCGTGCCTGCACCCCCTTATACTAAGAACTTTAAGTTGCCTCAATTGGCAACCTTTAAAGGTGATGAGGATGCCCAAGAGCATGTGATGAGGTTCCTGAGCCAATGCTTTGGCATTTAGGACAATGATGCTTTGTTGCTGAGAACCTTTATAACCACATTCGCAAGCTTTGCCTCGAATTGGTTTACCCAGTTACCAAAACACAGCATCAACAACTTGGATTAGTTAGTGGATGCGTTCCTCGAATGCTTCACCTTCAACACCAAGAAGAAGGCATCACTAAGTGATTTGGCTAGCCTCAGGCAATATGAGGAAGAGACTATGGTAGCCTATGAGAATCGATGGAGGACTCTGCTTTTCAAGCTACCCTACCTTCCCCCTATGTCCGACCTTACACAGATGTTTTCAAGAAGTTGTTTGAGATCAATCTCTGTGCTATTGTAGTTGTAGCAATATGCCACATTAGAAGAGGCTTTGGTGTAAGCCAGAATCATTTAAGAGATCAAGATACAGGATGGTGAGATCGCCAAACCTAAGAAAAAATAATGGAACAAAAACACCAAAATAGGGACTATGCAATAGAAACCCGCTGCAGTCAACCAAGCTTCTATAAATGTTCCTAATAATGCACAAGAAATATAGCCTCAAAAGGCTAACTATCAGGCAGTGCCCCCTAACAATTATGAAAGAGAAAACCAAAAATAGGGGCAAAATCAGCAGCGTCGCCCTAGGTGACAGTTTACACCCTACACGGAGTCTAGGGACTCCCTATTTGATCGCTTGTCAACGGCAAATTTGATCAACCTCCCAGAGATTCAAACCATAGATCCCAATGCACCGAAGCCTAAGGGGTACCGGGAGGACTTGTATTGTAAATTCCATCGATGAAAGGGACATGACCTTAATGCATGTTGGAAATTCAAAGGCTTGATACAAGACCTGATTGACAACAAGACATTGGTTGTAGACAACCCCATAGCACCAAACAACTAGCAAATGGGAGTTTTCAGAGACCCCTTGCCTGCCCATGAGGCGTAGGCAAAACCCCTTCAAATCAATGAGGTGCAACAGAACTGCCCCATGCAGGGGTATGTAGGGATGATAAGTATAGTGACTAGGAACAAGAAATACCCAGGAGCTGCTCCCGTGATAGCCACAAAAGAAGTTCTGTCAACGTCACAGCCTCAACAGAACCCTACGTAGCTGCCCTCTCCTAGACCCGCGGCCATGATTCAGACTAGACTTACCCAAAGTATACGGACCACGTCGGCTAGGCTCTCCATATATGAGCTTATTCAATAATCAACGCCCCATCGGGAGGCTCTTATGGAGATACTGAAGGCCATCGAGCTGCAGCCCTAGGAATCAAATTCCTTCAACAATTTTGTGGGGCATGTCAAAAGATGCACCAATCTAGTCATCACTTTTCAGGAAGATGAAGTGAAGATAGTGGCTGATGACATAGCGGATCCACCCCTGCACATTATCGTGTGGGTCAACGGGATCCCCTATAAGAGGGTATTGGTAGACACTGGCTCGTCTAGTAACATCATTACTATAGCGACATTGAAACATTTGAAGCTGTCGACATCTCACATCACGGCCTCCACATATACACTACGAGCATTTAACGATGCAATATGCTCGACAGTCGGCACAATCATCCTACCCATTCAAGTAGGACAAAAGACGATACCTACATTGTGCCATATTTTGGAAGGTGAGATGGCTTACAACATCTTGTTAGGCCGACCATGGATCAGGGACATGAAGTGTGTCCCATCAATAGCTCATCAATGTCTGAAGTATACATTTGAAGGGGAGGTACATGTGGTCCCGACAGACTTAGAGCCCTTCAAATACTGCAATGCGATGCAGTTGATGTCGTAATCAACCCTTCCATCAACGCATTTGGATTTCCAATTGAATCCATCTTGATAGGGTCTAATTTTGCAAGCATCCCAGAAGGCAGATCCACCAAAACCCCAGCCAAGTCCATCTTCATCAGTTGGTCCTTCATCAACGAAACCACCTATCATGGCCAAATAGAAGGACAAAGGGAAGAAACCCCTAGAGGAGGTATAGCCTCTAGAAGAGGCACCACAATTAGTATCAAACATCTCTACCGAAGAGATACCTAGTAAAATGGAAGTGGAGGCTCCTAGCCCACCCGACATGGAGTGGATTCCAGAAGAGCTTACGTTCCCTCCCCCTCAGTTGCCAAAAATCACTGTTGAAATGGCCAATATGGTCCTGGGGGAGTATCTGGTGTGAAGTGTTGTAGCAACGCTCACACTAGAGTCCATGCAAGACATGGGGAGACCTCACCTCCCCATTGGTACAATTATTCCTTTAGGCTACCCACCAAACCAGACAAACTTTGTGTATGGGGGCCTTGATCATGGCACTGAGCCATGCATGCAAGAGGACGAAGACGAAGAGCCTTTTGCAGAGGATGTAAACTATCTGTCCAACCTAGACTTTGCCCTGAGATATCTTGGCCAATGCAATTGGTATGGATACGGGTTAGGCCGATATGAGCAAGTAGTGTGTGTCATTTGCCAACCAAGATACCAAATGCCTTATGACAAGTCAGGCGTAGGGTTCAACCACCCCCTGCCCTTAGACATCTTGGTCGAAGACATGCAAGGCTTGAGGATAGGCCACAAGGGTGGATTGGCATCAGATCCATATGCCAACCCTAACACAACATACACATTGGGGGATTATCTCCCATGGTCAACAACCACCCTTGGTAACCTCAATCGCCCTCCCCCTTTGCTAGAGAGGCAAAATTTTGGGGACCCACTTTCAGGGCGGATATCAACAGTGTCAAGATGGATCTTCGAAGGATGAGTCAGACTATGATCCAACATCATATGACCCATTTGAATCAGATAGCAATCACTCACAAGTGATTCCTATGGACACCTATCATGAGAATATTTTGACACTTTTTCCTCTAGAGGCTCCAGCCGAGCTAGCAATACGTCAAGAGAATCAGGCCCCCCCATAGAGAGTGGAACAACCATAGGGGGCTAGATAAATTTTCTTGAGGAAGGCGAGCCGTTAATGTCGCAAGCAGTCAGAGCCAATGAAGGCCTTTGGATCTCCGATAGTGATTCTGAAGAC
Organism: Wollemia nobilis; assembly: GCA_028583015.1. Classification (NCBI taxonomy): domain Eukaryota; kingdom Viridiplantae; phylum Streptophyta; class Pinopsida; order Araucariales; family Araucariaceae; genus Wollemia; species Wollemia nobilis. Next base: position 1,847,145 of record JAQPPZ010016969.1, on the reverse strand, counting down.
GAAACAGAAATGGCATATCTTAATCACATGCGATAGATGCAACATCGGTGCCCCTTGGAGATTAACGACATATTTGAATAGATGAACATACTAGCAGGGCATGAGTGGTACGTAGACCCAGCGCGGTGGGACCAGGTGTTGGATCCACTAATCTGGGCATATGAATAACACCTTCCACCCAGAGACCCTATAGTGACATCAGTGCCGAGGGTAGACCCTGTCTTCCTATCCGCACATAGGACCAATCCATTTGTGCCCGTCCCTCTAGAGCCAGATCTAGAGCATAAAGAGCATCTAAGATGTTTGAGTAACCACACCTGCAGTAATGGAGACCAAAATCATTCCATCAACATGATCTCCATTGATTTAACCGTCCCCATCCATAATTTGGCCGATCCAGCATAGTCATTGTATCTAGACATATATGCCATAGACTGGGATCGCGTCGATTCCCTTCCATCTCCATTTGAGTACTGGCCATTCGGTGAAATGCTCCATTTTACATCTGGGCCAACTCAAGATATCTTCAATGCTGAAGAGGGACCCGAGGTTCCTAACGATGATCTAAACTTAGCAAATGATATCCATTTGATCTTGACTCCACACCAGTTGGAGGACGGATCCCATATGTCGGTCGAGGAGACCACTGACGTAGATATTGGCTCAGATCCAATGAATCCATAGATTCTCAAGCTGGGGGTAAGCTTATCCCCCAAAGAGCAAGTCAACTACATTTCCCTTCTCAAAGAGAAGAAGGAGGTTTTTGCATGGTCATACAGAGATATGCCGGGGCTAGATCCGCAACTAGTCACGCATAATTTAACGCTTGATCCGAAAGTCAAGCCTGTTAAGCAAAAACTATGCAAGATGCACCCAACAGTGGCCTTGATGGTCAAATATGAATTACAAAAATTGTTGGATGCATAGTTTGTCATCTACGTGGATTATCCGCCATGGCTATCCAACATGGTGCCCGTCAAGAAGCCTAACGGGAGGATTCGCATATGCACTAATTTTCATGATCTAAACAAAGCGAGTCCTAAGGATGATTTTCCCTTGCCTAGCATCGATGCATTGGTAGACGTTACAGTGGGCCATGAAATTCTATCCCTCATGGATGGTTTCTTGGGATACAATCAGATTCGTATCAATCTTGAGGACCACCTAAAAATGATGTTCACAATGCCCTGGGGGACATTTTGTTACAAGGTCATGCCCTTTGGCCTTAAAAATGTTGGCGCCACCTACCAACGTGCCATGACGTACATCTTCCATGATTACATGCATAAAACTTTGGAAGATTACATGGATGATTTGTTGGCCAAGTATCTCTTATGCCCAAATCATCTCGGTGACTTAAGCAAGATCCTCGATCACCTCATGGAACATAAGGTCAGACTGAATCCCAAGAAGTGCATTTTTGGTGTCACATCTGGAAAGCTCTTGGGTTTCATAGTCTCAAAGTGAGTCATCGAGGTGGACCCAAACAAAGTCAAGGCAATCCTTGAAATGCTTCCCCCAACTACCATTAAGCGGCTCAGAAGTCTGCAGGGTAAGGTCTCATCGATCAAGCGCTTCATAGCACAGTTATCTGACAAGTGCTGACCCATGAACAAATTATTACATAAAGGGGTAGCATTTCACTAGTATGACAAGTGCCAGTCAGCCTTCAACGACATTAAAAAATACCTGGCTTCATCGCCAGTATTGGCACCACCTAGACCAGGAGTGTCGTTCTACTTATACATCTTAGCTACTGAGGTGGCACTGGGCGCCATGCTCACCCAGAAGAATGAACTTCACAAAGAGGAGGCTACCTACTATCTTAGACACACCCTGGTCAGTTATGAACTTAACTATGCATACGTCGAAAAACTCTGCTTGGCAGTGGTGTTTGCTACCAAAAAGCTACGCCACTACATGCTGAACAACACTACGTATGTTGTGTCTAAGGAGAATCCATTGCGCTACATGATGAGTCATACTTATCATAGTAGTCGCACGGAGAAATGGATCATGTTGTTGATAGAATTTGACATAGAGTTCATTGGATAGAAATCCATCAAAGGATAGGTCATAGACGATCAAGTAGCAGAGGCTCCTATCGAAGACGATCAGCCTCTAGTCATAGAACTACCTGATGACAGGGTCTTCCATGTCTCGAAATCGCCTGATTCTGATGAGCCTGAATCATAGGCTGACATAACCCTATTTTTTGATGGTTTTAAATGTGAGCAAGGCGGTGGTGCAGGAATTGTATTCTTCACACCATAGGGTGCTCCTATGCCCCTATCATTTAAATTAGACTTCCCGTGCACCAAAAATAATGTAGAGTATGAAGCCTTGCTCATAGGTCTTCAGATAGCAATCACCATGAACATTAAATGGTTGAACATCTTTGGTGATTCCCTGTTAATCCTCAATCAAGTCAAAGGGGTATTCCAATGTAAATTCCTAGTTCTATAGGCCTACAAAGCCCTTGTAGATAAATTCCTAGCAAAGCTTGAATGGTACGACATCGAGGCACTCCCTCGGTCATCGAATCGCTTTGCGGGAACTATGGCCTCTTTGGGGTCACTAATCCCACAAGATATTTATGGTGATATGACAACCATTCAAGTCAAAATATTATCGCAATCCGCGATGGAGCATGTAAGCTCTGATTCAATGCCAAGAATCCACATGATCCAGATTGAACCACCTCAGGATCGGTTCTCTCGAATCCACGACTGTTTGAAGCACACCAACTGGGGGGCCTTGTTCTCCCATACTCCCCTTAATAGCAACACCACGCTATTATTATAAGTTCTTTCCCACTCAACTTTTTCTAGGGATGAACTTCAAGAGGGATTGGCTGTTCATACTATCGAGGATTTTGATTAGCAGGATTGGTATTCACCCCTAAGGGACTACCTAAAGCTAGGTAACCTCCCACTTGTATTGATGCATGCTGCCAAACGAGAATTCAAGTAGAAAGTGGCAAAGCATGTCTTGTTACGAGACATTTTGTACTGTCGTAGCTATGAAAGAATCCTCCTTCGATGCTTGGACCAGCAAGAGTCCACTTGGGCGATCGCCCAAGCGCACGATGGTACGTGTGGTGGCCAATTTAGTGGTATGGCCATCGCCAAGTGCATTCTTCGCATGGGCTACTATTGGCCATATTTAGAGCAAGATTGTTGTGCATATGTGAGGAAGTGCATGAAGTGTCAACATCATGCCAATTTGACACATGTACCTTCCTAGGCCTTCCAACCAATCCAGTCGACTTGGCCGTTTTCACAGTGGGGCTTATATCTAATCGAGAATATCTCCCCTGTGTCGTTAGGTCGTCATACATTTATCATAACGGCCATAGATTACTTCACCAAATGGGTGGAAGCAGTTTCTCTTACCTCTATGATCGGACCCCGCATTGTGGAGTTCATTTTGCATAACATCATATGTCGTTTTGGTATTCCATCCAAGATAATCTCGGATAATGGGACGTCATTCAAGAACAAAGACGTGTGTGCTTTGACCACAAAGTACAAAATTCAGCACAATTTTTTGACACCCTATTATTCGCAGGCAAATGGGCAAGCAGAGGCGTCAAACAAAATGCTAGTTGCTATCCTCAAAAATACAGTCACCGATAGTCATAAGGATTGGCACATTCAGATCCCACTTGCCCTGTGGGCTTACCACACTAGCATTCAGACACCCAATGGGGCAACGTAGTTTTTTCTTGTGTATGGCTCCGAGGTTGTCATGCCTCTTGAGTTGGAAATTCCCTCCCTGCGCATATCAATGCAAGAGTTCATCGATGATGAAACTGCGTGGCAGTCCCAGTTAGACTAGCTTACGTTGCTTGATGAACGACACGTTAATGCTCTTGAGCATTTACGTATCTATCAAGAGCAACTGAAGAAAGCATACAACATGAGAGTTCACCTGAGGGACTTTCAGGTTGGTGACTTGGTCTTAAAGGAAAACCAGCAGAACTCTAGTTTGTCGTCCCATCTCAAGGACAAGTTCATGGCAAATTGGTTAGGTCCATATGTAATTGATAGCAATATAGGACCCGGGACGTACCGGCTAGCTTCCCTTGATGGAGTCAAAGAACTTGAACCCTTGAACATCAGTCATTTGTGACCATTCCATATCTAAAGAATTCAATCCCAAAAAGCTCCAAGGATTCCCACAATCGCTTGGTCAATCCCAAAATGCTCCAAGGATTCCCGCAATCACTTGGTCAATCCCAAAATGCTCCAAGGATTCTCGTAATCGCTTGGTCAATCCCAAAATGCTCCAAGGATTCTCGCAATCGCTTGGTCAATCCCAAAATGCTCCAAGGATTCCCGCAATCACTTGGTCAAACCAAAATGCTCCAAGGATTCCCGCAATCACTTGGTCAATCCCAAAATGCTCCAAGGATTCCCATAATCACTTGGTCAATCCCAAAATGCTCCAAGGATTCCCGCAATCGCTTGGTCAATCCCAAAATGCTCCAAGGATTCCCGCAATCGCTTGGTCAATCCCAAAATGCTCCAGGGATTCTTGCAATCGCTTTGTCAAACCAAAAAGCTCCAAGGGTTCCCCCAATCGCTTGGTCAAAAGTAAAATAAGAAATATCAAAAATAATAAAATCATCAAAAATAACAAAAACTTGCATCTCATCTCCATGCATGCTCAAAATCATCACAAAATTAAAATCTCTTCTTACATCTCATTTTCATTCTTACAAAAATCAATCCATCAAAAACACAAAAATAATAGTTGCATTAAGCATCGCATCCATACATTCGCATATTTGCGATCATACAGGTCAAGGCACCATAGACTGTAATTACTTGGCAAAGTCCATCTTCATTCCATATCTCTCCGTTGTATAAAAAATCCATCAAAAATAAAATGCTATCCATATTTTTGCCATACTATAGTCAGTTGTTTTCTAATGTATCAGGATTTTGGCATTCAGCTACCAATAACTTTCTAACCGAAACTATACAAAGTTAGATAGCTTTTACGAAGGTAGAATTTTACTTGGATCACACCTTGTTATGTAGCATCCCAGCACAAATTAAAACACATACAAATTCCCAAGTTGTGTGAACGAAATATGAACCCTACAAAGCAATCCAGGTCACCATAAGTGAAACGGTTATCTTGCTCATCCCCCTGTGCGAATGACCCCAAAGAATGCTAAGAGTTGGCAAAAGGACAAGCATCCTCCCTACCCAATTCCCCATGAATCCCAAGTTCTCAAAAGTTGCAAAACATCAAAATTTGCACATGTCAAAACTCCAAAAAATTGACATCACCCTCAAAGTGCATACATCAAAAAGCACATACAATAGTGATTCTCATCACTCGAAATCCAAATCCCTTGCTCAAAAGAAAAACAAAAACAAAAAATATGTAACAAAAATAAATAGTGATTATTATCACTATAAAGAGCAAGTATCCCCATATAATTGAAGAAAATAAGGGAGTTAAACTTGAATCCCTAGAACTCTCAGCATTCAAAAGGTCATGAGATAAACCTTAGTACCGGTTTGGTTGATAGCCTATCGGTCACTCGTGGCAAACCTCCCACATGATGATATATCTGTCGCATTAACTTGGGTGCAGATCAATGTTTGCATGTGGATGAGCTAGCTTATGGTATCCTAGATGCACCATAGATTAATCTGACTAAATACAACAAAGGAGTTAGTGGAGCTAATTAGGTGATCCTTAGTACAGGTTTGATTGACAACCTATCTGGCACTGGCGGTATCTTGACAAATGCCACATCAACGAACTCAATTGCACACACAGGGATGTGAAATAACTTGGTCAAAGACAATTTTGATTCATACCTTGTTCAAAGTCTTATCAGATGAAAGTACAGTCTTGGCTAGTTGGTTAAAACATCTGAATCTTAGAAACCCTAGCTACATTATAAAAACAACTGTAAATATCTTTTAGCCCTACTTTACCATCAAAAAATACAAAAATAAACATGCATACATAAGCACGTCATTTTTTGCAGCAATAGCCTAAACAATCTATGGTGCCACCACCAAAAATCACAAAGTCAAATCACAATCATCATTTCCACTCGCATCTCATATAAGTTAGAAACATTTGCATTCATCAGAACACATGCATCCATTCATATAGATTAACATACATACATACACATTCATCAATCATTATGCATAACATCAAATCACGACACATGTATAACACAAATAAAATCATCTATATATATATCATCAAAATGGCCCACAGACCCTGCAAAAATAAAGCAAAAACTCCGAAACCCCCAAAACCAAGGGCCTCGACCACCATGATCACATAGGATCGGTGTGATGGGAACTACCCCCCATGGTGTGGGTCCTATGGGACCTCTCAGGGCAACTACTGCTTGCCCTTGCACCATACCCGCTAGCCCCCCTTCCTCCAATCGCCTGCGATGAGATGATTCTAACTGCTCAGTATCATTGCCCCTCGTTTGGCATGATGAGCCACCTCTAGAGGGCTCAGGTACCCGCCCCCCAAGGTGGATGATCTCCCCCTCCAAATCCATTCAGTGCTAGCACCACTTTGCCTCTCATCGATGGTACATTACGACTACATCGTCACACTATGCCAGCTGCGTCCATAGGAGATCTCTCTCCTGGGCAGTGTCGGTCTCCCCCTCCTACCAGCGGTGTGCTCTCCCACTCTACTAGCTGAGCCCGTAGGAGATCCTTCTCCTACAGCGCATCCCCTAGTTCCTCATCATGCCTCCGTAGTAACTCCTCCAACCATGCATTCTTAGCATGTAACCCCGCATCCATGTCCTCTACATCTTCCCGAGGCATGGGAATCTTTGGAACATTAGCCTACTCTGGCTCCCACTGCTCCATGATGTCTTGCAACTTCAACTGATTTGAAGCCCCAAGATCTGCGTCCATACCATCAACCTCCACCATCTCCGCATCCTCTAGCAGAGCTCCCTAGTCATCACCTGGTGCCTCGACTGTTGCCCTTGTGCCTCCTAGTGGCCCCTCGCCTCACCATCACTACAGGGTCCACTACTGGTCATACTCTGTAGTAGTCTTGATGTCGTCCACATCCGGGATGTCAATCACCGTGTTTGAATCCTTGCCAAGTGGCACGATGACTGGCCGATCTAGAGTCCTCTCATCCCCTAGGTTCCAATAGACCACAAGTTCACCAGGCAACCCCTAACACACCCCAAACTATTATGTCACTCAGTTGTATGGGAAGAACTCATGCTCGGTCTCGTGCCACCCAATTAGCCATCACCCCCTGCGTACCCGCCAGATCCACTCTCCAGCCTTAGGCCAGGCTGGACAGTCTCGATAGGGGCGCCAGGACACCTCCCTCGGAGCGAGCCGAGCGAAGGCATTGACATAATGCCCTACAACACCTACCTGCTGCCAACTCTGTCCCTACTCCTTAGATCGCCACCACAGTGCCACGTAGCCTATGTCCTTATCCTCCATATCCCCTCGAGTCATCCATGGTAGCCCCATCAGACTCTCAACTGATATGTGCTACTAGGCCCAGCTATGCAACAGATAACTACAACTGATCCCCTTTCGCTTTCTACAGTGAACCTCATACAACTCCCCATAGAGCTGTGCCAGCAGCGTCTATACCCACCTCAGGATCAATGGTGCCTTCGTCGGGCACTCAACAAACCGGTGAACCACATCCAACAGGTTCCACGGGAACCTCGCACCTGATGAGTTAGGTAGTAGCATGTTGGAAATGAGGCCCATAAGTACTATGTGCCTCACTCCCAACACCCCCCTCTCCAGCCACCATCGAACTAGAATGCCGCTAATCTGGCAATCAAGCTCTGCCCTCTCCACTAGGCTCTCTATGACCAGCTCCTCCCTGTGCCCAAAACATCGTATTAGTATTGTTTTTCGCTAGTCACACGGCGACGTCTTGATCGGTAGTCCGTCTATTGGAATTCATAGAATTCGATAGACGTCGTCCAGTGTCACTGTCATCTCCCCTATTGGGATATGGAAGGTGTTGGTCCGAGGATCCCATAGGTTGATCAAGGTCATCAGATAGGCCTGATCCCCGACCATAGGCTCCAGTTGAGTCACCTACTTGACCCCAACAGCATCAAGCCTTTCCCAGTCAGCCACAGTTAGCGTCCCACATGCTTCGGCAAAAGTAGTAGGCACACAATACCGGCTCTTCACAACCTGCACAAGAAACAACACAAAAACATCAATATACAACACTAAATGAAAATGTATAGCTTAAAAAAATAATAATAACAATAATAACAATAATAATAATAATAAAAACAATTGTCAGTCTTAGGGTTTCTGTACTCTAAGTTAAAACTAACAAAATAAAAACAGCAACAAACAATTTTCAAAATACACTTTGCCAGTCCTAGGGTTCTGTACTCTAAGTTTAAAACTGACAAAGTCTGCACAGACAAAATAAAATTTTAAACAATTTTTTTGCCTAGGGTTTTCACCTACATTTTAAAACTAACACATTTAAACCTAAAAAACTAGGGTTTTGCATTCCTAGGGTTTTCGCATAATAAAAGCATCACATAATACAAAATGTTTCTTTTACCTAGGGTTTACCTTAGTGTAAAACGGAATGCAAATTTTAGGCGTTAATTATATCTTGTCAAAATAAAGTTACACTAGGATTTCATTTTCTACACAGCCAACTAAAAAGAAAAACAAAATTTTAACCTAAGTTTTCAGCTACGTTTTCCATTCAGTTGCCAGCTAGGTCTTGGTTGTGTTCAAATCCGTTTTAGGGTTTCCAGTTTAATTTGAAAAACAACACACCAGAGCAAAATAAATAAATAACTTGAAAACATAATGCAAACAAATGAGGAGGTGCACTTACTGGTCTTGCTTCAGCTTCATCGCTCGATCTAGTTTGTGCACTCATGGTGGCAAGGAAATTTCGGCAGCACTTTGCTTCACAGAATTAACCTCCTCCTCCTCAGAGCTCCAAATCGCAAGAAAATCTAAGTGCAAATGAGCCCAAAACCTGTTTTTGTCCTTTAAATAGGCTTTTTGAGCTTAGATTCGTTCCTCCCTAAGATGAGTGCTTTAGTTAGCACTCGTCCCACCCTAGGACAGATACTCACAAGGAATTCGTCCCACCCTGGAACAAATTCAGAGCAAAAAATTCAAAAACAACAAAAAATGAACAAAATGACCCAAAAACAAGCAATAAAGCTTGCCCGATGAAAGTGCTATTGCATTTGACATCCCGGGTATGCAAAATCGACATCGAGGTTGAAATCCTCACTATCCTACTCCCTAAGAAGGCTACCATAGCCGGACCGCTCCACGGGAAGACAGATCTTCAAGAATTTCACCCCCAAATGGCATCGCCAAAAGGGTTAACACCCACCAAAAACAGGTCTAAATGTCAAAAAACTACACACACATTCAATGCTAAACATATGACGGCACCCTTACCTAAGTCATCTTGGGTCAAGCGACTCGTCGCTTTTCTCATGAAGGTCATTCCCTCATCGATTTGTCGCTTGAGGGGGTAGTCACACTTAGTCACTAATCAACACACACACACCCAATCATGGAAAATGGCATGCATTCAAAGGATCATTGAAAAAGACAAATAACGCACCTGCTTGGGGCAGTAAACAAGCAATAGTCACAAGTTGATCAAATCACTTGGCATTTGTGAATCATGAACTCTAGGTTACCATAAACAAAAGGTTGCACCATTTGCCTATTCATGACTGATCAATGTCCAAGCTCAAGTAACACCTCATCGAAAATGGTTAACACTTGAATAAAGTTCCTTCGCTCGTCAGAAGCAAAGATTCAAGAATGTATGCCCTTTCCATGCTTGGGGCATCAAGAGTTGGTTAGGTTACTAAGAAACCCTAATCATTAGTGCTTTGGTCATCTATTTTTGCTCGATGTTGTGCCATGCATAGTGCATCCCAAAAAGGGGCATCTATAAACACCAAAATAGCACCAATCCGATTATGTGACTGCAAACACTGATCGCATTGACACACACAACCCCAAGGGCAGCCCCCAGAGGTTAAATAATGGTCCTAACCACTCTCACAGCAGTTTTGGGAGGTCAAAGATCAATTTGGCACCTTCTAAGAACTTTGCTCAGAATCTGTCCCTCCCTGGGATGAATTCAAAATGAGATCCGTCCTCCCCTAGGATGAATATAGAATCTACTCCAGGGTGGGACGAATTCCAGTTTTGACGGGCAAAAAGTCAAATATTGACAAATGGCAGCTCAGATCCACCACTTAATGCTTCCTTCATAGCATGGGAGTGTGGGTGAGCATTTTCGAGTGTTAGAGGCTGTTACAAGGGTAGTCATGAAGTCCCTATTCAGGGAGGAATCTCCCTCCCCTTGGGAAGGCATGATCTCCAAGTGGCGCCTCTGCATGCCCAATTCAAGAGACCTCCAGGTCTATAAATTGGTGAGTTTCCTCACCCGAAAACACATAGAGAAGGAGCATTTTGGAGCAACGAAGTGCTGTCGTTTTGATTTCACACCTATTCCCCCTTGAATTGTGCCTTTCACATCCGTGATCTCTTTTGGAGAAGAGGTCATTGGGTGGTCATTGGAAGCACAAATCCAGAACCAAACCCGACATTTGGCCATAGTATCCCACCCAATTTGTTGAAAACACATTATAGGAGATTTTAGGCCCATCCCAAGTGGATTGGTGCCGAAATCCGGTTCCAACGGTGGGCGGCTCGCCCGGGCGCCCTCGCACTATTGCGAGCCTAATCTTCCTTTTTAGGAATGATTGGGGATTCATGGCAAATTGTTCTTTTTGTCACTTGTTTATTTTTCATTCCATATTATGTTGCTTAGATAGCTTGTAATTTCAATTTCATAATGCTTTGATCAAATCTTATCATGTTTTGTTGCTTTTGTTGTCCTCACTAACTTGTAGGTGGTAGCATCAAATTCTCGCTGATGGAGGCCAAATTGGGGAAATCTGACCATCTGGGTCTTCCCAAAATGCCTCTAATTAGCTAACCCCAAATTTTTAGGTCTTTTGGAGATCCCTAGACGTGACATTTTGGGCAATATCACTTCGGCGCTTTGTTGCAGGTGAATTCATTCTACCCCGAAGTGAATTACAGTCGAATCCGTCCTGTCCTAGAGCAAATTCAAATCGGTGAAGAATTTCTTGACTATTTCTTTTGCAATGCCTTCTTGGTGATGTTTCTATGTCCCTGTCAAGTTTTCATGTCATTTGGATAAGTTTTAGTTATAGTTTAATTCATTTTCTCATTTGCTTATTGTAGGCATGAGGATCGCATGTTTTGTCTTATTTGCAGGTGCTACTAACGGTTTCTTGTTCCTTTGATCGCAGGGTCTAAAAATCAGAGGGACAGCAAGGAATCAACACTCGTATACACAACCGACGACGATGTTTGGTCCGCCCATCTTACATGTGGGCACGCAGAAGAGGGATGGATTTCCATTGATGTGACCCAGAGACAAGTTTGATGCTCCTCGCCCCTAAAAAGGGAGGAAGCGAATTGTAACCGAATTTGAAATACATCAATAAAAGAAGAGGGTTGTTTCGTTCCATTTGGGTTCCAATTTGTTTATGCTTTCTCCATTTTACGCATTTTAATTTGTAGCATCAAGTTTAGTTTTGTTCTTGCATCGCACTTGGAGTTTTTCCCTTTTTGTTTCCGTATCCTCGTGCTTCCACATTCTTCTATATTAAAATAATATTACACTCAATGAGAGAAAAAGAGGTGGACAATATGAAGCTCATACAAATAGTTGTCCCTATATATGTCAATCTTAAAACTGTCAATGTTAAATATCAAATATGAGATCTTTATTATGTGGGAACTAGTGCAAATCACATAGGTGTATGGAGGTGAACATGGGATGAAGGCTTTGTAGTTTTCTACATTCTTTGGCTATGTCATTCTTCTTGTATTATTATTATTATGAATTTGATAATTAACATAAGCTCATTTATTATATAATGATCAATTTATCATAGGGTATTATATTTTAGAATTTTTTTAATCAAATATTTTTATACATCATCACAATATCTTAATTGAGATATTTTTATAATGATCATATAGATTTACTTTTTAATTAAAAATAATTATATAAATTATATATTAAGTTGAATAATATTTATAAAATTTATTCTTAAATATAATTAAGATTATCTATCATTTTTCTTACTAATTTTGGTGACGCTCATTCACTCTCCTAAAAATACATATAAATTTATTTGAGCATCCAAACTCAATATAAAACATTAAGGTTATTTGAGATCAATAATGTTGTTTATACATTTAACTCTCTTTTAATCCTTTTCAATGCCTACTATTATTATTTTTTATGAATTCCTCTACTTCATAATAAATCCTAGGTCTTTTAATCCTTTTCAATGCCTATTATTATTAATTTTTTTATAAATTCCTCTACTTCATAATAAATCCTAAGTGAAAGAATTTACATAGAAACATTAAAACAATCTTTTCTACAATCAACTAAATTTTATTCAGTAATTTTTATTATATAAAATTATGTATCAAGATTACAGAAATTTTAAGGTCAAACATCTACTTCCATATAACATTGCACAAGATTTTGAGTTTGAAATATGATATTTTTTAAAATACACACCTACTCTAGATTTCCTCACAACTTGTCCCTTTTCCAAAGAATCTCTTTGGCAGTTAGTTGTGAACGGGATCAAACGATTTGTTGAAATCAATTTGTTTTTTTTTTCTTGGCGGTGATTGCATCTCTTTACCATTTAGTTGTGAACGGGATCAAACGATTGTAGAAATCAATTTGTATTGTTTTTTTCTTAGCGGTGATTGCTATTTTGTTGGCGTGATCTTCGAGAATAAAAAATAAAGAAAAAAATTCTGTTAAGACATCATAATAATATATTTTTGGTTTAATTAGAAGAAAAAAAAAAGAGCAAAAGCTTTTAAATGGAAAATATTATAGACACAGCCATATATGTCTTTGCAAGTTGCTTAAACAATAGTTGCACCACGAAGTTTCCCAGATGTCGATGATCAAACTCTCCATCCCCTGTCTGCAACAGATCCCTTGTGGGTAAACTTTTGTCTTACACGTTCCACTCCCGCTGGCATCCCCTTTTTTCTCTACTCCCTCGAATGGGAATGCCCATTCATGTAATGGTCAAGTGCAGGCTGAAAAATCAATGTTTCTCCGCAAATCAAATCGGCAACTTTTCTTTCCGTTATGTGTCACAAATCGTTGACTTAGAAAATATGTATATATACTACTGTGGATCACAAGGGTAACATCTTCTCTCTATTTGGCGCTTTCAGCTTAACACGGGGATACTAAATGGATCAGAACAGCGTGAGTGAAAGCGTGTAAGAAATTTTCATCTCAACATGGATTGGATATACGTTAAAAAAATTATGAAAATCTTAAAAATATTCGAGCGATCAACTTTACTTATAATAATTTATTTGAGATTTCAATTTTACTCTAAACTTTTAATCCATGGAAAGAGTTGACACCTCCAAGTGTTCTAGATAACACTTATATGAAAATAAAAGCACAGTGCATGGGTGCACGGACATAATTATATGAAGATATATAAGTCCTATGAATTCATTGCTAAAATGTACTTATTATATTATTGATTTATCTAATACATCATTTGGTCCATCTCGAGAGTACAATATGCACATTTAAGTGCACGCCTAAGAACCTATTGTTATGCATATGTCAGTGTTATCCCAAAGTGATGGGTATCAATATAACCGTAGATAACAATTGAAATATATTTATGTTCATTTAAAAATAACTATGTAATAGTGTTGTTACATATTAAATAAAATTATTAAATTATATATTCATTTTTTATTAAAATACAAAATAATTATTGTAAGTATTTGTAACAGTATTTTTTTATTAGATGAAAGAAGGAGTTTTGAAAGGATCTTAAAAACTTTACAAAAAGGGAGAAGATCCTGCCCAAAGGAAAGATACTTCAATCATATATAATTGATATACATATGAAACATATAATATAACACTACTAAGACCATCAAAAGATAGAGATGCACATACACAATACAATAAAATCCAAAAAGGATCCTAACTGGAACAAGGAAAACCCAACACAACCAAAGCATACTGAAACCATAGAAGGAAGAATACTAGACCCTAGAAGAGGGCAATTCCGTCACACCCCCAACATCAATTCCTCATGCCACTTGGACCCACATCATTGATAGCCTTGTGTTCGTTGATCTCCCAGGCTTGCCAACCCATAAGGGAAAATATTTTTTCTGTGTGGGAAATAGAAGCTTGCATGGAGGAAATAGTGGCTTGTAGAGAGTCAATAAGATATCGTTGTAGTTTCATAATATTATCCTTCAAGGATTTTGGGTCTAGATCCCTATTAAGGCTTTCAAATTTTTGCATTTTCCTATTACTGCTCTCACCCAAAAAAATCCTATGCTTTTTTAGAGGATGGCAGATATTCTTTAGATTTAGATTCATCAATCTCCATTGGATCCTTGCCTAGGTTAGCCACTTTGGCAACCATCATATTAGACTCACGCATCCCTTCACTTCCTCCAGAATATTTCTAATGAGAATCAATTCCTCCCATTGCCATATCAGTAATGGATATAACATTAATGGCCTTTTAATTTAGAGATTCATGATTTTAAAAAATAGATGAGTTGGAAAACTCTATAATTGGAGGCTAAACCATATTAAAAGAGTTCAAGATACTATCACTATACAAACCCCTTGAACTCACCACAAAATCAAATATCATTTTCAACAATCCCTGATGGATTAGATCCGATGTCACCCATTTCTTCACCTTACTAACCGATCTAGACAAATATTGGAAGAGAAATGATAGAATATTCATAATCTTCTTATGTTGAATATGATTCAGAAACATGAAATGATAACTGCAAATCAGGGTTATTCAAAGTGGTGAATATTCACAAATTGGGTGAATATTAGGATTTCTAAAATTAGAAATTGGCGAATATGAGGACCCTCGACATCGGCCCATTTGCTTGAAATTTTTGGGACCAGTTTTTTCTTAGGGTCAATTCACCATAATATATATATCCACACATAGGAATATTTGTGCTTGTTGGAAATCTCTTTTCAAGCTTGATCTAATGGTTATGTTTTTAGGAAGTTATAAGGTGATTTAATAGATCAAAATTTTCCCTAAATATGATCTTACACTTTAGAGCTTAAAATAACACTAAATTTTGGTTTGAAGATGATTGATTTGATTTGCTTAGAATTTCCCTTGATTTTTATTAGGATTCACCATTTTTTTACAAGTACATTTTGGGTCCAACCCCTTATGCATAACCTTGCTACAAAAAATATCCTGGTTCTTGTATAGGATCAAAAATTTCATAATTACCAGTACCACCTAGTCCTAAGGGACCTTCAAGGAGGTTCTCCTAAAGCCATTCTGAATCTTAACAAGTTCCTCTTCCTCCACCAAAAAGGTTTGGGTCTCCTTCACCAATGAATGCTTTTCACAATTGTGAACCAAGCCATCCACCACAAGTCTAGTGACCTCAGCAATGAGAGGAATGTTAATCTTGTACTCCACATTTCCTACCCTAAATACTCTATATTTCCACAAGTAGGCTAGATGTTTAACCATTTTCCTATGATGCCCAAAAAATTTTGATAAATAGGGAAGGATATTTTTTTTTCAAAATATTTCTCATGCCCTCCTCAACTGAGATATTAGTTCCAACACAAGGGCCCTCATACTAATAGAACTTCAATACTCACTCTCTATAATATTATTACAATTAATTTTTTGAGTATCACTCAAAAGACCTCCACTGGAAAATGGGAAGAGCATTGGAATAAATAAAATCTAATAAATACTTGCACTGTGGTTTTCCTAATCAACTAGCTTTCTTAGAGTTCCATGTTTCCCTAGATATAGAGAGAGAAATTGAGGGTTTGAAGTAATCAGATAGAGGATAAGATAATAACTTGAGAAGTAATAATAGAAGAAGATCAAATCATCACCTTTGCACCTACACATGACTTGGGGAGCAATCCATAGAAAAATTGTAATGCTTGTGTTACCAAGGCATTTCAGGAAACTACTAAAAATAAATTTATAACTGCTGGACCATGAGTGCCTTGATAGGGGTTGAAGGGTGATGATTCTCATTCCCTACCACAACTGCATAAAATTCATAGTGGCCCACTTCTACTTTACATTGATGATTACTTTGATCTTCCTTTTGCTAGCTCAGAATATGGGTCAACGAAGAATAAATAAAAACCTGATTGGGTCTCTGTTTTTCCACCAAATATTACCATTCCCCATTTCTTTAAATATATTTTTTGTCATGGAGGATAACAAACTGATCCTTAAAAGTCATCATTTCTGAGAATATAATTGGGATTGGTATTGAGATCCAACTGCCAACACACTCGAGATCTTTCTTCCATGCTCTATAAAAAATTGTCATTAAGTCTTTGTAGGTTTCTAAAATTACATCAGATAATACATTGGAGACACTACAAAAAATAATTATTTTTAATAAGGTTGGTGCTATTAGCAATAGTTTGAATTTGTAATATACACCCCTTGATGTATATTGGTTTGAGTTTGATGTGTTTGTTTGATTTGTTTTGAAAATGATGTCTTGCTTGGTATTTATGAATTGTAATAGATTTTTGAAACATAAACCATGAAATACAACGCTAAACTAATTGTAAAATATATACAAGGCAATATAGAGCAACTGCGACACTTTATTAATCACCAAATGATATAATTACAATTTTTGATTTTTAATTTTCAGACCTGGTATACTTTATCTTCAAACTTGTAAGAGTGTGCAAACAATGCTCAAACACTCCCAAAATAGCTCTAGGTATTTTATGTGAAGTCCACTATCAATGGCCAATGAATGGAGACCACGATGAAGCCAAACTATTGAAGATGCAAAGGTCTGATCTGAGAAGTCTATGGATTATTATGTACTTCAGACCTATTAGGTGTAGCAAATTATGGAGAAATGACAATAAAAGGGATGCAAAATGATCTTCAAAGCTAGCCGCCCAAGTTGCAACCATAAGATCTCCAAATTGCCCCTTATAACATGCCCAAAGTGTCTCAAAGGGTGGTAGACCTGTAGGTAGTTATTCCTCTTCCAATAAATAATATCTCAATTGAAACCCTTCAAATTTATACTTGTTCTATTTGTCTTTAATAGGAAATTCGATTGGTGAAGTACCCACAAAATTCTACCTCAAAAATTTGAAGTTGTGAATGAAATTGTCACCATGGCAAGATATGACCAGCAAACCCTACAACCTATAAATTTAAATAATTCCTCCTCCAAAGTATCCAAAATTGGTGCTTGAAATTATTTTCAAGTCACAAGGAACCCAATGCAAAAATACCCACAATCATATGATGCCAAAATATGAAGTTATGAGTGAAAATATGGATCAGCTGTAGGAAAACTAGTCATGAATGAAAGTCTGAAATTACCTTAATAGGTCCTTAGTTCTCCAAAATAACTATGGATTCTTGTATGGTTGATGAAGGCCAAAAAAACCTAGAAATGGTTTGCCAAATTATTGACCCTCCAAAATATGCAAACCCTAGATGAAATCTCTGAAGCACAAATGAGAGTTCTTAAGTAAAATCTCCTCAATAATGGCTAGGTGTGATCCCATTGTTATATATGAAGGTGTACATCTCTACAAGCCTCAACAATTCAATCTTCAGCAAGACATGCAATGTCTTCAGAAAATAGACTCAAATGATATAAAAAATGGATGCCACAAATGTCCCATCTCACCTCTATTTATCTTTTTGCTCCAAAAGTTTGGACAAGGTTTATTTTATTTTTAATCCTTATCTCTCGAAAAGTGGACCACCATGTCCTAATAGCCACAACATTGTTTTAAAACACTTATGTTATTTTTTAAACTTTATATTTTAATTTCCTTTTATATTTTAAGATTATAAAATTACATTATAATCAAGGGAAAGTAAAATATGCATGCTCTATTATTTTATTTTCTTGCTTTTTAAAAGTTGTGTACTTTATCATTTTGTTATTTAAATCAACTTATAATATAACTCATATTTTAATTTCAAACATTTATTTTACAAATAATTCTTTTTTCTTATAAAAAATGTTTAACTTTAGTTATAGATTATTATTTAATGTAATACAAGAAGGTTGATATTTTAATTTTTAAGAGTTTAATTTATAATTAATTTTTTTTTGGGATAGCGAACACTTTGGGTTTTGGTTGTTCTTTGATAGATCTAAGGTTCAAACCAAGGCATGGGAGAGTGTGTGAGGGGATGTTTTTTTGGTCCCTATTAATAAGCTTAGATCTCACCCTTATGGAAGGTCATGGTTGGGATGGTGATTTCGAACCCTGAGTGTCGATCATAGAGGTTTCTAAAGCTAAACTGAATAAAAAAAATATTATAATTAATTTTTTTCTTTTTAAACAATGTCTTCCTTGTCTAACCCTAGTTAAATATTTCTTTATAAACATGATTGTATGAGAATAAATATGCATACATTGTATTTGAAGGTTTGAACATAGGTCCCTTCCACGAAAATCAACATATTTAACTATAAATTTTATTAATTACTATTTAAGAATTTAAGATGCCAACATATCTTTTTTAAAATTATGTTACACTATATGGTATAACTAATTTTACTTATAGTCCTTTTCTTTTTATAAAATTTACTTTTAATTAGATAATTGTATGGCTTTGATCCCATTCAACCATTCTGTAGACACCAAAACAGCACCAATCCGATTATGTGACTGCAAACACTGATCGCATTGACACACACAGCCCCAAGGGCAGCCCCCAGAGGTTAAACAGTGGTCCTAACCACTCTCACAGTAGTTTTGGGAGGTCAAAGATCAATTTGGCACCTTCTAGGCACTTTGCTCAGAATTCGTCCCTCCCTGGGATGAATTCAAAATGGGATCCGTCCTCCCCTGGGACGAATACAGAATCCGCTCCAGGGTGGGATGAATTCAAGGTTTGACGGGCAAAAAGTCAAATCTTGACAAATGGCAGCTCGGATCCGCCACCTAACGCCTCCTTCAGTTCATGGGGGCATGGGTGAGCGTTTTCTAGCGTTAGAGGCTGTTACAGGGGTAGTCATGAGCCCCTAATCAGGGAGGAATCTTCCCTCCCCTGGAAGGGCATGGCTGCCATGTGGCGCCTCTGCATGCTCATCCCAAGAGACCTCCAGGTCTATAAATTGGTGAGTTTCCTCACCCTAAAATACATAGAGAAGGAGCATTTTGGAGCAACGAAGTGCTGTCATTTTGATTTCACACCTATTCCCCCTTGAATTGTGCCTTTCACATCCGTGATCTCTTTTGGAGAAGAGGTCATTGGGTGGTCATTGGAAGCACAAATCCAGAACCAAACCCGACATTTGGCCACAGTATCCCACCCAATTTTCCGACAACACATTACAGGAGATTTTGGGCCCATCCCAAGTGGATTGGTGCCGAAATCAGGTTCCAACGGTGGGCGGCCCGCCCGGGCGCCCTCGCACTGCTGCGAGCCTAATCTTCCTTTTTAGGAATGATTGGGGATTCATGGCAGATTGTTCTTTTTGTCACTTGTTTATTTTGCATTCCATCTTATGCTGCTTAGATAGCTTGTAATTTCAATTTCGTAATGCTTTGATCAAATCTTATCATGTTTTGTCGCTTTTGTTGTCCTCACTAACTTGCAGGTGGCAGCATCAAATTCCCACTGATGGAGGCCAAATTGGGGAAATCTGACCATCTGGGTCTTCCCAAAATGCCTCCAATTAGCTAACCCCAAGTTTGTAGGTCTTTTGGAGATCCCTAGACATGACATTTTGGGCAATATCACTTCGGCGCTTTGTTGCAGGTGAATTCGTTCTACCCCGGAGCGAATTACAGTCGAATCCGTCCCGCCCCGGAGTGAATTCAAATCGGTGAAGAATTTCCCAACTGTTTCTTTTGCAATGCCTTCTTGGTGATGTTTCTATGTCCCTGTCAAGTTTTCATGTCATTTGGATAAGTTTTAGTTACAGTTTAATTCATTTTCTCATCCGCTTATTGTAGGCTTGAGGATCGCATGTTTTGTCTTATTTGCAGGTGCTACTAACGGTTTCTTGTTCCTTTGATCGTAGGGTCTAAACATCGGAGGGGAAGCAAGGAATCAACACTCGTATACACAAGCGGCGGTGACGTTTGGTCCGCCCATCTTACATGTGGGCACGCGAAAGAGGGATGGCTTTCCATTGATGTGACCAAGAGACAAGTTTGATGCTCCTCGCCCCTAAAAAGGGAGGAAGCGAATTGTAACCGAATTTGAAATACATCAATAAAAGAAGAGGGTTGTTTCATTCCATTTGGGTTCCAATTTGTCTATGCTTTCTCCATTTTATGCATTTCTAATTCGTAGCATCAAGTTTAGTTTCGTTCTTGCATCGCACTTGGAGTTTTTCCCTTTTTGTTTCTGTATCCTCGTGCTTCCAGTGGCGATCACGGTGGGACCTAGTCCTCTATTTTTTAAGATCTGAGATCTGATCAAAATTTGGTGGTTTTGCTTGCAGGTACCAAGTTTTTGGATGCGGGACTGTTGTTCATTCCAGCCTGAGGCGGATACAGGTCTGTAATTCGTCCTTCCCAGGGACGAATCGGAATCCGCCTGACCCTGTGATGAATTCAGCACTGTGATTCGTTCCTCCCTGGGATGAATCTCTGTCTGCATAGTTTCAGGACAGAAACTCAGAACCAACAGATTTGGGCAGGGGCAAGGTAAGAACTCTAAATTTTTCTTGTCTTTTTCTGTTTTCGGTTTTCTATTTTTCATAGATTACTTGTTTGCTTAGGGAAAGTAGTTCTCCTTTGTTGTTTGCTTGTTTCATTTTGCAAAAATAAAAAGAACCCCACACATCACGTGGCATCATAAAAACCAAGGAGCTGGTCGTAAAACCCCAGCCCTTGATCAAGACCAACGGTGGATTTCATCACCACCTTGGCTTGATTTTTGCATCCATTTACCCCGATTGTCACTGTTGCTCGACGTAAATCCTGATGAAAGCTGACCGAGTGTCATTGGGGTGATTCCCAACATGCGAGGATAAGTCTTCTATGGTAGGTGTCATAAACAGGACAATCCCCCTTCCGTACCGCCTACGTTCCACGTACCATCTGCTCTCACGTACCTATAGTTTCCCTCACGTAAGGGCGGGTATATAGAGAGGTTGGTATATCGGCCTGGCAATGGTATATCGAAGGGGCGACCATTTATGGGAGTCATAAGAGCCATCATTATGCATTTAAACGTTCTTTACAAAAACCTTCAAAAAAAAAAACAAAAATAAAAAACACACTAAACCAGGTTTAGGACACACTCTCAATATTTAAACGAGATAATCACCGTTTGTGTATGTGTGTGCTCATTTCTATTTAGTGTAGCATAAAAAATCATAAAAGAGATAAAAATCTACATAGCTTGTAGGAAAGCACCACCATGGTGTACACACGTAGCCAAGCCCAATCAAGGGCGAAAGCTACAGAAAGTGTACAAGGGGGGGCACAAGTCACCTCCGCTACAGCCCTAAGGACTTAGTCATACCGCCTTGGTGGCCTAACCCGCAAGAGAGTCCACGTCAGTCCATGTCAAGATGGAATTATAGGGACACCCCTTTGGGGGACACGCCCGTCCGTCATAGCCCCTTTCGGGAAGAGTCCTTACATGTGGCACTCAACATAGATAAAAGGGCTCCCTTAGAAGCTCGATATGAGTGGCCACCGTGCGATGAAGCACTGGAACGGTAGAGGGTCCATGAGGAGAGGCCTCAAGATTATATCATCCCTTCATTGCCTCCTCTCACTGTCAAAAACAATAGGACCAATCCGGAGCACAAGGCTCCTCTGACAGGGCGAGCCAACTCCGCCCGCCCCTTTCACACTTATGAAAGGGAGAACGAGGAAGACCCCTATCTTCCTCAAGAGCAATATACAACGTGGGAGCCATGCGCCTCCGCACCTGCTATTTACCAAAACCATCCTTCGAGGCCAGAGCCTCGAGTAAATGCCGCCAACCTCGATAGGGGGAAGCGACCTATAGAGATCTCGGATCACCATGACCGAGATAAGTGCATGGGAGAGGCATCTAGGCCTTCGAGACTCAAGATGGCAGAATATATTGACCTGGAAGTCGCCAGACATGCCGCCCACCAAGCGCAGATTACGCAGCTTGAGCAAGATCAACAACAACTAGAGCATTTATATCGCCTCAGTAAAGAGCGCATTAGGCGCCAAACAGATGAGTTGTTGCATAACACCATGTCGGAGAGGGTTCTGACCCCTCGCACCCAAAGGGTAGAACCATATGAGAGGCGTAACCCCTTGGTACGAGATAGGTCCCCGTGACCTAACCAAGCGCTGCCTCCAAGACCTCTTAGACCTGAACGGGAGGCCACTCCCCGAAACAATGATGGGCTCCCTCCGCGGGGACCCACTCATGGTCATAGGTCTCACCTAGAGACTCCTCAAGAAGCTTATGAGGAGTATGAACAAGAAGAAGAGTGGGCCAAAATGCCCTATCAAGGCAGAGGGGTTGCTATCCGGCCACCTCTCCACAGGCCTCAAGTCTCCCACAACCCACAATGGGAGCAAGTTAGAGAGGAAGAGATTAAGTCTTCTGATGCATATAAAGTGCTACTAGAGCATTTGGAGTCTATGGAAACCAAAGCTGCTGGGCCCCAAAAGCCCATGTTACGTCAACTTCGTAGTCATCCGGTGCATCCGTCCGTGCCTGCACCCCCTTATCTTGAGCACTTTAAGTTGCCTCAGCTGGCAACCTTTAAAGGTGAGGAGGATGCCCAAGAGCATGTGACGAGGTTCCTGAGCCAATGCTTTGGCATTCAGGACAATGATGCTTTGTTGTTGAGAACCTTTATAACCACATTCGTAGGCCCTACCTCGGATTGGTTCACCCAGTTACCAAAACACAGCATCAGCAACTTGGATCAGTTAGTGGATGCGTTCCTCGAATGCTTCACCTTCAACACCAAGAAGAAGGCGTCACTAAGTGATTTGGCCAGCCTCAGATAGTATGAGGAAGAGACTATGGCGGCCTACGGGAATCGGTGGAGGACTCTACTTTCCAAGCTACCCTACCTTCCCCCTATGTCCGACCTTACACAGATGTTTTCAAGAAGTTGTTTGAGATCGATCTCTGTGCTATTGTAGCTGCAGCAATATGCCACCTTAGAAGAGGCTCTAGCGCAAGCCAAAATCATCGAAGAGATCAAGATACAGGATGGCGAGATCGCCAAACCTAAGAAAAAAGAATGGAACAAAAACACCAAAATAGGGACTACGCAACAGAAACCCGCCATGGTCAACCAAGTTGCTATAAATGTTCCTAAGCCTGCACAAGAAATACAGCCTCAAAAGGCTAACTATCAGGCAGTGCCCCCTAACAATTATGAAAGAGAAAACCAGAAATAGGGGCAAAATCAGTAGCATCGCCCTAGGCGACAGTTTACACCCTACATGGAGTCTAGGGACTCCCTATTTGACCACTTGTCAGTGGAAAATTTGATCAACCTCCTAGAGATTCAAACCATAGATCCCAATGCACCGAAGCCTAAGGGGTACCGGGAGGACTTGTATTGTAAATTCCATCGACGAAAGGGACATGACCTTAATGCATGTTGGAAATTCAAAGGCTTGATACAAGACCTGATTGACAACAAGACATTGGTTGTAGACAACCCCGTAGCACCAAACAACCAACAAATGGGAGTTTTCAGAGACCCCTTGCCTGCCCATGAGGCGCAGGCAAAACCCCTTCAAATCAATGAGGTGCAATAGAACTGCCCCATGCAGGGGTATGTAGGGATGATAAGTATAGTGACTAGGAACAAGAAATACCCAGGAGCTGCTCCCATGGCAGCCACAAGAGAAGTTCCATCAACGTCACAGCCTCAACAGAACCCTACGCAGCTGCCCCCACCTAGACCCGTGGCCATGATTCGGACTAGACTTACCCAAAGTCTATGGACCACGTCGGCTAGGCTCTCCATATATGAGCTTATTCAACAATCAACGCCCCATCGGGAGGCTCTTATGGAGATACTGAAGGCCATCGAGCTGTAGCCCCAGGAATCGAATTCCTTCAACAATTTTGTGGGGCATGTCAAAAGATGCACCGAGCCAGTCATCACTTTTCGGGAAGATGAAGTGAAGTTAGTGGCTGATGACATAGCGGATCTACCCCTGCACGTTATCACGCGGGTCAACGGGATCCCCTATAAGAGGGTGTTGGTAGACACTGGCTCATCTAGTAACATCATTACTACAGCGGCATTGAAACATTTGAAGCTGCCGACATCTCACATCACGGCCTCCACATATACACTACGAGCATTTAACGATGCAATATGCTCGATAGTCGGCACAATCGTCCTACCCATTCAAGTAGGACAAAAGATGATACCTACATTGTGCCATATTTTGGAAGGTGAGATGGCTTACAACATCTTGTTAGGCCGGCCATGGATCAGGGACATGAAGTGTGTCCCATCAATAGCTCATCAATGTCTGAAGTATACATTTGAAGGGGAGGTACATGTGGTCCCGACAGACTTAGAGCCCTTCAAATACTGCAATGCGGTGCAGCTGATGCCACAATCGACCCTTCCATCAATGCATTTGGATTTCCAGTTGAATCCATCTCGATAGGGTCCAATTTCGCAAGCATCCCAGAAGGCAGATCCACCAAAACCCCAGCCAGGTCCATCTTCATCAGTTGGTCCTTCATCAACGATGCCACCTATCATGGCCAAACAGAAGGACAAAGGGAAGAAACCCCTGGAGGAGGCACGACCTCTGGAAGAGGCGCCACAATCAGTCTCAAACATCTCTACCGAAGAGATGCCTAGTAAAATGGAAGTGGAGGCTCCTAGCCCACCCGACATGGAGTGGAGTCCGGAAGAGCTTCCATTCCCT
The DNA here is from genome assembly GCA_028583015.1 of Wollemia nobilis. Taxonomy (NCBI): domain Eukaryota; kingdom Viridiplantae; phylum Streptophyta; class Pinopsida; order Araucariales; family Araucariaceae; genus Wollemia; species Wollemia nobilis. The sequence goes on along the minus strand of JAQPPZ010016969.1, from coordinate 1,822,095 downwards.
CCCCCTCAGTCGCCAACAATCACTATTGAAATGGCCAATACGGGCCTGGGGGAGTATCTGGTGTGAAATGTTGTAGCAACGCCCGCACTAGAGTCCATGCAAGACATGGGGAGACCTCGCCTCCCCATTGGTACAATTGTTCCTTTAGGCTACCCGCCAAACCAGACAAACTTTGTGTATGGGGGCCTTGATCATGGCACTGAGCCATGCATGCAAGAGGACGAAGATGAAGAGCCTTTTGCAGAGGATGTAAACTATCTGTCCAACCCGGACTTCACCCTGAGATATCTTGGCCAATGCAATTGGCATGGATACGGGTTAGGCCGGTATGAGCAAGGAGTGCGTGTCCTTTGCCAACCAAGATACCAAATGCCTTATGACAAGTCAGGCGTAGGGTTCAACCACCCCCTACCCTTAGACATCTTGGTCGAAGACATGCAAGGCCTGAGGATAGGCCACAAGGGTGGATTGGCATCAGATCCATATGCCAACCCTAACACAACATACACATTGGGGGATTATCTCCCATGGTCAACAACCACCCTTGGTAACCTCAATCGCCCTTCCCCTTTGCTAGAGAGAGGCGAAAGTTTGGGGACCCACTTTTAGGGTGGATATCAATAGTGTCAAGACGGATCTTTGGAGGATGAGTCAGACTATGAGCCAGCATCATATGACCCCTTCGAATCAGATAGCAATAACTCACAAGTGATTCCTATGGATGCCTATCACGAGAATATTTTGACACTATTTCCTCTAGAGGCTCCATCCGAGCCAGCGATACGTCAAGAGAATCAGGTCCCCCATAGAGAGTGGAACAACCATAGTGGGGCCAGATAAATTTGCTTGAGTAAGGCGAGCCGTTAATGCCGCAAGCAGTCGGAGCCAATGAAGGCCTTTGGATCTCCGATAGTGATTCTGAAGATGAAATAAAAATGGCATATCTTAATCACATGCGGCAGATGCAACATCGGTGCCCCTTGGAGATTAACGACATATTTGAATAGATGAACATACTGCCAGGGCATGAGTGGTACGTAGACCCAGCACGGTGGGACCAGGTGTTGGATCCGCTACTCTAGGCATACGAAGAACACCTTCCACCCAGAGACCCTATAGTGACATCAGTGTCGAGGGTAGACCCTGTCTTCCTATCCACACATAGGGCCGATCCATTCATGCCCATCCCTCTAGAGCCAGATCCAGAGCATAAAGAGCATCCAAGATGTCCGAGTAACCACACCTACGGTAATGGAGACCAAAATCATTCCATCAACATGATCTCCATTGATTTAACCACCCCCATCCACAATCTGGCCGATCCGGCATAGTCATTGTATCTAGACATAGATGCCATAGACTGGGATCACGTCGATTCCCCTCCATCCCCATCTGAGTACTGGTCATTCGATGAAATGCTCCATTTTACCTCTGGGCCAACTCAGGATATCTTCCATGCTGAAGAGGGACCCGAGGTTCCTAACGATGATCTAAACTCAGCAAATGATATCCATTTGATCTCGACTCCACACCAGTTGGAGGACGGATCCCACATGTCGGTCGAGGAGATGACTGACGTAGACATCGGCTCAGATCCAATGAATCCATAGATTCTCAAGCTGGGGGTAAGCTTATCCCCCGAAGAGCAAGCCGACTACATTGCCCTTCTCAAAGAGAAGAAGGAGGTTTTTGCATGGTCATACAGAGATATGTCGGGGCTAGATCCGTAGCTAGTCACGCATAATTTAACGCTTGATCCGACAGTCAAGCCTGTTAAGCAAAAACTACGCAAGATGCACCCAACAGTGGCCTTGATGGTCAAAGATGAATTGCAAAAACTATTGGATGCACAGTTTGTCATCTGCGTGGATTATCCACCATGGCTGTCCAACATGGTGCCCGTCAAGAAGCTTGATGGGAGGATTCGCATATGCACTGATTTTCGTGATCTAAACAAAGCGAGTCCTAAGGATGATTTTCCCTTGCCTAGCATCGACGCATTGGTAGATGCTACAGTGGGCCACAAAATGCTATCCCTCATGGATGGTTTCTCGGGATACAATCAGATTCGTATCAATCTCGAGGACCAACTAAAAATGGCGTTCACAATGCCCTGGGGGAAATTTTGTTACAAGGTCATGCCTTTTGGCCTTAAAAATGCTAGCGCCACCTACCAACGTGCCATGACGTACATCTTCCATGATTACATGCATAAAACTTTGGAAGATTACATGGATGATTTGTTGGCCAAGTCTCTCTTACGCCCAAATCATCTCGATGACTTAAGCAAGATCCTCGATCGCCTCATGGAGCATAAAGTCAGATTGAATCCCAAGAAGTGCATTTTTGGCATCACATCTGGAAAGCTCTTGGGTTTCATAGTCTCAAAGCGAGGCATCGAGGTGGACCCAAACAAAGTCAAGGCAATCCTTGAAATGCTTCCCCCAACTACCATCAAGCAGCTCAAAAGTCTGTAGGGTAAGGTCACGTCGATCAAGCGCTTCATAGCGCAGTTATCTGACAAGTGCCGACCCATGAACAAATTATTGCATAAAGGGGTAGCATTTCACTGGGATGACGAGTGCCAGTCAGCCTTTGATGACATTAAACAATACCTGGCTTCACCGCTAGTATTGGCACCACCTAGACCAGGAGTGTCATTCTACTTATACATCTCAGCTACTGAGGTGGCACTGGGCGCCATGCTCACCTAGAAGAATGAACTTCACAAAGAGCAGGCTACTTACTATCTTAGCCGCACCCTGGTCAGCTATGAACTTAACTATGCATACGTCGAGAAACTCTGCTTGGCAGTGGTGTTTGCTACCAAAAAGCTACGCCACTACATGCTGAGCAACACTACGTATGTTGTGTCTAAGGAGAATCCATTGCGATACATGATGAGTCGTACTTATCATAGTAGTCGCACGGTGAAATGGATCATGTTGTTGACAAAATTTGACATAGAGTTCATTGGACAGAAATCCATCAAAGGACAGGTCATAGCCGATCAACTAGCAGAGGCCCCTATCGAAGATGATCAGCCTCTGGTCATAGAACTACCCGATGATGGGGTCTTCCATGTCTCGGAATCGCCTGATTCTGATGAGCCTGAGTCACAGGCCGACATAACCCTATTTTTTGATGGTTCTAAATGTGAGCAAGGCGATGGCATAGGAATTGTATTCTTCACACCGCAGGGCGCTCCTATGCCCCTGTCATTTAAATTAGACTTCCCGTGCACCAACAATAATGCAGAGTATGAAGCCTTGCTCATAGGTCTTCAGACAACAATCACCATGAACATTAAATGGTTGAACATCTTTGGTGATTCGTTGTTAATCGTCAATCAAGTCAAAGGGGTATTCCAATGTAAATGCCCAGTTTTGTAGGCCTACAAAGCCCTTGTGGACAAATTCCTGGCAAAGCTTGAATGGTATGACATCGAGGCACTCCCTCGGTCATCGAATCATTTTGCGGACACTATGGCCTCTTTGGGGTCACTAATCCCACAAGACCTTTCTGGTGATATGACAACCATTCAAGTCAAAACATTATCGCAATCTACGATGGAGCGTGCAAGCTCTGATTCAATGCCAGGAATCCACATGATCCAGATTGAACCACCTCAGGATCGGTTCTCTCGAATCCATGACTGTTTGAAGCACGCCAACTGGGGGGCCTTGTTCTCCCCTACTCCCCTTAATAGCAACACCACGCTATTCTTACAAGTTCTTTCCCGCTCAACTTTTTCTAGGGATGAACTTCAAGAGGGATTGGTTGTTCATACCGTCGAGGCTTCTGATCAGCAGGATTGGTATTCACCCCTAAGGGACTACCTAAAGCTAGGTAACCTCCCACTTGGATTGACGCATGCCACCAAATGAGCATTCAAGAAAAAAGCGGCAAAGCATGTCTTGTTAGGAGACATTTTGTACCATCGTAGCTATGAAGGAATCCTCCTTCGGTGCTTGGACCAGCAAGAGTCCACTTGGGCGATCGCCCAAGCGCACGATGGTACGTGTGGTGGCCACTTCAGTGGTATGGCCATCGCCAAGCGCATTCTTCGCATGGGCTACTATTGGCCATCTTTAGAGCGAGATTGTTGTGCATATGTGAGGAAGTGCATGAAGTGTCAACATCATGCCAATTTGACACACGTACCTTCCCAGGCCTTGTAGCCGATCCAGTCGACTTGGCCATTTTCATAGTGGGGCTTAGATCTAATCGGGAAGATCTCCCCTGCATCGTCAGGTCATCATACATTTATCATAACGGCCACAGAGTACTTCACCAAATGGGTGGAAGCAGTTTCGCTTACCTCTACGACCGGACCCCGCATTGTGGAGTTCATTTTGCATAACATCATATGTCATTTTGGTATTCCATCCAAGATAATCTCGGATAATGGGACGTCATTCAAGAACAAATACGTGCGTGCTTTGACCACAAAGTACAAAATTTAGCATAGTTTTTTGACACCCTATTATCCACAGGAAAATGGGCAAGCAGAGGCGTCAAACAAAATGCTAGTTGCCATCCTCAAAAATATAGTCGTCAATAGTCATAAGGATTGGCACATTCAGATCCCACTTGCCCTGTGGGCTTACCGCACTAGCATTCGGACACCCACTGGGGCAACTCCATTTTTGCTTGTGTATGGCTCCGAGGTTGTCATGCCTCTTGAGTTGGAAATTCCCTCCCTGCGCATATCAATGCAAGAGTTCATCGATGATGACACTGTGCGGCAGGCCCGGTTAGACCAGCTTACGTTGCTCGATGAACGACGCGTTAATGCTCTTGAGCATTTACGTATCTATCAAGAGCGGCTGAAGAAAGCATACAACATGAGAGTTCACCTGAGGGACTTTCAGGTTGGTGACTTGGTCTTGAAGGAAAACCAACAGAACTCTAGTTTGTCGTCCCATCTCAGGGACAAGTTCACGGCAAATTGGTTAGGTCCATATGTAATTGATAGCAAGATAGGACCCGGGACGTACCGGCTAGCTTCCCTTGATGGAGTCAAAGAACTCGAACCCTTGAACATCAGTCATTTGCGACCATTCCATATCTAAAGCAGCCAATCCCAAAAAGCTCCAAGGATTCCCGCAATCGCTTGGTCAATCCCAAAATGCTCCAAGGATTCCCGCAATCGCTTGGTCAATCCCAAAATGCTCCAAGGATTCCCGCAATCGCTTGGTCAATCCAAAAATCTCCAAGGATTCCCGTAATCGCTTGGTCAATCCCAAAATGCTCCAAGGATTCCCGCAATCGCTTGGTCAATCCCAAAATGCTCCAAGGATTCTCGTAATCGCTTGGTCAATCCAAAAATGCTCCAAGGATTCTCGTAATCGCTTGGTCAATCCCAAAATGCTCCAAGGATTCCCACAATCACTTGGTCAATCCCAAAATGCTCCAAGGATTCTCGTAATCGCTTGGTCAATCCCAAAATGCTCCAAGGATTCCCGCAATCACTTGGTCAATCCCAAAATGCTCCAAGGATTCTCGTAATCGCTTGGTCAATCCCAAAATGCTCCAAGGATTCCCGCAATCGCTTGGTCAAACCAAAAATCTCCAAGGGTTCCCCCAATCACTTGGTCAAAAGAAAAATAAGAAATATCAAAAACAATAAAATCATCAAAAATAACAAAAACTTGCATCTCATCTCCATGCATGCTCAAAATCATCACAAAATTAAAATCTCTTCTTACATCTCATTTTCATTCTCACCAAGATCAATCCATCAAAAACACAAAAATAATAGCTGCATTAAGCATCGCATCCATACATTCGCATATTTGTGATCATACAGGTCAAGGCACCATAGACTGTAATTACTTGGCAAAGTCCATCTTCATTCCATATCTCTCCGTTGTATAAACAATCCATCAAAAATAAAATGCTATCCATATTTCCGCCATACTATAGTCAGTTGTTTTCTAATGTATCAGGAGTTTGTCATTCAGCTGCCAATAGCTTTCTAACCAAAACTATACAAAGTCAGATAGCTTTTACGAAGGTAGAATTTTACTTGGATCACACCTTGTTATGTAGCATCCCAGCACAAATTAAAACACATAAAAATTCCCAAGTTGTGTGAACGAAAGATGAACCCTGCAAAGCAATCCAGGTCACCATAAGCGAAATGGTTATCTTGCTCATCCCCCTGTGCGAATGACCCCAAAGAATGCTGAGAGTTGGCAAAAGGACAAGCATCCTCCCTACCCAATTCCCCATGAATCCCAAGTTCTCAAAAGTTGCAAAACATCAAAATTTGCACATGTCAAAACTCCAAAAATTTGACATCACCCTCAAAGTGCATACATCAAAAGGCACATACAATAGTGATTCTCATCACTCGAAATCCAAATCCCTTGCTCAAAAGAAAAACAAAAAAAATATAACAAAAATAAACAGTGATTATTATCACTATAAAGAGCAAGTATCCCCATACAATTGAAGAAAAGAAGGGAGTTGAACTTGAATCCCTGGAACTCTCAGCATTCAGAAGGTCATGAGATAAACCTCAGTACCGGTTTGGTTGATAGCCTATCGGTCACTCGTGGCAAACCTCCCGCATGACGATATATCTTTCGCATTAACTTGGGTGCAGATCAATGTTTGCATGTGGATGAGCTAGCTTATGGTATCCTAGATTGCACCATAGATTAATCTGACTAAATACAACAAAGGAGTTAGTGGAGCTAATTAGGTGATCCTCAGTATAGGTTTGGTTGACAACCTATCTAGCACTGGCGGTATCCTGACAAATGCCACATCAACGAACTCAATTGCACACACAGGGATGTGAAATAACTTGGTCAAAGACAAGTCCGATTCATACCTTGTTCAAAGTCTTGTCAGATGAAAGTACAGTCTTGGCTAGTTGGTTAAAACATCTAAATCTCAGAAACCCTAGCTACATTCTAAAAACAACTGTAAATATCTTTCAGCCCTACTTTACCATCAGAAAATACAAAAATAAACATGCATACATAAGCACGTCATTTGCCGCAGCAATCGCCTAAACAATCTATGGTGCCACCGCCAAAAATCACAAAGTCAAATCACAATCATCATTTCCACTTGCATCTCATATAAGTTAGAAACATTTGCATTCATCAGAACACATGCATCCATTCATATAGATTAACATACATACATACACATTCATCAATCATTATGCATAACATCAAATCATGACACATGTATAACACAAATAAAATCATCTATATATATATATCATCAAAATGGCCTACAGGCTACAATAACCGGTCATCTGACCCCGCAAAAATAAAGCAAAAACTCAAAAACCCCCAAAGCCTAGGGCATCGGCCACCATGATCATGCAAGATCGGTGCGACGGGAACTACCCCCCGTGGTGTGGGTCCTGTGGGACCTCTCAGGGTGACTGCTGCTCGCCCCCGCACCATGCCCGCTAGCCCCCCCTCCTCCAATCACCTACGACGAGATGATGCTGACTGCTTAGTATCACTGCCCCTCGTCCGGTGTGATGAGCCACCTCCCGAGGGCTCAGGTACCCGCCCCCCAAGGCGGATGATCTCCCCCTCCAAATCCATCTGATGCCGGCACCACTCCGCCTCCCATCGATGGTACATCATGACTACATCATCACGTTGTGCCAGCTGCATTCGTAGGAGATCTCTCTCCTAGGCAGTGTCAGTCTCCCCCTCCTGCCGACGGTGCACAACCCATGCGCTCTCCCACTTTGCTAGCTGAGCCCGTAGGAGATCCCTCTCCCGCAGTGCATCCCCCAGCTCCTCATCGTGCCTCCGTAGTAACTCCTCCAACCATGCATTCTCAGTGCATAACCCTGCATCCATGTCCTCTCGCATCTTCCCGAGGCATGGGCATCTCTAGAACAACAGCCTACTCTGGCTCCCACTACTCCATGATGTCCTGCATCTCCGACTGATCCAGAGCCCCAAGATCCACATCCATACCATCCACCTCCACCATCTTCGCATCCTCCAACGGAGCTCCCTAGTCATCACCTGGTGCCTCGGATGCTGCCCCCGTGCCTCCCAGTGGCCCCTCACCTCGCCATCATCGTAGGGTCCACCACTGGTCATACTCTGTAGTAGTCCCGATGTCGTCCACGTCCGGGATGTCAATCATCACGTCTGAATCCTCGCCAAGTGGCATGATGACTGGCCGATCCAGAGTCCTCTCATCCCCCCGACGTCGATAGACCATGGGTTCACCAGGAAACCCCTGGTGCACCCCAAACTATCGTGTCACCCGATTGTATGGGAAGAACTCATGCTCGGTCCCATGTCACCCAATCAGCCACCGCCCCCTACGTACCCGTCGGAGCCACTCTCCAGCCTCAGGCCAGGCTGGACAGTCTCGGTAGGGGCACCAGGACACCTCCCCGGAGCAAGCCAAGCGAAGGCATCGACATAGTGCCCTACAACACCTGCCCATCGTCGACTCTGTCCCTGCTCCTCAGATCACCGCCATAGCACCGCATAGCCTATGTCCTTATCCTCCATCTCCCCTCGAGTCATCCATGGTAGCCCCATCGGCCTCTCAACTGCTATGTGCTGCCAGGCCCAGCTCTGCAATAGATAACTACAGCTGATCCCCTTTCGCTTTCGGCAGTGGACCTCGTACAACTCCCCATAGAGCTATGCCAACAATGTCTGTCCCCACCTCAGGATCAATGGTGCCTCCGTCGGGCACTCAACCAACCGGTGAACCACATCCAGCAAGTTCCACGGGAACCTCGCACCTGACGAGTCAAGCAGCAGCATGTTGGAAATGAGGCCCATAAGTACTACGTGCCTCACTCCCAACACCCCCTCTCCAGCCACCATCGAACTAGAATGCCGCCAATCTGGCAGTCAAGCTCTGCCCTCTCCACTGGGCTCTCTACGCCCAGCTCCTCCCCGTGCCCAAAGCATCGTATCAGTATCGTTGTCCGCTGGTCGCACGGTGACGTCCTGATCGGCAGTCCATCTATCAAAATCCGTAGAATCTGATAGACGTCGTCCAATGTCACTGTCATCTCCCCTGTTGGGAGATGGAAGGTGTTGGTCCGAGGATCCCACAGGTTGATCAAGGCCATCAGATAGGCCCGATCCCCGACCACAGGCTCCAGTCGAGTCACCTGCTTGAGCCCAAGAGCATCAAGCCATTCCTAGTTAGCCACAGTTAGCGCCCCACATGCTTCGGCAAAAGCAGTAGGCACACGATACCGGCTCTTCACAACCTGCACAAGAAACAACACAAAAACATCAATATACAACACTACATGAAAATGTACAGCTCAAAAACAAAAAAAAATAATAATAATAATAATAAAAATAGTTGTCAGTCTTAGGGTTTCTGTACTCTAAGTTAAAACTGACAAAATAAAAATAGCAACAAACAATTTTCAAAATACACTTTGTCAGTCCTAGGGTTCTGTACTCTAAGTTTAAAACTGACAAAGTCTGCACAAACAAAACAAAATTTTAAACAGTTTTTTAGCCTAGGGTTTTCACCTACGTTTTAAAACTAACACATTTAAACCTAAAAAACTAGGGTTTTGCATTCCTAGGGTTTTCACATAATAAAAGCATCACATAATACAAAATGTTTCTTTTACCTAGGGTTTACCTTAGTGTAAAATGGAATGCAAATTTTAGGCGTTAATTATATCTTGTCAAAATAAAGTTACACTAGGATTTCATTTTCTACACAGCCAACTAAAAAGAAAAACAAAATTTTAACCTAAGTTTTCAGCTACGTTTTTCGTTCAGTTTCCAGCTAGGTCTTGGTTGTGTTCAGATCCATTTTAGGGTTTCCATTTTAATTTGAAAAACAACACACCAGAGCAAAATAAATAAATAACTTGAAAACATAATGCAAACAAACGAGGAGGTGCACTTACTGGTCTCGCTTCGGCTCTGCCGCTCGATCTGGTTTGTGCACTCATGGTGGCAAGGAAATTTTGGTAGCGCTTCGCTTCGCAGAATTAACCTCCTCCTCCTCAGAGCTCCAAATCGCAAGAAAATTTAAGTACAAATGAGCCCAAAACCTATTTTTGGCCTTTAAATAGGCTTTTTGAGCTTAGATTCGTTCCTCCCCGGGATGAGCACTTTAGTTAGCACTCGTCCCACCCTAGGATGGATACTCACCAGGAATTCGTCCCACCCTGGAATGAATTCAGAGCAAAAAATTCAAAAACAACAAAAAAATGAACAAAATGACCCAAAAACAAGCAATAAAGCTTGCCCGATGAAAGTGCTTTTGCATTTGACATCTCGGGTATGCAAAACCGACGTCGGGGTTGAAATCCTCACTATCCTACTCCCTAAGAAGGCTACCATAGCTGGACCGCTCCACGGGAAGATGGATCTTCAAGAATTTCACCCCCAAACGGCGTCGCCAAAAGGGTTAACACCCACCAAAAATAGGTCTAAATGTCAAAAAACTGCACACACATTCAATGCTAAACATCTGATGGCACCCTTACCTAAGTCATCTTGGGTCAAGCGACTCGTCGCTTTTCTCATGAAGGTCATTCCCTCATCGATTCGTCGCTTGAGGGGGTAGTCACACTTAGTCACTAATCAACACACACACACCCAATCATGGAAAATGGCATGCATTCAAAGGATCATTGACAAAGACAATCACGCCCCTGCTTGGGGCAGTAAACAAGCAATAGTCACAAGCTGATCAAATCACTTGGCATTCATGAATCATGAACTCTAGGTTACCACAGACAAAAGGTTGCGCCCTTTGCCTATTCATGACTGATCAATGTCCAAGCTCAAGTAACACCTCACCGAAAAAGGTTAACACTTGAATTGAGTTCCTTCGCTCGTCAAAAGCAAGGATTCAAGAATGCATGCCCTTTCCATGCTTGGGGCATCAAGAGTTGGTTAGGTTACTAAGAAACCCTAATCATTAGTGCTTTGGTTATCTATTTTTGCTCGACGCTGCGCCATGCAAAGTGCATCCCAAAAAGGGGCATCTAGTAGACACCAAAATAGCACCAATCCGATTATGTGACTCGCAAACACTGATCGCATTGACACACACAGCCCCAAGGGCAGCCCCCGAGAGGTTAAACAGTGGTCCTAACCACTCTCACAGATAGTTTTGGGAGGTCAAAGATCAATTTGGCACCTTCTAGGCACTTTGCTCAGAATCCGTCCCTCCCTGGGACGAATTCAAAATGGGATCCGTCCTCCCCTGGGACGAATACAGAATCCGCTCCAGGGTGGGACGAATTCCAGGTTTGATGGGCAAAAAGTCAAATCTTGACAAATGGCAGCTCGGATCCGCCACCTAACGCCTCCTTCAGTTCATGGGGGCATGGGTGAGCATTTTCTAGCGTTAGAGGCTATTACAGGGGTAGTCATGAGCCCCTAATCAGGGAGGAATCTTCCCTCCCTTGGAAGGGCATGGCTGCCATGTGGCGCCTCTGCATGCTCATCCCAAGAGACCTCCAGGTCTATAAATTGGTGAGTTTCCTCACCCTAAAATACACAGAGAAGGAGCATTTTGGAGCAACGAAGTGTTGTCGTTTTGATTTCACACCTATTCCCCCTTGAATTGTGCCTTTCACATCCATGATCTCTTTTGGAGAAGAGGTCATTGGGTGGTCATTGGAAGCACAAATCTGGAACCAAACCTGACATTTGGCCACAGTATCCCACCCAATTTTTCGACAACACATTACAGGAGATTTTGGGCCCATCCCAAGTGGATTGGTGCCGAAATCAGGTTCCAACGGTGGGCGGCCCGCCTGGGCGCCCTCGCACTACTGCGAGCCTAATCTTCCTTTTTAGGAATGATTGGGGATTCATGGCAGATTGTTCTTTTTGTCACTTGTTTATTTTGCATTCCATCTTATGCTGCTTAGATAGCTTGTAATTTCAATTTCGTAATGCTTTGATCAAATCTTATCATGTTTTGTCGCTTTTGTTGTCCTCACTAACTTGCAGGTGGCAGCATCAAATTCCCACTGATGGAGGCCAAATTGGGGAAATCTGACCATCTGGGTCTTCCCAAAATGCCTCCAATTAGCTAACCCCAAGTTTGCAGGTCTTTTGGAGATCCCTAGATGTGACATTTTGGGCAATATCACTTCGGCGCTTTGTTGCAGGTGAATTCGTTCTACCCCGGAGCGAATTACAGTCGAATTCGTCCCGCCCTAGAGCGAATTCAAATCGGTGAAGAATTTCTTGACTGTTTCTTTTGCAATGCCTTCTTGGTGATGTTTCTATGTCCCTGTCAAGTTTTCATGTCATTTGGATAAGTTTTAGTTACAGTTTAATTCATTTTCTCATCCGCTTATTGTAGGCTTGAGGATCGCATGTTTTGTCTTATTTGCAGGTGCTACTAACGGTTTCTTGTTCCTTTGATCACAGGGTCTAAACATCGGAGGGGCAGCAAGGAATCAACACTCGTATACACAAGCGACGGCGACGTTTGGTCCACCCATCTTACATGTGGGCACGCGGAAGAGGGATGGCTTTCCATTGATGTGACCAAGAGACAAGTTTGATGCTCCTCGCCCCTAAAAAGGGAGGAAGCGAATTGTAACCGAATTTGAAATACATCAATAAAAGAAGAGGGTTGTTTCGTTCCATTTGGGTTCCAATTTTTTTATGCTTTCTCCATTTTATGCATTTCTAATTCGTAGCATCAAGTTTAGTTTCGTTCTTGCATCGCACTTGGAGTTTTTCCCTTTTTGTTTCCGTATCCTCGTGCTTCCACATTCTTCTATATTAAAATAATATTACACTCAATGAGAGAAAAAGAGGTGGAAAATATGAAGCTCATACAAATAGTTGCCCCTATATATGTCAATCTTAAAACCGTCAATGTTAAATATCAAATATGAGATCTTTATTATGTGGGAACTAGTGCAAATCACATAAGTGTATGGAGGTGAACATGGGATGAAGGCTTTGTAGTTTTCTACATTCTTTGGCTATGTCATTCTTCTTGTATTATTATTATTATGAATTTGATAATTAACATAAGCTCATTTATTATATAATGATCAATTTATCATAGGGTATTATATTTTAGAATTTTTTTAATCAAATATTTTTATACATCATCACAATATCTTAATTGAGATATTTTTATAATGATCATATAGATTTACTTTTTAATTAAAAATAATTATATAAATTATATATTAAGTTAAATAATATTTAAACAAATTATTCTTAAATGTAATTAATATTATCTATCATTTTTCTTACTAATTTTGGTGACGCTCATTCAATCTCCTGAAAATACATATAAATTTATTTGAGAATCCAAACTCAATATAAAACATTAAGGTTATTTGAGATCAATAATGTTGTTTATGCATTTAACTTTCTTTTAATCCTTTTCAATGCCTATTATTATTATTTTTTTATGAATTCCTCTACTTCATAATAAATCCTAAGTCTTTTAATCCTTTTCAATGCCTATTATTATTTTTTTTTTTATAAATTCCTCTACCTCATAGTAAATCCTAAGTGAAAGAATTTACATAGAAACATTAAATCAATCTTTTCTACAATCAACTAAATTTTATTCAGTAATTTTTATTATATAAAATTATGTATCAAGATTAAAGAAATTTTAAGGTCAAACATCTACTTCCATGTAACATTGCACAAGATTTTGAGTTTGAGTTTGAAATATGGTATTTTTTAAAATACACACCTACTCTAGATTTCCTCACGACTTGTCCCTTTTCGAAAGAATCTCTTTGGCAGTTAGTTGTGAACGGGATCAAACGATTTGTTGAAATCAATTTGTTTTTTTTTCTTGGCGGTGATTGCATCTCTTTAGCATTTAGTTGTGAACGGGATCAAACGATTGTAGAAATCAATTTGTATTGTTTTTTTCTTAGCGGTGATTGCTATTTTGTTGGCGTGATCTCCGAGAATAAAAAAATAAAGAAAAAAAATCCTGTTAAGACATCATAATAATATATTTTTGGTTTAATTAGAAGAAAAAAAAGAGCAAAAGCTTTTAAATGGAAAATATTATAGACACAGCCATATATGTCTTTGCAAGTTGCTTAAACAATAGTTGCACCACGAAGTTTCCCAGATGTCGATGATCAAACTCTCCATCACCTGTCTGCAACAGATCCCTTGTGGGTAAACTTTTGTCTTACACGTTCCACTCCCGCTGGCATCTTCTTTTTTCTCTACTCCCTCGAATGGGAATGCCCATTCATGTAATGGTCAAATGCAGGCTGAAAAATCGATGTTTCTCCGCAAATCAAATCGGCAACTTTTCTTTCCGTTATGTGTCACAAATCGTTGACTTAGAAAATATGTATATATACTACTGTGGATCGCAAGGGTAACATCTTCTCTCTATTTGGCGATTTCAGCTTAACACGGGGATACTAAATGGATCAGAACAGCGTGAGTGAAAGCGTGTAAGAAATTTTCATCTCAACATGGATTGGATATACGTTAAAAAAAACTATGAAAATCTTAAAAATATTCGAGCGATCAACTTTACTTATAATAATTTATTTGAGATTTCAATTTTACTCTAAACTTTTAATCAATGGAAAGAGTTGACACCTCCAAGTGTTCTAGATAACACTTATATGAAAATAAAAGCACAGTGCATGGGTGCACGGACATAATTATATGAAGATATATAAGTCCTATGAATTCATTGCTAAAATGTACTTATTATATTATTGATTTATCTAATACATCATTTGGTCCATCTCGAGAGTACAATATGCACATTTAAGTGCACGCCTAAGAACCTATTGTTATGCATATGTCAGTGTTATTCCAAAGTGATGGGTATCCATATAACCGTAGATAACACCTGAAATATATTTATGTTCATTTAAAAATAACTATGTACTAGTGTTGTTACATATTAAATAAAATTATTAAATTATATCTTAATTTTTTATTAAAATATAAAATAATTATTGTAAGTATTTGTAATAGTATTTTTTTATTAGATGAAAGAAGGAGTTTTGAGAGGATCTTAAAACCTTTACAAAAAGGGAGAAGATCCTGCCAAAGAAAAGATACTTCAATCATATATAATTGATATACATATGAAACATAAAATATAACACCACTAAGACCATCAATAGATAAAGATGCATATACACAATACAATAAAACCCAAAAAGGATCCTAACTGGAACAAGGAAAACCCAACACAACCAAAGCATACCGAAACCATAGAAGGAAGAAGACCAGACCCTAGAAGAGGGTAATTCGGCCCCACCCCCAACATCAATTCTTCATGCCGCTTAGACCCACGTCATTGTTAGCCATGTGTTCGTTGATCTCCTAGGCTTGCCAACCCATAAGGGCAAAGATTTTTTCTGTGTGGGAAATAGAAGCTTGCATGGAGGAAATAATGGCTTGTAAAGAGTCAATAAGAGATTGTTGTAGTTTAATAATATTATCCTTCAAGGATTTTGGGTCTAGATCTCTATTAAGGCTTTCAAATTCTTGCACTTTCCTGTTACTGCTCTCACCTAAAAAAATCCTATGCTTTTTTAGAGGATGGCAGATATTCTTTAGATTCAGATTCATCAATCTCCATTGGAGCCTTGCCTAGGTTAGCCACTTTGGCAACCAGCCTATTAGACTTACGTATCCCTTCACTTCCTCCATAACCTTTCTAATGAGAGTCAATTCCTCCCCTTGCCATCTCAGTAATGGATATAGAATTAATGGCCTCTAAATTTAGAGATTCATGATGTTAAAAAATAGATGAGTTGGAAAACTCCATAATTGGAGGCTAAACCCTATTCAAAGAGTTCAAGATACTGTCACCATACAAACCCCTTGAACTCACCACAAAATCAAATATCATTTTCAATAGTCCCTGATGGATTAGATCTGATGTCACCCATTTCTTCACATTACTAACTGATCTAGACAAATATTGGAAGAGAAAGGATAGAATATTCATAATCTTCTTATGTTGAATATGATTCAGAAACATGAAATGATAACTGCAAATCAGGCTTATGCAAAGTGGTGAATATTCACAAATTGGATGAATATTAGGATTTCTAAAATTAGAAATTAACGAATATGAGGACCCTCGACATCGGCCCATTTGCTTGAAATTTTTGGGACCAATTGTTTCTTAGGGTCAATTCACCATAATATATATATCTAAACATAGGAATATTTGTACTCGTTGGAAAGCTCTTTTCAATCTTGATCTAATGGTTGTGTTTTTATGAATTTATAATGTGATTTAATAGGTCAAAATTTTCCCTAAATATGATCTTACACTTTAGAGCTTAAAATACCACTAAATTTTGGTTTGAAGATGATTGATTTGATTTTCTTAGAATTTCCCTTGATTTTTATTAGGATTCACCATTTTTTTACAAGTACATTTCGGTTCCAACCCCTTATGCATAACCTTGCTACAAAAAATATCCTGGTTATTGTATAGGGTCAAAAATTATATAATTACTAGTACCACCTAGTCCTAAGGGACGTTCAAGGAGGTTCTCCTAAAGCCATTCTGAATCTTAACAAGTTCCTCTTCCTCCCCCAAAAATGTTTGGGTCTCCTTCACCAATGAATGCTTTTCACGATTGTGAACCAAGTCATCCACCACAAGTCTAGTGACCTCAGCAATGAGAGGAATGTTAATATTGTACTCCACATTTCCTACCCTAAATACTTTATATTTCCACAAGTAGGCTAGATGTTTGACCATTTTCCTATGATGCCCAAAGAATTTTGACAAATAGGGAAGGAAATTTTTTTTTCAAAATATTTCTCATGCCCTCCTCAACTAAGATATTAGTTCCAACACAAGGGCGCTCATACTAATAGAACTTCAATATTCACTCTCTATAATATTATTACAATTAATTTTTTGAGTATCACTCAGAAGACCTCCACTGGAAAATGGGAAGAGAATTGGAATAAGTAAAATATAATAAATCCTTGCACTATGGTTTTCCAAATCAACTAGCTTTCTTAGAGTTCCATGTTTCCCTAGATATAGAGAGATAAATTGAGGATTTCAAGTAATCATATAGAGGAGAAGATAAGAACTTGAGAAGTAATACTAGAAGAAGATCAAATCACCACCTTTGCACCTATGCACGACTTGGGGAGCAATCCATAGAAAAACTGTAATGCTTGTGTTACCAAGGCATTTCAGGAAACTACTAAAAATAAATTTATAAATACTAGACCATGAGTGCCTTGATAGGGGTTGAAGGGTGATTATTCTCATTCCCTACCACAACTGCATAAAATTCTTAATGGCCCACTTCTATTTTACATTGATGATTACTTTGATCTTCCTTTGCTAGATCAGCATATGGGTCAACGAAGAATAAATAAAAACCTGATTGGTTCTCTATTAATCCACCACATATTACCATTTCTCCTTTCCTTAAATATTTTTTTGTCATGGAGGATGACAAACTGATCCTCAAAAGTCATCATTTCTAAGAATATAATTAGGATTTGGATTGAGATGCAACTGCCAACACACTCGAGATATTTCTTCCATGTTCTATAAAAAATTGCCATTAAGTATTTGTAGGTTTCTAAAATTGCATCAAATAATACATTGGAGACACTCCAAAAAATAATTATTTTTAATAAGGTTCATGCTATTAGCAATAGTTGGAAGTTGTAATATACACCCCTTGATGTATATTGGTTTGAGTTTGATGTGTTTGTTTGATTTATTTTAAAAATGATGTCTTGCTGGTATTTATGAATTGCAATAGATTTTTTAAATAGAAACCATGAAATACAACACTAAACAAATTACAAAACATATACAAGGCTATATAGAGTAACTTCAACACTTTATTAATAACCAAATGAAATAATTAAAAGTTTTAATTTTTAATTTTTAGACCTGGTATACTTTGTGTTCATACTTGTAAGAGTGTGCATACAATGCTCAAACGCTCCCAAAATAGCTCTAGGTATTTTATGTGAAGTCCACTATCAATGGCCAATGAATGGAGACCACAGTGAAGCCAAACTGTTGAAGATGCAAGGTATGATCTGAGAAGTCTGTGGATTGTTGTGTACTTTAGACCTGTTAGGTGTAGCAAATTATGGGTAAATGACAATCAAAAGGATGCAAAATGATCTTCAATGCTATCCTCCCAAGTTGCAACCATAAGACCTCCAAATTGCCCCTTCTAACATGCCCAAAGTGTCTCAAAGGGTGGCAGACCTATAGGTAGTTATTCCTCTTCAAATAAATAATATATCAATTGAAACCCTTCAAATTTATACTTGTTATCTTTGTCTTTAATAGAAATTTTTTTTGGTGAAGTACCCACAAAATTCTACCTCAAAAATCTAAAGTTGTGAATGAAATTGTCACCATGGCAAGATATTACCAGCAAACCCTACGACCTATAAATTAAAATAATTCCTCCTCCAAAGTATCCCAAATTGGTGCTTGAAATGATTTTCAAGTCACAAGGAACCCAATGTAAAAATACCCACAATCATATGATGCCAAAATCTGAAGTTATGAGTGAAAATATGGATCACCTGTAGGAAAACCGGTCATGAATGAAAGTCTGAAATTACCTCAATAGGTCCTTAGTTATCCTAAATAACTATGGATTCTTGTATGGTTGATGAAGGCTAACAAAACCTAGAAATGGTTTACCAAATGATTGACCCTCCAAAATATGCAAACCCTAGATGAAATCTCTGAAGCATAAATGAGAGTTCTTAAAGTATAATCTCCTCAATAATGGCTAGGTGTGATATTTCACACATGAAACCATTGTTACTTATGAAGGTGTACATCTCCACAAGCCTCAACAATTCAATCTTCAACAAGACATGTAATGTCTTTAGAAAATAGACTCAAATGATATAAAAATGGATGCTACAAATGTCCCATCTCACCTCTATTTATCTTTTTTCTCCAAAATGTCGACCAAGGTTTATTTTATTTTTTATCTTTATCTCTCCAAAAGTGGAACACCATGTCCTAGTAGCCACAACGTTGTTTTAAAACACTTATGGCCTTTTTAAAACTTTATATTATAATTTCCCTTTATATTTTAATATTATAAAATTACATTATAATAAAGGGAAAATAAAAACATACTTAGCCAAATTATGCATCCACACAAGAATATGACATTGCAACTGGAAAATCCATGCTGAAGCTCACCAAATTATTACCTCCATAGCATAATGAGACCCTTAACAACTGTATGATCAACCTATAGGGACTCTGAATAGGTTATCATCATCTAACGCATCTCCATCATCGAATAGGGGATATTACAGTTCTACCTTCCCAATATTGCTTTTCCTCAAGCAATCGCTCAACAAGTCCCAATGCAATTCCTAGGCCCCATGTCCATATTATAACATCAATATTGTCTTCTAAACCAAGTGTCTCCTAGTCCTACATAGACACTTCTAGATAACCTATACTCATAGGAAATCTGACATTCCTACTGACTAAAGAATTTTGCTGGACTATCCTGCACATAGGTGTAATACAACTCGGGCATAACTCGATCCCTGCATAAGAACCATCCTGGAGAAACAACTGATCACCCCAAAAAAAATCCAACTCTCCTACTGATAAGGGAGGTGACCCATAGCCAAGGGAAGTATATAATCCATCATCACATCCTCTCTTCCTACTCATATGTGTTATGCTCAATTCATTAACATGAGTACTAAATGAAAATAATGTACATACCTCACAATGCTATCTATGTAAAAATGACTAACTAGATCCCCATGAGGCTCCAAATAATAATCGGTATGATGGTTGTCATCATCAATAATGGAATCAACAGGAGTATCATCAACCAAGGCACCAAATGAGGAATGTGCATCCATAAAAGAAATTTTGTTGTCACCATGATCATGCTCATACTACTCTACATGAATGAGTGTGGAAACATCATCTACATTACTACTCAAACCTTCCTCATTCACAATCTCAATGATCTCCTCAATTAATTGCTTGAACATCATGGTCTCTGAATTTCATGAAATAGCTACAACAGATTCTTGATTTGCTGAGTGATGGGATAAACCCAACTCAAGGAAAATCTCATTAATTTCCACATCTTTCCTAGTGAGTTATTGATGAAGTCTACCTACCAATTGCAAAGCTTGATCCCTATCATATAGTACCATCAAGTAATTTGATTTAATCACCTCTAACACTCGCTTGATGGCCTACAAATTTTTAGTAGTAACTCCAACTGTCCTCTCATGTCGTCTCTCCCCCAACTGAGCTATTTGGAAAAGGCACTCAACCAACTCATGTGTGCTATCCAAGTGAGTCAATGTCTGTACAATATGACCCTCTGAAACCTATAACTAGTACTCCAATGAGTCAACATCGACATCACACAATAAACCCTCAAAAGCACTCTCTAATACACCTTGATTGGGCTCAACCTCTCTCACAACACTGCACTCACCAACCTCATACTCTGAAGTTATGACAGATCCCTGCTCATCCTTAGAATCAACAATTTTATCAATAGTTGATTCATAAATACCACTAATATCATTAAATAAAATATCAATATTAGGGTCTTCAATAACTTGTTTCACAATCACATCCATTGTTGTTATTTTAATGTCTTCATCATGTGCATCTTCATCACATATTTTAGATATGATATTTTCTTCTACAAATACCTTTGTTTTTTCAGCTTCATTATCATGGTGTCATGATACTATGTTCAACCTTTCAGACTCTTCCCTGGAAAACTTTGGAAACAAATACCTTTTAAAGTATGGATCCTTCATAATGTCAAAGATCTTTTGCATATCATGCTGAACCTCACCCCAAAAATTATAATCAACTGATGATGCCATCATGAGTTAAAACTTAACCACATGCTGGCAAGAAATGATTGCGCTATGATACCACTGTAATATACACCCCTTGATGTATATTGGTTTGATTTTTATGTGTTTGTTTGATTTGTTTTGAAAATTATGTCTTGCTGGTATTTATGAATTGCAATAGATTTTTGAAACATAAACCATGAAATACAATGCTAAACTAATTGTAAAACATATACAAGGCAAGGTAGAGCAACTGTAACACTTTATTAATCACCAAATGAAATAATTACAAGTTCTGATTTTTAATTTTCATACCTGGTATACTTTGTTGTAATACTTGTAAGAGTGTTCAAACAATTCTCAAACACTTCCAAAATCGCTCTAGGTATTATATGTGAAGTCCACTATCAATGGCCAATGAATGGAGACCACGGTGAAGCCAAACTATTGAAGATGTAAGGTTTGATATGAGAATTATGTGGACTGTTATGTATACTTCAGACCTATTAGGTGTAGCAAATGATGGAGAAATTACAATCAAAAGGATGCAAAATTATCTTCAATGCTAGCAGCCCAAGTTGTAACCGTAATACCTCCAAATTGCCCCTTCTAACATGCCCAAAGTGTCTCAAAGGGTGGCGGACCTGTAGGTAGTTATTACTCTTCCAATAAATAATATCTCAACTAAAACTCTTCAAATTTATACTTTTTCTCTTTGTATTTAATAGGAAATTCATTTGGTGAAGTACCCACAAAATTCTACCCCAAAAATATGAAGTGAATGAAATTGTCAACATGGCAAGATATGACCAGCAAACCCAACGACCTGTAAATTAAAATAATTCCTCCTCCAAAGTATCCCAAATTAGTACTTGAAATGATTTTCAAGTCACAAGGAACCCAATGCAAAAATACCCACAATCATATGATGCCAAAATCTGAAGTTATGAGTGAAAATATGGATCAGTTATAGGAAAAACAGTCATGAATGAAAGCCTGAAATTACCTCAATAGGTCCTTAGTTCTCCAAAATAACTATAGATTCTTGTATGGATGATTAAGGCCAAAAAAACCCAGAAATGGTTTACCAAATTATTGACCCTCCAAAATATGCAAACCCTAGATGAAATCTCTGATGAGAGTTCTAAAGTAAACTTTCCTCAATAATGGTTAGGTGTGCTCTTTCACACACAAAACCACTATTACTTATGAAGGTGTACGTCTCCACAAGCCTCAACAATGCAATCTTCAGCAAGACCTGCAATGTCTTCAGGAAATAGACTCAAATGATATAAAAATGGATGCTACAAATGTCTCATATCACCTCTATTTATCTTTTTTCTCCACAAGTTTGGCCAAGGTTTTGAAAGCACGAGATTCCGGGAAAAGGAAACACCAAGTGCGATTGCATTCAAAATCAAGTACGCTTAAGTCCTAGAAATGTAAATTGCATGAAATGGAAAAGAAACACATTGGAAGAGACACAAGAAAATAGAGAAAACACAGCCCTTTCATTAATATCCCTTGATCTCTGTTACAATGACGTCTCCTCCCTTTTCAGGGGCTAGGAGCGCAAATAGAGTTTGATTACAATCACTGAATGATTCCTCTTTCTGCGTGCCCATGATTGCAATGGGCGGGCCAAGATGATGCCGCCGCTGATGTCGATGAGTTCTTCACCTCCGCTGCTTCTCCTGCGAACAAAGAAACAACCAAGATGTCAGTAGCATCTGTCGCAAATGAAAAGCGTTTGCTCTCTAAAACTAACAAAATATGCATGTAAATATTTGCCTGAAACAGTAATTACAGTGAGTCCAAATGGCTTCAAAACTTGACAAAAGATAAGAAAAGTTACCAGAAGGCCACTGCCACTGAGACAGCTGGCCAATCTACCTTCAACTGGAATTCGTCCCTGGGCAGGACGAATTCTGACTGCAATTCGTCCCTGGGTGGGACGAATTCTTCTGTGTTGAAGAAACCGACCTGTTGTTGCTCCAATGTCGGATCCCGAGACCTACAAAATGCCTGCAAACAGGGGGTTATGTAATTGGGGCCATTTTGGGACGACCCAGATGGTCGGATTTTCCCAATTTGGCCTCCACCCTCGGGAATTTGACCTCGACACCTGCAAGTCAGCGAAACGACAAAGCAACACAAAACATACTAGAATCTGACCAAAAGTTACAAAATTGCAGCTATGGATTAATCAAACCTAATAACACAAAATGCAATCTGAAAAATAATCTAAAATGCTCAAAAACTAAAAATAGGACTTGGGAGGTGCGGGGGTGCCCAAGTGGGCCTCCCACCGTTGGCACTTGATTTTGGAGCCAATCCACCGGGGATGGGCCCAAAACCTCTTAGGATTGGGGGGTCGGCGAATTGGTTGGTTCAGGTGTCCATGCGTTGGATTTGGGTAAGGTTCGAGCTTCCAAAGGCCACCCAACAACCTCCCTTGCAAAAGAGATTGGTGGATGTGGGAAGGTGAACCAAAAGGGATGCAAGTGGGTCTTCAACTCGGTAGCACTTCGTTGCTTGAAAACTCCTTCAACCTGTCTATTTTGGGTGAGAAAAGTCCCACCTTTTATAGACCCAAGGGGTCTCTTTTGGGAGGGAAGCACAAATGCCATGTGTTGGCCATAGGCGCCATGTGGCAGTCTTGTCTTCCCATGAGGGAGGGGAGTCCTCCATTGACTTGAGCTTTGATAAATGCTTTTTGTAATAGTCTTCTAACGGCCCCTCTGTCCACCTACACACGCGTGCAAGGCAGGAGTCCTTAACTGACTGTTCTGGGCTGCCACTTGGCACCATTTGTCTTTTTGCCCGTTAAGCTTAGAATTCGTCCCACCCAGGGACGGATTCAGAATTCGTCCTGGGGTGGGATGGATTCTATTTTGAATTCGTCCCTGGGTGAGACGAATACTGGGCAAAGTGTCCAAGTGTGCCAAATTGCTTCTTGACCTTACAAAATTGCTATGAAAGTGGTTAAGACCACTGTTTAACCTCTAAGGGCTGCCCTAGGGGCTGTGTTTGTCAAAGCGATCAGTGTTTGCAGTCACATAATCGGATTGGTGCTATTTTGGTGTCTACAGATGCCCCTTTTTGGGAAGCACTGCGGGTGACGCAGTGCTAAGCAAAAATAGATAACCAAAGCACTAATGATTAGGGTTTCTTGGTAACCTAACCAAATTTTGATGCCCCAAGTATGGAAAGGGCATGCATTCTTGAATCCTTGCTTCTGACGAGCTAAGGAATTTGATTTCAAGTATTAACCTATTTTGGTGAGGTGTGACTTGAACTTAGACATTGATCAGTCATGAACAAGTGAAGGGCGTTTTTATCCTCAGGGGGAACCTTGTGTTCATGATTCACGAAATGCCAAGTGTTTGATTGATTTGATTGTTGCTTGTTTACTGCCCCAAGCAGGAGCGTGATTGTCTTTGTCAATGATTCTTTGAATGCATGTCATTTTCCTTAATTGGGTGTGTGATTGTTGGTTGGTGACTAAGTGTGACTACCCCCTCAAGCGACGAATCGATGAGGGAATGACCTTCGTGAGAGAAGCGACGAGTCGCTTGACCCAAGATGACTTGTGCAAGGTTGCCTTTAGAGGGTTTACCATTAAGCATGTGCAATTTTTCCAACATATGGACCTATTTTTGGTGGGTGTTAACCCTTTTGGTGATGTCGTAATGAGGTGAAATCATCGAAAACCTATCTTCCCGTGGAGCGGTCCGGCTATGATAGCCTTCTTGGGGAAGTAGGAGAGCGATAATTTGGACCTCGACATCGATTTTCTTTGCCTAGAGGTTAAGTGCATGAGCACTTATGTCCGGCAATGTTTTTGCTATGTTTTTGTTGAATTTTGTAATGTTTTTGAGTGGGCTTTGGCCCTTTTTGTGATGACGTTTGGGGATGAAATTGTCTAAAATTCGTCTTCCCTTGGAGCGGTCCGGCTATTGTAGCCTTCTTAGGGAGTATGATAGTGACAATTTGTGACTCCAATGTCGATTTTGTATGCCCTTGTTGTCAGGTGCAGTAGCAATCCTGTCGGGCAATTTTATTGTCTGTTTTTAGTGCATTTTTAGTCATTTTTGTTGATTTTTTTTTTGTGCTGGCCTGAATTCGTCCCTGGGTGGGACGAATTCCAGCTGGAGAATTCGTCCCTAGGTGGGACGAGAGCTGATCAGAGTGCTCGTCCCAGTCAAGGATGAATTCCAGTGCAAAGGGCCTATTTAAGGGCCAAAACTTGATTTTGGGCTCATTTGTGTCATTTTTTTCTTGCGATTTTGGAGCTTCGGGAGGAGGAGGTAATTCTGCGAAGCGAAGTGCTACTGGAATTCTCTCTGCCATCATGAGTGCACAAACTGGTTCGAGCGGCGGAGCCGAGGTGAGACCTGTAAGTGACCCTGGGGTTTATTTTTCTTTTATTTCATGCATTATTTTTTGTGTTGACGCTTTTCAAAACTTTAAGATTTTTTTTGTGATGTTTTTGTTTAACAGTTAAGGTTAGAAACCCTAGAACTAAAAATTTGATCTGTTATATTTTTTTTTTTTGCAGGTTGTTAGGAGCCGGTACCGTGTACCCGCTGCATTTACTGAGGCGCGGTTGGCATTGACCGATGATGACTGGGAATGGCTTGATGCCCTTGGGCTCAAGCAGGTGGCTCGACTGGAGCCTGTGGTTTCGGATCAGGCCTATCTGACGGCCCTGATCAAGCTTTGGGATCCACGGACCAATACTTTCCATCTCTCGACAGGGGAGATGACTGTGACTCTTGAGGACGTCTATCGGTTGCTTTGGATTCCGATAGATGGTCTGCCTATTAGGACATCTCCGTTTGATCAGCGGACTGCTATACTTACGAGATGTTTTGGGCATGGGGGGGAGCTGGGTGTAGCAGACCCAGTGGAGACATCCGACGTGGATTGCCAGGCTGGCGGGATTTTGGTTAGCTGGTGGAAGGAGAGGGGGGTGTTAGGAGTGAGGCACGCATTCTTGATGGGCCTCATTTCTAACATTCTTCTCCCTGATTCATCAGGCGCGAGGTTCCCATGGAACCTGTTGGATTTGGTGTGGCAGTTGGCAGAGTGCCCGATAGAGGCATCGTTGATTCTGAGATGGGGACAGACTTTGTTGGCACAGCTTTACGAGGAGCTGTACGGGGTCCGCTGTCGACAGCGGAAGGGTGTCAGTTGCAGTTTTTTGTTGCAGTGCTGGGGTTGGCAGCACATAGCTATTGAGAGGCCTACCGGGTTACCGTGGATGACTCGGGAAGCGATGGAGGATGAGGAGATTGGTTATGCAACTTTGTGGTGATGGTCTACGGAGCAGGGGTAGAGTCGGCGATGGGCAAGTGCCGTTGAGCACTACATTGATGCCTTTTCTCGGCTCACTCCAGGGGAGGTGTTTTGGCATCCCTATCGGGACTGTCCAACTGGCTCGAGGTCGGAGAGTGGCTCCGACGGGTATGGAGGGAGCGATGGTTGACTGAGCGGCATGGGACGGAGCATGAGTTCTTTCCGTACCGTCGGGTTACACGACAGTTTGGGGTGTGCCAGGGGTTGCCTGGTGAGCCCGTAGGCTATCGACGTCGGGGAGATGAGAGGGATCTGGAGCCATCGATCCTCGTGCCATTGGGCGAGGAGTCGGATGCGATGATTGAGGTCCTGGATGTGGATGACGTCGGTACTACCACTGAGTATGACTCGTGGTGGGTATTGCGGTCTTGGAGAGGAGAGGGTCCACGCGGAGGCGCGGAGGTGGCAGTGGAGGATGCTGAGGCGGTAGGGGGTGATTGGGGGGGCGTTGGATGATGCGGACATGGTGGATGTGGGAGATGAGGATGTGGACTTGGGTGTTCCGGAGCAGCCGGACATGCAGGATGTGGAGGAGCAGTTGGAGCCTGAGCAGGCTACTGTCCCCGCGAGTCCTATGCGTCCGACAGATACAGAGGAGGTGGGGTCGGATGTAGGCGATGAGGTTGCGCGACTTATAGAGCTACTACGGATGCGGGATCTGGAGAGGGATCTTCTGCGGGCTCAGTTGGCAGAGCGGGATAGAGTTTTGGCGCAGCGCGATGATGCCTTGTCTATCTATCATCGGCGAGAGGCAGAGTGGTGTCTGTATCGGATAGACTTGGAGAGGGAGGTCATCCGCCTTGGTGGGCGGCTCCCTGAGCCCTCGATCAGTAGATCTTCTCGACGGACGAGGGATAGTTTGACTGAGCAATCAGCATCATCTCGTCGCAGGCGGTTAGATGAGGGGGTGGTAGTAGGCATGATGCGGGGGCTAGCAGTAGCCGCCCTGCAGGGTCCCGTAGGACCCACACCACGGGGGGTAGTTCCCGTCGCACCGATCCTACGTGATCATGGTGGTCGACACCTTAGGTTGGGTTTTTGGATATGCTTGCGGGGTCTGAGGACCGGTTTTGTAGCCTACGGGCATCTTTTTGATGATATATATATATATATATATACCGGTTTTATTTTTGGTTTTGTACATGTGATGATGTGATTTTTGTTATGCATGTTTATTTATTTTGATGAATGCAGATGTTATGATGAATGTAAATGTTTTTGATGTCTATGTGATATGCGAGGTGAAATGGATGAATGACATTTGTGATGATTGCACTATAGGCTGTTTAAGAAACTCTTTATTTACATGGTTTTTCTTTTTTTTTGTATTTTCTGATGGTATCATAAGGATGATAAGTAGCGCAGATGGTTTTGGAATGAATGTAAGGTTTTCTGAGATTCAGTCATTTTAACTCACTATCCATGACTGTACTTTATCTTACAAGACTTTTTGACCGAGGTATGAATCGGACCTATTTTTGACCAAGTTATTTAACATCCCTGTGTGTGCAATTGAGTTCATTTAGTGGTATTTGTTAGGATACCGCCAGTGCCAGATGGGCTTTCAACCGAACCTGTACTGAGGATCACCTAATTAGCTCCATGAATTCCTTTGTTGTATGTACTAAGATTAATCTACGGTGTAATCCAGGTTGCCATAAACTAGCTCATCCACATGCAAACATTGATCTTTACACAAGTTAATGTGACAGATATATCGTCATGCGGGAGGTTTACTTCTGTTAAAGATAGGCTATCAACCAAATTGGTACTGAAGCTTGCATTATGACCTATAGAATGCTGAGAATTCCAGGGATTCAAGGTCAAATCCCTTCTTTTCTTCAATTGTATTGGGATACTTGCTCTTTTGTAGTGATAAGATCACTGTTTATTTTGATTTTTTTTTTTTTCTTTTGAGCAAGGGATTGGGGATATGGAGTGATGAAAATCACTATTGTTTGTTCCTTTTGATGTGTGCACTATATTTGTCAAATTTGGAGTTTTGACATTTTGCAAATTTTTGTGTTTTGCAACTGTTGAGAACTTTAGGGATTCTTAGGGAATTGGGTAGGGAGGATGCTTGTCCTTTTGCCAACTCTCAGCATTCTAGGGGTCATTCGCACCGGGGGATGAGCAAGATAACCGTTTCGCTTGTGGTGACCTAGATTATTTTGCAGGTTTCATCTTTCATTCACACAATTTGGGAATTTTAGTGTTTTGGTTTGTGTTGGGATGTTACGTAACAAGGTGTATTTCAAGTATGACTCTACCTTCGTAAAATCTGTTCGACTTGGTACACTACATGGCTAAAGAGGAAAATGATGACTGAATCACTGAAACTCTTGGTACATTCCCAGACCACTGACTGTAGTGTGTTAAAAGTTATGCTATGTGTTTTTGTTGTTTTTGATGAATTCGAGTATGCCTAGTATTGAGATGCAAATCTTTGTTGTTTTTGATGATTTTTGTTGTTATGTTTTTGTTGAATTTCTTGATTTTTTTTTTTTTTGACCAAACGATTGCGATAATCGTTGGAGCTTTTTGTATTGACCAAGAGATTGCGATAATCCTTGGAGCTTTTTGGTGACCAAGAGATTGCGATAATCCTTGGAGCTTTTTGGGTTGACCAAGAGATTGCAATAATCCTTGGAGCTTTTTGGGTGACCAAGAGATTGCGATAATCCTTGGAGATTTTTGGTGACCAAGAGATTGCGATAATCCTTGGTGCTTTTGGAGTGACCAAGAGATTGCGATAATCCTTGGAGCTTTTTGGTTTTGACCAAGTGATTGCGATAATCCTTGGAGCTTTTTGGGTGACCAAGGGATTGCGATAATCCTTGGAGCTTTTTTTTTTTTTTTTTTTTTGGTATATGGCTTTCTTAGATATGAAATGGTCGCAAATTACTGATATTCAAGGGTTCTGTTTCCTTGATACCGTCAAGAGAAGCTAGCCTGTACGTTCCCGGTCCTATTTTGCTATCAATGACATAAGGACCTAGCCAATTTGCCACGAATTTGTCTCTCATATGGGACGACAAATTAGAGTTTTGTTGGTTTTCCTTCAGAACCAAATCACCAACCCGAAAGTCTCTTAGGTGAACTTTCATGTTGTAAGCTCTCTTAAGCCGCTCTTGATAGATACGTAAGTGCTCGAGAGCATTAACGCGTCTTTCGTCAAGCAACGTAAGTTGGTCTAACCTGGCCTGCCGTGCAGTGTCATCATCAATGAATTTTTGCATTGATATGCGGAGGGAAGGAATTTCCAACTCGAGAGGCATTACTGCCTCTGAGCCATACACTAGTGAAAACGGAGTTGCCCCAGTGGGCGTCTGAATTCTAGTGCGATAAGCCCAAAGGGAAAGTGGGATTTGTATGTGCCAATCCTTATGACTGTCTACGATGGTCTTTTTAAGGATGGCGACTAGCATTTTGTTTGACGCCTCTACTTGCCCATTTGCTTGCGGATAATAGGGTGTTGAAAAGCTGTGCTGAATTTTGTACTTTGTGGTTAAAGCACGCACATCTTTGTTCTTGAATGATGGCCCATTATCCGAGATTATTTTGGATGGAATACCAAAACGACATATGATGTAATGCAAAATGAACTCCGCAATGCGGGGTCCTATCGTAGAGGTTAACGGAATTGCTTCCACCCATTTGGTAAAATATTCTGTGGCCGTTATGATGAACGTGTGACAGCTTGACGATGCAGGGGAGATATTTTCGATTAGATCGAGGCCCCATTGCAAAAATGGCTAGGCAGACTGGACTCTCTGTAGGGCCTGGGAAGGTGCGTGCATTAAATTGGCATGATGTTGACACTTTACGCACCTCTTGACATACGCGTAGCAATCTCGCTCTAAAGATGGCCAATAGTAGCCCATGCGAATAATGCACTTTGCAATGGCCATACCACTGAAGTGGCTGCCACATGTACCGTCATGCGCTTGGGTGACTGCCCAAGTGGACTCTTGCTGGTCCAAGCAACGAAGAAGAATTCCGTCGTAGCTGCGACGATACAAAATGTCTCCTATCAAGACATATTTTTCCGCTTTCTGTTTGAATGTTCGTTTTGCGGCTTGCGTCAATCCAAAGGGTAGATTACCTAACTTGAGGTAGTCTCTTATGGGTAAATACCGATCCTGTTGATCGGATACCTCGACAGTTTTAACAGCCAATCACTTTTGGAGTTCTTCCCTAACAAATGTTGATTGGGATAGAACTTGTAAGAATAGCGTTGTGTTGCTATTAATGGGAGTGGGGGAGAACAAAGACCCCCAGTTGGCATGTTTCAAATAGTCTCGGATTTGAAAGAACTTATCTGAAGATGGTTCGATCTGGATCATGTGGATTCGTGGTGTCAAGTCTGAGCTTGTGCGCTCCATCGTGGGTTGCGATACGGTTTTGACCTGAATGGTTGTTATATCACCGGAAAGGTCTTGTGGGATTAGTGACCCTAAGGAGGCCATTGTGTCCGCAAAATGATTCGATGATCGAGGGAGTGCCTCGATGTCATACCACTCAAGTTTTGCCAGGAATTTATCCACGAGGGCTTTATAGGCTTTTAAGACTGGGCATTTGCATTGATATACCCCTTTGACTTGATTGACGATTAATAGCAAATCACCAAAGATGTTCAGTATTTTGATGTTCATGGCGATTGCTGTCTGAAGACCTAGGAGCAAGGCTTCATATTTTGCATTGTTGTTGGTGCACTAGAAGTTTAATTTAAATGACAGGGGCATTGGAGCACCCTGCGGTGTGAAGAATACAATTCTTGCGCCACCACCTTGCTCACATTTAGAACCATCAAAAAATAAGGTTATGTCGGCCTGAGACTCAGGCTCTTCAGAATCTGGCGATTCTGATACATGGAAGACCTCATCATCGGGTAGTTCTATGACTAGATGCTAATCGTCTTCAAGAGGAGCCTCTGCTAGTTGATCGACTATGATTTGTCCTTTTATAGATTTTTTCCCAATAAACTCAATGTCAAATTTTGTCAACAACATGATCCATTTCGTCGTGCGGCTACTATGATAAGTATGACTCATCATGTATCGCAATGGATTCTCCTTAGACACAACATACGTCGTGTTGCTCAAAATGTAATGGCGTAGCCTCTTGGTAGCAAACACCACTGCCAAGCAGAGTTTTTCAACGTATGCATAGTTAAGTTCGTAACTGACCAGGGTGCGGCTAAGATAGTAAGTAGCCTATTCTTTGTGAAGTTCATTCTTTTGGGCTAGCATTGCGCCCAGTGCCACCTCAGTAGCTGAGATGTATAAGTAGAATGGCACAACTGGTCTAGGCAGTGCCAATACTGGCAACGAAGCCAAGCATTGTTTGATTTCGTCAAAGGTCGATCGGCACTCGTCATCCCAATGAAATGTGACCCCCTTGTGCAATAATTTGTTCATTGGTCAGCATTTGTCAGATAATTGCGCTATGAAGCGTTTAATCGATGCGACCTTTCCTTGCAGACTTCTGAGTTGCTTGATAGTGGTTGGGGGAGCCATTTCAAGGATTGCCTTGACTTTGTTTGGGTCCACTTCGATGCCTCTCTTGGAGACTATAAAACCCAAGAGTTTTCCAGATGTAACGCCGAACACTCACTTCCTGGGATTTAGTCTGACCTTATGCTCTATGAGGCGATCGAGAATCTTGCTTAAGTCACCGAGATGATCTGAGCGCAAGAGAGACTTGGCTAACAAATCATCCATGAATTTTCCAAAGTTTTGTGCATGTAATCGTGGAAGATATACGTCATAGCACATTGGTATGTAGCGCCAGCATTTTTAAGGCCAAAAGGCATGACCTTATAGCAAAATGTCCCCCAAGGCATTGTGAATGCCGTTTTGAGTTGGTCTTCAGGATTGATACGAATTTGATTGTATCCTGAGAAACCGTCCATTAGGGAGAGCATTTCGTGACCTGCTGTAGCGTCTACCAATGCATCGATGCTTGGAAAGGGGAAATCATCCTTAGGACTCGCTTTTTTTAGGTCTCGAAAGTCGGTGCATATGCGAATCCTCCCGTAGGGGTTCTTGACGGGAACCATGTTGGACAACCATGGTGGATAATCCACGCAGATGACAAATTGTGCATCCAACAGCTTTTGTAATTTGTCTTTGACCATCAAGGCCACTGTTGGGTGCATCTTTCTTAGTTTTTTCTTTACAGGCTTGATTTTTGGATCAAGCGTTAGGTTGTGCATGACTAGCTGCGGGTCTAGTCCTGGCATATCTTTGTACGACCATGCAAAAACTTCCTTCTTCTCTTTGAGAAGGGCAATATATTTGGCTTGCTCTTCGAGGGAAAGGCTTACCCCCAGCTTGAGAATCCGTGGATTCATTGGATCTGTGTCGATGTCTATGTCAGTCGTCTCTTCGACTAACATGTGAGATCCGTCCTCCAACTGATGTGGAGTTGGGATTAAATGGATATCATCAGCTGAGTTAAGATCTGCGTTTGGAACCTTGGGTCCCTCTTCAGCTTGAAAAATATCTTGAGTTGTCCTTGGGGTAAAATGAAGCATTTCACCGAAAGGCCAGTACTCTGATGGTGACAATGGTGAATTGACGCAATCCCAGTCAATGGCATCCATGTTTAGATGCAATGACCGTGATGGATCGGTCGGATTGCGGATGGGTGTGGTCAAATCAATGGAGATAATGTGGATGGAATGAATTTGGTCTCCAGAACCACGGGTGTGATGACTTGATTCTTTTAGATGTTCCCTATGCTCTGGATCTGGCTCTACGGGAACAGGCACGAATGGATCCTCTCTAGGTGCAAATTCATCTCTATGTGTGAAAAGGAAGGTGGGGTCTTCCCTCGGTACTGTTGTGCTGATGGGATCTCGTGGTGGACGATGCTCATCTTGAATCTGGAGCCATAGGCCTAACACTTGGTCCCACCTCGCTGGGTCTACATGCCATTCATGTCCTAACCGTATACCCATTTGTCCCATTAGATCTTCATGAGTTAGAGCACGGTGATGTCGTCGCGCATGTCTGAGATAGTCCATTTCAGTTTCGTCTTCTGAATCGCTTTCATAGATCCAAAATTGTTCCTCTTCAGCATTCGTTGCTTGCGACATTGAGGACTCTTCCTGTTCCAGTGAATTAATTTTGTCCCATTGCGGTTGTTCCACTCTTAGTGGAGGGACCTGATTCTTTTGAGACTGTATTATTTCATCTGGAACTTCTAAGGGGAACAGTTTTAGAAAAATGTCTGGAAGCCGTTGTTGTTCTCTTTGAGGATTGCTCTCTAAACTTTCACCTCTCTCTAGCAAAGGAGAGGGATTATTGTTGTTTCCAGGGGTGTTTGTAGACCATGGGAGATAATACCCTAAGGTGTATTTTGTGTTTGGATTGGCGTACGGGTCTTGTGCCAATCCCCCCTTGTTGCCTATTTCTAGGCCTTGCATATTTTCAACCAAGATGTCTAATGGCGAGGGATGGTTGAACCCTACCCCTGACTTGTCATATGGCATCTGATATCTTGGTTGGCAAAGGATCCGCATCCCTTACTCATATCTGCCTAGCCCATACCCATGCCAATTGCATTGTTCAAGATATTTTAGGGCAAATTCTGGGTTCGATAGATAATTGATGTTTTCGACAAAAGGCTCTTCATCTCTGTTTCCTTTTGTTCGCATGGTTCAGAACCATGATCAAGGCCCCCATACACAAAATTTGTCTGGTTGGGAGGGTAGCCTAGTGGAACAATTGTCCCTATGGGAAGGCGAGGTCTTCCATGTCCTGCACTGACTCCAATGTGGGGGTTGCTACAACATTTTGCACTAAGTATTCTCCCAGGCCTGTACTGGCCATTTCAACAGTGATTGTTGATGATTGGGTAGGAGGAAACGGTAGTCCTTCCTGAGTCCATTCCATGTTTGGTTGTTCAGGAGTCTTGGTTTGTGTTATGTTGGGTGTTTCCTCTATTGATATCATTGAAATTATGGGCAACCCCTCTTCTAGAGGCTTAACCTCTTCCATGATTTTCTTTCCCTTGTCCTTCTGTTGGGCCATGATAGGTGGCGTTGATGATGAAGGAGCCAATGATGAAGTCTCACCTGGTTGGGATTTTGCCTTGTTGGCCACCAGTGGTACTTGCAGTATCGGACCTTGTTTAGATGGATTTAATTGAAAATCCAAATGCGTTGATGGGAGGGTCGATTGAGGTATGAATTGTACCGCATTGCAATACTTGAAGGGCTCTAAGTCCATTGGGACTACATGTATTTGCCATTCATAGGCATACTTCAAGCACCGGTGTGCGATCGAGGGGACACACTTCATGTCCCTGATCCAAGGCCGCCCTAGCAGTATATTATAAGCCATTTCGCCTTCCAAGACATGGCACAGTGTGGGTATTGACTTTTGGCCTACCCGTATAGGCAGAACAACCGTGCCGACTATCGAGAAAATTGCATCGTTAAAAGCTCACAGTGTGTACGTGGAAGCAGTGATGTGAGAGGCTGGCAGTTTTAAATGTTTCAATGCTGCAGTGGTTATAATGTTACTGGATGAGCCAGTATCTATCAGCACTCTCTTGTACGGGATCCCGTTGACCCACACGATAACGTGCAAGGGTGGATCCGACATGTCATTTGATATCATTTTGACCTCGTCTTCTCTGAATGTGATGACAGGATCCGTACATTGTTTCACATGTCCCACGAAGGCGTTGAAAGAATTTGCTTTGTGGGGTTATACTTCAATGGCTTTTAAAATGTCCATAAGAGCTTCTCTATGGGGAGCTGATTGATGAATAAGCTCATAGATGGACAACCTAGCCGACGTGGTCCGCAAACTCTGCGTGAGTTTGGTTCGTATCGTGACCTCAGGTCTAGGAGGAGGTAACTGCGTTGGGCGTTGTTGAGGCTGCGATGTCGATGAAACTTCCCTCGCAGCTACCTCGGGGGAAACTATTGGGTATCTTCTATTCCTTGTTACAATGCTAATCATTCCCACAAATCCTTGCACAGGAAGATCTTGTCACACCTCGTTAATCTGGAGCGGTTTTTTCTGTGCCTCGTGGGCAGGAAAGGGGTCCTTGAATACCCCCATTTGTTGGTTGTTTGGTACGATGGGGTTGTCCACGACCAATGTTCTGTTATCGATCAAATCCTGGACTAGTTCTTTGAATTTCTAGCACCCATTTAGGTCATGTCCTCTCGTGCCTATGGAATCTCGCAATACAATTCCTCCCTATACCCCCTAGGTTTGGGAATGTTAGGGTCAAAAATTTGGATTTCTGGTAGAGTAACTAAATTTGCCGCTGACAAGCGGTCAAATAAGGAGTCCCTAGACTCTGCATACGGGGTGAATTGTCACCCAGGGCGACGTTGCTAATACTGCTCTTATCTTCTGTTATCTCTTTCGTAAGCAGGAGGCACTGCCTGGTAGTTAGCATTTTGAGGCTGCATTTCTTGCACAGGCGCGGGGACATTTATCGCAACTTGGTTGATTGCAGCGTGTTGTGGTTGCGTTGTCCCAATTTTAGTGGTTTTATTCCACTCTTTCTTCTTAGGCTTGGCAATTGCGCCTTCGCCTATCTTAATCTCTTCTATGACTCTGGCTTGCGCCAAAGCTTCTTCTAAGCTGTCGTATTATCGCAGTAACAATAGACCAGAGATTGATTTTAAGCAACTTTTTGCGAACATTTGCGTGAGGTCCGACATGGGAGGACGGTAGGGTAACTTAGAAAGCAAAGCTCTCCATCGGTTCTCATACACTGCCATTGTTTCCTCCTCAAATTGTTTAAGGCTAGCAAGATCACTAAGTGATGCCTTCTTCCTTGTGTTGAAGGTGAAACGTTCAAGAAACGCATCTACTAGCTGATCTAAGCTACTTATGCTGTGTTTGGGCAGTTGTGTGAACCAATCCGAGGTAGGGCCTGCGAATGTGGTTATGAATTTTCTAAGCAATAATGCGTCATTATCTTGGATGTCGAAGCATTGGCTTAGAAATCGTGTAATGTGTTCTTGTGCGTCCTCTTCACCTTTAAAAACTGTTCAGCTCTTTGGATGCGAGGGGTAATGGTTACGAGGTCATGGAGACCTGTCATGCACCAATGGATTACGCCTCTCATACTGTTCAGCTCTTTGGATGCGAGGGGTTGGCCCCATCTCAGGTATTTCATAGCGTAACTCATCCACTTCATGTTGCATGCGTTCTTTATCCAAGCGGTATTGATACTCTATCTCTTGCTGACTTTGTTTAAGCCGCATGATTTGGGCTTGACGGGTGGTATATCTGGCAATAGCTGGGTCAATTTGATCTACCCTATTTTGTTCAGAAGGTTCAAATGTTCCTCCTATGGGTTTACCTCGGTTTTTATGCTCTAAAATCTCAAGGGGTCGCTTCCTTCTATCGAGGTAGGCAGTATGTGCTTGAGGTTCTGGCCTCAAGGGGTGATCATGATATCCGACTGGTGCAGAAATGCAAGGTTCCCGCATTATTTGTTGCCCTCGAGGAATGCGATGGTTTTCCTCATACTCCCTTTCACGGGTGTAAATGGGATGGGTGGAGTTAGGTCACCCTATGTAAGGAGCCCTGCGCTCCGGATTTGGTCTCTCTATTCTGATGATAGGTAAAGAAGGGACGCCATATCCACGTTGCCCCTCCAAATGGACGGTGTGCCCGTTTAACGCTTCATCGCGCGGTGGCCACTCATGCCTAACTTCAAGAGGTGATTCTCTATTTATGTCAAGGTCTACATGTAAGGCATCTTCCCGAAAGGGACTGCTTTGAATAGGCATACCCCACCGAGGATTCTAAATTGGATTCTTTTGTAGGTTAGACCTATAAGGCGGTATGACCAAATCCTCAGGACTGAAGTGAAGGTGACTTGCACCTGCTTTTTGTGTACCTTTCGGAGCTTCTGCCCTTGATTGGCCTTAACTGCGGGTGTACACCATTGCGATGCTTCTATGCTATCTAAATAAGTTTTATCTCGTTTTTATGATTTTTTTAATTTATTTTTTTGTCTACACTAAACAGAATTAAACACACACATTCACAAAACCGTAATTATCTCTTTTAAGGATTATTGGTGTGCCCTAAACTGGTTTAGTGCATTTTGATGTTTTGTTTTGTTTTTGTAGGTTTTGTAGAACGTTTAAATGCATCATGTAGGCTCTTATAACTCCAAAAAGGTCGCCCCTTCAATATACCAGCCAGGCCGATATACCAACCTCTCTATATACCCGCCCTTACGAGAGGGAGACTATAGGTATGTGAGAGCAAAAGGTATGTGGTACGTAGGCGGTACGGAAGGGGGATTGTCCTGTTAATGGCACCTACCATAGAAAACTTATCCTCGCGTGCATGGGAATCACCCCAGCTACGCTCGGTCTGTCTTCGTCAGGATTTATGCCTAACAATAGTTGACAATCGAGAAATGGATGCAAATCAAGCCAAGGTGGTGATGAAATCCACCAATGGTCTTGATCAAGGGATGGGGTCTTACGACTAGCTCCTTGGTTTAGAATTGTTTCGTGATGTGTGTGGGATTCATTTTATTCAACAAAAATGAAACTAGCATACATGACTTTTCCTAATGCAATGCAGGATTAAATGAAAATAATTAAAGAAATAGAAACAAAAATAGAAAATTTAACAGAGATGATAAAATTCCCTACCTCTTCTCTGCCTGCTCCAGTTGCTTCTGGATTTCTGCTCTGAAAATCCGCAGACAGGAATTCGTCCCTCTGGGAGACGAATTGCAGAACAGAAAGCACACTGAAGCAGGTTAATACTTGAAATCAAAG
This sequence comes from Wollemia nobilis, assembly GCA_028583015.1. Taxonomy (NCBI): domain Eukaryota; kingdom Viridiplantae; phylum Streptophyta; class Pinopsida; order Araucariales; family Araucariaceae; genus Wollemia; species Wollemia nobilis. The sequence goes on along the minus strand of JAQPPZ010016969.1, from coordinate 1,784,127 downwards.
GAAACACGAGATTTCGGGCAAAGGAAACACCAAGTGCGATTGCATTCAAAATCAAGTACGCTTAAGTCCTAGAAATGTAAATTGCATGAAATGGAAAAGAAACACATTGGAAGAGACACAAGCAAATAGAGAAAACACAGCCCTTTCATTAATATCCCTTGATCTCTGTTACAATGACGTCTCCTCCCTTTTCAGGGGCTAGGAGCGCAAATAGAGTTTGATTACAATCACTGAATAATTCCTCTTTTTGCATGCCCATGATTGCAAAGGGCGGGCCAAGAAGATGCCATCGCTGATGTCGATGAGTTCTTCACCTCTGCTGCTTCTCCTGCGAACAAAGAAACAACCAAGATGTCAGTAGCACCTGCTGCAAATGAAAAGCGTTTACTCTCTAAAACTAACAAAATATGCATGTAAATATTTGCCCAAACAATGAATTACAAGTGAGTCCAAATGGCTTCAAAACTTGACAGAAGATAAGAAAAGTTACCGGAAGGCCACTGCCACTGAGACAGCTAGCCAATATACCTTCAACTGGAATTCATCCCTGGGCAGGACGAATTCTGACTGCAATTCGTCCCTGGGTGGGACGAATTCTTCTGTGTTGAAGAAATCGACCTACTGCTGCTCCAATGTCGGATCCCGAGACCTGCAAAATGCCTAAAAATAGGGGGGTTATGTAATTGGGGCCATTTTGGGACGACCCAGATGGTCGGATTATCCCAATTTGGCCTCCACCCTCGGGAATTTGACCTTGACACCTGCAAGTCAGCGAAACGACAAAGCAACACAAAACATCCTAGAATCTGACCAAAAGTTACAAAATTGTAGCTATGGGTTAATCAAACCTAATAACACAAAATGCAATCTGAAAAATAATCTAAAATGCTCAAAAACTAAAAATAGGACTTAGGAGGTGCTAGGGTGCCCAAGTGGGCCTCCCACTGTTGGCCCTTGATTTTGGATCCAATCCACCAGGGATGGGCCCAAAACCTCTTAGGATTGGGGGGTCGGCGAATTGGTTGGTTCAGGTGTCCATGCATTGGGTTTGGGTCCGGTTCGAGCTTCCAAAGGCCACCCAACAACCTCCCTTGCAAAAGAGATTGGTGGATGTGGGAAGGTGAACCAAAAGGGATGCAAGTGGGTCTTCAACTCGGCAGCACTTCGTTGCTTGAAAACTCCTTCAACTTTGTATGTTTTGGGTGAGAAAAGTCCCACCTTTTATAGACCCATGGGGTCTCTTTTGGGAGGGAAGCACAAATGCCATGTGTTGGCCATAGGCGCCATGTGGCAGTCTTGTCTTCCTATGAGGGAGGGGAGTCCTCCATTGACTTGAGCTTTGATAAATGCTTTTTGTAACAGTCTTCTAACGACCCCTCTATCCACCTACACACACGTGCAAGGCAGGAGTCCTTAACTGACTGTTCTGGGCTGCCACTTGGCACCATTTGTCTTTTTGCCCGTTAAGCTTAGAATTCGTCCCACCCAGGGACGGATTCAGAATTCATCCTGGGGTGGGACGAATTCTATTTTGAATTCGTCCCTGGGTGAGACGAATGTTGGGCAAAGTGTCCAAGTGTGCCAAATTGCTTCTTGACCTTACAAAATTGCTATGAAAGTGGTTAAGACCACTGTTTAACCTCTTAGGGCTGCCCTGGGGGCTGTGTTTGTCAAAGCGATCAGTGTTTGCAGTCACATAATAGGATTGGTGCTGTTTTGGTGTCTACAGATGCCCCTTTTTGGGAAGCGCTACGGGTGATGCAGTGCTGAGCAAAAATAGATAACCAAAGCACAAATGATTAGGGTTTCTTGGTAACCTAACCAACTTTTGATGCCCCAAGTATGGAAAGGGCATGCATTCTTGAATCCTTGCTTCTGACGAGCTAAGGAATTTGATTTCAAGTATTAACCTGCTTTGGTGAGGTGTGACTTGAAATTAGACATTGATCAGTCATGAACAAGATTCCGGGATCGCCACTGAAAGCATGAGATTTCGGGCAAAGGAAACACCAAGTGCGATTGCATTCAAAATCAAGTACGCTTAAGTCCTAGAAATGTAAATTGCATGAAATGGAAAAGAAACACATTGGAAGAGACACAAGAAAATAGAGAAAACACAGCCCTTTCATTAATATCCCTTGATCTCTGTTACAATGACGTCTCCTCCCTTTTCAGGGGCTAGGAGCGCAAATAGAGTTTGATTACAATCACTGAGTGATTCCTCTTTCCGCGTGCCCACGATTGCAATGGGCGGGCCAAGATGATGCCGTTGCTGATGTCGATGAGTTCTTCACCTCCGCTGCTTCTCCTGTGAACAAAGAAACAACCAAGATGTTAGTAGCATCTGCCGCAAATGAAAAGCGTTTGCTCTCTAAAACTAACGAAATATGCATGTAAATATTTGCCTGAAACAGTAATTACAAGTGAGTCCAAATGGCTTCAAAACTTGACAGAAGATAAGAAAAGTTACCAGAAGGCCACTGCCACTAAGACAGCTGGCCAATCTACCTTCAACTAGAATTTGTCCCTGGATAGGACGAATTCTGACTGCAATTCGTCCCTGGGTGGGATGAATCCTTCTGTGTTGAAGAAATCGACCTACTGCTGCTCCAATGTCGGATCCCGAGACCTGCAAAACACTTGCAAACAGGGGGGTTATGTAATTGGGGCCATTTTGGGACGACCCAGATGGTTGGATTTTCCCAATTTGGCCTCCACCCTCGGGAATTTGACCTCGACACTTGCAAGTTAGCAAAACGACAAAGCAACACAAAACCTACTAAAATCTGACCAAAAGTTACAAAATTGCAGCTATGGATTAATCAAACCTAATAACACAAAATGCAATCTAAAAAATGATCTAAAATGCTCAAAAACTAAAAATAGGACTTGGGAGGTGCGGGGGTGCCCAAGTGGGCCTCCCACCGTTGGCACTTGATTTTGGAGCCAATCCACCGGGGATGGGCCCAAAACCTCTTAGGATTGGGGGGTCGGCGAATTGGTTGGTTCAGGTGTCCATGCGTTGGATTTGGGTAAGGTTTGAGCTTCCAAAGGCCACCCAACAACCTCCCTTGCAAAAGAGATTGGTGGATGTGGGAAGGTGAACCAAAAGGAATGCAAGTGGGTCTTCAATTCGACAGCACTTCGTTTCTTGAAAACTCCTTCAACCTGTCTATTTTGGGTGAGAAAATTCCCACCTTTTATAGACCCAAGGGGTCTCTTTTGGGAGGGAAGCACAAATGCCATGTGTTGGCCATAGGCGCCATGTGGCAGTCTTGTCTTCCCATGAGGGAGGGGAGTCCTCCATTGACTTGAGCTTTGATAAATGCTTTTTGTAACAGTCTTCTAACGGCCCCTCTGTCCACCTACACATGCGTGCAAGGCAGGAGTCCTTAACTAACTGTTCTGGGCTGCCACTTGGCACCATTTGTCTTTTTGCCCGTTAAGCTTAGAATTCGTCCCACCCAGGGACGAATTCAGAATTCGTCCTGGGGTGGGACGGATTCTATTTTGAATTCGTCCCTGGGTGAGACGAATACTGGGCAAAGTGTCCAAGTGTGCCAAATTGCTTCTTGACCTTACAAAATTGCTATGAAAGTGGTTAAGACCACTGTTTAACCTCTGAGGGCTGCCCTGGGGGCTGTGTTTGTCAAAGCGATCAGTGTTTGCAGTCACATAATCGGATTGGTGCTGTTTTGGTGTCTACAGGTTTATTTTATTTTTAATCCTTATCTCTCCAAAAGTGGACCACCATGTCCTAGTAGCCACAACGTTGTTTTAAAATAATTTTGGCCTTTTTCAAAATTTCTATTATAATTTCCCTTTATATTTCAATATTATAAAATTACATTATATTAAAGAAAAAATAAACTCATACTTAGCCAAATTATGCATCCACACAAGAATATGACATTGCAACTGAAAAATCCATGTTGTAGATCACCAAATTATTACCTCCATAGCATAATGAGACCCTTAACAACTGGATGATCAACCTACAGGGACTTTGAATAGGTTATCATCATCTAACTCATCTCCATCACCGAAGAGGGGACATTACAGAAGTCTCAAATAGAACCAACTCTACCTCCACATGAGGATCTTCAAATTTTTCTCTTGACACCTAGGATGGATCTTGTCTTTTTGGCACCCCCACCAAAATATGGTTATGAAAAGTAGAACAAGGAAAGAGACCATGAGCACCCTAGATCTCATCATGGTGGGAGAGAAAATATTTGAATTTGAAAAATGGTGGGATGCCAGATTAACCAAAAGAACTTTGGATTTTGGGTATAAAGTACCTAGAAAAGCTAAATAAAAAAAGGGGATGTACTATCTTGACCTGGCCACATCATCAATAGAGATAATATCCACTGGGAAATTTTCCCTCCAAACATTTAAACCTTCCTGATTAACCCCCTAGTTAGACAATAAATCAATAGATCAATTTCCTTCTCTAAAAGTGTGCTTAAACTGGACCTCTCCCAAATTTTGGAGTAATCTTTGGACTTCCAAGAGAATATTCAAGAGAAGATTTACAATAGTATATTATCCAAACATAAAATATTTAGATCTTGTAGTATCAAAGGTAGTCTTTAAAAGAAACATGGCATATAATATTTTATAGTAATTAATAAATATAAAATTAAATACACATAAGTAATAATAAACTAATAAATAATGTTAATAAAAAAACTAATAAATAAATTTTATATAAAAAAATATTTTTCACGTGTAATTTATACATTCCTTTCATTATTTATGCATTCAATATTTTTTTTTTTTTTTCATATTATTTCAAGGAATGGTATTTAATTTTTTTTGCTTTTAAGTCATATTCACTATGTATTTACTAAAATGTATTGTTGATTGCTTGCATTTTGTTTTTTATATCATTTTTTTGTAATATATTCCATTCATTCATTATAATATTTTGAGTGGCTATACTCTTCTATCTATTATGTATTGAGTATTTTCAATATACTAATTTATATTATTATTATTTTGAGTTTATTATTTCTATTTCATTAATGCTTAAACATTTGTCTTTCAATTATACTATTCCAAACTCTTCTAACATGTTCTTATACTAATGGATGATAACATTTTTTTTTTAAAAGCCACAGATGGTTAATATATGATACACTCCAATAAAATATTAAAATATAAAATTTGCTATTTTATCAATTACACTATATGCAAGAAATATTTCCATAGCTCAGTTGTAGATTGTCTTTTCTTCAAATGCATTTCCCATCCCCCTTGAATTGCTAATTTTCATCTATCAAAGTTAGTATCATTTTTTTGAAGCGGAAGAATCTTTCTCAATTAATGCCCTTGTAAAATATAAATTTTACTAAGATAGATATGGATGTCATGGTTGTTTAAACTATATACCATCCATTTTGTTTTCTTTACAAAGGTTGATATTTTAAAAGTGTTAGCTTCATCAAAAAATGAACATAAAAAATAATGCTATTGTTTATCCAATCCCCAAATCTACTTTTCTTGTAAAACATAACAAAATATGTGAATGTCCATCACTTGTAATATATATCCATTCTTTTGAATTATAATCATATTCCCTAAAAAATGTGACTTAACCTCTAAATATTTGATCACTAAAGTTCCTAGTAATTCGAAGTAGTTGTGACAAATTTGTCATCACTATTTTGAAAAGCACTATCTCTCTCAGTTTTTCTAGGTATCCTTTTGGGAGCAATGCCAAAATTATGTTTGATGGAACATGGAAAACCAAACTTCTAGAAACTTCTATTTTACATGGATTGATACATGCTTGATGTCAACTCCATTGTCATAAATTAATACTGCATTATGTTCAAATCCTATAACTTACAGGCCATGCATATTCTTCCACATCATGGACATCACATAATGGAAACCTACCTACAAGACACTTTTCAATATAGATAAAATTATATTATAACTATTTTGAATCTTAATTTTAATCCCCATGAGAGGTTTCATAGCCTATATATATATATATATATATATAATATTATACATATATAATTATATTATATATATATATATATATATATATATATATATATATATATATATATATATATATATATATATATTAGTATGTATATTTGTATGTAGGTTTTATCTTGCACATAGTCTAGAATATCTAGTTTTCTGCAATATCTAAAGTTGCTTGTTGCAAATTAGGTTTTTTGAGATTTGCAACCTATATTATTCACTCCTAAGTTCTTTATAAATATATACATACATATATATATATATATATATATATATATATATATATATATATATATATACACACGACAATGGCCATTGATGGTTGAGAGTGATCAATGATCGTTTTTGATCGATGGTGATAAGGTGAACAAGATCGACGATTGTTTTGCAACTATTAATACAACCCACAAAAAAAAATTCAAAAAATATTAGGTTCTTACTTATAGGTCACTTGGAGTTGAAGGTTGAGGACCCTTCTAGTATTAGTTTTTGTTCCTCCACTACCAGTTTTCTATGCTTAGCACTTTCGAGAAGACGTGATTGTAGGAATGATGAGAAGTAGTCTAGATTTGTCAAGGATATTTATATACTAGATTCGATCATTGATGAATAGTGCAATGTTATCCAAAAACGCGAGTTGGTGGAAATTAAAAAATGGTTCATTCTTGGCTCGATGAATATTGTTGTGGATTATTATGAGAAGGTGTACCATATTGTGGGAGAGATTTTGCATAAAATGGAAATGAAAATGAGTAAGCATACCTATATCTTTCTTATTTCTAGTATTTCTTTGTTTTATTGTCTTTTTGGGTTGTGTTCTTACCTTACGATTATTGGTGACGTTGGTAGTGTTCTGTATATCCTTTCTTTCCTTTAGGTTTCCCTTTCAAGGGATGGTTGGTTTTTTTGTTTAGTTTGTTTTTCTAGATTTTTATCCTCTAGTGGAGTTGATGTAAAAGGTTGAGGGACACCTTTCAAAACCCTCTTTTGCAATATTACCAAAAAAAAAATAATGGAGAGAATTGAACATATAACATATAAAATCAGTAATTTCCTTGTTCCTATAAGATAACACAATCTAAAATTCCTTTCAAGGTATTTACCATAATTTTTGGTATGATTTTATAAATTATACTACAAAGGTCTACTTGATATAAAAATTAAAATATTTTCTCACCTTTCTTGGGAGCCAACGTAAAAAAAGTGACATTGATATCACTTATTATAGTCTTTATTTTTAAAGTCTCTTTACAATAACTAACATATTGCTCTTTAACAAATCCCAAAAAAAAAATTAAATTGTAGGAAATTCATCAAGTTCAGTACTTCATTATGATGGAAAGAGAAGGCTACTTCATGTAGCTCCCCCATAGATATCTTCTTCATCAAGATTTCATTTGCTCCCTCTGTGTTTCACAAGGAGTAATTATAGTTGGAGCACATACATTTATATCCCCAACTATCATGCTTTCGTCTTTCCTAAAAAAGAGTCCACCACCCATCCCATTTACTAGCCCAATTAATTTTTACTTCTAAAAATTGTCCATCCCATTTGCATTTATCCCATATTTTTGCAATATCGCTTGAAGCTTCTATAGAATAAACTTCTAGACAATCACCCATCTTCCAAATTTTAAAAAAATCCTTACATTCTTCACTTCTTAATTTTATTTCTTGTATTAAAATAAACTTAGGATTATAACAACCTATTAAATCCTTAATAACTTTTTTAAGGGTCTTATTCATACCCCTAATATTTTATGATATCATTTACATCATCATAATTTTTTATTTTTATTATTTGTCTTAGTACGACTTCTTGTAAACACCTTTCATATTTTATTTGGCTTTCCAAATTGATATCCATTGAATTTTATTTTTCTTTGTTCATGCATTTATGGCCTTCCTCTTTCTTTTCCATTCACACTAAAACTCTCATTTTCATTAATATCTTCTATTTTTCCATATTTTTCATGATGAGACTTATCTTCTAAATCTTTATGCTACCTTAAATAATCTAAAATGCAAGTAATCATCTTATAAACACTTTCTTATTTATGTTTCTCCATAAATCCTAAAGAGCATGAATGATCCTCCATTGTTATTTCTTTCTTATGCTACCTTGAAAACCCTAAATTTTATTATATATTTTGCATATGCTTTTAATTATTGTGTTGTTATTGAAACCCTAAAATGCAATGAATACACTCTATACTACATTCATTTTTATTGCAATGAGAATATTTTATGCTACTTAGAAAAATGAAGATGATTTAACTAGATTGACCTTGACCTCCTTCATATTATTTACTTCAAAATTCATCTCCTCATATTCCTTTGCTTTAAAATTTGCCTCCCCATATTCTTTCACACCTTTAACTAATTTGCATTTGAACTTGTATATTTTACTTCCTCATCCATTGTATCATTTTGTTCTTCTAATAGTTGATTCGAATGAACTATAATACCCTTTTTTGTTTGATGATGTAGAGGGCTTTCTTGACATTTGCTTAGGATTGAAAAATTATTTATTTGACCCAAATTCTCCTATGATATGATCTCCTTGATTCATGTTGAAGTTTACCTAGTAGGAAAAAAATTATCTCTTTCTCCATTAGTTTCACTGTGCAATCTCTTGGTATGTGTCTAGTTTCATGGTATTTGTGATATTAGAATGCAATATTTTCATAATATACTTGTTGAACCTATTCTCTTGATTCAAATTTAATCCTAATGGATTGTGGTAAAGGTTTTAAAATATTCATGGTAACACATATTGGAGTATATACAACATGCCTTCTCTCTTTAGTAGTTTGTCCCTCCTAGATGAATTCACCTAGAGTATTCTAATAATATTCTTCAAAAATATATTATTAATGAGTTGATAAGAAATTCCAAAAAGCCTAATCTACATCAAAATATTTTTAATAGTCTCTATCTCCATAGAAAATTTTGTACCTTATGATCCTAAATATAATGCATATTTGCCCCAAAACCAAGGGCTTCCATCCATTATTTTATCCTTTATTTTTGAAGTGGAAAAAATAATGAGGAAAATTCATTTTTTAAGAAAAGTCATAGATTAATTTGAATTCAATTCCTTCTTCCCATTGATCTAATTTTGAATCTCAAAAAATCTTAGCTACAATCCATGGAACTTACATACTAACCTTCTAGTTTTAAAAAATATTATATCATGCTTGATCATATGATTCATGATAATAATTTTTGGTGTAGTATCTATTACACGAATAGGTTTTTCCATAGATTCACTCTTCCTATTATCAATAACTTGGGAATCCACACTTCTAACTAGGGCATCCATACTTCTAGTAAGAACTTCCAAATTCAACTTTTTTATCGTGTTACCTAGATAATCTTCATGTGAATCCTTTAGTTTTTGAGTTTTTTGCAAATTCCAGAATAAGAAGAAGTCATGTTCACTCTTTGATTGCACTTTGATTCCTACTTCTTGATTATGCTTCCAAATTTATGGTTATACCTCCTACTTACTATTATATTAGACTTGCCCCTTTTTTTTAATTCTATCAAATGTAACATTAAATAAAAATAATAATATTTATATGTAACTTTAGATCTATATTAATGGTCACTATGACTTACCTAAATTTAAAAATAGTTTCTATTAAATACAATATTGTCTAGATGTACTTTCTTATAATTTTAGGTTTGCATCAAAGGTGCATACTTGTGTTAGTATTTTGGGTATATTTACTATGTGCATGAACGATGTACACATATGTATTACATGCATCAATAAGGTATTAATGTATCTTGACAATGTCTAAATATATTTAACATGTAAACCAATGTACTCATATCATCATAATTTTCCACTTCATGTACCACATATACTTATACCTATATTCCCCAAATTTAGAAGATTGCATTTTATATTTGTACGACACTAGGAAAAACTTAATCAAATATTATAAGTTAACAAGAAAAACTATATTTTATATATCATGCAAGTGTGTGCATGTATGTAGATTATAAATGAAAAATAAAATTTGTGTATATACCATTGTTTGTTATGTGACATGTTGGTTGATGTATCATCTATCTATTAATTAAAAAATTGAGGAAAATATACTAATCTTTGCATGTGATTAAAGTAGGTCAATAGGACTATAATTTGAATACAATTATTTATAGTAACAACAAAAGTGGTTTAGTGCATATGGAATATTAGATCTCTTCATTCCAAAATATAGATCTAACACATATACTATACAAATATGCTTTCTAATTAAATAAAAAATAAAAAATATTTGCCCATAAAATTGGAAGACTATGTAGATTAAATCAATATGTTTTTCTCCATAAAAGCTTAGTTCTCAAGATGGTAGGTGATGTTTTCCTGTGTATTGATACTTCTATTTATTTTCCTAACAACAAATATTTATAGCTATTAGTATAAGTTATGAAACTAATAATGTAAGATTAATGAGAGTATTGTTTGTTGATGCATGCTATTATTACTAGAATAATATGTATATTTTTTAAATTTATGGTTTTTTTCCATCTTATTAGAAGAACTTTATTGACACTTTGTACCACTAGTGTTAAAAACAAGCTAGTACAAGGAGGTTGTCATGCAAATCAACAAAAAATACTCTAGAAGTGTTAAAAATATTTAAAAAATAGGATTGTCATATTGTGATTAATGTATTTAGTTCTTGCTTGTTATAGTTATAGTACAAAGATTACATCTAGGTAAAATTATAAAAATATTACTAATAAAAATGATGAGTCTAATACTTGCTAATTTCTAATATGCAAACAATAAAATGCTAGGTTTATCTTCAAATCACTTATGCATGATTTCAACTAAGTTCCATATTTCTAGTATTATGAAGATTTAAAAAAGTATGTGAAGCATAATAGTCAAGTCCTTGTCGTTCATGAGCAATATGATGAGTTCCCTATACTCAATTCAATCTTAGTTAAAATTCTCCATTCCATATCAAACTTTATGAAATAGTATTTGTGCTTTTATTTCTTTAGTCACTACAAAATTACTTTTGTAGAGAATATGTTAATATCCATATTAACTAATTTGTAAAGTTATATTTGAGAATGCTCAAGCAATAGTACTATGTTACCACTAAAAGGTATTTTTAAAAATAAAAATATCAATTACAATCAAATTTGAAACGGTAATAGTGAAGCTAATGTAGATTGTTGAATAAACAATATGAGAACCTTCTACATTTTAAGCTTAATAATAGAAACATAAATTTCACTAAATTTTTAGTTTTCAACAACTCTACCAAGATCTAAAAAGAGTAAGAACTCCATCAAAAGCACTTTAGATACCACTATATTCACAATCATTAAATATAATATGAATATTTAAAACTCTACTAAAATTACCTCTAACACCACCAACATTCAATCTGCCATCAAAGCATAAACTCTATTAGAGCTAATTTTATTTGGGAACTCCATAAAAACTACATTTAACACAAGTATGGCATAAACATCATAGTGTAACCTCCATTGAAGCTACTTTTGAATCTATAAATGTAAAAAAATCCATAAGAACTATTTCCATTATCACTAACTTCAAGACCAATTGAAGCACCAAAAACATCAAGAAATCCACCAAAACTACCTGTAACATCACCAATTTTTTGGACCACCACTAGAACTACCTATGTAACCACATGAAATCACTATGTTTGAGACTAATAGATATACTGTAAATATTTAAAACTCCATCATAACCACCTTTTATACCATCAAATATCATATCACCACCAAAAATACCTCGAGGACCACCAACTTTTAGATCATTATTAAAATTAAAACTAATATTGCCCACCAAAACCATGTTGGTAAATTCAATTTCTAACCAAAAACAACCTTGATAAACATATAACCTATGTGCATATACAAATATTTGAACCTCCAAATATCATATGGAAGTTCAATAAACCATGAAACTTGCCTCATCCGAGAGACATAAAAGTTAATATATACCTACTGATTACTATAATAGGGATTATCCTATTTATATCCTTCTTTTCCTATAACATACATTAACATGTTATCTCGTATTAGTAATGATTATAAGATATGGTGAATTTATAATGTATAGCATATACTAAATGCCTTGCTAATATAAGATGCATTAGGGTGAGAGTCCCTAGATTCACATATTAGCATCTTCTTTATCTTTCTTATTAACATTACTTAATGCACTTGTGTATTTTAAGGACTCCTATAAATTATAATTATGGGTTGCATTAGCAATTTTGTCTTCATGGGTGCCCGCAATTCATAACCACTAGATAATATTTATAAGATTTAAAAGGATCATAGAAGTTAATAATAATTACTTCAAAAATAATATTTTTTCTTTAAAAAATAAATAATATTAAACTAGTAAGAACCCATGAATCCTTTTGTTTCAAAAAAATATTATTAAAAAAACGCTATAATTTTTTTAAAGATTTATAATATGGTCTATATGAATGATTCATAGGAGGTTATTTTCTCTTTCCACCTTGACAACATATGTAGCATCAATGCCTTGTAATTTCTTCTAAAACTATTTGAATTTCTCTATAATGCTCAATGAGACTAGCAACAACATACGTAGCATCAATGCCTTGTAATTTCTTCTAAAACTATTTGAATTTCTCTATAATGCTCAATGAAACTAGCAAAAATAAGTTTATAATAAGTGATATAAATAACATCCTTATTATAATTAATTTCCAAAAACTATGAGATAAAATATTTTATTATTTTTTAATTAATCTTCATAATATAATATATAAAATAATTTATAAAATAATAAAAAATAAATTGAAAAACATTTTAATTTATGTTATTTTGAAGAAACAATATAGTGTAATCTATTGTAAACAAATCCTAAAAATTGAACATATAAATATTTTAAAAATTATTAAAATGTATATATATTTATGAGCACTGTGTAACATTGATCGTGAAACAATTAAATTGAATTTACGTTGAGCGTCGATGGTGAACGGAGTGAGTTAATACCTTAGAATAGGTGATAAGGGCTGTTGTAATGGTAAAGTTAAGATCATTAAACATTAGATATAATGTTAAGGAGAATTTTTGTTATAAAAAGTTTATGAGTTTGGTGCTTCTAAATCAATGTTATTTAATATATAAGAAAATTGGTGGGTTCAACGAGATTAATGGACTTCACTTTAGCTTATTAAATTGGAACAACCAAATTACTATTTAGTTCATACTTTTTGGATACTCAATAAACTTACTAGTGTGATTTTAATTTTATTAATGTTTTACATTTAAATTTTTATGCTAGTGATATACTTATTAAAAATTTATAAAATTATAAAGTATGATATAGAAGGAAGAAAATAGTTCTATATGATATTTTTTTAGGATCAAGGGAAAATAAAAAAACCTTTGTAAAAGAACACATTGAAGAACTTGTAATAGAATATAAGAAAGCAGTAATAGAGATCAAAAATAAAGTTATACTAAAGTTCAAAAAAATATCTAAAAGAGAAGTATAAGAGAAAAGCATGGAACAGAGGCATAAAATATTGGAGCATATCCTCATCTACATCATCTTGAGAGGAAACAATCATGGAAACAGGAATATACTTTAACAAAAACTATGGGTATTCAAATGGTACATGCAGCTTATCATCACCAAAGAACAACACCAATCAAAATTTCATTAAGATGAATAAATCATCTACCAGTTCTTATCTTCGCTTAAAATATCATATTATTTAATTTCTTTCTATAACATGAAAATTTTTGTAAGGGAGATGGAATGTTACGTGGCTAAGTATATGCACCATCCCAAGGTCATTCAGTGGGCATATTTGTAAAGGTTGTTTTGCATCAGAGATGCAACAAAAAGCCTGGTACAGCTGTACTGCCCACTGTGGCCTTAGTTAAAGCAGATCTTTAAGATTTATTTTTCATTTTATACAAATTTGGTAGTTATTAAAAAAATTATTGCTTTTCGTATTTTTAACGTTGCCTTGGTTTCAGTTTAAATCGAGGTAATCCGCCGGTGAACAGTGGTACCTGCAAAATTTTTCATGTGGCCGAGTCTTGAAATTATTATCTCTCTTTTCCCCTTTCTCGTTCAAAAGGCCAAATGTCAGTCGCTATCTCCGACGATAATTTTAGATTTGTGGCTAAATTAGATTTAGCGAGGGCTGTAAATAGAAATGATCACAAAACCTATGCCTCTACGTGTTGCACCTTAACCAAGGATATAATTGTATTGCGAGGAGTGTTAGAATCAAATTTGCAGCTTTTAATGGTGGAATCTGTAGGTGTCATGATTCAGGTAGGCTGTCCAGTTTTTATGGTCGCCACAGTATTCTGCGCAGTCCGTTTCGGAAACTGCCACACAGATCTTCACCCTAAATGTCAAGCCACAATCATTTTAAACCTTTTACTCTATTGAAAAACCAAAGTGAGTTTTTAATGAGAATATATGTATAATTATTTTTTTTAACAAAATCTAATAAAAAAAAAAAATTAATAACTAATTATTATTTTTAAAATAATAATTTATTTTTAAAATTTTTTAATTTTTCAAATATATATTAAAAAAAAGTTACACCCACATTCAAAAAACCTTATATTTAACAGGTCTCACGTGCATAACTATGTGTTGCATTAGCAGTTTTTTCTTCATGGATGTCCACAAATTATACTACCACATTTATAAGATTTAAAAGAATCATAGAAGTTGATAATAATTCCTTTTAAAAAAATTCCACTTCATAAAACTTTTATTTGGAAAAAAATTATTAAAAGAAAATTTTAAAATTTGGGAAGGATTAAGAAGGAAAATCTCTATGAATTATTTATAATTACGATACTTAACCTCGATGCCTTATAATTTTCTTCTAAAACTTTTTTCCCTTCTAAAACTTTCGAAGTTTCTCTACAAAGAAACTAGGAAAAATAAAACTATAATAAGTATGTTCAATGCCTATTTTATTGACTTTAAAAATAATAATAATAATAATAATATTTTTTTAATTATTTTTTTTAATATAATTTAAAAAATGATAATAAATTAATTATAAAACATTTTAATATATATTATTTTAAAGGAATAAATCAACAAATCTTTAAAATCCAAAAACAAAATTAAAATAATAAAAATTATATATAAATTATATAATCTAAAAAAGTTAAGATATTATTCATCAAGCATTTTATAATAGTGATTTCAAACAATTAAATTGAATTTGTGATGACTATTAATTTTTTTGTAGAAAAAGTTCAAAGTACCACCGCCAAACAACCCCTGATTGGCGAAATTGACTAAGATATTAAATCAAAACACATTGTTCAAAACATAAAGTGAATCAAAACAACAACCATTAATTATCGTGCACCTCCTCATCGGGAGGATATGTCACCTCGATCTCCTCATTATGGTTCTAGATGTTACTAGGGAGTGAAGTGCTTGATCTTGGACCTAGAAGCGTGTCATAAAATTTGTGGCAATTCGGGTGGGTTGTATATGTTGGTTCCTCATTAATTGCAAGACAAGTGGGAATGATCCATCTTGTATTTGCATTTGTACCATCATCAGTGCCCGTGCTCCATCTATTACTACCTTAAACATTGTTGTCATTCCAACCATCATCTCATTCTAGGGTAACTCTACTCACAGAGCATGGAGCATTTCCCCAATAATCAATTAGATCCTACAAGTGCTTGATATCCGTTGCTGCCTTGGTTGCTTGAACTCGAATCTGTAACCAAGCATCATGGAAGGCCATAAGCTTATATGAAAGAGAAAAAATACAAAGAGAATTCTATCTATAAAAACTATCTTATTTATGTCTTTCCAAATATGAAATAGAATGCTAATTCAAAATATGTTCCAGAACTCTAACAAAGGCTCTGAGAAAAGTTAGGAAGATCCCCCAACAAATTGCAAAGTCATGTTATAGGATATGGCAAGAACAACATGACAAAGATTCCATCCACCCCCATGCCATTTTAGTTTTTTCGCAATCCCAAAAAAGATGCATGGTAGACTCATTCTCCCCACATAAAGGACATGTGGGATTGTGAACACCCAGATGTTGAAGCCTTTGGCCCAGTAAGAGACAATGAAATAACATACTTCAAGAAAAAATATCCTGTTTGGGATCAACATAGCTGGCCCAAGTAATCTGAAATCTTGCACGCCGTCTGGATTTGGAGAAAAAATATGCCAACACTCATTGAGCTTTGTTACCATTGGTAAATTGGGCAAAATCCAACAATAACCGAGCTTATTCATGTAGTTGAATAGAGGCACATATCTAAACCATTTCCATTCTTTCCACCAAAGTCATTGGACAACTTGGCTAAGCTTCGACCAGAAAGAAAATATGGTATGATTGGTAACAGTGTCACTGGTATCTTTACCTTTAGGATTTAAGGCATACCTCTGTTTAAAAAGCTCCAAGGTATCCAAATTCTAATTTGTCTATAGAAAAAATCTAAAATAGACACAACTCCCTTTTAATTTTTTTTTAGCATGAATCCATTACACTTTGGCTAGTGGTTGCCCCTAAAACTGAATAACAGGGGAGTAGCTACAATGGCCACATGTTGGTGGCCATATCCTTTTCATTGTAACCAAGGATTGATAGATTCCTAGCCCCACAAAATACTTTGAATCATCAATAACCCAGATCTTAATAGGAATAATGGGCATAAGGATGGATGGCAAATCCATTTCCTTCCAAATTTTTTTGCCAAACGATAACCCTGCTGAGTAAAAACCATTAAATTTAGATGTTGAGTAGAATTTTTGTTATAAAAAGAAAAAATATAGATTCAATTTTTTATAAAATTAAATAATTGGGTGCTTTCAAAGTAATTTTATTTATTATTTTCTAGTACATAGGAAAATTGGTAACATCATTGCATATTATTATTTTTTCAGTTAGTTACATACGAGAGTTGGTCACAACCACACTATTTTTAGTAACTGACAAGTGCACGGTTCAAACCACAGGGGCTGGTTTATTCCACTTCGTTATTGTTGACCTAAGGTGAAGGGAACCATCGGTCGCTTGGGATTCATACCATTATCATCCGTCTGACGTGCACTCAAAGGATTCAGATCGCACTACTACCTTTGCAAACAACTGCCCCCAAATTTGAACCTCGATATCTTTTTAGTAAATGCTTAGCTAGACAAACATTTACTAATAAACTAGGATTTATTGGTTAGACGAAATCAATGACTCATTCTAAAACTAGGGTAACAACCAGATTAATACACTCTACCATCAACCGATTTTCTTCTAAATACCTCATAATTTAAACCTAACCTTACCACAGCTTAGGGACTACAGAAATACAATTTTATAAACGTGTTAACCTTAGCAATACATAGCTATTATGAATATTCTAATTATCGTTCAGGAAGTCGGAGATACGACGAAGGACTTTAAGTGAGTTTGGACTCTCTATCTCGTAAACATTGAAGCCGTGGTCTTCCTCTTCGAACACAAGCACTTCAATCTTATCCTTCTCGCACTTTTTCAGAACCTCGCAATACTGCAGCACTCTGTCTCTCAGAATATCGCGGCCTGCGACCACAAAAAGCATCGGAAGAAGAAAGACGAGAGAGCCAACGTCATGCGACCGGGGGCTTAGCGGGTTACAAAAGGGATGGTCCCTATCGCTTCCCGGGGGTAGCGCAAGCCTCCACATTGCGTCCGACTGCTCCAAATTGAACATCCTCTGTCCGGCAGGGGTCTCCGATGCCGTGCGCTCTTCACCCCCGAAGAAGGGGTACAACAGAATCATTCCTCTCACTCGAAAAGCTTCTGTTTCCGATTCAAATTCCTTTGGAACGGCCCAAGTTCCCACATGGTGGGCGATGTTTCCTCCTGCGCTTTCGCCGGCCAAAAATACTCTTGAAAAGTCCGCCTGGGAATCGAGCCAGGGATCGACTTCCGCTTTACCTTTTCCTCTGGATTGGGAGCGAAGCCAGTGCAGTGCTGCAATGGAATCTTCGTAGGCCGCGGGAAGGCGGTGCTCTGGAGCCAGCCTGTAGCCGACCGACACGATGATGGCGCCGAGCGTGGATGCCCACACGAGGCACAGGCGGTGGATGATCGGAGATGCCGGGCTTAAGTGACAGAAGCCGCTGCCGTGGAAGTGGACTACCACTGGCACTCGTTCAGTTTGTGATTGAGGCGCGAGGTAGAGGCGCGCCCATAATCCATGCTCTGGATCGAAGACGATGTCTCTGTACGAGACCTGCTCATAGATTTTGTTCAACGGAGGGAGGTGAAAAGATGGCTCCCCTGAGCGGACAACGGATCCGTCGACGTAGAGTTTGATAAAGCCGTCGCGGTCCTCCACAAGATGTGACATTATCTCCCTCCCTCTCCCTAACCTCCCCTGAAGATGTGATGTGAATCATGTGCAGCTCAGCGCCTATATATAATACGAGGTGTTTGTCCTGTCTAATCTGTTTTGCTCATGTCGTTTCTTGAATCGGGTCCCGGGATCTTAAAATTGGGTCGAGAAAGACGAGGAGTTCGTGGAGAAAAAGAGAGATGAAATGAGTTTTAAACACGAAGGAAGTCTCCGAGAAAGCGATGTTCATTGAATCCTTGCGCAAGATTGGTAAGTCAAGCCTGTAGAGATATTTCAAGTGCACACATATCTTCTTTTTTAAATAATACATTTATTGTAGATGAATCTAAATATCATTATCAATAATATAAATTAAACGATGTCTTAAATGTAAATTAATAATATTATCAATAATACAAATAACACCTTATCAATAAATCCTTCATGCGATTACAACTCCTCACTCGACTGATTTTAGTCCTTTGGCAATATCAACTAACATCATGTAGTCTATCAATATCTTTTTTCAAGAGTGGATGTATAGACAATATTTGCAATAGCTGAACTATTATGGTCAATATTCTTTTTCTAAAGTTGTTTCGAACCATGGTTATGATTTAGAGTATAATTAGTATGCAAGTTAAAGAAGGAGTAAAACAACAAACAGTATAAAAACAATTTATAATAGGATCATATTATTATTTTGAAATATATTATTTAAAAAATATAAAATAAAATAATAAGTTTATTATTATTTTTGTAGATTTTAAGAAATATTTTGGCATGATTCTTAAAAATAAACAATGGAGTATAATAAAAGGTTTAGGTGTACCAAAAACATTTATAAAATAGTTCATAAAATTTAGAAGGAGGTTTGAGTTTAAATTAGAACACAAACAAGCCTTATAAAATATTTTAGAAATGGCAAGGATTGAGTAAGAAAATTTGGCCTCTCCATTACTTGAATATTGTGTATTTAATACAACAAAACAATTATCCAATCAAGATCAAGATAACAACATATCAAAATAACTTATGTAAGCTCCATGTAACCTTCCATGAGGTGTAATAACTAATATAATAATAGAATAATTACCTAACATGCCTCCATTACTACATTATTTAAAATGCAAAGAGACGTGTGAAACATTGACACATGTAAGTGTCTTTGTGAAAATATATACAAGTTGTTCTTTGGTGGGAATGTATTGGAATTGAATATGAAATCTCTAAACTTGTTCTCAAATGAAGTGATATTTAACTTCAATGTATTTTGTTCTTTCATGAAAGAATCAATTCTTGACCAATTATGAAAAACAATTATGGTTCAATCAACAAGGATAATAAGGCAAGAACTTCTTGCTTATGTTGGTGAGCTTCTTCATGAAGGGTTGCTACTTTCCTCACTTGAAACATGCACCATAGGTTATATTGCATAACAAGTTTGTCACTTTATGTCATGACATGTTCCCCTCAAACCCTATCTAAAGGATATTAATTGATCGTGGGGATAAATTAATGCCTAATAAAAGGGGCATAGACCCTAAAGAATCCTACAAAATTATCTTCTAGAAAAGATAATTAATTAGAAGCTAATTTAGGGGCTTTGTGAAAGATAAATTTGAAGAATTATCTTTTGCAAAAAAATTAAGACCATATGATAAATTAGGGGTCAATAACCTAATTTTAACATAATTAGGTGCCCACAAAGTGGATCCAATTTTGATTGGACTAAAAAGGGCTATAGGGATTATTAAATAATATAAGAATTATCCTATCTTTTGGGGAATTACCCATATGGCATCTCTACATTGGTGGGAAATAAAAGAGAAGTCTCTTCTCTTATCATTAATAGTCCTAGATTTGTATCCATTCTATGCCTTAATAGTACTAGTTTTGTATTTATTCCCATGAAAAAGGGACACAAAACAAGATAAGGTCACCTACCTTATCCCTAGTTGGACCCTCTTCTACTTTTTGGAATATTTCTCTACATGGGATGAAATGACTTATTTGAATAAAGACATATTTTAATATTAAAATAATGAAGCCACTATTTGGCTCATGAGTGAAGTTTCCCTATAAATAGAGAACATCCTAGGAAGAAAGATAGCTAGGAAGTCTTGGAATCAAATTTGGATAGGAAAAACTCAGGAGTCTAGGGAGTATGCTCTCCACCCTTGGGTGGATCATAAACCATAGACCCTAGGTTTAGAGAGGTCAACATGGGAGCAAGAAGGATAAATCTTATTATCAAGATATAAGTTCTTATAATTTTAGGTTTGCATAAAATATGCATACTTGTGTTAGGATTTTGGGTATATTTTACTATGCACATTAATGATGTGCACATGATGTATTAGATGCATCAACAAGGTATTAATGTATCTTGACAATGTCTAAATATATTTAACATGCAAACCAATGTACTCATATCATCATAATTTTTCACTCCATATACCACATATACTTATACCTATATTCTCCAAATTTAGAAGATTGCATTTGATATTTGTACTTGACACTAGGAGAAACTTAATCAAATATTATAAGTTAACAAGTAAACCTATATTATATATATATATATATATTTTTTTTTAATTTGTGGAAAACATCCCAAAAGGGATGCCACTTTCGGGTAAGACCCAAGGAGGCAAGGGTATCCATTCCGCCAAAAATGCCCAGGACTCGGACCTGGCCTACCACCTTTGACATACTCAAGGAGCAAACAAACACACAAAACCAATTTAAAAATAAGTAAATAACAACAAAAATAATAAAATAAAATAAAAAATATGCTCCTTGAGTGTGTCAAAAAAAAAAGCACAACCAAACACGCACAATAAGATAAAAGAAACCACAACACAAACCACATAGAAAAACACAAGAACCACATAACAAAACACAAACAAGACAAAAACAACAAAACACTACAAAGACATAACCCAAAAAAAAAACATGAAAAATAAACACAACCAAAACCTAAAAAATTAAAAAATAAAATAAAAATAAAAAACCAACAGACAATAAAAAAAAACAAAAAACATAGAAAACACTCACACATAAAAACACGAAATAACACAAACAAAGAGAAACCCAAGAACAAGAATGAAAAAAAACACAAGAACAATAACAAAAAACATAAAAAAAAACAAAACAACAAAAACACAAGAACAACAAAAAACAACACAAAGAACACAAAAACAAAACAAAATAAAAAAACCCACCCACCTTAAAAAACTAAACAAAAAAAAAAAAAAAGAAATAAGAAATAAAAAATGAACAAAACAATGACCTATCTAGACCAGAAGACTATTAAGGCAAGAATCAACAGAGGAAACAAAATAAAGAATAGAATGAGCTAGGGAACTAAAAAAAACTGAATGAACCAAAGAGAAGCAAAAAAAAAAAAAAACAAGAAGAAACTAGGTACCTTCAGAACTGGAGCCATCCAAAGAAATGATAGAAAGAAGAGCTTCCCTAATTTGAGAAGCCCACCATATAGGAGGGTGGCCATAACAAGTAAGATCACCTTTGTCCAAAGCCCAATTAGCTAAAGCATCAACACTCTTGTTTTGATCTCTGACCACATGATTGTAATCAACTTTCAAAAATCCCATCTGGATTAACTGAATCTTCTCAATAATTCTTTTTATTCTCCAATCCACCTTATGATTCTTAGAAGGATTCTTCAAGAGATTAATCATAAGTTGAGAGTCAAACTCAACTAACACCTTTTCCCATCCAACCTTAGTAGCCTCCTGAAGGCCTCTGAGGATACCATACCCCTCAACAAGGTTATTGGAAAGAATACCCAAATTCTCAACAAAAGTAAAAACCAAGGAGCCATCTGAAAGTCTACCAATTCCTCCCACATCGGCTTTTCCAGGGTTCCCTCTAGAGGCTCCATCAATGATTGACTTTTCCAAAATCCTTAGGAGGAGGTTGCCAATTTCTATTCCTATCCATCTTACTAATACTCACATTCCCTTTAAGTTGGTTGCCCTTAGAAGGTTTAATCTTCAATATTTGCATCACTTGATCCCATCTTTGGTGGGAGTTTTGGGGGTGATTAAGGAGATGATGGACTGATTCAACTAAGTTGGCTATGGTATTTTGCCAAATATAGTGAATATCCTTCCTATCTTGATTAAAAATTTGGTTGTTCCTTTCATTCCAAATATTCCAAAGAAGAATGGTAGAACCCATCCAAACTACTCGCCTAATAAAATGATCAACACCCTCTTGATTAGGCCAATCCCTCCAAAGTTGTTCAAAAGTAAAAAAATTGGACCACTATAAGCCAAGTAAAGTGGCCATTCTCCTCCACAACTCGGAGGCTAAAGTACACTCAATAAAAATATGGTTGATATTTTCTACATTCTCTTCACACATTTCACATCTAAAAGGGCCATGAAAACCACGCTTCATAAGTTGCTCACCAAGTAAGCACCCTATGATGCAATAAAATCCAATTAAAGAACCTCACCTTAGGCAGAGCTTTTGAGCCCACAATCGAGAAAATATGTCAGAAGAATGGTTGGGATTATTATGGCATAAGGTCAAATAACCTTGAGCAACTGAATACTCACCCTTAGTAGTGTTGTTCCATCCAAAACAATCTTTTTCATGGGACCAAGAGAGGGATCTCATATGAAGGATGCCTTGGATATCTTGTCTTTGCCTTTCTGGGATTTGAATAGGCCAGTCCTCAATAGGGATCCAATATCTACCAACCTTTGAATTACCAGTATGGTACCGACAGTAATTAGCCACCTTTATCCAATTAGCTTGGTGAAGCTCCTCCATCCAAGGCCTCCAATCGGGAAACTGAGTTATCAAAGGCTTGTGACCATCCCAAGAATCTATCCAAAAATTTGCATGTTGACCATTATGAATGATCCAAAATAATTTTTTCTTTATCAAATCCTCACCAGTCTTAAGAACTGCTAAAATGGGAGAACCTTTGGTAGGAAGTTGATAGCGAACAAGGTCTTCAGGACTTTTGTTCTCAGCATATTTAGCACGAAGATTATTGGCCCAAAGAGCATTGGGGTTATGCAACATCCTCCAATATAATTTAGTAGCTAAAGCTTTGTTGTTATTAATTGAAGACCGTAATCCTAACCCCCCTTCACTCTTAGGAAGACATAAAGTATCCCATTTCACCAAGGCCCATTTTCTTTTCTCCTTAGTACCACTCCAAAGGAAACGATGACTGATTTGATCCAATTCTCGAAGAACAGCCTTTGGGATATTCAAAACGGAAGAAACATAAATAGGAATAGCTTGAAGGACTGATTTTACCAAGGTGATTCTACCCCCGTAAGAAAGCCACTTGTTGGTCCACTTTCCAATTTTCTTCTTGACTTTGTCCAACAACCAATTCCAATATTTATTTTTTTGCCTTTGAATATTTATGGGAATACCTAAATAAGTGATTGGAAGAGAGGTCTTCTTATATCTTAGTTTATCCAAGACCATGGATTCCTCGTCTAGTAGAGCAGATGAAAGAAAATAACTTTAGATTTGTCTTCATTGATCAACCGCCCGATAGCCTTAGAAAAATAGCTAATGATTTGCTTAATATTAGAAGCTTCCTTAATTGTAGCTTTACCTAAAAGAGTAGAGTCATCCACAAATTGAAGATGAGAGATAGGTCTAGCTCCATGAGCAATGGTAACTCCCTCAAGGGTTTTGTTTTCCCTCTTTTTTGTTATAGTCCTACCCAAGCATTCAACAAGAATGATGAATAAATAAGGGGATAGCGGGTCACCTTGCCTAATACCTCTGGAAGCTAGGAAATACTGAGAAGGCCTGCCATTGATAAGAACTAAGTAGGAAACTCAAGAGATACATCCCATAATCCAATCCATCCAATCCTTAGAGAAACCAAATTGCCTCAAAACTTTGATAAGGAAGTGCCAATCCACTCTGTCATAAGCTTTGGATAAGTCTAACCGAATGAACATGGAAGGAGAATTTTGCATATCCATGGAATGGATGGCTTCCTAAGCAAGAACTATCTCATCTACTATTTGACGTCCTTCCACATAACCCCCTTGCTCTGGGAAATAATCTTATGCAAAAGAGGCTTCAACCTTTTTGCCATGATTTTAGTAATGATTTTGAGAAGAACATTACATAAAGCAATAGGTCTAAAAGCTGAGATATGATCAACCTCTTGAGCTTTTGGAACAAGAGTAATATAAGTTTTATTGATAACCTTCAAAATTTCTTTGGCTTTCCTGGCTTCTTCCACCACCTCTAATAAATCAACATGAAGGATATCCCAGAACTCTTGGTAGAACTCAATAGGAAAACCATCAGGACTTGGGGTTTTCCCTTTTTGCATTTTAAAAACTACTTGTTGAAGCTCATTGATAGTAACAGGAGCAGTCAAAATAGAGTTCTCCTCAAAAGTGATAAGAGAAGGGATTGCTTGAAGAACATTATATTGTGAAGTTGAGTCAAGGGGAGTAGCAGCAAAAATATTGGAAAAGTAATCAACAACAATAGAGTTCATGCCATCCCAAGTATAAACAACATCTCCAGAATCTGATTTTAAGGAAGAAATAAAGTTGTGAGATCTTCGAGCTAGAAGAGATTTGTGGAAGAAATTTGTGTTTCGATCTCCTTCTTTGAGCCATTGAATTCTAGATTTTTGCTTCCATAAGATTTCTTCTCTTTTTTCCCATTCCTCTAACTGAGTTGTGAGTTTAATTTCATCCGCACTTCTCTTCTCTGTGAGGCCATCTAAATGGATTTTCTTATTCAAATTTTCAAGATGAGCAATAACTTCATGTTTTTTTTATGAACATCCCCAAACTCTTTCCAGTTCCAAGTCTTGATTTTGGATTTAATGTATTGCAGTCTTTTGGCAAAATAGAACATCTTAGTCCCATGCCTAGGTTTACCTTCCTTCCACCATTGTTGCACATGAGGTCTGAAGGAAATGTCTCTAAGCCACATTAATTGAAAATGAAAAGGAGAGAAACTCACATTGGTTTTCCACATTTCCACCATGATCGGCCAATGATCCGAACCAACATTATTAAGAGTCTTCACTTTAGGAATGTGACCATGGATTAAGAAATTTTCAGAGAGCAAAAACCTATCCAATCTCTCCATTATACAAGCTAAGCCTTGCCTTCTGTTAGACCAAGTCATAAGGCCATTATCTAGTTGGATATCCACAAGATGGAGGTTTGCAATATATTCACTCATGAGGTCAATGCTTTTGTCCAAATTTCTATTTCCCCCATTTTCTCATCCAAAGAGAGGATGGTATTGAAATCTCCTCCGATCAAGATCCAAGCTTTAGGAAAATGAGAGATAATATGAGTAATATCCTTCCACTGTCTTCTTTTTTCCTCCAAAGAAGTTGGAGCATAAATAGTAATGCAGAGCATAATCTGGTTGGAATGTCTACTTTGAATAGCTATAGCCAACAAACCCCAACTACCAACCATATGGTGAATAACTACCTCTTTTGGGTCCCAAAGACAAGCAATGCCACCCGAAGTCCCTTGGGAACTGAGGGAAACCACTTTTCCAGTTGGCCAAATTTTATCGGCAATTAAGTCCATATCCTCCATTGACATCTTTGTTTCTTGAAGGAAAACAAGATGTGGATGATTTATCTGAATCATTCTTCTAATTTCATTTTGTTTTGAAAGACTCCCTTTGAGTCCTCTAATATTCCAAGTGATGATCTTCATTAATACTAGGGCTAAAAATTTTTGGAAGGGCATTAATATTACCTTCCTCTACAAGCTTTTCACCTTCTTTTACCATATGATATTGATTGGTCTTGCGACCTACTTTTTGATTAGAATCCATCTTCAATTTTTTTTCCCTATTTCTTGACTTATTCCAATTGAATCCGAGATGGCTTCTAACCTTGAAGAATGCTCGTACACAGCCAAAATTTTACTAGATGGTTCAACGGAGTCTATATTGGGACCTGCATTATTTGAAGTTTTGACATTTGAAATATTGTTTTTCTTGTGTAAATTTTCTCCTTTTTTTTTCTCGTTGAAAACCTTTGATTTGTTGGTTTGTCTCTAAGTTCTTCCCTTCATATTTAAATTGTGTTTCTAAGATTTCAGTTTCCATTATTTC
This sequence comes from Wollemia nobilis, assembly GCA_028583015.1. Classification (NCBI taxonomy): domain Eukaryota; kingdom Viridiplantae; phylum Streptophyta; class Pinopsida; order Araucariales; family Araucariaceae; genus Wollemia; species Wollemia nobilis. The sequence continues at coordinate 1,757,613 of JAQPPZ010016969.1, read as the reverse complement.
CTCTTCCTCACTTGGGACATCATTTGTGGAAAGGATTTCAAACATATTAGCAGATGACTTTGATTGATCCTTCATAACTAGTTTTTTTTTAGTGTTCTTCTTCTTAGGTATTTGGAAACTTGCTGAGTTTATATCTTCTTTCTTTTGATCAAGAATTTTATTTGGGCAAGCATCGGCCAAATGACCATATTCATGGCAAATTCTACAACGAAAAGGAATGTTCTCATAGTCCACTACTTGCTCCCAAGTGTCTTCCCCAAATTGTAATGTGATATTTTTAGGTAGGGGTTTGTCAAAATCCATTAAAACACAAATCCGAGCATAAATAATATGTTCAAAATTTTGAGTACAATCAGCAGTCATCATAAAATTTCCTAAAGAGTTTCCAATTGAAGAAAAAATAGTAGGATTCCAAAATTCAATAGGGAGGCCAAAGAGTCTAACCCACACGGGAGCTATAGAAGGCATCTCTTCTTCGGCTTTAAATTTAGTATGCCAGGGCTTCATGAAAAGCCCTGCCCTTCCAAAAAACAAGGACCCCCTTGAAAAGTTTTCTCTCTATCTTCATTATTAGCAAATAAAACAAGAAAATAACCATTTGGATAAATAGAGATTTGTAACTCACCTTTAGTTTTCCAGCTTTTTGCAGCCCAGACTTTGAAAGCAGATAGACTCGGACGAAAACCCACGAATCGACAAATTAGTCCTCTTTTTTCCAAATCTTCAATGCTAGTCTGAATGTTACCCATATCAAGCTTAACAATAGGAGTTCCATCAGCTGCTTTAAGACATCCTGACTCCATTTTCCTGGGATCAATCTTAGGCATTCTTAGAGGTTTATGGGAAGCCCTAATATTGATATTAGCATTGGGCTGAGGCTGTCCACCACGAAGGGCATCCCTAAAATTCATTTTTGGGACTGAGTCTTCAAAATTCTTACCCTTGATAGGGGTTTTCATAGTAGAATTATTTTGTGGGTGCACCTTAGCACCAGATTCACTTGAGATATGAGCCATTTTTTGATCAACTACTTGAAACTTGTTTTGTGATCTCTTTAATCCTTGCCCTAGACGTCATGGAAAGGTATGGTTTTCACTTTTCTTTTGTGCAGCAAATTGGAAGCCATTGTCACTCAAGTTCATAATGATCTATTGAAAGACAAATTTCTAACCCATATTGTATCCCCTGCAACATTTCCTACTAAAATATTGAGCATAAACCACAAAAATATTGGCCGCTAGGGCCCGAAGGCCCTAAAAACCAACCTCTGGAGTTGCTTGCACTCAACCCAGATGAAACCCTCACATAGTCGCTTGCCAAATATGTCGTTCACACATAGGGATGTGCTAGGATTTGTGTTGCTCCAAATGATATGAAAATTGGTGGAGATGTTCTAGGGTTTTTCAGGCATCTACCCTCAAAATTTCAGCTCAATCCGAGTCTGGATGAGTGAGATATGGCTGAAACGAGTTTGGAAATTTGGGCAGTCCTACGAAAAACATCTCATCTATATTTTTCCTATTTCAATTGTTCTTGATCTTTGAAAAGGTTTTAATGTTGGATTTATTTTATCCCTTTTGAAAAATTTTGAGACAAGAATATTATCTACCTATATTTTATATATCATGCAAGTGTGTGCATGTATATATATTATAAATGAAGAATCAAATTTGTGTATATACCATTATTTGTTATGTGAAATGTTGGTTGATGTCTCATCTATCTATTAATTAAATAAAGAAGGAAAATATACTAATATTTTCATATGATTAAAGTAGGTCAATAGGACTATAATTTGAATACAATTTATTTATAGTAACAACAAGAGTGGTTTAGTGTAGATGGAATCTTAGATCTCTTAATTCCAAAATATATATCTAACACATATACTATACAAATATGCTTTCTAATTAAATTAAAAATAAAAAATATTTACCCACAAAATTGGAAGACTATGAAGATAAAATCAATTGAGTTAATACAACCATAAATTATATGCTTTTCTCCATAAAAGCTTAGTTCTCAAGATGGTAGGTGATATTGTCCTCTGTATTGAATAATTCTATTTATTTTCCTAACATCAAATATTTATATCTATTAGTATAAGTGATGAAACTAATAAGGTAATATTAAAGAGAGTATTGTTTTTTGATCAATGCTATTATTACTAGCATAATATGTATTTTTCCTTTGAATTGATGGTTTTTTCCACCTTATTAGAGGAACATTATTGTATTTTGTACCACTAGTATAAAAAGGAAGCTAGTAGAAGGAGGTTATCATGCAAATCAGTAAAAAATACTCTAGAATTGTTAAAAATATGTAAAATAAGACTATCATATTGTGATTAAAGTATTTAATTTGTACTTATTACAGTTATAGGACAAATACTACTTCTAGGTGAAATTATAAGAATTTTACTAATGAAAATGATGAGTCTAATACTTGCTAATTTATAATATGCAAACAATAAAATACTAGGTTTATCTTCAAATCACGTATGCATGATTTCAACTAAGTTTCATCTTTCCAGAATTATGAGGATTTAAAAAAGTATGCGAAGCATAATAGTCAAGTCATTGTCGTTCATGAGGAAGATGATGAATTCACTATACTCAAAATGCAGATTTCAATCTTCGTTAAAATTCTCCATTCCATATCTAACTTTGTGAAATAGTATTTGTGCTTTTATTTCTTTAGTCACCACAAAGGTACTTTTGTGGAGAATATGTGAATATACATATTAACTAATTTGTAAAGTTGCATTTGAGAATGTTCAAGCAATAGTACTATGTTACCACTAAAAGGTATTTTTTAAAAGACAAATATCAATTACAACCAAATTTGAAATTGTAATAGTGAAACCAATGTATATTGTTGAACAAACAATATGAGAACCTTCTACATTTTAAGCTTAATAATAGAAACACAGATTTCACTAAATTTTTAGATGTCAACAACTCTACCAAGATTTGAAAAGAGTAAGAACTCCATCAAAAGCACTTTAGATACCGCTAGATTCAAGATCATTAAAGACATCATGAAAATTTAAAACTCCACTAAAATTACCTCTAACACCACCAAAATTTGATATGCCATCAAATCACAAATTCTATTAGATCTACTCTTATTTGGGAACTCTATAAAAACTACATTCAACACATGTATGGAATAAACATCATAGTATAACCTCCATTGAAGCTACTTTTGACTCTATAAATGTAAAAAAACTCACAAGAACTATTTCTATTATCACTAACTTCAAGACTAATTGAAGCACCGCAAACATCAAGAAATCCATCAAAACTACTTGTAACAACACCAATTTTTGGACCACCACTAGAACTACCTATGTAACCACTTGACATCACTAAGTTTGAGACTAATAGAGATATTGTAACTCCACCATAACCACCTTAGATACCATCAAATTTCATATCACCACCTAAACTACCTCGAGGACATTATTAAAATTAAAACCAATATTTCCCACCAAAACAATGTTGGTAAATTCAATTTCTAACCAAAAACAACCTTGATAAAGATATAACCTATGTACATAAATATAAACTCACCAATGTGCGATTTTAATTTTATAAATATGTTTTACACTTAAATTTTTATGCTATTGATATGGGTGATATAAATATTACTTTTGGTTATCCTTGGTTGCATTCTTTGGTCACTATTAACATAAATTGATCATTATTAATATAAATGTGCAAAAGAAATTTATGAAAGATATAAAAGAAAGAAGATAAATTTGCATGATATTTTTTAGCTTAAAGAGCAAGGATTAAGAGAAAACCAAGAAACCGTTGTAAAAGAACAAATTGAAGAGCACATTAAGGAAATTGTAAAATAATATGAGGAAGCACTTGTAGAAATCAAAGATAAAGTTACACCAAAGTCCATAAAATATCTAAAAGAGAGGAGTATGAAAGAAAAGCATAAAATCAAATATTGGAGCATATCCTCATCCACATCACCATGAGAAGGAACAATCATGAAAATAGGGATATACTTGTGTAGACACCAAAATAACACCTATCCGATTATGTGATTGCAAACACTGATCGCATTGACACACAGCCCCCAGGGCAGCCCCCAGAGGTTAAATAGTGGTCCTAACCACTCACACAGTAGTTTTGGAAGGTTAGGAGTCAATTTGGCACCTTCAGGCACTCTGATCCATACTCGTTCTACCCGAGGATGATTACAAACTTCTATTCACCCCACCCATGGACGATTAGCAGTATTCGCTCCTAGGTGGGGCGAATAGCAGGTTTGATGGGCAAAAAGTCAAATCTTGACAAATGGCAGCTCAGATCCGCCACTTAACTCTTCCTTCATTTGCATGGGAGGGTGAGTGAGAATTTTTGAGCATTAGAGGCAGTTACGAGGGCAGTCATGGAGCCCCTAATCAGGTAGGAATCTCCTCCCCCCTTGGGAGGTATGATTTCCAAGTGGCACTTCTTCATGCTCATCCAAAGAGACCTCCAAGTCTATAAATTGGTGAGTTTTCTCACCACAAGATATACAGAGAAGGAGAATTTTGAGCAACGAAGTGTTGTCGTTTTACTTCCACATACACCCCTTTTTTTATTTGTGCCTTTCACATCCTTGATCTCTTTTTAGAAAGGAGGTCATAGGGTGGTTATTGGAAGCGCAAATCCGGAACCAAAACCCGACATTTGGCCACAATATCCTACCAAATTTGCTGAAAATATCCCACAAAAGTTTTTGGACCCATCCCAAGTGGATTTGTGCCAAAATCGGGCCCCAAACGGTGGGTGTCCTGCCCCCCGGGCGCCCCCCACACTACTGCAGTCCTAATCGCCCCGCCCCCAAGCGATTAGAAATATGTGGTAGATTTCATTTTTGTTATTTTTGCATTTGATTATATGTTGCTTAGATAGGTTGTCATTCAAATTTCACATCGTTTTGAGCATTTTTTATCATGTTTCTATTATTTCCCGCCTTTACTAACATGCAGGTAGCATCATCAAATTCCCGGTGATAGTGGCCAAATTAGGGAAATCTGACCTTCTGGGTCTTCCCAAAATACCCCCAATTAGCTAACCCCTAAATTTTTAGGTGATTTGGAGCTTCTCGGATGTGACATTTGGGACAGTGCTTTTTGATGTTTTGTTGTAGGTCTATTCGTCCCGCCCCGGAGCGAATACAAATCTGTGGTGAATTTTTTGACTGTTCCATTTGCAGTTTTTTCCTTGTGATGTTTTGATGTCCCTGTCAAATTTTTAGTTCATTTAGATCTATTTTAGTTATCATTTTATTTATATCTTGCATGCACTAATTGAAGGCATGGGGATTGTATGTTTTATTTTATCTACAGGTGCTACTGACTGTTTTCTGTTTCCTTGAACGTAGGATCTGGACATTGGAGGAGCAGCAAGGAGTCAAAACTCATCAATGCAAGCGGCGAAAACGTTTGGTCCACCCATTTTACATGTGGGCACGCGGAAGAAGGAATAACATCCATGGGTGTAACAAGAACATTTTTTAACACGCCTAGCCCCTGAAAAGGGAGGAGAAGAATTGTAACCAAGTTCTAAAGCGTATTAATAAAAGGGTTGTCTTTCGTATTGGCTTTTTATTTGGTTTCGATTCGTTCATGCCTCTTTCCTTTCATGCACTTTCAATTCATAGGATTTAGCGTTTTTCTTTGTTTCGTTTGAATTGCATCTTGGCTTTTCCTTTTTGTTTCCGTATCCTCGTGCTTTCAACTTGAAACCAAAAGAATAAAACTTGTGGGTATTCAAATGGCACATGCAGCTTGTCATCACCAAAGAACAAGACCAATCAGAATTTCATTAAATAAATACATGATCTACTAGTTTTTATCTTCACTTAGAAGATCATATTATTTAGTTTACATTTTCATAAGGGAGATGGAATGTTAGGTGGCTAAGCATATGCATCATCCCAAGGTTATTCAGTGGACATATTTGTAAAGGTTGTTTTGCATCAGAGATGCAACAAAAAGCCTTGTACAGCCAGTGGCCTTAGTTAAAGCATATCTTAAGGATTTCTTTTTCATTTTATACAAATTTGGTAGTTATTAAAAAAATAATTGCATTTAGTATTTTTAACGTTGCCTTCTTTTCAGTTTCAATCGAGATAATCCGCTGGTGAGCAATGGTACCCGCAAATTTTTTCATGTGCCCGAGTCTTGAGATGATTATAGTATCTCTCTTTTCCCCTTTCTCGTTCAAAAGGCCAAATGTCACTAGCTAACTCCGACGATAATTTTAGATTAGTGGCTAAATTAGATTTAACGACGGCTGTAAATAAAAATGAACACAAATCCTATGCCTCCACGTGTTGCATCTTAACCAAGGATATAATTGTATTGCGAGGTGTTGTGCAGGGTTCTTAAATAACTTATTTAGAACATAATGCACCTCCAATGGCCGTATTTTATGTATGAGAATCAAATTTGCAGCTCTTGCCACGATTCAAATGTTTCTGAAATTAAAAATAGACCAAAGTGGGTTTTTAACGAGAATATATGTAAAATGGATTTTTTTTATGAAATTTAATAAAAGAATAAAATTAATAACTAATTATCATATTTAAAATAATATTTTATTTTTAAAAATTTTAAAAGTTTTAAATATATATTAAAAAATAGTTACACTATTTTTAAGAGGTCACACGTGCATAACTATGTGTTGCATTAGCAGTTTTGTCTTCATGGATGTCCACAAATTATAGCTAATAGATGATATTTATAAGATTTAAAAGAATTATAGAAGTTGATAATATATATTTTTTTAAAATTATTAAAAACTTCATGAATATATATTTTTTTAAAATTATTAAAACAAAGCTCTAAAAGTTTGAAAGATTAAAAAATATCTCTATGGATGAGGTTATTTTCTAACCTACATGCTTTATAATTTTCTTTTAAAACATTTGGAGTTTGAAACTAAGAAAAAGAAACCTATTATAAGTGAGTTATGCTTATTGTATTGATTTAAAAAAAAACATAAAAAAATATTTTTTAATTAATTTTTGTAATATAATTTAAAAAATAATAATAAATTAATTATAAAACCCTTTTTTATATTATTTTAAAGGAATAAAATAATTTGATTCATATTTAATAAATTTTAAAAAATAATAAAAAAAAAAAATATAAACCATATAACCTAAAAACAACTTAAGATATTACCTATGAACCATTCTATAACAATGATTTTAAACAATTAAATTGAATTTGCGTTGACCGTCGATAGTGAACGAAGTGAGTTAATATTTTAGAATGGGTGACGAGGGATGGTGCAATAGAAAAATTAGAAAAATTAGTAGAACATTATTTTTGAATGAAAAGCACTATATTAAAAATAAAGGTTTGATTATATAAAAAGTTAGATAAGTCCGACCTCATACGCAAATTAAACCAGTTAACTTAGTAGTCAGAATAAAGTTCAAAGTATCACCATCAAACAACTATTGATTGGTGGAATTGATTAAAGTATTAAATCAAAACATATCGATCAAAACATAAACAATTATTGATTGTGGAATTGATTAAAGCATTAAATCAAAACATATTTATCAAAACATAAAGTGAATCAAAACAACAATCATTAATTATTTTGCACCCTTCATTGTGGTTTTAGCGGCCTCCTCATTGTGGTTCCAGATGTTACTGGGGAGTGAAGTGGTGACCTAGAATTGTGTCGTAAACCTCGTGATGATTGGGCTGTTTGGATATGTTGGTGTCTCATTAATTGCAGGTTGAGTGGAAATGATCTAGCCTATATTTGCATTTGTACCGTCATCAATGCCTGTGCTCCAACCGTTACTGCCTTCATCATTGTCACCGTTCCAACCATCATATTGGCAGGGAGAGGGCGAGCAGGACCCCCAACCATCACATCAACGAGGAGAACGCGGGCAACCTCCCCAGGCATGTGACCGATGAGAATTGCTAGGGTTTGGAGACCAAGACTTGCTTCTTCCGGGAAACTAAGTGCAAGCCTTGGAGGCTAGTCGGTCTCGCCTCTTCGAGGGTGGGTGACGACGCTACCAATACCTAAAATGATTTCTCTACTCTGGATTTTGGAGAATTATTCTCACAAAGAATGAAGCATTGCCCCAATAATCAATCATATCTTGCAGGTGCTTGATCTCCATTGTTGCCTTGACGGATTAAACTCAAATCTGTAACCAAGCATCATGGAAGACCATAAGCTTATCTGAAAGAGAAAAAATTATAGAGGGAATTCTATCTATAAAAACTATCTCATTTTTGGCTTTCCAAATATGAAACAGAATGCTAATTCAAAATATGTTCCATAACTCTAAAAAATGCTGGGAAAAATCAGGGGGATTGCCCAACATATTGTGAAGCCACATTAGAGGATAAGGCAAGAACAACCTAATGAAATATTCCATCCACCCCCATGCCATTTTAGATTTTTTGCAACCCCAAAAAAGATACATGGTAGACTCATTCTCCCCATAGAATGGACGTGTGGTATTTTCAACACCCAGGTGTCAAAGCCTTTGGCCTAGCAGGAGACCATGAAATAACATAATCGAGGTAAAAATAGCCAGCAATATAGTTGGCCCAAGTAATCTAAAATCTTCCATGCCATCTAGATTTGGGGGAGAAAATATCCCAATGCTCATTGATCTTTGTTACCATTGATAAACTTGGTGAAAGCCAACTATAACCGAGCTTAGTCATGTAGTTGAACAGAAGCACATATTTATACCATTTCCATTACTTCCCCCAAGGCCATTGGACAACCTGGCCAAGCTTCGGCCAGAGGAAAAATGGGGTACGATTGGTAAAAATGTCATAGGTATCTTTATCTTCAGGCTTTAAGGCATAGATCTATTTAAAAAGCTCCAAAGGGATCCAAAATCTAGTTTATCTACAAAATAAAATAAAATTGACACAACTCCATTTTTAAAATATATTTTAACATGAATCCATTACAATTTGGCTAGGGGTTGACCCTGAAACTGAATAGCATGGGACCGCCAGCTATTCAAAGTAGCTACAGCAACCCCATATTGGCGGTCAACTCCTTTCCATTGTAATCAAGGCTTGATAGACTCCCAAGCTTGCCAAATACTCTGAATCACGAATGACCCAAAAATTTTAATAGGAACAAGGGCTACAAGGAAGGGCTACAAGGATGGACGATAGATCCATTCCCTTCCAAACTTTTTTTGTGAAACGATAACCCTGTTAAGTAGAGACCATTAAATTTAGATAAAATATTTACTAGAATTTTTGTTATAAAAAAAAATTATGGATTTATTTTTTTATAAAATTAAAGAAGAAAGTTTGAGTAGCTTGAGTTGGGTGCTTTCAAAGTAATATTATTTATTTATTTTCTAGTAGATAGGAAAATTGGTAACATCGTTGCATATTACCTTTTTTTCACTTACATAGGAGAGTTGGTCACAACCACACTATTGTTAGTAAGTGACAAATGCAGGGTTCAAAGCACTAGGCTAGTTTAATCCACTTTGTTATTGTTGACCTTAGGGACCATCGGCCACTTAAGATAATTCATACTATTATCATCGGGTACACTCAGAAGATTTAGATCACACTACTACCTTTGCAAACAGGCTACCCCATGTTTAAACCCCTTGGTATCTTCTTAGTAAATACCTGAAATGCCTAACCAAACAAGCATTTACCAATAAACAAGGATTTATTAGTTAGATGAAATCAATAACTCATTCTAGAAATAAGGCAACAACCAGATTAATACACTCAGTACCATCAACTCACTTCCTTCTAAATACCTAATAATTTGAACCTTAAACTTTAGGAACTACAGAAATACAATTTTATAAACGTGTTAACCTTACCAATACATAGCTATTATGAATATTCTAATTTTCGTTCAGGAAGTGGGAGATACAACGAAGGACTTTCAGTGACTTTGGACTCTCAATCTCGTAAGCATTGAAGCCGTGGTCATCCTATTCGAACACCACTACTTCAATCTTATCCTTGTCGCACTTTTTCAGAACCTCACAATACTGCAGCACTCTGTCTCTCAGAATATCGCGGCCTGCAACCACAAAAAGCATCGGAAGAAGAAAGACGAGAGAGCCAACGTCATGCGACCGGGGGCTTAGCGGGTTACAAAAGGGATGGTCCCTATCGCTTCCCGGGGGCAGTGCAAGCCTCCACATGGCGTCCGACTGCTCCAAATTGAACATCCGCTGTCCGCCAGGGGTCTCCGATGCCGTGCGCTCTTCACCCCCGAAGAAGGGGTACAACAGAATCATTCCTCTCACTCGAAAAGATTCTGTTTCCGATTCAAATTCCTTTGCAACGGCCCACGTTCCCACGTGGTGCGCGATGTTCCCTCCTGCGCTTTCGCCGGCCAAAAATACCCTCGAAAAGTCCGCGTGGGAATCGAGCCAAGGATCGACTTCCGCTTTACCTTTTCCCCTGGATTGGGAGCGAAGCCAGTGCAGTGCTGCAATGGAATCTTCGTAGACCACGGGAAGACGGTGCTCTGGAGCCAGCCGGTAGCCGACCGACACGATGATGGCGCCGAGCGTTGATGCCCACACGAGGCACAGGCGGTGGATGATCGGAGATGCGGGGCTTAAGTGGCAGAAGCCGCTGCCGTGGAAGTGGACTACCACAGGCAGTCGTTCAGTTTGTGATTGGGGCGGGAGGTAGAGGCGCGCCCATAATCCATGCTCTGGATCGAAGACGATGTCTCTGTACGAGACCTGCTCATAGATTTTGTTCAACGGAGGGAGGTGAAAAGATGGCTCCCCTGAGCGGACAACGGATCCGTCGACGTAGAGTTTGATAAAGCCGTCGCGGTCCTCCACAAGATGTGACATTATCTCCCTCCCTCTCCCTAACCTCCCCTGAAGATGTGATGTGAATCATGTGCAGCTCAGCGCCTGTATATAATACGAGGTGTTTGTCCTGTCTAATCTGTTTTGCTCATGTCGTTTCTTGAATCGGGTCCCGGGATCTTAAAATTGGGTCGAGAAAGACGAGGAGTTCGTGGAGAAAAAGAGAGATGAAATGAGTTTTAAACACGAAGGAAGTCTCCGAGAAAGCGATGTTCATTGAATCCTTGCGCAAGATTGGTAAGTCTGGTCTGTAGAGATATTTCAAGTGCACACATATCTTCTTTTTTAAATAATACATTTATTGTAGATGAATCTAAATATCATTATCAATAATATAAATAAAACGAGGTCTTAAATGTAAATTAATAATATTATCAATAATACAAATAACACCTTATCAATAAATCCTTCATGCAATTGCAATTACAACTCCTCACTCGACTGATTTTAGTCCTTTGGCAATATCAACTAACATCATGCAGTCTATCAATATCTTTTTTCAAGAGTGGATGTATAGACAATCTTTGCAATAGATGAACTATTATGGTCAATATTCTTTTTCTAAAGCTGTTTCGAACCATGATTATGATTTAGAGTATAATTAGTATGCAAGTTAAAGAAGCAGGAAAGAAGGTAGAAAAACAAATAGTATAAAAACAATTTATAATAGGATCATATTATTATTTTGAAATATATTATTTAAAAAATATAAAATAAAATAATAAGTTTATTATTATTTTGTAGATTTTAAGAAATATTTTGGCATGATTCTTAAAAATAAACAATGGAGTATAATAAAAGGTTTAGGTATACCAAAAACATTTATAAAATAGTTCATAAAATTTAGAAGGAGGTTTGATTTTAAATTAGAACACAAACAAGCCTTATAAAATATTTTAGAAATGGCAAGAATTGAGTAAGAAAAGTTGGGCTCTCCATTACTTGAATATTGTGTATTTAATACAACAAAACAATTAACCAATCAAGATCAAGATAACAACATATCAAAATAACTTATGTAAGCTCCATGTAACCTTCCACGAGGTGTAATAACTAATATAATAATAGAATAATTACTTAACATGCCTCCATTACTACATTATTTAAAATGTAAAGAGACCTGTGAAACATTGACACATGTAAGTGTCTTTGTGAAAATATATACAAGTTGTTCTTTGGTGGGAATGTATTGGAATTGAATATGAAATCTCTAAACTTGTTCTCAAATGAAGTGATATTTAACTTCAATGTATTTTGTTCTTTCATGAAAGAATCAATTCTTGACCAATTATGAAAAACAATTATGGTTCAATCAACAAGGATAATAAGGCAAGAGCTTCTTGCTTATGTTGATGAGCTTCTTCATGAAGGGTTGCTACTTTCCTCACTTGAAACATGCACCATAGGTTATATTGCATAACAAGTTTGTCACTTTATGTCATGACATGTTCCCCTCAAACCCTATCTAAAGGATATTAATTGATTGTGGGGATAAATTAATGCCTAATAAAAGGGACATAGACCCTAAAGAATCCCACAAAATTATCTTCTATAAAAGATAATTAATTAGAAACTAATTTAGGGGCTTTGTGAAAGATAAATTTGAGGAATTGTCTTTTGCAAAAAAATTAAGACCATATGATAAATTAGAGATCAATAACCTAATTTTAACATAATTAGGTGCCCACAAAGTGGATCTAATTTCGATTGGACTAAAAAGGGCTATAGGGATTATTAAATAATATAAGAATTATCCTATATTTTGGGGAATTACCCATATGGCATCTCTACATTGGTGGGAAATAAAATAGAAGTCTCTTCTCTTATCATTAATAGTCCTAGATTTGTATCCATTCTATGCCTTAATAGTACTAGTTTTGTATTTATTCCCATGAAAAAGGGACACAAAACAAGATAAGGTCACCTACCTTATCCCTAGTTGGACCCTCTTCTACTTTTTGGAATATTTCTCTACATGGGATGAAATGTCTTATTTGAATAAAGATATATTTTAATATTAAAATAATGAAGCCACTATTTGGCTCATGAGTGAATTTTCCCTATAAATAGAGAACATCTTGGGAAGAAAGATAGCTAGGAAGTCTTGGAATCAATTTTGGATAGGAAAAACTCAGGAGTCTAGGGAGTATGCTCTCCACCCTTGGGTGGATCATAAACCATAGACCCTAGGTTTAGAGAGGTCAACATGGGAGCAAGAAGGATAAATCTTATTATCAAGATATAAGTTCTTATAATTTTAGGTTTGCATAAAATATGCATACTTGTGTTAGTATTTTGGGTATATTTTACTATGCACATTAATGATGTGCACATGATGTATTAGATGCATCAACAAGGTATTAATGTATCTTGAAAATGTCTAAATATATTTAACATGCAAACCAATGTACTCATATCATCGTAGTTTTTCACTCCATGTACCACATATACTTATACCTATATTCTCCAAATTTAGAAGATTGCATTTGATATTTGTACTTGACACTAGGAGAAACTTAATCAAATATTATAAGTTAACAAGTAAACCTATATTATACATACATATATATATATATATATATATATATATATATATATATATATATATATATATATATATATATATAATTTGTGGAAAACATCCCAAAAGGGATGCCACTTTCGGGTAAGACCCAAGGAGGCAGGGGTATCCATTCCGCAAAAAATGCCCAGGACTCGGACCTGGCCTACCACCTTTGACATACTCAAGGAGCAAACAAACACACAAAACCAATTTAAAAATAAGTAAATAACAACAAAAATAATAAAATAAAATAAAAAAACATGCTCCTTGAGTGTGTCAAAAACAAAAGCACAACCAAACACGCACAATAAGATAAAAGAAACCACAACACAAACCACATAGAAAAACACAAGAACCACATAACAAAACACAAACAAGACAAAAACAACAAAACACTACAAAGACATAACCCAAAAAAAAACATGAAAAATAAACACAACCAAAACCTAAAAAATTAAAAAATAAAAATAAAAAACAACCAACAATAGACAATAAACAAAAACAAAAAACATAGAAAACACTCACATAAAAACACGAAATAACACAAACAAAGAGAAACCCAAGAACAAGAACGAAAAAAACACAAGAACAATAACAAAAAACATAAAAAAAAAAAACAAAACAACAAAAACACAAGAACAACAAAAAACAACACAAAGAACACAAAAACAAAACAAAATAAAAAAACCCACCCACCTTAAAAAACTAAACAAAAAAAACAAAAAAGAAATAAAAAATGAACAAAACAATGACCTATCTAGACCAGAAGACTATTAAGGCAAGAATCAACAGAGGAAACAAAATAAAGAATAGAATGAGCTAGGGAACTAAAAAAAATTGAATGAACCAAAGAGAAGCAAAAAAAAAAAAAACAAGAAGAAACTAGGTACCTTCAATTGGAGCCATCCAAAGAAATGATAGAAAGAAGAGCTTCCCTAATTTGAGAAGCCCACCATATAGGAGGGTGGCCATAACAAGTAAGATCACCTTTGTCCAAAGCCCAATTAGCTAAAGCATCAACACTCTTGTTTTGATCTCTGACCACATGATTGTAATCAACTTTCAAAAATCCCATCCTGGATTAACTGAATCTTCTCAATAATTCTTTTTATTCTCCAATCCACCTTATGATTCTTAGAAGGATTCTTCAAGAGATTAATCATAAGTTGAGAGTCAGACTCAACTAACACCTTTTCCCATCCAACCTTAGTAGCCTCTTGAAGGCCTCTGAGGATACCATACCCCTCAGCAAGGTTATTGGAAAGAATACCCAAATTCTCAGCAAAAGTAAAAACCAGGGAGCCATCTAAAAGTCTACCAATTCCTCCCACACTGGCTTTTCTAGGGTTCCCTCTAGAGGCTCCATCGGTATTGACTTTTCCAAAATCCTTAGGAGGAGGTTGCCAATTTCTATTCCTATCCATCTTACTAATACTCACATTCCCTTTAAGTTGGTTGCCCTTAGAAGGTTTAATCTTCAATATTTGCATCACTTGATCCCATCTTTGGTGGGAGTTTTGGGGGTGATTAAGGAGATGATGGACTGATTCAACTAAGTTGGCTATGGTCTTTTGCCAAATATAGTGAATATCCTTCCTATCTTGATTAAAAATTTGGTTGTTCCTTTCATTCCAAATATTCCAAAGAAGAATGGTAGAACCCATCCAAACTAAGCTGCCTAATAAAATGATCAACACCCTCTTGATTAGGCCAATCCCTCCAAAGTTGTTCAAAAGTAAAAAAATTGGACCACTCGTAAGCCAAGTAAAGTGGCCATTCTCCTCCACAACTCGAGAGGCTAAAGTACACTCAATAAAAATATGGTTGATATTTTCTACATTCTCTTCACACATTTCACATCTAAAAGGGCCATGAAAACCACGCTTCATAAGTTGCTCACCAGTAAGCACCCTACGATGCAATAAAAGCCAATTAAAGAACCTCACCTTAGGCCAGAGCTTTTGAGCCCACAATCGAGAAAATATGTCAGAAGAATGGTTGGGATTATTATGGCATAAGGTCAAATAACCTTGAGCAATTGAATACTCACCCTTAGTAGTGTTGTTCCATCCAAAACAATCATTTTCATGGGACCAAGAGAGGGATCTCATATGAAGGATGCCTTGGATATCTTGTCTTTGCCTTTCTGGGATTTGAATAGGCCAGTCCTCAATAGGGATCCAATATCTACCAACCTTTGAATTACCGAGTATGGTACATACAGATAATTAGCCACCTTTATCCAATTAGCTCGGTGAAGCTCCTCCATCCAAGGCCTCCAATCGGGAAACCGAGTTATCAAAGGCTTGTGACCATCCCAAGAATCTGTCCAAAAATTTGCATGTTGACCATTATGAATGATCCAAAATAATTTTTTCTTTATCAAATCCTCACCAGTCTTAAGAACTGCTAAAATGGGAGAACCTTTGGTAGGAAGTTGATAGCGAACAAGGTCTTCAGGACTTTTGTTCTCGAGCATATTTAGCACGAAGATTATTGGCCCAAAGAGCATTGGGGTTATGCAACATCCTCCAATATAATTTAGCAGCTAAAGCTTTGTTGTTATTAATTGAAGACCGTAATCCTAACCCCCCTTCACTCTTAGGAAGACATAAAGTATCCCATTTCACCAAGGCCCATTTTCTTTTCTCCTTAGTACCACTCCAAAGGAAACGATGACTGATTTGATCCAATTCTCGAAGAACAACCTTTGGGATATTCAAAATGGAAGAAACATAAATAGGAATAGCTTGAAGGACTGATTTTACCAAGGTGATTCTACCCCCAGAAGAAAGCCACTTGTTGGTCCACTTTCCAATTTTCTTCTTGACTTTGTCCAACAACCAATTCCAATATTTATTTTTTTGCCTTTGAATATTTATGGGAATACCTAAATAAGTGATTGGAAGAGAGGTCTTCTTATATCTTAGTTTATCCAAGACCATGGATTCCTGTCTAGCAGAGCAGGAAAAGAAAATAACTTTAGATTTGTCTTCATTGATCAACTACCCAGTAGCCTTAGAAAAATAGCTAATGATTTGCTTAATATTAGAAGCTTCCTTAACTGTAGCTTTACCTAAAAGAGTAGAGTCATCCACAAATTGAAGATGAGAGATAGGTCTAGCTCCATGAGCAATGGTAACTCCCTCAAGGGTTTTGTTTTCCCTCTTTTTGGTTATAGTCCTACCCAAGCATTCAGCAAGAATGATGAATAAATAAGGGGATAGCGGGTCACCTTGCCTAATACCTCTGGAAGCTGGGAAAGACTGAGAAGGCCTGCCATTGATAAGAACTAAGTAGGAAACTAAAGAGATACATCCCATAATCCAATCCATCCAATCCTTAGAGAAACCAAATTGCCTCAAAACTTTGATAAGGAAGTGCCAATCCACTCTGTCATAAGCTTTGGATAAGTCTAACCGAATGAACATGGAAGGAGAATTTTGCATATCCATGGAATGGATGGCTTCTGAGCAAGAACTATCTCATCTACTATTTGACGTCCTTCCACATAACCCCCTTGCTCTGGGAAATAATCTTATGCAAAAGAGGCTTCAACCTTTCTGCCATGATTTTAGTAATGATTTTGAGAAGAACATTACATAAAGCAATAGGTCTAAAAGTTGAGATATGATCAACCTCTTGAGCTTTTGGAACAAGAGTAATATAAGTTTTATTGATAACCTTCAAAATTTCTTTGGCTTTCCTGGCTTCTTCCACCACCTCTAATAAATCAACATGAAGGATATCCCAGAACTCTTGGTAGAACTCAATAGGAAAACCATCAGGACCTGGGGTTTTCCCTTTTTGCATTTTAAAAACTACTTGTTGAAGCTCATTGATAGTAACAGGAGCAGTCAAAATAGAGTTCTCCTCAGAAGTGATAAGAGAAGGGATTGCTTGAAGAACATTATATTGTGAAGTTGAGTCAAGGGGAGTAGCAACAAAAATATTGGAAAAGTAATCAACAACAATAGAGTTCATGCCATCCCAAGTATAAACAACATCTCCAGAATCTGATTTTAAGGAAGAAATAAAGTTGTGAGATCTTCGAGCTAGAAGAGATTTGTGGAAGAAATTTGTGTTTCGATCTCCTTCTTTGAGCCATTGAATTCTAGATTTTTGCTTCCATAAGATTTCTTCTCTTTTTTCCCATTCCTCTAAGTGAGTTGTGAGTTTAATTTCATCTGCACTTCTCTTCTCTATGAGGCCATCTAAATGGATTTTCTTATTCAAATTTTCAAGATGAGCAATAACTTCATGTTTTTTTTATGAACATCCCCAAACTCTTTCCAGTTCCAAGTCTTGATTTTGGATTTAATGTATTGCAATATTTTGGCAAAATAGAACATCTTAGTCCCATGCCTAGGTTTACCTTCCTTCCACCATTGTTGCACATGAGGTCTGAAGGAAATGTCTCTAAGCCACATTAATTGAAAACGAAAAGGAGAGAAACTCACATTGGTTTTCCACATTTCCACCATGACTGGCCAATGATCCGAACCAAGCATTATTAAGAGTCTTCACTTTAGGAATGTGACCATGGATTAAGAAATTTTTAGAGAGCAAAAACCTATCCAATCTCTCCATTATACAAGCTAAGCCTTGCCTTCTGTTAGACCAAGTCATAAGGCCATTATCTGGTTGGATATCCACAAGATGGAGGTTTGCAATATATTCGCTCATGAGGTCAGTGCTTTTGTCCAAATTTCTATTTCCCCCTCTTTTCTCATCCAGAGAGAGGATGGTATTGAAATCTCCTCCGATCAAGATCCAAGATTTAGGAAAATGAGAGATAATATGAGTAATATCCTTCCATTGTCTTCTTTTTTCCTCCAAAGAAGTTGGAGCATAAACAATAATGTAGAGCATAATCTGGTTGGAATGTCTACTTTGAATAGCTATAGCCAACAAACCCCAACTGCCAACCATATGGTGAATAACTACCTCTTTTGGATCCCAAAGACAAGCAATGCCACCCGAAGTCCCTTGGGACCGAGGGAAACCACTTTTCCGATTGGCCAAATTTTCTTGGCAATTAAGTCCATATCCTCCATTGACATCTTTGTTTCTTGAAGGAAAACAAGATGTGGATGATTTACCTGAATCATTCTTCTAATTTCATTTTGTTTTGAAAGACTCCCTTTGAGTCCTCTAATATTCCAAGTGATGATCTTCATTAATACCAGGGCTAAAAAAGTTGGGAAGGGCATTAATCTTACCTTCCTCTACAAGCTTTTCACCTTCTTTTACCATATGATATTGATTGGTCTTGCGACCTACTTTTTTATTAGAATCCATCTTCAATTTTTTTCCCTGTTTCTTGACTTATTCCAATTGAATCTGAGATGGCTTCTAACCTTGAAGAATGCTCGTACACAGCCAAAATTTTACTAGATGGTTCAACGGAGTCTATATTGGGACCTGCATTATTTGAAGTTTTGACATTTGAAATATTGTTTTTCTTGTGTAAATTTTCTCCTTTTTTTTCTGTTGAAAACCTTTGATTTGTTGGTTTGTCTCTGAGTTCTTCCCTTCATATTTAAATTGTGTTTCTAAGATTTTAGTTTCCATTATTTCCTCTTCCTCACTTGGGACATCATTTGTGGAAAGGATTTCAAACATATTAGCAGATGACTTTGATTGATCCTTCATAATTGGTTTTTTTTTTTTGAGTTTATATCTTCTTTCTTTTGATCAGGAATTTTATTTGGGCAAGCACTGGCCAAATGACCATATTCATGGCAAATTCTACAACGAAAAGGAATGTTCTCATAGTCCACTACTTGCTCCCAAGTGTCTTCCCCAAATTGTAATGTGATATTTTTAGGTAGGGGTTTGTCAAAATCCATTAAAACACAAATCCGAGCATAAATAATATGTTCAAAATTTTGAGTACAATCAGCGAGTCATCATAAAAGTTCCTAAAGAGTTTCCAATTGAAGAAAAAATAGTAGGATTCCAAAATTCAATAGGGAGGCCAAAGAGTCTAACCCACATGGGAGCTATAGAAGGCATCTCTTCTTCGGCTTTAAATTTAGTATGCCGGGGCTTCATGAAAAGCCCCGCCCTTCCAAAAAACCAAGGACCCCCTTGAAAAGTTTTCTCTCTATCTTCATTATTAGCAAATAAAACAAGAAAATAACCATTTGGATAAATAGAGATTTGTAACTCACCTTTAGTTTTCCAGCTTTTTGCAGCCCAGAATTTGAAAGCAGATAGACTCGAACGAAAACCCACGAACCGACAAATTAGTCCTCTTTTTTCCAAATCTTCAATGCCAGTCTAAATGTTACCCATATCAAGCTTAACAATAGGAGTTCCATCATCTGCTTTAAGACATCCTGACTCCATTTTCCTGGGATCAATCTTAGGCATTCTTAGAGGTTTATGGGAAGCCCTAATATTGATATTAGCATTGGGGTGAGGTTGTCCACCATGAAGGGCATCCCTAAAATTCATTTTTGGGACTGAGTCTTCAAAATTCTTACCCTTGATAGGGGTTTTCACAGTAGAATTATTTTGTGGGTGCACCTTAGCACCAGATTCACTTGAGATATGAGCCATTTTTTGATCAACTACTTGAAACTTGTTTCGTGATCTCTTTAATCCTTGCCCTAGACGTCGTGGAAAGGTATGGTTTTCACTTTTCTTTTGTGCAGAAAATTGGAAGCCGTTGTCACTCAAGTTCATAGTATGATCTATTGAAAGACAAATTTCTAACCCATATTGTATCCCCTGCAACATTTCTTGCTAAAATATTGAGCATAAACCACAAAAATATTGGCCGCTAGGGCCCGAAGGCCCTAAAAACCAACCTCTGGAGCTGCTTGCACTCAACCCAGATGAAACCCTCGCATAGTCGCTTGCCAAATATGTCGTTCACACATAGGGATGCGCTAGGATCTGTGTTGCTCCAAATGATATGAAAATTGGTGGAGACGTTCTATGTTTTTCAGGCATCTACCCTCAAACTTTCAGCTCAATCCGAGTCCGGATGAGTGAGATATGGCCAAAATGAGTTTTGCAGTCCTGCGAAAAATGTCTCATCTATATTTTTCCTATTTCAATTGTTCTTGATCTTTAAAAATGTTTTAATGTTGGATTTATTTTATCCCTTTCAAAATTTTTTGAGACAAGAATATTATCCACCTATATTTTATATATCATGCAAGTGTGTGCATGTATATATATTATAAATGAAGAATCAAATTTGTGTATATACTATTATTTTTTATGTGACATGTTGGTTGATGTATCATCTATCTATTAATTAAATAAAGAAGGAAAATATACTAATCTTTGCATATGATTAAAGTAGGTCAATAGGACTATAATTTGAATACAATTTATTTATAGTAACAACAAGAGTGGTTTAGTGTAGATGGAATCTTAGATATCTTCATTCCAAAATATATATCTAACACATATACTATACAAATATGCTTTCTAATTAAATTAAAAATAAAAAATATTTACCCACAAAATTGGAAGACTATGAAGATAAAATCAATTGAGTTAATACAACCATAAATTATATGCTTTTCTCCATAAAAGCTTAGTTCTCAAGATGGTAGGTGATATTGTCCTCTATATTGAATACTTCTATTTATTTTCCTAACATCAAATATTTATATCTATTAGTATAAGTGATGAAACTAATAAGGTAATATTAATGAGAGTATTGTTTGTTGATCAATGCTATTATTACTAGCATAATATGTATTTTTCCTTTGAATTGATGGTTTTTTCCACCTTATTAGAGGAACATTATTGTATTTTGTACCACTAGTATAAAAAGGAAGCTAGTAGGAGGTTGTCATGCAAATCAGTAAAAAATACTCTAGAATTGTTAAAAATATGTAAAATAAGACGATCATATTCTGATTAAAGTATTTAATTTGTACTTATTACAGTTATAGGACAAATACTACTTCTAGGTGAAATTATAAAAATTTTACTAATGAAAATGATGAGTCTAATACTTGCTAATTTATAATATGCAAACAATAAAATACTAGGTTTATCTTCAAATCACTTATGCATGATTTCAACTAAGTTTCATATTTATAGCATTATGAGGATTTAAAAAAGTATGTGAAGCATAATAGTCAAGTCATTGTCGTTCATGAGGAAGACAATGAATTCACTATACTCAAAATGTAGAGTTCAATCTTCGTTAAAATTCTCCATTCCATATCTAACTTTGTGAAATAGTATTTGTGCTTTTATTTCTTTAGTCACAACAAAGGTACTTTTGTGGAGAATATGTGAATATACATATTAACTAATTTGTAAAGTTGCATTTGAGAATTTTCAAGCAATAGTACTATGTTACCACTAAAACGTATTTTTTAAAATACAAATATCAATTACAACCAAATTTGAAATTGTAATATACATTGTTGAACAAACAATATGAGAACCTTCTACATTTTAAGCTTAATAATAGAAACACAGATTTCACTAAATTTTTAGATGTCAACAACTCTATCAAGATTTGAAAAGAGTAAGAACTCCATCAAAAGCACTTTAGATACCGCTAGATTCAAGATCATTAAAGACATCATGAAAATTTAAAACTCCACTAAAATTACCTCTAACACCACCAAAATTTGATATGCCATCAAATCACAAATTCTATTAGATCTACTCTTATTTGGGAACTCTATAAAAACTACATTCAACACATGTATGGAATAAACATCATAGTATAACCTCCATTGAAGCTACTTTTGACTCTATAAATGTAAAAAAACTCACAAGAACTATTTCTATTATCACTAACTTCAAGACTAATTGAAGCACCGCAAACATCAAGAAATCCATCAAAACTACTTGTAACAACACCAATTTTTGGACCACCACTAGAACTACCTATGTAACCACTTGACATCACTAAGTTTGAGACTAATAGAGATATTGTAACTCCACCATAACCACCTTAGATACCATCAAATTTCATATCACCACCTAAACTACCTCGAGGACATTATTAAAATTAAAACCAATATTTCCCACCAAAACAATGTTGGTAAATTCAATTTCTAACCAAAAACAACCTTGATAAAGATATAACCTATGTACATAAATATAAACTCACCAATGTGCGATTTTAATTTTATAAATATGTTTTACACTTAAATTTTTATGCTATTGAGATGGGTGATATAGATATTACTTTTGGTTATCCTTGGTTGCATTCTTTGGTCACTATTAACATAAATTGATCATTATTAATATAAATGTGCAAAAAAAATTTATAAAATATATAAAAGAAAGAAGATAACTTTGCATAATATTTTTTAGCTTAAAGAGCAAGGATCAAGAGAAAACCAAAAAACCATTGTAAAAGAACAAATTGAAGAGCACATTAAGGAAATTGTAAAAGAATATGAAGAAGCACTTGTAGAAATAAAAAATAAAGTTACACCAAAGTCCAGAAAATATCTAAAAGAGAGGAGTATGAAAGAAAAGCATAAAATCAAATATTGGAGCATATCCTCATCCACATCACCATGAGAAAGAACAATCATGAAAACAGGGATATACTTGAAACCAAAAGAATAAAACTTGTGGGTATTCAAATGGCACATGCAGCTTGTCATCACCAAAGAACAAGACCAATCAGAATTTCATTAAATAAATAGATGATCTACTAGTTTTTATATTCACTTAGAATATCATATTATTTAGTTTACATTTTCGTAAGGGAGATGGAATGTTAGGTGGCTAAGCATATGCATCGTCCCAAGGTGATTCAGTGGACATATTTGTAAAGGTTGTTTTGCATCAGAGATGCAACACAAAGCCTTGTACAGCCTGTGGCCTTAGTTAAAGCATATCTTAAGGATTTCTTTTTCAATTTATACAAATTTGGTAGTTATTAAAAAAATAATTGCATTTAGTATTTTTAACGTTGCCTTCTTTTCAGTTTCAATCGAGATAATCCGCTGGTGAGCAATGGTACCCACAAAATTTTTCATGTGCCCTTGTCTTGTGATGATTATAGTATCTCTCTTTTCCCCTTTCTCGTTCAAAAGGCCAAATGTCACTAGATAACTCCGACGATAATTTTAGATTAGTGGCTAAATTAGATTTAGCGAGGGCTGTAAATAAAAATGAACACAAATCCTATGCCTCCACGTGTTGCAGCTTAACCAAGGATATAATTGTATTGTGAGGTGTTGTGCAGGGTTCTTAAATAACTTATTTAGAACATAATGCACCTCCAATGGCCGTATTTTATGTATGAGAATCATATTTGCAGCTCTTGCCACGATTCAAATGTTTCTGAAATTAAAAATAGAACAAAGTGGGTTTTTAACGAGAATATATGTAAAATTGATTTTTTTTGGAAATTTAATAAAAAGAATAAAATTAATAACTAATTACCATATTTAAAATAATATTTTATTTTTAAAAATTTTAAAATTTTAAAATATATATTAAAAAATAGTTACACTATTTTTAAGAGGTCACACGTGCATAACTATGTGTTGCATTAACAGTTTTGTCTTCATAGATGTCCACAAATTATAACTAATAGATGATACTTATAAGATTTAAAAGAATTATAGAAGTTGATAATAAAAAAAAAAAAAACAATTCCACGTAAAAACCTCGTGAATATATATATTTTTTAAATTATTAAAACAAAGCTCTAAAATTTTGAAAGATTAAGAAAAAATCTCTATGGATGAGGTTATTTTCTAACCTCCATGCTTTATAATTTTCTTTTAAAAATTTTGGAGTTTGAAACTAAGAAAAAGAAACCTATTATAAGTGAGTTATGCTTATTGTATTGATTTAAAAAAAAACATAAAAAATATTTTTTAATTAATTTTTGTAATATAATTTAAAAAATAATAATAAATTAATTATAAAACGTTTTTTTATATTATTTTAAAGGAATAAAATAATTTGATTCATATTTAATAAATCTTAAAATTTAAAATCTATATATATATATAACCTTAAAAAAAACTTAAGATATTACCTATGAACCATTCTATAACAGTGATTTTAAACAATTAAATTGAGTTTGCGTTGACCGTCGATAGTGAACGAAGTGAGTTAATATTTTAGAATGGGTGGCTAGGGATGGTGTAATAGAAAAATTAGTAGAACATTATTTTTTGAATGAAAAGCAGTATATTAAAAATAAAGGTTTGATTATATAAAAAGTTAGGTGGACGAATAAGTCCCATTTCATACGCAAATTAAACCAGTTAACGTAGTAGTCAGAATAAAGTTCAAAGTATCACCATCTAACAACTATTGACTGGTGGAATTGATTAAAGTATTAAATCAAAACATAAACAATCATTGACTGGTGGAATTGATTAAAGCATTAAATCAAAACATATTGATCAAAACATAAAGTGAATCAAAACAACAATCATTAATTATTCTGCACCCTTCATTGTGGTTTTAGCGGCCTCCTCATTGTGGTTCCAGCTGTTATTGGGGAGTGAAGTGGTGACCTAGAATTGTGTCGTAAACCTCGTGATGATTCGGGCTGTTTGGATATGTTGGTGTCTCATTAATTGTAGGTTGAGTGGAAATGATCTAGCCTATATTTGCATTTGTACCATCATCAATGCCCATGCTCCAACCGTTACTGCCTTCATCATTGCCACCGTTCCAACCATCATATTGGCAGGGAGAGGGCGAGCAGGACCCCCAACCATCACATCGACGAGGAGAACGTGGACAAGCTCCCCAGGCATCTGACTGATGAGAATTGCTAGGGTTTGGTGACCAAGACCTGCTTCTTCTAGGAAACTAAGTACGAGCCTTGGAGGCTAGTCTGTCCCACCTCTTCGAGGGTGGGTGACGACGCTACCAATACCTAAAATGATTTCTCTACTCTGAATTTTGGAGAATTATTCTCACAAAGAATGGAGCATTGCCCCAATAATCAATCATATCCTGCAGGTGCTTGATCTCCATTGTTGCCTTGACGGATTGAACTCGAATCTGTAACCAAGCATCATTGAAGACCATAAGTTTATCTGAAAGAGAAAAAATTATAGGGGGAATTCTATCTATAAAAACTATCTCATTTTTGGCTTTCCAAATATGAAACAGAATGCTAATTCAAAATATGTTCTATAACTCTAACAAAGGCTGAGAAAAATCATGGGGATTGCCCAACAGATTGTGAAGCCACATTAGAGGATAAGGCAAGAACGACCTAATGAAATATTCCATCCACCCCCATGCCATTTTAGCTTTTTTACAACCCCAAAAAATATGCATGGTAGACTCATTCTCCCCACAGAATGGACGTGTGGTATTGTCAACATCCAGGTGTTAAAGCCTTTGGCCCATTAGGAGACCATGAAATAACATAATCTAGGTCAAAATAGCCAGCAATATAGCTGGCCCAAGTAATCTAAAATCTTCCATGCCAAATGGATTTGGAGGAGAAAATATCCCAATGCTCATTGATCTTTGTTACCATTGATAAACTTGGTGAAAGCCAACTATAACTGAGCTTAGTCATGTAGTTGAACAGAGGCACATATTTATACCATTTCCATTACTTCCCCCAAGGCCATTGGACAACTTGGCCAAGCTTCGGCCAGAGGAAAAATGGGGTACGATTGGTAACAATGTCATAGGTATCTTTATCTTTAGGCTTTAAGGCATACCTCTATTTAAAAAGCTCCCAAGGGATCCAAAATCCATTACACATTGGCTAATAGTTGACCTTGAAACTGAATAGCAGGGGACCGCCAGATATTCAAAGTAGCTACAACAACCCCACATTGGCAGTCAACTCCTTTCCATTGTAATCAAGGCTTGATAGACTCCCAAGCTTGGAAAATACTCTGAATCACGAATGACCCAAAGATTTTAATAGGAACAAGGGCTACAAGGATGGACGACAGATCCATTCCATTCCAAACTTTTTTTGTGAAACGATAACCTTGTTGAGTAGAGACCATTAAATTTAGATAAAATATTGACTAGAATTTTTGTTATAAAAAAAATTATGGATTTATTTTTTTATAAAATTAAAGAAGAAAGTTTGAGTTGCCTGAGTTGGATGCTTTCAAAGTAATATTATTTATTTATTTTCTAGTAGATAGGAAAATTGGTAACATCATTGCATATTACTTTTTTTTTCACTTGCATAGGAGAGTTGGTCACAACCACACTATTGTTAGTAAGTGACAAATGCAGGGTTCAAAGCACTAGGCTAGTTTATTCCACTTTGTTATTTTTGACCTTTTATTATTGACTTGAGGTGAAAAGGACCACCGATCACTTGAGTTATCGGTCTCGCGTGCACTCAAAAGATTCAAATCACACTATTACCTTTGCAAATAGGCTACCCCACGTTTAAACCCCTTGGTATCTTCTTAGTAAATGCCTGACCAAACAAGCATTTACCAATAATTTATTGGTTAGATGAAATCAATAACTCATTCTAGAACTAAGGCAACAACCAGATTAATACACTCAGTACCATCAACTCACTTCCTTCTAAATACCTAATAATTTGAACCTTAAACTTATCGCATCGAGCAGAAATACAATTTTATAAACGTGTTAACCTTACCAATACATAGCTATTATGAATATTCTAATTTTCGTTCAGGAAGTGGGAGATACAACGAAGGACTTTCAGTGACTTTGGACTCTCAATCTCGTAAGCATTGAAGCCGTGGTCATCCTCTTCGAACACCACTACTTCAATCTTATCCTTGTCGCACTTTTTCAGAACCTCACAATACTGCAGCACTCTGTCTCTCAGAATATCGCGGCCTGCAACCACAAAAAGCATCGGAAGAAGAAAGACGAGAGAGCCAACGTCAGGGGTCCGGGGGCTAAGCGGGTTACAAAAGGGATGGTCTCTATCGCTTCCCGGGGGCAGCGAAAGCCTCCACATGGCGTCCGACTTCTCCAAATTGAACATCCGCTGTCCGGCAGGGGTCTCCGATGCCGTGCACTCTTCACCCCCGAAGAAGGGGTACAACAGAATCATTCCTCTCACTCGAAAAGATTCTGTTTCCGATTCAAATTCCTTTGCAACGGCCCACGTTCCCACGTGGTGCGCGATGTTCCCTCCTGCGCTTTCGCCGGCCAAAAATACCCTCGAAAAGTCCGCGTGGGAATCGAGCCAGGGATCGACTTCCGCTTTACCTTTTCCCCTGGATTGGGAGCGAAGCCAGTGCAGTGCTGCAATGGAATCTTCGTAGGCCGCGGGAAGGCGGTGCTCTGGAGCCAGCCTGTAGCCGACCGACACGATGATGGCGCCGAGCGTGGATGCCCACACGAGGCCCAGGCGGTGGAAGATCGGAGATGCGGGGCTTAAGTAGCAGAATCCGCTGCCGTGGAAGTGGACTACCACTGGCAGTCGTTCAGTTTGTGTTTGGGGCGGGAGGTAGAGGCGCGCCCATAATCCATGCTCTGGATCGAAGACGATGTCTCTGTACGAGACCTGCTCATAGTTTTTGTTCAACGGAGGGAGGAGAAAAGATGGCTCCCCTGAGCGAACAACGGATCCGTCGCTGTAGAGTTTGATAAAGCCGTCGCGGTCCTCCACAAGATGTGACATTATCTCCCTCCCTCTCCTTAACCTCCCCTGAAGATGTGATGTGAATCATGTGCAGCTCAGCGCCTGTATATAATACGAGGTGTTTGTCCTGTCTAATCTGTTTTGCTCGTGTCGTTTTTTGAATCGGAATCTTAAAATTGGGTCGAAGAAGACGAGGAGTTTGTGGAGAAAAAGAGAGATGAAATGAGTTTTAAACATGAAGGAAGACTCCGAGAAAGCGATGTTCATTGAATCCTTGCGCAAGATTGGTAAGACAAGTCTGTGGGGATGTTTCAATTGCACGCATATCTTCTTTTATTAATAAATATCTTCTTTTATTAATAATACTTATTTATAGATGAATCTAAGTTTATTATCAATAATATAAATAACATCTTTATTAATAAATTTTATCAATAATACAAATAACATTTTTATTAATAAATCCTATCAATAATATAAATAATATTTTTATCAATAAATTTTACAAATCATTATACATATAAAATTTCATTATCAATATTATAAATTAAAAAGAATCTCATTACCAATAATACAAATAATATTCTTACCAATAAATCTAACTTAATATTACGGAAATATCCTACTCTTGACAATCGACTATCGTTCATACGAGCTGTGCAACTTCAATTAACTGATTTTAATCCTTTGGCAATATCATTTAACATCAAGTAGTCTAGCAATATTTTTTTTCAAGAGTGGATGTATTATGGTAATATTCTTTCTTGTAAAGCTGTTTCGAACCATTATTATGATTGAGAGTATAATTAGTTTCCAACTTAAAGAAACAGGAAAGAGGGTAGAAGAACAAAGAATATCTTATTATAAATAATAAAATATATTATTGAAAAAATATAAAATAAAAGAATAATTTTACTGTTGTTTTGTAGATTTGAAGAAAGATTTTGGCATAATTTTTAAAAGTAAACAATGGAGTATAATAAAAGGCTTCAGTTTACTAAAAAAATTTATAAAAATAGTTCATAAACTTTTTTTTTTTTACATGGTGGAATCGGTAGCTGCCACAAATCCGAGCAGGCTACTCAGTTTTTATGGCCGCCATAGTATTTTGCATTGTCCACCTCAGAAGTTGTCACACAGATCCTCGCGCAGTCCACCCCTATAACCGCCATGCCACAATCATTTTAAACCTTTTATGCCATTGAAAGCACCGAGAAAGGGACAAGCGTTTAGTCCGGTGAGGCCCGAGATTTGAACCTTGGACCTCCGCTCCCCTATGGGGTTTGAGATTTGAACCTTGGACCTCCGCTTCCCATATGGGGTTTGGGGTTTGTATGAACCAATTGGTCTACACCTCGGAACTATAGTTCATAAACTTTAGGAGGAGGCTTGAGTTTAAATTAGAACACGAACAAGCCTTATAAAATATTTTAGAAATGACATATGAAGGATTGAGTAATAATATTTAGCCTCTTCATTATTTGAATATTGTATATGTAATACAACAAAACAATTATCAAATCAAGATCAAGATAGCTAGATATAAGAACTGATGTAAGCTCCATGTAACCTTCCATGAGGTGTAATAATTAATATGATAGTGGAATAATTACCTAACATGCCCCCATTATTACACTATTTAAAATGCAAAGAGACCTTTGAAACAATTCAAATTTGACATATGTAAATGTCGTTGTGAAAATATCTATATGTTGTTCTTTGGTAGAAATGTATAGAGTTTAATATGATATCTCTAAACTTGTTCTCAAATGAAATGATATTTGACTTCAATGTATTTTTTTTTTTCATGAAAGAATCAATTCTTGACCAATTATGAAAAATCAACTATGGTTCAATCAACAATGATAATAGGGCAAGAGCTTCTTGCTTATGTTGGTGAGCTTCTTCATCAAGGGGTTACTACTTTCATCACTTGAAACATGCACCATAGGTTCTATTGCATAATAAGTTTATCATTTGAGTTGACCAAATGCTATAATTTTACCCAGAATCCAAATTATAAAATTAGGATCCTAGCATTGTAACAGGTTCTTGAATTAATACCATCAATGCATCAAGGTTTAAAAGATTTTATAATTTTAAAAAATGAGATTAAAATGCTTTCATATGCAAAAGAAAAAGAGAGATTAAAATGCTTTCATATTCAAAATTTATGGCCTACAAAATTTTTTCCCAAATGGACCTCAAAAAAATAAAATAAAACCCAAAATATTAGAGGAGTAACCAATTTTTCAATACCATTTAACATTCTCTAATTTGTTAATGTCCACTAATTGTTTGTTATTTAACACATCTGGAGTCTTTAAAACTACAACACTTACCTCAAATGGACTAGTTGATGAGGTATATTTAGTGAAAAATATATATTGTGATGCAAAGTACCACCATATCAATTTCCATATCAGCCTATATTTCTAATCATTTTGAATATGCCAAATATTCCTTTAGTGAGGTACTTGTAGATATGGGTCCTTAACCAAAATCTAAAATTGAGGGCTATGGAAAGGCAACCACTTTTCAAGTTATTTATAATTACATGCGAATAGAATTTCAATGGTGTAGCAACATCAATTATAAAGGGAACTGAACATATAATATATGACATCGATAAATTCCTTGTTACTCTAAGATAAGACAATCTAAAATATCTTTCAAGCTATTTTCCCTTAATTTGTGAAATTATCTTATAAATTATATTACAAAGGCCTACTTGACAAAAATCATTAAAATATTTTCTCATATTTCTTGGGAACCAAATTAAAAAAGGTGGCATTGATCTCACTTATTATAGTCTTTCTTTTTCGAGGCCTATTTAATGCAACTAACATATTAATTTAAAAAAAAAAAAACCAATTTTTTTGAAAGAAATTGTAGAAAATCTATCAGGGTCAAATGCTTCATTATGATGGAAATACAAGGCTAATTCATGTAGCTCCTCAATAGATATCTTCTTTATCAAGCGTTCATTTTATCCCTATATGTTTTGCAAGGAATAACTATAGTTGAAGCATGTACATTTATAACCCTAAATTTGATGTTTTCCTCTTTCCTACAAAATAGTCCAACAACCCAATTAATTTTTACTTCTAACAATTTCCCATCCTATTTGCGCTTATCCTAAGATTTTTCAATACCGCATGAAGCTTATGTACAAGAAATATCTAAAAAATCACCCATATTCTACATATATTTAAAATATCCTTACACTCCTTACTTCTTAAATTTATTTCTTGTATTAAAATAAATGTAGGACTATAACAACTTATTTATTCCTTAATAACTCTTTTTTTAAGGGTCTTATTTATACCCCTAATATTCCATGATATCATTTTCATCATCATCACTTTTTAATTTTATTTTTCACCTAAGCCCCACTTCTTGTTAACACCTTTGATATTTTTATTTAGCTTTCCAAATCAATATCCTTTGGATTTTCTTTT
The DNA here is from genome assembly GCA_028583015.1 of Wollemia nobilis. Taxonomy (NCBI): domain Eukaryota; kingdom Viridiplantae; phylum Streptophyta; class Pinopsida; order Araucariales; family Araucariaceae; genus Wollemia; species Wollemia nobilis. The sequence continues at coordinate 1,726,172 of JAQPPZ010016969.1, read as the reverse complement.
TTCTTTGTTTATGCTTTCATGACCTTCCTCTATTTTTTCCATTCAAATAAAAACTATTATTTTTATCAATATCTTCTATTTTTTCATGTTGTTCATGATGAGACTTATCTTCCAAAGATCTATGTTACCTCAAAGAATAAAACATGTAAGTAATAACCTTAAAAAAACTTTCTTTATGTTTCTCCAAAAATCCTAAAGTGTAGAAATGATCCTCCATTGTCATTACTTTCTTATGCTACCCTAGAAACCCTAAATTTCATTAGATATTCTCCATATGATTTTATTTATTGTGTTGCTCTTAAAATCCTTAATAGTAATGAATACACCCCGCACTACTTTCATTTTTATTGCAAGGAGAATATTTTGCGCTACTTGACGAAAATGAAGATGATTTAATTTGATTGACCTTGACTTCGTTCACCTCCTTCGCTTCAAAATTCATATCTCCACCTTCCTTTGATTTAAAATTATTCTCTCCATATTTTTCACACCTTTAACTCCTTTTGTATCTGAACTTGCACATTTTACTTCCTCATCTCTTGTGCCATTTTTTTCTTCTAATATCTAGTTTGAGGAAACTATATTTTTCTTTGTCATTTAATGATGTAGAAGGATTTTACTTGAAACTTGCTTAGGATTGGAAAATCCTTGATTTAAACCAACTTATCCGATGATAGGATCTCCTTGTTTCATATTGAAGTTCACCTCATTGAAAAATTTTGATCTCTTTCTCCATTGGTTTTACTGTGCAATCTCTTGGTATGTGTTTAGTTTCATGGCATTTATGACATAAAAATACAATGTTTTCATAATCCACTTGTTGATATCATTCTCTTGATTTAGATTTAATCCTAATGAATTATGGTAAATATTTTAAAATATTAATGTAAACACATATTCAAGTATATACAACATGCCTTCTCTCCTTAGTAGTTGGTCCCTCTTGGATGAATTCACCTAGAGTATTTCAAATATTATTCAAAACCTTGTTATTAATGAGTTGATAAGAAAGTCAAAAAATCCTAATCCACACCAGAATACTTTGAATAGTCTCTATCTCCATAGAAAAATTCTCACTTCATGATCTTAAATATGATACATATTTGCCCTTAAGCCAACGGTCTTCATCCATTATTTTATCCTTTATTTCTAAAGTGGAGAAGATAATGAGAAAAAATCCTTTTGGAAGGAAATTCATGGATTAATTTAAATTTAATTCCTACATCCCCTTGATCTAATTTTTAGTCCTATAAAATCCTGGCCAGTATCCATGAAACTTACATATTAATCTTTTGGTTTTAAGAAATATTATGTCATGCTTGATCATCTAATCGTTGATAATCACTTTTGGTGTAGTCTCTACTACTTGGATAAGTTTTTTCATAGATTTACCCTTATTATTATGGGTAACTTGGGTATCCATACTTCTAACTAGGGCATCCTTACTTCTAGTAAGGACTTTCAAAAATGACTTTCTTGTTATGTTACCTTAGATTTTATTCATATGAATATTTTAGTTTTTGAGTTTCTCCTAAGATCTAGAATAAGAAGAAGTGGTGCTCACTCCTTGATCGCACTTTGTGTCCTACTTCTTGCATATGCTTCTCACTTTATGTTCATAGTTCCTACTTACTATTGGCTTGCACTCACTCCTAACTCGCACTCGTTCCTTTTATTTTTTATTTCTATCAAATATAACATTAAAAATTTGAAATAATATTTATATGTAACTATTCAATATATAGCTTTAGATCTATGTTATTGGCCATTGTGACTTAGCTAATTTTTTAAATAGTTTCTATTAACATCGATTTTGGGCATGTGTGTGGGGGGTTGGCCCTCTTGCTTTCTAACCGGTTAATGTGATTATGCAAGTCTAGTGGCATATTCCATGATTGGAATTTCATTCACGTTAATACCTATCTATCTATCTATCTATTAAATACAATATTTTTCACATGTATGTTCTTATAATTTTATGTTTGCATTAAATATGCAAACTTGTGTTAGGATTTTGTGTACATGTACTATGCACATTAATGATGTACATATGATATATCAAATGCATCAATAACGTATTAATGTATCTTAAAAACATCTAAATATATTTAACATGTAAATCAATGTACACATATCCTCATAATTGTTCACCTCATGTACCACATACACTCATATCTACATGCCCCAAATTTGGTGTATTTTTACTTGAAACTAGGACAACCTTAATCAAATATTATAGATTAACAAGCAAATCTATATTTTATATATCATGCAAATGTGTGCATGTATATATATTATAAATGGAGAATCAAATTTTTGTATATACCATTGTTTGTTATGTGACATGAATGTTAATGTCTCATCTATATAATAATTAAATAAAGGATGAAAATACACTAATCCTTATGTATGATTATAGTGGGCCAATAGGACTATAATTTAAATACAATAAATTTGTAGTAATAATAAGAGTGCTTTAGTGGGGATAGAATATTAGATCTCTCTATTTTAAAATATTGATCTAAAAATTATACTATACAAAAAGGCTTTCTAATTAAATTGAAAACAAAAAATATTTACCCATAAAATTGGAAGACTATGTAGAGTAAACCAATTGAGTTAATACAACCATAAATATTATATTCTGCACAAAATCGTAGTTCTCAAGATGGTAGGTGATGTTATCCTCAGTATTGAATACTTCTATTTATTTACTACCAACAAATATTTTTAGCGATTGGTATAAGTGATGAAACTAATAAATTAATATTAATGAGACTCTTTTTTAATCTATGAAAAATGTTTATTGTTTGTTGATGCATGCTATTATTACTAGAATTATCTGTATTTTACTGGTTTTTTTCCACCTTATTAGAGGAACTTTATTGATACATTGTACTACTAGTATTAAAAATAAGCTAGTAAAAGGAGGTTGTCATGGAAATTAATAAAATATTCTCTAGAATTGTTAAAAATATAAAAAATAAGACTCATATTTTGATTAAAGTCTTTAATTTGCTTATTATAGTTAGAGGACAAAGACTGCCTCTAGCTAAAATTCTAAAAAAATTACTAATGAAAATGATGATTCTAATACTTGCTAATTTACAACATCAAAACAATAAAATAGTAAGTTTATCTTCAAAACACTTATGCATATGTTGATTTCAACTAAGTTCCATATTTCAAGTATTATGAGATTTTAAAGAAGTATGGGAAGCATAATATTCAAGTGCTTGTATTTCATGAGGAAGATGATGAGTTCATTCTACTCAAAATGTATAATTCAATCTTAGTAAAAATTCTCCATTCTGTATCTAACTTCATGAAATAGTGTTTGTGCTCTTATTTCCTTAGTCACCACAAAAGTTATTTTGTAGAGAATATGTGAATATCCATAAGAATAATAAATTAACTAATATGTATATTTGTATTTGAGAATGTTCAAGCAATAGTACCATGTGACCACTAAAAGGTATTTTTAAAAGAAAAAAATATCAATTACAATAAAAGTCAAAATTGTAACAATGAAGCTAATGTATATTATTGAACAAACAATATTAGAACCTTCTATATTTTAAGCTTCATAATAGAAACACAAATTTTACTAAATTTTTAGATATCAAAAACTCTATGAAGATTTAAAAATAGTACGAACTCCATCAAAATCACTTTAGATACCACTATATTCAAGATCACTAAAGGCAATACAAACATTGAAAACTCCACCAAAATTACCTCTAAAACCACCAACATTTGATATGCCATCAAAGAACAAACTCTATTGGAGCTACTTTTAGTTGGGAACTCTATATAAATTACATTCAACACCACATGTATGGCATAAGTATCATAGTATAACCTCTATTGGGGCTACTTTTGACTCTATAAATGTAAAATGTTCCATGGGAACTATTTCCATTATCACTAACTTCAATACTAATTAAGACACCACAAACATAAAGAAATCCATGAAAACTATGTATAACATTATCAATTGTTTGGACCTTTACTAGAACTACCTATGTAACCACTTGATATCACTAACTTTGGGAACAATAGAGATATTGTAAACATTTATAACTCCACCACAACCACCTTTGATACCATCAAATTTCATATCACCAACAAAACTACCTCTAGGACCACTAACTTTTAGATCAATATTGAAATTAAAACCACTACTGCCCACTAGAAACATCTTGGTAAATGCAATTGTTAACCACAAACAACCTTGATAAACATATAAACTACATACATATGCAAATATTTGAACCTCAAAATGCCATATAGAAGTCCAATAGACCAAGCAACTTGTCTCGTCAAAGAGACATAATTTTAGTTTAAATTAATACATACATACTAACTTAAGGGTTATCCTATTAATGTATATTGTATATTATATTCTTATTTTCCTATAATATACACTAAAAGGTTATCTCATATTAGTAGTGATTGTAATATATGGTGAATTTATAATGTATAAAATAAACTAAATATCTTGCAAATATTAGAAGTGTTAGGTGGAAGTGCTTATATTGACAAGTTAGTATCTTTCATATCTTTGTTATTAACATCACTTAACACACTTGTGTATTTTGAGGACTCCTATTAATTATAATTATGGGTTACATTAGCATTTTTTTCTTTTTGGGTACCCACAAATTATAACTACTAGATGATATTTATAATATTTAAAAGGATTATACTTCTAATGATAATTCCTTAAAAAAACATTATCTTTAAATAAATGGATAATATTAAAGTAGTAAAAAACCCATGAATACTTTTACTTGAAAAAAATATTATTAAAACAAAGCTTCTAATAATATTTTGAGATATTAAGAAGGAATATCTCTATGGATTATCTATAGGAGGTTATTTTCTCTTGCCACATTGATAAGATACTTAGCCTCAATACCTTAATATTTTCTTCTAAAACTATTGAAATTTCCTTATTATTATTGAAATAAACTAGGGAAAAAAAGCAATAAGTGATATTAATGCTACTTTTAATATATTGATTTAAAAATATATAAAATAAAATATTTTGTTATTGTTTAATAAACTTTTATAATATAATTTCAAAAATATTTTTTTAAAGAATAATAAATAAATTGAAAAATATTCTAGTTTATGTTATTTCAAAGTGGACTACCACTAGGACTTGTTCAATTTGTGTTTGGGATGGAAGGTATAGGCATACCCTTAATCCATGCTCTAGATAAAAAATTATGTCTCTGTATGAGACCTGATCATAGTATTTATTCAACGAATGAAGGAGAAAATATGGATCCACTGAGCGAACAATGGATCCATAATTGTAGAGTTTGATACAGCCATCGATGTCCTCCAAAAGGTATGGCTCCACCTTCAAATCTAAAATCATCTCTCCTCCATCTCCCTACCCTACCATAATTATATGAATCATGTGCAACTCAACATCTATATATAATATGAAGTATTTGTCTTATCTAGTATTTTTTGCTCATGTCTCATCTCTTGAAATAGAATTTTAAAATAGGATCGACAAATACAAGGAGTTGGTGGATAAAATAGATATGAAATGATATTTAAACTATGAGAAATTGGTTTTTATTGAATCCTTGGGAAATATGTTGGTAATATAATTCTCCACTAATATTTCAATTGCATGAGTATCCCCAGTCTTGATAATTGACCATCATTCATGCATGTTGTTCAAATTCAATTAGCTTATCTTAATCCATCAAAAATATCATTCAACATGGTTTTTCACAAGGATTAGATAAGTAATCTACCAATAATTTTTTGAATGGAGATGAGGACAATCCTCAAAATTATTAAATCATTATGGTAAATATTTTTTTAGAGTATTATTCAAAGCAAAAGTATGTGAAAAAATAACAAGAGGACAATAGACCAAGTAGATACCAAAATAAATTATAATAAGACCACAACATCACTTTGAGATATATTATTGAAAAAATATGAAATAAAAAAGGAGAAGCCTATTCTTATTTTGTAGACTTCGTTAAATATTTTGACTTAATTCCTAAAAGTAAACAATGGAGTAGAATAAAAGACTTACACATGTCAAAAATATATTAAAAATAGTAAAATCTATGAGTATATTTAAGCTAAAATTAGAATGAAAGCAAGCCTTATAAAATCCTTTAGAAGTGGCACAAGGATTAAAAAGGACATGTACATTATCCCCTCCCTTATTTAATTTATATATTGAAAAATTAGAAGAATGACTAAATGTAAGTGAATGGATGGTAATCAATTGGGAATATTTGTGTTCAGACTTAATTTACATGTAGATAATCTCATTCTAATTGGAAGGTTAGCATAAGGTTCAAGAGAGCATTTAAATCCCTTAGATAATGTACAAGTAATATACTAGACAAGTTGTTTTATTAATGATATAATTTGTATGTATAAAGATAAACAATTACTTTTAATAAAAACTTATTAACAATTGTGATTCCAAAGTATACGTTTAACTAATATAATAGATAATGTTATATATCTAACATGTGAGTAGTTTTACAATAAGGTAGGCATGCATGAAAACACTAGGAAAACTAAGATCATGATCTTCTCCACTCAAAATAAAAAGAATAAAGGCAAAGTAGAGAGGTTGAATTATGGGATTGGATCATTATGTAGATTTTATTTGGGATATGAATGGTACCAATGATATCGTATGGGTGTGAAGTGTAGGCTAGAAATGAATCAAAATCAAAATGCATAAAAATAGAGAGGATTCAAAAATATATGATTACAAAGAAATATAAATAAAAGAGTTAGTTCCATATGAGACTCTTCTAGTAGAAACATACACATTTACTATAAAGGCAACCACCATGGTTTATATTTTAGGATATATATGACCTAGGCACATAACCATTTTGGGCCATGAATTTATGTCCAAAAATACCTAAAAAACTATTTTTTAATCCTAACTAGACTATTAGGGCATAAATTTATGTTGAAGACTTTGTTTTGATCCATTTAAGAAGTGTTAAAAATATTAGAGAGAGAACAACAATTTCAACAAATAAAGTTACCAATAACTTTGTGGGAAAAATGCTTCAAAGGCTCTCAAGAAGGCAAAACAAAATATTTACTAAAAATAGTATTTTGATGTTTAGATTTTCATTCCCAAAATACATCTCTAGCCATGTTCGTACATCAGTAGAATATAGAACAAAAAAATAAAGGTCATTTATATGTAATTTTCATTTAATATGTATTTCGTAACTCATGGAAGGCGAATCACCACATTTTCATATGGATGACCTTATAAATCATGAAATGTGAACCATCACATTTTTATAAGGGTAGTCTTTCATATTCAATATGATGGATTTCTAACACACGCATTACTATATAAAGATATGCATCCTTGATTGTAAAAAGTATGAGTAATGATGCAATATCATATTTTAAATATCATCTTCTCTTCCTGCCTATTTGATTATCTCATACATAATTGGAAGGATTATTCTCTACACACCTATGTCTTACAAACCTATAATTACTTACAATATCCTCTAGGCATGGGTCCATATAGCCTAATACTTCCATGGATCTATTAGGTAGTCAAATTTATACACTAAATCATTAAACACAACCTTGTAAATCTACCTGATATATTTATAGACCCATGAGGACAATGAGACTACATGACCAACACCTTGAATACATAAAATAATTTATATATACGTTAGGTAGTAGATCTATTAGAGTATATTATATTATTTAGTACATGCTAATGTACCACCTTGGGTGTGTCTTTAGATTAGAAGTGTGTATTATATTATATTATGAGTATATATTTTATGTAATGTAATAATGTGTAGGAAATGCATAAGTGTCTTGTAGTTAAGTATACAAGTTTCGTGAGTGTATATGTACACAAGTGTCCATTATGTAAGAGTGCACATGTGTCCTTAGAGTAGGAAATTTATGAGTCTCAGGAAGAGTGAATTTCAATAGCAATTCATATGAAGAATCACATTCCATTATATATGTGTCTATGTGTGTGTGAAAGAGATACAATGTAAAGTGAGAGTGTGTGGAAGTATGGTGTATCATGATCGTGGAGAAAAATTAATTGAATTTATGTTGAACATGGATAGTGAACCAAGTGATAGTTCAAATATTAGAATGGTTGATAATATTTTTTTTGATAGTAAAGTTAAAATATCAATGTTGAGTAGTAATTTTGCTATTAAAATTTAAGGATTTATTTATTTTTATAAAATTAAAGAAGAAAGTTTGATTAACACAATGGTGCTTTTTCTCATTCAATAAGAGTTACATCAATATTTCAAAATAAATAAATCAAAATTAATGACTACAAATTTTTATACATATAAATAATAATTTTATAGACTTTATAGCTATTTCATTCATAGATAGCAAGGTAAAAGAAGTCATTGAAAATAAAATTATTCTTGTCATAGAAATAGAAATAAAAGGGATATAAAAAATATCATGAACAAAAAGACACCAAGGACACATGGTGAGAATAAGGGAATACATTAATTTTAAAATATATTAGAAGGGGCTATTAATTATAAAGGATTGGTAGATAAACATAAAATTTAAGGGTATTATTTAGCACTCTATGAATGCAATGTTATGACATTTTCTTACTAAGTTTACCATTTGTAATTCTAATAAACTTGCAATGACATAACAACATTGTCACGACAAAAAACATATTGCTCTTCAATAAATCCAAAAAAAATTGAAAGAAAATTGTAGGAAATACATTGGTGTCAGGTGCTTCATTATAATGGAAAGAGAGGGCTACTTCATGTATCTCCATAGATAAATTCTTCATCAAGATTTCATTTTATCCCTATATGTTTCACAAGGAATAACTATAGTTGGAGCATATACATTTATAATCCCAACTTTGATGTTTTCCTCTTTCCTACAAAATAGTCCAACAACTCAATTACTTTTTACTTCTAACAATTTTCCATCACATTTACATTTATCCCTTATTGTTGCAATACCATATGAAGCTCCTATATAATAAAATTCTAGAAAATCACCCATATTTCGAATCTTTTTAAAATATCCTTATATTCCTTACTACTTAATTTTATTTATTGTATTAAAATAAACTTAGGACTATAAAAGCCTATTTATTTCTTAAAAATTCATTTTTGAAGGGTCTTATTCATACCCTAATATTACTTTTTATTTTTATTATTGGACTTAGCTCCACTTCTTGTTAACACCTTTGGTATTTTTAATTAGCTATCAAAATTGATATCCCTTGGATTTTCTTTTTTCTTTGTTTATGCTTTCATGGCCTTCCTATATTTCTTCCATTCACACAAATACTATCATTTTCATCAATATCTTCTATTTTTCCATATTGTTCATGATGATACTTATCTTCCAAAGAATTATGATTCTTGAAAGAATACAAAATGCAAGACAAAGCCTTATAAATGTTATATTTTGATGCCACATACAACGGGATATAACAATCATAAGATGCAGAAAGAAATAAATTAAATCCTACGAGATGACTGAAACATGCTATAAATAGAAATGACGAAAATATTACAATAGTAGCTATGGAGGAAATGGACACTCCACGATATAAGCTACAACTCCATGACTGAGCTCTGAACTTATAGCTAATACACACACACTACCCTACTGCCTATCTACCACACACTAACTTTAATACAATGAATTTGATATATATCTTCTACATCTATGGACTTTTTATAGGAAGATAGGTTCTTTGGCCAAAACTCTACCTAGTTGTACAAGTGGACACCTTGCACATTACAGCTTGCACATTGACACTTGTGCATTTATTACATTACATGAATTAAATAGATAAATCCACCCTAAAGTAACCTAATTTCCTAAGTATGTACCAAGGAAGATACACTTACATGACCCAAATAATGTAATATACTATATTTCTAACACCCTCTTGTATTACAATGTTTGGGTATTGAAGACTTTAGTATTAAATATGGATCTTCTTCTATCTTATGGCTTTGAATTGGATCTTCTTCTTGGAAATGGTCTTTGGCTTCTTAAGTAATTGCTTTAGTCTTCAAATGATGCAAAAATAGGTTGAAGCTATAGACCCTTATTTTAGTTGACCTTGCGCTATGTTCCTCCTTCATTGGGTTCATCTCCTTCCTTTTTAGCTTTACCTTTGAACTCGGTATCTACCTTTTCATAGGTGGTTGTGTTGCTACTTAGTTCTTGCATGGATTATTCTCCTTTCTTGTCTTTAGTTTGTACAGATGCTTCTAAAAACCACTTATGGCATTATGATAATATTTTGAATTTTTAGAACTTGAAGTATCAATTTTTCATAAGAATAAGAAAATATTTCTATATATGACTCACTTAGTTTTGCCTTAATTTTGAGTAGTTCTATCAATCCCTTTTGTTCTACATTTTCATTCTTGACATGCTTATATGTGAGAAAATCCATATATAATATACTCACAAGATCTAACGAAAATATAACAATATTATTTCTATTTCTAATAGCTTCATTGAGATGAGTTTGAAGATAGCATTCCATAGTATCAAAGTTGTCTTCTAAGGCTTCACTATGGATTATTTTAGATGTTATATCTATCATTATTTCTGATTTCGAGAGTAGATTCATGATCCCAAGTTTTATGGTGCTGAATTTTACTTATTGATGTTTGTAGTATTTTGGAAGGTAGACATCCTTATGGCTCCCTATCAGGATATATGATCTCTAATAGAAGTATAAAAGCTTGATTTGATAAAACCTATATTAATACTTGATTCTTGTAGGCTTCTTCATGTCTCTTTAGTAATGAGAATGAGTACTCTTAAGGATTTTTAGGTTTTGTAGATAGCTTATATATTGCTAATGGATTTACAACTTGATAAATAATAGATTCTAATATTACCAAATTTTGTAGGATACCTTATGACTCCCTAGTATGTTTTGGACAAGATATAAAGTGATTTTATAAGTTATAGTTCAATCTTGGTTGATTTTTTATATTTTTGTAAATGCTAAAATCAACTTATATTATCCTTATTGATCCTATTGAACTAAGCACTTTTTCTATATTTCAAGAGGTTTTAATGTTGGATGTTTTTTCTCTATTTGAGAAGATTTAATATAAGTAAATATTATAATTTATAACCTTAATATATTTTGATAAATCTCTTATAATGGTCATTTGATATGTGATTTTAATTTTCCTAATTTCCAATAAATAAATTTTTAGTAGTAGACCTTATGACTCCTAAATTTTGAAAATTAGAAAAGATAATAATATTTGCAAAGTATTAAATAGTTCAACCTAAGTAGAAGGCCTTATCTCTCCTTGGTTAGTTTGCAAATAGTATCTTATTTTTGGTAAGTTATCTCCTATATTTTTTGTTTTCTCAACCTTAAAGTTTATGCTTGAAATTATAACCTTATATATCCTATATTTGAAAGCAATATTAATGATATAGTTCTCTTACCTTAGCTCCTTGACTTCACACTTGAATGATGTTGGTTTTGACTGAAATATAACAGTACTTTATGTACCCTTTTTATGGCACTTGAATTGACAAATATTAATGGCCAAGTGTGGTATGGTTGTGTGGGAAACAGTTGGGCTTGCTATTTGATGCTTGGAGAGTATATGTTGACCTTCTTATATGAAGCCTTAAATGCTCCTTGCTCTCCTTCTTCCATGTTGCACTTAGAAATAGATTGACTAGGCTATTCCTCCTATCCTTTGACTGTACTTTACTCCACTTCACACTATGGATGTCAAATGTACATTATATACTTTCGCTCTCTCTATGTTGCATTTAATGGTAGTCAATTATGGACAAGTGGCACCTACATGTTTTGAGAGCACTACCACTTCTTCTTGTAATGTTTTTACACTGACTGTTACTCCTTTGTAACATATTAAACTTTATTTGAGTGCTTGTAACTCCTCAATGTTTATCTCTTGAGTGTTAGATATATGACATCCATTAGGGAATATTATGCCAAGTGGCATTCAGTCCTATTGTATGATATTTTTAATGTAACACCTCTAAGAGGAATATTATAACTCTTTCTATTATCTTCCTCCTTAGCTTGCTTTGATTTCTTGAGCAACAAACAATGTATTCTATTCTACAGGTAATTCATGAGACACCTTAGAGCTTAGAATGACGATGAGGTGGCTCTTCTGATACCCTTTGTTGATGATATTCCCAATGTAGCATCTACTCTTCTTCTTTGTGATTATACCTTCCTTGTGCTCTCTATTCATGTTGATAGAGGTGAAGCTTGATGCATCTAAAAATTGGATGTGCTCTATCCTTTTTTTTACATAAATAGTTGTTTATCCTTGCTATGGTTTACGTAAATGTTTGTGATAGATTTATTTTGGCTTATGTAAATAAACTTGGTAGGCTTATTGTCATTTACATAAAAGCGTCCTTTGTCTTGTAGATCTATTCTTGGAGAGAATACCCTTTCATTTTTGGAGAATGCTTAATCCTTTGGCCTTTCCTTTGGCTGCATTTTTACCTATACCTATTGTGCCTATTGTGGTACCTTTAAATGTTTTCCTTTCCCTACATTTGGTGTATTGTAGAAGTGCAATACCATATAACCTTTACATGTATATAACATTTTTATAAAACCTTTTTATAAAATATTTACATGTATATAGAACCTTTTTATCGCACCTTTTCTTGCACTCTTTTGTAGATTTGAGATTCTTATTTCTGTAGCAGATTAATGAGCTCAAAATAAGGGTTTTAAGGATGTCTCTTTGGTTAGACTTCTTACCCTTCTTTCTTGTATGATTGGTGTGAATCAAAGCCTTGTAAATGTTGTATAATATAAGCTTTATTTTAGTTGCACTAACCCTAAGTGCTTTGTATTTGAGACTCATCAAGTCTCAATATTTGAAGCTTTTTTTTGGTTAGCTTTTCTTTACTTGTACTAACCAATTTTGATGGCTTCTATTGGCCACTATGAGTTGCAGGTTTCTATGCTTTAAGAGTATATTTAGATACTTGATCTAAACTAGATTTTGTAGCCTTTATTTCAAAGCACAAAACTAATTTATTTTTAGAATAATAATAGTAATATAAAAAATTCTACTTTTAATGCTCTAACATATTACACTTTATCACTCCAATCTTCTATCAAGAAATGCATTGAATCAATTCACTACAACTAATCAAGAATAATCTAAAATGAACCTTCAAGAATTATTTTGTAAATTTCTTATAAGCAAGATATTAGGAGATAGTCTTCTTTTGCTTTCCAAATTAGATAATAGGCTAGTTGATATATTATTGAAATTTTGAAATCTAATCAAATCCTAATGTGCAAATGAACCTTAAAAATAACCTTTATTTTTACACACTTGAAGACTAAAATATAAACCTTTTTGCAACTTTAATCAAGATTAAGGTGCTTTAATAAATCTAATAAGTAATCAAACTAATAAATCTACTTGCATCAATAGTTGCTTATCTATTTTGAATGCTTTTGTAATTCATTTTATGATTATGTAGAGGATGTAGATCTTGGTGCCTAAGATCGCCAAGTTGCTTCCTTGATTAGGATCTTGCAGCTATTTATGCATTGTTTTAAATAGTTCCTTCTTCACAATATTGATGGTCTTGAACTTTCTTTCATGAGCCTAGGATTTTGTGGCATTGATCTCCTATTGTAATATCCTCCTTCTGTTGTATATTTGTAGAATTTTGTATCTCTGAAGTAGTGACCTCTTACTATAGGATATAATATTCAAATCTCCTAGATTTGATGAGCTTCTTCTACCTTAAAGCCTTCTTGTCAAATTTTGACTTCAAGTAGGTTATTCTTCTCAAGATTATGAATATCTTGAGGTCTTCACTAGATTCTTCTTCTGCTTATATTGGCACTCCTTACCAAATTCTCCTCCTCTTGGGTTTTTTATCGGATGATAATAATTGTCCCAAGTCCTTCACTATTAAGAGCTTCTTCTTGGTAGTGGATTTCTCCAGTGAGTTCTCCTTTGATGATTTATTCAGCAAGGATATTCTAGCCTTTTGATATATGCTCATCGAGACCTTATCAAGTTCTTTGATATTGTAGCTTCTTTTGGTCTTTTTGGAAGTGTTGGCATTCATATCTTATCCTAGATCTCTAATTCTGCTACTTATGGATTCGAGCAAGACTCTCCCACTCCTTATTCTTCCTAGTCTAGAATTTATTCAATGAGATCTCCCACTGATCTCTTTTGCTTCAGGTATGAGATTGATTATGAAGAAACTTTTCTTCCTAACTTTCTTATAGGAAGCTTTCTTGACTTACTAGATCTCCTTTACATGCAATAATAATATTAGTATTGAAATCTACTTCTAAATTAGATACTCTCTGGAGGCTTTTGTGGTCTTTTCTTCAATATCAAATCTTCTATGGTCTTTTCTTTTGGATCAAGGCTTTTATGGCCTTTTCTTTTGGATCAAGGCTTCTATGGCCTTTTATTCTATATCAAGGCTTATATATCCTTTTCTTATAAATTAAGGCTTCTATGGTATTTGTATTCTTATGAGGTTCTTCAATATATCAATGGAGATCTTTTGTCTCCAGACCTCACTGCAATTCTTTTCCAGAAGTTTCTTTTGAAGTGTCCTCCTCTTTGCAACATGTAATATCTACACTATGAAGGCACTCTGACATTCGAGCAATGAATTTGAGGTCTCTTAGATTTATGTTGTAGTATGTGTCCCAATAATTTGATTATTAATTCCCTGTAATAAATAAGGTAAGTATTTTTAGATCTCTAAGCTTCACTAGTTGATTCATCAACCTAGTCGATCAAATTTTTAGTCCTAGTCTTCACAATTTTTCTTTCAAATATATGGAAAGACTCTAGCATTATGAAATCTTAGTATTTCTAAAACTGATATCTTAGTCCTTACTTGTAACTCTCCCTAATTCTACCACCTAGACTCTTCTAAGAAATTTTTACAGTGACTGGTCCAATGGTGCGTCAAGTTGTCAAAAACTTAAGGTCAATAATAATGTTGGTTTTCCTATAGATCTATTATGGATCAATATAATGTAGCTCTGATACCACTATTAGATTTGTATACCACATACAATGGGATATAGTAATCACAATATGCATAAATAAATAAAGTAAATCTACGAGATGATTGAAATATACTATAAATAGAAATGACAAAAAGATTAGAATAATAGCTATTAAGGAAATGGATACTCTATGATATAAGCTATTACTCCATGAATGAGCTCTGATATTATAGCTCATACACACACTACCCTATTACCTATATAGGAAGATAAGTTCCTTGGCCAACACTCTACCTAGTCGTACAAGTGAACACCTTGTACATTACAACTTGCACATTAACACTTGTGTATTTATTACATTTCATAAAGTAACTAGATAACTTCCCCCAAAAGTAACCTAATGTCCTAAGTATGTACAAGGAAGATACATTTACATGACCCAAATAATGTAATATACTCTATTTCTAACAATAAACACTTTCTTATTTATGTTTCTCTAATAATTCTAAAGTGCATGAATGATCCTCCATTGTCATTACTTTCCTATGCTTCCCTAGAAACCCTAAATTTTATTAGATATACTTCATATGCTTTTCTTTATTGTGCTACTCTTGAAATCCTAAAGTGTAATGAATACACTCTATACTACTTTCATTTTTATTGCAAGGAGAAGATTTTATGCTACTTGAGAAAAATGAAGATTATTTAATTAGATTTACCTTGACCTCCCTCACCTAATTTGCTTCAAAATTTATCTCTTCGTATTCCTTTGATTTAAAATTTGCCTCCCCATTTTTCTTTGCACCTTTAACTCATTTTGTATTTGAACTTGCATATTTTACTACCTCATCCCTTATGCCATTTTTTTCTTCTAATAGTTGACTTTAGGGAACTATATTTGCATTTATCGTTTAATAATGCATAAGGGTTTTTTTTTACTCTTGATTAAGATTGGAACATCCTTTAATTAAACCAACTTCTCCTTTGATATTATTTCCTTGTTTCATATTGACGTTTACCTCATAGACAAAAATTTCCATCTCTTTCTCCATTAGTTTCATTGTGCAATCTCTTGGCATGTGTATAGTTTAATGGATAACTCATGACATCATAATGGAATGTTTTTATAATCCACTTGTTTATCCCATCCTCTTGATTTAGATTAATCCTAATGGATTACAATAAAGGTTTTAAAATATTCATGGTAACACATATTCGAGTATATACAATATACCTTATCTCCTTAGTAATTGGTCCCTATTGGATGAACTCGCCTAAATTATTCCTAATATTCTTCAAAACCTTGTTATTAACGAGTTGATAAGGAATTCCAAAACTCACAATCCACACTAAAAGCCTTTTAATAGTATCTATATCCATAGAAAAATTCTCACTTCATGATCTTAAATATAATGCATCTTTACCCCTAAACTAAGGGCCTCCATCTATTACTTTTCCCTTATTTCTAAAGTGGGGAAGATAATGAGAAAATTCTCTTTTGGAAGAAAATACATGGATTAATTTTAATTCAATTACTTCTTCTCCTTGATCTAATTTTAAATATTAGAAAATCTTGACTAGTATCCATGGAACTTACATATTAATCCTCTAGTTTTAAGAAACATTATATCATGCTTGGTCATAGGATCCTTAATAATCACTTATGGTGTAGTATTTACTACTTGGATAGGGCTTTTCATAGATTCACTATTCCTATTATTGGTAACTTGGGCACTCATACTTATAACTAGGACATCCTTACTTCTAGTAAGGATTGTCAAATATGACATTCTTTGAACAATCATGGAAACAGGGATATACTTGGAACCAAAAGAAAAAAAAGCTATTGGTATTCAAATAGCACATGCAAATTGTCATCACCAAAGAACAACACCAATCAGAGTTTCATTAGGATGGATGGATGATCAAGATCGATTAAAGTCTTATATTCATTTAGAAGATCATATTATTTTTTTTATTCCTATATTTTGAGGATGAAACATTTTTGTAAGGGACATGGAATTTTAGGTGCCTAAGAATATGCATGAGGGGATATAATATAATATGTATTAAAGCATACATTACACATAAAATTATAATAATATTTAACATAATATAATATTACAATATTATGCACTTTGTAACTCATGGAAGGTGAACCATCACATTCTTGTATAAATATAGATATACCACCACTGTAAAAGTAAGTCTTGGCTTATGGATCTAAAGATCTTGTGAAGTGGCTTCCTTCCAATAAGGAGCATTGTATGATGTTGCCCTACCTCAAGGGTATTATCAATCTCTATTTTATTGTGTGAATTATTATTGTGCAATTTATTTGTGGATGTATGTTGAATATTTTTACATATTGATTAATGGCTTATGGTAATGATAAGAGAGGTTCTTAACACATTGACTCTTTTTGAGATGATCGATAGCAATAATAGACACCCAGTAGTAGGAATAAATGACTAATAGTAGGAATAGATGACCACTAGTAGGAATAGATGACCAATAGCAAGTATAAAAAATAGATGAGTGGTAGTAGGAATAAATGACTGATAACTTATAGTTGGAATAGATAATATTTTTAATTTTTACAAGTTTTTTCAAATAATATTATAAATTCACCATATTTTTATATTTTTTGGTGGAAAAAAAGCAACTCGACATGTCTTCTACATGAATTTGGACACTATTTTCCTATATTTCAAAATTGATTCACCCCATTTTTATAAATACATTTTGGGACCGATCCCTTATGCATAACCTTGATTTCAACTAAGTTCCATATTTCTAGTATTTTGAGGTTTAAAAAAAGTATGGGAAACATAATATTCAAGTGTTTGTGTTTCATGAGGAAGGCAGTGAATTCACTCTACTCAAAATGCTGAGTTCAATCTTAGTTAAAATTCTCCATCTATATCTAACATCATGAAATAGTATTTATGCTCTTATTTCTTTAATCACCCCAAAAGCACAATACATGAATATCCATAAGAATCACGAATTAACAAATTTATAAAGTTGCATTTGAGAATGTTCAAACAATAGTACAACGTGACCACTAAAGAAACTTCTTAAAAGAAAAATATCAATTACAATCCTATTTAAAATTGTAATAGTAAAAGTAATGTAAATTGCTATAAACAATATTAAAACCTTCTACATTTTAAGCTTAATAATTGAAACACATGTTCCACTTAAGTTTTAGATATCGGCAACTCTACCAAGATTTAAAAAGAGTAAGAACTCGGGAAAAAAAAAAAAAACTTTAAATACCACTAGATTTAAGATCACTAAAAACAATACAAACCTTACAAAGTCCACTAAAATCACCTCTAACACCGCCATCATTTGATATACCATCAAAGCACAAACTCTATTAAAATCACCTCTAACACCGCCATCATTTGATATACCATCAAAGCAAAAACTCTATTAAAATCACCTCTAACACCGCCATCATTTGATATGCCATCAAAGCACAAACTCTATTGAAACTACTTTTAGTTGAAAACTCTATAAAAACTATATTGAACACCACAAGTATGACTTAAACATCATAGTATAGGCTCCATTGAAGCTACTGTTGACTCTATAAATGTAAAAACAAACATCAAGAAATCCACTGGACTACATGTAACATCACCCATTTTTTGGACCACCACTAGAACTACGTAACTAAATTATTAACATCACCCGATCGGGGGCTTAGCGGGTTCCAAAAGGGATGGTCCCTGTCCCTTCGCAGGGGCAGCGCATGCCTCCACAAGGCATCCGACTACTCCGCTGTCCGCCAGGGGTCTCCGATGCCGTGTGCTCTTCACCGCCGAAGTAGGGGTATAACAGAAACATTTCTCTCACCTAAAAAATTATCTTTCCAATTCAAACTCCTTTGAAACGGCCCGTGTTCCCACGTGCTGCGCGATGTTACCTACTGATGTCTCTATATGAGACTTGCTCATAGCTTTCGTTCAACAGACGGAGGAGAACAGATGGCTCCGCTAAGCGAACACTGGATCCATCACTGTATAGTTTGATAAAGCCATCAAAGTCCTCCACAAGGCATGGCTCCGCCTTCGGATCTGACATTATCTCTCCTCCCTCTCTCTAACCTCCGCTGAAGATGTGAATCATGTGCAGCTCAGCGCCTGTATATAATATGAGGTGTTTGTCCTGTCTAATCTGTTTTGCTCATGTGTCGTCTCTTCAATCGGAATCTTAAAATTGGGTCGAGAAAGACGAGGATTTTGTGGAGAAAAGAGATATAAAATGAGTTTTAAACAGGAAGGAAGACTCCGAGAAAGTGATGTTCATTGAATCCTTGGGCATGTGGTTGGTAAGACAAGTCTCTAGAGGCATTTGAATTGCACGAACATCCCCACTCTTGACAATCGACCATCATTCGTACGTGCTGTTCAGCTTCAATTAACTGAATTTAATCCTTTGACAGTATCATTCAACATTAAGTAGTCTATCAATATCTTTTTTCAAGAGTGGATGTACAGATCTGTTAGAGTAAATCACTATATAAAATATATTTATATAGAAAAGCAATTATAGTGTTTCAAAATTTAACGGCAGAATTAAAGAAAAATTAGACAAACACACACGAAGAAGAGACAACGATTTTAACGTGGTTCACCCAATGTGGGTTACATCCACCGAGAATTTTCAGTCCTTCATTTTCTCAATCCAAGCAATAGAGGGTTACAACCTACAGCAAACATCTGCTGTAATTTCCTCTCTATATTTCCAAGGAATTAACACAGTAATTTTCTTGTCATAGTCTTCTTTGTTTTTTCCTCACAACTATATATAAGAAAAAAATAGAAAAAACAAACTGCTTTTCTTAATACATTCCAAGATTAACATTGAGTTCCCAACATCTAATTTTGGGATAAAAACAAAAAAACTTTCCCTGGTTGTCCTGTTGTAAATCCGAAAACTTTCTCTGGTAGACTAACAATCGTAAATCTGGAAACTTTCCTCGCTTGTCCTGCGAGTAAATCCAAAAACTTTCTCCGTTTAGCCTCCTCATAATTAGGCTCCATTCCTAACAATCTCCCACTTGGAGACTAATTCCATTGCACCATACCGCAACCAAGGATCGAAAAATTCTCATCATGGCCTCTTATTCCTTAAGGCCAAGCGAAGTTGAGCAAAATCTCAACTTCTCTCTTGCCACCACTTTTGTAAGCATATCGATAGGATTTTGTGATGTGTGAACCTTCCCTAATTTCAAAGATCCATCTTCCACTACTAATCTAATGAAATGATATCCGAGTTTGATGTGTTTAGTTTTTGAATGGAATGCTAAATTCTTCGCAAGGTGTATAGCACTCTCGCTATCACTCCACAACCTATTATCCTCTTGCTTCTTCCCCACTTCTTCCATTAGTCTTTGCAACCAAACCATCTCTTTGCTTGCTTACGTAGCAGCAACATATTCAGCTTCGGTGGTTGAAAGGGCAACTACGTGTTGGAGTTTAGAAATCCAACTAACCGCTCCTCCTCCTATAGTAAATATGTAGCCAGTAGTGCTCCTTCCACCATCAAGATCACCTGCCATATCAGAATCTACAAAACCTTTCAAGCATATATTAGAGCCTCCAAAATTCAAAGAATAATTTGAAGTTCCTCTCAAGTACCTGAGTATCCATTTTATCCCTTGCCAATGTCCTTTTCTTGGATTACTCATAAATCTACTCACTACTCCCACTGCATGGGCAATGTCTAGTCTTGTACAAACCATTGCATACATCAAGCTTCCAACTTTTGATGCATAGGGAACCTTAGCCATATGCTCTTGTTCCTTTTGTGTCTTGGGACACAAATCTTTGGTGAGTTTGAAATGCTTTGCCAATGGAGTAGCAACAGACTTTGCATTATTCATGTTGAATCTCTTAAGCACTTTTTCAATGTATTTTGCTTGTGATAATTTCAGAGTGTGACTCTCCTTGTATCTTGTTATTCTCATACCAAGGATTTGTTTGGCTTCTCCCAAATCCTTCATGGCAAAGGATTTAGCCAACTTCTTCTTGAGCATGTTTATATCTTGCATATTTGTTCTTGCAACTAACATGTCATCCACATACAATAGCAAAATAACATAGTTACCATTTCCAATTTGCTTAAAATATACACAGTGATCACTTTGACATCTTTCAAACCTTTGATTAGCCATGAACTTATCAAATTTTAAATACCACTTGTCTAGGAGCTTGTTTTAACCCATACAAGCTCTTTTTCAGTTTACATACCCAATCCTCTTTACCTTTCACCTAAAAGCCTTCTGGTTGGTGCATATAAATTTCCTCCTCAAAATC
The DNA here is from genome assembly GCA_028583015.1 of Wollemia nobilis. NCBI lineage: Eukaryota > Viridiplantae > Streptophyta > Pinopsida > Araucariales > Araucariaceae > Wollemia > Wollemia nobilis. The sequence continues at coordinate 1,704,779 of JAQPPZ010016969.1, read as the reverse complement.
ACCATGAAGAAATGTTGTCTTCATATCCAATTGCTCTAGAAACAAATTTTCTATAGCTACAAGACTCAAAATAGCTCTAATAGAGGTCATTTTTACAACTGGAGAAAAAATCTCATCAAAATCAATACCTTTTTTTGAGCAAATCCCTTGACCACTAGTCTTGCTTTGTATCTCTTATGCCCTTCATTCTCCTCTTTAATCCTATACACCCATTTATTGGTCAAAGATCTTTTACCTTTGGGTAGCTCAACCAAATCCCAAGTTTGGTTGTGAAATAAAGAGTCCATTTCTTCATTCATTGCAAGCTCCCACTTATTCCTGGTATCCATTTGTAATGCTTCCTGAAAACATTATGGCTCACCAGCATCAGTATACAAAACATAATCAGAGAAACGTTGAGGAATTTTACTTATCCTGGTAGAATGTCTAACAGCACTTTCTGGAGATTGAGGTGCTTGTTGTTGTTGCTTGTACATTTTGATCTTCTACCACCTTTGGAGTTACCTTTTCTATGTGTCCATCAAGGTCTATGTATTCAGCATTTTCCTCTTTCTGTTTCTTTCCCTGCAACCGATCTTTATACAAGTTTTTTTCATTAAATATGACATCCCTACTTCTAATGACTTTTCGGTTATCACAATCCCATAATCTGTAACCCAAGCCATCAATACCGTAACCAATAAAATAGCACTTTTGGGCCTTAGCATCTAACTTATTTATGTTCTCTTTGTCTATATGCATAAAAGCCTCACATCCAAATACCTTAAGGAAAGAATAATTTCTTGGTTTACTCGTCCAAAGCTCTTCCAGAATTCCTCCATCCAAGGCACTAGACGGTCCTCTATTAATCAGATATATTGTAGTATCAACAGCATGAGCCCATAAAAATAATGGTAAGCTTGCATGTATTCTCATGCTCCTAGAACACTCCATGATGGTTCTATTCATTCTTTCTGCAACCCCATTTTCTTGAGGTGTTCTTGGAACTACCTTGATTCTTCTAATTCCATTTTTAGAACAAAACACATCAAATTCTCTACTTGCAATATTCTCCACCATTATCCAACTTTAGACACTTTAACCTTTTCCAGATTCATTTTCAACTAATGCTTTCCAATTCTTAAAGGTATTAAAAACATCACTTTTATTCTTAATGCAATATATCCATGTTTTCCTTGTTGCATCATCAATAAAAAGTACATAGTAAGAGGAACCTCCAATAGAAGTTACCTGAGCTTAGGCCCCAAACATCTGAGTGCACAAGCTCCAATTTCTCTTTCTTCCTTTCCTTGCCATCCTTGAGAAATCTAACTCTCTTTGCTTTACCATAAACACAATCCTCACAGAATTTCAAATCAATCTCTTTTAACTTAGGCAATAACTTTCTTGAATGTAAAATTTCCATACCTTTTCCACTCATATGGCCAATTCTTTGGTGCCACAAAGATGCACTCTCACCTGTAGAAACTAAATTCATGGAGCAGTGAGAAAAATCAGTAAGTAAATAAAGAGTACCCACCAATTTACCTCTAGCTACTATCAATGAACCTTTAGTAACTTTCCAAGCATTTTCTCCGAATGCAACCGTGTATCCTTCACCATCAAGCTTACTTGTCGATATAAGATTTCTCTTTAAATCTGGTATGTGTCTCACCTCTTTAAGATCCCATTGACATCCATTTGGGGATTTAATCAAAATCTTTCCAATACCCACGATTTTACATGGTTGGTCATTTCCCAATAGAACCTGTCCATAATCTCCAAAACATAATCTATGAAGTATTCCTTATGTGAGGTAGCATGGAATGAAGCACCACTATCAATTACCCAATAATCACTATTTCTATCAAGAGATAAGATTAAAGCATCTTGTAGAATTTGTCCAGTAATATTGGCTTCTGAAGTGTTACCATTATTATCATTACCTTCATTTCCATCACCCTTTCTTTGCCAATAGTCCTTCTTGAGATGACCCTTTTTGCCACAGTTCCAACACTATAGCTTTCCTTTTCCACGTGATTTGGATCTGCCTTTGGATTTGCCATGATGTGAACTCTTGCCTCTTTCTCTTCCTCTTCCTCTATTCTCAACAGTTAAGGCAGTGCTAGATGATTCTCCTGTGGTTTTTCTTCTCATGTCCTCACTGAGTATCACACCAACCACATCATCAAATTCTAATTTATTTGAACTCGAAGCAGATTTACTTACCGCCATTACCAAATTGTTCCAACTTTCCAGAAGAGAGCATAAGATTAATAAGGCCCTAAGCTCATCATCAAAATCCAATCCTACTGAATGCAATTGATTAGTGACAGTATTAAATTCATTTAAATGATCATGCATAGATCCTCCTTCACTCATTTTCATGTTAAATAACCTTTTCATTAAGAATACCTTATTTGATGCTAATGGTTTCTCATACATCTTGGCCAACTTATCCATGACTCCCTTGGTAGTCTTTTCATCAGATATGTTGAAGGCTACGGTGGCTCCCAAGCACAGCCTCACAGTACCCAATGCCTTTCTATCAAGGAGACTCCACTCCTCATCAAACATAGATGAAGGTCTCTTTGTTTCCCCCTCAAGAGGTAAGTAAAGATCCTTCTGGTACAAGTAATCCTCCATCTGCATCTTCCGAATTGAAAGTTCGGCCATTGAATTTTTGAACTCTAAACCTCCCTTCTTCCGCCATTGCTCCCACTTGATCCAAAAATTCTCCTTCTGTCAAGTGCACCCAACAAAACAACTACTCTGATACCACTTGTTAGAGTAAATCACTATATAAAATATATTTATATAGAAAAGCAATTAGACAAACACACACAGAAGAAGAGACAACGATTTTAACGTGGTTCACCCAATGTGGGTTACATCCACCGAGAATTTTCAGTCCTTCATTTTCTCAATCCAAGCAATAGAGGGTTACAACCTACAGCAAACATCTGCTGTAATTTCCTATCTATATTTTCAAGGAATTAACACAGTAATTTTCTTTTCATAGTCTTCTTTGTTTTTTCCTCACAACAATATATAAGAAAAAAATAGAAAAAACAAACTGCTTTTCTTAATACATTCCAATATTAACATTGAGTTCCCAACATCTAATTTTGGGATAAAAACAAAAAAACTTTCCCTAGTTGTCCTGTTGTAAATCCGGAAACTTTCTCCAGTAGACTAACAGACTGTAAATCTGGAAACTCTCCCTGCTCGTCCTACAGTAAATCCAGAAACTTTCTCTGTTTAGCCTCCTCATAATTAGGCTCCATTCCTAACACAGACAAGCTTTGAAATCGTTGAACAAGCTTTTGTAAAGTTGTTTCGAACCATGGTTATGATTGGGAGCATAATCAATGGATTGATTGGGAGCTTAATCGGTGGATTAGTAAATGTTAGTTTGGTTGGACATTTATCAAGATTAAGGTTCAAACCTTGAGGGAAGCCTATTTCAAAGGTAGTAATCTGATCTAAATTTTTTTAGTGCGCGTAAGACTGGTATGAATATGTGGTATGTTTCATGTCGGACTATAAAACAACGAGGTGGAATAGGTTTGGTGAATGCAACCGTGTAGCTTGAACACTATCAAACTTGCCAACTACTAAAAATAATGCGGTTGTAACCAACCCTCTATCAAGCAAACAAAACAATCAGTATGCAGGTTTAAAAAAATAGGAAAGAGGGTAGAAGAACAAACAGATATAAAAACAATTTATAATAGACTACATCATCACTTTGAAACATAGTATTGAAAAAATATAAAATAAAAATAAGTCTATTGTTATTTTGTATACTTGAAAAAATATTTTAACACAATTTAGAAGTAAACAATAGATTACAATAAAAGGCTTAGGCATACCAAAAACATTCAGAAAAATGGTTCATAAAGTGTATGAGGAGGTTTGAGTTTAAAATAAAACACAAGAAAGACTTATTGAATGCTTTAGAAGTGGCATACAAAGGGTCGAGCAACAAAACGTTAACCCCTTCCTCTTTGTTACTTGATATTGTATATTTAATATGACATAACAATTATCAAATCAAGATAAAAATAGTAACAAGATCAAGATGATTGATGTAATATCCATGTAACCTTTTATAAGGTGTAATAACTAATTTAATAATGGGATAATTACCTAACATACCCCATTATTACATTATTTGGAATGCAAAGAGAGTTTGAAACAATTCAAAATTGACACATGTAAGTGTCTTTATGAATATATCTACAAGTTGCTCTTTGGTGGGAATGTACTGGAGTTGAGGAGAGGAGGAGGAGGTACAAATGTGGAATGAAATTCGATTAGGAATATGCCACTAGAAATAAACAACTTTAATAAGAACAACATCACATGAACGAGTTGAATTTTATGATTCTAAACTCTCAAATGAAGGGGTAGTGAACTTCAATGTACTTTGTTCTTGCATGAAAGAATGGATTCTTGATCAATTATGAAAAAGCAATTATGGTTAAATCAAGAAGGATAATACGGTAAGAGCTTCTTCTTGCTTATGTTCGTGAGCTTCTTCAAGAAGGGTTTCTACTTTCTTCTAGAAATAAATAACTTTAATAAGAAAAACATCACATGAACGAGTCGAATTTGATGACTCTAAACTCTCAAATGAAGGGGTAGTGAACTTCAATGTACTTTGTTCTTGCAGGAAAGAATGAATTCTTGATTAATTATGAAAAAGCAATTATGATTAAATCAAGAAGGATAATAGGGTAAGAGCTTCTTCTTGTTGATGTCCGTGAGCTTCTTCAAGAAGGGTTGCTACTTTCTTCACTTGAAACATGTACCATAGGTTCTATTGCATAACAAGTTGGTCATTTGAGTTGACAAAATACTATAATTTTATCCATTGAGGTAAGTAATGTATGCTTGGGATCCAACTTACAAAATTTGGATCCTAACATTGTAATGGACTCTTGAATCGATGCCACCAATACATAGAGATTTAAAAAATCATATAATTTTACAAAATGAGCTCAAAATATTTTCATATGCAAAAGTTATGACCTACAAAATTTTTACGCTAATAAACCTCAAAAAAATAAAAAATAAAGCCCTAAATCTTAGAGAAGTAGTAACCAATTTATCAATGCCATTTGACATTCTCTAATTTTCTAATATCCACTATATTTGTTTTTTTTGCTATTTCAACACCTCTGAACTCTTACAACTACAACACTTGCCTCAACTAGATTGGTTGATAAGGTATATATAGTGAAAAGATATATATTGTGGTGAATAGTACTACCATGTCGAAAATATATATTGTGGTGCATAGTACTACCATGTCATGTCGATTACCATATCGGCCTATATTTCCAATCATTTTGAATATGCCAAATCTTCCTTTAATGATGTTCAAACTCAAGTCAATTTATTGGAGGTACTTTTTTAGTCAATTTGGAATGATTAAAGAAATCAATACTAAGATAAATATGATTCTCCCTTTTATTATTAGACAGAGATAAATTTTGTGAAAAACCCCTAGATGAAAGCCAAGACATAATGATTTTCAACTAGACCTGAAATTTAATATCTATTTAGATATATCTAATATTCGAAAATATATCTTATAATTTCGTTTAAATGATAAACATCACTATATAAATACTTTAAGATTACAAGACTTAAGTTTTACTTATATAATTAATTAAGTAACCTTTATTATATAATTAATTATGCACATTTATATTTTTTTAAAACAAATAACTTTCCATTAATTATATATTACTTTTATTTATAATAATATTAAGTATAAATCTTAAGAATCCAACAAATAGATATTCTCAATAATAATATAATTCATATGTTAAAAATGTTTTTTTTTTTTTTTTTTACTTATTAATATGAAGGATAATAATATAATTCATATGTTAAAAATTTGTTTTTTTTTTTTTTCCTTATTAATATGAAGGATATATGTCAAATTTGAAGCTTATATTTACCAACTAATAGATTATTAATAAAGTTAATTTCAAGTGACTAGGAATTGGGTTCAAACCTTGGATTGGTAAGTTCTTGTCTGGTCAGGCACTTATCAATAATAGACCTGAGTTAAAACCTAGGGGGTGTCAATTTGCAAAGGTAGTAGTCTGATTTAAATATTCTGAGTGTATACCAGACCGACGGATGGTGGCCTCCATCTCACACCGGGTCAACAACAACAATATGAATAGATTTGCTAGAAGCATCCCTGTGGTTTGAACCTTGCGCTTATCAGTTACTAAAAATAGTGTGATTGTAACCAACTCCCTATGTAACCCAAATTTTTTTTAATGATGAACACATAAATAATATAACAAAGTCTTGAGTAAGTCCATTGAAAAATGACAATTAATGGAAAGTCTGATATTTTTTTCGGTTTCATAGGAGAGTTGGTCACAACCACACTATTTTTAGTAATTGATAAGTGTATGGTTCAAACCATAGGGGGTAATTCCATCAAACCTATTCCACTTGCTTCATTATTGTTGATCCACCGTGAAAGGGACCACTGGTTGCTCAGGGTTTGTACCATCATCTTCGATCTAGTGTGCATGCATAGGATTGGGTTTGTACCATCATCTTCGATCTAGTGTGCACGCATAGGATTTAGATCAGACTACTACCTTTTCAAATAGGCTACTGCCAAGGGTTGAACCTATTCATCTTCATGATAATTGTCTATCCAGACATACACTTACCAATCCACCTAGTCCTCAAAGACTTTAAATTTTAGATTAATGTGAGAAACCCCTACGAATGCATAGGGCTGAGTAGTCTCCTCCCAACCATAACCCCTCGTAAAGTTGAGATCTATGCTTATCAATAATAAATTTAACATACAAATTTTGTGTCTCTCTTTTCATCATAGAGGTTAGAACCATGGACCTCCTGTTCAAAAGGACTAGGCTCACCTTCCCCACTTGAGCTACAAAGATGGAAAAACTTTATGTTAAGGAAAACCATTCCCCATATCTTTTGGAGATCAATACTTTCCATTCCATAGGACATATCCCATCCAAATATACCCTTCAAGCTAATCAGAGGTGATATTAGTTAGTGCTATGCAAAACCACAAGAGAAAGAATGCACACAAAGTCCATTCCATAGGACATATTCCATCCAGATATACCCTTCAAGCTAACCAGAAGTGATATTAGTTAGTGCTATGCAAAACCACAAGAGAAAGAATGCACACGTGTGTACACAAGTTTGATAAATGTCATATGAACATGAGATATTATTCATAAAGCATTTTTTAATCATAATCTGAAAGAACAATTCAATTGAATTTGTTTTAAGCATGGGTGTTGAACCAAGTTATAGTTAAGATTTTAGAATGATTGATAATGGTTGTACGAATGTTGAGTGATCGGTTGTTTTCATCTCATGTCGGGTAAAAAATAAGAGATGAATAGCGATTGATTGGTGGTCTTCATATCACGCCGAATCAATAATAACGAGATGTATATCCAATGACTAATGGTCTCCATCTCACAAGTCAACAACAATGAGACGAAAAAGTTTATTAAAAATACCCATACAAATTGAACCGAATAAATTTGTTGAAAATATCCCTCTCATTTTGAATCCTATGTAATCCAAAAAAAATTGACCAAGAAATAAATAGTATAACAATAAGACAACTGGCAAATGAAAATTAAAGTCTATCATATTATTTAGTGCTATGCCAAACCAGGATGTACACGATGTACACCTGTCTACACGAGTTTGATAACTGTCATATAGACATGAGATATTATTCATCAAGCATTTTGTAATCGTGATCTTGGAGAACAACTCAGTTGAATTTGTTTTAAGCATGGGTGGTGAACCAAGTTATAGTTAAGATATTAGAATGGTTGATAATGGTTGTTTTGACAGTTAAGTTAAAATATTAATGTTGAGTAGTGCTTTTGGTATAAAAAGTTAAGGATTACATTTTTTTTATAAAAATAAAGAAGAAAGTTTGATCCGTACGAGTTTAATGGTGTTTTTAATTATTAATTAAAATTATAGTAATATTTTAAAAAATAAAATTTAATCAATATAAATATTTTATTCATGTAAAATATAATTTTGTTGATTTTGTAACTATTTTAATTATAGATATTAAAATAAAAAAAATATTAAAAAAGATATAAAAATTTCATAAATAAAAAGTTACCTAAGACACATGGTGAAATTAGGAGAATATATTAATTTTAAAGTATATTAAGAAGAGTTATTAATAATATAGGATTGATAGCTAAGAATAAAATTTAGGGTATTATTTGTCACTTTATAAATGCAATGCTATGTCATAGTTTTACTAAGTTTACTTTTTGTAATACTAATAAACTTGCAATGATATAACCACATTGTCAATAAAAGAATTGAATACATAAAGGTGTACTTCTTGATATGGGTTTTTAACCAAAACCCCAAATTGAGGGTTGTGGCAAGGAACCCACTTTTCAAGTTATTTTGAACTCCATGTTAATAGAATTTTAATGGTGTAGCAACATCAATAATAGAGGGAACTGAACATTTAACATACAACATCAATAATTTTTTTGTTCTTTTAAGATAACACAATCTAAAATTTCTTTCAATCTATTTACCATAATTTTTGAAATGATATTATAAATTATATTACAAAGGCCTACTTGATATAAATATTAAAATATGTTTTCACCTTTCTTGGAAACCAATGTAAAAAAAGTGACATTGATATCATTTATTAAAGTCTTTCTTTTCCAGGCCTCTTTACACAGTAACTAACATACTAATCTTCAACAAATACCAAAAAATAATAAAGTAAAATATAGGAAATCCATCAGGTTTAGGTGCTCTATTATTATGTAAATAGAAGGCTACTTTGTGTAGCTCCCCCATAGATATCTTCTTCATCAAGCGTTTATTTTGTCCCTCTATGTTTCACAAGGAGTAATTATAGTTGGAGCATATACATTTATACCCCAACTTTGATATTCTTCTCTTTCCTACAAAAGATTCCAATGACCCAATTACTTTTTACTTCTAACAATTGTCCATCCCATTTACATTTATCCCATATTTTTGCAATACCGCTTGAAGCTTATGTAGAAGAAACTTCTAGACAATCACCCATATTCCAAATTTTTAAACCTTACATTCCTTACTTCTTAATTTTATTTTTTGTATTAAAATAAACTTAGGATTATAACAAACTATTAATTCCTTAATAACACTTTTTTTAAGGGTATTATTCATACCCCTAATATTCTATGATATCATTTACATCATTATAACTTTTTATTTTTATTATTTGCCTTAGTACCACTTCTTTTTAACACCTTTGATATTTTTATTTGGCTTTTCAAATTGATATCCATTGGATTTTCTTTTTTCTTTGTTCATGCATTCACGACCTTCCTCTTTCTTTTCCATTCACACTAAAACTCTCATTTTCATTAATCTCTTGTATTTTTCCATATTTTTCATGATGAGATTTATCTCCTAAAGCTTTATGCTACCTTAAAGAATCTAAAATGCAATAAATAGCCCTATAAACACTTTCTTCTTTATGTTTCTCTAAAATTCCTAAAGTGCATAAATGATCCTCCATTAATATTACTTTCTTATGCTACCTTGAAAACCCTAAATTTTGGTAACTCCTATCCACTTGAGTGTCATTTACAGTGACATTGAACTCAAAATGTGGTTATGGTTTACAACGCTAAAAATTATTAGAACATATTTATGAACCTTTCTTGTGAAAAAAATTACCTCTCTTGGGTTGGTTTTGGTGGGTTGTTACACAAATGTAGCTATTCAAGTAGATCCAAATGACTTATATCAATAATGTGTAACCATAAGGTATTGATAGATTGAATGATTTTTCTATATTACAAGCAATGATGATATAAAGGATGCTTGAGAGGGAATAAAATTTAGCGTGGAGTCTTAGTTTACTCCTATCATCATCCCATTTGAGCAATTGGTCACCCATATTAAAATTTAGGGGGATTGTCATTTTATCAAAATATTTTTTTATTATCCCTTAATGCTTCAACAATTGTTCTCTAGGCATTTCCCTTTGTTCTTTGAGTTTGAATAGTTCACTCGTTCTTATGGTTATTCTTGGTCTATGATCTACCTAATGCATGAGAGTGCGTAATTTGACTTAAATTCCATTATTATATGGATTTTGATCTCTCTTTATCCATTTTTAGAGAATGTTGATTCCTTATTATAATATAAAAATAAAAAAGATGTGGAAGATTAGAGTAAGGAATAGAGAGTTAAGGATGGAATTGGTGGATTAGAGGTGGATAATAATTGAATGTCATATACAATGTAACATGCATTGCAACTTAACTACATACACGACCAATATACCAAGTACAAGAAAAAGTATTACTAAATATGAATTAAACTCGATATCAAGCCCTCCACTACAATAATAGCTATTAGAAACCTGAGCAACTTTTATAGAAAAAAGTAGAACAACACAATCGTAAACTAATAATCTATAATATTTTAATAGCATGGTCCTAATAGATGGTCTACTAGATCTCCCAAATAGCTTTTATAGAAATATCTAGGGCCTATAGAACATCCACGGTATGTAAGAATTCAACGCAATGCTAGAAAAAGTCAAATGACAATATGTTTCGTTAAAATTGTAGAGCAAAATTACATAATATACAATAAGAAAACACTCAAGTTGTCAAACTTCATATAGAGGTAAATGCCACTATATAGATCACTAAACTATCTTATCTAATGATTACAAGGAAGGTATGCTATAGGCTTCTGAATGTAGGCATCACCTGGTGCTATCTAGAGCTCATACTTTATTGGCATGCCTAGAAGGAGTGGATGTCACTTTCAACTCAACCTATGCTAACTACTATTGAAAGCATGAGGATACGAAAACAAGAAAGGAAAGACTCCAAGCACGATGCAAAAATGAAGCTAAACTTAACGCTAAATCCTACGAACTAAAACACATGAAATGGAAAGAGCATGAATTGAAACCCAAATGAAATAACAGCCCTTCTCTTTTATTGATGTATTCCACAACTCAGTTACAATTCGCATCCTCAATTTTTAGGGGCGAGGAGTGTTAAATTCATCTCTTGGTTACATCCATGGATAGCCTTCCTTATTTCGCATGCCCACATGTAAGATGGGCGGACCAAAACGTCACCGCCGCTTATGTCTACGATTGTTGATTCTTGAATGCTACTCTGATGTTCCGGTCCTGCATTCAAAGAAACAAAAGATAATCAATAGCACCTGTTTTAGACACCAAAATAGCACCAATCTGATTATGTGACTGCAAACACTGATTGCATTGACACACAGCTCCAAGGGCAACCCCCAGAGGTTAAACAGTGGTCCTAACCACTCTCACAGTAGTTTGGAAGGTTAGAGATCAATTTGGCACCTTCAGGAACTTTGCCCAATATCCGTTCCACCCTGGGATGGATTCAAACTAAGATCCGCCCCACCCCGGGATGAATTCCAGATTTGCTCCAAGGTGGGGCGAATTTCAGGTTTGACAGGCAAAAAGTCAAATCTTGACAAATGGTAGCTCATATCCACCACTTAACACTTCCTTCATTGTAGGGGAGTGTGGGTGAGTGTTTTCGAGCATTAGAGGCTGTTATAGGGGCAGTCATGAAGTCCCCATTTAGGGAGGAATCTCCTTCCCCCTGGGAAGGCATGATTGCCAAGTTGTGCCTCTGCATGCCCATTTCAAGAGATCTCCAGGTCTATAAATTGGTGAGTTTCCTCACCCCAAAATATAGAGAAGAGTAGCATTTCAGATCAATGAAGTGCTATCATTTTATTTTCATACCTCACACCTTTTGGATTTGCACCTTCCACATCCTTGATCTCCTTTAGAGGGGAGGTCATTGGGTGACTATTGGGAGGACGAATCTTGGACCCAAAACCTGACATTTGGCCACAATATCCCACCAAATTTATCAAAAATACCACACAAGAGGTTTTGGACCCATCCCAAGTGGATTGATGCTGAAATCAAGCCTCAAACGGAGGGTGGCCTGCCCCATGGGTGCCCCCTCCCACACTGCCACAATCCTAATCGCCCCTTTTCGGAGTGATGGGAATTTCATGGTGGATTTGCTTGCTTTCATTTTTGCATTCAATTATATGATGCTTAGATAGGTTTTCATTTGAATTTCATTTTGTTTTGAACAATTTTGATCATATTTCTAGCATTGCTCGCTTCCACTAACCTACATGTGGCATCATCAAATTCCTATTGATGGATGCCAAATTGGGAAAATATGACCATCTGGGTCTTCCCAAAATGCCCCCAATTAGCTAACCCCAAGTTTACAGGTCTTTTGGAGCTTCCTAGGTAGGACATTGGGATAGTACCTTTTCGGCATTTTGTTGTAGGTGAATTCGTCCCGCCCCAAAGCGAATTCAAATTGGTGAGGAATTTCCTAACTGTTCTTTTTTCAAGACCTTCCTGGTGGTATCTTGATACCCCTATCAAAATTTTAGAGCATTTGGACCTGTTTTAATCATAGTTTAATTCAATTTTCTTATTCATTTATCCTAGGCTTGGGGATTGCATGTTTTGTTTTACCCGCAGGTGCTACTGACCATTTCTTGTTCCTTTGAACATACGGTTCAGCCATCAGAGGAGCATCGAGGAGTCAAGACTCATAAACACAAGTGGCAGCAACATTTGGTCCACCCATTTTACATGTGGGCACATGGAAGAAGGAAAGGCTATCCATGGATGTAACCAAGAGATGGATTTAACGCTCCTCGCCCCTAAAAATGGAGGATATGAATTGTAACCAAGTGGTGAAATACATCAATAAAAGAGAAGGGTTGTTATTTCATTTGGGTTTCAATTTATGCTTTCTCCATTTCATGCATTTCAAATTCCTAGGAATTAGCGTTAAGTCTAAGTTCAACTTTGCATCGCGTCTTTGCCTTTCCTTTTTGCTTCCGTATCCTCGTGATTTCAGTGGCGATAATGGTGGGACCTTGTCATATGTTTTTAATATCAGATATCTGATCCAAAATTGGTTGGTTTTGCTTGCAATTACCACGCTTTCATACGTTGACTAATGTTCGTTCCATAAGAGGGCGAATACAAAGTTGTAATTCGTCTCACCTAGGGACGAATGAGAATGCGCCCCACCCTATGACGAATTCTGTTCTGTAATTCGTCCCCCCTTGGGATGAATTCCAGTCTGTGAAGTTTCCAGGCAGAAACTCGAGACCGATATATTTGGGCAGAGAAGAGGTAATGATGCAGGAGCATCCGGTGGCAGCAAGGCAATCTTGCATCAACCAAAATTTTCTAAGTATTTTGTTTTCTTTCTTTTATTTTTCAAGGCAGAAGTCAGTCGCAATATCGCGACGTCGCGATATCGCGACGTCAAATAGAGCAAGGGTCTCGAAGGCGAAATGGTCGCGATATTGCAACGTCATGATATCATGACATAAAACAGAGCAAGGGGCTCGAAGGCAGAATGGTCACGATATCGCGACGTCGCGATATCATGACGTAAAACAGAGCAAGGGGCTTGAAGGTGGAATGGTCACGATATCGTCGTGATATCACGACGTAAAACAAAGCAAGGGGCTCGAAGGTGGAATGGTCATGATATCGTGATGTAAAATAGAGCAAGGGGCTCGAAGGCGGCATGGTCGCAATATCGCGACGTAAAACAGAGCAAGGGGCTCGAAGGCGGAATGGTCGCGATATCGTGACGTAAAACAGAGCAAGGGGCTCGAAGGCAGAATGGTCACGATATCACGACGTAAAACAGTATGAAGGGCTCGAAGGTAGAATACGATATCATGACATCATGATATCACGACGTAAAACAGAATGAAGGGCTCGAAGGCGGAATGGTCACGATATCGCGGCATGTCACGATATCGCGACATGTCGCGATATCACGACCAAAAGAAAACAAGTGAGAAATACAAATGCGGACAGCCACGCGCACGAGAAAAGAAGCAATGGTCATAAATGAACATTCTGACATAGCGGTAGTTGCAGGTCATGGGCAATATGGATGAGACAGCAATTCAGAAGAACAGTCTGACAAAACGGCGGTTGCAGGTCAAGGATCTCTTCAATGCATGCTTTCATGGCAGATCGAGGTGGTTGCCAATTACGAAAGGAAAATTGAAGACTCGACGGGGGAAGCCGACTTTGTAAGTTTTTTTTAATGTATTTTTCCAGAAGGGTCATTAATGGCCTAGAGAGTCGAGACCTCGATAAAAACTCAGGTTTGTAAGAGAAAGGGGGTGGTGGATCGAAGATCGCACACAGAAGTGTGAGTTGAAAGCTAACCCGAGCGCTAGCTGTTGTAAAGCCTACGGGTTGCTATTGTAAATATTTTTTAGATTAATGCATGAAAATTTGGGTATTGCGTGAGTGTGACTACGTGTGATTTTCCCGTCCCCCATCAGTGGTATCAGAGTCGAAAGTTTCTGAGTGTGTAACAGATCGCCATACGTGAGGCAGTTACACCAGGATCTATGGAAGGGCTTGTGAGAGAGTGAGTAGAATGCCTCCAAGAAGAAACCCTATTGGTGGGAGAGGCATGGCGACAGCGGAAGATGTCCGTGTTTTGTAGAGGCAAATACAAGCCCTGTAAGAAGAGATGCATAGAGGATCGGAGCCAAGAAGAGATGAAGGCAGTGAAGATGAAGTGGATGAAGAAGAAAACCAGTTTAAGAAGAAGAAGAGGTTGTAGATCCGACACAAGCCAGGTTGTACAAAGCCATCTCTCAGATTGGAAAGAAGTCAAAGATAGAGGTTTCTGTGTACTCAGGAAACCTGGATCCAGAGGAATTGATCGATTGGATCAACGATCTGGAAGAATACTTCAAGTATGAAGAAGTTGAAGATCCCGAGAGGGTCAGATTTTCCAAGACCAAGCTAAAGGGACATGCCAGCATATGGTGGACGGGAGTACATCTGGAGCGAAACAGAAGAGGAAAAGAGAGAATAACAAAATGGGGACAGATGGTAGAAAAGTTGAAAAGATAGTTTATTCCTGTAGATTATGAATTGGATCTACTAAGGAAAATGTAGAGTTTGAGACAGATGAACAAAACTGTCCAAGAATACACCGAGGAGTTTTACAAGATCTCTATTAGAACTGGCCATTTAGAGGCAAGCAAGGAGAAGGTGGCCCGTTATATCAATGGGTTGAGACCCAGTATCTAGGAAGAGTTGAGCCTAGTTCGGGTGAGCACCATTGAAGATGCTTACCAGTTTGCTTTGAAGGTTGAAGAAAAACTAAACCGAAGGTTTGAGAGCAAGCAAAGAGGAAGAGGGCATGGAGGAAAGACTGGTGGAAGAAAAGATGAAGGAAAAGAGGAGAAGAAAGAAGAAGTTAGCAGCAGTCGGGATCAGAAGGAAGATGAGGAACCCAGATCTAGTGGCCAGAATAACTACCCAAGAGGAAGAGGTAGATCTGGACAAGGAAATAGAGGAGGAGTGTTTCGTGGAACTTGTTTCCACTATGGAGAAGAGGTACATCGGGCATATGAGTGTCCCCAGCACCACGAGAAGATGAACAAGAGACTTGAGGATCCTGCCAGAGCTGCTATAGCAGATAAAGATGCAGAATCAAAACATTTTGAGGAGGCTGAGAGAGGAGAAGTCATGGTCGCAAGGAGAACCATGCTGATAAAGGAAGACAAACCAGAGCAGAGGAGAAGCCTATTCCGCATGAGGTGCAAAAGCACAGGTAAAGTCTGTAATGTTATTATAGACAATGGAAGTACTGATAACTTAGTCTCTAAAGAGATGGTTGCTAAGTTACAGCTGGAAAGGAGGAGACACCTGCATCCATACTGGATTGTGTGGTTGCAGAAGGACCACAGAGCATGGGTTAGTGAATAGTGCTTAGTCACGTTCAATATTGGGAACTACCAGGACGAGGTCCTATGTGATGTTTTCCCCATGGATGCTTGCCATTTGCTGTTAGGAAGGCCATGGCAGTTTGATCGAAGTGTAATGCATGATGGTCGTGCAAATACGTACTCATTGACAAAATATGGAGTGTGCCACAAGTTAAATCCATTATAGGTAGTGGACGAGAAGGTGTGCATCAGTGCCAGAATTTGTCTGGTAGAAGGCAAAAATTCTTTTTGCCAAGAGACGGGGTTCAAGCGAGCTGCAGAGGCAGTTTCACATTTAGAGATATTACAAAATACGCGGACCGAAAAGCACAGAAGTGAAGGTCATTTCTCCATTTACCCTGGGTGTCTGATGCAGGAGCATCTAGTGGCAACAAGGCAATCTTGCATCAACCAAATTTTTCTCATTTTCTTTCTTTTATTTTTCAAGGCAGAAGTTGGTCGCAATATCGCGACGTTGCGATATCGCAACGTCAAACAGATCAAGGGGCTCTAAGGTGGAATGGTCACGATATCGCAATGTAAAACAGAGCAAGGGGCTTGAATGCAGAATGGTCGTGATATCACGATGTCATGATATCACGACATAAAATAGAGCAAGGGGCTCGAAGGTGGAATGGTCACGATATCGTGACGTCGTGATATCGCAATGTAAAATAGAGCAAGGGGCTCGAAGGTAGAATGGTCGTGATATCATGATGTAAAACAGAGCAAGGGGCTCAAAGGCAGAATGGTCATGATATCATGACATAAAATAGAGCAAGGGGCTCGAAGGCAGAATGGTCATGATATCATGACGTAAAACAGAACAAAGGGCTCGAAGGTAGAATGGTCGTGATATCACGACGTCGTGATATCATGACGTAAAATAGAACAAAGGGCTCGAAGGCGAAATGGTTGTGATATCACGACCAGAAGAAAAAAAGTAAGAAATAAACATGCGGATGGCCATGCGCACAAGAAAAGAGGCAACGGTCATAAATGAACATTCTGACATAGCAGCAGTTGCAGGTCATGGGCAATATGGATGAGACAGCAGTTTAGAAGAACAATCTGACAAAACGACAGTTGCAGGTCAAGGGTCTCTTTAATGCATGCTTTCATGGCGGATCGGGGTGGTTGCTAATTACGGAAGGAAAATTGAAGACTCAGCGGGGGAAGCTAACTTTGTAGGTTTTGTTTAATGTATTTTTCTAGAAGGGTCATTAATGGCCTAGAGGGTCGAGACCTCGATAAAAACTTAGGATTGTAAGAGAAAGGGGGTGGTGGATCGAAGATCGCACGCAGAAGTGTGAGTTGAAAGCTAAGTCGAGCGCTAGCTGTTGTAAATCCTGCAGGCTGTTATTGTAAATATTTTTTAGATTAATGCATGAAAATTTGGGAATTGCGTGAGTGTGACTACGTGTGATTTTCCTGTCCCCCATCAGGTAAGGATTCTACATTTTTTTTTGTCATTTTCTGTTTTAGTGTTTCTATTTTGAATTATTTGTTTGCTTAGGGAAAGCTTTCCTTTGTCGTTTGCTTATTTCCTTTTGCAAAATAAAAAGAACCCCACACACCACGTGGCAAATTAAAAACCAAGGCATTGGTCGTAAAACCCCAACCCTTGATCAAGACCAACGGTGGATTTCATAACCACCTTGGCTTTATTTTTGCATCCATTACCCTGATCACAACCATTGCTAGACGTAAATCCTGATGAAAGCTGATCGAGTGTAGTTGGGGTGATTCCCAGTGCACGAGGATAAGTCTTCTATGGTAGGTGTCATAAACAGGGTGATTCCCCTTTCGTACCGCCTATGTTCCACGTACCATCTGCTCTCACGTACCTATAGTTTCCCTCACGTAAGGGCGGGTATATAGAGAGGTTGGTATATTGGCCTAGCAATGGTATATCGAAGGGGCGACAAATTTTGGGAGTCATAAGAGCCCTCATCTTGCATTTAAACGTTCTTTACAAAAACCTTCAAAAAAAAAAAAAAACCAACAAAACAAACAAAAACCACAAAACACTAAACCAGGTTTAGGACACTCTCAATCTTTAAATGAGATAATCACTATTTGTGCATGTGTGTGTTCTTTTCTATTTAGTGTAGCATAAAAAATCATAAAAGAGATAAAAATCTACTTAGCTTGTAGAAAAACAACACCATGGTGTACACCCGTAGCCAAGCCCAATCAAGGGCAGAAGCTGCGAAAAGTGTACAAGGGGGCACAAGTCACCTCCGCTATAGCACCAAGGACTTGGTCATACCGCCTTGGCGGCCTGACCCACAAGAGAGTCCGCATCATTCCATGTCAAGATGGAACTATAGGGACACCCCTTTGGGGGACACACCCATTCATCATAGCCCCTTTTAGGAAGAATCCTTACACGTGGCACTCAAAATAGACAAGAAAACTCCATTAGAAGCTCGATATGAGTGGCCACGATGCGATGAAGCGCTAGAGTGGCATAGTGTCCATGAGGAGAGGCCACATGACTATGGCATCCCTCCTTTGCCCTCCATCACTGTTAGAACAAATAGGCAAATCCCAGAGCACAGGGCTCTTCAAGCAGGGTGAGCTAACTCTATCCACCCCTTTCACACCTATGAAAGGGAAAATGAGGAGGATCCCTACCTTCCTCCAGAGCAATATACAACATGAGAACCATGCGCTTTCGCACCCGCTATGTACCATGGTCACCCACTGAGGCCAAAGCCTCAGGTAAATGTCACCAACCTCGACAGAGGGAAGTGACCCATTGAGATCTCGGATCATCACAACCGAGGTAAAAATATAGGAGAGGCATCCAAACCTCCTAGGCTCAAGATGGTGAAACAAATTGACCTGGAAGTTGCCAGACATGCCGCCCACCAAGCCCAGATCATGCGGCTTGAGCAAGATCAACAGTAGCTAGAGCGTCTATACTGCCTTAGTAAGGAGCGCATTTAGTGCCAAAAATATGAGCTGCTTCATAACCCAGGGCCTGAGAGGGTTCCAACCCCTCGCACCCAAAGAGTGGAACCATATGAGAGGCACAATCCCTTGGTGCGAGATAGGTCCCCACGACCTTATCAAGTGTTGCCTCTGAGACCCCCTTGACCTGATAGGGAGGCCACTCCCTAGAAAAATGATGGGTACCCTCTGCAGAGACCCACCCAGGGTCATAGGTCTCATCCAGAGACTCCTTAGGAAGCTTACGAGGAGTATGATCAGGAAGCAGAACGGTCCAAAACACCCTACCAAGGTGGAGGGGTTGCTATCTGGCCACCCCCCCGTAGGCCTCAAGTCTCCCACAACCTACAACAGGAACAAACTAAAGAGGAAGAGATTAAATCTTCCGATGCATACAAAGCACTGCTAGAGCGTTTGGAGTCTGCAGAAACCAAATCTTTTGGCCCCAAAATCCCACGTTACGCCAACTTCGCAATCATCTTGTGCATTTGTCAGTGCCTGCACCCCCTTACCCCGAACACTTTAAGCTACCCCAGTTGGCAATCTTTAAGGGTGAAGAGGATGCCCAAGAGCATGTGACCAGATTTCTAAGCCAATGTTTTGGCATTCAGGATAATGATGCGTTGTTGCTAAGGACATTTATAACCACATTCACGGGCCCTACCTCAGATTGGTTCACTCAGTTGCCAAAGCATAGCATTTGTAACTTGGATCAGTTAGTGGATGCATTCCTCAAACGCTTCATCTTCAACACCAATAAGAAGGCGTCATTAAATGACCTCGCCAGCCTCAGGCAGTATGAGGAAGAGACCATGGCGGCCTATGGGAATCGATGGAGGACTCTGCTTTCCAAGCTACCCTACCTCCCTCCTATGTTTGACCTTACACATATGTTCTCACGAAGTTGTTTGAGATCGATCTCTGTGTTATTGTAGCTGCAGCAATATGCCACCTTAGAGGAAGCTCTGGCACAAGCCAGAATCATCGAAGAGATCAAGATACAGGATGGCGAGATTGCCAAACCTAAGAAGAAATAATGGAACAAGAACATAAAAATGGGGACTACGCAACAAAAACACGTTGCTATAAACCAAGTTGCCATAAATGTCCCTAAGCCTACACAAGAAATACAACCTCAAAATGCTAACTATCAGGCAGTGCCTCCTAATAATTATGAAAGATAAAATCAGAAGCAGGATCAAAATCAGCAGTGTCACCCTAGGTGATAGTACACACCCTATACGGAGTCTAGGGACTCCCTATTTGATCGCTTGTCAGCGGAAAACTTGATCAACCTTCCAGAGATTCAAACCATAGATCCTAACGCTCCCAAGACTAAAGGATACCTGGAGGACTTGTATTGTAGGTTCCACAGGCAGAGGGGACATGACCTGAATGCATGTTGGAAGTTCAAAGGATTGATACAAGACCTGATTGACAATAAGACATTAGCGGTAGACAACCCCATAGCGCCAAACAACCAACAGATGGGAGTTTTCAAAGACCCCTTGCCTGCCCATGAGGCATAGGCAAAACCCCTTCAAGTCAATGAGGTGCAATAGAATTGCCCCATGCAAGGGTATGTAGGAATGATAAGCATAATGACTAGGAACAAGAAATGCCCAGGAGCTGCCCCCACGGCAGCCATAAGAGAGGTTCCATCAACGTCACAACCTCAATAGCACCTTATGCAGCTACCTCTGCCTAGACCCATGTCCACAATTCGGACCAAACTCATGCAGAGTTTGAGGACCACGTCGGCTAGGCTCTCCATATACAAGCTTATACAGTAATCAACGCCCCATCGGGAGGCTCTCATGGAAATTTTGAAAGCCATCGAGTTGCAGCCCCATGAAGCGAATTCCTTCAACAACTTCATGGGACATGTCAAATGATGCACAAAACCAATCATCACCTTTCGAGAGGATGAAGTTAAATCAGTGTCTAATGACATGGCAGATCCACCCTTGCACGTTATCGCGTGGGTCAATGGGATCCCGTATAAGAGGGTGTTGGTAGACACTGGTTCATCCAGTAACATCATTACCACAGCAACATTGAAACATCTGAAGTTGCCAGCCTCTCACATCACGGCTTCCACATATACACTGCGAGCATTCAACGATGTGATATGCTCGACAATTGGCACCATTGTCCTACCCATTCAAGTAGGACAAAAGACGATACCTACATTGTGCCACATTTTGGAAGGTGATATGGCTTACAACATCTTGCTAGGGCGGCCATGGATCAGGGACATGAAGTGTGTCCCTTCAATAGCTCATCAGTGTTTGAAGTATACATTTGAGGGGGAAGTACATGTAGTCTCGATGGACTTAGAACCCTTCAAATATTGCAATGTAGTGTAGTTGATGCCACAATCGACCCTCCCATCGATGCACTTGGATTTTCAGTTAAATCCATCTAGACAGGGTTCGATATCGCAAGCACCATTGGTGATAAATCCATCAAAACCCCAGCCAAGTACATCTTCATCGTCCGGTCCTTCACCAAAAATGCCACCTATCATGGCTAAATAGAAGGACAAAGGGAAGCAAACCTTGGAAGAGGCTCAACCCCTATAAGAAGCGCTGCCAACAGTATCAACCATCTCTAATGAAGATATGCCTAGCACAATGGAAGTTGAGGCTCCTAGTTCACCCAACATGGAGTGGACCCAACATGGAGTGGACTCAGGAAGAGCTTCCATTCCCTCCCTCTCAATCACCAACAATTACTATTGAAATGGCCAATACGGGCCTGGGGGAGTATCTGGTGCGAAATGTTGTAGCAACGACCGCACTATAGTTCGTGCAAGACATGGGGAGACCTCGACTCCCCATCAATACAATTGTTCCTTTAGGCTACCCGCCCAACCAGACAAATTTTGTGTATGGGGGCCTTGATCATGGTACTGAGCCAAGCATGCAAGAGGACGAAGATGAAGATCCTTTTGTAGAAGATGTCAACTATCTGTCTAACCTAGACTTCGCTCTAAGATATCTTGGCCAATGCAATTGGTATGGATTCGGGCTAGGCAGGTATGAGCAAGGAGTGTGTGTCCTTTGCCAACAAAGATACCAAATGCCTTATGACAAGTCGGGAGTAGGGTTCAACCACCCCCTGCCCTTGGACATCTTGGTGGAAAAAATGCAAGGCCTAGGGATAGGCAACAAGGGTGGATTGGCATCAGATCCTTATGCCAACCCAAACACAATGTATACATTGGGCGATTACCTCCCATGGTCAACAACCACCCATGTTAGCCTCAATAACCCTTCTCCTTTTCTAGAGAGAGGCAAAATTTCAAGGACTCACTTTCAAGGAAGGTATAAACAGTGTCAAGAGGGATCTTCAGAGGATGAATTAGAATATGAACCAGCATCATATGATCCCTTCGAATCTAATAGTGATCACTCACAAGTGATCCCCATGAATGATTTTCAAGAGAGCCCCTTGGCAATGTTCCCTCTAGAGTCTCTAGGCGATCCAGTGCCGCGTCAAGAGAATCAGGCCCCCCCACGGAGAGTGGAACAACCACAATGGGGCTAGATTAATTTACTCGAGCAGGATGAGCCTGTAATGCCTCAAATAGTTGTCGAAGCTAATGAGGGCTTTTGAATCTTCGATAGTGATTACGAAGATGAAATAGAAATGACATATCTTAATCACATGCGACAAAGACCGCAACCATACCCCTTAGATATTAACAACATATTTGAACAGATGGGCATAAGGCTTGGGCATGAGTGGTACGTAGACCTAGCATGGTGGTACCAAGTGTTGGATTTGCTACTCTAGGCATACGAAGCATACCTTCTACCCAGAGATCCTATAGTGCCATTAGTGCCAAGGGTAGACCCTATCTTCTTATCCGCACATAGGGCCGATCCATTCGTGCCCATACCTCTAGAGCCAGATCCGGAGCACAGAGAACATCCAGAATGTTCGAGTCATCACACCCACGGTAATGGAGACCAAAATAATTTCATCAACATGATCTCCATTGACTTAACCACCCCCATTCGCAATCCAACCGATCCAGCATGGTCATTGCATCTAGACATAGATGCCATTGACTGGGATCACGTCAATTCACCTCCATCCCCATCAGAGTATTGGCCTTTTAGTGAAATGCTTCATTTTACCCCAAGGACAACTCAGGATATCTTTCATGCTAAAGAGGAACTCGAGGTTCCCAATGCAAATTTAAACTCATCAAATGATATCCATTTGATCCCAACTCCACATCAGTTGGAGGACGGATCCCACATGTCGGTTGAGGAGACAACTGATGTAGACATCGGCTCAGAACCAATAAATCCATAGATCATCAAGCTGGGGGTAAGCTTATCCCCCGAAGAGCAAGCCGACTACATTACCCTTCTCAAAGAGAAGAAGGAGGTTTTTGCATGGTCATACAGAGACATGCCGGGGCTAGATCCATAGCTAGTCACGCATAATATAATGCTTGATCCGACAGTCAAGCTAGTTAAGCAAAAACTACGTAAGATGCACCCAACAGTGGCCTTGATGGTCAAAGATGAATTGTAAAAGTTGTTGGATACATAGTTTGTCATCTGCGTGGATTATCTGCCATGGCTGTCCAACATGGTGCCCGTCAAAAATCTCGACGGGAGGATTCGCATATGCACTAATTTTTGAGATCTAAACAAAGTGAGTCCTAAGGATGATTTCCCCTTGCCAAGCATTGATGCATTAGTAGACGCTACAGTAGGCCACGAAATGCTATCCCTCATGGATGGTTTCTCAAGATACAATCAAATTCATATCAATCCCGAGGACCAACTAAAAATGACGTTCACAATGCCTTGGGGGACATTTTGTTATAAGGTCATGCCTTTTGGCCTTAAAAATGCTGGCGCCACCTACCAACGTGCCATGACGTACATCTTCCATGATTACATGCATAAAACTTTGGAAGACTACATGGATGATTTTTTGGCCAAGTCTCTTTTGCGCCCAGATCATCTCGATGACCTAAGCAAGATCCTCGATCACCTCATGGAACATAAAGTTAGACTGAATCCCAAGAAGTGTGTATTTGGCGTCACATTTGGAAAACTCTTGGGTTTCATAGTCTCCAAGCGAGGCATCGAAGTGGACCCAAAAAAAGTCAAGGCAATCCTTGAAATGGTTCCCCCAACTACCATTGAGCATCTTAGAAGCCTATAGGGAAAGGTCGCATCAATCAAGCGCTTCATAGAGCAGCTATCTAACAAGTGCCGACCCATGAACAAATTATTGCACAAGGGGGTAACATTTCACTGGGATGACGAGTGCCAGTCAGCCTTTGATGACATCAAATGATACTTGGCTTCACTACCAGTATTGGCACCACCTAGACCAGGCGTACCGTTCTACTTATACATCTCAGCTACTGAGGTGGCACTGGGTGCCATGCTAGCCCAGAAGAATGAACTTCACAAAGAACAGGCTACTTACTATCTTAATCGCACCCTGGTCAGCTATGAACTTAACTATGCATACGTCAAGAAACTCTACTTGGTAGTGGTGTTCACTACCAATAAGCTACGCCACTACATGTTGAGCAACACTACATATATTGTGTCTAAGGAGAATCCATTGCAGTAAATGATGAGTCATACTTATCATAGTAGTCGCACGGCAAAATGGATCATGTTGTTGATGAAATTTGACAGAGTTTATTGGACAAAAATCCATCAAAGGATAGGTCATATCCGATCAACTAGCAGAGGCTCCTCTCGAAGATGATCAACCTCTGGTCATAAAACTACCTGATGATGGGGTCTTCCATGTCTCAGAATCTCCAGATTCTGATGAGCCTGAGTCACGGGCCGACATAACCCTATTTTTTGATGGTTCTAAATGTGAGTAATGTGGTGGCACGGGAATAGTATTATTCACATCGCAGGGCACTCCAATGCCTCTGTCATTTAAATTAAATTTCCCATGCACCAAAAACAATGCAGAGTATGAAGCCTTGCTCATAGGTCTTCAGACAGCAATCACCATGAACATCAAACGACTGAACATCTTTGGTGATTCGCTATTAATTGTCAACGAAGTCAAAGGGGTATTCCAATGCAAATTCCCAGTTCTGTAGGCCTATAAAGCCCTTGTGGACAAATTCCTGGCAAAGCTTGAGTGGTACGACATCGAGGCACTCCCTCGGTCATTGAATCGTTTTGCGGACACCATGGCCTCCTTGGGGTCACTAATCCTGCAAGACCTTTTTGGTGATATGATAACCATCCAAGTCAAAAAACTATCGCAATCCATGATAGACCATGCAAGTTCTGACTTAATGCTAGGAATCCACATGATCCAGATTGAACCATCCTCGGATAAGTTCTCTCAAATCCACGATCATCTGAAACATGCCAACTGGGGGTCCTTGTTCTCCCCTACTCTCATTAATAGCAACACAACGCTATTCTTACAAGTTCTTTCCCGCTTGGCATTTTCTAGGGATGAACTTCAAGAGGGATTGGCTGTTCATACCATCAAGGATTTTGATCAGCAGGATTGGTATTCACCCTTAAGGGACTACCTCAAGTTAGGTAACCTCCCGCTTGGATTGACGCATGCCGCAAAATGAGCATTCAAGCAAAAAGCAGCCAAGTATGTCTTGTTAGGAGACATTTTGTACCGTCATAGCTATGAAGGAATCCTCCTTCGTTGCTTGGACCAACAAGAGTCCACTTGGGCGATCGCCCAAGCGCACGATGGTACATGTGGTGGCCACTTCAGTGGTATGGCCATCGCAAAGCGCATTATTTGCATGGGCTATTATTGGCCATATTTAGAGCGAGATTGTTGCATATATGTCAGGAAGTGTGTGAAGTGTCAACATCATGCCAATTTGATGCATGTACCTTCACAGGCCTTGCAGATAGTCCAGGTAGCTTGGCCATTTTTATAGTGGGGCTTAGATCTAATCAAAAAGATCTCCCCTGCATCGTCAGGTCATCACACGTTTATCATAATGGCCAGAGAGTATTTCACCAAGTGGGTGGAAGCAGTTTTGCTTACCTCTATGACTGGAACCCGCATTGCGGAGTTCATTTTGCATAACATCATGTCGTTTTGGAATTCCATCCAAAATAATCTCGAATAATGGGATGTCATTCAAGAACAAAGACGTGCATGCTTTGACCACAAAGTACAAAATTTAGCATAGTTTTTTGACACCCTATTATCCGCAGGAAAATGGGTAAGTAGAGGCGTCAAACAAAATGGTAGTTGCTATCCTCAAAAATACCATCACGGACAATCATAAGGATTGGCACATTCAGATCCCACTTGCCCTGTGGGCCTATCGCACTAGCATTCGGACACCCACTAGGGCAACTCCATTTTCACTGGTGTATGGCTTCGAGGTAGTCATGCCTCTCAAGTTGGAGATTCCTTCCCTGCGCATATCAATGTAAGAGTTCATCGATGATAACACTACGCGACAGGCTCGGTTAGACCAGCTTATGTTGCTTGACGAACGACGCATTAATGCTCTTGAGAATTTATGTATCTATCAAGAGCAACTTAAGAAAGCTTACAACATGAAAGTTCACCTGAGGGACTTTTGGATTGGTGACTTGGTCTTGAAAGAAAACCAACAGAACTCTAGTTTGCCATCCCATCTACAAGTTCACGGAAAATTGGTTAGGTCCATATGTAATTGATAGCAAAATAGGACCCGAGACATACCGATTAGCCTCTCTTGATAGAATCAAGAAACTAGAACCCTTGAACATCAGTCATTTATGGCCATTCCATATCTAAGAGAGCCTCAACCCAAAAATGCTCCAAGGATTTCCACAATCACTTGGTCAATCCCAAAATGCTCCAAGGATTCCTACAATCGCTTGGTCAATCCCAAAAGGCTCCAAGGATTCCTAAAATCACTTGGTCAATCCCAAAAGGCTCCAAGGATTTCCATAGTCGCTTGGTCAATCCCAAAATGCTCCAAGGATTCCTACAATCACTTGGTCAATCCGAAAAGGCTCCAAGGATTTCCACAATCGCTTGGTCAATCCAAAAATGCTCCAAGGATTCCTACAATCACTTGGTCAATCCCCAAAATGCTTCAAGGATTTCCACAATCACTTGGTCAATCCCCAAAATGCTCCAAGGATTTCCACAATCACTTGGTCAATCCCAAAATGCTCCAAGGATTCCTATAATAGCTTGGTCAATCCCAAAATGTTCCAAGGATTCCTACAATCGCTTGGTCAATCCCAAAATTCTCCAAGGATTCCTACAATCGCTTGGTCAATCCCAAAAGGCTCCAAGGATTCCCACAATCGCTTGGTCAATCCCAAAAGGCTCCAAGGATTCCTACAATCGCTTGGTCAATCCCAAAATTCTCCGAGGATTTCCACAATCGCTTGGTCAATCCCAAAATGCTCCAAGGATTCCTACAATCGCTTGGTCAATCCCCAAAATGCTCCAAGGATTCCTACAATCACTTGGTCAGTCCCCAAAATGCTTCAAGGATTTCCACAATCACTTGGTCAATCCCCAAAATTCTCCAAGGATTTCCAAAATCACTTGGTCAATCCCAAAATGCTCCAAGGATTCCTACAATCGCTTGGTCAATCCCAAAATGCTCCAAATATTCCTACAATCGCTTGGTCAATCCCAAAATGCTCCAAGGATTCCTACAATCGCTTGGTCAATCCCAAAAGGCTCCAAGGATTTCCACAATCACTTGGTCAATCCCAAAATGCTCCAAGGATTTCCACAATCACTTGGTCAATCCCAAAATGCTCCAAGGATTCCTACAATCGCTTGGTCAAAAATAAGAAAATTCAAAAACAACAAAATCATCAAAAATAACAAAAAAAAATTGCATCTCATTTCCATGCATACTCAAAATCATCACAACAATACAAAAATCCATTGCATCTCATCCTCATACTCACAAAAATAAGCAAATCCAAAAAAAAAACAACAAAATCATCAAAAATAATAAAATTTGCATCTCATTCCCATGCATACGCAAAATCATCATAACAGCATAGAGCTCCTTTCTGCATCTCACCTTCATATTCACAAAAATCAATCCCTCGAAAATACAAAAATATATAGTTGCATTTAGCATCAAACCCATACATTGCATATTTGTGGTCATAAAGGTCGAAGCACCATAGATTGTCATTACTTGGCAAAACCATCATTTTCACATTTTGTTTTCCCACTTTGTCAATAGCTCATCACCTATAACCGCCATTCACGATATTCTCCCACATCATAGTCAGTTATTTTTTATCGAGAGTTTTCGTCATTCAGTCGTCATTAGCTTTCTAGCCATATACTGTACCAAGTCAGACAAATTTTACGAAGGTAGAGTTCTACTTGGATCACACCTTGTTATGTAGCATACCAGCACAAAATTAAAACACAATAAAATTCCCAAGTTGTGTGAATGAAAGATGAAACCTGCAAAGCAATCCAGGTCACCATAAGTGAAACGGTTATCTTGCTCATCCCCTTGTGCGAATGACCCCAAGAATGCTGAGATTTGGCAAAAGGACAAGCATCTTCCCTACCCAATTCCCTAAGAATCCCAAGTTCTCAAAGGTTGCAAATATCAAAATTTTGCAAATAGTCAAAACTCCAAAAAAAAAAAATTGACATCACCACCAAAGTGCATACATCAAAAGGCACAGACAATAGTCATTCTCATCACTCGAAATTCAAATCCCTTGCTCAAAATATATATATATATAAACAGTGATTTTTATCACTACAAAAGAGCAAGTATCCCAATACAAAGCATTTCGACATTCCGATAGGTCATGAGGCAAACCTCAGTACCGGTTTGGTGGATAGCCTCTTAGTCACTGGTGGTAAACCTCCCGCATGACGATATATTTGTCATGTTAACTCGTGTACAGATCAATGTTTGCATGTGGATGAGCTAGCTTATGGTATCCTAGATAGCACTGCAGATTAATCTGGCTAAATACAACAAAGGAGTCAGTGGAGCTAATTAGGTGATCCTCAGTACAGGTTTGGTTGACAGCCTATCTAGAACTGGCGGTATCCTGACAAATACCACATAAATGAACTCAATTGCACACACAGGGATGTGAAATAACTTGGTCAAAGACAAGTCTGATTCATACCTCATCCAAAAATCTCGTAATATAAAATACATTCATGGCTAGTGAGTTAAAACCGTCTGAGTCTCAGAAAACCTTAGCTACATTTCTAAAACCAACCATGTTATCTTTCATCCTCACATTGCCATCAGCAATCACCAAAAAAAAAAACCCACAAAGGTCTAAACAGTCTATGGTGCTCTCGCCAAACAACACAAATTCAATTCATCCATTACATTTGCATATCCTAAAAGTTAGAAACATTTGCATTTATCATAACATATGCATCCATAAAAATAAATTAACATGCATACATCCATACTCATCACTCATCATGCATAAAATCAAATCATCATTCGCATAAACAAAATAAAGTCATTTGTATATATCATCAAAAATGCCCGTAGGCTACAATGAACTAGTCCTGTGACCCCGCAACAAAATCCAAAAGCTCAAAACCCCCAAGCCTAAGGCTTCGACCACCATGATCACACAGGATCGATGCGATGAGAACTATCCCCCGTGGTGTGGGTCCTATGAGACCCCTCATGGTGGCTACTACTAGCCCCTGCATCACGCCTACTCGCCTCCCCCTCATCCAGTCGCCTGCATCGAGAGGATGCTGACTACTCCGTCTCACTCCCTCTCGAGCAACATGATGATCCACCCCCCTAGGGCTCAGGTAACCACACATTGAGGTGGAGAATCTCTCCCTCCATATCCATATGATGTTGATACCAATCTATCTCCCACCACAACCACTCTGCCTCCCTTCGACGATAATAAGCTACTGCATCGTCGCGCTGCGCCAAAGCCCCACCCCTCTCTCCAGCCACCATCAAACCAGAATCCTACCCATCTGGTAGTCAACATTTGCCATATCCACTAGGCTCTCCACACCCAGCTCCTCCCCATGCCCAAAGCATTGTATCAGTACATTTGTTCATTGATCATGCGGTGATGTTCTGATCGACAGTCCATCTATCAGAATCTATAGAAGACGATAGACATCCTCTAAGGTCACTGTCGTCTCCCTCATTGGGAGATGGAAGGTGTTGGTCTAGGGATCCCATAGGTTTATCAAGGCCATCATATAGGCCTAATCCCCAATCACAGGCTCCAGTCGAGCCACTTGATTGAGCCCAAGGGCATCAAGCCACTCCTAGTCAGCCACAGTTAGCGCCCCTCGTGCTTTAGAAAAAGCAGTAGGTACACGATACCAGCTCTTCACAACCTGCATAATAAAATAGCACAAAAACATTAAAATCATGAAAAACTGTACACCAATAACATGGATATACAGCACTGCTTACCAATGTACAACTCAAAAACAACAAAATTCACGAAAATTCATAACAAAAAAAAAATCCAACAAATAACTTGCAGTTTTAAAAAATATAATAAACAAAAGCAATAATGCTAAGGAGAACTTACTGGTCTCACTTTGGCTCTACCGCTCGACCCGGTTTGTGCACTCATGATGTCGGGAGAAATTCAGCAGCGCTTCACTTCGTAGAATTAGCCTCCTCCTCCCTAGAGCTCCAAATCGCAAGAAAATTCGAATGCAAATGAGCCCAAACCCTAGTTTTGGCCTTTAAATAGGATTTTTGAGCTCATATTCATCCCTCCTTGGGATGAGCACTCTGGTTAGTGCTCATCCCACCTTGGGATGAACACCAGCCTGGTATTTGTCCCTCCCTGGAATGAATTCAAGACAAAAATTTCAAAAACAACAAAAATTGAACAAAAATGCACCAAAACAGCTAATAAACTTGCCCAATGAGAGTGCTTTTGCACTTGACATTCTGGGCATGCAAAATAGATGTCGGGGTCACAAATCCTCGCTATCTTATTCCCTAAGAATGCTACCATAGCCGGACCGCTCCACAGGAAGATGGATTTTTGAGAATTTCATCCCCAAACGGTGTCGCCAAAAGGGTTAAAACCCAACCAAAAATAACAATAACATTGCCGAACGAAGGCGCCTTCGTGCCTGACATTATTGGCATCCAAAATAGATGTCGGGGTTATAAATTGTCACCATCCTAATCCCTAAGAAGGCCACCATGGCCGGACCACTCCACAGGAAGACGGATTTTAGACAATTTCAGCTCCAGACAACGTCGCCAAAAGGGTTAACACCCACCAAAAATAGGTCTAAATGTCAAAAAATTGCACACACATTCAAAGATAAATCTCTGAAGGCACCCTTACCTAAGTCATCTTGGGTCAAGTGACTCATCACTTTTCTCATGTTGGTCATTCCCTCATCGATTCGTCGCTTAAGGGGGTAGTCACACTTAGTCACCAATCAACAAATACATACCCAATCATGGAAATGGCATGCATTCGAAGAATCATTGGCAAAGACAAATCATGCTCCTGCTTGGGGAAGTAAACAAGCAATAATCACAAGCTAATCAATCACTTGGCATTCATGAATCATGAACTCAAGGTTCTCATAGACAAAAGGTTGCACCCTTTGCCTATTCATGATTGATCAATGTCCAAGATCAAGTAACACCTCACTGAAAAAGGTTAACACTTGAATTGAGTTCCTTCGCTCGTCGGAAGCAAGGATTCAAGAATGCATGCCCTCTTCATACTTGGGGCATCAAAATTTGGTTAGGTTACCAAGAAATCCTAATCATTAGTGCTTTGGATATCTATTTTTTGCTCAATGTTGTGCCTTGCACAGCGCATCCCAAAAAGGGCATTTGTAGACACCAAAACAACACCAATATGTGACTGCAAACACTGATCGCATTGACACACATAGCCCCAAGGGCAGCCCCCAGAGGTTAAAAAGTGGTCCTAACCACTCTCACAGCATTTTGGAAGGTCAGAGATCAATTTGGCACCTTCAGGCACTTTTCCCAATATTCGTTCCACCCTGGGACGGATTCAAACTAAGATCCACCCCACCCTAGGACGAATTCCAGATTCGCTCCAGGGTGGGGCAAATTTTAGGTTTGACGGGAAAAAAGTCAAATCTTGACAAATGGTAGCTCAGATCCACCACTTAACACTTCCTTCATCGCAGGGGAGTGTGGGTGAGCATTTTCGAGTGTTGGAGGTTGTTATAGGGGCAGTCATGAAGTCCCTATTCAGGGAGGAATCTCCTTCCCCTTGGGAAGGCATGATTGCCAAGTGGCGCCTCTGCATGCCCATTTCAAGAGACCTCCAGGTCTATAAATTGGTGAGTTTCCTCACCCCAAAATATAGAGAAGAGTAGCATTTCAGAGCAACGAAGTGTTGTCGTTTTATTTTCATACCTCACACCTTTTGGATTTGCACCTTCCACATCCTTGATCTCCTTTAGAGGGGAGGTCATTGGGTGACTATTGGGAGGACGAATATTGGACCCAAAACCCGACATTTGGCCACAATATCCCACCAAATTTTCTGACAATACCACACAAGAGGTTTTGGACCCATCCCAAGTGGATTGGTGCCGAAATCAAGCCTCAAACAGCGAGCGGCCTGCCCCGTGGGCGCCCCCTCCCACACTGCCACAATCCTAATCGCCCCTTTTCAGAGTTATGGGAATTCCATGGCAGATTTGCTTGCTTTCATTTTTGGATTCAATTCTATGATGCTTAGATAGGTTTTCATTTGAATTTCATTTTGTTTTGAACAATTTTGATCATATTTCTAGCATTGCTCGCTTCCACTAACCTACAAGTGGCATCATCAAATTCTTGTTGATGGATGCCAAATTGGGAAAATATGACCATCTGGGTCTTCCCAAAATGCCCTCAATTAGCTAACCCCAAGTTTTTAGGTCTTTTGGAGCTTCCTAGGCATGACATTGGGATAGTACCTTTTCAGCATTTTGTTGCAGGTGAATTCGTCCCGCCCCGGAGCGAATTCAAATCGGCGACGAATTTCCCAACTATTCTTTTTGCAGGACCTTCCTGGTGGTATCTTGATACCCATATAAAATTTTTAGAGCATTTGGACCTATTTTAATCATATTTTAATTCAATTTTCTTATTCATTTAACCTAGGTTTGGGGATTGCATTTTTTGTTTTACCCACAGGTGCTACTGACTGTTTCTTGTTTCTTTGAATGCAGGGTTCAGCCATCGGAGGAGCAACGAGGAGTCAAGACTCATCAACACAAGCGGTGGTGACATTTGGTCCACCCAATTTACATGTGGGCACGCGAAAGAAGGAAAGGCTATCCATGGATGTAACCAAGAGATGGATTTAATGCTCCTCGCCCCTGAAAAGGGATGATGCGAATTGTAACCAAGTGGTGAAATACATAAATAAAAGAGAAGGGTTGTTATTTCATTTGGGTTTCAATTTATGCTTTCTCTATTTCATGCATTTCAAATTCCTAGGAATTAGCGTTAAGTCTAAGTTCAAATTTGCATCGCGTCTTCACCTTTCCTTTTTGCTTTCGTATCCTCATGCTTTCACCTACGGATAAAAAAAAACATGCAATCCCCAAGCCTGCGATAAATAGATGAGAAAAATGAATTAAACTAAGACTAAAATGAATCCAAATGCTCTAAAAATTTAACAAGGGCATCAGGACATCACCAGGAGGGCACTGCAAAAAGAACAGTCGAGAAATTCCTCGTCGATTTGAATTCGCTCCGGGGTGGGACGAATTCACCTATAGCAAAATGCTGAAAAGGTGTTGTCCAAAATTTCTGGCCTAGAGAGCTCCAAAAGACCTAAAAATTTGGGTTTAGCTAATTGGGGGCATTTTGGGAAGACCTAGATGGTCAGATTTTCCCAATTTGACCTCCGTCAACAGGAATCTGATGATGCTACCTGTAAGTTAGTAAAAGCGAACAAATATAGAAACAAGATCAAAATTGTTCAAAACGAGACGAAATTTAAATTAAAAACTATCTAAGCATCATAGAATTGAATGCAAAATATGAAAATTATAGAAAGCAAAATCTTCTACAGATTCCCAATTGCTCCTAAAAGGGACGATTAGGCCTACAATAGAGCAGGGAACTCGGATGGGCTGCCCACCGTTTGGGGCTTGATTTCGGCACCAATCCACTTGGGATGGGTCCGAAATCCCTTAAAAGGTGTTGTTGGAAAATTGGGTGGTATACTGTGGTCAAATGTCGGGTTTTGGGCTCAAGATTCACCCTTCCACTAGTCACCCAATGACCTCATTTCTAAAAGAGATCAAGGATGTGAAGGGTACAAATCGCATAAGGGTGTATGGGGAAATAAAACGGTAGCACTTTGTTGCTCATAATTGCTCTATCTTCCTCTTTTTCTTGGGGTGGGAAAACCCACCAATTTATAGACCTAGAGGTCTCTTGGGGATGAGCATGTAGGGGCGCCACTTGGCATCCATGCCCTTCTAGGGGAGGGAATATTCCTCCCTGATTAGGGGCTTCATGACTGCCCTTGTAACAGCCTCTAACGCTCGAAAATGCTCACCCATGCTCCCATGAAATTAAGAAGGTGTTAAGTGGCGGATCCGAGCTTCCATTTGTCAAGATTTGACTTTTTTCTCATCAAAACTGCAATTAGCCCCACCCCGGAGTGAATTATGAATTCATCCCTGGGAGGAGCGAATCACAATTTGAATTCGTCCCTGGGTGGAACGGATATTGAACAAAGTGCCTGAAGGTGCCAAACTAATTTTTGACCTTCCAAAACTGCTGTGAGAGTGGTTAGGACCACTGTTTAACCTCTGGGGGCTGCCCTTGGGGCTGTGTGTGTCAATGCGATCAGTGTTTGCAGTCACATAATCAGATTGGTGTTGTTTTGGTGTCTATAGATGCCCCTTTTTGGGATGTGTTGTGCAAGGCACATCGTCGAGCAAAAATAGATAACCAAAGCACTAATGATTAGGGTTTCTTGGTAACCTAACCAAATTTTGATGCCCCAAGTATGAAGAGGGTATGCATTCTTGAATCTTTTCTTCTGACGAGAGAAGGAACTCAATTCAAGTGTTAACCTTTTTCAGTGAGGTGTGACTTGAACTTGGACATTGATCAGTCATGAATAGGCAAAGGGCGCAACCTTTTGTCTGTGAGAACCTTGAGTTCATGATTCATGAATGCCAAGTGATTGATCATCTTGTGATTATTGCTTGTTTATTGCCCCAAGTAGGAGCATGATTGTCTTTGTCAATGATTCTTTGAATGCATGCCATTTCCATGGTTGGGTGTGTATTTGTTGATTGGTGACTAAGTGTGACTACCCCCTCAAGTGACGAATCGATGAGGGAATGACCAACATGAGAAAAGTGACGAGTCACTTGACCCAAGATGACTTAGATAAGGGTGCCTTTAGAGATTTATCCTTGAATGTGTGTGCAGTTTTCTGACATTTAGACCTGTTTTTGGTGGGTGTTAACCCTTTTGGCGACGTCGTTTGGAGCTGAAATTGTCAAAAATCTGTCTTCCCGTGGAGCGGTCCGGCCATGGTGGCCTTCTTAGGGAGTAGTATGGTGATAATTTATAACCCCGACATTTGTTTTGGATTCCAAGAACGCCATACATGAAGGCGCCTTCGTTCGGCAATGTTATTGCTATTTTTGGTTGGGTTTTAACCCTTTTGGTGACGTCGTGTGGGGATGAAATTCTCGAAGATCCGTCTTCCCGTGGAGGGGTCCGGCTATGGTAGCCTTCTTAGGGAGTAGGATAGTGAGGATTTGTGACCCCGACATCTGTTTTGCATGCCCGAAATGTCAAGTGCAAAAGCACTCTCATCGGGCAAGTTTATTGCTATTTTTGGTGCATTTTTGTGCATTTTTTGTTGTTTTTGAAAATTTTGCTCTAGATTCATTCCGGGGTGGAACAAATTCCTATTGAGCATTCTTTCTAGTGTGGTACAAGCACTAAACAGAGTGCTCATCCTAGGTAGGAATTATTACAGGCTCAAAAATCCTATTTAAAGGCCAAAACTAGGGTTTGGGCTCATTTGCACTCGTTTTTCTGGCGATTTGGAGCTCTGAGGAGGAGGAGGTCAATTCTGCAAAGCGAAGCACTGCCGAATTTTTTTTCCACCATGAGTGCACGAACCGGATCGAGCGACGGAGCCGAAGCGAGACTAGTAAGTGAACTCCCTTTTTATTATTTTCTTGTATTAAATTTTGTTATGTTTGATTTTTTTTGTTGTTTATTGTAATTTATCAAATTAAGAGTGTAAACCCTAGGTTGATAAATTAACTATTGTTTTTCATTTATGCAGTGTGTAGTTGTACACTATTTTTCATGATTCTAGTGTGCTTATTTTTTTTTTCTGTTATAGGTTGTGAAGAGCCAGTATCACGTGCTAACTGTGTTTGCTGAAGCATGGGAGGCGCTAGCTGTGGCTGACTAGGAGTGGCTTGATGCCCTCGAGCTCAAGCAAGTGGCTCGATTGGAGCCAATGATTGGGGATCAGGCCTACCTGACAGCCCTGATCAACTTGTGGGATCCTCAGACTAATACTTTCCATCTCCCAACATGGGAGATGACAGTCACTTTGGAGGATGTCTATCAGATTCTTAGGATTCCAATTGCCAATCAGGACAATGTCGCGGGATTAGAGGACAACGGTGCTGACCCGCTACTTCGGGCATGGGGAGGATTTGGGGGTGGATGGTCCAGTGGAGATGGCAGAGTTTGACTACCAGATGGGTGAGATTCTAGTTTGATGGTGGTTTGAGATGGGGGTGTTGGGAGTGAGGCACGCACTGCTTATGGGCCTCATTTCCAACATGCTGCTACCTAACTCGTCAGGTGTGAGGTTCCCATGGAACCTGTTGGATGTGGTCTATCAGTTGGTGGAGTGTTCAATGCAGGAGCCTTTGATCATGATATGGGGATAGATGTTGTTGGCACAGCTCTATGGGAAGCTATATGAGATCTGCTACCAGAAGCGAAAGGGGATCAGCTGCAGCTATCTGTTGTAGAGCTGGGGTTGGCAGCACATAGTGGTGGAGAGACCTGTGGGGTTATCGTGGACGACATGGGCGGAGATGGTAGATAAGGATATCGGTTATGCAGATTTATGGCAGCTATCTGGGGAGCATGGACAGAGTCAGTGATGGGCAGGTGACGTAAGGCACTATGTCGATGCCTTTGCTTGGCTTGCTCCGGGGGAGGTGTTCTGGCGACCTTATCGGGACTGTCTAGCCTGGCCGGAGGCTGGAGAGTGGCTCCGACAGGTATGCAGGGAGTGATGGCTGATTGGGCATCATGGGACCAAGTAGGAGTTCTTCCCATACATCTGGGTGACATGACATTTTGGGGTGTACCAGGGGTTTCCTGGTGAGCCTGTGGTCTATCGGCATCGGGGGGACGAGAGGACTCTGGATCGACCAATCATCACGCCATTGGGCGAGGATTCGGATGCAGTGATCGATGTCCTGGATGTGGATGACATCAGGACTACACCAGAGTATGATCAGTGGTGGATACTATAGCGATGGTGGGGAGAGGGACCACTAGTATGTGTGGAGACAGCAACAACCGGGGATGATGGTGTGGAGGCACCAGGTGAGGGTTTGGGAGCTCTGCTAGAGGAGGTGGACATGGTGGAGGTGGATGACTTGGGCATGGATTTTGGGGTTGTGGATTAGCCAGATATGCAGGACATCCTGGAGTAGTGGGAGCCAGAGTCGGCTACTATCCCAAAGGCACCTATGCATCAAGGAGAGGCAGAGAACATGGAGTCAGGGTTACGTGTTGAGAATGCACGGTTGGTAGAACTGCTACGGAGGCGATATGAGGAGCTAGGGGAAGCTTTGCAGGAGAGGGATCTCCTACGGGCTCAGTTGGTGGAGCGGGAGAGCGCATTCGCTGCACATCATCGGGGGGATGGGGACACCAGCATTGCATAGGAGAGGGATCTCCTACGGACACATCTGGCATAGTGCAATGATGCAGTAGCTTACTATCGTCGGTGGGAAGTAGAGTGGTTGCGACGGGAGGCAGATTGGTCTCGACAGGAGACAAATTGGTCTAGGCATCGGATGGATATGGAGGGAGAGATTATCCACCTCGATGGGCGATTACCTGAGCCTCCTAGAGGTGGCTCTTTGCACCGGACGAGGGACAGTGGTACTGAGTAGTTAGCATCATCTCGTCGCAGGTGATTGGATGAGGGAGGTGGTAGCAGACGTGATGCGAGGGCTAGCAGTAGCTACCCTGAGAGGTCCCATAGGACCCACACCACGGGGGTAGTTCCCGTAGCACCGATCCTGCGTGATCATGGTGGCCAACACCTTAGGCTTGGGGGTTTTGAGATTTTTGATTTTGATTGCGGGGTCACATGATCAGTTCTTTGTAGCCTATGGGCATTTTTGATGATATATACAGATGACTTTATTTTTTTTATGTGCATGTGGTGATTTGATTTTATGCATGATGATTGATTAACATGGATGTATGCATGTTAGGTTATAGTGATGAATGCATATGTTTTGATGAGTGCAAATGTTTCTAATTTATATGATATGCAAATGGAATGGATGACTGGTAGAACTTTATGGCTTTTTGTCCTAGGTGATGGCTGTGGTGAATAGCTTTTTATGTATGCATTTTTTTTTTTGGTATGGCGAGAATAAAATATAGTAAGTTGGTTTCGAATGTAGTTAAGGTTTTCTGAGACTCAGATATTTTAACTACCTAGCCACAACTATACTTTATCTCGCAAGACTTTTTGAACAAGGTATGAATCGGACTTGTTTTGGACCAAGTTATTTCACATCCCTGTGTAGTCGCACCATAGACTGTGTAGAACTTTATGGATTTTTGTCCTAGGCGATGGCTGCGGTGAATAGCTTTTTATGTATGCATTTTTTTTTTTTTTTTGGTATGGTGAGAATAAAATATAGTAAGTTGGTTTCGAATGTAGTTAAGGTTTTCTGAGACTCAGATATTTTAACTACCTAGCCACAACTGTACTTTATCTCGCAAGACTTTTTGAACAAGGTATGAATCAAACTTTTTTTGGAACAAGTTATTTCACATCCCTGTGTGTGCAATTGGGTTCATTTATGTGGTGTTAGGTCAGGATACCGCCAGTGCCAGATAGGCTGTCAACCAAACCTGTACTGAGGATCACTTGATTAGCTCCACTAACTCCTTTGTTGTGTTTAGTTAGATTAATATGTGGTGCTATCGAAGGATACCATAAGCTAGCTCATCCACATGCAAACATTGATTTGCACACAAGTTAATGTGATAGATATATCGTCATGCGGGAGGTTTACCACTAGTGACCGATAGGCTATCAACCAAATCGGTACTGAGGTTTGCCTCATGACCTGTTGGAATGCTGAGAGTTCCAGGGATTCAAGTTCGACTCCCTTATTTTCTTCAATTGTATTGGGATACTTGCTCTTTTGTAGTGATAAAATCACTGTTTATTTTTGTATATATATATATATATATATTTAGCAAGGGATTGTGAATAGTGAGTGGTGATAATCATATTGTACATGCTTTTGGATGTATGCACCGTGGTTGTGATGTCAAATTTTGGAGTTTTGACTTTTGCAAATTTTTGATGTTTTTGCAACTTTTTGAGAACTTGGGATTCTTAGGGAATTGGGTAGGGAGGATGCTTGTCCTTTTGCCAACTCTCAGCATTCTTGGGGTCATTCGCACAGGGGGATGAGCAAGATAGCCGTTTCGCTTATGGTGACCTGGATTGCTTTGCAGGGTTCATCTTCCGTTCACACAACTTGGGAATGTTTTATGTGTTTTAACTTATGTTGGGATGCTATGTAACCAGGTGTGATCCAAGTAGAATTCTACCTGCGTAAAATTTGTCTGACTTGGTATAGTATGTGGCTAGAAATCTAATGACGAATGAATGACGAAAAACTCTCGATACAAAATAACTGACTATGATGCAGGAGAATATCATGAATGGCAGTTATATGCGATGAGCTATTGACAAAGTGGGAAAACAAAATGTGAAAATGATGGTTTTGCCAAGTAATGACAGTCTATGGTGCTTCGACCTTTATGACCACAAATATGCAATGTATGGGTTTGATGCTGAATGCAACTATATATTTTTGTATTTTTGAGGGATTTATTTTTGTGAATATGAAGGTGAGATGCAGAAATGAGCTCTATGCTGTTATGATGATTTTGCGTATGCATGGGAATGAGATGCAAATTTTTGTTATTTTTTGATGATTTTGTTGTTTTGTTGTTTTTTTTTTTTGGATTTGCTTATTTTTGTGAGTATGAGGATGAGATGCAACAGAGTTTTGTATTGTTGTGATGATTTTGAGTATGCATGGAAATGATATGCAACAAAGTTTTGTATTTTTGTGATGATTTTGAGTATGCATGGAAATGAGATGCAATTTTTTTGCTATTTTTGATGATTTTGTTGTTTTTGAATTTTCTTATTTTTGACCAAGCGATTATAGGAATCCTTGGAGCATTTTGGGATTGACCAAGCGATTATAGGAATCCTTGGAGCCTTTTGGGATTGACCAAGTTATTGTGGAAATCCTTGGAGCATTTTGGGATTGACCAAGTGATTGTAGGAATCCTTGGAGCATTTTGGGATCGACCAAGCGATTGTGGAATCCTTGGAGCCTTTTGGGATTGACCAAGTGATTGTGGAAATCCTTGGAGCATTTTGGGATTGACCAAGCGATTGTGGAAATCCTTGGAGCATTTTGGGATTGACCAAGCGATTGTGGAAATCCTTGGAGCATTTTGGGATTGACCAAGTGATTGTGGAAATCCTTGGAGCATTTTGGGATTGACCAAGCGATTGTGGAAATCCTTGGAGCATTTTGGGATTGACCAAGCAATTGTGGAAATCCTTGGAGCATTTTGGGATTGACCAAGCGATTGTGGAAACCCTTGGAGCATTTTGGGATTGACCAAGCGATTGTGGATATCCTTGGAGAATTTTGGGATTGACCAAGCGATTGTGGAAACCCTTGGAGCATTTTGGGATTGACAAAGCTATTGTGGAAATCCTTGGAGCATTTTGGGATTGACCAACCGATTGTGGAAATCCTTGGAGCATTTTGGGATTGACCAAGCGATTGTAGGAATCCTTGGAGCATTTTGGGATTGACCAAGTGATTGTGGAATCCTTGGAGCCTTTTGGTATTGACCAAGCGATTACGAGAATCCTTGGGGCCTTTGGGGTTGACCAAGCGATTGTAGGAATCCTTGGGGCCTTTGGGGTTGGGCTATGGCTCGTCTAAATGTGGAAAGGCCACAAATGACTGATGTTCAAGGGTTCTAGTTCCTTGATTCCGTCAAGAGAGGCTAGCCGATATGTTCCAGGGCCTATTTTGCTATCAATGACATAAGGACCTAACCAGTTACGATGAACTTGTCCCTTAACTGGGGCGACAAATTAGAGTTCTACTGGTTCTCTTTCAAGACCAAGTCACCAACTTGAAAGTCTCGTAGGTGAACTTTCATGTTGTATGCTCTCTTAAGTCACTCTTGATAGATACGTAAATGCTCGAGAGCATTAACACATTGCTCGTCAAGCAACGTAAGCTGGTCTAACCGGGCCTGTCGTGCAGTGTCATCGTTGATGAACTCATGCATTGATATGCACAGGGAAGGAATCTCCAACTCGAGAGGCATGATAGCCTCAGAGCCATACATAAGCGAAAACGGAGTTGCCCCATTGGGTGTCCGAATGCTAGTGCGATAGGCCCACAAGGCAAGTGGGATCTGAATGTGCCAATCCTTATGATTATCTGCGACTATCTTTTTAAGGATGGCAACTAGTGTTTTGTTCGATGCCTCTGCTTGCCCATTTGCCTACGGATAATAGGGTGTTGAAAATTTGTGCTGAATTTTATACTTTGTGGTCAAATCATGCACATCTTTGTTCTTGAATGACGTCCCATTATCCGAGATTATCTTAGATGGAATACCAAAATGACATATGATGTTATGCAAAATGAACTCCGCAATGCGGGGTCCAGTCGTAGAGGTTAGCGAAACCACTTCCACCCACTTGTTGAAGTACTTTGTGGCCGTTATGATAAATGTGTGATGGCCAGATGATGCAGGGGAGATATTTTCGATCATATCTAAGCCCCACTACAAAAATGGCCAAGCTGACTGGATCGGTTGCAAGGCCTGGGAAGGTACGTGTGTCAAATTGCCATGATGTTGACACTTCACGCACTTCCTGACATATGCGCAACAATCTCACTCTAAAGATGGCCAATAATAGCCCATGCAAAGAATACGCTTTGCGATGGCCATACCGCTGAAGTGGCCATCGCATGTACCATCGTGTGCTTGGGTGATTGCCCAAGCGGACTCCTACTAGTCCAAGCAATGGAGGAGAATCCCTTCGTAGCTTCGATGGTACAAAATGTCTCCTAACAAGACATGCTTTGCCGCTTTCTATTTGAATGATCGTTGTGCGGCATGTGTCAATCCAAGTGGGAGGTTACCTAACTTGAGGTAGTCCCTGATGGGTGTATACCAATCCTGCTGATCGAAAGCCTTGATAGTTTGAACGTCCAATCCCTCCTGAAGTTTATCCCTAGCAAAAGCTGAGAGGGAAATAACTTGCAATAATAGCATTGTATTACTATTAATGGGATTAGGGGAGAACAAGGACCCCCAATTGGCGTGATTCAAACGATCGTGGATTCGAGAGAACCTGTCCATGGACGGCTCAATCTGGATCAAGTGGATTCCTAGCGTTAAATCAGAGCTTGCTCGCTCCATCGATGATTGCGATAATGTTTTGACTTGAATGGTTGTCATTTCACCAGAAATATCTTTCAGGATTAAGGACCCCAAGGAGGCCATAGTGTCTACAAAATGATTCGATGATCGAGGGAGTGCCTCGATGTCGTACCATTCAATATTTGCTAGGAATTTGTCCACCAGGGCTTTGTAGGCCTACAGAACTGGGCATTTGCATTGGAATACCCCTTTGACTTGGTTGAAAATTAACAACAAATCACCAAAGATGTTGAGTCGTTTAATGTTCATGGTGATTGTTGTCTGAAGACCTATGAGCAAGGCTTCATACTCTGCATTGTTTTTGGTGCATGGGAAATTTAATTTAAATGACAGGGGCATTGGAGCATCCTGCGATGTGAATAATACTATTCCCATGCCACCACCTTGCTCACATTTAGAACCATCAAAAAACAAGGTTATGTCGGCCTATGACTCAGGCTCATCAAAATCTGGTGATTTTGATACATGGAAGACCCCATCATCGGGTAGTTCTATGACCAGAGGCTGATCATCTTCGAGAGGAGCCTCTGCTAGTTGATCGGCTATGACCTGACCTTTTATGGATTTCTGTACTATAAATTCTATGTCAAATTTCGTCAACAACATGATCCATTTCGCCTTGCGGCTACTATGATAAGTACGACTCATCATGTACCACAATGGATTCTCCTTAGACACAACATATGTCTTGTTGTTCAGCATGTAATGGCACAACTTTTTGGTAGCAAACACCACTGCCAAGAAAAGTTTTTCAATGTATGCATAGTTAAGTTCATAGCTGACCAGGGTGCGGCTAAGATAGTAAGTAGCCTATTCTCTATGAAGTTCATTCTTCCGGGCTAGCATGGCTCCCAGTGCCACCTCGATAGCTGAGATGTATAAGTAGAATGGCACTCCTGGTCTAGGTGGTGCCAATACTGGTGGCGAAGCCAAGTATTGTTTAATGTCGTAGAAGGTTGACTGGCACTCATCATCCTAGTGAAATGCTACCCCCTTGTGCAACAACTTGTTCATTGGTTAGCACTTGTTAGATAACTACGCTATGAAGTGCTTAATCGATGTGACCTTTCCCTACAGGCTTCTAAGCTGCTTGATGGTAGTTGGGGGAATCATTTCAAGGATTGCCTTGACTTTGATTGGGTCCACCTCGATACCTCATTTTGAGACTATGAAACCCAAGAGTTTTCTAGATGTGATGCCAAAAATGCACTTCTTGGGATTCAGTCTGACTCTATGTTCCATGAAGCGATCAAGGATCTTGCTTAAGTCACCGAGATGATCTAGGCGCAAAAGATATTTGGCCAACAAATCATCCATGTAATCTTCCAAAGTCTTGTGCATGTAATCATGGAAGATGTATGTCATGGCACATTGGTAGGTGGTGCCAGCATTTTTAAGGCCAAAAGGCATGACCTTATAACAAAATGTTCCCCAAGGCGTTGTGAACACCATTTTTAGCTGGTCCTTGGGATTGATACAAATATTATTGTATCTCGAGAATCCATCCATGAGGGAAAGCATTTCGTGACCCGCTGTAGCATCTACCAATGCGTCAATTCTTGGCAAGGGAAAATCATCCTTAGGACTTGCTTTGTTTAGATCTCAAAAATCAATGCATATGTGAATCCTCCCGT
The DNA here is from genome assembly GCA_028583015.1 of Wollemia nobilis. Lineage (NCBI taxonomy): Eukaryota > Viridiplantae > Streptophyta > Pinopsida > Araucariales > Araucariaceae > Wollemia > Wollemia nobilis. The sequence continues at coordinate 1,660,511 of JAQPPZ010016969.1, read as the reverse complement.
CAGGCTTCTTGACGGGCACCATGTTGGACAGCCATGGTGGGTAATCCACGCAGATGACAAACTGTGCATCCAATAGCTTTTGCAATTTGTCTTTGACCATTAAGGCCATTGTTGGTGCATCTTGCATAGTTTTTGCTTAACTGGCTTGACTATCATATCAAGCGTTAGATTGTGCATGACTAGCTACGGGTCTAGTCCTGGCATGTCTCTGTATGACCATGCAAAAACCTCCTTCTTCTCTTTGAGAAGGGAAATGTAGTCAGCTTGCTCTTCAGGGGATAAACTTACCCCCAGCTTGATGATCTGTGGATTCATTGGGTCTGAGCCGATGTCTACGTCAGTCATCTCCTCGACTGACATGTGAGATCCGTCCTCCAACTAATGTGGAGTTGGGATCAAATGGATATCATTTGCTGAATTTAGATCATTTTTAGGAACCTCGGGTCCCTCTTTAGCATGGAAGATATCCTGAGTTGGCCCAAGGGTAAAATGAAGCATTTCACCGAAATGCTAGTACTCGGATGGGGATGGAGGGGAATTGACACGATCCCAGTCTATGGAATCTATATCGAGAGACAATGACTATGTTGGATCGATCGAATTATGGATGGGTATGGTTAAGTCAATGGAGATCATGTTGATGAAATGGTTCTGGTCTCCATTACCGTAGGTGTGGATGCTTGGACATCCCAGATGTTCTCTATGCTCTAGATCTGGATCTAGAGGGACAGGCACGAATGGATTGGCCCTATGTGCAGATAAGAAGATAGGGTCTGCCCTCGACACTGATGGCACTATAGGGTATCTAGGTGGAAGGTATGCTTTGTATGTGTAGAGTAGAGGGTCCAACACTTGGTCCCACTGCACTGGGTCTACGTACCACTCATGCCCAAGCCTTATGTTTAATTGTTCGAACAAGTCGTTAATCTCCAAGGGGTATGGAAACAAGAAAGGAAAGCATGAGGATACAAAAACAAGAAAGGAAAGACTCCAAGGGGTATTGGTCCCACCGTGATTGCCACTAAAAGCATGAGGATATGGAAACAAGAAAGGAAAGACTCCAAGCACGATGCAGAAATGAAGCTAAACTTAACGCTAAATCCTACAAACTAAAATGCATGAAATGGAAAGAGCATGAATTGAAACCCAAATGAAATAACAACCCTTATATTTTATTGATGTATTCCACAACTTGATTACAATTCGCATCCTCCCTTTTTAGGGGCGAGGAGCGTTAAATTCATCTCTTGGTTACATCCATGGATAGCCTTCCTTCTTCTGCATGCCCACATGTAAGATGGGCAGACCAAAATGTCGCCATCGCTTATGTCTATGAATGTTGATTCCTGAATGCTCCTTCGATGTTCCAGTCCTACGTTCAAAGAAACAAAAGATAATCAATAGCACCTGCGGACAAAACAAAACATGTAATCCCCAAGCCTGCGATAAATAGATGAGAAAAATGAATTAAACTAAGACTAAAATGAATCCAAATGCTCTAAAAATTTTGTAGGGGCATCAGGACATCACCAGGAGGGCACTCCAAAAAGAACAGTCAGGAAATTCCTCGTCGATTTGAATTTGCTTTAGGGTAGGATGAATTCACCTATAGCAAAATGTCAAAAAGTGAAGAACACAAGCTTATACTGAGAGGGGGGGTGAATAGTATAAGACCACTTTTAACCTTTTCTTTCAAAATAGCTTTCAAATCAATATTATGCAGAATAAAGATAGCAGTAATAACAACAATAATCAAAATAATGCACAAAACACCATCCACAAAATGACACAGCAATTTACGTGGTTCACCCAAGGTGGGATACTCCACGGATAAAAATTTCCTCTAAAAGTTATATCAAAGTCCTCTAGGAATCCTTCCCGATTACAATGTTTATGATCCTTGGCTCAAAGGAGATACCTTCCCCTAATTCTGCTTTGGCTGGTGATCCTCTAGAAGACCTCTACCTCCTTTGCCCTTAGCAAGTGGAACTCTATCCACTGTAAGACACCTGTCTTCCCTACTCTGGCTGGAGATATCTATCCTCAACTTTGTCACCACAAATTTGGTCCTCAAATATGCACTAAACATAGTCCTTCAGTCTAGCACAAATCTGTCCTCTTCCTCTGTTCTTTTTTTTTATAGTTGCACTTGGTCAAAACCAACTTTTCACAGTCTGAGCAAACACAACAGCACTCGATCTACTTATGCTCTTCTAGGAAAACATAGCAGCACAATCTTCACAACCTCTATGCAAACATAGCAGCACAGTCTTCACACTCTTTGCTCAAACATGATAGCACTATCTTTGCAACCTCTACGTAAACACAGTAACACAGTCGTCGCACACTCCGTGCAAACACAGCAGTCGATCAGACTTCCACTTATGCACCTTTGTGATCGAACTTCTCCCCGCACTTTATCTGCATAAATTGTACTTCAAATGCACACTTCGATCAATTGTCAAAACTCTTCAAGAAGCCCTCCTTTTATACTCATAATCTCAAGATTAGAACCTTGATCTTAGTCGACTGATTACCCTTCAACCACATCGGCTGCAAAACCCTGCGCTGCATCGGCCCAGATTTAACTTTGTCCGCTTCACTGCCTCCCTGTTGCTTTTGGCGTGAAACTTCAACATGTCGCGATATCACGACACATTTGCCTGTTGTACACCTTTTATTGCTTGCTGTCATGAAATCACGACACTTTTTGTCTTTGTCTACCTTGACAATGTGCTTGTCGTGAAATTGTGACACTTCTAACTTTTGTTGACGTTATCTTCACTCTTGTCGCAAAATCATGACGCTTTAGAATTCAAAGCCTTCTTCTATGCTTCTGTCATGAAATCATGACACATCTACTTTTGCTGACATCATCTGCAACTCTGTCACGAAATCGTGACACTCTATGCTTCTTCAACCTTTTCTCGGTTTGCACCAGCAAAAACGAAACATGTCATGAAATTGCGATGCTTTCGCTGCCTTAAGCTCTTTTCTGCCAAATACCCGTGAAACTGGAACATGTCGTGAAATCACGACGCTTTTGCCTTCGTGCTCTTCCTTATTCAATTCGTCATGAAATCGTGATGCTTCTTCTATTTAAGTCTTGCTAACTTTTTCTGTCGTGAAAATGTGACACTTTCTCCAACTGCAAGCTGCCAACTCAACCTATCGTGAAATCGTGACACTTTCTGCATCCGTACAACTTCTTTGTAACTTGTCATGAAATCATGATGCTTTCATTTTTCGAAATCTTTCTCTACTGCCTATCACGAAATCACGACACTTCCTGCAACTCAATACTGCCAACTCAACTTGTCACAAAATCATGACAGTTTTTCCTGTTTTGACTTTGCCTTCCAGCATGTCACGAAATCATGACAGTTTTGCCAAAAATTTCTCTCTCCTCAAACATGTCGTGAAATCGTGACAGTTTTTCCTGCTTCATCTCTGCCTTCTAGCATGTCACGAAATCATGACAGTTTTGCCAAAACTTTCTCTCTCCTCAAACATGTCACGAAATCATGACAGTTTTGCCAGCACTTTCTCTCTCCTCAAACATGTCGTGAAATCGTGATAGTTTTGCCAGCACTTTCTCCTGAAACATGTTGCGAAATCATGACAGTTTTGCCAACACTTTCTCTCTCCTGAAACATGTCGCAAAATCATGACAATTTTTCCAGCCGCCTGCAAACTTTTTCTAACTTATCTTTTTCTTGATCTTTTGCAACTGGGCTACTCTGATTTTCTTGGAGACTTACTGACCAGCTGAAACCTTCATCAAAACACATTCTTTGACATAAAAACAAATTGCTTCAAGAACTCCTTGACATCAATGACAACAACTACCAAGAACTCCTTGACATCAATGACAACAACTACTCTTGAGCAAAGGCAATGTACTCAAGGTACCCAAAATTGCCAACAATCTCCCCCTTTGTCATTGATGGCAAACCTTTACTAAAAACACATCTTCAAGAGCCAAAACTGAAATCAATATCTTTGAAGTTTTTCTCCCCCTAACTTGAAGCTTTCATCTTCACTTGAAGCTCTCCCCCTTACTCATATATCTCCCCCTTACTCAAATCTCTCCCCCTTTGTCATCAATGGCAAAGGGTCACCTTTGGGGCTTGGGACTAAGAATGAGCTTCTTAGCTTAGTCCCTCCCCCCACCTCCTGATGAGGTGATTTAAAACAGGTTTGGGAGTGAAACTCCCATTAGACACTCATCATCATCAGTGTCTACAATTTCTTTTTCGAGCCTTCTCTTGAGCTCTTTTTTAGTGTTTCTATTCTTATCACTTTTCTTGTTCTTATTCTCATCTCTTTTCTTGTCCATACCTTGATCCTTGGACCTATTTATACCACTGTTCTTGTTCCTATACCTTGGAAGATCAGCTCTGCACTGTCTGGCTGTGTGACCTGCATTGTTGTACTTATAGCAAGTAACAATGTTATTTCTTTCAGGCATAGCTGTTCTTTGAATCCGCCTGTTCTGACTAACCCAGTTCCTGTTATTTGTCTTGCAAAAAATTGCCTTATGCCTAAACTCATTACAAGAGTAGCAATACCCTTGAAATAAATTATGGCCCCTGAAATTGTCATTTATCTTCCTTATTTGAGTCATGCACTACGAAGCCATGTGGCCAAACCCGTGACACACAAAACATCTACCATGAAATATTCTTCTGTTTGACCTCTTGGGTCCCAAAAACCTTTTTTTCGTATTCAGAATTCTATTTTCTATTTCTGCGCATTTATCACTCACGGACTCTTTCTCTGAAATACTCTCTTCATCAGAACTCTCTTCTTTCTGAAATCTTACTTGATTCCCCAACCTGTTTTTTGTGTGGTTTAACAAAACCAAGACCTGTTTTATCTGATGGATTTTTTGACTTTGGATGAGATACTTAACTCTTTTGGAGCTATATTGAAACCTGTATAGCTTATCCTTGTATTCTTTATTTTACTCTTTCATGGCAACCATTCTTTGTTCTAATTCATTATACTCAAACATCTTAGATTCTAACTCATTCTTGAGTTCTTGTGTCTTAGCCATAGAGATGTCTAGACTTTCTATGAGTTCATCTCTCTCCATACAAAATTCATCTAACTTATCCTTGAGTCTAGAATTCTTCTTCCTTTCCTTTTTCAAAACACTAAGAGCATTAGTAAGTTCACATTCAAGATCCTCTATTTGATTGCACTTTGAATTATCAAGGCCTTTTTCAGATTTCTTATCACTAGAGGTTCTACCCTTTTCAAAAACCATACATGCATCTTCCTTATCATTTTTTGAAGCATCCTCATACATACTAGCAACAAATTCATTATTTGTGCAATCATCCTCAAGGTGCCCAAAATTTCTACATCTAAAACATTTCATGATAGTGAATTTATGTTTCGGTTCTTCCTCCTTTTCTGAAATGAACAGCATCTCATTTTCATTATCACTAGAAGAGATTTCACTATCATTGCTAGAACACTTACTTGCTTTGTCCAAATAGAAGCTCTTCTTGTTCTTGTGTGAATACCTCTTTCCTTGATTGTTGTGCTCATCTTTGTTCTTTCTGTAATACCTATGCTTTTTAGAATCCTTGCTCTTAACATCCTATATATCTTCATCACTTTCATTCTTGGAAACAGTACAGTCAGTAGCATAATGACCAAAATTTCCACAGTTGAAACATCTTATATTTTTCTTGCTTTTGTGCCTTTTAGAGAACTTGTCTTTCTTGTTGTAATATGCCTCTTCCTCACTAGAAGACTCATCACTCTCTTGAATTTGTTTGCCTTTTGATTTCTTGGTAGCTTTGAAAGCTGCCTATTTCTTCACATCAATTTTCACTTGAGTTCTTAGCTCAAATGCTACAAGAATACCATGGAGCTCATCCTTTTTCAACTTATCTAAATATTTATCTTCCTCAATAGCAAAAATATTTTCACTAAATCTATTAGGAAGAGATCTTAAAATTTTATCACATTTTCAGCAAGTTCAAGACCTAAGTCTTTCATAGAATTAACAACTTCATCTATATGGAGCATGTAGTCACCAATATTTTCATCATAATTCATCTTGAGTTGTTCAAACACACCTTTGAAGTGTCTCAACTTGGCCTTTCGGACATTTACATCACCTGTATGAACAACCTGCAATTGTTTCCACATTTCACTAGTTGTCTTGTAGTGAATAAATTTGGTGAGATCTGCTTTCTGTAAGCCTCTCAGGATTGCATTCATGGCCTTTGAATTGCTGTGAAGCATGAGCCTGTCTTCTTTGGTATAAGGACAATGTTCAGGAATAGTGTATTCATCTTCAATCACTTCCCATACCTCATTACCAAGTGCCATTAGATAAACTCTCATTCTTGCACTCCACAGACCGAAATCTAATCCATCAAGAATAGGTGCTGCATTGCTACCTAAAAAATCCATTGTGTTCTTAACCAGTTCTTCCTTCCAACTGTAAAACCTTTCCGAAGGAACCCGCTCTACCAATTGAAGAACACAAGCTTATACTGAGAGGGGGGGTGAACAGTATAAGACCACTTTTAACCTTTTCTTTCAAAACATCTTTCAAATCAATATTATGCAGAATAAAGATAGCAATAATAACAACAGTAATCAAAACAATGCACAAAACACCATCCACAAAATGACACAACAATTTACTTGTTTCACCCAATGTGTGATACTCCACAGATAAAACTTTTCTCTAAAAGTTATATCAAAGTCCTCTGGGAATCCTTCCCGATTACAATGTTTATGAGCCTCAGCTCAAAGGAGATACCTTCCCCTAATTCTGCTTTGGCTAGTGATCCTCTAGAAGACCTCTACCTCCTCTGCCCTTAGCAAGTGGAACTCTATCCACGAAGACACCTGTCTTCCTTGCTCTGGCTGGAGATCTCTGTCCTCAACTCTATCATCGCAAAGCTGGTCCTCAAATATGCACTAAACACAGTCCTTCGGTCTAGCACAAATATGTCCTCTTCCTCTATTCTTTTTTGTTACAGTTGCACTTGGTTGAAACCAACTTTTCATAGTCTGAGCAAAACACAACAGTACTTGATCTACTTATGCTCTTCTGCGAAAACACATCAGCATAATCTTTGCAACCTTTGCGCAAACACAATAGCATAGTCTTTGCACTCTTTGCTCAAACACGATATCACTGTCTTCGCAACCTCTATGCAAACATAGTAACACAGTCGTCGCACACTCTGCGCAAACACAGTAGTCGATCAGACTCCCACTTATGCACCTTTACGATCGAACTTCTCCCCGCACTCTATCTACGCAAATTGCACTTCGAACGCACACTTCGATCGATTGTCAAAACTCTTCAAGCAGCCCTATTTTTATTCTCACAATCTCAAGATTAGAACCTTGATCTTAGTCGGATGATTACCCTTCAACCACGTCGGCTGCAAAACCCTGCGCTACATCGGCCCAAATTTAACTCTGTCGGCTTCACTGCCTCCCTATTGCTTCTGACGCGAAACTTTAACATGTCGCGATATCTCGACACCTTTGCCTATATTACACCTTTTATTGCTTGCTGTCATGAAATCGTGACACTTTTTGCCTTTGTCTATCTTGACAACGTGCTTGTCATGAAATCGTGACACTTCTGACTTTTGCTAACGTCATCTTCACTCTTGTCGCAAAATCACAACGCTTTAGACTTTAAAGCCTTCTTCTCCGCTTCTGTCATGAAATCGTGACACATCTACTTCTACTGATGTCATCTGCAACTCTGTCATGAAATTGCGACACTCTATGCTTCTTCAACCTTTTCTCAGTTTGCACTACCAAAAACAGAACATGTCATGAAATCGCGACGCTTTCGTTGCCTTAAGCTCTTTTCTGCCAAATGCCTGCGAAACTGGAACATGTCACGAAATCACGACGCTTTTGCCTTCATGCTCTTCCTTCTTTAATTCATCATGAAATCATGACGCTTCTTCTGTTTAAGACTTGCTAACTGTTTCTATCATGAAAACGTGACACTTTCTCCAGCTGCAAGCTACCAACTCAACCTGTCACGAAATCATGACATTTTCTACATCCGTACAACTTCTTTGTAACTTGTCACAAAATCGCAACACTTTCAGCTTCTGAAAGCTTTCTCTACTTCCTATCGCGAAATTGTGACACTTCCTACAACTCAATACTGCTAACTCAACTTGTCACGAAATCGTGACAGTTTTGCCTATTTTGACTCTGCCTTCCAGCATGTCACGAAATCATGACAGTTTTGCCAAAAATTTCTCTCTCCTCAAACATGTCAAGAAATTGTGATAGTTTTTCCTGCTTCGTCTCTGCCTTCCAGCATGTCGCAAAATCACAACAGTTTTGCTAGAACTTTCTCTCTCCTCAAACATGTCGCGAAATCGTGACAGTTTTGCCAACACTTTCTCTCTCCTCAAACATGTCGTGAAATCATGACAGTTTTGCCAGCACTTTCTCTCTCCTCAAACATGTCGCAAAATCATGACAGTTTTTTCAGCACTTTCTCTCTCCTAAAACATGCCACGAAATCGTGACAGTTTTTCCAGCCGCCTGCAAACTTTTTCTAACTTATCTTTTTCTTGATCTTTTGCAACTGGGCTACTCTGATTTTCTTGGAGACTTACTGACCAGCTGAAACATTCATCAAAACACATTATTTGACATAAAAACAAATTGCTTCAAGAACTCCTTGACATCAATGACAACAACTACCAAGAACTCCTTGACATCAATGACAACTACTCTTGAGCAAAGGCAATGTACTCAAGGTACCCAAAATTGCCAACAAAAAGGTGCTTTCCCAAATGTCCAGCCTAGAGAGCTCCAAAATACCTACAAACTTTGGGTTATATAATTGGGGGAATTTTGGGAAGACCCAGATGGTTGGATTTTCCCAATTTGACCTTCGTCAATGACAATATAATGATGCTACCTGCAAGTTAGTAAAAGCGAACAAATATAGAAACACGATCAAAATTGTTCAAAATGAGACAAAATTTAAATGACAACCTATATAAGCATCATAGAATTGAATGCAAAAGATGAAAATTATAGAAATCAAAATCTGCTATAGATTCCCAATCGCTCCTAAAAGGGACGATTAGGCCTGCAGTAGAGCAGGGCGCCCGGATGGACCGCCCACCGTTTGGGGCCTGATTTTGGCACCAATCCACTTGGGATGGGTCTGAAATGTCTTACAAGGTGTTGTCAAAAAATTGGGTGGTATACTGTGGTCAAATGTCAGGTTTTGGGCTCAATATTCACCCTTCCACTAGTCACCCAATGACCTCCTTTCTGAAAGAGATCAAAGATATGAAGGGTACAAATCGCACAAGGGTGTATGGGGAAATAAAATGGCAACACTTCATTACTCACAATTGCTCTGTCTTCCTATTTTTCTTGGGGTGTGAAAACCCACCAGTTTATAGACCTGGAGGTCTCTTGGGGATGAGCATGCAGGGGCGCCACTTGGCAGCCATGCCCTTCCAGGGGAGGGAAGATTCCTCCCTAATTAGGGGCTTCATGACTGCCCCTGTAATAGCCTCTAATGCTCGAAAATGCTCACCCATGCTCCCATGAAATGAAGGAGGTGTTAAGTGGCAGATTCGAGCTACCATTTGTCAAGATTTGACTTTTTGCTCGTCAAACCTGCAATTCGCCCCACCCCGGAGTGAATTATGAATTCATCCCTAGGAGGAGCGAATCCCAATTTGAATTTGTCCCTAGGTGGAACGGATATTGAACAAAGTGCCTAAAGGTGCCAAATTGATTTTTGACCTTCAAAAACTGTTGTGAGAGTGGCTAGGACCACTGTTTAACCTCTGGGGGCTGCCCCTGGGGCTGTGTGTGTCAATGCGATCAGTGTTTGCTGTCACATAATCAGATTGGTGCTATTTTGGTGTCTACAACTATTGATTGAAAATGTAAATCATATATAAATTCCACTTGTATTTAGTATATTTATTCCACTTAAACATGCTTAGTATCTCTCATCATGCCTTATTATTGTACCAACTATTAAATCTTACAAGGAGTTCTACTCATGAGTAGTGGTGAGTGATATTATTGCAAGTTTTGGAAGACTAGCTATCACTTTCCTATAACTACCTTGCCTTTGATAGCTAAGAAGTGTACATTTATCCCCTACTTCCAACAAGTATGATCTACCCTTATAGGGACTTAGATAAAATTATTCCTCTTTGTTATTATCTACCATAGGTCTATATTGGTCACCAATATTTTGAAGAACTAGTGAAATCTATTATAAGGCTATAGATCTTCCATTCATTATAAGATGTTTCATAACCTTGTCACGTGGCCACTCATACCTTTGGTTAGTCTTAATTTCGCCAGACTAAATATGGCTAGTCTAGAGTGGTCAAATTTCCTTCCTTAGTCAATCTATATTTAGTGAGTTTCTTTCTATTTTTGGCCAAGCTTTAGGCAAAGATATAAGGTTTAGAAATGTTTTCCTTGTAATTGATTCTTAAAACTTCTTACAAAAATCAACAATCCAACAAAATAAGAGTAGGTTACTATTATGTAAACATTTTTAGAAAGAGTTACTACTATGAAAATAATAATAGGAGGTTACTACTGGACTGCTATAATTGCAGACACTTTCAAAGTAACAAGAACATGTGATAAGTGTTATACATATGTAGGAAGGAATATGAATGCTTCATTCCCCCTTAACCTTATCCAAGTAGAAAAATCCTTCCAGTAGTGGGGGCTATATTTTATTAGAGTAATAAATCCTAACTCTTCAGGAGGTCACAAATACATTCTAACTACTATGGACTATTTCACTAGATGGGTTGAAGCTATTCTAGCTTAAATATCAGATTAGGATATAGTGATCAAATTTATTGAAGGTCTAATCACAAGATTTGGTCTTCCTGAAGCTCTAGTAAGTGATAACGGTCCATATTTCATAGGTGTAAATTATATTGAGTTTGTAACTCAATATAATATCTTCTTAAATAATTCTTCTAATTATTACCCTCAAGGGAATGGACTAGCAATGTCCACTAACAAAAATCTACTCAAAATTTTTAAAAGAGTACTCAACCATAACAAAAGAAGCTAACATATTCTCTTAGAGAAGTCCCTATGGGAAAATAGGATTACTATCAAAAAGGTAATCAAAAAATCCCACTATGCATTGGTATATGGGAAATAATCTATTCTACCTACTCATCTTGAGATACTAGCTTTTGAGATTGGCTAGCCAAGATTATGAATAAAATTAAAATTTAGTAAAGACCAAATTGATGCATCTTTTATAGTTGTAAGAACAAAGGACCAAAGAATATTAAAGTTTTCAAAAGCACTCCATGGACACTAAATAATGGTCTGATATGAAGACCAGATTTTAAAAAATTAAGGTTGGTGATTCAGTCCTAAGATGGAATGAAGAAAAATCTAAACCAGACAACCACAAAAAATTTGACTCCTAGGATGGTCCATTCAAGGTATTTTAAGTAAATAAGAACAATGTTTTCCAAATACAAGATCAAGATGGGAATTTATCTATATTATATTATATTTTATTTTAGCTTTTTAGTTGAGAGAAAAAATAAAAATAGAGGTGGCAGCCCACAACATGTTTCTATTTGAAATTCAAAGAGTTAAAATCTTAGGAAAGTGTGCTATTCTACTGTGTTCTAAATAACGCCCAAAAAAATGAATAAAATGTTGGTTGTGAACCATGATAGGTTCTGGGCCATGACCAATCAACAAACAAAACTTCATTTACAAGCCACGTCATTTTTCTACCAATTTGAAATTTTACAGCATCCATTTAAGTGGTAGCCCATCTACTGCATTAATGGTAGAGGAAATGCATGCATGTTATTTAAAGCAAAATTTTGACTGAATTTTATTTTACAAATAATTGTAAGATTTCAAAAGCAGTGATAGTAAGGTTAAACAAATTTGTAGAGCATCAGATGAGCAATTTTAGATGTTTTTCCAAAAATGACATAAAAATTTGTAGAGCAAGATACTTAGCAAGAAATTAGTGAGGTTATATGCTACATTGACAAAGCATTGACAATAGCCAATACAAATATGATGTGTAGAACAAAAGATATATTCAAGAAAGAGATTGGCCATATATTATTGCAGGGACTACAAATTTTAGTTCAAGGTACTTACATCACCTACTCCCTCGTCTTTCTATATCTATGATTATGTTCATCCATGTCCAGAGTAATTGTTTTCCATAGTAAAATTCTATGACCCTAAGGCTAAAGTAGTAAAAATAGCTCAAGGAAAAACCCTTTTTAATAAAATTGCACAAGCTTACTATGACCTTTTTGCTATGGATAGAGTATCACCTATAAGTCTTAAGTCTTTTGAATCACAAGAGTAAGCTATGTATTACTCGTTGAAGGGGCATCCATCGAATGATGATAATTTTAGAAAATGGGTATATAGCCAATTCAAAACCATAAGGACTAGGAGCACTTTTTCCAATACCCCAATTGCCACTGATTAATTCACCAACCCAAAACAATTTTCTATGCTAGCAACATTTGGTCTAGAAATCTATCTAATGGGAAGGTTGTGCACCCACAAACCTTGACAAACATTGAATTACTGAGAATCTAGAAAGCCTTTGGTGGTCAATATTTAGAGAAGGTCGGTTCATGTATAATATAATTTTGCATATCAATATCAGTGTCCTTATAGAACTGTTATATTTAGAACAAAGAATAGACTTGACATGTTGCTCCTTTCATTGTTATTTCTACAAGATACCACTATCAACCTGTTGAAATATCCTTTGTTATCCTATCATTGGAAGTAGAATTATATAAATAAAAATTATATAAAAATGTATAAAAAATTGTTTTTCAATATTAGCATCCTTGCAGAACTGTGTACTATACATAACAAGGAAGAAAATTGATATGTTGCTCTTTTCATTGTTGTTTCTACAAGATACAATTGTTAACATGTTGAAATATTTTCTATTATCACTATCATTGGAAGCACACTTAGAGAATTTCACTTCTTATAGACTTGATAAGTTCCTTTTTCCATTTTTTTTTTACAAGATACCATTGTTAAAAATATGAAATATCCTCTGATATCATTGTTATTGGAAGTAGAACTAGAACTAGAGCATTCCACTTCATTCATGTCAGACTATCACATTGGATTAGAGTTTCATATTTTTCTAAATCAAATTGCAACATTAACCAAATCCATATTGAAAGAGTAAACTTCAAATAAAATAAATGTGATTCCAAATAATATTATATTTGATAACCATGGTTCCCATGCAGTAAATTCTATTTTTATTTTTCTAAATATGGTTTGGTCAGGATGCTTCCATTTGGCATTTATAACCTTTTTTTTCTACAATTGGTACTATTTGGAAGGGAGATATTGATCCCTATTAAAAATTATATGGATACATTTTTACTTGGTTCTGGTTTTGTTGTGTCTTATATGTATTTCATGTATGACATGTATGGGAAACAATCGCATGTCTTTTAGAATAAAATTTTGTTTTTTATTGGTCTTTATTCCTGTTATATGGACAAGTTTTTTAATTTGCATGTCTTTTAGTAGTTTGGTTATCTATATAGTTTATTTATGGTAAATTTTCTTTTTGTCTATGTAATTGTAATTTTCAAATAAAATGCAAGTTTTCTTCCTTTCAATCATCTATTTTTTACTGCCCTTGATTGGCAATGAGACTTAGTATTTTTATAAAATTTTAGACTTTGTATTTTACTCTATGAAATACTCTGTTTTGAATGCATCTTAGTCTTCTTGTCTAGGATTTATAAAATTTGTAAAGTTGTTTACGGAAATGACTTGTCATCCTTCCAATTGTCATTTTATTTTGTTGTTTGGCATTGTAATTGTTGACCATGATTTTAAAAACACAACTATTTTGCTACATACTTATGATTTAGAGCCCAATTAATGGAGTAAAACAAAGATAAAGATACCGTTTATAATAAAACCCTTTGGAATCTCTCACTTGTTATAAGGTTTTCTATGGGAGTTATAAGGTTTTCTACTCTAATAGTGTTTAAAGTGTATTTTTAAAATATTTAAAAAATTTTAAGGTTTGGAGCGTAAAGGATTTCTACTAGGATTTAGTTGTTTTTTAATTTTAAATTACTTTTTAACATTTGAAGATTTTTTTTTTTTTTTTGGTGGTGGCCACAAGGGGTAAATAGACTGTGACCACGAGGGAACCATTACATAACATATCCGCAACATGTGAGGCGAGAGATTTGAACCTGGGCCTCTCAGCAACTAGAGAGGTTTAACTACCCACTTGCTCTCCAACTCCTCTACATGGGCGGATGATAACATTTGAAGATTATAATACTTATGTTATTTAAGTTTTTATTTGAAAGTAGAGGAGATAAAATATTTTGAATATTTAAATTTAGTTTAAATTTATTTGAAGCTTTTTAAAGTTTAAGTTCATTTTTTAAGATTAAAATTATTTTAGATTAAAGATTTTGCTTGTGTTCTTCTTCAAGAATACAACAGTCATAGGTAAAATTAGACCTTTCAAATCAAATCAAGAGGGGCATTACCAGATTGAAATTGATCATAAACTACAACAAAGTATGGTGTCTTCATTGCATTTGCTCTGACTAGGAGTTCCTGCAACAACATTTGGTGTTCCATATTCACCAATATTGTTACCATAAATTTATCTAAATATTTTTGACCTATTTGCAACACTTTTCTTGTGCCTGATTACAATGACAGAACTTTTGCAATAAAATTCATTTTATTTCATTTATTGTTGGATTGTAACTTTCTATATGCAACATGCTAGAAAAAATTTATTATATGTATAGATTCTCATATATCTTCCCAATGTATATTGTTGCTTGTGTTTAACAACTTCAATTATAGCATGCAACTCTCATTGATGATTGAAACACTCTTGAATTATTTGAATGTATCAAAATGGAAGGTTACAATATGTTTGCATTAGCAATTTCATAATGATATGCATGTGTCTCAATTTCATAAAGTTGATGTGGATTTGGTATTCTAAGTATTGTAGCTAAAAAAAAACTCCTCTTTAGTTTCTCAGATCCTTGTAATCGTAGAAGAGTCCATAAGTACCATTCCCCATCGACTAGATGAAAGTGATGATATGGCTAAAACCCAATAGAAATATTTAAAAATTATTCACAAGGGTAAAAATAGTTTTGATCCCATGCTTATACATATGAACTTTCCAATCTCTAATTATTTGAATCTTTTCACAATAGTGATATTGGGATATGATTAAATTTTTAGATCTAAAATCGTGCAATGAAATGACTTGGTAATTGAGATGCACACGGGTTTTGATATTAGAAATTAGGTTATGCCAAAGACTTATCATCTATCAGATTGAATATATTTTATTATTTAGATCCATCTGTCCTTTGTCATTCTGCTAGACCACATCCAAATTGTGAATTTAGATATTTTTAGTGTTGGATAACAAATGTCAAATGGAGAACTAAGGCAGAATAGTGAAAGAATTCTTGTTTCATCATTCCAATAAACCTTAGAACGAAGGTCGAAGGTGTAGACCAATTGGTTCGCCTAAACCCCGTAAGGGGGATAGAGGTCCAAGGTTTAAATTTCGGGCCTTGTCAGACTGAACGCTTGTCCCTTTCCTCATGCTTTCTACAGTGTAAAATGTTTAAAATTATTATGACATGGTGGTTATAGGGGTGGACTATATGAAGAACTGTTTGGTAGCTTTCGAGGTGGAAAACACAAAATATTGTGGTGGCCATAAAAACTGGACATCCTACTCAGATTTTTGGTGGCTACAGATTCCACCATGTAAATTCAAAAAACAAATAAATAAATAAACCTTGGAATGAAATACATTTTTTAAATCTTCCTTTCATAGTTCCCACTCCGTAGATTTAAATGAATATGAGCTAGGAATGCAAGTTATTATTACTATACCTCATAAAAAAAATTAAACTCATTGATTTTTCCATGTTTTCTAGAAAATATACATTTTTGTGTTTGTAATTATTATGTTCATATGTGCTCTATTTCCATAACTATAATAATACAACTCTGAAGTGAGTTGAGAATGAGGTTGGAAGTTGGTTTTGTATTGCATAGGCATTTTTTAAGCACTCAAACACTTGTTTTTGGATCATCCATGGCCTACGAGTGACCTTAATTGGATTTTAACTAATAAATGGAGGGTAAGCATCGAAAACATACCTTATTAAGATCAAAAACTTACTTGTAAGCTTGAATTTCTCTTGTTGATGCTAATTTTTCTTCTAGTTCTTTGACTTTGTATTTACTCCTTTGTAATGCTCCTATAGTCTCATTCTCTTTCTTCTCATCTTGTAAAAGGTTAGACATAACTCAGACAAACTTGCAAGGTCTAGTATGGTTAGGAGCAATCAAAACTATAATCTTACCTTTGAAAGTTTAGAAGAAATCTCTACTTCTACTTCAACACTTGTTTGGCACAGTTGTAGAATTGTGTTCACTTTAGATTTCAACTCTTCATTTATCCAAGAGTTACACTTTTGTATTATCTCCTTTTCCTATGCATTTTATGTGTTAAAGATATGCCAATGCTAGGGTATTATCTCCTTTTCCTATGAAAAATTGTTAAGGTTCACTCATGGGATTTGAATCTTGGCTTACTTTGTGAAATATTTATCATTTAAGTTGCTTATTTGTACATAGATGAGTACTTTTTTATTCTTTTAATTAAAATATGCTTATATGTGCTTGCAAAATTTATTTGACTCTCAGTTCAGCTCTTGCCTCTATCCTTGATATTCATAGTATACTCGAATAACTTTTGTTATGGAAGTTTTTCTTGGGATTATTAGTTCATAATTGTGCACCTCAATAATTTTAACTAATTCAATATCCTCGAAGTTTTTTTTACTTACTTGCATACTAAACAATGGCATATGTGTAAAACTTCTATTGGTAAGGTCTTTGGTATTTTTGCATCTTGGACCTTTGGTCTTCAATATTTATATTTTTCACCTTTACTATTTTTTAACATGGGATGAGACTTGAAATTTTAGACAAATGAAGGTCTATTTGCAACTATTTTTTGAGGAAATCTATCATGTAACCACATATATTCAAAGCATTATTATTCAAGACCAGTTTTGCATAATATAACATTTATATCTATCATGCTTATTAACATTATCTGCATGCATAAATCTATATCAACAACATAGAGTTGTTTAAAGGATGACCTAACTAAATCCAAACTATAAATACAATTAACACTTCATTAGATTTACTATCATCATTTATCTATAGTAGGAATTATAGTTGGCTTCAAAGTAGCATCCTTATCATTTTTTTTGTATTTGCTATTAAGAATTAGCAAAGTAACATGTACACCACCTTCAACACAATTATACCATTATTTTCTTTAATATTATACTTACATGTATTTTGAGACTCATTAGATTCTTGAGTTCTTTAGATGTGGTTGGCCTCTTGTTTGAATCCCATGCACAAAGTAACTGTAAAATTATTTGAATCTTACTCCTTTAAACCATATTAAACTTTTCTATTACATCTTCAACTTTAGTAAAAGTTGAAATATTTACTTGGAGTGTATTGTGTAGTAATAAGCTAAACAAGAAAATCTATTGACCTTATATAGGTTGTGCTTGGATAGTAGGATTATTATCTTTACTTCTAACAATAGGATCATCCTCAAAACTTAGAGCACCAACTCTAGCCAGGACAATTGGGTCAATATTTTTGTCCATCCAGTGTCATGGACAAATATTGGCTAGAATCAGCTAGGTATGTCAATTATGTTATCTTTATTAATGAAGAAAATTTGTGCTTTTGATAAGATCTACCTATATAACTATACTTTATTATTTTTTGGGGGGTTTGTTTGTAGAAACAACAAGGACTATTATCATGGGGTTCAATTGTTAGCGTACTATATTGTTATACCTGCATAGCTAGAAGTTAATTTGTTATTTAACTTTAGCTACTTGTTGCAGTGACATCCTGTTGAGATGCGCCCGTTCCGGGCTAATCCAGGAATGTTGTTTATGCCGACTGTAATATTTAAACGCTGCACTGCTGATTTCACAAGAAAAAATTCAATAGACCCTGAAAGAACTAGATGTTCATGTTGAAAGTGCTCAAATATAGAAACTCTTGGTTTTTTAGAGGTTTGTGACCACTTGATTTGTCATAGGATTGACAAGACATACACCAAGTTTATTTTACATTGAGAAAAACCCTCTAGTTTTGATAGATATGCATTGAACACATGCTCTACCATTAATGAGGGTCCAATTGCCAAATATGTACAAGATGACATCATTGGAATGGTCAATGATGCATACAGATTGTTCAATGTCAATTACGTAGAGAGTGGACTGAATTTGTAAGATAAAAATGTTGAGTTCCAATCATATTATAAAGAAGTACCTATTGATGAATATCGTAGCTTTATCGAAGATACCAAATGACCATTATACCCAGGTTGTATAAAGTACACAAAGATCTCGATGATCACTAAATTATATAATCTCAAAGAAAAACATGGTTGGTTGGACAAAATCTTTGATGACTTACTGGAGTTGTTGAAAGATATGCTCTCAATCAACAATACAATTCTAAAGTCCATATACGTGATAAATAAAATTATGAGGCCATTGGGATTATATTATGTAATGATACAAGCATGCATCAATGATTGTATTTTATATTGGAAAGATCATAAAAAGAAGTAAGCTTGCCCAACATGTGGTGCATCTCGATGGAAAGTTGACCCTCATTCACAAAAGGTATGTATTAATATTCCTATGAATGTGTTGAGGTATTTCCCCATTATACCAAGGTTGAAGAAAATATATAGGTAATTTATTTTATTATATCATTAGCTTTGTTGTGTTTGTTTCAACTTTTAACATTGTTAGATGTGATTGACGTGAGTTGCTTTATTCCCATAGCTCTGCAAAGCTTGTGTAGAATATGAGGTGGCATTCCCAATACATGATTTCAAATGGTAATATGCGACATCCAATTGAATCCCCAACATGGAAAACTATAAATGTTAAGTGGAAATACTTTTCTAAGGATCCATGTAGTGTATGACTTGCAATGACAACCGATGGGTTCAACCCTTCTGTTTACTTTAGTACTGCTTATAGTTGATGGCTTGTTGTGTTGATCACTTACAACCTCCCACCATGGATATGAATTAAGAGGAAACATTCAATGCTCACCTTGTTAATACTTCATCCCAAGAAAATAGGTAATGATATTGATGTTTATATATAGTTTTTGGTTGATGACTTGCATGAAATATAGACTAAAAGAGCATAAATGTATGATGTATTTTCTAATACTAAATTCAATATGAGAGCAATAATGATATGGTCCATCCATAAATTTCCTTCTTATGGAAACCTATAATGATATATGACAAAGGGAAAGGTATAATGTCCAATATGCGAGGAGAACACCTATGTAGAATATCTTAAATGTAGTAGAAATATGGCTTACTTGGGCTATAGGATATTCCTTCCTCCAGATCATATGGTTTGTCATCAAAGATAATATTTCAATGGTAAACAAGAGCTCGATAAACCATGTAAACATTTAAATAGGATGGAAATACTAAAAATAGTATAGGGAATCCCACAAAATTTTGGAACGAGTAACTCAAATAAAAGGAAATGCAACACAAATAAGGATAGTGTATTTGTTCCTGTAGCATGATGGAATATTAAATCTATATTTTTAATCTACCGTATTGGGAGGTATGACATGCAACTTTCCTTCTATATCTATTTTTATATCTCTCAATGTCGATTAATTTCTATTTAATGTTTGTATCTATAAACAACATCTGCTAGTTCATCACAACTTGGATATGATGCATGTGGAGAAAAATATCTACAAAAGCCTATTCAAAACACTACTAGGTATAGATGGAAAGTCAAAGGATATCAAAAAATCCCATAAGAATTTAAAAAATATGGGTATCAAAAACACATTATGGAAAACAATGGATGGAAACAATACATATCTTCCACCAACACCCTATAATTTATCGAATGTTGAAAAAACATGTCTAGGTTTTGTCATACATTATACAATATGAAAGTATTATATGGATATAGTTCAAATATTTGAAAACATATCTCTATGAAAGAACTTAAGATATAGGGCTTGAAATCACATGACTGCCATGTTATCATGTAATAGCTTCTTTCAAGTGCGCTATGAAATTTGCTTGATAAGCATGTGCAACAAACCATTTATCGATTGTGCATGTTCTATAGGGATATATGTGCTAAAGTGATGGGTATCATAAAAATAGAGAAATTATCGATAGAGGCCATGGAGACATTATGATTACTTGAAAAGTACTTCTCGTCTTAATTTTTGGATATCATGGTACACCTAACTATTCACTTGGTGCAGGAGGTACGTCTATGTGAACCTATACAATATATATGGATATACCCTTTGAAAGGTGTGTATGCATTCATTAGTTTTATAAAAAACCATTTTTATAATTTTTATAGTGTCTCATCTAATCCAAATTATTTTTTTCCTTTCTTAGAATTATAAATATTTTTAAGGGGTATGTAAAGAACCGATCTAGACCCAAAGGTTGTATTATTTAACATTATCTTGTCAAGGAATCTATTTTATTCTATGTAGACTACATGAGAGGTACATAAGTAATTGGTTATCACCTTGGTTGCAACGAGGTATGGAGTGATGAGGATGAATAAAATATAATTTATGGAAGGCCTTTATCTAGTGGTGAAGAATTTTATTTAGATGAAACTTCTTACGAGCAATATCATCGATGTGTTCTCTATAACATGGAAAAATTTATCCTTGGGTAGAGTACGTAAATATTTATTTGTTGTTTTTTTATTATTATTATTGAAAAAATACTTCATATTAATGAATAATCAGATAATACATCATCATAAGAACACTATAATAGTATACGAATAAGCAACAAACAATCATATCTAACACTTTTATCAATACTAATACAGTCCTGAATAATATCAAACCTAAACACCTTAAGTTGACTAGAAACAAGCTCATCAACTTTGCTAACAGTAACAGCAATCGACACCTCCTCATTTTTAAAAATCAGACTACATATGTCTTTCCAAATACTAAACAAGATAGAGAGTCTGATAATATGCCAAAATATCCTTATGTGGCTTGCACAGTTAATGGAGTCTCCAAACAACATTGCCTTCCACCTTAGCTACCCTTGAACAACATTGTCATACAACCAAACTGCCTTTCTCCATACCTTTCTCGTTCTCGGACATTCCCAAAAAATATGTTTAAGTGTTTCACTTTTTCCACATTTGGAAACAACATCTGATGTAAGCATCCATTTGGCTAGACGAGCCTTACTATGAATACCCTGCATAATAACTAACAAGGAAAATATATTTAACTGCATAGAAATCCAAAACATCCACACCCCAGTGAGATGCTTCTTCCATTTTTTGCAAGAACAACTCAAACCCCATATTATGTTTAGAATGTCACCAAATGGGATTCTAGGAACCATCAACTGATAAACATTAGAGGCTCTAAAACACCAAATTGTTTTTCCATATTTCCACCTCCAATCCTTCCAGATAGGACCTACAAGACCATTGGAAAGCTTGTACAGTTGCTCCATCGAAAGAAGACTTTGCATTTGCTGCACTACATACCTATCGGAGGACTTCAATTTAAATTTAACAACCAACTATTGCCACGGAGTCCAAATACCAGTGTTTCCATCCCAAATATCTGCCCACTTGAAAATTCCCTTCTTACCAAGTCTCTTGCACTGCAATGTAGGCATATCTGCTGCATACATCCCATTTTTTTTCCAAAGGTAAATTGCTTTGGAGCAAAGAGTCCAACCCTGTCTATCATCCAAAAATTCACATTTAACAAAAATGACTACATATTTCCAAGCCTCCCATATTATTTTAATTAGGATGCAGCCTCTAATTTTAAATTTCCTAGGGTGACCAACAATATCTTCAAAACTAAAATTTCCCTTGACTTCGTCAATATTCACACAGTTCTTGATCTTATGATGCAACAACCTTTGCCAGCCAGAATCACCCTCCAAACACCTAATGACCCACTTAGAAGCAATAACCTTACCTTGAACCTAGATGTTGAGCAACCCAAGGCCACCCTCCTTTATAGGAATAGTACAATACTTCCATGCAACTAGAGGAACCTACCTAGAACCATCTATATTTGCCCATAAAAAAATCCTGATGCAGGTATCTAGTCTTCTATATTGAGTAGGGTTTGGAAGCCAACAAAAGGAAGAGTACATGTGGCACGTCTGAAGAATCTTACTTACCACAGTAAGTTTTCCTACAAAGGAGATCATATTACTTTTCCAAATTTGAATTTTTTTCTCAAATTTGCTCATACACCAATCCCACATATATTTAAGGGAAACCCTTCTACCAAATGGGATGCCCAAATATCTAACAATATCTCCATCCTTAACTTTATACCAACTTGTATGAATTTCTTCAAGCAAGAACTCAGCTCCTACCAACTAGTAGTCAAATTTAGTCTCACTAACCACAGCACCAGAAGCAAGACAAAATTGACTAAGATAATTTTGTAGGCTAGTAATCGAGTCCTTATCTATCTAAAAATTAAAGAATGAATCATATGCAAAGTGGTTGTTCATAATATGACCACCAGGAATAGAAATTCCTCTAATTTGACTAGTCATCCAACTTTGTTCCAACATATAACCCAAAGCATTTATGGAAAGAAAAAAAATAAGAGGAGCCAATGGGCATCTCTGTCTGATAGATCTGAAGAACTAAATATCTCCTGAAATTATACCATTAACCACCACTCTAGCTGAGGCTAAGGAGAAAATAATTTGTATTTTATGAACTGTTGTCCTATTAAATCCAAGCCATTACAACATATTAAAAATAAATGTCCAATCCATTCTATCATAAGCTTTATCAAAATAAATATTTAAGAACAAAGCCTGTTGCTTTGACTCCTCTACCCAATCCATAGCTTCACAAACTAAAAGCACCATATCTATAATGAATATACATTTAACAAACCCAGTTTGTTCCTCTCGATTAATTCTAGCAGTAATGTCTCACAACCAAAGGGCTAGAGCTTTAGCCACTATTTTATAAGAGACATTTAAAAGGGTAATCAGCCTCCAACCCCCAATTTTGTCTTTATTACTCCATTTAGGAATTAACTTGATCACCCCTTGATTCATACAAGAAGAAAATCTATCTCCATAAAACA
The DNA here is from genome assembly GCA_028583015.1 of Wollemia nobilis. Lineage (NCBI taxonomy): Eukaryota > Viridiplantae > Streptophyta > Pinopsida > Araucariales > Araucariaceae > Wollemia > Wollemia nobilis. Next base: position 1,637,174 of record JAQPPZ010016969.1, on the reverse strand, counting down.
CATACTGAACCATTATTACATAATCATCTCCAATACAGTCCCACATATACTTATAAAATTTAGTTGAGAGACCATCAGGCCCAGGAGACTTACCATTCTTCATCCTCTATAAAGCATAAAAGAGCTCTTCATTAGAAAAATCAGCTGCCATCCTATCATTTTTAAAATTGACAATATTTTTGGTCACACATTCTTTTAACAAATCTCTAATCTGTTGTACTGGTAAAGAGTTCTCATAGACAACAAAAATATACTTAAAATAATTTTCAAACAAATTCCTTATTTCAGTCTCATCCTCAGTATGAGTGGAATCCTCCTTTTGCAGAGTTAGAATATTTTCTGTAGCATTTTTTCTACAAATTTAATTAAAGTTGTTATATATGGTAGGATATTAATTAGATCCAACTAAGCTGGAAAAACTTTGGGCCAAATATGGAAGCACCTAAAGAGTATCAAGCAATCCAACCCCCATGTAGCAAGGTATAAAGGGGTGTTGCAAAAAAACCATAATCAAACATTCATCACTTGGCCATGAGATTTGGTTATTGTCTGCTCTCTTGAATATGATCTTCAACATTTCTACTAATTATCATGTACTAAACATCATGTATTGTTCAGCAATCACATCTAAATTATTATGATTTGTTTCAGTTTAATGGAGATGAAATACAACACAATTATGACTCCAACACAATAAAATGGTTGGCACATGGTTTGAGAAAAGTTGCAACCAAACATTTAGGCTATTTCATCAATGGTTATAGATTTCATATCAAATACAAAGAAGACCAAATAATAACTCAAAATAGTGGTGTGTGTATCGATGCTACTGCTTTGTGCAGAGCAAACACAAAAGACACAAGACCAATGCTTCAAATAGTCATATATTATGGTGTTATTAGGGAAATAATCTTTTTAGATTACTATCGGTTTTGATACCCCCTGTTCAAATTTGACTGGGTAAATGTTCTTGATACAATGAATGGATGTAGAAAGGATGAAATGGTCTTCACATGGGTAAACATGAATAGATTACTTGGTCAGGATAGACAACAAGATGATCCATTTATCCTAGCATCACAAGCCAAACAAGTATTTTATGTAAATGATCCACTTGATACCAGCTAGTATGTGGTTCTCACATCACCTCCAAGAAGAATCAAAGATATTAAAGCATACAAGGTAGAATATGTCAGTGTCTTTGGAGCAACAGATTTCATTGGACCTAAAATTGCAGAAGATGAAAATACAAAGGATGGCAACATTCAATATGTTCATGAAGAATGTGAGGGTAAATGGTTGGAAGCCTAATTATTGTACTTCAAAAGTAGTTATAATTAATGAAAATATTTTATGAGTATTGTTAGACATTTTTTGTTCTATTTTTAGAAAATACTAGTAGATAATTAATGGACAACCATGCTAGGAGTGATACGAGTATGTATCCTAAGCATTAGGTTGTCCAGTCATATACAAGAAGGTAATTTGGTAAAAAAAATGAGAGAGAATACAAGTGCTACTAGGGTATAGGATTAAGAGTCTAATCATGTGTGCATGTTGTAATGTGTTGAAATGAAGGTTTATTATGTTTAGTGTGTGTTAGTTATGAAATTGATGTTTCATGTTTGACTCTTAGTCCTAGTCCTTAGCAACAATACTTGATTTGATATGTATCTAACAGAAGTCTCAAGATACCCTCTCATCTCATCTCTAATGGTTGGGGTGGGTAGGAGTGTTTAGACATCTATTTATTATATGGAGGGCTTAGGTTTTCCATTCACCTATATCTATAAATAAGAATTGCACATGAAATAATAATGATCTATTTACATATATAATCTTGTTTAGAAGGAATGATGAGATAACCACAATGAAGGATGTTGTGGGCTCCTTCATTGCTTTGCCTATATCAAATATTACCTTTTATCCATTTACTTCTTCCTCAGTAGCCTATATGCATAACTGTTATTTTATTTTCATTTAATTTTGCATTGAACTGAGTGTTTTTGTATTTGATTATAGTTTATGTAGTTGTTTATTAGTGTTTTGTTCATACCTTTTCAAAAGGGCTTATATTATATTTATGGATAAAATCACTTCCACTCTATATTTGATGTTACCTCTTTTAGTTGTTGATATTTGTCTTTATGAGTGACTCGTTCATAGCCCTTGTGTTCTCTTTTGTTGCTTGAATATGATGGAACATTTTCTAATAGAGGTTGTGACTACAAGATGGTGCTAGATGGATTGAAAAAACCCTGTAAGTGTATCTTTTTTATTTTTTATATTCTTAATAAACTTACCTATGGACTTGTTATTCCGTTCTCCAAAATATCCTACAAAAATAATACTTATGTTATTTTATGCAAATTAACATTTGCATTATTATTCAAATACATATAATTGGTTTATCTTGTTAATTTAATTTTAATCTATTATGGATAATGCTTGACAGGACGTTCAAGAACCGAGGATTTTAAACAAACAAGAATTTTTCATGTCTAAAAATTTTGAGGGAGTAGACCTACAACTTTGACCTAATAAGTAAAATCATATACTGTAGATGATGGGAATGCCTTTTCTAAATAGTGATTAGAATTTTTGGGTCTGATTACGTGATCTGGTTAGGCATCCTTAGAACAAATATTTTTTGTAGTTCCACTATAGTAAAAAATCTTGCAATTATAATTCTATTTGTGCCTTTCATCTAGAGAGGTCCAATTATTAGAGCTTATATTTCTACCATTTTTGTCACATTGGTCTATCTAGTCCTACTTGAGTCTTGTTCTAGTCCTTGGGTGAGTTGGTCTCCTTCCAAGTTCAACTTTAAAAATTTGTGTTGAATGGCCTTACTCTTCCCAAGTGTAGTAAAAATTGACTATACCTATGTTACCTTTTGATACAATATCTATGAGAGATAACAATCACAAGATGCATAATAAGAGGCAATAAATTAAATCTGCTAGATGACTGACGAATGTTGAAATATAAAATATATAAAATATTACAATGTAGCTATGGAGGAAGTGAGCACTCCATTAACAAAACTATAGATATACATCATATCCATCACTAATAATGGTATGGAACACAATCCACTGACCTACACTATTGAACAATGTCTCTCTACTTTCCTCTACCTATCATGCTTCTATTTATCTAAGAGGCCATCCTTATATGTGCAAAATAGGATGCTTATCCAACACTCTAACTAGTTGTGCATAGGACACCTTTCACATGTAAAACTTGCACATGTATACTTGTCCATTTATTACAATGTATGAAGTCACTAGATAACTTGCACAATAAGTAATCTAGGTATGTATCTTGGAGGATACATTTACATAACCCAAATGATGGAATAGACATTATTTCCAAAACCCCCCTGTAATATATTATTTGGGAATTGAAGGCTTTAGTCTTAAATATGGATTCTCTTCATTTGCTTCTGCTTGGTCTTCTGAGTCTTCTTCTATATTCTTCATATTTAGGTTCAACAAGTAATTTGTGTCTTCATATGATGCAGAGTAGGATGCTTCTAGACCTTCTATTTACATTGGATAATTTCTAATATGTTCATACTCATATTCTATGCAACCACCTTTAATGTCCTCCTTGCAAGTATCTTCATTTGATTGTGATTATTTATGAATAAGTAGGGCATGATGCAATTGTCCTCTCATATTTTTTATCCTTCTATACTTACCTTTTTGATGTACTGTTTCTTCATTTATTTCAACCTGTTCTTCTGCAAATGTGTTAGAAGCATCATATTACATCACATTATCTTGTGGTATTTCCATTTATTCCAATATATAAGTATTTTCATGGATTGACCCTATTTCTTTTATTCCATATTGATTCATAATGAGACATGTATTGACCCCATTCATATATCCAAAATTAATCATGTAGTTTTTTCAACTAGATTGCTCATTGAGATGAGATTGAAAGTTAAACGAAGAACATACAACACTTTTTATAGTAGAATATTTGGAAAATATTTTGTGGGAGATACACATCTATAACCATGAATAAGATATGTTTGGTTGTCTACAATTATTAATCTGTAACCTTTGGTAATTTTAAGACAATCAAACTATTGTTTATTTCTTGTCATATGATGACTAGCTCCTAATTCAATAAACCATATGTGATTATGCTTTGTGAGTTGTTTCTTGTTAGAGCAAGTTTTGCAATCAATATAGTGGTTTTTGAAATATGGAAAGGTTGAGTTTTAATAATTGAGAGAGAATGGCTCTTAAGTATAATATAGTGCTTTTTGAAATATGGTTTAAATTTGGTTGATTTTGTACAAGTCTTGTGAGAATCAAAAATTAACTTTTAACACCTTATCACTCCTAATTGAACTAAGCACTATTTCAATTTAAAGAGGTTTTGATGCTGGAAGTATTTTATCTCCATTTAAATATTTGACAAAAGAAAAATATATATATCCAACCTAAATAAAATCCCTTAACAACCTCTTTTATATCCTTTGGATTATTTCTAATTTCTAGATAAAATAAATTTTATGGAGTAACCCTTATGACTCCCAAGTTTCAAAATTTAGATTAATGATAATAATATTTTCAATAAAGATTAATCCAAGATAAATTTCTTATTTCTTCAAAGTAGGATTGCAAATATTAAAAAATAAGATAAGTCATCCCTTAAGCTTTCAAAACCCTAAGTTTAAACCTTATTTTATAATCCTTATAACTCCCACTTATGAAACCAATCAATACTAATATTTAGACCTTACCTTTTATGTAATATCTCCATGATGTTTAGCGCTTTCCATGGCTGAATATAACATCTTTCGTGTACCTTGAGCACTTGGATTAATGGAGATTTGGTGTGAATTTTGTACATAGATGCTGAGAATGTCGACCTTCTAAAAATGGGGAGACTTTAATGCTCCTTCTCCTCTATATTCCATGCTGCAAAATATTTTTTCTTATTCTCCCATGCCCCTTGACTACACTATGTTCGTACTTTGAATATATTAATTGTGCTTCATACTTGCATGGTGGTCTTGTACTAGAAGATACCTTTTAATTATTATGGATCATTGGTATTGTGACAAGTGTCACATCCATTATAAGTGAGCACTCTCTTCTTTGTGTAACTCTCTATAATCATTTACCAATGCTTATTGTAAGTGTATAGGCCCTTGTGCGAAGTTGATAAGTCGCACGTCTTTGCTTGTAACTTCTTTATAGAAGCCTCTAGAACATTGAGAAGAATGATGACTTAAATTCCAAGTATCAATTCTGCATGGAGAACCTTCTGGTAATGCCTTCAAATATGGATATTATAACTCCATACCATTATATATTTTTAACACTGCTTGGGTAGCAAGCAAACCTCCTTGTAATACCCTCAATAATGGAGATTATAACTCCATTTCTTCTTTTGTTTTTACAAAATTGGTTGGGTAGAAAGCAAACTATCTTTCCCATAGGTGAATGAGAAATGTGCTATGGATCTTGGATGGTAGTCAACACTTCCTTTGGTGAGTTATCTTCTCCAAGGTTGAGACCACACATGTAACATTATTCCCTATTTTTCTTTATGCCTCCAAAATTTTTGCTTTATCTACTACTAATTTGACATTATTTTAATATTGAAGTGCACTCCCTCGTCTACATAAATGTGGCTTTGAAATGAGATTTACGTCTGTAGGTGTGTACATCCAAGGATGAGCTCTTGAATGGATCCTTCTAGCTCAGGAGGAGTGTTGACATCTGGTATTCAATGGTTTTTTTTTTCCTATAGGAAAAATTACCTTGATATGACACTTTCAAATATGCAACTTATGCTATCAAAAAATAGATTAGAGGAGTGCAATATGATGTAATATATTTTATAATAAGACTTTTTTTTTTTTTTTTGGTGGTGGCCACAAGGGGTAAACAGACTGTGACCACGAGGGAACCATTACATAACATATCCGCAACATGTGAGGCGAGAGATTTGAACCTGGGCCTCTCAGCAACTAGAGAGGTTTAACTACCCACTTGCTCTCCAACTTCTTTTGCACTCTTTTTTCCAGTTTTATGGCATATTTCTTGCAATATAAGGGTTTGAGTTTTTCTTTGAAAATAGACACACCTTCTCATTTTTACTTGGAAAATTTTGATAGCAAGTCCAAGTCTCAATAACAGTAGATAAGAATTTTTTAATTGATGCAAATTTTCTGCATTCTTTTCTTTTTGCATTTACTTGTAATGCTTCTTACTTCATAAGCTTCTATATCTATTTTTTAGGTTAGTTACATTATTATTCAAATTAGGAGGATTCTAAACCTCATTGGTGGCTTCTATTGGCCACACCAAGTTGCATATTTTTGTACTTCAATAGTGTATTTAGACACTTAATATAAATTATATTTTGTGCCTTTCAAGAAACACAATAACTATTTTTCTTTTTGCGAGTAGTATAATAGTACAATATTTTTAATGCACTAATATTACACCTTATCACTCCAATAAAATCTAAAATAAATGCACTTAATAATATACTGCAACTAATCAAGAATAACCTAAAAATAATTTTTAGGAGTTATTCTAAAATTTCACTACAATCAAAGTTGTAGACAAAAAAAAAAACAGTTGTAGGACTTAGTCTTATTTTTTTCAATAATAGATAATAGGTAGTTGATAGAAACTAATATGGAATCTAAAAAACTCCTAATAAATGTGCAATTGAATCCTTAAAATATTTGTTTTCTTTTGCACTTTAGAAGACTGAAATTTTGATTTTATTTTTGTAATTTTAATCCAATTTTAGGTGCTCTAATAAATTTAATAAGTAGTTCAATTTAATGAGACTTTTTGCACCATAAGTTGCATATATTTTTCTATAGCTCTTCTTCCACCTTTGTAGAGGATGTAGTCCTGGGTGTCTAGGAACACCAAGTCACTATTTCTTGTAGGATATCATTCATAACTCCTTCTTCACCAAATGATGGTCTTGAACTTTCTTTTACAAGCCTAGTATTTTGTGGCTTGTTCTCCTCTTGTGTTCTCCTCCTTACGTTGTATATTTGGAGAAGTCTATGTCTCTAGGGTGGTACCTTATTGCTGTGAGAGGTAATCTTAAAATATTCAGGATTTGGTGAACTTCTTCTATATTCAAGTCCTCTTCCCAAATTTTTAACTTCAAGTAGGATCTTATTCTAGGGTTTGGCACTCCTTGCCAAACTTCTTATTCCAATATTTGACATTCCTTACCAAATTCTCCTCTTGGGATTGTTTTTGGATGGCAACAATTATCCCAAGTCCTTCACTATTAGGGACTTCACCTAGATAATGGATTTCTCCAATGAGTTCTCAAAGAACTCTCTTTATCTTCATCAAGGCTCTCCTAGCCTTTATTTGATGATCTATGAGATCTTCTCAAGGTATTTTATTTGGAAGCTTATGATGGTCTTCCCTTAGACCATTTATTCAACCTTGTGCTTTTGGAAGTGTTAGTGGTGAGATATTCTCCTGGATATTCTCTATATTATACTACTTTTGACTTCGAGCATGACTCTCATAGTCCTTATTCTTCCATTATTGGAAGTTCTTAAATGAGATCTTATCCTGATATCTTCTTTTTTGCTTTAGGATAAGTCAATTCTTAAGAATATTTTATTCCTAAATCTCTTGTAGGAAGTCTCCCAGCTCATTGAATTTTTTGTTCCTGCAACAAGAATATTAGTATTGAAATATTTAATTTGCTTCTAAATCAAATATTCTTCTCAAATTCTTCTTAAGGATCAAGGCTTATATGGTCTATTTTTATGTTAAGGCTTCTATGGTCTTTTTCAGTACCAAATATCCTATGGCCGTTTCAGTATCAAGGTTTTTGTGGCCTTTTTCAATATCAAGTGTGGATTTTTACAATTCAAAAATTGATATCTTTAGTCTCCTATCTTCACCATGATCCTTCATAGGAAGTTTTATTTCATAGTATTCTTCTCTTGCATGATGAACTAACTTATGCACTATGAGGGCACTCCAACCATCGAGCAACAAAGTTGGATTCTCCTAGTTTATCATAGGAGGAGTCCCAATACTCTGAGGATTAATTTCTTGCAACAAAAGAAAATTTAGGTACCTGTTAGCAAAATCTAGATGACCTAGATGATCTTCACTAGATGATCTGTCAACCTAGTGGATCGAAATGTTGAGTCCTAGTCTTCACGAGTTTTTATAACAACTTTGTGGAATAGAATCTATATGAAAATAATCTGAGTATTTATAAAACTAAGATTCCTTTTAGTCCTATCTTTGTGACTCTCCCAAAATCAACCACCTAGATGCTCCTAAGATATTTTGTCAATGGCTGGTCTAATGGTGTGTCAGTTTGACAAAACTCTTAGGTAAACCAGTAATGGTTGTTTCTTAAATACCTGTATAGATTAGATCTACCTTATTTTTGATACCACTGTTATATTTTGATATAGTATCCATGAGAGATAACAATCACAAGATGCAGAATAAGATGCAATAAAGTAAATCTTCCAAAATACTGAAGAATGTTGAAATATAAAATATATAAAATATTACAATGTAGCTATGGAGGAAGTGAGCACTCCATTAACAAAGCTAAAAATGTACATCATATCCATCATCAATAAATGGTGTGGAACACAATCCACTAACCTACGCTATCAAACAATGTCTCCCAATTTTCCTCTACTTGTCATGCTTCTATCCATCTATGAGGCCATCCTTATATATGTAAAATATGATGCTTGCCCAATACTCTAACTAGTTGTGCATTGGACACCTTACACATGTACAACTTGCACATGAATACTTATCCATTTATTACAATGTGTGAAGTCACTAGATAAATTGCACAAGAAATAATCTATGTATGTATCTTGGAGGACACATTTACATAACCCAAATGATGGAATAAACATTATTTCCAACAACTTCTAGTGGTTGTGAGGGGATATTAAGACTAGTAAAGATATGAAACCTAGAAAACCATCACCTTATCCATTGGGCATAGAGTCAAAATTTGGAGAAGAGTTTTTCTTGAAATTATTTTTACAATATTAGGATTTTTCTTTGAGTTGCAAGGTGTCTCTAGGAAATCTTAGTTGCACCACTACTTTCTTATAGCTTAAGTTTATTCCTATTTTTTCCTTTCCCTTGTCTTGATACCATATAGTTAATTTTGATGTAGTATCTCTAGACCTTTAACTTCAATAACTAGACTTTGTAATGGCCCAAATATTCTCCATTTATTTGAACTATGGCTAGTGTAACTAGTTTATGGGCCAAAGCAGGGCTAAAGTATTATAGGGGTTTAGACATTGCCCCTATAGAACTGCATCCTCCATTGGTGGTGTTGGCCCTTTGTAAAATCATCCTATGTCCATCCTTTCTCATACAATACCCCTATATTTTATAGAGAACTATAAAACAAGTTTCTTATAGAGGAAATTTTGGTTTTCATACCCATCCACTCAAGTGGTGAGTGGGTCCTAGACCAAATTTTAAAAATGCACCTACCAGAGATATGGTACGTAGAACCCCTTCAATGCCATCTAAGAGGTGTCTTCCTTTGATAAGGCTATACATAGCTAACACCAAAAAGTTTGTGAGTCATTTTTTTATTTGGATTGTTAGCTTGCTTCCACAACATAAGGAGTTTTAGGATGTTGCTATGGAAAACTTTTTCTGTCAACATCTTAAGCATATTAATGCAATCAACTACCTTAGAGATAGAGGGGGATTTCGATATTTTCATCTTGTCCCTAGATTTCCCTCTCTTGGGAAGAATAAAAATTTGCTATAAATGCCACTTCAAAGGTTGGTGGGATGCCAAGAGGTGATAATCCTTATATAAACTTCACAATTTGGGTAAGTCATCAAAAAAAAAATTCCTAGCTTTCCCTTTTGTAGTGATATTTACTATGAGTGAATCAATGATAATTTTAGTATCACCAATGATCTAGCATTTGCACTCTATGCAACTTTCTCTTACATAAATTCCTTGGGTATACCTCCCAAAATTTTTCTCTTATATGGGCCTTGACTAATTTCTCTTTTCTACATGCCACCGCTTGGTTCTACCAATATCTAAGTGACATGGCATTGCCAACTTTATTTGTAGAGACCAAGTATTTAAGTTATAATATACAAAATTTTGACACTATTTTAGGTATTGGGTTTGTCATGTATCTTCCTGTCATTAGAATCTATAGTGTACTAACCAAAGTGATCCAAACTACTTCTCCCACATTTTCATCCTCTTGAATGTGGCTTACTACTTTCCAAGATCCCTTGTTTACTTCCCATGTTATAGAATGAGTTCCTAGGCTTATGCTAGATATTACATTATAAATTAGCCTAGGTAACTAATTATATTGGAGACTAGGACCTTCATAAATAGGTGTATATTGGTTTTCCTCCTTTTTTCATCAAACTTCTATGTTTGTATGTAACCAAAACCATACTTCCTCTTTAGGGTGGATGTGATCATCGAGCTCTGGTTCTTTTGAGGGTGTTTACAATTAGATATCCATTTTTGTTTAGTCCATGATTTGCACCATAGTCAACTCCTTACCAAAATAGGTGGTCTCATTTTTGGAAGGTGTTAGCATTTTCAATTGATTCCAATTCTCTTTAGTGGTTGCCTTCATTACACACCCATACATGATGATATTAGCTAGTTTGTCCCAACTAGTGATGGAATGGGGAGGGAGGGAGATAAAAATTTTATGGGCCTTCCCTTGAAGAGATGTTACTAGTAGCCTAAGTGCCACATATTTCATGGTAATTTTATGTACTTGGTACATGAATACCATCTCCTATATATGCTCTATTGGAATGATAGGGTATTTTCCATTGTATTCAGGTAGGACCTCAAGTGTTAATGATAATAACTCCTCCCATTCAGTTTATGGATCAAGGAGTTTTAGCAAGCTTCTATCATAATTTTGGATTGAGGGAACTAACAAGTTAGCCATGTTGGAATCCTTAATTATAACAAAAATAAATGTCCTTTAGGATCTTACAAGTATATGGATTGGGAACTTCACTAGAACCTCAATCTTAAGCTCTTCTTGGTGGTTAATTTTGGTTATTTTTGTAGTAGAGTTGATAGGTGGGTGAGTATACTAACCAAATAGTGGTTTCCAATATAACCTCACCTACGATGATGGCTTCTCTTCTTCTAGGTTATTTTTTAGAATTAAATTTTCTAGGTGAATCTATATATTTCTTCAAAGAGTTTATGAACATAGCTTTCACTAAAACTATGGTTTGACTTCTAGATCAAGGAATGAATGTTATAAAGTGTGTGTCCCATTATACATGGTAATATAAACTATTAGGGGCTAGGATTGATGCCCTTGCACTCCCTAGGAACCATGATCCCCCATGGTTACAACCCCAATATCTACTACTTTCTCTAGTCAAGTGGATGCATTTGATACCATATGTATTATGTGGGGGCACCAATCCTAGAAATTCAAAGGAAGCATTGGATGCAACTCTTGTTAGATGAACTCAAGGATTTCTTACCCAAGGTCAATTCCTTACTTTTGTATTTCTTCTTTGATGTTGTCTTTTCTCCATTATTTCTTAGCTACTCTACACTACTCCTAGCCCAGGATAACTCTGAAGGGAGACAAAGGGAAAGAGGAAAAGTAAATAAAATTGTAAAAAGCACAAAAATACAAGGAAAATAAAGCAAAGTGATAAAGGTATAGGAAATGTAAACTTACCTGGCCTATTCTAAGTGGTGACAATGCACCAAAGAAAATAAAAGTAGAAATACTCCCTTGGTGCCCTGAAGGGATTGGGATAAACACATGGGTGTAGTCGATAGTGCACATGAAACATAGGACCATTTTGAGATCATGCAACGAAAAAAAACACCCATGCCAAAACCAAGATAGATATGGACAAATAGTCAGATTATTTATTAATGTGAACTCTATGTTACATACATATAGAAATAAGATGTTTAAAAACTACCTAACAGTTCATGCAAGGTTAAGCTAGGCCAATAAATTGACAAGAATGAAGGAAATTATCACTTCTAAAGAGTGGAGGACCTTCAATGGTTACAAAAAATAGAAAAATACATATTTATAGAGAATACATTAATCATTTTCCACTTTTGAATTAAAAATTCCCCTCATCCAAAATTATAGCTCATAGTACTTCTACATGATGGTGTAATACCCTAAACTTGATTGGTATTGGAGTTGGTGGACGTGAGACTATGTTTTCCATCAAAAATATTTACTGCAATATCTCTTGACATAAGTGTTATCATGTTACTTCATATTAAATCTATCTCATAGTACTTCTACATTGATGTTTCTCTAGAAATATAATGATATCATATTGAATATTGTAGCTCCTAAGAAAAGACCATTCACCCAAGCAACTATACATATTTTCATAGTCTCTAAGACCTAGAGGAATGGTAGTGGTATCAAATAGGGGGAATGGGGGGCAATGACCCTTCATAAAGGAGTCTAGGAGCAGGATCCGTTGAATTTCCTTAATATTTTAGAGCATGGCTAGATGATGCATGACCTGAGATAATCATATTTGGCCTTGTGAATATTCCTCAAGGTAGTCCTTCCTCTCTTATATTACTCAATTATTTTTATTATTATCATTAGTCGAATGGATCAAGTTGGTAGATCTGGTTGGACACCCCTAGACCAAAAGTTTGCTCTAATTCCACTACAATGATGAGTATTACAATTGGAATTTTGGTTGTGCATTTCATCAAGAGAATTCCAATTACTAGAGTTTCTATATTTACCTTATTTGCAACCCTTGTCTATTATCTAAGTCTATGTCTAGTCCTTGGGTTAGTTGGTCTCATAAAAGGTTTAGATTTCAAAATTTGGGCTAAATGGGCTTACTCCTCCCAAGTGTAGTGAGAAATCACTACAATGATGGTATAACTAATGGTAATACTCTATGAAGAGATGTTATTTTTGAACAGAGAATGAAATGTGGTTAAGGAGGTTTGTTAGGTTATTAGTTCTTGTGTTTCTATCATGTGATATCACCAAAAGAATCAAAATGGATTTTTTTACCATACCTTTATTTAGAGGAGTAACAAGTCTATACTAGATATGATTTATTGTTTTATTATCATGATTAAGTAATTGGATCTTGGAAGATCGAAATATCATGATAGGAAGAATATTGATCCTAAGGGTTATTAAATACAATATGAATTTCATATAATAAGTCCTAAATATGATATTTATAGGTTTTACATTTGTTTTTCACATTATCATTGATTTGATGGAAGGTACATTGATCCTCAAGATATAACCAAAGAGCCTTTTCTCTCTCAAAATTGATAGGTTTAATAGGTGGAGGCTCTATAATTTTAGCCTTTAGTAGTTGATCAAGGGTAATTATGAGATATTGGTGAAGCATAGTAAATTTTATCTTAGGATTCTATCACTACAACTTTTCTATGATGTGTTTTTGAATTTCCTAATTAGTATTCACATTACTCTCCTTGATTGTGTTAGTGATCTATATCCCATAATGTGTTTGTTGTTATTTTACACTTTTTAATGAGAGGGATCCTTGTCTTCCTCTTTTTTTTGGTTTTCAAGTGCCCCTATTTATGAGGTTAGTTTCTACTTCTTTCATCATATATATATATATATTATTCAAAGATATATATGTTGATAATATCAAGCTAGAAGGCCAACTACTCATGGATATTTCTTATAAACATATCTAAGGTAATCCTTTGTAGGGGAGCATATTATATTCTCCCCACTACTGATAAAAATCTAGTTAAAAAATATTGAAACTTATATTCTTAGACTGTTTCAATCGATAAGGATCACTAATTGTGAACTTTTCTTCGATATAAAGTAAAAAATGTTGGATGAAAATTTCAATTAGGTCCTTAACATTTTTGGGCATATGTCATAGTATTTCAAGATACCTTTCTAGGGGAGGATCACTAAGGTTCTTTTAGAAGTATTTAGAAGCAACATATCATCATACATGATGTCAGTACAAGTGGTATAGAAGATCCTAAGGTTATTAATGGGTGGTTCTTTCCCCTTGCATGCTTAGAAATTTGGTATTTTCAAGTTTAGATGAAAAGGATGATTAGCTACATTAGATCTAAAGGTTGTTTATACAGGTATTAATAGGAGTACCTATGAATTTATGAGGACCCATTAATTATGCCCATTTACTACTCTATTTGGGATGTTAGGGATTGAATTTTGGATGAAAAAGGGTCTAATGGAACATGATATATGTGCTATGAAATTAGAGGATGTTGATATTTGATAAAGGGTATGACTAGGGCATTAGGGTGTATGATGTCAAACTAAGCATCATATAATTTTCCCGTAATTCATTCAAGATAAAAGAATTTGAGAATGTGAGATTTGAGATTGTTGGATTGAATATCTAAGAAAATCCCATGCTCATACTTGTTATTGATAGAGGTTGTTAAGACAAAATTTCAATGTTGGAGCATTAGATAACCCAAAGGTTATGCTCATTTATTTAGTAACGAGGCAACTTATTTTGATTCACAACAACTCCTCAAGAGGAGGTAAATATGGTTTATATCTTGAGGATAATTGATGGTTTAATACTCCACCATCTATAGAAGTTGTAGTTATTGGTGTATTTGAGTCTATAGTATTTAGTATTGATGCATTAAGATCTATTCATAGTGACCCATGTGATACATCTTAATAGTATGCATTAAGATCCCTTTGATGTTAGAGGGTTATACATAGTTTGCTAAGGATGATCTAAAAGGGATCCTTCCTTAGTAGATATAGCTAGTGAATCTCTAATTTAATTCAATATGGCTTGTATTACCTCTTTATTTCTATGTAATAAAGAGACTAGGTGATTATATTCAAATTTTACCATCTATTTTTAATAAATGACAAGGGAGAGAGTGCCCAAGGGAGGATATCCTTTAGGGTTATGCATAGTGGTGAATATTCGCCAATTGAGTGAATATTAGGATTTTCAAAATTGATAATTTGATAATATGAGGACCCTCGACGTCGGTCCATTCACCTAAAAGTTTTAGGATCAATTTTATTCTTAGGATCAATTTGCTACAATAGGTATATTTGTACTCATTGGAAAGCTATTTTAGAGTCTGATCTATTCGTGGTATTTTTATAAAGTTATAAGGTGATTTAATAGGTCAAAAATTATTCCAAATATGACCTTACTTTTTAGGGCTTCAAATACCCCAAATTTTGGTGTGAATATGATTTATTTTATTTGCTTTGGATTCGCCATGATTCACCTTGATTTTGATTAGGATTTGCCATTTTTTTACGAGTACATTTTGAGTCCAATCCTTATGCATAACCTTGATCTCCCTCATAATAATCTTCATTAAAATGGTTTTAAATGTGTCATAGTACTCTTAGATATTAGCCAAAGGTCATTTGTTATGGTTTAGTTGATGGGCAACTAGGGTTATGCATAAGGGGTTGGACTAAAAATGTACTTGTAAAAAAATGGTGAATCCTAATCTAAATCAAGGTGAAACAAGGTAAATCCTAAGCAAATCAAATCAATCATCTTCAAACCAAAATTTGGGACATTGGAAGCCCTTAAAAGTAAGATAATATTTGGAGCAAATTTTTACTTATTAAATCATCTTATAACTTCATAAAAACACCACCATTATATCCGGCTCAAAAAGAGATTTCCAACAAGTACAAATATGCCTATGTTTGGATATATATTGTGTAAAATTGACCATAATAAAAAATTGGTCCTGAAAATTTTAGGTGAATGGGATGACATTAGGGGTCCTCGTATTCACCAATTTCAAATTTTGGAAATCCTAATATTCACCCAATTTTTGAATATTCACCACTGTGCATAACCCTGTGGGTAACAGTTTGAGTCACATAGTGTTGCTTGGTTGTAGTTTAAGGACTAAAATTAAATTTTATTATGTTTTATTTTTAAATTCAATCAAGAAATAGAAGATTTTTTTATGGACTTATATTGCCTTCCCTCTATATACATACATGACATACGTACCTTAGTGTTACTTTTTTATGAGATATAGTACAACCACAAGATGTATGATATCTATTCTGAGATAACTATAAATATAATGGCACAATAATATGTAGGAAAATAAAAAAATGAACATATGAAAATAACTTAAAAATATTCCATTAATTAGAATGATGAAAATAGTACAATGCTATATAACGGAGGACATGAACACTCCATGGAAGTATATGAAAGAACTACATTGTACCATACTACATCTACTACACATTGAATACTTACTAGATCACTCTCTCAATAATAATACTACACCTATGAGGTATTTATACAGAAAGATAGATTGCTTGACCTTTACTCTAACTAGGACTCATGTACATGTGGACTACATGCACATTTACAACTTGCACATTGACACTTGTGCATTAATTATAATACTTGAAGTAACTAACTAACTTTAATTTGAAGTAAAATCCTACTCTAGATATGTACCAAAGGTGGTACATTTACATGATCCAAATGATGTAATATACTATAGCATCCCCATGTATTACATTATTTGGGTATTGAAAACTTTAGTTTACAATATGGATCTTTTATCTAGTACTGGATTTTAAGCTCTCCTCTGTTGTCTATACCTTATTCAAGCAAGTAATCCGTATATTCATAAAAGGCTGTATTTTCTAATAGATATTTGAATTCATTATCTAAAGGATCTTCTACTTCTTAAATTTCTTGAACCCTTTAAGCTAAGTTTCTCTTATTATTTCCTCCTTGATATTCCAATCGAGGATAATTGTATGGTCACTGAAACTGTTATTTTCTAGGATTATTTTAAGCTTGATATTGCCTTGGTTGGAATGCTCTATTTGATTGGTTTCCATAGTCTATTTTATTCCCTTAATATTGGTCTCTTGTATTTAATCTACAGTAATTAGTACTATGGCCTTTTCTCCTACATACATGATAATATTTATTATTCCAAGGCTTTCATCATTTTTAATATGAGGCTATGTTTCCTTGTGGAGTATATTTTGAAACTAATGCAGTGTTAGTCATTTCTTATTTCACTATACATTCTACCTCATATTCTATAATATTGTTCATTAGCTCACCAAATGATGTATCTTTACTTAGTATTTGTAAATATGTAACTAAATGGTTGTAGTTGTCTAGAATGCTCTCATGGTTAATTGAACAAGGAATTTATCTTCAACCTTTTCTCCCAAGGTTAATAATTTTCCCTTAATGTTTGCTACCTTTATTAGGAATATTTCTACATTTTCTCCATTTTTCATTTTTAGAGAATGTAATTGAGTGTGGATAATTAGGATAGTAGCTTTATTTTTTAAATATTTTTTCTAGGGTTTTCTAAGATTTTGTAGATATTCCTACTAAATTGATGTAAGGTTGTATTTTATCTATAATGGAAAAAATTATTATCATTAATACTTTTGCATCATTCTCTTCAAACTTTTAAATATTTGTATAACCTGAATAAGATTTAGTAGTTATTCCTTTGACAATTTTCCAAAGATTAAATAAGGATGAATTTATTTGATAGTCATAAACCTCATCTGCAGGAGACCACGATTCCTCAATATTTAAGCTTAACCTTGTTAGATGATTCTATGCCTAGGGTAGTCAACCCGAGAGCCAATGTTAAGTGGTCCCCACCTCCTACGGGTTTGTTTAAGCTTAATTTTGATGGAGTGGCTAAGGAAAATCCTGGAAGAGCAGGCATTGGTGGTATTGTGTGAGATCATAATGAGAATATGATGCTTGCATTTTTTGAATATTTGGTAACAAGGATGAACAACGAAGCTGAAGCTAGAGCTATGTGGAGAGGCCTTCAAATGACTCAAGACTTAGAAGGAAATTTGATTGTAGAAGGAGACTCTATGCATGTTATAAATCTCATCAATAATTGGAAAATACCTCCTTGGAGGAAAATAATTGTTGAAGAGGCTAGGATCCTTTTTCAGGGAAGACAAGATAGAAAATCCCAACATGTCTTTCGGGAATATAACAAAGTAGCTGATAAGCTGGCCAATTTGGGTGTCGATGGTGATGAACTTTTCAAATGGGAACAAGGTATCCTGAGCAAAGTAAAGGAGATTATTCAACAAGAATGCCAAGAATGATAGTTGAATTTACCAATAGGGAAGGCACTGTAAGTTCAAATGCTATGAGTATTCCCGTATCTTTTTTGAAATGGACACAATAAAAATTATTTGAGCTATCAGTCTTGGTGGATGCTGCTTGGAAATACCATAAATACTAATAGGGGCAGTCACATGTCAGATAACATGGCTCCTAGTCGTCTTAGTAATTTGAGGTTGGTTGATAATCACAGGTCAGGAAAGAAACGGTAATATAAGACTTCGAACCAGAGCCACATGGACCACCATATAGCCATCATCATAAATCTAGCCAACAGGTTCACTTCTCCAAGGTTGATTGGCCAAGATGGGATGTGGTCCCAAAGCATGTCATATACGAAAGAAAGCAATTACCAAAGAATTATTAAGAGTAACTGTCAATATAGAGCTTGTGGAAGTTTTTTTTAGTACTATGCTATGTGTGTCTGCAACTTTTTGTTTCTCCACTATTTCAAGGAAGGGATCTATGTCTGTTTCTTTTTTGTAATTATGATGTAGGTGTTTTTTCTCGGGGTATACCCAAAATTTTGTATGGGAAGTTTCTTTTTGATAACAGGATATGTGCCTTACCGAATGTAATGGCTTTGGTGGCATCCAGATTTTACATATATAGGATCTTAGTAAGGACATGTTCATCAACAAACCTAGGCTGATTTTTGTAAAAGGTTTTGGGTCAACCTGTAAAACCCAGTATTAATGCTATAGTTCTTATCTACCAAAAAAAAATTATTTGTTGTCATGATGATCCTTATATCTCCCTAGTGTATGAATTTATTTTGATAGAGACCTTTTCATACTTAGGTTTTTTAGAATTCCATGTCTCCCTAGTAATCTATAATCTTAATAACGTTCTTAGTAAATAATAGTTCATTTTTGAGTTTATTTTGTAATATTTTGTAAGTAAAAATAATCAACTTCTATTTTACATCATCTCTCCTAATAAACTGTGCACTTAACTTGAGGTTCTCTATGGTTGGATTTATTTTATCCCTTTATTTTGAATTTGATACAAGTGTAAGTATATATTCCAACTCCTTTAAGTAAATGAAGAACTTCCTTTTATAACCCTTAATAATTTGATATTTAATTTTCTAAATTCCAAAATATTAAGATTTGATGTAGTATGCCTTATAACTCCCTAATTTGAAATATTAGAAAATAATAATAGTGTTTGAAAATTTAAAATTTATGGTTTTACTAAGGTTGACAACCTTATATCTCCTACTTGATGATTTGCAAATATCTATAATTTCTTCTACTTTTGTTAGGATGGCTTCCTTGCTTTATAAGGTTGTTATTTTAATAATAATAATCAACCTTATGCTTAACACCTTCTAACTCTAATTTTTAGAAAGCAAATAATTGAATAATATATTTATCTTCCTTCAATGTAGGTGACTTGTATAGCAATGAGTATTCTGAGATAGGACGCTCTCATTGGAAAATGGTAATGTAACCGATTTTCTTCCCCATTTATAGTGGTGATGTAGATGGTTTAGCTCTCCTTCGACGATAATGATGTAATATTTTATTGGATGTTTTTGGTTTATATTTTCCACCCAAACATTTAACACCTGATGGGTGCTAGAATCACTGATCAATGATAGGATTTTAGTGGACGTCCTTTGACTTCTTGGCTTTGGGTTTTCAGTGCATATTTGATGTAATGTGACTAGATTCAATATCATCTCGTCAAAATTTGCTTACAATTACTTACACTTGTTTGGAATTGGGCACTTATATAGATTTTATTATCTGTATACTTGAACCCACATGTTAAGGTGATCTTATAAGGTATTATAATAACATTTTGGTCTTTGAGTAATGTTCCTTCCTTCTTTAACTAACTAGCAATAATGATTATGCTTGTAATAATACCTTTCAACATCTAAAAATTAGATGTTTCTTGAGCATTTTATTTGTGAACATTATCAAAATATCTATTGTATGCAATAAGTGACGACCTTCTCAATTGCATGTTTGTTCTCTTCCAACATCTATGAAACTTTATAGAAATTCTTTGATAGTGAGTACACAACACTTTTTCCTTACTGTCAACACTTTTTTCATGCAGAATCAATGTGCTTCTCCTCATAGCATTGGATTTGGTTCTATGAGGTCATTATGTGGTTCTTTGATGATATTTGTGTGACGCTCTCAAAGATAGGCTAAATACAGTGACTTTGTACACCTAAATTTGCTACTATGGATGGTTGATAATAATATGAAGATGGTGACTTTGTACACCTAAACACAATCCCTTTGTTGGCTCTCTACCTTAATCAGATAACACTAGAAGTATTACAATTTGTTGGAGTGTCCTTATGATGCTCAAGCTTGTCCTTCAAATATTGCAAGAAACTAATGTAAATAACTTTACATAAGTTATAATAGAATATTTTATTTTGAACCTATTTCTAAGATCATCCAATCTCCTTGCAGGCTTTATTTTTGCCTTAATGAGGTGGCTCCTTGTTGTATAGCTTGAGGGCTATTGTAAAGTTATTAGAAGATTATCCTAGCTTCTTGGATATGGTCACTACTTGTTCTTACTTCATGAGAGCAATGTGTTGTTGCCTTTCGTATTAGATAGTATTAGGATCTAACTCTTTCAGTTGGATAGCTTAGTAACAATGAATTCAAGCTAAAAATCATTCAAATGATATGATTTTGAAAGATTTATTTTTGCACTAACTTTCACCTTTAATTAAACCCTTAGTGCACCTTTAATATAAGACTTTCCAAGTCTCAATTGGAGCTCCTTATTTGATTTTAGTGGTTGCATTCTTCTTCTCCACTCATTGGAGTAATTTCAATCTACTTGGTGACTTCTATAGGCCTCAATAATTTGTAGGTATTGAGTACTAATTATTGTCTTTAGACACTTTGGTATTTAAATATTTTGTTCTCTTTGGTTTTCTCCTTAGTTTAATAACCAATGCAAATAACAATCTTTAAGAGCAAATAAGTTAAACAATATAGAATAGTGCAATAGTAGAATCACCTTATTGCTCCTTTAATGCTCTAATAGAAACTCTTAAAGAACTCTCTAATGCACTAATAATTTTTGCAACTCTCTTAAAAGTGATTATAAAGAACTCTTAAAAGTAGTCTGTAATATGCACTACAATCAATGTTGTAGGATGTAGTCTTGTTGATTCTTAGATAGAAAATAGGTAGATGATATATCTAACTCTAATTTAATATGCATACAATAACCTTAAAATTAACTTCCTTCTGCTCTCCTTTAAGACTATAAATGTAACCTTATCTTTGCAAATTTTGAGTTCTAATAAGGTGCTTTAATGGAACTAAATAATAACCTAATTAAATTTTAACTAATGAATCTAGTTGCAACCAATTTGCTTGCCTTAATGATCATTATAGATGAAGGATTGCAAGGTTATTTGATTCACCTTATTATTACCTTAAAAAAAATGGATTTACATCTATTCTTGGTTGTCCTAAAAAACTCCTTAACTCACCAATTTGCAGCTTAGTAACTCCTCTATATTGTTGCTCTTTAATCTATAGTAGGTAACTTCTAGTATCCTTCAGGATGAACTCTGTAACTCCTAAAGTTTTGCAACTAGTAATGTTTTCTTAATTGCTACCTTTTTGCAATCAATATCTACATTAAAAATCTATTCTTGAAACTCATAAATTTGGTAGTAAATTTACCCAAATCATAGCTAAGTTTTTTCTTTAATAAACCTTTCAGTATTTTGTTGTAGATTTAGCAAACCCCTATCTCTCGATGAGTCTTCTAACCTCCAAAGGTAATATTTAAACCTTTCAGGTTTGTTAGTAATGTGTAGCTCCTTTCTCTTTGTCAAATTTTGACTTTGATCCTGGTCTCCTTCTCAAGAATCTAAATGTCTTGATGTATTCAGTATTCTCCTTCAATATTTGGCACTCCTTGCTAAATTCTTCTCCTCTTGCGCTTGTTATCGGATGGTGACAATTATCCCAAAATTTTCTTTGTTAGTAAATCGTCCTTGCTAGTAGATTTATCCAATGAGTTCTTTTAGCAAATCCTTTAATAACCTTCTTTGAAATATAAAAATATGGCTCTCCAAGCCTTCTCCTTGTTTCTCCTTGAGACCTTTACAAGGTATTTTACCTCACAATTTCTTTGGTCTTCCAAATGAGATATTTCCTTCAACCTTCTACTAAGGAAGTATTGGTGATGATATATTCTTCTTGGATCTCTAAAATTTGTTGTTTTTAGAATCTGTAATAGGATATTTTTTGGTCCTTATTTAATTATGTAATTTGCATGATTTAATGGAGATCACCAACCTCCAATATTCCAAAAATTAGAAGTTTTATAATTGGATCTTCTAAGGATATATTAGTCTTTGTTTGGTTGATTTCTTCAATCTATTGTTTGCAGTATTTGAGAAGATCACCAACCTCCAATATTCTTCTTGAATCTTTTCTAAAGTCTCTTGAATCAATAGTAAGGCTACTACGACATTTTCTAATCTCTAGTAATGAGATATATCCTCATATCTCTAAATATTTAGTCTTCTACGTTTTACTGCAAGTGCTAGAATGATTCTAAGAAGATATTCTTCCTATCTCTCTTGTAGGAAGATTCCCAACTTTTTTGAATCTCCTTTTACTACAAAAATATGTTAGAAATTGAAATGGTGGAAACTATAAATCTAGTCCTCGCTAGTTGATTTATCAATCTAGTCGAATCCATGTTGAGTTGTAGTCTTCACGAGTTTTCTTATAACCCTGTGGAAATACTCTAGCCAAATGTAATCTCAAAAATTTTGTAAATGAGATTTTTAGATTTCTTTCAGTCTCACCTGTGGCTCTTCATATTTCCTATCTAATCTACCATATGCTTTGACACCACTATTAGATTTTTATGGGAGATAGTACAACCACAAGATGTAGGATAAACAATCAGATATAACTATAAATATAATGGAAAAATAATATGAAGAAAATAATGAAATGAACATATGCAAATAACTCAAAAATATGCCATTAATGAGAATGACAAAAATAGTACAATGCTATATAATGGGGGATATTAACACTCCATGAAAGTATATCAAACAACTACATTGTACCATACTATATCTACTACACACATAATACTTACTATATCACTCTATAACTCATACTACTACACCTATGAGGAATTTATATAAAAATATAGATTGCTTGATCTTTACTCTACCTAGGACTCATGTACATGTGGATTACATGCACATTTACAACTTGCACATTAACACTTGTGTATTTATTATAATACTTGAAGTAACTAACTAAATTTACTTTGAAGTAAACTCTTACTCTAGATATGTACCAAAGGGTGTACATTTACATAACCCAAATGATGTAATATACTCTTACACTTAGGACCTCTCTATATACTTGAAGGTTATTTTCTACGTAACCACTATCGATATACCCATCTATATGTAACTAGCAGTTGATATGTAGGACAAGAATGGTATGTGGAAGTGACCACTACATACGTGACCCAATATGGTATGTAAGGGTTAATCAAATTCCTCCTTATAACTCTTACTAGTCCACCATGTTATACTTTTATGTACGCTTAAATTATGTATGATATCCTATATGGGTGACTAGTATCCAAGACTCACAATATATACAATTTAGTGCATAAGTTCATATTGTAGTTAGATAGGGGATTGCATACAATCCCTATTAGGACAAGCCTTTTTGTTATGTTATTATTAATCATTATTAATATAATTTAACTAAACAAACAAATTAGGTGGTATTTTTTGTTGAAAATATGTTGAGTATTTTCCATGTTATTATAATGAGGTTAAGTCTAAAAGGTATTGGACACTCTCCATGTATCCTTGTTGGGGTTGGGGTTTGGGTTATGCCTCAAGCAGGCGTTTGGGGGTGGTAGATCCTGAAATACAGGGGTCTAGGGGTGGAAGTCCTCGAAAAAAGTATCAGGGTTTATTAATCTAATTTTAGACCCATATGGGTTGTTTAGGATTAAATATTTAAACCCATGGTTTTTTACCCATGGTATTGTAAAATTTATTCTTATGCTATTATTTAATTGCACTTGCATAAAGGTTTGAAGAGATATGAGATATGAATATTATTGTATTGGAGACAATTAAGTTTATACAATAAGGATATATTACTATGCTAGGTTTTTTTTCCTTTGATTATGTATTTACTATTTTTCTAGATTTAGTTTATCCGGCCTTTTGATCTTTATTTGGTATCAAAGCTACGTTTTTTAGATTTTTTCAAGAGAGGTTTAAAGCCTATGATAAATTTATTCTTGAGTGGTATCCATACACAAAAGAATCTATGAAAGTAAAAATGATAAGAAACACACTCGTACAGATTGAAAATTTTAAAGGATAAAATTTTGAGTTATGGAAATTCAAGATGGAAGAATTGTTGGTTGATAGATATTAGTGGAATGCAGTCTTCGGAATAAAACCAATATCAACAAAAAATGAGGATTGGTTGAAGATCAATAGGAAGGCAAGAAGTTCTATTACATTTTATTTATTTGATTTGGTATTATTGAATGTATCGATAGAGACCATTACAAAGCCGTTATGGGATAAGTTGGGAACTTTGTATCAAACAATCACTGATAAATAAAATCTTTCTTTGGAAGAAGTTGTATTCACTTTGGATGAATGATGGTGACTTTGTGGCTGAACATTTAAATGTTTTTAACACTTTGGTAAGTCAATTAAAATATATTGAAGTGAAAATGGATGAAGAGAAAAAGTGTATTAATTTACTTTATTTATTACCTATTTTTTGGGATAACCTAGTTATAGATATCACCAATACTATGTCTACATTGAAAGTAGAGGATATAGTAGGAAAAATTCTATCTAAGGAAATAAGATGAAAATATTTTGAAGATTAACATTAGAAGGATACCTTGGTTGTGAAAGGTTGTTCTCAAGAAAGAAGTAAATAAAAAATAGGAGAAAGGAAATCAAGATTTAGAGGTAAATCTATTGCTCCATAAAAGAGGAAATTTTGGAAGTGTGGTAAAATAGGGCATTATAAAAGAGAATGCACATATAAAAAGGTTGATAATAGTTGATCATCTGATGAAGGAACTTATATAGAAACAAAAAACACAAATAAATATTTAGGGGACTTATTCTTAGCTATAACATGCTCAAGTGAACACCATAACTCATGATTGATTGACTCATGTGTTTCTTTTCATATGAATCCTTATAGGGATGGGTTATGTGAATATGAAAATATAAATGAATATGAATTATTCTTGGGAGACAATTGGACATATAAAATAATAGGTTTGGGAAGATTCAAGTTGAGGTTAAAATATGGAATAATTAAAACTCTTCCTAGGGTGTTGCATATTTCATGTTTGGAAAGGAATATGATATCCAAGAGTAATATGAATGATGTGGGTGTGACTATGTTATTCAATAAGGATAGTTGCAATAGGTTTTGTAGAGTCTTGATGTTGGCAATGATATTTTGTACAAGAAATTTGTTAAAACGTATGGCTAGCACTATAAGTATTGAATGCAATAACTCTTCAATTGTAGAGGAGAATAATATGGTAGAAGTAGCTCTAAGTATTACTATAGAAAAGATAATATTATGGCATCAACACATGGGGCATATTATTGAGAAATATCATTTAGCATTAAAAATGAAAGGTATTGTTAAAATAATTTTTGATTCACCATTAAATAAAATTTTTGTAAGAATTGTTTTTTTGGAAAGCAAATCCAAGTCAAGTTCCTAGTAGTGCTACAAGATATGAAGGAATTTTGCATCTAGTTCATAGTAGTTGTTTAGACCTACAAAAATAGCATTGTTAGGTAAAGCTATTTATTATGCTATATTTATAAATGACTTTTCGAGAAAGACCTAGGTATGTTTTTTACTAAAAAAATATGATGTTTTCAAGAAACTTAAAGAATTTAAGGCTCTTGTAGAAAATTTGATAGAGAAAAAGATAAAGGTTTTCAAAATTGATAATTGTGGTGAGTATTGCTCTAATGAATTTAAGTATTTTTGCAAGGACTATGGAATATAAATGTAGAAAATAACTTCATATAATGCACAACAGAATAAAATTGTAGGATGAATTAATAGAACATTGATAGGTAAATCCATAAGCATGCTAAGTGGTGTAGGGTTAGAAAGGAAATTTTGGATAAAAGTCTTGTCAACTACTTGTTACCTCATCAATGGATCTCCTACACCATGCTTTATGGATAAGACTCCATAGGAAGTGTGGACTGGTAAGAAACCCTCTCTTAGTCATATAAGAGTTTTTGGTTGTGATGCTTCTATGTATGTTCCAAAAGAGAATAGGACAAAACTACATGACAAATTTAAAAATTACATATTTGTGGGTTATAGTATTGATGTTAAAGAATATAAGTTGTGGAACCCAAAAATATAAAATATTGTTTACAGTTGTAATGTGAAATTTAGAGAAACAAAGGGGTTTCTAAAATAGGAAATACAACCAAGAAAAGAACCTAAAATAGTTCAAGTAATTAGAATAGGAGGAATAACCTATGGTAGAACCTAGTGCTATAGAGGAAGATGAACTAAAAATATTCTAAAGAGGAAAATTTAGAGGAAAATGTGAGAAGAAAGTTGAAGATGAAAAATCTACACCCCCAATTTTGAGGAGATCAAATCAAGTGAGAAGACTCCCAAAAAGGTATAACCATTCAAATCTTTGTTCAGTATTTAATATATCAGTTATTGATGAAGAAACCAAGAATGTATAAGAGGAAATTTAGTCAAGTGAGAATAAGTCTTGGAAAAGTGCTATGGAGGAAGAAATACAATTCCTAGATAAAAATAAGATGTGGTAATTGGTGAAATTACCCCCTAGAAGTAAACCTATTGGTTGTAGGTGGGTATTCAAGAAGCAATACAATGTAGAAGGAATTTTGGAGAAGTATAAGGCACATTGGTAGCAAAAGGATTATCTCAAGTTGAGAGAATTAAATTTGGTGAGATTTTTTATCCTAAGTATAAATTAACTTCAATTATATTTTTGTTGGCTAGTTCTATTGTTTTTTATATTGAAATAGAACATATGGATGTAAAAATATCATTTCTACATGGCGAACTTGATGAAGATATATATATATATATATATAGTTATGTCACAACCATAATTATTTAGGGTAAAAGGTAAGGACATGGTATGCAAGTTGAAAAAGTCTCTTTCCAGCTTGAAGCAATCTCTAAGAATGTGGAACCAAAAATTTGACAGGTTTGTTTTGACACTTGGGCTTCTAAAAGGCAATGTAGATCTATTTGTGTATTTTAAACAAGAAGGTGAAATTTTCTATCATTATTTTGTATGTGGATGACATGTTATTAATTGGTAAAAATAAGGAGATGATAAAGTTACTAAAATATCAATTATCTTTTGAATTTGACATGAAGGATTTGGGTGCTATAAATTTTTTTTTGGGTATGGAAATAATAAGGGATCATGCAAATAGAAAGTTATGGTTAAATAAAAGGAAATATGTTGATTTGATAGTACAATGGTTTAGGATGTATGATTGTAAGCAATATGTACTTCATATCTTATTGGTAAAAAAGTATATGCTAAACAATGTCCTAAAACATATGAGAAAATTGAAGAAATACATCATATTCCTTATGATATCATTGTTGGTATTCTAATGTATGCAATGGTATGTACTAGACATGATATTGTATATATAGTGGAAGTAGTTAGAAAATATATGCCCAATCTAGGAAAGGAACATTGGAATGTTCTGAAGAGGATCTTTAGATACCTGCATGGAACTTTATACTATGTTATATGTTACCAAGGAAAACTTGGAGATAGTAATTTTGTAAATCTAGAAGGTTTTGTGGATGTTGACTGGGCCAAAGATATATACAAGAGAAGATCCATGAGTGTTTATGTGTTCAGACTATTTGGAGTGGTAGTAAGTTGGAAGATCCATGGTATTGTAAAATGCATTCTTGTGTTGTTATTTAATTGCACTTGTATCAAGGTTTGAAGAGAGATGAGAGATGAACATTATTGTGTTGGATATAGTTAAGTTTATACAATAATGATATATTACTATGTTGGGATTTTTATCATAAGGGTTTCCTAGGTGAAATACTATGTTATGTATGTATCTGTTATCTTCTTTTTCATTTAATTTTGTATTTACTATTTTTCTAGATTTAGTTTATTTAGGACTTTTGCTCTTTATTATTTAAATGTTTGACAAATATAATTTTAATTAAATATATTAGGTTATATATGAAACAATTTTAGGACCTATATGGTGTTCATGTTAGGTTCACGAAATATGTGATTATACAAATTGGGAGAGTAAAAAAAACATACCCTTTTTTGCATGGAATCACACTAATGAATGGAAGAATATCTTGTTGTATCCTAAGAAGCTAGTTGGATGGATCAAATTTACAAACACTTTAGCATTTTATAGATAGAAATGGCTTACATCTAAGATCCTATCACATCTTAATGTTGAGACCTAATTTATATGATGCAAGATGCAAATGTAAGCAAATGCAGACATATAATATCCTATTCTACATGCACTTTTCTTTTAATGCCTATGAAAAGTAGTAAAAGCTATATCTATTTTGAATAAGAATATAAGGAGAATATGCAAACTATCCTAGGATGCTACAACATGCATTTCACTTTTTATCTAATGCTAAAAATGTAAAATAATATTTATCCTTTGAATTTATAAAAAGAGCTTTATCCATTATTATTTTTCATAGAATTTCTTTATAACATATAATAAAGATTAGAATAAAATGAAATTGATATAAAATATAATTAAATATATTTTTTAATTTGATATCTAATACAATGACTAATATTTTTTACTTCTCTAATAGTTTTACAATTGACACGATTTTCTAAATCCTTCTGTAATATGCTTTCACAAAATAAAAATAGAAATTAGAAAATAGTCTAAACAACATAGATTCCAATTTTCTAAGACGTACATAGATGAAATGTAGAGATTTGATACCTAGTCCCTCACTAGATAAAAATCATTAGATAAAAGCATTGTGCAAAAGTGTCACACAAAAGTGTAGCATAGAAGCACCATGTAAACATGCTAAGTAGAAGTGTCATATAACATTGCTAGAAAAAGGTACCATTGGAAGGATAAAACCATTGTTTTTCTTTAAGAGTCGTGCTAAAGATAAAAAAAGTGCAAAAAAATAGATGAATTAAAAGATAAATGCTAAGTGGATTTGAAAGGAAATAATAAGCTACAACCCAAGAACTATAGAATACCACTTCTTGTGATGTACATATGTGAGGAATGCTAGTTAATCTGCTTAGAGGCTTATGAACACTTGATGAATGTTTACCAAGTAACCTTGCAATGCTTTGATACAATTTGTTAGGATCCTATCCTAACGTTATTTTTTAATTCTCATTTACTTATGTAATGACCCACTTTCAACGTGGAGGATCCCATTATGATATTATTTTGTAATACTTTATAATGTATGTGGCAAGTGGTATTCCTAGCCAAGTGGCACTATCTCATGTAACCATTTTTTATCAAGATTGTAACCGATGGTAGGTAGGAGATTCTAGCTCGAGTGGAATTTTGCATGTAAGCCAACTCTTGAGCCTTTAGGTAGGGTTGCATGAAGGTTTTCTTTGAAATATATTAAGCCATGTACGAATTAATCTTTTTGTAAGCTAATGAAATATTGAAGGAGGTTGCCCCCTCGAAGAGGCCTAAAATTTTGTGTTATTATTCCATTTTTGCATTTAATTTTTTCACAGTGTTATTGAGTTGTTTGATGTATTTGTGTTATTTTCTAGTATTTTGTGTGAGTGTGCTTAGTTTTAATAGTGAGATCCTACCAAGTGGTATCAGAGCGCTTTTCAGGGTCGAGTTCTACTGCAACTGAGATAATTTTTTTCGACAATTTCATCTATTAGGTATACATTTTTGTGTGTTTTTTCATTTCTATTTTTCCTTTATTAAAAATTTTAAAAAAATACAGTTCTTTTTTTGACCAAAAATCTAGAAAACACAAAAAAAATAGTCTCTGTTTTAGTAGTTGTGTAGGTTAGAAACCCTATATCAAGGGTTTTAAAATATCACAAAGGAGATGTAATTATTGGCTAATCTAGATAGCCCATAAAGTGTCTAGTGAAGTGAGAGGTGATCAAGCTCCAATACCTAGGTCTTAGACAACACTCACACATGGACTTGAGATCCCATGCATATTCGGGTGTATCGAGAGATAATCTAGGTTTAAAAAAAAAATTATCCATTAGGAAGCTTTTTGGCCTTGTATTATCCATAGTCCATAGAACATAGCATTCTAGAAGAACATCCTCTCATACTATTAGAGAGGCAGATAGTGTGCTCAAGGGTATGTGTAGAATCCTCCTTGGATAGTGGCCTAAAATATTGGTCAGAGCACTATTGTTCGTCACTGCGGTCTAACAGAGGGCCTATGGGTATTACATACTCCTTTTCTTAGCATACCTTGGTTCTACAAAACATAACTTCCACCTGCAAATCAACACAATCTCTATTCTATTAACCAACATTCACAACCCCAAAAGTGAGCATATGAAGGCGGCATTCCTTATCATAGAAAATAAACTTGCATGCACCAAAATTCAGGACAGATCTTGCAAGTGTTTGCAATAGCCTATGGTCAAAAGGAAAATAATCAAGACAATGATAGAAACAGTCTGGTCAGTAACAGAGGTATTCAAGTCGATAGTATTAGCCCTATGTAAGAGTCCAGAATTATAGACTTCTAGTGTTAGAAATAGTACTATCAATATCAAAGAATCCCCAGGGTCAGTGATACGAACCGTGTTAGTAATCGTAATATAGGTGACATAATAAGGAACAAGATAGTGACAGGGTGGTTAGGGTATAGTCTACAGGTCAAAGACAATTGATCCCAGGTTCCAAATTTTGAACTGTAACTCCAGATCAAAAACCGACAACACCAGCCACAGTAGAAAAAAAAATGAAATTTTATTAAAACAAGAATATCTCTTCACATAGAGCTCAGAATGAATCTAAAATTTAGTAGATAATTCTACACTCTATTCCAAACAAAATTGTTCGTGGCAGTCCCTAGTCAAATTTTGCACCGATTTTCCAAAAATAGTAATTTTTTATTTTTATTGCTAAGGCCATAACTTTTCAAATATCAATCAAATTGATCCAAATTTTTGGGAATAGAAGCTACTTATTATTCTACACCAAAGACTCTCAAGGACTCACTAGTTAAATTTTAAGTCCAAGGGGAAGAAATTACCTTCACATCGACTTACAACCAATAGGAGATCACAAAAAGTCAAGAAATTTAGTATATCTCCTCATTGAGCACTCAGATAAAACAACCACCAAAGTGGACCCTATCCTAAAATTAAAGTTGCAACACATTTCCCAAATTAAATTTTGAAACCTTACTAAAAATAGTAAATCCTAAAATCCCACATCTATTTTTAGTAACTGAGTAAAAGAGGGCCCACAATGGTGAGCGTCACTCGTGGACAAAAGGAGTTAGAAATTGCCATATTATTGGCCGATATGCAAAAAGCCCTTGACTACTTGACCACTACAAACCACACCATAAGAGAAGATATTCAAGAGATCCAAATAGATCATGATACCACTAGAATCTGCTTATAAAAATAACTTACAGAGGTGGAGACACAATTGCAAGGTACTCTCACATCTGAACACCAAGCTAAAAACTCTAAATGAGGTCGAAGAAGGGAAACAAAAGAATGAATAAGGGGAACCAAAGACACTCACTATGATCATGATCCAACCTTTAGAATGCCTAAATTAGATTTTTCTAAGTTTAGTGGAAAGGATGTCGATGGGTGGTTATGTCGGTTTGATCAATTCTTTAGACTCCATATGTCCCTATATATCATCAGGTTCAGATGGATTCCTTCAACATAGAATCTGAAGCCTTACATTAGTTCCAATGGCTACGAGCCACTACCCCTGATCTATCTTGGGAGGACTTTGAGTCCCAACTACTCACCCAATTTGGCCCTAATGACTATGAAGACTTTATAGGAGCATTGACAAAGTTGAAACAAACTACCATAGTTCGTCATTACCAGACATAATTTGAGAAATTGGCCAATAAGACAAGGGGCTTGAATGAGGGATTTTTTATGATTTATTTCATGAGTGGGTTGAAAAATGATCTACAGGCTGAATTCAATATGTTTAAAACACAAAATTAAAACACAAACCATGATGGAGGCTATCAGTTTAGCTCAATTGGTCTAATCTAAACTCTCATCTCAATGACGAACACCATAATTTTCTCAAGCTTGGCCTCCCTTCCTCCTTGGTTCTAAAATAATACTGATAATAAACCTCCTTCTCCTAAGCGACTAACTACAACTGAAATGGATGTGCGCCACACCTAAGAGCTATGTTATAATTATGATGAAAAATTTGTAAAGGGGCATAGATGTGCAAATAAGATATTGTTCTTAATAGATGCAAAGGAACTTGATAGAAATGACCAGAGTGATGAGGAGAGTGACACAACTGAAGCACCAACTCAACAGGAAGAGGAAACCCAAGATCCTAAAGAAAAAATTTTTGTCCATGCTCTTGTTGGGGTTACCACTCTACAAACCATGATATTTGTGGATTTTTTCAAAGGTCAACTCCTTACTATTCTTATTGATTCAGACAGTACATAGAACTTCATTGATCTTCGAGTTGCTAAGTAGGCCAATTGCTATATACACACATTCAATTCCTTCGAAGTCATGGTGGCAAATGGAGGAACTTTACCTTATAAAGGTAAATTTCATAATGTTAAAATAAATATGGGGGATCATGAACTCAAGCAAGACATGTTTGCCCTCCAATTGGGAGGATGTGACATGGTGTTAGGATCCCAATGGTTGAGCACCTTGGGCACTATCAACTGGAACTTTGCAAAACTATGGATGTAGTTTTCACAACATGGAAAAACACACATCCTCCATGGTGCCAAAATAGGCCCTTACCAAATTGTCAATTCTAATCGTATGGAGAAATTGTTGAAAAATTCATCCCATGGGGTCATTGCACACATATTTTCAACTCAACCAAGCACTTCCATAGTGGATCAAATTCTAGTAGATTTGTAACTTGTTCTTACCAAGCACAATGGTGTTTTTTCATAACCAACTACCCTGCTGCCTCTTCGCTCATATGACCATGCTATTCCACTACTACCAGGTAATGCACCTAATGAGTGTCATCAATTATTCATCATTTAATCATTATTCTTGTCAATCCAGGGTGGTGTCCAATGGTTGTATACGATAGGAAAGGTAAGCAGTTTAAGGATCAGTTCATTCAGGGGATGGTTTTATTGGTGAAATAGTTAGTGTTTGGGGGTTTGATGTCACCTCTAAACCTTATAAACTAAAATTGACTCCTATTTACCCTTTTCAGAAATGAAATTGCAGGAATTGAAACTTTGCAGAAAAAGGAAAACTAACTACTGTTGCAAAATTTAAACTGATAGAAATGAAATGATGCAGAAGTTGAAATGGCAAAAATAAAACTTGCAGAATTGAAAATCACACCTTGTATCAAGAAAAACCTAATTACAATATCAGAATTCAAATAACAGTAATCAAATGTTGCAGAACTGAAACATTAAGAAATTCTCTGATGCAAACTGGAAATGCCAGATTCTGAAAACAACTGCTAAAACAGAAAATAACAGAAAATGTTGTAAGATGCAAGAATTTATGCTAAGTGGTCAGCTGACATGCACATACTCCTATAATAATTACAAATTATCACATGCAATCTAAAAGAGTACAACTAAAATTATGAAGTATAAACTGACAGATTCCTACTAATTTGCTATAGCAAGAAATGAGCAAAAAACCTATAAAAGTTGCTCCTTCTCCTGGCCCTAGAAGTGGCCCTTGCTCCCTGACCCAGAAGAAGGTGGAAATAACTATTCTAAACTATCTAAGTTTCACACACATTCACTCAGACTACCAATAAAATAGAAATATTGCACCTTTTATTGATTCTGCAGCAGCATTACAATATTGCAGGAAAAAGCCTACAAAATACTGTCCTACTGTAATTATAAGGAAAGCTTATCTATTATGAAATTATGCAACTCTATATCCTCTATATGCTCAACCAAATGGGAGCTATATTATTTATACTAATGGGTTACAATATTGATAGGATTTTGTGTTGCTATGTAGGGCTGCTACAACTATTGCAGAACTATTTCCCAGAATGCAGGGATTTGTTCTGTTATTCCTTATCCATTCCTTCTTCTGGGCTTCATGCATTGAGGGAAAGGTGTTGGAAAGAATAAGGGTATCCCTTAAATAGCTGTAGCCACCGTTTACCACCCTTCTATTGTTGTTATAGGTGCTTTTGACCAAAACTGTTCTTACTACGTTCATTCCGGAGTTGCTCCGGAATATCAGGCAGGATAATAGAGTTTGTATTAATTCATGCACCAAAGGTGCAGGAAAATAGTTGTGATGGCATGAATAGTCTCCATAATTTCCCATAAGACTTATTCCATCCTTTGCATGAGCTGGAGTGGACCAATTCCAAGCCATGTTGTATATGTACAGTTGGCTGGAATTTGAATGGACAATTTCTTGTTTCTGCATAGTCAAACTATTTTGAACAAGTTTTGGCACCTTTTTGGCCATTTGAAATGGTTAGACGATGGGGAAAGCTAATGAAATGATTTCAGAACTAAATACATATCAACACTTATTATTACAACTTCAAATAAATCCTACTTTGCTTAAAGAATTCAGTTGAAACAGGTCAAAAAGTACAGAAAAATAGTCAAAATAGAATATATGCTCTTCAACATTTAAAACATGTAAACACTAATACATAATGCATTCTATCACCATAATTAGCATCAAAACATAACATAAGGTTTATCAAATAGTTTATCAAATATCCAAAAATGGTCCATGAATGAGGCAATTTTTTGGCCTCATCATTTTCCCCCCAACCTATTATAATGCATGTCCTCATGCATTCTGTGAAGCCACAATAGCACAAAGATCTATGTCCATATTCCGTTCTTCATAACTCAGTTTTGGCCCTGGAACCTTATAATATCCTCTGATTGCCTGTATTTTCTTGAGCCACTCCTGGAACTGCTCATCTGATTGGGGATCATTATCAAAGAAATATGGAACAAGGGTTATAACATTTGGCAGCCTATACCTCAAACCTACCCAATGATCTTGCAGTTTGTGGATGACCTGCACTATGCCTTCTGCTCTTCTTCTGGACCACAATAAATTGTTGGGTGAGATAGGTTCCCTTTTCTGAAGTGATATTGGTAATTCTCCCCACCTGCTCTTACAAGCTGATAGAGCATTACCAAAATGTTGGTTACAAAAGACCTAAAAACTCCTGATACAATCAGTAAGATTGCTCTTATATACTTCTCTGATTTTTTGTTCCCTCATCATAGTGAAATGTTGGTTTATGGATTCCCTATAATTAGTATGGGTCCGTCTTATTAGTAACTCAGCTTTCAACTCCATTTCCTTGCTTGCCTTTTTCTCCTCCTCCCAATGAATCTGATTTTGCACTAGAGATATGAAGGCTCTCAACTGGATATCTCCTGTAAATATGTGTGGCAAGAAGGTTCCATTCTCAGGTAAGAAGAAGTTATGCAAAAATAATTCACAAAGCAGATTTCTCTGTTCCTCTGGACTATGCAGATATGTTTCTACAAATTCCTCAGCAGTGTCCAGTTTGTAAGGAAGTTTGGAAATAATCCTCATTAACTGCCAGTGGAGGTATTTTTATTTTAGGATCAAAGTATAAAACCTTGCAGGCCTTCTGCACTGAACTAAGTACTCTACAATTTGGCACATATCCTGTATCTATTCCTGTAACTTAGTTATATCTGTAGTTTGGGCTTCTAGCTTCTGCTTCAAAGGTTTTAAGGCTGAAATTTGTGCCTCCATCTGTTGACATTTCAGCATCCAATGTGCTATGTCCTCATTATATTTTGTCATTGTAACTATTTGTGGGGGCCTTATGATTGATTGTATTTTTGGAGGTAAGTCCACTTGTATACCAATTTTTGATGTGTTAACAGAGAGTAGATCTACTTGTACTCCAACTTCTGTTGTTTCAACTTGAGGTGATTCAACTGTAATTAATTCAATAGATAATTGAGGAGAATGTATATTTACCTATTCTTGCACTTCTCCCTATTCATTGGCCTCCTCAGCTGCTTGTGATGTTTGTGCCCCTTGTAAATTTTTAGAATGTTCTATAGAAGCTCCTGAATCTGTCATGCTGACATCCTGCTGGAAGATTTGTGTTGTTGTCTCTTCTATTTCCACTCCTCTGATGGGTGATTCTTCCTCAGGTAGGGCTATCTCCCTATGATCTTCTACCAATTCTAACAAAATTCTGGCCAATTCATCCTCAGAATCAGATTTTGTAGGTTGTTGCTCCAGAGTGGACAACCGAGCCTTTAGTTTGTTCACTTCTTCCTACAAATCAGCAATAAGCTTATATTTTTCTATGATAGAGGCTTCATGTTGTTCAATCCAACCCATTTGTGTCTTAATGACACTTTTAGCAGCATGTAACTGGGTTTGCATATCAGGCTCTTCCTCTTCTCTTAGTGATTCTTTGCCAGAATCAGAATCTTTAGAATCTGAATAGTCAACAAGTGAGACTGTAGGTATTTCTGTATCTGTGATTGTTGTCTCTACCTCCAATTCTTCTATGTCCATATATACTTCCTCTGATATTTCTTCTATAAATTGTTCTACAAGCACTTCCTCTTCCTGCTCTGTATTTAATTGCTAAAATAGTGATGTCGCTTCTTCATCCACTATTTCTTCTATTACTTTTTGTTTTTGAAGTCTAGAAGACCTTCGTAACCCCACAGGAGTTTGTTTAACCCTTTTTGGTGACTCTGGAACAAATTTTGATGATTCTGGAGTAGAACCTACTTCAAGTGTTTCTTTCTCTAGCCGCCCTTCCTTTCTTGAACTACCAGGCTGCCCAATAGGTTGTGTTGGAAAAATAGTTACATTCTCAGAAAATGTAACTCTCCTTCTTTTTCCCATAGGACCAGACTTAGATTATTTTTCCCTTTGCTTCCTAGTCCTAGAGGATGGAGGTCCTTGTGGTGAGGAGGGGATTTCTTTTTCAGAGGATTCAGTTTCAATTTCAGGTTCAGATCTTGTAATTTCTGCTTCATCTTCAGATTCAGACTTCTCACCTTCTGCCTCTTCCTCAGATTCAGGGCTTTCACTCTCCAATTCATTCTAGGTAGAGAAGAACCATTCAAAACTCCTAGGGTTTCCTCTAAAGTGATGTTTGTAGATGAGCTTGATGAGCCCATGGTGTTTGGGAGTGCCCCTTCCTTGTTGGTATTTTCTAGCCATAGTGCTCAATTCTTGATGAAGGTATAAGGGAAGATTTATCTTGACCTTTGGGTTTGAACAACCATGTCGTAGATGATTCAAAATTCTGATATGATGCCTAGATAGAATAGGAAATTTTCCATCACAGGTTAAAAACCTAATAACCCATATAGCTACTTCATTCCAGGGAGGTGGTAGACTAGACCTCTTAACCCCTTTACAGACATTTTTGCTCATTAAAAATTCAATTGGCCTATCCCCTTCTTCCCTAAATTGATTAACAATTTCTACCAAGGCATTTTTTCCAGTTTTTACAATCTGAACCCCTTGCAAAGGCATTTCAGTAATATAACTAAGAATTTTTGGAGTTACCTAGATGGTCATGCCACTGATATGGACTTGGTTGTTCCTAAATATTTGGGTGAATTCTGCTGCTAACCCCTCAGAATGTCCATCAAATTTATGTAAAAATGGCATAAACCCTCCCTTCGTAAAGATACATAATGATTCAGGATCTCCCTGTAGGCAATCTACATTTTTTGGCTCAATCCGATTCTTCTTACCCCCCATTTTTAATCTTCCTATGTTCTATCTCTTCTCAGTGTCGAAAGACAACGTCGTTCTTGGGTCTGAATCAAACTATTTGCAATTGCAGGGCTCAAAATGGTTCTGGGCTACGAAATTAAATTTTTACAGTGCCTAAAAAATGCTTCAAAACATGTTGGAACATTTGGAAATTAAATTTCCTTCTTCTATCTCACGTGGCAGACTCCTATTTCCCATAGGAATGTGATCTGTTGTGTTTGATTAAATGATTACGATGTGCTGATGTGGCAGTTGTCTGTTGGCTGGGTTATGGACAATGTACAGAACTTCCCTTTTTCTTGAAGTCCTTGTGAAGTGTGCCAAAGATTTTGCATATCATGAAATGTGCGATGATTCCCAACAACCTCATTTCCATCATTGTGTTGGAAACCTGCATCTTGAAATCTGTGCCATAATTTTTCCTTACTCCAAACAATAGAAATTTGATTGTGATGCCACATGTCATTTCATCCTTATTCTTACTCATTCTGGAGTCTTTCTTGAAGTATGAACATTCCTTCATTCCGAAGCATATGTTTATTTTTATTCTGAAGTTGTTCTTGTCTTTTCTCTTTGTTTTGGTTCTGGAGTTATCATCATTCCGAAGTAGTTATGAGTACCATTTATTCTGGAGCATTATCATGCTAAAACATTTGAAGGTTATGGATAAAATTTTTCTACCCTTTTCACATCTTCCATTGACTAGATGGATAACTTTTTGAATTAACCTTATGTATGCCTCATATACTAACTAGGGATATTATACACTACATACTAGATATCAACATTGTTCTAAAATGAAAAAGGCACATACCTGATATAACCATTTATCCACAATTGTACAGTGGTTGTTTCTACTGATTCTCAGCTGGCTGCTCTACGGACTAAGACAGGTGCAATCTAAAAATAGGTGAAACAGTGATTGTGAGAAAATATGGAACAATGATGGTGGGTACAAATGGTGAGTCACTAAGGCAAACATGCCGAAAGACCAGTTTTCATGCAAGCCTAATTCAGAGGCGCCTCAAAGAGGTTTTCACTTTCTGAATTTATTCATTTTTTTTTATCATTTTTATTTTTTTATTTTTTTATTATTTTTTTTAATTTCTTTCATGTTACTCTATTGAGTCTGGTGTGGAAGAAGTGTTTTCTTCCAACATGTGTACATCCAAGTTCTCCACTTGCTTGAGAAACTCCTCCTTCGATAGTGGTTTATGATATATCCGAAGGCGATGTCCATTAACCACCAATTTTCATCGTGAATCATCAATGGGTGAAAGGCGAACAACTCCATTTTCAAATACTTCCTCAATATGATATGGTCCAAGCCACCTAGTCTGCAACTTTCCAGGATAGTCTTCATAACGTGAGTCAAACAACAAAGCCCAATCGCCTTGTTGAAACTTCCTCTACTGAATGTGACTATCATGCCATAATTTTTGTTGTGCTTGGATCATCTCAGTCTGGTGCAATGCATCCCTCCGTAGCTCATCTAATGCATTGAGCTACAGAATTCGGTTAGTTTGTGCCTGTGACAAATCAATACCTACATCCAAAGCAGTTCGAAGAGTTAATAACTCAAATTCAATAGGCAAAAGAGGCTTTTTACCATAAACCAATTCATATGGTGTGAATCTAGTAGTGGATTTCCAAGTAGTGTTGTAAGCCCAAATTGCTTCAGGTAGTTTGTCCATCCAATTCCTCCTATGGGAAGCTATGGTTTTGGTTAAGATTCTCTCTAGTTCCCTATTTGTTACTTCAACTTGACCATTGGCTTGTGGATGATAAGGTGAGGATTTCCTGTGCTTGATTTCATATAGTTGAGTGAAGGCTTCAACAACTCTTGAAGTAAACTGAGGTCCTTGATCTGTGGTGATGGATTGTGGGGCCCCAAAATGTAGGAAAATCTATGAATACAGGAAATCAACAACTTTGTCTTCTCGAGCATGCTTAAAAGCATGGGCTTCTACCCATTTGGTTACATAGTCAGTACATACCAAGATATGCACTTTCCCTTGGGAAGGAGGGTCAATGGGTCCTACAAAATCTAACCCCCATCTCTCAAATGGTTCTGTTCCTATTTGAGGTTGTAATGGCATTTCACTAGTGAAGGTAGGTTTTCCCATCCTTTGGCATGCATCACAATGTCCAACATACCTTTTCACATCTTTATGTAAAGATGGCCAGTAATAACCAATACCCAAAATCTTTCGAATGGTGCTCTTTACTGAATAATGTCCTCCTAATGGTTCATCATGACATGCCCATAGGATATCATATACTTCATCCTTG
The DNA here is from genome assembly GCA_028583015.1 of Wollemia nobilis. Taxonomy (NCBI): domain Eukaryota; kingdom Viridiplantae; phylum Streptophyta; class Pinopsida; order Araucariales; family Araucariaceae; genus Wollemia; species Wollemia nobilis. Next base: position 1,596,660 of record JAQPPZ010016969.1, on the reverse strand, counting down.
CGGATACACCTACACAAAACATGGTCAGGACTGCATTTGAAAAGTAAACCTCTTATCCATTTGAAAGAAGAACTTTGCTTGATTAACTATTTTTTTTGTTTAGGAGTAAAGTGAAGAGGAATTTTTCCTATAGCCAAATAATTAGCTATATCTACAAACCATGGAGACTGCATAGAAATAGAAAATAGTTTCTCATCAAGAAATGCATCTTCAACCAACTCTCCTGTATCTGCATTTGGCAATCTTGATAGAAAATCTGCAACTACATTAGCTTTCCCTAGTTTATTAACTATAGTGATATCAAATTCCTGCAACAATATTAACCAATGAATAATTCTTGCACTAACCAGAGGTTTATTCATCGGGTATTTAATGGCAGCATGATCTTGTATGAATGAATACCTGATATCCTGTGATATAGTGTCAGAACTTATTGATAGCATATACTACAGCTAAGAATTCCTTCTCAGTAGTAGTGTAGTTCTTTTCAGCTCCTATCAAGTTTTTATTGATATAGTAAATGGCATAATGCTCCCCATTGTCAATTTGTCCTAATGCAGCTCCAATAGCAGTATTGGAAGCATCAGTTTGAATATGGAAGGGCAATTCCCAATTAGGTCCTCTCAATACAGGGGGAGTGGTTAATTTTTCTTTCAATTCATCAAAAGACTTTTGACACTCAGTAGACCAAGAAAATTCAGAATCCTTCATTAGTAATGCAAACATTGGATTGGCTATGGTACTAAAATTAGGCAATAAATCTACGGTAGAAACCAATATGTCCCAAGAAACTCCTCACATCAGTTTGAGTTTTTGGAGAAGGAAGGTTTTTGATGACTTCCACCTTTTTAGGATCAACCTTGATCCCATAAGAGGAGATATGATGACCAAGGACAATCCCTTCCTCCATCATTAAGAAGCATTTCTCAGGATTAAGAGACAGATGGTATGTTTCACAACGTATTAAAACTTTTTCAAGTTGTTCTAAGGTATACTCAAAACTATCTCCAAATATTGTGAAATCATCCATGTAAATTTCTACACTCTCATTTGTCAAATCAGAGAATATGGCCAAAACAGCTCTTTGAAATGTTGTTGGAGCATTACATAAACCAAAAGGTGAACCCTATAAGCAAAGGTTCCCCAAGGACATGTGAAAGTAGTTTTCTCTTGGTCTTGAGGTGCAACTTGTATCTGATTATAACCATTGAATCCATCAAGAAAATAGAAAAATTTCTTGCCAGCAAGGGTATCTAACACTTGGTCTATGAAAGGTAATGGGAAATGGTCCTTATGTGTTACCTTGTTTAACTCTCTATAATCCACACACACTCTCATTTTCCCATTTTTCTTTGGAACAATGACTAATGGAGAAACCCACTTACTATCTGAAATTGGGTAAATGAATCCTACATCTAAAAGTTTTTCAATTTCTTCTTTAACAATATCTTTCAGAGCAGGATTCAGGTGCCTTTGAGGTTGTCTCACTGGTTTGACATCTTCAGTGTATATCCTATGTGTACACACATCAGGATGAATGCCAATCATGTCCTTATAATTCCAAGCAAAAGCCTGAACATGTTTTTGTAGGACAACAAATAGTTTGGCTTCCTATTCATTAGTCAGCTAGCTATTAATATTTAGAAATTTCCCTGGTTGTATTTCAATTTGTTTAATCCTTGGATAAATAGAATTGATTGCTTCATATCTGTTGATTAAAGAATTTAATGGATAGTGATGTGGTTGCAGAGTATGAAATACTCTGGATTCTATTTCATAAGTGATGCCAGATGGAATCATTCCCTGCATAGGACATGTGAAAGAGGTAAGAAGATGATGATGCCATCCATGTGGCAGTGTGAAAGAGCTTTCCTGTATGGGAATAGGTGACAGATGTTCTAAAGTTTGTTCTTCATCCTTCCATAGCAGGCGATGAACAAGAATTTGATCATCTTTAAGTCCTTCTTCTTGTAATGTTGCAACTAGGACAGTTTCATCTTCAAAAATTTCCCTTTCTGGTGAATTGACTTCCTCAATGTGTTCCTTCACTACTACTGTAGCCAAAGTGGCAATAGTTTCTTGTTCTTCATCAGACTCAGGATACCATATTTGTCCAAAAAATTTGGTTGAAGGTTGGGCTGGTGGATATAGGGAAATCTTCTTAAGGTCAATGCCATTTGAAATAGTCATTTCTCCTGACCTATAGTCTATAAAAGTAGCTGCAATAGCAAGCCAAGGTCGCCCTAGAATGATGGGATAACCACTAACTAAATTTCTAGGCTGCAACACCAAGAAATCTATAGGATACTCCCAGGAAGAAACTTCAATGGCAATATCTTCTAGGATTCCTTCTGGCTTGGCAACTGACCTATCTACCATTTCCAAAACTGTAGTGGTAGGACTGAGATTATTGAGATGTAGTTGTTGCATTGTTTCCTTAGTCATTACATTGATTGCAGCTCCAAGGTCAATTAGTACATTTGGAATTTGCACTAACCCAATAGTAATTGTGACTACTAGACTTCCTGGATCACTATATTTGGGAGGCACTAGTTTTCCAGATAGCAGGTCAGCCAACTTCCCTTCTACTTGCACAATTTTAGGAAAGGCTTTCTTCTTTCTACCAGGTTTCTTGATACATAACTCCTGAATGGTTTTCTTGATTAAGGGCACATCCTTTATTGCTTGCAACAAAGGAAGAGAAATTATCATTTTCTTAAGTTCTGTAACTAATTCTGATTCAGGAATAGTTGCAATATTTTTAAATCTTTTAGGGTATGGTACTTCTCCTACAGGGGATTCTTGTTTTTCTTGCTCATTTTCTGATTTTTCTTCTTTTTATTTTGTTTGCACTGGTTCTGAATGTGGAGATTCTTGCTTTCCATAAATCTCTTCAATGGTGGGTGGAGCAGGGTCAGGTAAAACTTTCCCTGAATGTAACTGGATATTACTACAATCAAGTACATGAACTGCAGCAGAATCTTCAGACTCAGCTCCATAAATAGGGGTTGCTTGTCTGGTATTATTTGGGTTAGCAACAGGCTGAGCTGGAAGTGGAGGTTGCTTAACTGGTTGTGCTTGTTGAGGTTGTATTCTTCCTTGAAAGTTCTGATTAGGAGCTGGAAACAGGTTTTGAGTCTATCCTTGATACCTTTGTTGCCCTTGATATGATGGGTATTGTGGCCCCCATATTTGCCCAGATTGTTGATTCTGTGTCCAAGGTGGATTAACAGGATTCCATGGTTGATTCCAACTAGAATGTGACCAGTCTTGAGGGGCTGACCAAGATTGATTCCAGGGTTGTGGAGGTGGTTCTGAATATCCCCAAGGCATATTCCAAGGATTTTATCCCCACCCTGTAGGAAAACGAGGGGCATTCTGGTATTGTGAAAAGTTACCTCTTGGCCTCTGCCCAATAACATTAAGTTCTTCAGTTTGGGTTTGCAAAATATTTTTAAGGTGAGGCAGGAGATGGCACTTATCAGTGTTATGCTCTTTTGAACATATGCCACAAATAGTTGAGATAGAGGTTCTATCCAAAGGACAATCATGTAGGGCATGCTTATTCCTGCATCTAGGACAATAGATAGCTAGGGGTGGTGAAGAATTGGATTTTGCATTCCTTTCCCCTAATGCAGTATTTAATTGAACAAGAATATCAGTTTTCATGTTAGCCATTTCTTCCATCAAATATTTTATATCAGTATTACTAGGATTCTGCTTCCTTCTTCTTTGCCTAGTGCGGGAATAATTTCTGCATAACTCTACAATATCATTAATCTCAAGCTGGTTTATATCTCCTTTTCCCATTAAATCCAATACTTCTCTAGAATCATCCTGCAAACCTCTCGAAATATAGTTTTTAATAAGTCAGTTTCCATAGGACCACATCTCTTTTGGATAAAGGTAAATCTATCAAGATAATCCTCTAAGTTTTCATCCTCTTCTTGTCTAATCCAAAATAACTCATCCTTCCTATTTCTCACTCTACAATACTCCTGATACTTATCCAAAAATGCAGTTTCCATTTGATCCCAAGTGCGGATTGAATCCGGTTCAAGGCTCATAAACCATCGTAAGGCTGCATCTTTGAGTGTAGAGGGAAATAACTTCAGTTTTTGGTTGTCATTGACATAGTCATAAGTCTGACACAAAACTTTGAATTCAAATAGGAACTGATCAGGATCTTCAGAAACAATTCCCCTAAAGATTGGCAATACTAAGGGTGAAATTGTTTTCATAGGAGCATTCTGAGTAGGATTCAGATGAATAGGGTATTCAAAAGTTCTAACAGGATTGTCAGCATCATGACCAACAATTTCCCTATCACGTTCTCCTTGTTCTGCCATAGGTGCTTCCTCAATTTTGACTTGTTCAACTGGTTCAGATGGATCAGCCCTATGGGTATGTCTAGAAGCAAGTGCCTCTAAGAGCTCTTCTTGCAAAGATCCTAAAATTTTAGTTGATGAAGAAGATGATTCTCTTTTAAGTCTTTCAGGAAGTTCATACATAGGCAGATCTTCACCTGATCATGAAGAACACCTTGGTGGAAAAGAGCCAGTTCTGATAAACCTTCCTCTTTCATCTCTTGGCCTATTCATCCATGCTCATCCACTAAATGAACTAGAATTCAGTTTTCAAGAACTGTTACCTGTAATAAGACAGTTCTTGGACTGCTATACTTCTCCTAAAAACACCTAAAGTATCCCTGGAAATGGCACCAAAAATTATGAGTGTCATCAATTATTCATCATTTAATCATTATTCTTGTCAATCCAGGGTGGTGTCCAATGGTTGTATACGATAGGAAAGGTAAGCAGTTTAAGGATCAGTTCATTCAAGGGATGGTTTTATTGGTGAAACAGTTAGTGTTTGGGGGTTTGATGTCACCTCTAAACCTTATAAACTAAAATTGACTCCTATTTACCCTTTTTAGAAATGAAATTGCAGGAATTGAAACTTTGTAGAAAAAGGAAAACTAACTACTATTGCAGAATTTAAACTGACAGAAATGAAATGATGCAGAAGTTGAAATGGCAAAAATAAAACTTGCAGAATTGAAAATCACACCTTGTATCAAGAAAAACCTAATTACAATATCAGAATTCAAATAACAGTAATCAAATGTTGCAGAACTGAAACATTAAGAAATTCTCCGATGCAAACTGGAAATGCCAGATTTCGAAAACAACTGCTAAAACAAAAAATAACAGAAAATGTTGTAAGATGCAAGAATTTATGCTAAGTGGTCAGCTGACATGCACATACTCCTATAATAATTACAAATTATCACATGCAATCTAAAAGAGTACAACTAAAATTATGAAGTATAAACTGATAGATTCCTGCTAATTTGCTACAACAAGAAATGAGCAGAAAACCTATAAAAGTTGCTCCTTCTCCTGGCCCTGGAAGTGGCCCTTGCTCCCTGACCCAGAAGAAGGTGGAAATAACTATTCTAAACTATCTAAGTTTCACACACATTCACTCAGACTACCAATAAAATAGAAATATTGCACCTTTTATTGATTCTACAACAGTGTTACAGTATTGCAAGAAAAAGCCTACAAAATATTGTCCTACTATAATTATAAGGAAAGCTTATCTATTATGAAATTATGCAACTCTATATCCTCTATATCCTATATGCTCAACCAAATGGGAGCTATCTTATTTATACTAATGGGTTACAATATTGATAGGATTTTGTGTTGCTATGTAGGGCTGCTACAACTGTTGCAGAACTGTTTCCTAGAATGCAGGGATTTGTTCTGTTATTCCTTATCCATTCCTTCTACTGGGCTTCATGCATTGAGGGACAGGTGTTGGAAATAATAAGGGTATCCCTTAAAAAATTGTAGCCACCATTTACCACCCTTCTATTGTTGTTATAGGCACTTTTGACCAAAACTGTTCTTACTGCGTTCATTTTGGAGCTGCTCCAGAATATCAGGTAGGATAACAGAGTTTGTATTAATTCATGCACCAAAGGTGCAGGAAAATAGTTGTGATGGCATGAATAGTCTCCATAATTTCCCAGAAGACTTATTCCATCCTTTGCATGAGCTGGAGTGGACCAATTCCAAGCCATGTTGTATATGTACAGCTGGCTAGAATTTGAATGGACAATTTCTTTTTTTGCATAGTCAAACTATTTTGAACAAGTTTTGGCGCCTTTTTGGCCATTTGAAATGGTTAGACGATGGGGAAAGCTAATGAAATGATTTCATAACTAAATACATATCAACACTTATTATTACAACTTCAAATAAATCCTACTTTGCTTAAAGAATTCAGCTGAAACAGGTCAAAAAGTACAGAAAAATAGTCAAAATAGAATATATGCTCTTCAACATTTAAAACATGTAAACACTAATACATAATGCATTCTATCACCATAATTAGCATCAAAACATAACATAAGGTTTATCAAATAGTTTATCAAATATCCAAAAATGGTCCATGAATGAGGCAATTTTCTGGCCTCATCAGCACCACCCAATATCAAACTGTATCAATATCCTCATGATCTCAAGTCTAAAATTGAGCATATGGTACAATAATTTATCAAATATGATGTCATTTGATTGAGTACCAGCCCTTAATATTCTCCAGATTTACTATTTTGCAAGAAGGATGGCTCATGGTGATTGTGTATAGACTACCATGAGCTCAATAAAATTACCATCAAGGATAGATTCCCCATTTCGATAGTGGATGAATTACTGGATAAATCACATGGAGCTATGTACTTCTCCAAGTTAGACCTTCGTTTTGGCTACCATCAAATCTAGATCAAGGACGAGGATATCCCCAAAATTGCATTTCATACTCATGAAGGTCACTATGAGTTCCTAGTAATACCATTTGGTCTGACAAATGCTCCTTCCACATTTCTGAGCTTGATGAACAACATATTTCACCCTTTCCTGTGGAAGTTCATCCTGGTTTTCTTTGATGATATATTAGTTTATAGCCACTCGTGGGAAGAACACCTTATCCATGTTGATCAAACATTACAATTTTTGACACAATATCAACTTTTTGTTAAGCGGTCCAAGTGTTCCTTTGATCTAAATGAAGTAGAGTATCTAGAATACATTATCTCCAAAGAGGGCATCAAGGTTGAACCCAAGAATATTCATGCAGTTCAAGACTAGCCAAAACCTTACACTCTCAAGAGACTTTGAGGATTCTTAGGGCTTACAGGTTACTACAGCAAATTTATTTGTAATTATGGTAAAATAGCAACCCCCCTCACATCCATGTTAAAGAAGGACTCTTTTACTTGGACGGGCCCCACTAACCAATCCTTCCTTGAATTGAAACATGCTATGACCACAACACCAATTCTAGCCATACAAAAATTTTCCAAGCCTTTTGTGATTGAAAGTGATGCTTTCGGTCGTGGCATCAGGGCAATGTTGATGCAAGAAGGGAGACCCTTGGCTTTCACTAGTAAGGCACTCTCTGATCATAACTTGGAAAAGTTTACATATTCCAAGGAGATATTGGTCATCTTACATGTTGTAACCCATTGGTGACCATATCTCATTGGGCATTGTTTCTCCATAAAAATAGACCATCAGAGTCTCAAATACTTCTTGTAACAATGAGTTGCTACCCCAAAACAACAAAATTGGATTTCTAAACTCATGGGATATGATTATGATATCACGTATAAAAAATACATAGATAATCTTGTGGCTAATGCTATCTCTCACCAATTTGAGACCCTCGGTATGTTATGTGCCATTTCCTCACTGGTTCATCAATGGATATATTCCTTACGATAGGAGGTACTTCTGGATGTAGATTTGAAAGCTTTGGTGGCCTCGCTCCATGATGATCCTACTTCATCTCCAGGCTACAATTAGGATGGCCATGATCTATGTTATCACCAACACCTTATTCTTCCTTGCACATCCCCACTCTGTGAGCTCTTCATGAAGGAACTACATACTGCTCCCTCTGCAGTCCACTCAATATTTCTTAAAATGTATGAATGCCTCAAGCGCACATTCTTATAGAGAGGTATGAAATAGGACATCCATGATTTTTTTGCAGCTTATGATATCTACCAATGGATGAAAGTTGAAATGGTACATTCTTCAGGTACTCTTCAACCCTTACCCATTCTAGATTAAGTTTGGATTGATATTTCCATAGATTTTATATAAGGGTTACCTATATCTAGCGGTAAGTCTAGTATTCTCGTGGTAGTGGATCACATTTCGAAGTATGCTCATTTTTGTTACCTTGGCCACCGTTACACAACCTCCACCATTGTCCAAATATTTCTTGATTCTATTTTTTGCCTTCCTGGTATGCCCACCTCAATTGTTTCTGATCGATATCCCACCTTCACTAATCATTTTTGGCAAGAATTGTTTAAGTTGTAGGGAACTCATCTCAAAATCAGTTCAGCCTATCATCCACAAACGGATGGTCAAACTAATATTGTAAACAAATGTTTGGAGACCTATCTTCATTTTTTTGCATCAGATCATCCTACTCAATGGGCAAAGTGGCTTTCTTTGGCTGAATGGTGATACAATACTTCCTATTATACAACAACCAAACTCAATCTTTTTGAGGCCATTTATGGGTGTCCTCCACTCACGCCTTCTTCATACATCCTAGGCATGTCCAAGGTCCAGGCAGTTGACACTACTCTCAACTAACATACTGATGTTCTTTGCTAGTTGAAGCAGAATTTGGAAATGGCTCAAAATTGGATGCGACAACAATCTAACCAACATCATTCTGAACGTAGCTTTGATGTAGGTGATATGGTCTTCCTTCGCTTGAAATCGTACAAACAGTCATCCCTACAACTCCATCGGTTCCAGAAACTTGCTGCAAAATACTATGGACCCTATCAAGTTCTTCAACAGATTGGTTCCACTACTTACAAATTGGCTCTTCCACCCACCTCCAAGATCCATCATGTTTTCCATGTTTCTTGTCTCAAGAAAGTTGTGGGCACACAGGTATAGGTTCAGTCAGCATTACCATAATTGGATGAAGAAGGGTCCATATTACTTGACCCTGAACAATTTTTGGATCGTCAAACCTGAAATCTTCACAACCATACCATCATATAAGTTCTTGTTCAATGGCGCGAGCTCCAGCTAGAAGATGCGACATGGGAGTATCTCCATAAGCTCCAGCACCAATTCCCTCATTTTTAGCTTTGACGACAAAGCTTTTTGAAGGGGAAGTACATGTTAGGATCCTATCCTAACAGTATTTTGTAATTCTAATTTAATTATGTAATGACCCACTTCCAGCATAGGGGATCTTATTATGATATTATTTTGTAATACTTTGTAATGTATGCAGCAAGTGGTATTCCTAGCCAAGTGGAATCATCTTATGTAACCATTTTTTATCAAGATTGTAACCGATGGTAGGTAGGAGATTCTAGCTCAAGTGGCATTTTGTATGTAAGCCAACTCTTGAGCCTTTAGGTAGGGTTGCATGAAGTTTTTCTTTAAAATATATGAAGCCATGTACGAATTCATCTTTTTGTAAGCTAATGAAATATTGAAGGAGGTTGCCCCCTCGAAGAGGCCTACGATTCTGTGTTATTGTGAGATTGTTCCATTTCTACATTTAATTTCTACATAGTGTTATTGAGTTATTTTTTAGTATTTTGTGTGAGTGTGCTTATTTTTAATAGTGAGATCCTACCACAATCCTTAGCATACCTCGAATTTCTAATCATATGATTAACATGAGTAGAAGATCATAAAATTATTTCTACATCAAGGAGAGGAATGCCAATAGAAGAAAAGACACAAATTAGAGGAATTATAATAATTTGTGAGTGTTTATAATATTCAATACTCTTCATTACTTCATTACCAAGAGGTTCTCCAATAGTTTATTTTATAGATAAACCAAGCCCTTCTTAGAGATTTTTTGAGTGTTTCTTGGTGGATAAGGTAATGTAGGTGGATTGTAGTTACATGGAGTTGATAAAGAGCTACAAGTACTCGCATGGAAGTGATTGAAGCTTGATTATAAATTGCAATTAGTGAAGTGTCATGCAACTACCAATCAATGTGATTTTATGAACAATTAGGCATCTTGATACATGTAAACTTTGAAAACAAGATGATTTTCCTATAAAAATAGATAGTGATAGATAGTTAAACTATAAAAACTTTAGTTTTGGTGGTAGCAAAGAAAAAGCACCATGTAGGTATAGAAATGCTACAATACTTTTGCTTGTGATGCTATTGGTTCTTTGATAGCTGGTAAGGGTAGAAATTCAATAGGTTTAACTGGAATAATTTTTATATGATAGCATAAGCACCATGTATAAGTACCATGGAGAGTGTCATGTAGATATGCTATGGTGCTTTCACAAGGTTACGATGCTTATGCTTTTAGGAAATTTTGAGATATTAGTTCTAGTATAAGCATAGGCATGTTTATACTCATTGGAAATATTTTTCTAATCTCATTTCAAGCATACTAATTTTGTGAAATTTTATGAGGATTTGTAGTGGATGTGTGAATCTATAAAATGATTGTTAGGAATACGATCAACATTGTATTATTCAGCAGGCAAATTAAATACAGGTTACAATGCCGAGAATAGCACACCGGCGTAACTGAACTGTTACAGGAGTTGTAACAGTGTAACCTAAATGATGTAATAGAAACAAACTACGTTAATATACGCTAACATCCCCCTTTATTACATTATTTGGGTAATGGGATGACTACTAGCTATACTAACATCCCCTTACATCATTTTGCAATACAAAGTGAGCTACGAAACAATTCAAATTTGACACGTCCAAGTGCCTTAGTGAAAATGTCTGCAACTTGAGCATCGGTGGGAATGTGCTGAAGCTGAATTCGGTGTTTTGGAACTTCATCTCGAATGAAATGACATTGTGTGTCAATGTGCTTTGTTCTTTCATGATGGACTGGATTCTTTACGAGGTTCAGAACACCCTGATTGTCGCAAAACAAGTGTATTGGAGATTTTGATGGATGGCCCATACTTGTCAGAATGTGACGTAACCATATCACTTCGCACACAGCTTCACGTGCGGTGTGATACTCTGCCTCTGTTGATGAAATAGCAACCACCTATTGCTTCTTGCTGTGCCAAGAGATAGGACCGGATCCCAGATGAAAAATGTATCCAAAAGTTGACTTGCGATCATCAAATGATCCGGCATAGTCGGAGTCCGTGTATCCTTGCAAGAAGAATTTGTTGTTCCTCTTGTATTCTAGGCCATATTCCATAGTACCACGGACATAGTGAAGAACACGTTTTGCTACTTTCCAATGAGTGGTCTTAGGCTCCTGCATGAACCTCGAAAGATAGTTGACAACAAATACGAGATCTGGCCTAGTATTGGTCAGATATATGAGACTCCCAATCAACTGTCGATAGAGAGTACCATCTACCTGAGGTGAATCATCATATCACGATAACTGAAGTCCATTCTCCATTGGAGTTTCCATTGGCTTGCAATCAGTCATGCGATATTTTTCCAGCAATGTCTTGGCATATTTTTTCTGAGACACTTTGATGGAGTGCTCCTTCTGGCTGAATTCCAGACCAAGACAGTAATGGAGAAGTCCGAGATCTGTCATCTCAAAATATTTACACAAGTTTCTTTTGACAGTAGAGATCATAGTTTTTGAACTCCCTGTAATGAGTAGATCATCCACATAGAGTACAAGCAACACTATCTCAGAACCCTGTTTCTTGAAATAGAGGTTTGCATCTGACGGACATCTCTTAAATCCATGCTTGCATAAGGTGATTGTCCATTTTTATATACCAAGCTCGAGGAGCTTGTTTCAGACCATATAAGGATTTGACCAATTTGCAAACCTTCTGCTCTTGGCCTTCCACTTCAAACCCTTCTGGTTGAGTCATGTAGACTTCTTCTTGGAGATCACCATTTAGAAAGGCACTTTTGACATCCATCTGGTGAACTTTCCACCCATATTGTGCTGCCATAGCACACATAACCCGAATTGTGGTCATCCGAGCAGTAGGTGCAAAAGTTTCCTCATAGTCAATGCCTTCCTTTTGAGCATAGCCCTTTGCAACAAGATGGGCCTTATGCTTATCAATTGTTCCATCTGCCTTGTACTTGACTTTATATACCCATTTGTAGCCAATGGGTTTCTTTCCATGCGACAGATCAACAAGCTTCCAAGTTTTATTTTTCATCAAAGACTCATACTCTGTATCCATAGCGGCCTTCCATTGAGGCTCACTAAGAGCATCTTGCACTGATGTAGGTTCAAGATCATCTATGGTAGACATGAACGCCCTGTCATCATCAATATCCATATCCTCTACTTCTGTACTTGGAGTTACAGAAAGTTCCTCAAAAGATTGACAAAGATCATCAACCTCACCAGTTTCTTTGGCTTCTCTTTCCTTTTGAGCCATACTTGCGTGTACGAGGTCTATCCAAGTTCAAATTGGGAGGAGTGGATAAATTTGCATCTCTGATTGTATTTGTACACCATTTTGGATTCTTCTTCGGTGGTGTTGAAGAAGATGTAGAAGGACCTCCTGTCTGTGTTGACGAAGGAATCTTCTCTTCCTTAGATTCCACAATATCTAGGTGTACTTTAGATGTGCTCTGTGATGTGAAAGCTTCATCAAAGACAACATCTCTGCTGATATGAATTTTCTTGGTCAAAGGATCTATCAATCGATATCCTTTAGAGTGCTCATCATAACCAAGAAAAATACATCTCAGTGTTTTCTCATCTAGCTTCTTCCTTTTCTCTTTCGGTATGTGCATGAAAGCGTGACATCCAAAAATATGAAGATGAGATATGGAGGGTTTTCGACCACTCCAAGCTTCCTGTGGAGTCATTCCTTTTAGGGCCTTTGTGGGTGCCCTATTCAACAGATATACTGCAGTGGTGACAGCTTCTACCCAATATTGTTGCCCAAGAGTAGCTCCTGTGAGCATACAATGAACCATTTCCATGATAGAATGGTTCCTTCTCTCAGCAACTCCATTTTTCTGAGGAGTATAGGCAGTTGTTAACTGTCTCTTGATTCCATGCTTATCTAAGAATGCAAAAAATTCATTAGAGGTAAACTCTCCCCATCGATCTGAGCGGAGGGTTTTAATAGAAGCTCCTGACTCCTTCTCAACGGATTTCTTGAACTGCTGGAAGAATGCGAAAGCTTCAGATTTTAGTTGGAGAAAGAAAACCCACATCTTTCATGAGTAGTCATCTATGAATAACTGAAAGTACCTCTTCCCTCCACAACTGTTGGGTGTGAAAGGACCGCACAGATCGGTGTGAATTAACTCCAGAGGTTTTCGTGCTCTTGTTGAGCTCTTCTCAAATGGTACTCTATCTTGCTTTCCTGCCAAGCGGTCAGAGCACACTGGCAATGTGGCAGAAAGGGAAGGAAGACCCTTTACCATCTCATACTTACAGAGCTCAAGTAAGTAGCCAGAACTAAGATGCCCATATCTCTTGTGCCATAGGGAAGTTGCCTCCTTGGTAGAGACAGTCATGGCAACATGTGGAGAAGAGATAGCATCTAGGGCAAATAAGTCGTGCTTATATGAAGCTGTTGCAATCTACTTACCCTTCCTGGTAATAGTACAACACTTCTTGCCATTCTCAACATGAAAGTTGACAACCATATTTCTATCCAGGATTTGTGTGACTGACAACAAATTGTTAGCCAATCCCAGAACATAGAGGACTTTGTCAATATGACACTTGCCATCAGGAAGAGTGACTAAAATTGTACCCTCTCCCTGAACCCTGTAGGTTTTATCATCAGCAATGGTGACAGGTTTGCCCTCTTTGGCCACAAATGATTCAAACCACGATCTGTCGCCAATCATATGTTTGCTAGCTCCAAAATCGACATACCAAACAGGATCCCTCTGTGTGGAATCTGTGGTAGTCATGAGCACCTTGTGTGCCCATTCAGAATCTGAGTCATATTCTTCAACAACAACATTCACCTGGGGTTGCTTGTTTTTATTTTGTGGTTTGTTTTGGCCTTTCTGCTTGTTCTTATGCCAACACTTGTTGGTGTCATGGTTGTCCTTCTCACAGATCTTGCACCACCTCTTCTTCTGTTGAGGTTGTTTGCCTTTTCCTTTCGTATCCTGTTGAGAATTTCCTCCTTTTTGAAAGTTGCCTCCTTTTTGCCCATTAACTTTCTTCCTAGAACCCCTCCTGTTGGTGTATAGGGCTGTATTGGAAGAATCATCCTTGTGAAGTTGGCGTGCCTCCTATTGTTGAAGCAGATTGACCAACTCGATGTAGGTAATTTGTCGTTGAGACACCTGGATGGAGGTTATCAACATATCAAATGAAGAAGGTAAAGATCTCATCACAAGTGAAATGAGAAGCTTTTCATCCACAATATCTCCCAAAGAATTCAATTTCTCTTTCAATTCAGACACTCTGCACAGAAAGAGTTCAACTGTTTCACCCTGTCTCAAACTCAGGTTATGAAGTTGTTGTTGAAGATGAAGAATGGTGGAATCATTCTTTCCCTCATAGATGGTTCTAAGGGCATCCCATGCCTCTTTACCACTTGCTTTTTCAGCTATATGAGGTTGCACTTCATCTGAAACAACAAACAAAATGAGCACCTTTGCTCGACTGTCTTTCTTGTCAAAAGCTATCTGATCTGCGGAAGGACCTGTGGATCCTGCTGTTGGTGAAGGCCTAGTTGTTGCTCCAGTAACAATATCCCACAAATCTTCCATTTGGAGAATTGCCTTCATCTTATGTTTCCATGGTGTATAATTTGGACCTTTCAATAACTGATGAGGATCAGTCATCAACTTTGCAACAGTGGCCATAGTGAAGGTTCCTTATATCACCAATTGGTCCCCCTTTCGATATACCTTTTTCTATGCCGTTATACCATACAAAATACCCGTCCTTACGTGAGGGAAACTATAGGTATTTAGAAAGATCAACAAAAATCACCCTCCCTTACGTGAGGGAGACTATAGGTGAGTTTTAGAGATCATACGATACGTGGAACATAAGCGGTACTGAAAGGGAATCGCCTTGTTGATGGCACCTACCATAGAAGATTCTTCTCATGCGTGGGGTGTAACTTCCCCTAAACACTATGAAGAATACTTCGTCAGGATTTACGCCTAAACACAAGTGCGATAAAGGGTAGTGGATGGAGTAAAAAAATGCAAAAATGGCTAACTTATCTCTCCCCAACGATTTATAGAGAACAAGCTCAGACGTCATTGTAGCAGCTATTTTAGGCGGCGGATACAGTAGCCTAATCACGACAACTTTACCTGTAAGTGCTGGCCAGAGGTATCACAAATACCGAACGCTGCAGTGCAATAAATTGCACGGATGGGTTTTAATTATTCCGGGGACTTAGGGAGTGTATTTGATTTTTTTTAACTTTTAATGAAGTAGTGCAAAAAAATGAAATATGCAACATACAACATAAAAAGTGCCCACAAGAATTAACCCACAAGGTGTCGGTCACAGCCGAAAATGCACCTTTTACAATTCGCCAAATTGCTTTTTCAGAAAATTACTCACATTCCCCCTTTGATTTTTTGAAAAAAAATATCCCCCCTTAAAAAAATCTCTTTAACAAAGCATTTTAATAATTATTATATATTTAAAGTTAAAATAAATAATTTTAATTTATATAGTTTTTAAAAACTTATAAAAAAATAAATTAAAATTAAATTTTAATTTATAAAGTTTTAAAAAACTATAAAAAAATAAATTAAAATTAAAAATTTTAACTAAAAAATAATAATTAAAAAAAAACTTTAGAAAAAAAATTTATACCTTTGAAAGGGGGGAGTCGGCGGGATTTGAACCCCCGACCTGCAGGCTCCCAGAGCCTTACCGCACGGCTCACGACCACGTGAGCCAGCGGGCTGATCCGGAAGGGTCAATGGAGCCCTTCGTATTTGACCTGCTGCCCGAGCGCAGGTTCCTTCTCTGCAAATCGCGGCCTTGCCGCTGCAGCTTCATCGCACGTCGAGGATTTAAAAAAAAAACAATGCGCGCTCTGCGCGTTCCCCCATTTTTAATTTCCGTGCTCAGCGAGGGGGGGGGGCCGTGATTTCTTTTTTTTTTTTTTAACGGGCGAGGGGGCCGAGCATCCGAGCGGACGAACGTCCGCTCAACGGGGGGGGTGTTCCCTCCTGTCGTGACCTGTGCGTGCGGGGGGGTGGTCCCTCCTCTGTTGCGACGCGGATGCGTCTGCGACAGATGTCCTACGACGCGCGTCCTGTTGCGACCTGCACGCGGATGTCTAGGTGTCCGCCTGTGCGTCTGCACGCGTGGGGGGGGTCCCTCATCTACGTCACGACGCTCTGCACGCGGTGCGTTCGTCGCCTGCGTGCTGCGTTCCAGTCGTAGCGCACGAATTTTTTTTTTTTTTTTTTTCAATTTCTTGCCTGTGCTCTGTGATCCAGTCTGCGCACTGCAGGTAAAAAACACCTGCATAGAATGTCGTGCGATTGCGCGCGGCATGAAAAAAAAATAAAAAATATGCCTCCCCCGCACAGCAGAAAACAAATTCCTTGTCCTCCAACCTCGGCTTCTCACTGCTCCCTGCAATCTGGCTCTGATGCCATGTTAGGAATACGATCAACATTGTATTATTCAGCAGGCAAATTAAATACAGGTTACAATGTCGGGAATAGCACACCGGCATAACTGAACTGTTACAGGAGTTGTAACAGTGTAACCTAAATGATGTAATAGAAACAAACTACGTTAATATACGCTAACAATGATGTCACTTTTTTTGTATATTTTGGTATGATGGAGTCAAATTGACTTAGTTTTCTTTCCAAACAATTAGCCAAGGAAAATGACTCTTTTGATGACCTATTAGCATGTAAAATTGGGTGTCTATAGATATGCATCCTCTAGGATTCTCTTTTCTAATATTTTTAGTTGTTTATTTTATCATTTTTTATTTAAATTAACTTGTATTAATCATATGTAAGTTATAATTTAAAGTTCAAGAATTTAATTTTCAAATAATCCTTAGCTACTATTTTTTGAAAAAAAATTATGCTGGTTTATCCTTACTTATATATTTTTCTTTAATTTAACCAAACAATGTTTATATTTTAAATTCTATGTATTTGTTTACAACTAAATTTAAACATTTTTTAAACAAGGTTTTTCTTCTCTATATTGCTTTTTAAGCATGCTTATATGGGATTCAAAAAGGCAAGAATAATATTCAAAGGTTTAAACATGGGTTTCCTCCATGGAATTCAACATATTTAATCATGACATTTGATAATTGCTCTTTAGGCATTAAATTGCAAACACATATTTTTAAATCTCGTATAATAACCTATAAACTAACTCTTATAACTAATATACAATAAAAACATCACTCATTTTCTTCTACTTATTATCCTCATCCTTTTATAATATTTGGTTTTAAATGGATAATCATATGGATTTGATCCTATTTGATCATTCTCCAATGCCAAAATAGTATTAGACTCAATGAGAGAGCAAGAGCTGGATATCATCAAGGTGATATAAATAGTTATCCCTATATATGTTAATCTTATAACCATCAACATGAAATCTGAAATATAAGACCTTTATTTATGTGCTAGTGCACATCATATCAGAGTATGGAGGTAAACATTGTGTGAAACCTTTGTAGTTATATATATATATATATATATATATATATATATATATATATATATATATATATATATATTTTTTTTTTTTTTTTGCTAAGTAACGATATATTTACAGCGGGTTTTTATTAAAAGATCCCAAAACCTTAGTTACATAGATAGCCGAGGCTGCAGTTGTGATTAATTAATAACCTCAAACTTTTGTATCTAATCTAAGGCAAGACAGTAGATTTCATCAGACGCAAAGAATGCAACACAGATAGGGAAGAAATCATGTGTATCAAAGAAAGGAAAATAATCATCCATCAAGGATGTACAAGAGACAACCACCCAAGAGAAATGTTCAAGTTCATGAAAAGGTTCAAAATAAGGATGCAGTTGAAAACCTTCAGCCTAAGTTCAAGAAAGATTGGAGAAAGAAAGAAGAGAGGAAATCATGTCTCCTTGGACTGAAGGATATTACTCCTCTATTGCACTAAGCAGCTCTAGGTAGCACATACTTAGGGGGAGAAATCTTAAATTTTTATTTTAATGCTCCTATGTATTTGTGTGGTTATCTGAGGATGAAAGGAAAGTAGTCGGGGAGTTGTCGTATAGTTGCCAAAGTGTGGTTCAGTTCATGTCATTTTTTATGGCGATACCGTGAAGGGTGATGATTAAATTAAGAGTTGTCACCATTGGTAGTATTGCTATATTTCAGTGTTGTACTTTTGATGGTTCTTACTGCCTTTGTTCAAAGTTACAGAAAATTACAGTTCTGATAATTTGGTTTAGTGAAAGAGATGCTAAATTTTTTTTTTATGGAGGATTGTAAGCCAGTTAGCACTCCCATGACGATAGGTTGCAAGTTGAGAAAGAATGTGTAGATGATAGAAAGAGTACCAGTGGAGGTGTGTTCTATCTTAGAGACAGGTTGGTCACGTGGAACATTAAGAAACAAGAGTCAGTCTCCTTATCCACGACAGAGGCAGAATATATTGCAGCGATAGCGTGTTGTACGCAGTAGAAAGTTGCGAAAGGTGAGGTTAAGTTGGATTTTGTTCCAACAACAGAGCAAGTAGCGGATATCTTCACAAAACCGTTGCCCAAGGAAGTCTCTGAATACCTTCGCAATAAATAGGAAGTGGTCACACTTCCCAAGAATTGACTAGCTATCGAGACCACATTCTCAAGGGGAGCATTTGTATATTTGTTTATCATTTTGCTCATGTTTGTGATTTTTGCTAAGTCTAATAAATTTTTCCTAAGAATGTTGTGCATGGACTCAGGGAGAGTCTACAACAGCCCTTTGATATTGTTGTCAAAGGGGGAGAAGAGTTACAGGAAATTGCACATTTGTTGCCAACAATTCCAAAGGGGGAGATTGTTGAGCAAGGTGCGATGACGATCTTGTCATTGTTGTCAACACGGTCGAGAAAGATCGGTTGATGCAGTGGATAGGAGTTCAGAGGTTACTCAGAGTATGTACAGTGATGTTAAATGCTCATGAGGATGTTTTTGATGTTTGGGTAAAGTTGCTACAGGTTTTCCAAGAAGACCAAAGTGGCCCATATCCAAAAGAGAAGCGAAAAAGCAAAGAGGAAAAAGTGTCGCAATATCGCGACATGTTGCATTTTTGTTACCAAAAGAAAGAGAAAATGCAAAGAGGAAAAAGTGTCACAATATCGCGACATGTTGCATTTTCGTGGCCAGAAGAGAAGAGAAAATGCAAGGAGAAAAAGTGTCGCGATATTGTGACATGTTGCACTTTCGCGGCCAGAAGAGAAGAGAAAATACAAGGAGAAAAAGTGTCACAATATCGCGACATGTTGTATTTTCGCAGGCCAAACCTAAGAGAAAGAGCAAGGAGAAAAAGTGTCACGATATCGCGACATGTTGTATTTTCACGGGCCAAAGCTAATAGAAAGATGAAGGAGAAAAAGTGTCGCGATATCGTGACATGTAGTATTTTCGCGGGTTGAAGCTAAGAGAAAGAGCAAGGAGAAAAAGTGTCGCAATATCGCGACATGTAGTATTTTCATAGGTCGAAGCTAAGATAAAGAGCAAGGAGAAAAAGTGTCGCGATATCGTGACATGTTGTATTTTTGCGGGCCAAAGCTAAGAGAAAGAGCAAGGAGAAAAAGTGTCGCGATATCGCGACATGTTGTATTTTCACGGGCCAAAGCTAAGATAAAGAGCAAGGAGAAAAAGTGTCGCGATATCGCGACATGTTGTATTTTCACGGGCCAAAGCTAAGAGAAAGAGCAAGGAGAAAAAGTGTCGCGATATCGTGACATGTAGTATTTTTGCGGTCCGAAGCTAAGATAAAGAGCAAGGAGAAAAAGTGTCGTGATATCGCGACATGTAGTATTTTCACGGGCCGAAGCTAAGATAAAGAGCAAGGAGAAAAAGTGTCGTGATATCGCGACATGTTGTATTTTCACGGGCCAAAGCTAAGAGAAAGAGCAAGGAGAAAAAGTGTCGCGATATCGCGACATGTATTTTCACGGGCCAAAGCTAAGAGAAAGAGCAAGGAGAAAAAGTGTCGCGATATCATGACATGTTGTATTTTCACGGGCCGAAGCTAAGAGAAAGAGCAAGGAGAAAAAGTGTCGTGATATCGCGACATGTAGTATTTTCATGGGCCGAAGCTAAGATAAAGAGCAAGGAGAAAAAGTGTCGCGATATCGCGACATGTATTTTCACGGGCCGAAGCAAAGAGAAATAGCAAGGAGAAAAAGTGTCGCGATATCGCGACATGTATTTTCACGGGCCAAAGCAAAGAGAAAGAGCAAGGAGAAAAAGTGTCACGATATCGCGACATGTTGTATTTTCGTGGGCCGAAGCAAAGAGAAAGAGCAAGGAGAAAAAGTGTCACGATATCGCGACATGTCGCATTTTCATGACTCAAGAAGGGTAGGCAGTCAAAGTAACAAAAGTGTCACGATATCGCGACATGTCACATTTTTGTGACTCAAGAAGGGCAGGCAGGCAAAGTAACAAAAGTGTCATGATATCACGACATGTCACATTTTCGTGACTCGAAAAGGCCAGGCAGGTAATGTAACAAAAGTGTCATGATATCGCGACATGTCGCATTTTCGCAAGTCGAAAAGATCACACAGGCAGAGAAACAAAAGTGTCATGATATCACGACATGTCTCATTTTCGTGACTCGAAAAGGCCAGACAGGCAGTGAAACAAAAGTGTCGCGATATCGTGACATGTCGCATTTTTGCGACTAAAGACCAGGATGGTGAAACTGAAGACTACATAGTGACATGGACCCATAAGGAATCTTTAATGATTTAAAATAATTTAAGATGGTCGTTACATGTGGAAAGAAATGGACGCATGCCCATGTGGAGAAAATGATCAGTCGTGGAAGGAGAAAATGAACAGTCGTTGAAAGAGAAAATGAACAGTCGTTAAAATAGAAAATGAACAGACATGCAAAGAGAAAAAGAATAGACATGCAAAGAGAAAAATAACAGACATGGAAGGAGAAGACAAACAGTCATGACCTAGAATACGAATAGTCATGGTAGGAGAAGATGGTGTCAATTTGTTGCATGTAACGTGTTTGACGAAATGCCTACTCTATATATACAAAAAGAGTTACATAAAGAAAGCGTTACAATTGACAAGTGGCACATGAGAATATGAAAGGAGTTACGACTGGAGTTACAAAGAGAAAGGATGGTTATAAAAGAAGTGTTGCTTGGAGAATTTAAGTGTGGAATTAATCTTTCGAAGTGCGTGAGAGGAGCATGAGACGAGCATGAGAGGTGAGTGAGAAGGGTGTGTGTTGCGTGAGAGATGTTGAGTAAGCAATAGACCAGTCAGGGTCTTGTAAAAGTGAAGGCATTATTATGTCAATCTTCTGGTTTCAAAATTGAAGTCTAAGTTGGTGCTTGGCATTAGGGGTTGGTTCTCCTTTTTGTTGGTGCAAATAAATCAAGGGTTGGTGCTTCTTTCTATTGATGCAGATAAATCAAGGGTTGGTGCTCCTTCCAGTTGGTGCTGGTAAATCAAGGGTTGGTGCTCCTTTCTGTTGGTGCAGATAAATCAGGGGTTGGTGCTCCTTCCAGTTGGTGCTAGTAAATCAGGGGTTGGTGCTCCTTTCTATTAGTGCAGATAAATCAAGGGTTGGTGCTCCTTTCTATTAGTGCAGATAAATCAAGGGTTTATGCTCCTTCCAGTGTGTGCTGGTAAAATGATTGTAAATTTGTTGCTTTGCAAAGGCTGAATTTGGATGGGAGTCCAAACAGTCATTTTTTGAGGAGTAGCCAAAACTGGTGAACCTCGATACATCTTATGTTATGTGATGCTCTCTTGTTATACTTGCTTTATTTGGTTTTAAGTTTTCATTGTTTTTGCTTTAAGAGTTGAAGATTTAAGTTTTAAAGAGCCACACTGATTCACCCACCCCTCTTAGTGTCATTGTGAGACTAACAATTGGTATCAGAGCCAGTTTCCCTTGTTAGGCTAAATCAGCTAGGGTTGATCTTGGATTAGTACACAATGGCAGGTGGTGAAGGCTTCTCATCAAACAAAGCACCATTGTTGGACAAAACTAATTACACATTTTGGAAACTCAGGATGCAGACATATCTTTGTGCTTTGGGATATGACATTTGGGATTCAGTAGATAGTGGATACACAATACCCACCACTTCTCCAACCGATGCTGTCGGTAAGAAACTATTTGAGAATAACTCAAAAGCAAAGAATGCTATCATGTGCGGATTAGTGGACAATGAACTAGTAAAAATTATGAGTTGTAAAACGATAAAAGAAATATGGGACAAACTGGGGAGCATTCATGAAGGAGACGATAAGATCAAGGAGGCCAAGTTACAAACACATCGAGCTTAGTTTGAAATATTAAAGATGAATGACGATGATAACATAGAGGCATATATGCTGAGATTTAATGAAGTAATTAATGCAATTAGAGGACTCGACGAGGAAATCGATGATTCTATCATCGTGAAAAATTTATTAATATCTCTTCCCCAAAGATTTGATTCTAAAGTTTTAGCTATAGAAGAAGCTAAAAATCTAAATTCTTTTAGTATGGATGAGATGCATGGTTCTTTGACTACATATGGGTTGAGAATAGGAAAATATAAACCCACAGACAGAGAAGCTACTTTTAAAGCCCATAAAAATATGAAAGCAAAAAAAGAATCCGAGGAAGAAGAGACATCAGATGAAATGGAAGCAAATTTTGTTCGAAAACTAAAAATGGGAAAAAGAAAATACAGAGGAAATTTACCGTTTAAATGTTTCAATTGTGCAGGCATTGGGCATCTTGCAACTAAATTTCCACTTAATGAGAAGAACAAAAGTGATGAAAGATCGCACCAAGAAAGAAGTGACTGGAAGAAAAAAACAAATTTGAGAAAAGGCAACTTCAAGAAGAAAAGTTTCATCTCCAAGAATGTCAGTTCATCAGAAGACAACTGCAGTGAAGATTCTGAAAAGGAAACAGGTGAAACTCCTTTTATGGCTCTCAAAGAAGAAAAAATAGAAAAAGAACAAGTATGTGATGAAAACCTAGAGGCTGAAGTAGATCTAGAAGGTGAGTTGATCGCTGCACTTGAAGAGTTGGGTTTAGAAAGGAAAAAGAACAAAATATTGTCTAAGAAGTTGGAAGAATATGGGGATAATATTGAAGATCTCTTCTTACAAATTCAAAAAGCCAAGAAAATAGAAGAAGCCTTGAAGTCACACCTGGATGATAAAGGCGATGTATGTTGCAAACAAGAAGAGGAGATTGTTTTATTGAGGAAACAACTAGAAGAGGCCAATACAAATCTCAAATTTGAGAAGAGCACAGAGCTGCTAGATAAAATTATAAGGCAACAAAGAAGCCCCATGTGTAAGCTTGGTCTTGGATGTGAAAATGAACAACCTTCATATTCTAAATCTGCAGAGAAGAAGAAGTCCACTACTGAAAGAGAAAAGCAAGAAAAGCTTGAAGTTGAATCCTCAAAAGGAAGAAAATCTCAAAGGAGATCTACAGAAAAGCAACCACATCAAAAGAGGTTCTATCACTCTCACATTATTCATAACAATGCTTTTAATGGCTATTGTTTTAGATGCAACCATTATGGTCACAAGGAAATTTATTATGGATTGAATAATAGATCAAAGAGTTATGCTAGTAGAAATACATCTATTATTCTAGTTGAACACCATGTGCAATGTTTTAAATGTAATGGTCATGGGCACATAGCAAGGTCTTGTCCAAGAACTTTTGTATCTAATCTAAGGCAAGACAGTATATTTCATCAGATGCAAAGAATGCAACACAGACAGGGAAGAAATCATGTGCATCAAAGAAAGAAAAATAATCATCCATTAAGGATGTACAAGAGACAACCACCCAAGAGAAATGTTCAAGTTCATGAAAAGGTTCAAAATAGGGATGCAGTTGAAAACCTTTAGCCTAAGTTCAAGAAATATTGGAGAAAGAAAGAAGAGAGGAAATCATGTCTCCTTGGACTGAAGGATATTACTCCTCTATTGCACTAAGCAACTCTAGGTAGCACATCCTTAGGGGGAGCAATCTTAAAGTTTTATTTTAATGCTCCTATGTATTTGTGTGGTTATCTGAGGATGAAAGAAAAGTAGTCGGGGAGTTGTCATATAGTTGCCAAAGTGTGGTTCAGTTCATGTCGTTGTTTGTGGTGGTACCGTGAAGGGTGGTGATTAAATTGAGAGTTGTCACCATTGGTAGTATTGCTATATGTCAGTGTTGTACTTTTGATGGTTCTTACTGCATTTGTTCAAAGTTATGAAAAATTACAGTTCTGATAATTTGGTTTAGTGAAAGAGATGCTAAATTTTTTTTTTATGGAGGATTGTAAGCCAGTTAGCACTCCCATGACGACAGGTTGCAAGTTGAGCAAGAATGTGTAGATGACAGAAAGAGTACCAGTGGAGGTGCATTCTATCTTGGAGATAGGTTGGTCACGTGGAACAGTAAGAAACAAGAGTCAGTCTCCTTATCCACAGTAGAGGCAGAATATATTGCAGCGACAGCGTGTTGTACGCAGGAGAAAGTTGCGAAAGGTGAGGTTAAGTTGGATTTTGTTCTAACAATAGAGCAAGTAGCGGATATCTTCACAAAACCATTGCCCAAGGAAGTCTCTGAATACCTTCGTAATAAATAGGGAGTGGTCATGCTTCCCAAGAATTGACTAGCTATCGGGACCACATTCTTAGGGGGAGCATTTGTATATTTGTTTATCATTTTGCTCATGTTTGTGATTTTTGCTAAGTCTAATAATTTTTGCCTGAGAATGTTGTGCATGGACTCAGGGGGAGTCTACAACAGCCCTTTGATATTATTATCAAATGGGGAGAAGAGTTGCAAGAAATTTCATGTGTGTTTTCAACAATTCCAAAGGGGGAGATTGTTGAGCAAGGTGCAACGACAGTATTGTCATTGTTGTCAACATAGTCAAAAATATCGATTGATGTAGTGGATAGGAGTTCAGAGGTTACTCAAAGTATGTACAGTGATGTTAAATGCTCATGAGGATGTTTTTGATGTTTGGGTAAATTTGTTACAGGTTGTCCAAGAAGACCGAAGTGGCCCATATCCAAAAGAGAAGCGAAAAAGCAAAGAGGAAAAAGTGTCGCGATATCGCGACATGTTGCATTTTCATGGCCAAAAGAAAGAGAAAATGCAAAGAGGAAAAAGTGTCACGATATCACGACATGTTGCATTTTCGTGGCCAGAAGAGAAGAGAAAATGCAAGTAGAAAAAGTGTTGCGATATTGTGACATGTTGCATTTTCGTGGCCAGAAGAGAAGAGAAAATGCAAGGAGAAAAAGTGTCACGATATCACGACATGTATTTTCGCGAGCCAAAGCTAAGAGAAAGAGCAAGGAGAAAAAGTGTCACGATATCGCGACATGTTGTATTTTCACGAGCCAAAGCTAAGAGAAAGAGCAAGGAGAAAAAGTGTCGTAATATCACGACATGTAGTATTTTCGCGGGCCAAAGCTAAGATAAAGAGCAAGGAGAAAAAGTGTCGCGATATCGCGACATGTTGTATTTTCGCGGGCTGAAGAAAAGAGAAAGAGCAAGGAGAAAAGTGTCGCGATATCACGACATGTTGTATTTTCGTGGGCCGAAGCAAAGAGAAAGGCAAGGATAAAAAGTGTCGCGATATCGCAACATGTTGTATTTTGTGGGCCGAATCAAAGAGAAAGAGCAAGGAGAAAAATTATTGCGATATCGCGACATGTCGCATTTTCACGACTCAAAAAGGGTGGCCAGGCAGAGAAAGAAAAAGTGTCACGATATTGTGACATGTCGCATTTTCATGACTCAAGAAGGGCAGGCAGTCAGAGTAACAAAAGTGTCACGATATCGCGATATGTCCCATTTTTGCGACTCAAGAAGGGCAGGCAGGCAAAGTAACAAAAGTGTCACAATATCGCAACATGTCGCATTTTCGTGACTTGAAAAGGCAGGCAGGCAGAGTAACAAAAGTGTCACGATATCGCGACATGTCACATTTTTGTGACTCGAAAAGGACAGACAAGCAGAGAAAAAAAAGTATCACGATATCATGACATGTCGCATTTTCGCGACTCAAAAAGGTCAAACAGGCAGTAAAACAAAAGTGTCGCAATATCGCGACATGTTGCATTTTCACTATTGAAGACCAGGATGGTGAAACTAAAGACTGCATAGTGACGTGGACCCATAAGGAATATTTAATGATTTTAAATCATTTAATATGGTCATTACACATGGAAAGAAATGGACGCATGCCCATGTGGAGAAAACGAACAATCATGGAAGGAGAAAATGAACAGTCGTTAAAAGAGAAAATGAACAGTCGTTAAAAGAGAAAACGAACAGACATGCAAAGAGAAAAAGAACAAACATGCAAAGAGAAAAAGAACAGACATGAAAGTAGAAGACAAACAGTCATGACCGAGAAGACGAACAGTCATGGTAGGATAATATGGTGTCAATTCGTTGCATATAACGTGTTTGACGAAATGCCTACTCTATATATACAAAAGGAGTTACATAAAGAATGCATTACAATTGACAAGTGGCGCATGAGAATATGAAAGGAGTTACAACTAGAGTTACAAAGAGAAAGGATGGTTATAAAAGGAGTGTTTCTCGGAGAATTTAAGTGTGGAATTAATCTTGCGAAGTGCACAAGAGGAGCATGAGAGGCGAGCAAGAGGCGAGGGAGAAGGGTGTGTGTTGCGTGAGAGATGTTGAGTAAGCAATAGACCAGTCAGGATCTTGTAAAAGTGAAGGCATTATTATGTCAATCTTCTGGTTTCAAAATTGAAGTCCAAGTTGGTGCTTGGCATCAGGGGTTGGTTCTCCTTTCTATTGGTGCAGATAAATCAGGGGTTGGTGCTCCTTTCTATTGGTGCAGATAAATCAGGGATTGGTGCTCCTTCCAGTTGGTGTTGGTAAATCAGGGGTTGGTGCTCCTTTCTATTGGTGCAAATAAATCAAGGGTTGGTGCTCCTTCTAGTTGGTGCTGGTAAATCAGGGGTTGGTGCTCTTTTTTGTTAGTGCAGATAAATCAGGGGTTGGTGCTCCTTTATGTTAGTGCAGATAAATCATGGGTTGGTGCTCCTTCCAGTGTGTGCTAGTAAATTGATTGTAAAGTTGTTGCTTTGCAAAGGCTGGATTTGGATGGGAGTCCAAACAGTCAATTTTTGAGGAGTAGCCAAAACTGGTGA
Source organism: Wollemia nobilis (assembly GCA_028583015.1). Taxonomy (NCBI): domain Eukaryota; kingdom Viridiplantae; phylum Streptophyta; class Pinopsida; order Araucariales; family Araucariaceae; genus Wollemia; species Wollemia nobilis. The sequence continues at coordinate 1,569,274 of JAQPPZ010016969.1, read as the reverse complement.
ACCTCGGTACATCTTGTGTTGTGTGATGCTCTCTTGTTATACTTGATTTATTTGGTTTTAAGTTTTCATTATTTTGGCTTTAAGAGTTGAAGATTTAAGTTTTAAAGAGCCACACTGATTCACCCCCCCTCTCAGTGTCATTGTGAGACTAACAGAAGGAGAGTCCCCTGACCACTGGGGGCATGACAACGCAACTTCGAGGCCCCGTATCAGGGCGGGCTAAGTGACTGGGCCCTCATTGAAGCTAGGATTGTCTTGCAAAACTATTTGGACTAGAGCTTCAGGGAAGTTCATGGTCCAAGTGGTGAAGTCTTCTGCTAAGGTGGTCTGGTTGGCCATAAAATTGGCTGCCCTGTTGCCTTCCCTGTATACATGCTAAAAGGTGTGATCAGGGAGTCCTTGGAGGATGGTGAGAGCTTACCGAATGGAGTTGTGAATGTGCTAAGATTTGTTTCCTAGGTTGTGGATGGCTTTGATAATGACTTGGGAATCACCCTCGATGATGAATTTTGAGGACTCCTTGATGGTGGTCAACCCGTTGAGGAGAGATGCTGCTTCAGCGAAGTTATTGGTATGAATGCCAATCGATGTAGCGTACGCCAATATCAGGGCCCTTTGACTGTCTCTGATGATCCCGCCCACACCAGAGGGCCCAGTATTACCTTTATAAGCTCTATCAAAGTTAAGTTTGACCCATCTAGGAGGGAGGGAAGTCCACATTGTATCAGAACGATAAGAGGGGGCGGGGGGGACCGGGGGGGAAGCTGAAATCTAAGGTAGGATAGGAGGGTGGCCTCGCCTAGCCGTCAGGATGCCTCAATCAAAGGGGTGAAGCAAGAATTCTCAAGGGTGAAGGAAACCACCTTGGTCGCTATCCACTGGGGGGAATAGGTCGGGGAGGAGAAGGCTCTACTATTGTGCTCGAGCCAAAGCTACCAGAGTAGGTGAGGAAGGCAGCAACCCCAGAGGAAGTGAATGAAGGGGTGGGTGAAGGGGTTGGGCCACTGAGACAGGAGGTTAGAGATGGAATTGGGGGCAACCCATTGAATGGATAATTGGGAAAGGATGAGGCCCAGGGCTTCAAAAGAGAAGGTACATTCAAGAAAGAGGTGATTAGTGGACTCCTAGGCAATGCAACAAAGGAACCATCTATTTAGGATATGGAAGCCCCTCCTTATCAGGTTCTCAATGGTCAGGATCTTGTTTTGGACAGCCGCTCAGATGAAGTGGCTAATTTTGGGGATCAGCTTCTTGGACCACACCTGATGGGCTAGAAAAGGGGCCTCGTTAGGGACTCTTTGGAGGTTGTAGGCATATTTGATAGAAAATATGCCACTAGGTGTGTCGTGCCAAATGCATCTGTCGTTCCCTCTAGAGGATGGGATGACTGTCGCCTTGAAGAGGCGCTGGATCCTGGAAGCTTGGAGCGGGTGCCTAGGATTTAGGATGGATATCCAAGTAACCCCTCCCTAGTTTTGGGAGAGATAGGCTAACACTCTAGGCCCTCTATCCACCAACCCCAATTTGAGGATGAGGAGATCGCTGTCAGCATTTAGGGCCTCATCTTGGATCCACCTGTCTTCCCAAAAGTTAATCTAGGTTTCATCCTCGAGGATCCATATGGTCCCTTTTCAAATGATGTATTTAGTGGAAATCAGGGATTTCTAGAAGGCTGATCCATCTCTAGCTGGAATTCATTGAGGAAGGGGTGGTGGTGGCAGTATTTCCTGAGCATGATACTAACCCATTCATTGGGGGTGTTGGTGAACACCTTCCAAGCGTGCTTGGACAAGAGGGCCTTGTTCATGAGGGTCACCCGCCTGAGTCCGATTCCTCCCTCACATTTGGGGCGACATACCAGGGGCTAGGAAACTAGGGGAATCCTCTTCTTATCTTTGCTGCCAGACCAGAGAAAGCATTTATGGATTTGTTTGATGTGGGTTGCAATGGAGGTTGGGATTCTGAATATCAACATGAAATAAATTGGAATGCTTTGGAGAACCGTCAATAGGAGGGTGGCTCTGCCATCCTGAGAGAGGAGGTGGCATTTCTAGGGGGCAAAATTTCTTTGAATTTGATCCATAATCACGCTCCATAGGCCCTTGGAGGACGCACCTATAAATAGGGGAAGCCCGAGGTAAGATGAGGGGAGGGAATCAGGGGTATAGCCCAAAATCCACCCAATTCTGATTTGCCTAGCCACGAGGGTGTGGATGAAGAAGATTTTGCTTTTTGGAGGTTAATTTTCTAAATGGCTGCCTCCTCGTATAGGGTCAAGATGTTCTTGAGGGCCTTGTCTTGAGGGATCGAAGCTAAAATGGCAAGGATGGTGTCATCCACAAACTATTGATCACACATAGGGGGTAGGCCCAACGTAGGCCTGATGCCCAAAATGAGTTCACAAGAAACAATGCTCGATATGGTACGACCCAGGGCCTCAGCCAAGATGATGAAGAGGATCAGGGAGAGGGGGTCACCTTGACGAAGGCCTTTGGAGCTGGGAAAGAATCTAGTAGGGGATCCGTTGATGAGGATCGAGAACTAGGGGGAGGATACACAGTTGCTGATGAGCCTGACCCATGAGGGATGGAACCCGAACTTGAGGAGGACTTTGGAAAGGAAGCCCCAGTCAACTCTATCAAAGGCCTTGTTCATATCCAGCTTGAGCAGGAAAGATGCCTTCTTAGAAAGGAAGAGCAAGTGGATGGCCTCGTGCATGATGATAACTCTATCTGTGATCAATATGCCTTTGATCGAGCTCCCCTGGCAGGGGGTAATGATTAGGGGAAGGATATCCTTGAGGTGGGAGGCCATGGATTTGGTCAATATTTTGTATAAAACATTGCACAGACTGATGGGGTGAAAATTTGAGAGGGATCTGGTAGCTTGGTACTTGGGGATCAGGGCAATGAAGGTGGAGTTTATACCTCTGGGGACGGAGCTGGCAGCCTGGAGGTCCCGGATGGTTGCACACACTTCTTGCCCAACGATGTCCCAAAAGGATTGGAAGAAATGGGGATGGAACCCATTTAGGCCTGGGGCCACATAAACCTTCATGGAAAATGTGGTAGCATGAATTTTGAAGTCATACAGGGGCTGCACAAGCATCTCATTTGCCATGACCGAGACTGAAGTGGGAATATGTTCCAGTAGGGAGTCTTCTACTTAGGGACATGGGGGGGCTATCGCCAAGGAGCTCCTGGAAGAAGTTGGTGGCTTTAGTCCGAATGTCCTCTTCATCCTTGATAGTTTTGCCATCACTGCTCACCAACTCAGCAATCCTATTAGAGCCCCTATTTTTGAGTGCTGATGTGTGGAAGAACTTCATATTAACATCGCCATATTGGAGCTATAGGGCTCTCGACTTCTGTCTCCAAAATGTTTCTTCCCTGGATAGGATGTTGTGATACTCACTAAGGGCCAGGCGTTCCTCTTCCCTGATCCCCGAGTCTTGGGAGCCCACTTGGAATCTGAGCTCAAGGTCTTCGAGTTTTTTCTTAACTATTGCTTTATTTTCAAAGGTGTTACCAAAAACCTCTCTATTCCATACCTTGAGTTGCTATTTGAGGCATCTTAGCTTGTGGTAGACTCGTTCAGCGGGGCACCTAGGGACTGGGGAAGCCCACCAACAGCCAACCTGGGCCCTGAAGTTGGGATGATGCAGCCACATGGACTCGAACCATAAGGGTCACTTGGGGGAGGAGCGATGATCGATTTTAAAGAGGAGGGGGCTATGGTCAGACCTAATTTTAGGGAGTGCCAGCAAGGTTGCATCCGTAAATAGGGGAATGGCTTCCTTGGACAAAAACACTCTGTCCAACCTGACCTGGATATGGTTTGATCCCACTTTTTTGTTTGACCAGGTGAACCTGACTCCTTTCAACCTGACGTCCATGAGCTCATTGAGGTCGGTGAAGGCTCCAAAGTCCTCCATGCTCTTGCCCAAAGCCGCTGAGCCCCAACTTTTGTCAGAAAGGAATAGTGGACTGTTGAAGTCCCCTGCCAGGATCCAAGGGAGGGGGGCAAAGGCTTCTCTCATCGAGATGATTTCCTTCCATAAGCCAAATTTCTCAACTAGGCTATTAGGAGCATAGACGTCAGACAGGATCCACGAGCGCCTTGACTTCATGTAATGGACTAGAATGTTGATTATTCTGGGAGAATATAATATGAGCCTCCCCTTGAAATATTGGGGATCCCACATGCATAGTAAGCCCTTGGCTGTACCAGCCATAAGGGTAGATAGGGACTCACAGTTGTGCCAGGTAGCTTGGGCGACTCTCTAGGCATCTGCATCATCTATTTTGGTCTCCTAAAGGAGGAGGAAGGATGGGTGGTGATCCTTGCAGAGTTAGTGAAGGATCCTTTTCTTGGGGGCACCATTGAGCCCCTTGACATTCCAGGTAATAAGCTTCATTTGACACCCTTGTGGGGTCACTTGCCCCCCTTCTCGGTTAGAGCGGGGAGTTTGGGTCGAATGGCGTCCATTTTGGAGAAGCTCACAGCAATGTCAGAGAGGGTTTCCTGGGAGCCATTAACTATGTCATCTTCAATGATTCTTGCTCGCTGGTCGTCCACGGTGGGCCGACCTCTCTTGAGTTTCCTACCAAAGTCTATGGTGAAAGTCCTGCTTCAGGTCATCTTGGGGCTAATCTCATCAGGCCCAGACGGAGAACTACCTTCAACCTCTTCGTCAAACCTCTCGGAGCTACACTCTGAAGGGGGAAGGCCAGAAGGGACCACCGGGAGGGGCTAGATGGGGTCGATGGGGAATAGCGAGGGTGGGGGGGAGGAGGAAACCTGGACAAAGGAAGACAAGAAGGTGGGAGCCGATGGGAAAGAGGGCCCGGGTGGCTCACAGACCTGGGGGGGCACAAGCAAGGGCCTACAGGGAGGGATTCGCATCGAGTGAGGGGGTGAAAACTTGGGTTCGGGGCCTCGAAAGACTCAGGGAGGGGATCAGGGAAAGGGGAAGCCTGGGGAAGACCATCCTCCAGGCTAGGGCCTGCTTGGGATTCCTTTGGGATAGAAGGGGGAGCCTCCATTGTGGTCTAGGCCTGAGATCTATGGCCGTCATGAGGGGGCCCTCAGAAGGGGACCCGACCTGGTCGGGAAGGGAGTTTGGGGAGAGGGCCATAGGCCTTCTTGGATACAAGGCATTGATGGGGGACGTGGCCCTAAGTGCAACAGAGAAGGCAGAAAGCAGGTTTATTTTCATAGATTTGAGATTGGCACTAAAATAAGGACCCAGAGGAGATGATCACCGAAGAGGGAAGTTTGAATTCTAGATTTGCATTGACATAAAATCTGGCATGAACCATTCGGGAGCCTGCCTTGGTAGCGGGATCGAATGCCACCAGTTCCTTGACCGATTGGGCAAAAAGTCTTAGGATGTCTTCGTACCACAAGTGGAAGGGAAGCTCAAGGAGGCAGACCTAGACTGGGGTAAAGTTGATGCTTTGGGTGCTGGGGTGGAAGTCAGCTCCATATTGCCTAAGGAAGAGGCTTTTGCGTCCCAGAAACCAGGGCCCGCCCGACAAGATCTTTTCAGTGTCATCACTGTTATTTAATTTGATGATTAAGAATCCCTTGGTGAGTACCACCAATTGAATATGTCCAGAAAATTTCCATTTAGAATCCGCCCATCTACGGATGGTTTCCATTTTCGGGCGCCCTCCCAAGAACTTCCCAACCAGGGAGGCAGAGGATCCAGCGACAAAGGAGGAGTAGACCTCCTATTGAATAGAAATGTGGGAGCCCTCGAGGGAGAGCCCTAAACCCAGGGCCCGAGGCTGGGCCCTGGTGCCACCTAGGATCTGTTGATAGGAGGGTTTGAGCCCGCCTGGGGCAGAACCTTGCCCAAGATCTGGAGGATTTTTCCCTAGGCCTGTGCTTGCATCGAGCTATGGAGTAGGTTTTGGGCCCAATATGTCATCCCCACCCTGTCCACCATTCTACTCATCCTCCGAGCCCTCCTTTGGGTCCGTCGGGGGCCTTGTGGGCCCGGGTTCGGGCCTCGACGTGCTTGATCCTGATCTTGATCCAACTGCCACCCTGGAACTTGCACCAGCTTCTGAACCTGTGCCCAGTCCCACTCCCGCTGCCTCTCCCATTCCTGCTCCTACTCCCGCCATCGTCCCCACTTCTAGTTCCTCATTTGGATCCTAGATTTTTGCTTCCATAAGAGTTCTTTTTTTTTCAAAAATAAAATATCTTTATATTTTGTTTTTGGCTATATTATTCTTCTTGTATTATTTTCATTATGAATTTGCCACAAAAATTTGTTGTTCTCATCTAACCATTAATTTATCATCTCTAATGCATGACATATAGAATCTTTTAAAATAGGTATTTACATACATCATCATAACACCTCAATTTAGATATTATTATACTAACCATGTAGTTTTACTTTTTATTTAGAGATAAGTTTGTCGATCATTTATTAGCTGATTGATATTTGAAAATTTTATTCCTTAATGCAAAGAAATTTTAATGATTAAAATTATGCAAATTTTTTCTTGCTAATTAAATTGGAACTCGTTAATTTTCCTAAATATATACTTAAATTTATTTCATCATCCATCTAGAGAACTCAATATAAAATATTAAGCTTATATGAGGCCAATAATTTTATTTTAATTTATTCATGTGTTGAATTTTTTTTATCCTTTTTAATACCTATTATTTGTTAATTCCTCTACTTCATACTTCATAATAACTTATTTATATAGAATTTTAATAACTACAAGAAATATTATATAAAAGCATTTATCACTGGATTTATGAATTGCGTTGAATTACATTAAACTTAGGCTTTTTTACAATCAACTAAATTGTGTTCATTATTATTTATTTTATTAGATAAAAGAAAGGGTTTTAAAAGGGTACTTAGAGCCTTTTACAATAGGGTTTTGAAAGGCTCCCCCAACCTTAGATTTAGCCATTAAGAAACTAAAATAACAAACTGCCCCATATTAAGATATTCAAAGAGCATTGGGGTCAACCTAAAACAAATATACCCCAAAATAAATATCCAATGAAAATCGGAGGCCAACCAAAGCATGATTTGAATATAAAATTAAAAAATGAAGTTGGGCATTCTCTCACCTGAAACACCAAATTTGAAATTGGGCTCTGAGAATTTGAATTTTTAAGTTCCTATCCAAAGAACTCAAGTTGAATCACATTCAGATTAAATAATTTCTTGCCTAAAATGAAATTTGAATAAGGAGATCCTACCTTCCAGAATAGTGTAACCATCGAGCAAATTTAGAAATAGGAGAACCTCATGAATGAAAAACTGATATAAGAAAATCTGCACATATAAACACCAACTGGACAAAGAAAATCTTCCTATCCCAGAAAAGAAACATAGTTTTTGGACATAAAAATAAACCATCATAGAACTGGTCCTAAAACCATTCGTGGATCTGTTCCTAAAAATAGTCTTTCAGGATCTTGTCCTAAAAATAAGCCTTAAATAGAAGAGACCAAAACTTTCTAAACATTAATAGTGCTAAAAATTTAAAAACTTCCATCCCGCTTAGAGGAGAACCAAGACCCTAAAAAGCAGGGTAGAGGGACCAAGAAATTATTGGGTAAAAACCCCCTAGTAATCCAATGAAACTAGGAGTACCTACCAGACATAGAGGCCAACAACAAACTCCTTTCTTACACATCAACGAGCATAGGATATTCTCCTAGTATCTATCTCAAGGAAGGGGTAAGACCAGAAGAATACCAAAAGGAAAAATATCTTTGAATAAAACTTGAATCCATTAAATGCCCCAATAACCTATATAAAAAAGACCCTATAACTAGCTAGAGAGGCCTGACTGGATATTGAAGGCACAAGTCTCCCCCAACTAAAATGGTGTCCCACCCCATAAGAGAAGAAAAATAGGTTGAAGCCCAAACACCTAGCCACCAACTAGTCTAGTCATCGACCTAGGAACAAGGTCAGCTAATGCAGTTCCTTCAGCTACCCTCACCTTCCACCTAACCCTCCAACTATAGTTCCTTCAATAGACCGAATCCTTCACCTGTCAAACCAACTTGTTGCTTTGGATACGGCAACCAAATGAGAAAACCTAGCAACCTAGAATGACCAAAACCAAAAAACTTCCTAGAAATGCATCGAACCTTTGTGGTTCCTTGAGCCTCAACCTTCCACCCAACCTCCCATTAGTAGTTCCATCAGCTGGCCCAACCTTCCACCCAAGAGACCAACATACAACTAAAAATTCATCTACCAAAATGGATTTCCATCCACAAAAGCATCCACCAAGTTGCAGAGCTATCCATTCTAAAAATCTAGGCTCACGATGCGTAGCACCACACAAGCCCTCTAAAACTTGCAGATCCTTGCAAATTTTTTATATTCATTATTTATTTAATTATATAAAAATTAAAATCAATTTTAGAGTCAAAGATCTAACTTTTAATTTTAGGTAACCTTTTAGTTTGAAGTATGGAATTTCTTAAAATACACATACTCTATTATAAAGTTATTCACCTACACATAAATATATTTTTATAATTAAAAGTAATATTAATATTATATACAGGTTCAAGCTTTTGATCTAATCATAAAAACTATTTATTAAAGCTAATAAAAATAAAAATAAAAATAAAAATTTATTATATTATTTTTAAAATTTTTAAATTAAAAAATAAAATAAAATAATTTTTAATATTTTTTAAATTATAAATTGCATGAATCAACTTGAATGAAAGTTTTTTTTTTTAACCATGGTTATCCAACTTGATTATGAAAACATAATATATAATCCCCATATATTCTTTACTACTATGATTACTTAAACATGCTATATAACCCTATACATAAAAGATTGGAACTTTAAGCCGTGTCCATCACTAAGCCACTCACGTTGTATAGGGATACTTTAACGATGTTTCTCATGCCTTATCCTCCCCAAAATATTTCATCTCAATTTCTCCCTTTTCGAAATAATCTCTTTGGCACTTAGTTGTGAATAGGTTCAAAGGATTCGATAGGATCAATTTGTATTTATGTTCTTATCCGTAATCTCTTTGGCTTGTGAATTTGTCAGACGTTTCGATGGAATCAATTTGTATTGTTGCTCTTGCCCTTTGTCGAAGGATTCTCTTTGATCAAACAATTCGATGAAATCAATTTGCATTTTTTGTTCTTAGCGTTCCATTCCGAGTAAATAATATTATATTTTAATAAAAGTTAAAATAATAAAAATATAATCTATAAAAACTAATAACTATAATATTTGATTAATTAAATTTTATTATAATAAAATAATTTTAAGGTTATATATCATATAGATACTTTTATTATATCTTTACTTATAAAATGTATAATGTCTCAACATGGGTTGAACATATATTAAAAAATAAAATAAAAAACTTAAAAATATTTCAACTATCAACATTATATATAATAATTTATTTGACATTTAATTTAAATAATGGCAAGGTTTGAAACATAACATTTATATGGGAAAAAACATTGGAGTATGCAATACACCTATACATGGGTGTATATGAGGATATATAAGTATTATAAATTCATTGCTCAATTGCACTTCTTACACCAATGATTCATCAAATGAATCATCTGTCAATCCGGAAATGGTGTTTAATTTTTTACTTTTAATATATATTCGTATTACATTTTATTATTAATTTTTAATATATATTTTTATTATGTTTTTTGATATATGATTTTTTTAATAAATTCTTTTCTTTTTATAAACTTGTTCTTTATAAGAAGTGGATTAACCACTAAATAGCTTATTGTTGATGTTCCTAATAATTCTAGATAGGCAAGAATACTTTGTCAATCATTAATTTGAAAAACACTATCTCCATAACATCAAAAAGATATTTGATTGGTCATGGAAAACGAAACCTCTAAAAACTTTTATTTTTACATGGATTGATATATGATTACTTTTATTTTTACATGGATTGATATATAATTTGCGTCAACTTTATTTTCATAAATCAACCATGCATATATATTCAAATACTATAACTAAAGGTTCAATGTATATTCCTTCCTATCTTGGATATGTCATAATCAAGACCTATTGATAGAAACTTATAGAAACTTTTCAAGAGAGGGAAAAATGTATTCTTATTTTCGAACTACAATCTTAATGCTTTCGAGAAGTGTACTAGTCAATTTATTCATTAAAATTCTAAATAATTTTAAGTAGATGACTATAATTTGTCATTATTATTTTGAAAAATGCGAACACTTACAGCTTTAACATGGAATCTTTTACGAGCAACATCAAATTGCTTTAGAACCATATATAAATTTTATAGCTTTAACATGGACTCTTTTACGAGCAACGTCAAATTGTTTTATATGAACCATAATAAGCTGTTAGAGTTACCATTCTATGGTAAATCTATTATTACCTCATTTGGTTAGTATTTCCTACCCTAGGTTAGTTTCTATCCTAAGTTAGTAGTTTCGCTAACAACTATTGTTAGCGTAGTATATTATTGTTAGTAGATTAGTGTTAGTTGTTACCTATCTTCATGGTAACGCCTTAGGCTATTCCTAGCCTAAACTTTGTATAAATTAATTATCATTTAATTGATTGTTGCTTGCTCATCTAAGTTGGTATCAGAGCAATCGATCGACAGACGGCCCGCAGCAACCCGCAGCAATCCGTGGCACGGTCTTCGAGGGCCCTGCTGGCCCTCAAGACCTGCACGGATCCCGAGGTGGGCCCTTGCCACAAGGTCGCGCTCCCATCGCAGACCCGACAACATTCTGCTGCTGTTAGGCCTGACAGGCCGACCGCGACTGCCGACACAGATCCGGCAATCGGAGTCAGCGAGGGCGTGACAGCCCTCCGACTCTGACGACCGCCACCGGCGACCACGGTGAGGTGGCCTGCAGGACCGTCAGACCTGACAGCAGTGCTGTCAGGCCTGACAGGCCGATCGGCGACCACCGACACAGATCCGACGACTGGGGTCAGCGAGGGCAGGCATGCCCTCCGACCCCGGCGATCGCGATCGATGACCGCTTTTGCTGGCCCCCGTGGGTCTAGTGCATAGCCGGGAGGGTAGGCACGCCCTCCCAGGTGGAGTCAGGACCCAAACCCGAGGGCAGGAGCACCCTCGGGTCTGACCGACTCTGACAGGGGGACATTCCTGTCAGAGGTCCTAAACCTGGACACGACCGGATTGGACCGGTCAGCGAGGGCAGGTGCGCCCTCCGTCGGATCCAATTTTTGACAAACTCGACGACTGCCACCTGGACTGATTGTCGACCTGGACACGACTCCCGAGGCAGGAGCTAACGTGGCGACAGGCAGACAGCTAACCTATGTGACACATTTTTCAAGGACGTTGACGTGGCAGTGGCCAGGACCGAACACGTGGCGGACTGCCACTGGACAAGACCAGACGATGCGGACGCGACACGTGGCAGACTAGCCACGTGTCACTGGACTGACACGTGGGTGACACGTGGTGGACTACCACGTGTCACCCGACTGGGACCGACCGTGACAAAAGGAAAGACGGAGACTGCCCGCAGGCAGTCATTCATGAAAGGGCTTTTCAGCCCTTTCATACCCCTTTGCTTCCCCCGCGCGGGGAATGTGGGATAAATCCCACATTTTTTCCCCGCCCGCGCGAGGGGTGAAGGGAAAGGGAAAACCTTCCCTTCCCTTCACGTCGGGCCGGCTAGCCCGACTGGCGGGGGGTCCAGCGCCTTAGCGCTGCCCGACGGGAGGTCGGGAGTTCGACTCCCGTCGGGGTCCGAAGGTAAATTTTTTTATTTTTTATTTCTTTTAGTATTTTTTTTAATTCTTATTCTTAATTTAATAATATTTTTTTTTGTTTCTTTTTTTTAATCATTTTTTTTTATTAAAAATGGTTTTTAAAAAAAAAAAAGAGACTCAAAATATTATTTTATTAAGTTAATTAAAAAAAATTTACTAAATTAAATATATTATAATAGAAAATTTTTAATACCTTAGGACTATTTTCTGATTCTGTTTCTGGTTCAAAGATAGCACTGGGAGTGCTAAAATTGCTAAAACGGTTTTGTAGAGGGAAAATACATGTGTCCCTTGGGCAACAACACCACCTTCTCTCTCTCTCTTTTTTAGGCTTCATAAATAGCATAAGTATTTTGTTTGAAGACCTTACAATAAGGGGTGCTTGTACCTCTTTTAGGCTTCATAAATAGCAAAATCTAGGTGTTTGAAGTACTTGTAACTAGAGGAGAGACTTTTTGTGATGTAAAATTGTCTAGGAGGCAATATTTGTAAAATCCTTCTCAACACTCTTGAGTTGCATACTTTTTGCAATTGAGGGGGGATATCCATTTCTTTTCTTCACTAATTTTTGTAAATAGGGAAGATGACTTATAAGGGTGCATTTTCGACTTTGACCGACACCTTAGTCACACTTCCTTCAGAAATTAATTACACTATGTTTTGCAACAAGAAGGGGGAACTTATAAGGTTGCATTTTCGGCAGTGTCCGACACCTTAGCTACCTTATCTTTTGCAAATTCATATTGTAGATGAATGAACCTTGTATGAAGTGATCTATTCTACTACACCTAGCGATTGCAGCGGCTGGTTACCCATGCAAATTTGGTTGGATGATGTGATTACCATAAGGACATTTGTTGACGTGAAGACAAAGCGAGGAATGACCCATATTTTGCTTAGGAGCAGCCAGAGCACTGTGACAGAGCAAAGAACCAGCAGATCAACATCGTTTTCACTGTATTGGGGCAGTTATATACTTTACCCAAATATTGTTGTATAGGGGATATGTATGTATTACCCAAATAATGTAATAAGGGGGGATGTTAGAGTTACCATTCTATGGTAAATCTATTATTACCTCATTTGGTTAGTATTTCCTACCCTAGGTTAGTTTCTATCCTAAGTTAGTAGTTTCGCTAACAACTATTGTTAGCGTAGTATATTATTGTTAGTAGATCAGTGTTAGTTGTTACCTATCTTCATGGTAACGCCTTAGGCTATTCCTAGCCTAAACTTTGTATAAATTAATTATCATTTAATTGATTGTTGCTTGCTCATCTAAGTATAACTAATCTTTTAAACACTTTTATTTTATTGTGAATTGATATTGCTTTAGGTGAACCATTTATAATCCATCTTTAAAATAATTACTTTAATGTTTTATGAGCACTTCTAATGTCAATGAATCAATTCAATAGATTTTAGCACACATAAAAGTTTATAATATTATTGTAGGTAAGAATGTTGCTTTTGACTACTAACTAAAGGAATGTTAACTTAGTTAATACTCATGTGACTAAATAATATAATGCACATGCACATGAGAGAAATAAAACTAAAGGAATGTTGACTTAACTAATCCTCATGTGACTAAATAATATAATGCACATGCACATGAGAGAGAGTACTTTAAAAAGCACTTTTAATGTCAATAAATCAATTCAATAGATTTTACCACACATAAAAGTTCATAATATCATTTATTATAAACTATCATATGTAAGAATGTTGCTTTTGACTACCAACTAAAGGAATGTTGACTTAGTTGTTGGACATTTTGAGTCCCTAAGTCAAAGTTGTCATTGATGTCAAGATGCCAATGAGAATTCTTCTTCAGTTCAAGTGCAAAGTTTAATGGAAGTTTACAATGGGTTAAAAAATTTTATTTTACACCCAAAAATATTGGGTCAGAAAGAGGTTTTTATTTCTCCATGGAAGCAATTCATTTGAAGCATTGGAATGTTAAAAATATTATAATTGTTATTATAATAATTACCAAAGTGGTAAAAATCTAATTAAATATTATAATTTTTAATTATAATATAATTAGATTTTAAAGGATAAAGTTCATTTGATTAAAACCCTAAGGTTGGGTTTTAGAAAATTAAAATATATTTGAGCACAAATTTTTTAGAGATTAAAAACCCAAAGGTTGGGTTTTACTAAGGCTTCTGAAGCCTTAGAGCACCGACGTGATGCATTCAAATCAAAGCGTCGATGTCCTAGACAAAGGAGGAGGGCAATATAAATATATGCCCAAAGTTGTTCATTAATTATCCTTGCTCGAATAAAATTTGTGTGGCATATGCAAAAATGAGCTCATGTAGTTTAAAACGTTTGGCAAAGGAAGCAGAGGATAAGATGGAGTGAGACCACCCCCCAATTTGCATTAGGCAGTGTGGCCTAGTGGTAGCTTGGAGAGTGCAAAGGCATTGAGAGCATAGAGGTCATGTGTTCGATTCTCACAAAGTGGTTTTGGTGGCAGTGTTATGGAAGCGCCCAAGATGCATGTTTTTGTTAAACATGGGCAAGGAGAAGCATAAAGAAGAAGCACATGGTGCTTCCCACTTTATGAACGAGCGTGTAGATCGTGTGGCAACCTTAGTTGTGGCTAAGGCACTCGCGATGAGGGAAAGTCATGGGGTAGAATCCCCTTGAGGCAGATACGATTTTTTAATTAAAATTTATGGTTTATGCCGTAAGGTTGGAGTGATAAGGTTGTTCTAAATTTTATTATTTTTTAATAAAATTTATTGTATAAAGGTTGTGGTGATTGATTTTTGATGGTGAAGTGTTGATGATTATTTGAGTTCTATAATTTGGAAATTGTTTTTTTGAGAGTTATATTTTAGGAGGTATAAGGAGTTCTAATAAAGGCTTAATTGATATTTATTTTAAGAATTGTTGGCTATTATTTTTTATAAGGGTTTCTTCTAAAAGGACTTTGGTGGATGTTAAAATTAAGTTGGAGTAATAAGGTGTTATTGAGTTATTATTTTCGTATTGTGGTTTTAATTGAAGTATTCTAACCCTTATTAAGATTGAAACAAGAAATTTATGAGTGTGGCAGATATGTGAGATCAACTCCTTGACATGCAAAAGGTATGGGTAAATTCTTCTTTGGTTGAGTTGATTGATTGGCTTTATTGAAAATTAAGTTTGGAGTGAAAAGGACTTGATTAGGGTTTCCTTTTCGAAAGTGGTCGAGTTATTACTTCAAGGTTTTTTGATTTGAGATTTGAGATTAAAACTTTATTTTATTAGCATTGTTGTTGAAGCCATTGGATTGTGTGAAGAACTTTAACTAGGGTTTTAAAAGAACATGAGTATCATTGTTATGTGAGGTTTATTGTTGAGCATTGTTGGAAATATTTTGAGTTGGTTGATACATGCTTGGACTAGGGTTTGTGAGTGAGATTTGGTTCTTGAGTGACTGGTTGAGTAGAGTTGAGTGAACCTAATCAAGTGGATGTATGAAGTGATTTTTCAAGTTACATGAAACAAACTATTCTATATTCTACATTTGAGTTTTTTAAAGAAATTGAGTTTTGAGTATAGAACATATTGAGTCTCTAACAATTATCTTTATGCTTCTATGAGATTGAGTTGTGAAATAAATTGAGTTTTGAGTATAGAACATATTGAGTCTCTAAAAATTCTCTTTATGCTTCTATGAGATTGAGGTGTGAAAGAAATTGAGTTTTGAATATAGAACATATTGAATCTCTAACAATTCTCTTTATGCTTCTATGATATTGAGTTGAGAAAGTGATTGAGTTTTGAGTATAGAACATATTGAGTCTCTAACAATTCTATTTATGCTTCTATGAGATTTTTTTGAATTGAGAAAGTGATTGAGCAGATTTAGACAAGTTCTATGTGAGCTTGTTGAGAAGATTTGGACAAGTTCTGTGTGAGCTTGTTGAGCATATTTGGACAAGTTCTATGCGAGCTTGTTAAGGAGATTTGGACAAGCTCTGTGTGAGCTTGTTGAGCAGATTTGGACAAGTTCTGTGTGAGCTTGTTGAGAAAATTTTGATAGGTTCTATGTGAACCTATTGAGCAGAGTTGAACAGGTTTTGTGTGGACTTGGTGAGCAGATTTTGACAGGTTTTGTGTGGACCTGTTGAGCAGAGTTGTGCAGGTTCTATGTGGACCTATTGAGCAGATTTGAGAAGGTTCTGAGTGGACCTATTGAGAATATTTGAGTAGGTTTTGAGTGGAACTATTGAGAAGATTTCTACTAGATCGACTAGACTATGTTTAGTGTAGATTTGAGTGGACTTGTGCTAGACCGAATGGATTGTGTTTAGTGTAAGAGTTGAGCATATTTATGCTAGATCGAATAGACTATTTTTAGTGTAGATTTGAGTGATCTTATTGAGCAGACTTATGCTATACCAAATGGACTATGTTTAGTGCAAGAGATTGAGCAAAGTTGTGCTAGAATGAATGGACTATGTTTAGTACAGAATTGAGACAGAGCTTTGGAGGTGACAGAGCAAAGAGGACAGAGTCTCCAATGGATAGAGATCCATCAGCCAAAATATTGAGGATAGGTATTCTGAGTGAGGACAAGAGTATTCAAGTGGAGAGAGATTCACCAATTAGTGCAGTGGATGCAATGTCTTCTAGAGGATCACCAACCAAAGCAGAGGAGAAAGAGTTCTCCTATGGATAGAGATCCATAAAAAATATTTAGGGGATCAACATCTCCTTTGGATAGAGGTCCATAAAAATTGTAATTGGGAAGGATTCTTAAGAGATTGATTGAGAAAAATTAGTGAAAACTTTTCTCCATGGAAGTAGCCATATTTGGGTGAACCACATAAATTGTTGTGTCTCTATTATGTGTGGTGTTGTGTAAATTGCTTTGATTATTGTTGTTGATATTGCTATATTTACATTACATATATTGGTTTGAGAGAAAAAGTAAAAAGTGCTCTTATACTGTTCACCCCCCTCTCAGTATAAGTTCATGTTCTTCATTAGTTAATCCTCATGTGACTAAATAATATAATGCACATGCACATGAGAGAGAGAGAAAGAGCACTTCTAATGTCAATGAATCAATTCAATAGAATTTAGCACACATAAAAGTTCATAATATCATTGGTATCCAAATTCAAAGGTCCACATTTAGACAAAGAATATTGTCTAAATTCCATTGTTATTTAATTTTTTTGGTGGGGATCGAGAGTTCACCAAGAGTGTTTTATAGATTCACTCTAAATCCTATATTTGATAGGTGTATTATGCAAGCACTTATTTTTGTAGGGACACTAGTATCCAAACTTAAAGGTTCACATTAAAACAAATAATCTTGTCTAAATACCATTGTCACTATAGCCTATAAGCATGCTATAAGTGATTTGATTCAAGGCCTATTAAGTATGCTTAAGAGAAATAAAATTTAATGAATTAATAGATATTGATGGTAGTATGCTTTAGATGAATTACTACAACTAAACAAATAGTAAACATTAAATTTAAAATAATGCTAAAATAAAAACTATAATTAAAATACCAATAATCCTACTAAAGATAAGTTTATAGTCTACACTCATATTTGCTACTTGAACAAGCTTGTTACCTACAAATGAGTCT
The DNA here is from genome assembly GCA_028583015.1 of Wollemia nobilis. Lineage (NCBI taxonomy): Eukaryota > Viridiplantae > Streptophyta > Pinopsida > Araucariales > Araucariaceae > Wollemia > Wollemia nobilis. The sequence goes on along the minus strand of JAQPPZ010016969.1, from coordinate 1,551,860 downwards.
GCCACTTGCAAATGAGTTTACCACCTATGATAGGTTCACTACCTAATGATGTATAAATGTACAAAAAAGTTGAAAAGGGAAAAATAATAGAGGTGTTAATTTTTATAGGGGTTGTTTGATGATTAGGAAGGTGTTAAGCTTCTTTTAATAAAATCAATTTTAAACCTTTAGAAGAAGATAAATCACATGAAAGAGAAATGTTACTAGTGCAAAACTAGATTGTACTAGTGGAGAAGATGCTAGGATGTCCCTAGGCTCGACTAATAACCATTTGGATGCTAAAATTAACTGATCAACTCAATGAAACAAGTTTGTAGCCTACAAGATGATGCAATCTATAGGATAGAGGTTTATTGAAACACTACTTCTTCTAGAAACCCCAAACAAATCACAATTAACACATGAAAATTTGGGCAAGACTATCTGGATTTTATAGCCACTATAATATTCTGCATTATCCGCTCCAAAATTTGCCACATAGTTCTTCACATAGTCCACCCCTATTTCCACCATGCCACAATCATTTTAATCCTTTTACGACACTGAAAGCATCAGGAAATGGATAAGAATTTAGTCTGATGAGGCCCGATATTTGAACCTTGGACCTCTGCCCCCTTATGAAGTTTGGTAAAACCAATTGACCTACACCGAGGACCTAATTACTCGAATAGTTTATCCATCCATTTAAGCTCAAATCATGCTAAAAAAAAATTGATTTGATTTTTTTTTCTTTGTTTTTTTTTTTGCTTCTATTTTTTTTCTCTTTTTTTTGGTGGGGAGGGAGTGTGATGCAAGATTACCCATACACTATGATGCTCCAACATCATTGCACTAATTCATAGCCTATGATAGCTTCATCACTATAGATCCTAACACATATGAATTAGTTTAGAGGCTATAAAATAAAAGTTTAGAAGATGTAAAATTGATAGATTGGCTAATAGGATGTTGGGGAATCTACAAATGGTGATAATTTTAGGAAGAAATATATCTATACAAATTTATATCTTGTCAGTTCTACTGGATACAAATTTGTAATATGTTGTTGTAAAGGCCAAGTTAAGGCAAAATTTGTTGTGTCTTGCTATAGAGAGGTGATGGACAACTTTTTGATGATATCTATGAATCCTTCTAGGTAGTTGAAGAGAGTTTAATGAATCTAATATAAAAACATATAAATAGCATATAACATCCTATGATTCTCCAATATGAAAATGTATTTTTAAAGGAGGCCCCAAAAAGATTTAAAATCTACAATAGAAAATGCAAGAGCTTCACTATCTAAAATTTACTTGCTATCAAATTCACCATAACATGTTGAAGGTAAGTTATAAAATATTATTTAGTTTGTGAATGAAGGTTAAGCAGTTAATTGATTGAATATTGAGGTTAGATATTATCAGAGCCCTTGCATCTTTCATTATCGAAAACCTTATCATTTCTATAACACCTCTCCCCTTGTCGTTGTCGCATCCTCCATTTCTATAATAAAAAACCCTTGCAAACCAGATCAAGGTTCTATAGAGTACCCCAATCACTCTCAAATGCTACCAAGCTTTCCCATAACACTACTGAGCATTCCAAGAACACTACAAGGCATTCACAATACTTCTATAACACTCTAGAGCATTTCCCAACCTTCGGTTTACCACTGATAAACCCTTGAAAGCTCGTGGGTATTTGTGTGCCATTAGATCATAGAAGTAGAAGCATGGATCAAATAAATAAGGTATATTTTGACAAGGTAAAATGTATTCTTTCTTTTCAACTTATGTTTTCTACGTTTTACTTATATTTTATTATTATTGCACCTAGGGTTTGTAGATATATTTATTCAGAGGGTCTCACACATTGGAACCCTTACATATGTTAATAATATTTTGTGTTGTGATATATGTGTAGGTTATAGGATACATATTTGTTAATGACTATTGTAACTCGAGTAGTCTTGTAGGGATACGCAAAGCCCACTCACAAATTTTTTGGAGTGAAGACGAACCAAACACACCAGCATTCATTTTAACGAGGGTTTCAAATGTCATTGTAATATTGTATAAAAAGTAATAAAGTGCATTGTAAACTCATATTTGGGGTAAATCTATTGTACAATTTGGATATCTGGGTTCCTTGAGTCATAATAAATCAGATCTATCATTTAGTGCATTGTGTTGCTATTTGCTTTAATCTATTGCTTTATTGGTGTTGTTCATTTTTAATTTACAAAATGGTAATCACAGTGGGACCCCAAATAGTTTCTTATTTTAACTTATCTTTTCAATATGATCTATATTTTCTATTTATATTGCAACCTTTTAGAGATTCGATCACACAAAAATTGTGAAATTAGGATTTTTAGAGGTAGCAAGATTCTATCTATGGTCGCACAGATGCTCTACCACATTTGAGGGACACCCCACTGCATCCAATATATGCCTTAAAACATTTGAGAGACTCTACACCACATCTAGGAGAATTGCAAAGAAATACGTAGGCTTCCTAGTAAGTCTTAATCAAACCCCACCTCCATTTTTTTGCTTTTTAAAGAGATATTGAAAAGAAGGTATCTACTTTTTGTTTAAAAATCAACACATCCTACATCTTAGGCATTCACAAACATATCTTCATATAGTTTACACAAAGGATAGATCTACGCTTGTGCATTCATCTTAGTTGTATTAGAACATTTATTAGACTAGACTCAAGTTTTTGCTATTTTGTGTTGTTTTTTACTTTTAACCTAGTGTGTTGTTTGAAATAAAATAAAAAAGCATAAGTAGCTGCACTTTAGGCTAATGTATCCCACTTTTTACTTTTCTAATTTTGAACAAGTCATTGGTACTCAAGTTTTCTCTCACTATTGAAATCACTTGTTGATTCAGAGTGGAAGAGCTAGGTCAAACCCTCCACTATTAGAATCACTTGATGATTTAGGGTGGATCTTAAGAGTTTACCCTAGATTATTTTGAGGAACTTGGTATTAGTGTTCTTGGTAACCAACTTGGCCAAGTAAAAGAGAATTTTTTGGCATTGTATCAACACCATAGATAAAAATAAATAAAAAGAATCACACATGATTGCATGATTCACGTTTAAACATCGATGAGTTAGACTTCATCACCAAGAACTGATTGATATCAGCGATGGTGGAATTTATCTCCATTTGCCATCTCACCCCATAGTCACCGTAGTAGCCCATGAGTGATTGTCTATATTTCATCACCAGAAAAATCCCCACTTGTCATCCACCTTAAGAACCCATCCTACGTAGTAGCCTAGGCTTAGGGTCTACACATCAAAACACACAAAACTCACACAAAACAAAATATTGTTGTAAGACATAGTATTGAATTATTTGTTTTATTATGTGTGCTTTTCATTGTCATTGCACCTTTTCACACATATTCTTCACATCCGAAACCTATGCCTTGCTTATAGCTTATGGTTTTGACTAGAAATCAAGATAGAGCCATGATCCAAGTGGCAATCTCATCTATAGAGTGTTCCACTTCTTACTCAGACACTTTTGTGGCTAACCCAGCCAGACCAACATAGACAAGTTATTTTGGTTTATCTATAGTACCTACTCACATAGTATTCACCTCGAATGTTGATGTGATACATATAGCAATTCATACCTTCATTCCAAAAACTGAGATATCTATACCTACTAATTCTTGCAACACCTATATAGATATGGAAAAAGGTGAACCTTACTTAAGACCAACTAAACTAGTATTAGAATAACTTAACATCCCACACAGCCAAGTTCCTTCTTCTCAGCAGGAATTTTCTCATTCACATCCCACCAACTTCAACCAAGTATACACCAATCCTCTTTTTAAGGCAAAATCCATCCCTTCAAATCAAATTCCTCTACCACCATGTAACCAAATCACTTCCATACCATCTACCTATTCTAATCCACTCTATGAAGCATATGCTAATGTAGCTTCAGATATTCCATCTACCATTTCCTCCACTAACCCTCATTCTATTGTGATTCCTTTCACAAATTACCATCCACCAACATTGTAAACACCTACACCTCACCCACAACCACTTCCACCGCACCCACACAATCTGGTTTAGAAAATACTATACAACAAGGATGAAAACACCTCAACCAATTGCTTATGGACCAACAAGATGCTCGTTCTTATTCCCAACAACATGTTAGAATAATAAAATATATCCTAATTTGTTACTAGGATAATATGTGTGGCTGAGATTAGCTCAATTAGTTATGATCCAATGGATCAGATTGTATGCCTTTGTTATTTAAGAAAGGATCCTTTCATTCAATAACATGAAGTATTTTTTCATTTTCTAACATGATATCAGAGCGGCCTTTCCTTGCCCTCTGAGCCTGAGGAACTTTTCCTCATGGGTGGGATTTCCCTCATGGAAATCCCCACTCTTTTTTTTCCTTATTTGTTTTTCTCTCCAATGTTTTTTACTGACAGAGTATGAATCCCCCCTCTTTTTTTTCCTCATTTATTTTTCTCTCCAATGTTTTTTACCGAGGGAGTATGCTCTCCATATTTTTGATGGATCAATAACTAGATGATTAAAATATTTGGAGTTTGTGAGGTTATTTTTTATGTTTTTAATTTTTAAAGTTTTGCTAGTGGTGATGAGTTCTCCCTCATTTTTGAGCCTTGGCCACCCTTTTAAAATTGAAGGGATTGTAGCTATTGCACTTGTGTTGGGGGAATGTGAGGACGAGGGTTTCCAATGCCACCTGTTCTCATGAAGCACTATGCATATTTACTACCAGTTTCTATTTTATTTCACGAAGTTCTATGGTTGTTTACCATGTGCACTCTGTTTATGTGGCCTTGCGCTTTGCTTCAGGATTATTTCATATCATCATAGATAGAGTTTGGAATTACCGCGTACCAAGACTAGTAGTGTAACCAAAATGTTGAGGCCTTATGCAAGTGGAGACGTAAAGTGGTAGGCCTGTGAATGGCACCAATTTGATTTTTTGCGGCGTCTAATTTTAATGGATGGAGACGCTGGGGAAATGGCCCATCTCCAGCGATCGCATCGGGATGCCATTTTTGGTTGCATTATCAGAGACACTTTTCTCTTTGCTAATGCGCGCTTTTGACGAGATTTTGAGATTCTGCATTATTTGAGAATTCTCACCAGCAAGTGTTGCTATTCTTGAGTGATGATGTGGATTGTGATGATGCATTTTGTGCTCGATCGAGTGATGGCCTACATTTTTTGTGACTAGTCTAAGGACAAAAAGAGCTCTCCATTCAGTGGGTGAAGTTGCAATTTTGAAGAGGAAATCAGAAATCGCCTGCTACGTGAGTTTTCCATATTGTCGTATCATTGCATCCTGACTAGAGACGACGACTTTGAAAAAACACATTTTTTTACTGCAAATTGGTGCAATGCTGTAATATTTTCCTGACATTTTTGGAGAGGCTGTTTGGCACGTTGTTGGTCAACTTGGCGCAAAGGCTCGGGCCTACGAGAGTGCCATTTATTTGGCCATTCCATGAAGAGTAAGGTAGTTTTGTTGGAATTATTAAACCATGTTTCACGTCGTCAGCAAACACTTCACCGCGAAGCACTAATAATATGCCTCCTAAAGTTGCTTCGCTGCGAAGTAGTTCAAACCTGCCATCTGAAGGTGCTTCGTTGCGAAGCAGCAAACTTACGCCCCTTGAAGATGCTTCGCTGCAAAGCAATGTAAACCCGGCAGTTCGCATTTCAAATTGCCGAAGCAGTTATCAGGCGCAAGAAACAGGGCATTAATTTCAAGCATGCGAGTAGTTGGATTGCTCGGCGATTGGTTGAAAACCCTCTTCGACATTTATTTTTTGTCAACCGGTTGGTGAATTAATCCCGCCTCTTGTCCTCATATCTCATCTATAAATATCGAACCATTCGTCATTTTGTAATAGATGCAGCAAGGGAATAGCGAGCGCAGAGCAGCCACAACAGCTAGGGTTTCGAGCGTAGAGCAGCAGTAGAGTGAAAGCAGCAACCGCAGACAACCGGAGAGTGGAGCAGCAGTCTCCAAGAAAAATCCTTGTGTTTATCCTACAAATTTTATCTTGCAGATGATTGTAATCGCTTCATAGAAAGAAGTTTTATTTAAATCCGGTTATATTTAAATATATAAAATATTTGTCTTGCAAATTTGGGTTTATGTGTGTTTGTTCTCTGCCTCGAAGTATTGCTTATCTGAAGACGAACTTCAGTGAGGGTTTTCCCCGAAGTGGTAAAACACTCGTTCGATCCTGAAGGGAAAATTATTTATCTGTTTGTTGTGCCGAGAAAAGCACTTCGGAACTTTATCTCCCCGAAGTGGGATTGTGGAGCCACTTCGCCCGAAGTTGACAAAATTGCCGTGAACTGGTGCTTCACAATTTTCTTGTCCGAAGTAGCCACTTTGGAAGTAAACTGTGTGAAGCAGCCGCTTCACTTGAAATTAATGCGAAGCACCCTCTCCGAACCTAAAATCTGTGAAGCTCAATTTTATGGTTGAAGCTTCGCTGTCGGGTCCAGCGAAGCTCCCTCCTCGCAGTCAAACCTGCGAAGCTCCTCCCTCGCACAATAAATCTGCGAAGCGTCTTTTCTAGTGACGCGATTTGAATTTGAATTTTATTTGTCTCCTTCAAGTTTGAGTTGAGTTCATCTGCCAATGACGTAATGGAAGCCATATTAATGGTGTTTTCAACCATTGCCATTGATATGTTGGAGCTGAGTAGACCCGTTAAAGAAATCCGCAATGCATAGTTAACCCGCGTCTTATTGACTCTAAGCAACAACTATTGAAATCTCATGAACCGGGAAATATTTTATTTTTTGTTAAGGGAAAGGACGTGATTGATGCTACTAGTTGTAGCTACATGGCCGTGTCTACTCTCCGTTGATGCCCCTCCAAAATCTATATCCATCCAAAATCTTCTGTGAATCTGCAGTTTCATTACAGTATCGATGTTGTTGTTACAGGAGATGTGGAGGTCGTCAAAAAGTTGACATATTTTTCTCATATCTTGGTGATAAATTGCATAGTTGGTGCCATGATTTGTGCGGTTGCGGTTGATGGGGGAGATCAAGCTAATGGAACGTTGAGTGTCTAATTTTGTTCATGGAAGACATTATGATAGATAGTGGATCAGGAAGTCCGTTGCGGTGCTGGTGGTCCATTGGTTTGTGAGTTGCACTGCTTGGGAAGACGAGGTTGATGTGCCGTCACAACTAGCCCTGTATGCTTTGTGGGCCCCCTCATTAATTTGATTTTATATAAAGTGATGAGTTATAGTTTGATCACCTACGCATGGAGGAGATGGGAAGTTTATGTTACCGGTCAAATCAACATGTGGCGCAAGAGCTTTATGACCGTATTTGTGGGTGGAGTAATATGCACCATTCAATGCCTACATTTTTTCTACTTTCACAAAACACGGAGGACCTGAGCGCAGTTTGGAGATACACAGTAATTGAGGACGATGATTTCTACAACACAACAACTATTGCCTTTAGATGCCTTAAATAGGATGTTTGTATAGCTACGCTATTTTTTAAGCAGACCATTCGGGACCATTAATTTTTTCTATTGCTCCAAATACTGTATGTTTTTAGTGAGTTATTGTTGCAAAGTCGGAGCACCTGTTCTTGAAAAAAATTCATGTGTCGTATGACATGAAGGACAAGTACGTGGTCATTGTGACTGGAGATGGAAGTCGAGATCTAGCTTTCTATCAGTAGCATCATTTTTGGAGGGTAGACACGATCTGAGGCACATCGTGTAGATCTACGCTTAATGGGAGTGGTGATCATCCTTGAAAATGAAACCCAATTCCTGGCCATGTGAGGCAGTTCAAATCATGATTGTCTGTGGGAGTTTGGTTGATGGGAGTCTGGCCTGGTGACGCCTTGAAAATGAAACCCAATTCCTGGCCATGTCCATCAACATCTTCATGGTACATGTAAGCGATGTCACCATGTCTAGTTGTATCCATTCTGGCCACGTCATCCTCAACGGAGATCCTGATCAAATCGAGCTTGTAGATAATAAATAATAGGGGCACCATGGTGGCATGCAATTCTGGACAAGCCACTAAAGACCACATAATATCTTATTAAAGGAGGGAAAATTCCCAAGTGTTTCTTTTCAATGTCACGCACGACATGGGGGTGCTAATTACTTAAAAGTGAACAGGCAACTTTATAAAGTTTACAAAGAAAGAAGGGCCACTTTATAAGACTTGGGAGTGTCAAGTCAAGTTTTTAAAGGGTTCTAAAACATTTTTGCATGTTCTTTTTATAAGGAGAGCATTGGGCCATATGACAAAAATAGTGTTCCTGAAGGATAACAGGTTTTCCCTCATGCATAGATCCACCTGGTCCCCCCTATTGTTGGTCGTTGCAGTGGTGAAAAAGCGGGAGCAATTTTTTGATATAAAAACAAGACCATTATTCTTGCCCAATATTGAGTTTTTGGAGGTGGGAGTGAGTGGCAGAAATAGTTAGAATTTATGTTTACTTGCAATCAAAATGGTTTGTGCCTACATGGCCGTGGTGATGAGCATAAATGATGCCACCCAGATCGAACATCTTCACCATTGAAAATAGGGAGCAAAAACGATGGCCACTAAGTAGTAAGCACAGTGTGTTGTTAGAAATATTAATCCTGATTTCACACCTCTACCAAACTGCACTCCAAACTTGGGCGAAGCCAGACTACGCTCGCACAGTCGGGGATCCCGACAAAAATTTTGACTTGATGTCACACATGCCTTATGACAGATGTGACGTCTGATAGATCCGATCATCGCATAAGTTAATGCTAGTTCGAAGATTGGTCAAAAACCCTAGTTCAGAGTCTGTCAGAACCTGTCAGAGGATAACCTTTATCTTCCTCTCCCCGTAGCTATATAAGGCAGTTTGGGTCTTCAAAAAAAATGTAGAGGAGAGTGGGGGAAACTTGGAGAAACAGACAAGAGAAAAAGGAGTCATTCATAGAGCAGTAGACGAGATCATTTCAGTGAGTAGTGTAGCTCATCTGTTTAATGTCCGAGCAGCAGACTCGACATTTGTTTTCCCTTTTAGTTTATCCTGTAGCTTTAGTCTGCAGATGTTAGTTTTTCCTCAGTTGAGGACTTTTGTAACCCTCATATTATATGAATAAAATTTGTTATTTTTTAAGGCATCTGTAGGGTTTGCGGTTATCTTTATCGACACAAAATCAGTTGTTGTCTGTAAAAATCGCCTTAGAGCGTTTTCTTTCATGTTCTATAAGTTTGAGCTCAGATCTGAAACATTGCATTTAGATTCGGTGTTTCTCTCCTCCCATACAGTTCTTGCCAAGCCAAGGAAATCATCGTGGAAGCCGTGCAAGCCTCTGAACAACAAAATATTCACAAGGCAAAAATTTGCCTAAGTCTGGAGCTGTCCACCTGAATGCATAGCGAAGTTGGACTTCGTTGCCTTTGACCAGTACAGTTGGGAGTTGACCAACCACTCCTTGAATTAGCACTTTTTCCATGCACAGCATGAATGTGCACATTTTTCGTGTGCAACCCGACTGCACATATTACTCCGTGCGCAACCCAACTATGCAAGTTTTTACTTGCATAACCTGATTGCACAAATTTCAGGAGCGCAGCTCGATTGCGCAAATTTTGGGAGTGCAGCCTGATTGCACAAATTTCAAGAGCACAACCTGATTACACAATAGTCAGGAGCACAGCCTGACTTCGGTTGTGGAGCGCGACTTCAGGCCCTCCCTTCGCATTGCGTTCCCGTTCTCGATCACGACAAAAATAAATTAAATCTTCAAATTGGTATCAGAGCCACTGATCCCTTGATGCGGATACCGAAGCAGAACGACTTCTAGTAGCAACAACTTGCAGTTACAGATCCCGTGCTTCAATGGAAAGAATTATGATTAATGAAGCAGCCTGATGAAGATCTTGTTCAGATCTTAGGAGCTGTGGGAGTTAGTTGAGAATGGCTACCCAGAATCGACAGATGCAGTAGCACTGGCCACCATTTCTCAAGCAGATAAGGACCTATTGAAATAGAACACGAAGAAGGACCAGAAGACCCTCTTCTACATCATGCAAGCGGTCAAGGCGTTCATCTTCTCGTGTATCGCATCAGCCACCAAGGCGAAGCAAGCCTAGGAGATTCTGGCCAGCTCATACCAGGGCACCAATAAGGTAAAGTTGGTGAAGTTGCAGATGCTTAGGAGGGAGTTTGAAAATCTACAGATGAGTGAGTCCGAGTCCATGAATGATTTCTTCACCCGGATGATGGACATTATCAACCAGATGCGGTTGAATAAAGAAATCGTGTAGAGCCAAAGAATCATGGAGAAAATTCTTAGAAGTCTGCCTGCCAAGTTTGACTCGATTATGATAGCAATCGAAGAGTTAAGGGATTTGACAACCCTATCGACAAACGAGCTCATGGGTTCATTGTAGCCACATGAACAAAGGCTAAGCCATTCATCTCAGACCTCTCTGGAGTAAGCATTCAAGGCTCAGGTCTCATTTCGAGACAATGACAGACAAGACTCCCACCATGGCGCCTCTAGTTCTCACAGAACAAGAGGTAGGGGCAGGCGTGGGAAAGGCAACAAGCAAGGAGGATGGTCAAACCCTAGTGAAGGAAATACCAACTATAATTTCCATCAACAAGGTGGAAGAGGAACTCAAAAAATTAGCAAGCTGGATTTGGTCAGATGAAGGACATGTCAAAGGTCCAATGCTATTTCTACAAGAAGTTCGGCCATTACATCTCACAGTGCAAAAAATGGATGGCCAAGGGGAACCAACAACAAGCCCATTACACGGATGAAACCAAAAATATGGTAGGAGGAAACGTGTTGTTGACTTGCAACATTAAGGAGGAGTGCCAGAAGAATGTTTGGTATTTAGATAGTGGGTGAAGCAACCACATGACTGGGAACAAGGAGATGTTCTCCTAACTGGATGAAATAGTCTAGTCTGAGGTGAATATGGGGAACAACAACAAGGTTCCCATAATGGGGAAAGGAAAGATCCTCATCTGCACCAGGCACGATGAACGAAAGTAGATCTATGACGTCTACTATGGGCCTAGCCTGAATCCCACTCACAAATTGTTTGGAGTGAAGATGAACCAAACACACCAGCATTCATTTTAACGAGGGTTTAAAATCATGTCATTGTAATATTGTATAAAAAGTAATAAAGTGCATTGTAACCTCATATTTGGGGTAAATCTATTGTACAATTTGGAGATCTAGGTTCCTTGAGTCATAATAAATCAGATCTATCATTTAGTGCATTATGTTGTTATTTGCTTTAATCTATTGCTTTATTGGTGTTCATTTTTAATTTACAAAATGGTAATCACAGTGGGACCCTAAATATTTTCTAATTTTAACTTATCATGTCAATATGATCTATATTTTCTATTTCTATTGCAACCTTTTAGAGATTTTATCACACAAAAATTGTGAAATTAGGGTTTTTAGAAGTAGCAAGATTCGATCTATGGTCGCACAGATGCTCTACCACATTTGAGGGACACCCGAATGCATCCAAGATATGCATTAAAACATTTGAGATACTCTACACCACATCTAGGAGAATTGCAAATAAATACGTAGGCTTCCTAGTAAGTCGTAATCAAACCCCACCTCCATTTGTTTGCTTTTTAAAGAGATATTGAAAAGAAGGTATCTACTTTTTGTTTAAAAATCAACACATCCTGCATCTTAGGCATTCACAAACATCTCTTCATATAGATTACACAAAGGATAGATCTACACTTGTGCATTCATCTTAGTTGTGTTAGAACATTTATCAGACTAGACTCAAGTTTTTGCTATTTTGTGGTGTTTTTTACTTTTAACCTAGTGTGTTGTTTGAAATAAAATAAAAAAGCATAAGTAGCTATACTTTAGGCTAATGTATCCCACTTTTTACTTTTCTAATTTTGAACAAGTCATTGGTACTCAAGTTTTCTCTCACTATTGGAATCACTTGTTGATTCAAAGTGGAAGAGCTAGGTGAAACCCTCCACTATTAGAATCACTTGATGATTTAGGGTGGATCTTAAGAGTTTACCCTAGATTATTTTGAGGAACTTGGTATTAGTGTTCTTGGTAACCAACTTGGCCAAGTAAAAGAGGATTTTTTGGCATTGTATCAACACCATAGATAAAAATAAATAAAAAGAATCACACATGATTGCATGATTCACGTTTAAACATCGATGAGTTAGACTTCATCACCAAGCACTGATTGATATCAGCGATGGTGGAATTTATCTCCATTTTCCATCTCACCCCATAGTCACCTTAGTAGCCCATGAGTGATTTTCAATATTTCATCACCAGAAAAATCACCACTTGTCATCCACCTTAAGAACCCATCCTACGTAGTAGCCTAGGCTTAGGGTCTGCACATCAAAAAACATAAAACTCACACAAAAAAAAATATTGTTGTAAGACATAGTATTGAATTGTTTGTTTTATTATGTGTGCTTTTCATTGTCATTGCACCTTTTCACACATATTCTTCACATCCGAAACCTATGACTTGCTTATAGCTTATGGTTTTGACTAGAAATCAAGACAAAGCCATGATCCAAGTGGCAACCTCATCTATAGAGTGTTCCACTTCTTACTCAGACACTTTTGTGGCTAACCCAACCAAACCAACATAGACAAGTTATTTTGGTTTATCTATAGCACCTTCTCACATAGTATTCACCTCGAATGTTGATGTGATACATAGAGCAATTCATACCTTCATTCCAAAAACTAAGATATCTATACCTACTGATTCTTGCATCACCTATATAGATATGGAAAAAGGTGAACCTAACTTAAGATAAACTAAACCAGTCTTAGAATAACTTAACATCCCACACAACCAAGTTCCTTCTTCTTAGCAAGAATTTTCTCATTCACATCCCACCAACTTCAACCAAGTTGACACCAATCCTCTTTTTAAGGCAACATCCACCCCTTCAAATCAAATTCCTCTACCACCATGTAACCAAATCACTTCCATAACATCTACCTATACCAATCCACTCTATGAAGCATATGCTAATGTAGCTTCACATATTCCATCTATCATTTCCTCCACTAACCCTCATTCTATTGCGATTCCTTTCACAACTTACCATCCACCAACATCTACCAAAATTGTAAACACCTACACCTCACCCACAACCACTTCCACCGCACCCACACAATCTGCTTCAGAAAATACCATACAATAAGGATGACAACACCTCAACCAATTTCTTATGGACCAACAAGATGCTCGTTCTTATTCCCAACAACATGTTAGAATAATAAAATATATCCTAAGTTGTTACTAGGATAATATGTGTGGCTGAGATTAGCTCAGTTAGTTATGATCCAATTGATCATATTGTATGTATTTGCTATTTAAGCAAGGCTCCTTTCATTCAATAACATGAAGTATTTTTTCATTTTCTAACATGATATCAAAGCGGGCTTTCCTTGCCTTGTGAGCCTGAGGAGCTTTTCCTCATGGGCGGATTTCCCTCATGGAAATCCCCCCTCTTTTTTTTTTCTTATTTCTTTTTCTCTCCAATGTTTTTTACCGAGAGAGTATGAATCCCCCCTCTTTTTTTTCCTCATTTCTTTTTCTCTCCAATTTTTTTTACCGAGGGAGTATGCTCTCTATATTTTTGATTGATCAATAACTAGATGATTAAAATATTTGGAGTTTGTGAGGTTATTTTTTATGTTTTTAATTTTTAAATTTTTGCTGGTGGTGATGAGTTCTCGCTCATTTTTTAGCCTTGGCCACCCTTTTACCATTGAAGGGACTGTAGTTGCTGCACTTGTGTTGGGGGAATGCGAGGACGAGGGTTTCCAATGCCGCCTGTTCTCATGAAGCACTATGCTTATTTACTACCAGTTTCTATTTTATTTCACGAATTTCTATGGTTGTTTACCGTGTACACTATGTTTATGTGGCCTTTTGTTTTGCTTCAGGATTATTTCATATCACCGTAGATAGATTTTGTAATTGCCACGTACCAAGACTAGTAGTGTAACCAAAACATTGAGGCCTTAGTTGCAAGTGGAGACGTAAAGTGGAAGGCCTGTGAATGGCACCAATTTAATTTTTTGCGACGTCTGATTTTAATGGGTGGAGACGTTGGGGAAATGGCCCATCTCCATCGATCGCATCGGGCTGCCCTTTTTGGATGCATTATCAGAGACACTTTTATCTCTGCTAATGCACACTTCTGATGAGATTTTGAGATTCTACATTATTTGAGAATTCTCACCAGCAAGTGTTGCTCTTCTTGAGTGATGATGTGGATTGTGATGATGCATTTTGTGCTTGGTCGAGTGATGTCCTGCATTGTCCATGACTGGTCTAAGGACATACAGAGCTCTCCATTTAGTGGGTGAAGTTGCAATTTTGAAGAGGAAATCAAAAATCACCTTCTACATGAGTTTTCCCTATTGTCGTACCATTACGTCCTGACTAGATACGACAAATTTGAAAAAACACATTTTTTTACTGCAAATTGGTGTAATGCTACAATATTTTCCCGATGTTTTTGGAGAGTCTGTTTGGCACGCTGTTGGTCAACTTGGTGCAAAGGCTTGGGCCTGCGAGAGTGCCATTTATTTGGCCATTCCATGAAGAGTAAGGTAGTTTGAGTTGAGTTCATCCACCAATGATGTAATGGAGGCCATATTAATGGTGTCATCAACCATTGCTATTGATATGTTGGAGTTGAGCAGATCTGTTAAAGAAATCCGCAATGCATAGTTAACCCGCGTCTTGTTGACTCTGAGCAACAACTGTTGAAATTTCATGAACCGGGGAATATTTTATTTTTTGTGAAGAGAAGAGGACATGATTGATGCTACCAGTTGTAGCTACATGGTCGTGTCTACTCTCCATCGATGCCCCTCAAAAATCTATATCCCTCCAAAATATTCTGTGAATCTGTAGTTTCATTGCAGTATCGATGTTGTTGTTACAGGATATGTGGAGCTCATCAGAAAGCTGTGACATATTTTTCTCAGATCTTGGTGATAAATTGCATAGTCGATGTCGTGATTTGTGCGGTTGCGGTTGATGGGGGAGGTCAAGCTAATGGAACGATGAGTATCTAATTTTTTTCATGGAAGCCGTTGTGATAGATAGTGGATCAGGAAGTCCGTTGCGGTGCTAGTGGTCCGTTGGTTTGTGAGTTGCGCTACTTGGGAAGACGAGGTTGATGTGCCGTCACAACTAGCCTTGTATGCTTTGTGGGTCCCCTCATTAATTTTATATTATATAAAGTGATGAGCTACAGTTTGATCGCCTACGCATGGAGGAGATGGGAAGTTTATGTTACCGGTCAAATCAACATGTGGTGCAGGAGCTTTCTAACCGTATTTGTGGGTGGAGTAATACGCACCATTCAATGCCTACATTTTTTTGCTTTCAAAGAACACGGATGACCTAAGCGCAGTTTGGAGATACATAGTATTCATGGAAATTGAGGATGATGATTTCTACAGCACAACAACTATTGCCTTTAGATGCCTTAAATAGAATGTTTTTATAGCTACACTATTTTTGAAGTAGACCATTCGGGACCGTTAATTTTTTCTGTCGCTCCAAATATTGTATGTTTTCAGTGAGTTATTGTTGCAAAGTCGGAGCATCTGTTCTTGAAAAAAATCCATGTGTCGTACGACATGAAGGACGAGTACGTGGTCATTGTGACTGGAGTTGGAAGTCGAGATATAGCTTTCTATCATTAGCATCGTTGTTGGAGGGTAGACATGATCTGAGGCACATCGTGTAGATCTATGCTTAACGACGACGGTTATCATCCTTGAAAATGAAACCCAATTCCTGGCCATGTGAGGTATTTCAAATCGTGATTGTCTATGGGAGTTTGGTTGATGCAAGTCTAGCCTGGTGAAACCTTGAAAATTATACCCAATTCTTGGCCATGTCCACCAAAATCTTCATGGTCCATGTAAGCGAGGTCACCATGCCTGGTCGTATCCATTCTGGCCACCTCATCCTCAGTGGATATCCCGAGCAAATCGAGCTTGTAGATAATAAAGAAGAGGGGCACCATGGTGGCATGCAATTCTGGACAAGCCGTTGAAGAGCACATAATATCTAATTAAAGGGGAGAAAATTCCCAAGTGTTTATTTTCAATGTCACGCATGGCATGGGGGTGCTAATTACTTAAAAGTGAACAGGCAACTTTATAAAGTTTACAAAGAAAGAAGGGCCACTTTATAAGACTTGGGAGTGTCAAGTCAACTTTTTAAAGGGTTCTAAAACATTTTTGCATGTTCTTTTTATGAGAGCATTGGGCCATATGACAAAAATAGTGTTCTTGAAGGATAACAGGTTTTCCCTCGCGCATATATCCACCTGTTCCCCCCTATTATTGGTCGTTGTAGTGGTGAAAAAGCGGGAGTAGTTTTTTGATCTAAAAAAAAGACCATTATTCTTGCCCAATATTGAGTTTTTGGAGGTGGGAGTGAGTGGCGTAAATAGTTAGAATTTATGTTTACTTGCAATCAAAGTGGTTTGGGCCTACATGGCCACGGTGTTGAGCAGAAATGATGCCACCCAGATCGAACATCTTCACCATTGAAAATAGGGAGCATAAATGATGGCCACTAAGTAGTGAGCATAGTGTGTTGTTAGAAATATTAATCCTGATTTCACGCCTCTACCAAACTACGCTCCGAACTTGGGTGAAGCCGGACTACACTCGCGCAGTCGGGGATCCCAGCAAAATTTTTAAGTTGATGTCACACGTGCCTTCTGACAGATGTGACGTCTGACAGATTCGATCACCGCATAAGTTAATGCCAGTTCGACGATTGGTCAGAAACCCTAGTTCAGAGTCTGTCAGAACCTGTCAAAGGATAACCTCTATCTTCCTCTCCTCGCAGCTATATAAGGCAGTTCGAGTCTTCAAAAAAAGTTGGAGAGGAGAGTGGGGGAAACTTGGAGAAATAGACAAGAGAAAAAGTAGTCATTCACAGAGCAGCAGACGAGATAATTTCAGTGAGTAGTGTAGCTCATCTGTTTAATGTTCAAGCAGCAAACTCGACATTTGTTTTCCCTTTCAGTTTATCCTACAGCTTTAGTCTGCAGATGTTAGTTTTTCCTCAGTTGAGGACTTTTGTAACCCTCGTCTTATATGAATAAAATTTGCTATTTTTTAAGGCATTTGTAGGGTTTGCAGTTATCTTTATCGACACAAAATCAGTTGTCTGTACAAATCGCCTTAGAGCATTTTATTTCATGTTCTATAAGTTTGGGCTCAGATTTGAAACATTACATTCAGATTCGGTGTTTCTCTTCTCCCATACAGTTCTTGCCAAGCCAAGGAAACCGTCATGGCAACTGTGCAAGCCTTCAGACAGCAAAATATTCGCAAGGCAAAAATTTGCCTAAGTCTGGAGCTGTCCACATGAATGCGTAGCGAAGTCAGACTTTGCTGCCTTTGACCAACGCAATTGGGAGTTGACCAGCCGCTCCTCGAATTAGCACTTTTTCCATGCGTAGCACGATTGCACACATTTTTCATGTGCAACCCGACTGCACACATTACTCCGTGCGTAACCCGACTGTGCAAGTTTTACTTGCGTAGCCTGATTGTGCAAATTTTGGGAGCGCAGCTCGATTGCACAAATTTTGGGAGCATAGCTCGATTGCGCAAATTTTGGGAGCGCAGCTCGATTGCGCAAATTTTGGAAGTGTAGCTCGATTGCGCAAATTTTGGGAGCACAACCCGATTGCACAATAGTCAGGAGCACAACCCGACTTCGGTTGCACAACGCGACTTCAGGCCCTCCCTTCGCATTGCGTTCTCGTTCTCGATCATGACAAAAATAAATTAAATCTTCAAATTGGTATCAGAGCCATTGATCCCTTGATGCGAAGATCGAAGCAGAATGGCTTCTAGTAGCAACAACTTGTACTTGCAGATCCCACACTTCAATGGGAAGAATTATGATTATTGGAGCATCCAGATGAAGATCTTGTTTAGATCTCAGGAGCTATGGGAGTTAGTCGAGAACGGATACCCAGAACCGATAGATGCAGTAGCACTGGCCGCCATTTCTCAAGCATACAAGGACCTGTTGAAAGAGAACATGAATAAGGACCATAAGGCCCTCTTCTACATCATGCATGCGGTCGAGGAGTTCATCTTCTCGTGGATCGCATCAGCCACCAAGGCGAAGCAAGCCTGGGATATTCTGGCCAGCTTGTACCAGGGCACCAATAAGGTAAATTTGGTGAAGCTATAGATGCTCAGGAGGGATTTTGAAAATCTGCAGATGAGCGAGTCTGAGTCCATGAGTGATTTCTTCACCTAGACGATGGACATTATCAATCAGATGCGGTTGAACAAATAAATCATGCAGAGACATAGAATCGTGGAGAAAATTCTCAGAAGTCTGCCTGCAAAGTTTGAATCGGTTGTGATAGCAATTGAAGAGTCAAGGGATATGACAACCCTCTCGAAAAATGAGCTCATGGGTTCATTGCAGAAACATGAATAGAGGTTGAGCCATTCGTCTCAGACCTCTCTAGAGTAAGCATTCAAGGCTCAGGTCTTATTTCGAGACAATGACAGACAAGACTCCCACCATGGCGCCTCTAGTTCTCACAGAACAAGAGGTAGGGGCAGGCGTGGGAAAGGCAACAAGCAAGGAGGATGGTCAAACCCTAGTGAAGGAAATACCAACTATAATTTCCATCAACAAGGTGGAAGAGGCAACTCAAAAAATTAGCAAGTTGGATTTGGTCAGATGAAGGACATGTCAAAGGTCTAGTGCTATTTTTGTAAGAAGTTCGGCCATTACATCTCACAGTGCAGAAAACGTATGGCCAAGGAGAACTTGCAGCAATCCCATTACACAGATGAAACCAAAAATACGGTAGGAGGAAACGTTTTGTTGACTTGCAACATTAATGAGGAGTGATAGAAGAATGTTTGGTATTTAGATAGCGGGTGCAGCAACCACATGACTGGGAACAAGTAGATGTTCTCCCAACTGGATCAAACATTCTAGTCTGAGGTGAAGATGGGGAACAACAACAAGGTTCCTGTAACGGGGAAATGAAAGATCCTCATCCGCACCAGGCATGGTGAACGAAAGCAGATCTATGACGTCTACTATGTGCCTAGCCTGAAGCCCACTTACAAATTGTTTGGAATGAAGACGAACCAAACACACCAGCATTCATTTTAATGAGGGTTTCAAATCATGTCATTGTAATATTGTATAAAAAGTAATAAAGTGCATTGTAACCTCATATTTGGGGTAAATCTATAGTACAATTTGGAGATCTAGGTTCCTTGAGTCATAATAAATCAGATCTATCATTTAGTGCATTGTGTTGCTATTTGCTTTAATATATTGTTTTATTGGTGTTGTTCATTTTTAATTTACAAAATGGTAACCACAGTGGGACCCCAAATAGTTTCTTATTTTAACTTATCATGTCAATATGATCTATATTTTCTATTTCTATTGCAACCTTTTAGAGATTTGATCACACAAAAATTGTGAAATTAGGGTTTTTAGAGATAGCAATATTTGATCTATGGTCACACAGATGCTCTACCACATTTTATGGATACCCCACTACATCTAAGATATGTCTTAAAACATTTGAGATACTCTACACCACATCTAGAAGAATTGCAAATAAATGCGTAGGCTTCCTAGTAAGTCGTAATCAAACCCCACCTCCATTTGTTTGCTTTTTAAAGAGATATTGAAAAGAAGGTATCTACTTTTTGTTTAAAAATCAACACATCCTGCATCTTAGGCATTCACAAACATCTCTTCATATAGTTTACACAAAGGATAGATCTACACTTGTGCATTCATCTTAGTTGTATTAGAACATTTATCATACTAGACTCAAGTTTTTGCTATTTTGTGGTGTTTTTTACTTTTAACCTAGTGTGTTGTTTGAAATAAAATAAAAAAGCATAAGTAGCTATACTTTAGGTCATTGGTACTCAAGTTTTCTCTCACTATTAGAATCACTTGTTGATTCAGAGTGGAAGAGCTAGGTGAAACCTTCCACTATTAGAATCACTTGATGATTTAGGGTGGATCTTAAGAGTTTACCCTATATTATTTTGAGGAACTTGGTATTAGTGTTCTTGGTCACCAACTTGGCCAAGTAAAAGAGGATTTCTTGGCATTATATCAACACCATAGATAAAAATAAATAAAAATAATCACACATGATTGCATACTTCATGTTTAAACATCGATGAGTTAGACTTCATCACCAAGCATTGATTGATATCAGCGATGGTGGAATTTATCTCCATTTGCCATCTCACCCATAGTCACCTTAGTAGCCCATGAGTGATTTTCTATATTTCATCACCAGAAAAATCCCCACTTGTCATCCACCTTAAGAACCCATCCTACGTAGTAGCCTAGGCTTAGGGTCTGCACATCAAAACACATAAAACTCACACAAAATGAAATATTGTTGTAATACAGTATTGAATTGTTTGTTTTATTTTGTGTGCTTTTCATTGTCATTGCACCTTTTCACACATATTCTTCACATCCGAAACCTATGACTTGCTTATAGCTTATGGTTTTGACTAGAAATCAAGACAGAGCCATGATCCAAGTGGCAACCTCATCTATAGAGTATTCCACTTCTTAATCAGACACTTTTGTGGCTAACCCAACCAAACCAATATAGACAAGTTATTTTGGTTTATCTATAGCACCTTCTCACATAGTATTCACCTCAAATGTTGATGTGATACATAGAGCCATTCATACCTTCATTCCAAAAACTGAGATATCTATACCTACTGATTCTTGCATCACCTATATAGATATGGAAAAAGGTGAACCTTACTTAAGATAAACTAAACCAGTCTTAGAATAGCTTAACATCCCACACCACCAAATTCCTTATTCTCGACAGGAATTTTCTCATTCACATCCCACCAACTTCAACCAAGTCGACACCAATCCTCTTTTTAAGGCAACATCCACCCCTTCAAATCAAATTCCTCTACCACCATGTAACCAAATCACTTCCATAACATCTACCTATACCAATCCACTCTATGAAGCATATGCTAATTTAGCTTCACATATTCCATCTACCATTTCCTCCACTAACCCTCATTCTATTGCGGTTCCTTTCACAACTTACCATCCACCAACATCCACCAACATTGTAAACACCTACACCTCACCCACAACCACTTCCACCGCACCCACACAATCTGCTTTAGAAAATACCATACAACAAGGATGACAACACCTCAACCAATTTCTTATGGACCAACAAGATGCTCGTTCTTATTCCCAACAACATGTTAGAATAATAAAATATATCCTAAGTTGTTACTAGGATAATATGTGTGGCTGAGATTAGCTCAGTTAGTTATGATCCAATTGATTAGATTGTATGCCTTTGCTATTTAAGCAAGGCTCCTTTCATTCAATAACATGAAGTATTTTTTCAATTTCTAACATGATATCAGAGCGGGCTTTCCTTGCCCTATGAGCCTGAAGAGCTTTTCCTCATGGGGGGATTTCCCTCATGGAAATCCCCCCTTTTTTTTTTCTTATTTCTTTTTTTCTCCAATGTTTTTTACCGAGAGAGTATGAATCCCCCCTCTTTTTTTTTCTCATTTCTTTTTCTCTCCAATGTTTTTTACCGAGGGAGTATGCTCTCTATATTTTTGATGGATCAATAAATAGATGATTAAAATATTTGGAGTTTGTGAGGTTATTTTTTATGTTTTTCATTTTTTAGCCTTGGCCACCTTTTTACCATTGAAGGGATTGTAGCTGCTGCACTTGTGTTGGGGGAATGCGAGGACGAGGGTTTCCAACGCTGCCTGTTCTCATGAAGCACTATGCATATTTACTACCAGTTTCTATTTTATTTCATGAAGTTCTATGGTTGTTTACCGTGTGTACTTTGTTTATGTGGCCTTTTGTTTTGCTTTAGGATTATTTCATATCACCGTAGATAGAGTTTGGAATTTTCACGTACCAATACTGGTAGTGTAACCAAAACGTTGAGGCCTTAGCTGCAACTGGAGACATAAAGTGACAGGCTTGTGAATGGCACCAATTTGATTTTTTGCGGCGTCTGATTTTAATGGGTGGAGACGTTGGGGAAATGGCCCATCTCCATCGATCGCATCGGGATGCCCTTTTTGGCTGCATTATAGAGACACTTTTCTCTCTGCTAATGCGCACTTCTGACGAGATTTTGAGATTCTGCATTATTTGAGAATTCTCACCAGCAAGTGTTGCTCTTCTTGTGTGATGATGTGGATTGTGATGATGCATTTTGTGCTCGGTCGAGTGATGGCCTGCATTGTCCTTGACTGGTCTAAGGACATACAGAGCTCTCCATTCAGTGGGTGAAGTTGCAATTTTGAAGAGGAAATCAGAAATTGCCTTTTACGTGAGTTTTCCCTATTGTCGTACCGCTGCGTCCTGACTAGAGACGACGACTTTGAAAAAACACATTTTTTTACTACAAATTGGTGCAATGCTACAATATTTTCCTTATGTTTTTGGAGAGGCTGTTTGGCACGCTGTTGGTCAACTTGGCGCAAAGGCTCGGGCCTGCGAGAGTGCCATTTATTTGGCCATTCCATGAAGAGTAAGGTAGTTTGAGTTGATTTCATCCGCCAATGACGTAATGGAGGCCATATTAATGGTGTCATCGACCATTGCTATTGATATGTTGGAGCTGAGCAGATCCGTTAAAGAAATCCACAATGCATAGTTAACCCGCGTCTTGTTGACTCTGAGCAACAACTGTTGAAATCTCATGAACCGGGGAATATTTTATTTTTTGTTAAGGGAAAAGGACGTGATTTATGCTACCAGTTGTAGCTACATGGCCGTGTCTACTCTCCGTCGATGGCCCTCCAAAATCTATATCCCTTCAAAATCTTCTGTGAATCTGCAGTTTCATTGCAGTATCGATGTTGTTGTTACAGGAGATGTGGAGCTCGTCAGAAAGCTGCGACATATTTTTCTCAGATCTTGGTGATAAATTGTGTAGTCGGTGCCGTGATTTGTGCGGTTGCAGTTGATGGGGAAGGTCTAGCTGATGGAACGGTGAGTGTCTGATTTTGTTCGTGGAAGCCGTTGTGATAGATAGTGGATCAGGAAGTCCGTTGCGGTGCCGGTGGTCCTTTGGTTTGTGAGTTGCGCTGCTTGGGAAGACGAGGTTGATGTGCCGTCACAACTAGCCCTTATGCTTTGTGGGCCCCCTCATTAATTTGATTTTATATAAAGTGATGAGCTACAGTTTGATCGCCTGCGCATGGAGGAGATGGGAAGTTTATGTTGCCGGTCAAATCAACATGTGGCGCAGGAGCTTTCTGACCGTATTTGTGGGTGGAGTAATACGCACCATTCAATGCCTGCATTTTTTCTGCTTTCATAGGACACGGAGGACCTAAGCGCAGTTTGGAGATACACAGTATTCATGGAAATTGAGGATGCTGATTTTTACAGCACAAAAACTATTGCCTTTAGATGACTTAAATAGGATGTTTTTATAGCTACTCTATTTTTGAAGCAGACCGTTCGAGACCGTTAATTTTTTCTGCCGGTCCAAATACTGTATGTTTTCAGTGAGATATTGTTGCAAAGTCGGAGCACCTGTTCTTGAAAAATATCGTTGTGTCGTACGACATGAAGGACGAGTACGTGGTCATTGTGACTAGAGATGGAAGTCGATATCTAGCTTTCTATCATTAGCATCGTTGTTGGAGGGCAGACACGATCTGAGGCGCATCGTGTAGATCTACGCGTAATGGCGGCGGTGATCATCCTTGTTCAAATACCAGGAGATCACCTGTATTTTACACTTTGAAAGTCTGGATCGAGTGGGCGCGAATGGAGTAATGACAATACCAGCACCCTCGGATCCACTACCATGGTAAAGTTGTCGCCGTGGAAAATGGCCAAGAGAGGATGCATTCCAGGACCTGAGGTGCAGTCACTGAGCTGGTAGAGGTTCATCAGAAGTATGTGGAAATATCTCTGCAGGGCGTCGTCCAGATTTCTTGCGACAGTTAAGTGGCCTCCATTGTCCCACCCAGCAAGAATAATTACAGCGTCCTTCTATCCTTTAAATATGAATATGATATGAAAAAGTTTTTTTAGCTTTTATTTAAGACATAAGGGGGGTTTATCATATTTCTTTTAAAGGTTAAAAACAAAAAAGTTTTTTAATTAAGCAGGGAGGCAGTTCAAATCGTGATTGTCTGTGGGAGTTTGGTTGATGGGAGTCTGGCCTGGTGACGCCTTGAAAATGAAACCCAATTCCTGGCCATGTCCACCAACATCTTCATGGTACATGTAAGCGAGGTCACCATGCCTGGTCGTATCCATTCTGGCCACCTCATCCTCAGCGGAGATCCTGAGCAAATCGAGCTTGTAGATAATAAAGAAGAGGGGCACCATGGTGGCATGCAATTCTGGACAAGCGGCTGAAGACCACAGAATATCTTATTAAAGGGGGGCAAATTCCCAAGTGTTTCATTTCAATGTCACGCACGGCATGGGGTGCTAATTACTTAAAAGTGAACAGGCAACTTTATAAAGTTTACAAAGAGAGAAGGGCCACTTTATAAGACTTGGGAGTGTCAAGTCAACTTTTTACAGGGTTCTAAAACATTTTTGCATGTTCTTTTTATAAGGAGAGCATTGGGCCATATGAGAAAAATAGTGTTCCTGAAGGATAACATGTTTTCCCTCGCGCATAGATCCACCTGTTCCCCCCTATTGTTGGTCGTTGCAGTGGTGAAAAAGCGGGAGCAGTTATTTGATCTAAAAACAAGACCATTATTCTTGCCCAATATTGAGTTTTTGGAGGTGGGAGTGAG
Organism: Wollemia nobilis; assembly: GCA_028583015.1. Lineage (NCBI taxonomy): Eukaryota > Viridiplantae > Streptophyta > Pinopsida > Araucariales > Araucariaceae > Wollemia > Wollemia nobilis. The sequence goes on along the minus strand of JAQPPZ010016969.1, from coordinate 1,526,938 downwards.
TGGCGGAAATAGTTAGAATTTATGTTTACTTGCAATCAAAGCGGTTTGGGCCCACATGGCCGCGGTGTTGAGCAGAAATGATGCCACCCAGATCGAACATCTTCACCATAGAAAATAGGGAGCAGAAACGATGGCCACTAAGCAGTGAGCACAGTGTGTATCCGGGCAGCTTTCTTCGACACCCATGCCATTTTCCCAGTCCAACTCCCGATAGTGCCAAATCAAGCTTGCTAGTGGAAAAATTTCCAGCCATTCGAGATCATCAGATTCAAATTGCCTTCCTGTCATGTGTTTTTTCGAAATCTTTGATGAAAACGTGCCGGTTTCGAATTCCTGGGAGTGCGATATTTGGGAACTCTATCTGGTCGTTCACGATTTTCTTATGATATTTTCTACCTGCTATCAACGCGCGTGATGAGGTGATTAAGGAGGTTAGTGCAGTTGTATCCCTCTTGCAGCGGTGTGAAGAGAACAAATGTTTGCACCAGTCAAGCAGAGATGGTAGCGTGGATGAGCGCGCGGTAGTTTTTTTTACGATGGCCTGCTCCTGAGAAGTGATTTGGCACTCGTGAAGATTGCGTCGGATGATCGTGTGCTTTGCTCTCATTTTTTGTTTCGTGGGAACATCTTTATTGAAGACAGCGATGGGTGCATCCCGCCAAAGGTCCATAAGATGCGCTGTTTATTTCCATTGAAAACAAGTAGCGGAGCGTCGTCGATAGCCGTACTCCGCTGGACGTATTTGATCATGCATGTTTGCAGACGACCAGCATCTATTCATAGTGCTGCAGTGTTTGCTCATCAGAGAGATTTAAAGGAGAAAATGTTTGATGTGTTGTATGCCAGGTGGAGAGGTTCGCGTGATCTGGAGCAACATTGTGATCGCTGAGATGGACATAGTCACTGTGCGTTCCGCCCATTACCATTGTCGTGCGATCAACGATGGAGCTTGGAGCGACCAAATGAGCGATGTTCGTACCTGAGTTGCCTCGCCTCTATGTTTTTTGAAGAGGAAGTGAAGCACGCAGGCTTCACATGAAAGAATGCTGCATTTTGTGCTGCAAAATTTGAGAGGTGTCCACAGCGAAAACGCGGTGAGCGAGTTTTTCCCGCGAGTTGGCGACCAGAGTGACCATTTGAAGGAATGACTGTTTACAGGCTCACTTTAATGAAGAGCGTGTGATGTGCAACTCGTAGTTGTTACTGCTGCCCACCCCCACTCGAGCAGAAACACTGTTTCACTGATGATAAACATCCTGTGTTTCGAAGATTAAACTCTGATCGAAGAAAGCGAAGCAGCTGAGGTTCTTTCATCCAGTTTAGACTCCAGCCATTGATTTGCAGTTCAAATTTTTGAGTTCACAAATTTTGTGTTTATTTCTGTGATTTCAAATTATGATTGCTATAGTGAATGTAATGCAGAGTATCGAATCCCCAAAGAAAGAGAAAGTTGCATGCTGACATCCGATCGTCGGAGGCATTTTTCCAGCTGTTTGTTTCATGCACCTTCGGTTGACGTGTTTTATGAGTGGCCACCAAATTTTTTTACCAGCCAACATTGGGGACCGACGTTGTCCATTGTATATGTGGCGTCCATGACAAAATGAAGACGGTTGATCCAGAATTAGTGCTCGGCTTAATGATGACGCGTGATGTCAAACAACCTACCCAATTTTCTCTTTTTAATATCATGTATGGGGGGTTATTTAATGATGGGGGGTAATTTTAAAATTACTTTAAACTTTTTTTAAGCTCTTTAATGATGGAGGGGCCCACCTTGTTTTCGCTATTAGGGTTTTATATAAATTTTTTTATAATGAAAGTTGTGAGGGGTTAGTGGGAAAACCATTTTATTTACACTATAAAGATTATTTTATATAAGTGGAAGTGGACGGCCACATGGTCTATGTAAGGGAGGCAACATTTTTCTGCAATCGAATGATATTTTATTTTTTCTACTTAGATGGCTTGCTATTTTTATGCAAATGACATCCCCTGGGTATTTCTAGTCATTAGAAATATTTTTTCGAGCCGAACATATTGTTGGTGTCCTTCTTTAGTTTTGGGACTGTTTTCCATACTTTTTATGGCTCGAAGATTGTTGTATAATGGAGTGCATTCTCGGTTGAACCCGACACTTCCAAACATTTGCTTAAGTGATCCTAGTATCTAGTCATCTCCTCTATATCACCTAGCGGATGCAGCGGTTGGTTACCCATGCATTCTAGTAGGATGAGGAGGTCACCATAAGGACACATTCGACAACTATATTGGTGCTTCATTTTCCCTTTTTTTGTTGTTTGTTCACTATTTTTGGACCTTGTTATCAACCCATTATGTTCATATAGGTGGTAACCACATACTCATGCTTGTGGAGTCATTTTTTCGACTACCCTTGCGATTTTTGTGGTTCTTGCAAGATTCTTTATGGAAGTTGTCCTTAAGAGGATTTGAGAATATTCCTTCATCCTCCATGCACATCTTCCTCCTTCTTCTTTCTATTCTGGTAGGTGGTTTTCTCCTTTGTGGTTTTTCATCATCTCTCCAACAGGTTTATTTTATGGATATATTGTACATGAGTACCTTATCAAGCCTTGTTGTCTGGACTCATACTTGTGGATATGCCACTTGTTTGAATTTTTGTTATTTTTCACTTCCTCCTAGTATCATTTAAGGGGGGTGTTAGTATATCCTAGTACAACTTAAGGGGGGTGTTAGAATAGTAAAATATATCCTATGTTGTTACTAAGATAATTTGTGTGGTTGAGATTAGCTCATTAGTTATGATCCAATGGATCATATTGTATGCCTTTGTTATTTAATCAAGGCTCCTTTCATTCAATAACATCAAGTATTTTTTCATTTTCTAGCACAACAAACACATATAGTATATTTTAAACCCAATTCCATTCCAAGCCAACACACCTTCTTCAACCCTGATACATCTTGGGTAGCACAATCTTATCATATTGATATACCCACTCCCGTTCACCCATAGCAACCCCACTTCCACAACCAAGCACATTCACATTCCCCAAACTTCATCCTCATTCCATCAACAATAATCATTCTATCACCATGCTCAACAATATGCTCAACATCATCAAGTACCCTTCAATACATTTGGCCATCAAATTCATATTCCATGTCAATAATTCACCACTTCATATACCTCACCTTAGTATAATCATCAAATAATTTAGGGCTTCTACACACATGCAGAAGACCCTAAAATCTAAGCCATGCAACAATAGATTGATAACTTGATAATGCATACTCCTGGTAAAATGTACCAAAAGCCTACACTCAAACAACTGATCAATCAACCTATTCTTTTTTGGTACCATCACTACCATATCTGACATACTTTACAGTACTAAAATTTGATAAATTTAAGGGGACTGAGGACCCTAGAGATCACATTAGCACATTCATCCACTCATACTTTCGGATTCAAGATCAAGATGCTTTTATGCTTAAAACATTTCCTTAGCCATTGGGAGAGACACTTTGGATTGGTGTAATCATCAGCCTCACACAATATTTACACATTTGAATAATTTGCTTTTGGAGAGGTTTTCCCTCAATGTTCACAAGAAAACCATATTGACTGACATGTACAACCCTAGACAATTTGAAGAAGAGTCAGTCTATGATTTTGGAGATAATTGGAGGAAAGTTATCACTAAGTTACCATTCTCCCTACCAATGGAAGAATTAATCTAAATGTTCACAAGGAGTTTTTTGAAACCTATATCCTTGTTATTGCAACTACAATAATATAGAACATTTGATGAAGCTCTTACATAGGCCCATGTCATCGAAGAGATAAAAATCCAAGAGGGTGAGATAAAACCAAATAAAAAATAATGGTAAAATAAGGGCCAACCAAAGGAAATTATTTTGGCCAATCAAAACCAAGTAAGGTAAATCAAGTGGTCCTGAGTCAACCGAAAATGACTCAATAGCAATAAGGATATGATATGAACACCTGATTTACATTTAAACACATGGTGCAAGATTTGATAAAGCTAGGGATCATCATGGTTGATAGTCCTTTGGCCCAAAAAAACAAAACCTTGGTATATACCAAACACCACTTCCTCATGATGAGGAACAACCACAGACAACAAGGAGGTCAAACATTAAGACTCCTCCTAATCAAGTTAACCATGTGCAACAGTACCAAGGTTTTATGGGGGCTATTCATGTAGTCACCCGAGGTTAAAGAAGCACCTATAGATAAAATAAACAATAGCAAGCAGTTCAATATCCTATAGCACCTCAAGCATGTGTCTCTAAAAAACCTACCAATTCATCATCACCCATTCATTTTTCTACCAATTCATCCCAACACATCCACCTTCCAAGTCATCCATCACAATCAATTCATCACTTAAACTATTCATAAATATCCATCATATCCTTAAGCATCCAGCTAACAACCAACCTTAAAATAGCTTCAATAAAACTATCTATCTATGAGCTAATACAACAATCTCCCCCACATCGCGAGGCATTAATGAAAATTTTAAAATCCATAGAACTTAAATCACAAGATACTAATTCCTTCAACAATTTAATGGGGAATATTCGAACGTGCATGGAGCCTTCTATCACATTCTATAATTTTGAAATTAAATCAATTTCACCAGAATCATCAGACCCTCCATTACACATTATTGCTCAAGTTGATAGAAAGTCATTTAAATGATTGTTTATTGATAGTAGCTCCTCCATCAACATCATCACCACATACACCCTTCAACATCTAAATCTTCCACCTTCACCTTATGAGTATTCCATGATGCCCTTTGTTCCATAGTTGGTACTATTGTTTTAGCCATAGAACTGGGGGTAAAAATGTTGCATACCATGTTTCACATTCTGGAGGGATCCATGGATTACAATATCCTCATTGGATGCCCCTAGATTATGGATATGATATGTATCCCTTCCATACTAAATCAATGCTTAAAATATGTGCATGATGGATAAATTCATTGCATACCAACAAATTTTGAATCATTTAAGTATTGTAATTTTATTTCTAATACCTACAAATTAACACTTCCATACACCCACCTATTACTAACCTCATAAAGCACACCATCCACCATTTATTCATCCAAAGCTCCCATTCTTGAGGATCTACCCATCACCAACCCACATCAAACTTCCACTTCCACACCCCCACCTTCATCATAGTTGGCTACATGTACATGTGGTCAAACCCAATACACACTGTCCACATCATCAAAATAAACATCACCCATTATCACCACTAATTCATAATCATCACCCACTACTATTTTATCCACATTAGCATCATCAACCATCCATCAAATCCCTTAACCAAATCCATCTTCATCTACATTATAAAATATCTCAAAAGTCAATTTAATGGATTGTGAAATGTCATTCCATCACATGTTCCTACCATTATTTGAACCATAAGTCATCCATGAGACTTCCACTTCCACATCTAGTCCATCCACCTTCATATCCTCACAAGTGGTAGTCCACCTCACCAATGTTGGCATTGGTGAATACGTGGTCCAAGATACCACAGTTACACCGCTAAGCATCTAAACTATTAGGTATTACAAATACCCATGTGACCCACCCTTATCCATAAGAGTAGTGTATAATATGGTTTCAACACCTAATAGAATCAATTTTGTGTATGGGAGGGTTGATTCATCATTTGATCCAATTCCCCTAGATGAACCCAAGCAACCGATCCTTACCAATATTGAACACATGTCAAGTTTCTCATCACTATAATTTCTACAGGCTAATTGGTAAGGATTTGAACTAGGACAACATGAGTAGGGTATAAACGAGATCATCGAGCCTCAATATTGAGAAATACATGACCTTTTAGTAATGGGATACCACTCTATTGATTCCTATTTTGAGTGATATTTTCAAAGACTCCATCTAGATTACGAAGAGGATTACAATCACAATGATGACTTTGACGAGGAATTCTATGAATAATATGATGTCATGTCAATAGCTTCTGATGACTTTGAAGAGGATTCAATCCTATTCGTTCCATTCACTAAACAATATGAGCACTATCTTAGATTTTTCTTGATTCATAAACCTATTTTATATTTTCTACTCCCAAGGGAGTGACCTAAGAAAACTAGTGATCCACCACCTCTACCTCATCCACTTCACTAACAAAATTATGTAACTTATGTACATAAAAAATGAAAAAAAACACAAAAATATGCATTGCATGTGCATGGATTTTTCTAATCACATTTACACGTGTTGCTTGTTGTTTAGGGTTTCAAGGTTTCTTTACTGATTCCAGTATACTGGACCAACCTACTCTTCACCTTGCCAACCATCATTCTCCCACTAAGTCAACATGAATCCTGTTGAATGATTCACCCTAATATGTAATCCAGACGATTTGGAAAAACCAATTCCAATTGACATTAGCCTCATTGATATGGAATAAATTTTATCACCACCATCCTTTACAAAATTTGTCCTTTTCAAGGAATTGTTACTAGATTCCATCACTTATATTCCTCCATCACCTTCACCTTCATCTCCGCTTTCACCTTCACCTTCACCCTCTGATCCTAAGGTTTTATAGGAATACATGGAAGATACTAAGCCATCAAAGTTTTATAATGTTACTGATGACATTCATCTGATCCCAACACCCCATAATCTTGAGGAAGATTCATATATGGCCATTGAATATACTATACATGTGAACCTTACCATAGATATGGATAATCCACAAATAATTAAACTTGGAAATTGTTTATCCACTAATGAACAAGAGAAATTGATTGCTCTTCTCAGAAGAAAGAAGGACATATTTGCATGGTACTATAAATACATGCCTAGTATTGACCCTAACTTGGTTATCCATAACTTAACCTTGCACCTTTATTGCAATCTGATCAAACAAAAATTAAGAAATATGCATCCTACCATTACCATCATGGTCAAAGAAGAGCTTCAAAATCTATTAGATGTGGGTTTCATTATACCCATTGACTATCCTGAGTGGCTTTCAAATATAATACCCATTCATAAGCCTAATGGGATGATACACATTTGCACTAATTTTTGAGATCTTAACAAAGCGTATCCTCAGGATGCATTTTCTCTACCAAACATTGATACTCCTATCGACACTTGCACTAATCATGAAATGATTTCTTTAATGGATGGTTTTTTAGGATATAACCAGATTCAAATCAATCCTGATGACTAACACAATACAACATTCACAACACCTTGGGGGAATTTTTGTTACAAGGTAATGTCATTTGGCCTTAAAAATGTAGGTGCTACTTACCAACATGCCATGGCATACATCTTCCATGATTACATGCACAAGATCATCAAATATTATGTGGATGATATCTTGGTAAAATTTTAAAACTAGACAAGAGCACATTGGTGTCTTAGAAAAAGTTTTTGATCGACTTCTAGAGCATAATGTAAGGTTGCACCCTAACAAGTGTGTGTTTGGCGTTACCTCAAGAAAACTAATTGGATTAATTATCTCCAAGTATGGCATTTAAGTGGACCCAAACAAGGTCAAGGACATTATGGAGATGCCTCCCTCAACAAATTTGAAAGAGTTGCATAGTTTACTAGGAAATATCCAATCAATCCATTGTTTCATTGCATAAATCTCTGACAAATGTAGGCCTTTCAATCACCTAATAAAAAAGTGGGTGATAATTTCATGGACAAATGAATACCAAAAGTCTTTTGATGACATCAAGCAATACTTGTCTTCTCCACAAGTCTTAGCTCTACCTCACCTAGGGGTCCCCTCCCACCTTTATGTTTTAGCAACAAAATTTGCATTAGGGACAATTCTTTCACAAAATAATGAAAACAACTGAGAGAAAATTTTCTACTACATTAGTCAAACACTAGTAATAAATGAAACCAGATATGATTACTTGGAAAAATTGTTCTCAATAGTGGGTTTTTCCACTAAGAAACTCAGATATTACATGCAGAGCCACACTACATATGTCATAGCTAATGAAAATCCTCTACATTACATGATGTCTTAAACTTACAATAACACCCACACTATAAAATGGATAATGTTCCTCACTAAATTTGATCTTGAGTTCATTAGTCAAAAATCTATTAAAGGTTAGGTAATAGTCGATTGATTTGTGGAAGCTCCACTTCCTAGTGATCAACCCTTGATTATTGAGATCTTAGATGATTCGGTATTTTAAATCACTGAACAAGAAGAAGATGTCATTTTGGATGAATATGTTAATATTACACTATTTTTTGATGGTTCTAAGTGTGAAAAAGGACAAGGTGTAGGAATCATTTTTCATACTCCCTAGGGGTACTGATTCCATTAACATTCAAACTCAATTTCCCATGCAAAAATAATAATGAAGATTATGAAGCCTTAATATTAGGTCTTCAAGTAGCCATATTTATAAGCATAAAGTGTATCAAGATATTTGGTGATTCCCAACTTGTCATTCATCAAGTAAATGGAGAATACCAATGCAAAGAACTAGTCTTAAAACTTTATTAGGAAGTAGCAATGAAATTACCTACCAAATTTGATTGGTATGAATTTGACAGTTTGTCTTATTCAACTAATAGACTTGTAGATGTGATGGCCTCTCTAGTATCATTGATTCCAAAGAACTTTGTAGGAGAGGTACAACCCCTAATTGTCACAACAATCTCTAAATATGCAATTGTCTATGTTGAATCTAAGGATGAGAAGGATGTTTGATTTATCCACGTAGAGCCATATGAGCCTTGGTCTAGTCAAATAAAAGCCTTCCTCAAGTTTGGAACACTCCCATATGACATGTCATGAACTTCTAAATGAAATTTCAAATAAAATATAGTTCGTTTTACTCTCTTGGGGGACGTGTTGTATAGACGTGGCTATAATGGAGTCCTCCTCTATTATCTTGAGCCGATAGAGGCCCAAAGAGCAATATCAGAAGATCATGATGGTACTTTTGGTGGTCACTTTAGTGGAATTACCATTGCAAAGTGTATTTTATGCATGGGTTATTATTTTCCCACCATGGAACACGACTGTTGCACCTACATCAAGAAATGCCAACAATGTTAGCAACATGCTAATTTAACTCATGTACCATCACAAGAATTGTAACCTATTCAAAGTATTTGGCCATTTTCACAATGGGGTTTGGACTTGATTGGTAAAATCTTACCTCCTTCCTCGAGATAACACACATTCATTATCACAACCATTGAATGCTTCACTAAGTGGTTTGATGCAATTCTTTTAACCAGTATGATAGGACCTAGGATTTTGGATTTTATATTGTAACATATCATTTGTTGCATTGGTATCCCCTCAAAAATAATCTTTAACAATGGAAAGTCTTTCAAGAACAAGTATTTTTGAGCACTTTGCGAGAAGTATAATATCCAACATAGTTTCTTGACTCCTTATTACCCATAGATAAATGGACAAGTTGAGGCAACCAATAAGACCTTGATTGCTATTCTCAAGAAACTAGTCAAAGAAAATCATTGATATTGGTATACTCAAATCCCCTTGGCATTATGGGTTTATTTAACAAGAATCTACATGGCTATTGGGGCAACACCATTCTCATTGGTCTATGGTTCTAAAGCAATCATACATCTTGAGCTCGAGATCCCCTCATTGTGAATTTCATTATAGGAATTCATAGATGATGACACTACTAGACAAGCATATCTTGACCAACTTACACTCCTTGATGAAAGGTGAATCAATGCCTTGGAGCATATACGAGTATACCAAGATCATCTCAAGCATGCTTACAATTCCAAATTCCATCCACATGAATTCCAAGTAGGAGATCTTATCCTTAAAGAGAATCAACAAAACACCAATGCATTACCACATCTTCATGATAAATTTATAGCTAATTGGTTAGGTCCATACATTGTCACCCAAAAAGTGGATCAAGGAACATATAGACTTGTCATTCTAGAGGGATAAGAAGATCCCAAACCACTTAATATAATCCACTTGAGAGCATTTCTATTCTTAATATGATTTACATATATGTATATGTACATGGCTAAAAAAACAAAACACACCACACATTGCATTGCATACATCCACATTGCACAAACACATTCATTGTCATTTCGATGTATTTCATCCACCATATTAGGGGTCATTTGTTAAGTTTAGACAATAATTGATCCACTAAATCTTGTCACCATAATCAAGGGCACCCTCAAGTCAACATCCATCTCATTGCACCACTTTCATAAGTCATATCATCATTTGCATTACAAATTTCCATCACGCCTAGGTGTTTTTGGTCACTCAGCCACTCCTAGTGTTTCAAGAAACCTCCAATACATGTCAAATTTTCTCTAGGACCAAGGCACATTTTCACTAAGAAAATATTTAGTTCTAGGATTTCACTCTAACACTCTTGAACCAAACACATTTCTCACATATTAAAAACAACTTGTGTCAAAGAGGGATAACACCATGATTGGGTTGAACCACAAAGCAAAAAAGTTATCTTTGCTTGTCCCATTATGCACATAGTCCAAAATAAAAAATAGTGGTTTTTCACCACTACTAACACTTTCAATCAAAAGAATGAGTAGTAAGGATAGGGTAAAATTATCATCACACTTTGGTTGAGAATATGATTCCCCAAAGCTCTAACTCTTTTACAAATCACACACCATAGATCCTCAAGTCGTAAGGATAAAACTACATTTCCATATAGATGGTTAGGTAGTCTAAATCCCCAAAGATTAGAGATAAAAATCATTGGACTATGGAGCTAATCTCCACCAGGGCTATAGATGCTTGAATGGCAGTGGAGTACGCTCATCCGTGGTGACACATCTCTCTTGAAGAGACCTTTGATCGCACATAAGGAAAAACTAGCTTCCTAATCTCCTCCATGAAAGGTTTCATCCCAATTTACTCAAGATGGGTTAATAAACTCACTTGCACACACATTGGTTCTTGATTACCTTGATTCATTACCATGCTCATGATTTGGTAAATGAACATTTCACTGCACACACACATTTGGTCCTAGAGAAATTAGATAAAACTTAGTGATTTTATTTTCAATCACTAGTATGTTTGAGTCTTTGCAAAACAACTTCAAATCAGCCATCCATAAACCACAACACCATTTTTATCATTACCATATAATTACATGAGTCTTCCATTTCACACACCACCATTTTGGTACCCTTGATTAAACAACAATGATGCATATGGTCAAGAAAAAATTAAACTATAAATTATCATTAGAGCATCATTTCATTTGCATTATTTCTATTAAATATACACATAATCATTACATTTTTATTCATCACATCACACACATATGCATTCATACACACATCCACACAAGAGTCGTAACATAAAATAAAATCCATGTATATATAATCACATGTACAATAAATGCTCGAAGGCTATATACAATGGAGTACCAAGGCTCTTATACAAAAAGTACCATACAACACTAGCTAGTTCCCAAAATCATACTCCTATGACCCTAAAGAAGCCCTAGACCTAGTGTCACTACACCTAATAGATCCCATTATGGAGGAATAAGGTCGATCTAGCATCCCAATGTAAAGCTACATGAGAAGATCATCTAAATCCTAGATATACCTCTCTCAAGATCGAAGGCATAGTACATCATAACTCTAATGAGAGTCCCTCTATGTTAGATCTTCCTGGAGACTCACTATCGCATCCCCACCTTCGCTTTTCACCACCCATACCTCCATGTCTACCCATAATTGATCTATCTCTACATCTCGCTCTACCATCATCTGTCAGAGATGGTCCCACTCTACCTCAATCCTATCCCACTCCTCCTCACTTTGACTAGGAGGTCTCTCTAGAATATCCTCCATTTCATACCTATCACCATCATCACCCCTAATCTATAGAGACTACTCTACTACATCCCTCATACACATCCCTTGATTTCTAGACCTACGATAGCTCTGACAATGAGGAGCCTCATCTACCTCCTTTGCTATCTCCTCCTCATTCCCACTACCCTCCTCAACCATCTAACTTGGTACCCATGGTGGCTGTGAAGTGAACCATACATCATAGTTCATAGTGGTCTCGACATCATCCACATCTGGGAGATCTATCTCCTCATCATCTTCATAATCCACCCACCACTCCTCCACACAAGGTAGGCTCATCTCATTCACCCGAAGCCTATAGAGAACAAGAGCCTTAGGTACTCCTTACCTCAACCCAAACTACCACAACACCCATGAGAACTGGATCAGCTCCACCTCACTCCCATGTTTCCCAACCACCCATCTAGCCTACCTACCCCACCACAACTCCTCTCCATCATTGGGCTACCTCACATTCTGCCATGGCCTCCAATACACCTGATCATATGTTAGCCCTACTCATAGATCTCTATACTATTGGTCACTATGATTAAGACAACTTGGCTAAACCTCCTTAGACACCCACCATATCAACACATATGATTGATCCCTATACCACTCCTCATAATTTAGAAGCATGGGATGAGCCATAATAAAGTGCTCCTAGCCCCAACACTATAGCAACACACTACAACCCAACCCATTTTGCCAATTTCTCCTCACCTCATACAACTTTAGACACGTCTGCACTAGTATCACAAGTATCCATGCATATACCTGAGGCTTATTGATCATATCGTACACCATCCTAATCATGTTCCATGGGAATCGATAGTTGATGGTGCTCAACACCAATATGTTGGCCAATAAGAACATGATCAAGGTGGGCAATACCTCCAAATACTTATTTGCATACATGGTAAAATACCTTATCCCTCCACCCTCACACTCACATCCCTCCATCCATCTCCAAAAATATACCTCAGCTCATACTCCTTACCATGCCAAACTTGGACACACAATCCCTCCATTGGTGCTCAGAAGATGCAGTATACATCTTTGAATGTCACTATCACCTCCCTAATCAGAAAAAGGAAGGTCCCCTTATCTGGATCCCATCGCTCTGCTAAGGCAGAGAGGTACCCCTCATCAAACATCACCACCTCTATCTAAGCGCACCCCACCAATCCCATATGCTCTAAATTATCCCAATGAGCCTTCTACGAGGTCTTTCTCATCCCTAGTATGATAGGTGAGAATTAGTGTCGAGCCTCCAAGATCCTCAACTATAGCACAAAACAATAAAAAATGCACATTACCATCACATTCATGCAAAACATAATAATGCATAAATCCAAACATGAGTGCTGAGAGCATTGACCTCAGCCACTTGCACCTCCATGCTTGCTTCTGCATCCATGCCCTCCATTGCCATCACCTCACACCTGTACACTCACTCACTCACATTTTAGATGTAACTTCTAGAACTTGCAAATGCAAGAATGAATAAAAATTTACCTCTATAGACTTTTTATAACTATTTTTGGGTACTCAAATACCCCGGAGCATCTTTCTAGCACAGTCAAACACTCACCTACGTATACCAAGTGGAAAACACTCTCTCACATTTGTGCATGATTTGGACGCTCATCGATGCTTGGATCTAAAATTTGAAAAATGACTCAAAAGGACTAAAAATGTAGCTTACCTCCACAAAATCACCTAAAAATTCATCCAAGCATCTATTTCATCATTACATTATGTTTTATGAAAACCTGAACTTATTTGGGTGGTTAATTTTTTACTGTGACCAAAAGTCGTGAAAATGCTATACAAGCTTCAAAGTGCCTCAAAAATAGCCTAAAATTTCACAAAACTCCCACATTCATCATCCCAATCATTCATCACACCATTTCATCACATTTTGTGATAACATGGATTGATTTGGGTGGTTAAATCTTGTTTACGACCAAAAGTCATAAAATTGTCCAAAATTGCTTCAAAAACGTTCCAAAACAATTCCAAATTTCACAAAATCATCCAATTCACTCATAAATGCACCTCCATCTCCTTTTTATATCATATATTGTCATTCACAATTATAAAATTACATTTATAATTGCATTTCCATTCAATATTTTCCAATTCCACTCATATTTTCCAAGTGAACCTCATATCTAGTGGTTTACTCTATTTACCCTGGTGATTGTAGCGATTGGTTATCCATGCAATTTGGTAGGATGGGTAGATCACCATAAGGACACTTGCCCATATCATCATTCATCATCCTCTTTGTTCAAATAATCAAAATATTTTTGGTCCCTCATTTTTTGAGTGAGACTATGCTCAAATTAATTTGCTCAAACATGGTCATTGATGGCCTTGTCTGTGGGGCTTGAAACATGGATAAATTTCATTACATCATCTCTTTTACACCCATAGTCATCGGGGATACAGTCCTATTAGGAGTATTGGTTCTAATTTAAGGATTTTATCAACAATCATTGTACGATAACAATCCCCCATGTCATCTTGCATTTTCATCACTTTGCATTTCAATGATGCCAAAAGGCATATTTTTCAAAATTACTATAGACCACCCCAAACTTGGGGCAACCAAATTTTATTTTGATTTCCCACATCGAGATACATCATTTACATCATTCATATCACCCAAAATCATCAAAACCCCTTCTTCTATTGGGACAAAAATAGAATACATCATCCACCCAAATTTACATCATTCATATCATCCACAATCATCAAAAAACCTTTCATATGTTGGGGCAAAAATAGAATACGTCATCCACTCACATTTACATCATTCATATCGTGTCAAAAATCCATTCTTCTATTGGGGTAAAAATAGAACACATAATTTACATCATTCATATCACCCACATTATCAAAAATCCCTTCTTCTATTAGGGTAAAAATAGAATACATCATTTATATCACCCACATTTCACACTACATAATTCACAAACATTTACATCATTCAAATCATCCATATTATCACCTACAATTCTATCAATTGGCTCATGATATTTATTCTTCACTCATTCACCAATTGAGAGGGTAAGCTACAACAACAAATTTTATCTCCGAGATCTTCTTGTACTGCACGGAAAGAAAGCCGCTTCACAAAACCAGGTGTCTCTTGTTTTTGCACCGCATTGTGTTTCACACAATGCGATATAAAAAGGGATATCTATAGACACCAAATCCTAGCCACTTGTATTCCACGCATCATCCAATCACAACCATCCATTATTTATTTGTATATATGTATATTTATTTATATTTTATATATAAATATAAATATTTAAATATATATATATATTATATATATGAATAAATCATAGCCACTCACTACATTTTAATCTCAACCATATTCAACTTGATCCATGTCACATATCAAAGTTATAATCTTAGCCATCCATCATGTCACCCATTGGTGTCATTGAAACCCTAACATGTTGAAGGTAAGTTATAAAATATCATTTATTTTTGTGAATGAGGGTTAAGCAGTTAATTGGTTGACTCTTGAGGTTAGGTATATTCTAACAAGGTAAAAGGTATTATTTCTTTTAACTTATGTTTTTTGTGTTTTAGTTGCATTTCATGATTACTACACCTAGGGTTTGTAGATCTATTTATTCAGAGGGTCTCATACAATGGAGCCCTCACATATGCTAATAATATTTTATGTTGTAATTTGTGTGGAGGTCATAGGAGACATCTTTATTAACAACTATTGCAGCTCGAGTGAAGATGAACTAAAGACACCAACATTCATTTTAACGAGGGTTTCAAACTCTATCATTGCAATATTGTATCAAAATCAATAAAGTGTATTGTCACCCCATATTTGAGATAAATCTATCGTACAATTTGGAGATCCATGATCCTTAAGTCATAATAAATTAGATCTTTCTTTTTGTGCATTATGTTGTAATTTACTTTGATCTATTGCTTTCTTGGTGTAGTTCATTTTTACTTTATACATCTAAAGCTACTCCTATAGATTTGAAGCAACATTCATCTACAATAGGTTATGCTCATGGAACTTTCAATTTTGTAAGATATGCTTGTAAATATATATATCTCTAATTCTTTTCTCTCTCTTTACTTACCCATATTTCCCTCCTCTTTTAGTATCTTCACATCATTCACCTTCCTAGTCATATTATTTTTGTATCTATCTAAATATCTCACCACAAAACTCTAGTATTAATATTTTTTGCTACCTTTTCCCTTCTAAATTCTTGTAGTTCCCTATCCATTTAAAGTAGTCTTCACCCCTCCAATAATATCCTATTATACACCTTTTCCCTATATCAATTCATATCCCTATTTTAAAATTATTTAATTTTTTATAGTCATAAGTATTCCTCACTACCATAACCCTAACTTTCAATTATTTTATTTTCTACCTTTGTTTCCTCTCAAAATATACTTCATCTAGGTTATCAATTTTACAAGAAAAAATCCCCACAAGTTTCCAATAATAAATGTAAATTTCACTAGCTACATCCACTATGTATTATGGTTTAGACAATTTTGCTAAGGTAGTGATACAAAAAAGAGTAGGAAGCAGTTTAAAAGGCCATTAAATCAACATGATATAAAGCTCCAATGGCATTCAAATATACAAAGTAAGTTGAAGGTAGGCCACAATATTGTAAAGAGGTGAAAACAACAAAAACTTATGACTAAATACAAAGTAGACCAAGGTAGATAGTAAAGCAAGAAGCAAAATATTATCAGATAGCATTTTGTGCTAAGGCATTGGATCCAACAATACAAAGTAAAAAATATAAAATTTGTCTAAGAAAATTCTTTGGATATTTGAGAAGCTAATTTTAGTAATAATACAATAACAATCTAGCATTCGACAAAAAGAGCAAAAACAAAGCATGTAAAATGTTAAGCATCTAGTGCTTGGCATTAAAGAGGGTACACAAATATAGACAGTTAACGAATAATAGTGATGATGTTAATAAGGCAACATAAAATATTTGACACAATATTAAAGCAATGTCGAAGCAAGAAATGTTATAATTTATTTATTTTGGTATCCCATATTTAGCATCTAAAAAATGACATTATAATATGTAAAGCTTCTAGAAGCGCCAAACTTTAGAAGATGATGATATCATTATCAAAGGTTTAAATACCCTATAAGCTCAATATAATGTTGGATGTAAAATAAAACCAAGGTAGGGCACCCAACAATAGAATTACAAAAGCCTAAAGTAAATAAAATTGGCATACAACACTTTAATATATGGTTGCTAGACTTTGCAAGGAATGACATCATCAAAGGAGAAAAGAAAAGTCAACACCCAACATAAAAAAGAATAAAGGAAGTAATTCTCAACCAAGACAACCACCTGACAATAAGCAATATTCTTTCATGCTACTAGCCTTTGCACAAATGATCTAGAATCATTCTATTTAGAAAGATCATGCATATCGCTCAACCACTAGGTATCATTACTGTTATAAGATCTCAATGTTTGAAGTCTTATTTGTAATATATCTACCCCTGCTTAGCTGGATAAGTGTAACAAAAAGGAGTGGATAATCATTATATTATTAGAATATAATGATGTAACATGCAACCCAACTTCACAATGAAATACAACATTGCATACATCAATGAAGTATGCTTAAAGTAGTTGAGCATAGCTAATTTGAGTGTGAAAACCACCCTCTATGCCTATATTGATAGGCCTACAATATGGTCTATAGGAAATCATTCTTAGATAACAAATTGTAACTGTAAATCTATATATACGAGAATGTAAGTTATTCTAATGGTCAACTCTTTAATGTTTACAATTGGTATAGTTGTATTGATTGAGACTATATACCTTTTGAATGAAGATTGAATTGTTGTCTCACCTCTTGCTCAATTCTTTTTCAAGAAATATATTAATGTCTCACTAAGTAGTTAAGCATTTATGTTAAAGATATAAATGGATAATTTTGTTATAGTTATTCTGCATTTTGGATTTCTCCCTTGTTTTACTATTCTTGTTATGTAATAACTTAACAATACTTAAATTTTAACATGATTAATTATTTAAAAATATAAGAAAAGTAAGTTGGTATGTTAGGTAGAATAGTCTAATATTATATTATGAGACTCTCTACACTATGGATATTGATGTTTTTTAATTTGGACCACTTTTAGTTTAGTATTATAACCCTTTTGCATTTCTTACTTTAGATTGTAACCATCTTTTAGTTATATTAGATATGCCAAAAGGAAGTAACCTTCTTTGAAGGTTGAATTAGATGCCCTTGTTTCTCAGGCATCCAATATTGCCTAAGGTCTTGAGAATGCAACTCATCCACTTAGGTGGATTTCAAACTAAGAGGTAGTTATATGAAATGCTCACTATAGTATAGTCGAATATATAGTGGCCATATATTGTTGTAATATGCAAACCATTGATCCTAAAACACTCTTATATGACCACTATAATAAATAGTTATGGTATTAGTTTAGTATTATTATGATAATATATCAATAAACAAGATACAATTGGATTCAAAAACTATAACAACTACTTAATTGTAATTATAAAATTTTACTTAGCTACAAGTACTCAACTATGGTTATAATATTTACTAGAAGATATCTATAATTATAGCTATTGAATAATTATCATAAAATAATAATAGCATTTATTCCTTATTCTAGTCATTACTATAATATTTTGTTGTAGGAATATTTCATTAACTAGTTATATTAAATAGATAATGAAAATTTCTTTAGCCAACTACAATAATTATGTCAATTAAAATCTCAAAAACTAATTTAGCAACCTGATATTCAGGATTTATATTTTCTTATAACAAAGGATTTTTTTGTTATCATGAAAAAAATATTAAATAATTTGGAAGTACAATTGAAGTAAATGATCCAAAAATGAAGATCACCAAAGTGCAACAAAAACACAATAGCAAAAAGTGTAGCAAAAATTATATCATTGCATGACAGTCTAAATTTGAGGGACCATAAGTACCAAGAAATTTATTAGATGTTTGGAATGAATTCTACATAAGAAGACCTTCCCAATAGTGTATCACACATGAAAATAAGAATTGTAAAAAAAAAATTATAAGCTTTGAAAGTTGACTAGAGGTTTCAAAAAATAGGGATAACAAGAATTATTTTAACAAAATGAATGAAATATAATATTGTTTTTCAGTCCAAATGAACTCAAAAGTATTACAAGTCTTTTTCACAATATGCTATAGCTATTATACTCTATTTTATAATTACAAGAGAGAAAATAATGCTACAACACTATATTTCATATTCTAGTAAGTCCAACAGTCATGGAGACTCTTCAAGGCCTATAGAAACTTATGGGCTTATTCAAATTCATTGAAGAACTTTTTCTTTCTTAGTAAGCATCAATATCCAACATACTACCCCTTGATGCTGAATGGAGAGACAAATTTATCTCTCAATATAAATATTTTTCTTTATTGACACCTTTGGTAAAGAGGTATTTAAGTTGTTTGGTGTTGCAATATTTTAAATCTATAAACTTCTTTTCCACCATGTCTCTTATGAAATAAAACTTTAAATCAATATATTTAGTTTACTATGATGGACTAGATTGTTTTGCAATCTTCATTGCACTTGTGTTGTCACAAAAAATATTGTTGTACTATTTTGAACTTCACCAATCTCTTCAAATAAATTTCTAAACCAAAGTGCTTGTGTACTTACTACAATAGTTGTAACATATTCTTCCTCTATAGAATATAAAACAATAATAATTACTTCTTTGAGATCCATGTTTTTTTTTTTAAATAAAGGGGTAAAAATTTATTGATAAAAAGTCTGGATTATAGAGTACAACTGAGCTTCCAACCAGGACTCAAATAAACAACCAAATAGGCTAAAACCACTAGACTAGAATGACACCCAAAAAAGACAACAAGAACAAACCACATTAAGTTTGTACATCCTTGTGGATCAACTCCCATAGGCGTTGAGAGTCCCCAGATGGGAGACTCTCCCAATTATCGATACTCCAAGTATCCAGCAGCTCAAAGCCCTTTTGGCCAGGTAATCAGCAACCACATTCCATTCCCTTGGAATGTGCACAAAGGATATAAATTTGAACTCTTCACTCATTCTGAGAATCTGAACGGCTACAGAGGCCAACTACCAATTAACTTCCTCCACCCTTTTATTGTTTAAAATATTAACCACAATTTGAGAGTCGGACTCATAGATAATCCTATGCCGGCCAAGAGAAAACCCCCTCTGCAAGGCCTCAAGAATTGCAAGAGCTTCCATAAAATTGTTGGAGTGAACACCTTTATAAATGGAAAAGAAAAAACTGACACCACCAGTAGAATCTCTCCCAACACCGCCAATGCCAGCATGTCCAGGATTACCCCTGGATGATCCATCAGTATTAATTTTTAAAACTCCTCTAGGGGGTGGCCTCCACCTACCATCTCTCCTAACCTTCTTGTTGAGCTGAGGAACCCTACTAGGGCTAGAAGAGTTCACACCATCCCCAAAGAGACCAAGGGCTTGTTGTACCTTCTCCTCCCTAGAATCCAAAAGAGGGTCCACATCACATTTGCTATGGATGGTTTCCTGAACCATATACATGATCCTTTGCTAGATATGTTGAACAACCAAATAACTACCCTAAAATATGCATCGGTTTCGTTCGAGCCAAATTTTCTAGATGATGCAAGAAGGGCCCAAATTCCAAGCCACCCGAAGGAAGGGGGCCTTGGCCGGAGGTCTGCCTAGACTACTCCAAAACTCCACCAGGGACAGCACATGAAAACATGGATGGTTCCAGGCGCTCCACCAATGGTGCCAAATGTCTCTGGCAAAGGAGCATTGGAAAAATAAATGAGAAGAGTCATCCTCATTCTTACTACAAAGGACACAAAAAGAGGGACCCTGAAATCCCCTCTTCCTCACATTATCCCAAGTGAGGCATTTATTATGAGCTACCAACCAGAGAAAGAAGTTACATTTTGGCCAAGAAAATTTGTTCCACACCTTTTTCCACCAAGTGACAGGAAGACTCCCATACTTTTGCTTATCAAGAACATGATAACCATAGGCTACCGAGTAGGTTCCCTTAGGATCAGGGTTCCAAGCTAGAATATCTTTACCCCTCAATGAAGAACAAGGCCTCCCCATAAGAATAAGAGCAAGCACCTCTCTGTCCTTGGCCAGTCCCCCTAGGGCCATTCTTGTGGATCTTTCCACCTGTACATCTCCATATTTCCAAAAGACTAGATTTTTTTAAAGTCCTCCACATGAGACCAACCTGCTTCCAAGAAAAAAATGCTTAGGGAACGTAACCTAGGATATTGATTCAAGATAGGAGGGTGACCATCCCAAGAATCCTCCCAAAAAAGAGCATTTGATCCCTGATTGCAAATCCAGAACAAACCCTGCTTGATTAAATTAGCTCCTCTTTTAGAGTGTCCCGAGATAACTGAACCTTTCCCAACCAAGCTGACTCTAGGGATCTCAGCCTCAGAAATACCTCTCAAGTATTTACAAGATAATATTTTAGCCCAAATATGATCTTGAGAGGTACACCATCTCCAATAAAGTTTTGCAGCCAAAGCCTGCCCAAAAAGAGTTGTCTATCACAACCCAAGGCCTCCCTCTTGCACCGGCCTACATATAGAATCCCACCTAACCAAACTCCATTTAGATTGATCAAGTTTTCCAGACCATAAAAATTGTCTTGACAAAGCATCCATGTCCTTGATGAAGTGAGAGGGAGCTATTTGTACAAAACATCTATAAATGGGTAAATCTTGAACAACAGATTTTAAAAGCAACACTCTACCTACAGTGGATAGCCATCTGAAAGTCCAGTGATTCACCTTCCTTCTAAACTTATCAAGCATAGACTACCAAGAAGATCTAGGTAGAGGATGAGATGAAATTGGAATACCAAGATAAATGAAGGGGGAGTCCCAACCTAGAATCTTAGAATGCGAGCAATCCTGGCTTGAATAAGAGGAGGGGTATTGAAGAAGAAAATAGAAGACTTGTCCTCATTAATCAACTATCCAGAAGCACCAAGATATATGTCAAGAGACTGTCTAATATTGCCAGCTTCCTTGATAGTGGCAACTCCCAACAAAGTAGTATCATCAACAAATTGAATGTGGGAAAGAGGTGGCAAACTACTATCCCACTTCCACCCCTGAATGAGACCCTGCATGACTTGAGACTTGAGCAATCTTCCCAACCCTTCCGCCATAATGATAAACAAATAAGGAGATAAAGGATCTCCTTGCCTCAATCCCCTTGAGGCCTCAAACAGCTCTGATGGCTCATTATTAACAAGAACAGAGAATGAGGAAGAAGAAACACAACTCATCACCCATCTAATCCATTCCTCCTCAAATCCAAAAGTAGCAAGAACTTTCTGAAGAAAGGACCATCTGACCCGATCATAGGCTTTGGCCATGTCCAACTTAATGAACATAGTTTTCTCCTTAGAAGTTTCCATCGAGTGAATAGCTTCTGTAGCAATAACAACCCCATCCAAGATTTTTCGGCCAACAACAAACCCTCCTTGCTCCTCAGAGATGATTTTGCTCAACCATATCTTCGACCTCTCAGCAATAATTTTTGTGATGATCTTATACACAACATTGGAGAGAGCAATAGGCCTGAACATATCCAAGGAATTTGCTCCCTCTTTTTTGGGTATAAGCACCACAAAGGTAGCATTTAGGGCCCTTAGCATCTGTTTGTTCTTTTGGGACTCATGGACCACCTCCAAAAGATCAAATTTGATTAAATCCCAAAACTCTTGATAAAACTCAATCGGGAATCCATCTGGGCCTGGGGATTTTCCTTTTTCATCTTGAATACAACATTTTCCAACTCCTCAAGGGAAATTGGACCCATCAAGTGCTCATTCATCTCTCTAGAAACAATCATTGGAATACAGTTTAGAATAAGCTTTTCATTCTCATCATCTGATAGGGAGTCCTCCTTGAAGAGAGAGGAAAAATACCTCTTAGTCTCTTCTGAAATATCCCTGAAAGAAGAGAGTAGGGCACCCTAAGAATTCACAAGAGAGGTAATCAGGTTACCATTACGGTGAGCCTTAACTGAGTTATAAAAGAAGGTTGTGTTCCTATCCCCTTCCTGAAGCCAATCTACTCGAGCTTTTTGTTTCCAAAAAATTTCTTCCCTCAGTTCCCATTCGACAAGGTCTTTCGCGAGCCTCGGATTCCTCAACAAGAAGCTCCTTCGTGAATCCCTGATCTCTAATCTTCCTTGAAGCTTCTTCCATCCTCCTAAGAGCTGTCGACTTAGCCAAGGAAAGGTTCCCAAAATTTAGTCTATTCCATCTCTTCAATTTATGTTTTACAAATTGTAGTCGCTTCATAAAGGAATACATAGCGGTGCCATGAGGAGGTTTGCCAGTGGTCCACCAGCCTCGCATGAAATCATGAAGCTTAGGATCATGAAGCCACATAAGTTGAAACTTAAAGGAGGGATTATTTTTTAGCCCTAACTCCAAAGTAGAGAGTTTGATAGGCCAATGATCAGATCCCCTACCCTCCAGAATCATAGAACTAGCACTTCTGTTATTACCCATCCAATAACTGGATATCAAAAACCTATCTAGTCTCTCTGAGATGGAAGCTTCCCCACACCTTCTATTGTGCCAAGTAAAGATCCCATTATCTGGCTTGATGTCAACCAAGTTTAGGGCCTGGATATGAGCACTGAAGATAGAAGAAAAAGGCTCGAGATGGTCCACCCCACCACGTTTCTCCTCTAGACAAGTGATAGAGTTGAAGTCTCCAACCAAAATCCATGGGTACAGGGGAACCAAACTTCTCACAAAGCAAATGTGCTCCCACAAATTCACTTTACCATTGTAATCAATAGGAGCATACACATTTGTAAGTAGGATGGTTTCACCAGATTCATTATCATGCCCGACCATCGAAATAGACCATCTACTGGAAATCCAAGTAAGAGGGGATATCTTAACCGGATCCCATAAACAAGCGACGCCACCAACATATCCACATGCACCAATACATTGGCATTGCCCCCTTCTCCACAACTTGGGAGTAATATTGAACATACTATCAATAGCCAATTTAGTCTCCTGAATAAACACCACATCCGAAGAATGCACACGAACCAAATCACGAACAACTTTTTGTCTGGGGATGTTGTTCAACCCCCTTACATTCCATGAGAGGATAATCATTTTTGGGGGTTATAAAAATGGGAGTCCAATGTTCTCACCAAGCCTGACTCCACCAAAGTCTCCCCCATTAACTTAATTTTATCTTGGTCCTTCTTCCGACCCACCTTCATATTCTTATCCGAAAAACTTTTTTTAATTATTTTCTGTTGCAATCCCAACACCGTAGGAGTTTTGCAGTCCAAGGATGTCTGCATCAGTGCCTAAGTAGGAGAGGGCATAACTAAATCTGTACCACTTTCCAAAATAGTTTCCCTTATAGGGCTAGACCCAACCATGTCCCCTATACTCAGATCCAAAGCCCTTTGTTCTTCATTTAAACCCCCTAGATCTGATTCCTTAAGTTCCCCCTCAAGAAGAGACATCTGATTCGGCCTTGTTATATTTGCATCAGGTAGCGACGTTTTAGGTATCTCCATGCACTGATCAAGATCATCTAATATTTCAAAATGGTTGAGTAGAGCATCTGGTTGGCTATCCTTAAGGTCTTTGTTTGCCCTTCGTCCTCTATTTTGAGGCTTTTACCGAAACAAAACCTTCCTTATCCCGTTCCCCTTCCTTTATCGGGATTTTCCTTTATCCAAACTTTGTCCAGACCGAGAGGGCCCAGGATTTGAAGCCACGGGCGGGACAAACTTAGGGCATTTTCTTTGTAGGTGGCCATATTCACGGTAAATCCGACAACGAAATGGAAGAGCTTCATAGTCAAGTTTTTGAACCCATGTAGTTGATCCAAATTGTATTTCAATAGAATCTGGAATAGGATTATTTAAGTCAATTTCAACACAAATACGAGCAACAGAGATTACCTTTTTATCCATTGTCTGTTGTGATGGTCCAACCGGCTTCCCAAGCAGAAGGGCAATCTTATGCAAGATATCAGTTCTCCAGAATTCCAACGGGAGCCATGGAAGCCGCACCCATACTGGAACCCACGATGGCCGCTCCTCTGATGGGTTGAAACCCACATGCCAGGGTTTAAGAAAGAGTCCCACTTGGTTATAGAAATAAGGACCCCCTTCAAATGCTTTGTTACGATCTGCAATACAAGAGAAAACCACCATAAAATAGTTGTTCGCACTCAGCATCACCTCCACATCACCTTCAGGATTCCAAGTCTTCTCGACCCAAGCCTCCACAAAGGGGAGAGAAATTTGGATGCCCAAAAATTTGCCAATAAGGGCATGTTTGGTTAGATACTCCACATCTTCCGCCATCGAGTCTGGTTGAACCACTAGAACTGGCCTGGCTTCACATCGTTCCAAACATCCATTGTTCTTTAACAAGCGGTTCTCGACATGCACTGGAAAATCCTATTCCTTCCAGTCATTTTTAGATGAAAAAACATCACGAGCATGCACTCTCTGTGCTGGACCCGATGCCATCACGACATTCCTCCAATTTTTCAGACCTCCTCCGGAAGCTGCTGCCATCCCCACAGAGCAGTTTTTCTTCATCAAACCCTAGCAGAGTAGTTTTTCCTCATCAAACCCTAGTCATGTTGTTAAAAAATTTGGACCATTTCTTGATTTTTGCATGTCATCCTTGCACAGGGGACATGCTAATCTTCTCTGTATCATTCCAATTTTATTGGAGATCCATGTTATCACTCCTTAACCAAGTGAAAAATATTTTCCAAAAGTTGATTTTCTATCATCCTAGGAACTTCCCCAATATGAGTCACTATATCTAACAAGCTCCATTTTGTTGTTAGCATTATAATGTATGCCAAAATTCATTGTTCCTTTGACATACCTCAATAGTCTCCTGGATGATCTCATGTGGTTGTGAAGCTTCATTCATGTACTTTCATACAAGTGAAACTGCAAATGCAATATTAGGTCTTGTTATAGTAAGGAACATTAAGCTTTTGAAAATGCTTCTAAACAAATTTTCATCAACTTTCTCTTCTCCATAATCTCTACACAATATTTCTCCATATGCCATATGTGTCCAAACCGGTTTGCAATTTTCAATGCCATATTTCTTCAACATATCTTTTGGATATGTTGATTGACAAGTGAAACATTTATCATCACCTTGTTGTACTCCCAAACTAAGAAAGTATTGCATCAACATTAAATATTTCATAAATAACTCTTTCATTATAGCATGCTTAAAATTATTCATCATATTTGAACTACTCCCCATGTAGATCAAATCATCAACATATAGGCACACACGAAGAATATCATCACCTTCATTCTTGAAATAGATATTGGGGTTATTCTTACTTTTCTTAAAACCATAATCTTGGAAGTACCCATTAATTCTTGAGTACCATGCTTCATTCCATACAAAATTTTCTTTAATTTATAAACATGTTTTTCCTTTCCTTCCACTTCAAAGTCTTGTGATTGCTAAATATAAACCTCGTCATCTAGATAATAATTTAAGAATACACTTTTTATGTCCATGTGATAAAATTTCCACTATTTATTGGATGCCAATTAAAGAGCCATTTGTATTGTGTCTTATCTTGCAACATGGGAAAATGCTTCTTCATAATCCACACCATATATTTGAGTGAATCATTTTGCAACCAACCTTACTTTGTATATTTCTATACTTCCATCACTGTTAAACTTTGTTTTGTAGATCTAGTTGGATCCAATAATCTTCTTGTCCTTGGGTAGTTTCACAAGTTTTGAAGTTTTATTTTTCAATGGACTCAATTTTTCATTTCATTGCTTGCACCCAAACTTTATTAGTACAAGGATATTAATAAAAATAAGGTTCCAAATCAGCTTCCAAAAATAGAGCACAATTAACCAACTCACCTTTTGGTTCTTCTTCATCATCACCATATATTTGGAGCTTCTTCAATGTTGAAACAACTTGGTACAAATATTGAAATTGACTTCTTTTTAACCTCCTTTAAAAGTTATTTTCCATCATTTGGATGGTTGGATGTCCTTTTAGTATTCTCTTTCCTTTATTTGTATTCTTGGTGGGACTTGTATATGAACTACTTGTGCTTGAACTTGGTGTAGTCTACTTTGAACTTGTTCATGGGATGTTAGGTGGTCTTGGAGGAGTATATGGAATATTTCAAGGTTTTCCCCCATCTGTATTATCTTCTTCAACATAAAATATTTATTTTGTAGATTTGTTATGACTATACAGTCCCCTTTCATTAGAAATTGCATCTCTAGAGACTACAGACTTGTGATTTTTTGGATTATACAGTCTATATGCCTTAATTATTTTAGAATATTCCACAAGAATGTATGGCTCACTCTTAGGATTCAAGTTTTTTCTCACTTTATAAAATTTATTTTCTCTTGTCTTTTCATAGAGTTGTATTAAAACTTTTGAAGACTAGGACTCATCATTGATTCTACTAGATTGAGAAATCAAGTAGTGAAGTTTATTTTCTTTATATTTTAAGAAATTTCTATTATAATTTTCTAATACTTTGTTTTAGATAAGAGTATATTCAAATAAAGTTGAGAAGCTTCCTATAAGAGCTAGGAAGAGAATATTCTTTGGAATCTATCCAGTACTTGAAGCAACAAGTTGAAGATTGAAGATTTTAGAGGTCTTAAGGAAAATGTCCCATTGCAAGATTTGTAAATAGAATATTGAGGAGACTGAAGAAAAAGATCTCCATAGAATATTTCAGATTTCAAATTTTAAATTTAAGATAAGACCCAAAGGATGTACCATTAAAGAACTTCCAGATTTAGAAGATTGAAGATAGTTAAGGACTAGAAAAGGTTCTATTGCAAATTTTAGAAGCACAGTAGATTTTGAAGATAAAAAAAGAGATCTCATAGAAAAAAAAATTATAGTTGAAATATTGAAGAGATCAAGTAAAGGTCTCATTGAATTTTTGAGAAGAATATTCTAAGAAGTTGTAGAATTTTAAGGCCCAAGAGAAGAAGACCTCTAGCAAACTTGAAAGGATAAAAAAGAGAGGGCTATAAAAGCCTCATTGAAGATATAAAAGAAGTTATAATTGGAAGATATTTGAAGAGATCTCAAGGAAGAATATTTATAGCAAGGAAAAGTTCCTCATAAATAAGTATTTGGGACAATTATGACCATACAAGAACAAGCCCAAAAGGAGAAAAAAATTGGAAAAAAATTTGCCAAATTTTGGAGGATATTATTGAAGACCTCAAGACATTTAGATTATTGAGAAGGAAGCCCAATATTGACATCAAAATTTCATAAGGAGGTTGAAGGAGAAATAATCTAGAAAAGGACACAGATTTGAGAGGTTTGAATATTACCATTTAAGGCTTGAATGTTGATTTGTAGGAAATGATATTGCTATTTTTACAAAATAAATTGAAGAGGTAAATATAGCTGAAAATTGGAGTTTCCTACAAAATTTTATAGGTTAAAGGCAGCACATTAGACATAATATTGAAGGATAAATTTGCTGCATTAAAATCTGAAAATTTCATAGTTTAGGACAACAAGAGGGCAGCAATTTTGGCAGCATTAATAGTTGCAATTTGAAAGGGTTTAGAAGCTAATTTGGACTGTAAGAAGAGCTAAAAAATAGAAAAGTTTAGGGTAGAAAAGCATAAATAATTGAAGCTACAATTAAGGTATCCAAATCACCAAGAAATCTATCACCAAATGGAGACCAAAAAAGTATGCAGTATTGGTGCAAAAGGTTCATTATTTGAATATTCAGATTCATTTTATTATTAAGTTTTTTAAAAGCACCAAGTTCAAGGTTTATGTCTTCAAGGATGTAGAAGATAGCTTTTACAAGGAATTAAAACCTGCACAAAAGAAGGAGAAGTTAGATATACTTCTTACTATATATTGAAAGCTAACAAGTGGATATTGTATAACAAAGAAGATATTATTATAAAGCAAAAATTGGATATACTAAGCTATCCAAAAAGGAAAAGTATTGGCATGTTTAAGAAGCTTGAAGTCACCATAAGAAATATCACCAAGCATTGAGCCAACAAGGAGATGGAGTAGAAGAGTTGCCAAGGAGAAGAAAGTAACATAGAAACCACCATTACCACAACTTGCAAAAAGGAGAGGTACCACCACCATATTTAAGAGGATAAACCACCATCTAAGAAAGTAAAGGTGAATATTGATAGCACAAGAGGGCAAGCATTTCATTAAGCTACATAGAAAAACACCATTAGTGAGAAAAATAAGTGCAAGAACCAAGGTATTTTACCATTGAAGGTCTAAGAATGCAGCAAAAGAATGATAGGTGCAACATCATACGTTATTGAGTGTTGAAGGAGGTAAAAGAACATTGTAAAGGAGGCCTCATCATTAAAGAAGCCATGTTGAAGAGTCACAATGCCTATAGAGAGTGTTACATTGCAAATGAGAGCACTACATAAAAGATAGTGCATGAAAAAGGAGTTACAAGTCTTAGCACCACTTGGAAGAAGTGTCATAAAGAATAATACCACCTTTAAGAATGTTACATAGCAAGAACAACACCACTTGGAGATAAGCTAGTGCTATACCAAACACAAAGGATTTAATGCCACTTGGAAGGAAAACAATATAGAGAAAGAACATTACAAGGAAGTGCAAGTGCTTAGAAGGTGAAGAGTCATTGCTTCCAAGTGTCAAAGTGTTAAAGAAAACTCAAAAGGAAGAGCAAATGCTTGTCTTGCATGAGTGACAAGTCTCACACTTACCCATGCAATAAGAAGGTATTCTAGGAGTACGTAGAGTAGGATAGTGAAGTAAATTCCAAGAGTAAAGTGGAGTAAGACCAAGTGCATGGTGAAGGAGAAAGTAACCAACAAGTGCAATTGAAAAGTACATTGAAGAGAGTGAACAAATTAGAAGGCACCAAAATAAAGTGCAATTTATATTGTCATAAGCATTGAAGAAGGAGAATTGAATAGTGCCTCAAGACAAGGACAACTTGCAGAGAACTCAAAGAGAAGAAGACTTCAACCTCGATGCACATAAAAGATAAAGAAGGTATTGATTTTATTTAAATCAAAGTACATTTTTATAAAGTAAAGGAGGAATAAGGAACTTTATTACTAAGGTTAAAACTAGTTAATATTTAATGCTTGAGATTAATTAGATAATTGGAGGTATAAGGATTTGCTTTGATATAGTATAACCTTAGATGCATCATTGAAGATTTAAAAGCATTTTTGAAGCAAGGAAGGTTTAATTAAAAGCATTTGAATTAATTTATTCAAGCATAAGAAATATTTTCAAATAACTCATTTGGTGAAAAAAGGAATTCTACATAGAAATTAAAACATTAAATTTGCAAATATCTATAGTTTTTAAATTTCCAATTAGGGAGATATAAGGAGTTCTATATCAATATAGATTATTGAAATTTAGAAATTATTGAATTAAAAATTTAAAGAAGCAAAACATAGCATTTATAGAAATTTAGAAATTACATTTTGAATAATTCTCTTGCCTTAATTTATGAGACATAAGGAATCCAACTTAAAGGTCTTGAAAACAAAGAACCTTATCAAAAACTTGAAGGTGCATCATAAATTATATTTATCTTTCTATTTATTCATTAATAGGGAGAAATAAGGTGAAGAATATGTTGGCAATTTTGGGTACCTTGAGTACATTGCCTTTGCTCAAGTATAGTTGTTGTCATTGATGTCAAGGAGCTCTTGGTAGTTGTTGTCATTGATGTCAAGGAGTTCTTGAAGAAATTTGTTTTTATGTCAAAGAATGTGTTTTGATGAAGGTTTCAGCTGGTCAATAAGTCTCCAATAAAATCAGAGTAGCCCAACTACAAAAGATCAAGAAAAAGATAAGTTAGAAAAAGTTTGTAGGCGGCTGGAAAAACTATCGCGATTTCGTGACATGTTTGAGGAGAGAGAAAGTTTTGGCAAAACTGTCGTGATTTCATGACATGCTGGAATGCAGAGACGAAGCAGGCAAAACTGTCATGATTTCGTGACATGTTTGAGGAGAGAGAAAGTTTTGGTAAAACTGTCACGATTTCGCGACATGCTGGAAGGCAGAGTCAAATCAGGCAAAACTGTCACGATTTCGTGACAAGTTGAGTTGGTAGTATTGAGTTGCAGGAAGTGTCGCGATTTCACGACAGGAAGTAGAGAAAGCTTTCAGAAGCTGAAAGCGTCACGATTTCATGACAAGTTTCAAAGAAGTTGTACGAATGCAGAAAGTGTCACGATTTCACGACAGGTTGAGTTGGCAGCTTGCAGTTGGAGAAAGCATCGTGATTTTGCAACATGTTCCAGTTTCACGAGCATTTGGTAGAAAAGAGCTTAAGGCAGCGAAAGCGTCGTGATTTCATGACATGTTCCATTTTCACTAGTGCAAACCGAGAAAATATTGAAGAAGCAAGAAGTGTCGTAATTTCATGAAAGAATTGCAAATGACATCAGTAGAAGCAGATGTGTCGTGATTTCGTGATAGAAGCAGAGAAGAAGGCTTTGAAGTCTAAAGCGTCACAATTTTGTGACAAAATTAAGATGACGTCAGCAAGAGGTAAAGGTGTCATGATTTCACGATAGAAGCGAAGAACAAGGCTTTAAAGTCTAAAGCATCACGATTTCGCGACAGAAGTGAGATGACATCAGCAAGAGGCAAAGGTGTTGCGATTTCATGATAGAATAGCAAAGGAAGCAGACAAAAGCAAAAGTGTCATGATATCACGACAGCAAGCCATAGAAGGTGTACGGCAGGAAAAGGTGCCGCGATATCGTGACATGTTGAAGTTTCATGCCAGAAGCTTCAGGGAGGTAGTGAAGCCGACAGAGTTAAATCTAGGCCAACACAGCGCAGGGTTTTGCAGCCGACGTAATTAAAGGGTAAACAGCCGACTAAGATCAAGGTTCTAATCTTGAGATAGT
This sequence comes from Wollemia nobilis, assembly GCA_028583015.1. Taxonomy (NCBI): domain Eukaryota; kingdom Viridiplantae; phylum Streptophyta; class Pinopsida; order Araucariales; family Araucariaceae; genus Wollemia; species Wollemia nobilis. The sequence continues at coordinate 1,494,933 of JAQPPZ010016969.1, read as the reverse complement.
GGGTATAAAAGGAGGGCTATTTGAAGAATTTTAATCATCGATCGAAGTGTGCGTTCAAAGAGTGACGTTCATAGATTTAGTGCGACTGTGAAGTTCGATAGTCAAAAAAGAGAGTGCGAAGATCGATAGCAGTATAAGAGTGCATTTTCGTCAAATATTCTAAGTGTAGGAGACTATAAGGAAATAGAGTGCACGAAGATGATACTGCCATGAATGCGTAGAAGTGCAAAGGTTGTTGTTCGATCGAGTGCAGTTGTGCTGCTGTATGTGCAAATATTGTGCTGTGGTGAATGTGCAAAGGAGCAGAAGCTGTTGGTGTTGCAATTTTTGCAAACAGAGTGCATTTCAAGAAGATCGATTATCGAGAGTTAAAGTGTTGCTATGTTGCGCAGTCTATGCGAAAGTTGGTTTCGTCTAATACAGCTATGACAGAATAGTGAAGACTTGGTGATAGCATTGAGCAAGCATTTGAAAGCTTGTGAACCATTTTTCTTTAACCAGTTTTTGAGGACCAGATTGAGGACAGAGATTGATGTAGATTTGAGGACAGAATTGTTTGGTGCAGACCAGAGGAAAAGATAGAGGACATATGTGCTAGACCGAAGGACTGTGTTTAGTGCATATTTGAGGACTAGATTTGCGATGATAGAGTTGAGGACAAAGATCTCCATCCAGAGCAGGGAAGACAGGTGTCGTATGTGGAAAGAGTTCCACTTGCTAAGGGCATAGGAGGTAGAGGTATTCTAGAGGATCACTAGCCAAAGTAGAATTAGGGGAAGGTATCTCCTTTGAGCAGAGGCTCATAAACATTGTAATCGGGAAGGATTCCCAGAGGACTTTGATATAACTTTTAGAAGAAATTTTTATCCTTGGAGTAGCCCACCTTGGGTGAACCACGTAAATTGTTGTGTCACTTTGTGGATGGTGTTTTGTGTTTCTTTGATTACTACTGTTATTTCTGCTATCTTTATACTGCATAATATTGTATTGAAAGCTATTTTGAAAGAAAAAGTTAAAAGAGGGCTTATACTGTTCACCCCCCCTCTCAGTATAAGCTTGTGTTCTTCAATTGGTATCAGAGGGGGTTCCTTCGAAAAGGTTTTATAGCCAGAAGGAAGAACTGGTTAAGAACACAATGGATTTATTAGGTGGCAATGCAGCATGTACTCTTGATGGATCAGATTTCGATCTGTGGAGTGCAAGAATGAAAGTCTATCTAATGGCTCTTGGTAATGAGGTATGGGAAGTTATTGAAGATGGGTACACCATTCCTGCAAATGGTCCTTATACTAAAGAAGACAGGCTCCTACATCACAACAACTCAAAATCCATGAATGCAATCCTGAAGGGTTTATAGAAGGCTGATCTTACCAAAGTTATTCACTGCAAGACAACTAGTGAAATGTGGAAACAATTGGAGGTTGTTCATACAGGTGATGCAAATGTCCGAAAGGCCAAGTTGAGACACTTCAAAGGTATATTTGAACAACTCAAGATGAATGATGATGAAAAAATTAGTGACTACATGCTCCGTATGGATGAAGTTGTTAATTCTATGAAATACTTAGGTCTTGAACTTGTTGAAAATGATGTTTGTGATAAGATTTTAAGATCTCTTCCTAATAGATTTAGTGAAAATATTTTTGCTATTGACGAAGCCAAATATTTAGATAAGTTGAAAAAGGATGAGCTCCATAGTATTCTTGCAGCATTTGAGCTGAGAACTCAAGTGAATGTAGATATAAAGAAAGAGGCAGCTTTCAAAGCTACCAAGAAATCAAAATGCAAATAGATTCAAGAGAGTGATGAGTCTTCTAGAGAGGAAGAAGCATATTACAACAAGAAAGGCAAGTTCTCTAGAAAGCACAAAAGCAAGAAAAATATAAGATGTTTCAACTATGGAAAGTATGGTCATTATGCTACTGACTGTACTATTTCCAAAAATGAAAGTGATGAAGATATACAGGATGTTAAGAGCAAGGATTCTGAAAAGCACAGGTATTACAAAAAGAATAAAGATGAGCACAAAAATCAAGGAAAGAGGTATTCACACAAGAACAAGAAGAGCTTCTATCTGGACAAAGCAAGTAAATGTTCTAGAAGTGATAGTGAAAGCTCTTCCAGTGATAATGAAAATGAGATGTTGTTCATTTCAAAAAAAGAGGAAGAACCGAAACATAAATTCAGTGTCATGAAATGTTTTAGATGTGGAAATTTTGGGCACCTTGAGGATGATTGCAAAAATAATGAATTGGTTGCTAGTATGTATGAGGATGCTTCAGAAAATGATAAGGATGATGCATGTATGGTTTTTGAAAAGGGTAGCACCTCTAGTGATAAGAAATCTAAAAAAGGCCTTGATAACTCAAAGTGAAATCAAATAGAGGATCTTGAATGTGAACTCAATGATGCTCTTAGTGTTTTGAAAAAGGAAAGAAAGAAGAATGATAGAATCAAGATTAAGTTAGATGAATGTTGTATGGAGAGAGATGATCTCATAGGAAGTCTTGACGTTTCTATGGCTAAGACACAAGAGCTAAAGGATGAGTTAGAATCTAAGATTCTTGAGTATAATGAGTTAGAGTAGAAAATGGCTTCTTTGAAAGAAGAAAATAAAAATTACAAGGATAAGCTCTACAGATTTTAGGATAGCTCCAAGAAGGTTAAGTCTCTCATCAAAATTCAAAGAAATCCAACAGATAAAATAGGTCTCGATTTTGTTGAGCCGTACAAGAAACAGGTTGGGGAATCTAGCAAGAGATTTCAAAAAGAAGAAAGTTTTGATGAAGAAAGTACTTCAGATCATGAGTCCATGAGTGATGAATGCGCGGAAATAGAAAACAGATTTTTGAATGTGAAGCATAAGTTTTCGGGACCCAAGAGATTGATTAAAAGAGTATTTCACAGCATATGTTTTGCGTGTTATAGGTTTGGACACATGGCTGCACATTGCATGTCTCAAATGAAGAAGGTTAACAATAATTTCAGAAGTGGTATTTTCTTCCAAGGGTGTTGTTACTCTTGCAATCAATTTGGGCATAAAGTAATTTTTTGCAAAGAAAATATTAGGAACTGGGTTAGTCAAAACAGGTGGATTCAAAGAACAACTATGCCTGAAAGAAATAATATTGTTACTTGTTATAAGTGCAACAATGCAGGTCACACAGCCAGTCAATGCAGAGCTGATCTTCCAAGGTACAAAAATAGGAACAGTGGTATAAACAGGTCCAAGGATCAAGGTGTGGACAAGAAAAGAGATGAGAACAAGAACAAGAAAAGTGCCAAGAACAGAAACATTGAGAAAGAGCTCAAGAGCAGGCCCGACAAAGAAATTGTAGACACTGATGATGATGAGTGTCTAATGGGAGTTTCACTCCCCACCCTGTTTTAAATCACCTCATCAGGATGTGGGGGAGGGACTAAGCTAAGAGACTCATTCTTAGTCCCAAGCCCCAAAGGTGACCCTTTTCCATTGATGACAAAGGGGGAGAGATTTGAGTAAGGGGGAGAGATATGAGTAAGGGGGAGAGCTTCAAGTGAAGAGGAAAGCTTCAAGTCAGGGGGAGAAAAACTTCAACGAGATTGAGTTCAGTTTTGGCTCTTGAAGATGTGTTTTTAGTAAAGGTTTGCCATCAATGACAAAGGGGGAGATTGTTGGCAATTTTTGGTACCTTGAGTACATTGCCTTTGCTCAAGTATAGTTGTTTTCATTGATGTCAAGGAGCTCTTGGTAGTTGTTGTCATTGATGTCAAAGAGTTCTTGAAGCAATTTGTTTTTATGTCAAAGAATGTGTTTTGATGAAGGTTTCAGCTGGTCAGTAAGTCTCCAAGAAAATCAGAGTAGCCCAGCTGCAAAAGATCAAGAAAAACATAAGTTAGAAAATGTTTGCAAGCGGCTGGAAAAACTGTCACAATTTCATGACATGTTTGAGGAGAGAGAAAGTTCTGGCAAAACTGTCACGATTTCACGACATGCTGGAAGGCAGAGATGAAGCAGGCAAAACTGTCGTGATTTCACGACATGTTTGAGGAGAGAGAAAGTTTTGGAAAAACTCTCATGATTTCATGACATGCTGGAAGGCAGAGTCAAATCAGGCAAAACTGTCGCAATTTCGCGACAAGTTGAGTTGGCAGTATTGAGTTGCAGTAAGTGTCACGATTTCGCGACAGGAAGTAGAGAAAGCTTTCAGAAGCTAAAAGCGTCACGATTTCATGACAGGTTTCAAAGAAGTTGTATGGATGCAGAAAGTGTCATGATTTCATGATAGGTTGAGTTGGCAGCTTGCAGTTGGAGAAAGCATCACGATTTCATAACATGTTACAGTTTCACGAGCATTTGGCAAAAAAGAGCTTAAGGCAGCAAAAGCGTCACGATTTCATGACATGTTCCATTTTTGCTGGTGCAAACCGAGAAAAGGTTGAAGAAGCAATAAGTGTCATGATTTCATGACAAAATTGCAGATGACATCAGCAGAAGCAGATGTGTCGCGATTTTGCGATAGAAGCAGAGAAGAAGGCTTTGAAGTCTAAAGCATCGTGATTTCACGACAAAAGTAAGATGACGTCAGCAAGAGGCAAAGGTGTCACGATTTCACGACAGAAGCGGAGAAGAAGGATTTGAAGTCTAAAGCATCGCGATTTTGTGACAAAAGTGAGATGACGTCAGCAAGAGGCAAAGGTGTCGTGATTTCACGACAGAAGAGCAAAGGAAGCAAACAAAAGCAAAAGTGTCGCGATATCGTGAAAGTAAGCCATAGAAGGTGTACGACAGGAAAAGGTGTCACGATATTGCGACATGTTAAAGTTTTGTGCCAGAAGCTTCAGGGAGGCAGTGAAGTCGACAGAGTTAAATCTGGGCCGACGCAGTGTAGGGCTTTGCAGTCAACGTAATTAAAGGGTAAACAGCCGACTAAGATCAAGGTTCTAATCTTGAGATAGTGGGTATAAAATGAGGGCTATTTGAAGAATTTTAATTATCGATCGAAGTGTGCATTCGAAGAGTGACGTTCGCAGATTTAGTGCGACTGTGAAGTTTGATAGTCGAAAAAGAGAGTGCGAAGATCGATAGTAGTATAAGAGTGCATTTTTGTCAAATATTCTAAGTGTAGGAGACTGTAAGGAAATAGAGTGCATGAAGACGATACTACCGTGAATGCGTAGAAGTGCAAAGGTAGTTGTTCGATCGAGTGCAGCTGTGCTGTTGTATGTGCAAATATTGTGCTGTGGTGAATGTGCAAAGGAGCAGAAGTTGTTGGTGTTGCAATTTTTGCAAACAAAGCACATTTCAAGAAGATTGATTATCGAGAGTTAAAGTGCTGTTGTGTTGCGTAGTCTGTGTGAAAGTTGGTTTCGTCTAATACAGCTATGACAAAATAGTGAAGACTTGGGGATAGCATTGAGCAAGCATTTGAAAGCTTGTGAACCATTTTTCTTTAACCAATTTTTGAGGACTAGATTGAGGACAGAGATTGATGTATATTTGAGGATAGACTTTTTTGGTGCGGACCAGAGGAAGAGATAGAGGACATATGTGCTAGATCGAAGGACTGTGTTTAGTGCATATTTGAGGACCAGATTTGCGATGATAGAGTTGAGGACAGAGATCTCCAGCCAGAGCAGGGAAGATAGGTGTCTTATGTGGAAAGAGTTCTACTTGCTAAGGGCATAGGAGGTAGAGGTCTTCTAGAGGATCACCAGCCAAAGCAGAATTAGGGGAAGGTATCTCTTTTGAGCAGAGGCTCATAAACATTGTAATCGGGAAGGATTCCTAGAGGACTTTGATATAACTTTTAGAAGAAAGTTTTATCCTTGGAGTAGCCCACCTTGGGTGAACCACGTAAATTGATGTGTCACTTTTTGGATGGTGTTTTGTGTGTTGCTTTGATTACTGCTATTATTTTTGCTATCTTTATACTGCATAATATTGTATTGAAAGCTGTTTTGAAAGAAAAAGTTAAAAGAGGGCTTATACTGTTCACCCCCCTCCTCTTAGTATAAGCTTGTGTTCTTCAGAATAGATGTTGAATATTAGGGAGATAAAAGGGATTCAACTCTAAAAAAACTAATAAAGCTAAGGACACTATCAATATCATAGTACATTCAAAACACTTGCAAGGTGGAAAGTATTTTACAAAACTTAAAGAATTAAAAAGATCTTATCAAACTTGATCTTTTACTAAAATACTTGGGAGTTAAAAGGTATTCTACCTAGAGATTTGAAAAATTAAATTCTTATCAAAATCATTGATTGAACATTAAGATTCTCAAGGTATTTTACAAATTAGAGAAAAGAAAAAGGTTCATTGGGTTTTATCACAAGATACTAGGGAGTCATAAGGTAGTCAACATCATTTGTTTTCTGAAAGATAAATATTGTATCGAAACTATTCTCAATACATAACACTAGGTAGCTATAAGGAATTACACCATAGATATTAATTTAGAAGGAACGTGGATGAAATAGTGAGGAATGCATTCAATAATGAGTAACTATTTCATTGTTGAAATTTTATTCTCAAAACTTAATAGATACCTTTGATGAATACAAATATTTATCTACTACTAAAAAGGAAAGATTCTCATTTTTCCTCAAGGAAGCAAAGGAAAGAAATTTTATGACATTAAGTGGCTATATTCATAAAATACTTTTCAGAGTTTGGTGGAATACTCAAAGTATAGATATATTTACATCAGAAGAATTTTTGATGATATATCTATCATTTATTATTTTTGAATTATTTCAAAACATGAAATAAAATACTAATTATAGCCAATACTATTGTGATGATATACTAACTCAAGATGAAGAAGATATATCACTAGTAAAAATGTATAATAAAAGAAGAAGAAAAAAAAGGAAGATGAAGCATGAAAGAAAAGAAAATATGAAGATGAAAGAAAATACTTTCAAACTGAATATATATCAAAGTGACCTAAAGGAAAAATATGAAGATAGTCATCAGGATACAGATAAAGAGTACAATGAAGAAAAGATAAAATACAACATGAGCTCCAAGAACAAAATGAAGACTGCATCAGTAGAAGGATAAAAACCTAATCAAACTAAAGAAAATTTGAAATATGAAGACTCATATTGAAGACTAAAGTTTTTAATAACCAAATAATGTAATACAAGGGGTGTTGGAATATATTACATTATTTGGTACATGCTAATAGACCATGTTGGGTACATCATTATATTAGGAGAGTGTCTTAGATTAAGACTTGAGTATTTACTTTATGTAATGTAATAAATGCACAAGTATTATTAGAATGTGCAATGATGTAAATATGCATGGTGTCCACATGTACATGAGTCATTAGAATAGGAATATGAAGATTCATAGGAATATGGAAGGCCAAGAGTCATGTCTCATTATATATAGGCCTTTGGTAGAACAAGTGATTACAAGTGATAAGAAGTGAGAAGTGTAACAACCCTCCAAAAACATGTTTTTAATATTGTTAATTATATTTATGAGCATTCTTTTTTGTAATTTATTTTATTGTAAATATGCTTAATTGTCCTTGGGATATGGTATTGTTGATAGGTTTTGTTTTGTAGGTGCAGGTTCCCAAAAATAGAAATGGGAAATGATGGTAGTGTGAAATATCACTGCGGTGGGGTATTCGAAGTGATAGAGATGAGAAAAGTTCTATCAACGATACACCCACCAAGTGGTTCATGAATACATGAAAGCTCAATTAACTGCATTTCATGCATTATGAATATATTCTTGCATTATAAGTGTGTACCTTCAATCTTTGAATGATTTTATATATTTTTTTGTTTGTTGTTTTCCATTTATTTAACACATTTATTGTTGTTAAATAGGTTTTAGCAAATTTTTTTATGAAGAAAATGTAAGTAATTCATGAAATATAAAAGTAAATATTATTAATAAAAAAGCTATATTAATAAATTGAAAGGGGTAAAAGATTACCTTTTTAATATTAATATATTAATATATTAATATATATATATATATATATATATATATATATATATATATGCAAAAGTTAAAAGCCCTTATTTCCCCGTCCGCATTTGAAATATGACAAGGTTTCTGCTTGTTCACTTAGCAAAAGATGCCTTATCGGGTGGGTCATTTTCATGCACTGCTCCACCTATAAATCGGTCAGTCTAGAAAGACTAAGGGGACGCATTCTGTTTTGTTGTTGTGCCTAAAAGAAGCGGGGAAAGAAAGGTTGAAAAGGAGGGTTGTGAAGTTCATCTGCGCGCAAACAGGTCGTCTCTCTTCTATTAAAATTATAGCAACTAATGCTTGCCATTGAATTCTCCTTTTGAATTGCTGTTGATAAATGAGTAGAATTCCTTTCCTAAATTTATGATGAATTTTAATTCTTTTATTTTCATAAAATAAATGAATACACCAAGAATCCCTATCGTTAATTATAGAACTTATAGTTGGGTCTATATTATAGGGAATGCCTATTAGCGTTGCTTGCGTTAACGCAGCTATTAAGCTAGTTTGTTACCCATTTTTATGGGTTTTTTAGAATACCATTATTCGTAGGGATGGATACCCTTCTACGCGTCAGTTGATGCTTTATTTTATAAACCTGGTTCATACTCTCTGTATAGTGGAAGTCGTTCGCCTATTATGGAATTGCTAAATTTACCTCATGCACCTTTGTTTTGGTTGGACAAAAGGTCCTCTTAGAGGTCTGTAAATGACGTCTGCTGCACGATGTGTGCACAAATAACTAGATTTATAGGCTTAAATTAGCTCTTATATGTATCCTTTTATTCCTTGTGTCGTATAAATTATTTGACGTTGTTCAACTAAATTTAACATATAGTAAAGCTTGGTTTTCGACTGGAACAAATTAATATTGTGATAGTATACTTTTATAAATATGGAGTGTTGTTGTGAGCATTCATTATTGATAAGAAAGTGTTGTTGTGCATTCGCTTATCCATAATATTGTGAAATACAATGCAATCATATGGAGTGTTGTGTGCATTCGTTCTTGATAGGAAATATTGATGTGCATTCACTTATCTGTAAGATTGTGAAATACTATGAAATCAAAATCATATGGAGTGTTGCGGTGTGCATTCATTCTTCATATGAAATGGTGTTGTCATTCACTTATTCATAAGATTGTGAAATACCATGGAAGCATATGGAGTGTTGTTGTGTGCATTCATTCTTGATAAGAAAGTGTTGCTCTGCATTTGCTAATCTGTAAGATTGTGAAATGCTATGAAAGCATATGGAGTGTTGTTGTTGTGCATTCACTTATCCAGGAGATTGAAATCATATGAAATGTTGTTTTTGTGCATTCACTTATCCAGGAGATTGAAATCATATGAAGTGTTGTGTGCATTCACATGTTATTGCCAGGGAGGTGAAGCTTAATATAAGAAGTTAGATATGTCATTATGTTTTGCTTTGATCATATTCCATTGCTGAGTATGATAACTTAAAACTAGTCATTACATCATAAAATTGAGATCGTGACTCATGGCAAAGTTCGAGGTCGATCAGAATATTGTGGCTTTGGCGATGACATCGTCTTCCAGAGGAACATTAAATATTTATTTTTTTGAGTAATTCCTTTGTCTTGAAATCATGGCTTGGGAGTGTAAGCAATGATGTCTTGCTTATATTTGTACTAGATTAGTAGTCGAGAGGTCAGGTGAATCCGATTAATGTCGGCCCTTGTAAAATGTAATTGTAAAACTGACTTTTTCTCCCTCGAAGGAAACTGAGTTTCGCCAAATAATCCCTACAGAATATATTATATTAAAAGCAATAAATTATGTTAAGTGATATATATATATATATATATATATATATATATATATATATATATATATATATATATATATAACTTATTATATTTACACTATCATCTTTTGTATTAATGAATTAATGTGTGCCTTGTATAACATAGAATTAGTCATTAATAATGATCATTATAATATGATAAATGAACAGACAAGAACATTACTAAAATTGATAAGCAACCAAAAATTTCATGCCGGATCTTGCTGTACTCTCGCTCTGCTCAACGATTGTGGCTTTTCGTTCTGGTGGCTCTCACTCTGCTCAACGGTTGTGGCTCTTCGCTTTGTGGATGGCTTTCATGGGTTTGCATTCATGTTTGGATTCTTGTGGTTGTTTGAGTGGTTCTTTTGCATTGCTAGTGTGTGATTTTGATGAATGTGGTATCCGGGTGGGGAAGCTCTGGACGAACCGGTGGAATCTCTTTCTTTGGAAAAGCCTTGTGGCCAAGCTATTGGGGAGGCTGCGCCCAAAAGGAATGGGGGAGCGTAGACTTTGCCAATCGGGTTGTTGATGGAGACGTTCATCCCCAACTCGAAATCTCACTCAACTGTGTCCTTTCTATTGGCAAATCTGTCTGGTAATTTAGTGGGAAAATTCTCCGGGAGCAGACCGGATGTTGATGTTTAAAAGAGATGGGCCATCGCCCGTTGGAAGCCAACTTGCAACCTCTGTTTATCTCTTCTCCCGAAGAACTTTTTTCTCTTTTCTCGGTCGGACCCCTCTGATGTTGATCGAGTGCTGGAAAAGGGGTCATGGTTTTTCGAAAAGCATGGGTTGTATTTGAGGAAATGGGACTCTGGGTTTAACCCTGCTACTCACAAAGTGGACATTGTTTCGGTTTGGATTCGTCTTCCTGAAGTCCCTCTCTATTTATAGCATGACTCCATCTTCAAACAGATTGCCAATGCAATTGGGAATTTTATCTCTTTTGATGCCTCTTCCATGTCGGAAGACAAAAGGCAATTTGTTCTCGTAAGTGTTCTCACGGACTTGTCCAAAGAGCTGCCAAAATCTATTTTGATCAACTCTCTGGTGGGAAGGTGGGAGCAGGTAATCATCTACGAACATGATAGCTTTTCATGTTCAGCTTGTGGGGGCAAAGGTCATTCATCTTTGCATTGCAAAAGAAAGTCAGGGGATGCCCCTACTAGGGTGCAGCGCTCACAAGGATTTGTGTCCATGGTGGAGAAAGGGAAGATACCGGCCTCTGTTCCTGGTACTAGCAAGCCTATTTGGTCTTTCCCCTCAAAGAAGCGAAGAATATGGAAGAATAAATTGTTCGTTGCCCCGTCGGTCAAGGAAGTCATTGCTCCTTCGGTGGATCTTCAAAATTTGGCTCCCCCTCTTTCCTCCCCTCCATTAGCACCTTTGGTTAGGGAGGAGGAGTTGTTCAAACCGATGTGTTCGAATATTGCAATGGAGAATTCTAATAAGCTAGAGGTGGACTTGTTTTCAAAAGTCAATCTGGAAAAGGCTTCTATCCCCTTAGACAACTCTTTTGAGTGTCTAAATGCTTTGGCAGAAGACTTGGGTCCATCGTGCTCTAAGGTCTAGGCGGTGATCCTAGTGGGGTCCTTAAGGGAATGCCCACAATCTTCGATGGCTCGTTGTCTGTCCTTCTCTTCTGGCATGGCCAAATCGTGTGGATGGTTGTTCCTCCTTTGTGATAAGAAACGAAGCTTTAGTGACAGATGTGGCTCCTGCTTCCCCATATCCTCATCTGGTGGTAATAGAGAAGGGCTCTCATGGCCCTAAAACCCATAGTCATAGAAGACATTTGATGTATTTGGGCAAGGCCTGTAAACCTAGAAGTCCTATGTCTAAAGTAAGCAGGAAAAGAAAGGTCAATGAGTCTATGGCCAATGAATGTAAATCTAGACTAGTTCTGAAAATTGGTGGAGGCAAAAAATGATTGAGCTTGGATGGTTTCTTGAGCTTATCGGTAGGTGGTGGAGATAAAGTGAGTTCCCCCTTCCCATGAAAATCTACTCATGGAACATAAGAGGGCTTAATAGCTCCTCTAAGAAGCGCTTATTGGAGTCCCTGAGAAGCGAATTGGTCCCTGATATGTTATGCATTCAAGAATCAAAGCTTGAGGCCGAGTCGTGGAGATCGATCCAAAGGGCAGTATGGAAGGACTCGGGTTTCATGGTTAGTGAAGTTGTGGGAACAATGGGTGGACTCCTTTTTTTTTGGAATTCACATAAATTTTATGGGCATGTAATCTCTGCTTCACGTAGAGTGATAAATATTCTTTTTTGGTGCAACAAAACCCAAAGGCGTTGGGTGGTCTCCAATATCTACACTCTGAATACCACTTATGAAAGGAGAAATTTCTAGAATTTGTTTCTAGAAATGCGTCAAACCTTCATTCATGAACATTGGTTAGTGATTGGAGATTTTAACTCCCCTCTATATCCTTTGGAGAGAAGGGGTTGAAGTGGCCCTAAAGAGCACAATCTTGCTGACCTGGCGGATTTCATATCTTCCACAAAATTACGAGACGTGGATTTGAAAGGGGGGCATTTTACATGGAGTAACAGTAGGTCAAATAATGGTTTGATCCTGAGCCGGCTGGACAGAGCGCTAGTTTCATCTAGAAGTCTTGATTTATTTGGGGATGCGATGCTTTCGACCTTGTCTAGAGTGGGCTCAAATAATAATCCTCTCCTTTTTGAGACTGTTGAAACTCTTCTTTTTTTTCGAGACCCTTCCGCTTTGAAGCAGTGTGGTGCAACTTCCCTAACTTTGAAGATTGCGTGAAAAAATGGTGGGATGAGGAAGCATCAGGATTGGGCCTTTTTAAAGTTGCCTTCAAATTTTGAAGGCTTCCTCATCAATTAAAATGGTGGAACAAGAACGTGTATGGTAATATCTTTAGGGAGCTGGAAGCTTTAAAAAATAAGATCGCTAAAATAGAGAAAAATATTGAGTCACAGGGACTCGATGAGGTGTTATTAAGGGAGGAAAGGTATTTCTTAGCCAATTATCATAACAAAAAAATGGATATCGAGTTGCACTGGAAGTAGAAATCGAGAGAATTATGGCTAAGAGAAAGTGACAAGAATACGTGGTTCTTTCATGCATCCACCATGCAGCAGAGGAGTAGGAATAGAATAGTGGATATTATTAAGGAAGATGGCAGCTCTATCAGGAAGAGCGAGGAAATTTTATTGGAGGTTGTCAATTTCTTTAGTTCTCTTCTTGGTCCCCCCAAAACGGGATTTGGCGACGGAACGTGTTATGTCATATTCCATTTCTACTTGGTGACGAAGGAAATGAACGTGGTTTTGGAGGCCCCGCTCATAGATGATGAAATATTTAATGTTGTTAAGGAGCTAAGGTCTTTAAAGGCTCTGGGCCTTGATGAATTTCCCCCATTGTTATTTCAAAAATATTGGAATATTTGTGGGTCTGAGGTGGCAGAGGCTCTAAGAGAATGCCAAATATTGGTGGAAATTCCTAAATACCTGAATGCCACGTTGATTTCCTTAATTCCAAAAAAAGGATTTTGCCTCGTCATTTAAGGATTTTAGACCAATCAATTTGTGCAATTATCTATATAAATTCCTCTCTAAGGCTTTGTCTAATAGACTCAGGGGGTTGCTTTCAAGTCTCATTGATATGGCTCAGAGCGCCTTTGTGCTAGGTAGATAAATATTAGATGGCACTATTTTCATGCATGAGCTCATTCATTCGGTCAAGTACAGTGGTAGATAGGCTTTCTTCTTAAAGCTCGACATCAATAAGGCTTATGACAAAGTGACATGGCCATTCTTACAAGAGGTGATAATGAATTTTGGCTTCAGCAATCGGTGGTTCACCCTTATTTTGGCTTACATTTCTTCAGTTTGGTGTTCCATTATAATGAATAGATTGGTGTCTAGATTTTTTAAGTACACCACAGTTTGAGGCAAGGCAAACTGCTTTCCCCTTCCTCTTCCTCTTCCTCTTTGTGGCAAAGACTTTAGGGAGAGCGATTGGAAGGTTGAGCGGGGAGGTGGGTCTTCGTCCAGCTCTCCCATGTCTGCCTACATCTCATCACCAATTTTTTGATGATACTCTGATTGCTAGTGGTGCATCAGTTCTTTTCGCCCTGGTTATTAAAAATATCTTATTGAGTTATGAGAGGGCTTCTAGTCAGGAGATCAACTTTGCGAAGAGCTTTCTCTACTTTTTTAACACTTCGAAAGCCAAGCAATCAAATATTGTGAATATACTCAATTGTAGGATTGCCACATTGCCAGCAACCTATCTTGGACTGCCTCTCTTTGTGGGTATAATGAAAGACTCACTGTGGGATCCTTTGATTGAAATAATTCAACGTAAACTAGCCTCTTGGAAAGGGGTGTTACTGAGACAAGATGGGAAGGTGGTACTTGGTCAAAGCAAGATCCAGAGCATACCCATTTATTTCATGTCCTTATTCTTACTCCTTGGTAAAGTAACAGATAAAATTGATCATATTTGTAAAACATTCCTTTGGGCTAGATTGGATTTAAAATGCAAGTACCACTTGGTCGCTTGGGATCATATTTGCAAGAGAAGAAAGGACGGGGGTCTTAATTTGAAAAGAGCCACACTTATGAATAGAGCCCTGGTTGGTAAATCAGGGTGGTTGGTTACTTCGAACGCTAAGAGACCTTGGTGTTTTATCCTTAAAGCAAAATACGAATTTAATTATTTCTTTTCATACGATCTCTCCCCAAGAGGCTCCATTTTTTGGAGAATATTAATGAAGATTAGGGAATTTATGAAGGCTAAAAGCAGGTGGATCATTGGTGATGGGAGAAATGTCAAATTTTGGGAAGACCATTGGTTGAGGGAAGAGTCGTTATTGGATGACCCAAATCTCAAGGCTCTTACTTTGAAAGCAATGGAGGAAGGCAAAATTTGGGTTTCCCAATATATGCCTATTGTCAATGGTAGACGTTCGTGGAATTATTATCCCTATTGGGTGTCCAACCAGAACAATTTGGTCAGTTGGTAGAGAATTTTAGTGGAACTTAACAAGTATGCGATCAGATAGGATGATTCCAGAGACCGTTTGATTTGGAACGGGGAAGCTGAAGGTGAATGTTTTGTAAAATCAGCTTAATCCTTCCTTCTCTCAAAATATGAGGCTCCTTTTCTAGTGAATCTTATTTGGATTAAAATACTAATCACAAATATCAATATTTATTTTTTGCTGATGGCTCAAAATAAAATACTTTTTATGCAGAATCTTCGAAAGAGGGGTCGCATTATGGTGAATAGATGCTATCTGTGCAAATCGGACTGGGAATCCATGTAACATCTTCTCCTTAGCTGCCCGTTCACATGGCAGGTATTTATGTTTATTTTTAATTGGTTTAACATTTATTAGGTGTTTCCAAGTACTTTGATGGACAACATAATTCAATGGTGTTCGTCGTTCATATCCCAATGACTATATTGGTTGTGGAAAATTATGCTTCCCCATGCGTGGTGGGGGTGTGGAAAGAACGGAATGCCCGTGCTTTTAATTACGTTGATACCGATGTTGTCAGGGTGGGTACTAATAACATTAATAGAGCATCATAGAATGTCTTGGTTGCCTTTTTGGGTAAACGGCCCAAGTCACCCTCCTCCTCTGACAAAGTTGATTTGGAATTTAAATTGGGTTGGAGCCCTCTTCCTTGGACCCCCTTGAACCTGATCCTTGAGAAGGAATTAAGTGGGCCCATTCGGCTCCCAATTGGCTGAAATGCAACTTCTATGGGGCCTCAAAGGGTAACCTCAACAAGGCTGGAGTAGGTGGCATTGTGCAAAATAAGAATGGCGACATCCTCATGGCATTTTTTGAACCCCTTGATTCCCAATATTCACACTTCGTGGAGGCTCGTGCATCTTATATGGGGATGAAATTGTTAGCGAATGCTTTTTATAATAATGTGGAAATCGAAGGCGACTCTTTGAACATAATCAAGATGCTCAAAGGGGAGTGTACACCTAGCTGGAACATTCTCAATCTTATTGTCGAAGCTAGGAGATTGTTGTATGCTTTTGAGTAGGTGAACATTCACCATGTGTTTCATGAGGGGAATGCATTGGCCGATATGTTGGCCAACCGTGGTGTCCACTGTGTTGCTTTTTCGATGTGGAAAAACGATGTCCTGAATGACGTAGTATCCCTTGCTAGGAAAGAGGCTCATGATGTTTTTTTTTTTAAGGAGGAGTCGGACATCCCTTTGGCTCTTGTTGGAAGGGGTGTTCAGTCTCACTTTACCCTTTGACCAAAGTTTGTCAGAGTTTGTTTTACCTTCAAAGCGTTGTGCCTTTCTAAGTTCTCTTTGAAATCATTATGGTTATTAGGAATTAAACTCTCTCAGTTATTCATAATAGGTATGATATTTTGGAGATTGTTATTATGGTTGAGATTTTGGTTGTATGTATAAGGTTGTGGAGACCCTTTCAAAACCCTCTCTTTAAATTAATACCAAAAAAAACTTAATAAGTAACTATTATAATGTTATATTGCTTACCACATGATTGCTTGAAACTATGTGCCTTGTGAAATGTATACATTATCATTTCTAATAATCATTATATTGTTACAAACGTATTAACAAAAGGGAAATTATTGTGATTGCTTGAAACTATGTGCCTTGTGAAATGTATAAATTATCATTTCTAATAATCATTATATTGTTACAAACGTATTAAATAAAGGGAAATTATTGTGTTCTTGGCATACGGAAGAAAATGATGACATCCACATTAAGTAGATCCCTAAATTTAAGAATCCTTAAAACTTTATTTTGTTTAGCACGCATTTAATAAATTAGATATCTATCTTTTATTTTTGTCAAGGCTTTGGAGTAGCTTGCATCCATGGGATTGACCTCAGTTAATAGTGGAATTTTATCCTTTTCACCGAGATTTGAATTTTAATTGCATAATATCGCTATATCCACTTGTGTGGTGCTTTTTATATTTAATTGGTTAGAAAAAAGTTGTATGACTAATATATGCAATATTCTATACACGTCCAAAGTAAAAGAAATATAATATCAAAGTACGTATCTTTTTTATTTTAATGTTTTGTTTATAAAACCCATTTTACGAGATTCGTACTTGTCCTATTAGGCACGTATCAGCCTAACATAAAGAATAACGATATTAGTCATTTTTATAGATATTATAGCAAAAGGTTTTGCAGGACCATCTAGAGTAAATTATGTAAGTGATGATGTAGTTTAAAATACGATTAAGAACATTCCTTTGTTGAAATGACTATTAGTTAAATTTGTTGATTTTTAAGTTATATAGGAGATTAACATTGACTTTTATTTAAAGTTCATAGATGAGTTATCTATTATTTGGAAGTGATAATAGGGTTTTAGGTTTATTATTGAGGATCACCACTTTATTATATAAATATGCTTTTATTCTCATCTAAGTTATAGAGTTATCATATTATTTAGTGAAATGAACTCTTCTAAAATTGATTGTTACTTTATTTAATTAATGAAAATAACTTTGCTAAATAAGTGATTATTTACTTATTTATATTATTTTAAGTTAGATCTATGTGAATAAGACTAAATTTAATTAATATTAAATTAGGAGAACTTTTTTTGAGAAACCTTGAATTCATTTTTAACTTTAATCATCAGTGAAGAATATAAAAAACCTAATATACCATTTTACCATTGGAAATGTTGGTATGCATTCAATGTAATTCAATAATTATCATTAAGGATGGGTGGTATGCGACACCTATCTAGGTCATTAAAGGAGTAGTACAGTGGTGGAATTTGTAAGGGGTTGACAAATAAGGAATCTATATGAGAGAATCACATCTTCAACATAAGATGGCCCAGTGATGGAAGATATTGGTGGAAGATTTGAAACTTTGAGTTGAGACTCCATAAAGATATGGAATGAGATGTATCACTATATTTGTAAAACCATCAAGGAGTCCATACATAAAGCTAGGTGGATGACATGACCATAACTGCCATAGAGCTAGCTATCAATCTAGATACATGGACACTAGTTAATCACCATAGCATTGATGTTATCCTTACATGTTTAGAAATAGATGGGTTAAGATATACCTAGGGTTATTTGTAAAATGTTAAGGAAGGGAGGTATGCATCCCCCTATAGGTGTTATGGGCCCTAGAGAATAACCCACGCTATGATTATGGATTCACCATAAAATGGGTGAGATGGATAGGATCACTAAAGGCACTTTTGGCGAGACCCAACCAATATTATCCACTTTGGAGGTCGACTATAGCAACCTAATTTCCAAATATGGTACTTAATACTATGTATTCATATAATATGCAAAAATAGACTTTGAAAATGATTTTTTTTACCTTTATCAATCATCTTATTAAATATGTCAATCTTATGTAGAATTTATATAGTTACAACTAGTATAAGTTTATTTGAGTTATCACACGAAGAGTGATTAATAGTAAAATAGATAGTAGATACAACGTAGAACTTGTATGAAGCATGGAGTATTGAGATATCCACATATTGTAACAAGTTCAAATTTTAGTGATATTTCATTAATAGCTATTTCATGAGTTATTTCATAAGTTTCTCATGCTATTTATTTGCTTGTTATATTGCCAGTATCATATAATAATGTATTATTATTTTACTACTTGTGGTTGCATTTCCTTTAATTTTATAGTATCAAACGCTAACATGCTTCTTGCAATTTCTATAATGGTTCTATTTTTCTCTTAGCTAACCCCATTATGTTGTGGTGTCTAGGTAGTAGTAATATTACTCTTGATGCCACATTGTTTGCAAAAATCATTGAACTTATTTGAACAAAATTCTCCTCCATGATTAGTTCTCAAACACTTTATTTTATATCCACTTTCATTCTCAACCAATTCTTTAAAAATATTGAACATGCCAAAACCTTCATCCTTATGTTTCAAAAAATACACCCAAAACTTCCTTGAAAAATCATCAAAAAATGTGATAAAATATGAAGACTTATCCAAACTTTGTGTTTGCATAGGTCCACAAATATTAGAATGTACAAGTTGAAGTGGGTAAAAGCCCACCATAATTTTACTTTTGTAAACTCCTTCCTTGCATGCTTTCAAATCACACATGCTTCACACACACCCTTGTGCTCTCCAACCTTAGGTACTATATTTACCATATCTTCTAAATATAAAAATTCTAGACTCTTAAAGTTCAAGCATCCAAATTTGATATGCCAAAGCTAATACTTATGTTCAAATACCATGTGTGCCACGTTCATATTCTATTTTCCTCCAAAGTTCAAAGGAAAAATCTAGTTCTTTATCATAGGAAAAATAGTGACCATACAGTTCCAAATATACTTATCGTAAATTATACATTCATTGTTATCAGACACAAATTTATATTTTTTTCTATAATTTATCCAATACTCAACAAATTATTAGTCAAATTCTAACCTCCATGGTGCCTTTTTTACCCACATCCAAAGAATTATTATTCCAAATAATGATATTGGTCTTGAAATTCTCATTCACATCAGCAAACAACTCATTTTTTCTAGTCATGTGGTTAGAACAACTAGAATCTAGATGCCAAACTTCTTGACTAGTTTTTTTAGCCATTTCACTTGTCAAAATCAATTTACCTTGTGCAAATTCTTCCTCACATACATAGTGGGATCTTCTATCTCCATTTATGGTCTTGACTCTACAATATCATGCAATGTGATCCATTTTATGATAATTTTATCATTAAATTTTTTTTGATCAACCAATCCATATCCTATTCCAACAACAACTCCTCTTCATCTTCCTCCTCTACATATTGATTAATTATGATATAATTCTCTTCCATATGTTTTTTTACTTTTTCTTTGACCAAATTCATCATTCTCATCATTCTTCCTTATTTCTCTTAGTCTTTCCTCATGTGACATAAGAGAACCAACTACACAATCAAATTTAAGTGTAGATAAATCTTTACTCTCCTAAAAAATATTGCAACATGATCTCCAAGTATGACAATCTTGTTCACCACATCCTTCAAGACAATAATCATTGACACTTTTAGCCTCTTTCGTATGTAGATTCTTAAACTCTTTCTTCATGGTATGCAAATTAACCATTCTTATTTGGTCACTTCCTTAGTAAGCCTATGGAATAGACTTCCAAGACTCTTTGCATGATGTATCAACATCAATACATGGAAATAAACTCTTTTCAATAGAAGATTGAATATGGTAGATAGCTAATGAATTCTTCTTCATTATTTTCTTTTTTGTTGTCCTATCATTTCCTTGTAATGTGTTCCAGTAAAGTGGTAACTTATAACCACTCTCCACTACCTCCCAAATATATTTTCCAATCAACAATTTTCTCATATTTATGCTTCAATAATAATAATCTTACTCGTTAAATTTTGAAATAAGTAATGAGTTGTTGAAGTTGGCCATTAGACTCAAGCAACAAAAAATGAAAATTTTCTGCAATGAAATTGTCCAAGAAATTGATCAATTGTTAGACTAAAAAAAAACCCAATTCCACTCAAAACCAATAAATCTCTAATACCAAATTAAGTAAATAACCCAAAAAATAAGAGCACCAAAATGCAACAAAAATGCAGTAGCAAACAATGTAGTAAAAATTATGATAATACAATATAGTCTATATTTGAGGGACCAATATTGCTTAAAAAATGATGAAATATTGGTAATTAATCGTACACAATAAGACCTTTCCAATGGTATATCACACATGAAATCTAGATCTATAAAACAAAAGTTATGAGCTCTGAAACTTGAATGCAGGTTTTAAAAAATAGGAACAACAAACATGTTTTTCACAAAATTAATGGAATATAATGCTATTTTTTATTCCAAATAAAATTAAAAGTATTATAAGGATTTTTCATAGTATACTATATCTATATTACTCTATTTTATATTTACAAGAGATAAAATGATGTTACAACGCTTCATTTGACATTCTAGGAAGTCCAACAATTATGGTGACTCTTCAAGGGTTGTAGATACTTCTGGGCTTAATCAAATTTGTGGGAGAAATTTTGGTTTTCTCTTTCTTAGTAAACATCAATATCCAAAAACAACTTATTATATTATATAGGAATAGTGTGGGAAAATTTGTTGCTCTTAACCCTCAATTAGATATTGTCTACTAAAAATATCCAATTGTAAATAATAATTAGTTTTTAGATGGAATTCAATAAAGATCCATTATTATAAGTACTCTATGTACATTAAAGAGAAATATACATGCACACATGGGGGTGTGATAGTTGAGATATGATAAAAGAATAATTAGGATATGATAAAATTTCATCTTTACTATATAAATTTTTAATTTGATAATAGAAATATTCTTCTTAGCTATCAAGTGTTGTTGAGTTATTAGTTTAAGGGATTAGATATAGCTACAAAAATAGCAATCACCCACTACAAAAATAATTGAAATCAAGTCCAATTTTCCTAGGTAGAATGATAAGTGTGTTAGATTGAACTTATATTATGTAGAATAGATTTATATCTTGATTGTATTATTTTATTTTCATATTAGTATGTTATTAACTTTCTTGTTCTAGTGTGTTCTAGTATGTTATATTTTCTTTTAAGATATTGTATTTCTACCTAAGTGACTATCCTAGATAGAATTAGATAATTATGGAAATGTTGATTCCCAAGAAAAATATGCAGCCAACCCTTAGAAGGGACATTCTTGTTATAGTCCTTTATGAATGAAAATCTTGTCAATGAGGTTCTTATATATGATTTCTTATTTTAATAGATAGGTTGTATGTTCATGTAGGATTTAGCAATTTTAATTAAGTAAATCCTTCTATTTTCATATATAGCCATTTCCATCATTAACTCATAAAACCTTAGTTTCAATAAATATAAGTAACTTGTCATATTGTGTTAAGTTTTAATTTACTATGGTAAATAATTTTCTACATATAGGATGCATTATGACAAGATGCCTATTAATGCACTATCTCTTAATTCTAATATATATATTTAACTTATAAAAAAATAATATTAAATGTTTATTTAAATGAATAAAGGTTGGCCAATTCTAGTGTAAGAATTAGGCTCTAGTACAAATATACGTGCCTAGTCCAACACTACCAACTAATGTTATCACTAATATAAGGTAAATAAAAAATTATATTTGTTAATAAATAAAACATGAATAGATAGCCTCTTGGTGGATGGACAAACCCTCCTCTTTTCCCTACCTATGACTTATCATAGATCACCTAATACACCATATACATCTAACAAATTAGCATAGTTAGGTGTACAAGGGTTATTCACCTCCTTATTTATAGGTGGCTTAATTTTTAATAATTCCATATAAAATATCATGTCTAAGCCCATGGTGATAAGGTCTATATAACTTATATAAGCAATAGTCAACCCATATACAACACATCACACTATATCTCCACCTTATACAATCTCTCCCTAAATTCCCATCAGCTCTATCAAATAGAATACATGACCCTTTGATAGAGAACCCAAAACATGTTCACCTCCAACCTTACATATCTATAAGTTCCTAACATAGTCACATTTGTCTAGTGGAATATCTAAACCATGTGTCTATGTGATGCATGTTAAGAGATCATGTTACCTTTAGCCTAGGATGGATATGTTGTGGATATTTGTCTATATTACTATGAACCTTATATGAATACAACCAAGTTTACAATATTCAATGGCTCACATAATATTAATCAACTAATATCTACAATGGTAAAAGAGTTACTCAATCACATAAACCAATATTAATACTTATTAGACCAAATAAAACCATAACATTTCTTTTCTTCTTTGAACCTTTAAATCTCTCTTCTCCAATATGAACAATATCAACAAAATAATGAGTTTTAATAATTAAATAGATCTTATGTACAAGTGGATTGATCATAAGTAAATAACAATAACCAGGAGGATCCATAGGGATGATCCTACTTAACTCATATTAATTCTTTTTTTTCTTATATCTTCATTTTTTATAATAAAGCATCTCATTCTTATTTTAGATATTTTCCTTGGAATAGTATAAAAAAAATACACTTTATATTTAGAATTTTTTGTTGTTTTTGCAACTGTTATTGTGGACACATGGAATACAATTGAATACAATTATGTGGAAATACAATTCCTAGGCCTACATATCTTTTTGCTTTTAGTTCTTACAAAAATAAAAATTATTATTATTATTTTTTATTTACTGATAGATCAAAGAATTAATATGCAAATAAGGAATTTATCCTAAAAATGTAACTACATGTATATTTGATTTTATGCATAAATACTTTAAAATGATGTGAAAAAGATGGTCATATTTGATTTTATGCATAAATACTTTAAAAGGAAAATAAAAGCAAACTTCCTACTTCTCTTTAAAAAATTCTATAAAACAAGGTAAAAGTTAACAAAAGGTCTAGATCATGCTAAAATATTAATGATTAGGCTTGTAACCACGAATTGAACATAGTAATTAAGGCTGGACTAAAATTAATGTAGACTTGTAATGAAAATATGCCATTTTTTCTTTTTATAAGAACTTTATAAAATGATGTAGAAACATCCTTATGTTCAAACAATCTTGCATAAACCAAAAACATCTACATTTGTGTGGTCTTTGTGCATGCAACTCTATGTTTTTTACATGTGCATTTCTATGGTCTTTGCATATACAATTTTGTGGTCTTTGTGCATGTATTTTTATGGTCTTTGTGCCACATAGTTTTGGTGGCCAACATGGCCTTTTCATTAGGGTTCCTTGGATTAGGGTTTCTTGGATTAATGTTCCATAGATTAGGGTTTATGCAATTAGTGTTGCCTAGATTCATGATGTGAATATTAAATATTCATTGTGGGATAGGAAGGATTCCATTAGGGGAAGATTGTGGTTTAGGATAGTTTTGGATAGAGTCTTAGATTTTCTTTATTGTAACACATAGAGTCTTGGTTCTAGATGTATGTATAGTTATTGTAATATTTCCTTTATTTGAGATAAAAATAATGGATGCAACATGATATGCAGGTTGAATTAACAACATGTGCATGGATGTAGTACTACAAAATGGACGTAAGAAGGGTCAATGGAAGTTGAAATATAAATATCTATTTTTTCTATATAAAATGAAGGAAAGATCACAATAATTGTGCATAGATCTACAATCAAGACACTCTGGATTGCAATCAATAAAATCTAAAACTCTACCTAAAACTATCCTAAAGCAAAATATTCCCTAAATGAATCTATCATGTCCCACAATGAACATATATTATTCACATCATGAATCTAGGGAACCCTAATCTCAAAAACTTTAATCCAAGAAACCCCGATCAAAGGAACCCTAATCTTAGAAACCCTAATCTAGGGAACCCTAATCCAAGGAACCCTAATGCAAGAATCATGTTGACCACCAAAACTACATGATACAATGACTATAAAACTACACATGTAAAGACCACAGAACTACGTATGCAAAGACCATATAAAAACACACATAAAAACCATAGAACTACTCATGCAAAAATAATAGAACTACATATGTCTTTGGTTGATGCAATATTGCGTAAACACAAGGATGCTCCTGTATCAAACACCTTTGCTAAAAAATAATGTGAGCTTGGAATTCACATTATTGTTAGAGTTAATGTAATGTGCACTATGTCAGTTTGACACTTTTCAGTTTCATTGACAAGTGTCATGTTCATCATATAGGCTTATGCCTATATATTGTAACCATTTATCAATAAAAAATATCCCTTTAGTTTTCCCTCCTAACATTTGGTATCAGAGCACCAGGCGTTCTCTTGCCCTTGTGAGCTCGAGGGGGATTTCCCTCATGGAAATCCCCCCCTCATTTTTTTTTGTTTTCAAGCCTAGGGAGTATGCTCTCCATTTTTTTTAAATGGATTAGAAACCAGACAGCTTGAAAAAATTCATGGCTGCCCTTGAAGCTTCATTGCTTGGAGCCATGAGATGTTGGGGAAAACAATTTCTCTATTTTTAGTCTCATTATTTTTTCTCTTCTATTTTACTCTGATTTTTTTCAGGTTGTGTGGAGTTGCTGGTTTTATGTTGATGAAACAATGTGTTGTGATTCTCATAGCGGTTCTAGAAATAGATGGCCCGATCATCAGGATTTTTGTTAGGAGGAGGACGCGTCGTTTGTTTACGTAATCCAGATGGTTGAACTCTGTAATATTTATCATTTGTCCGATTTGGCTTTTGTGGGTCTTTTCCCTTAGCTGCTCGAAATGCCTCAGCACGACCTCGAATCCAAAAAAATATACCATGGATATTTCCCCGATGCCCTCGTTGTGCAGCGCGATGGCAGCGGTGGCGTCATTCTCGACTTCAGTACAGCCCTGACGGTCTTTGTGAGGGAGGCCTATAGGACCCTATTGAGTGTCGTCCGGGCAGCCGTCAAGCTTATGCCGATGAGATCGCCATCGAGGTTGTTTGATCTCTGCTATAGACGGTCCTCCTCTGGACATGGAGCCCGGTTGAGGTTGTCGTCTTTCACTTTCAACTTCGAGGGCAGCATGGACATGGAGCTTTCGGTGGAGAACTATTTTGTGCAGGCAGACGATAATCATGTTTTCCTGGTCATAGCACGAATAGATGACCTTTTTCTTCCTTAATCTAAAGAGAAGGTAAATCATCGGTTGAAGCAGAGGATAGAGTTTTCAACGGGGGATTTGGCACATTCTGAGACAAAATCTGGGATCTAGAGGCCGAACTTGGTAGATTGTTGTATTTCGCAAATGTGGTCGTCCTGTAGAACAATCTGCTCTTCGCAGACATGTTCTTCTGTAGTGTTCTATTCCAAAAACGTGATGGTCGCTATCGACATAATTGTTGTTATTGGCAAGAAAAGGCTCCTTCAGATGGCTCCACGGCTGGTTGCTGCTTGTTTCGACCATTTCTTCTCTTCTAATCTTTCTCTCACAATAGGTCTTCATTATCCTTAGTCTAAATGAGTGCTACTCACATTGAAGCATCGGGTTCCTTAGGATAGAGGGCATTCTGGGAAATTACTAACCCTCATCCATTACCAAATCAGAATCTGAATATAGAATGGTGTTGGTTCGGGGCAAGCCTTATCCAGTCAACAATATTCTTCGTTTAGAGCTATATATTGCCTGGTTTATTTTTCTTCTTGCATATGGCAAGACCTTCGAGGAGGAGAGCAGCAAACAAAGCGATGCCATACACAAATCAACGAAGCAGGAGTTTGTGATTTAGAGAAGCAACACATGAATCAACGAACCAGGAGTTTGTGATTTAGAGGAGTTTGCGAGGGTGTCGTTGGGGACGAATTCGTAAACACAGATGGGGTCGTCGACGTCCACTCGACGCCAGGTGTTGCGCCGATGTCGCCACGTTCGAAAGTGGGGCACGCCGAATGTGGAGGCACGCCTAAACTAATGCTGCCATGGCCGTAACAAAGGTCGCTGAGAGGAGGCACGCGTCAGTGATGCTGCCAGCTACTATTGTCGGATGTGTGGACCGGGTGACACATCATGCTGCAAGACTGCAAACCCTAGCTCTGCCACGCACATCCTGCAAACGAACAAATTTCATGCAGGGGGATTCTTCTATGTTGAGATTTTAAATTGTTTTTTACTCATAAAGGGGGAATATGTTTTAAATATTTTTTTAAAGCCTTTACTTTTATAACACAGAGGGCACATGAATATTTAAAAAAAAAAAAGTTGGAGGCCCACATGGCCTATGCAATTTTTCATGGAGGGAATTTTTTTCAAGAATAGTGGATGTTCTATTGGTCGACATTATGACTTTAGATGATTTTTTACATGGAAATGTAATTCCCCTACGAGGGAAATTTTAAGTGTTTCTCTTTATTCCGCCACAGTGCGATGCCGCCACAGTGCGAGGTTTTAGTTGATGTCTTAGAGAGGCATGTTGTTTTTCCACATGATGAAGGCCCCTTTGATAATGGAATATAGGGGTATTTATAGTCGTTGGAAACAGTTTTTTGCGACGGACACAATGGTGGTGTCATATTGTAATTTTGAGGCTGTTTCAATTCAATTTTTTAGCCTCAAAGTTTTTCTACCTTGGAGTGCACTCTCGGTTGTACTCGACACTCCCAAGGTAATTTCATATGTGATCCTTGTACCTAGTGATCTTTTCTATACACTTGGCGAATGCAATGGCTGGTTACCCATGCATTTCGATGGGATGACATGGTCACCATAAGGACACTTATACTAGGGACTATAGACAAAGACACCCTAGACTCTATCTAAGGTTTTTTCGGATCTACTTCTGAAGACTACAGATGAAGACACTTCAGAAGATTCTCTTATTTTCTTTTTCTCTCCTCCTATTTGGATCTATGGCTCATTTTATTGTATTGAGTGCATTTTCGACAGAGACCGACACTCTTATATGGCTCATTTTTCCTTTAATTAGGTGCATTTTTGACAGAGACCGACACCTTCTAGATTGAGTTCACCATGAGGAGGGATTTCATACTCATGGTGAATCTATTCAGTGACCTACGAGAGGCAATATCCTCTGAGGATGACCTGTAGAGGCAACAGACCCAGAAGTGGCTGACCCTGAGGCACCCATGATGACCCCGAGGCACTTAGACGGCTGACCCATGGCAATATACCCATGGAAGTGGCTGACCCTGAGGCAATAGACCAAGATGTATACATAGTGAATCTAGCATTATTCACAGTTGGAGAGCCAAGCACAAAGAGCAAGAGTCTAAGACCAAATCAGCAATAAAGGAGGATGTAGATTTTTGTTAGAGAAGTCAACATTAAGGGGGAATGTTACCTAATTTTGACTTGTTTTTTTATTTAGTTAGGATAGTGGACATTAAGGGGGAATGTTAGAGTTAATGTAATGTGCACTATGCTAGTTTGACACTTGTCAATTTCATTGACAAGTGTCATGTTCATCATATAGGCTTATGCCTATATATTGTAACCATTTATCAATAAAAAATATCCCTTCAGTTTTCCCTCCTAACAATTATGACTATGTGAATGATTGATTTAAAAACCTAAGTCAAATTACTTTAGCTTCAAAAATCCATGAGTTTTCCTCAATTCATTTATCCTTTAAGTGAATCAAATATTCTTAACTCTATTCATAAGTTTTCTTGTCTATGCATGAATTTAATATTTACGCTATTGTACTTACTTTGCCATGTTTTCTTATTTCTTAGGTATCTCCCTCTTACAATCTGGTGCTTCCTCCAACTACACATCCTTGTAATATTTAAGTGCATATAATGAATATAGATCATATATTGAATATTTGTGAGATATCCAACCCTTTCAACAACTTATTTCATATGTATTCTTATAAAAATTATGCAAAATACAACAAGGACCTATCTTCTTGGATTTTAGCTTATTATATATTTTACATAGGAACCTCTCCTTTCTCATATATGCCATGACTAACTCCTCCTCTGAGTAGGTATTTTCCCTATGATGAACATGTGTGCACTCTTTTCACTTAGAATTTCTCTTCTCAAGTTGTTTCTTTACTTGCATATGCACCTCCTACATATGTTGTGTGAAGTCTTCTATCTCAACACTAACACAGGTACCAACTTCAACCTTCAATAGATCTATGACTCCACAAGGAGATAATCCATACACCACTTAAACTGGCATCCTTCTAATTGAATTATTCATCAAATTATTGTATGTAAACTTTTATTGTGCCAACTTAGAATCCCACTACATAGGGTGCTTTCCTATGAGACATATCAATAGGTTACCAAGAATCCAATTGAAAAACTTCATCTATCCATCCAAGGATGATATATCAAACTTTAGTTGATCTGCATGTCCAAATTTTTCCAAAGAGTGCACCAAAATTAGCTAAGGAACTTTGTGTCATGATCCAACATAATGCTACATGGAAATCCATTCAAGCTCACTATCTCCTTGAAGAACAAATATGCTATGTTGGATTCATCATTTTAGTTTTGATAAGGAATGAAATGCACCATTTTACATAATATATCCACCACCACAAAGATAGAATCATGACATCTCTATGTGGATGATAATATAAGAAACTTTTCCATGGATAGTTCCTTCCACAATCTGTTTGGCATACCCAAATGCTTGTACAACATCATGTTTTATGATACTTCCTAAATTATATAGCATATTCTACACCATTCCACAAATTTGTGCACATCCTTGCACAAACTAGGCTAATAGTACCTCTCTTCCACAATCATATATGTCTTATCTATGTCAAAGTACCCTCTAATTCCACATCTGTGTAACTCCTTGATGATATTATCCCCCATAAAACTACATAGAATGCACTACTTTATCTTACATAGGTATCTCTCTTCAACAAATAAATCCATAAATGGACCTCTATCTTTAGCCCATGGCTATATGCATGTGCATCGTGCATCAACAAAATCTGTATCTATGTCATACAAACCCTTCATCCTTCCATACCCACTAGTTTAATTATCATTTTGAACAACACTTATCTCATATTTGTCATTTTTCATTCGTCTTATGTGATGCTTCAATACGAAAAAGTAACCTTATAGATGTTTCACTTGCTTGTTCAACTATGAACTCATGTTGGGACTCATCCTATGCAGTGCCTTGTTAGATAAACTAGAACTTAGAATCAAATCAATACAATGTGAGATTGCATGCACACATTGCAATCCATATAGCATTCATTCATCAACCACATCTATGAAATATTCTATAAATGCACTAATATTAGTCTCCTCAAAGCTATATGACTTTGAATACTTTGATTGCATGGGTGTGACTACTAGCATGTAGTAGCCCTGCAATTTTCCCACATTCTTGAGAAACACATTTGCTAACAACATCATCACTTCACCCTTCCATGTACATTCTTCCTCCACTCTCAATGGATTCAACTCAAACTTATTCCCATCCTTCATTATGGTGAAGGTGTTATTGCACCCATCATAGATAGTGCTAACATCATATTAGCAAGGCCTTCCCAATAATATATGGCATGTTCCCATTGGAATCATGTTGCACCAAATTAAATCTACATATACTCCTATATGGAAGGAAACTATAATTTACTCTTTCATAGTTAGTTGTTATCCCTTCTACAAACAAGAGATATTTTACGATGTTGTATGCATGATGTTCTTCAATTCTAACTTCTACACCATCTCCATGGAGACCAAGTTGTCTATGTTTCCTCCATCAATGATAAACTTGCAACACTTTCCTCCTAACTTCCACTTGGTATGAGAGAGACTCCTCCTCAACCATGAAACCTATTTGTACATAGGCTTTAGCAGTACCTTGTGCAACATCAAGTTTTCACCATCCTCTAGGTATGTGCTTTTTGCTTTACTACCTTACTCACCACTATTTGCATGTGCTATAGACATATGTTTCTCTGTGTAACCTCCATCTCATGCTTTCAAATATTCAAATACTCGATGCCTTGCTTGACCATATCTAAAGTATGTCCCTCTAAAAACCTTCACATGGCTTCAAGACTTGTTTCCATATTTGGCAGAGTTTTATTTGTGATCAACATCTCGTGCATTGCCACTCACACCAGTGCCTTCCTTGCATGGGTTGGTTTGCCTTAGCTCTTGCTTGCTTCATCTACCATCCTTTCTCTTATCATTACTATTACATGTGCCTTGTTATCTATGGGATAAATTTTCCTCTACACATAGTGCCAACTGGTAGGCTTCTTCGATGGAGTTGATCATTAACAAATATATCTCATCCTGAATCATGATGTGTAAACCATTCACATACCTTGACATCTTCTCTATGTCATTATTTGTTTGTCTTGCATGAATGCACAATGTATATAACTTCTTCATGTGTGCTTGCATGGTGGTCTCTCTTTGGCATAAATTTTGGAGTTTTTTGAACAAATCATGCATGTAGTTAGATCGTAGAAAATTTCCTTTAATTTTTACCACCATCTTATCCCACGTGTATATTTTATCCTTGTTCCTCTACACATGAATCTTCTAGACCAAATACCACCATAATACAACATGCTCTTTCAACTTTATTATGGTACACTTAACTCTTTTAGGGTCCTTGATTTCTTAAAACTCAAAATATCTTTTTATATTAGTGATCCAATCCACCAAGTCTTCTGGATTAAAGCTCCCTACATAGCTTAGAAGATCAAACCTCAATTTTATTATAGCCTTCACTATGGTAGTCATAAATAATTCTTTTATCAGGAGTTTTTGCATGGCCTCACCCTCATCCTTGGTACCATCTCTCATCACAATCATCCCTCTCATCTTCATTGATATCACACACTACTACAATACCTCTATGATATGTGGTCTCAATAGCCTCTAATAACACTAGGATGGCTCTCATCGTATCAGATAGATCAATGATGGATGGGCCAAAATTATTTTTACCACCTCCTCTTCCAATTCTATGAACCATATCTATGTTTGACTTGCAATGTAGTCACAATCACATGAATACTTTAGGTCAAACAACCCTTATGATCCAACACAATGGATTACTAGCCTAAGCTCTAATACTAACTGATGTAATATCATATGTAGATCAAATTAACAAGCATGAGGGTGCAAAAGTACATAATGAAAGTAGTAAGAATCAATTAAAGTCAAAATATAAATCTCTCTTTTATTAATTTGAAAGGAAGAAAATATTACAATAACTATGTGTACATCTACAACCAAGATACTTTGTGTTACAATAAAGTAAATCTAAAAATCTACCCAAAACTATCCCAAACCAAAATCTTCCCCAATTATAATTTCTTCTATGCCACAATGAACATATATTATTCATGCCATGAATCTAGGGAACCCTAATTCTGAAAACCCTAATCTACGAAACCCTAATCCCAGGAACCCTAATCCTAAAAATCCTAATCCAAGGAACCCTAATACAATAGTTATGTTGACCACCAAAACTATGCAACATAAATACAATAGAAATCATGTGGAAAGACCATATAACTGCATGTGCAAAGACCATAAAACTACACATGCAAAAATCATAGAACTACATGCGCAAATACCATAAAACTATAGATGTTTTTGGTTATGACAAGATTGTGCGAATACAAGGATGCTCATGCATTAGAAAAATTACATAAAATAACTATAAAAAAAATCTATAAATATGAATCTATCAACCTAGAATAGAAAACAAAACACAAATAGAAGATTATACCTAAAAGCACCATAGGATGATAAAAAAACCATAGATTGACGTGAGCACCATAGACTGGAAAAACTATCACAAACTAATGAAAGCACCTTAAACTAATAGCAATATATTTTTTTGGAATTTTGAGGTATTATCCTTTAGATAAATATGATCATGTTTATAATCATTAGAAATCTCTTTTACAGATCTTTCCAACAATACCATTTTTGTAAACTTTAATTGAGCTTTCATGTAATTTTATAGGATTCGAAGATTACACTGCCTATTTGTTTTTTACAAAATAATCACATAGTGATAGAAGCATTGTATGGAATTCCATATGATGTTATCACAAGGTTGTAGCACTTTCATTCAAAACCTAGAAAACCCAAAGATCTATAAGAAAAGATAGAAAATGATTGTGTTAGTGCAAAGGGGTTTGTTTGATATCTTCAACATT
The DNA here is from genome assembly GCA_028583015.1 of Wollemia nobilis. Lineage (NCBI taxonomy): Eukaryota > Viridiplantae > Streptophyta > Pinopsida > Araucariales > Araucariaceae > Wollemia > Wollemia nobilis. The sequence goes on along the minus strand of JAQPPZ010016969.1, from coordinate 1,462,437 downwards.
GATATTTAATTGTAAATGGATAAAGCACCTATTTATTTATGGTAAATAAGTAAAATTATGGATAATTATAGGATAAAAAATATACAAAATGGAACAAAACTAACTAAATAATGTAAAGCAACACAAAAATACTAAGGAAAAGAACAAAGATCACAAATCAAGATGTTAAATTTAATCCTTGGGTGATTGTACAAATGCCTATTTATTGTCTTGGTTGGTTACCCTTTATGTATTTGATTATACCTCATGACAAATCTCAATTATGTAAGATGGTTACCCCAAAATTATAGTGGCACTTGTAGGGAGAAAATGCCCTTTCACTAAAGTTTTTAACAACATCTAATTACCTATAGAATATTAATTGATTTTGCTTCCTTAATGAGTGATTTTATAGAATACCCAAGCCCTTTAGAGGATCTGTTGCATATGCATGCATGAATAAATGAGGTGTCCAACTTGTAGGTTGAGATAAAAAAAAATTGTAAACCATGATTAGGATGTAAGGATCAATTGCATATTATTGATGTGAGTTAAGTAGCTTGATTGATAGTTTAATATCTTGATTAAGTAATTAACTAGCTCGATTAGTATTAATTAAAAGTTAGGATCTGGAATGAATAAGGTGGCAAATGAGATCCATAAGAAATTGGTGATGGGGTGTAGTTAAACTATTGAAATTCAAGTGCTAGTAATGTCAACGTGAAAGCACTATGAGAACATAAAAATGTTGTATGGAATTCCATTCAAAACTAATGTAAACATCATATGGAATTTTGTATAGAACTTTTGTAGATTTATGACACTACCATTATGGGTATATTTGAGTGTCATTTTTTATCTAAATATAGGCAAGTTTATATTTTCTAGAAATATCTTTTCATGCCCCTTCTAAAAACATTAGTTTTGTAGGGTATTGTCAAGATTTGTTATGTTATTAGGATCTTGAAATGTGAGACTAATTTTTGTTCCAAATTGGGTACAAATGTACCTATTTTGTTGAATTGGACAAAATGACTAGTTGATGATGCAATTGGTGAATAAAATTGAGTGTACATTTGCATCATTTTCAAGTTTTTATTATATAATTAACACATAAAAACATTCATCAATGGCCCAATTTTATGATAAAAAGGAGTACCCATTTTCCTAAAGTCATGTACATGGTTTTATTAAGATGCAATAATACCCTCGTATGACCCCTCAAGTTTTAGAGGGAAAAGCAAAATTAGGCTAAAAAAACTCAAAAGTACTAATATAGACATAGAGTGGAGGTGATAATGAAGATTTGAATAGTTTGTAAATTCAATTATTTAAAATGAAGGGTTAAGTAAAGAAAAAGGGAGGAAAAATTTGAAAAATAAAAATAAAATTGAAAAGGGAGGGATGTTTATGGACATTTATTAATTTGTGTGATATAATTAATGCTTATGATATATGATTTGTTACTATGAAATTTTCTTCGATGTGCTAGAAAGATAAAATAAACTTGATGGTATTGCCTAAACACCTTCTGTTTAAAGGATTAATGCTTTTATTGTTAATTTTACTTCATTCCTAAGCACTGATATTTGACCTTGATTAATGAAGAATGGGTAGGCAACTATGAAATATTGCCTAGGCATGTTATTTTGTGTAAATTTAATGTTTTTGTTAAGTTTGCTTCACCCATTAGTAGTGGAATTTTAGCCTGATTAGTGGATGAAAAGTTAGGCAAATTTGAAATATTTCCTAGACATCTTTTGAATACAAGACATTAATGCTTTGGAAGATTGACTAGATACCTTATGTATATAAGACTTTAATAATTTTTAAGATTACCTAGATACCTTGTGTCTGCAAGAAATTATTGAATTGTATGATTACCTAGACACCTTGTATCTATAGGATATTATTGCATTGTTTAAAATGTTAGGCTTTCTATTTTGAGTTTTATACCCTTATATTTGGGTGGAATTTTATTATTTCGATTATTTGCCCCTAGATGTGTTGGGGGAGAAGAAATAAAAGTATATGGAGGTATAAACAATGTAAACTATCACATTGGTTATCGTGTAATCCATTAATGAGATAGAAGAAAGAAGGATTATATGAACTCTTGTGATTATCATTTATATATATCATAGGATTTACCATGTGGTAAATGATGAAGATGCATTAAAATCTAGGTTTCATAATTTTTGGCCCCCTTATAATCAAATGTATCTAGGGTCTACCAATGAGAATATTATAGGACATGTTTTAAGGCATAATATAAAAGAGAATGTTTAGGATCTGAGACCTAAATTTTAGAGGTAAAACATATGGTACCATTAGATTTACACTATTTATTATCAAAGGCCTTATTGATAAGATCTAATTCATGTAGATATTATACTATCAACATAAAATTTCTCCCGCCTATTGTTGCTATCATTTTTCAGATAACGGATCCTAATAGATGTGATGAGGGATAAGGTGGCATGATCCTTATGCTGAAGTGGCTTACTTTCCAAGATAACGATGTTTGGAGGTATGCTTCCAGAATTGTCACGAGCTTTAAGGAACCAGCTTCAGATGGTAGAGGCTTGCCAAGACACCGCCCTCATATTAGTACTTACTGCTGTAGGATTATGTCTAAAATTATGAGTATAGATCTCCCTGATAATCCTAAGAGGAATATGATTGTAACCCTTCCAAATATGATTTACATTAAGCCTAGCATGGTGGTCATGGAGCCTACTGCTCAGGCTATTCTGATCGATAGGTGTTTTTTCCAATTTTTTGACCTGTTCTTGGGTGTGGAGGATGAAATCATGATGGCAGTGATGGAGACTTGGGAGGATGGCAGAGTGGAGATATGGGGGTGCGAATTTGTCATTGAAATCAATATGATGGTGACTATTTTTGGTCAGTCGATTCATCGACAGAAGCACCACTGGGAGGTGGAGTTAAAAGAATTTGAGGACAATTCAAAAATTTACAAGGAGGTGAAGAAAGGCCTCACAAGGATGGACCTCCTGACACCCTGAAACATGGTAATAAAGAATTTCCTAGAATTTATCACGACAAAGAAGCCTGGTAAAGTGTTGCTAAGATTTCATTATGCTTTTGTCAACTTATTTAGGGATGTAAACCCCATTAGCATCCCACAATTCCTGATGAACTCCCTCAACCATACTATAACCTCGTCCCATAGTAAGAAAGGCTTCTCAATTCCTGTAGACACCAAAACAGCACCAATCCGATTATGTGACTGCAAAAACTGATCGCTTTGACAAACACAGCCCCCAGGGCAGCCCTCAGAGGTTAAACAGTGGTCTTAACCACTTTCATAGCAATTTTGTAAGGTCAAGAAGAAATTTGGCACACTTGGACACTTTGCCTAGTATTCATCTCACCCAGGGACGAATTCAAAATAGAATCCATCCCACCCCAGGACGAATTCTGAATCCGTCCTTAGGTGGGACGAATTCTAAGCTTAACGGGCAAAAAGGCAAAAGGTGCCAAGTGGCAGCCCATAACAGTCAGTTAAGGACTCCTGCCTTGCACGCATGTGTAGGTGGACAGAGGGGCCGTTAGAAGACTGTTACAAAAGGCATTTATCAAAGCTCAAGTCAACGGAGGACTCCCCTCCCTCATGGGAAGACAAGACTGCCACATGGCGCCTATGGCCAACACATGGCATTTGTGCTTCCCTCCCAAAAGAGACCCCATGGGTCTATAAAAGGTGGGACTTTTCTCACCCAAAACATACAGGTTGAAGGAGTTTTCAAGCAACGAAGTGCTACCGAGTTGAAGACCCACTTGCATCCCTTTTGGTTCACCTTCCCACATCCACCAATCTCTTTTGCAAGGGAGGTTGTTGGGTGGCCTTTGGAAGCTTGAACCGGACCCAAATCCAACACATGGACACCTGAACCAACCAATTCGCCGACCCCCCAATCCTAAGAGGTTTTGGGCCCATCCCTGGTGGATTGGCTCCAAAATCAAGTGCCAACGGTGGGAGGCCCACTTGGGCACCCCCGCACCTCCCAAGTCCTATTTTTTAGTTTTTGAGCATTTTAGATTACTTTTCAGATTGCATTTTATGTTATTAGGTTTGATTAATCCATAGCTGCAATTTTGTAACTTTTGGTCAGATTCTAGTATGTTTTGTGTTGCTTTGTCGTTTCACTGACTTGCAGGTGTCGAGGTCAAATTCCCGAGGGTGGAGGCCAAATTTGGAGAATCCGACCATCTGGGTCGTCCCAAAATGGCCCCAATTACATAACCCCCCTATTTGTAGGCATTTTTTAGGTCTCGGGATCCGACATTGGAGCAGTAGCAAGTCGGTTTCCCCAACACAAAAGAATTTGTCCCACCCAGGGACGAATTGCAGTTAGAATTCGTCCTGCCCAGGGATGAATTCCAGTTGAAGGTAGATTGGCCAGCTGTCTCAGTGGCAGTGGCCTTCTGGTAACTTTTCTTATCTTCTGTCAAGTTTTGAAGCCATTTGGACTCACTGTAATTCATCGTTTCAGGCAAATGTTTACATGCATATTTCGTTAGTTTTAGAGAACAAACACTTTTCATTTGCGGCAGATGCTACTGAAATCTTGGTTGTTTCTTTGTTCGCAGGAGAAGCAGTGGAGGTTAGGAACTCATCGACATCAGCGGTGGCATCGTCTTGGCCCGCCCATTGCAATCATGGGCACGCGGAAGGAGGAAGACTAAATCGCACATTGTAACAAAGACAAATTTAACGCTCCTAGCCCCTAAAAGGGAGGAGACGTCTATGTAACCGAGGATAAGATATTTGAATAAAGAGGGTTGTGATTTCTTTACATCTTTTCTCTCATTTCCAAATTGTCTCTTTCCTTTGTTTTGGTGCATAAGGTTAAAGCGTTACATTTCGTCTTATGTTGCATAATTAGTGTTTCCTTTGCCCGGAATCTCGTGCTTTCAGTGGCGATCACGGTGGGACCCTGTTCCCTGGTTTTTAAAATCATAGAAACTGATCAAAGTTTTGTGTTTGTGCTTGACAGGTACATTTTTTTTGTTGCAGACTACTATTCGTCTCTGACAGGGATGAATTATTTTCTGCAATTCGTCTGACCCTGGGACGAATTCAAATTCGTCTCTGGGAGGGACGAATTCTGTTCTGCAATTCATCTCCCAGAAGGACGAATTCTTGTCTGCGGATTTTCAGAGCAGAAATTCAGAAGCAACTGGAGCAGGCAGAGAAGAGGTAGGGATTTTTATCATCTCTGTTAAATTTTCTATTTCTGTTTCTGTTTCTTTAATTGTTTTCATTTAATCCTGCATTGCATTAGGAAAAATTCATGTATGCTTGTTTCATTTTTGTTGGATAAAACGAATCCCACACATATCACGAAACAATTTTAAACCAAGGAGCTGGTCGTAAGACCCCAGCCCTTGATCAAGACCATTGGTGGATTTAATCACCACCTTGGATTGATTTGCATCCATTTCCCGATTGTCAACTGTTGTTAGGCGTAAATCCTGACGAGACAGACCGAGCGTAGCTGGGGTGATTCCCATGCGCGCGAGGATAAGTTTTCTATGGTAGGTGCCATTAACAGGAAAATCCCCTTTTGTACCGCCTACGTACCACGTACCTTCTGCTCTCACGTACCTATAGTCTCCCTCTCGTAAGGGCGGGTATATAGAGAGGTTGGTATATTGGCTCGGTTGGTATATTGAAGGGGCGACCTTTTTGGAGTTATAAGAGCCTACATGATGCATTTAAACGTTCTACAAAACCTACAAAAACAAAACAAAACATCAAAATGCACTAAACAAGTTTAGGACACACCAAGAATCCTTAAAAGAGATAATCACGGTTTTGTGAATGTGTGTGTTTAATTCTGCTTAGTGTAGAAAAAAAAAAAATATCATAAAACGAGATAAAAACTTATTTAGATAGCATAGAAGCACCGCAATGGTGTACACCCGCAGTCAAGCCCAATCAAGGGCAGAAGCTCCGGAAGGTACACAAAAAGTAGGCACAAGTCGCCTTCACTTCAGTCCTGAGGATTTGGTCATACCGCCTTATAGGTCAAACCTACAAAATAATCCAATTCAGAATCCTCGGTGGGGTATGCCTATTCAAAACAGCCCCTTTCGTGAATATGCCTTACATGTAGACCTTGACATAAATAGAGAATCACCTCTTGAAGCTAGGCATGAGTGGCCACCGCGCGATGAAGCGCTAAACAGGCACACTGTCCATTTGGAGGGACAACGTGGATATGGCGTCCCTTCTTTACCTATCATCAGAATAGAGAGACCAAATCCGGAGCGCAGGGCTCCTTACATAGGGCGACCTAACTCCGCCCATCCCATTTACACCCGTGAAAGGGAGTATGAGGAAAACCATCGCATTCCTCGAGGGCAACAAACAATGCGGGAACCTTGCATTTCCGCACCAGCAGGATATCATGATCACCCCTTGAGGCCAGAACCTCGAGCACATACCGCCTACCTCGACAGAGGGAAGCGACCCCTTGAGATTTTAGAGCATAAAAACCAAGGTAAACCCATAGGAGGAACATTTGAACCTTCTGAACAAAATAGGGTAGATCAAATTGACCCGGCTGTCGCCAGATATACCACCCGTCAAACCCAAATCATGTGGCTTAAACAAAGTCAGCAAGAGATAGAGTATCAATACCGGTTGGATAAAGAACGCATGCAACGCGAAGTGGATGAGTTATGCTATGAAATACCTGAGAGGGGGCCAACCCCTCACATCCAAAGAGCTGAACAGTATGAGAGGCGTAATCCGTTGGTGCAGGACAGGTCTCCATGACCTCATCAAGCTCTGCCTCCAAGACCCCATAGATTCGAGAGGGAGGCAACTCCCCAAAATAATGATGGGTACCTTCAGCAAGAGCTTGATCAAGGTCATAGGTTTCGCCCTGAGACTCCTCAAGAATTTTACGAGGAGTATGAACCAGAAGAGGAATATATTGAAACTCCTCATCAAGGTAGGAAGGATGCCATTCGGCCACCCCTCCATAGGCCTCCAGTTTACCGTAACTTGCAACAAGAGCGAACAAGAGAGGAAGAAATAAAATCTTTCGATGCATACCAAGCGCTATTGGAGCATTTGGAGTCGGTGGAGACAAAAGCTGCTGGGCATCAAAAACCCACATTATGTCTACTCCGCAATAATCCAGTGCATCCCTCAGTGCCTACACCTCTTTACCCCGAACACTTCAAGTTGCCTCAATTGGCAGTTTTTAAAGGTGAAGAGGACGCACAGGAACATGTTACACGGTTTCTAAGCCAATGCTTCGGCATTCAAGATAATGATGCATTATTGCTTAGAACATTCATAACCACATTCGCAGGCCCCGCCTCGGATTGGTTCACACAACTGCCCAAACACAGCATAAGCAGCTTAGATCAGCTAGTAGATGCGTTTCTTGAACATTTCGCCTTCAACACAAGGAAGAAGGCATCACTTAGTGATCTTGCTAGCCTTAAAAAATTTGAGGAGGAAACAATGGCAGCGTACGGGAACCGATGGAGAGCTTTGCTTTCTAAGTTACCCTACCATCCTCCCATGTCGGACCTCACGCAAATGTTCACAAAAAGTTGCTTAAAATCAATCTCTGGTCTATTGTTGTTGCGACAATACGACAGCTTAGAAGAAGCTTTGGCGCAATCCAGAGTCATAGAAGAGATTAAGATAGGCAAAGGCACAATTGCCAAGCCTAAGAAGAAAGAGTGGAATAAAACCACTAAAATCGGGACAACGCAACCACAACACGTTGCAGTCAACCAAGTTGCGATAAATGTCCCCACGCCTGTGCAAGAAACGCAGCCTCAAAAGGCTAACTACCAGGCAGTGCCTTCTGCTTACGAAAGAGATAACAGAAGACAGGAGCAGTATCAGCAGCGTCTCCCTAGGCAATAATTCACCCCATATGCGGAGTCTAGGGACTCCTTATTTGACCGCTTGTCAACGGCAAATTTAGTTACTCTGCCAAAAATCCAATTTTTTTACCCTAACGTTCCCAAGCCTAGGGGGTATAGGGAGGAATTATATTGCAGATTTCATAGGCGCAGAGGACATGACCTAAATGGGTGCTAGAAATTCAAAGAACTAGTCCAGGATTTGATCGACAACCAAACATTGGTCGTGGACAACCCCATCGCACCTAACAACCAACAAATGGGGGTATTCAAGGACCCCTTGCCTGCCCACGAGGCACAGACAAAACCGCTCCAAATTAACAAGGTGCAACAAGATCTTCCCGTGCAAGGATTTATGGGAATGATTAGCATTGTAACAAGGAACAAAAAATACCCAGCAGTTGCCCCCGAGGTACCTGCGAGGGAAGTTTCATCGACATCACAGCCTCAACAACGCCCAACGCAGTTACCTCCGCCTAGACCTGAGGTCACGATACGAACCAAACTCACGCAGAGTTTGCGGACCACGTCGGCTAGGCTGTCCATCTACGAGCTTATTCAACAATCAGCTCCCCATAGAGAAGCTCTTATGGACATTTTAAAAGCCATTGAAGTACAACCCCACGAAGCAAATTCTTTCAATGCCTTCGTGGGACATGTGAAACAATGTACGGAGCCTGTCATCACATTCAAAGAAAATGAGGTCAAAACGATATCAAATGACATGCCGGATCCACCCCTGCACGTTATCGCGCGGGTCAACGGGATCCCGTACAAGAGAGTGTTGATAGATACTGGCTCGTCCAGTAACATCATAACCACTGCAGTGTTAAAGCATTTAAAACTACTAGCCTCTCACATCATCGCTTCCATGTACACACTGCGAGCTTTTAACGATGCAATTTGCTCGACAGTCGGCACGGTCGTTCTGCCTATACAGGTAGGACAAAAGTCAATACCCACACTGTGCCATGTGCTGGAAGGTGAAATGGCTTATAATATACTGCTAGGGCGGCCTTGGATCAGGGACATGAAGTGTGTCCCCTTGATCGCACACCAGTGCTTGAAGTATGCCTATGAAGGGCAAATACATGTAGTCCCAATGTACTTAGAGCCCTTCAAGTATTGCAATGCGGTACAATTCATACCTCAATCGACCCTCCCATAAACGCATTTGGATTTTCAATTAAATCCATCTAAACAGGGTCCAATATCGCAGGCACCACTGGTGGCAAACAAGGCAAAATCCCAACCAGGTGAGACTTCATCATCGGCTCCTTCATCATCAACACCACCTATCGTGGCCCAATAGAAGGACAAGGGAAAGCAAATCATGGAAGAGTTTAAGCCTCTAGAAGAGGGGTTGCCCATGATTTTAGTGATATCAACAGAGGAAGCACCCAACATAACACAAACCAAGATTCCTGAACAACCAAACATGGAATGGACTCAGGAAGGACTACCGTTTCCTCCTACCCAATCATCAACAATCACTGTTGAGATGGCCAGTACAGGCCTGGGAGAATACATAGTGCAAAATGTTGTGGCAACCCCCACATTGGAGTCAGTACAAGACATGGGAAGGCCTCGCCTTCCCATTGGAACAATCGTCCCTCTAGGCTACCCACCGAACCAAAAAAATTTTGTGTATGGGGGCCTTGATCATGGTTCTGAACCATGCGAAAAAAAGGAAACAGATGAAGAACCTTTTGTCGAAAACATCAATTATCTGTCGAACCCAGAATTTGCCCTAAAATATCTTGAACAATGCAATTGGCATGGGTATGGGCTAGGCAGATATGAGCAAGGGATGCAGATCCTTTGCCAACCAAGATATCATATGCCATATGACAAGTCGGGGTAGGGTTCAACCATCCCCTGCCATTAGACATCTTGGTTGAAAATATGCAAGGCCTAGAAATAGGCAACAGGGGGGGATTGGCACAAGACCCGTACGCCAATCCAAACATAGAATACACCTTAGGGGATTATCTCCCATGGTATACAAACACCCCTGGAAATAGCAATAATCCCTCTCCTTTACTAGAGAGAGGTGAAAGTTCAGAGAGCAGTCCTCAAAGAGAACAACAACGGCTTCCAGATATTTTTTTGAAATTGTTCCCCTTAGAGGTTCCAGACTAAATAACACAGTCTCAAAAGAATCATGTCCCTCCACTAAGAGTGGAACAACCGCAATGGGACCAGATTAATTCACTGGAACAGGAAGAGTCCTCAATGTCGCAAGCAACAGATGCTGAAGAGGATGAACAATTTTGGATCTATGAAAGTGATTCAGAAGACGAAACTGAAATGGACTATCTCATACATGCGCGACGACATCACCGTGCTCTGACTCACGAAGATCTAATGGGACAAATGGGTATACGGTTAGGACATGAATGGCACGTAGACCCAATAAGGTGGGACCAAGTGTTAGGCCTATGGCTCCAAATTCAAGATGAGCATCGTCCACCTCAAGATCCCATCAGGACAATAGTACCGAGGGAAGACCCCACCTTCCTTTTCACACATAGAGATGAATTTGCACCTAGAGAGGATCCATTCGTGCCTGTTCCCGTAGAGCCAGATCCAGAGTATAGGGAACAGCTAAAAGAATCAAGTCATCACACCTGCAGTTCTGGAGACCAAATTCATTCCATCCACATTATCTCCATCGATTTGACCGCACCCATCTGCAATCCGACCGATCCATCACAGTCATTGCATCTAAACATGGATGCCATTGATTGGGATCGCATCAATTCACCATTGTCACCATCAGAGTACTGGCCTTTCGATGAAATGCTTCAATTTACCCCAAGGACAACTCAAGATATTTTTCAAGCTGAAGAGGGACCCGAGGTCCCAAATGCAGATCTTAACTCAGTTGATGATATCCATTTAATCCCAACTCCACATCAGTTGGAGGACGGATCTCACATGTCAGTCGAAGAGATGACTGACGTAGACATCGGCACAGATCCAATGAATCCACGGATTCTCAAGCTGGGGGTAAGCCTTTCCCCCGAAGAGCAAGCCGATTACATTGCCCTTCTTAAAGAAAAGAAGGAGGTTTTTGCATGGTCATACAAAGATATTCCAGGACTAGACCCGCAGCTAGTCATGCACAATTTAACGCTTGATCCGAAAATCAATCCAGTAAAGCAAAAACTAAGAAAAATGCACCCAACAGTGGCCTTGATGGTCAAAGACGAATTGCAAAAGTCGTTGGATGCACAATTTGTCATCTGCGTGGATTATCCGCCATGGTTGTCCAACATGGTTCCCGTCAAGAAGCCCGACGAGAGGATTCGCATATGCATCGACTTTCGAGACCTAAACAAAGCGAGTCCTAAGGATGATTTCCCCTTGCCAAGCATCGACGCATTGGTAGACGCTACAGCAGGTCACGAAATGCTCTCCCTAATGGACGGTTTCTCAGGATACAATCAAATTCGTATCAATCCTGAAGACCAACTCAAAACAGCATTCACAACGCCTTGGGGAACATTTTGTTATAAGGTCATGCCTTTTGGCCTTAAAAACGCTGGTGCTACATACCAACGTGCTATGACTTATATCTTCCACGATTACATGCAAAAAACTTTGGAAGATTACATGGATGATTTGTTAGCCAAGTCTAAATTGCGCTCAGATCATATCGGTGACTTAAGCAAGATTCTCGATCGCCTCATAGAGCATAAGGTCAGACTGAATCCCAAGAAGTGCATGTTCGGCGTCACATCTGGAAAACTCTTGGGTTTTATAGTCTCCAAAAGAGGCATCGAAGTGGACCCAAACAAAGTCAAGGCAATCCTTGAAATGGCTCCCCCAACCACTATCAAGCAACTTAGAAGTCTGCAAGGAAAGGTCACGTCGATTAAATGCTTCATAGCGCAATTATCTGACAAATGCCGACCAATGAACAAATTATTGCACAAGGGGGTCACATTTCATTGGGATGACGAGTGCCCATCAGCCTTTGATGAAATCAAACAATACTTGGCTTCGCCGCGTGATTGGCACCGCCTAGACCAGGTGTGCCATTCTACTTATACATCTCAGCTATTGAGGTGGCGTCAGGCGCAATGCTAGCCCAGAAGAATGAACTTCACAAAGAACAGGCTACTTACTATCTTAGCCGCACCCTGGTCAGTTACGAACTTAACTATGCATACATTGAGAAACTCTGCTTGGCAGTGGTGTTTGCTACCAAGAGGCTACGCCATTACATGCTGAGCAACATGACGTATGTTGTGTCTAAGGAGAATCCATTGCGATACATGATGAGTCGTACTTATCATAGTAGTCGCACGGTGAAATGGATCATGTTGTTGACGGAATTTGACATTGAGTTTATTGGGCAAAAATCTATAAAAGGACAAGTCATAGCCGATCAACTAGCGGAGGCTCCTCTTGAAGACGATCAGCCTCTAGTCATAGAACTACCCGATGATGAGGTCTTCCATGTCTCAGAATCGCCAGATTTTGAAGAGCCTGAGTCTCAGGTCGACATAACCTTATTTTTTGATGGTTCTAAATGCGAGCGAGGTGGTGGCGCAGGAATTGTATTTTTCACACCGCAGGGCGCTCCAATGCCCCTGTCATTTAAATTAAACTTCCAATGCACCAACAACAATGCAGAATATGAAGCCTTGCTCCTAGGTCTTCAGACAACAATCGCCATGAAAATCAAAAGACTGAACATCTTTGGTGATTCACTGTTAATTGTCAATCAAGTCAAAGGGGTATATCAATGCAAATGCCCAGTTCTGAAGGCCTATAAAGCCGTCGTGGATAAATTCCTGGCAAAACTTGAGTGGTATGACATCGATGCACTCCCTCGATCATCGAACCATTTTGTGGACATAATGGCCTCCTTAGGGTCACTAATCCCGCAAGACCTTTCCAGTGATATGACAACCATTCAGGTCAAACCTTATCGCAACCCGCGATGGAGTGCGTAAGCTCAAACTTGACGCCAGGAATCCACATGATCCAGATCGAACCATCTTCGGATAAGTTCTTTCGAATCCGAGACTATTTGAAACATGCCAACTGGGGTCTTTGTTCTCCCCCACTCCCATTAATAGCAACACAACGCTATTCTTACAAGTTCTATCCCAATCAGCATTTGTTAGGGAAGAACTCCAAAAGGGATTGGTCGTTCAAACTGTCGAGGTATCCGATCAACAGGACTGGTATTTACCCATAAGAGACTACCTAAAGTTAGGTAATCTACCCTTTGGATTGACGCAAGCCGCAAAACGAACATTCAAACAAAAAGCGGCAAAATATGTCTTGATAGGAGACATTTTGTATCGTCGCAGCTACGACGGAATTCTTCTTCGTTGCTTGGACCGGCAAGAGTCCACTTGGACAGTCACCCAAGCGCATGACGGTACATGTGGCGGCCACTTCAGTGGTATGGCCATTGCAAAGCACATTCTTCGCATGGGCTATTATTGGCCATCTTTAGAGCGAGATTGCTGCACGTATGTCAAGAGGTGCGTAAAATGTCAACATCATGCCAATTTAATGCACGCACCTTCCCAGGCCCTACAGACAGTCCAATCTGCTTGGCCATTTTCGCAGTGGGGCCTCGATCTAATCGAAAAGATCTCCCCTGCATCGTCAGAGCCGTCACACGTTTATCATAACGGCCACGAATATTTTACCAAATGGGTGGAAGCAATTCCGTTAACCTCTACGACAGGACCCCGCATTGCGGAGTTCATTTTGCATTACATCATATGTCGTTTTGGTATTCCATCCAAAATAATCTCGGATAATGGGCCATCATTCAAGAACAAAGATGTGTGTGCTTTAACCACAAAGTACAAAATTCAGCACAACTTTTCAACACCCTATTATCCGCAAGCAAATGGGCAAGCAGAGGCGTCAAACAAAACGCTAGTCGCCATCCTTAAAAAGACCGTCGCAGATAGTCATAAGGATTGGCACATACAAATCCCACTTGCCCTTTGGGCTTATCGCACTAGTATTCGGACGCCAACTGGGGCAACTCCGTTTTCACTAGTGTATGGCTCAGAGGCAATAATGCCTCTCGAGTTGGAAATTCCTTCCCTCCGCATATCAATGCAGGAATTCATCGATGATGACACTGCATGGCAGGCCCGGTTAGACCAACTTACGTTGCTTGACGAAAGACGCGTTAATGCTCTCGAGCACTTACGTATCTATCAAGAGCAGCTTAAGAGAGCTTACAACATGAAAGTTCACCTAAGAGACTTTCGGGTTGGTGATTTGGTTCTGAAGGAAAACCAACAAAACTCTAATTTTCCATCCCATATGACAGACAAATTCGTGGCAAATTGTCTAGGTCCTTATGTCATTGATAGCAAAATAGGACCAAGAACATACAGGCTAGCTTCTCTTGACGGTATCAAGGAAACAGAACCCTTGAATATCAGTCATTTGCGACCATTTCATATCTAAGAAAGCCATGTACCAAAAAAAAAAAACACAAAAACAAAGAAACAAAAAGCTCCAAGGATTATCGCAATCTCTTGGTCACCAAAAAGCTCCAAGGATTATCGCAATCTCTTGGTCACCTAAAAAGCTCCAAGGATTATCACAAATTCTTGGTCAACCCAAAAAGCTCCAAGGATTATCGCAATCTCTTGGTCAACCCAAAAAGCTCCAAGGATTATCGCAATCTCTTGGTCAACGCAAAAAGCTCCAAGGATTATCGCAATCTCTTTGTCAACCCAAAAATCTCCAAGGATTATCGCAATCTCTTGGTCAAACAAATTAAAAAAATTCAACAAAAACAAAACAATAAAAATCATCAAAAACAACAAAAATTTGCATCTCAATTCTAGGCATGCTCGAATTCATCAAAAACAACAAAAACACCAAGCATAACTTTTACCACACTACAGTCAGTGGTTTGGGAATGTACCAAGAGTTTTAGTGATTCAGTCATCATTTTCCTCTTTAGCCATGTAGTGTACCAAGTCGAACAGATTTTACAAAGGTAGAGTCATACTTGAAATACACCTTGTTACGTAACATCCCAACACAAATTAAAACACATAAAATAATTCCCAAATTGTGTGAACGAAAGACGAAACCTGCAAAATAATCTAGGTCACCACAAGCGAAACGGTTATCTTGCTCATCCCCCTGTGCGAATGACCCCTAGAATGCTGAGAGTTGGCAAAAGGACAAGCATCCTCCCTACCCAATTCCCTAAGAATCCCTAGAGTTCTCAATAATTGCAAAACACAAAAAGTTGCAAAATTTCAAAACTCTAAATTTGACAAACTACAGTGCAAACATCAAAAGGCACAAACAACTGTGATTTTCATCACTCCATATCCCCAATCCCTTGCTCAAAAAAAAAAAAAAAAAAAAAAAAAAAATCAAAATAAACAGTGATCTTATCACTACAAAAGAGCAAGTATCCCAATACAATTGAAAAAAAGAAGGGAGTTGACCTTGAATCCCTGGAACTCTCAGCATTCTATAGGTCATAAGGCAAGCTTCAGTACCAATTTGGTTGATAGCCTATCGGTAACCGAAGTAAACCTCCCGCATGACGATATATCTGTCACATTAACTTGCGTATAGATCAATGTTTGCATGTGGATGAGCTAGCTTATGGCATCCTGGATTACAACGTAGATTAATCTTAGTACATACAACAAAGGAATTAGTGGAGCTAATTAGGTGATCCTCGATACAGGTTCGGTTGAAAGCCCACCTGGCACTGGCGGTATCCTAACAAATACCACTAAATGAACTCAATTGCACACACAGGGATGTTAAATAACTCGGTCAAAAACAGGTCCGATTCATACCTTGTTCAAAAGTCTTGTAAGATAAAGTACAGACATGAATAATGAGTTTAAAACTGTCTGAATCTCAGAAAATCTGACATTCATTCCAAAACCATCTGCGCTATTTATCATCCTTATGATAACATCAGAAAATACAAAAACAGAAAAACAAGGTAAATAAAAAGCTGCTGAAACAGCCTACAGTGCAATCACCACAAATATCATTCATCCATTTCAATTTGCATATCACATAGACATCTAAAACATTTGCATTCATCATAACATTTGCATTCATCAAAATGAATAAACATGCATAACAAAAATCAATCACATCATCACATGTACAAATCCAAAAATAAAACAGGTATATATATATATCGTCAAAAAGATGCCCGTAGGCTACAAAACCGGTCCTCAGACCCCGCAATCATATCCAAAACCCAACCTAAGGCATCGGCCACCATGATCACGTAGGATCGGTGCGACGGGAACTACCCCCCGTGGTGTGGGTCCTACGGGACCCTACAGGGCGGCTATTGCTAGCCCCCACATCATGCCTACTACCACCCCCCTCATCTAACCGCCTGCGGTGAGATGATGTTGACTGCTCAGTCAGACTATCCCTCGTCCATCGAGAAGATTTGTTGATCGAAGGCTCAGGGAGCCGCCCACCAAGGCGGATGACCTCCCTCTCCAAGTCTATCCGGTACAGACACCAATCTGCCTCTCGTCGATGATAGATAGACAATGCATCATCGCGCTGCGCCAAAAATCTATCCCGCTCTGCCAACTGAGCCCGTAGAAGATCCCTCTCCAGATCTCGCATCCGTAGCAGCTCTGTAAGTCACGCAACCTCATCGCCTACATCCGACCCCACCTCCTCTGTACCTATCGGACACATAGGACTCGCGGGGACAGTAGCCTGCTCAGGCTCCAAATGCTCCTCCACATCCTGCATGTCCGGCTGCTCCGGAACACCCAAGTCCACATCCTCATCTCCCACATCCACCATGTCTGCATCATCCAACGGCCCTCCCCAATCACCCCCTATCGCCTCAGCATCCTCCACTGCCACCTCCGCACCTCCTAGTGGACCCTCTCCTCTCCAGCGCATCAATACCCAACACGAGTCATACTCAGTGGTAGTACCAACGTCATCCACATCCAACACCTCAATCACCGCATCTGACTCCTTGCCCAGTGGCACGAGGACCGGTGGCTCCAGATTCCTCTCATCTCCCCGACGCTGATAGCCTACGGGCTCACCAGGCAAACCCTGGAACACCCCAAACTATCGTGTAACCCGACGGTACGAAAAGAACTCATGCTCCGTCCCGTGCCGCCCAGTCAACCATCGCTCCCTCCGCACCCGTCGGAGCCACTCTCTAGCCTCAGGCCAGGCTGGACAGTCCCAAGAGGGACGCCAAAACACCTCCCCTGGAGTGAGCCACGAAAAGGCATCAATGTAGTGCTCAACCGCACCTGCCCATCGTCGACTCTACCCTTGCTCCGCAGACCGTCGCCACAAAGCTGCATAACCAATCTCCTCATCCTCCATCGCCGCCCGAGTCGTCCACGATAACCCGGTAGGCCTCTCAACAACTATGTGCTGCCAACCCCAGCACTGCAACAAAAAGCTACAACTGACACCCTTCTGCTGTCGACAACGGACCCCATAAAGCTACGCCAACAAAGTTTGTCCCCATCTCAGAATCAATGGTGCCTCTTTCGGGCACTCTGCCAACTGCCACACCAAATCCAGCAGGTTCCACGGGAACCTCGTGCCTGACGAATCAGGGATAAGAATGTTAGAAATGAGGCCCATCAAGAATGCGTGCCTCACTCCTAACACCCCCCTCTCCTTCCACCAGCTAACCAAAATCTCGCCAGCCTGGCAATCCACCTCGGCTGTCTCCACTGGGTCTACTACACCCAGCTCCCCCCCATGCCCAAAACATCTCATGAGTATAGCAGTCCACTGATCAAACGGAGATGTCCTAATAGGCAGACCATCTATCGAAATCCGAAGCAACCGATAGACGTCCTCAAGAGTCACAGTCATCCCCCTGTCGGGAGATGGAAAGTATTGGTCCGCGGATCCCAGAGCTTGATCAGGGCCGTCAGATAGGCCTGATCCGAAACCACAGGCTCCAGTCGAGCCACCTGCTTGAGCCCAAGGGCATCAAGCCATTCCCAGTCATCATCAGTCAAGGCCAACCGTGCCTCAGTAAAGGCAGCGGGTACACGGTACCGGCTCCTAAAAACCTGCAAGCAAACAAAAAAAACAATAAAAAAATAAATAAATAAAAAAAAGATCAAATTTTTAGTTCTAGGGTTTCTAACCTTAGCTGTTAAACAAAAATATCACAAAAAAAAAATCTTAAAATTTTGAAAAGCGTAACACAAAAACAATACATTAAGTTAAAGCAAAATAAACCCTAGGGTCACTTACAGGTCTCGCCTCGGCTCCGCCGCTTGAACCAGTTTGTGCACTCATGATGGCAGAGAGAATTCCAGCAGTGCTTCGCTTCGCAGAATTACCTCCTCCCAGAGCTCCAAAATCGCAAGAAAAAATGACACAAATGAGCCCAAAATCAAGTTTTGGCCCTTAAATAGGCCCTTTGCACTGGAATTCGTCCTTGACTGGGACGAGCGCTCTTATCAGCGCTCGTACCACCCAGGGACAAATTCTCCAGCTGGAATTCGTCCCACCCAGGGACGAATTCAGGCCAGCACAAAAAAAATCAAGAAAAATGACTAAAAATGCACTAAAAACAGACAATAAAACTGCCTGACAGGATTGCAAATGCAACTGACAACATGGGCATACAAAATCGACATCGGGGTCACAAATTATCACTATCCTACTCCCTAAGAAGGCTACCATAGCCTGACCGCTCCAGGGGAAGACAGATTTTGACAATTTAATACCAAAATGGTGTCACAAAAAAACAACAAAAAAAAAACAAAAAAATGCAACACAAAACAAACAATAAACATTTCCAGACACAAGTGCTCTTGCACTTAACCTCTTGGCATAGAAAAATTGATGTCGGGGTTTGCATTGTCACTATCCTACTCCCGAAGAAGGCTACCATAGCCGGACCGCTCCACGGGAGGACGGATTGCCGACAATTCAATCTCCAAATGGTGTCACAAAAACAACAAAAACAGTACAAAATTCAACAAAAACACAAGCAAAAATAATGCCGGACACAAGTGCTCTCACACTTAGCCTCTAAGCAAATAAAATCTATGTCGAGGTCCAAATTATCGCTCTCCTAATTCCCCAAGAAGGCTATCGTAGCCGGACCGCTCCATGGGAAATAAGTTTTTGACGATTTCACCTCATTATGACATCACCAAAAGGGTTAACACCCACCAAAAATAGGTCCAAATGTTGGAAAAATTGCACACGCTTAATAGTACACCCTCTAAAGGCAACCCTGCACAAGTCATCTTGGGTCAAGCGACTCGTCGCTTCTCTCACGAAGGTCATTCCCTCATCGATTCGTCACTTGAGGGGGTAGTCACACTTAGTCATCAATCAACAATCACACACCCAATTAAGGAAAACGACATGCATTTAAAGAATCATTGACAAAGACAATCACGCTCCTGCTTGGGGCAGTAAACAAGCAACAATCAAATCAATCAAACACTTGGCATTTTGTGAATCATGAACACAAGGTTCCCCCTGAGGATAAAAACGCCCTTCACTTGTTCATGACCGATCAATGTCTAAGTTCAAGTCACACCTCACCAAAACAGGTTAATACTTGAAATCAAATTCCATAGCTCGTCAGAAGCAAGGATTCAAGAATGCATGCCCTTTCCATACTTGGGGCATCAAAAGTTGGTTAGGTTACCAAGAAACCCTAATCATTAGTGCTTTCGTTATCTATTTTTGCTCAAGATCACTGCGTCACCCGCAGCGCTTCCCAAAAAGGGGCATCTGTAGACACCAAAACAGCACCAATCCGATTATGTGACTGCAAACACTAATCGCTTTGACAAACATAGCCCCCAGGGCAGCCCTCAGAGGTTAAACAGTGGTCTTAACCACTTTCATAGCAATTTTGTAAGGTCAAGAAGCAATTTGGCACACTTGGACACTTTGCCTAGTATTCGTCTCACCCAGGGACAAATTCAAAATAGAATCCGTCCCACCCCAGACTGAATTCTGAATCCATCCCTGGGTGGGACGAATTCTAAGCTTAACGGGCAAAAAGGCAAATGGTGCCAAGTGGCAGCCCGTAACAGTCAGTTAAGGACTCCTGCCTTGCACGCATGTGTAGGTGGACAGAGGGGCCGTTAGAAGACTATTACAAAAGGCATTTATCAAAGCTCAAGTCAATGGAGGACTCCCCTCCCTCATGGGAAGACAAGACTGCCACATGGCGCCTATGGCCAACACATGGCATTTGTGCTTCCCTCCCAAAAGAGACCCCATGGGTCTATAAAAGGTGGGACTTTTCTCACCCAAAACATACAGGTTGAAGGAGTTTTCAAGCAACGAAGTGCTGCCGAGTTGAAGACCCACTTGCATCCCTTTTGGTTCACCTTCCCACATCCACCAATATCTTTTGCAAGGGAGGTTGTTGGGTGGCCTTTGGAAGCTCGAACTGGACCCAAATCCAACACATGGACACCTGAACCAACCAATTCGCCGACACCCCAATCCTAAGAGGTTTTGGGCCCATCCCTGGTGGATTGGCTCCAAAATCAAGTGCCAACGGTGGGAGGCCCACTTGGGCACCCCCGCACTTTTTTAGTTTTTGAGCATTTTAGATTACTTTTCGATTGCATTTTGTGTTATTAGGTTTGATTAATCCATAGCTGCAATTTTGTAACTTTTGGTCAGATTCTAGTATGTTTTGTGTTGCTTTGTCGTTTCACTGACTTGCAGGTGTCGAGGTCAAATTCCCGAGGGTGGAGGCCAAATTTGGAGAATCCGACCATCTGGGTCATCCCAAAATGGCCCCAATTACATAACCCCCCTATTTTCAGGCATTTTGCAGGTCTCGGGATCCGACATTGGAGCAGCAGCAAGTCGGTTTCCCCAACATAGAAGAATTCGTCCCACCCAGGGACGAATTGCAGTCAGAATTCGTCCTGCCCATGGATGAATTCCAGTTGAAGGTAGATCGGCCAGCTGTCTCAGTGGCAGTGGCCTTCTGGTAACTTTTCTTATCTTCTGTCAAGTTTTGAAGCCATTTGGACTCACTGTAATTACTGTTTCAGGCAAATGTTTACATGCATATTTCGTTAGTTTTAGAGAACAAACACTTTTCATTTGCGGAAGATGCTACTGACATCTTGGTTGTAACTTTGTTCATAGGAGAAGCAGTGGAGGTTAGGAACTCATCGACATCAGCGGCGGCATCGTCTTGGCCCGCCCATTGCAATCGTGGGCACGTGGAAGGAGGAAGACTAAATCGCACATTGTAACAAAGACAAATTTAACGCTCCTAGCCCCTAAAATGGAGGAGACGTCTATGTAACCGAGGATAAGATATTTGAATAAAGAGGGCTATGATTTCTTTACATATTTTCTCTCCTTTCCAAATTGTCTCTTTCCTTTGTTTTGGTGCATAAGGTTAAAGCGTTACATTTCGTCTTATGTTGCATAATTAGTGTTTCCTTTGCCCGGAATCTCGTGCTTTCAATTCCCATGCACCAAGGCCTTTGTAAGGTTATCTATAAATTCATCCTTAATAATATTCCCCAACCTGAACTACCTCCCCCACCCCCTGAGGATCCCCCATTGGTTCATGGTAAGAGTTCGAGGGGGAGAGACAACCCCGGCTTACCCAAACCTTCCTCTACCAAGAGGAGAGAGGTTCCTAACCTGACTATTATGGAGCTGAAAAGGTTTGTCCTGAACACTACAACCAACATCAATCATCATATGCAAGAGTTGCAGGAGGTCCTGACCAAGGTTTTCTTCAATGAGGGCTACCAAAGCAACAAGTTGGTGGTTTACAACCCAAAAATGAACAACAATGAAGATGACAAAGAGGATGAATAGGAGGAGAAGGCTAAAGAGGAGGACTAGGGTCCTCTCTGCTATTTTGCTGCTCTAGAATGTCTGTTTTTGCTGATTTTTCTTGTGGTAATCAATGTTAAATTTTACATTTTTTTTTCAGGGTAGAGGGTTGCCTACTGCTTTCCTTTTTGCTTATGGATTTTTTCTAGGTTTATGTGGGATGCCTAGGATGGGTCAGGTCGTACAAAGGCCCTATTTGTATTTTTGCTTTAAGTTCTATCTGGGGTGGGATTCCCAGGTTGAGGGTTTCCAAGTAAGAAAGAAATGTTGGGGAAGAGGACAAAGAATCCTCAGTCTGTTTCTGGTTAAGTTTCTCAGTCGTGGGCTGATTTTTGTAAAAAGGTTTTGGGTCAACCTGAAAACCCCATTTTAATGATAAATATTTAATTACCAAAAAAAAAAACACAAAATTTCTAATACACTTTAGGCTACAAATGTTAAGGGAAAACTCATTGTCAACAAGAATACATTTGATAAAGATATTGTAGATGTAACCTATGATGTATAGTGGGGGGTTACCATCTATGGGTGTAGAAGGGAGACATCACAGGATTTAGTTTCTAGTAGACAATTTGCTCAATTAGAAGTTTGAAAAGGATTTAATAATGGATCAAGAAATATTTTAATAGATCAATGAGGGATATTTGTAGGATAATTTTAATCTATTGTCAAAGTTTAAAAGTAATTTTATCCTAGCTTTGAGAATTTATGATTATTGGTAGCCCTCTAGAAGAAGTACATGTATCCTTAAGGATCAAATGAGAGCTCTAGTCAACTGATTGAACTTTATGTTGTTGTGTTGTAACAACATGACTGAAATAATGAGTTATTAACACCATGTATTGATTTTTTGGTTGAATAATTTTAAATTGAACATGATTGAACACTTTTTGGTCATTATTTGATAATGGTTCTTGCAAGATTTCTATTTCTTTATTAGAGGAATATTATTGTTTTAAGTCACAAAAATAAATTTTCCATTCATTGATTGGGTTTTGAAAATGATTCATAATGGATCTATATTTTTTTATAGGATGATCATTCATCAATTAAATGTGCATTATTATTTGGGTTTAAACCAAGGAAACTTTGCCCTTTCAGGATCCACAAGTTTTATAGGTGATATTTTTATCATTTTGGCTTTTACAATTGGTAAAGGATGGTTGTAGGGGTTTGATTAAGCCTAGTAAATTTTCTCTTGGGACTTTGTTGCTATTAGTATTTTCTTAGGACTATATTTTATAGGGTTGTAGCAATGTTCATGTTATTAGTTAGGCATGAATCAATTACCCCACTGCCCATGACATGTTTTTTGGTTGGAGAAAGATGGTTTTTCTTCTTTCTTTTTTATTTTTAGTTGACCTCTCCTCAAGAGGAAATATTTTACACATTTAGCTATATCTATTATCTCTTTAAAAGAGGAGATGTTGGATGTCTCCAAAGGATATACCAATCATTCATGTAAGTTACTATAGACACCCCATTTTATGCACCAATTACATTGTCAACTATTCATTTTGACCAATGAAGTGAAATTGATCCATTTGTACATAAATTTGGAATAAAAAGAAACCTAAATTTTATGGATCATAATACCATACCAAATCAGTGTAAAATATTACAAAATTTATGCAACTAAAAATGGCTTGAAAAGAGCTTTCTAATGAGTATAAACATGTGTATGTTTTGTTGAAGTATGAAACTCAATTGTACGCACCTCCTAGACACCAATTGCATCATTAATTAGGCATTTTATGAATTAAACATAATTAGCCCTTTTGTACCCAAGTTAAGGAAAAATAAAAAAGAATATAAAATCATCATAAAAATTCATGAAAGTGGTACCATTGGAAAGAAAAAAAAAAAACCTTCCAATGAGTATAAACTTGTTTATATTTATCTAAGGTAAGGTACCTCAAAATCTATTGGAATAATATCATCTTATACCTATGATATTATCATACAATTGATATGGTGTTTTCATCATTGACAATAGCACCATATAGATTGTATAGTGCTTTTATCACCATATAACACTAATGTTAAGCCACAACCAAAACTAAAATTTCAATGTTCTAATTATTTGTCACTGTCTGTTTCTCATAATTCTTGCCCACAACCTTTTCTAGTGCATTATTAGACTTCTTAGTTGCTAATTGGGCCCAATACAACTAGTTAACTAATTAATCAAATCATGTAATAACAAATTATCTTTATTAACACTCAATCAAATACATGTAACTAATCCTAGCATCTCTTAAATCTTGTTCAATTGGACATCTTATATTGCAAAGTTGCCTCCTTTACTTTCAAACTATATAGATCACTTATCCATACATACTTGTAGAAGAACCTCTAAAGGACTTGGGTGTTCTATAAAATCGCCCTTGGAGGAAGGTAGAAGGGAGAATCATTTTTTATAGGTACATAGTATTGGATTAAATATTTATTCTTGAAGACATGCCACAACAAACACAAAGCAATATTTAGGATATGAATTTGGTAGATCCATCTAAGTAAACATTCCAAAAGTATTTGGACAACACATCATAGATCCATAGACAATCAAGACAAATTTGTAAAGCTTGGACTCCTCTTTTAGTCTTCTTGTCTCTTAATATTTCTCTTTTATTAGTATATTTTGATCATTGGTACAATTTTATCATTTTATATTTTACCATATGCAATTTTTTATCAAATCTAAATATAAATATAAAAATATAAGGGATTTTATTGCTCCACAAACAAAATTAACTTTTCCTATAGAGATGGAATAAATATTTTTTTGCTAATCATTATTCTTTGTCTACTTTTGTTTATGGATTTCTTATTTTATATATATAGAATCAAGGTACTATAGGCTTACAAAAGTGCCATTTAGAAATAT
The DNA here is from genome assembly GCA_028583015.1 of Wollemia nobilis. NCBI lineage: Eukaryota > Viridiplantae > Streptophyta > Pinopsida > Araucariales > Araucariaceae > Wollemia > Wollemia nobilis. Next base: position 1,437,794 of record JAQPPZ010016969.1, on the reverse strand, counting down.
TATCATCATTTTTTTTCTTTTATTAAAAGTGCAAAATGGTCACCATTTGGTGCTACTATTATGAGTGTGAAACTATTACCAATTAACGATTCTATCAAAAGTGCAAAAATATCACCATTTGGTGCTTATGTTAAACAATAAAATCTAGGCATTTTTTTATCTATGTTTATTTTATATCATGTCTTGTTAGCATATCTAGACTTTTATTCCTTTTTTACAAGGTAGTTTTGTAGGATTTTTTGAAAGGATGAAGTATTGCATTATATGGTTATAAAAAATAGCATAGGATAGGTATTGGCATGAATTAAAATAAATCAAGGCTTAATCATCAATTCCATAAGTCAATTTTATCAATTTTTATGTTTCATTATATTTAATTTGATTTTGTAACTAATGTTATGAAGGAAATTAGGTAAATTGAAGAATTTTGAAAGTGATAAGAGATAGCAAAATCCTATTTTCTTATTGACATTTAGGCAAGAAATTTATACATAGTAACTTTGGTTAGTTCTATTTTTTGTATGCATTACCCTTGATCATTTAATTCAAATGAAAAGAGAAAGATCATTTTTATTTTGTACAAGCAACTGTAATGGAAGGCATATACATCTAGGTTTTTTATAAAATCACTTTTCTACATTCTTAGGCATCAAAGTCACAAGCATATAGTAGTATTTTAGGATAATTGGTTTGATTTTTATTTCCTCTTAATTCTTCCTCAAAATAAAAAAGATCCTTTATTTTTTCCAACCATTGAAAGTGAAAAGGCATATAGATTCAGGAGTTGTTTTCATGTATTACTAATTGAATTTGTATTACATTTATCACCTAATATTTAAATATTACAGATGTATTCCAATCAACCCATAAAACATAGATTTGTTAGGCTTCACAAAATTACCTCCATAACCTCAAGTGTGGTTGTGCATTCTTGTATGTCCATAGTTACATATGAAAATACTTAGTAGTTATCTTTCTTAGAGTGTTTATTAGAGTATTCCTAATAGAGCCTATCACTTTTTCAAGAAGTTAGTGGAACTCTCACGTTGGGCTTGTTTAATAGTATGTAGGTGATTAATAGTGATTTTTTTCTTAATATTGAGAAGTGTTGATGAGTACTATAACACAAATTTTAAATATCTTAAGGTTATGCCATTTTAATTGATAGTACCCTTCTAAGGCTAGTCCTTTAAGGCTATAGGGGAATATTTTAAGGAATAAAATTTCATTGTACACAATTTCACTACATGTAGTATGAAAATCATAAGGTATTCAAAGAGTTCTTCCCTCCCATGGCACATATGGAATTTAGGTCACCCAAAATTTGGAGGAAAATAACAACTAACTATAATGGGATTAATTGCTTTATTGCAAAACTTCACGTGGGGATACGTGTTAATAGGTGAGGACCCGTGGATAGAAGTTCTCTTCTATGTCAATTGGTCTATTCATGAGTTAAGAACCTAGAGTTTTATAGAGATTGAGTTTTGAGAAATATAATTAAAATTTTAATCAATTTATATACTTGGTAATTAAATAAGGAATAGGGATAGAAGACTAAATCATGTGACTTGACCCCAAATAATTTAGGATAAGAGGATTTGAAGGTGTGGGGTTAGAAACTACATGAGCAAGATTTTAGAAAAATCTTATTATCACACTTGGGATAGAAGCGAGCTTATGAAAAATAAGTTGAGGAATTGGGGTTCTAGGAAAGATATTAAGATGTTCTACTTGGTTAGTGTTCACTAGTTGAGAATTAGGATAACTAGTGTTAACTCAAAGTAATTTTGCAAAAAGGGGTAAGGATAAATGATGTTATATATAGGATGGAAGATTTGGTTCCCCACCTTATATATAATTTGTAACAATAAGAGTATTTGAACTCATGCAACTAAGAGTTAATGTGTTAAGGTTGACATAAGGATCCATGAGACAATTCTACTTTATTTTAAGTGGTGGGGGTGGACCTAGGATATTGAGAAAGGTCCAAAAGAGACTCTTCAACATTGGACATAGCTAGGGGTCCTTCATTTACTTTTACAATGGTTTTTATAGCTTTTTTGTTCCCACATGAGAAGAAAATCACATGATCCATGGACCTTAATATTACTTCATTTTTTTATTATGAATAAGGAAAAGGATACTTTAAGGAGGAGCTTCTTCCTCGTACTATTCATATGTGAGGCTCTCTAGTGTTACTTGCTCCCCATATATCTTAGGAAACTCGAGCAAGGAGTTTATATTTTGAGCCAATTTGCATACAATATGTCAAGTATGATAATGATTTTTAACATGGTTTGGATGGGAAGAGGAAATCATTTTTTTCATACTATTAAAGAATGAAGGTTTTGAAATGAATCCCTCAACCTTTTACAACAACTCCACAAGGGAGAAAAACTTGAGCACATCCTAAAAGACAATCTCCAAAAGGATACTAAAAATTGATCACCCCAAAGGGGTTAGTCAGCCAACAACACAGCCTAAGAAAAGTACAACAATCATATCCATGGCACAAATGAAAACAAAAAAATTGAGAAGCATAAAATTTTGTAAAAGCAAAAATTAAAACACCTACACAGGCTGCTCCACAAAAAAGGTGAAAGAAATAAAATTCAAAATATAAAATGTTTACCCCTCCAATAAAAAGGTAAACCCCAGCATCGAAAGCACCATTCAATCAACAGGAAAAATAGGCCTCACACCATTATATGGGCACCAAAGAGAAATTAATACAATTAAAAATCATAGGTGGATAGCAAGAAATATTTGACACAAAAAAGGATTTAAAATTGAAACAAACTTCGGGGTCCAAAACCACCCAACGAATACCAAAAATAGAAAATGAATCCAGATCCTTGTAGCTATAGAGAGAATAGTGGAGAGCAACACCAGAGACTAGGATCTCGGATCGCTACCCACAAAATCTCATTCACTCCTGGGAAGAGGAGATATTTCAAATGAATCCAAACTGAGTTGTCTACTACAATACCTTATACTCAATTTTTTTTAGAGTTAAACTGGGAAGGTCCCCACAAGCTACTACAAAGATGAACTCACTCATATTTGGTCTTTCCACTTTTATTTTGATTCTTGTGGCATTACATTACTTCCTAAAACTCTTGGTATTAGGATATAGGGATCCCTTTTCCATCCTTGGAGAAGAAAATGAACTATCAGCCACCAGCCCTACCTTGCACACTTTTGGAGAGGAACGAACAACTATTGGTATTGCACTGCATACATTTGGGGAAGGAGTTGGCAACATATCCTTACCCACCTGAATACTCTTCTCTAGAAACTCCAAAGGAGAGAAATACCCTAGATTGGAAGAAGACATAGGACTCTTCCTTGACACAACAGGGGATAATGGAGGAAACTTCTCTATTTGCTGGATAACAAACTTTTCTATCACTAGGAAACCAAAGAAATTATGGACTAGATGAGGATTAGAAATGTCAGCATTTAAAACCACCTCCAAATTATCCAAATTTTGAGGCTATGTATTCATGACCAAACTTGGAACTTCAACCTTTGTAGGTTGAGATTCATCCACCAAATGCATATCCTTGCAAGAGGGAAGTTCACATTTCTCCAAAAAAATGGTATTCCCAACAACCTTCTTTTTTGGAACCAATGTTTTCTTTTTTATAAATTTATAGGCTTGGGGTTGAGCTGTAAAGATCAAGTGCTCTAGATATAGCCACCTCTACCACAAAACTGACATCCCAAGACCAATTATCAAATTCTATAGTTTAAACCCAAGAGCCCAAATGTGTAACGAGTTGCACAGAATAATGTAAGGTCTTATCTGAGTCCACAAACACATACATCCAAACATAAAGCATCTGTGACCCACACAAGGAGGTATGGTCTAGGAAGACAAAGTCTTTGATGACACTAGCCATCTCTCAAAAAATACCTTCATTCCACAAATATAGAGGGAAATTCAAGAGCTTGAACCACATAGGGACAAATTTTATTTGCTGAGAAGTCATATTAAAGTTAGGGCCCCACCTCTGAAGAAATAAAACTCGTTTCCCAAAGAATCAGGGACCACCTTCCAAAATTTGTGTGGAATCCTCCTCATAATTCAACTTGATAAGGAAAACATTTCTTGGTATTACCACAATATCTAGAGAACCAAGGGATTTCCATCTGGCCAAGGCCCACCTTTTGAGTGCATCAATCTCTGACCGATCCCCTTGTAATTCTCTAACTAGATTCCAAGCCCCTTTATCAATGATATTATTCACAAGGCAATCAGGGACAAAAATCTTCTTAGAAATAGGGTTGATCTCATACTTAGAAGAAACATCCTCGCTAGCTGACTTGGACACCACTTTAGCAAAAGAAGTGGGCCCTTCTAGATGAAAGGTTGAGAAGCACCTAAAACCTTACCTAGATTCCATGAACGGGGGATCATATTTGCTGATAGAACCTCTGACAGAAACCCACCAAAAACTCTTGTGTCCTGAACCACGATCGATTCCAACAACGCAGCATTGATACCACCGAGTACCACATCGCCAGGGTTTGAAGAGGAAATCAATTTTATATTTAACTTTATGTACATTTTTTAAAAGAAGAAGAATTTTTTTTATGCCCTTTTAGATCTTCCTATTGATATACTTATCTAATCAATATACCTTAATGCCTAAATTTTTCAATATACTTGCCCTTTAGCAATGGATTTACAAGAATTATATGTCTTCATATATTTACATCTTTATATCAGTACGCATATATTTCCATATACTTATATCATTGCACCCATGTGCCTTATACCCACATGCTCTTATTTTCATATAAGTGTCATCTAGAAAACTTAGAAGCATCAAACCATTCTATTGATCAAATATTATAATGAAATCAAAATCTCAAATAAATTATTATAAATATAGTTAATAGCTTAACTATTTTTAATATATTCTAAATTTTTTAATATATGTCCAATCCATATTAAAATGAAAATATATTTTTTATAAGAAAAATGTACTAAAAATATTACATAATATATAATTGTTTTAAAATCATTTTATTCAAATAAAATTTTAATTCATCAAATATTATAATTATTAGTTTTCATAAATTTTATTTTTACTATTTTAACATTTTTAATTACATTATACTTTTATACATAACATTTTTTATACAACATATTATTTACTTATAAGTCATAATACTTATCATTACCAATGATATATATTATAATTATTAAAATTAAAAAAATGGTCTCAAGAAAATGTTACAAGATAAAAACATCAAATAATTAAGATAAATCCAAGACAACTAATAATGAAAGCATTTAATCAGAATATACTGGTATAGCCCTCTAAATTAAAAAAGTTGTCTCAAGAAAATGATACAAGATAGTACTAATGTAACTGAAAACATCAAATAATTAAAATAAAATTCAAATAAAATTCAAGACAACTAATAAGGAAAGCATTTAATCAGAATATACTGGCATGGTAACTGAAAACATCAAATAATTAAAATAAAATCCAAGACAACTAATAAGGAAAGCATTTAATCAGAATATACTGGCATGGTAACTGAAAACATCAAATAATTAAAATAAAATCCAAGACAACTAATAAGGAAAGCATTTAATCAGAATATACTGGTATAGCCCTCTAAATTAAAAAAGTATAGACCTCCAGAAAATGTTAGAATCTATGAATCTAAGAAATACAAAAATATTAAAACCAATCTCAGAATCAGTTTGGGAAAAACATACATGTTCTAATATATTATTTTCGTGTACATGAGGGAAGACAACGGATCAGAGGAGACCTATTCTATTCATGTCAGGCTTCTGACGTAGCAAAAGTTTCAATTCCTAAGATAACTTTCTCCATATGAGAGGTCACCAGACCAATAAATTCTTCTTCAGTACGCGAAGGAGAACGATCGGCCTCGAAGCTCCATTCTACAGCCCCGCTTCTATCGGGAATAGCGCGTACCTTGAAAGTCGCCTTATACCCTTCTAATCCCAAGTTGTTATCGCCGACTGTGTAAGTGTAACAATAATTGACATGATCTATGGAAATCAGTTTCTCTTTCACAGCTACTATTCCTGGGCCTTTGCACAATCTGACGCACCCAACTTCATTCTTTTCTCCTTCAACGTGTTCACAGTCGTGCAATGATGAGGCGTATTTCTTCAAACCTAGAAAGTCCGCGCCGTGTTTCCATACTATTTCCGCAGGGAATTTTATTGTTTTTCGTACGCATCCGCTCCATTTTTTAGAGCTAGATTCACTTCCTTCCCTGAAAATAATCAGTGATCCAACAATTACTTAAATTTTTTCATATATGGTGTCACAGGAACTGAACGAAAATTCAATTAAAGACTTTCCTCCTGGAAGGTGAAAGACAAATATTTATTTAAGAAAAATTTTACAAAAGGAAAAAAAAAAAAAAAAATTGCTTACACGTTTTCACTCACGTTCTTGTGATCCATTTAGTATTTATGTGTTAACCTGAAAGCACCCAATAGAGACAAGATGTTACCCTTCTAATCCTAATCCGCAGGAGTATATATACATAGTTACCCTTGTAATCCTAATCCACAGGAGTATATATACATAGATGATTTGTGAAACATACCAGGATGAAAAGGTGCCGATTTGATTTGCAAAGAAACTTCGATTTTTGAGCCCTTACTTGACCATTATATGAATGGGCATTCCCATTTAAGGGAGTGGAAAAAAAAGTGGATTCCCGCCGGGGTGGAAAGTGTAAAACGAATGTTTGCCCACAAGGGATCAGTTGCAGATAGGGGATGGAAGAGTTTGACCATCCACATCTGGGAAACTTCGTTGTGCAACTGTTTAAGCAGCTTGCAAAGACATAAATGGCTGTGTATATATTGTTTATATTTTTTTTAGAGCAGTAAGTTTTGTGAAGAAAAACTTTAAACTATACTATTACAGTGTCCATACATGTTTTTTTTCCTTAATTTCCAAAGCACGCCAGCAAAATAGGAATCACACGCTAAGATTCTGCCAAATCGTTTGATTCCATTCACAGCTAACTGCCAAAAAGATGATTTCCAAAAATTAACACATGATCAACTCAACACAGTGGGTTCGAGAGGGTAGCTCAATTTTTTAAGAAAGGTTTTTGGTTCGAAAATCCACTCTATCAAATTTATATTGGTATCCAAAATCCAGTTGATAATGTTAATGACTTCTCAATTTTACATTGGATACCCAAAATCCAGTTGGTAATGTTAGTGACTTCTGTGTAACCAAAAATCCAGTTGATAATGTTAGTGACTTCTGTGTAACCAAAAATTCAGTTGATAATGTTAGTGACTTCTGTATAACCCAAAATCTAGTTGATAATGTTAGTGTGGTCTGTATAAAACCCCTTGGCCTTGGTTTCTTAGACAAAAACAAAAAAAAAATTTGCTAAATCCAAAAAAAAAAAAAATAAATGAAAAATTCTTTCTCCAAAATTAAAAATAAATAAATAAATAACTATGCAAAATAGTTATTTAATTACATAACAGAGTTAATCATAATCACACTCATCCAATATTATCGGAGCATCTGTTCCATAGCGACAGATATATGTCGCGCTCATATACATTAAATGTATAATACAATATGGACGTTCAAGCATCTTCTCTAATATAAATTTTTTAATGTTAAAAGAGTTGGTTACATTTTTTATTTTAATATATAAAAGTCGGTCGCTTGATAGGAAAGTTGTACCGATAGGAAAGTTGGTTACATTTTCTATGCTAATATATAGAACTCGGTATCAAAGGGCTAAGAGAATAAGGCTCACGCGGAATATGCGCAAACGCTATATGACAAACACGTTCAAATTTTATAATGTCGTTCCCCATTAGGACCTAAACAGCTTAACACTTAAATTTTGATTGCGTACCAGGATGAAGAGGAGTCTTTTAAAAACAGAAAATGCATGCAAAAGTAGCCAATATCCAAATATATACCAATTTCTAAATAAATCCAATTCCTATGTCCAAGGAGAGCATCATAGGCTGAAGCAGTAAATTATGGGAAGAAAACGACTAAAGTTCATTAATATATTGCTTCTTTTCGTTACAACACAAAACACATAATAGCTCATTTAATGCAGTCATTTCAAAATGAAAAACAATAAAAGAGCTCTTCGCATTCTTTTTATCTGCCGTAAAATCATTGATTGTTTGAAATTATTGGATAAGTATTAAAAAAAAACACAAATTATTATGTCTTTTATCATAAATCTATAATAAAATCATTTATTTTTAAATTATTTATTTTACAATATAATAATTTTAAATAACAATAATTTTAAATAACAATAATTTTTTAAATTATGTATAGTACTTACAAATATATAATTTCTAATTATAAATTAAAATTAATAATAATAATAAAATATTAAAAATTATAAATTTTAAGAAAAATATCTATGTTTTCTTTTTACTAGTTATAAGGTTGAATGTTTGCTTTAAGGTCTACGAGCTGCTTTTGAATAGTGAAGGATTTTCTTTGGATTAATAAACAATTTTTAAAATTAAAATAAAATTATTTAAGTTTAATAAAATAAATTTTTTATGGAGTTAAATTTTTTTAATTAATATATTATAAATAATTATGATAAAAAAAAATATTTTCACTTTAATTAAGATTAAATAAGGCATTAACAAAAACCTTTTCATTATATACGATAAAAGTGGTGAAAAAAACATAATATTTTCACCTTTAATTAAGATTAAATAGGGCATTACCAAAACCTTTTCATTACATACGATATAAGTTGTTAATTATATTTTTCTGTTCGCTATTATTAATGTTTACTTTTTAAGGTCCAAGAATTTTATTTGAATAAGGGTTAGATCCATGTCTTACTTACTTATAGAGATATGGTAATACCCCTTGTATAGATGTAAAAAAAACATGCACTTATAAGTAACAAATCAAGAAGAAAAATTATGGCATGATTTAACTATTTTAGATAGATAAAAATATTTTTAAAACTATAATTTTAAATAAGATAAATTTATATTCTAAAAGTTTTTTTTTATTCTACAAAAATAGTGATAAAAATAAATGTTTATTTATTTTGTGAATGTGTTATTGAAAAATATTACATTATTTGGTATATGTAAATATATTTCCATGGTATATTTATTGTACAAATGTAAATATGTAATAAATTAGGATTGAGCCTTTAGTTTAGATAAGTGTGATTTATATTTCCTCATTCATGTAAGTATTATTGTGTAGAAATATAAGTGTCATCAAAGAGTGCAATTTGCAAGAAATGCACAAGTGCCATGTAAGTTACAATGCAAGAGTATTTCGAGAGAATGTAGAGAGAATGTAGACAATTTTCATGTATGTAAGTGTGCAAATATGTAATATGAGAATGTACATGTGTATTGATTTAGAAGTGCATGTAGGAGACTATATATACATAGTTTTCTGGTCAATGATTTGTGACATATACCAGGATGAAAAGGTGTTGATTTGATTTGCAAAGAAACTTCAATTTTTGAACCCTTACATTACCATTACATGAATGGAAATTCTCATTCAAGGGAGGAGAAAAATAGATTCCTTCCAGAGTGGAACATGTAATATAAATGTTTGCCCACAAGTATCATCACCTTTCCTTGGCAGACTTTTCGATGGATGGATTCATGATTGGCTATGTTATCTCTTGATGGAATATCTGACTATTTCATTATTAGTTTATGTATGACATATATTTTATGGAAAATGTGATGTATTTTTTCAATAGAAAAGATTGGTTATTTCATGTTTAATTTCCACAAAATGTATATTTAATAAAATAATATGATGTTGCTAATGGATTTACACCCTTGTAGGAATACGTTCTTCCGTGGTGGAAGAAGACAATAACCACTAATAACAGATGAGAGAAATGATGTGATAATTTATTCATCAGTGAAGCAACAAGGATAAATGTTTTTTATATAGTTGCATATCATGATTTGCATGGGAACAATATACTAAGTTTTGGGTGAAACTTGTTTGCTATTGATAATCTTTCCTTGATGTGATTTCATTTGATATAACCATCTTAAGGAGAGCTTCCATTGGTATTAAATATTTTCTTTGAAATATATATATATATATATATATATATATATATATATATATATATATATATATATATATATATATATATATATATGTTTGTTTGTATTGTTTCTTTTAAAAAAAATAAATCATCTTCTATTCGACTTTGTGGTGTTAGCATGAATAGATAAGACTAATTCTTTGGTTGTTTAAAAATCAATATTAATGAAGGTTTTTCATTAATATTTCTTGTTTTCAGCTACCATGAAAATAAAAATAGATATAATTACCTCTAGAAGGTGTTTGTTTCATTAAAAAGAATTGAATGACCTCTTTGCTTGAGTATTTAATAAATTTTTGACATACACTAAGTTTATTACCAAATCACAATCAAATTAGATGAAAATACTTAGATATATTTGTGTTTAGAACCATAGACTATTGGATATATTTTTTTATTGGTTGATGTTCACCAATGTAGTCTAGATGGAGGAGGATGTGTGAATATTGGTATGTGATAATGTATGTTCCTTAACGGTTGCTCTGGTAAGTAGAGTGATGGGGAATGAGGGGAGGTTTTTCGGAAAAATATATGCAGTAAGGAGAGGGAGAAGGGAAGAGAAAAAGGAAAATAGAGGAAAAAAATAAAGGATAGGTGGTAGAAATTATAGATTATAGACTTCTTGAAGAGCTCTCACTCAGAATACAAGTAGTTATTGAGGTATCTTTGTTTTAACTTGAAAACTTATGATGTTATGAGTTTAAAACTTTCAGTTCAAATATGAAAAAGAGAGCCAAACGAGGTTGTAGTGGATGTTAGAAGAGTGAATCTACTTCATTCATCATTCTATAGATGAATATATCTTATTTTTATCTTTATCCATTATAATAGATTACCTTATTATTTTTAAACTTACCACGTGTGTCTCGTATAAATATATATTTTATGATTATGATTGCTTTACTTTGATTTTAATAAAAACATTAGTAGAGAATGAAATATATGGTTAATATTTTGGGTGTCTAGAATACTTCAAGTATTGTAGGTGAAGACCTCCAACAACCTTAGAATGCAAAGTCTATCGAGGTAGTCATATTTAAGTTGACAAGGTTAGCAACTTTATTATTATCCTATATATATTATATATGTTATGACTTCGGCATGTAATTTTGTGTAGATCTAATTATTAATATTTGTAAATTAAGAAGAGAGCTACTTCAGTAAAATAAAGAGAATCTTCTTTTGGTTGTAATGATTAACATTGAGTGTATATATTTGATCTTATTTTTGGGTATGGAGCCTCGTGCTTGTAAAATAAAATGGTACGATATTCTATTGTGTTGGTGCGAAGAGCCTCTAAATTAAGTGATTTTAGTTTCTAGTTGCACTTGAAAGAAATGATAGAACTTATTTTATAGAATTGTTGTGTGCAATGAAAAAGACCTCATGCATTTGGAATGTAGGAACTTGAGGAATTTGTGATTGGATGTGCTTACGGGCAAGAACAATGGAAGGAGATTACACCTATTGTGTACTCATAACAATCAATGATGGCGGTTCCTCTATAAAGAGCATAATATCTTTATGTCCATGTAAATATTGTACTCTATATCAACATTGGAAGGAAAAATAGATTCAGGTTGTTTACTCTATTGTGGATGAATTATCAATTTAATATCCTTGTTACTTTGAATAAGGGAAAATATTATGAAAAATGGATTAAAATTTGAGATGTGTTTATTCCTTGGTATAATCGAGGGATGGTTTTATATTTTCAATGATATGTGGTCAATTTATGAAACCTTTATAACATATTTGAATTAGTATGTATAATTGTTTACTCTTATAAGGAGACTTTATGTTTCATAAAAACTATTAGATGTCTTGAAATTGGGATGAAGTGGATAATCTAGTGGATAAAAACTTGTTTAATGTTAACCATGGGAGGAATATAGTTGAGATAGGATGACACTTTTTTTCCATTAGTGATAAACTATTAAAATGCATTTCCCTAAAATAAAGTAGATCTTTAGTGGTTAAATAATAAGTTTATCTAAATCAGAATAGTTGGAAATTATCTAAGAATGCTTAACTAGTGAGAAAGAAGGGTGGTCTCACAACATTTCCATGGATGAAGTTGGAGAAGAGGTCTACTGATGAGGTGGCTAGCTCATTATAAAAATGATATGAATAGTTGAATTTCTACATGCATATAACACCTATATAGAAAAACTTATGTAGAGTGTTGATTTGGCGTACTCATTTTGATAGTAGAAATACAAAAGCAACTGTTATAATCCATAGTGAATTAGGATTGACAAGCTAATATTTCTAGGAATAGATAAGCTAATGAACCTATTACCAAGGTACAACAAGTAAGAAAATAGTTATAAGTAGAAATGGGAAAATATCTAAAGAAAGTAAAATCCTCCAAATTTAATGGAGAGGAAGGTGGTGATACAACTAAAGCCTAGCTGGAGGAATTAGAAACCTTATATAATATGAAGAATTGCTCCATTGGGACTCGAACATCCTATGACACCTTACATTTGTAGGGTGTTGGACTAGATTGGTGGGAGATTTTTTATTATATTTTGATAAGTTAATACTCCAAATAATATTTCACAACACTAATAATAAAGTTGCAATATGAAGGAAATGATAATGTTAAGAAAATAAGCATTAAAACTCAAAATATGTAATATAAAATAACTCAAAGAATGCTAATGGCAAGTTTTCAAAAATACTTTGAAATATTATTGAATAAATACCTCAAAATATGATGTAGGAGCATCCGGCTGTAGTCGAGCAATCGTGCATTTTCCAGCTTGGGGGAGGTTTGGCAAAGCAATTTTTCGGTTTGAGGAAGTTTTGTAAGGCAAAGGGGAGAGGGGTCGCGAAATTGTGACATGTCGTGATTTCGTGACATGTCGCGATATCGTGACCCCAAAAGCTGCAAAGTGTCTTTGGTGGGTTTCGTCACGATATCGTGACGTCGCGATGTCACGATATCGCGATCGGTTGGCACCGTAGTGGAGAGGAGCTTCAGGCGTCGCGATATCACGACGTCACGATATCGTGACCGATTGGCACCATAGTAAAGAGGAGCTTCAGACATCGTGATATCGTGACGTCATGATATCACGATCGTCTTTAGAGCAAGACAAAGGAGAAGAGCCCTGTCACGATATTACGACAGGTCGCGATATCGTGACCTGTCGTGATATCGTGGCAAATCAGAAGCTACCACATGGCTTATTTTGAAGGTAGAACCGAGGGCTAAAACAAAGCTAGAATCATAGCAAATGACTTCGGAAAGGTGAAGACGAAGGTGGAGGGGTCGACCGCGACCAAGTAAGGTCAAGGCCGAATAAAATAGCGGACGGCCATGTAAGGCCAATTTCGACATGTGGCTGCCATGTGTATCAAATAGTTGTGAAGGGCAGCACGTGTATCAATTATTTTTCATCAAGAAGAAGGCATGGTCAGAATTACAAGCGGTTGGCCACGTTTAAGAAAACAAAGATAAGGAATGTGGAGGTGATAGCATTGGAGAGACAACAGGACAGAGGACAGTCTGACCAAAGTGGCCAGTGCAGGGTATGGGAGGCCTTTAATGCGAGTCCCATGGCAGATCGAGCAGATTGCCATTAATGACAGAATTTTGAAAACCCGAGAAGGAGGGAATTTTGAATTGGAATTTTTATTAGGTGAAGGCATTAATTGCCGAGAGGATTGGGGGCCTCGTTAAAAGCCCAAAAATTTGTAATGGAAAAGAAACGATGGATCGGAGAACAGAGGAGGGAGTACAGTGGAAGAACAGAGCCGAACTCGGCCATTGTAAATCCTGCGGGCTGTTTCATTCAAGCCTGTAAAATATTTTTTTAATTTTTAATGAAAAGGCAAGTTTCTTGAAGTGTTGGTCTCTAGTGCTCCATCAGTGGTATCAGAGCAGGAGTTCCTGAGCGTACAACAGACCATCGAAGGAGAGAGGCAGTTGTACCAGGACGTGTGGGAGGGTTTGAGTTTGGGTGAAGATGCCTCCGAGAAGAAACCCAATGGATGGAAGAGGCATGGTAGCGAAAGATTTCCAGGCATTGTAGCGGCAAGTCCAGGCCCTGCAAGAAGAGCTACGTCGAGGACATAATCCGAGAAGGGATGCAGACAGTGAGGATGAAGTGGAAGAGGAGAATCAATTTGAAGAAGAGGAAGAAGATGTAGATCCGGCCCAGGCCATATTGTACAAGGCCATATCCCAGATCGGGAAGAGGCCAAAGTTAGAAGTTCCTACGTATTCCGGGAACTTGAACCCAGAAGAGTTGATAGACTGGGTGAATGATTTAGAAGAATATTTCGAATACGAAGAAGTTGAAGACCCTAACCGGGTCAGATTTGCTAAGACCCGACTGAAGGGTCATGCTAGCATTTGGTGGAAGGGGGTACAGCTGGAGAGAAATCGAAGAGGAAAGGAGCGGATAACCAGATGGGACAGAATGGTGGAGAAATTAAAAAGGCATTTTATCCCCATAGATTATGAACTGGACCTGTTACGTAAAATGTAGAGTTTGAGGCAGATGAATAGAACAGTTCAAGAATACACGGAGGAATTTTACAAGATCTCCATCAGAACCGGACATTTCGAAGCAAGCAAGGAAAAAGTGGCCCATTACATTAATGGGTTGAGACCAAGTGTGCAGGAGGAGTTGAGCTTAGTTCGGGTAAGCACCATTGAAGATGCTTACCAATTTGCTTTAAAGGTTGAAGAAAAGTTGAACAGAAGGTTTGACAACAAGCAAAAGGTGAAAGGACCGGGAGGAAAGAACGGTGGAAAGAAAGAAGGAAAGGAAGAGAAGAAAGAAGAGGAGAGCAGCAATCGAGGTCAGAAAGAAGAAGATGAAGACCCAAAACCGCAAGTTCAGAATGATAACTACCCGAGAGGAAGGGGTAGATCTGGACGCGAGAATGAAAGGGGAGTATTCCGTGGAACATGTTTCCACTGTGGTGAAGAAGGGCATCGTGCATTCGAGTGTCCACAACACCGGGAAAATATGAACAAGAAATCGGTGGGTCCCGCCAGAGCAGTTGTGGCAGTTGAAGATGCTGATTCAGAACATTCTGAAGAAGCTAAAAAGGGAGAAGCCATGATTGTGAGAAGGACCAGGCTGGTGGAAGAAGACAAATCTAAATAGAGGAGAAGCCTATTCTGTACTTGGTGCAAGAGTGCAGGCAAAGTTTGCAATGTGATCATCGACAATGGAAGTACAGACAACTTAGTTTATGAGGAGATGGTTACTAAGTTGCAGTTGGAGAGAAGGAGGCACCCACATCCATATCGGATTGCGTGGTTGCGGAAGGACCACCGAGCTTGGGTTCGGTAACAGTGTTTAGTCACGTTCCAGATCGGGAGATACCAGGATGAAGTCTTGTGTGATGTATTCCCCATGGATGCTTGCCATTTGCTATTGGGAAGGCCATGGCAGTTTGATCGAAATGCAGTGCATGATGGCCGTGCAAATACTTACTCCTTGGTGAAAGATGGAGTGCGACACAAGTTGAAGCCATTGCAGACAATGGATGAGAAGGTGTGCAAAGAATGCCAAAATTTTTCTGGTAGAAGGCAAAAATTTTTGCCAAGAAATGAAATTTGAGCAGGTTGTAAAGGCCGATGACTATTTGGAGGAGTTACAAGAAACACGGGCCGAACATCCAAGAAGTGAAGGTCACTTCTCCAATTACCCGGGGTGTCTGATGCAGGAGCATCCGGCTGCAGTCGAGCAATCGTGCATTTTCCAGCTTGGGGGAGGTTTGGCAAAGCAATTTTTTGGTTTGAGGAAGTTTTGTAAGGCAAAGGGGAGAGGGGTCGCGAAATCGTGACATGTCACGATTTTGCGACCCCAAAAGCTGCAGAGTGTCTTTGGCGGGTTTCGTCGCGATATCGCGACGTCGCGATATCGCGACCGGTTGGCACCACAGTGGAGAGGAGCTTCAGGCGTCGTGACATCGCGATATCGTGACGTCATGATATCACGACCGGTTGGCACCACAGTAGAGAGGAGCTTCAGACGTCGTGATATCGTGACGTCGCGATATCATGATCTGTCTTCAGAACAAGACAAAGGAGAAGAGCCCCGTCGTGATATCGCGACAGGTCACGATATCGTGACCTATCGCGATATCACGACAAATCAAAAGCTGCCACATGGCTTATTTCGAAGGCAGCACCGAGGGCTAAGACAAAGCCAGAATCATAGCAAAGGACTTCGGCAAGGTGAAGACGAAGGTGGAGGGGTCGACCGCGACCAAGTAAGGTCAAGGCCGAAGAAAATAGTGGACGGCCATGTAAGGCCAATTTCGACATGTGGCTGCCACGTGTATCAAACAGTTGTGAAGGGCAGCACGTGTATCAATTATTTTTCATCAAGAAGAAGGCGTGGTCAGAATTACAAGCGGTCGGCCACGTTTAAGAAAACAAAGATAAGGAATGCGGAGGTGATAGCATTGGAGAGACAACAGGACAGAGGACAGTCTGATCGGAGCGGCCAGTGTAGGGTACGGGAGGCCTTTAATGTGAGTCCCATGGCAGATCGAGCAGATTGCCATTAATGACAGAATTTTGAAAACCCAGGAAGGAGGGAATTTTGAATTGGAATTTTTATTAGGTGAAGGCATTAATTGCCGAGAGGATCGGGGGCCTCGTTAAAAGCCTAAAAATTTGTAATGGAAAATAAACGGTGGACCGGAGAACAGAGGAGGGAGTACAGTGGAAGAACAGAGCCGAACTCGGCCATTGTAAAGCCTGCGGGCTGTTTCATTCAAGCCTGTAAAATATTTTTTTAATTTTTAATGAAAAGGCAAGTTTCTTGAAGTGTTGGTCTCTGGTGCTCCGTCAAAATACATCATACTACATCACCTCCCATTGCTTCCATAGATGACTCTCTCATTCGCTATATCACTTTCACATCAACACATCCATATATATAGAATGGAATGTGACTCTTCATATGAAGGATTATTGGCCCTCACTATTCCTATGACTCTTTCTATTGAATAAACATGAAAAATGGCTTGCCTAATATATATTAAAACTGAAATGCAATCTAGTGTTTCTAAGAAAGCATGCAACAAAAATATGCAAAAGAAGTAAACAAGGTAAGCTATTGAAATGACAAATTAATTTAAACTAAAAAGAGGGGTTTCTCTTTGTATTTATAAATTCATAAGTTCAAAAGGTTACAATACATCCCCTTGAGGGCTTTATCAGTTTGATACACTTCATATTACAAATTATAAGGGATCAAATCCCTCCAAGAGCTTAAAGGCGTGCTTCCAATGTTCTTCTTACAACCCAAATTTGAGAGCTAATCTTGGGCTTCATTTATTCTTCTCCTTAGCTCCTTCCCCATGCCTAGAATACCCACACCTACACACAAGATATTGAAAAATGTTAATAGCATATGCGTTTGATAATGCAAACCTTGAAAAGTATGCAATAATGAATGTAAAACTTATTTGCGACAAATCAAAACAACTCCAAATGACTTACAATTTTAATATGATATTAATGAGATGATTTTGAAATAATCTAAGCATAAATTAAAGTGGAATTGTGATCAAAACCTGTGACCATTCTTGACAAGAACAACTAAGATTGAAATCACAAAAACATAAATCAAAAAATCAAATTTATTCCAAACTTAACAAAAACAGAAAATGCATACAAAAATAACCAATATCCAAATATATACCAATTTTTAAATAAATCCAATTCCTATGTCCAAGTAGAGGATCATAAGGTGAAGCAGTAAATTACGGGAAGAAAACGATTAAAGTTCATCAATATATGCTTATTTTATTTACAACACAAAACACATAATAGCTCACTTAATGCATGGTCATTTCAAAATGAAAAACAATAAAAGAGCTCTTCACATTCTTTTTATCTACGGTAAAATCATTGATTGTTTGAAATTATTGGATAAGTATTAAAAAAACACAAATTATTATGTCTTTTATTATAAATTTATAATAAAATTATTTATTTTATAATATAATAATTTTTAAAATTATATATAATACTTAAAAATATATATCATTTTTAACCATAAATTAAGAGTAATAAAAATAATAATAAAATATTAAAAATTATAAATTTTAAGAAAAATAGTTATGTTTTCTTTTTACTAGTTCTAAGGTTGAATGTTTGCTTTAAGGTCTACGAGCTGCTTTTGAATAGTGAAGGGTTTTCTTTGGATTAATAAACAATTTTTAAAATTAAAATAAAATTATTTAAGTTTAATAAAATAACTTTTTCAGTGAGTTAATTTTTTTAATTTGATATATTATAAATAATTATGGTAAAAAACATAATCTTTTCACTTTAATTAAGATTAAATAAGGCATTAACAAAACCTTTTTATTATTATATACGATAAAAGTGGTGAAAAGAACATAATCTTTTCACCTTTAATTAAGATTAAATAAAGCATTATCAAAACCTTTTCATTAATAAAACCTTTTCATTATATACGATATAAGTTGTAAATGATGTTTTGTTGCTGGCTATGATTAATGTTTAATTTTTTAGCCCAATAACTTTATTTGAATAAGGGTTAGATCTATGTCTTACTTACTATGCTAATACCATGGTTTATTTTTTTCTTTTTTTAATATTTTAAACAAATTGATAGATGTAAACGAAACATAAGTAACAAATAAAAAAGAAAAAATTATGACATAATTTAACTATTTTAGATAGATAAAAATATTTTTAAAATTATAATTTTAAATAAGATAAACTTACATTTTAAAAGTTTATTTTTAAAATAGTGATAAAAATAAATGTTTATTTATTTTATGAATATGTTGTTGAGAAATATTATATTATTTGGTGCATGTAAATGTGTTTTTATGGTATCTTTATTGTATATATGTAAATATGTAATAAATTAGGATTGAGTCTTAGATAAGAGATTTATATTTTCTCATTCATGTAAGTATTATTGTGTAGAAAATATACAAGTGTCATGAAAGAGTGCAATTTGCAAGAAATGCACTAAATGCCATGTAAGTTACAGTGCAAGAGTATTTTGAGAGAATGTAGACAAGTATCATGTATGTAAGTGTGTAAATATGTAAAATGATAATGTGCACAAGTGCATTGATTTAGGAGTGCATGTAGGAGAGTATATATACATAGTTTCCCAGTCAATGATTTGTGACACATACTAGGATGAAAAGGTGTTGATTTGATTTGCAAAGAAACTTTGATTTTTGAGCCCTTACATTCCCATTCAAGGGAGGAGAAAAATATAGATTCCTACTAGAGTGGAACATGTAAAACAAATGTTTGCCCACAAGTGTCATCACCTTCCCTTCAAAAACTTTTCGATGGATGGATTCATGATTGACTATGTTATATCTTGATGAAATATCTGACTATTTCATGATTAGTTTATGTAGGACATATATTTTATGGAAAATATGATGTATTTTTTCAATAGAAATGATTGGCTATTTCATGTTTAATTTCCACAAAATGTATATTTAATAAAATAATATGATTTTGCTAATGGATTCACACCCTTGTAGGAATAGGTTCTTCCATGGTGGAAGAATACAATTACCACTAAGAATGGATGAGGGAAATGATGTGATAATTTATTCATTAGTAAAACAACATGGATAAATATATTTCATGTAGTTGCATATCATGATTTGCATTTCTGAGTGAAAACTTATTTTCTATTGATAATATTTCCTTTGAAAAATAATTGAATATATATATATATATATATATATATATATATATATATATATATATATATATATATATATATATATGTTTGTCTTGTTATTTTAAAACAAATAAATCATCTTCTATTTGACTTTGTGGTGTTAGCATGAATAGAGAAGACTAATGCTTTGGTTGTTTGAAAATCGATATTAATGAAGGTTTTTCATTAAGATTGCTTGTTTTCAACTATCATGAAAAGAAAAATAGACATACTTACCTCTCAAAGGTGTTTGTTTTATTAAAAAGAATTGAATGACCTTTTTTCTTGAGTATTTAATAAATTTTTGACATACACTAAGTTTATTACCAAATCATAATCAAATTTGATTAAAATACTTAGATATATTTATGTTTAGAATTGTAGATTATTGGATATATTTTTTAATTTGTTTTGTGTTCACCAATGTAGTCTAGATGGAGGAGGATGTGTGAAAATTGGTTTGTGATAATGTATATTCCTTAACAGTTTCTCTGGGAAGTGGAGTGATGGAGAATGAGGGGAGGTTTTTTGGAAAATATAGGTAGTAATGAGAGAGATAAGGGAAGAGAAAAATAAAAGGGGGACAAAAACAAATAAATAAGAGAGGATAGGTAGTAGGAATTATAGGTTATAGGCTTCTTGCAGAGCTCTCACTGAGAATACAAGTAGTTATTAAGTTCTCTTTGTTTTAACTTGAAAGCTTATGATGCTATAAGTTTAAAAATTTTAGTTCAAATCTAAAAGAGAGAGTCAAACAAGGCTGTAGTAGATGTTATAAGAGTGAATCTAGTTCATTCACCATTCTAATAGATAAATTTCTCTTGTTTTTATCTTTATCCACTATAAGAGATTACCTTCTTATTTTAAAACTTAGCACATGTGTCTTGTATAAAGATATATTTGATTATGATGATTGCTTTACTTTTATTTTAAGAAAAATATTAGTAGAGAATGAAATATGTGGTTAATATTTTGGGTGTCTAGAATCCTTCAAATATTATAGGTGAAGACCTCTAACAACCTTAGAATGCAAATTCTATTGAGTTAGTCATAATTATGTTGACAAGGTTAGCGACTTTATTATTATCCTATTTTGAATAGTTATGGATTACGTGGTGAACCTTAGTGAAACTAGAAAAGGAAGCCCATTCCTATGTTTTATTTACTAGTAGTCATTGTAAAACATAAGTTTTATTGATTGGCTGAGATGTTGGTTGATCTATTGGTCCTAAGTTAACCAATATGAACCCCACAAAAGTCAGTTCAATGGTTTTGCTTTGAAAAATAAGATTCTTTAGCAATGAAATCATTAAATGCTTCTAAATAGTATTGCTTACTTTCCAAGAAGAGTATATGAGCTAGGGAAATATTTTTAGGATGCTTTAGATAGATGTTAGTATCCTTTCGCACTTTCTTTTTAATGATTTCAAAATTATATGGAGGGCATTTAAATTAATATTTGTGATAAATTATTGTTAACTAATAGAATGTGTGATAGCTTAAACTTTGTAAATATGTGTTTGTGATTGAAAACCTTAGACAGATAGTATTTAACTTACTATTATCTTTTATGTTGTTCATGTTTACAACATTTATAGATGGTTGAATCTATGATATAAATGAAACATGCATGAAGGGTGAAAGCACCTTGTAAAGCTTCACTTCTAGTTATTTTTAATTGACTTGTCTCAAGTTTCACTCTATATATGTTATGACTTCAACATGTAAGTTTATGCGGATCTAATTATTAATATTTTTAATTTAAGAAGAGAGATACTTCAGTAAAATAAAGAGAAGCTTCCTTTGGTTGTAGTGATTAACATTGAGTGTATATAATTTTCTCTTTTTTTTGTGGTATGGAGCCTCTTGCTTGTAAAATAAAATGGTACGGTATTCTATTGTGTTGATGCAAAGGGCACCTAAAAGAAGTAATTTTGGTTTCTAGTTGTACTTGAAAGAAATGATAGAACTTATTTTACATAATTCTTGTGTGCAATGAAAAATACCTCATGCATTAGGAATGTAGGAACTTGAAGAATTTGTGATTGGATGTGCTTACAAGAAAGAAAAATGGAAGGAGATTACATACTTCACTTTTGACCATGCTATATATATATATATATATATATATATATATATATATATATATATATATATATATATATATATATATATATATATATTACGTATGGGACACCTATTGTGTACTCATAACAATCAATGATGTTGGTTCTTCTATAAAGAGGGTAATATCTTTATGTCCATGTAACTATTGTACACTATGTCAACATTGGAAGAAAAAAATTGATCCAGGTTGTTTACTCTGTTGTAGATGAATTATCAAGTTAATATCCTTGTTACTTTGAAGAAGGGAAAATATTATGACAAATGGATTAAAATTGAGATGTGTTTATTCCTTGGTATAATTGAGAGATGGTTTTATATTTTGAATGATATGTGGTCAATTTATGAAACCTTTATAACATATTTGAATCAGTATGTGTAATTATTTACTCTTATAAGGAGACTTTATGTTTTAAAAAATATATAAGATGTCTTGAAACTGGGATGAAGTGGATAATCTAGTGGATGAAAACTCGTTTAATGTTAACCATGGGAAGAATATAGTTGAGATAGGATGACACTCTTTTTCCATTAGTGATAAACTATTAAAATGCATTACCCTAAAATAAATTAGATCTTCAGTGGTTAAACAATAAGTTTATCTAAATGAGAATAGTTGGAAATTATCTAAGAATGCTTAACTAGTGAGAAAGAGGGGTGGTCCACAATATTTCCATGGATTAAGTTGGAGAAGAGGTCTATTGATGAGGTGACTATATCATTATAGAAATTATATGGATAGTTGAATTCCTAAATGCATATAACACCTACATAGAAAGACTTATGTAAAGTGCATATTTGGTATGCTCATTTTGATAGTAGAAACACAAAAGCAACTATTGTAATCCATGGTGAATGAGGATTCAAAATCTGGGAGTTCTAGGAATAGATAAGCTAATGAACCTCTTACCAAGGTATAACAAGTAAGGAAATAGTTAGAAGTAGAAATGGGAAAAGATCTAAAGCATGTAAAATCCTCCAAATTTAATGGAGAGGAAGGTTGTGATACAACCGAAGCCCAGTAGAAGGAATTAGAAACATTCTATAATATGAATAATTACTCCATTGGGACCCGAACATCATATGCCACCTTATATTTGTAGGGTGTTGGACTAGATTGGTGGGAGACATTTTATTATCTTTTGATGAATGAATACTCCAAATAATATTTCCATAACACCAATAATAAAGTTGCAATATGAAGGAAATTATAATGCTAAGCAAATAAGCATTAAAACTCGAAATATGTAATTTGAAATAACTCAAAGAATTCTAATGACAAATGTTTTAAAATACTTTGAAATATTATTAGTTTAAGACCTAAAAATACATCTTACTACATCACCTCTCATTGCTTCCATATATGACTCTCTCTCCTTCACTATATCACTTTCACATCAACACATCCATATATATAGAATGGAATTTGACTCTTCATATGAAGGATTATTGGCCCTCACTCTTCCTATGACACTTCATATTGAAGAAGTGTGAAAAATGGCTCGCCTAATAGATGGAAACTAAAATGCAATCTAGTGTTTCTAAGAAAGCATGCAATAGAAAGATGCAAAAGATGTAAACAAAGTAAGCTATTGAAATGACAAATGATTTAAAGTAAAAAGGGGGGGTTTCTCCTTGTATTTATAAATTCATCAATTCAAAAGGTTACAATACATCCCCTTGAGGGCTTCTCATTTTGATACATTTCAGATTACAAATTACAAGGGATCAAATCCCTCCATGAGCTTAAAGGCGTGCTTCCAATGTTCTTCTTGCAACCCAAAATTGAGAGCTAATATTGGGCTTCATTTATTCTGCTCCTTAGCTCCTCCCTCATGCCTAGAATACCTACACCTACACACAAGAGATTGAAAAATGTTAATAGCATATGCGTTTGATAATGAAAACCTTGAAAAGTATGCAATAAAGAATGTAAAACTTATTTGCGACAAATCAAAACAACTCCAAATGACTTGAAAATTTAATATGATGTTAATGAGATGATTTTGGAAGGATCTGAGCATAAATTAAAGTGGAATTGTGATCAGAACCTGTGGCCATTCCTGGAAGGAACAACTAAGACTGAAATCACAAAAACATAAATCGACACATCAAATCTATTCAAAACTTAACAAAAATTGAGTATGCTACTATTCTAATGCTCTAGAATTGATCTATGATGAAATAAAACCAAAATTGTTAGCCATTTCATGGCCATCCTTGGCAAGTCCAACTAGGACTGTTATCTATCCCTGGTAGGGATGATCACAAAAATGGGTGGTTTTTGCCACCAATTTCAAGGGGATCTGGTTTAGAACTCTCCTAAATGTGTTGTCATTAAATTTGGTCAAATAACTCTCATATTTGATAGGTTTTGGAATCGATTAGCATATTTTGGGATGCCCCTGAAAGCGCCTTCGAATGAAGAGGTTTTCAAGGAAAATACTTGGGCAAATGTGAGGACAAATATGGGCAACACTTCATGAGCAATGCTTGTTATTGTCTCTCTCTGAAATTGGGTAGGAGCACCTCAATTTATAGCCAAAATAGGGCAAATGTGCAAAGGGGCAAGTTCTGGCATGCAGGGCAAGTGTTGCCACTTGTCAATGCCCTTGCCATGCACAGGGTGGAAGAGCTTACCCATTTGGGGCCTCCAATTTGTAGGTCTTGATGTTTATGATAACCTCCCAATCAATTTTGGGTTATTGGGTGGGATAAATGGCAGGAATTGATTACCATTTATCCCGCCCTTTGAATTTTTGAGGGTCTGGTTCATGGTCATTCCACCCAGGGATGATTGTTGGTGGCCATCCCTGGGTGGGACGATCATGAACTATGATCATCCTTGGGTGGGATGACCATGGCTACATGGCCCAAAACCTCCCAAAAGTGGGGTAAACCTTCCCAAAAGTGGTTGGGAGCCCTAATTAACCCTTGAGGGTTGCCCAATGGGGCCATATGATGTCGATAAGAGTGGCGCATTAGCAGTCTTATCTGATTTACATGATTTTAGTGTCTACAGATGCCCCTTTTTGAGATGTGTTGTGTGCAACAAAGCGCTGAGAAAAAATAGATGACTAAATCATTAAATGATTGAGGTTATTCATTAACCTAACCAAATTTAGATGCCTCCATTGTGGAAAGAGCATACATTCTTGGAATCCTTGCTTTTGACATAGTTGAAGGATTGATTTTGGTATACCTTTCAACCATGTTATTCAAACAATTGTAGGGGCTTAGGGTATACTTGGTCTTGGTTCCTTGTTTCCTTGTAAGCCTTTACATGGGTGAATTATCAAGGCTTCAAGGAGGCCAAGCCTTTGTTTTGTTGCATTTGCTAATTTTTTCCCTAGCATGGGCTTGAAATTTTGTCTTTGGCAATGATTCTTTTGAATGTATGAAGATTGCACTTTTGAGTGTTTAAGTGTTGATTTGATTATGAAATATTTGTTATGACTACCCCCTCAAGTGATGAGTCAATGAGGGCATGAATAATGATGAAAGTGATGAGTCACTTGACACATATGACTTAATTGGGATAACCATCAGTTTTACCCATTGCAAACCCTATCAAATCTGCTAGGATTTTGATCGTTTTAATGATGATTTATGGAAGCAAGAGCCTAAATACTTCATTCATGTGGAGTGGTCCAGCCATAATAGCCTTATTGGGGAGTGAAATAAATACTTTTCAGAGCATCCATGAATACTTTGGATTCAATCTTGATCCCTTGTTAATTTTAACCATTTTTTACTTGTTTTTGGTGGGTTTTTGGCCCTATTTTTTATCTTTTTAAGTTGTTTTTGTAATTTTTTTGGGTGGCCATACTTGGGTGGGATGGCTGCATAGTCCATGGCCATCCCTAGGTGGGATGGTCAGCCAAATGTCCTACCATCCCACCTAGGAGCAGCCATGCTCTTTTCATTGCTATATAAGCCCAAAATGAGGCAAATGAGCTCATTTTTGCATGTTTGGCTTAGGAAACTGAGAGGTGAGGAGTAGGAGTCTAATTTTTCAAATAAAAACACTATAGAAACACCTAAAAATCACCATGAGCCATCCACAGGACTCAACAAGTGGTGGATCTGGTGCGAGATGGGTACAAACTATATTTTTCTCTTTCTTTATTTAATGTGAAATTGTAATTTCTTGTGCTTTTTCCATAAAACACACTAAATATTGGTTAAAGAACCATAATAGTAGTGAAATGTAGGAATGCAAGATTTTATTTTTAGTTTAGATGCATTATTTTTCCATTATTTTACTATTTTTTTGCTTTTTTAGGGCTATTTTAGGGGTCAAAATGACCCAATTTTAGCCATTTTTGGGGGTCGTCCCTGGGTGGGATGGCTGCCAAATTAGGGGTTGTACCTATATGGGATGACCACAAAAATGGGGCAAAAGGGGCCCTTTTTTGGTCATTTTTTGGTATTTTTGGACTTTTTTGATGCATTTTGAGTGCATTTTTGACACTTGGTTAGCTCTGTCAGGTGGTGAAGAGTCGGTATCAAGTTCTAACTCTCTTTCAGGTCACTAGGGACCTTTTGATAGAGGAGGACTAGAAATGGCTCGATGCCATTGGCCTTAAGCATGTGACACGGTTGGAGCCCATGGTGGGCGACCACGCCTACTTGACTGCCTTGATAGACCTTTGGGATCCTCGCACCAACACCTTCCACCTACCTATAGGGGATATGATGATGACTTTAGAGGATATCTATCAAATATTATACATTCTGATATAGGGGCACCCTATCGTATCCACTCATCGAGATCGAAGAGATGTAGTGATGCAGAGATACTTTAGGGGAGACTAGGAGGAGGTAGTGCGTGACCTACTCAATAGAGGTATATTAGTAGAGCTATGGTTTTTAGTTGATGTATTGGGTATTAGACATGCCTTACTTGATCCCAACATGTTGCTCCTAAACTCATCAGGAGCCAGGTTCCCTTGGAACCTTTTAGAGTTGGTGTTTTCATTGGTAGAGTGCACCATAGAGTAGTCATTAGTGATGGCTTGGGGTACTACCTTATTGGTATAGCTATATGATGAGTTATATGATATCCACTCCCATGGGTGGAAGGGCTTAGGGTGCAACTTTCTACTGTAGGTTTGGGGCTAGCAACATATTATTGTGGATCGACCATGGGGACTACCCTAGACGTCATGAGCATAGCTTGTAGATAGAGATATAGGCTATGGGATTCTATGGTAGAGGGCTCAGGAGATAGGTCAGAGTCATCACTTTGTAGGTGAGGTTGAGCACTATGCAGATTCCTTTGCATGACTCAGGGTAGAGGAGGTGACCTGGAGATCTTATAGATATTGTCTAGTATGGACTGAGGTTGAGACATAGTTATGCTGGGTGAGGTAAGGTAGATGGCTAGTTGGGTGACATGGGACTGAGCGGGAGTACTTTCCTTATGCTTGAGTCCTATGGTAGTTTGGGCTACACCAGGGTTTATCTAGTGAGTTTATGATCTACCGATATCATGGGTATGAGAGGACTCTTAGTTGGCCTATAGTGGAGGCATTGGGAGAGGAGTCAGATCCTATAGTAGACATCTCTGATATGGATGATGTTGGGACTATAGAGGAGTATGACTCTTGGTGGGTGACATGGTAGTGGCAAGGAGAGGGGCCACTAGGAGGTGATGCAACTAAGGTGTTAGAGGAGGCACCCAAGGATGCTCCAAAGGAGGAGGGTTAGGATGAGTCTCTAGATGATGAGGAGGTAGATGGAGGTGAGCAACATGTGCATCACCGCATAGCAGATGAGTGGATGGATCTCCTAGATTTAGGGGGTCTACAAGATGACTTTGGTGAGGGTGACTTGGATGATTAAGGGATGCATGGATAGTTGAAAGTATGAGATGCTACGATTACTGAGCTACAAGGTGATCTTATCAAAGGTCAATGGGAGAGAGATATCCTTCAGGTGTAGGTATAGAGCACATAGGCTGATATGGATAGGTATGCAACATTGATAGCTACTCTTCAGGCATATGTTGGAGCATGGAGCCCTAGCCATGAGGGATCTAGTAGTGGCAAGATGGTTAAGCTATGGGAGGAGGTGGCATAACTCCAAGCCTTAGTGGGAGTCTTCCAGGCTCATTTTCGATAGGAGTAGACTTATACTAAGAACTGGAGGATGAGATAGTGCTCCTTAAGGGGTGCTTACTAGCTTATCTATCTTCTAGTGGGTCACACCATATTTGGAGGAGTGGTACAGGATAGTCTTCTGCATAGATGGAGATGTATGGCTCTATACGAAGGTTAGATAGGGTAGGAGGTAGTAGATCTAGGAGTTCTCGATGGACTCTAATTGAGGGTAGGGGTGAGAGTCATAGTATCGGTCTTGCGTGACCATGGTTTTTGAGACTCTATGGTTCTTTTTGGATTTTTGGGATTATGAGGTCTGAGGACCCATTTTATTGTAGTCTACGAGCAGTATAGGACCCATTTTATATATATGAGTTTTATGTTATCATCATGTGATGCTTTTACTACTTTATGAGATGTATGCAATGCTTATATGTACTTTTATGATGCTTATCATGTATGCATGTATTTTTTATATGATGTGATTTGATGATATGTGTATTTGTAAATGCACAATGAAATGGATGATTTGTTTAATTTGTATGATGTATTATGATGACTAGTTGACACATTATATGCTAGCACCATAGATTGTACAAAATTTATCTCATCATTTTCATGTTATTATGACACTATGTAATGGCTTGTGTAAATGTAACTTAACAAACATGTGACAACATGATGTGAAATGGAATGAATAATGTAATGTTATATGATGTGTTTGGGATTTTTAAGAGACTCAAACACTCTAGTTACCTAATCAAAAGTTGTATAATAACTATGCAAGACTTTTTAACAAAGTATAAATCTTCTAAGATAACCAAGATATTCAATATCCTTATGTGTGCATGTGAGTTCATTGTTATGATAATGCATAAAGATACCCCAGTTCCAAACATGATTGATTCAACCCATCTGTACTGAAGATCACCCTATGAGTATCATTATCCTGAGTTTTGTACTTAGTTGGATTAGACCACTAGGCAATATAGGCTACCAAAATCTAGCTCATCCTCATGCAAACATTGGTCTGTACAAAAGCAAGTCACTTATGTGATAGACATATCATCATGTGTAAGGATACCACCATTTCTAGGTGGGCTTGATGCCACCCAACCTATAATGAGGATCACCTTATGGTTCTCTAATGCTAAGAATTTTAGGGATTCAAGTTCAATACTCCCTTCTTTTATTTTAATTTTGAATTGTCCAAGGGATTTGCTCATTTTTGTTTGGTGAGCAATGGATTTTGGTAGTGGTGAGAACCACTATTTATTTTACTTTTTCTAATGGTAAAAACCACTTTTTCTTTTTGCATATTGTTAAGTGATAACAATCACTATTTATTTTTTATTTTGGATACTTGCCCCAGTTTTGGTGTGAAGCAAGGGATTTTGATTGTTTTGGGGTAAGGAGGAACTTGTCCTTTTTTTAATTCTCAACATATTTGAACCATTCGCATAGGGGGATGAGCAAGGTAAACTTTTTCACTTAGGGTAACCTAGACCACTGTGTAGTTTCATATTTCCTTGTGCTAAAATTGGATTTATTAATGTGAAATTATGTTGGGATTTTGATGTATGCAAGGTATAATCTAAGCAGGATTCTACCTTCTAAAAATCATGATAGCTTTCTATAAAATTTGAAAAGAAAACTAGATATGGTTGAGTGATTGAAAATCCTAACTATACCTTATGAATAATGGCTAAGTGATGGGAAAAATACACATAGTATGGAGTGTAGATGTAAATGATAAATGTAATGTAAATAGGTGGTAATATTGACTTATGACAATATTGAATTTGATAGATGCCTAGTATATATACCTAGTGCTAGACATGTATGATCAACTTCTAACAATGCATAATGCAATGATGAGTATGCCTAATGCAATTGATGTTATAATGCAAATGATATGAAATGCAATGTAATGCAATATTTTTGATTTTTTGATATTTTAATTATGTTTTTGTATTTTTGATATATATGTATGTATATACATTTTGACCAATGGGCTTAGTGGATGCCATTGGGGCTTTTTGGGTGACCAAAGGGCTTATAGATACCTTTGGAGATTTTTGGGTGACCAAAGGGTTTATAGATGCCTTTGGAGTATTTTGGGGTGACCTAGATGGTCGTAGATCACCTAGGGGTATTTTAGGGTGACCTAGATGGTCGTAGACTACCTAGGAGTATTTTAGGTTGACCTAGATGGTCGTAGACTACCTAGGGGTATTTTAGGGTGACCTAGATGGTCGTAGACCACCTAGGAGAATTTTAGGTTGACCTAGATAGTCGTAGACCACCTAGGGGTATTTTAGGTTGACCTAGATGGTCATAGACCACCTAGGAGAATTTTAGGTTGACCTAGATGGTCGTAGACCACCTAGGAGAATTTTAGGTTGACCTAGATGGTCATAGACTACCTAGGAGTATTTTAGGGTGGGCATGGTGCTCTAAGCATGAAAAGGTCATAAGTGATTGATATTCAATGGTTCAGGCTCTTCACTTCCTTTGATGGATGCTAAGCGATAAGTTCTAGGTCCAATATGACTAGTAATGATGTATGGACCTAACCAGTTTACCATAAATTTATCTCGTAGATGGGGTGGAAAATTTGAATTTTTTTGGTTCTCTTTTAGAACTAAATCACCAACTTGAAAGTCTCTAGGGTGGAATTTCATGTTGTAAGCTCTCTTAAGGCACTCTTGATAAACACGTAGATGCTCAAGAGCATTGATGCATCATTCATCGAGCAAAGTTAATTGATCTAGATGAGCTTGTCATGTGGTATCATCATCGATGAATTCTTGCATGGAGATGCATAACGATAGGATTTCTAACTCTAAAGGCATGATAGCCTCAGCACCATACACTAGTGAAAATGGAGTTGCCCTAGTGGGAGTCCGAATACTAGTGTGATAGGCCCAAAGGGCAAGAGGTAATTGATTATGCCAATATTTATGATTTTCCTTAATGGTTTTCTTTAAGATTGCAACTATTATTTTATTAGATGCCTCTGCTTGCCCATTAGCTTGTGGATAATAGGGTATAGAAAATTTGTGCTTTATATTATACTTTGTTGTTAAAGCACACACATCCTTATTCTTAAAGGGTGTCCCATTATCTAAAATTATCTTGGATGGAATACCAAAATGACATATGATATTATGTAGCATGAACTCCATGATGCGAGGTCCAGTCATAGTGGTAAGGGGAATTGCTTCCACCCATTTTGTAAAGTACTCAGTAGCCATTATGATAAATGTGTGATGGCCTGAGGAGGTAGGTGAGATTTTCTCAATTAAATCAAACCCCCATTGTGCAAATGGCCAAACCGATTGAATCAATTGTAAGGCCTATGAAGGTACATGTGTCAAATTTACATGATGTTGACACTTTATGCACTTCTTGACATAAGCACAACAATATTACTCTAAATTTGGCCAATAATAGCCCATGCAAAGAATGCGCTTTGTGATGGCCATGCCACTGAAATGGCCACCACATGTACCATCGTGTGCTTGGGCAATGGCCCAAGCTGACTCTTGAGAGTCTAAGAAATGAAGGAGGATACCCTCATAGCTTCGATGATACATTATATCTCCTATTAAGACATACTTTGCTACCTTTTGCTTAAATGCTCATTTTATGACATGCGACAATCCAGAAGGAATACTTCCTAGTTTTAAATAATCTTTTATTTGTATGGCCCAATCTTGTTTTAAAGAAGCCTCAATTGTATGAACTATGCAATCCTTTTGATGTTCCTCTCTTACAAATGTTGATTGAGAGTGAACTTGTAGATATAGCATTGTGCTAGTATCAAAATAATTTTGAGGGAACAAAGTCCCCCAAGTGGCATTATTCAAATAATTGTGAATGTGAGAGAACCATTCATGTGAAGGTTCAATCTGAATCATGTGGACTTCTGGCATAGAGTTAAGCTCATCACGCTTAGTCATAGATTGCGATAGCATTTTTACTTGAATAGTCATGATATCATCAGATGGGTTTTATGGGATTAAAGACCCTAAGGAGGCCATTGTGTCCACAAAATGGTTAGATGAATGAGGGAGTGCCTCAATATCATACCATTCAAACTTTTCTAGAAGTTTATCCACTAGGGCTTTATAGGCTTGCAAGACTAGGCACCTACACTAGAATATTCCTTTGACCTGATTAACTATGAGCAAGGAATCACCAAAAATGTTAAGCTTTGTGATTTTCATGGCGATTGTCATTTGAAGGCCTATGATGAGGGCTTCATACTCGACATTGTTATTGGTGCATGGGAAATCAAGTTTAAATGAAAGGGGTATTGGAGCCCCTTGTGGTGTGAAAAATATGATTCCCACACCACCCCCTTGCTCACACTTAGAACCATCAAAAAATAGAGTTATATCAGCCTGTGACTCAGGCTCTTCAGGATCAAGTGATTCTGAAATGTGAAAAACTCCATCATCGAGAAGCTCTATAGTGAGAGGTTGGTCATCCTGGAGAGGAGCCTCTACTAGTTGATTGGCTATGACCTATCCTTTAATTGATTTCTATCCAATGAACTCTAGGTCAAATTCTATCAACAACATAATCCATTTCTCTATGCAACTATTGTGATATGTTCGACTCATCATGTATCACAATGGATTTTCCTTAGATACTACATACATTGTATGGTTGAGCATGTAATGGCATAGCTTTTTAGTGGCAAAGACCACTACTAAGCATAGCTTCTCAATGTATGCATATTTTATTTCATAGCTGACCAGTGTGCAGCTAATATAATATGTAGCATGTTATTTATGAAATTCATTCTTTTGGGCCAACATGGTGCCCAATGCCAGCTCAGTAGCTAAGATGTAAATATAGAATGACACTCCTAGTCATGGAGGAGCCAATACTAGTGGTGAAGCTAGGTATTGTTTGATCTCATCAAAGGCATCTTGAAATTCTTCATCCCAATGAAATGAGACCCCCTTGTGTAGCAACTTGTTCATGGGTCGACACTTATCCGATAATTGCGCTATGAAGCACTTTATGGATGCGACCTTTCCTTGCAAGCTATGTAGCTACTTGATAGTTGTGGGGGGAGGCATTTCTAGGATTACCTTGACTTTATTTGGGTCTACTTCTATGCCTCGCTTAGAGACTATGAATCCCAAGAGTTTTCTAGATGTGACATCGAATACACACTTCTTGGGATTTAGCCTAACATTATGCTCAATGAGGTGATCTAAAACCTTGCGCAATACATCGATATGCTCATGGTGCAATAGAGATTTTTCCAATAAGTCATCTATGTAATCTTCCAAAATTTTATGCATGTAATCATGGAAGATATATGTCATAGCTCGTTGGTAGGTGGCACCAATATTCTTAAGGCCAAAAGGCATGACCTTGTAACAAAATGTCCCCCAAGGTATTGTGAACACCATTTTGAGCTGGTCTTCTAGATTAATATGAATTTGATTGTATCCATAGAAACCATCCATAAGGGATAACATTTCATGTCCTACTGTGGCATCTACCAACGCATCAATGTTTGGTAAGGGAAACTCATCCTTAGGACTCGCTTTGTTGAGATCTCTAAAATCAGTGCAAATGTGAATCCTCCCATCGGGTTTCTTGATAGGTACCATGTTGGAAACCCATGGTGGATAATCTACTAATATAATAAAGTCAGCATCCAACAGTTTTTGCAATTCATATTTTACCATTAAGGTGATTGTTGGATGCATCTTACATAGCTTTTGCTTAACTGGTTTGACTTTTGGGTCCAGTGTAAGATTATGCATGACTAAATTAGGATCTAGTCCTAGCATATCTTTATAAGACCAAGAAAAATATTTTATCTTCTCTTTTAACAACTTTGTATAATCATCTTGTTCATCATGGGATAGACCTTCCCCTAATTTGATGTTATGGGGATTATCGGGATCTGTACTGATATCCCTATCAATTGTTGGCTCAATTGACATATGGGACCCCTCTTCCAACTGATGTGGAGTAGGGATCAAGTGAATGTCATCAGCTAGGTTTGCTTCATCAATTGGAAACTCATGCTCAACCTCAGCTTGAAATATTTTGAGTAGTTCTTGGAGAAAAATGAAATGGTTGTAACATTTCCTCGCAAGGCCAATACTC
This sequence comes from Wollemia nobilis, assembly GCA_028583015.1. Lineage (NCBI taxonomy): Eukaryota > Viridiplantae > Streptophyta > Pinopsida > Araucariales > Araucariaceae > Wollemia > Wollemia nobilis. The sequence continues at coordinate 1,403,575 of JAQPPZ010016969.1, read as the reverse complement.
TGATGGTGATGGGGATGAATCTCCTCGATCAAATTCAATTACCTCAAGGTCGAGGTGCAATGGCTTTGATGGGTTATTCAGATCTCTCAATGGTGCAGTTAGATCTATGGAAATCATGTTGATGGATACATGATCTCCCTTCCATGGGTGAGTGGGTCTAGAGATCTGATGTTGTCTCTTAACTCATGGGGGTGGTTGTGGTGGAGGTGGAATGATCGATGGTGGTCGATGAGGAAGGTGATGATCTTGCTCTTCAAGTGGTAAAATATATCACCAAATAGGATGTTGTACTAGGAACATGTGAATATAGAACTCTTCTTCATCATCCAAAGGGATGACTTGATCATGTTCCTCATCTGAACTTGGATAATTTATGGGTGCTATGCCATAGTCTGACTCATCATCTATGGTCCATTCATGAGGAGGACCTTGATCCTCTTCCTCACTATCATATTGAAAGGTATGCGAACTCTCTCCCACTTCATGAGATTGAGTGACATCACTAGATAACCCTTGATCTACCATGTTTATGGGAAAATAATCTCCCAATGAATGGATATGATTTGGATTGGCATAGGGATCATGTGCTAGCTCATCCCTATAATTTAGACCTAGGCATTCTAGACTCTCTATGAGTACATCTAAAGGTACTAGCTTATTGTGTCCCAACCCATATTTATCATATGGTAGCTGATATTGTGGTTGACATGGAATATGAGTACCTTACTCATATAACCCTAGACCAAAACCATGCCAATTATAGTGATGTAGATATCACATGGTATAGTCAGGATTTGACATGTAATTTATATCCTCATAGAAAGGTTCATCATCTTCTTCTTGCTGAGGAATTGGTAATGTTCCATACTCGATACCCCCATATATAAATTTTTTTGATAGGGTGGTATACCTAGAGGTACGATGCTACCTATGGGAAGATGAGGTCATCCCATATCTTGCACTATCTTGATGGATGGAACTATTGTGATGTTTCTCACTAAGTACTCTCCTATCCCTGTACTAGACATATGGATTGTAACTTGGGATGGTGAAGGTGTAGGGGATGGAAGCGAGGCTTGAGATGACTCAATGTGAACCTCTTGATATGGTTCCTCATCTTCTAGACAAGGAATATCTTCCGTAGATATGGTGGAAATGATGGGAGGGATCTCATCGATTGGCCTCTTTGACATGTTCCTCTATGGAGGATCTGATGATGATGAAGGTGTCTCTAAAGTTGCCAATGATGATGATGGTATGGATGAATATGGTAATGGTGTAATGGAAGGTAATGGAGATGGAAGTGGACCCTGAATAGGTGCATTTAATTAGAATTCCACATGAGTCGATGGTAATGTCGACTCAAGGATTTGCTGCACTATATTGCAGTACTTAAAGGGCTCAAGGTCTGTAGAGACTACGTGTACCTACCCTTCATAAGTATATTTGAGACATTGATGAGCAATGGATGGGACACACTTCATGTCTCAGATCCAAGGTCTACCTAGCAATATGTTATAGGCCATTGCACCCTCCAAAACATGATATAATGTCGATATAGTTTTGTATCCCACCTGGATGGGTAGGACTATAGTACCGACTATGGAGCATATCATATCATTGAATGCTCAGAGGGTGTATGTGGATGCAACAACATGAGATGTTGGAAGTCCTAGGTGTTTAAGAGCACTAGTAGTTATTATGTTTCTTGATGAACTAGTGTCTATTAAAACTCTCTTATACGGTATTCCATTCACACATGCAATGATGTGCAAAGGAGGGTCAACCACATCACTTGCTATGGTTTTGAGTTCATGCTCATGGAACGTGATCATTGGTTCCTTACATTATTGCACATGCCCCATAAAATTAATGGAGTTAGACTCCTAGGGCTACAACTCTATTGACTTAAGAATATCCATTAGAGCTTCTCTATGAGGAGGAGATTGTTGAATGAGCTCGTAAATGGACAATCTAGTTGATGTTGTCCTCAAGCTTTGTGCAAGCTTACTTTTTATTGTCACTACTGGCCTAGGTGGAAGGCTTTGTACTAGAGGTGGAGGCTATGATGTTGATGGAACATCACTTGAAGCTGTAGGTGGTGCAACTTGACTTGGGTAGCATCTATTCCTAGTCACAATACTTACCATCCCAATGTACCCTTGCAAAGGGGGTGTCATATTGACCTCATTCATTTGTTTAGTAGGATATTTATGTACCTCATGAGTAGGTAATGGGTCTTTGAAAACACCCATCTATTTATTGCTTGGGGTGAGAGGATTATCCACTTGGAGCTCATGCCTCTCAATCATATCCTGCACTAGGTGTTTGAAACCATAGCATGTAGGTAAGTCATGGCCACTCTATCGATGATACTTACAAAATTGATCTTCTCGATATCCCATAGGCTTTGGTTTACCTGTATTCGGGTCTATAGGCTTGATTTTTGGTAAATTAATCATTTTGGAAGCCCATAGATGATCGAATAGGGAGTCCATTGACTCAGCAAAGGGCATAAACTATCGCTTAGGGTGACATGGTTGATTTTGGCCCTGATTTGCTTGAGTATTATTATAACTCGCAGGAGGTTGGGCCTGATAATTTACCTTTTGAGGAGGCATCATTTGTGTAGGCCCTGGGACATTAATGGCCACTTGATTGACCACTGCCAGCTTTTATGGCACTGAATTGCTCTTTGGATTCTTTGTCCACTCCTTCTTACGAGGTTTTGCTATCTCCCCCTCTTGGATTTTGATCTCTTCTATGGTTCTAGCTTATGCTAGAGCATCTTCAAGAGTGGGATATTGTTGGAGTTGTAACAATAAAGATATTGGTTTCAAATAACTCTTTGAAAACATCTAAGTCAACTCGAACACTAGCAATAGATAGGGTAGCTTAGCTAGGAGCATTCACCACCTATTTCCATAGTCAGTGATAGACTCATCATCATATTGTTTTAACCTCGTAAGGTCGGTTAAGGTCACATTTATTTTGGTATTGAAGGTGAAACGTTCCAAGAATGCATCTGCAAACTGTTCAAAAGTATAGATGCTATGCCTTGGAAGTTGGTTAAACCACTCAACAGATAGGGCCAGAGAGGGTAATTAAGAAATTTCTTAGGAGTAATGCATCATTCTCCTGTATGCTAAAGCATTGATTCATGAATCTTGTGACGTGCTCTTGTGCATCTTCTTCTCCCTTAAATCTATCCAATTTTGGCATTTTAAAATGCTCAGGGTATGGAGGAGAAGGTATATATGGATGTAGTGGTTGATTGCGCAACTAGCACAATGTGGGATTTTGAAGCCCAGTCCCAACTATCTTACTCTCTATAGGTTCCATGCATTCAAGCAATGCTCGATATGCATCAGAGGATTTAATCTCCTCTTCTTTGTTTTGAACCCATAGAGGGGGACGAGGAATGTTAAGCATATGTTGAGGTGGTTGATTGTCATCACCCATGCCTCCAAAAGGTGCTTCTAAGTAATCCTCATTTTGTTCCCAATCATCATAAGCCCCATAAGGTGTTTCTAGAAGGGGCCTACAAGGAGGAACGAAAGCCTACTAAAGGTGATCTATATTAGGCCTAGTAGGTAAGTTTTGATCAAGCCTAGGAGAGGGGGGAATTTTTTTTAGGTAGGAGACTATTGATTGGAAATTAGGTTACCTCTGATGAGCCTCCTATCTATGCATGCTTGGAGTAGGAACCCCATTACGCAATGTTTCTTGAATCTATTGTTCAAGTCTTTGTCTTTCTAATTATTTTCATTGCTCTAAGAGATCCAAGCATTGTTTATCTGACCTAAGTTGATTAAACTTAGCTTGACGATCAACATACCTCTTGACTAGTTGATTTATTTGATCAACTATATTAGGCCTATGTGCCCTAGCACTATTGCCTTGATACCTATCTTGTTTAGGAGTATTTGTGAGATCTACTACGAGTTTCCCTCGATTGAGAGAAGTCACATTTACTTGAGGTTCACTCCTAAACATGTGTTCTTGGTATTCTATTGGTGTAGAGGCACATCGTGCTTGCATGGAATAATGTGATCGAGAATAATCATGATCCTCCTTAGGTCTTCCTTCATAAATGAGGAAAGGTAGGGCAGAGTTGACTCTCCCACTATGATGAGTATCATACTCATCTTGATTTTGGTACCTTGGTGAAGGGTGATTTGAGAGCATGATATGATCATTTAGCCCCACCCTAGGTGTATAGTCTTGATCCTACACACAAGTGTGCAGAGTAGACCGAGCAGGCACGTGAATGCATGGTAATTTCTCTTCTTGAAATAAGGCATTTGAAGTATCCATATTAGGGAAATGATTTCCCAGATTGGGACTATGACCTATGGGGGTACCCTATGTAGGAGTCCCTTGTAGGCTAGGTCCCCTCTTTGACCTTCTAGGACTTGGGAGAGTAGTTGGCCACCAAGGAGGTATAACCATGTCCTTGGGGTCAAATTGAAGATGTTCTATGTCTTCTTGCCTACTCCCCATAACGTCCACCCTTAAGTGGGCTTGGCTATGGGTATATACCATAGCTACTTACTCTAAACCTCTATGTGATTATCTCCTTTACAATTTTTATGAATTTAAATACACAATCAATAGAAACACACAAGAATACAAATGATTATCTCTTTTAAAAATTATGTGTTCCTAAACTGTTTGATGTGTTTTTGATTTGTTGCTTTTGTAAAGAATCTCTTTCATATGTTTTGAATTTTTGTTGATGTAATTCTCAATTGTTTAAATGGTTTTCACCTGTACACTCACAGCTCGACAACCGATAATGAAATTTCAATCACGTTAACCAACCAAAGTATGGAGATGAAGCCCATACCCGATCAAGGAGCATAGGTCCTACTAGTCCTCACCCATATTCATCGTGGTCAGTGATACACCTTTCAAAGAGGAGTGCATGTAATTTTCCACAAGCTATGATGGTTCTTGGAGCTGGTTTTGGCCAAAAATAGGGTACATGGGATTTGAGCCAATGGATGGAGATGAAACCCACCGTCGTTGAACTCTATCAGTGGTTGGGGATGAATTCCAACTCACTAACATTAAAAAGAAACATGGTGTGTGTGATTCCTTTTAAAATGATTGAAATAAAACAAGATAGCATTCAATGATTTTTCACTAAATGCATGAAATTGCATTTCACTTTCAGAATCATATGCATATATATAAAAGGAAATTACAAAATTTGTAAACTAAATGAAAACCTAACCCTTAGGTAGGTCACACGCAGGTAAACCAAACAAATGCATTTCTAAAGGCTATTATTTTTCCATTTTTTCTTCAATTTGTTAATGCAGAATTTAGAAAAGGGAAATATAACTTTCAATCACACATAAAAGACATGAAAAACTAAAATTTAACCTTTTTTAAACAACCTAGATGCAAATTGAAGGTTTAGAGACTTACCTTGTCTATTTTGAAAGTTGTTTCTAGAAATTTCTACAGAAAACCCCTAGTTTTGTGGCCATCCCTAGGTGGGATGGCTACAAATTTGGGGGCCATCCCTAGGTGGGACATTTACAGTGGCCATCCCTGGCAGTTCCAACTAGGAATTCAGGGGTCGTTTCTGCTCAGAATGACCAAAACCTACAACATACAAAACACAAAAAGGAGGTCAAAAATGATAAAAATGAAAGGGGACAAGGGACAAGGGTCCCACCATGATCACCACTAAAGAAGCATGAAAAATGGCTCACCTAATAGATTGAAATTGAAATGCAATCTAGTGTTTCTAAGAAAGCATGCAAAAGAAAGATGCAAAAGAGGTAAACAAAGTAAGCTATTGAAATGATGAATTATTTAAAGTAAAAAGGGGGGTTTCTCCTTGTATTTATAAATTCATCAATTCAAAAGGTTACAATACATCCCCTTTGAGGGCTTCTCATTTTGATACATTTCATATTACAAATTATAAGGGATCAAATCCCTCCATGAGCTTAAAGGTGTGCTTCCAATGTTCTTCTCGCAACCCACAATTGAGAGCTAATATTGGGCTTCATTTATTTTACTCCTTAGCTCCTCCCTCATGCCTAGAATACCTACACCTACACACAAGATATTGAAAATTGTTAATAGCATATGCGTTTGATAATGAAAACCTTGAAAAGTATGCAATAAAGAAGGTAAAACTTATTTGCGACAAATCTAAATAACTCCAAATGACTTGAAAATTTAATATGATGTTAATGAGATGATTTTGGAAGGATCTAAGCATAAATTAAAGTGGAATTGTGATCAGAACCTTGTGGCCATTCCTGGCAGGAACAACTAAGACTAAAATCACAAAAACATAAATTGACACATCAAATCTATTCAAAACTTAACAAAAATTGAGTATGCTGCTATTCTAATGCTATATAATTGATCTATGTTAAAATAAGGTCAAAATTATTAGCCATTTCATGGCCATCCTTGGCAAGTCCAACTAGGACTATTATCCATCCCTGGTAGGGACGATCACAAAAATGGGTGGTTTTTGCCACCAATTTCAAGGGGATTTGGTTTAGAACTCTCCTAAATATGTTGTCATTGAATTTGGTCAAATTAATCTCAGATTTGATAGGTTTTGGAATCGATTAGCATATTTTGGGATGCCCCTGAAAGCGCCTTCGAATGAAGAGGTTTTCAAGGAAAATACTTGGGCAAATGTGAGGACAAATATTGGCAGCACTTCATGAGCAATGCTTGTTATTGTCTCTCTCTGAAATTGGGTGGGAGCACCTCAATTTATAGCCCAAAATAGGGTAAATGGGCAAAGGGGCAAGTTCTGGCATGCAGGGCAAGTGTTGCCACTTGTCAATGCCCTTGCCATGCACAGGGTGGAAGAGGTTACCCATTTGGACCTCCAATTTGTAGGTCTTGATGTCCATGACAACCTCCCAATCAATTTTGAGTGATTGGGTGGGATAAATGGTAGGAATTGATTGCCATTTATCCCACCCTTTGACTTTTGGAGGGTCTAGTTCATGGTCGTTCCACCCAGGGATGGTTGTTGGTGGCCATCCCTAGGTGGGATGGTCATGAACTGTGACCATCCCTGGGTGGGATGACCATGGCTACATGGCCCAAAACCTCCCAAAAGTGGGGTAAACCTTCCCAAAAGTGGTTGGGATCCCTAATTAACCCTTGAGGGTTGCCCAATGGGGCCATATGATGTCGATAAGAGTGGTGCATTAGCAGTCTTATCCGATTTACATGATTTTAGTGTCTACACATGTATATTGATGTAGGAGCATCCAGTGGTGTAAGAGTGATATTGCATCACCCAAAAAAAAATTGTAATTGTTTAATTTTGTAAAACTAGTAAAACTAGTTTAACTTGCAGGAGATTTTTGAAGGTCTTAGAGTTTGAATTTGAGGATTTTTAGCTAGATGTAGGCCTTGGATCATAGAGCCAAAGGTTTCCACACTTAATTCATTTCATGCCCTTTCTAAAAATATGTTGTAATAGTAAATTGGGTCAACGAACGTGAAGTTATGACCTCGGCAAGTTGCCCCCAAAATTCAAATTTGAAATAGATGGTTTTAGGCAGGAAAAGGGGAAAACAAGGTATTTGAGGGAATTTATGAAATTGTAAAGTGACTCTTTTTTTGTATCCATATTTTTTGGGATGAAAGTAATGAAATATTTATTTCTCATATAGGAACAAAGGAATAACACCTGTGTATCATTTTTTTGTGTTGTTTGATCTTCACCAAGTGGTATCAGAGTGGGAGTTCCTGAGTGTGTCAAAAAATCATCGGGCGTGAGGTAGTTTACACCAAGATCTATGGTTAGGTTTTGTGAGAGAAGTGAGCAAAATGCCTCCACAAAGAAATTGTGGTGGTGGGAGAAATGTGGTGCTAGAAGAAGATTTCAAAGCTTTGTAGAGGCAATTTCAGGCTCTGCAAGAGAAGTTGCATAGAGGGTTTGAGACAAGGAGAGAAGATGGTAGTGAAGATGAAGTTGAAGAAGAAAAGGACCAGTTTGAGAAATAATAAGAGGTAGTAGATCCTGCACAAGCCAGGTTATACAGACCATATATCAGATTGAAAAGAGACAAAATATGGAGGTTTCTACGTATTATAGAAATCTTGATCCATAGGAGTTGATTGATTGGATAAATGATTTGGAAGAATACTATGAGTATGATGAGGTTGAAGATCCTGATAGGGCCAAGTTTGCTAAGACCAAGCTGAAGGGTCATGCCAACATATTGTGGAAGGGAGTGCAGATAGACAAAAACAAAAGAGGAAAATAAAGGATAAAAAAATAAGAGCGGATGTTGGAGAAGTTGAAGAGGCAGTTCATTCCATATGAATACAAGTTTGATCTACTAAATAAAATGCAAGGTTTGAGGCAGTCAAGTAATTTTGTCAAAGAATACAAAGAGGAGTTTTATAAAATTTTATTCATAATAGGCCATTCTGAGGCCAACAAAGAGAAGATAGCATGTTATATTAATGGGTTAAGAGCAACTATTCAAGAGGAGTTAAGTCTGGTCAGGATGACCACCATAGAGGATGCTTACCAATTTTCCCTGATGGTTGAAGAGAAGTTGGATAGAAGATTTGAGTGCAAGCAAAGAGGAATATATTATGGTGGAAGAACTGGTGGAAGAACAAATAGAGGATGAAATTAAGATCATAAGAAGAATGGAGAAGCCAAAAGTAGTCAGAACCAAAATGGAGATAATGCTTATTGCTCCCATGATCAGAATAATGTTTACCAGAGAGGAAGAGGAAGTTATGAACAAGGGTTTGAAAGAGGAGGATTTCGTGGAACCTGTTTCCACTATGGGGAAGAAGGAAATCAATCATATGAGTTTCCACAACACCAAGAGAGGACAAATAAGAGACCCGAAGGTAATGGGTGAGTTATTTTTGTTGATGAAGATTCTAAATCTAAGCACTCTAAAGAAGTAGAAAGAGAAGTGTTGATCACAAGGAGAGCCTTGCTGAATGAGGAGAGAGATCCAGGTCATAGGAAGAGCTTATTTCACAAAAGGTGTAAATATGTAGGTAAGGTCTTCAATATTATCATAGACAATGGTAGCACAGATAACCTAGTTTCAGAAGAAATGGTTACCAAATTGTAATTAGAGAGGAAGAGACACCCACATCCATATCGAATTGCATGGTTGCGAAAGGACCATAGGGCTTTGGTTAGTGAGCAATTCTCGGTAAATTTTAATATTTGTAATTACCATGATGAGGTCCTATGTGACATCCTACATATGGATGCTTGTCATTTGATTTTGGGAAGGCCATGGTAGTTTGATCGGTGTGTAGTGCATGATGGTTGTCCCAAAAATTACTCCCTGACAAAGAATGGAGTGCACCATAAGCTGAAGACCTTAAAGGAGGTGGATGAAAAGGTATCTAGTAGTGCCATAATCTATTTATTTTAAGGTAGAAGGTTTTTGGATGGTTTGAAGCATGAGCATATGTGCTATGCATTAATTCCTAGAGTTAGGGAAGAAGAATGTAAAGATACCCTAGTAGAAGTCTCAGGTCTGTTAGAATAATTTCCAGATATTATATTAGATAATGTGCCTAAGGGTTTTCCACCAGTGAGGAAGATTAGTCACCATATAGATTTGGTACTAGGACCTAGTTTACCCAATAAGGCAACCCATAGAATGACTCTTATAGAAAGTGAGGAGCTACATAGGAAAGTCCAAGAGTTGCTAAAAAAGGGACTAATTTGAGAGAGCCTGAGTCCATGTGCAGTACTTGTAGTACTAGCATCAAATAAATGTGGAGAGTGGATAATGTGTACATACTTTCAAGCTATTAACAAGATCACCATAAAATATAGATTCCCATTGCCAAGGATGGATGACATTATGGACTTTTTGAGTGGATCCAAGTACTTCACAAATATTGACCTGAAGAGTGGGTACCATAAGATTCTTGTCATACAAGGATATGAGTGGAAGACAACCTTCAAGACCATAGAGTGTTTGTATGAGTGGTTGGTCATTCCATTTGGGCTAACCAATGCACCAAGCACATTCATGCAGCTGATGAATGAAGTATTGGAGTTTTTAGGAAAATTAATCATTGTCTATTTGGATGAAATTTTAATATTTAGCAAGACCCTAGAAGAGAACCTAATGCATATCAGAAGGGTTTTTGAGAAGTTGATAGAGGAGTAGTTGCTAATTAATTTTAATAAGTGCAGTTTTGTGAAGGAGTTAGTGTATTTAGGATTTGTCATCTCAGCCGAAGGTCTAAAAATGGACCTAGAAAAGGTGAGGGCTATCAGTGAATGGCTTACTCTAAGGAGCATAACAGAGGTAATATCATTTCATGGTCTAGCAATTTTTTACAGAAAATTCTTTAGAAATTTCAGCAGTATTTGTGCACCCCTTATAGAAAAAATGAGATGGGATACGAAAGAATTTAAGTGGAACTTAGGAGCAAATAATAGCTTTGATATGTTGAAGAATAAGGTCATAGAGCAACCCGTTTTTGCACTTCTAGATTTTAATAAGGTATTTCAGCTAGATTGTGATGCTAGTGGTAGTTCCATAGGAACTATATTGATTCAAGAAGGTAACCTTGTTGCTTATTTTAGTGAGAAAATCAATGATGCTAGGAAGAAGTATTCAATTTATGATCAAGAGTTTTATGCTATAGTTCAGGCTCTGAATAAGTGGAGGCATTATTTGTTGCCAAAATATTTTGTTCTATATATTGATCATTAGGCCTTATAGTATGTTAATAGCCAAGGTAATATAAATTAGAGGCACTTGAAGTGGGTTGAGTTTCTACAAAGTTATACCTTTGTGTTGAAGCACATGAGTGTAAAATCAAATAGAGTTGCAGATGCCTTAAGTAGAAGGCAATGTTTATTGACATAAATGAAGGTGGAAGTTGTAGGGTTTGATGAACTTAAGGGTTTATACCCTGAAGATCCTGATTTTGTAGAGGCTTAGAGGGCTTGCTTAGCACCTGTTACCTTGGACATGACTAAGTGGTTGTATTTTCAAATCCAATATGGAATGTTGTTTAGAGGAAATCAATCATGCATTCCAAGGAGTTTAATGAGGGAAAATCTATTCAAGGAGAAGCACAGTGGAGGATTGGTTGGACACTTTGGTTGGGATAAGACCATTTCTCTCGTTAGTGAGAACTATTATTGGCCATAGTTGCATCAATATGTGAAGAGGTTTGTACAAAGTTACAGAGTATGCCAGATGGCCAAGGGTGTGAGACAGAACACTGGATTATATCAGCCATTACCTATACTAAAGATACCATGGGAGGACATCAAAATGGATTTTTTTCTTGGCCTACCAAGAACACAAAGGGAGAATGACTCCATATTTGTAGTGGTTGACAAGTTTTCAAATATGGCACATTTTATTCCCTACCAGAAAACTAATGATGTAGTTCATGTTGCAGGGTTGTTTTTCAAAGAGGTGGTACGACTTCATGGTCTACCAAAGAGTATTATTTTTGACAAGGATACCAAGTTTTTTGGATATTTTTGGATGACCCTATGGAATAAATTGAAGATAGACCTAAAATTCAGTTATGCATACCACCCACAGACTGATGGAAAAATAGATGTGGTGAATAAAAGTTTGGGTAATCTACTGACATGCTTGGTAGGAGATAAGTCCAAGGGATGGGATTTTGTTTTTCCATAGGTAAAATTTACATACAAGAATTATATAAATAGGAGTACTAACAAATATTCATTCCAGATAATATATGGGAGCAGTCCAATAAATGATTATGAGTTAAGGAATATGGATATAGGGGAAATATGCAATGCTGAGGCTGAGGTAGAGCATTTGAAGATCTTGCATGAAGAAGTTAAGAAGCATATTACTAAGATGAATACTCAGTACAATACAAGGGCAGACTAGAACAATTTAAGGAATTTGAAGTGGGAGATGAAGTTATAGTCCATCTGAGAAAAGAAAGGTTTCCTGCTAAAACCTATAATAAGCTAAAAATTAAGAATTTTGGAACATGTATAATCATAGAAAAACGGGATGCAGGAAATGCATATGAAGTGGAATTGCCAAGTGGGCTTAACATATCACTTGTTTTTAACATTTCAGATTTGGCAAAATACCATGAAAGATACAATGGTGAGGGACCAGTAGCAGAATTATGGAATATTCCAGCACTCCAGAGACAAAAGAGATAGAAGAGATCTTGGATACCTACATTGGAAAAAGTACTAGAAACAGGCAGTATGCAGAATATCTGGTTAAGTGGAAGGGCAGACCTGTTGAAGATTCATCTTGGTTGTCGAAGGCTGAGGTTGAACACCTTGGTTTTCTTCCAATAATAGATAAGTGAAGGTCACTTCTCAAAATTACCCTGGGTGTCTGATGTAGGAGCATCCAGTGGTGTAAGAGTGATCTTGCATCACCCAAAAAAAAAATTGTAATTGTTTAATTTTGTAAAACTAGTAAAACTAGTTTAACTTGTAGGAAATTTTTGAAGGTCTTAGAGTTTGAAATTGAGGATTTTTTAGCTAGACACAGGCCTTGGCTCTTCCTATAACACTTATTTAATTTTTTACCCTTTCCAAAAATATGTTGTAATAGTCAATCGGGTCAACGAGCGTGAAGTTATGACCATGGCAAGTTGCCCCCAAAATTCAAATTTGAAATAGATGTTTTTAGGTGGGAAAAGGGGAAAACAGGGTATTTGAGGGAATTTTTGAAATTTTAAAATGGCTCTTTATTTTTTATCCTCATTTTTTGGGATGAAAGTAAATAAATGTTTGGTTCTCTTACATGAACAAAGGAATAACACTTGTGTATCATTTTTTTATGTTGTTTGATCTCCACCATACATAGGGACAACTACGCACATTTACATTGCAAAAATATAAATATTCCTTAGCTTATTGTAAGAACTTACTCAGTTTATCTTTTAGAATGTCAAATACTTGATCTCCATCAATGTTTGATATTAAGTTGTGAGAATAGAACTTAAGTGCTTGTAACATTTCTTCACCATTTTCATTGAATACTTATTTTATAATATTATCCATATCTCTTTTTAGAGTAGACTTCCTTATGACTCCCAAGTCTAGTTTATCAAGCAACTATTTGAATCAATCTCTAAAGTAGTTTCTCCCTTAGTTGTGAATGATAGACTAAAAAATAATGTTCATATTGTTGACTACCTTTTATCTCCCAAGTTTTAATATTGTTCTTTCAATTCTATGTTTTGTAGAATACCTTGTATCTCCCTAATGTTTGAAAGACAATGTAATTTTAATATCAAATTTACCAATCAATAAGTATTTGCAATTTCAATCCTTTACAAATCTTCAAATTTATATCTCTAATAATTTTGAATTTAGAGATTAAACTATCAAATGCAATTTTATGTAGAAATCCTTTTATCTCCCAAATTTATGAATATTAAATTCTAAATTTTAAAAACTATGTTTGAGGTAGAAATCCTTATTTCTCCAAATTTAGGAATTTAGAAATTTATAAAACTAATATTTGTAAATTTTTGTAATCCTAGTTTTATGTAGAATGCCTTATTTCTCCAAACTTATTAATTTTACAAATATTCAATTTGTTTTGTAAACCCAAATATGTAAATTTACAAAACCCAAATATAATACTTCAATTTCAAAATATTCTTCAAAATTTGATAAAGGCTTCTAAATTCAATATTTTGATTTTCTAAGGTTTCTCTAATACTTATCACTCCAATAATATCTCTAATAATTATCCTAAGATATAATTCAACTTTCTTTCTTATATATCCTCCTAATATAAACCTTAATATTAAATACATAGTGAATGTTACCATTACTACTTTAGGCACTTGAAACGACTTTGAATTAGTGGGCATTGTTCTCTTGGTCAACTTTCCTTCAAACTTAATTATAGATGCTTTGAATGTGCCTTGATCATGCCTTAATTTATTTCACTTTGTGCTTGCTACAAATTTACCTTTGCTTATTACATTGGTGGCTATAAGGGTGCTTCAATTCTCTTGTATAACATGCCACATATTGCATACATTATGGAGACTTCTTGAATCCCTTTAGGTGACATGAACATTTTTAGGATTCCTTTTATGAAATGATGTGACACGTGGATTAATATTCCTTATGCTAGTGAATGTTACTAACTTCTTCTTCAATAATTAGAGTTATGAGCACTCTTCTTTCCTTAATGTGTGTGTTAGGGTTTGTGTACCAACTCAACCTTTGTGCCAAGTGGCACTCTACTTCCTCTTTTCTCTCAAAATGTGGTAGATAATTCTTATGCATGTACTTCTTTTCCAACGTATTATTTTTCTAGCCTCTTCAATGTATTATCAAAAGCTTATATTTAACATATTCTTGTTGCCTTTTTCTTCAACTTATTATCTACTATCACACAGTTGGCTTCAACATATTCTTTCTACCTTTTTAATAGTATTATGTGCTGATGAATTCACCCAAGGTTGTCTCCAGTTATAGCAACTCCATTGCACTCCAATGATGGTCATGTGGTGCTTTCTCTAATGGGTTGTTCACCTTGTTACTTGTTCTATTTCCTTTGCAATATATTGTCTTTATGTTGATAGTGTAGCCCCTTAGTGCTATGTATATTTCTCTTCTCTTTTCTTACATAGAAATTATGGGTTATCACTATCTTGGATTATGGCATCTTCTAGTACCTTGGAGGAAAATTTTTTGAGCCTAATGACTTATTCCTTAAGAACTTTTTGTTAGTACTTTTTCCTTTCTAAATTGATGGACGTTGAAAATGATTTTGTCCCCCTATATTATGTTGCTCAATATACTCAATATGGTGGTGATCCCCACTACTATTTTAGTTGTTTTCTTCACCAATACAAACTGCAAGTTTTGTGTTTTAAAACATTTGATTTTTTTCCTTTATTTGAGGACTCTTTGACCTCACAATTATGTAGAATGATATTCTTTAGCTTTACTATAAAAATAAAATCCACTAATTTACTTATGAATCCTTTTAGATACTTGACTAATGTTGTTATAACTTGAAATTTTCAATAATAATAATGGTGTCTTCTCCTTGGCTTAATGACACTCTAAAAAACTTTCTTTTGCTAGCTCTTAATAACTTCTAAAAATTGATGCTCTAAAACTCTTAAAAAATACTTTCAAAATATTTGCAATAATACTTTATATGGCATCAAATTAACATACCTTTTGTAGCTCATTTATTTATTTCTTGCTATCTTGAATTTTCTGCAATGCACCTTTGTTTTTCTACTTGTAGACTCTTCAATTTGCAACTATATTTTCTACCCAAAATTTATTTTCTTCACCTTTAAATATGTGTTAGCTATCTCTGAAATTTGTAGCTCCAAATGCTGCCCTTTCACTATCCAAATAGGAAATATAAATCCTCCTTAGATGCTACCAAAATGTGCTTGATATTTGATATCTAAATCTATTCCAAATCTATCTCAAGTCTTCTCTAAAATGCAATTTGATTTATACTTTTCAATGTTACCCAAAATTGCAGTTTAAACTCCTCTCATTGTTGCTTACAAAATCTAATTTTGTGATGTCATTGAAATTCCAAATCTGCTACACTCTTTTTTTTTCAAGCATTCTCTTAGTTGGTTGTCCAAAGATGCTCCAAAAGCTTCCCAAAATCTTTTCAAATTGTAGCTTTCTGCTTCTACTATTTTTTGTCCTATGACCTTCGTCTTCTCCTTCAAAAAATAGCAACTTGTTCTTTTACAAATCAGCCTACAAAACTCTTGTGGCTGACACCAAATATCTCAAACTATGACCTCTGCAATCCTCTTGATTTCTTCTAACTCCTTATCAAATTGTAACTTCAAATATGACCTCTTTCTCTATATTTTTTCTCAAGAATCGGGATATCTTGAGCTCTTCAAATTCTTCTTAAAATTTGATAAACTACTTACCAAATCCTTTTCTATTTTGGGCTTGTTTTCGTATGGTGACAATTATCCCTATATTTTCTAGTCAGGTGATCCTTCTACTTGCAATATTCTACCATGAACTCTACTTCAAATATTCTCCAATGGTCACTGCTTTAGCTTCTGCAATAAGGCTTACTCTTGCATTTTTCTTTCTTCAATGAAATCTTATTGAGAACTCTACTCTTGGGTCTTCTAATCCTATAGCCTTCAAATCTCTTATTCCATGCTTTAATTAAACCTTACCTTGGTTTATTAAATATCTAGAGGTAATTCCTCTATCTTATATTATTTTTCTTTAATGAAACCTTACCTTATTTTAATCTTGGAATATGTAAATCCCTAAATATCATTGGTTTTCCATTAACATAGTGGTAAGTGCTATCTTCTATGGTTTCCATTTCTAGAGGTAATTCCTTTATCTTATCTGGTTTCTCTTTCAAGAGGTAATTCCTTTATATTCTTTGGTTTCTCTTTTTAGAGGTAATTTATTTATCATTATTGGTCTCTTCTTAACTAGTATAAATATTCTTTCCTTCTGGTCTATATAGGACTTCTATCAAACAACCTTGAACCAACAATATTTGTAAGTGGTGATGCACAATGACAAGTTCAATTTGCAAATATGTAGTATGGTTATGGTCATAGCAATAGTGGTCCCTTGTGGCCCTGATACCATTGTTAGCTTTTGATAAGTGAATACTCCAAATAATATTGCCACAAGACAAATAATAAAGTTGCACTATGAAGGAAATACTAATGCTAGGAAAATAGGCATATAAACTTAGAATTTGTAATATGAAATAACTCAAATAATTGGTTGGATATTACAAGCGCTACATGAAATATTATTTCAAGATCGCATCTACAATAATTAACCTTTAGAGGAATGGTAAAGATTTCAAGTGGATGGATAAATGTGAGGTGACTCTTAATTTGCTCAAAAAAAAACTCACTACAACTCCCATATTAAATATTATCGACCCTTAGGGTAGTTTCTTTGTTTGTACAGATGCATCATTAGAAGTCTTAGTATGAGTAATCCCATAGGATGGAGCAGTTTTAGACTATAATCAATGAAACTCAAGAGACATGAGGTCAACTATGCTACTCATGACCTAGAGTTGGTAGTAGTAGTATACACTCTCAAAATCTGGTAGCACTATTTGGTGGAAATACCCTTTGAGTTGAGAACAAACCATCAGAGTCTAAAATACATATTTACTCAACCTTTACTAAATTCTAGGTAAAGAAGGTGGATGGATTTTCTCGTCGAGTATGATTTTACCATTGAATACATCAAAGGAAATGAAAACAAGGTTGTTGATTCTCTCAATAGGAGAACACACATTGTTGATTTAACCTACATCCATGTAGACTTTATGGAACAAGTCAAAGTAATGCAACATCAGGATGTATATTGCAACCAAATTTGGTTAAGTATGGAAAAGAGACCTGATGAAAACAAGGGTTTTGGCATCAAGGATGGTTTCGTATGCTTCAAGGACAAGGTAATAATTCCTAAGGTCAATTTGCAACTATAGTTTCTGCCCAAAATTTATTTTCTTCACCTTTAAATATGTGTTAGCTATCTTTGAAATTTGTAGCTCCAAATGCTGCCCTTTCACTATCCAAATAGGAAATATAACTCCTCCTTAGATGCTACCAAAATGTGCTTGATATTTGCTATCTAAATCTACTCCAAATCTATCTCAAGTCTTCTCTAAAATGCAATTTGATTTATACTTTTCAATGTTACTCAAAATTGCAGTTTAAACTCCTCTCATTGTTGCTTACAAAATCTGATTTGGTGATGTCCTTGAAATTCCAAATCTTCTGCACTCTTTTTTTGTCAAGCCTTCTCTTATTTGGTTGTCCAAAGATGCTCCAAAATCTTCCCAAAAAAATTTCAAATTGTAGCTTTCTGCTTCTACTATTTTTTTTCCTATGACCTTCGTCTTCTCCTTCAAAAAATAGCAAATTGTTCTTTTACAAATCAGCCTACAAAACTCTTGTGGCTGACTCCAAATATCTCAAAATATGAACTCTACAATCCTCTTGATTTCTTCTAACTCCTTATCAAATTGTAACTTCAAATATGACCTCTTTCTCTATATTTTTTCTCAAGAATCAGGATATCTTGAGCTCTTCAAATTCTTCTTAAAATTTGATAAAGTACTTACCAAATCCTTTTCTATTTTGGGCTTGTTTTCGTATGGTGACAATTATCCTAATCTCTTCTAGTCAGGTGATCCTTCTACTTACAATATTCTACCATGAACTCTACTTCAAATATTCTCCAATGGTCACTACTTTAGCTTCTGCAATAAGGCTTTCTCTTGCCTTTTTATTTCTTCAATGAAATCTTCTTGAGACCTCTACTCTTGGGTCTTCTAATCCTATAGCCTTCAAATCTCTTATTCCATGCTTTAATTAAACCTTAACTTGGTTTATTAAATATCTAGAGGTAATTCCTCTATCTTATATTATTTTTCTTTAATGAAACCTTACCTTATTTTACTCTTGGAATATGTAAATCCTTAAATATCACTGGTTTTCCATTAACATAGTGGTAAATGCTATCTTCTCTGGTTTCCCTTTCCAAAGGTAATTCCTTTATCTTATCTGGTTTCTCTTTCAAGAGGTAATTATTTTATCTTCTTTGGTTTCTCTTTCCAGAGGTAATTTCTTTATCATTATTGGTCTCTTCTTAACTAGTATAAATATTCTTTCCTTTTGATCTATATAGGACTTCTATCAAACAACCTCGAACAAACAATATTTGCAAGTGGTGATGCACAATGACAAGTTCAATTTGCAAATATGTAGTATGGTTATGGTCATAGAAATAGTGGTCCCTTGTGGCCCTGATACCACTGTTAGCTTTTGATAAGTGAATAATCCAAATAATATTTCCACAAGACCAATAATAAAATTGCACTATGAAGGAAATACTAATGCTAATAAAATAAGCATATAAACTTAGAATTTGTAATATGAAATAACTCAAAAAATTGGTTTGATATTACAAGCACTACATGAAATATTATTTCAAGATTACATCTACAATAACTAACCTTTAGAGGAATGGGAAAGAGTTCAAGTGCATGGATAAATGTGAGGTGACTCTTAATTTGCTCAAACAAAAACTCACTATAGCTCCCATATTAAATATTATCGACCCTTAGGGTAGTTTCTTTGTTTGTACAGATGCATCATTAGAAGTCTTGGTATGAGTAATCCCATAGGATGGAGTAGTTTTAGCCTATAATTCAAGGAAAATCAAGAGACATGAGGTCAACTATGCTACTCATGACCTAGAGTTGGCAGTAGTAGTATACACTCTCAAAATATGGTGGCACTATTTGGTGGAAATACCCTTTGAGTTGATAACAAACCATCAGAGTCTAAAATACATATTTACTCAACCTTTGCTAAATTCTAGGTAAAGAAGGTGGATGGATTTTCTTGTCGAGTATGATTTTACCATTGAATACATCAAAGGAAATGAAAACAAGGTTGTTGATGCTCTTAATAGAAGAACACACATTGTTGATTTAACCTACATCCATGTAGACTTGATTGATCAAGTCAAAGTAATGCAACATCAGGATGTATATTACAACCAAATTTGGGTAAGTATGGAAAAGAGACCTGATGAAAACAAGGGTTTTGGAATCAAGGATGGTTTCGTATGCTTCAAGGACAAGGTAATAATTCCTAAGGTCGATTATTTGAGGAAAATTATGATGAATGAAGCACATAGATCTCTATATTATTCTCACTCTAGAGGGATAAAAATGAGAGAGAATGTAAATAAGACTTTCCATTGGTTTAGAATGAAGGACATATCTAAATTTATCACCCAATGTCTTTAATACCAAAAAGTTAAGGTTAAACATAGACACCCTACAGAACTTTTGCATCCTCATGAAGTACCTATGTAGAAATGGTAGGTGATTTCAATGGATTTCATTGTGGGTTTGTCAAAGACCAGATTCTAGAATGATGCAATTCTAGTTGTGGTAGATAGATTGACCAAGGTTGCATATTTTATACTAAGGAATACTAAGTATGATGTCGTGGTTGTGGCTAGTAGATTTACCAAGGAAATATTTAGGCTTAATTGTTTCTCAAAGGTTTACATCCAAGTTTTGGTAAGCTTTACATCATGCCATTGATACTAGATTAAATATTAGTTCTACATATCACCTAAAAATTAATGGGAAAACTAAAACGGTGAATCAAGTGTTGGAGGACATGCTCCATATGTATTGTATGGATCAAAAGACTAGATAGGAAGACTATCTCCACCTGGTATAATTCACATACAATAATGGTCATCATACGGACTTAGGCATGTCTTCTTTTGAAGTTTTATATGGCAGGAGGTATAGGATACCTTTGTCATGGTACAATCCAAAGGACTGGATTATGCTTGGGCCAAACATGGTAAGGGATATGGAGAATCAGTTAAGGATAATCAGGAAAAGGCTTAAGGATGTTGTTGATCGCCAAAAAGGTTATGTCGATCTTACAAGATTGCAAAGAGATTTTTCTATAGGTGACAGAGTGTTTCTAAGGGTTAGATCAAATAAAGAGTGTCATAAAGTCCATAAAACTAGATCCTCATTTTGTTGGGCCCTTCAAAATTATAGATAAGATCATTCTTGCAGTGTGTATACTCACCTTACCACATAATCTATCAAATATTCATGACACCTTTCATATATTCTTAATTATAAATTACATTGCTAATCTTAATCATGTGTGGGAATTTTCTAATTTGCAAATGGTATATTTGAAGGATAAAGAGGTGTGTCCAATAAATATCTTTAAGTTCCATTCCAAATCGATGAGGAAATGGACTCTTGAGCAATGCAAGGTCTAGTGGGACTACTAATCTAAGATAAATGCTCCTTGGGAGAAAGTAGTAGACATGCAAAGAAATTTTCCATTCCTATTTTATAATGCTACGTAATTATTGTTCTATGTTTGAACTATGATGAAACATGGAGGACTATGTTAAGCCTAAGGAGGGTAGACTTTTCAATGGATGGATTCATGATTGACTATGTTATCTTTTTTATGGAATATTTTACTATTTAATGATTATTTTATGTAGGACATACATTTTATTGA